>CM051239.1:127819987-130291703 GCA_027917425.1 Gastrophryne carolinensis
TCTTTCTGGGTGATGCCTTAAGTTGCCAGTATGTAGGACCACAAGGTGCAGGAATTAATAATTCTCCTTAATAAAAAATATAAAAAGGTTAATCTCCTGTGGTACTGACCTTAGCGAGTGCCATTGGAGCATGTTAACGAGTAAGTCCAGTCAAAAATGCCTCTTAATTAGGAAAATAGCAGCATTCCAAATAGGGGCTGCCGTAGGCAGCTTATCAGGCTCTTGAGATGTGCAGGACTGTCGGCAAGCCAGATAGGCTGCTTGTGGTCACATGGGATGTTGTAGCAACCCCAGTTCCTCCATCTTAGGTGCACAGATGCATAGCAGTGCATCCTAATTTTTGATGGGACTTCCTCTTTAAATGAACCTACACAATAATGCAGAACAATTATATCATGCATTAATCAGCCCCTGCATTTCCAGCACTGCATAATTTTTGTTAACATTTTAATTACTCATATATTGAATATGGCAGGTGAATTCAATGGGCTATTTGATAATAATCCCTTTATGCCCTTATCTTTTTTTCTTTTTACATTTGACTGGACAAAGAAAATACTATTTTCATATATAAATATTTCTATCATGTGTAGGCATGCAGCTGGCTGTACAGTGGAGGGAGTGTATATTTCACCCAGGATGTTGGCTAAGAAATCCAAGAAGCTCTTTGTATCAGTGTATCAGTATCAGTTGTATTAGAGCACTGAAGCCTTTTCTTACGGTTTTGTCTGGGCCTGGATTTCTATGGAATAGCAGTTTGGTTGGAAGTGGGACCTACCGTTCCCCTCCTTCTGGGCCGGAGTTTACCTGCCCATCTCAAGCTGCACAGGTGTCTGAGGCTAGCTCATCATGGGGCATCAAAAGATTGCTAGGAAAGGCAATCTGGCGGAAGCCATGTGATGAGACACAGCCAGTCGCAAGGTTGGCACCTGTGATAGAGAGACGCTTTGCTGCATGCCCAAATTCTGGACTTTCTAGTTTTCCTACTATATTAGGATAAAACTTAAATATGTCTACCATGTGTGTAATAATATATATATATATAGTTTTCGTTAACATATTAATGTCAAGCATTTATACACATTTGTCTTCCCCTCAGCTATGTACTGTGGAATATGCATCTGTGTATTACTGGCTGTGCTGACTGCAAGCTCCACAGGACAGCAAACACTGGGCTCTATGAATAAAGATCGTGACATAGAACAGCAGAACATATTACAGCACCCCCGACACATCCGTGCAGCCTCTTCAGGTCAGTTAAAGCCCTTCCAGCGTATTGATGGAAATGCTGACCAGAAAACCGTTTTTGGAGCAATGCTTGCTAAATATCTGCAGACCAGGAAAGGTAAGACCAGGACTTGTGTTCTATGGTATTTTGTAATGTGTTTCATGGCACTATATGACATCTATATTGTATCTATATAAGAAGATCTTCTATACTTACTGTCCATAAGTAAGCCTTAATAAAGGGCAGGGGGCAAATCAATACAAATAATTTTTTAATGGCTCTTGCAACATTTGTTGGAATGTTCAATGCTTAATTTTTTTAAAAAGTGTATGCAGCGTATGCAGATGCCCCCCTGCGCATTAACAGTTCAAAACGGGGGAAGTGGCTGCCGGCCGACTGAGTTTACAGGCAGGTGCCGACAGCCACGTGACTGCAACGGACAATCTGAGTGTTGGATTTCTTTAGGGGACCGATGAGAAATGTAAGATTTCTCCTGTTCTGCACCATTAATGGAGGGGGAAAGAGGGGGGAATCCACAATCGGTGTGCCCTGCACCCAGCACACCCAGTTTCATCCAGCAGATAACTTAAATAGGACCATTCACACCTGGCAGCCCTGCTTCTGAAAATCCCGCTCCCACATCTAAAATAGCCTTAAATCTTATAATAATCCATTCACTCTACCTAGAAGCAGAAAGTCACCAGTTGTAAGTTGTAAGCTGTAAGAAGCAGAAAGTCAACTTCAGCTGACAACGAAATAGAAATGCATAGTTACATAGATTTTCTCATTCATACAGCATTCCTTTGCTCCAGCAGCTGCTATTGTGTGTTTCTGAGGCATACATATTCTTTCAGCTCCGCTTTTGGCAGCCTGCCTAGTGTAGTTGCAGCTGCTGTTTTAGGACATATGCCTTCTTTAACACCATAACAGGCCTATTAAAATAATAAGACAAATTCTGTTATTCATCAGTAAGAGTCAGTCAAGAGACTGCTTAGAAAAATGTTTACCTCCTTTTTTCACTGCTCAAGCACAGCATAGGCAACTGTTAGGATGTTAAAGCAGACCTCCAGTCAAAAATGACTTCCCTTTTAGGAATCATCTTTGGGGTTCCTGCTTTGAGCTGCATCTACAGTTAAAAAGATATGCGGAATTTCAAATTAACTTTTGTTTTAAAGCTGCTGGCTAAGTCCCCCACTCCCCTGCGTTAAAAATAATAATGCAAATAGTACATTAAAATTAAAAACATCACAAACATTAGTGGCACAAGCTCATCAGTCCATGATGGAAGAAGCACCACAACTAATGCGCAGTGTTTGGGTGACTCAGAGTCACTGAAGCTCTCAATGAAAACTGGTGGCTGCTGTGCGGAGCTTTGTGGGAGGCCCTTTTTTTTAAAGCCCAAACTGCACATATCACAGTGGGAGAGCGGAGCGATGCAATCAAGAACTGAACTTCATCAGAAACTGTTGACATCAGCAAACTGTTGCATTTATCCATATCCATTTTAAAATGATTGAGTCAATATAAAGGTAGATGTGGACGAGCCTGACAGCTACTTAATTATCTTTAGATTTCTGAGATAAATTATTTAGCAGCTTAATCCTTAGGATAGTATATTGGAACTATACTCTGTAGATAAACAAAGCCCAGGGAGATGGTTGTCACGCTATCCTTAAACAGTGATAAATCCATTTAATCTTGGATAATGGCTGTTTTATTAATTCCTCTGATTCTTGGTGATTAATAAGGCAAATAATGTCTAGTAAGACACATATTCCATATACAAGAATAGGTAACTATACCTGCCTTTCTGAGCATATATTCTCTGGGCCTAATAATTCTTTTAAAAAGAGTTCTGGTGACAAAGTGAGATTATATGTGATCTTGCTTTCATAGGCCAATGCAAGAACTAAGCTAGCCAATGACACACAGGAGGTTCCGGTAAATCAGACAGCGGGATTTGATACAGTGAAAATGGACGCTCCAAACTAGACTGTTAGCAGAGTGCAACAATACAGACCATGGTATTTTCCCCCAGTCCTTTTGTCCATTTCGATCTACTTAATGCTATGTACCTCTGCCTGGCATCTACAACATCTTCTATTGCAGGGGTACCTAGTACTATTAACAACTGGGGGTGAAAGTAAGGGAGTATGAAGCTCTGCACACACGGCTGCTCCATTAGGATGTTCCAGGTGGTCAACAAGCTGCAGGAGTGGATCACCTTGGGATTATTTGTATTGCTGGCAGAAATGCATTGTTGCACCACCCAGGGAGGTCTGTATTAGTGTTGGTAGGTGCGGTAGTTAAGATAATTGCAAAATGGGAAGTGGTAAACCATGACAAAGAGTTGGGAAACCAAGTTCTTTACTTCTTTGTACCATCTACATCCCAATCATCTGTGTCTTTCTGCCACCCAGTGCCTTAAAAAACGAAATATGTGACGTTCTTATCTGTTAATAAGCAGGCCCTTCTTGCACCCCCAGCTAGTCTTATATCATACAGCATGCTATTTAAATCTCCCTTTGGTCCCATTCTCTGCCTTGCACTTCCCATTACTGTAAAAGAAATACAAAGGCAGTGGAAAAGAGGAACAAAAGCCTGCTACAGCTAATATGATATGATAGTGAGCGTTTATTACAAAGATATTTAATATATACCACATTTTCCCTCTATAAGATGCACATGGGGTATATAATGAAAAAAATGAGAAAAAAATATTCTGAAACAAATGTTCTAAAATTCCACCCACAAGAACTAAATAATATGAAGGGTGAAGAAATCTCCTAATCCCCCTATAATGGGCTGTGTGCAGAATCTCCCTTCAATAATCCCATAACAGGCAGTGTGCAGGATCTGCCCCCAATACAGGCAATGTGGGACCCCCCCCCCATTCCTCCATTATAGGCAGTGTGGAATTCCCCCATTCCTCATTATAGGCAATGTGGTATTTATCCCCCTCCCATTGCCCCATTATAGTCAGTGTGATGTTCTCCCCCCTCCCATTTCCCCATCATAGGCAATGTGGCATTCACCATCCAATTGCACCATTTTAGGCAGTATGACAAAAGCAACCCAACACCCCACCTATCAAAAGCTGTGGCTGCTGCTTATCTACGCGCACACACACATACAAACTCGGGTCCATGCAGCGGGTGGGCCACAGGCCACGCCCACCCGCTGTATGGACCTGAGCATATGTGTGTTCACCTGCCATGTCTGTGATGAAAGGGGCAGGAGGGGCAACAATGGGGAAGAATCAGTTGACCCGACTCCCTCCCCTTCTGCCTGCTGCTCCTCCATTGCCTGTCATCCTGGTGGCTATGTAAGTTTTTCTGGGGGAAAAAGTGTGTTATGGAGCAAAAAATACATAAAGTTGTCTTTTACTTCTAAAACCTTGAATGTATATAATATAATCATTCATCATCAATCATCATCATTTAATAGAGGGTTAATTGTTCAGGGACTGTACACCCAATGGCTATAATAAAGCAGCAAGGATATGTCTGTCCCATATGCCTCTCCTACATTTCCTGCAGTGTCTGGTAGATGCTGTAGCAGAGTTGTGAATTTGCCCCTCATATCAACTTTATTTCTCCAGGACCACTGTATCTTTTGGCACTCTCAGCGTAAGGCAAGCCACAATGGTCCCACTGCAGTGTATGTTCATGACTCATAAAGCTGTGCTATGACTCGCCCTTCCCAGTACAGCCATGACCCAGAAATTCAAGTGAAAAAAGCAGCATTGCTCACAGTACAAAACGTATATACATATAATTGGAGTTTTTGAGATGCTTTGAAATGGTTCATTTGACACTGTTCCCAAGTGGGATGGGAGGGGGGGGGAAGTTAGCTTTTGCCTGGACAGAGACTTTAAAGTGCCCCAAAGTCTGCATCTAGAGCTAAAAATCTCTACTCTATTCACTACACTAAGACCAATTTATTGGATAAAACAACAGAAAAGTAAATGATGTGCTCATCCATCTATTAGTTTAGCGTTTTTGTAGAATGAGTTTGCAGAGGGGGTGTGGATAAAACAACAGAAAAGCTTGTCTGGTCCCAGCTAATTACTCCACCCCACGCCTGGAAATTAGTCCTGTAGTCTTGGCTTCCAGGACTACAGTGAATAGTCTTGTCATCCAACAATGCAGCAGCATTGGGCCCAGTGAAGCTGGGGGGGGGGGTCCACACTATGCCCCTACAATAAATGCCCTGTCTATTATCTTCTACACATTTGAGATCATTTAGTGTCTACTTTAACACGTTTAGCATTTTGTTTAGCCCCCTCAAGCTATAAGAAGCTCACAAGACAAATTTTACACTGAGACTGATTATTCATCTATTGTTAAGTGCTTGGTGAAAGTATATCATTAAAATAAGATGAGCTTTAGTAGACGTTGCAGAAATCATTTTTAATTCATGCTCAATTGCTCAGTGGGAAAAGTCATCAGAAAAGAAGTGGAGAAACTAGAGGAGACTTCTCTTTTTTTGTGCAAGGTTAGTTTTATCATAAAAAGCCATTAATTAACACAAATGGATAACCATGCTGTTCCCCTTGGAGGCATGTAAAAGTGTGTCCTTCTCAGTCATTACCCTCAATAATATTTGTTTAAATGCATTGCTCATTCTAAAAGATATTATTTATATTTCCACGTCTCTGAAGATCTCATTATAGGCTTATCTAGTATTAAGCACATTCATATAAACTTAAAAAAGCTAACAATATTATAAATAGCAACTCTGTAGCTTAAAGATTAAAAGAGTGCAGTATTAAAGCAGAAGTCCAGTTGTGGTTTATCCCCCCCCCCCCAAAGCCATGCCACTCTACTCAAACCCTAACTTGGCTGCGGTCCCACGCCGCTCTCCCAGGTCCCAGCTGCCAGCACACAAAAAGGCACAAAGCGGCATCCCCTGCCTATTTTCAAGTTCCTGCCTGCCTATTCTCTTGAATGGGTGGGCAGGAGCATGCACCATGCTGGGGGAAGCCTTTATGTGCTTTCTCCCAAGATGATGGGGCCCAGGACCCAGAGCACCAGGAGAATGGCACCAGACCACAGGCAAGGTAAGAGTTTTTTTTCTTTGTAACTTTCTTTGTTTCTTTGGGGGTTAACCCATGACTGGACTTTCACTTTAAACTGTCAGATAATATAGTTGAATGAAAGTCTATATCCCTTTCAGTGCCAAGCACGTAGATTCTACATGCTCGCTTCCACTCCACTTAAGTGCCAAGCACGTAGAATCTATGTGCCTGACTCCCCCCCCCCCCCCGCTGCAGTAACAGTAAAGTAAAAAAAACACTCACCTGACCCCTTGTTCAATCCGGCCGGGTCTCCTCTTTATCTGGGGGGGCTTCGATCCCCCCACCCAGGAGCCCTGGGTGCAGGGGAATGCCCGGAATAGCCACAAGCACCCCACCCCCACCCCATGGCGGAATTACATGTAAAAAAAAATAAATAAAAATGACATTTACTCACCTCAGTGTTCGATCACTCCCGTCGGGTCTCCTCTTCACCAGGGGGGCCTCCGATCACCCCCCCTCCCGGGCTCTTGAGCTTCAGGGAAGAGCCTGACATGCCTCCCCACCTCCTCTCCCGACGGGCGCCGCCATCTTGCTGCTGTTTTTTTATTCTTTTTTTAAGGAAACCCTGTGCAACCAAATAATTAATTGAGGTATTACTTGCAGAAAACTACACCCATGTCAACAAGCCTGGTACGCCTAAAAAGCTTGAGGTATGTACTATATACAGTACTATATATATAGTTTGTGGGGGGTATTTCAAATGTAAAGGGTTGTTTCTCTTGAAAAACTGCAAGGTGCACATAGCGCATAGCATAGTATTATTTTATATGAAAATCTCCTAAAGCGCTGTTTCAGTTTGGGGGAGTCTCCTGGGCAGGCAAGGGTGTCTACCAATACATATATGGTACCATTGTAACTGGGAGAAAAGGGGCTTTTACACGCAATAAGATTTCATTGACAAACTTACATTTTTTATTGCAACAAAACACTACTTATTGTAAAAAATAGATTTTTTAAATTTTTTTGCAAATATTTTACCCAAAAATATTGAGAATACACATAAAAATTACAAACAAGACATTTCATGTTAAAGCCCAGACTCTGCTGAAAAAAAACAATATTTAATTTCCCTGGGAAATCCCTTCAAAAATTACAGTTGAACATGTGGAGCGCAAAATAGTGCAAAATGATCTGGCAACAAGGGTGACAGAATCTCCAGATAGGCTGGCAGCGAAAGGGATATACAAGTAAATGTTTATATAATTAGTATCTGTAGGTATGTATGTATCTATATTACCCTTTCCTTCCTATCTATTCTTCTCATTGACAGAGGACCCCCCCCCCCCACCTGTTGGGTCGAGAGTCCCTTTACAGATAAACAAAACCCAAGATTTTAACTTTTTTGGGTGTTTCCCTCACAATCGACTGTAAACTCATTTTGAGCTCAAAGTGTCAAGGAAATCTGAATGGAGAGAGTGCCTCTGGCCAAATCCCTGCTTGCATCTAGGTGTGGCTACCGCACCAAGATGCGGGGGATCCATGCATCTATGCAGTGAGACTAAACTTGCCAAAGTGCTGTCACTAGGAGTGTTCTCACTCATGAGAGTAGCCCTCTTGGAGATATGGGCCTGGCTGATTCTGGCTATAGTCTGTGTTCGGTTTGGGAACCTGAACTCGCAAAGTTCGCCACAGCCCAAAACTGCGTTTCGGGTTCATCCATCACTACCTATCACATCTATGTTCTTGCTGCCTTCCCACCCTTTATTCCATAAGAACTTTTATCTTCTGAGACCTTATCATGTGTAAGTTCTTCTTCTTCTTATTGTTTATTTATATAGCGCCATCATCTTCCGTAGTGCTTTACAAGATATAATTACAGAAAAGGTAAAACATATAGTACAGGGACCAATACAAAGTAGATGCTTGCCCGGTGAAGGTTATAGGAGTTTCTTAAACTAGTTTATATGCTTGTCTGAAGAGGTGAGTTTTGATGGCACTTTTAAGGGCTTGGTGCATTGGGGAGTGACAGATTGAGCCGGGACAGTGCATTCCAGAGAAGTGGGGAGGCACGGGGGAAGTCTTAAAGGTGGGAGTGCAAGGAGGTGACCAAGGAGGAGAACAGGAGTATGTCAGAGGCAGAGCGGAGGTTGCACTTGGGTTGGTATCAGTGAAACAGAGATGAGGTGCAGGGAGGGGCCTGGCTGGAGATAGTTTTGTAGGTTAGTGTTAGAAGACTGAGCAAGCCCTCTGAGAGACAGGTAACCAGTGGAGTGATTGAAACAGAGGAGCAGCGCTATAGAAGCGAGAGGAGAGATGGCTGAGGCGAGCAGCAGAGTTTAGAATAGATTGGAGGGGGGCTAGTCTGTTTGTTGGCAAACCACAAATGAATGTGTTGCATTAGTCCAGTCGGGATATGACCAGGGAATGGACTAGAATTTTAGTGGTATCAGGTGAGAGGAAGGGACGGATGCGGGAGATGTTTTTAAGTTGAAGATACCAGGAGGTGGTTAGGGAGTGAATGTGAGATGTGAATGAGAGAGAGGATTCCAGAATGATACCCAGGCATCGGGCTTGAGTTGCAGTTATTGTAAGATTATTTACAGAGATAGTGGTGTTAGAGAGGGGAGGATAGTGAGATGGTGGGAAAATGACCAGTTCTGTTTTGTCCATGTTCAGTTTAAAGGAGCGAGCGGACATAAAGGAAGGGATGGCGGTTAGACTGGAAGGCGAGAGAGGAGGAAAGGGAGATTTAGGCCAGAAAGGTAAATCCTTACTGCCTTTTATTTTCTGAGACTGTATCATGTGTAAGTCCTTACTGCCTTCCCACCCTCTATTCCATAAGAACTTTTATTTTCTGAGACCTTACCATGTGTCAGTTCTTATTTCCTTTCCACCCTTTATTCCATAAGTGATTTTATCTTCTGAGACCTTACCAAGTGTACTGTAAATCCTTACAAACTTTTCACCCTTTATTCCATAAGTACCTTTATCTTCTGAGACCTTATCATGTCTACCCTGCCTTCCCATACTTTACTCATAAGTACTTCTGAGACTTTACCAGGTGTACTTTAATTTCCCACAGGTTTCCCATCCATTATTTCTTAGCTACTTTATTTTCTAAGGCATTGTATTTTTCACGTGTACTGCTATGTTACACTGTAGCTTCGAGGACTGATGTTATATTGTAATAAGCTAACAGTCGATTCACCACTTTCTGCAATGTTTTAATGATCTCTTACTGAGTGCGGATACTGCATTCCTTATAGTAAGCTGCACAAGGCACTTATGGAGTAAAGTGTGGGATGCTAGTAAGGACTAGCATCCCACACTTTACTCCATAAGTGCCTTGTGCAGCTTACTATAAGGAATGCAGTATCCGCACTCAGTAAGAGATCATTAAAACATTGCAGAAAGTGGTGAATCGACTGTTAGCTTATTACAATATAACATCAGTCCTCAAAGCTACAGTGTAACATAGCGGGGTTACACAATGATCATTCAAATCAGGATGGGTCCTGCACTGCAAAGTTCAGAGAACAAGAGCTGAACTTCCTCTTTAAGTATTTCAGCTGGTGTAAACATTTCTCAGTTAATATATATATATATATATATATATATATATATATATATATGATGTCAACCTACAGTATAATAAGGCAATGGTGCATTCGTAGCCTCTCCCCTAAAAGCCGGACACTCCCAGCCACACACATCGGTGCCGCTCCGGATCACTCACATTCTTTGGCTGTCCACAGCCATGCACAGCCCTGGCAGCACATGCGCCTCAGAAATATAAGAATTGCGGGCAAACTGCAGGGTTTTACAGAGGGGGGCATCCCAGTTTGGAATGCCTTGTCTCTTGGAGGCTTCGAATATTTGTATATCTATTGGGCATTTTGTACCACCTGGAAATTACCTTATAATTTCCTAATTGGGCGACATATGCTATTGACAGTTTGTGGGTGCACATGTAAAATTTTGGTTAGGTCTGTTTCTGAGTAATTTTCATTTCATTTTCCCATCTGCTAATACATTTAGGATGGGTCTTGTATCTAGTGCTAGACTTTTTATGTTATCCAGGGTTGAAACTTTGCCATCGGCATACAATGGCCATCTATGCACTATCCCCCTAAGAGGACCTAGCCTATGGACTAGGTAAAATATTTGAAATGGAGATTCCCAAATACTCAAGAAGTGTTGCATAAGGAAGGGGGTGGATTCTCTCTGGACCTTTGATAAGGGGGCAGCTCAGGATATTAAAAGTTGGGTTGAAGGGAAAGACAGCATTCTCTAACGTACCCATAATTTGTCTTTACCTCTTCTAGGCCAGTGTATTATGCAAAGCAAAATGGCATCCGCACGGTATCATTTTAGGTCAGGAAGACCTGCCCTCTCCCCCATTGGCTTGGATCAAGCTAATGTAGAGAATTCATCCTCCCCCCCCCCCCCCCAGACAAAATGTGAAAATGCGAAGTGGAGTTTGAAAAAGAAAATAGAAGGGAGATTTCTAGGGGCTGCTGGAATAAGATAAAGAGATTCCGGGGGATAGGCATTTTTAAACAATGTATCCTGATAAACCATATAGTAGGGGGGCACCCTTGACGTGTTCTATTATTTATTGTGAATAGACTTGAGAGGATCCTGTTTGCTCTTTTGCAGTTAGGTTTACATAACGGGCTGTCATTACCACAGGAAGTATGGTCCTTTCCAGGTTTGGGGATGACAGAATTGTGGCCTCTAACAATTGACTAGGAAAAAAACACTCCTCATGGACTGCATTAAATACCTTAGTTAAAAAGTGGATTAAGGGGTTCCCAAGGTGTTGGAGCCTGGGCATTTGCTGGGTGACATGTCTTTTATAGCTCAGGCTATGTCTTGCTTGGATATGTGTTCCTCTAAGATCTTTACCTCCATTGTAGGAATGGTGGGTAGAGGTGTGCTGTACACATAGTAATCTCTGAGTTGCTCTTAGGTGAGAAGGCATTGATTTATTGAGAAGGTTGTAGGGTCCTAAATAGTATTTCCGAAATGCGTCTGCAATGTGGGTAGAGATTAGGCCTTAGAACCATCCTGCCCTTGATGCTAGGGGTATGGGTTGATGTGTACCTGGGGTGTATGGATTCAGCTAAGAGGCAGCTACATTTAGTTGCAGACTCATAGAAAAGGGCCTTTTGTTTGTCCCTGTATCTCAAGTAAGATTGGCAATATAGGTTTGAAGTTTCTCTCTAGCTCTTATCAGATCTAAAAGTTTAATGTTGGATGGTTGGGCTTTGTGTTTAAGATCAAAGGACTGGATTTGCTTCAAGGTCTCTGTTATTAGGTAGGAATGGCTTTTCTTAAAGTGCAATCCAATTTGTTGAATCCCCCCCGTGGACACATTTTAAAGCTTCCCACTGATATGGGATTGAGGTGAAGTTTTCTATGGTGTTTTGAATAGCAACAGTGGCAGTATCCCCAAGCAGGTTATCGTTGAGTTTCCAGTTCCAACATTTTGGGAGATAAATATGGGCACGTGGTCTGACCACAATATTGGGCTGATCCATGCTTGTGGATCCCTATCTAGAGCGTGATGACTCAGTAGAGCATAATCTAATGTTTTACATGATTTGATAGCGCTGGAATAAAAGAAGAACTCCTTTTCCATTTAGCACTTGCCAAGTGTCAGCTAACTGGATTATAACAATAGCCTTTTTTAGCTTATTCCTGTATTTTTTACTGGGTTTTGTGCAGGAGCAGTTCCTTGGGTAAGGCGCAGAGTTTTTCCAATTTGTTTTCTTAGTAATGAAAAACAGTGCTGTGCCCAGTTTCCAAAGCTTTGTAATATATGGTCCCTAACTTATTATAATTGGAATAATGTAATCATACCACAATGTGGATAGATCGCGGTCACAGTTAATCAAGGAAATACTCACAAATGTTGCAACATGAAGGATATTATGTGTATGCCGCCTTGCTAATGTATCTATAATACACAAATGTGGCATTTTTATGGGTGATTTCTCCAGTGCAACAGTGTGTCAGCTGTAAGTGGATTACATTGAAACAGCAGGGTGTAGTTGTGTTTACAATGTAACACAGCAGGGAGCTTGTCAGACTCTGCCCAGCTTGTTACATTGTACAACAGGGCAGCATGAGTTTTATTATTGCAGCTTAATAGTAGCTTCATAGCTGTAGGTGACTAGCATAGCTATGACATTGTACATCACATTGACTAAAGGAGAGAAGCCTTTAACAAGATATGTGGTTAATACACTTTCATTGCAGAAACATGATTATATACGCCACTATATGCACACTATAGGCATCCTAACACTGAATAATCCTTTGTAGAGCTCAGTATCTGGTTCAGTTGTTTACTCACCCCTCTACTTTCCCATGATGCAAGCCTCACATATCACACTCAGCCAATCAACCATTCTACATGAGAGCACAGAAGCATTAGTAAAAAGTTCAATTTCATGTGCTTCTTCGAGGGGGTGAAACAAATATTCATATTGGGGTGTGTGGGACACAGCAGTCACCAGGGCCACTCCAGGTGTAGATATGCCTTAAAGTAAAGGTACCCAACCCTCTCCTCAAGAGCAGAAAGAAAAATTCAGAGCTCACCCGATGACGATAGGTGCAGGGAAAGGGGCTTTGGACTTGTTTTGAAGAAACAGCAGAAGTCTGTCTAGCACAAACATTCTTCCCGACATTTAAAACAAAACTCTTACTTAATTCTTTAAAATGAGGACTCCCCTAGTAATCTCATCCATGAGCCAGGCGGAAGCCCTTAGTCGTACAAAATGGCTCATGGGTGGTCTCTCTAAATACCCAGTCAGGAAATTATCTTGTCCAAAGTCACCTGGCAGAGGTTGTGTATTGACTGAATACACGTAGCTAACATTAAGTTTCATTATTATTATGTTTCAAGTGTGAATTGTAGCAAACAATTAATTTCCCAGATACAAGATCAATAATAATGAGCAGTAAGCAGTGTTGCAGCAGTGGAAAAAGTGCAAAGTGGCAAAAAGACTTGTCAACGTAAATGTGAGCTCCATAGCCAGTGGCAGGGGACTCTACCCTCCACACAGAGAGTTGCCATGCTAAACACAACATCAAGGCTATATCGTATGAGTATCATGAAGGCTATACCATATGAGTATCATGAAGGCTATACCAGATGAGTATCATTAAGGCTATACCAGATGAGTATCATGAAGGCTGTACCAGATGAGTATCATGAAGGCTGTACCAGATGAGTATCATGAAGGCTATACCAGATGAGTATCATGAAGGCTGTACCAGATGAGTACCATCTAGGGCCCCAACCCTGGCTAATCAACCTGGCTTGTTGGCTGTCCCTGAGTAGAGGGTTGAGGAAGTGTGCCTTAAAGTAACTTGCCTTCAACATTTCCCTCTATCCCAATAAAAACAAGTCATATTTTTCATACAAACAGGGAGAGTGATAGGAAGTATTTGTATATGCCAGGGGTATTAAATAGATTATAAGCTCCTTTGAGTGAGAACAAAAAAAACAAAGTGAATACATTATACTAAATGTAAATCATATACCACTGTGGATGTTAGATACAGATGCAGCATTACTGAATTTCAGATAAGAGTTGAGAGTTTTCACCACATACTGCAGGATCTCTCCCACCCATTGTGCAATGTATCAACCAGTTAAAGCAGTCCATCACTCTAAATAAGAGTCTATCTTATATGTTTCACCCACCCTGTACATACAGATTGCTCACATTAAAAATCATCCTACCTGCATCTACTGCATGTTATGAGCCTTTAAACCAATATGGCGGCTCATGGAACATCAGACAGCCTGCAAACAGGAAGTGCCTTCTGACTGTGCTGCTCTTCATTCTGGGACTGCTGGCCTTTTCCTGACCCCAGCTCTGCTCTGTCTGTGCAAAGCACAGCTATAACCCCACCCCCTGTACTTTATCCCACTCTCCTCTCCTCAGTAAGTGTGAAGCTTCTGAGTCAAGATGGCGGCGCCCGTATCCTAAAGTCCTGAACAGAGTTGCAGCCCAGTGGGGGAAAAAATAAGTAAGTGACTAAAAACTTAAAGTATATTAATTTTAGATGCTGGGGAATCGTTTTTTTAAGGGTTTGGGCTTTTCAATAAATCATGGTGAAGGTTCGGTTTAAGTGGACAACTGTAAACTCAAGCCAGCTTCCTACCAAAGACACATTGTAACAGCTAGTCCCCCTGCTGTGTAAGAACTGTTACAAGAGCCACACAAGCTGTGATACATTGAATTCTGTAGCAATCATGAGGCTGCTATTAAAATGTAGACAGCTCACAGCTAACACCCAGTTTTCTGCATTGCCTGAGTGTGTTTTCTGTGATTTTTAGTTTACAATGAAGACACTGCATCAGTACCTACCTTCTATACACAAGTCATACAGCAGATTACAGCATAACTATCGTTAATAAAGCTGTTTAGTACATGAAGAGCTGTGCAAGACACATGCTAGATTTATTTCATTCCAAATTGAAATCACTGAAAACAGCAGCACAAGCCAATTTTTTTACGCTTGTCAAATACCATTTAGCTATTTTGCTCATTCTGTTATTATTGTTTACTTTGATGTTTTATATTTTTAACTGCTTTGTGAACATCATTTGTGAGCAACCTCAGACATATTTTCAATTTATCTTAAAATGCTAAAAATATATCCACTTCATTGTTATTTAAAACAAATGACCCTGGGACGGGGATATAAGTACCGATTAAATTTACAACTGTACTGGTATGCTAAAGGGAATACTTTGACTGTTACACGACTATCTTATCCATCATTTATGATGCTGCTTCATTTTTTATTTCTAATTCTCGGGAGAAACATGGATTGCCACAAGCAAGCCTATAGAGCGACAAGAATTGTAAATAATTTCTGAATGGTTTTTGGGTTTAACATTCTGAAGATGTAAGAACTGTGTCAATTGGCGTTTGTCAATTTTGTTATGTCCTTATTCACATTATTTTTTACAAGTTTTTATTTAGTGTTTTGCAATTGACATAAAGAAACTAAGACAACAATACACACCACCTATGCTGTAGCCTAAAAGCTCATATTGCAACCAATTAAAAGACAATTATACTGTGTTTGCTGCAGCATTAGATACATGCACGTAAAGATCTCATCAAAGCAGAAGAGAAAGGTGGCAACTGCTCAAACCAGTTTATAACTAACCTGGGTGGTGCACGTGAGCAGGAAAATTCAAATTGACAAATATTAAAGGAGCCACAGCACTCAGCCCTGTTAGCAAGCAATCAATCCTGTAACCGACCTCTAAATTCTAGTTAAAGACAGAGGTCTCAGTTGATACATGTCTGCAGATGTATGTTGAAGCTGCACAACCAACGCCACCGTGCCTTTGTGCATGTGCATTCTTAACTGTAGTCTATGGGAGCCCCTCTTCGGGACATACACAGAAATGCAGCACATGCTTGCACATATTCAAAAAATACAAAAGAGATAGGCGGCCGCCACGGAACCAACATATAACTCACCTGGAACATGCATGCAAGTAGGGCAATTGGAACAGACAAATATTTAAAGGGGCCAAATCAATCAACCCCATTAGCCAGCAACTAAAGTCTGTCTACAAAGTCGGGTTAAAAACAGCCAACCAAAACCTCTGTTTTTAACTAGACTTTCAAGACAGATTATAGGATTGGTTGCTGGCTAGCAGGGTTGAGTGGCTACATTACAATTTAGACAAGGAGCCCATGCATCTGAACTTTTCTGGTGGTACCTCTGGCATTGTATACTAAATTATACATTTCCAATCTCTCATTTATAATAGCTCTCTATGCGGACAAAGTGGGAGAAACTGGGGTTTTCCAGTTCAGTAATAGGTTTTCTTAAAAAAACATGAATAACCGAACTAGAGAGCAAACATAAAGAGGCTGACTACCTGACTGGAATCTTTAAAGTGACGAGATGTACCTTCATTTCCCTCTCAGAAATCTGCAATCTGAAGGAGCTCCCATATTATGTGAGGCTAAGAGCCAGGTTCATACTCACATCCAAAACAGATATCCACTCTAAAAGCCTCGTTTTAATAAACCTAACTAGAATGTACAAGTCCTTCTCAAAAAATTAGCATATAGTGCTAAAGTTCATTATTTTCCATAATGAAATGATAAAAAATAAACTTTCATATATTTGAGATTCATTGCACACCAACTGAAATTTTTCAGGTCTTTTTTTGTTTTAATACTGATGATTTTGCCATACAGCTCATGAAAACCCCAAAATCCTATCTCAAAAAATGAGCATATCATGAAAAGGTTCTCTAAACGAGCTATTAACCTAATCATCTGAATCAACTAATTAACTCTAAACACCTGCAAAAGATTCCTGAGGCTTTTAAAAAAGCCCAGCCTGGCTCATTACTCAAAACCGCCATCATGGGTAAGACTGCCGACCTGACTGCTGTCCAGAAGGCCATCATTGACACCCTCAAGCAAGAGGGTAAGACCCAGAAAGAAATTTCTGAACAAATAGGCTGTTCCCAGAGTGCTGTATCAAGGCACCTCAATGGGAAGTCTGTGGGAAGGAAAAAATGTGGCAGAAAACGCTGCACACCGTATTATATCAGGCAGCCAAGGGTGCCAAGGGTGGGTTGGAGCAGGACGTACTGTATACTCATAATACCAATTCTACAGGTGAGCAATCACAGAATTGTATTATTCTTAGTATACAGTACGTCCTGCTCCAAATCTAATACTTACAGTTGGGACATACAATAGCAGTGTCCATAAAGTAGGGTGGGATCCCCAAGAAAAATTAGCAGCAGGCAGTTTAAACCACTGCCGCCTGCAGAACCTTGCGGCCAAAAACAGCATCAGCTGAGGCCCTAACATCAACCTTGTAAAACTTTGAAAAGGTATGAACAGAAGACCAAGTAGCAGCCTTACAAACTTGTTCAACAGAAGCCTGGTGCTGAAAAAGCCCAAGAGGCACCAATAGCACGAGTGGAATGAGCAGTAAGGGAGGATCCTTCTCCTTAGCAGAGTAGGCCTGAATCACAGCCTGACGAATCCACTTGCTGATAGTAGACTTGGCAGGAGCCAAGGACCAGAAGGGACCACAAAAAGAGCATCAGTTTTCCTGAAAGGTGCAGTAGCCACCAGATAGTACTTCAGACACCTAACCACATCCAAAGAGTGCAAACCCCTCTCCTTAGCATTGCTAGGATTAGGGCACAAAGAAGGAAGAACAATATCCTGATTCAAATGAAAGGCAGACACTACCTTAGGCAGAAAATCAGGTTTGAAACGAAACACCACCTTGTCCTGGTGCCTCTCATAGTAGGGGGGTTGAATGGACAGCACCGCCAACTCAGACACACGCCTGACAGAAGTGATAGCCACCAGAAACACAACCTTGAGCGTAAGAATGGCCAAGGCAGCATCCTGCACAGGTTCAAAGGGAGCACCCTGCAAGGCTGACAGAACCAAGTTCAAATTCCAAACAGGCACCATAGGTTTACGTGGGGGACGCACATGAGTGACCCCCTGGAAGAAAGTCCTGATCAGAGGGTGCTGAGCAAAGGACTTCTGAAAAAAAAATAGCCAGGGCAGACACCTGACCCTTCACAGTACTGAGTTGGAGCCCAATCTCCAACCCATGCTGCAGGAACTCCAGAATCCTGGGAATAGAGAACACACGACAGGGAAGAGACCTAGACTCACACCAGTCAATGTAGGCACGCCAAACTCTGTAATAAATGGAATAGGAAGACTTCTTCCTAGCTTTAATCAAAGTATCCACAACTGAGGAAGACAGCCCCTTCTCCATCAAGATGGAGGTTTCAGCAGCCAAGCCGTCAAAGCCAGAGATTGTAAATTGGGATGGCGTAGTGAGCCCTGAGTGATCAGATCTGGCACCAAGGGCAGAGCGTATTGATCTACTGCCAGCTGTACCACGTCTGCGAACCCCACTCTTCTTGGCCACCCGGGGGCCACCAGTATTGCTGGCACCCCCTCCAGAGCAATCTTGCACAGGGGAATTGGGGGGGAAGACATACAGGAACTGAAAGTCCTTCCATGACATTGCTAGCGCATCCGAGGTCAGAGCCAGAGGATCCCTGGACAGAGAGACAAAAGCTGGAAGCTTGTTGATTGTAGCGGGACGCAAACAGATCCACATCTGGTTGGCCCCAACGGTGACACAGAGATTGAAACACCCTGCTGCATAGGGACCATTCTCCCTGGCGGGAGGTCCCCCTGCTCAGAGAGTCCGCCAGGTGATTTTCCACCCCCGGGATGTACACAGCTGAAATGCAGGGGACATTGGCCTCTGCCCAAGTCAGGATCCGAGATGCTTCCTGGAGGGCCCCCTTGCTCCGGGTCCCTCCCTGATGATTGATGTAGGCAACTTCCGTCTGGTTGTCCGAGCGCACCTGAACAGGCAGGCCCTGAAGATGAGTAGTCAAGCGAGCCAGAACTAACCTGATTGCTCGCAGCTCCAAGACATTGATAGGAGTGTGGGCCTCCTGAGGGCCCCACCTCCCCTGGAACCGCAGGGACTTCCAGAAACCCCCCCCCCAACCTGACAGACTGGCATCCGTGGTGACCGTCTCCCAGGAAGGGGCAAGAAAGGATCTGCCCCCCAACAGGTTCCTTGAGTTCATCCACCACAAGAGGGACCTCCTGACCAGGGAGGAGAGCACACAGACCCTGTCCAGGGATGCTGGGTCCTTGTCCCATACTGACAATAGGTGAAGTTGCAGAGGCCTCAAGTGGAACTGAGCATAAGGGACCGCTTCGAAGCACGCCACCATCAGGCCCACCAGCTGCATCCCCTGCCTGATGGAGGGATGGGGAAAAGCTAGGAGGGACTGAGCCTGTGAAATCAGACTGTCCACCTTCTGTTGAGGAAGGAAGATCCTTGCCTGAACTGTATCCAGATTCATTCCTAGGAATGGAATTACCAAGGAAGGGGACAGTGAGGACTTTGGGTGGTTGATCACCCATCCAAATGACTCCAGAGTGGACACCACCAGCTGAGTATCCAACTCTGCCTGATGTAGAGACTGGGAAGTGATGAGGATGTCGTCCAGATAGGGAAGCACGCGGACGCCCTGACATCTGAGCAGAGAAATCATGCCAGCCAGCACCTTGGTGAACACCCTGGGAGCTGAAGTGAGGCCGAAGGGCAAGGCCACAAATTGGTAGTGTTGATCCATCAGAGCGAACCTGAGGAACCTTTGATGACCTGGGAACACAGGAATATGAAGGTAAGCATCTTTGAGCGAAGTGCTGCAGCCGTCCCCCCACCCGGATGGGTGAGGGCGCCCCATCATGCCTGAGGGGGCTTGGGAGAGGATTTAGCTTTGGGACCCCAGGAGGAGCCAGGACATCCACGTCCTCTGCCTCTACCCCCGAAATCTCCCCGGGCCTCAGGGAAGGACACCCCCCTTCCATGTCTTTCATCGTGGTAAGGGGAGGAGAAGGAACCCTGACCCCGAAAGGGCCGAGGTTGCCGCCTGCGCTGGGGTAACCTGCCTCCCTTAGCAAAAAGGTCCAGGCGGTCTCCAAACAGACGCAGCGTTGTCAGCAGCCCACTGGCGCAGCCAAACCGAGCAGCGTATAGCCACCACGAGGGCAGAAGTTCTGGCACACATTCTGATGGTGTCATCCAATGCTGATAGGACAAAATTTACAAAAACATCACAACTGGAGAGTGCATTAAACACCTCACAAGGCAAATCATCAGGGGCACTATCGAGCATATTTCTGATAAGGGTTCTAGTGGCCACAGCAGTAATTGCAGAGGCACAGACCGGGCGCAGCGCCGTCCCCCGCACATGCAAAGGCGTGGGATGCCAGCTGATCAATATGCCGGTCTTCGGCATCCCGCAGGGTAGTAGAATCAGGGGAATGCATGATAGAGGTGTTAGATAGCCCTAGGATCGGGGCATCCACCATGGTGGGGGGGTGGGGATGACCAACATTTAACCACCTCAGCAGGAAAGGGATACTTCCTATCCCAACTCTTTGGAACCCCGGGAAGTTTACTGTGGTGCTCCCATTCCTTGAGCACAAGGTTATGGAAATGTGCCTGCTCTGGAAATTCCAAACGTGATCTTGCTGTATGGAAAATGTAAGGTTATGCACATGGGAAGGAGAAATCTGTGTCATGATTACACACTAAATAAAGAAACACTTGGTAAAACAACAATGGAAAAGGACCTAGGGGTTTTAGTTGACAATAAGCTCAACTGTAGTAATCAATGCCAGGCAGCTGCTGCCAAGGCAAACAGGATCATGGGGTGCATCAGGAGGGGCATGGGTGCTCATGACCAGAGCATCATTTTACCCCTGTACAAGTCACTGGTCAGACCCCATATGGAATACTGTGTACAGTTCTGGGCACCTGTGCTTAAAAAGGACATATCAGAACTGGAGCGCGTTCAAAGAAGGGCAACAAAGTTAATAAAAGGAGTGCGGGGGCTAGAGTACCCGGAAAGATTGTCCAAGTTAGGTTTATTTAGTCTAGAAAAAAGACGATTGAGGGGTGATCTAATAACTATGTATAAATATATTCGGGGTCAATACAAGGATCTGTCCCACAATCTATTTATACCCCGGAGTGTAACCATAACCCGGGGGCATCCACTAAGGTTAGAGGAAAGGTGCTTTCTCCACTGACATAGGAGGGGATTCTTCTCTGTAAGAGCAGTGAGACTATGGAACTCGCTGCCAGAGGAGGTAGTAATGAGGGATACATTAAAAATGTTCAAAAGTGGCCTTGATGCCTTCCTGGCATGTAATAACATTTCCGGCTATGGCTACTAGACCACTGGAAGGAGTTAAACAGGCTGAACTGGATGGACTAAAGTCTTTATTCAGCCTTACATACTATGTTACTATGTTACTATGTAAAAGCTCCCCTCTTTGCCTGGAAGCCTCAACAGGGAGAGAGATAGACAGAACCTCAAAAATCTGGGTCAATAATCTGTCAGTGTCATCCGGGGCCCAGGGGTCAAAGCCAGAATCGTCATGACCCCTTGGTCTCTCATTAGATGAGCCTGAATCAGAAAAGAGCTCCCCTTCATCAGACGGGGTATAGCCACACAGATTCCAAAACTCCTCAGTTCCCATAGGGAAAACAGTAACATTAGGCGTCAAGTGCCGCTTCTTAGCAGGGGCCTTATGCGCTAAATACTTCAGGCTGAGAATCCCCACTAGTATGCAACTCAGCAGGAGTGAGATTTAAGCTTGGGTGAGTAGGTGAAGTGAAATGAGGTGCAGCCACTGGCAGGCCAGATTGCAATGCAAGCACCTGCTCAGCACAGGGTACACAGACCCGCGCCTTGTCAGCGTCAGCATGAGGCTGCCCACACGCTACACACAGCCGGTCTTGTCCCGAAAGGACCCCGGTAACATTATCCTGGGATGCCTCCATATGGTGATTATAGCAGCGCTATACGCCGATAGGGAATAACGCTATATAGCAACCCTGGATGCCCCAATAACCCGCTAGGGACGTGGGAGCATAATTTTTACAAGGCCTACAAGTAATATACTAAAAACAGGGCCGGGAGAAGCCAAGAAGGGTTCGTCCCGCCTGAAAGACATAAGCAGACAAGACCTTAAGTACATCGTAACAAAAGTGAAGCAGATAAAGTCGCCCGCAAGGGCACTTATGGACCACGGTAGGTAGGCGCCCGTCGCGCATAGGCCAACCAAGTCAGAAAAGATGGCGTCGGTATACCTCGAGGGGCGGGCCAGTCATAGTGATGACGCGGAACGCGCCAAATATGGCCCCGTCCCCCCGAAGAGCGTGAAGCCAGAAGGCCAACAGCCAATGATGGCACACCAGCACCTGAGGTAATGCCGCCGACAAGCGCGGAACAAAGTCAGCGCGCAGCGGCGGTAAATTTAAAAGCAATAAAGACAAGTCAGCGCGGCGGCTGACACAAGAATAAAGACATGTGAAAAGTGAAAGCAAAGACTGCATAACATACATATCTATACACATACACCCCCCCTCTTTTCCCCCGAAGACTATAAGGAGGATGAGGGAGGAAGGCGGCCACTTAAATAGGGCCCACCGATAGGCAGGGGCAAGGGGCAATAGTGCGGGAGGGGCATCCCATAGAGGCTCACCATAAGCCTGAACCACCTACCCTTTGGTGGGGGATTGCGGTGGAGCAGCGCTCCTAAGCACCAACGGCGGTGCTGCCTACCTTCACCCGACCAGCGCAGCCAAGGCTGGGAGGCATATTACTAGTGGAACGGGTGGGAATAGTCCTACAGGGCCGCAGGTTAATAACCCCGCTCACCTGCGAGTAGAGAGCCATTTCTCGTCCTTCGCAGCCAGACTGCAGAGAAATTCTGCAGTCCAGCGCCATCTGGCGAAGTATATCCCAACTGTAAGTATTAGATTTGGAGCAGGACGTACTGTATACTAAGAATAATTCTCTTATTGCAGACACACGTGATTTGAGTTCAGTTCAAACCTAAAAGTACACCCAGGGTCAGATTATAGGCAGGACGCAAGGGGTGCATGCCCCTGGGCCTCCACCACCTTTGGTGCTATGGTTGGGGGTATTGGTATTTTGCGGCACAGCCGCTTAATCCAGACAGCCCAGATCCCCATGCCCTTGTAGCGGTGTATACCTATCGTTCTCCTCTTTCCAATATACCATATACAGTGGGTGGTTAGCTTCCCTGGGTCCAGAGATACAGCACTTAAAAATGTATTACCCCTGTGCCCGTAAGCAACAGTTCCGGGAATTTACGGTACCACCGCTTGGTCTGGTCTGCCACCGATCCCCATGCCCTTACAGGGGTGTATACCTGAGTTTCTCCTCTTTCCAACAACACCTCCAGTGGGTCGTTAGCCCCCACCCCCCCAGGTCCAGAGATCTGGTGCTCTGAAATGTACCACCCCAATGCCAGCGAGCAATGGTTCTGGGATTTTGCCACTTGGTCCAGTGCTTTAATAGAATGATAATCCAGCCTTAAGTAAACCCAAAGGTAAACTTGATTTACCAAATATGTATCAAGGAGGGCCATGCTAAATATTTTTGGAAGTAACTTTGGGTTCACTTTTTGTGTGTGAACTGAAACTTTTATGTGTGAACTGAAACATCTGAGTTAACTTTTCCTACTTTACCACACAAAAAGTGCTGTAAAAATGTTCCAATCTTTCTAAAAAAAAAAAAAATAATTTGCATCTTTGATGGGGCATTTTTCCATGTGAGGTTGGTCACTTTTCCAGTAGTGGTAAAAATATATTTTTTAACGTTTGGAAACAACAGCACCCCATGTGGTATGTTGAATAAAATTGGAAATTCTTTAGCATTTCACTCATAGGGTGGTGTTAGTTCCAAACTTTCAAGAAATATCCTTACATCATTGGAAAAATGATGGTTCTTACCTGTAAAAATGCCGATCACATGTACAACATTTTTTATTGCACGTTTTATTTGTTAAAGTAAAAAAGAGCACCATGATTTAAGTTCCAGTTCACACCCAAAACTGGACCCAAAGTTAAACCTACTTCACAAAATAAATAGCATGACACCCACCATGTCTAATGATGATTATATTTTACCTTACCAAATGCAGCCAGGATTTGTCATTGTAATAATCCTGGCTACAAACACAGGTAAGGGCAAGTAACAAAAAAAGTACCAAAACAACCACAAATCACCAGAGGGAAAGAGAGAGAATATCTTTAACAAACACCCCAAGTCCAAGATCACACAAAATGGAATAATGTATGTATAAACGTGATTACCGTAAATAAAAATGAAAATAAAATTAAAAGACAATAACCTTGTGCAGCAGCATATACATTTAAATTCCCCAGGACAATAATTATCACAACACAGCAAAAATGGAATTGTATGTACCCTAAATGAATATGCATGAAATGCGACCATATGAGGCTGAGGCAAAAACAAACAATAGCATGCAGTAATTCTATATCAACAAAAAAATCTCTAAGATTAATATACCAGTACAGTAGGTATAACAGGTATAAAAGCCAACAAAATTAGTTAGATAAATAATAATTCAAAATTGGTTTGGTCAGAAAAGGACCTTCTCTATTCAGTGCTCCTCACTATTAAAGCAGGACAACAAAATTGTTTGTGTTGCCCCAATTTAATCAGTAGTGGGGGGGCATCTAATAGTAGACCAAGTTACCTATTTCTTGGATCCCATGGCAGCCCTACGTGAATGACAGCAGCAAGTGAGGGTCACTGGGCGAGCTTTCACAGTGCTCTAAGAGCATCCTCCCCCTGGACTCCACTGGCTTCTGGGCAATCATGTGGGGACTCAATTTGGGGGCCAACAGGAGCAATCCTGGAAGAGGGGAGAATCGAAGCTGAAGGTTCTACCTTTTTTTTGCAGACAGCATGTGCGACGAGACATCCAGCATCTGCATTTGCCAACCGATTAAAGCAGAACAATTTTGGAGTAATTGACCAGCAGGACCCACCCAGTTTCATATACTGGCAAATGTACAGGGCCCTATAGCATGCCTCATGAGCAAACCCTTAAAGTGGACCAACACCCAGGATTTTGACTATCCTGGGTTTTGGTCCACTTCGGTGGGGCACCCCGATCAGGGGTGCCCCGCTGTGTGAAACCGCCCAGAACGCCCATAAACATTCACCTCACCACGCTCCTACACGGGCGCTCGTCCAATCAGAGAGCTCAGAGCCGCTGTGGTATGCACGTACAATCGGCTCTGAGCGCTGGAGGCCGCGTGCATTCACAAATGGCTGGCGCGGGTGCGCGCCCTGCTAGAGGGAAGCGCGAGACGCGGGCCGCGGCCCGCGCATGCGCCGTTGGAACGGGGTTAAGGTAAGGTTTGTGGGCGTCCTGGGGTGTTTCACCCCGCGGGACACCCCGATTTCGGATGCCCCACGGGGAGGGATATGATCGGCCCAGGAATCTTATAGATTCCCGGGCCGATCCCCCCTGGGTGTTGGTCCACTTTAAGAGCTAGTATTTCAACAACCAACACTATTTCCTGGAGTCCTTCCTAGTTTTCTCCAATATCACAGCATACAGACTCCATACAGCATACAGACTCCTATTTTTAAGCTTGGTGGGCATGATATCACTACTTTTGTGAATGAATATTATAATATATATATATATATATATATATATATGTATATATATATATATACATATATATCTTAATAGTTGCAAATAATATGCACCTAACCTATAGCATTGCTGTAATATAACTATGGGGAATTTTTTTTAAGAAGTAATCATCATTTATGACCACAACACTCTAAAGTTCTCTTCCGAAATCTCTGCTTAATTGCTCCAACTATGGTGCACCCGTACCCTAGTTTAGGGTGCCTTAAAATGTTTTATTCTGTCCTACACATCAGTTACTTTCAAAATGGTGCAGTGTCAATTTGCAATTGTCAATTTTTTTTTTCACTTTAGCAGGCACTTCTACTGGGCGATATGCAGTTCTACCAAGCAGGTCCATGATTGACCCCACCCACCGGATAAATGACAGAGATTATATGGGATGGATGGATTTTGGCCGCCGTAGTGCTGAAGAATATGAATACTCCTCCTAAAAACACCTTCACCTTCAAAACATGATCCAGTTTCAGTACAAACAGAAATACATTAATTTGTTGTCTTTACAAATCTGTGTTTAAGATATATATTTATTACATCATTGTTGTAAATCTGTTTGTAAAACTATACAATGAAATACACATATGCAGAATTTTCCAGAAAACATTCTCAGTTTTTTTCTTTTGACTTCTTACCATCTTACTTACATACCATATTAAAAATTATTTCGTATAACATCTGTTGTCTATCCAAATTGCTGGGAATTACACAATAAACCGTAGATGAACAACTGCCCAAATTTTACTAAATATTAATGTAATATTTTTGCTGATTTACAAAAATAACATCATACTGGAGCCTAAGTTGGGCCCCATTGAACAAAAACTTCCGCAAGACAACTATTTTGAAAGTACCCGAGGAACCCTATTGGGAGTAGCCTGGGTGGTCAACAAGGGAAAGGGCTATGAAGAGAACCCAAATCTACCATATGTTTTGTTTAAATGACTAAAGGGAAAAACTCTCCATTAAGTTTAGATAGGCAATAGATGAAGTCAATATAATATTCATAGGATCAAAGATATCACTATAATATTTACAGGAACAGAGAGTGCTTTCCTAAAACATAGAGTACTTGTATGGGGCATACAAGCCAAGAATAACGGAATTTCTCCCAGTATACCTTGTAGTAGGTGTGTCAACGCAAATTATCTATTTACATCATTTCAAGCTATTTTCAAAGTACCTGGACCCGCCAGGGCGTGCAATGCTCTAGAATAGCATTTAAGAAAATATGTCACCATCCACTCCTACCTTTGGACATGTGTTTCGGGCTTTTGGCCCTTGTCAGCCACAAGCCTGGTTAGGGAAAGTTTCATATTCGGCAGTAGAGGGGAATGAGGGGTTAGAATTGCCTCTATGTTAAGGTATAAGGCAAAGAGTGCTTTCTTAAAACAAAGTATTTGCATTGGGCATACAAGCCAAAGATTTTTCCAGAATCCCTTGCAGTAGTCAGACCCATGCAAATGATCCATTTACACCTCTTAAAGCTATATCCGAAGTGCCTGGATGTGCCTAACACGGGTCTCTGCTTCGCCAGGCTTGTAACAATGTCACAGGAACATATGAATTTCAAGGCATTTTGGCCATTGGGAATAAAAAGCGTGACCAGAACAAACATGTGCTTCCTCTAAGGGGCAAATATTTATATTTTTTACTTTTTGTTTGGACGGGAGGTAAAGTTAAATGCCCCTAATGGTGGCTTAAAGATTCCCTTACTCTATGCAAAATAAAAAATGTTTTGTCTGAAGTTCCACTATAAAAAGCTGTTCTACTTCTAATTTCTATTGATTAGGACTTTATCAGAAATGGAAGAATTCTGTATGGAATGAAGGGAGAAAATAGTAAACAAATGAAAGTGATTCAACTGATTTTTTTTATTAAATGGGTTGAGATTCACCCAACTATCCTGGTTTTACCTTACCTCCTCCTAAATGGGGTGGAGATGTGCAGGGCAGGGTGAGCGGAAATGCTCTGCTAGATACTGCAGCTAATCTTCAGCCTTTCAGATCTTACCAGCTCAGTGAGCACACACAGTGGAGACACCATCAGAGGCCCACTCATGTGCTGTGGGATTGAGGAATGATGTGCATAAATACGGACACAGGGGGGTTCACACTGTGGAGCATCCCAAATCCGGACGCCCCAAGAAAAGTTTTCGCATGGCCCTAGAGTATTTTAGACCAGCAGGCTTTGGCCTCCTTTAAGAGATGCAAGCAGCAAAAATGCTGCTTCTCTTACTGCTTTTGGACAGAGCAAGCAAAATGGTGGACACACAGCCCTAAGTGATAAAAGAAGTGACAGCTATCTAGATGTAGGTAGATTGTGTTGGATTAGGGGGAGCATTGAAAGGTCTAAATGGAGTATGTGGGACTGCCCTGGCCTGCATGGGGTGGTGATTCCACCTGCATCAGATATTGGAGAAGGTAATTTTAACTACTTAAAGCGGAATTCCAGTAACAAGCCTATACCCCCCACCAACCCGCCACCCTACCCTGGCGCTGAGGCAAGACGGGGGGTTACAAAGAAAAAAAGACTCTTAGACTCTTACCTCCCTCAGCTCTGTGCATGCTTCTGTCTGCCCATAAAAGTGACTGATAGAGTGATGCTGGCCTGTGGATCTGGTAAGGGTTTTTTTTTGCTTTGTCTTACCTCAGTGCCAGGGTAGGGTGGCAGGGCAGGGGGTAGACTTGTGACTGGAATTTCGCTTTAAGGAATAAGTTCTGTTTTTCAATGGAATTATTTGCTTAGTATGATATGCTATAACTGGGTTCTTCAGCTCTGTCTATACAAATGAGTAGGAAATATCTATTCTAGGATCTTTAAGAACCCCTGTTTCTGATATCTGAAAACTCTCTAATGACTGGTATAGTGCCAAAGAAATGGTGCAAGGCAAATGTGGTGCCCATTTTTCAAATGGGCTCTAGGTCCTCTCCGGGTAATTACGGACCTGTACGGAACTTAAACATTGTGAAAAAATAGCTTGAAGGGCTTTTAAGGGACTACGTAAAGGATTATGTGATTAACAATAATATTATAAGTGGCAACCAACATGGTTTTACTAAGGATAGAAGTTGGCAGACTAACCTGATTGGCTTCTATGAAGAGGTATGTAGAAGCCTAGACAGAGGAGCGGCTGTGGATATAGTTATTCAGAATTCTTCATTTGGCCTTGTCCCTTATAGATGACTAGTAGGGAAATGGTTAAAAAAGGGTTAGAATAAAAAAATATATCAAATAATAAACTGGGTTGAAATTTGCATAAATAGGTCTAATAATTATGTCAAGCAGCTGCTTTTAAGGCCACCAATATATTATCATGCATTAAAAGAGGCGTGGAATAACGGGGTAGGGATGTAATAATGCCTCTTTACAAGGCACTGGTGCACCCTCATCTGAATTATGAGATGTTGTTCTGGGCACCAATTCATATGAAGGACGCCCTGATTATGGGCAGGGTGCAGAGGAGAGCCAACAAACTGATAAGAGGAATGAAGGATCTTAGCTAAAAAAGCAATGATGGAAAGGGACATAAATATATGTCATTCCATTTAAACCCGCTTAAAAATATGTTTGGTTGTATGTTTGCTTTTTCTATTTATTTACATCCAAGAAAAGGAATTAGGCTTTAAAAAAAGCCCTGACTATTCAGAGAAAAATAAAGAACGTATAAATGGTTCGGATCAGCTTTTCTGAGTTGCTCCACTCAATAGAGATATACATGGGTCCAAAATAAAATATGAACTCTGGCCTTTAAATGTTTTGCACTGGAGGTCTTAGGTTATTAATATCTATCTTTAGTCAAGCACATCCAAATATTAGCCCAGGACCAGCTAATCCAAGAATGAGCTGAAAGGGTCAACAGTGCTTAATCAAACAAATTCATATTTCTTAAATTTTCACACATTTTTTCTTATGATATGATAAATGAGCAAAAATTGTGACTTTATTCTTTGTTAAATCGCACAAACCTATAAAAGAGAAAAGTGATTAAGCTATTATTAAATATTAATCGAAATGACCTAATTAAGAGCTAAACAATTAAGCCATGAATTATACAATATACATTTAGTATACTGTATACAAGGGGAACCATTACAGACAGTTTAGATTTAGCAACGTTCTTACCTTGCTACAACAGCTCTTTACCAGAAAAAAGGCAAATTCGACATCTATTTGATCGGGTCTTCCTTGCATGACATGAAAGGTGTGCACGTCACATGGGAATCACCATGAGAAGAAATTGGCCCAACTGATAGGGACTACCCAGTCTGTTGTAGCAGGGCAAGACTGTTGCTAAATCTAAACTCTCTGTAATGGTTCCTCTTGTATAGATGAAGGCAAGGGGATCTGCACAATACCCTGTAATCATTAAAGGTGCCACTCCCAAAGCTACAAAAAGCTCACCTCAAGAACACAGAATCATAGAGGGAGGCACTCAAAAAATGTATCAAAAAATATATTTTATTCCATATCACTAAATTAATCACCATACATAACCACTGCACAATTTAAATCCCCTAAAAAACACATGAGGCAATACATGTAAGACAAACCAACATGGAATTGTGTAGGCGATGGGGAGAGCACTGGCATGCACAAATATCAATCACCATCTATATTTAAAACACATAAACACAAGTGATCTAATCAGTGCAAATAACAATGTGCAAATCCTACTTATGATCCGGATCCTATATCAAATAACTATAAAGTGCAAAGTGCAACCAATCAATAGATACAAATACAATATATAATCACAAATAGAACCTACATAATTACCCAATACCTAAATGCTGTATAAGAAATATAAAAATGACCACAAAATGCCCCACCAATATAGATGCTAGTATCAATCAACCATTAAATACAGCACAAAAATACATCCAACCAAAATATACTTAAGGTATAACAGGTATGCCAGTAAAGGGTTTTCCCACCGCCTACAACACCAGGAGCCAAGCGTTTCGTGGGTGTATCCCCCACTTCATCAGGCTACATGAATGCTGGCTGAGCAGAACTTAAATACAGCACCTCCTCCCCCACCCCCACCCCCGCCCCCCCAATTCAAAGTGGCCAATGTCTCACCTGTAACCAGAATCAAATCCGGGTGAGAGAGTGGCGTGCATGTGCACATAATAATGGCCTGCGTGTGTGTGTGTGCGCTTCCTCCCCATTCAAGGTGGCCAATGTCTCACCTGTCTCAAAGATCACATCCGGGTGAGAGATGTCCATAGCTAGCGGGGGCGTGCGCAGTCTCTCTCCGGGGCTAAGCAGCTATGTCAGCTGTATCAGCAAGCGAGATAGGGCTCCATGCCTGAGATAGTATCATGGCAACAGGGACAGTGTCACTATGCTGCTGAGTAAATAAACACAGCACTCGCAAATGACAGCAGACCGATGGACAGGGGAGAGAGAGCCCTATTTCTTATAGGGCATTTAGGTATTGGGTAATTATGTAGGTTCTATTTGTGATTATATATTGTATTTGTATCTATTGATTGGTTGCACTTTGCACTTTATAGTTATTTGATATAGGATCCGGATCATAAGTAGGATTTGCACATTGTTATTTGCACTGATTAGATCACTTGTGTTTCTGTGTTTTAAATACAGATGCTGATTGATATTTGTGCATTCCAGTGCTCTCCCCATCGCCTACACACTTCCATGTTGGTTTGTCTTATATGTATTGTTTCATTATGTGTATTTTAAGGGATTTTAATTGTGTAGTGGTTATGTGTAGTGATTCATTTAGGGATATGGAATAAAATATATTTTTTTGATACATTTTTTGAGTGCCTCCCTCTATGATTCTGTCCTCTTGTATAGATGCACACTATATTATGTAATTAGTGACTTTTAAGTTACTTTATAGCTATTTTTAATTAATATGTATTAATAACTTTATTATTAATATTTATTAGTTTATTCGATTTTTGTATCATTTACTAAAAGATAGTATATATTTCTACTTAAAGTAGTAGTGATGTATATCCCCTCTTGTCCCCTGCAACTCTTCCATCCTGCTTCAGTGTGTTGACACTCCAAACAAAAAATACATTTTGGTAAATTGCTCCGCTAAAGCTCCCCTCTGGCAATTAGTGGTGTAAGCTATTTGAGAGATGTTGTGGAATAGAATGCAGATATCATGTTACTGAACTGAATGGGAGCGACCATCGTGCTACACACCTAACAGCCCTGCTTCTGAGGAACCCAGACCCACAGTCAAAATTGCCTTATGTCTAGCCAGAAGCAGAAAGCCATCAGTTGTAATGACTTGTCGTCGCTCTGCGTATGTGACCCCAAAGCGATAAATAGTTACATGGCTTCCTTCACAAACACCATTCCTTTCCTCCACCAGCTGTTTATCTAATATGTTTGCAACAGGGAAGATATGCTGTCCCATTTTCAGAGCCATATATCTGGTTTGGGCTGCTTATAGCAAAATTCCAAGCTTTACTTCTGACAGCCTGTCTTGTAAGAAGAAACAGACAGTCACATGCACACTGCAGCTCATTCATCAATCCAGCCAGTTAGAGAAAGATTTAATCTCCCTCAAACATTTTGTCATTTTGTGTGAAAGCAGATGAAATTGTTCTCTAGCTGCATGGGCTAATTGGCTCAGCTAAAATGCTCATTTGTAAGCAGAGCTCTCATGTGTATAACAAGATTAGAGATGAGCGAACTTCTCAAAAATTCGATTCAGGCGAATCGCCGAATTTCTCAAAGAAATTCGGGTTCGTCCGAATCGAACTTTAGCGAATCTCTCATCTCTGGTGGGAGCGGGGAGGCCGGCTGTGCTGTCAGCCGGCTTCCGCCGCCCGCTGACAGCGCAGCCAGCCTCCCCGCTCCCACCATGCCGGCATTTTTTTTTTTCATTTCACGGCTTGGTGGGAGCGGGGAGGCCGGCTGCGCTGTCAGCTGTCATCAGAGGACGCGTCATCAGAGGAAGCCGGCTTCCTCTGATGACGAGTCCTCTGATGACAGCTGACAGCGCAGCCAGCCTCCACGCTCCCACCATGCCGGTAAGTGTTTGCTGAAAAAAAAAAATGCCGGCATGTTGGGAGCGGGGAGGCCGGCTGCGCTGTCAGCTGTCATCAGAGGACGAGTCATCAGAGGAAGCCGGCTTTTTCAGGGAAAATTCGGTCAGCACGAACCACTAAAAATTTGGGTTCGTGCTGAATCGAATTTTCCCTGAAATTCGGAGCGAATTCAGGTTCGTTAGAAGATGACAATGCAGTCCAGGAGTGTATTTTCTTTAATTATTATTAAACTTTAGATCAACTGCTGATAAAGAGACAATAAACCTATATGTTTTTAAATAAGTTAGTAATTAGAAATATTACTGAATTGATTAACATGGAGTGAGATTGGAGTTGACCTACGGATGTTAAACCGGACTTAAATGCACTGCCTTGCTCTGGATCTGGTACGTGTGTTTACATGTATTGGTGATTGAGACCCACGTGTGGAGGATGTGGAGTAGTTTGCACACTGGGTGGATAAAAGAAGATCAAGTATTTTTATGGACTTAATCTTATTTAATTGTTTCTTTTATTGTTAAAAGACAATAAAAACGCGGGGTATTAGTTTAGATCAGCAGTTGATCTAAAGTTTATTAATAATTGTCTATGTTCTCATGGTAGGAATATTTAGTCACCCCAGCGCAGGACCATTTTTGATGCATTGCTATTTAAGAATTTTAATTCTATTTATATTTATGTGAGCTCGACCCTTATGATCAAAATTGTTCTATCTTTAAATATTGCATAAGGCTAAGCCCCCTCAAGCAGCCTATACCACTGATTGTCAAGGGGGGGGGGGGGGGGGGGGTTAACAGAGCAATTGACTAAACTTTATTTCTTTGAATGGAGGACCAATTTAAAACGGCGATTAAGTACCCCACCATCCAGCACCAGTCTCCATTCACGAGGGGGTGGCTTTTGGCATGCCCCCTCCATTGAATTGAATAGAGTGGGTATGCGAAGGGGAAGACGTCTGTGGGGCATCCCAGCAATCGATACGTTTTAACACACCTGAGACAGATGGAAGAGCTGCAGAGGACAAAGGTGAGTATATGTTAGGAGAGCATGTTGCAGGCAACCACTTAATATGTCCTGCTGAAGACAGCTTACAGAAGAACTTTTAAGCTGTAAGCAAAGCTAGGCAGGGGTAAGATGAGCATGCACAGTTTTGTTTTTAGCAGTTTTTTTTTTTAGAATAACACCTTTTAGCTTTATTAATGCAAAAAAATTATGGCAATGGATAACTGCTGTGAAGCAACTTTTTGTAAAAAACAAAAAAGTTTCCAGGTGACAAAATTTAACTTGGCAAGTTAATGAATATTTATAGGGCACATTGCATGTGTCCATCACAGTTCCTCTACTCTGATTCGCCCAGTGTCATTTCCTTGAAAATCCTCTCAGTCCACATAAGCCTTTGTATGCTTTGGAGGCATTCATATACAGTGACAATAGCTGAGGAATATGTCAAGAACATTGACAGGCAGCACATAAATCTCGGTGGAAATCAACTGACATGCATTTAAATGACATTAAAAACTTGGTGCACAGAAAACCGAGGGAATGAAGCACAGGGCGACACTAAGAGATTCAAATTAAAAGATCACTCCATTAACAGTTTTGTTTTCCACCGAGAGTGAAATTCCTTCCGAAAGGATTAAGCTGAAACAATTGAATAATGTATAGTCATTTTCCTTCGTGTATCATGCATGCATAATACAGGCGCTCAAAGGACAAGTAGAGCTTGTTAAAAATTAAGATGCAACTAGTGGAAAAAGTCTTGTGTTAAGCATGTAACATCCATCTTCCCTAAAAAACATATAGAAGCATATTAGCTAAACAAGTGCAAACAATTAACATTTAAAGACATATTTAAAATAAACTCTATTTTGTTATTTATAAGTATATTTTCAAGTATAATTCTCTTCCATCACTTTTTAGCACTCATTCTATGAAAAAATGGTTTGATCACACTAATTTCAGCATAAGCAGATAGACACAAAAAGCTCTAATTTTTTAAGTACTAGGTTTTACAGATCTGATCACTAGCTAGATCTACAACATGCAGTGGGGTTTACCACTCAGCTACACAGGTTGTTGCAAATAATAACTGCACAATAATACATAATTTCATTACACAAAACCTCTGCTATAAGAAACAGAGGACAGGTGGTACACAGCAAAACAGATAGACAACAGAGGGCATGGGCCCCAAAACATACAATAGAGGTTCTGGGCCACAGTACAGACAATGGAGGGTCTGGACCCCAGTACAGACTACGGATTAAACACAATGGAGGGCTCAAGATGGCCTAAGCTATAGACTATGAAGGGTGTAATAGAGGGTCTGGGCCCTGGTACAGACTATGAAGGACATAGACCCCAGTACTGACAAGATAGTACAGACAATGGAGGGCCTGGACCCCAGTACAGACAATAGAGGTTCTGGGCCCCAGTACAGACAATGGAGGGTCTGGACCCCAGTGCAGATAATAGAGGGTCTAGGTCCTGGTACAGACCATGAAGGGTGTAGACCCCAGTACTAACAAGATAGTACAGACAATGGAAGGCCTGGACCCCAGTACAGACTACAGCTTAAACACAATGGAGGGCTCAAAAGGACCTAAGCCATAGACTATGAAGGGCGTTGGCAGACTAAGAAGGACCTGAACCCCAATAAACAGGGTAAGATACGTGAATCCCAGAGGACTGGAGAGCAAAGGTTCACTCAGACAAGTAGACATGACGATTCAGCCCAGAGGCAGGGCTAGACACATACTTTTATACAGAAGACAGAGGAGGTAATCACAAACACCAGAGAGAGCAGGAAGCATAAAGACCCAGGGAAAAACCACACAAACATAACATCAGGTGGCTTAACAGGGAGAGCAGCAGATACAATACAGATGCAATAATACATCGTCCATTCAAGGCCCCATCGATGTCAGTCTTTACAGAGTCACTTTTGTTTTTACTCATAAAACTTTTCTGGTACAAAAAAATAATCATATAAAAATATATATATATAATATCACATACATTATCAAGACCAAGCTTGTATCAGGTGAATATCACATATCACAAAAATTGCCAAATATCAACTTTATATACTTTATATACCCATACCCCCCTCCCCCACCCCGCCTTCCCCCATCCTTATTCCAAAAATATTGTCATTCTCATGATAGAGAACAGAACAATTATCCTCCTCTCCATACTCAAGATATATATTACATATCATTCTCTAAAGCGATGCTGCTGGCCAGGACCCACCACAAAAAGCAAAGAAACCCTTAAGACAAAGAGAAAAAGAATGAGAACCAATTTGAGAGAGACGAACAACCACACTTTGAATTGCAAACAGTGAAGGGATTTTAATTTGAGGGGAAAAGGATCACAAGTGCTATACACTGGCACGCTGTCACTCTTGGACGGCCATCCTGCTGCTGTACAATATGACGCTGATATGCGTCGTCGCCATTTCTTTGGTTTCTTTTATTTTACTGGCCAAGCGGCGCCTGGGCCCGCCCCCTGCGCCAGCACCGATTGGGTATAGCTACACGCACACCCATTGCTGGTCGGGACGGACCCTCGGCGCTTCTGATGACGCGCACATCGAGCGCCGGTATGCGCGCTCCCTGCACGCTGCATCCGGCACTTTTGGAGACCCACAAGGTATTTAAATGGTGTGTGTTTTTGTACTGGTACCGCTCCCTCTTGAGAAAGGCCAGAGCGGCCAAAACGTCGAGGGTATTACTTCCACCCGCGCCTGCCTGTAAGATTTATCTTGTTATGCTTTACTAAACTGTTGTTTCCTTGAATTGCTTCTGTATGTTGTGTTTGGATGTTGGGGAGTTAATAGCACTCCTTCAACCACTACCTTGATCTCTATTTGCTTCTCATGCTGTATGTATACTGATCATACTATGTATTCTCTGTAGATGTATACAGGAGCGCCATACAGCGGTCACTCTCAGGGGCTGTATCCCCTCACAACAATATGCATATATACTGTATTGTGCTGCATGTTTGTATAGCACTTGTGATCCTTTTCCCCTCAAATTAAAATCCCTTCACTGTTTGCAATTCAAAGTGTGGTTGTTCGTCTCTCTCAAATTGGTTCTCATTGTATTATGTCCCTGTGATTGGTACACAGGCGAGGTGACAGAACACCGTCATTTCTCCCTCTATTTTTTGCACGATTGCAAATTGGTGGGCTTCAACCATCAGTGTATTAACCAAAGAGAAAAAGAAGAAAAGAAAAAAAATTAAAGATTCCCTTCCCCTTCCCCCATGACACCAGACATACACCCTCCAAACTATAAAACTAGCAACCCCTCATCAAAACTGACCGGCAAATACTTCTCAACCCAAGGCAACCAGATTCTTTCAAACTTGCCTATATTTCCTGCCTTCAAAGCAGAGAGCTTTTCCATCGCCATACACGCATTAACTCTGTTTCGAATCTCAACGAAGCAACGTTTGTCAGATTTCCAGGCTTTAGCTACAACTAATTTTGCCGCAGTTAATAAATGATGCACCAATTTACCGTATCACCCTCCACCCTGGCCCAGTGGTTTATTCAACAAAGCGACCCAAGGGTCTACTGATACATAGCTCCCAACTACATTGGATATAGCCCTAAAAACAACTACTCTGCAATTCCACCACATATGTCTAAATGTCCCTAGCTCCTGGCACCCCCTAAAACATTTCTCAGAATGAGCTGAGTTCCTATGTTGAGCCAACCTTTCCGGGACCAGGTACCACCTCAACATAACTTTAACATTCACCTCCACCGCTAACACCGAAACTGAATCCCCCCCCTGCGTGTGTTCATGGCAATTCAAACTGAGCTGGGCAGTAAATTAGTTTCCAGGCCCTGAATAATAATAATAATTTTGTATAAATAATAGTGATTGAGCTGCTCCCACCCCCCTTTATTCATTTGAATTGCCATGAGCACAAGCAGGGAGGAATTCAGTCAATATGGATTTCTCCCTGTGAAGTGTTCTAAAGGGAGGCTGGCAGCTTCCCAGGTGAGTAGCTCTCAAATATTTGTCTGCATTGCATGTCCTAATGTTGGGGACTCAAAATTAAGAGTAGGGACCACACTAAACACAGAGTGCCTTGTCGGGGAGGTGTGGCTTCCACATGTATCTGCAGATATGTGCAACCAAATCTCTGTCTTTCCACACAGCTAGACATGTTTGTTGCTTGATATTTAGTTGATGAGTGGGTTAAACTGGGCGGTAAATTAGTTCCCAGGCCCTGAAATAATAATAATTTTGTATAAATAATAGTGATTGAGCTGCTCCCACCCCCCTTTATTCAATCTATTTGCTCCAACAGAGCTGGGTTAACCAGCGCTTCCATGCCCGCACCAGCCTTGCTTATCGGACTCACTGTTAGTGCCGAATCCTTTAGTGCGTCACCTTCAACTGCCTCCGTTCCAGACCCGGCCACCACCATCTTGCAGGCCCAGCGCGTCTCCGCGATCCAGCCAGTCACCTCCACACAACCAGGTAGGGAAACTGCTTTCACCTTCCACACATTCCAGGCACCCTCCGGAGGACGAGCCAGGTGTATCTACGTCTCTGCAACACTCATTAAAAAGTATATACAAATTCCGCACCACAATATAAAATTAAATTTAAATTTAATACCTGTGGCCGTGCAGTGATGGGAGACTATCTCTATCCTAAGTTGAAATAATAATATTGTAATGGTGGCTCCAGCAATTCACCCAGAATAGCTCCACACCACCGCACCCCCTCCACTGTAATCAATAAATCAACTAAATATATATCATGAATTCATATCATGAACGGCAATGCTCATTAGCCGCCGTTCGCCTCTGTTTCCGTAGAGCGGGCGCGGAGTGGTATTAGAGCCTGTCCGACCTCATCACACAACTCCCTTTTCCTTTTTCATTTCACCAACCAAAGTTTAAAATAATAAATACAAAATATACTTAGCCGGTCTGTATGAGTAGCCTTTTTTTCCTGCAGGAGGACAGGTCCTGTATTCTCAGCAGTCATGTCAAAGATGCCATGGAACTGGGGTCCACAGCAGAAATAACAGTTACCACTGCGAGTTACATTGGATTGAGCATCTACAGAGGCAGCAGTGCTGAGCGTAATGAAACTGCGCTAATGCTCCTTTGCACTATATGGCTTAACAATGAGTAAAACGGTGAGTAAAACGTCAGCCAGCTCACTGCTGTGTATTAGATTGCAAACAGTCAGGTTGTAAGTGTAACAATATAAGCACCCTTCTATGAAAGCCTGCCTGCTATTACAACATAGCTTACAATGTATGCACTTATTTAGATCAATCACACAGTAACTTCTCACTTGTGTGCCAATATATTCATTATTCATTCTTTATAATGCAGTTATTTGAGTATAATCATTTTAGTCACCCATGTATAAACTTGTCAATAAATATTACATATTTATACTGCCATCTACACACTATTCCGTGTTTTAAGGTTTTTACATGTCTTAATAAAGTGATTCATGTTTTGTTCCCCAATTAGCATAGTTTGAATTCAGTTCTGACATTGAGCAAGCAGGAAGCAGGGATTTGTGTATAATGCAGGGGATCAGCTGCTACAGTAAATGAGGTGACAAAGGTCTGAAATGTATGTGTTTACAACAGAAAGGTAATTGGTATCATGATTTGGAACAATGATGGTAGCATTCCATTCAGCAACCTATCCCCTATTCTTCCCACAAATTTCAAAGCGGCTCAAACATTATCATTACACTAGGCTCTGATAATAAGACTTAATGGTCTATTTTTGTGTAAGAGACATATACCTCTAATCTGGGGCCCGGTTGTTTTTTGTTAAAACCTCTGCATAGTTATTGTGCTTGCACATGCAAGATCAAGATTGTTTTAGAAACCATGAATGCCGATTGTGTTTTGGAATGTCGTCATGCAAATAGGGTGCCATGTGCAACTTTTTCACCTGCTTGGATGGAAGAAACAGGTATAGCTAATACTGTATGTTTACTAAGCTGACACCATTATATTTTTTTGCCAGTCAAAACTTTCTACTATCGATTTAGGTGTTGCCACTGTAAAAAGACTCCAGGACCAGATGGACTTCACTCAAGAGCTCTTAAAGAACTCAGCTCAGTTATTTCATCACCTCTGCTCTTGATCTTTAAAGACCTGCTGACAACTGGTATAGTACAAAGTAATTGGCGCAAGGCAAACGTGGTCCCCATTTTTAAAAGGGCTTTTGGTCTTCTTCTGGTAATTACAGGCCTGTAAGCTTAACATCCATTGTGGGAAATTTGCTTGAGAGACTCCTAAGGGACTACATATAGGATTATGTAACTATGCATAATAATTTAGGTGATAGCCAGCATGGTTTGACTAAGAACAGAAGCTGCCAGACTAACCTGATTGTCTTCCATGAGGAGGTGAGAAGAAGCATGGACAGAGGGAACAATTCTTTCAGCTGTTCAGCAGAGCAATCACAGCTGATGGCTTTCTACTAGAAATAAAGGATGATTGCACTGATATGTGAGGCAATTTTGACTGTGGGATTGGGTTTTCATAAGCTGGACTCATGTATGTGGCAAGATGGCCGCTGCCATGCAGCATAGAATCTGCCTGCTATTCCATAAGATCTGCATGGAGTTAAGTCCTCTCAAATAGTTTATGTCACTGCCAGAGTGGGGCTTTAGGGGTGCAATTTACTGAACGTGCCTTTTTTTTTTACTTTCAGTCTGCTTTAAGAGAAGACACACAGGTAAATGTGTAAGTAGTTTTATCTGACGTGAAAGTCAAGTTCAACTTGCAGAGCATTGCATCAGACTTTTCAAAATGGTCTATTTTGAAACTCAATGAAGATCCCTCAAAATGTTAGCACCACTGAAATCCGATGTAATTATGTCATTTTATTTAAAGTGTGTGTAGAATGGTTTTGCTTTCTAGAAAGTTTCTTCTTTTTAAGATCCTAGCACTTAGAGAAAAACTGCACAGCAAATCTACCTATTATATTTTAGGGGATTTCAAGGTAATAGCGGGATTTAAAGTTTAGAGAGACGCACTTAGGAATCAGTAGAGCAATTCAAAACAAAAGTGCCTGTGGAATTGATGTTGAGATGGGTTTTCTTGGCAAAGCCCATCAAGTTGCTGACACAAGTTGCTGACATGTCTCCTTTGTTGTGAGAGCTGTGGCTGGAGTTAACTCTAAAATGCATTAATACATGTGTAAAAATAAGTTACTTTGAGTCTAATGGTTAATGTTCATTCAAAAGTATTTTTATATAATTGGTTTATTACATAAATCTAGACAAAATTAGGGGATAAATAAATTCACACCAACAACTGAACAGTATCAAATGTAACAAGAGAACGTTTGGGGGGCATTCCTCATTGACTCAGCTTCATAGAGGGGTTAACTTTACACCAACTACTAAAAACCTGGAAAACAAAATAAAAAATGCAACATTTCAGTGATCCTCTGCAGTTGTTCCATCCTACATCCACATTATTAAATTACTGGGTGCCAAGATCCTACTATGTCCATTGCGGCCTCCTATTCATTGGTAATGTAGGGGTTGAGTGGCCAAATCCTGCATCAGTCAATGTCTGGAGCGGGGTATATTTTAAAAAATTTTGTCTCCTGGGAAAGACTCTTTAACCCTTTCAGTGCCAAGCACGTAGATTCTACGTGCTCGCTTCTACTCCACTTAAGTGCCAAGCACGTAGAATCTCACCTGACCCCTCGTTGGATCCGGTCGGGTCTCCTCTTTAATTTGGTGCCATCCGATCCCCCATGGGGGCTCGGATGGCTCCAGGAGAGCCCCCAGAATAGCACCCCCCCCCACTTCGGCAGCAGCTGCTAACTGTAAAAAAAATTAAAAATGACATTTACTTACCTGTGGCCGCGCTGCCTCCCAACGGGTCGCCTCTTCACTGGGGGGCCTCCGATGGCCCCCCAGGCTCTTCCGTGGTGAGGGGAGGGCAGAAATCGCCCTCCCCCCACTTCCTGCATCGTGTCTGATAGCCCCGCCCCTTGGGGGTGGGGCCATGTGACATAATTGTGATGTCATCAGCAGCTGGCTTCACAATACCGGCACCCCAGACTCTGAATCAGTCTGCTTGGGTGCTTAGAGGAGAGAGCTGTGAACGTCCCCCCTCCCCAGGCTCTCTCCTCCAAACACCCAAGCAGACTGTCATCTGTCATCGGAGATCGCCGGGGGACAAAGGAGGATCGGAGGTGAGTAAAGTAAAAAAAAAAAAATAAATGTTATTTTTTTTCTTCTCTGTGTGTTTATTTTTACATTTAACCCCTTGTGAACTGGTAAGGTGTCCATAAAACCCCTATACCAGTTCACAAGGCTGGGGGCTGGCAAGAATTTTTAACCCTTAAAATTCCCCCAAAAATGGGTCCCCCCCCCCAGGAGGGGGGACCCTGTGTTATTTTTTTTTTTTAAATTAACCCCTTATGTTTATAGTGTGGGTAGTAGTAGTATTTTATTTGTAAATGTTATAAAGTGCTATTTTCAGTTTGGGGGGTCTCCTGGGCAAGAATGGGGGGGCTACCGATACATATGTGGTACCGTTGTAATCGAGAGAAATTGGGCTTTCACATGCAATATGGTTTTCTCTAATAAAGTAAATGTTTTATTTAAAATAAAGGAGACAATTGTCTAAAAAATATTTATTTATTTTTTTGTTTGTTTACACAAAAATATTTTAAAAAACTGTAGAAAAATTACAAACAAGACATTTCATGTTAAAGCCTAAACTCTGTTGCAAAATATATATCTATAATTTTCCAGGAAATTCTGGCAAAAATCACGGTTAAACATGGCACAGAATGGGGAAAAATTGTTTAATAAATATTTTTTTTTCCTATGTAACACCTAGGACAAGTGCATGTGGGGATATATATGAGGTCAGTTGTTTTACAGTTAGCAAAATGTTTCTGTTCTATTTTTGTGGCATCTGGTAGTGTGATTTCTTTGCCTAGTTTGATGTATTGACAGGTATTGCATGCTTTGCATTTATAGGTGTCGTTGTCCTACAGCATGTTTTGTTTGTATCTTCAATATAGTGGTTGGTGACGGGGAGGCCGATTCATTAATAGCGCCAGGTAGCGACAGATGAGCGCCAGTAGCGTGATTTTCTCAGCGCCAGCTAGTATTCGCTGTGCTTGGCCGGGGTTTGCTTGTTGACAGCGACTCAGTCGGTGTGCGGTAATGTTGAATACGGGCTGGGGGGTCGCTGTTTCACAGGTTCAGCGTTGTATGGGTGCGCCTGACAACGAATGGCCAGAGCGAACGGCTTGCTGCAGATTCATTAACAAAACACGCTCCGAATTTTTTCGCGCTGTGAATTCCTTGTTTAAACCCCAGAGCGCTGGCGGCGATGGGTGTAAAATAGTTTTTAACCCCCAAACAACCATATTTTTTGATTGTAAAATTATACAAGTTTTTATAAACATTTTGTAATATGAATACATTAATATCAGACCTGTAATATCAATTCTGCACAAATTTTTTTTTTTACCTTAAAAAAAAATCCTAACATTGCAGAAGTGGTCACAGAATTTTTGACATTAAAAAAAAAAAATAGACATTAATAGGAATTAATTATGATTAATTAAAGATTGCTCCATTGAAATGCATTGGACATCGCCAGGGAGCGACAGGTCATACCTGGCGCTGTGATGGGATTAGCAGCGGCGCTGTTCGTTGCAGTCGGCTACATGATGAATCCCGCGCTAGCTGACGCTCTCGCCGGCGCTAGCCTCATTTAGCGTGATAAATGCGTCATTGTGACCGCCGCCGGGCGTACTTGAGTCGGTAGCCGCCGTTAGCTGGCGGTACCTGCCGCTCGTCAGACACTACCTGGCGCTAGCCCTTGATAAATAAGGGCCTAAGTGGCCACACAAGGATCTTGTTTTCCTGAAAGTTAGTTTTGGGGCTTCTGGGATAAGAGTGCTTATATCTGGGTTTGCTTAGTATGTGCCAATGTTTGGTGAGTATTTGTCTTATCTCCTTATGTTGTTGTGTGTATGTCAAAACAAATACAGAATGTTACAGGTATTGTTGTTTGGTCTGTTCTTGTTTGTTTGTGTCCTGTCTCTGGAGTTGGCTTTGTTGTAGGCTTTTTTGGGCATTCTTTTGTGGTATCCTCTCTATAAGAGGCATTTTTAATCCCATCTGCTGCTATCTTGAAGTCTGAAAAGTATGTACAATTGTGTTTGGCCCTTAGGTATTCTCCATATGGTATGCTATTTTTGAGGGGTGCTGGGTGTGAGCTTGAGGCTTGTAGCATATTGTTGGTGCTGCAGTAAGAAATTGCTGTTATTGTTCCTTGTGTATCTAGCTTGATGTTGAGGTCTAGGAAGGACACCTCCCTCTCATCATACTCAAGTGTAAATTTCAGATTCAGTTGGTTCCTGTTAAGGGATTTAAAAAAGTCAAAGAGGTCTGGTGTCATGCCCTCCCATAGTATGAGAATATCGTCAATGTATATAAGCCATATGGTGACATGCTCCAGGTATACTGTTAATGTATAGTCTTGCAATACACTCTGACCAACTTAGGTACAAGTTAGCAAAGTATGGGGCACAGCTTGTCCCCTTTAGGGGTGCCCTGCACCTGATGGTAAAGTTGTGGCATGCTCGAATACAATGCCTCAATGCATCAATACAGTGCTTCAACTTCTAAGGTTAGTTTGTTGGTACTGTATAGTTCTGCAGTATCTGTAGGAGACGGGATATGTCATTCATGTAGGAAGAAAGCGTGTGTTCAAATGGTTGTAAGTGTGTGTCAAGGTATACGCTGCCTTTGTCTGTTAGTGATCCTATGCCTGATACTATGGGGCCGATATGGATTTATGAACCTTGGGTAATGCATAGAAGGTCTGGATAGTTGGTTTCTCTACTTTTAGAAATTCCCATGTTGATTTGGGGATTACTTTATGGAAGTATGCCCTATCTATGATGTTGTTGTATTCTTCCTCATTGGAGCTTTTTGATACCATTCTTTGTTCTCTCAGATTTTTTGGCAGTGCCCAGTCCACAGGGAAACTGGGGATGTGACCACCTGGCTTGTGCATTGAGATCAGACAATCAGGGATCTCAAAACTGCCAGATCAGCCAATCGACTATCTCATACCTGCCAGTTCGAAAATCCCATTTTTTTTAATTTTTTTTTAAACGGGGCCACCACTGAGCTGTGTACTTTTACTCATGTAGGGGCAAAAAAAAGGGTTTCAATCCACTTTACTGTCTGTGTCTTATCTGGCAAATCCCCAGGTACACATGGTCTGCATCAGCTGCAAGGACCCAGGTGTGTGTGCGAGCACCACATGCCTGAGCATCAGCAGTGGCAGCGCCCTGACTGGGCACTCTCACTGCCCGTCCTCCAACTGCTCCTCCATCGTCTGGCTGCGGCACGGGAGCTACTGTTGTATACTAATGTAAGTTTAATTTTTTTATTTGGAGGGAGGGGGAATGCCACACTGCCTATAATAGAGAATAGGAGGAAATATGCCACACTGCCTATGGGGGAATGGGAGGGAGGATTCCACACTGCCTATAGGGGAATGGGAGGGGGGAATGCCACACTGCCTAAGGGGATTGGGAGGGGGGAATGCCACACTTACTATGGGAAATTGGAGGGGGAATTACACACTACCTATGGGAAATGGGATGGGAGGAACTATACATTGCCTATGTGAAATGGGATAGGGGGAATGACACGCTGCCTATGGGGAATGGGATGGGGGGAATGCTACACTGCCCATGGGGAATTGAAGGGGGGAATGCTACACTTCCTATATTGGGGAATGGGGTGGGGGGATACCACACTGCCTATAATGGGGAATGGGGTGGGGGGATACCACACTGCCTATAATGGGGAATGGGAGGGAGAATGCCACACTGCCTATGGGCAATGGGAGGGGAGGAACTATACATTGCTTATGTGAAATAGGATAGGGGGAAAGCCACACTGCCTATGGGGAATGGGATGGGGGGAATGCTACACTGTTTATGGGAAATGTGAGGGAGTGCCACATTGCTTATGGGAAATGGGAGGGAGAATGCCACATTGCCTATGGGGATAGGGTGGGGGGAATGCCACACTGCCTGTAATAATAGGAAATGGGAGGGATGCATGCCACACTGCCTATAATAATAGGAAATGGGAGGGATGCATGCCACATTGCCTATAATAATAGGAAATGGGAGGGATGCATGCCACATTGCCAGTGGGATTAGGAGGGGGAATGCCACACTGCCTATGGGGAATGGGAGGGGGGATGCCACACTGCTTATGGGGAAGAGGGGCATGCCACACTGCCTATGGAAAATGGAAAAGGGGGATGTCTAGGGGGAATGGGAGGGAGGAATGTCACACTGCCTATGGGGAATGGGAGGGTGACATGCCACACTGCCTATGGAGAATGGGAGGGGGGAATGCAACATTGCATAAGGGGATTGGGGGGGGGAGATTTCACACTGCCTATGGGGACTGGGAGGGGGGAATGCCAAGTTGCTTATGGGTATTGGGAGGAGGGGAATGCCACACTGCTTATGGGGATTGGAAGGGGGGAGAATGCTGCATTTCTTATGAGGATTGGAAGGGGAAATGCCACACTGCCAGTAATGGGGAATGGGAGGGGAGAGACTGCCATATCGCCTGCAATGGGGAATAGGGGTGCTACACTGTATGTAATGGAGGAATGGGAGGAATGCCACTCTGCCTGTAATGGGGGGGGTCTGCACTTTTCCTATTATTTAGTTATTGTGGGGATGGTGTTTTAGCACAACATTTGGTTCAGGATACTTTTTTTTCTTATTTTTCTCCTTATATGGTGGAAAATATGGTAATGATGTAATGTTATGTCTTTAATTAAGATGGGCTTCAAGGGTGAGATAGCTTTACCAAGGGGAGGGGCTAGCAATTGCACACCCTTTATACCTATCAGGTTTATCCACAGGACTCCTGATGCTCAGTGAACGCCATTCACTAGACCACTGCACTTGAAGGCATGCTCCTTTATTCTGAGAGGCAAACACACTGAAAGTTGCTAAAGATGAGAAAGGGTATGTTTTTTGTTTTGTTAGGGATTAATTATCTTTTTTTATTTTTTTTAATATTTAATTATGTTTAATTGTTAGTGCTAATATACCACAGGGATAGTGAGAGGAAAGGCATGATAACAAATGCAGATTGCATTAGAAGGCTAATCATCATACGGACAGTGGGGTCAGTAATATCCCAGGCAGATTTTTGGCCCCAGTCTGGTAATTTTTTTTTTCACACAGTGGATCCATAAAGGAAAACTACACTTTTCACTGTGTGCCAGAGGCCACAAGGCGACCCACGAACCTCACTGCTGACCAAAATTGCTGCTCAGGTTCTTGCTGCCCTAGTTTGTGAAGCCAGGAGCTGGTGGGTGGGCCTACTCTGTTTACTGAAAACAATAGGATCCTCCATACATGGATATTCTGGCACTTGTCTGGTCTGAGACAAAAGACAATCCTATTCATTTGATATCTCCCTCTTCCTCTTATAAATGCACATGTACTAGTAATATTTTTCATTCTTGAAACATATTGAACACTGATAAAATAGAAGATTTACTAAGTCTTCAGAGATCCTGGAATGGCATTATGTGAGGCCTCAACATCATTTAAAAGACACTTGAAGAATATTGTCTATGTAACCACAGGGAAATTCAGCAATCTCCTAAACAGTTTTGTTCAAGTCTCACGGGAGATTGGGGAGACAGATTTCCTCAAGACTTTTAAATAATCATAGGAAATTAGGACAGCAATACAATTTCATACTTTTTTTGTGCTCCAGAGAACAGAGCCGGGCTGCGATATATAATGCACTGCAGTATGTGGTTATTATGAATGCCTTTGGCAGAGAATGACTTTGAATGGTGACATGTAGCTGTATTTACACACTACGCTTTAGAAAGCAGAAATATCAGGTTGGTCTTTGAGAACAGTAACTAAATACCATATGTTATAGGCATGCTTAATATCTCATTTGGCTTCTAGTATCACTTACTGATATGGACCTTTGCCTAATAACTGAGCACACAGTGTATAAAGAAGGTTGTTGATTTTTCCACCATATTGTTAGGCATTGGCAACTGACAAAAAATTGTAAAGGTTGTCAGTTTTAGCTATGTCCTATATAACTTTGATTTTTTTGTCACGTCACATTTATAACCACGCCCATGTCCAAGCAAACTAAAAAATAAACTACACTTATACACTAGCTTTCAAGCAATACCAAAGAATCCTGTGGGCTGTAACGGTGCTAACTGCAGAGCTGTTGGCTCTAGTGCTGATCATGTGGGAGAAGGCCGGTTTGTTGATTGGTAGCAGCAGGAGTCTACCCCTAGTATGTGTATTTTTCAGCAGTGGATCCTTGTATGTCTGGACTGTGGTTTCAACTTCGCATCATGAAATGAGTTAATAATGATATTAATAATAACAGTAATACTGTAATAGCACAAGGATTAACAATGAGCTTCGGATTAGGGTCAGTGTTCCACATTACACTTGAATATTATCTATTCAGTTCGACCAAGTCAAATAGCATCAATATTTGGTTTAAATTGTTTGGCCCTTTTTATTTTATCTTAAAAAAACATAGCAACCTCTTCCCAGAGGCTACAAGCTTGGTGCACCAGACATAGAGGCTGGTAGCCAGGGGCCCAAAGATTAGTTAGTCTCCAGCACTGGCAACTTGCCAGCCCTGATGCCTTTTGGCATAGGTCCAGGGCTGTTCCAGAGAGGTTAGTGGCACCCCTGGAAGAACATCATGACAATACGTTTCTATGCAACATGTTTTATATAAATATAGTAAATTCCAAGCTGTACCTATTCCCTGTATTACTCCTGTAACACTGTTTGAATATCTTTGTCAACTCCAACCCCACAGTTGGTCAGATACTTACTTTAACCTGGCCTATGCATGGCCCTCGCTTGGTATCCCTGTTGTGCTTGATAGCTGTACCCAGCAGATTTGAATATTGATGCAAGTGCAAAAGGTGGAAGGAAACAGGAAGCCTTCAACCTCCTTTGCTCCCCCCATGATGCAAGCTTGCGGCAGCAGGCATTCAAGTCTGCCAGGAAGGTTGACTTCACACAGCAGGGATGGATGGGCTGAGCCATGCATTCCTTGTAGGAGTTTACAGGGGTTTTACAAAGGTGTACATTTCAAATTGGCATACCCATGACCTTGTCAGGTACTATGAGTTTTGGTCCTCCTAAAGTCCACCGTGATTCTTTGATCACTACAATTTTGGATCATGCTGTGCACAGTTTACAGTATGAGGGAAGATACATAAAGAATGTACAATTCTTGCAATCTTTTAAAATATATGTAAGGACACAGAAGGGTGCACAAGCTTACATTCTATAATTGATGGTTGACTACAAGGTAATCTAAGTCCTTTAAGCACTGCTGATCCCTAATTTGCAAAACTTGACAATGGTAAGCACTTTGCCCCGATGCTGAAAGCACTGAGAATCGAGAAGTGCGTTTTTTTTTTTTTTTTCTTTTTGTTGCTTAGGATTCTAAAGGAATTATGTAAATCAAAGACTGAAGATGGGACTAGACATGTGTTTGCATGCTGTATATCATGCCTAGCTAGCCAGTCAACACATGAAGACAGCAGAATCTGGTCCTGACGGCTTCTCTGGACATTGATATAAAGCATTTGCAGATGTCTTGGCTCCACATTTGGTCAACCTTTTCAATGACCTAAAACAGGGTAATACATATATTGGCAGCCAAGGAGGTTGGGTTAAATTTATGATCCCAAAACCCTGGAAAGAAAGTTTAATGATCACAAACTAAAGACCAATTTCAGGACATAAAATCTTTAGCCAAAATCTTGGAAGCTAGATTCAATTTTCTGAACCGCCTAATCCTTTAGGACCAAACAGGCTTTATTCCACGAAGACAGGCTAGTGATAATGTGAGGAGAATACTGCACTAACTATACAGGTTCAAGCATTTTTACTGTCTCTAGACATTCAAAAGGTGTTTGACACCCTGCCATGGTAATACCTAAATTTTATTTTACAAAAATTGGGTTTTCAGGAGAAGCTATTGTACTGGGTGAGGGCTCTATATGCTTCTCCCTCAGGTCGAATTAAATACACGAGTCACCTGTCCAATCCGTTCTCAAAAAAGAGAGGAACAAGGCAAGGATGCCCCCTGTCTCCTCTATTATTTGTTCTACCAATTGAACCCCTAGCAATAGCTATTACGCAAAATAATAATACTAAAGCCTTGGAAGTGGCAGGAGTGCAACCTGAGTCTGTTTGTTTGCAGATGATGCCCTTCTTCCGTTATCCCAAATGGGGACAGCTCTCCCAAACCTATATTCATTGTTGGCAGCATTCTCAGACATCTCTGGCCTAACGATCAATAATGAGAAATCATATTAATATTACACTCCGAGCAGACTTAATAGGACAAATAAGAGAAATGTTAAAATGGTCGGAGAACTGGCAGTTATACCTGGGAATCAATATTACCTCTAAATATACATCCTTATACACAGCCAACTAGGGAAAATTCACCCTTCTCCCTAAGACGCTATATTACTTTAGAGTACTTCCAGTACAGATCCCCCCACTATTATTCTCATCATCCAGAAATGGAGAGAAGGAACTCAAGTTCATCTGGAGCCCCACGACCCCCAGGGTCACAAAATATACCATGTGAATACAAATCTCAGAGGCCTAGGGCTTCCTAACATATCAAGGTATTATAAGGCAGCAGAAGTGGCTCAAATAACCCTATGGCATTTTACCTCAGAGCCCCCCTTATGGGTTCCACTGGAAGTTCCAGAGTGCCATACCCTCTCTATAGACGCTCTCTTGGGGTGTCTACCCCCTGATCCACCCCATATAGTTAATCCTATAATAACCTATACTTTGAAAGTATGGAACTCAATTTAATTCTCTTCAGGCCTATGGGTTACCCATTTTCCCCCACTAAACTTAGGGTGTAACCCACCCTTCCCCCCGGGTATCCATAACTTACACTCCTTCAAGTGGTGGCAGAACCAGGGAATCACTAAAATACAACATTTACTTTACTCTTAAGGCCCATAGAATTTTGATCAACTTAAACAAAAATATAATATTCCTTCATCCAAAAAATGTGGGTATATGCAATTAAGACTTTGGATAGGCAACTTAGCAAAATTGCCCTTCCCTTTCAAAAAAAGTGTACGAATAAAATGTGCACGTCTGACCCAGCATCACCCAGACAGATTTCCACCATATACTTTATGAGCAACTTAACAAATTAACCTCTCCCACAGCTCATCCTTATTGTAATTGTAAAGCATGGGAAACTGACCTGAGACTCACTAAACCCTTTAAGTCACGGAAGGCAATGTGGTCAACAGTCTCCTTCTTTTCTATCAACATACAGACCATAGAAATGGCAGTATGTTTTGATGATACCTGGTACCAAGCCACATTAATCATATCATACTTTAAAAATTACTTTCGCAGCTGCTCGACAGATGGTAAAATAAAGAGTATACTGTAGATTGCAGGTTTGAATGAGCCCGTACAAACATGGGCTGTGAACAGAACTACCATCACAATTTTCTAGGTTCCCCATGCAACCCAAATATCTGGGTCTCTGGCCACCTAATTACAGTTTCAACAAAGTTTAGTCTACATGCTGACAATGCCAAATACATAAAACATTGTGATCTCAATGGGGTCCATTCAGAAAGAGAGAAAAAAATTCTCCTAGTAGTAAAAAAGTCTCTTTAGGGAGAAAGCCTGAGAATTTCACTGTCAGACAATGAAAGACAATGGCACTTTTTACTGCTAAGAAAAGTAGCAGTAGGGGAACACCTGACTAAAATTGCTATTGGCTTTTTATTGTTTTCCTAACTCATGATTCAGCAACACTGATATCTTCATGCTTTTTTCACCTGAAGTGATTTTTTTTAATTACTACTGAATTGACCCCATTTTCTGAATTACTGTAGGACTTGAGCGTCCACAGTGGTGCAGCGTTTGGATCCCATAAAAAGGAGATTTGATGGTATTGATAGTACTGCTGTGATCTCTTCTGCTATCTGTGAATATATTAGAAGCATACTTACTGTCCTATGGTCATTTCAATAAATGACAGTAAAGTTGAAAAGATAAATGAAGCCATCCGAAGGCCACAATAACCCTGTTTGCTCGGACCTCTGAAGCATTTTGCTTTTTCTCATGGCTCACAAGGATTTTTTGTTGAGGTAAAATTGAAGAATCAGCTAATACACCCAAGTGTCAGTATTTGTGCTGACAGCATGATGGGGCTCCTCTAAATAATTGATTTGTTACCCATGCCAGCTCGCTGTCTAGAATGACTCTACTCGCACACACTGACACACAATAATGTTCAAATACAATCATTGATAAATTCATTCCATCCCAGAATAATAAATAGATTGTGTACAGTTTGCATTCTAAATAGACATAAATAAGCTTATTACCTCATGTGACTGACAGACAAAATCACAGGCGTAACGGCGCTGTGACCTTTGCATGCCTCCAGTCAGGGCTAATGGCCTCTAGTTTGCTCCACATCATTTCTTTGTATACCGAGATAACCCCAAGAGCTTCATTAGTAAGTACACGACACTGTAAAGAGGAGCCATGCTGAATATTTATGCTAGAAAAACAGTTGGTCCCTCATTCAACATTTCTATATTAAAATTCCTTTAACTAGCATCCTGCATAACCGTGTCCCCTGACAGCGCCGGGCTTTGAAATATCAGATCCAAATCAGACATTGTACAGTATTAGCATTCAAAAGGAACCCATAATAAATGCACTTCCCATGCCCTGTTCCTGAGGGACCATGAAAAAACATTTTGTGATATCCTCACACATTATACTGCCAATAAGTTCAGAAGTTCAGACAATCATAATTAAAAGCCCAATATTATTTACAGATTAAATGTAGTTTTATTGTCAGTTCTGCATTTAGTCTGCTTTTACATTGTGGAAATGCTGTAGGGCAGCCTAGCGCAATACACTATTGCAGGGGTTCCCAACTTTCTTCATCAAGTACCACTTTCCATTTTCTAGGTAAATAAGTACCCCCCCCCCCCCGGGTGGTGCGTGTGGATTGTCAGTCATCCAAAACTATGATAAAAGACACACAAAAGAGCCATATATTAAAGATGCACACAGATCATTTTCATTAACTCTTGGAGCAGTTTTTAGGTATGAAGCAAGTATATCTGGCAGCAGATCAGGTTGGGGTACAGGTCGATCTGCAGTCTGGTTGAGTACCACCTGATAAGCTCTCAAGTACCACTGATTGGGAACCCCTGCACTATTGTGTACTGCACTGTGCCTGCAGTGTGGTACGGTGGTGCCCCCCCTATAGGCAGCCATGTACTATCCAATGTTTCCTTTCATCTCGTGGCTTATGTAGCGATTGCAGCACTTGAAGGAACCAGCATCTACGGCAAATGGAAGGACTAGGTGCCAGGAACCGAGGGCAGAGGAGGCAGCTGCAGTGAATGCCTGAGGTGCATGGGTAAAGTGCAACACATGCTCTCTTTCTGCACTGCCCGTAGGTTTCTATAGGCTGACTCTGCTTGCATTGCCGCCCAAACTCTGCATGTATCATTTCCTAAAGCAGGACATTGATGTGAAGGAACCCATTGATTAATGGGAACAATTCACTTCCCACTTTCAACGCAGTAGAATATTCCTACAGGAAGGACCCAGCATCAGCAGCCTGATTGAAGACTCTGTGATGGAGGCAGCAGCATATAGATTGGAAGCACCAGATGCCCGAGGTAGTAAGCAAATGCTATTGGGTGAGGAAGATGTGTGCAGTCGCCCTTTTCTTCATGTCAAATGTGGCTCAAGACTGAATGGGGCCCTCAATGTAAGGTCCCTGCTCCAAACTGTAAAAGTCAAGATGAAAATAAATACACAAAAGCAAATTCCACTCAAATATGAAATATTCTGACCATTCAAGTCTGTAGGTGGAACATTTCTGGTCTCTGGAAACATACTAAAATGCCAAATGCCTCTGATTTTCACAGGGTAAGGCATGTAGAGCATTGCGCTAATTATAAAAAAATTGCCTTATAATGTATTTATTGTTTGAATAAGAATTCCCACTTAAAGCGGACCGAAACCCACTGAAATTCTGAAATACATTTGCCCTGCCGATACTCCCTTCTTAGTGGGTATAACTAGAAATGGAGATTTGTACCCAACAAATTGTCCTGCAACAATGACTTTTTCTGGCCCTCTCTTTGGCATAGTATAGCAGTGGCAATGAATTAAGAAGGCGGGGCTTTACAGCTAAAACAGGTGGCATTAGCTGGGAGTGACGCAGGAGCAGCAAAAATTGCCAAAAGGTACGGTTCATGGGGAAGCCATTAAGGGGATGCTAGTTAATATGAGGGTTTTGGTCTGCTTTAAAGGGGACCAACAGTCAAAAATGACTTAAATTAGGCCAACACAACAAACAGTGCTCATATTCATCCCTCCCCAGGGCAATTTAGATTGCTGCACATAAAACCAAAATATCAGTTTCGGTTGGAATGCATAAGCTATTTACATATAATCAGAGATTTTGAGATGCTTTGGAATGGCTTTTTACACTGTTCCCAATGGGGAGGGGGGGATACGGTGGAAGGAAGTTAGTGTGTGCCTGGGGAAAGGAGGCTTGGATGTCTACATTAAATGCAAACACTTGGTAAAGTCTGTGCTAGTGGAATAATAGGCACAATCCATTATAAAGTTAAAATAACACCACCAACATTTATACAAAAAAACTACAAAAGAAGAAAAAAAAAAAACATTAATATATAATCTTTTATATTACATTAACATATTCAAGATTTGAATTTATTCATTAGTCAACAATTTAAAAAATAATTTTAAAATCATTAACCTGCCATAAAGGGCTTGTGGAATTCACAATATATAATCTCGAAAAAGTGCTTATATGTTACAAAATCTAACTATTGGAATGTCTATGGATATTGTTAAAAATTAAAGTATATAAACATTTAAAACTTAAATTTAAAAAAAAATTAAAAAAAATAATATAAATATTAATAAAAATAATAAAATATTATTTTTACCATTAATTTAATTAAAAAAAGAATTAGATATATATGATAAGGGATTAAAACACAATTAATCATTAAACATTTAAAACAGCATGAAAATAAAACACATTGAAATAATGCCACTACAGAGTACATAATACATTAGCACACATTTCATGTTAACACTACTTTAACAACTTGCCCATTAACTCTGGGGTTCATGCACTGCCTCTTCTTTATGGGGGCAGGGGAGGACATCAGGATCTGATGATGAGGATGTAGTCGCATGGCTCCTCAGAGGTTGAAAAAGTGCATAAAACGAAAGCGAGAGCAAAACCTTTAACCCCGCTCGCAAGCTACGAACGATATGAAACTCCCAGTATCTTATGTTTAAGCTATAGAACGCCACAACAACATACATAACAGGCCACAGGCTCGAAATATTACAGTAAAAAATATTACTAAATTCTATAACACTGCTTGGTATATTATATAGATTGTACAACTGTTTATATTTAAAAATCAAATTATTTATTTCAGTAACTGTAAGAAAAGACTGAAAAATAGGCTAATATTCTAAACATTAATACTGTTTTCCTATTTGGAACAGCGTACGCAAGGCAGTGTTCTGCGCAATAGCAACACACGCCTATAACACATTTAACAGTAGAGCGCTGCATGGAGCGAACGGCAGCGACTGCTCAGTGCGAACGACTCAGCGACTCACACCACATTCATGAAAAATCCACACTCACAGAGCGTGGAGACTGTTTTAAGCGAAAACATATGGAATAACATTTTTAGAACAATATGACATTATACTTTAATGCCAGACCTGTAAGGACAATTCTTCATAAAAAAAAGTAAAAAAAAAATTCAAAAATGACTTTTAAAAGGCCAGAAGACCTAACACAAGGCTTTTTTAAAAAAAAAAACACAACCTGTTTTAAGAGAAGAAATGGAACATCCATTGAAATGTATGGGAGAGCGACAGGTAATACCAGGCGCTCTGAAAGCCAGAGCGCTGCCGGGATCTGCCGGGCGTCTGTGATGATGAATCGGTCGCTACCTGACGCTGTAAGAGGCGCTCACATAAATGTGGTACTGTGTGCCGCGGCCGGCGTTCACCTGCCACTACCTGCCGATTACAAGGCACTACCTGTCGCTATTCCTTGATGAATAAAGCCCTTAGTTTAACTTAGGGGTGGGCTCCAGTGATGATTTCCTCTGGTGGGCCCCAAGCATGTTTTCTTCTCAAGGGCTTAAGGATCTCCAGTCTGACACAGGTTAGTGAGAAGAGTGTGTGACCCAAAAATAATGAAATACCATTGGGCAGTCTAATAGCAAACCAAAACTACCAAACTAAAATGAACACCCACCTCCAATAACTTCTTAACAATGTAGCACTATTAGGAAAATCAAAAGATTTTTGAATCTCAAGTGTTAAATGTAAAAAAAAATGTTTAAAATTAGGAAATTGTTTTGAATTTAATGAAGCACAAACGTGTGAATGTCACTGTGGTCAGGAAAAACATTTTAGTGCCTTCTTAGTAATTATCTTACGCCAACATTTTGTTGTGGTTTATATGAACACACACTTGGATAATTATGCTAAATTACTAAAACAATGATTTCATTTGTATGTTATGTTGATTATATCATCAGTACATATTTTTGTACTTGTACTAGTACATGACACTTTGTGCTGTGTTTTTTTAGCCCAAAGTACCTGTGCTTATGCAATTAGAGTTGTATTAAGTAAAAGTTAACTAAGTTAAAATAGTTAGGTAATCCTTAAGGCTGAACAAAACCGAGGATTTTGACTACTGCGAGTTTGTTCCGTGTTCCAGGGTGCATACCGAATTAGGTTGCCCTGCTGTGTGAAACTCCAGGTTGCTCAAACGTATCTTTCGCCTTTCCTCCAATCAGAGCAGTGTGCAAGGCATATGTAATGCTCGGCATATGGCTCTGTTAACATGCAGACTTTTGGCAATCCAGAGCACAGTGGCCACATTCACAGCAGCACGCGTGATTCCACCCCCAGCCTATATAAATGGCTGGGGACCAGAAGACGCTTACAGCCCAAAAGATGCAGGAATGCGGCTGCCAGATCGTGACATCGCTGTGGGCACCAGGAAGCAAGCAAGTTTTGTGGCGCCCAAGAGGGAGGGGTTTCCCACTTCCCAATCTGTGATGGCTCTGGAGAAGGCTACCGGCCGGCCCTAGATTCTTTTAGCTTAAAATGAGAAAAGCCAAAGTGGCTAGTTGTCTCCACTCCAGCCTAGCCTCTTCTCAGAGAGCAACACAGAAATTACAGCACTCTAAATGTCACAGGCATGTTGGACCCTTTTTGGAGTGTTCACTTGAGCCCCAAAGTGACCTAAAGTCATCTATACAGAGGGGTTAGGCTCTGTGTTGCTGTGTTTTCTAGTAAGAACTTGAGCAATACTCCCAACCCAAAAGATATCCATTTCAGTCAAAACTAACATAATGAAACAGACATCCAACAGAGGCAATTTTTTTCATCCCAAACGTGTCTGTTTGCCAGTTTTATAAATCTATTGTTGTAATATAAATAAGTTTCCCTGTACCCAGTGGCAGACTGGAGCCAAAAATTGGCTGGGGATTTTAACACTACCCGTTACTACAATGTGCTTTCTGGTTGGTCATTGCAAAGCTATGGCATTGGTGAAGAGAGGCTGGGGGGAGACTACGGGGGCAGGGATAGGATGGCAGTGGTAGAAGGAGCCCAGCCATCCCCAAACCACTGCGGCTCACTGGACATTCATCAGTCCCTGCTTATACCTCACCCTAATCTTCTGCAAATTCTACAATACCCAAGCTCCCCGAAAGGCAGTTAAACCATTGTTTTATTGTCTTACTCATAGGAACTGATCAGTCAGACATCATGCCTGCCCGCACTACACTGTTTAGCAACTTACAAACCAAGCACGATAATGCTGGGAGTAAAGTAGTCATCTCATTAGCAAATAAGAAAGCTATCAACTCCATCGAGTGTCCCTACCTGTGGGCTGTCTTGGCTTAGTTTGACATCCCCTTGACTTAAGTTAAATATATCCAGCTACACTATCAGAACCCCAGGGCCAGGGTGAATTGGGCTGCTACAGCTTAACTCTCTTTGTTCAGAGGCACACGTCAGGGGTGCCCTCTCTCTCACAGGTGGTGAAGAAAGTCTCCATGTGCGTAGATTACACCATGGTCTATTTGGCGGATGCTACCAGTTCCCTAGATGCCCTACTGGGAATAATTGCTAAATTTGGCTCATTCTCAAGTCTAAAGGTCAATTGGGCGAATATCTAATATATACTTAGTGGACAGGCCAGAAGATCTTCCAAAGTGCAGCAATCCAGATTGTGGGCAGATTCAAGTTCCTGGTAGTCATACATGGGGACAGCTCCAGATCCATTGAATATAACATCTGCCCAGTGATCACTGCCCCTGAAGAGTAAAGTGTCTCAGTGGGCAGCACTGTCCCCATCGGTGATTGGTCGTATCAACATGTTTAAAATGGTCTTTCTGCCCAAGTTCCTATGCGTATACCAAGCATCTCCCATTGTGCTACCAGCCTCTCACGTTTGCCTCTTAGACTCTATGTTATTTGGGTTCATATGGAGTGCCTCTCCCCCCAAAATGAATAGCTCCATACTAAGGTCACCATTGATGTCTGGGGCCTATTACTATGTTACTGTATTTCTATGCCTCTCAATTAGTGTAAATTTATTGGTGGAAGAGCCCCTCCACAAGTTACCCAATAACCACTCTAGAATCCTCTTTACTAGGCCCAGTGAACCCTCTACAGCAGTGGTTCTCAACCTTTCTAATACCTTCCTCATGTTGCGGTGACCCCAAAAAATAATTTTGGTGGCTACTTCAAAACTGTAATTTTGCTACAGTTATGATTCAGAATGTAAATACCTGATATGCCTTATGTATTCTCATTGCTACAAATCAAACATAATTTAAACATAGTGATTAATCACAAAAACAATATTTAATTATATGTTGAGAAATATTTATTACTAATTCCAATAAATAACATTTCACCATGGCATAGCATGTGTCGGAAACTGTAATTTCTCCGCCTCTTATTGAAATTAATAGGAGGCTGCGGCGGATTGTGTGATAACTCGAGATTCTCGGGAGCTCTCTTCCACAAAATCCGCCGCACTCACAATAAAAACAGTAGGGCCGGATTCAATGCCGGAAACAGCTGATTTCAGCAGTTTCCTCATTCAGAATATGGGAAAATAGTGGGAGATATGGGAGATAATTATACATTGGGAAACAGTGTGAACTACATTTTATAGTGGTCTCTTATAGTATAAGACCGATGTAGTTCACACTGTGTAAATGTATGGTGCTTTGTGTAAGTGTAAGCTGCTTTGTGTACTGTGTAATGATTACACACAAAGCACCTTACACTTACACAGTATTGTGTGTATGGTGTGTGTACTGTTTTTACAGTTATTATTTTTACAGTTTTATTAACCTTTTTTACACCAGCAGGCTGTCTCGCAGGCTCTCTTGCCTCTCCGCCTCCTAGGCTTCTGTCCTCCTGCGCTTGCTGCTTCCGCCCACTGATGATGTTGTTCAACCCCCGCTGGGGTCGTGACCCACAGGTTGAGAACTGCTGCTCTACAGACTCTTGCATACAGAGGGGCTAAAGGACTTCCAAAGTCCACCACACGTATAAAGACTGCACTGCATGAGTGGAATAGGGTTCACAACATGCCCCCATTCCCCCCTTAATTGGTCCCCTAACACACCATTGTGGGGCAACCTGAAGATTCCTGAGCTGAGGTCCTCCTGAACATATTTTGGAGGAGCTGGGGTATTGATACATTAGGGAGGATATTCTCAGGATGATGTCCCATGAACAGCAGTGTGTTTGTACTCGGGCCAAGGGATTTTTTCCACTACTTGCAACTCAGACATGCGCTTAGATCTCAAGTTCCCCTGGCAGGATAGCAACTGGTGGAAACATCCATGGAATCCCTGGTAAGGTCCACCGACCTAGATAAACCCACTTCTACACTATACAACGTCTTGATCCTGAACCCCCCCTCACCCCTAAACAGAATATTGGAGAAGTGGAAAACACTGATCTCAGATCTTTATCAAGGAGACTGGGAAGAAGCTATTGACAATGTGTACTCCTGGGTTTTAGTCTCAAGGGATAGGCTGATTTAATCAAAATGGCTTTACCAGGTGTATCTGACCTCAACTAGACTCAAGGGAATGGTCCTTCTGGAAGACTTATCTCCTAGATGTAAAACCTGCTCAAGCATTCTGATACACATGGTTTGGGAGTGCCTGGCGATCTCGGTATTTTGGGACAGGGTTTCCAACTATATGCTCAACTATACTCTAAATCCCTGGGTATGCCAGTTACAAACTCAGCGACCTTCTGATTGCCAAGTGTGGCTGAACCTATGCTACATGATGGCTCCCGAAAATCCCTTGCGTGTCTATTAATGTTTTATGCAAGGAAATGTATCCTACATAACTGGATGCATCCAAATAAGCCTTCACTCTCAAGCTGGAAGAGCCTGAAATTGGAATGGGAAATTAATCCTATAGAAGATGATCAAGCCAGAGGGCGACTTCAAGGAAGTTTGAAAGTATGTGGGAGGCATGGCTTAGTGCTCTCATCTTAGAGATTTTGATCTGCCCTTTCCAGATATTATACAACCCATTATAATAGACAAACTAAGCTAGTAGTAGGCAAGTATGTATGTGGCATGAGTGAATGTTAGTGTGTCCTTATGTGTGTGTTGTGTTATTTGTATCTTTCTGTATCAAATCTGACAAGTTACAAAAAGAAATGTATATAAGCGAGAGTTTCAGTGTGCGTCATAAACCTCTACACAGAGTAGAGAGCCCTGGAGCTTGCAGGTTTTTCCCAGAGGCCCAGCTAGTGGCATTATGAAGCTGGTAATGACTTCCTAGACATATTATAGGCATAACAGGGAGTAAGGTATTCGTGGGCTAATCTAGGACATGACCTAGCAAGCATACATGCCACAGAAAATTAAGAGGCAAAATCCAATCATTAGACTAGGTAGGCTGGGCAGGCTGCAGACAGAAACCATTCTGTAATATCCTGTCTGAAGACGAACTGGCATCACTTGCAAAATTGCCATAAATGGTTCATGCTTAGTGTGTAGCTAACCAAGACCCCTTCACCACAAGGCAAAAAGCAATTAGTAGGTTAAGTCAGGTCTTTCCTACAGATGTGTTCTCCCCTACCTTTTATCACGACTATGTATTTTGTTAGAGGATTATTGCAAGATGACCATACTCTGCCGCATGATGTTATCTAGCTAGTGATTCTTATGTAAATTAAAGAAGGTGTATTGCAAAATTGTGTAATATTGAAAAACCCATAACAAGACATTGGCTAATGAGAGGAGGGGTCACTTAAGAACCCAAACTGAGTAAAACTCCCACCAAGCTCCCACTCCAAAGGATTCTTCTCCTGGTAGGAATAAAATCCAGTGCCACCATTAAATCTTTTGGGGATTTAGTTACAGTACCCCTCTCCTCAGTAGCCATCAGCAGGTCAGATTTTGCAGATCTCCATACAGATGCACAGGTGAAGTAATTAATGCTTTAGAGTCTCTTGTGTGGAGACCTGTTGATGGGTCTTGAAAAGAGGGTTAGGAACACAGAGTTACAGCATCATGACACTGTGTTAAAGAAAGTGCAACTGCAGGTTATTGTTACACCATTTCGTCAGGCTATGTTTGGCACTGTCCTAAACTGTTTTTTCATTTTTAAATTGAAGAAGAAATGGGCGCGATATCGAGGTTTACATTTTTGCCTCGTGTTTTTCAGAAAAAAGTGGGCGTGGCCCCTGGATCTGTGATGCTGCATAATAATCAGCAATGTGATGAATCTGGAGGAGGAGGTAGAAGTTGGGAGGGACCAGCAATCCTGTCCAGATCTACTGAGCTGATTAGGGGACAGGATCAAAAAGTGACTGTCATTGGCTGAACCTGTAAACCCCAATATCTCGTCCATTTCTCCTTCAATTTAAAAACGGAAAACAGTTTAAGACCGTGTCAAATGCAATGGTGTGACAATTACCTTTGCCTGCAGTATCACTTTAAAGAAGAAAATGGTACTGCACACTCTCAGGTAAACACCAGTATCACATTAAATGACTGGACTGAGCTCAGGGTGGTGTGGATAGGTTCAGTAGCTTAATTTGTTAATGAACAATATCCCCCCCCCCAATCTATCAATAAGCACTAGTTCAGGGGGTACATTAAAGGGAATGGACAGCCATAATGCAGCTAGACATGTTAGCAGGGCCCACCTCAAGAAAGGTGATGTCTATTCCCCCCTCCTTCGCGCTAGAATGAGAAAATCATATCCATTAGCAGTCCTTAGGACGCCTCCCCTCCAAACCCATTTACCAATGAAAAGTGGCACAGGCGACAGGACCTCTCGCATTAGGATATTCATTATGGCTCCTCCTTTGTCTGAGCACTCAGCTTGTCAGCTCCCCAAACCAAGTACCAGGACGTTGGAGTACTGTGGTTACACAGGATTTACCCAGCCTTTCTCCCCTTCTGAAGGGGACTGCATCATCTGGGACTGCACACGTGTGTCTAGGCATGTGCACATGTGTGGTGGGGAGTGTGCACATGCATATCTGGGGTGCAGGCGTGTGCATCAGGGTGTGCGTGCATGCATGTCTGGGAGTGCACGTATGTGCATTTGGGGATCTGATCTAGGCATACGCTCCCGTCTTGCAACAGTGAAAGAGGAAATAACCACCGCCGTGTTAAGAATTCCTCTGTCTGTTAGTGCTAATAAAATCATAACATAAGTGCATTCAAGAGCATAGAGATAAATAACATGACCGGACAGGCATTTTAGGTGTCTTCACTTAGCTCCCCCTAAAGAGAACCCCGCGCGTACCATGGAGCCTGTGCCACTACCTCAGGGAGTCCTATTAAACGGCAAAGGGACAGGAATGAACACTTTTGCTTGCACAATCATGCACGTGTGAACGATACTGGGAATTCCCCTTATTATTAACATATTATTGGAGGATAGCCGCGCCTGCGCCATGGGCTCATTGGAAAGGTAAGAAAAGCAGTGCACTGGCTGGGTTTCACACAGGATAGTGAAAATCCCGGGTTTTGGTCCACTTTTGACAATTTAAAAAACTGATTTATGGAGCACATTAATGATGTTCTGTCTAATATAGCACAAGACCGTATGACTTTACTGAATGCTTAAGAGTTCATACCATTAATAGGGTCTCCCATTGGGGGGTTACAAAAGAAATTAATAGGGACTGAAGAGAGATGGATTTTCTTGCCGTGGAGTCGCCAGCCTGCCGGTCTTAATTACTGCTTTGATTTATCTCTGTGCACATCCATCTGAGCCCCTTGTATCCGGAGTAATCAATCGTCCCAATAGGGTCAACCTTTGATTTCTTTTATTTAGTAAGAGAGGAGAGTGGCAGCTCTACTATGTATGCATTAATATATTTTGGACTGATTTTATGACATCACATTTCAATTATTGGGAGTTAAAACAATTAGGAACATTGGGACCTGTAACTAGGTGTGTGTTGAAATACTGTTTTTATTTTTAGGCCTTTTTTGTCCCGTTGGCAAAGTTGAAGTTCACTGTATGAGGAAGAGACTTTCCGAAGCTTTTTGTATTAACAATTAACTATGAATCAATTTTTTATATTAAGAATTACCGTTTTGTTTTACAGCTATGGTTCTTTTCTCTATTAATAGCTTTACATTTCATGATTTGCTATTTTCTTTAGGGTAGTACCTACTTCAATGTACATTTTTTTGTTTGTCCGTAGTCCGTATCTTGATGCAGCAGCTTCTGTCCGCCGTTGGGTCTCTCCGCTGAAGCCTGGTGGCCCACACCGGATCTCACAGAGTTAACAGTGCAGCTGTCTCTATCCTGGGTTGTTGCTAGTGAAGGGGGCAGGGTCACACTTGCCCATCACTGCTCTGCTTCCTCTATGGCAAGGGGATGGGGACAGGCAGAGCGGTGGGTGAAAGTGAGAAGGGGACTTCTGCCCCATTCCTCCTCCCTGTATAGTTCCTCCTGGTGGATGCGATGCCTCTGCCTGTGACCTGTGAACGCGGACAGGTGGCATAAATGACGCTTTCCCCCCACAACAAGTGTCTTTTTTAGAGGGGAGGTCAGGCGTGCGCCTCAGGTAAGACTAAGGGTGACTAAGCACCACTGAAAGAGTCACCTGTTTTATGCCATTTTTGTATGCATGGATCACGTTTTCTAATGTCTACTAAGGATGATTCTATGGAATCCTAATTAAATGCTACGTTTTAAGGACCTGTTTGGAGCAGGATCCTTCCACTTTAACTCCTCACCAAATAACTTCTTCTCATTGAAGAAAATAGACAACATTGTTCTATTATTCCCAGTCCAACTACAACTGCCAGGACCATTGACCTGGAAAACATCCTTCCACAATCCAAAGCACTAAATCAACACATTCTATATGCCAGCAATTTTTAATGCTAAGAATTTTGGAAGCCTTTTGGATTATGGACTTTGGTCTTTAACTTACTGCTGCCTTACTTGCCAAAGAAAGGGTAAAGGCTGGTATCACAGATGCACCAGAGAAAAGATACCTGGGGAAATCCAAGTGCCTGTTCAACTGTGGCTTGACCACAGGAGGGACAAAACCAAGCGTATAGAGCACTGGTTCTCAGGAGTGTACCTATATGGAGTGCCTGATGGTTCTTTATATTTTAACATCAAAGCATTATTCCTTATTTCCTTAAAAGTGCATTGATGCATGTGGCCAACTTATTTTGTTAAAATTTCTAATGCATCCCCCCCCCCCGGGGGTACTTGGTTGTAACTTCCTGTCGCTAGGGGGTACTTGGCGCAAAAAGGTTAAGAATCACTGCTTTAGAGCACTACACATCTTTATGATGGGTAACACATGCCCATGCCAATTCTTGGCTAGTTGGTTCAGTTTTGTTTTCTTGATCATTTCAATCTAGCACACTGTATGCTTAAGAAACAACCTTTTTGTACATCAGGAACAGACAAAACAAAAATCCCATGGGGTGACCACTGAACCACTTGGATCCAAAAATTCATAACTTCCTTGAAGCGGGCAATAAACGGCTTTGGAGTCTGAGACTCCTGGGCCTGCTGATTCCCTCTCCCCAGGGCCTCATGAACTGGGATGTCTTGCTATGTGAAATCCTGATTTTCACCTGGAATCCTTACCTCTTCAACAAGCCCATGGCGCATTCAGCCGAAGGATGCGAGTTATGCCATGTGCTGCTGATGTATGCGGCTAGGATTGAGGGGGGGGGTGCTCTGCCCCACTGCTTGTTATGGGGTGATTTGGATGGGGTCTCTGCTGTACTGCTGTTATGGGGCGGTTAGGGGGATTCTGCACATGGTCTATTATTAGGGGGGTTTATTATATGGGGCCGGACACATTGCAGAAGGGTTGGTGCAACCCCAGTCCGCCCCTGAGAAGAGCTTTAGAGGCAGCTATATGGAGATCCACAAAACATGGCCTCTTGGTAGGCCTTGTAGGAGAAGGTTGGGGACCACTGTGTTAGAGAACATTAGTGTACAAACCGCAAAACCAAGGAACACACCAGACAGCTCTGTCATAAAGTACAGTGTATTGTAGGGTTCAGTTATAAAAACTGCCAACTGTCAGAGTTGCCGGGAAGGCAGATTATACTAAATACAAGGCAATTCTGAAGGAAAACCAGTTAGGGGCTGCAAAACACTTGAGACTGGGCCTAGGTTCACCTTGCAGAGCACAACATTTTCATGTGTTGGAATGGCCCATTCGAAATTCCCAGACATAATTCCCATTAGGAATCTGTGGCATGACATTGCTGTTCACAAACACTCTCCATACAAACTGAGCTAGAGCTTCTTTGAAAGAATTGTCACAAATGTCAGCTGTTTACCTTTGTATCAGTGTTCTTGAAAACTAGCAAGTTAGACTGAGGGACATTCTTGGATGCCCTGTTTTTTACTCCCAGTGGCTATGGCCACGCATCCTATCTTTTAACATCCTGAGACTGACAGTCAGACTCTGGTCGTTTTTAGTTTTGTATAAGGATTTTGCTTTTACAATGCACCAGAGAAAAGATACCTGGGGAAATCCAAGTGCCTGTTCAACTGTGGCTTGACCACAAGAGGGACAAAACCAAGCGTATAGAGCACTGGTTCTCAACCTGTGGTACACGTAATGTATATAAATGATGGTATCAAGCAGCTCAAAATATAGGATTCCTGTGCTGGAGACACCACTCGGGTCCACCCAATGCTTTACCTACCTGTTTGCCCACCACAGACAGGTAAAAAATAACCCCTTTCTTCTAACCCTTCCCCTCCCATTCTACAGCTAAACAGAAACGTGGCACAAGGCATGACACACAGGATGAAGACATTTTTCTTCATGTTTTCTGTCACTTTATGTCTCCTTTTGATTCCTTTGAGTAGAGAGTTTATTCAGTTGATTTATTTCAGATGCATACTTGCTATTTACCAGCTGTCATCCTTTTAACCCTTTCGCTGCCAGCCTACCTGCAGCATTTGCCACTCCCTGTTGCCAGACTGAGTTTCACTGTTTCGCGCTACACATGTTCAACTGTCATTTTTGAAAGGATTTCCAGGGATTTCCCAGGAAAATTATATATTGTTTTTTTCAACAGAGTCTGGGCTTTAACATGAAATGTCTTGTTTGTATTTTTTAGGTGTATTCTCAACATTTTTGGGTGAAATGTGTGAAAAAAATTAAAAAAAATATATTTTTTTACAATTTGTAGAGTTTTTTTGTAATAAAAAATGTAAGTTTGTCAATAAAATCTTATTGCGTGAGAAACCCCAATTTCTCCCGGTTACAGCGATACCACATATGTATAGGTAGACACCCTTTCCTGCCCAGAAGCCTTTTATAGCTGCTGGATGACAAATGGTTAATTAAAAAAAAAAAATGACATAGGGTCCCCCTTCCCGGGGAGGGGGACCCCATTTTTTTTTGGATTTTTAAGGGTTAAAAACCCTTAAAAATCCAAAAAAAAAAATGACGTGGGGTCCCCCTTACCCAAAGTAACCAGCCCGGGACCAGCTATGGGGGCTTGTAGGCACAGAGTGGGGGGGCCAGCTTTGGTGGCCCCCCCACCCTGCAGCCTACGAGCCCACATAGCCTATGTGGGCCCGGGCTCTTCTGCCCCCCCCTGGCCTTTGGGGAGGCAGGTAATGGGGGTGCGGGGGTTAATGGCAAGCCACCCGCTAGGGCAGGTGACTTGCCACCCCCCCAGCCTTGTGAACTGGTATAAGGGGTCTCATGGACCCCTTACCAGCTCACAAAGGGTTAACTGTTAAAAAAACCACCACACAATAATAAAAAGTATTTTATTCAAAAAAAAAAAAATTTTTTTAACTGTACTTACCTTCGATTGCAAGCTCTTGTCCCTCGCCGCTCAGCTGACAGATGCCTGTGATCGGCATCCAGAGAAGGAGAAGGCAGGAGATCAGAGGATCTCCTGTCACCTCCTTCCAGGGCACCGATCACCGGCATCTGAGAAGCTGAGAAAGCTGAAGCCGGTGATCGGGACCGGGATGACGTCATAAGCCCCGCCCCCAAGGGGGCGGGGCTTAGAGGCAAGATGGCGGCCACCATCGTGAAGAAGAGAGGAGAGAGCCTCCCAGGCTCTCCCCTGAAGATCGGTAAGTCCTGGGGGGGGATCGGAGGCCCCCCAGGTGAAGAGGAGGGACAGCGGGAGCCAGCACACACACAGGTAAGTGAATGTCATTTTTATTTTTTATTTTTTTTTACAGTTAGCAGCTGCTGCTGCAGAAACGGGGGGGGGGCGGCCTATTCCGGGGGCTCTCCTGGAGCCATCCGACCCCCCACGGGGGATCGGATGGCACCAAATTAAAGAGGAGACCCGGCCGGATCCAACAAGGGGTCAGGTGAGTATTTTTGATTTTTATTTTTTAAACTAGAAGCGAGGAAAGTCAAGCACGTAACACCTACGGGCTTGGCACTTAAGGCCCAGCCAAGCCAGCACGTAGGTGTTACGTGCTTGGCAACAAAAGGGTTAAATTACACATCCAGAGATATATGACAGATCCAATTGAAACATCTAGCAATGAAAAGCAAGTTTAAAAGCTCTGTATTCCAAGTGCATGTGCGCCATCTGCTGGATTAAAAACAATATAGGTTTCAGAGAAAAGAGAACACCGGCACAGTTCATATGGGATTAGAATAAATGTAAGGATTGTTCTCTGGTACTTGTATGATCTTCTAAATCTGACAAGTTATCAAAAGATAGGGCATACACAGGCTTGTTCTCCAGCCACCACCCACTGAGCAAATGCCTAAAGTGCCCATATTGCTTCAGATAATGCTGTATATAAAAAACAAAAAAATGATCATAAGATCACATAAAAACACACTAGCTATAAAATTATTCTTTTCACAAAAACACATAAAATCCTGCAAAGGCGTGGTTAAACACAAACATATACTAATAGACCAAAGTTGATTTATATAATACTCGTGGGATAACAAGACAAAAGTCCATAAGATGTTCATTAAAATTCATCAGCTGTATACCCAATGTGCAAAGAATATTCTTCTTAATCCACACATGATCCAGCCACCAAAATCAAAATGCACGTACCAGAATAAACAAAGTAAAGGCATTTTACATCCTACTCATTGCTTAGAGGTCAGCTTTAATCTCAAATCTCAAGAGCCATTCACTTATCCACAAAGACAAATTTTTTTAATAAGCACTTTTAGTATATGTTATCATAAGATGCATATACACGTAGAAAGATAAAAAAAATAAGCCAATAGCATAATATTGTTTTTTTAATGGAAGAGGCAATCCTGGCCCTCCTCGCACTTTATTGTGCTTACCAGAGCAAAATATATCAATAGCCATAATAATCTGACAATGCAAAGAGCCAGCAAGATTAAACTCGAATCTCCAACCTTACCCTCCGCGCACGTAGTTGACCCTCTGTTTTCGCTCCAGCCCACAGAGCAAGTCTTGATGACAAAACGTATCTGGGGCAGAGTTAAACAACACTCTTGGAGCACCACTAGTTCCTGCGGCTGGGGAATTTTATGGACCGTTTTATGGACTGTTTTTAATCTTGTCTTGTTATCCCGTGGAGTATTATATAGATCAACTTTTTCTATTAGTATATGTTACTGCTTTATATAAAGCCATAAAAGTGGCTGCTCCTCAGCCCTCAAGAAAAGCACTAGAGGCATAGAGTAAATAGTAGATAGATGGAGGTTTACACAGATAATAGATATTAGGAGAGACTGTTTTAGTGGACCAAAATCCATGGTTGACAGCCCTGGAATCTATGATTCCTTATTTTTGGGACAGGATTCTGCGCCGTGTGACCCCCCTCCCCACCTTGAGTCCCCTAAAAAAAAAATACCTTATCCCTGATCCACCGTCCACTATACCTTCAGCAGATCACACACCCTAGTAAAGGTTGCCGGCCGGCTGGCTCACCGCCTTTCATCTAGACACTGCCCTTAGCTGAGTTATTGTAGATATTGTTGAGGGCAGCCGAGCATGTTGATTGGATGAAATCCTGCGAATGCACCGTAGGCCCAAGAGAAATGAGTTTTACTGTGCGACATGGGGGGTTTCACACAGCGAGGCATCCTGAATCGGGGGGAAAAGACCAAAAAATACAATTCTGTGATTACTCACCTGTAGAATTGGTATTATGAGTATACAGCACATCCTGCTCCAGAAGATTCCTTACACATGGGTTATACATCCACAAGATGGCGCTGGACTGCAGAGACAGAAAAGTGGCTCCTCCTGGCCCCATATATACCAGGGACCTCCCACAAATTCCCCAGTATTGAAAAGCAGTTAAAATGAAGCCGGGAGAACTATAATAATCATAATTCAATGAACATTTGAACAACCACCATAAAGAGGTAACTAAGAATAATGATAACAAGGGTGGGGTGCAGCAGGACGTGCTGTATACTCATAATACCAATTCTACAGGTGAGTAATCACAGAATTGTATTATTCTTAGTATACAGTACGTCCTGCTCCAGAAGATTCCTTACACATGGGGCATCCAATAGCAGTGTCCGTAAGGTAGGGTGGGATCCCCAAAAAGTAACAGTGGGCGGTTTAAACCACTGCCACCTGCAGAACTTTGCGGCCAAAAGCAGCGTCAGCTGAGGCCCTAACATCAACTTTGTAAAACTTGGAAAAAGTATGAACAGAAGACCAAGTAGCGGCCTTGCAAACTTGTTCAGCAGAAGCCTGGTGCTGGAAAGCCCAAGAGGCACCAATAGCATGAGTGGAATGAGTAGTAAGGCGGAAGGGAGGATTCTTCCCCTTAGCAGAATAGGCCTGAATCACAGCCTGACGAATCCACTTGCTGATCGTAGATTTAGCTGGAGCCAGACCCTTCTTAGGTCCAGAAGGGAGAACAAAAAGAGCATCAGTGTTCCTGAAGGAATCAGTAGCCACCAAATAGAACTTCAAGTTCCTGACCACATCCAGAGAATGTAAGAGCCTCTCCTTAGAGTTACTAGGATTAGGACACAGATAAAGCAAAACAATGTCCTGATTGAGATGAAAGGCAGACACAACCTTAGGCAGAAAGTCTGGCTTAAAACGAAACACCACCTTGTCCTGGTGTCTCTCAAAGTAAGGGGGCTTGAAAGCGCCGCCAACTCAGAAACACTCCTAACAGAGGTAATAGCCACCAAAAAGACTACCTTAAGCGTAAGAATAGACAAAGGGGCCTCCTGCAAGGGTTCAAAAGGGGACTCCTGCAAGGCAGATAAGACCAAGTTCAAGTCCCAGACTGGTAACATAGGCTTACGTGGGGGACGCACGTGAGTAACCCCCTGGAAAAAGGTCTTGACCAGGGGATGCTGAGCAAAAGATCTTTGGAAGAAAATGGCCAAGGCAGAAACATGACCTTTAAGAGTACTGAGTTGAAGACCCAGATCCAAACCATGTTGCAGAAATTCCAGAATCCTAGGAATAGAAAACACACGACAGGGAAGTGACTTAGACTCACACCAGTCAATGTAGGTACGCCAAACCCTATAGTAGATGGAAGAAGAGGACCTTTTCCTAGCCCTGATCATGGTATTAACCACCGAGGCAGGCAGCCCTTTCTCCATCAAGATGGAGGTTTCAGCAGCCAGGCCGTCAAAGCCAGTGTTTGTAAATTGGGGTGGCGTAAATGCCCCTGAGTGAGCAGATCTGGAACCCTGGGCAGGACATACTGATCTACTGCCAGCTGCACGATGTCTGCGAACCACACTCTTCTTGGCCAACAGGGGGCCACCAATATGGCTGGCACCCCTTCCTGAGCTATCTTGCGCAGCACCCTGCCCAGCAGAGGAAACGGGGGAAACAAATACAGGAGCTGAAAGCTCTTCCAGTACATTGCCAAGGCATCCATGGCTAAGGCCAGAGGGTCCTGGGACCGAGAGACAAAGACTGGAAGCTTGTGAATGTGACGGGACGCAAACAGATCCACATCCGGCTGACCCGAACGATGACACAAGGAGCGAAACACCCTGTTGCTGAGGGACCATTCTCCTAGGCAAGAGGTCCCCCTGCTCAGAGTGTCCGCCTCCAGATTCTCCACCCTCGGAATGTACACTGCTGAGATGCAGGGAACATTGTCCTCCGCCCAGGACAGAATCAGAGACACTTCCCTGAGGGCCCTCCTGCTCCGGGTCCCTCCCTGATGATTGATGTAGGCAACCCCCGTCTGGTTGTCCGAGTGGACCTGAACAGCCCGACCCCGAAGGTGTGGGGTTAGGTGGGCGAGAACCAACCTGATCGCCCTCAACTCCAGAATGTTGATAGGGGTGTTGGCCTCCTGAGGGCACCACTGACCCTGGAATTGCAGGGACTTCCAGAACCCCCCCCCCAACCGGCCAGACTGGCATCCGTGGTGACAGTCTCCCAGCAAGGGACCAGAAAGGATCTGCCCCCCAGCAGGTTCCTTGAGTCCAGCCACCACAATAGAGACTGCCTGGCCAGAGGGGACAGAACAAACACCTGATCCAGGGACACAGGGTCCCGATCCCAAACTGACAAGAGATGAAGTTGAAGAGGCCTCATGTGAAACTCAGCATATGGAACCGCCTCGAAGCAGGCCACCATCAGGCCCACCAGCTGCATTCCCTGCCTGATGGACGGATGAGGACAAGACAGAAGGAGCTGAGCTTGCGCTCGAAGACTCCACCTTCTGCTGAGGAGGAAAGATCTTGACCTGAGATGTATCCAGAGTCATGCCCAGAAAAGACTTCACCATGGAAGGAGACAGGGAAGATTTGGGGTGGTTGATCACCCAGCCAAATGACTCCAGTGTGGACACCACCAGCTGGGTATCCCGCTCTGCCTGCTGGAAGGACTGAGAAGTGATGAGAATGTCGTCCAAGTAGGGAAGAATGCGAATGCCCTGAGATCTCAGCAGAGCCATCACTCCTGCCAGCACCTTGGTGAATACCCTGGGCGCCGAGGTGAGACCGAAGGGTAAGGCCACAAATTGGTAGTGCTGATCCTCCAGAGCGAACCTCAGGAATCTTTGATGACCTGGAAAGATTGGTACATGAAGGTAAGCATCCTTGATGTCTACAAAGGTCAAGAAGTCCCCTGGATGCAGAGAAGTCACAGCTGAGCGCAGAGTCTCCATGCAAAAGTGCCTGAATCTGACAAATTTGTTGAGGCGTTTTAAATCCAGGATGGGTCTGAAGGACCCGTCTTTTTTGGGAACAGTGAAAAGATTGGAATAATAGCCCTTGCCCCTTTCCCTTAAGGGCACTTGGCAGATGACTTTCAATTCCAGAAGGTTATGGACAGCAAAGGACAGACCCTGAGCTGACAAGGGGTTTTGAGCTACCCGAGATCTGATGAATCTTGGGGGGCGGCCAGGCTGCAAACTCTATCTTGTAACCGGAGGACACTACCTCCTGAATCCACCGGTCTGAGACACGACGCCTCCAGACGTGAGCAAAGAGCCGAAGCCGTCCCCCCACCCGGATGGGTGAGGGCGCCCCATCATGCCTGAGGGGGCTCGGGAGAGGACTTAGGCTTGGGACCCCAGGAGGGACCAGGGCGGCCACGTCCTCTGCCCCTGGCCCAAAAATCTCTGCGGGCCCCAGCAAAGGAAGCTTCCCGTCCAACTCTGGAACCACGGAAGGAAGAAAGACCTGAACCCCGAAAAGGCCGGGGCTGCCTTTTACGCTGAAGTAACTTGCCTTCCTTGAAGGGAAACCCAGTGAGAGCCTTCTTAGCAGCGTTGTCAGCTGCCCACTGGCGCAACCAAACAGAGCTGCGTATAGCCACCAACAAGGCAGATGCCCTGCCACACATCCTAATGGTATCATCCAGGGCAGAGAGAACATATGCAACAAATTCCTCACAATGCAGAAGATCTCTATACTCTTCACTACCTGCATCATCAGGGGCCCCATCTAAGACACTCCTGAGCAGGCTCTTGATAGCAACAACTGTAATAGCAGAGGCACAGACCGGATGCAGCGCGGTCCCCACACAGGCAAAAGCATGGCAAGACAGCTGATCTATGCGCCTGTCCTCCCCATCCCGCAGGGTAGTAGAGTCAGGGGAATGCATGACGGATGTGTTGGACAACCCCAAAACCGGTGCATCCACTTCGGGAGGACATGACCAACGTTTAAGCACCTCAGTGGGAAAGGGATACCTCTTATCCCAACTCTTTGGTACCCTGGGAAGCCTGCTAGGCCGTTCCCACTGTTTGAACACCAGACTATTAAAATGAGTTTGTTCAGGAAACTCCTACTGGTTTAACAGTATGAAACAGCTCCCCCTGCTGCCGCGGGGCCACGGCAGGAAGAGAGATACAGAGTACTTAAAAAATGTGAGCTAGAAGTCTGTCAGTATCATCTGAAGCCCATGGGTCAGACCCAGACTTAGCATAACCCCTAGGCTGTTCCTCAGATGATTCTGAATCAGAAAATAATCCCCCCTCTTCCAGGGGGGTATAGCCAGTAATATCAAAAAACTCCTCAGCTTCCATAGGAAAGAGAGTAACACCGGGTGCCAAATGCCGCCGCTTAGCAGGAGCCTTACGCGGACCAGACGTAAGCGTGCGGGGGTAGGTGAAGCCAGAGGGGGCGCAGCACTAGGCCAAGCCACAAGTAACCCAGACTGCAGCGCAAGTACCTGCTGGGCGCAGGGTACACAAACCCGGATGTCATCACTGACTGGGGATACCCAACACGCAATACACAGCCGGGCTTGTCCCGAAAGAACCCCGAGCACATTATCCTGAGAAGCCTCCATATGGTGATTATCACGGCACAACAGGCCAATAGGGATTGACGCTAATAATAGCAACCCGGTATGCCCCAATAACCCGCTAGGGAAGTGCCTGCATGCAAGACATAAGCAAAAGATCCCATAAGCAACAAGCAATACAGTAAAATACAAAATAAGCCAGCTCGCAGGGGCACTTACGGACCGCGATAGGGAGACGCCAGACACACGCAGCAAGAGAACCAAAATGGCGCCCGCATATACCTCAAGGGGCGGGTCGCGGAGACAGTGATGCAGAATGCGTCAACCGCAAGGCCCGCCCCCCCCCAAAGAGCGCGAAAACGCGCCCACATGACAAGGCCAGCCAATGATGGCGCAGCAGCGCCTGAGGCGATGTCGCCGCCGACCGCGGAGCGGAGTACAAGCATGCGGCGGCAAGAAGAAACCCCCCCCCCGAGATCTACCAGGGAGAGCGAAGGGGAAGCGAGGGCCAGCCTAAAAGGAGCCAACTGAGGGGACAGGGGGCATACAGACGCGGGAGGGGCATCCCATAAGGCTCACCATGGGCCTGTACCACCTACCCTTTGGTGGGGGACTGCGGTTGGAGCAGCGCTCCTTAGCACCTGACAGCGGTGCTGCCTACCTTCATCCCGACCCATTGCAGCCTAAGCTGGGAGGCAGTAAAAGGAAACGGGTGGGAATAGTCCTACAGGGCCGCAGGCTAATAAGCCCCACTCACCTGCGAGTAGAGAGAGCCATCTTCTATCATTGCAGCCCAGAGAAGATCTGGGGAATTTGTGGGAGGTCCCTGGTATATATGGGGCCGGGAGGAGCCACTTTTCTGTCTCTGCAGTCTAGTGCCATCTTGTGGATGTATAACCTATGTGTAAGGAATCTTCTGGAGCAGGACGCACTGTATACTTAGAATACACAGGTTTTGGTCCAAAAGGCCTGTGATCTCCACCGTAAAGTTGACCACCGATTTGGGATGCCTCACTGTGTGAAACCCACCAGGTCACCCATGAAGACCAACCTTTGGCATGAGCTCTCATCCAATCACTACGCTCCGCTCCACTCAGCCCTTTAGGCTAGCCTCCAGCAGGGGGTGTGCCCACACAAGTATACACAAATGCCTGCCGCAGGCACGTACTTGGCTAACAACATAGCACAGGGGCCTGCACCGTTGGATCAGTAAGTTTTACTGGGTATACGGGAAGGGGTGGGTTCACACAGCAGGGCAAAGCGGGATGCCCCGAGCAAAGAGGGAATCTGGAAGTGGAGTCTTATGGATTTCAGGGCCACCCTGATGGGTTTTGGTTCGCATTAAATGAGGGTTGAAAACCAGATAGGTGACAATACAATGAATACGGCAAGGTGCACATATTCATAAGGGCCAGTGGTTTCATGTGTAGGAGGTTTTGCCATTAAACCACATACCGTTATATCTAGATACATAGATTAAAGCAGAAACACTTGAGGTTACATCATGTCTGTGTTGACATATTTACAACATAAGTGACATATGGTATTAAGTGTGCAAAGAGGTCCCCAGGGGATTAAGTTGAGGGGTGCGACTGCACCGGGGCCCAAGGAGCTAGAAGGGCCCCCATTATTGGTGCTCCTCCACTTTATTAATTATATTTGTGCTAACTTGGCATCAATTAGAGAAGGAAGTAGAATTTGCCTCTGCTGTTTCAGTCTTTGGCTAGCTGCATCAATATGAGTTAAAAGACATAAAAAAATGTATTGTATAAGCCATGAAAGGGCCCCATCTAATGTTCGCACCAGGGCACCATCACATTTAGTTACACCACTGGGACCACCAATGATCATGTAGGGGTGGGGCCCAGTCGACTGCAACTCCAACCCCTTCCGACCTTGATCACAACGCGACCGTAAGGCGGTGGATTAGGCGATAGCGATATCACCGATGTGCAGCATGGGGCTCGGTGGGGAAGAGTCGCTCACCCCTCTTCCTCCCCCTGGCATCGAGCAAGTGCCAGCATGTGATTGGGGCTTGCTCACCAAGGGGGCGGGGTCATGCTCCCAGCACACACATTCCCGGAGGAGACGTGCTCTACATACACAAGGCCAGTCAGGGGGGGTCACAGGACAGCAACATCGCAGCGCTGCAGAGTTGCAGATGTGGGGCGGTTGGGGGGAACTGCAGGAGGTTTGGGGGATATCATGCTCCCCGCAGTGCCCCCTTCAGCCACCATCAGGGCCCCTGGTCACCACTACAGCTACCAACAGAGCCCCGGACAACTTCTGCAGCTGCCATCAGGGCCCCTAGCCAGCCCCGCAGCTGCCATCAGGGCCCCTGTCCAGGCCCACAGCTGCTATCAGGGTCCCTGACAACCTGCTGCCATCAGAGCCCCTTCCCACGCCCACAGCCACCATCAAGGCCCCTTGCCACACCCGCAGGCACCACACAGGGCCACTGACACCCTACAGCCAACTTGTAATGCCCCATTGGGGGAACCCCCATGATCACCCTAAAGATGTCCCTTTCCATTGGTCCCATGGCACAGGCAATCATTCAATCAGCGCTGTATGTCATGCACAATGTACGGCATACAGCACTGTTTGGAACAGAGCACGACATATGTGAACTGGAGCTGCTGTATCTGCAGCGCGCTCCTGCCTCGAGCCTATCCCAATGGAAAGTCAATGGCAGTTTTCTCTCCTAAACACAGAGTGAGAATTCTCACCTGGCTCTGAATCTACCTCATTGTCTACCCAAAAGTTAACTTTTAAGTGTGTGCAGGAGACCGTGCAGGAGACCTTACAGGAGGTGCTGACAGCTGGGTTTCACTTTCGCTATTCTTCTGCAACTGTCATTATTTTTACTTCAGCTCCCCCTCACCAGGCTTCACGCATGCTGTCCCTCACAGTGTACCCTGGACCACCCCCACACAATTTCTATAAGCAGTTCAGTGCCCTCCTCTGCCCCTCCCTTTCTCCCACCCATATTAAAATTCACCAGGGATCTTCCATCTTATTGGAGGAGGGGATCTGCCACACCAAGTTATTGGGGGAAGGGAGAATCTGCTGCACATGCATGCCCCCAAACATACATGACACATCACCCCCACCAAAGGGATCACCCTAACGCAATCCCTTTGGTGCCCACCTGCTGCCGTACATAAGATCACTGTACCTTGATTAATCACTGTAGTGTGATTTTTCTGTATGTGTTATTTGGATACTAATAAAATTGGATAATTTTATAAGTTAGTGGCGTTATCCTTTTGGAATAACAGTTCCTGAACGTACATGCATGCACTCCAAAATGCACATGCGTGCAGATGCAGATTCATGCACTCCCAAACGCACATGCATGCACCAGCACACTCCCACAGTGTGGCAGATTGCCTGCGACTGCAGATCTTCTGTGGGGGGTGCACACCTGGGTCAGCGAGGGCACCCGCATGGGCATCTGCAGGGAACATGTGCATTTGGGAGTGCATGTATGTGCATCCGCAGGGGGGCATCCGTATGTGAAGATCATTCAGGGAATATGGTTTATCAAAAGTGGCCATGATCAGAATGACCTGCTACTTCTAGACTTTAGACACAATTAACTATGTGCCACCATACTTTACACCTTGCATCATGGCCTGCCCCCTCCACCTGCAGGAAAGCAAAACTCTAATAAGGATTTACTAAATGAAAACCAAAAGATATTCCATCTAAAAAGCAAAGAATATTTAAGACCCTAATAAAAATACATGCTTAAAGTGTTTTACAATTGAAAATATGGCCGTTAAATTTGAAATCATTAGTGATGAACTTAAAGGAGCAGTATCGCGAACATTTGCATTCAAAAAGATAAATAATTAAATAGCCACACAATAGCTTCTAACACGTGTATAAATAATGTGGCGATAGAAAAGAAAAAACATGTATGCCTTACTTTTAAATTGTAAAATGAAAATGGCTCAGTCCATTTGCTGAATGGGGGGATCTGCTGTTTTTTATTCAGTGAGGTGATTGAGAGCTGCCACTGGTCTCCTAGCAACAGGCACAGTAAACTTGCTCCAGCTTTCTTCCCAGGGCAGCAATGTACACGGCAGTAACAGCCAGCTCTGTGTGTGTGTGTGAGGTGCGGCTTCTGTGATGAGACCACCAGGTGACCAGGTGACACTAATATATATATATATATATATATATATATATATAATTGTGCAATCAAAGTAGATTTTTTTAGTCATTTATTTAGTAGGAATGTTATATATATATATATATATATATATATATATATAACATTCCTACTAAATAAATGACTAAAAAAATCTACTTTGATTGCACAATCATTATATATATATATATATATATATATATATATATATATATATATATTAAAGTGGACCAAAAGCCACCCTAGATTATATGAACCTCCAGGGCAGGCATACTTGCTCCAGATTCGGGATGCCCCACTGTGTCAAATCCCCCAGGTCACCTGAAAACTCACCTTCTTTCCCGGTCCAACAGCACATGCGAGAGCCGTGGCTGCATCCTCGCTATACTCTTAGCAGGGCGCGTGCCCGCGCCAGGCATTTGTGAATGTTCAGCACAGGCAACCATGTTAAAGGGTAGCAGGGGATGCGGCAGACAGCGTGCTCGGATCCGCTCGCCTTAGACGAAGAGTCGGCAGTGAATCCGAGTGCGCTGACAGCTGCGCATGTGCTGTAGGACCGTGAAAGGGTGAGATCGGGCAACACAGTGGGGCATTCCTATCAGGGCGCCCGGGGGGGTAAGGAACAAAACCCCCTGGGGGGGTAAGGCAAAATCCTGGGTTTTGGTCCACTTTAAAGTGGAACAAAACCCTGTGTGGCCAACCCTGGAGTCTAAAACCTAAAAGAATTCCCTTGGCGCATCGCAATACGGGATGCCCCAGTGTGTGAAACACTGCCCGGGTCGCCGCAATGCTCACCTTTTCCCTGGCTCCCATGGTGATATAAATAGCTGCAGCCGCATCCTCAGCATCTCCGGGATGAGGCACGCTCCCATGGATAGCCATTCAGAGAGGCTGGGTGCCCAGGGATGCTGCCGCTCCAGGTTCTCGTTGCCAAACTCTGTGTGCGATTGGATGACAGCCTGTGCATGCCCAATGGGACAGGGAAAGGTATATTTTGACAGCTGAACTGGTGGGGGGTCACTTAGTTGGGATGCCCCTGGGGCAAGAAAAAGACTGGGGCTAGTGAATGGTTTTGTTCTGCTTGAAACACACAAAGCTGTAAAAAAGAGAAAATGGGAATCGGAAAGATACTACAGACAGCAGCAAAGGTAAAAAGAAAGAAAAATTGACAAAAGAAATAATCTGTAGAGCAACAAAAACAAGATAAAAATAGAAAAATCCAATTTGAAAAAAAGTAAAAAAAAATACAGTTCTTAGCTGGGCTCGAACCTTAGACCCTCTGCACCATATCTAAATGCTCTACCTGATGAGCCATTCAGCTAGCTGATGATAAACTACACTTTATAAGGTAACATATCTGAAACAATGTTCCATAATGCAGTCATCTCTCTCGTCCTGCAGTCTCTCTTCTCTAGTCCCAGCCGGACAGTAAAGACACACACCCCAGCTACCTTCTGGCCGGCACCATGCAAACACATACACACACAGCAGCCATCTCCTGGCCGGCCAGCAAAGACACACACAGCAGCCATCTCCCAGCCAGCAAAGACACACACACACAGCAGCCATCTCCCAGCCAGCAAAGACACACACACGCAGCAGCCATCTCCCAGCCAGCACACACACAGCGTCTTCAACGCTGCGCTCCTTACATAGAAGTGGCAGGGAGCCGTTCTCCCCCCGCACAGCACTTGGTATAGCCTGAAGTGACGGAGCCAGTCAGTGAGACACATTTTAAAACAGCTGCCATTCTGCAGCAGCACAATCTACAACTTTTTTGGAAACACATATTGCCTTCTGATTACTATATGTACTCACATGGAAAGTACATTTTAAATCTGTGTTCCAAGATAAATTTCGCGATACTGCTCCTTTAAGCTTCACTGAGCACCAACCGAGAGCAGGCCTAATCTTTCCCAGGAAACTCTGAGCTAGGTAGGGTCTAGGGGTCTACTGGGACCCTAACTGATCTCATCCTACTGCGCTTATCCTCATGGATGATGAGCTGGATGTGGTAGTGTTGCATGCCTCCTACTAAGGAGGTGCAGCTTACAAGAAAATCAGCTCATCCAGGACTCATGAGCCAGTAACTATGCATGCAAAAAAAAGGGACTGGCCATCCACAAACAGGGATTACTAGGACTTTAAAATAGTTCATCCAAGGCAAAAGGTGCAGCTGCCACAAGTGTGTGCAGTTGTTTTCTGTCTCCCATTAAATGAAGCTCTGCTACAAAAAGGTATCTAATACAAAGTTCACTGATGAAACCTGGACCCACAGTGGAAAGATTGCAGGGTTTAGTTTTGCTTTAAAAAGCTGTGAAAAGGATTGCAACTTTAGATGACATATAGGAAGCCACGTGCACCTGTTTAATCTGTAATCATGGCGAGTCAGTAGCTTTTTGGTTCTCACAAAGCTTTATAAAAGCTGCCCGAAGTATGATGAGGAAGAGCTGAGCTCCAGTGTCATTATTTAGGATTTAACCTCACCTATTCCAAACTTATAAATGAAAAAACTCAGGAAGACTGCATCCAACTCTCAGAAGCCCTAGGGGGACAGCAAACTGCTGTCTGGCCCACAATAACAGGTTCAGGGGATCTGGGAGGGAGTGTTCAAATATTAATTTTTAATTTATAGAACTGGGTTAAATAGTTAATGGATGACATTCATCAAACCATCTGCAACTGAAGAGGAAGCAACAGAAAAATACCATTTTGTGAGTACTCACCTGTAAAATGGATATTGTCAGTGTGTCACACACCCCGCTTCCTCTTTAATTCTTACAATAGGGTTACTCCACCAGCAGGTAGCGACGTTGCAGAGAGAAGTCTTGAAAACGAGCCCCTTCCGGCCTACATATACCTGGGACCTCCCACTTAACACCCAGTGAATTCAAACAGCAGTAAGACAAGGTACCAGGAAATCCAATGGTAACCTCAAAATAAAGAAAAGCTTCACCATATAAAGGATCCAGGATACCAAAAAGGGCGGGTGAAGCGGGTGTGTGACACACTGACAATATCCATTTTTCAGGTGAGTACTCACAAAATGGTATTATTCTTAGTGTGTCACACACCCCGCTTCCCCTTTAATTCTTACGATCGGGACATCCAAAAGCAGTGTCCACAAGGGATGGGTATCCGAAGGCAAAATGAAGCATAACTTAAATAACTGCAGTCTGCAGAACTTTGCGGCCAAACACAGCATCTGCTGAGGCCCGCACATCAACCTTGTAAAACTTAGAAAAAGTATGAACAGAAGACCAAGTAGCAGCCTTACAAACTTGTTCAACAGAAGCTTGGTGCTGAAAAGCCCAAGACGCTCCAACAGCGCGAGTAGAATGAGCAGTGATACGAAAAGGGGGAACCTTCCCCTTGGCCGAATAGGCCCCAACAACCGCCTGACGAATCCATTTGCTAATGGAAGACTTGGCCGGAGCCAAACCCTTCCTAGGCCCACAGGGCACAACAAAAAAGGCATCAGTCTTACGAAAAGGAGAAGTAGTAATCAAATAGTACTTAACACAGCGTACTACATCCAAACAATGCAAAATCCTCTCCTTGTCATTCTTAGGCTTAGGACAGAAGGAGGGAAGAACAATATCCTGATTCAAATGAAAAGCAGAAACAACCTTAGGAAGAAAGTCCGGTTTGAAACGAAAGACCACCTTGTCCTGATGCCTCTCAAAGTAGGGCGCCTGAATCGACAAGGCCGCCAACTCCGAGACACGCCGAACCGAAGCGATAGCCACCAAGAAGGCAATCTTCTGAGTCAAGGTAGACAGAGCAATATCCTGCAAGGGCTCAAAGGGAGGAGCCTGAAGAGCAGAAAGAACCAAGTTCAAGTCCCAAACAGGGAGCAATGGTTTCCTGGGAGGCCGCACATGCGTAACCCCCTGGAAAAAAGTTTTAACTAAAGGATGAAGCGCAAAAGGCTTCTGAAAAAAGATAGACAAGGCAGAAACCTGCCCTTTCAGAGTACTCAGCTGGAGACCAGAGTCCAGCCCTGATTGCAAAAAATCCAGAATCCTGGAAACCGAAAAGACCCTACAAGGCAAAGATCTAACCTCACACCAAGCGATATAGGCTCTCCAAGTCCTATAGTAGATGGTAGAAGAAGACCTCTTCCGGGCACAGATCAGAGTCTTAACAACCGAGTCAGAAAGACCCTCCTCCTTCAAGATGAAGGTTTCAGCAGCCAAGCCGTCAAACCCAGCGTTGGTAAATTGGGGTAACACAGCCGACCCTGAGTGAGCAGATAGGGCCGAAGAGGCAGAACGATCTGATCCCCCGCCAGCCGAACGATGTCTGCGAACTATACTCGCCTTGGCCACCTTGGAGCCACGAGAATGGCTGACACCCTTTCCAGAGCCAGCTTCCGTACCACCCTGCCTAGCATGGGTATCAGAGGAAAAAGGTACAGCTCTGGGTTTTCTGTACCTTTTTCCTTGAGAGAAGGAGCCATGATGAGAAGGTCGTCCAGATAAGGTATGACGCGAATGCCTTGAGATCTGAGAATGGCCATCACCCCTGCCAGCACCTTGGTGAACACTCTTGGAGCTGAGGTCAGGCCAAACGGAAGTGCCACAAATTGAAAATGCCGATCCTTCATTACGAACCGAAGAAAACGTTGATGAGCCTGGCAGATGGGAACATGAAGGTAAGCATCCTTGATGTCTATGGATGTCATGAAGTCCCCCTGCCAAAGAGAACCGATGGCCGATCGCAGAGTTTCCATGCGAAACTTCCGAGTACGGATGAACCTGTTGAGGAACTTCAGATCCAGAACGGGGCGAACCGACCCGTCTTTCTTGGGGACTGTGAAAAGATTGGAGTAAAACCCAAGGCCCACCTCTAAGTGCGGCACCGGCCGGATGACCGCCATTTCCAGAAGATTCTTCACCGACGCCAGGAGCCCCTGCGCGGCCAAAGGATCGGTGGGCACCCGAGACCGGAAAAACCGCGAAGGAGGGCGAGACTCGAACTCCAGCTTGTAACCGGACGACACCACCTCCCGGATCCATCTGTCCGGAACCTCCTGGTCCCAAACCTGGGAGAAGTGTCGCAATCGTCCCCCCACCCGCACGGGTGAGGGCACCCCCTCATTGCTGAGCGGGCTTACCAGCAGGCTTGGGCTTGGCGCCCCAGGACTGACCGGGACAGCCACAGCCTTTCCCCCGGGTCCAACCTGCACCCCTGGTAGCGGGAAAGGAGGCCCCTCTGCCCGCTCTGACTCCCCGAAAGGAGGGGCTAAAGGAAGCCGCTCCCCGAAAGGAACGACGCGGCCTCTTGCGTTGAGGCAACTTACCACCCTTGGTAACTGAATCCAATTTGTCTCCAAACCGGCGCAAACCTACAAAAGGAAGAGCTGTAAGCGACTTCTTAGAGTTAAAGTCCGCCGTCCACTGGCGCAGCCACACCGACCGACGAATAGCAACCAACAGGGCCGCGGTCCTGCTACACATCGCAAGCGCATCGTCCTGGGCGGTCATGACAAAGGAAATAAACGACTCACACTGCTTGAGAGAACCAAACTCATCACAAGTGGGATCAAGATCTGCGTACAAATCTCTAACAATGGACCTAACAGCCGTCAGAAGAAGCGCCGAAGCACACACCGGCCGCAGTGCCGATCCAGCACTGATAAAACCATGGCGAGCCAATTGATCAATCCGAGGATCCTCACCATCCTTAATGGTAGTAGTGTCAGGGGAGTGCAACACAGCCGTGTTAGACAGCCCCAACACAGGGGCATCGACGTCAGGGGGAACAGACCAAAGCTTCACCAAATCCTCCGGAAAGGGATAACGCTTATCCCAACTAGGAGGAACTCCAACAAGGCGCGTGGGTTGTTCCCATTCCTTAAGGACAACCCTCACAAAGTGTTGTTGCCTGGGAAACACCAAACACGGCTGGGGCACATCAAACAACTCACCCTTTGGCGGAGGGACCTCCTCAGGCGGATCCAAAGCCAAAATCTCAAACATTTGAGCCAAAATGAAAGGAGTGTCAAGAAACACCCCCGCAGCCTGATCGCCAGCGGTACCAACCAATTGCTGGTCTGCAGGCTCGTCCGACTCCTCAGCCGGGGGACAATCGGACCAATCCAATACTTCAAACGCCTCATCCTCCGGAACAGGCGACGCCGGAGAAAGGTGCTTCCGCTTAGCCGTAGCCTTCTGAGCCACCACGGTGGAAACTATTTTCTCGAGGCTGGTCAATCGTGCACACACCTCAAATTGCGAATCCCCACCTTTGACAACGTCACACGGGGTCCGGAATAGGTGGGGGGGGTAGGAGATGACGGAGGTTGCGAGAAGCCAGAAGCCGGAGTGCTGGACTGGCGCGCAATATTCTGCCGTGCACATGGAATACATATGATGACATCATCGCCTGGGAGCGGAGCCCCACAACCCCCACACAGCCTAGATAGCCCCGAAGAGCCGTTTCCGGTAATGTCGGAAGCCTCCATATGGTGAATTTATGGTATTCACAATAACCCAGGGATTTACACATTAAGCCCCTTTTATAATTTAAGTCCCGGGAGTGGGAGGATTTTTACACAATAAGACTAGCCAGGTATATCAGACCGGGAGACCCACCGCAGCACGGGAATCCCCAGACCTGTAAGAAAGAGACACAATCAGCCTCTAGAAAGTACAAAAGGTATGCAGCAAGCGTAACAAACACACACACACACACAGCGTACTAAGCATTAAACACCCAAGGTATACTACAATCACCTAAAAATATGTGCATACATATATATATATCAAAATGCATCCCTCTAACAGTGCAACCAATCTAGAGGAATTACTTCCAGATTGGTCATATCCCCATATAAGCATAAAAAGAAGACTTGCCAGACCGCCCTACGCTGACCTGTTGTGGAGTGCCCTCTGTGGGCTCCAGCAGACCCCAGACGGCCCGTGCACGCACCTGAGGTATTACTTCCAGACGCTCCACACCGGAGCGATGAGACGAAGGGCAGGCCGGCAAAGCCGGCACATGCATCCCAGAATTCAATGTCCCCTCCATTGCAATGATCGGAGAGTGCATACAGAGTCATTGTAACTGTTGTGATGGGTGGGGACATCACATGAAGGCTCCAGGCTCTCTGTTCTCGAAAACTGGGAGGTTTCTGAGCAGCGGACCGGCCAGCCGGGGAAGAGAAGGCAAGTGCCTTTTTGTTTTTTTTAATGTAATTTTACAGTCCCTTTAAGATTAGTAATACATAATAACGAAATACAGTTAGATTTTAACTATCAGACGTTTTGGAGTTTAAGTACAGCAGCCCCAAAGTGCAAAGGTTTTTAATGTACATAACTGTTGTATTCTTACTAGTAATTAAAGCATGTAACACTTAGTAACCATAGAGTACAAGATGGTCCTTTAGGTTAATTTACAATTAAAAGTATATAGTCAGCATCCATTGTAAAGGAGTACATGAAATGGATTAATGTATTGCATTAAAGTGATCTGCCTACATAACTTCCAGCAATAGTGTTTAGAGGATGGCCCAAGTAATTTTTTTATTCCGATTCTGCTGCATTTTCTGACTCTGTATTTTCTCTGCTTGTTGCTCTTTCATTGTCACATGACCCTGCTCATGACCCCTTTTCTCCCTTCATTTTCTCTCTCTCCTCCACCCTTATGAGCCTGTATTTTTTTCTCTACTTTGTTCGGTAGGAGTTATCCAGCATGTTGAGTGTAATTTTTTTTCTTTCTTTTCCTACTTCCACTCAAAGTGATTTAAATAGTTCACCTTACAGCTACTGTGCCGACAGGTTCCCATGTCACAACATTGGGTACTGCTAACCCCCTTTCTACGCCCTAGTTAGCCCATACTGCATTGGCAGAACCATCTTGGCTGCAAATGATCTTGCCAACATGACCAAGACACCAATACTATGAGTCTTGCCATGGGGGAAGAATATAAGAGTATGGAGGTAGGCAATGTACTTGGTTGGTTGACTTCAGCACTGATGACACTGCACCTCCCCATGGAACAGAGGGTGTGGGTAGAAGAGTAGGTGCATAGACCCTTGTAGCATGGTTACCCCACCCACCCACCAATTATGGTTTTTAGTTCAGTCTCGCAGACTGCAAAAGCTGGGTCATAGACCCACAGAGTTTTAACTTTTACTGTTGAGTCGAGAAAAAAAAGATTTGCCCCAGTGCACACAAACCAAAATACATCATGTGTACATAAAATGTCAGCGTGCTGAGCCTAACTCGGAACTCTTTCTGTAGAATCATTACATAACCCTTTTTAGTGCGGGGAGAAGGTGAGGGTGCCCTTTTCAGTTCAGTAGAAGGCCATCTGTCAACTTTATTGGACAATATGGGCCACAATCAAAGCGGCACTTACCTGTATTCTAGATAGAATAGATTTTATGATGTCTGGGATCCTCAGAAGCATTTCCCAGGGGGTTTCCCCAGAGGATGGTGCCTCATCCCTAAGAGAGGTTAGGGAAGCAAGTAAATTTATCAATTTGGCTTACCAACATGTAGAAAGTCCATTAGTAGAAGCTGTCTGTGACTACTGGCTTACTGTATTTGGATGACATGACCTTTAATAGGGCCATAGTATGCCTCTGCTTCTCAGGCCAAATACTCTCTGGGAAAAAAGTTGGCTTGTGCTATTGAAAGTATGTATAGTGATAGTGGAAACCCAGATTCCCTCCCCGATAGACCAGGTGTAGAAGGTGTAGAATAAACAGTAGTGTTCTGAAAAGACTTAAAATTTAGAGCACATTGATTGGTTGGCCAACATTAGGTAATGCCAGACCTTAGACTCCTCCATGTTGCCACATACTTTTCTCATGCTTCATGCTAGGTCAGGAAGGGCTCTCTGACTGCTTCAACAGTTCTCTCATCTACTACTCTGGGTCCCTTTCCCCTCTGGATTAGGGTTTTTTAAATTTCTGGGGTTTCAAGGCTGACTTTGCGTGTCCCAACTCTATACATTTCCTGGCTTGCCGAGATATCTATATACTTGGAGACTTTGTGCCTAATGGGTTGTGCCTTCCTCAATTGGGATTACAATATACCACCAGGCATAGACCACTCTCCTCAGTTTTCCCTTCCTAGGTCCCAAAGAGCTTTATCCCCCCTCCTATCCTACATGGTCAGTATAGTTGATGTTGGACAATTGTTTGGACTACTAGGAGACTGATTTAGTTTAGTGCATACAAATAGAGAAACCCCAATGGGCAGCAGACCTACTTTATTGTTTGGCCCAGAACTCTTGGAAGTTGTGGAAAAATGGGCTGCGCAGCTTCCTTCAAGAAGCTTTATAAAAAAGAAACTACAGAGAGACTACATTTGTTGGACAGGTAATTCTCAGACCCACTTCTAGGGAAGTAGTGAGAGCAGTTCTACTATATTAAGAGAAAACATTCAAAAGGACCCCCGTTCTGGTCATGTAGCTGGTGGTACACCCTGTTACCATCCTGCTATCTTCCAAGAAGAGACAGGTTCCTGGCTGCCTCTGTCTTAATCACCAGACTCTTGCAGGATGGTGGTGGACAAATATTTGGGCCTACTTTCTCCTTTCCAGACCATCCTTTTTTTTCAATTTTACCACCTGTCCTCTCCAATTAAGATCTTTTATTTCCCTGGAATATGGAGGCTCTTAAGTCTTCTGGATGACTGGAGCTTTTTGTCCCTTCCTACTGTTTTGTTCCTTAAATCTTGAGGAAATGAAATCACATTTTCTTTCCTATACACATTCCACAATTTCTCTCTCTTTTCCATTAAACCAGTTTTTACTCTAGTTGCCCACATGCATACATAAGCATATCTAAGTCTTGCTGCATGTATAAACAGCATGTAACTTGAGGCATACATTCTATATTCTGTATATTTATCTGTATATAAATGTGGTGTTTTTTTATCATCTTTAAAATATATATATATATATATATATATATATATATATATATATATATATATATATATATTTAAGTCCAGAGTTGCATGGTTGTATTAACTTTCTCGGCTGACCTTTTTTTCTTACTTTTGCTCACTATCCAAAACTGCTTTGGGACAGCTCAACTACCAAAAATCAGAATTTCTGTAGTGCATTAATGAAAAACATTAAAATACTCAATGTAAAATCTCATCCTATGAAGAGAGCTGGGGGGAACTGGCCATCACTTATATGATGGCATACTTTCTCATACCTCTTTGATGGTACTACACTGCTACTAAAGCTGAGGGATTTTGGTGTATTTCTCCTAACAGGAGTTACCCAAAGACCTAAAAATGGGAAGAACCAAGCCCCCCTGCTGTCCTTTTTTACATCAGTTTATTTTATCGATCATGTTGATTGTCGCTTTGTGGCTGTGTTAAATCAATCCCATAATAGTATGGCATTTACTTTATGCCCACAAATGCAGTTTAGGCTTCATTTACCCTATAATGGCAGCCTCCACATAACATGATTCACAATGCAGTTCATTAATGTTAGATACCACTCTTATTGCACATATGTACAATAATACCTTGTGTGAATGTCACATTAACCATAATGACAACAACAGACTGACATAATGCCACACTTAAATAAAAATGCCTCAGATATATGCAAAGGACAATATATAATTGTAGTGCAATTTAAAATAAATTTGAGTAAATACTTCTGGATGAATAAAAAAATCAACATACAGTGGATTATACCTTTATTAAACAGCCTATTGTGCATTTTCAAAACATCTACAGTATTCGGGTCTTGGATTAAGACCTCTTTCTCCCAATAAATAGTTTAAAATCCAAGTGACCTAAAACAAACAATAATTAGTGCTCTACAAGTTCTGCTACAAAACAAAAGTTTTTCTTTTTTAATTTCTTAATGAACGTCAATGTTATATAAATTTGTTTATACCCACCACTAAGAATCTTTCTTTGTAGAATTACATTTCAAGTAATTTAATGTAATAACCACAGTTCCTGCCTACCAGTCCCTTTTGTGGCATGCTTTCCGAATAGGTCCCAGTGCACAGTGACCACTACTAAAATAAATAATGTAAAATGTGTAGAAATTAAATGATTGTGACATAATCCACTGTACTAAAAATGATCATACAATTAGGCAATGCAGCTGTCCGTTTTATGTACTGTATATTATGTACATTGTACAAAATTTCCTATAGGCATTGGCAGCTGTCGCTGAAGCAATATTGATGCCAGTGTGTCAGTCCACAAAATGTCCCCTTAAGATAAGGAAAGATACTGTAGGTGTCGATATGCTTTAGCAGAAATTATTTGGGAACCCACATGCAATGTTTCACATCGGACTTATCCTTTAGCCTTTATAAGTAACAGTGCTCAAGTATTTAAGAACTTACAAAAGGCTATCAATATATTGCATCAAATACCAGAGACAAAAATGCCCACTTGTTTGGGCTTCCATCTAAGTAAAATAAAAAACTTTGGCCATGGCCAAAAGTTATTGTACTAAAATTATATTTGCATTCTATCCTGCAAGAATCCTTTAAAGTCAGTGCGTACAATATCCCATCTTCCCATTTTATGTACAGTATTTTCATGAACAGTATCTACAATATTACAGCAACATCAGTAGGTCACCATTCTGGTGAAATACATTCCATCTACATATTTATACAACATACAAGTCCACTTCCCATATAGGCACAATGATGATTTGTCAATTTAAGTTATAGGAGTGGTGACAGATAAGTCTCCTCAAATAAGCCCCATAGATGTCATAAAGAGAGGTTCTAAGTAGTGAAGGAGTGCTAATATTCAGCCTTCAGCCTAGTAAACAGTTGTCCGGGGCTGGGTGTTTTTCATCGTAAGCTTGTCTGTTTTGGTAACTTAGCTCCCATTAATATGCCTGGTGCCATTGTTGATGGTGCTTTCATCTGCATGCTAGATCCTACCATTGCTGGAAAGCTCCGATTTCTGCGAATCCCGGAATTTAGCTGCATTGTACTCGTTACAGAAGGGTAACTTAAAGGCAGACCTTCTGGTATAAGGCCCCCAGGAGCATATGTCTGCAAAGGTCCCTGTGCACCACACATAATAGGCCTGTTGCTGTCACATGCAGCAGATGCTTGTGCTGGTCCTGAGACTTTGGCAATTCCAAACTTTTTAACTTTGTCCACTAAATTAAGGTTGGAGACAGAGACATCCGTTTGACACTCACTGCTTCTTATGTTTTTCTTCTCCCTCACCTCCTTTAGGATAGAGCTAGCAGGCTTAGAAGCCAGGAAGTTATCATAAGGTGGACTGGTGCATTTAAAATCTAAGGAAGGCGGAGACGAGCTAGGAGTCTGCATAGGCGAGTTTGGAGGAGTAGAAGGTATAACAGCCATTTTTGGAAGAGACTGGTTTATAAAGGATGCCTTCCCAGCCCTGTCCCAGCTTTGGGGATTGTACACAGCTGCAGAAATGCCCCGCTCTTTCAGTAGTCTTACCAACCCCAGAGATGTGCTCATAGTGGTAGTTGATTCTCTCAAATTAGTAAAAGACTCCGCTAAACTCAAGCGCCGGGGAGTGCATGGTGTACTTGCTGGAGTCGATTTTAAGTTGCTGAAGATAGCAGAAGCAGGTGTGGGTGTTGCATTAAGGCTGCAGGAAAGAAGATTACAATTTAAACAGGGATGTAAATACTTCATAATCTTTGCCAATGTCAGTTTTCACCAGAAGAATCCACATGCTCAAAGCTCACTTTCCCTGGGGATTCGCACCATACTTACCAGGACTATCCTTTTAATAAAGCAGCATATGCATTCCTTGCCACTTCATGCATCAAGGTTTAGCCTTCCACCACGTGACCTCTAGTAAAGTATTATCCACTGCTATTATTAGCTGCTTTTTTGATACTTTTGTTTCATGTGCTATGTAACAATTTTACAAAATGGGTGTTAACTGCCATCTACATAGGATGGGGGTGATGCCCCCTTTGCGCACACACCACCACCAGCACTAGATAATCTTAGCTGCTCCACGTTCCACCAGAAAAATGCAGCCCTGTAATTGGTTCTATTTCTATTGGCAGATGAAAGTAGTGCAGATCTTATGACTGCTCACAGCTAATCATGAATTTTGGGAATTACACATTTTGGGAAGGGAAAATAACAAAATAAGAACCATTTAAGGTTCTTGATTAACTTTTTTTGTGTTAAGACTTTTTTTCCCACATAGAAGTATATTTTGTATGACACGTACGGTGATTAATTTCCAGTAAGTGCCAATTGGTCACCATCTATGTATTTGGCAACCTTTACCATCTTATTATGATGTAGCGGGTCCTATAATAGTGTTTTTACTATTTCATCTACATCTAATGTCATTTTAGTGTGCCATTATTCATGATTTATTTTTAATGAAGGTTTAGCTTTTGCTCCTACAGTGGGGTTTATGCTAATAATTTGAAAATTTTAAATTTTATTCTTCAACTTTGTCCTCAAAAAATTACCTGCACCTGTAATGCGACTTTTCTACAGGAATTTTTTTCAATGAGGCTAAAATATTTTTAAATAAATGGAAATATCAGCGTACTATGAAGGCAAATTCAAACAATTTTTTTCTGCATTGCCCTAAAGGTGCTTTTATTACTAAAGTAAACAGCATAAAACATTACCTCATTGGAAAAAAAATGCTCAACTGCAAGGGCTGGAGATTAGCAAACGTGTGTGGGGTCACACCCAGAAGAGAACCCTCCACCAAATAATTAGAATGATACCCTATTGACCCTCAACCTTTTTATGCTACAGTGGTTGCACTTACCCAGCTTGCTCATGCTCGGAGCGTTGAGGGACGGGGTAGCTGTGTAACCACATTTAGAGTGTGATAATTGAAAAATGGAAAGTAAAGAAGAAGAAAACTTTGGAGATCTGCTACCGAATCAGCATCCTGTAGGAAATTAGAGAGGAACATGGGGCTGGCTTCAGGTGAGCTCAGAGCTGTGTAATTACTGCCATAGCCTGAACTGCCCCTTCAAGTTACACTTATAATGTGTTATGAGCTCATCCTGCTAATATAATATTCAGACAGACAGCATCTAACAAACATAAGCAACTGCACCCAAGATCAACACAAACAGGCAGTTCCACAAAAAGACAAACCATCCATAAAAGAAATTACATTATACATGCAAAGTCCAATATTTATGTTAAATATTTCACAATTTACCAGTTACCTACATGCTGGTAGTAGTAATTCAGTTACGATTTAATCTTAAAATGTTGTTTTTAGGTATTAGGCAATTCATTAAGACAGCATGCAACTTAAGGCAGACCCAAACCCACCACTTCCTGCTATTCCAACAGAGGAGAGTTCCTTACTTTTTCCTGGTGGAGCCCAGGCCAATAGCAAAACCAGAAACCTCTCTGCACAACTTCACAACTGCAAAAAAACCTGCACTAGCAAGAGGTGTGCAGCGCTGCATTGTGAATCCATTTCTGGGTCCCTTATTGCATGTAGCATCGTATCTGCTTGTGAGTGGTGGTGAAGGGGAGTGTTAATGTCGGTTAAGGACCTGCTTTAACTTAAAAATAAAAAGTCCCTTTGCATCCAATATACAGTAGTTTAGTTGTGTTACAATAATGATGCTGTCAATAGCTAGATTATCTTGTGCTTCACACATTCTGCAGCAATTCATTAGCAATACTGCTCACCCCCCTGATGATCAGTCATAGAGCCTGCCTCACGGCTCCTCTAAGTAAAACATGGTATATAGTGCTTTCTTCCTCTTCATCAAATAACCTGTAAAGAACTACTGTTGGTTAAGCTGCTTATTAGCAGTTGTTAAGTAAAGTTATAATAAACAACTAAGTCCAACTTTGGAATTGGTTATACACTAAATTGTTGTCGAGACATGTACAGCAATGGGAAACAGGGTAGATCTAGCCCTCTGTAGTGACCTCCTCTACCAGACTGCAAGTTTGCATTACAAACATAAGATTTTTGACACTTACTGTAAAAAAAACATTCTCCCTGGAAAAGCGGGTGGGGTCCCTTCTAGACAATAAACATACAAATCTAAAAGCTATTGCCAGGAAAAGGCACTAGACCGACTAATTTTTCATATAACCTGCTCGGTAGAAAACATCTTTAGAACTAGAAAATGGTTTAAAAGGGGGCCTTCTCAACTAGGGGGTAGGTGATCAGAAAAAGAGCTGTCTACTCAAGTAGGGTGGGAAGGACCCCTCCTACTGCCCCAGGAGGATTTTATGCTGAAAAAAAATCCCATCTTCCTTTTAGAGCAACGGGAGGAGTCCTTCACAGATAGTAAAATTAACAATAGATGGGATGTACAAAAGAAGTTAAAATAGGGAGGAAAGGCCCTTCTGGGTGTTCTCTCATCTAACAAGGAGATCCCCTGCCCACCACCTACAGCAAGTGTTGGATCACCCCCAAGTCCAATACGAGATCTAGAGGCCTCCCTATATAGTTTGCCATTTTTGTTTTGAAACAACAAAGACCGAGAAACAAGAAGTGTCAATCATGATGGCAGCATACCACAAGGAGGTGAAATTTCCATCAAGAAAAAAATATATATAGTGGAGCTTGCCAGCTCTTCAAACAAGAGGCACAAGATAAAAGCCAACAGGAAGGAGGAGGTTATCTCCAACAGCAAAGAATTAAGGTTGATTCAGCACCATGATAATTTTTCTCACTTATTAAACTGCAGAGCTAAATATGGTGCTGAATTGCACTGGAGAAACAAAATTCTCATGGCGTTCAATAAACCCTTTTGTGCCATAACATTAAATGGACCAAAACCCACTAAACATGTAAAATCAATTCAACGAAAGTGAAAGTTTGTGCAACTTCAGTCCCTGGACAGATATTAGGAAGAGAGCCTTAGGAGAGAAACCGCTGTTAGATTTTTGCTGCAGCAATGTGAGATGGCAGGCGATCTGTCATTGCATAGATGCGGCAAAAGACTTCTGGCTAAAACAGGCTGCATTAGTAGGGAGCAAAGTGAAAGAGCATAGAAATTCAGGGGATGCTAGTTAGAAATGAGCCCATGCCAACTAGGTGCCCCTGGGACATGCCATTTCAGTATGTCCCACTGTGTGAACCCCCACCGAATGCCCACAAATCTCCTTACCTTGCCGTCGGTCCATCGCTGTGATTGCGGGCTGCATCCCCAGCATCTCTCTAGCTGTACGCACTCCCATTCCCAGCCATAAAGGCACACAGGAATGCATACTCCACAGGGTAACCAAGGATGCCACCGCTGATCCCTATGCTGCCGCTCAAATCTAAAAAAAATGGCTTTATGACATGCATCAGTATAAGGAGCAAGGATCAAGGTGTGGAACAGAAGGCTGAAGCTAAATTACACCAGGATCTGATGACATCCAGGAGATGAAGTAGACAGTTTACAGAGAGAATCAGAACGGAGGGTTCCTTCTGGAATCATGGGCTCTGCCACTATAGACGTGAACCACAAATCCAGTGGGTTCTGAAAGAAATGCCTAACCAGCAGCTTCTGAAAAAGCTGCTGGTTAGGCATCTCAGGAGGCAGGCCTATAGCATATATAAACCTTAGAAAATAGACGAGGGCATGGTCCAAAGCCTTGTACCTAAAGCGAATTACCTAAAGGAATATATCTCTATGGCACGGAGTGCCAGGAATTCTAGTAAGGAAGCAGGATCTAATGAAGCTGTAGGACAGACCCCTCTGCTACGTGGATCAGTACTTCAAAACAACTCCACTGGTCACCCTGAACAATTATTCCACAACAGGGACACTCAGGTGATCAAAGAACTAGTAAAAAAATCCAAAACACAGAACTTGGAAAATACAATTCTGTGATTACTCACCTGTAGAATTGGTATTATGAGTATACAGTACGTCCTGCTCCAAATATATTTACAATCGGGTTATACTCCGCCAGATGGCGCTGGACTGCAGAGACATCGAAAATAGGCTCCTCCCGGCCCCTCAAATACCCGGGGACCTCCCACAAATCCCCAGCATTGAAAAGCAGTTAACGAGAAGCCGGGAGAATTAAACAACCCAACTATCAACTATAACAATGATAACAATCACCATACAGGGGATCCAGGATAATGCAAAACCAAGGGTGGGTTGGAGCAGGATGTACTGCAGGGGAATTGGGGGGGAAGACATATAGGAACTGAAAGTCCTTCCATGACATTGCTAGCGCATCTGAGGTCATGGCCAGAGGATCCCTGGACAGAGAGACAAAAGCTGGAAGCTTGTGATTGTGGCGGGACGCAAACAGATCCACATCTGGTTGGCCCCAACGGTGACACAGAGATTGAAACACCCTGCTGCATAGGGACCATTCTCCCCGGCGAGAGGTCCCCCTGCTCAGAGAGTCCGCCAGGTGATTTTCCACCCCCGGGATGTACACAGCTGAAATGCAGGGGACATTGGCCTTCGCCCAAGTCAGGATCCGAGATGCTTCCTGGAGGGTCCCCTTGCTCCGGGTCCCTCCCTGATGATTGATGTAGGCAACTGCCGTCTAGTTGTCCGAGTGCACATGAACAGGCAGGCCCTGAAGATGAGTAGTCAAGCGAGCCAGAACTAACCTGATCGCTCGCAGCACCAAGACATTGATAGGTGTGTGGGCCTCCTGAGGGCCCCACCTCCACTGGAACCGCAGGGACTTCCAGAAACCCCCCCAACCTGACAGACTGGCATCCGTGGTGACCGTCTCCCAGGAAGGGGCAAGAAAGGATCTGCCCCCCAACACAAGAGGGACCTCCTGACCAGGGGGGAGAGCACACAGACCCTGTCCAGGGATGCTGGGTCCTTGTCCCATACAGACAATAGGTGAAGTTGCAGAGGCCTCAAGTGGAACTGAGCATAAGGGACCGCTTCGAAGCACGCCACCATCAGGCCCACCAGCTGCATCCCCTGCCTGATGGAGGGATGGGGACAATCTAGGAGGGACTGAGCCTGTGCAATCAGATTGTCCACCTTCTGCTGAGGAAGGAAGATCCTTGCCTAAACTGTATCCAGATTCATTCCTAGGAATGGAGATACCAAGGAAGGGGACAGTGAGGACTTGGGGTGGTTGATCACCCATCCAAATGACTCCAGAATGGGCCCCACCAGCTGAGTATCCAACTCTGCCTGATGTAGAGACTGGGAAGTGAAGAGGATGTCGTCCAGATAGGGAAGCACGCTGACACCCTGACATCTGAGTAGAGACATCACGCCAGCCAGCACCTTGGTGAACACCCTGGGAGCTGAAGTGAGGCCGAAGGGCAAGGCCACAAATTGGTAACGTTGATCCATCAGAGCGAACCTGAGGGACTTTTGATGACCTGGAAACACAGGAATATGAAAGTAAGCATCTTTGATGTCCACAGAAGTCATGAAATCCCCTTGGCGCAGGGAACTGATGGCAGAGCGCAGAGTCTCCATGCGAAAGCGCCTGCCCCTGACAAAACTTGTTGAGAATCTTTAAGTCCAGGATGGGCCTGACAGAACCATCCTTTTTGGGTACTGTGAATAGGTTGGAATAAAAGCCCTTGCCCTTTTCTCTTAAAGGGACCTGGCAGATGACCCCCAGCTCCAGGAGGCCTTGCACTGCTTGCACTAGCTCCTGACCTGACACAGGGTCCTGAGAAATCCGGGACCTGATGAATCATGGAGGGGGATCGGCAGCAAACTCCAACTTGTAACCGGAGGAAACTACCTCCTGAATTCACCGGTCTGAGACATGAAGCCTGCAGACCTGAGCGAAGTGCTGCAGCCGTCCCCCCACCCAGATGGGTGAGGGCGCCCCATCATGCCTGAGGGGGCTTGGGAGAGGATTTAGCTTTGGAACCCCAGGAGGAGCCAGGACGTCCACGTCCTCTGCCTCTACCCCAGAAATCTCCCTGGGCCCCAGGGAAAGATACCCCCCTTCCCTGTCTTGCATCACGGTAAGGGGAGGAGAAGGAACCCTGACCCCGAAAGGGCCGAGGTTGCCGCCTGCGCTGGGGTAACCTGCCTCCCTTAGCAAAAAGGTCCAGGCGGTCTCCAAACAGACGCAGTCCTTTAAAGGGAAAACCAGTGAGGGCCTTCTTGGCAGCATTGTCAGCGGCCCACTGGTGCAGCCAAACCGAGCGGCGCATAGCCACCACGAGGGCAGAAGTTCTGGCACACATTCTGATGGTGTCATCCAATGCTGACTGGACAAAATTTACAAAAACATCACAACTAGAGAGTGCATTAAACACCACACAAGGCAAATCATCAGGGGCACTATCAAGCATATTTCTGATAAGGGTTCTAGTGGCCACAGCAGTAATAGCAGAGGCACAGACCTGGCGCAGCGCCATCCCCGCACATGTAAAGGCGTGGGAAGCCAGCTGGTCAATGCGCCGGTCCTCAGCATCCCGCAGGGTAGTAGAATCAGTAGAAACATGATTTTGCTGTATGGAAAAGCTCCCCTTTTTGCATGGGAGCCTCAACAGGGAGAGAGATAGACAGAACCTCAAGGTCTGGGTCAATAATCTGTCAGTGTCATCCGGGGCCCAGGGGTCAGAGCCAGAATCGTCATGACCCCTTGGTCTCTCATCAGATGAGCCTGAATCAGAAAAGAGCTCTCCATTATAAGACGGGGTATAGCCACACAGATTCATACACTCCTCAGTTCCCATAGGCAGTAACATTAGGCGTCAAATGCCGCTTCTTACCAGGGCCCTTACGCGCTAAAGACCTCGCAATAATCTGTTCAACAGTAGCCAGTCTAGAAGACACATCAGGCTGAGAATCCCTACTAGTATGCAACTCAACAGGAGTGAGATTTAAGCTTGGGGGATTAGGTGAAGTGAAACGAGGTGCAGCCACTGGCAGGCCAGATTGCAATGCAAGCACCTGCTCAGCACAGGGTACACAGACCCGTGTCTTGTCAGCATGAGGCTGCCCACACGCTACACACAGCCGGTCTTGTCCCAAAGGGACCCCGGTAACCTATCCTGGGATGCCTCCATATGGTGATTATTAGGCACAATATGCCTGTAGGGATTTACGCTATAAGCAACCCTGGATGCCCCAATGACCCGCTAGGGAAGTGGGAGTAATTATACAAGGCCCAACTATCAATTACACCGGGCCGGAAGAAGTCAATGGCTTCACCCGTCTGAAAGACACAGTGGGAAGAAGGGGTGTCAGAACCAAACACACTACAATGAGTATAAAACCACCCGCGAGGGCACTTAAGGACCGCGGTAAGTATAACCGCCACACGCGCGCGCGACCTGACAAAATGGCGCAAGAGTACCTCGAAGGGCGGGCCAGAGCGGACCGTGACGCTGGGCGCGCCAAGCCAGGCCCCGCCCCCCCTTCGAAGAACGCGAAGCCCACAGACAAGCAGGCAATGATAATGCAGAAGCGTCTGAGGCAACGCTGCCGCCCGGCGCGGAACATCCAGATGAAGGAAAAGACGCGCGCGGCGGCGGCAGCATTTGCAATAGTAAAAAAGACAAGTCAGCGCGGCGGCAGACACCACATATACTAGTCAAAAGACATGACAAAATGCCGTATGCACGAATCACGCTACACGCTCACCCACACCCCCCCCCTTCTTTCCCTCCCGAAGGCTACAGGGAGATGGAGGGAGGATGGCGGCCCTCTGTACAGGACCCACCGCTACACGGGGCATGGGGCAATAATGCGGGAGGGGCATCCCATAAAAGCTCACCATCAGCCTATACCGCCTACCCTTTGGTGGGGGATTGTGGTGGAGCAGCGCTCCTTAAGCACACATGGTGCTGCCTACCTTCCCCCGACCAGCGCAGCCCAGGCTGGGAGGCACATCACACGAGGAACGGGTGGGAATAGTCCAACAGGGCCGCAGGCTAATAGCCCCGCTCACCTGCGAGAGAGTGATAATTTCATGTCTTCGCAGTAAGCATTGCAGAGAAATCTGGGGATTTGTGGGAGGTCCCAGGTATTTGAGGGGCCGGGAGGAGCCTGTTTTACATGTCTCTGCAGTGCAGCGCCATCTGGCGGAGGATAACCCAAGTGTAAGTAATCTATCTGGAGCAGGACGTACTGTATACTAAGAATACACAGAATGCATAACATACATATCTATACACATACACCCCCCCCCCCTCTTTTCCCCCGAAGACTATGGCTTCACCCGTCTGAAAGACACAGTGGGAAGAAGGGGTGTCAGAACCAAACACACTACAATGAGTATAAAACCGCCCGTGAGGGCACTTAAGGACCGCGGCAAGTATAACCACCACACGCGCGCGCGACCTGACAAAATGGCGCAAGAGTGCCTCGAAGGGCGGGCCAGAGCGGACCGTGACGCTGGGCGCGCCAAGTCAGGCCCCGCCCCCCCCCACCACATATACTAGTCAAAAGACATGACAAAATGCCGTATGCACGAATCACGCTACACGCTCACCCACACCCCCCCCCTCTTTCCCTCCCGAAGGCTACAGGGAGATGGAGGGAGGATGGTGGCGCTCTGTACAGGACCCACCGCTACACGGGGCAATAATGCGGGAGGGGCATCCCATAAAAGCTCACCATCAGCCTATACCGCTTACCCTTTGGTGGGGGATTGTGGTGGAGCAGCGCTCCTTAAGCACACATGGTGCTGCCTACCTTCCCCCGACCAGCGCAGCCCAGGCTTGGAGGCACATCACACGAGGAACGGTGGGAATAGTCCAACAGGGCCGCAGGCTAATAGCCCCGCTCACCTGCGAGAGAGTGATAATTTCATGTCTTCGCAGTAAGCACTGCAGAGAAATCTGGGGATTTGTGGGAGGTCCCGGGTATCTGAGGGGCCGGGAGGAGCCTGTTTTACATGTCTCTGCAGTGCAGCGCCATCTGGCGGAGGATAACCCAAGTGTAAGTAATCTATCTGGAGCAGGACGTACTGTATACTAAGAATACACAGAATGCATAACATACATATCTATACACATACACCCCCCCCCCTCTTTTCCCCCGAAGACTACAAGGAGGATGAGGGAGGACGGCGGCCACTTAAATAGGGCCCACCGATAGGCAGGGGCAAAGGGCAATAGTGCGGGAGGGGCATCCCATAGAGGCTCACCATAAGCTTGAACCGCCTACCCTTTGGTGGGGGATTGCGGTGGAGCAGCGCTCCTAAGCACCTAACAGCAGTGCTGCCTACCCTCACTCGACCAGCGCAGCCAAGGCTGGGAGGCATAATACTAGTGGAACGGGTGGGAATAGTCCTACAGGACCGCAGGCTAATAGCCCTACTCACCTGCGAGTAGCCAGACTGCAGAGAAATTCTGGGGGATTTGTGGGAGGTCCCCGGGTATTTGAGGGGCCGGGAGGAGCCTATTTTCGATGTCTCTGCAGTCCAGCGCCATCTGGCGGAGTATAACCTGATTGTAAGTATTATATTTGGAGCAGGACGTACTGTATACTAAGAATAGTAAAGTAACTATTGTGCTACGCTGGCAGTGTGTGTTTCTTCTAAGATGCCAACAAAAATGGAGGATGAGTGCTGCCTGCTGGATGGTGGATGACTATTGCACTTATCTTGTAGGCCCACCTTTTAGACCCACCTATACAGGGACCCGACCTTTGCTGCTCCAAGAGGAAAACTAAAATACAGAAACTTTAAAGCGTTCATAACTGACCTTGGAGTGACTCTAGTCAGTTCATCAGAGGGGTGCAAAATCCGACAAGTTGTGAAGGTGAAAGTAGAGTTGGTCTGAGATAAGCATTTGCCAGGGTGATGCACTGCACAAAATAAAATAAGACATAAATCATTCACTTATATGAAGCTTCTTGCAATTAGCATAGATTTAAAAAAAAATCCCTGTTAGTCTTACTGGTAACAGTATTTCTACGAGTCCTTCAGGATGGCCACAGAGAGAGAGAGAGCTGCTCCCCCTATAGTGAAAATACACTGGAACAAGGAGGGGGAGGGTTATAAGGGCCGTCCTGAAGGACTTGTAGAAATACCGTTACCGGTAAGACTAACGGGGGTTTTCTCCCTTCATCCTTCAGGACAGCCACAGAGAGAATAAGCAAGTACTTTAGAATTAGGGATAGGAAACTGACTGTAAGACCCTTCGACCGAAGGCCTGGTCTTTGTCAGATAATAAATCTGGCCTGGAGTGTTTGAGGAAGGTGTGGGGAGATGCCCATGTGGCAGCCTGAAATGTCCTCAATTGAAGGCCCTGACTTTACCGCCCATGATGTGGAGACTGTGGAGACTGGAGAATGTAAACGCTAGGAAGATTGTCTAATCCATCTGGCAAGGGAAGCTTTAGATACTGCCAGGCCCCTATTCTTTCCTGAAAAGGATATAAAAAATGTATCTGACCTACGGAAGTTATGTGTGCATTCTATGTAGGTAATGAGGTATCTGCGAACATCAGTAGCTTGTGTGGATTCTACCAGACTATCTGGTTCTGGTAATATGGAAGGAATGGTTATGTCTTGGGAAAGGTGAAAGGTAGAAGACATCTTAGGCAGGTATATGGGATCAGGCCTAAGAATAATTCTATCTCGAAAGATGGTGCAATAAGGCTCTTGGATGGCTAAAGCCTGTATGTCACTAACCCTCCTGGCTGAAGTTAGGGCCAGAAGAATTCCTGATTTGATTGTTAGGATCTTGTCTAAAGCCTCATCTAAGAGTTCAAAGGGAGGTTTAGCAAACCCTTTGAGGACCAGGACTAAGTCCCAGGAGGGACCTGTTCAAAACCCTCTCGTAGGAACTAAAATACCATCACAACTGTGTCTCTTTTTAAACTGTTTGATTCACAAAATAAATTGAAATGCTTCCGTACTTTAGCGTAGTTTTTTCTGGTAGTCATTTACCTTGATTCTAGGATCATCATGACTACTTTGTTAGAAAAACCCTTTTTCTTTAATATAGTTCATTCAGGATCCAGGCCGATAATTTTAGAGACTGGAGATTCGGGTGAAGCACCGGATTGAAACATTAGGTCTGGAATAACAGGTAATACCCATGGGTCTTTTTGTGCCACTGCTGTTAAAATTGTGAACCAGCTTCTCCTTGGCCAAGATAGTGCGATTAAAATAACACTGACTTTGTTCCAAAGCCATTTTGCGAAGCACCTGTGGTAGGATCCGGGTTGGAGGGAATTCATAGGAAAATTTGAAATCTCTAAGCTTGGGCCAGAGAGACCAGTCCCAGGGGTCCATCCCCCTGACTCGAGGAGAAGTGATGGAATTTGTTGCGGACGTGAAGAGATCTATCTCTGGTTTGCCCCACCTGTTTACCAATATTTGATAGAGCTGTGGATTTAGGTCCCACTCTGACTGCCTGACTGGAGTCCTGCTTAGAAAATCCGTCACTGAGTTTAGGGATCCCTTTAAGTGGACTGGTGACAGAGACCTTATCCAGAGATGTAGAGGCCCCAGAAAAGTGCAAGGGACTGTAAGGCTTCTGATCTGGTGCCCCCCTGACCATTTAATAAGCTACGGTTGTCATGTTTTCTGACCGAATCAGGATGTCATTTTTTAAGAGGGTTTTGAAGTGATTCAGAGCTTCCTGTACCGACAGCTTTAAGCTCTCTGAAATTTGAGGATCTGTGCTTCAATTTTTTGGAACAGATCCCCTGTATGTGGTGGGAGGTGTGCTCCCCACCCCCAACCGCTGGCATCCGTGGTGATAACTATAGGATTTGGCTGTCTCCATAGGCATCCTGCCTGCAGGATCGAGGGATCTATCACCACCAGAGAGAGTTCTGCATTCCCTCTGGGAGGGTGGTAGATTGCTCCAGAGAATCTGGAGCGTGATCCCAGGTCTGAAGAAGAAAACCCTGTAGCGGCCTGGAGTTCCTGGATTAACCCTAAGATTGATCAGATCCTTCTGAATGAGACCTGATGCTTCCCAATGAAGATCTTAACTTCTCTGATCAGTTTTTCCTGCTTTTCGGTTGGAATAAAAATCATCCGTTGAGAGGAGTCTATTATGTAACCCAGGAATTTGCAGGTTCTGGATGGTAATATAACCGACTAGTCCCTGTTCTCTGCAGCAATGACATTGTCTGGCGGAGGTTTTGTAAAATTTCTGACTGCGATCTCCCTGTCACTAGAAGGTCGTCCAGATATGGAATGACCGCAATCTTCTGAGATCTTAGAACACACATTACTTCCGCCAAGATTTTTGTAAAAATTCCAGGTGTAGAAAAAATGCAGAAAGAAAAAGGGCAGCACCCTGTATTGGAAGTGAAGAGTGTCTTTGCCTAGTAACAACGCAAATCTTAGGAAGCTTAGGTGACCTGGCCAAATTGGGATGTGTAAATAGGCATCTTAGAGATCGATACTGATCATCCAATCGTCCTGGGCCAAGAGATTCTTAACCTTGAAAATAGACTCCATCTGAAATCTTTTGTAATGTGTACAAGTTTATATCCTTCAGATTTAAAATCACCCGGTAGGCCCCAGATGGTTTAAAGACTAAAAAGATGTGGGAATAGAATCCCTTTCCCTGACAATGTAGTTGGACTGGTTCTATGACTCTTTTCAGCCTAAGTTAGCTAGTGGGAATGCTAACCTTCTTTCTGTATCGTGGTGGAAGCCTGGTAAGGATACATTTCTCCAGGGGTCTGGGAAAATTCCAGCTGGTAACACGTAGCTCCTAGGTCCAGAATGAACTGGTTCTGTGTAACTGACTACCAGGCTTCTTGAAAGAAAGTTAGTCTGCCCCCCTCAGTTATCTCGGTGTCAGAACAGAATTGGGTGGGAGGTGCACATATTAGGTTGCGTTTACGACCACCCATGTACTGCCCCCAGTGCTTCTTAGGGTGCCTACTAGAAGGGGGGTTGTGGGGATCTAGGATTGACCTTGGCCTTGTTTCTACCGTTTGCTTCTCGGAGGAAACCTTTTAGTGCGTTCAGATCTAGAAAGAATGGTTTCTAGTACCGGACCGAATATCAACTCCCCCATCGAATGGGATGCCACATAGTCTGGCTTTAGAGGGCAAATCCCCTAGTCAGGTTTTTAGCCAGATGGCTCTTCTGGCACAGTTGTTAAGGCCAATACTTAGACCTACATATCTTTAGGGTAGAGGCTATGTCGGTCTGCATGTTGTCCATCATCTGTATAAAGTAAATGGCTGCTTCGTTTCCCATCATGTGTTCTAAGCAAGCTTTACAGAAGAATCTACAGTCTGACAGTTTTAATGTCCAATTTGGACTTGGGAGGGTCTTTATCCTTTTCTTTCTTTTTCTTCTTTTTAAATGGAGGGAGGATAAAAGATAATAAAAGAAAAGGAATATCGATTAGTGAAACTCTGAGGGTGCTAGATACACACAATAGGCCCTTTTAACCAGTGTATCCCCCAAAACAGCAAAAAATATATGCCTCACGTTATATCCCGATGGGGCATGCTGGCAAGGAACACCGTCCACTGTGAGTAGCACCGATGCGGCCCCATGCCTGCTGCTGCTGTTCTGGCTGTGTCTACCTCTCTGCCCAGGAAATGCGTCTGGAAAGCTCGTGGCTCCAGGCAGAAGTGATCTCCCCGCCGGAAGTCATCACGGATTGCGCCCAATAGGCTCTGTCCCCCCTCTGGAGATGCAGATTGCCTTCCCCGCCCTCTAGCAGTACAGAGTCCTGATGTCCTGACCAGTGTTGTGGTGCTCCAGCGGACCCCCTAGCCACAGGTACACTGTCCTGTGGGAGTTGGAGAGCACCTCCCAAGGGTCTCCTGGGGTTTAAAAAACAAAAAAAAAAATACAAACTGGCCGTTGTTCCAGTGGTCCTCCTCCTTGCGAGGAAACGCAATACTGAGGACTGGGGGGGGGGGACTTTTAAACTTGTTTTAGTTGTGTTTCCTCTATAGGAGAAGGAGCTCTCTCTCTCTCTGTGGTCGCCCTGAAGTATGAAGGGAGAAAGATCATTCTACTCCTAAATAACAATAAAGAAGTCTTAATAGCAACCATAACATTAAGGTGGGATTGCAAATTAATTCTTAGGTTGGGAAAGGGAAGGGTCCTCTGACAGGCCTTTCAGGCTCAATGGTGTTAAGAAAACCTGCTATGGTTCCTGATGCTATACTGGACTACATGTTTACAATTCTATGAAAAACTCACTGGAAGGCAGCAGTGGCTGGACATTAAGATCATGTTCATACCAGGATGAAGCATATCAATAGCGGTGGGGTCACAATCGCAATACAGCACCGCTTGTGATTGCCACTAAATGGACGGCAACCACAGCACTTTTGTTCAAAAAGCATTAAATGCATGGCTTTTGTGGAGCAATCCAAATTACCCCACAATCGCTTAAATGATTAAGCCTATAGGTAACTATGGACAGCGCTTTGATGGCGAGCAATCAGGAGCGTCTCACTATCACCACACATTAACCTGATGTGAACAGTGACAGGCTAGTCAACCGATCCATGAAAGGCCACACTGCTCAGCCTCTCCAGTGAGGTGCCTTAGCTGTCACTCAAGATCTAAATCGATATTAAAAATAAAAATATGAGAGGCCCATTTTTTAAAATAGCTGTTATTCATTATTTGAAGTTACTGGATGTAAATCAATGATGGCGTGGGAAAAATAAAGTATACTGTAATGGAGTAAAATAAAAAGATGATAAGTGGACTGTACACAAAGAACAAATTAATGTCTTTTTAAGGGCACAGGACACAGTGAAGATAAGATGTCACATAGTATTTCTCTTTAAACCATCAAATTATTATGCTGTATGGGAATTGTATGCTGAATGTCCTATTCAAAATTATTTGGCATGGAAGAATAGAATAGCTCTGCATGATAAATCTGGTTAATCATGTTAAGCAGAAGTGAGGTTAGTAAGAAAAAAAAAGAATGGCAGATGAGCAATATTCTTTCCTGAGTTACAACAGTTTGGCTTGCCATCATATAATGACAGGTTAACACCCAAGTGGTTTTTAGTCATTATGCTATAAGAAAAACATAAACCTAGCCGACAGCATCATATACATCTCAGGAAAGAAGGGTGCCTTGTAAACACAGTCAGAAGCAATCCTTTCATTTAGCAGATAACAGACATTCAATTACAAATCACCAGTGTTCTCCACTCATTTTATACCAATTACAGATAATGCTATAAAGGCTGCTAAAAGTACAGTCAAGCAAAGTTTTGAGTACAGAAATGCATATGAATTAACAAAGATGGTGTCAAGAAATTTAAGTTCTTTGAAAAAGCAGAGACGTAAAAGCAACAGTAAAGTGGTCAAGCCTTCAATAAGATTTTTAGACAAACCTTCGGTTTTGCATGCTCTCCAGTAGTCCGTGAAGAACAACTTAAAAAAAGGTGCAGGTTCAATGAGTAAGTATTAAAACATATGTATTTACCAAACGTTGCTATGATTGGTCCAAACAAGCAGGTACTAAGAACTGTGCTTATATTTTACCTAATAGTCGAAAACTCTTACATTGAGGAGCACTGGTCATGATCTGTCTTGCTAAGGGTACTTTGCTGTTCAGTATATTAATATTTTCATGCCAGGGCTGGCAAGGATCTCAGGATCTCACATCAACAGGATATATTTAAAGTGAGTCTACTCAACTAGATTTAAAAAGGGAGAAACTTTCTTGTATGGCCTCCCCCACATCCACCAGCCATCTCATACCAGCATTGCGGGACAGGTGTGGAAACAACTGGTATGTTAGTGGGGAGTCTTGTGCCCTGTGGCTTTCATTTTAAATACACTAGGAGACAAGGGATATGTTGCTACCTCATCCTATATTAAATGTATATAGGTATCCTACTTAGAAAGCATATGACCGCATGCTAGCTGGCACCAGAGTCTAAGTCTCCAGGGCCTGCTGATTCACCCAATTAGCCCTATACTCTCTTTGATCTGGATCCCATAGCATACTGGTGACTAGGCCTTGGAGTCCCTTTTGTGCAGGGATCCCTATTGTGTGAGCATGCACCGTGGGGGTAGCAAAGGGTGCTGTAGGGTACACTGCTAAGTGGCATCCACTGCTACCTTTAACGCCATTAAGGCTCACACTGGCAGCCAAAATCACACAGCTGACTAAAATCCATAAAGGGACAAACACTTAACAGACTCAAAAGGAAAAAAAGAATATTTTAAGAATCCCTTTAATAAGCGCATCAAGCTTAGCCCCATAAAATCTTCGGAAATTTTCAACAAATCTGTACAAAAATACTTTTCCATTTGTGCAAAAATAATACTTAGTGCAAAATACGGCCACAATGGACCAGATTCTATTAACACATATTTACAATATACATATACAACAATAATAGGGAAAAGTGGCAGGACTGGTGAACAACTTTAACGTGTGCTAAAATGACATACATGTTAAAACCACTAATGCACATGAGTCTTTCTCAAATACAAAAGTGTATAATACCGGTATATAGTAATGACACTGAAGATAACCTCTCGTCCTCAATAACAGAGCAAGCCGCATCTACAAAGATACCAGCTTCCTACAATAAGAGTTTTAGATTGAAATTTTGACATTTAGACTTTAGACACAAGAATTAGGTGTTTTGAAAAGGTTTTCAGTCCTGGAGTTCAGCCAGGAAGACATAGTAAATAATTTTAGAAATACACACAAACATGCTAGATGGAAACAGAAGGAGTTGCTTATATAAAGGTTAAGAGAGTATTAAAGTTTTTCAGGCTGAAAACAAAAAAAGAACGCTATACTCTCATTGTGCCCCACACAGACCATCGCTCCTGGTTGGCGGAAGCAGCTTTGACTGATGGCGGGGGGGGGGGGGGTCATTGGAGAAGCAGGAAGACATGTGCGATCAGGCGTGAAGCACAGGACATTGATACAGCTATTGATGGTCTGCCGAGACACAAGGTGAGTATAGCGATTTTTTGTATTCTGCCTGAAAAACGTCTTTAAGTTTACCATTAAACCTTTACAGGGGGAAGGCTACTGAGCTCTAACTACCTGAACCCTGAGCTAGCCTATACTGCAGTCTATTTATGTGTTTAGATGATTTAACCCATCTTGCAATGCTTTGTGTAGATATTAGAGCTAATCCCACAGGCGAACACAAGAGATATGCATTAAGAATGGTAAAATGGTAGGTTGTGAATTTTTTCCTTCTTTAACTCACCTCTTACTTGCTCAGAAGGTCTTCCAGGGTTTTTAATCCACAGTTGACCAACTGGCAACATAACTTATAAGCAATGGGAAGAAAGACTTTAATCTCCCCTCAATGCAAAATCTGGGCTATCCAGTACCTATAGCAGGGTCACTATACACGTCCAAATGTCAAAAAGGTTTTTAAGACTTTACTGCACTACAGAGACTTTTTGAAATGTCAAGGTTCCATTTAAGCATAAATAAAGAGTTACTAACTTGTGCTGCTATACCGGGTTTTGGTCCTTGCCCCCGGGGCACCCTGATGCCCCACTGCATAAAACCCCCCAGGTCGCCCACTCCAACTCATCTCTCCCTGGTCCTATGGCGCATGCTGACGCTAACTCATCCAGGGACTCGGCTCCAGACTAATCTAGCCGAATTGCCGGCAGACACATACCTGCTACCTTCTAACAGGGAGTGTGCCCGCACTGGCCGTTCACAAATGTCTAGTGCGCATGTGTGTCCTGCTAAAAGGGTTTAGCAGAGAGCGTCCACTGCTCGCACATTCGTCGCTGGATTGGGGAAGAAGGTGAGTTTACAGGGCAACCTGGGGGGTTTCACACAACAGGGCATCCCGAATATGAATGCCCCAATCAAGCGGCCTAGAATCTTATAGACCTGGTTTTTGGTCCACTTTAAGCATGGATAGCATACAAAATACCTATACTCCTCTTCCCTCCAGTGTCTAGATATTCAAATGTCACCTGCTCTGAAGACGTAGCTGTGCAATGTACATATATAGTCTCCTGGAGTCCGACCCCAGTCTACAAATTTTTGTGCGAACCACAGCCCCAGGTGAAACTACAGCTTTATTCACGTTGTAAAGATGGGAAGTGTTGGGTGGCTGAATTGAACTACATTTCACTTCTAAATAATCTGAAGTGTGATGTTGAAATGTGCTTGTAGAGTTGCAGTAAAACAACTCTTGAGATATTTCCTAATTTAAACAAGCAGTCTCTTAATTCACCAAGATCTTCTAACTCGAACAAGGCATCCTATGTGGGACCACCACTATCAGTTAGGAATGACCTCATGAGCCTTATATATGAGCATATTATACTACATTGTATGTTCTTTGGATTCTGGTGACCATATCAGAGAACACAACAAAAATAGGTTGTAAGTACCCTCTTGAAACCAGACATAAAACGTTTTTTTAAAACAAAAAAAGAATTCAGTCAACATAAATGGTTTGAAACGTATGGCACAATTTGCTAGTCCCATTCTTTTAGCAGCCTTTATACAGTACAAGACATGGTGGTTTTCTCAAAATGCAACTAACTATAACCAGCTGTATCTGCTAAATAAGATATTTTTGGTTAATCACTCGGCATCACTTTTTGAATTCAGTGAAATATGTGCACATGTGTTTTGGTGTAGAGGTGAAAATGGCCCAATGCGCAATATCCTGTAAAGCCGTCCATTTTACAGGACGTAAGGAGCATCCCTCACCAGACCCCTCATCATCGTCTGTCGCGGGCTCTTGCAAGTCCTCGGGGGCAGCATGAGAATGGCTTGGGAAATTCTTGCTGTCAGACACAGTCACTTGTGCTTGAGACCTCTCACCTGAGGCCTCTGAATGATGAACGGGACTTGAGGTAGTTAAACTCTTGTAAGGAATGTCACCTGTCTCATCTTCTTCATAATCTGTGAAGCTGTACACTTCCACCTGGTCCAAATCTAGGGTTCGGAAGCCTTTGGTGACCACACCAGGTCTAGGGTCGAGGATACCTCCAAGATGTGGCTGGGCCAGCTGCTGCCAGTGATGTAAAGTTGCCGAACCTGGAAGGGCAGGCAAAATAGGCGTTTAGTCACATACCTTGAAAAGAAGAAGGAAAAAAATAATATGACATTGTATTGGACTGCTCATAAATAAATGTGTTTAGAAGTCCCCCCCCCCCCCCCCCGCCCCGTGAACACTCAACAGCCGGGTCCGCAAATAACTTTGGCACGCGAGGGAGAGGTGCTGTAGATGGCAAAGATGCAGTAAAGAAGCAGGGTCCACACGCTCCGTCGGCAGAGGAGCAGGGTCACGTGACTGCACTGACCCTATGGTATGTACGCCGCTGATAACAGGCTTTCCCAAACTTTTATCATGAAAAAACACTCTCAGCTTATTAATTTCTCTCAAATACCACCAACAATGCCTGCTCCATTCAGCCCACGTCAGCAAGCAATGCTGGCACCCCAAGATGCTGCACACTGGCATCCTGGCCACCAATTCATTACACTGGAGGAGTGGGTACAAGTTGATAGATGCAAGTTTGGAGAATATAAGCTTGAGGGATTGCACACTGTCGACCTTCTGCCACACTTTTGGTGGTCTGCAGTGCATTGTATCACACCCGCTAGCCCCCATGGGGACCACCAGAGTGAAGCTCAAGTACCAGCATTAGGGAACTCTGCACTATAAAATTCTTGTTTTTTACAATTGTCAGTAAAACATGTCTTAGCCCTAGTTATTTTCTAAAAGCAACTATTTAACCAAAGTTCTTGGTTTTAACCAAAGTTCAAAATTTTAGGTATGTGTACACAATCTCCCAATGACAAGCTTGGTCTATAATAAGGAATAGCTATGACCCAGTAACTAACATTTCTTTAACTTTGGCATTTAACTTTTTTTTTTACTACAGCTAAGTTATAGTACATATAGTATAGTATATATAGTGAATTTTGATCTCTGTTAACAGATGAACCTTTTAAAATGATGCATGGTTACAGTTATTAATAGACTTAAATGTGGAAAATGAAAAGGGGAGAAAAGATCAAGGTGGTCATCTCTAGCAGCCCATCTGGATTATTTCACTGGATTATTCTTTATTTACCAGGTTTAAGACCACTGTTTCACCATTTCATAAATGAACCCCTAGTGTATTTGTTTTATGTGTAGTGTATATTGTTGCTAAGCTGGCAACCGGGAAGAAACATTTGTAGTCATGGTGGCTGATCAGTGCTGGGTGCTCTAAACAGCGAATTGGACTATAGGGCTTGAAGGTAAAGAGCACTTTATTAAAGCAGAAAGTATTTACATGGCACAAACAAGCATATTGGGATTTTCCTATGATTCTAGCAGTAGGGGGGAGTCATGCTAATAATATTTTTGTCTTTGTGATATCTCGTGGGCGTGCAGTGCTTGAGTATATCTTACACAGTTGCCACCTCCTACTTGTGTTTCAGGCTAGTGGTCTTCCACAGCAAAAGGCGGGTTGTGATTAAATATCACTGCTTTCTGCTAATGATGCAAAATGGCAGTCAGGACTGCTAGAAGCTAGGTTAAATTCACTGCCCTTATTGAGCCAGCAACTGAAGTGACTGGGTGGCCAGAGTTATCCATTAAAGGGACAGTCCAGTCTAAGTGGTTCATGGGAGCAGCCATGATGAGATTAATGCATCTGCCACCCCATTGACTTCTATTGAGAAGAGAAGGAAGGGGGGAGTCTCACACATGTCAACAGAAGACAAAAGAACAGCATAGAGCAGTAATCCCATTAGGATTGCTCACAAGAGTTATTTAGACTGGACTGTCCCTTTAACTCTTGCAGTGCTGAAGCTATAAAGGCAGCACTTACAGTATATGCCTTCTACTAGGGAAAATTACTTTTTATGCAGCCATAGTAGTAAGTTATTACCCTAATTACCAAACAGGGTGGGAGGGTTGGTTTAAATGTTCATACATTAGTTCCACTTTAAATATTTAAAGTTATACTAAATACAAGCCCCATTGTTGTCCCATTGTCTTGGACTACAATAAGTTTACAAAAAGACCCTGCAGTTCTGAAGTTATCTTTAAGTAGTCACACATTGGAGATTCATAAAAAAAATGAAGAGAAACAGTAGATGTGGCAACAGCTATGTCATGTAAGCACACTGTGATGAGTGTGAGAGGAGTGTGGAGGGCGGGGTTTCAGAGCTGCAGAGAGAGGCGTTTCCGCTCTTGGACCCCTGAAGGTTGATTGATGGACCAAGTCAGCGGGGTAGGGACTGAAAACTGAATGGGGAATTGATTTTCCTCACAGAGACAAAGGAGGAAGCAAAGTGCTGGAGCCACTTAATGAAAGGGAAACTACTGATATTTATTTTTTAACTTTTGACTTGCCAAACAAATTTTACAAGCGGAAAAAAAAACAAGACTGACCACGTTCTTTGATAAACAGCACTATCAAATTGTTAGTATTCAAATTCTCCAGGATGCCAGTAAGGGTATTTGGAGGCTAAAAGCAAAATGCATTCTTTAAAATGCATCATTTCTTTCATAGAAAGCAGTTTTTCTGTATGCACTACTACCAACACAGGAATATAAGGGAGGATCAGACAATACCCGGCTACTATACTGCAAATCATGGCCAGATATACATACCATCGTATAAAGCACTTAGAACACACTGAACATTTTTGTCTTTGACCTGGAAGCATGGTAAAGGTATTGGGAGGAGAAAAAGAATGAAAGGAAAATGCAAAAAAAAAAAAAAAAAAAAAATCAGCAAAGAAAAAAAAAGTAACATGATTTTAATTGGATCACCACATTACCACATATATTATAAAATATAGCTGTAGACTGCTAATAATATAATGGGGCATAAATTATTTCAAAATAAACAGGTAGCAGGTAACCGATAATGATTTAAGGTTGTGGGAAACCTGCCCTCTATTTCATTTAAAGTATGCCACGATTATATTGTAAGAATGCAAACAGAACTAAATAAAAAAATGTGAAAAAGAAGAGGATGGAAACAAAGTAAAGATAGGAGAACATGATGGAAATTTTATTGGAAGATCAGCAGAGATACAAGAGTAAAATATATTCAAAAGTTGTCCAAGAAAAGTAGAACAGAGCACACAGCAGAACAACTATTGATACAGAAAACCTAAAAAAGGCTGGAGGGCAAAACATCTAAAATAGCATTTTTACCACCATAGCCAGAAAATATTACATTGACGTTTACAGCCTTTCAAGGCAAGATTTTGTGGCACAATGTTGGCATACATTCTTAAATCTGTGCAAAAAGCTATATCGTTATATCAATACCATTTAACAATGGACCTTCTTTATTGATTTTGATTTGCCATTTTAAACAGCCCCAACTTCCAATGACTAGCATACATAGAAATTCTAAGTGCTTTGTTTTTAGTAAAGTGCTAATGTTGGTTTTTAACCTGTGATATGGATCAAAATAAATGGATGACAGGCACAAAACTAATGTGCCTTGTGCTCGGAAAGCATATATAAATGTCAACATAGTATATGTTAAAGCAGACCAATAGCCTATTTATTTCATTTGCATCTGGTCCGGCTGCACACACCTGCTTGCTTGGCCATGAATACTGAACTCCATTGGTGGACCTAGTATGTAAGCTGGTGCAAGGGATGCACAGCCAACATTTAACAGGGTCTTTGCTAATGGGCCTATCAAGGGGGCAGGCTTTTATGCAATGGCTACATATCTGACAGGCTATTACACGATCCTTAAAGTGGGCCACACCCAGGAGGATCGGCCTGGGAATCTATAAGATTCCCTGGCCGATCCAATCCCTCCCCGCGGGACATCCAAGATGGGGATGCCCCGCTGTGTGAAACTCCCAGGACCAGTGGCCATGCATGCGCCGTAGGAGCAGGGTGAGGTGAGTTGAATTGAGCAATCTGGGGGGTTTCACATAGCGGGGCACCCCCGATCGGAGAGCCCCGGGGAAGTGGACCAAAACCCAGGATAGTCAAAATCCTGGGTGTTGGTCCACTTTAACAGGGCTGCCACTTCCTTTGAGCACAAACAAAAGTGTCTGCATTGCTGGGACTCAGGTCTGGACTGTACCTTAAATTACTGATATTTTGTAAGGTACTTATATTTAAGTAGGATTCCAGTAGAAAGAAAAAATACAATTCCGTGATTACTCACCTTGTAGAATTGGTATTATAAGTATGCAGCACGTCCTGCTCCAGATAGTATTCATAACAGCTGGGATATACCTCCACAAGAGCTTTACTGCAGAGATGGCAAAAAGAGGCACCTCCCAGTCCATATATACCCAGGACCTCCCACTAATTCCCCAGTATAGAAAATCAGTAAGGGAACCAGGAGAAGCCAATAACAAATTTAACAACGTTAACAAGGAACAAAAATCACCACATAGAGGATCTAAGAATAAAGCAATCAGGGTGGGATGGAGCAGGATGTGCTGCATACTTATAATACCAATTCTACAAGGTGGGTAATCACAGAATTGTATTATTCTAAGTATGCAGCACGTCCTGCTCCAAATAGTATTCATAACAGCTGGGACATCCAATAGCAGTGTCCATAAACGGGTGGGGAACCCAAAAAGGCAACAACGCGCAGTTCAAACCACTGCCACCTGCAAAACCTTGCGGCCAAAAACAGCATCCGCTGAGGCCTGAACATCAACCTTGTAAAACTTGGAAAAGGTATGAACAGAAGACCACGTAGCAGCCAAACTTGTTCAACAGAAGCCTGGTGTTGGAAGGCCCAGGAGGCCCCAACAGCATGGGTAGAATGAGCAGTAACACGGAAAGGAGGATCCTTCCCCCTAGTAGAATAGGCCCTAACAATAGCCTGACGAATCCATTTGCTAATAGTAGACTTAGCAGGAGCCAAACCCTTCTTGGGACCCGAGGGAACCATAAACAAGGAGTCCGTCTTTCTGAAAGGCGCAGTAGCCACCAGGTAGAATTTCAAATTCCTGACAACATCCAGAAATTGCAATGCCCTTTCCTTGGAATTACCAGGATTAGGGGACAAAGAAGGAAGCACAATGTCCTGATTGAGATGGAAGGCGGAAACAACCTTAGGCAAGAAGTCTGGTTTAAATCCGAAAACCACCTTGTCCTGTGTCTCTCAAAGTAGGGGGCCTGAATAGACAGAGCCGCCAACACAGAAACACGCCGGACAGAGGTGATAGCCACCAAAAAGGCAACCTTTAGGGTAAGGATAGACAAAGCAGCCTCATGCACAGGTTCAAATGGAGGACCCTGAAGGACAGACAATACCAAATTCAAATCCCAGACCGGTACCATGGGTTTGCTGGGAGGGTGCACATGAGCGACCCCCTGGAAGAAAGTCTTGACCAGAGGATGTAGAGCGAAGGACCTCTGGAAGAAAACTGCCAAGGCGGACATGTGACCCTTCAAAGTGCTGAGCTGAAAACCCATCTCCATTCCTAGGATCCTGGAGTTCCTTCAACATGGGTTGGATAACACACGACAGGGAAAGGCCCTAGACTCACACCAGTCAATGTAGGTCCACCAGGTCCTATAGTAGATAGTAGAAGAGGATATCTTCCTAGCCCCTACAAGAGTATGGACAACCGGATCAGACAGTCCTTTCTCCTTTAGGATGGAGGTTTCAGCAGCCAGGCCGTCAAAGCCAGCGTTTGTAAATTTGGATAACAGAGCTGTCCTTGAGTGAGAAGGTCCGGAACCAAGGGTAGAGCGCACTGATCCACTGACAGCTGCATGACGTCTGCGAACCACACCTGTCTTGGCCACCTGGGGGCCACCAGAATGGCTAGCACCCTCTCCTGAACCAACTTGCGCAGAACCTTGCTCAGAAGAGGAAACGGAGGGAAGAGGTACAGGAGACCGAGTCCCTGCCAGGACAGAGACAGAGCATCCACTGCCAGAGCCAGAGGGTCCTGGGACAGGGAGACAAATGCTGGCAGCTTGTGATTGTGGCGAGTAGCAAACAGATCCACGGCTGGCATCCCCCAACGGTGACAAAGGGATAGGAAGACCTCGCTGTTGAGGGACCATTCCCCCCAGCGAGAGGTCCCCTTGCTCAGGGAATCCTGCTCCCGGAATATAAACTGCTGAGATGCACGGGACATTGTCCTCAGCCCAGGACAGAATCAACGACACCTCCTTGAGGGCACTCTTGCTCCGAGTCCCTCCCTGATGATTGATATAGGCGACTTCCGTCTGGTTGTAGGAGTGAACCTGTACCGGCCGGCCCTGAAGGTGAGGAGTCAACTGCACCAGCACCAACCAAACCGCCCTCAGCTCCAGGACGTTGATAGGAGCATGAGCCTCCTGAGGGCCCCACAGCCCCTGGAATTGGAGGGCTCTCCAGTAGCCCCCCGCACCTGACAAACTGGCATCCGTAGTGACCGTTTCCCAACATGGTGTCAGAAATGATCTGTCCCCCCAGAAGATTCCTCGAGTCCAGCCACCACAGGAGGGACCGCCGGACCAGAGGAGAGAGAACAAAGGCCTGATCCAGAGACAGGGGACACTTGTCCCAGGCTGAAAGGAGATGGAGCTGAAGGGGTCTCATGTGAAATTGAGTGTAAGGGACTGCCTCGAAGCAGGCCACCATCTGTCCCACCATATGCATCCCTTGCCTGAAGGTAGGACGAGGACTGGACAGCAGGAAATGAACCAGAGCTTGAAGAGAATCCACCTTCTGCTGAGGAAGAAAAATCCTGGCCTGAATGGTATCCAGATTCATGCCCAAGAAGGGGGTCACCCGGGACGGAGAGAGGGAGGACTTGGGATAATTGATCACCCATCCGAACGTTTCCAGGGCAGTTACCACCGTCTGGGTATCCAATTCTGCCTGCTGGAGAGAAATAGGTCATCCTGATAAGGGAGAATGCGAATGCCCCCGGCTCTGAGAAGGGCCATCACCCCCGCCAGCACCTTGGTGAACACTCTGGGGGCTGAGGTGAGACCGAAGGGAAGTACCACAAATTGGTATTGCTGGTCCTCCACGGCGCACTTGAGGCACCGCTGATGCCCTGGGAAGACTGGCACATGAAGGTAAGCATCCTTGATGTCTATGGAGGTCATGAAGTCCCCCGGGCGCAAAGAGCTGATCGCGGGGCGCAGGGTCTCCATGTGAAAGTTCGGTTCTGATGAACTTGTTGAGGATGGGCCTGATGGAACTGTGAAGAGATTGGAATAATAACCTTGACCTCTCTCCCCCGGAGGGACCGGACCCTCATATCCAACAGGCTCTGTACAGCCAGAAACAGACCCTGAGCTGCTAGGGGGTCTAGAGGGATCCGAGACCTGAGGAATCTTGGAGGGGACCATGCAGCGAACTCTAGCTTGTAGCCGGAGGACACAACCTCCAGAATCCACCTATCTGAGACCTGTTGCCCCCAGACATGAGCGAAGAGCCGCAGCCGTCCCCCCATCCGTAAGGGTGAGGGCGCCCCTTCATGGCTGAGCGGGCTTGATGACAGATTTGAGCTTGGATGCCGATGAGGATCCGGGACAGGCACGGCCTCTGCCCTTGCCCCAGAAGTCTCCCCTGTGCCCCGCAAAGGAAACCCTCCTCCCTGACCGCGGCTGTCTTTTGCGTTGGGGCAACTTACCTCCCTTTGCAAAAAGGTCCAAACGGTCACCAAAAAGGCGCAGCCCCTTAAAGGGTAGCCCTGTGAGAGCCTTCTTAGCAGCATTGTCAGTTGCCCACTGGCGCAGCCAGACCGAGCGGCGAATAGAAACAACCAGAGCCGAGGTCCTGCTACACATCCTAATGGTGTCATCTAAGGCAGAAAGAATATAAGCGATAAACATCTCACATTGTGATAAGGCTCTAAATTCGGCACTAGAAGGATCATCGGGAGAGCCTTCCAAAAAGGCCCTTGACCAGAGACCGAATGGCCACTGCAGTAATAGCAGAAGCACAGACAGGGTGCAAGGCAGATCCCGCACAGGCAAAGGCATGGGAATCCAGCTGGTCAATACGCCGGTCCTCACTATCCTTCAAGGTAGCGGAAACAGGGGAATGCACCACAGAAGTGTTAGACAACCCCAAAACAGGGGCATTCACTTTCGGGGGAGTTGACCAACATTTAATCACATCCGAGGGAAAAGGGTACCTTTTATCCCATCCCATTCTTTGAGAACCAGATTATTGAAATGTGCCTGTTCTGGAAATTCCAAACGTGGCTTTGCAGTACCAATAAATTCCCCCTGTTGCTTTTGATTTGAGTCAAAGGTCTATGGGTGTCATCAGCATCCCAATGCTCTGAGCCGGCATCAGCGCCAAGGTAATGCTGATCATCAGAAAATTCTGAATCAGAGAATAATTCCCCTTCCTCAAGCGGGGTATAGTCAGATAAATCAAGGAAATCTTCAGTCTGCAAAGTAAAGGCTGACGCAGCAGGCGCCACGTGCCATCTTTTAGCTGGGGCCTTACGGGCCACAGAGCTAGCAATCAATCTCTCAATATTGGCCAGTCTGGAAGACACATCAGGCTGAGACTCCCCACTAGTATTGATCTCACTGGGAGTCATAATTAAGCGAGGGGGTGTGGGAGAGGACATGGTGGGCGCAGAACCGGACACAGGCAGCCCAGAGTGCCACGTAAGAGCCTGCTGGGCGCAGGGTGCACAGACCCGCACATCATCACTAACAGGGCATGCCCCACACGCCACGCACAGCCGGGCTTGTCCCGATGGGACCCCGATCACAAAATCTTGTGAAGCCTCCATGTGGTGATTTCAGTAGCACAACAAGCCAATGGGAATTACGCTATATACAGCTACCCCGGATGCCCCAAATGTCTGCTGGGATAGTGGGAGGATTTAACCACTAGGCCTCTAATAAAGTTACAGGGAACTAATAGAGGGGACAGGACCGGGAGAAACCTCTAAAGCAGTTTTCCCGCCTGTAAGACATAAAAAAATACACCCATGAGAATGCAATAAAGTGATAATTAAAAACACACAGCACGTAGGGGCACTAAGATCCGCGGAAGGAGCAGCGATGAGCTAGTCGGGGATCCAAAATGGCACAGGAAGGATCCTGGAGGGGCGGGCAGCAAGAAGGAAAACGCGCAGAGCGCGGTCACTGTTAAGCCACGCCCCCTCCAGGAAGCGCGGGGACAGGCTGAGAGACAGCCTCTCCGCAGCCAATCAGCACCAAACAGGCCCCCCGATGACGTCATCGCTGACCGCGGACGCCGCAGGGCGCGCGTGTCAGCGGCGGCAATTTTTTAAAAAGAGAGTAGGCAGCATAATGGCGCCGGATCAGAGAGGACTCCTGGACTGGCCCTGATAGCCAGTGCGGTAGTTCCATGCAACAGTGCACACATACAAACACACACATACAAGTACCGTGCATGCTCCCCCCCCCTTCCCCCCGACGAACTGGGATAGCGGGAGAAGGGGAGATGGATGCCCATAATGACACCCAAGTTCTGCTGGGGAGGGCACATAGCGGACGGGGCACCCCAATTCAGGTTCACCAAAGCTGGTCCGCCTACCCTTTGGTAGGTGCTGCCTACCATCACCCCTACCATCACCATCAAAGCTGGGAGGCAGAATAAAAGGTGGAACAGGTGGGAATAGTCCTTCAGGGTCATGGGCTGTAAGCCCAGCTCACCTGCAAGAAGAAAAGCCATCATCTTGACCTTCGCAGCCCACTGCAGAGAAGAATCTGGGGAATTAGTGGGAGGTCCCGAGTATATATGGACCGGGAGGGGCCTCTTTTTGCCATCTCTGCAGTAAAGCGCCCTCTTGTGGAGGTATATCCCAGCTGTTATGAATACTATCTGGAGCAGGACGTGCTACTTAAACTGCCTCCTAACAAATATTTAAGTGTTGCTTATAACTGTCCTTATGGGTCTCTCCCGAAAGTGGCTTGTTCCTTTGGAACTATCCCCTATGAAAAACAAATGGGGGTATACTTTTTTGCTTGTATAATTTATGTTGCCAGTTTTGTCTAAATAGAAGTAACTTTTCAAGAGGACCTTCTGAATATTTTTGTATTAATGAGAAATTAACTAGCATATTAAAAGATAGCAACAAACAGTTTATCAAAGTCTGGAAAACCTGGATTTAATATTCCTGCCCAACCTTGGACTCCAGAATTCTCAGTTGGCTCTAAACCATGGATAGATGCCTGGCAAGATTTGACCTATCTTTAACCCCCTCGCCCTTCTCCTGCCCCCTTTATACTCTTTCTAGCACTTCTGTGTTCTTACTTTCATCTTTAAATATTTTGTTGCTATTACAACAAAGACCAATCGCATGACTGTTATGACACTCAAAGTAGTCTCTTTCACTGGTTGTGTCTAATATGTGATGGGCAATTTGCCCAAAAATGACAATAAGCTGGTGGGTTACTTAAATAAGGAAAATAAATAAGTTGAAATCTAAATAGCAGCAGTAATTCACAATGATTTTTAGTAAGCTACTAACAATTCACTTATCAGTTATATATAAAACTATAATGTGCAAATATGAAGCAACCAGTAACTTTATAGCAGTCAAACAAAAAAGAGAAAAAAAAGTTCAACTATTTACCAGTGCAGCAGCATTTGGTTGGTCTGGTGAGAGTTCATTGCTATAGAATTCCTTGGGTGTACAACCAATGCTCGCTGTCAGTTGTTGCCTTGCATAAGGCATCAGTCACAGTCCTTGTGCACTTCCAGCTCCATACACTGCAATAGAGGGAGCATACCAAGGCAGGGGGACCTGGCACACCCCTCCATTGCAGTAAATAGAGTGGAGTGAACAATCCCTGTGATTGATATGAGTGGTGGTGGAAGCGTGCAATCACACCAGGAGGCCCAAATTCAGGAACCAGGAGGTTTTTGAGCACCAGAACAGTCAGAAGCTTCTGTGGGGCAGAAAAGGATTATATATATATATATATATATATTTTTTTTTTTTTCTTTTACTTTACTGACCTTTTAAAGTGGAGGACTGGGCACCATAAAAATCCCTGTTAGACTTATTGGTAATGGCTTTTCTAAGAATCCTTCAGCATGATTCACGGATAGGTCTAATAAGGGGTCATGCTGAAGGGTGATCAGATAAAATCCCAGTTAGACTAACCGGTAACGGCTTTTCTAAGAATCCTTCAGCATGACCCCTTATCAGACCTATCCGTGGGTCATGCTGAGAGATGATTAGAGAAAAGTTCATATTTCATTGTCAAACGCCCTTTAGCCCCTCTACTTCGAAAAAGAGTTACTCCAGACCATTATACTCTCTGTGCCAGGCCCTCTATAATAGCTAGGTTCACTGGTAGGCATCTATTGGATCTGTGCAAGCACGTGTTCTGCACCCCTATGTCCAAAAGTGGGGCAGAGATCAGCCAATCACAGGCAATCTGAAGACAAAGGGCCGTCCGCACCAAGACTGACAATTCTTCCCCCACATCTTCCATGGTCACTCAAGAATGCCCACAAAATTCACTGCAATTGAATGGGCTGATCAAGCCTTGGCACACCCCCACCATTGCAATGATTAGAGTGGGTGTGCTCTGGACACTGTGACTAAGGCAGAGGGATGAACGATCATATTGAAAGGTATATACATTGACCTGCAGCTCATCTGTGAAAGGTGGCTGATCTTGCTCATAATCTCAACAAATGTTGATTACATCTACCATATAGGATGAACTCTAGGAAAGCTCAAACAAGCATTTAGGATGGCTATCTCTAAAATAAAAAGAGTGAGAGTTATGTAATGAGCCAGATTTTTGGTGATGTATCAGAGACCACAAAGAGTCGCTAAGCAAAACATAGAAGGGCCGAGGCCCCTTGTCACCTTCTAGAGGCTTCACGATCTGCAGTTTCTCGGGTAGGTAAGAGCGGCTGCTGAAGGACATTCCTGAGATGCCGGTGAATTCAGATAACCTGGAGGAGTGTGTACCCAGGGACATGATGCTCTCTGTAGGCGTGACAGCCCCACTATGAAGCTCTTCCTTTTCTGCTAAACTACGCAGCTTCCGATCCTGCTCATCTTCAAAGAACTTTCGCTCTAAGATGTAGTTCTCCCGCCGAAGGGACAACCGCCGCAAGGCTGTCTCTAAGTCATTGGAGCCCGGGGTGCCTGGTGTTCCAGGCTTTTGGTTCTTGTTTTCACTAGAACAAATAGAAACAAAACATATAAAAGAGGAAAAGAAGAAAATTATGCACATATCTTATAATTCTATGTCCTAACAACAAGACAGGGCACAAGTATATACAATACTAAAAACTACATACAGTACAGTGGTCTTTCTACAAAGAAGTGATAAGTGAAACCCTCAGTAGTAACCTGCTAGGTTTTATTTCCCCTTCTCTAATAAAACGATTAATCTTAAGGGACAACTATTATTACCCCCGTGGAAATGAAAGCGATCCCACAGCATATGTGCATCAGAGGAGGGGGCATCCTTATTGTTAATGCCCCCCTTGCACATAGCTCCAAGCAAACACAAAGAGATAATAACAGAGATAATATTTCAGGGTGGTGGTTTTGGGCTATTAAGCCTAGTGCTGTGTCTTAAACCGGACCAACAGCCATCTGCATGCATGATGCTGAATCATTGGCAGCACTTACATTTGCTTCTGCACCCACTCAAAGCTGAAAAGCAGCTTCACAGATTTTTTCCTCAGCCATGCTGCTGCCTGAATTCAACATAACTGACAATGCACAGTAACAGGAAACCCAGCAGCACTTCCTATTTGCAGGTGGCCCGCAGATCCATGGGCTGCCATTTTGTTTTTTACCACAGCAGGAGTTAGAAAAAGGTAAATTAATTTTTATGTGCAGGAATCTAAATTGCCCTCGGTAGGGATGCATATGAGAACGGTTTCTTGTATTGGTCTGGTTTATGTAAATTTTGACTCTTGGTGCTCATTAAAACAGATAAATTATGTTTCCTTATACGTTTTAGTTGAGTGCTTGTCATCTCCTTTGATTTGCATGTCTAAAGACAGCACTGTACACTAAAGTTCACCTTCTATGCTGTCCTGATGGAAGTGACAGGGCTCAGTGAAGAAAGCGCACAGTGTGCATTGCATTGAAGCAAGGTTATCAGTCATCTAGCAATAAACTATATAGAAGCATGCCTAGGGATCTACCACAATCTATACAAACTATTATCTATTTCATATATTTTGTATATTAATTAATATATAGCAAAGCCAGACTTTAATACCAGTCATCTGCAGAGCCCCAATATCAGATGAAAAAACAGACATGGGATCTATATTATCATGATTTAACTTGCCAGAAAACAACAACATCTAACCTGTTGTCAGTGGTCTCTGTCTCCAGAATAATGCTATTGGTTTTGTTATCAATAACTATGTTAGAGATATCCCCTCCATAGAGGCTGGAACGTGGAGTACTGACGCAGCTAGACATTAGAGAGTTCATAGCAGATGATTGGTTAGAACCCGGGATGTTCATTGGCGAAGGAGCCAGAGACCTCTGCTTAACCACCTGGTTCACATTCCGCACAGTCTCAAACACCCGCTTCTGATGATTGCCACTAGGAGAGAGGAGTACATATGTGTAGATTAGTTGCAACATCATACTTTTGAACCTTATAATAAGCATAGACCAAATAAGCCAAGCTAACGTCACACTACCATGGTTCTTTGGACTACAATTTAAAATAACCCTGCTCCAAATAAACCCACACTATAAAACTGTAATCCTCAGTACGACGTGGTGGCATGTACTGTAAAGATGGCCTAGTCAATTAATTCTTCTGCGTGGATCTTTCTCACAAAAATTGTGGGCTTACTGGAGGACACTACAAAAAACTACAAAATACAAGTGGGGTGCTGATAAGTCTTTCATTTTGAGATTTATATTTATTTTCACCTTTAAAAAAGTGATAACATTTAAAAGATCAATCTTTGCAATAGATGTGACCAATTTGTGGTATAATTGCATGTTCAGATGTCAGCCAAAGACATTTAGGGTGATTTAGTGTAAACATTAGGTGACAGGTGCCCTAAGCACATCATAGTGAATGACAAGGGTAAGGCTTGGCTCATGGGAAAACACAGCCTAGACTCCAGGTCCTCTTTCTGCTGGTAGAAAGCCTTGCTGGAGCATCAACACTTTACTGGGCTCCATGAGGGCCTGACAGCAAAACCTTTGGCTTGAAGATGGTTCACAGATGTTTCAGCTAGGTTGTGTAAGGTTTAGACAGCTTTATTTGCATAGATTAAGATCTGCCAACATACTGTTAACTTGACAGTTATGAATAGGACATCTGACTTATTGGCCATATGAGCCCATTTCCTTGCCCCAAACAACATTTACATCATGCATTTATTCTGGCTAATTAAGTTTTCAGCAGTGTAAAAGAATTCCTACTTCATTTCAAATGAATCCGTCTCATCTATTTGCAGTTCTTTCCTCATGGATCCTTCGATTTCAGCTGCTAAGGAGTCCTGAAATACAGAGAAAACTAATCATCACCAGAACATTAGTCACTGTGACTACCACATATCTGCTGACTGCATGACATCAGCTACTGAGATTAAAGGACACGCAAGAAACCATTGGTCAGCAATTGTGAATGATTAGGTTAAAAAGAGTTTAAAGTGCATTTTGCATTATTTTGACCCGTAGTCAATGTAGTAATAGCAATTAATAGAGAAGAACGCTGTAATCCATTTAATATGAATATTTCAAAGACTGCTATATGTTTTAAAAAAAACACCATAATCTATAGTAGTTCTGTATGAGATAAAACAATGAATCTACACTCTGGGTATTACTAGTCAGATGTTACATATGGAGACAAAAGGTTGGGTCACCATTAGTATGTAGTAAGCAAATGCTTTGTGAAGACCCGACCTGATGACTGTGAAGTTTATTGCTTAAGCTGGAGAGAGTGGTCATCTGAATAGGTGAGTTTTGAAAACACTTTGAATACTTCGAATTTTGGAGGGGGGTGGTGGTGGTTTACTGTATGGCAGAGGGAATGTCAGTGGAGTGGAGCACACATACAGTTCTGAAGATGAGGCGGCGGTGAAAAGAGGAGAGGTGGATGAGACTAGCAGAGGAGTTCAGAATATACTTACAGGGGACCAATCTGTCCACAGGGCTCTGGAAATGTAGTGGTGATGTGGGTGAGGAAGAGATGGATGGATGCAGTAGAGGTTTAGTACTTAATTAGTCTTTAAACAATGCTAAAGCTTACAAGTAAAAGATAAAACAGGAAGTGTGTCTGGTCATTACACAGATAGTGGCAATGACAAAAAAGCTCTTGATCTTCATCCTCCTTATTACATGTAAGTATAATAATTGGACTGGCTCCCAGCAATAAACAATAGCAATGACATTTTTTCTATTGGATAAAGCAGCTAGGAGCTTTAAAAGCATGATATTACAATAAGTTCAGTGTTTATATGGCTAACATATACATCCTAAAAAGATAATAAATAGGGTAAACGTTTTTTTAAATCAAAATTATTGGTCATCAAGGAAACTGTATAACGCTGGTGAAGTCATCGTAAAGGTTACAAGTTTCGAAATAATCTGGAAAGAAAGTAAAGGGATAAGCTGAACTCTTCGCAAGCAAAGTGCTGTAAACCTACTCCTTGCCCTGGTGACTTCAAGAGTAAGGGCTAACAATTAACTTAGAAGTGTGACCATGGAAAAATATTTATCCTAATAGGGGACACAGACATTTTCAACACACTACCAGTCAGAACCCAATTTTGGAGGACATTTTTCTTCAAAAAGCACATGCAGCAGAGCTTCCCACTTGCTTTCCCTACCACCTGGCTACATCGTCCACACATGCTGAAGTTGTCAAAAGTAAGGACCCTTAAATCCATCTCTTCTGAAGTCCTGGATAATGAAGAGACACCCATACTATATTCAGAGAGTAGATTTCTTCTCCCCAAATGCAGGATTTTACACGTAAAAGCACTGAACTCCAGTTTCCACCGTTTTGACCATTAGTCAGTAAATATACGATATTCCATGTTCTAGACACCTCCAGAAACGTCCACCCTATTACACAACATTGTATCCATTAGTAACAAAATGCAAAGTTTACCTAACAAACCTGACTGTTCCTATGTCCCTAAAAACAGGGCCCAAGAAACAGACCTTCGGTACAATACTTTGATCTCTCTGCTCTTCCAAGTACACAACACCCCGCTAGTATCTATTTTTTAGTTAGCTGCAAATCCACTGAACTCTCCAAGGATTAAGTCCAATTTCCAATAACTTATCTATGAGCTCTTTATGCAGAATGGTGTCTTTGCTGAAATCCAGACAGATGATCTCTACAGATTTACCTTCACCCAACACTTTAGTGTCATAGTCAAATAAAAAAAAATCTGAATTGAGTAATGATAACAGCAGAATCGCCAGCCAAGGCCATCAGTTTTGCTGCTGGTGTCAGAAGCTCATGGGTTTGAGAGTTGGGGAAGGGCATCTTTGAATATGTAGAAGCAACTATTGGTGGTAAAAACCTCTCCAGTAAAAGTCACAGGGTAGAATTTATATATGTCTTTTCCAGGAGTGGTTAATCGTTGAATGCTTAACTTTCAGGGGAACTCATAACTACAGGTAAGCCAAGGACACATTGTTTTTCTTACCATTGGAAATACTCCTAGGGTGTGATAACGTCGGGAAATAACATTGGGCATTGTTTTATTCCTAAGGTTCTTCAGCTCCTCCTGCGCCTCTTGAAGCATCTCCATGCATTCTGCATACTTGTCCTCGAGCTCCCGCAGCTGTTCACATTAAAAGAGAAAAGAAAGAACAGGGGTAAATTGCTAACAACTTAACATAACTTACGTGTTTTCTCCCTCTTCTCCCACCTGTGCTGGCTGAAGTATCCTGTGCCAATATGAGCTCCCTATACTGTAGCAACATTTGGTTTACAAAGCCATCATAAAGTACAACCAACACTAGAGGGAGAATGTTTTAGTGTAATCAACTTTTATTGATTTTCAAAACAGCAATTTGTAAACAACACAAGAGGGAGGGGGGAAGGGGATACAGAAGGCAAGGGGCGAGGGGATGGGAGCATCGTAAAATGTACCTCGTATAAGGTCAACAGTTTGACACATAGGGTAAACAGCATACATCATACATCAATCCAATACAAAGTGACTCAGCTCGGCGGATGGCTCATCTTAGCCGTATCTCTGTTGCTTAATGAGACCTACGAGGATGCGTGTGGACCTCATGTAAGTAACCCATGTATTCCTAAATTGGGAAACGGACGTTCTCCGTTGATGGAGAGTTATAAGAATATGGGGAGAGGAATGCAGGAGAGGAAGGGAGAGGGGCCTGGATGAGGAGGGTGACTGCAGTGGCTAGGCCACCCGGGCCAGTATTAATTATTAGGAGGTGGGCAGGGCTGGTTTCTCCCATTCTGCCTGCACGGGCCGGTGAGGAGTCGCAGGAAAGCTACATGATCCAGGGAGGGCTGATGGACACCAAGGACCCCCGTAATATGGATGTCCATCTACTCACGGCTGCTCATAACAACGCAGGCAAGCGGGTGTCCCGGAAATCCAACCAGCTCGCCCAGATCACCACGTACCTGCTGGTGGACTCCGAGTCATCAGCAATCAGGCTCTCTAAGTATCGTATAGACTCCAACTCCTGAACCCATTCCGCCAGCGTGGGGGAGTCTGCTGTCTTCCAATGTCTAGGGATGACTGCTCTCATGGCCGCCAGGAAGAAGCGGAGGACATCCTTCTTAGCACTGGTTATAGAGCAGGGAAGCAGCGATAGGAGCGCCAGCTGGGGCGTATTCAGAATGGTTCTACCCGACACCTGTCCGTAAATACAGATGATTTCGTCCCACAGAGATTTAATGCTTAGGCAGCCCCACCAAATGTGGATCATATTCCCCTCCTCCTTCTGACACCTCCAGCACACCTCCAGCACACATATTTTTGTCAAATCTATGGATGTCTGCAGGGCACCTATACCAACGGGAGAGGATTTTATAATTACGCTCATTAGTGGCTGTGGCTATAGAGGAGCTATGAGTACAGGCATACATTTTTGTTAAGTCACTTTCAGAAAGCGGAAGACCCAATTCTCTTTCCCATTTTTCAATGAATCTGGGTGGCCTCGTATGAAGAGATTTGGATAGAAGTTTGTAGAGCCTAGAGATCATATGGTCAGGGGAGGTGTCCTGCAGGATCAGAGACTCTAGAGTTGTGGGGGGGGTCCGGGCACCATGTTATTGGATGATAGGAAGGTATGGAGCTGTCTGTGCAGCAGCCAAGAGATACGCTTAGTCCCTGCTCTAGCCTTCAGGTCATCCAGGGTAGGGATGGCCCCGTCTCGCATCACCTGGCCCACCTTTGTACCCTCGGAAGCCTCCCAAATGAGGAAGCTCCTGGATAGCATGCCTGGTTCAAACGCTGGGTTGTCAAAGATCGGTGTAAGGGGGCCGGGTCTGCGGACCAAGTTGTGCTTTTGTTGGAGTGGGTCCCAGACGTCCAGGAAATGTTGCATAAGATAGGGTAGAGTCCCTTTCTGTGGCCGGGTTAGAGGGGCAGCCCACACTATTGTGGAAGGATTGAACCGGGAGAGCGTCTTCTCCAATTGAACCCAAAGTTTTTCCTCCCCTCTGTGCGTCCAGTCCACCAGCCGCTGTAGTACTGTCGCCGCATGGTAGGTTTTCATGTCAGGGAGTCCCATGCCCCCCTCCCCCCTGCCTCTGGAGAGAGTCGAAAGTCTAATCCTAGGTCTAGATGACCCCCACACAAATTTTGAGAACATTGATCTCAGTTTATAAAAAAGCTGCTGGGAAGTCCTATTGGGGCTGCCTGAAATACATACAAAAGTTTTGGGAGTATGTCCATCTTTAGACTATTGACCCTGCCAAACCAGGAGATTGGTCTCTTCGTATAAGCCTCTAATTCCCTTCCTATTTTAGCTAGGAGAGGGGAATAATTAAGATCGTATATTTTGGAGAGGTCTGCCGGTATTTGAATGCCTAGGTACCCGATGGCCTGAGCCTTCCATTTGAATGGGAAGTTTGCCTCAAGGAGGCATACCTCCTGGCGCGGAAGAGAGAGGTTGAGCGCCTCAGTTTTGGAAAGGTTAATTTTGAAGTTGCTCACCGTGCTGAAGCGCTCAAACTCCTTTAGGAGAGCCGGGAATGATATGTGTGGCGATGTGACATGTAGCATCAAGTCATCCGCGAACAGAGATGCCTTAAACTGGTTCTCTCCAATCTGGATGCCCTTAATATCAGGGTTGTTGCGTATGGCTATGGCTAGGTGCTCCATCGTCAGCACGTACAGGAGGGGGGAAAGAGGGCACCCCTGTCTCGTGCCATTGCTTATAGTGAATGGGGCGGACTGTAGGCCATTGATTCTAACTCTAGCTGTTGGGCCACCATATAGGGCCATAATTTTGGAGGGCCAGGGCCAATCCCGATCTGTCCCAACGTGGCAGACATAAAGGCCCAGTTCACCCTGTCGAACGCCTTCTCAGCATCACACGCGAGGAGACAAGCTTGAGTTTTGGAGGAGGCGATATGTGAGATCAGGGTGAACAGTTTGTATTGTCCCTGGCCTCCCTCCCCGGCACGAACCCCACCTGGTCCAGGTGAATCCTATCAGGAAGCAAACCCTGCAGCCTTACGGCTATGATCTTAGCATAGATTTTAAGGTCAATATTGATAATCGAAATTGGTCTGTAGTTCCCACAGATCGAGGTGTCCTTTCCTGGTTTAGGGATGACCGAGGCCTCCAGGGCCTGTTTAGGGAAAGGGCAGGCTTCGCCTATGGAGTTGAACACCCTTGTTAAGAAGGGGGTCAGCCGAGCCCCAAATTGTTTATAGAATTTGGGGGTATATCCGTCTGGACCTGGGCACTTGCCGGCTGGTGAGTCTTTAATTGCTTGGGTAACCTCTAGGTCAGAGAAAGGCCTCTCCAGGGACTCGGTTTCCTCCACGGAGAGTGAGGGCAACGGGGTACTTTTTATGTAGTCGTCAATCACTGAGGGGGGGGGGCCCCGAACCGGAGGAGAGCTTGAGGGGTTCTGGATATTGTAGAGGGAATTATAGTATTCTCTGAAGGTGGCTGCTATATCCGAGGGGGCCTGCGCCAAAGAGCCGTCAGGCTTCCGGATAGCAGGAATATACGAGGCCGTTGGCCGGGGGTGGAGGGTTCTGGCCAGCGTTCGGCCACATTTGTTTGCCAGTCTGTAGAGTTGAGCCCTTCCCTTATCCCTGTAGCTTAGGTAAGATTGATTATACAATTTCTGTAGTTTCTCCCTAGCTCCCTGCAGTTCCAGAAGCCCCAGGTCGGTGGGCCCAGCTTTGTGTGCAGCCTCTAGTGCGTGGATATCGTTTAGGGTTTTCTGAATTAGCGCCGACTTTTCCCGTTTAATTCTAGATCCCTGCTTAATGAGTTCACCTCTAAGAACACATTTCAGGGCTTCCCACTGGGCAGGCAGGGGGGTCGGGTCAGCCCTGTGATCCTCTAGGAAATGCTCTATCGTCCGTTCTACCGCGGAAGAGCAAACCGCGTCCCCGAGCAAAGTGTCGTTGAGCCTCCACGACCAGCAGGCAGGGGAGTGACCGGGGAGGGTCAATGAGATGAAGATCGGGGCGTGATCGGACCACAGGATAGGTCCTATCCACGCCTCGGGATCCCAATCTAGGGCATGGTGGCTCGTGAGCAGATAGTCAATCCTGCTATAGGAACCTGCGGCATGCGAGAAAAAGGAGTAGTCCCTCCTCTGGCCGTGGAGGACCCTCCAAGTGTCAACCAGCTGGAGGCTAGTTAGTGCTTTCCTCAGGCTATTGAGTTTGCTCAGCGACACGGATGCCCTCCCGGATGAAGTGTCGAGCGAGGGGTTAAGTGGGACGTTCAGGTCTCCCCCGACAATTATCACACCCTCCGCAAATTCCTCTAGTAGTTTGAGGATCTGGGTAGAGAACCGAATCTGGTCCGTGTTGGGGGCATACAGATTTGCGAGAGTGTAGGTCTTATTAAATATCCTGATTTTAAGGAAGAGAAACCTACCCCGGGGGTCGACTTTAACATCTAGTGTCTCATGGGGGAGCGATTTGTGGAGAGCAATTGATACCCCCTTCGTTTTCCCTTCCGGGTTGGAGCAATGGTGCCAAGTTGTGTAGTATCTGTCGCGGATATCAGGGGTGTGACCCGTTTTAAAGTGGGTTTCCTGAAGAAGGATTATTTTAGCTTTCTGTTTGTGGAGGTTATACAAAATTTTTGATCTTTTCTCAGGGATATTAAGGCCCTTCACATTGAAGGAGCTGATCACTACCTCCCCCATCCCGGATAAGCCCAAGACGCCCAAGGGCTGTCAGCAGCCCCTCTCGGGGATTGGGAGGCACCAGCAGGCAGGGAGGGTAGGGGTGGTGAGGAGCTTCGGGGTGGCTAGGTAGTAGGGGATTAGGGTTTGCGGGGTAGGGGTACAGGTGGGGAAGGGAGACAAAGAAACACAGTAACGAACAGTGCAAAAGCCAATCTGGCGGGGGAGAAACACTAAAGAGCTGTAGCTCTAGGGATCAGCACTCCTCCAACCGGAGGGGGGCTGATGCCAACCTAAATGGGGGACTGTGACTAGCTACGAGACCGGGGTAGCCTTCGTCCAGACCCACCGGGCTTCCAACAACATATATAGATAAAGCAAGGATATTACTTGAGCAATTGGGGCTAACATTCTAAGAAACAGTAGTGCAATTAGAACTCAAGAGAGATAAAAAAAAGAGGTTTAGATATCACCAGAGTCCCTGTGCGTCCAAGAGGAAGGGGATCAGGGTTCGCTGTCGGTCGGTCCAGGGCGCCTCTCCTGTCTCACTCGGGGTCTGGATGACCTTGGTCTGCGCGGGGGTGCTCCCTGGGGTCTCCGCGGGAACGATTCCGTGCTTGGAAGAAGCCAATTTGGAGCTTGGATCGGGTCACAGCCCAAGAAAGAAAAAAGTCCCTCCAGGTCCCGATGCGTCTTGAGAAGGAACGTTTCACGATTTCTAAGCACAATCAGGTGGAAGGGGAAACCCCATCGGTAGGAAGCCCCCGCACTCCTGACGACCTCCAGCACCGGCCGCAGCATTCTCCTCATCTGTAGCGTGCGTCTTGAAAGGTCCGGGAGGATTTGTATACTTGCACCATCAAACTCCACCGGCCCATGTCGCCAGGCCCTCCTGGCTATCTCCTCCTTGATTTTATAAAAGTGGACTCTACACACCACATCTCTTGGGCGCGACGGGTCCGGATTACGGGGGCCAAGGGCCCTGTGGGCTCTATCAATCTCAATCGGGGTCTCGGCGGCTCTGTCTAGTAGCTTATTAAAAATTGTGGTAATAATCTGCTTCACGTCTTCTCCCGCCGAAGCCTCAGGTATGCCCCGGAGGCGCAAGTTGTTTCTCCTATGCCTATTTTCTAGGTCATCGTGCTGAAGTTGGAGCTGGAGAATTTGCACGTTCTGTGCCTCTACTCGCTTCGCCAGGTCTGCGATAGCAGCTTCATTAGCTGTTTGCTGGGAGGTTACCCTGGAGTCGAGCGCCCGGAGGTGGCCCTTCACCTCAGCGATATCCTTTTTGTAGGCTGTCTCATACTTAGAAATGAGCGCCTCAAAGTCCGCCCTGGTGGGGATGGATCTCAGAAATGAGAGGGTCTCCCTGTGTATATTACCGGCGTGAGGTGTTACTTCTTCTCTCTCTTCAGACATTCGCAGAGGGGAATGGATAGAAGAGGTGGCAGGGGGGGGGAGCTCAATCTCTTCGGGAGAATGTTTTAAAAGTACAATTAGGGGATCAAGAATGCTAGTGAGAGGAGTGAAAAGTATTGCCCCATCAATGATTTCTAGTGGATTTGGTACTGGCATATATCATGGAGCCTAGATTGTGGAGGGAGAGTTATGGAGCCCAATAGGGATACTATTTAGGGGAGATGCCAAAGCGGGAGGGGATGAGCAATGGCTGTTTTGCAACTGCATGAGCGTGGGGGGGTAAGAAAAGAATGCTTTTATTTTACAGTTCACATTGACAAACTCTAAAAATGAAACCGAAAATCTGATAAGTAAACATGGCATCTAATACATTCTTACTTGGACTTTGGGCCATTAAATGACGGAATTTTCCAATAAATTCTTCATCTGTATAATGTAATACAAATGCGTTACCTCGGCTGTAAGCTGTCGCTGGGCATCCTTTGCAGCTCCTAAGTGTTGAACCAGCTCTTCATTTTCCACTGCATACTGCATGCAAAAATACAAACACTCCCGTAATACAGTCCAATGTTCTTCAAAACAGCATACAAGTATGTCACATAAAAAAAGTTCCTAGTCAGAGATGCTTAAACTACTAAATAATATATTAAGTCTGTAGAATGAAACCAGCTACATAAGAATCATGAGAAACCTTTTAATATTGTATATTAGATTATACATACTGCTTTTGCCTTTTTCTGACAATCAACAATCTGCGACAGTAAATGTGTGATCTCTTCTTGCTGCCGTGCTGCATCTTCGGTTTTTTTAGCCAACTCCTCTGAGATGCTAGCAATCTGGATGTTTGCATCTCCTAAAACACATTATACAAAATGTTTATGAGCTGAAAACAATTGAGGGACAATACATATCAAGGAGAGTCTAGCCCCAGGGGTACTCAGCCACGGTTGTCGTGTGGGGGTGGGTAGTTAGTAATCAGCGCACTGGGGGGGGGGGGGGGGGGGGGGGACTCTAGATTCCACAGGCAAACTAAAAAAGCCTGGGATGTATGGGGCAGAGCTGAGAGGACAGGCATGGGTGGGGATTGGATGCACGCGGCAAGGAATGGGGCAGGAATGGATGGGGCAGCAGGACAGGATTGGATGGGGAAATAAGACAGAGAAAGTTTGTTTGCACCTTGCAATGCGCCACTTCCAATCCATACAGTACTTCATATTGCAGTGCTAGGTGCCAGAGAGCCATGACACTGGCAGGGAGATTAAGCCCTACATGGCTGATCAAGTAAAGGGGGCAGCGTTGAGCACGGCAACACAGAAACAACTGAGTGCAAGGCTGTCCGGGCAGAGGTCCAGAAATCTGGTGCCGAGGTCCGCATTCGGACCCTGGTCCGCCAGTTAAGTACCACTGGTCTAGCCTATACCACATTGATTTCCACAATCACAAAACAGCTTCTCAGTCTCTGCATTAAAGCCAACCTCCATAAAAAGCAGAGTTCAGTTTGCCCATGATACCATCCTGATCTTGAAGTAGATATGGAACAAAATAGTTTTTTAATGCCTTGTTATAAGTGCCTTTTAAAGTAGTCTATTGTAGCTTTTGATGTGCTTTTAGGAACATTACAAACAAACAAATGTAACACACCAGAAGGGGCGAATATAAGCAAGCAAGGCAGAGTGTGCTGTAGGCAGATATTTACAATCTCTTATTCCATTTCCTTTATTTGTCTTGTCCTACTCACCCTGTAAAATAAAGTCAACCAAATTGGGCCCCTATGTTTCAGCCAAAAATATGAGGCATGAGCAAGAGGTAAGGCAAAGAAAATCTTTCAACTGGTTTACCCCATTATATAACACCTATAATTTTAGGCCTTTAAAACAGCAAAAAACATTAACTGAAATACTACTAACGAATTTGCCACAGAGATTAAGACCACAACCTCATTCATATTTGAAAGTATACAAAAATATAAGGTGATATGCCAGAACTTGTATAAAACACCCGTTTATTAATCCATTCTAAGCATCCAAAAAGATTGAAAAGAGACAAATATGGCACAGTACTGCTACAGGTTTCAAGGGCGCATGGTATAATTAGGGGGCCATGCGCCCTTGAAATGCGTAGCAGCGCTGTGCCATATTTGTCTCCCTTCACCTCTTTTTGGGATAAGGTTGGTCGTCTTCAGATTCAATATCCAACCAAACCCTTGGAGACAAATTAAGGTCAAGGCTGCTAGAAGGGAGGACCTGTGCCTCGCAAAAAGAAGCAGGCAGTCCAAATAGACTATGATGTTCATCTGATGAAGTCTCAGGTGAGCTATTGCTTCTGTAAGAATCTTTGTAAAGATTCTGTGTGCTGAAGAAAGGCCAAATGGCAGAGCCTGAAATTGCCAATGCTTCATCTTGCCTTTTAGCAGAATTGCAAACCTTAGAAACCTTATGTGAGCAGGATGGATAGGAATGTGGAGGTAGGCATCCTGTAAGCCGACTGACACCATCAGTTCTGTAAGATGTCTCATGGAATAAATTGATTCCATCCAGAGTTTTTTGTATTTTATATTGCTGTTCAGATTTTTCAAATTTAAAATCATTCAGAAATTTCCCGAAGGTTTTTAAACCAGGAAAACATGAGAGTACACCCCTTGCCTCTTTTGGAGACCCGGAACCGGTATTAACTGGTACTAAGCCTAGTTCGGTAATGATCGACGGGAAGGTTTCTCTCAGGGACAGGGTCAACAGAAAATAGCCCTGGGGCCAATGTGAATAGTTCTTAAAATAAAGGGGTCTTGGCAAATCTCCTCCCAGGCAGTGAGAAAATGGAGAAGCCTTCCACCCACTGGGATGTCAGGACTGAGGCTTGGGTACTTCAGAGGAGCTAAATGAAAGAGCCCGCCTCCTCTGCCAGGCTTTCTACAGTCTGTCAAGGCTTTCTGATTTCAGGCCTTTTGATTTCTCACTGAGAATACCTTAACTAGTTGTTATCAATTAAAGAACAAAGGCATCAGTGTCCCAGACTCATTTAAGGAGAATATCAGCCCATTTATCCATAGGGTCTTTTAAAGGCCAGGTCAGACCTTTTAGAGACTTGGGCTAGAGGAACATCCACTCTGGGAGCCTTAGTCCAAGTCGCTATGTCTGCTTCCTCAAAGGGGAACCTGTGTTTTAAGGATTTTGGGAAGAATAACCTGTGGTCTGGGTTCCCCCTCTCACTTGCAACCATCTCCCTTATAGAATCATGGACACAAAACATAGGCATTTAAGGCTCCTTAAAGCTTTGATATAAGGAATCCTTAGGAGGCAAAGGTTGGACTGGGGTTTCAATTTTTAGCATGGTATAGATACCTGACCTGGGCAACACCACTGTCCCCTGGGTAAGCCGAGATGGGAGCCCGGAGGGATTTGTATGAAGCAAATGTGCTATCCATTCCCCCTTTTAGGCACACCCAAAAACCTGAAATCAGGGGATTAAGATTAGGCGTAACTGAATCCTGGAGACAACATGTACATAACGGAGTGTTCCAGTTGTCTGGTAGGGGCAGCTGGCAATTTTGGCAGGATCTCGATAAGGACCTGTCCTTAACAACCTTAAGGGTCTTAGGCTCCTTAACATCCTTATTTGGATCTTTAGGCTTGGCGTGATTCTCCTTTCCCTCCTTAGCCTGAAAGAGAATAACATGAGGTCATTTGCTAGGGACCTAGGTTCCTCCCTCCCCTGAACCATTAACAACCCCGGGTAAGGAACACTTACTGACTCCTGACAATCACCACCTCGCATGTTGCTGAATTGCGGTCAGTGCCCTTTAATACTGCCGTTGCTCCCTCATTATCGCCAAGCTTTTCCCGAGTCTCTTTGCTGTGTTTCTCCTTTCTGCTTAGCACAAAGCAGAGGAAACCCCAGGTTCTGCTTCTCCAGCGTTCTGGTGCAATTCTGGAGGCCTAAAGATGACGTCATGTGCACCTGACGTGTTCCTCCAACCCAAAAGGGACGTTGCCTTTTGCCTCCAGTGGGGTCACAGCCTGGAAGAGAAGGAGCGCCTCCAATCCACTGCCCTCCTACAGGCCAGAAGCGCCCCCAGAGCCTGATTCAGATTGCCATATTTACCTTGACACTGCTGCGAACCAGATACCCAACAGCATTCTACAGCAGCGTCTATTGTTCCCCCGCCCTGCCAGCTGCCAGGGAACACCATACCTTGGAGCTCCTGTGTACGGAGCCTGGCACCCAGCCAGGACCTCCACTGGATATGGGGGGGGGGACACATGAAAGTAGAGATAGTGCCCACAATGTTCCGTCTTCAGCGCCTACCCGACTTAGCTGAGGTTCTGTAATAAAAAATAGGGGGAACACATGGGCACCATAGGGATCCGGACCTGCCATCAACCCTCAATCCATGAACATACTCTATCACATGTTTCCTGAGAGGAGTGGGGATTTAATACTGTCAGTTTGGGTTTCCAATTTAGGGGGAGGAATTGAGTGGCTAGCCGTGCTGGAGGATGCCTGGAGAAATACAGCATGTGAGTGGATTCAGCTGAGCTGTAAGTAAATTTTAAGCTAAATTTTAAAGTATAATAGATGACCTACGTAGTTCCTTTACACAGTCATTTACAAGCTGCTGTTCTTTCTCTTCATACGTGATGGTTTCGGTTTCCAGGTGACATGCCTGTGAAGATGAGAAGGTGTTAAACAATTTTATAAAAAAAGTTAGAAAAGTTAGCCTTTCCCGAAAGAACAGGGGTGCCAGAGGGGTTTAGTATCTGAAGCTGGTCTGTAGGTGGTCTTGTGTAGTGTAGTATGGTAAGGTCAGGCCAATTATTCTGCACCTCAACTTCGCTGTAAACCTCTGGCCAGCTGGAACCCTGGAAGGCCCAAGTACAGATACGGAAGACTGTAGGACAGCGATCACTCATGTGGGCCATGGGAGCAGGGGTTATGCTACCCCTGATCTGAGCTCTGTCTGGCTATTTAAAGAGGAACATCGGAGGCCCTGGAGTGCAGTTTCACTCACCTTCTCCTGAAGGCCTTGCTGCGTCTGTGCGCTCTGGCTGCATTACCGCTCACCTCTAGCCATTCTGAATGGGCAGGGCAGGCAAGCCACTGCTGTAAGGTGGGCTGCTTAACTGTCCAGATGCAACGGGAGTCGAGTGACAGCAAGTGCACGATTGGCTTCCACTCAGCCAATCAGCGCACTCGCACTTGCGGAAGGAAGGTGAGTGAAACGGGGCAAGCTGGGGGGTACAGACAGCGGGGCATCCCAATTCGCTGAGGTGCCGCTGCACAGAGGAACAACTTCTTTAAGTTCTTTCTAAATTTAAGCCTGCTGTTGCAGGTTTTTAGCCCTATGGCCAAAAACATTTTTTTTTGCAAGACTCAAAGGTAGACTGCACCCCACACCTCAGCAATCATATTTCATGAGACACACACCACGTTTCTTCCCTGCTTTAATCGTTCACCAATAAAAAAAATAGTAGCAGCTGCCTATCTGTAACTGTTGCGTCATAGAAATTGTATTACACCTCTTTCGTCAATAGAGGTCACCAATAGTCAGTGCAAGAATCTGATTAGAGGGTCTGTAACAGTGCAGTGCACAATAGGATTATTTCCTAAGCCACTGTCTTTTGTTAGGATTTGAATTTGAGTCCACTTTTACTTTTTAGTTGCCTTTATGCAGATGTGCATCCAGTTTGTATTTTACTGTTTTGTATATGCTGTTACACTCCAACAACTAATTGTGAAGGAGTGTGATTTTGTGACAACTCTTTGCTACTTATTAAAACTGGTTATCAGTAGTAAAGTAATGCAAGATTTGTACCTCTGACCGCAGGACAATGTTCTCATCCTCAAGATCCTTTAGTTTCTTCTGAAGAGAGTCAAGGTGGAAGTAATTCTGGAGGGATGAAATAGATTCATTCCTATTTAGGCTGTGGTGAAAACAAATATGAGAATGAATTGTAACACACTATAACAACATGATACATTAAAATATTAGACAGCAGTGAAAGCTAGCTATTGGTGGATTACATAACATTTCTGAAATACCTGCCACCGATTTGATAACATAGAAGTTCAGGAGAATAACACCAAAAACAGGGTTTACAATATGTCCAGGTAAATGTAAACAGTAACTTATTTTTCTCATCCCAGGTAGAGGGCTATCTGTGTGTGTGTGTGGGGGGGTTGGCTAATTTGGTTTTGAACCACTGATGGGTTTTGGTCTGCTTTAAGTTAACTCAGTTATGTATTTGGTAAAGATACTTAACACAGAAAAACGTATGACCAATTCAATTACAGCTACAGCCTTATATGAAGTTGCCAGTAAGCCAACATTTTTCAAGGCTGTCAAACTTATCAGGGGTAGGTCAAAAATGACTGGTGGTCCAATCAACCCCACAAATCTACTTAACACTTCTGCATTTCCTCATCGGCAGCTAGTCTAGCACCCCATGTGGCCAATGGCGTGCGGCACCTTGTTGTGCAAATCCACCCAATTAACCAAACTAGTGACCATTGGTCATGTTGGGCACCAGACCAGCAGCTGTAGGTGAGGGAACATGGAAGTAGTAAGTACACTGTGCTTTGCTTGACAAAGAGCGGACCACCCTCAAAAATGTGTGGCTATCGGGGGGGGGGGGGGGGGAGCGGGACTTGTCTTCAGTCCTGATGGAAACACCCTATTTTGACCCATTAAAAAAATAACATTTGGGACTGTATGTTGCTGTGCAGGACATTCCACTTATCTTGCTAGTCTGGGGTTTAGCAGCAGCCCCTGCCAGTCACTTTTGACTGGAGATCTACTTTAAATGACTGAGTGAGAAATATTAATATGCTTATACAGATTGATATTAATATTAGGGTAATTTCTTGTCCAAGCTCCTTCAAGGATGAATGGCTGAAAAGGTATTTATAGCCTTTCCTGATTTAAAGGGTCACTTTTAATCTATTCCTGGCCATCGCTTCCTTCCCACCTTTTATAAACACTAAAAAGATAATAGCGTGTTAATGTGAGGTGGAGCATCAGGGAGGCGCTGTGTACTTTGTACAGGTGAAGACAAAGAGTCTGGGGAAGGCAGTGACTTACGGCGTCGAGCAGATGGACTCCGACTCGCTCTCCTCCACTGCGCTGGTGTAAAACTGGAGCAGCTCATCTTTCATAGATAGTTCATGACGCAATTGTGATACCTGGACAACAAAACAATGAAGTCAGCTTTCTGATAAAAACAAAAAACTATTTTCCACGTAAAAAAACACTCAAATATGACTACTTCAAACCTGCGGCTTTAAAATCAATATTGGCACAGATATTAAGGTGGCACTTTTAGATTTTTTTTTTTTTTTTTAAAGAGAGTTTATTATCCTTCAGAACCAGGTATTGCAAATGCAAGCCAAAGCAACAGGTTATGTTCTGTGATTCTCCACAGAAGCAGATCTCTAACAACAAATCCTTATTTTCTACACATCTGCCCATGAAACATGACATGTTTGTGAATATTTCTTCTAAAGCTAGGCAAGCCAGACATAACTAATCTGTACAATTCAGATTCACTCAGGGATACAGGATACTTTTGGTTTTAAAGTAGACCAAAATGCAGCATTTTCACTATCCTGGGTTTTGGACCTTGTCCCTGGGGAATGTTGATTTGGGATGCCCCAGAATTGCCCTAAAACATTCCTTTCTGCCAGTCCCACAGCACATGCGCAGCCTTGTGTACAATTAGCGCTGTATGCCAAGCCTATTCATGTAAGGCATAAAGCTCTATTTGGAACAGAGCCTCGGCATGTGGCAGCATCCCGGGGCTCCCTGTGGTCGGCAGCGCTCTCCAGCCTATCTGAATGGTTGGATGCAAGAGCAAGCCGAGGTTGCAGCTACGGCCCACGACTACAGAGTGGGATCTTTGGAAAGGTGAGAGTTAGCAGGGAGGTTCACACAGCAGGGCATCCCAAATCAAGAGTCTTTTATACTCCAGTGCTGACCAAATTGGTGTTTGTTCCTCTTGAAAAAAAACGATTTCTGAGTCATAGTGTGGATCAGTAATAATAGGATCTCATTCTTGGGGATGCCTGCAGTGGAAAGCCATGGAATCCAACATTTAAATCTACATTGTGGATCCCAAAGATCACATTTCAATTATACGCTGACTGCCTGTATAACCCACTGCCCCCGTATGTATCAACATTCAACATAATCCGCTACAAAAGGTCCTAGACCACACAGTGATCTCAGGTGTGCATAAACAAATAGAAATAGCTCAGCATTGTTGTGTTGCAACACACATAATGGTTTAGATGTATTGAGTCACAGGTCAGCTTTAATGAAGTGCAACAAGGACATTTGGGACAGATGGCTTTCAAGTAATTCCCATACTTGGTTGTTATTTAATCCTGCTGTTTTTGCCATACTAATCATTGATAAGTTCTTACCTGTAAAATGTTTAGATAACCTATGGCCCACATTCTTATAATTACTGCACAACTAGAGATAGATGAATATTTACAAGGGTGATAGTGCATAATAAATACATTGGTATTTATGTAATACCAATGTATTTATTATGTGCAATAAACGCATTTCATAAACTTGCATTAAAATCTCCATCCAGCACTGGGCAACGTCCTCCCTCTGTCCAGCCGCTTCAGTGGTCTTGAACTCCACCAGCAGAAGCGGTCAAAATTACCACTCTGCCGTCATTTGGAATTCAAGAGGACAAAGGTCCCCCTTACTTACAGACTGGGCTACTGGCCAGGCACTGAGTACTCCCTGTCGTAGAAATAGGAATTTATACCACATTGTTTCCTAGGATTCCCCCTAGCCACATTATATAGCTAAGGGGCGAGAGGAACTAGTGGAAGCCATTCCTTGTGGTACGATGAGCCTCCCTGTGGCCTGGAGTACTTGTTGCCAATAGATCTAAAATATAGTATATCTGCACTTTACCTCTTCTTTAATATGCTCCACTTGTTCTTCAAGCAGTTCATTCCTTTCTGTTAGTGTTTTATTCTTCTTCAACAAAGACTGGCCAATCCGAGCAGCTAACTCTAAATCTCTCTCTTTCTGCGGAAGTAAAAGAGGACGAAACATAAATACTTATGTCATTACAGATTCACAATGTCCTTGCAAACCACATAGAGGAATAGGAACAATGACTTGACAATTGGATGACAACGGCTGATACATTTACAGTACATAGTGACCAGTGCTGAATTGCTTGGTAGGCCTCACAGATTACCTGTACAAAGAGCTCATTTATTAGGCACTTATCAGCTACAATGAAAATAACTGGCACACCCTTATCAATACCCTTCATGGAACAGATTGCATAGACCTGTACCAGACACACTCTCCAGAGAAGCCTAGCCCACATGATCACACTTACGTACGTGATACAGATTATTTTTAGATCCGTCATACAGACATAACCGCTGCATTTATTAAGTGAGTTTTTAAGTGGGAACCTCTTACCGATGGACAGAGAAAAATGCACTCACTTATAATCCTTCATTATGCATTTGACATAAACCTGCCACCTCCTGTAAAAGCAGGGTTGCAAGAGACCTTCACTGATGGCTGCCAGTGTTACAAAAAGAACTGCCTGCGCCAACTCAACTAAATAGTGCACAGATCTAAGGCCCAAATCCTGACCACTTCTATCTCTCCCAGATTATAAGGCTGTTGCGGGCAGGTTAGTAGCCTGGCCATAATGAATTGCCTTGGTTTTCTTGATTTGTAGTGCTTCTGCTAACCAAATTCACTTATTTTATAATAATGTTATATAATGTTACAGAATTTTTTGAATTAGTCTATACCATATGGTCTCCCTCAAAGTGACTGTTCAGCTATACAAGGCATGCACAGTGGCATAACGGCTGGGCTTTGCGGCTGCTCTGGGGCCGGGTGAGATGGTCCTGTGAGGGGCCCGGGGTTAGGCTGAGCAGCAGGAGTGGGGGGGGCAGTCACATGTCAGGAAGCGGAAAGACTGCAAACAGCTGAGGTGGGCAGCCTGGGCATCCCGTGGCATCACAGTAAGTGTAAAAATGATTGATACAGCCGTCGTGCCACCTGCCCTCCTGTGTCTGCCGCTCAGCCCGCTTCTCTTCCCACACACCTGCCATATTCTTTGTTTATGCTGCCCCCACCACATTTGTATTTTGTTGCTGGCAGTCCGAGACCCCGCACCTACCCCCTTGGTTATGCTGCCAACCAACTGCGCTCCCTGGGGACTTTTATGGGCCCCACCAACAGGACTGCCGGTGAGGCACATCCTTTTCATCCTGCCCACAAATAGGGGTGCAGGGGGCAGCTGGAGGGAGATGCAGAGCAGGTGCAAGATGGGGTAGTTTATGCTGCCCCTCCCAACAGCTGCCGGCCATCTACATCCTAGGGACTTTTCTGGTGAAGCAGGACAACGTTTGGGGGTGCAGAGATGGGAGAGAAGGGCGAAGATAGGGGTGCAGCAGTGTGCAGCAGGGAGCAGGGCCGAGGTGGGGGTGCAGCGGGGAGCAGGACCAAGATGGGGGTGCAGCGGGGAGCAAGACCGAGATAGGGGTGCAGCAGGGAGCAGGACTGAGACAGGGGTGCAGCAGGGACCTGGACCGAGATGGGGGTGTAGTGGGAAACAGAGTGGAGATGGGGGAGCAAGACAAAGATGGGAGAGAGGTTCAGCTGTCACGTGTGCTGCTCAGGTTAATTGCCACCTCTTTTTTCTGCCACCCATGCCCCCCTTTTTTACACCCCCCCAACACCTCGCTTCCGTAGTGGTGTACACCCATGCTGGCCATTCAGATGTCATTAGATGTAGTTAGAGATGCAGTGCAACCCACACATGCTTAATGGGATCGCCAGCTAGGTTGATTTATTTATTTATTTATTTTACAATGTGCTGGGGAGATTAGTGAATGGAGGGTTGCGTGCGTGGGGAGGGACAGCCCAGAGTTTGCTCTGGGGCCCATAGGAATGTAGTTAGGCCACTGGGCATGGACACAATAGGGACTATAGGGACTCATTTTTTTGTTGTTTTTTTCAGAAGAAGCTAAAGTGAGGGAAAGCATTTTTATGGGAATTGGATAAAGATCTATCTGCCAGAATTTACAATTTCAAAACAGATTAATGCATACAGTATTTGCCTTTGAGCTTAAAGCCACTCTGTACTTTCAGAGAAGTTCCCCAACCCTCTCCCACAAGGCCCACCAACAGGTCATGCTTTGCATATCTCCACACAGTCTCATAGGTGAAGTAATTTGTGCTCAGACAGAGCTTCAGAGCCGTCTGTGGAGATCCACAAAACATGGCCTGTTGGTGGGCCTTGAAGAGGGGGTTGAGGAACACTGCCCTAATTTATACAGGAGAAAGAATCCCTCACCAATTTAATCAGGTCACACACACTGAGGGTGGTTTACACCAGTGCGGTGGTGGGGTGCTTGCGATTTCAGCCAATCGCCCCATAATGGCTGGTGTTCAGCATGTGGAGGGCATAAGCATTTGCGTTTTTCCCTCACATGGAGTGGAATCACAACCGCCGCGCCATCCAGACGCTGCTGTCAAAGCTTTTGTGAAGCGATTGCTCCGCAAACCCCCAAAGCATATGTGAATGCACCCATAGATTATTATGTTCACTACTACGAAGTGAATGCAGGGCACTTGCCCGAAAGCTTTGAAGCAGACCAAAACCCCCAAAACAACTCAATCTATTTGGATCACCTGCCCCAGGTACATTACTGTTTGGATGTTTTCTGACCTTAATGCTGCTTGGTATTTCTGTTATAGTGATTTTAATTTTCTTTTTCCTTAGCTATAGCATTGTATGCAGTTGGCTTCTGACAGGATACTATTGTTCTAAACTAGCTGTTTAAACCCCCCCCTTTGCAATTTTATGCTGGGAGCAATTAGTGGCTATTGAAAATAGTGCTAGAAGGAATATAAGAGGCAAAATAATTAAATTCTCCCTTAAAGTGCACCTATACTCAGAAAGAAAGTTTATTTTGTTGGCTTTCATTCCTAGCCCTGTGCTCCAAAACAGGCTTTTTTGGGGCACTGGCCTTGGGACAGAAAGTGACTATGTACGCTTCCCTCTGAGTATAGCTGCACTTTCATTTTCCCCCATTTTTTCCTTTTAAGCCAAAATCATTTTAGTATTTTTATGCAATTCATTACCAGGACACCTTTCCATAGAACGTGGCTGGTCCACCACTGCTTTAGAAAAACTTTCCTAATTTCACTTGGGCTAGGGTACTAAGAATGTTCTATGGAAACTGCCAGCGCTGCATGTGCAACCAGGGGGAACAAAAGCACTGATGGAATGGGTTAAATTGACATCTGTGTGATAGATTGGTGACCAGATGATTTTATTTAGTACATTTAGGGCATCCCAACCCCCCAGGGCTGTTCCCCTTAATCAGGTAGATGGACTTCTGGCACACTAAATCCTCTGATAAGTGTAGCTGCTAATCAAACTATCCATAGCTCCATTACATGCCTGTAAAGCCTATTTACACTATTTGTCTGTCCTAAAAGGTTCAAAGGGTAAGAACACTTATGAAACAAACTCCATATATTCTATAAAAATGGTCATTCTGAAGTAATCTTGAAAATAAATGTATATTCATTGGTTGGACTGAGGTGTGGACAAAACCATGTAAACATTCACAAATAATTTGCCAGGGAAATTAATGCAAATTATTGGCAGCCACTACCATTGTACGACCTTCTAACACGCACTCCAGGTAGTTTTGAAAACCATAAACAATTTTAAATTTACATTTTATAATCCGTCCTGTCACGGCTTGGGAAGAATGGTCACAGTTATGTAGAACATCAGGCAAATGTAACAATAAAACTGTCCTATCATGAAGGACCACACCATCTAATAAACCTAGACCAGTCTCCTCCTGTGAGACAAATTCATTGGTTGGAATTTGTTGGCTCTGGTTTTCCTGTCTGCTCAGGGGCCATGAAACTAGCCCACATTGCTGGTCTTGCCTTCTTGCCGTGCTCTTTTACAGATTTTCATGCATTTCCACTACTTTTTTTGCTTAGTCTTTCTACTTTTCCTTTTCTTTACACCCCTATTCCTGTTCCTCTCCCTCAACTCCTCCCCTACATCTTCCTTTTTAAAGTGGACCAAAAGCCTGATTCCCTCTCTCTAATCAGGTCCCACTGTGTAAAAACCCCCCAGATTGGGGCAAAAACGTAAACTCTCGTTCCAATTTGTGATTAGCTGGCGTGCCACCATCTAGCGGCCAAGGGGGGTGTGGACGTTGGCGGGCTCAGCTCCATTCGTTCCTCATCACGTGATGTCACCTCGTTTAAGAGAAGTCAATTGGGTGTGTTGTTTTACACCTTCTGTCCAGTAGGTTACATACATGAAAAACCACTAGTATTTACAACCGCTAAATCAAATAATCTTACCTCTTCTAGAAGACGTGTAACAGCATCTATATCATTGTATGTTTTAGTCATCTGGCCCACTCGTTCAGCACATAAAACTAAAGAGAAAACAAAAATATATAAGTACATAAAAGAAGGTAAGCGGCTAGTTACAAGTACCATAAGAGGTGATGCAAGCCTTTTGTGTTTAGGTATAGTCATACACTTGTGCAAATTGTGCAAAATTAAACACGCCGGCCAATGAAAGAAGGGGTCACCTACACACACAAACCTCCAGCCAAGACTGTGGTCTATTCCTTCACAGTAGGAATACAATCCAGTGGTGACAGGTTTAGTGCATCAGCCCATCACCCCATTTCCTCCTCCCTCCCCTCAAATAAAAAAAAGCAAACCATACACTTATTTTATGTGCACTTTGCACTTGGTTCATGTCCATTACCTGAAGTGGAACCATTTTAAATCAATTTACTGCTCCACCCAACAGACCTAAAGCATACCTCCCAACTGTCCCTTATTTGGAGAGACTGTCCCTCTTTGAGCCCATGTCTCCCTGTCTATCTCATATGTCCATCTTCGAGGTGTAAAATGCAGATCTGCATCAATAAATGATTCTGTTTCTATTGTTGTAACTGTTACAACCTCATTACAACCGTTACAAAATTTCCTATCTGCCAATGAGGGGGTGTGGCCTAATTAAAAAATTGTCCATCTTTCCCACCTTGGAAAATTGGAAAGTATGCCTAAAGTGCTGCTAAAACATGTCTGCTAGGACCAGATACTCCATTAGCAAATTGTGGGATCTGTACAACCTCAATGTCAGCCCCTCACAATGCACCGTTCTTAATCAGACATGGATGTACAACTTTATCTTCATATTTGCAGTTTCGGTTATTCAGGATTTTTAATTACAGCTAATTGGGTACATTTTGGGCCCTAAGAGAGAGCGTTCAAGATGAATCATGGGAAGCAATGGAATGTAGGGCTGTGGCATAGGTTTAAACAACAATATAGTACAAGTAATCTTTCATAACGCCATTTCCAAAGCAAAGAAGCCTTACTTGTAATAAAAAAATGTTGCACTGACATACATCTGAATGGCAAAAAGTTGGCAAATATTCGGTATACCCAAGTAGGCGATGCACATAACCCAGCACATAGAGAGGCTAAAAAGCAGCAGTCTGAAGTAGGTGAAGAGCACACAGATTTCTAGAAAGCCTAGAGACAGGTGACAAGTTACAGTGCTGCCATTAGGGCCTGAGTGACCGGGCCCCATACAGGTGTCCCGCCCTGATGGCAGCCATGGCAGACACATATACAAAGGCCTGAGCTGCTTTAAAAGTATTTTACAATTTTTACCAAATGGGACTTCTGCAACTTCCAAAATGACCAAAAATGTGTCTCCATTAGCAGGGGCAGCTCCAGACAAACAATGCAGAGTGTGGGGTCCTGGTACACAGGGGGAGGGGGCAGTAAGGGTCAGCAGCCTGCTTAACCAAACCTAAAAGCTCCTTTTATCAAAAGGGCAAAACATTTAGGGGGTTAATCATTTCTTTTGTCAAGGGCACAAAAATTCAAATGGCGAAATATAAACACAAAAATACGGTAATAGATGGAAGCAGGTTGCCACTAGGCCACAGAACATCCAGTACAGCCAGCATGGTGTCCACACTGTTCAGCGCTTTTTACTCCCACACACCATGAGAGGAGCTCAGTCAGATCTTTGTTGACATTCAGCAGCAGAATTTCCAGTAACTTTGCATAAAAGCCAGTAAAAGGTGAAAAACAATACAAAGAGAGCTTACAGGGAAAGATAAAAACACCTAGTAATTCATGTCTACCACAAAAGTCAGCGGCCTGCACATCCTCCACTATACATGCACAGTGACTCCTTGGAAGTCACATGTAATCCTTACAGTGGAACAAAACCCAGCAGTGGCCGGCCTGGAATCTAAAAGATTCCCAGGTTGCCCTCTGGCTTTTCCCATCCATCAGGCTGGCTTCACCCCTACAAAACATGCATCCTCCATTCATTGCAATAGAGTAGGCATGACAAAGTGGGTGTGTGGGGGTTTAGACAAGGCACTATGGAAGCTGCCATGCTGGGAGACGGAATAGCTAGATACCTGCACGGGCGAGCTGCAGAGGTGTGGGTATAGGTGCTTTTTTGTTTGCTCCAGGACAATCCCTTTGAATATCTTGACATGGAGGGTGCTGCTGCAGGGGGAAAAGGCAAATATAGCTTTTTTTTTCCCCAGCAACTACCACAAGATGTTAACCTTGCCCAGAACACTAAGACAGTACAAAAGTACACAAACTGGTCTTGCTATTAGAACTACAACCAGAAGCCACTACTACTGTTACCGGTATCAACCAGCCAGCTGTTCTAGTCCATGGCCAGCGTTTGGGGGCACGCTAACCAGGCAGCTGCCACTAGAGTGGCTATGTGTCCATTATCTTAAAGGCAGAGCTGTCTTTTCACCCGCAGCCTACCCATGCCGGAAATTAATAGCAGTTTTTTTCATCTGACAACATGGGCTATGGTAGGGGCTACAGTAGGATGACTGCTGCAGTTTCCCCACTTATGGGGGGGGGCCATCTCACAGTAGCCCATGCTATGCAGGGAAGATGGAAGTGAGGGAAAACACCTGGGCAAGAGGTGGCATTCTTTTAAGTGGACATATAACCAGGATTTTCTCTCCCCCAGAGTAGGGACGTGGCAGGAATCTTGCTTTCAAGAGAATGCCCATCCCTTGTGCTCCTGTCCAACACTCACATGTATGTATATGCAAATGATGAAAAAATGGAAACAATATATTCAAAACATCTTGACAGTTTTGAATATAAGCATCACTCATAGAAACGCACATCTCTGCCTTGGCACTTAATAACTAATGAGGACACGTGATCCAGAGTTTCTATGGTCATGGACAGAAACCCAGAAGAGGACTCCACGATACAGTTGGAGGTCAAATACAAGGCCTGGTTTCATCAGGGAGAATAAGGAGATCTTAGGGACATTGGGACATGTGGGAAATGGGGGGGGCATCATAAATCAGAAGATCTACTCCCATTTTCTGTAAAATTGGTGGTAATTGCTTTAATCCCTTGTTTGCTGTTATTACCCTTTGAAATTAAGGTGGCTATTAGGTAGGCTCATAATAGAATCAGTAGGCTGGTCCAACTTTTTCCAGGAAGAGTGGGAACATTTTGGTTCAGATTTGACATACATTGAAAGGCAGTCATAATGAAGAAACAAACCATCAGCTAACACATATCCGTGTCATCGCCAACCCTGCTTGGCATATTGTTGCTGACACTTATGTCACTGGTTGCTCAGTTATCCCACAGTAAAAGCGTGATCTGAACTACAAATGCATTTCATAGAACAGTTCTCGAAACTTGAGTTTGTGTGAGCCACGGTCATTATAATATTAGATGGAGTTATTATAAATACATTAGAGTCAAGTTCCTTCCAAGCTATAAAGGCGCACATCATGATAAAAGAACAGTCCAATCCAGCACTGACTGAACGCCCAGAAAAATAAGCCAGCAGCAACAGACTCTTTATTCTGAGATTTACATTTTTTTAATTATTATACTATTGTCAACACTCACATGCTCATACATAGAGGTCAGCAGATGGTGGGCCAAGTAAAAGTACATGCAGCCTAAAATTCACATAATCTACATAGGGCTGGTTTGTCAGTCTAATGTGCATTGCATTGGTATCTAGCACATAGGCTGTCTGTTTACTTGGTGTGGTTCTATATACTGCCATTCGCAAACAAATCTTGTGATTTACCTATGCTGCCAAGAAAAGTATGTGCTGTGGGTAAAACAAAGCAACATAGTTAGGCACATTAATGTTAATGGCTCCATAAAAACAATGGCCAGGGTTTTTCTGGCTTTGTTGGCAGTGTGGGCCAATGCAGTGCAAACAACCCAGTTGGTCAACCACATTAAAAATAAATATTGAATCAGTTTGTCTAGACTGCCCAATGATTGCTTATCTGAATAGGCTAGCGTATGATTAGATCAATTTCTTTGCATGTAACCTAGTGAACGCTGGTAATTATCAGAATGTATGTGCTTCAACAAGCTCCGTTTAAAACAAAACTGGGTGTCCACACGTCCTTGGCACAGGGGTATTCTGATTTGTTTTCCTCCATCAGCCCTGTACTTATTACTTTTGTATCGCTTAGCACCCTTTGGGAATTGGGAGTTGGGTTACCAGTCTATGGGGTTTGCTCAGCCCACTGGCACATTACTGTGAGCACTATGGCTCCCGAAAAAATGTGGGTGTCAGTTATTAAGTAAACAGTAGCAATAGGCCACCACTCTATTTTGACTGAAGGTCCTCTTTAACAAGACTGTCTTTTATTTAATAGGTCTTTCAAGGGCCAAATGGATCAACACTCAAAATTGGTGGCTGGTCAGAAATTGGCAAGGGGGGTGCAGTGCTGTGTGTGCTCTCATGGCCAACATTAATTTGAGTGTTGGTCCCCTTAAAAATAATAATAATAAAACCTATACTTACCAACTGCCAGAACTAGAGTAAGCAATGCAAGAACAAAAGAATATAGTCTGTAGGACTGCAAGAGAATAATCCTGTGGTAAGGAAGGTATAGTTTATTGTTTAGAATTGACCTTGCTTTGTTTCAGTTTGCTGAGTGCTTTTTTACAAGTAAGTTTTTGTGTCTCTAGGCAGCTGAATCTGCTCTTTACTTGGTTTTGCTTAGACACGCCCTAAAACACCCAAATAAAAAAGACTTTGGGTAACTTTTCAAAAGGCTGGCAGACCTTGCCCTGCATAAGCTTGGCCAGTGGTAATGGCTCCAGGGACAGGGGTTCGGAAGATGGCTACATGCTGAGAGTGTCAAATGTACTCAAAAACAAAGAAGTTCTCAGTCCTGCTCATTTGCATGCTCTGCAAACAGACTGCAAAATCCCCATTTTTTTAGATCATTAAAAGGAGAGCTTTGTTCCCAGACATTATTTCACACCGCAGTTTCCTTAGAAACTATTGTTTTGTCGGTGGAGGTATGACATATTAAATCAGAGCAGCAATAATCATTGTCACTATGGAAACCTGGCCTTGCAGTAAAAACAAAGAGCTTGTTCTACAGAATTTGCCTGTGAGTAATAAATACCAGGCGACCAACCCACAGCTACAGTGACTGATAACAGCTTTACCAGACAGACGTGCAGTATGTGACTGCTTGACTCTCCTGGATGTAAGCCAAGCAAAATACCGGTATCTGCCTGTAACTCATCAAGGCCTATCTATATCTAGAGTCCAGTCCTCCCTTTACTGCAAACTTTTCAAGAACTCCCTGCATATATTCTTCTATTTAAAGCAAACCTGTGGTACAACATTTTTTCCCCCAAAAACTAAAGTTACCGAGCTCCAGGGAGACTACCCTACTACATGCATTCTGCTTTTACTGTTATTTTGGCCCTGTGAAATACAGATTGCACATGGGGACACCATTATATTAGATGTGTTGAGGTTTGGAGGCCAGGAACTGGCTATGACCTAGTTATCTCATCCTCATAATCCCTGTATGTCTATATGGATTCTGAGGCTGCACTTTGTGGGCAGTTGTCAGATGCTTGGAGAAGCAAGGAGAGGTAACACAGAAACTCTCTAGAAATCAAACATTGGTACTAACTGTAAAGATACTATAAATGTGGAATTCTACACAGGGGTTACAAAGAAAAAAATCCTTACCTCAGCTGCATTCCAGTGCCACTCTCCCGTTTCAGTGCGGCTGGCCACATAGAAAAATACAAAGTGACACTCCCCAGCTCTATGAGCACACCCATCGTCCATTCAAGTGAACAGATGGCAGGCCCGAACATGGAGCCAGGGGATGCAGCCTTGAATCTTTCTGTGCACAGAAATGGAGGAGCAGCTTGGAACCACGGGCAAGGTAAGGGTTTTTTTTTCTTTGAATCCCCTCTTCCTGCCTCCGCGCCAGGAGAGGGTGGCGGGGGGGGGGGGGGGGGGTCAAATTTGAGTGGACTTCCACTTTAATTGTACAATATTCATAAAAAAGCTGAAACTCTGCCACGTGGATCAACAAAATGTGATTGATACTATTTTGGAGGAGCAGGCTGACCAAGCGAGACCAAGAAACTGATCAACATCCCTTACATGATAAACTATCATTATGTAACTGAAAGAAGGTAAATTGGTTGGGTTGTGCTGTGGCAGCTCAGTGGTGTCATTTCTGAATGATGGGTCATCTAGAATTCTGCAATAGAGAAAAACCCTAAAGCAAACCAAAATTCAAAAAAGGATCCCTAGAAAGCATGCAATAGGGCCCTTTCAACATTCCTGGGCTGAGGCAACCGCACCTATGTGCTCCTTCTCACTCTCCGTTGGACTGGAATTCTGCTTTACATCTCCCCTGGAAACTTACTCTAATCCAGTTTCCAGGGGAGCACACCTTTTAAATGATCTGTGGGAGAAGAGAACAGTGCCTGCAACTGTTCTATGTCTCCAGATCTTACCGCACAAAAGCGGCCTGCTTAGCCCACCCAACCTACTACCACAGCTGCTGTAGGTGTCATTACTAGCAATTGCCAGGTGGAGTGGAAAAATACGATGATTAAACCGGACCTTCAGCGTGATTTAATGAAAAGCCCAAACCCAGCATCTAAAATTAATATATTTTACGTTTTTAGTCACTAACTTATTATTATTTCCCCCACTGGGCTGCAACTCTGTTCAGGAATTTAGGATACGGGCGCCGCCATCTTGACTCAGAAGCATCACACTTACTGAGGAGAGGAGAGTGGGATAAGGTACAGGGGGGCGGGTTATAGCTGTGCTTTGCTCAGACAGAGCAGAGCTGGGGTCAGGTAAAGGTCAGCAGTCCCAGAATGCAGAGCAGCACAGTCAGGAGGCCCTTCCTGTTTGCAGGCTGCCTGATAAGATGGCGGCTTCCATAAGCCGCCATCTTGGATGTTTAAAGGCTCATAGCATGCAGTAGATGCAGGTAGGATGATTTTTAATGTGGACAATCTGTATGTACAGGGTGGGGGAAACATATAAGATAGACTCTTATTCAGAGTGAAGGTCCGCTTTAAGTGTCTTACTTGGGCAAAATAATTCAGTGTCTGCAAAGTCCTGGGCAAATGATAAAGTATTTGCATTTGCCCCAGGAAAAATGATTCCAGAGCAAAAGAACATTTTACCTTTACATGAGAATGGCTGTGCATGAATATAGTTTTGCATTTCTTATTAACCATCCCTTTGAAAATTAATTTGACAATAAATTTATGTCTGTATGGTTTGACTGGACAATGACCTTAAACATGTATTACTACTAAGAAATCAGTGTATCACATAGTATTCTGTCAGGGTAAGGTTACTCTCATACAGATACCGTATATACTAGAGTATAAGCCGAGTTTTTCAGCCCACTTTTTCCTCTATCTAAACTGTAAAGCCGCCATCTCCTTACCTCGCTGCTGATTGAGGAAAGGGAAAGCCTATGTCATCACGCTTTTATAGTGCCGGCGACGCAGGCTCCAGTGCCACCTACAGGAGACACACGCACAGCGCAGCCATGATCAATCGAAGCCCGCTAATGGGATTCGCTAGTGGATGAGAACGCTGACCTCAGACCCGATCAATCGACTGCCGAGAAAACCGGTCGGGTCACTGGTCCAAGTGTGTATGAGAACGGCGGCGGCTGCCAGGCGGAGCTGAATGGAGCGACCGGTGGCAGGAGGAGGAGGGGAGGGGGACCCCGCTGCCCCTCTGCAGGGTAACCTCGGCCAAACCCTGACCCCCGACATCTGAGAGCGGCGGCGGGCAGCAGCGTGTGTGTGCGTGTCTCTTTCTGTGTGTGTGTGTGTGTGTGTGTGTCTTTTTCTGTGTGTGTGTCTCTTTCTGTGTGTGTGTGTGTGTGTGTGTCTCTTTCTGTGTGTCAACTCCATTCCAATTGAAAAAAGCCACCTCGGCTTATACTCGAGTCAATAACTTGTTCCATTTTTTTGTGGTAAAATTAGGTGCCTCGGCTTATATTCGGGTCGGCATATACGGTAATACATCATTAATCTGCTATTACATGGACTTTTAATTTGACCTTATCTGTTATGAGATCTTCCATATGGACTTAGCAGTTGATTTGCTTCGGCCATTAAGTGGACATGGTTTCTATCTACATTTGCCACGGTCACTAAAAAAAAGATAAACCAGTAGCGATGCCCAACCCATGTCTATGGCCTGTGAGTCCCTGCCATGTGGCTTGGGGGTCCAGAGAAGCCGCAGCAAGCTTTTTTTCTGTAGCCGAATAGAGCCGCATATAAACAAAACACAGCACTCACATCTCTGCCTCCAGGGATGAGGAATAGAGGAAAAGAGTACCCAGACTCATTGGTGTTGGATAATTTGCAGTCATGTGGAGCATGGTCAGACATGTGAGGAGGTGGCAGCAAAAACGTCTCTGGCTTTCAAAGACGCTGTTTGGAGAGGCAGCGAGAATTAAATCCGACCAACAGCCTGGCACAGTTGAAGAAGAAAGGTAGCGGCCATTTCTTTTTCAGTTTTGACTCCCAGCTTTCATAACTGACCATGCACAGTAACAGGAAGCTCAACAGCACTTCCTGTTTGCAGGTGCATGAACCTCCATCTTGTTTTTAAAACTGACCCCAGTAGGAGTTAGTTAATTTTTATGTGCTGCAATTAAATGGGATGCATATGAGCATTGTTTGGTGTGTTGATCTGGTTTAAATCATTTTTGACTGTTGGTCTGCTTTAACTGCTGGGACCTGGGTGAGAGAAACCATGTGAGCTACAGTATGTGTAGACAGCTCCAGCTTTCTGAATTCTGATCAGCCTGGGATAGCAGACTTCCCATTTTGTTTACACTGGGCCAGTTGCTGTCTGTACATGGGGGGGCGCAATACTTTGATACTGCTGCAGTATGTCCCAGCATGATTTATGAATGTTATGGTGCACTGGGTGTAATTTATTGACTAGTCTGATGCTTTTTGTGAAGAATTGGCACCATGGTGCTGCATCAATCAATTTTACAGTGTTTCATATTTGCTTTTCTTGAGGACACCCCCCTCCCCCCCACTCACACGTATGGAACCAGTGCTGCAGAAAACCTCCCTGGCATAAAGTTGCCAGGAAGTGTTTTGGCCCTCCTTAAATCAGACCAATAATCAAGGCTATTGTTCTGCTCTCACACAGCAAGCCAGAGACCAGAGCAGTCCCCTCGCAGCCACCAGGTGGATCCGAATGGTCACATGGGGTCCGAGACCAAGCGCGGGCTGCAAGGAAACAGAAGCAGTAACTGGTACTGTCCCAGTTTCCATCTTTCTGTCACAGGATGTCCCCAAGTGAGCAGACCAACAGCCTTTGTTGACTGTTGGTCCGCTTTAAATAGCAATGGAAATGTCCTAACTCAGACATATAACATACTTTTATGCACTGGAAAGTGCCACCTTTGTACCCACAATCTCTATAATAAGGGGTAAGCAGGTGTCTTTTTTCAGATTTTCTGCAATATCTCTCTCTTTTGTTTACTCCCTCCATCACTTTTACGCTCTCTTTCTATTCCTCTGGTACTTTGTTATTCTCATTTGTTCCACTTTATTAGTCTCTTGTCTCGTACTTACTGTTACATTTTTTTTCTGTCCCTCCTCCATCATCCACAATTGCGCCATTTTCTTTTATTGCCTCCACCTGTTTCTGTTCTATACATCCATTTCCCTTTTTAATTCAGCCACTATTCTATAACCTATTTTACACCTTCTGTTCTTTCATTCTTTTCCACATTCCCTTCTTCTCTCTCACGCTCCTTTGTGCATTGCCTTATTTTCTCTCACTCTCGCTGTCTCATTCTTTTCTAATTTTTCTTCATCCTGCCTTTCCCTGCCTTTCCTTTCTCCTTCTCTTTTCCAGATCTGCTTCCTTTTTTCCACATTCCCATTTCCTTCTTATGTTCCACCTCTGGCTTTGTTATCCTTCTCTGTCTTTCTCTTTTTACCTGACTTCTCTCTCACTTCTTATTTCCACATAAACACCTCCTTTTTCCTCAATGGTGCCTTTTTTTATTCCTCATTCCCTCCTTCTCTACTGGTTTAATACATTTCCTCCATTTATTTTTTCTCCACATACAAATCTTTAACATGGTGACACTTATACTAAGGCCCTGCTCATGGCAACCTCTGAGTGCAGCAGCCAAAACTGGGTTCCCACATATTTGCCAGCAGCCAACAATGCCAATGGTTGTCAAGTTGACCACATGAGCACAGAGGTGTATGTATTCTTGGATCGGATGGCAATTTGCGCATTCTGTTGGAGGGGAGTGGATTGCTGAATAACAGAACTGTGGCCCCTTTTCTGCAGATAAGCCGCAGCTTGTGACACCATTATGTTTCAGGTTGAATGTGGCTTGTGACCATGTCTCAGCGATGAATTTGGCTCTCCAGGTTGGGGACCTCTTGTGTAAGTAAATGCAACTACATAATAAAACTGCAACAGTATTAATATTAGTACTAAAGGCTGTGACACCTTGCTGTCTCACCTGACTTGTGTATAAGGTGTTTGTTGTCAGACCTGAAATACAGCACACTACCACCCCTGCAATGGCCAACAGTGACCAAAGAGACAACACAATATAATAATATGTTAGAGATCTTTTAGAGACAATACTCTTGTTGTTTAGTTATTAAGATTGACATTTAGGTATCTTTGCCTATCGATGGAGCATTGTACCAGGAGCGTGTGGAGTCAATTACACACTCATGACCTTTCATGAACGAAAACTGTTTAACATTAACCAACTTGTGGTGAGGTTTATTGGACTTAAATTCAAGTCAGACAATGCTTACCACTTCCATGTATGACTGTCAATCAAATGGCCTAAATGGTTGCCGGCAGTCACATGATTGGCTGCCATACGAGTGAATGAATAAGATTGGCTGACTTGGCTTTAGTTCTTCTTTAACTAACCTAAGCCAAACACCAGCATTTTCAAGTAGACCAAAACTGGAGATTAACTATCTCGGGTTTTGTCTGTCAGGCATCCCTCTAGCTGCACTCCTCCAGCTGTGGGGGCTGTGTCAGCCATTCAGATAGGGAAAGTTTGGGGGACGCCACCGTGTCCATACATGCTGAAAGTTCCATTTTACAAGCTTTGCACACAAGGGAGAATGCCAATTTCTCAGGGGCAAAGACCAGGGGTGTTGCCGGTCACTGAACTTCCACTTTAAAGGTTATAGATATACATGGTCATCGCAAAAGTAAAATCTACAGCTTTGACCACATGAATTACAATAAATATATATCCAAATTTGAAGCTGGCAAATTTGCATTATACCAGACACTACTCAATACTCACCATCAAGCCATTGCCACCATATTACTCAAACTTATCACATCAAGTAGCCCCTAGCGACAAGAAGTTCCAACTGGAGTACCACCAAGGAGGTGATCCATTATACAATTTACCAAAATAAGTAGGCCACAGGCCTCATCACTTTTAAAGATAAAGTTGATGTTTTATTGTTAAAATAATAGACCTAAAATACACCAGCTTGTGGTGCACTGCCAAAGTGCCCCCTCCTGGGGTACACATACTTCAGGTGGCCTAGATGATACAAAATACTTAAACAAAAAAAATACCATTTTGTGAGTACTCACCTGAAAAATGGATATTGTTGGTGTGCCACACACCCCGCTTCACTTTTAAATATTCTTCACTTAATGGGTTAACTCGCCGCCAGGTGACGTAGTGCAGAGAGGAAGTCTTGTAACGAGCCCCCTTCCGGCCTATATATACCTGGTACCTCCCTTCAATCACCAGTATATTAAAAAAGAAGAAAGACAAGGTACAAGTATTCCACCGGCAACCTCAAAATCAATTTTGATATAAATAAAAAGGCTTCACCATATAAAAGCTTCGGAAATACCGAAAAGGGTGGGAGTGAAGCGGGGTGTGTGGCACACCAACAATATCCATTTTTCAGGTGAGTACTCACAAAATGGTATTATTCTTGGTGTGCCACACACCCCGCTTCACTTTTAAATATTCTTCACTTAATGGGACATCCAAAAGCAGTGACCACAAGGGATGGGCATCTCAAGGCCAGGTGAAGCATAACTTAAATGACTGCAGTCTGCAGAACTTTGCGGCCAAAAACAGCATCCGCTGAGGCTCGCACATCAACTTTGTAAAACTTGAAAAAGTTTGGTGCTGAAAAGCCCAAGACGCCCCAACGGCGCGAGTAGAATGAGCAGTGATACGAAAAGGGGGAAGTCTTCCCTTAGCAGAATAGGCCGCAGTAACGGCCTGACGTATCCACTTGCTAATGGCAGATTTGGCTGGTGCCAAACCCTTCTTAGGCCCATGGGGCACAACAAAAAAGGAATCCGTCCTACGAAAAGGAGACGTGATAATCAAGTAGTACTTAACACAGCGTACTACATCCAAACAACCTTAGGAAGAAAGTCTGGCTTGAACCGAAAGACCACTTTATCCTGATGCCTCTCAAAGTAAGGCGCCTGGATAGACAAGGCCGCCAACTCCGAGACACGCCGGACCGAAGTGATCGCTACCAAGAAGACAATCTTCTGAGTCAGGGTAGACAAAGCAATATCTTGCAAAGGCTCAAAAGGAGGAGCCTGAAGAGCAGAAAGAACCAAAATCAAATCCCAAACCGGGAGTAATGGTTTCCTGGGAGGCGTAACCCCCTGGAAAAAAGTTTTAACTAAAGGCTTAAGCGCAACATGCTTCTGAAAAAAGATAGATAAGGCAGAGACCTGCCCTTTCAATGTACTTAGCTGGAGACCAGAGTCCAGCCCTGATTGTAAAAACTCCAGAATCCTGGAGACCGAAAAGACCCTACAAGGAAAAGATCTTATCTCACACCAAGCGATATAGGCTTTCCAGGTCCTATAGTAGGTGATGGAAGAAGACCTCTTCCGGGCACTGATCAGAGTCTTAATGACTGAATCAGAAAGACCCTCCTCCTTCAGGATGGAGGTTTCAGCAGCCAGGCCATCAAACCCAGCGCTGGTAAATTGGGGTAACACAATTGACCCTGAGTGAGCAGATCGGGCCGAAGAGGCAGAACGAACTGGTCTACTGCCAGCCGAACGATGTCTGCGAACCTCACTCGCCTTGGCCACCCTGGGGCCACGAGAATGGCGAACACCTTTTCCAGAGCCAACTTCTGAAGCACCCTGCCCAGCATGGGCATCGGAGGAAACAGGTATAGAAATCCCAGAACTCCCCAGCTCAGGGACATGGCGTCCACTGCCAGAGCCAGAGGAACCTGGGAGAGCGACACGAAGTTCGGGAGCCTGTGATTGTGACGAGAGGCAAACAGGCCCACCTCCGGGGTCCCCCACCTGAGACACAGTGAGCGAAACACATGAGGATGGAGAGCCTATTCTCCCAGACGGGGAGAGCCCCTGCTCAACCGGTCCGCTACCTGGTTCTTCACCTCTGGAATGTAAACCGCCGAGAGACAAGGAACATGGGACACCGCCCAGGTCAGGATCAGGGACACTGCTCTGAGAGCACTCAGACTGCGAGTCCTTCCCTGAAGACCGATGTAAGCAACCGCTGTTTGATTGTCTGAACGCATCTGGGCCGGAAGGCCCAGAACGAGCTGAGTCAGGAGAGCAAGCACCTGACGGATGGTTCTCAGTTTCAGAATATTGATGGGTAAGTGGGGCCTTTGAGGTCCCCACTGCCCCTGAAACTGCAGCTCCTTCCAGAATCCGTCCCATCCCGACAGACTGGCGTCCGTGGTGACAATTTCCCAAAGGAGGGTCAGGCAAAACCTGCCCTACACCAGATTGGTCGAGACCAACCACCACAGGAGGGACCCGGGAGGACAACTGGAAGGACTGATCCAGCGACCGAGGCTGCTGGTCCCAAGACGCTAACCGAAAAAGCTGAAGCGTTCTCGTGTGAACTTGGGCAAAAGGAAGAAACACTCTGTGTTGATGAGAGTCTAGGACGGGACGAACCGACCCATCTCTCTCGGGGACTGCGAAAAGATTGGAGTAGAAAACGAGGCCCATCTCTAAGCGCGGCACCGGCCGGATGACCGCTATCTCTAACAGATTCCTTACCGATGCCAGGAGCCCCTGCGTGGCCAAAGGATCGATGGGCCCCGAGACCGAACGAACCGTGAAGGAGGGTGAGACCCGAATTCCGGGTCGCAACCGGCCGACACTACCTCCTGGATCCATCTGCCTGGAGCCACTTGGTTCCAAACCTGGGAGAAGTGTCGCAATAGTCCCCCCACCCGCACGGGTGAGGGCAGCCCCTCATTGTTGAGTGGGCTTGTCAGCAGGTTTGGGCTTGGTGCCCTAGGACTGAGCGGGCCGGCCACGGCCTCTCCCCCGAGTCCAACCTGCACCTCTGGTAGCGGGAAAGGAAGCACCCCTGCCCGCTCTGAATCCTCGAAAGGAAGGCCTACCGAAACCTGCCCCCCTAAAGGGGACACGAGGCCTCTTGCGTTGTGGCATCTTACCACCCTTTGCGACTGAATCAATTTTCTCCCCAAACAGACGCAACCCCAAAAAGGGGAGAGCTGTGAGCACCCTTTTAGAAGCCGCGTCTGCTGACCACTGACGCAGCCATACTGACCTGCGAATAGCCACCAGCATAGCCGCTGCCTTGCTACTCATAGCCAGTGCATCGTCCTGAGCGGATAGGACATAGGACACGAAAGATTCACACTGCTTAAGCGCAGTAAACTGTTTACAAGCGGGATTGAGATCCTCATAAAGCCCCTGAAATAAAGACTTAATCGCCAATAGCAGAAGGGCTGAAGCACACACTGGGCGCAATGCAGACCCGGAGTAAACAAAGCCATGGCGCGCGTATTGGTCAATCCGACGATCCTCCCCATCCTTAGGGACAGTGGTCTCAGCAGACTGTACCATAGCCGTGCTGGAGAGCCCTAGCACAGGGGTATCGACGTCAGGAGGGACAGACCAAAGCTTTACCAACTCTGGCGGAAAAGGATAACGCTTTTCCCAACTGGAAGGGATTCCAGATAACCGCGTGGGATGTTCCCATTCCTTAAGAACCACCCTCTCAAAGTGGTGTTGTCTGGGAAAAACCCAACGCGGCTGAGGCTCCTTAAATAACTGACCCTTTGGCAGGGTGGCCGCCTCAGGTGGATCTAAATTCAAAATTTTAAACATTTGAGCCAGAATGGAGGGGGTGTCAAAAACAACCCCCTCCGACCAATCGCCAATCACATCAGCCTCAAGCTGACCTGTAGGCTCATCTGACTCCAACGGGAATTCATCCTCGTCCGAGGATCCATCGGGCCATTCCACAGGCTCACATAACTCGTCCTGTGGAGCCGAAGGTACCGGAGTCAGGTGCCTCCGTTTTGCAGCGGCCTTTAACGCTGCTTTAACGGGCACTACTTTCCGGGGGCTGAGCTGTGCCGCGCCGCCACCTCGGAATGCGAATCCCCACTTTTGGCAGTGCCATGCGGGGTCCGGAACAGGGAGGGAGAGGTAGGAGATGATGAAGGATGCGATGGGCCCGCAGCCGAAGCAACGGACTGGCGCGTAATAGTCTGCTTTGCACAAGGGATGCAAATAAAGACATCATCAGCTGGGAGTGGAGCCCCACAACCTACGCACCCCCCGAAAGGCTCAGCAGAACCGTTTCCGGCAATAACGGAAGCCTCCATATGGTGATTTATGGTATTCGCAATACTTGGGTCTTTTAAGGCATAGGCCAACCCGGGATGCCCCCTTATTTGTAAAAGGGAGGATTTTTTTTTTTTTTTTTTGTTTGTTTTTTAAATTAAGTTAAGGTCCCCTTTAATAAAAAATATATATATATATATATATATATATATATATATATATATATTATATATATACAAGCATTTATAATATATCCTAATAAATAGCCAGGCAACATAGAGCCGGAGGGCCACCATAAACAGGGATCCCGGGATCTGTAAGGCAAGAGAAATCACAATCAGATCCTCACATGTGTGCAACAATTATATATGCATGGCACCAAAGTGCCTTAAAATATGAGCAAAACCATGCCCCCTAATAACAAATAACTCCCCCCATATCCAACACAAGAAGAAATGAAATTCCCACTTAACGGCCCCACCCAGGTGGGGGCGCTTACCTGGCCAAGCGAGAGCAGCAGCCGGAGTGCAAGACAGCAGCCAGCAGCCGCAGCACCGGAGACCAAGTGCGGCCGCGCGCCCACGTGACTTCCCTCTTTGAAGGGAAGTGAAACTGGGGCCGTCGCACGACGCCGCATGACGCCGCCGCCACGCCCCCGTTGCCGCGTCACCGGGACCCGCCCTGTACGCTGATCAGTGCAGCCAATTCAGCTGGGGATTACACCAGATGGGCCACTACACGTGCGCCCAGGCAGCGGATAGCCGCATTGCCCCACGCATGAGGTCGAGCGGTAGGAGCTAAGCTCCTAGGCACTTAAAGTGCCATCTACCATTTGCCCAGTGAGCAGCCTAGGCTGGGAGGCTTCCATTCCACCATCAAGGTATAAACACTCAAACCGGGCAGAAATAGACCAAAAGGGGGGTGCCGGGGTAAAAACCCCGGCCTACCTGTAAGCAGGAGACTTCCATCTTCTGACTTGTCGTCAAGCAGAGAGAAAAATACTGGTGATTGAAGGGAGGTACCAGGTATATATAGGCCGGAAGGGGGCTCGTTACAAGACTTCCTCTCTGCACTACGTCACCTGGCGGCGAGTTAACCCATTAAGTGAAGAATATTTAAAAGTGAAGCGGGGTGTGTGGCACACCAAGAATATAGATAGTATATATTTTAAAACTATTAGGTTGTGAGGACGGAGGGCTCACAGGCTGTGAGAGTAAGTGGGTTGGCTTCCTTGTAGACCTGAACCCCACCTGGCAAAGAGCTGCCGGAGGGTTAACAGAGGAAATCCCCATTGGCATCTGGCAAGTGGACAACGGGAGCAAAATAGGAGCCAACATTTCTGAATGACCGCTTACTTTGTTAAACTCCGCATTGAATCTTAAAATAGAATGTGTTGAGGCCAACACAAACTTTGCATAAGGCTAGTAATTGCATGGTGATTTTATAGTGTAGTGTCAAACTGGACAGATGAGACAAGGAAAGCAGGCTTTAGAAGCTCAGTGACCATGGTAACAGGCTCTCTTTACATATTTTTTTTTACAGTTTTTAAATGATGGTCCTTTACAGAGTGACAATAAAGGACTGGCAGGATTGTAAACTGCGGAGAGGTTTCACCTATTGACAGAGTATACCAAACACAAGCATTCACATATTGTCTGATCAGCTAAGCCTGACAAGCAGCACCTACCCTTGCCTGTTACCACTAGCAGTGCATGTAGATGCCACATTTACTGCCAAACTTTATGATTTGTATTTATAGACACGTTTAAATACACCCTCCACAGAACATGATGATAGGCTACTGAATGCATTGGGGGGGGGGGGGGGGGGATATTGAAGAGGCACCACCTGCCTAGTCGTTGGAAGTGGGAGGTCACACAATCCATTTTTATTTTGGGGGGAGGGTTGATGCTACACTCCTGCACAATGCACCACCCTACATAAGGACAGCCCTGCTTGAATCACAGTAGGTCTATTGTGTACCTTGAGCATCTTCTAATGTTATTTTGCTCTTGGCATGTTTGAGGGACCACCCTTCTCGAGTCTATGAGACATCCCAAATAATTTTGCCCTGCTGGCTGAACCCCCAGGAGTTGCCCAATCAACTCACTTGTTCCCTCAGCTCTCAACACATTCTGGTGCAGAAACAACATGCCCCCTGAACTGTATTCTAGCTAGGCATGTACACATGTCCGGTCTTTCAAAATGGCTGACGTAGGCACACCCAAAGCTAGAGATGGAGCAGGGATGCGGCAGGCAACTCGCTCCATTCAGAAGGAATCTGAATGGCACAAGAACAGCTGCTTAAAGTGGACCAACACCCAGGGGGGATCGGCCCGGGGATCAGATCTCTCCCCGCGGGGCATCCGAAATCGGGACGTCCCGCGGGGTGAAACCCCCCAGGAAGCCCACAATCCTACCTTTTCCACGTTCCAGCGGCGCATGCACGTCCGCTGCCTCCCGCGCGTCCCTCTAGCAGGGCACGCTCCCGCGCTGGCTGTTTGTGAATGGCCGGCGCGGGTGCGCTCCCTGTAAGAGGGACGCGCGGGAGGCAGCGGCGGACACGCTCTGCTTGTCCGGCGGCGGGGATTGGCTGCAGCGGTCACGTGGGAGTGGGGTGAGGTGAGTTTTCGGGGCTTTCGGGGGGTTTCACTCACCGATCGGGGTGCCCCACCGAAGTGGACCAAAACCCAGGATAGTCAAAATCCTGGGTGTTGGTCCACTTTAACTGAGCTGTAGGAAGGAGAAAAATGTAAGTTTACAGGTGATTCCGGTGATACCCAAGAAAATAAAAATCTTTGATTTTGTTCCTTTTTAATCCCTTTGTCTTCCTCGATATAATAATTAGTTAGCCATTAAGATAACTGAGAATCTACAGCATAAGGAACTACAGCATAAGGAGATACAGCATGAGGAGGAGATACAGTAGCAAGTAGGGCCTACATTATATTTGCCCCTGTAATGCAACTGTCCATAAATCGCTGAAAGTTTAGTAACCTGCCACTTGAGAATGATGGGACTCAGCGCCAATTGCTTCTAAAACTGAAGCTTCCTTGTAAAACACTGACACGGTGTCAGACAGTGATGTGGTAAAGCAGAGGCCTCAGGGTACCAAGCTGAGCTAAGCATAATCAGTCTTCATGACCACAGAAAAAATATATTATCACCGTTACAGCTTCACAGATAATTCAATAACTAGTAAAGTGAATCAACCAAAGCAAGGCCACTGCAATAACTATAACTAGTCTATAATGCTTAGGTCACAACCAAGCCCCCAAAACCAATTCCTATTTCCAAACCTGATGACACTGCAATGATTGCAATCTTACCACCCAATATAGCAACCCATGCAAGTGTGCACACCCTGCTGTACTATACAATGCTCTCCACATTACCTATGTAACCCCATAACTGTATTCAACGTGTTTTGCCCTTTTAATAAGGTTTGGTTGAGCCGACTGCTGACCCAGTCATGTTTCTCTTCCATATGACTCTGCAGCTCAAATAAACCATCCTATGCGCCAACTACTATATATTTAATATATTTTATACCAACACTTCTGGGCCCCCATCAATTGTGATCCATTTATACCACTAGGCATCTTCCAAAAGCTCCCAAATAGTCTTGTGGCCCACTTAGAATTTACTGCACATTCTCAGTACCATTGTAATGGTAAATCGAGCTTTGCATCTGAGAACCATGCCCCCTTAGAGTATGGAGTATACCATTTTTTGGTGGACTCAAAGTGCAACACTTTATAGGGTGATGTGTGTGGCTTACGCACAGGCGTTTAAGGAACAAATCTCCTTTGTGTAAATAGGTGCAGCCCTGCTCCCGAACATACACTTAAACCAGACCAAGACCAGTTTTTCATTTGATGGGTATTGATCCCTCAGACAGAGAATAAGAACAAGCTGGGGGGGGATCCAGAACGCCCGATATCCTTACCTTCGGGGACGCGACCATGGCCCACGACCACCCATCGGCCAATCGTGGGACTCCTTTCCCGCAGCTGGCTCGAGGTGAAGGTAAGGATATCAGACGTTCTTGGGGGTTATGTTAGATGGGGGCTCCAGCATGCTGGATACCCCCCCACCCCCTCAAAGCTGAAATGCTGCCTCATCAGTTTTCTAGTGGTAGCAGCCATTTTGGAGCTTCCTTTCCCAGTATCTCAGCCATGCTGCTGGATTCAATTGATATAACTGACAATGCACAGTAACAGGAAACCCAGCAGCCCTTACTGTTTTCAGGTGGCCTGCAGATCCATGAGCCGCCATTTGTTATGTTGGTCCATTTTAAGTCATTTTTGATTGTTGGTCCACTTTAAAGAACAACTTGTATATCTCTGGTCCATAAAGGGTTACTAAACCATCCCCCCCAAAAAAACAAACAGGCACTCACCCACGCAGCAGCTGCAGTTTTGTCCACCGCTTGCAGACCCTCCAGGTTTCAGAGAACAAGGGCTGGGGGTCGCTGATGGCCTGAGCCCGGCAGCTTCTGCCAGATCGCGCTAGTCCCTGGGCACCGCCTATCCATTGCAATGGAGGGGTGGGCCTGGCCCACCCCTCCATTGCATTGAATGGACAGCGCTGCGTGACTGACGTGAGGGGCTGGACAGTGCATAAGGCATCAGGAGCGCCATTCTCGGGAACCAGGAGGTTTTGTTTCTGAGTGTCAGACTGGCCTGTTTTTTTTTGGGGGGGGGTATCCCACAAATGTTAGCAAAGTGGGATATTTAAGTGTCCCCAGGGTTTTGGGGGGACAGTGGGACAAATTGACTCAAAGTGGAACAAGTTACATAGCAGTGATGCATACGAGCACTGCGCGTAAAGGGCTCTGATCCACAGCGATGATTGAGAACATCTAAGCATTACTCAGACCTGCCAAGTTAGGTGGAAGTGCTCAGGTGCTAAGTTGTCAGTGCCGTAGCTGGGCATCTGGGTATGTGCACCCAAACCATTCCGGCTAACATAAGCAAAACCATTAGGAAGATTGTGTGGCATTTTAAAGTGCTGCATGACATACTGGATATCTCACACTGCTAGGGAGGCAACCACCAAATAAATATGCATATCTGATACATATTAGCGTATGGTTACCACAGGGATTTAAAAAATAGACGAATAACCACCAAAAAGGAAACTCATTCAGGCTTTAATAGCAGATAAAGGCCCTCAATTATATCTCAATTATCTCTGAAAAAATCTCTAAATCAAAAATGGAAAGGTTTTGTATTCTCATACAATTTGTAGACTACCCCTGCTCTTGTCCACTACTGGGCATATAACCAGTGATGAGGATAGGCATGGTAAACAAGAAACGTATATGGGTAATGTATATTGCTAGCCCATCCTTTTCTCAGGTGTCACAGAAGTGACTAACAAGTCCAGCAAGGTAACATAGTGCAGAAGTTGCGAAACAATGAGAGTGGAGTAATGGAAAGTCTCCAGTGATGAAAGATTCTCGGGTGATACCGTAAAACACTGAATAGGAGGGAAAATCACTGTGTAATCCTAAATTAGCTTCTAACATGGAGAATGTTTGCCATGGGCAGCTTCTTCCAATCACACATCAGCATCTCCTCCTGGTAATGATTGTTTTATCCGGTCAACAAAAGGGTCCACACTACTGGAAAACTAGATTGAGTATTGCGTCTATGAAGGTCCTCCTTTATCCAGGTCATGGTATGCAGATGGACTTGTGGTGTTATTTTCTTGAAGATATTACGCTAGTGATGTGACTGACTTTCTCAATTCAGAGTAAGGATGTTGATGAAAGCCACTCGGACGACTAGCAAAACCTCTTACACAGCAAGTCCAGTAGCTTTGATTTATTCCTACAGATATAGATGTAAGCGTATGTGGAGTATGGCCATGCTAGCTCCTTTTAGATCAGCATGGCTGGCTGGATATGCTCAAGGAAATCTAGAAGATGATGCCTGAAAACTTTGCCTGGCTACATATGTCAAAGGTGTTCAGTAATTACATATTTTCTGTCCTAAACACACATAAAGGACTAACTTTTTAGCAAATTAAAGCGAACCAAATCCCAGGTTTTCACCTTGGTTTTAGTTCACTTTACTGAGGCCATCCGACTTGGGATCCCCCTGTTTGTGAAACACCAGGTAAACCAGACCTTGCTCCATACTCCCATGGTGAATGGCGCAGTGAACGGAGTGTGGTGCGCCTTCCATCGGCCAATCTTCTCCGACTGCTCATGCCAGTGCATCCCGATTAGTTACTTCCCTGATGTGTGAAATGCTCAAGATCACTGTGAAACTCATGTTCTCGGCAAACCCACTGAGCATACTCGGGCAATGGCAATATCCCTTCTGCTTATCTGTTCTCCCTCACCTTGCCCATCTGTATGGCCAGAGCAGGCAAGCACAGCGGAACAGAAGTGACTATTAGGATGCCTTATGCTCCCGTTTCAGTCAGCTTTCTATGCTCAGAAATTTGACAAGAAGCCAACAAAAGCTCCATGGGATCCCTAGTGAGGTAAGAATACAATGCTTTCCATCATTTTCCACACAGCAGGGGCATCCCAAACCAGAATGCCCCTAAAAGAGCAGTGAGAAAATCCGCCCAACGCTAACCCTCTACCTCCACAGACAGAATATCAGCTTTCTAAGCTACACAATTGTATGGTTTCTTTTTCCACAGCATTAAGCGGCAAAAGACTGAGGAGGCTGTGCACTAAGCAAAGGATTCAAGGGTTGTTTTGCTATATAGCTCATACACTGCAACATAAGTACAACAAGATGAAATGCTCATTATTCCAGCATGTCTCTAAGGGGAGACATGGCTGGTTTCGGACCTGAAGGAATATTTGTGTCCACGTCTGCTTCCAGACCCCAGAACTGTACATCATCTCCATCTAGCAACATGAAATTATGTCCGCTCCTCTAACCACTACCAACCTCATGGCTCATAAGGACTAGGCTATGCCCTATTGTATTACCAACCCATCTCAGTTTGGGGAAGCATGAAAAACATGGTCAGAGTGAAACTTATGTATCTAGCATGCCACTTTTGCAACGTAAACCCTGGACACATTGTAGATAGTGCAGAGGCAATTTCTCTGTAAAAGCAACATAACTGGATACAACGGATTGCGTGTACAGTTTCAAAAAGCATGTATAATTACACTTAGGTCCACATCCAATGGGACACTAAACTTACTTATCCCCTTATATGATCAGTTCTGCATTAGAGAGATACTTGCCTGTTCCTAGCACAGCTCCATTTGATTGGGGACAGGGAAAGGGGCCCCTTCCGCCATCATACAGAGCTCCATAAAGGAAAGGGTGAGCATACTCAATTTATGGCTCATGGGTTAAGTAGGTTAGATTCCCCTGTCTGACACGATTACAAGGGAGAGTTTCAGCGGTCTATACTCTACTAATTGAGCAAACCCCACTTGCCTAGAATGCACTATAAGGTTGTCTAGTGCAGAGGTCTATAACCAACAGATAGGTTCCTTAAAGCTCAATGAGCATGCCCCCCCCCCCCCCCCCCCCAAGCAACAACTAAATATGGGGCACATCACTTCTCTTACCCATAGAATGCTAATACCCCAGCTTTCCCAAGAGATAAAAATGGCAGAATTGTGCAGGTACAGAACATTTACCACACTCTAGTTTCCCAGCATCCTTCCTCTGTGCGTCCCAGGAATGTGACAGGCATGGATGGTGAGAAACAGTACGGTGCTGAAAATGGCAAGGACAGGTAAGTGGCAAACTTCTACGCCTGCCTATATTTGGCTGTATGTTGGGTATCCCTGTCCTAGTATATGATTAGTTTTAGGCAACAGCCACAATGCAGCAACACATACAAATGGCAGCAATACTGGACTGCAACCACACTACCTTGCTATAAGATCAGACTGTGTATTCAGGTTGTGTGTGCCATCCATAGCCTTGGCACCCAACATCTTTTCTTTTCATGGCATTGGCCGATGCCCAGATATCTAAATGCTCCAGATAGCTACCTACACCATGCCTTAGCCACAGACATAGCTACAAGCTATAGAAACATCTATAAATAATAATAAGAAGCTCATCACCAAGCTATGAATCATCTAAAGCCTTTATTAAAAAAATACATTCTAAAAATATATGATTTTTACCTTCCTCCATACACTCCAGCTGATCAAAGGAATCATCATACAGAGGCTCCTGTTCGCTCTCACAGTCACACTCATAGCTTTCCTCTTCCGTTAGCGGCTCCACAAAGGACATCATTAGAATTGAAATATCCCAGAGTCCTTGGAGAAATAGCCTTGGGGCATTAAGGGTTAAAGGCCCCTGGTGGCTGGCCCCTTAAGGGCCACATGTATGGCACAGGGGCCAGGCAGCGGGAGACCAGCTCAGTCACATAGTTGAAGTGCAGGGTGATATGAACACAGCTGAGCAGTCTCGCCTGTGACACAATATATGTGTACAAGGCAGAAGCAGCACCTGGGAACCGCCCATGTGTCAGGCTGCACCTGGAGCAGCCCGGTGTGCATTGCTCAGCCCTGAATACAGCCAATGACTTACTGACCACACAGCCAGCAATGGGACACGCTGAAAATAGAAGGCTTTCATCCTCCCCTTTCCAACCTGCATGGTAAATTCCACATCAGTGTCATAGCAACCTGCTGAAAGAAAGTCCTGGCTGCTACTACACCTTGCTGAGAGGTGTCGTCTTGCCATTGATCCATTAACCCTGCAGGGTACACAGGGCCAATCACATTCCACTAAATAATGGCCAGGCCCGGGGGAGTCATTGTAGTGTTTACCAGTTCCAGCTTAGCTGTAACCAGGACAGTCTCATTGGGATGTCGTATCGACTGCAGGAATAGTGTGTGTGTGTATATATATATAATTTTTTTTTCACAGAAAACTTTTTGGCACTACCAACAGCGGTTCATGATGCTGGCTTCAATTGTAATCTCTCTTGCAACTTCTCTCGCAATCGTAGCAACAAATTGTAATAGAAAATCATAGGAAGTTTGTAATATTCAACTACCCTGAACAATCTTTCATATTTCTGACCAAAATGTGATACCTAGAAACCTTTATTCCTAGATTTTCCAGCAGAAGCTTTTATAATTCTGTTACAGTGGCCCAAAACCCAGGATTTTCACTCGGGATTTGGTCCGTCCTCCTGAGGCACCCTGGTTTTGGATACCCCACTTTGTGGAACACTGCAGTTCACCTCTCCCCCGGCCCAAAAGCACAAAAATGCAGCCTCTCGCCCAATCAGTTTCTTGGGCCGTGTATATTAAAGTGGACCAACACCCAGGATTTTGACTATCCTGGGTCTTGGTCCACTTCGGTGGGGCACCCCCGATCGGGGTGCCCGGCTGTGTGAAACCCCCCCGAACAACTCACCTCTCCCCGCGCCGACGGACAAGCCGCGGACAAGCGGCTCCTCCGGCGCCGCCTCCCACGCGTCCCTCTTGACGCGCGCGTGCCCGCGCCGGCCATTCACAGACGGCCGGCGCGGGCACGTCTAGAGGGGCGCGAGGGAGGCGGCGGCGGCTAGATAAGATAAGGTAAGGAGTTTGGGGTGTTTGGGGGGGTTTCACCCCGCGGGACATCCCAATCTCGGATGTCCCGCGGGGAGGGAGGTGATCGGCCCGGGAATCTTATAGATTCCCGGGCCGATCACCCGTGGGTGTTGGTCCACTTTAATGTGCAGCTGGAGAAGCTGAATGGAATACCAGCCGCACACATTGGCAGCACATGGCCACACACAGCCATTCAGCTGCAGCGGGCATGGACGCGCACACTCGAAAGAGGATGCAAGTGATGCCAGCACCGGGCCCGGTGTTTGAGATCATAGACCAAAGGGGAGAATTATTTTGTTTTAATTGGGTTTAATTCTTCAAAGACCAGCCCAGGGGCAATTATAAAAATGATGTAAAAGATTAATATATGCAGGCAGGTTCATGGACAGGACATGACTGAAGTGCTCGAGCAAGGCCCCTAACCTCCCCAGGTGCCATTGCTAGTGCAGCTCACCGCTCCGGCACATGTGCACTCACTGCTTGTGTTGGGTCTCCGTGCATAAATGATGTAAATGGTGATGGCCATCAGAGGTCACATTACCGCCAAATTTAGTGTAATATACATGTACATTTTCTCTAACACGCATCCTAAATCCTTTACTGCGTACAAAGTTTTCTCCAATGAATGACAGTAGTAGCAATTTACCTCCTGGCTGCAGAGCTGGCATTTGTTACAATGTGTTACAAGCGCTGCTGAGATAACTGTAAACAAAATTTACATTGTATCAAATTGTTACATCTCTCCTCAGTCAGACATGTTCTTAAAGCTTTCCAGCAACACCCCTCTTCTGCATGTAACGACATGTCAGTACACACGCCCTGCTAGAGGGATAGCGGCCGCAGCTCGCACATGCACCGTTGGACCGGGAAAGAAGGTAAAAGTGTATGGGGCAACCTGGGGGGTTTCACACAGCAGGGCATCCCAATTTTGGATGCCCCGGGGGGAGGGAATTGATCAGCACGGGCTGATCGGCGTGGGTTTTGGTTAATTACAGCAAATTGCTTACTCCTCCTTGACTGAAAATACTCCTTCAAGATGATGGGAAGAGTCTAGTGCAGCGATACTCAACTGGCGGACCGGGGTCCGAATGCGGACCTCAGTGCCAAATTTCTGGACCCCTGCCCTGAGAGCCCTGCACTCAGTTACTTCTGTGTTGCCGTGCTCAGAACTGTCCCCTTTACTTGATCGGCGATATAGTGCTTAGTCTCCCTGCCAGTGTCATGACTTTGCTGCCTGGCACGTAGCATTGCAATATAAAGTACTGCACGGACAGGAAGTGGCATTGCAAGGTGCACACAAACTTTGTTTCTCGGTCTCTTTGCCCCATCCAATCCAGTCCCGCCAGCTCAGCTCCATCCATTCCTACCCCCCCCCCAAGCTCTGCCCATCCATCCCTTTTCTAGTTTTGGCTGTGGAATCCAACCCCCCAGTGCACGGATTTCTAACTATCCACCCTCCACGACACCCCCCGCCCGGACCTTCACCTCTCACCTGATGCCCTTCACGAGAGGTTGTTGAGTACCCCTGGTCTAGTGTGACCTCTGATGGCCGTATATGTAAAAAAAAGTACCTAAAGACATTCATAAACAGTTGTCTGGTTCATTACAGTACATGTATGTGTTTTTTTTTTCTTATAATTTTTCCAGTAAAAAATAATACCTAGAATGTACAAACCTGCTAATGCATTTGTACTTTTTTTGAAAGCCATTTAAACTGCTGTAGTTTGTCTAATGAGATAAGAAGTCCTTCCAGGACAGGTTTAGAATGAATACACTTAAACCCCCGCACATGCAATTATATCATTATGTTGTGAAGGAAGTGAAGCATGTACAGTGTCGCCTGGAAGAGTTTCGGCTTACTTTCCAAGTAGCAGATCATGTTGGGGCTGGGATCACATTTCAGAAAGGGAATGACATGAGATGAGCTGCCATGTGCTCAGATATCCAGCCATCACCTGCAGCCAATACTACACACACAGGGAAGATAGAAAATTAAATATTTTGCATCATTCATATGGCTTTAAAGAGGAACGAATGTCAATCAGCCAATGCTTACCACTTCCTCCTTTGTTTGTATGGCTACCAATCATTACAGGTGACGGAAGGCACATGGAACCTGAATGGGTGCTGCAAAGGATTGAGTGCTAATCATTGGCTGAGCTGACAGTTTCTCCTCAAAGCAGAATTATGGCCGACTAAATACACTGTTCAAATAATAAAGTATTTTTTATGGTTCAGGGTATGTTTTTAGCACATGGCTGCTAAACTCTTTCACCAAATATTTGGCAGTCAAAAAAAAAATGTTTCTCAGTTTAAAAAAAAAGTGCTTACAGACTGGTCCACTTAGTCTGTGATTCATCTTGCAATGCCTCTAGTGATGGCAGTTTTCAGATTCCACCTGAGCTCAGGTGATAGAATAATTGTCTGAGCTTAAAGCGGAACTTCACTGAAAACTGCCCCCCCCCCCCCCCCGTCCTGCCACCCTTCCCTGGCGCTGAGGCAGGGCGGGGGGTTACAAACTGTGCTCCGGATCCTGGGCACCACCATCTTAAGTGGCAGACACAGAGCCGCATTCAAGTGAATGGGCGGCAGGAGCACGCACGGAGCCAGGGGATGCAGCTTTACTGGAGGACGGCACAGGTAAGAGTGGTAAGAGTTTTCTTTTATTTGTAACCCCCCCTCATCCAGCACCATCCTCCCAGTGTGCCACAGCGCCAGGGTAGGGTGGCAGAGTGGAAACGAACACGAAAAAAATGTAGCCGGCTGTGTGCTGGACCTCCAAACCTGCACTGGGTATTTTTTTTTTTTATTTTCGTTCCGCTTTATGTAACTTATCCTCTCACTATCCAGCATTTATATGGATGTTTAATATTAAAACATATTTGGATTAAGCTCCTTAACAGCAAATCAGGATGCTCATCTATATGAAGCCCCTCCCCCACTTTTACCCATGGCTCCCTAAACAATCGGGAGCAAGAGCTCCCCAGCATCTCTAAGATACAGCCACTCTTGCTCCCTATTGCTGTAAACAGAGACGTTTGCCGTGCATTAATATGCATGGCAGATGGCTCTGATTGGACAGGGGCTTGTGCATGCGCCATAAGCCCGGGAAAAGGTGAGTTTTTTATGGGCAATCTGGGGGGGGGGTCACACAGCAGGGCATCTCAAATCAGGATGTCATGGGGGCAAGGATAGTCAAAATCCAGGGTTTTGTTCTGCTTTAAAGGGATACTAAAGTCACAAAGCAGCAGTCATTTCCTTTTCCGATCACGTATGCCTCTATGATTTGACAGGGGTGTTCAAGCCTCCTCAAGAGCCACCAAAAGGCCAGCTCTCCACACGCATAAATAGCTTGTTTTACTCACCTTCGTAACGAGCCAGTGGCGAGAACAGAGTCCCGCGATTGGCCGACGGGCGGTCACGTGGGTGCAGTCGCGTCCTCTGTGCCGGCCACCGGCAGGACCTGCCCACGTGACCGCCTGGCGGCCAATCGCGGGACTCCGTTCTCGCCGCTGGCTCATTACAATGGTGAGTAAAACAAGCTATTTATGAGTTTTGCTGCGAGGGGGGCTCCAGTATTCTGGATGCCCCCCCTCACTTCTTACAATGACCACACAACCAGACCAACACCCGTTAAGGTAAAAACGGGTGTCGGTCCGGTTTCAGTGTGAACACGTGTGTCATATGACTAGGGCTGGATGGGTCAAGTTTACCAGACTCTGAAAGAACTATTGAAGCTGGAGCAGGCGGAGCAGTTTTGCTGATGTTCCTTGTTTCGGCCACAGGATCGGGGGTGCCCCGTTGCGTGAAACCCTCCAGATCGCCTAAGCCAAGCCTTCCTGGTCCTACAGCGCATGTGTGGCGATGTCATGTCAACTAAGCTTCATCTAAGGCCAGTGGCTCTGAGTGCACTGACAGCCGCATCCCCCGCTTCCCTCTAACAGGGAGTGTGCCCGCGACGGCCATTCACAAATGCCTGACGCGGGCACGTGCACTGCGAGAGGGATAGTGGGGATGCGGCCACGGCTCAAACATGCGCCGTTGGCCTGGGAAACAAGGTGAGTGTATGGGGCCACCTGGGAGGTTTCACACAGCTGGGCATCCCTATTTTGGATGCCCCAGGGGGAGGGAATCGATCGGCTTAGGAATCTTCCTAGATTCCCGGGCTGATCGCAATGGGTTTTGGTCCACTTTAAGAGACCTGAGCGGGATCACTGGACTTAAACCCCTTCAGTACTGGACCTAGGTGTTGGCTGTATACCTGCAGTGTAATCACTGCAGCCAATCGCAGGAATTACAAAAGCCATCTGGTGAAGGTACATTATGTGTTTGCATACAGTAAATGATCTGGTAATGATAGAAAGGCTAAGAAAAAAGAAACTAATTAGATACAGGATACAATTCTATTTCCTGCTGTATATGGTATTAGCAATATTAGACTTGCTGTGCAGGCAGCTAAGCCAATAACACCACAAATAAATGTATAATTCACCAAGGCCGAGTTACAGGCTGCTCAGTTTCCATAGTAACAGAATCATAAGATTTATGACTAAACTAAAATAGGCCACAACATTAAGTGAATTCATCAAGATTGCCAAGAAACAAATAAACCATTTGTCCTAATCTATAACCTATATTGTTGATTATTATTTTACCTCTGTCCACCAAACCGACCTAAAATGGCCCAATTTTTTCTGGCAAATGTCACAGTAGAGTATTAGAGGCCTACCTGCTGCCACATTCACTGACACTTCTAACTGCCATCTTGTGTATTTATAATGGCTCTGGTTGGTCGTTCTAGAGAAATGCTGAAATCTTATTCTAGGTTTATTTGTCTCAGATTTAAAACATAGTCCGTATGGCCTAACAGCATAAATGTGATCTACTAGTGGGTAGAAATACAACAAGGCAGTTTTATTAAAGTAGACATACCCCCTAACCACCAACTGGCCCCCTAGGCAAAGGCTTTCCTAGAGATTTAAAACCCCCACTAGCTCCTGCCGCTAGGAGACCCACACAGCGATGCCAGAGGCCTCTATCTGCTGCACGCACCCAACCAGGCTGGTGCAGGTTGAATGTAGCCAGAAGGGAGCAGCCAGCACCCTTGGCAATTTATTTACTCTGGATTGATTACCAGGCATTACTATCGTAATATTTCAAGTGATACCCAGGATTTAATATACAGGGGCAACCTAAATTGGAATACCTCTTTGAAGAAGAATAAATGCCAGAAGGGTGAAAAGCCAGGGTTTCAGTCCCCTTTAAAGGTATGGGTGTGCGCCTAGAGGTATGCTGGGAATGTGATCGCGGCACGGAGATGCAGCCAGGGCTTGGGCAAGAGATGAGTGGATTGGGTAATCTGGGGTTTGCACATGGTGGGGCACCAGCACCACCCCTGGGGGAAGGGGGGGGGGGAGTTGCTCCTGTTTAAAGCAACACTGCTGTGGAGAAATGGTCCAAGAATAAAAAAGCCACATAAATATGTTTAATAGCAATAGGAGGGGTCACTTATAAACCCTAAACAAAAGTCCAGTCAAGCTTGTTTTCTTCTTTTCCCAGGAAAGAAAAATCACAAGTTACATGTTTTGAACAGCCTAGGGAAAATGCTCAACTCTAGAAGGCTGTCCCATGAGCCAGGCTATGCTGAAACATACATATTGTTACAACAACAACAGGTGTGTAGCAAGATGTCTGACCCCACTTTACTAAACTTTTTTGTTTTTAATGGTGGTTCGGTTTAACTATGTTTTAGGCAGATGTTGGGTTTTGGTTCTTTTCTTCAGGGCTCCCCGACCGGGGGTGCCCCGTTGTGTGAAACCCCCCAGATCGCCAATGCCAACTCAACACTTCCTGGTCCTACGGCGCATGTGCGGCCGCTCGTTCAATCAGCGCGCTCAGAGCCGCTGACGTCACGTCATCGAAGGCTTTGTCTAAAGCCAACGGCTCCGAGCGTGCTGGCGACCGCATCCCCCACTTCCCTCTAACAGGGAGCGTGTCTGCACCGGCCATTCACAAATGCCTGGTGTGGGCATATGCGGCTCGCGCATGCGCCATTGGACTGGGGACCAGGTAAGTTTATGGGGCAACCTGGGGAGTTTCACACAGCAGGGCATTCGATCAGCCTGGGAATCTGGGTTTTGGCCTACTTTAAGCTTTGATTTCTAAGAGTCACATAAGGCCTGTTTCTAGGGGAGGGCGAGCAGACTCTGGGTGTCAAGGGCATGGGGGGCACCTTAATCTGAGGCATCCTATTTCCTGCTGATCTGTCAGGGTCCCTGTTAGTGGTGCAGGTCATAAAAGACAGGCCCACACTCCAGCTGACACTAGGAATGGCTCACTCATGGGAGTGGCAGCCAATTTTCTGTGGCCCCTGCTGTGGACCAATTGAAATGAACGCCACCCCAATGGGCCTGGGATTGCGGGGCTCAGGTAAGCAGCTTCCTGCTGCACACACTGCCCCCCCACACCACCACCACAATTTATATATTTTATTTTCTTTACATCCCAGATTCTGCCTCTGCGGGCCCCTTGACAGGTGCCTCCACTCTGCCCGGGTGGGTGAGGTGTAGTGAGGGGGGGACTGAGGGTCCCCATAGGCAGAATCGCTCCCCCCCACCTTCGAGTCTCCATTGATTTCGGGTGCACCGAACCTGGACATTTTGTCTAAGTTCATACAAACTTGCTGAATTTGAACTTTAGAGGGTTTGCTCATCCCTATACAAGGGAACTTTAGGATTCCTTTCTGGTTTGAGCATCTGGGAAACCAAGCAACACATTGTGCCAGGCTTGTTGCACTTGCACGGGGGTGAGCAGGGCACAAGGCTTTCACACATCTCAGCTACCTCATTTTACTAAAACACCCCATCAATATACTGTTTTTGAAAAAAGAGAGGCATTTCATGTTTTTATAGAAGAAAAACTAATACAATTGTGATACCCCGTGTCAATATCAATCCACTTAAATACTGTATGACCAAGAAGACATATCAGAGCTACCCCAGTAGGATGCTTCTGCAACTCCCAAAGATATTGCATCACATATATACATAGAGGATGACACTATTGAAAATATATTTTTTAAATAAACCAAAGACATTTATATCAGTTGTGACAGGATCTCATTTTCATTATAAGTTAATATATAGTAGTATACTACTCAGTCCTAAATTTTTAAAACCCTGCCTTGCTAAATGACAGCAAAACATGAAAAAAATCAATGTAATCAATTATATAAATAATCAATTTATGGGAGATGTCAGTCAGTTTAAAAACCATATCTGTATTGTATAGCTTATCACCACATGGAGATTTCTACTGACACAATACATCACCATCCTAGGAGGAAGACAAGGCTGACTAAATGGTCCTCACATATAACACACAACCTTAATTTGCTACTGTTACATTCAAACACTCTTATGATTTATCAATACTAAAAAAATAAATTAAAAAGGTCACATACAAAATTCCACACTGGCAGCACAAAGCATCATCACCACATCATTACCATCAGCGCAATCGTCGTAGCACCAATCCAGCTCAAAGTAATCCTCTTCGAAGAAATTCTGCATAGTCAGTGTTCCCTATGGCATCAATTAATAGACAGTCTACAGTCATCCTGGGGTCAAGTGAAGCACAGCCAGGCCTGTCTGTCGACACCATGCTCAGGAGTCCAAACTGGTTTACAGGATTGACGCTCTAAAACATGCATCTTCCTGGGAGTAAAGAAGCGTGAGGAAGAAAAATATAGAATCAGAAGATTTAAGAGTGGATTTGAATCCCCGCAGTAGATGGCAATTGCAGCACGCTTTCATGGAGAGCATCCTGCATGGGAGTTGTCACAACTGCCCTATCGATAGGCTGAGCCAGTGACGTCAGGGACACACACCACCACCGCCTGCTGGCCCAGCCTTGCCTCGGATTTCGGTACATCATTTCGCTTAGTGGTTTCTATGGAGACTGGCTGGCCGGGAAATGATGCAGAGGATGCAGGGAAGGTCTTTGGTAGGATCTGATACAAGCGATGCTTATGGGAACTGAACAATCACATAAAAAAGGGGGGGGGGGGAGCTGTAGATCTGATTGAAACCTTCCATTCATTTACTGATCTTTTTCCTAATCATCATGGGTGGCAACTGGAGCGATGTAGCTTGGAATACTAAAACTATAAAGTGGCAACCTAGCACATCCAAAACAAGGCAATAATGCACAAACTTACACCACTGCAGCTTGCAGAATCTCGCGGCCAAAAACGGCATCCGCTGAAGCCCGCACACCAACCTTGTAAAACCTGGAAAAAGTATGAACGGAAGACCAAGTAGCAGCCTTACAAACCTGTTCAACTGAAGCCTGGTGCTGAAAAGCCCAAGAAGCACCAACAGCACAAGTAGAATGCGCAGTGAACTAAAAAAGGGGGGGTCCTCCCCTTGGCAGAATAGACCCAAACAAAGGCCTGACGTACCCATTCACTAATGGGAGACTTGGCAGGTGCCAAACCTTTCCGGGGCCCGGCGGGCACCACGAACAAGGTGTCCGTCTTACAAAAGGGAGAAGTAGCGAACCACATCCAAAGAGAGCAGGACCCTCTCCTTGTCATTGCTAGGCTTATGACACAAGGAAGGGAGAACCACATCCTGAATGAGAAGGAAGGCAGAAACCACCTTAGGAAGGAAAACTGGCTAAAAACTAAAAACCACCTTGTCCTGGTGTCTCTCAAAGTAAGGGGCCTGAATAGACAGAGCCCCAACTCAGAGACATGTCTAACAGAGGTAATAGCCTCCAAAAAGGCAACCTTGGTGTAAGCATAGAAAGTGCAACCTCCTGCACTGGCTCAAAAGGAGGCTCCTGGAGGGCCGACAGAACCAAATTCAAATCCCAAACAGGCAACAAAGGCTTTCGAGGGGGCCGCACATGAGTGACCCCCTGGAAAAAAAGTTTAACCAAAGGATGAAGAGCCAAGGACCCTTGAAAGAAGACCACCAGGGCAGAGACCTGCCCTTTCAAGGTACTAAGCTGGAGCCCCAGGTCCAGACCGTGATGAAGAAACTCCAGAATCCTAGGGATCGAAAACACCCTGCAAGGCAAGGCCCCAGCCTCACACCAATCAATATAGGACCTCCACGTCCTGTGGTAGATGTTAGAGGAAGATCACTTCCTAGCCAAGAAGTGTCTGAATCACAGCATCAGACAAACCTTCTTTTAAGCTGGAGGTTTCAGCAGCCACGCCGTCAAAGCCAGCGTTAGTAAATTGGGGTAACAAGTTGACCTTGAGTGATCAGATCCGGCAACAGGAGCAACCTGTACTGATATACCACCAGCCGTACGACGTCCGCGAACCAAACCTGTCTTGGCCACCTTGGGGCCACCAGAATTGCTGGCGCACCCTCTTGAGCCAGCTTGCGCGCCACCTTGCCCACCATGGAGAAGGGGGGAAACCGGTACAAGAATCCCAGATCCCTCCAGGCAAGAGACATGACGTCCGCTGCCAGGGCCAGAGGAACCTGAGACAGAGATACACAAACAGTGGGAGCTTGCGATTGTGATGTGAGACAGAGATGACAGAGGGACAGGAATACCCTGTGGATGAGAGACCATTCCCCTCGGCGATAGGATCCCCTGCTCAGGGAGTCCGCCTCCATGTTTTCCACTCCCAGAAAGTACCCTGCTGCGATGCATGGAACATTGCTCTCCGCCCATGCAAGAATCCGAGAAACTACCCTGAGGGCACTCCAGCTGCAAGCTCCACCTTGGTGATTGATGTAAGCTACCGCAGTTCAATTGTCTGATTGAACCTGAACCGGTAAGCCACAAAGGTGAAGCGTGAAGCATGAGAGAGCCAACCGAATAGCTCTCAGCTCCAAGACATTGATGGGGGTGTGAGCCTCCTGGGGACCCCACAGCCCCTTGAACTGATGCGTCTACCAAAACCTCCCCAGCCCGACAGGCTGGCATCCGTGGCAACAGTCTCCCAACAAGGGGTCAGAAAGGACATGCCCCTCATCAGATTGCTTGGTTCCAGCCACCACTGAAGGGACTGCCGAACCCGGGGAGAATCATGAATGACTGATCCAATGACTGTGGACATCTGTCCCAGGCCAACAATAGATGGAGCTGGAGCGACCTCATGTGGAACTGGACAGAGGGAACTGCCTTTTAGAAAACCACCATCAATCCCCCCAGTCCCATCCCTAGCCGGATAGAAGGACGAGGATTGGACAGGAGAAGACGTATCAGATCCTGAACCATCTGCACCTTGGACTGAGAAAGGAAAACCCTGGTCCGAATGGTATCCAGAAACATGCCCAGAAACAAGATCTCCCTTGAGGTGGAGAGAGAAGACTTGGGATGGTTGATCACCCAGCCAAACCTCTCCAGCGTCGCCACCACCATACCTGGTGTCCAGCTCCGCCTGACTAAGAGAGGACGCCGTAATGAGGAGGTCGTCCAAATACAGAACGATGTGAATGCCCTGGGCTCTGAGAAGGGCCATTATGCCCGCCAGCACGTTGGTGCCAAAGTCAACCCGAAAGGGAGGACCAGAAACTGAAAATGCTGATCTCCTACCACAAACCTGAGAAATCTTTGGTGTGCTGGGTAGATTGGTACATGAATGTAAGCATCCATGATGTCTATAGACGTCATGAAAACCCCCTGAAAATGGAATTGATGACTGCGCGCAGAGTCTCCATGCGGAACTCCTTGGTTCCGATGAACCTGTTGAGAAGCTTCAAATCCAGAATGGATCTTATGGGTCCATCCTGTTTGGGAACCGTGAAGAGGTTGGAATAATAGGCCCGGCCTCTCTCTGAGAAAGGCACCAGGCATATGACATCCATTACCAGAAAATTCTTTACAGGCAACAGGAGCCCCTGCGCAGCCCGGGGATCTGAGGGGACCCGAGACCTTAGGAATCTGGGAGAAGGCCGGCAACCGAACTCCAGTCTATACCTCGGAAGAAACCACATCCAAGATTCATTCGTCTGTGACCTCCTGGGCCCAGACCAGGAAGAAGTGCTGCAGCCGTCCCCCCACCCGCAAGGGTGAGGGCGTCCCCACATTGCTGAGCTGTCTTGGCAGCAGGCTTAAGCTTGGAACCCCAATTAAGGCCTGGACGAGCGCGTCCCCTGCCTCCGTTCCAGGAATCACCTCTGAAATTAGAGTAGGCGAAGCCTCTGCCTGCTCTGGCACCGCGAAAGGAAGGATCGAAGGAGCCTGCCCCCCCCCCCCCCCCCGAAAGGGGCGACGCTGCTACTTACGCTGAGGTAACTATTCACCTTTCGCCACTGAATCCAATTTATCTCCGAACAGCCTCATACCCAGGAAGGGTAGCACTGCAAGTGATTTCTTAGCCACAACGTCAGCCGCCCTCTGGCGTAGCCAGACCTATCGGCGAATAACCACCAGCAATGCCGAGGTTCTACTACACATAATAATCACGTCATACTTAGATCAGATCAAACAAGGTCACAAATAATTTACACCGCTTAAGGCTGTGAAATCATCACTGGCCGGGTTAAGCTGGGAACCACTCAACAGGCCCCTAACCACAGACCTGGTAGCCACAGTCACGAGCGCCGAGGCACAAACAGGCAGCAAGGCTGAACCCACACTGGCAAAGGCATGGCATGCCATCTGATCAAAGCGTTTGTCCTCACCATCTTTAAGAGGGGCGGCGTCTGGAGAATGTACAACGGAGTAGTTGGACAATCCCAGAACGGACGCAGCGACCTCGGGAGGGGACGACCAGCGCTTCACCGCGTCCACCGGGAAGGGATACCTCCTATCCCATCCCTGAGGAACACCGGGGAGCCGGCTAGGCCTCTCCCATTCCTAAAGAATCATGCAATCAATATGATTCTAATTTGGGAACTCCAAGCGGGGCTTAGAAGTACCCAGAAAATGTCCCCTTTCTGCGGGGGGGGGGGGATTGGGGTCCCCGCTGGTGGAGAAATATATATACATATACAGAACAGATGAGCCAGGAACTAGGGGGCATCCACGGCATCCCCCAGCGCCTGCCCAGTATCAGTATCCAAAAAACTGCTGATCCTCAGCATCAAATTCCTCAAACAAGTCCCCCTCCTCGAGTGGGGAATAATCAGACCAGTCAAGGGAATAATAGTCAGCAAAATCCAGTACCAGCGCGGCCGGCGACAGATGCCTTCTCTTAGCTGGGGCCTTTCTGGCCGCAGAGCTAGAAATCAACTTTTTGATGTTGGCCAGCCTAGCACAAACATCAACTTGCGACTCCCCGCTAATGACAGTGTCACTTGGGGTACGGATAAGGCGGGATGGGGTAGGCGGTGAAGCCGGCGGCCCAGACCCAGACGCCTGGGACCCCGACTGCCGCGTAATGGCCTGCTGTGCACATGGAATACAATTAAACACATTATCCCCCACAAGGAATGCCCCACAAACCACACACTGCCGGGGGTTGCCCCGAAGGGATCCCGAGCCCGGTATCCTGGGAAGCCTCCATATAGTGATTTTTTATGGTAGTCGCAATGACCAGTGGGAATTACGCTACGAAGCTACCCAGGATGCCTCTTAATGTCCGTTAGTGGGAGGATTTATGAATGACAAGGAAAAAACCCCAATATGATCAAGGGACCTAAGGATCGAGAGAACCTCCATTTATATCAGGCAAGGTATTCCCCCTGAAAGACCCAATAATAATGGCACCATAAAAATCACCCCAAGCGCTAAACACAGCATGCATACATTCCAAAACTATATATACATGTGTCAATATATTTACTTCCAAGAGCGCAGAACTAGACAGGTTAAGGCAAAGAGACACATAGAAACAACAGGCCCCGCAGGGCACTTACAGAACACCGGAGGAATGGCGACCGACCAGACACCAGAGTGAAGAGGGAGGACGGGCCAGCGCAGATCGCGCGCCGCGCGTGGCCCCCTCCTGACATGGCCAGAGACAGCGATTCCCAGCCAATTGGCTGAGAACCGCAAAGGGCGCCAAAAGAGGGGTGCGGGCCGCAGTCCGTGCGCCCGGCACCGCCCCCTCTCCTGACAGAAGGAAAAGAATGGCAGCGCTCCCAGCAATGCTGCGGAGCCGGCCCGGAAAACCAGCCCGCAGCTTCTAACCACACAGTGCGGGCCTGGCAACAGCAGCTAAAACGCTCACAACGCACCATACACACACACTCGTCCCACACACGCTGGCCCAGCCAGCAACTGAAAAGCAATTCGATAATAAAGTCACAAAATGAAGGGACACCCCCCCCCCTATAATCCAGGCACGGGGAGCAATGGGTGGGGGTCCCAAGCAACCTAAAGTAGCGCAGGTAATGTAAAACGGACAGGGCATCCCATCCCAGGATCACGAACCTGGCGTCCGCCTACCCCTTAGAGGGGGTCTCACGGAGGAGCATGGCTCCCAGTTAGTACACCACTAAGGTGTACCCTACCCTCGCCCAGACCTACAGCCATGGCTGGGAGGCATAGGGACTAATTTAAAAAAGGTCAGGAAAGAAATAGGGAAATAAAATGGCTGGGTGTAAACCCGGCTTACCTGCAAGGAGGAGACAGCCATCTTCTGACTTGCTCGCCGTCTGCAGAGATGAAGACTGGGGAATGTGTGGAAGGTCCCAGGTATTTATGGACTGGGAGGGGCTTCTTTTTTTTCTGTCATCTCTGCAAAGTTCGCCTTCTACTGGCCATAACCCAAGTGTAATGACTATTCTGAAGCGGAGTGTGTGACATACTTAGAATATGGGGGGGGGCTGTCCCACTAACAGTGGCCCTGACTCATCTGCAGAAAACAGGATGGTTGGCATAAAGGTGCCCCCATTGGCCTTGGTGTCCAGGGCAACTGTCCTTCCTTAGAAACAGCCATGTCTAGAGTGAGATGTCCCACGGTGTAAATAAACACTGGATTGCTGTGTAAACCAGGGTGGATTTGATTTAAATCTAACTGATTTAAATCACGATTTAAATCACTAGTCAGTAAGGCTTGATTTAAATCAGTGATTTAAATCAAAGTTTCTACCTAAACTAGTTCTTGCTATTTTACATGCAAGTAGATGAAGATTTTTAGAATCACTTTTTATATTACTTTTTTCTCCCCAGTTTAATGGGTTAATCATTCATATTTGGACACCACTGGAGAAAAATAATCCTGATCTTAATAACAATTTAAATAGATTTATTCAACTGAAACAATAACAACATTACAGCATAAGTTATTTGCTTAAACAAACATCCATGTTTTGTTAACTAATTTGGCTAAACAAAATATATATATATATTTTAAGAAACTTAGACTGTCAGCCCAGCCGACACATGAAAAACTTAAATACTACTGTCCCTGCTGTCCTCTGTAGCTCACTAGTCATAGGTTTGTAGAACAATAGGATTAAGGTCTTTTTCTCAACTCTTTTCATGTTGTAACATTTCTGCTGTGAAGAAGAGGCTGGGACCTCTGCGGAGTCAAATTCAGTTTTGAGAACTGCGTAAGTAAAGCGAGCGTCTGTGATAATATAGGAGAGAAACTGCCCACTAATCCTACAGAAACCTCTGGAAGAGCATGGCATTGTGAATGTTACACATATACAGCCTTTATTCTACTGAGTTAAACAACTCAGCTTTATCTCATGATGGAAGAACCTTTGGATGGTAAAATATTTTCCTCAAAAAGCAGTTTATTGAAAAAAAATCCGATTTAAATCAAAAAAATCCGATTTAATTCAAAAAAATCCGATTTAAATCAAAAAAATCCGATTTTTTTGATTTTTTTTAAAAAAACATTGATTTTTATCCACCCTGGTGTAAACCCACTTTGCTGGCAGTTCCGGTATGCTTGCGCAGGACATCCACCAGCTTGCCCTCTGGAGTATACATGTACCAGTGGCAGGCATTTTTGAATGGCTGGCATGAATACGCCCAGCTGAAGGGGACTGGTCAGCACTCCATTCATTCCATTTCTCAACAGCACACCCAAACACCTATTGCGAACCAATGGTGGGACACTGGACATTGCTGCACACAGCACCACTGCATATATTGGACTGGTTATGGGTGTGTTTGATACACTTGTGCAGCCATTTCCTGTGTCCCTTGTTGCCTCTGCCCCCCCTGCGCAGAATAGGTAAGGTTCTCTGTTTAGGGAGATTCAAACCCGAGGTCCGCTTTAATACCATGTGGTACCTTGCAATAAGGTGGTGGTGCCTGCGGCTGCACAGGATTTTCATACCAAACTTAAATGTGATGTGGTTGACATTGAGCCAACAACAGTAGAAAACTGGGAGCCTTTTCCAACAAGCTGAATTTCCTCCGCTTCCTAGCATGTGCATTTATAGGTGTTATTCCGGTTTAAGGTAAGGATTTCGGGGGGCATTGTGCTCCGAGGCTCCAGCAATCAGGATCCCTCCCCAGCCTGTCACCATGTGGCCCTACACCCTTTTTCTAGCTTTAAACGGAGATTCTTTTCGCTAAGAGGACCTCTGATGTATTTTGTTTCAATTGGAATAATGTGCTCCAGATTTTGTGGTCTTCCCACATTTGGGGCATTTTGGAAATATAGTCTCCATCTATGTATATGTCTGACCATGTGTTTATGCTGCAAGTAATAGATCAGTCACATTTAAACCTATTACTATTATGATAGCAGACGTAGGAAAAGCTGCTGACTAAGATATTGTGCTATACAACAGATTCCATCGCACCATCTTGTGTAAAAGTCACATTGTACAAGTTATAAAAAAAGCAATGGGATAAGACAATTCAAAACAACTTATCTAAATGACACTAAAACATACACTTTATCATATATGGCAGCTATAAAGTACAAGGCTGAAGAAACCAGCCCCAAAAATACAATTCTGTGATTACTCACCTGTAGAATTGATATTATGAGTATACAGTACGTGCTGCTCCAGATAAGAATCATTACACTTGGGTATTACTCCGCCAGAGGGCGCTGGACTGCAGAGACCGCAAAAATTGGCTCCACCCGGCCCCTCAAATACCCGGGATAGCCGGGAGAAAGATAACAGAACCAACCAGTAACTATAACAATAATAACAATCACCATACAGGGGATCCAAGGATAATGCAAACCAAGGGTGGTGTGGAGCAGGACGTACTGTATACTCATAATATAAATTCTACAGGTGAGTAATCACAGAATTGTAGTATTCTTAGTATAGAGTACGTCCTGCTCCAGATAAAAATCATTACACTTGGGACATCCAATAGCAGTGTCCATAAAGTAGGGTGGGATCCCCAAAGGTAACAACAGACAGTTCAGACCACTGCCGCCTGCAGAACCTTGCGGCCAAAAGCAGCATCAGCTGAGGCCCTAACCTCAACCTTGTAAAACTTATGAGAAACTTATGGAAAAACTTATGGAAAAACTTATGGAAAAACTTATGGAAAAACTTATGGAAAAACTTATGGAAAAACTTATGGAAAAACTTATGGAAAAACTTATGGAAAAACTTATGGAAAAACATGGAAAAACTTATGGAAAAACTTATGGAAAAACTTATGGAAAAACTATGAACAGAAGACCAAGTAGCGGCCTTGCAAACTTGTTCAACAGAAGCCTAGTGCTGAAAAGCCCAAGAGGCACCAATAGCACGAGTGGAATGAGGAGTAAGGCGGAAGGGTGGATTCTTCCCCTTAGCAGAATAGGCCTGAATCACAGCCCGACGGATCCATTTGCTGATAGTAGATTTGGCAGGCGTGAAACCCTTCCTAGGACCAGAAGGGACCACAAAAAGAGCATCAGTTTTTCTGAAAGGTGCAGTAGCCACCAGATAGTACTTCAGGTACCTAACCACATCCAATGAATGCAAAACCCTCTCCTTAGCGTTACTAGGATTAGGGCACAAGGAAGGAAGAACAATGTCCTGATTCAGATGAAAGGCAGACACGACCTTAGGCAGAAAATCTGGCTTGAAGTGAAACACCACCTTGTCCTGGTGTCTCTCATAGTAGGGGGGCTGGATAGAAAGCGCTGCCAACTCAGAAACACGCCTAACAGAAGTTATAGCCACCAAAAAGACAACCTTGAGAGTAAGAATGGCCAGGGCAGCATCCTGCACAGGTTCAAAGGGAGCGAGCACCCTGCAAGGCAGACAAGACCAAATTCAAATCAAAAACAGGCAACAAAGGCTTACGCGGGGGACGCACATGAGTAACCCCCTGGAAAAAAGTCCTGATCAGAGAATGCTGGGCAAAGGACCTCTGGAAGAAAACAGCCAGGGCAGAGACATAACCCTTCAGAGTACTGAGTTGGAGCCCCAGCTGCAATCCATGCTGCAAGAACCCAGGATCCTGGTAATAGAGAACACACAATAGGGAAGAGACCTAGCCTCACACCAGTCAATGTAGGCACGCCAAACCCTATAGTAAATGGAGGAAGACGACTTCTTTCTAGCCTTTATCATGGTATCAACAACCGAAGTAGACAGCCCCTTCTCCATCAAGATGGAGGTTTCAGCAGCCAGGCCATCAAAGCCAGAGTTTGTAAATTGGGATGGCATAAATGACCCTGAGTGAGCAGGTCTGGCACCCTGGGCAGAGCGTACTGATCAAATGCCAGGTGCACCACGTCTGCGAACCACACTCCTCTTGGCCACCTGGGAGCCACCAGGATAGCTGGCACCCCCTCCTGAGCTATCTTGCGCAGAACTCTGCCCAACAGGGGGAATGGGGGAAAGACATACAGGAGCTGAAAGTCCTGCCATGACATTGCTAGAGCATCTGTTGCCAAGGCCAGAGGGTCCTGGGACAGGGAGACAAAGGCCGGGAGCTTGTGGTTGTGACGGGACGCAAACAGATCCACATCTGGTTGGCCCCAACGGTGACATAGAGGGTGAAATACCCTCTCGCAGAGGGACCATTCTCCCAGGCGAGAGGTTCCCCTGCTCAGAGAGTCAGCCTGCAGATTCTCCACCTCCAGAATGTACACAGCAGATATGAAGGGAACATTGTCCTCCGCCCAGGACAGGGTCAGAGACAATTCCTTGAGGGCCCTCTTGCTCCGGGTCATCCCCTGATTGATGTAGGCCACCGCTGTCTGGTTGTCCGAGCTTACCTGAACAGGCTGGCCCCAAAGGTGGTGGGTTAGGTGAGCCAGCACCAACTGATCGCCCTTAGAATGTTGATGGGCCTCCTGAGGGCCCCACCGCCCTTGGAACTGAAGGGACTTCCAGAAGCCCCCCCAACCCGTCAGCCTGGCATCTGTGGTGACAGTCTCCCAGCAGGGGGGCCAGAAAGGATCTGCCCACCAACAGGTTCCTGGAGCCCAGCCACCACGAGAGGGACCGCCTGGCTAGGGGGGGAGAGAACAAGGACCTGGTCCAGGGACGCGGGATCCTTGTCCCATACTGACAAGAGGTGGAGTTGCAAAGGCCTCATGTGAAACTGTGCATAAGGAAACGCCTCGAAGCACGACACCATCAGGCCAACCAGCTGCATTCCCTGCCTGATGTAGGGATGAGGGAAAGAGAGCGGGGACTGAACTTGCACCAGTAGACTGTCCACCTTCTGCTGAGGAAGAAAAATCATTGCCTGAACTGTATCCAGATTAATTCCCAGAAAAGGTGTCACCAAGGAGGGAGACAGGGAAGACTTGGGATGGTTGATCACCCAGCCAAATGACTCCAGTGTGGACACTACTCGCTGAGTATCCAGCTTTGCCTGTTGGAGAGACTGAGAAGTGATGAGAATGTCGTCCAAATAGGGCAGAATGCGAATGCCCTGAGACCTGAGAAGAGCCATCACTCCTGCCAGCACCTTGGTGAACACTCTGGGAGCTGAAGTGAGACCGAAGGGCAATGCCACAAATTGGTAGTGCTGATCCTCCAGAGTGAACCTGAGGAATCTTTGATGACCTGAAAAAACAGGAATATGAAGGTAAGCATCCTTGATGTCTACAGAGGTCATGAAATCCACTGGACGCAGGGAACTGATAGCAGAGCGCAAAGTTTCCATGCAAAAGCGCCTGCACCTGACAAATTTGTTGTCAAGTCCAGGATGGGCCTGACTGACCCATCTCTTTTGGCACGGTGAAAAGGTTGGAATAGAACCCCTTGCCCCTTTCTCGTAAGGGGACCTGACAGATGACCCCCAGCTCCAGAAGGCTTTGCACCACCAGAATTAGAGCCTGAGCTGACATGGGGTCCTGAGACATACGGGATCTGATGAATCTTGGGGGGGGCGCCAGGCAGCAAACTCTATCTTGTAACCGGAGGACACTACCTCCTGAATCCACTAGTCTGAGACATGAAGCCTCCAGACGTGAGCAAAATGGTGAAGCCGTCCCCCCACCCGGATGGGTGAGGGCGCCCCTTCATGCCTGAGGGGGATTGGGAGAAGACTTAGGCTTGGAACCCCAGGATGAGCCAGGGCGTCCACGTCGTCTGCCCCTTCCCCAGAAATCTCCTCGGGCCCCGGTAAGGTAAACCCCCCCTCCCCTGTCTGTCTCCACGGTAGGAGGAAGAAAAGGAGCCCTGGCCCCGAAAGGGCCGAGACTGCCGCCTGCGCTGGGGTAACCTGCCTCCCTTAGCAAACAGGTCCAGGCGGTCCCCAAACAGGCGTAGTCCTTTGAAGGGAAAACCAGTGAGAGCTTTCTTGGCAGCGTTGTCAGCTGCCCACTGTCGCAGCCAAACCGAGCAGCGTATAGCCACCACCAGGGCAGAGGCTCTGCCACACATCCTAATGGTATCATCCAAGGCAGAGAGGACATAAGTCACAAAAACCTCACAACGAGAGAGTGCATTAAACTCCTCACCAGACACATCATCAGGAGCACCCTCTAAGAGACTTCTAAGCAGGGTCCTAATAGCCACAGCTGTAATGGCAGAGGCACAGACCGGGCGCAGCGCCGTCCCCACACAGGCAAAGGCATGGGACGCCAGCTGATCAATACACTGGTCCTCACCATCCCGCAGCGTCGTAGAGTCAGGGGAATGCATGACAGAGGTGTTAGATAACCCCAGGACCGGGGCATCCACCTCTGGAGGGGATGACCAACGTTTCACCACATCAGCAGGAAAGATATACCTCTTATCCCAACTCTTAGGGACCCCTGGGAGCTGTCTGGGACGCTCCCATTCCTTGAGCACGAGGTTGTTAAAATGGGCTTGCTCAGGAAACTCTAAACGTGGTTTAGCCGTATCAAACAATTCCCCCTGCTGCCTGGGGGCCGCAACCGGGGGAGAGATAGACAGCACCTCAAAAATCTGAGCCAACAGCCTATCAGTATCATCTGGGGCCCAGGGATCAGAGCCAGAATCATCATGACCCCTGGGCCTCTCATCAGGTGACTCCGAGTCAGAGAATAACTCCCCTTCTTCCAAGGGGGTATAACCAGACAGCTCCAAGAACTCATCAGCCTCCATAGGAAAAAGAGTGATATCAGGCTTCAAGTGGCGCTTCTTAGCAGAGGCCTTACGCGCCAAGGTATTAGCAATCAACTTCTCAACACTAGCCAGTCTGGAAGACACATCAGGCTGAGAATCCCCACTGGTATGCAGCTCACTAGGGGTCAAATTTAAGCTTGGGGGAGTAGGTGAAGCCATACGTGGCGCAGGCCCAGCTACTGGTAAACCAGGCTGCAGTGCAAGCACCTGCTGGGCACAAGGTATACAGACCCGCACATTGTCAGCACTAGTAGGGGACATCCCACAAGCTACACACAGTCGGGCTTGTCCCGAAGGAACCTGAGCACATTATCCTGAGACGCCTCCATATGGTGATTATAGCGGCACAATAGGCCGATAGGGATTCACGCTATAAAAGCAACCCAGGATGCCCCAATAGCCCGCTAGGGAAGTGGGAGTAATTTACACACTAGGCCTCACAAGTTTAATAACTAAATAGAGGGAGTGGGCCGGGAGAAACCAATATAGTTCGACCCGTCTGAAAGACATAAGCGAAGAGAACCCCATAAGTGACATGTATAATGACATAGGGCAATTAAAGCCGCCCGCAAGGGCAATCACGGACCGCGGTAGGTAGATGGCAGCTACGCAGCAGCCGAATCCAGAGAAAAATGGCGCTGGGTATACCTCGAGGGGCGGGCTGCGGAGACGATGATGCGGAACGCGCCAATCGCGGGCCCTGCCCCCCCCCGAAGAGTGCGAAGCAGCACACGTGACGAGCAGCCAATGTCCGCGCAACAGAGCCTGAGGTAATGCCGCCGCCAACCGTGGAACACAGTGGACGCACGCGCGGCAGCATTTTTTAAAAGGCAATCAGTGCAACCAAGTCAGCGCAGACACTGACACCAACAAGAAGCACATAGTACAGTGAAAATACCAAGGCATATACACGGGGGGTGCAGGAGGGTACGCTCCCTATTCATCAGAGCCGCTTGCCGAATTACATTATCACAACAGACAGCCCTGATTTGACGGGAGCCCATGCATGCGCCATTGAACCGGCGGAGGTAAGAGTGCGCTCCCCGTTCCTCCCAATCAGAGCAGCTTGCTCTGATTGTCAACAACCAGAGCCGTCTGCCAAATCACGTAATTTGAGCAAGAGGCTCTTATTGGACAGGAACCCGCACATTTGCCGTTGGACCGGGGAAAGGTGATTGTTTACCACCGCCCTGGGGGCTTCACACACTGTAGCATTCCGATTCCCAATGGGTTTTGTTCCGCTTTAATGCTAGAGATATTTTGCAGAACAATAAGAATATTTGGAGCAATCTGAGCCTGCTTTTCCCTGAAACACAAAGGAAGCAGCAGCATGGCTGTATAACAGGAGATAAGAAATCATGCCAGTGTAGGGAGGTGCTCTTTTACCAAAGAGCAGGAATTCCAAATGGATGGGGATAATAAAAATCACAGTGTGTTTGTTACAGAACATTACAGTGGCCTGGCTGCTTTTGCTGGGCATAATAAGCCTTATCTAAGCCAGCCCTGGAGTCTTCAAGACTAAGTGCCCCTATGTAAAGCACCCCCCAGACAGGCCTGCATTTACCCATCTTTCCGGTGCTCACAGGCCACAGCTGCATTCCCAGCTCCCGGGTCCAGCGATTCAGAGGCGGGAGTGTGCTGCACACAGCAGAGAGGGTTGTTCAAATCAACGCTTCATGTGAACAGCATAAAGTACTGACCGGATGGGAGCCTGTGCATGCGCCATGGGAACGTTGGGAAGGTGAGTTGTGTGGGTGACCTGGGGTGTTTCACACAGAGTGGACCAGAATCCAGGATTTTGACTATTCTGGCTTGTGGTCCTTGCCCCTGGGACACCCCGATCTGGGATGCCCCGCTGTGTAAACCCAATCTAACTCACCTCTCCCCAGTCCTACGGCGCATGCGCAGACTCTCGTTCAATCAGCACACTTGGATCCACTCATATCAACTGTTTTAGGCTTGTCTAAGACTCTAGTCTAGTCTCGCCAGCGGCCACCCTCTTACAGGGAGCGTGACTGCACCAGCTATTCACAAATCCCTGGTGCAGGGTACGTGCCCTGCTAAAGGTATAAATATAGGGTGGGGCCACTGCACGCTCTGCTGGATCAGGGGAGAAGTTAAGTTTACTGTGCAACCTGAGAAGTTTCACACAGCGGGCATCCCAAATCTGAATGCCCAAGGGGAAGGGAAACAGTCAACCATCGGCAGTGGGTTTTGGTCTACTTTAAGACCACATATATACTTTTAGGCAAAGAACAATCAATCAAAGTTTCAAGCAATTTATTGCTGAAGTCAAAATGAATGACAGATGTAATGCAAACTCACTTAGGCTCTTGTCTAATCAGGGCCCTTTTCTGTTACTACATCATTTGGCAAGCAGCTCTGATTGACTTCAATGGGGAGCACAAGTGAGCGCAACCCGAGTGGCGCATTGCTTCCACCCCATCTGAACGTCCAAAGCGTGAGCAGCCGCACAGCCCGAGGATACAGGTGATGCCGTCGCTCTCGCTCCCTATTGTAAACAATCAGAGCAATACGCTAAACTACATAGACAAGACAAACAGCTCTAATTGAACAAGAGTTCGCACATGTGCCATTGGACAGGGAAAGGTAAGGGGATACTGGCAACCTGAGGGGTTTCACACAGAGGGGCATCCCAATTCAGAATGCCTTGGGGGTGGAAGGCCAGCGTCCGGCCTCAGAACCCTTGAGGTTCCAGGGCCTTCAACCCTGGGTTTAAAGCTTTTTTTTTTATAAATATGCCCCCCACCCTGGGTGCGTGGGACCAGATGCCGCACTATGCTCTTCCCTTTGTATCACATGACAACTCTCCTGCTGTAATGAAGATTAAATGTGAGAAAGCGGAGCAGGTCCAGCCATGTCCTGCATGGCAGGATGAGAACAGGCAAATAAAAAACAAAAAACAAAAAAAAAACTAATAAAAAAAAGAAGAATGTCTAATTCCGAGCTTGGAGGGAGAAATAAGAAAATGGTCTTTGAAACACGTGTTAGAATAGAAAAACTCTTACCAGTGCCTTTAATCTTTGGGAGGAGGATTTTGAGGTTCTGCCAGGATGAAGTAGAATGAATGAGGCAGTTTGCCAGCAGAACTTATTTCTGTTCGTCAAAGTCAAAATCACCTTGCCCTGAAAGAACTAGCAAGAGCTGGTGACTTAGCGACACTGTTATACCAACAGGCACTCTGGAGGACAACTAAGTGCTGCAAACACTGGTCTCAAGGTGATTCACTGTGACCAATTAAACAATGAACCGGACAGATTTTCCCTTTACAAGAAAGGCAACCCAAGGTTTCCAGGCCCCCAGTGATCCCAGCAAGGGAGTGGGAGCTTATATGTAGAGGTTAGAGCCACTGGCTCTATTGCTTCGATTTAATTAAAACCTAAAAACACACAGGCAGAACACCAGAGGATCACCTGTGTGCTTAAAGTCCATGTACAGACACACACATTCCTTCCGCACCCCCCTTGGTGTAAAATAAGCCGTTTCTAAACATCTCAAATTATATGTAAATGCCTTATGCATTCTAAGCAAAGTGGTTTACTTTGCTTCAATTTCTGGGTGAGCTTGGAAGGGAGTGTGCATGGGGCAGCTTTATGAGTCATGAACACTTTCTGCTGTGGTCAGAGATAGCGTGGTCATCAGCCGTATCTTTATGGTTACATGGTCAGTCAAGGTTAAATTGGACCAACCCCCCGGGCCAACATCTGCGTGTATTATATAAATTGTTATGTTTGAGCTGGCAAGTCTATGCCACTGATATGCTCATTTCTACAAAGGAATGGCAATTCTGCCAAGCGATCAGCTGCTGAAGACGAGAACCAGATAAGTATACATCCATTTCTTTTAGTGAGGACCTGATGGGATCAGATACTTAAGGATACATTTCCTTTGGTGGAAAGTCCGTACCAGAAATGATCACCAAGATACACCCATGCTATTTATAGTTATGGCTTCCAGGATATGCAGATATCAGAAGCAGATTTCCAGTTCACCAGCAGACCAGAAAATTAAGCTTCAAGCTTAAAAGAAACCCTGCTCTGTTGTAAAAGAAAAGTAATCAGCCACAGGTACCCTCTATAAAGTGGGCATATAAGAACTTGTAGTTTATGATACAACAGGGAAGAATTAGTCCCACTTTGTCATGGTTCTCTTAAGGCCCTACACTGATAAAGTTTGTTCTGTTCCAGAGGCATCCTCACCGCCACATACTGTATATATTATTCCTACCCTTTGTGCAATAGTGAGGGCTGCCAGTGACATTAAATCTGGTGTAGCACATTAAGTCTACCACTGGAGGGCAGCAAGTTAAAATTCCTGGAGAATGACTTAACACCCTAACAGTTTTTCCCCAAGCAGTAAGAAAAGCAGCACATGGTTTTATTGGTACACACAGCTAATCCTTAACAGTCTCAGCCTTTACAGACAGGATGTTTTCTAACATACATATGTGACAGATGGAAGCAATATGGGGATCCCTAGTGTTAATTGTGCAATTAGGGAACACTAAGCCTGAATTGGTATACTTCCCTATAGATACCAAGAGGACACCGGCAGCTGCATTAAACCAGTGGAATCATTCACAGTAGCGAACTAAAGAAATGTGTCCGGCCACGTGTCTGTGAAACCAGGTTCTCTCACATACAGAAACAGTTGAGCTGTTTACCTGTTTCAAGTGGGTTATGCACAGTGACAAATGTATCAAATTGGAAATTCGCTAAATCAGGATGATTTGTGAGCAATAAGCAGGAGGGAGACAGCCAGAGATAGAGAATACACTAGAACCTGTCTGGAAACACTTATTACTAAGAAACCACAGATGGGGCCAAGAGGCCAAAGCACCTGAGGATGTGTATTGGGCTTTACCATGGTATTGGAATAACCTACAGGAAAGGATTCAGCCAGCATGTGGAGCCTAGCAGCCAGCAACCTAAGATGAAGCTTTTCCCTGGTCTGGAGGCAATGAGAGCTAGGCGGAGGAGCGGGCAGGCAGCAGCGGCCCCGCCTTAACGAAGGAGCAGGTGGGGGCGAGCTGTGACAGGGTCCGCACACACCATGTGGACAGCAGCAGCTTTAGTAGCTGCCGGAATCTGGCCTCCTCTTTAGCTGAATCTGCAGTGTGATTCAGGAAAGAAGCATGGTCTTCCTGTTTGAAAGTGAAACACGCTCCACCCCACCCACCCCAAGACCATTCCTTCCCCCCTCTCCATGGCGTGAAATTTAAAATAAAAAAGCGACATAGCACACAAGTAAACAGCGCTACAACATACCATATTATGGGAAGGAAAGGCAAAAGGGGAAAATTATCCAGCATGGACCCCCCTGCAGGCTCACTAGATAAAAACCTGCGGCTCCAGCCCTCGAGGGTCAGCTTCAGAAATAAGATGACACCCTGTAGCGCCCAGGAGCATACCCCTAAATCACCCTGATCCGCACTATCGGTTTAACCAACTCCAGGAGGCATAGATGGGTCCACTGGATCAGCGGGACCGTAAAGGCCTGGAAGACAGGGTTAAACCCCCAGCTTCCTGAATAAAGTCCTATATAATGAAAAATAAATGTATGAGAGGAAAATAAATCCTGACAGAACCTTTGCAGTCTAGTCCAACAGCAAGAATGAAACTGGATTGCAGAGGGCAGCCGGAAGTATATGTAGGCCGGGAGGAAGCACACCTTTTATCTTGCAGTCCCGGCCTTTGGACAAGAGTTAACCCGTATCGGATTCCTGATGCCCTGGAGCAGAATATGAGAGAAACATGCTTGAACTTAGTAGTGATATCTATGATGAGCCCCAACCCCACACATGTATTACAAGGACACCCCAGGGCGCTGAGATACCATGTACTCCCTACCACATGACCTGGTGTGTGGACTATACAGATCCACAAGATAGCAAATACTTGCCCATGCTGCTCAAATTTAGAGAAAATGGCTGCATGGCATCCTGAATGAGAAGATATACTTCCTCATCTATCCCTCCAGCGCCACTAGCTTGAAGAGCTAGTCCACACCCCCCCTATGTATTGATGCAATCACATAGCTGCCATTCAAGCTCAGCTAAACCCTTCCTTCTCCCCACCCAGCCTCCTCCCAGCAAACGCTCTCACGCCCAGCACCGGCCCACCCATTATGCTAATTATTATGACACATCACAGCTCCAGGGGCAACAGCCACATGCTTCAGAAGAGATTTTGATATCTCAGCTGTTCCTTCTTCAATTTAAAAACATAGCCGATACATTGGGCTAACAATTGCCTGAAATATCGCTTTAATGTTTGCACTTGTATACAGTAACTTCCCTTCACACATCTGACTATGGTTCAGGAAAATCGTTGCTGTTGCTACTCCATATGGTTTATCATCTAGGCCCAATCCACATCTCATTTAAACAGGCTCAGTGGTCACGTTAGGAAATAATTTAATGTAGTTTTATCAAGACATTAGATAAAGCTGACAGGAGTTTCACAGAAGCATAAACCCGAACACTTTCAAGGTTAGAGGAGAGGAAGACGCATTGCAGGCATTAAGAGAGAACTTCTGCCTGGGAGAAAGGATCCAGATACCAGCATGAGCGCCTACTAAATGCATCCGGTGACGTGTTTTTTTTGCATTATAAAAATATGCACTTTGTTTTATCAAAAAAAAAAAAGAAAAAATAGGAAAAGGCAAATATTCACCATTAATCACCTTCAGTTTATGGCTGACTTTACCCATCTCCAAGGAGCGGTGCCTGCAGAGTGTTTGCACATGCTCTGTGATTTGTCCCCCACCATTGTTACAGTTAATGTTCACTTAACAGAAGTGGCTTACCCCACACAGAACTGAGCAAGCCCCTCAGCAAGCTGGATCGATCGGTAGAGAGCACATTGGCGCTGCCAAGGTAGACACCAGAGAGACCATGCTGAAGAGGTTAAGCATTGCTACCCAGTCTTGGGTAGCTTGTTGGCAGCAAAGCAGCATCCCCAATGGTAATGCTCCCATTTGTGGCAGGAGATCAGCTTCAAACCTGCCACCTAATCCGAGCAAACCTCCCTAGGCATCTCGATTTTGCCACTCTGGTAAAGAGCCCCAAGATTAACCTAAGCAGCATTACTCACCTGACCCACTGAGTACATGAGTCTGGAGACGCCATGAAGGACGTTTTGCTGCCTGCAACATCCTCCAGAATGACCGGTTTGGCACTGATGGTGTGGGGAGGAGTTTCTTTAGAGAGCAGCACAGCTCTCCATGTGCAGGCAAGAGGTACCCTGACTGCCCTTAGGTACCAGCGTAAGACCCTCAGACCCATTAGGGTGGAATCAGCACCAGATTTTTTTTTTTTTTTTTACTCTCATTATGTAGTGAGTTAACACTTTTTCTCATGAGTTTTCCCCTCAGTGCAATTCAGCATCATATTTAGCTGTGCAAATGTTTACAAAAATATAAATAGTGTGCTGAAATGCACTGAAGAAAAGAATCATGAAAGAAAGTGTTAAGGTCACACAAAAGTTAGGAAAAAAATACAGTGCTGAATCAATCCTATTGCGGGACTATATGCAGGAGCAGCTGACCCTGGGTTCCTCCTAAAGCATGAAAATGATAGGCCTCATGCGGCTGAAGTAGGTCAGCAGTTCCTGCATGATGAAGGCATAAGTGCTATGGACTGGCCTGCCCATTCCCCAGACCTAAATCCAGTTGAGTACTTCTGGGACATCATGTCTCAGATATACAGGCATGTGAAGGCCACACACACTACTGAGCCTCATTTCTTTGCCCTTAAGCAGAACACCACACAGGAATTTCACTTTCCCATGTGTTGTTCCTCTGGGCAGCGGCATCCCGAATTGGGATACCTCACTGCATATATGCAGCCAGATTGCCCCATACACTCTCCTTCCTTCCGCTTCCATGGCGCACCCTGGCGAGAGCGCTGATTGGCTGAGCGGCACACTTAGGCTCGGCTACCTTCAGCGCCCCTTGGACAGTTAAGCACCCGAGCGGCACTGAAGGGAGCCAAGTGCGCCAACAGCTGCATTCCCCCAGTGCCACTCATTCAGAAAGGTTCAGGCACGTGCACAACTAGAAATGATCGGGGATGCAGCCGCAGGGCAGAGATATAGCGAGGGCTCAGGAGGAAGTGAGTGGATCTGGGCATCTGGGGGGTATCACACTGTGGGGCACCCCAATTTTAGAAGCCCCATGAAGAGGAACTCAGATGGCCCAAAATTCTTTTAGACTCCAGGGCCTCCAATGTTGTTCTTTAAGGCATTTCCACTGAAGTTAGATCAGCCTGTACTTTGATTTTGAGCATCTTTTTAAATCCATGGGATATTAAACTTGATTTACAGTGACCATATTTATGTTTTATTGTTCCCAACACATTTCACTATGTAATGAATAAAGATTTGCAACTGGAATATTTCATTTACTGAGTCTAGGGTGTAGTATTTTAGTATTCCCTATTTTTTTTTTTAAAGTGGACCGTCACCCAGGGGTGATCGGCCTGGGAATCTATAAGATTCCTGGGCCGATCACCTCCCTCACCGCGGGACATCCAAGATCGGGATGTCCCGCGGTGAGGGACCCCCCCCCAAAACCCCAGAAAACCTACCCCATCGGCGGCGGCCGCCGCTGCCTCCCGCGCGCCCCTCTAGACGTGCGCGCGCCCACGCCGGCCGTTTGAGAATGGACTGTCAGAGGGGCGCGCGGGAGGCGGCGGCGGACGCGCTGTGTTGTCCGCCGCTGTCACCCGCTTGTCCGTCGGCAGTGATTGGTCAGCGCGGCCACGTGGGAGCGTGGTGAGGTGAGTTTTGGGGGCTTTCTGGGGGGTTTCAAACAGCGGGGCACCCTTAATCAGGGTGCCCCCCTGAAGTGGACCAAAACCCAGGATAGTCAAAATCCTGGGTGTTGGTCCACTTTAAACAATGTATTTAAACACCCAAAATTGGCTTAGCACATGGAGGGGTGGCTGCAGGGTTATAAAGCCTGGAGTTCCTCTTTAACTTTAATCACAAAAACATTTTGAAACACAATGTAGTAGGAGAGGACCCCTTCTAAGCACGTTTCCAGATGTCCTAAATGTCCTCTACTAAATGTAAAGCCTCTGCTGCTATCAGCCAGTTTTAGGAGACTCTTGGCTACAATTCATCTGGGCATAAAATCAGTATATAAAGCAGTTAATGATACTTTGGCTCATAGTAAAGACACACGACGTAAAAAATACAATTCTGTGTGTACTCACCTGTAGAATTGTTTTTACTGTGTACAGCACGGCCTGTTTCATGTCAATCATAACTTCTGGGTATTCCGCCACAAGGTGGCGCAGTTGACTGCAGAAGATTTGTGGCTCCTCCCGGCCCTATAAAAAGCCAGGAATCACCCAAAGACCCCCAGTGTTGAAAAGCAGTTATGCAAGAAGCCGGGAGAAAAATCAAGATAAAAAGACTTCACAGCCTTACAAAAAATAAACTTTGGAACAAATCACCATAAAGAGGCAACCAAGGACAACAATAACAAGGGAGGGATGAAACAGGCCATGCTGTACACAGTTAAAACAATTCTACAGGTGAGTAGTCACAGAATTGTATTTTTCCAAGTGTACAGCACGGCCTGTTTCATGTCAATCATAACTTCTGTGTCCGTAAAGTAGGGTGGGATCCCAAATGAGTAACGGCAGGCAGTTCAAACCACTACCGCCTGAAGTACCTTGCGGCCAAAAGCAGCATCAGCTGAGGCCCTGACATCAACCTTGTAAAACTTGGAAAAAGTATGAACAGAAGACCAAGTAGCGGCCTTACAAACTTCAACAGAAGCCTGGTGCTGAAAAGCCCAGGAGGCACCAATAGCTCTAGTAGAATGAGCAGTAACATGGAAGGGAGGTTCCTTCCCTTTAGCAGAATAAGCTTGTACCACCGCCTGATGGATCCACTTGCTGATAGTAGATTTGGCTGGAGGCAAACCCTTCCTAGGTCCAGCAGGTAGAACAAACAGAGCATCAGATTTCCTAAACGACTCAGTGGCGACCAAATAAAATTTCAGCGCCCTGACCACATCCAGAGAATGAAGGGTCCGTTCCTTAGAATTAGAAGGGGTAGGACACAAAGAACGTAAGACAATGTCCTGGTTGAGATGAAAGGCAGACACAACCTTGGGCAAGAAATCCGGCTCAAGCCGGAACACTACCTTATCCTGATGCCGCTCAAAATAAGGAGGTTTCATGGAAAGCGCCGCCAGCCTCAGAGACGCGCCGCACCGAAGTAATAGCCACCAAAAAGACTACCTTAAGAGTCAGAATGGACAACGCAGCCTCACGCATAGGCTCGAAGGGAGGGCCCTGTAGAGCTGATAACACCAAGTTTAAGTCCCAAACCAGTAGCAGAGGCTTACGCGGAGGGCGCACATGGGTAACTCCCTGGAAGAAGGTCTTAAAAAGCCTGCGATTGGCAAAGAATCTTTGGAAAAAAATTGCCCGAGCCGAAACCTGTCCTTTGAGAGTACTAAGTTGAAGGCCCGAATCCAGACCATGTTGTAAAAACTCCAGATTCCTGGGAATGGAAAAATCCCGACAAGAAAGAGACTTGGAATCGCACCAAGCAATATAAGCATGCCAAACCCTGTAGTAGATAAAAGACGAGGATTTCTTCCGAGCCTGAATCAAGGTATCAACAACGGAGACTGGTAAACTCTTGCCCATTAAAATGGAGGTTTCAGCAGCCAAGCCGTTAAAGCCAGCGTTTGTAAATTGGGATGGCGTAGATGTCCCTGCGTGAGAAGCTCTGGATCATCGGGCAGGACGAACCGATCTACTGCCATCTGGACGACGTCCGCGAACCACACCCTCCTCGGCCAGCGGGGGGCCACCAGTATGGCCGGCACCCCCTCCTGAGCAATCTTGCGCAACATCTGACCCAGCAGAGGAAAGGGAGGGAATACAAAAAGGAGCCGAAACTTCGTCCATGGAATTGCTAGCGAGACCGTGGCAAAGGCCAGAGGGTCCTGTGACAGTGAGACAAACTTTGCAAGCTTGTGATTGTGAAGGGACGCAAACAGGTCCACGTCCGGCTGACCCCAGCGGCGACACAGGGCGGGAAAAATCTTGTTGCTGAGGGACCATTCTCCCAGGCGAGACGTCCCCCTGCTCAGGGAGTCCGCCTCCTGGTTCTCCACCCCCGGGATGTAAACCGCCGAAATGCAGGGAACAATCTCCTCCGCCCAAGACAAGATCAGGGGCCCTTCCTTGAGGGCTCGCTTTCTCTGAGTCCCTTCCTGATGATTGATGTAGGCAACCGCCGCCTGATTGTCCGAGCGGACCTGTACAGCACGACCCCGAAGGTGGGGCGTCAACTGACAGAGGACCAACCTGATCGCCCGCAGCTCTAGGATATTGATGGGTGCGTGGGACTCCTGAGGGCCCCACCGACCCCGGAATTTCAGAGACTGCCAAACTCCCCCCCAGCCGGTCAGACTGGCATCTCCCAGCTCGGAGGCAGAAAGGACCTGCCCACCAGAAGATCCCTCAAGTCCAGCCACCAGGATAGGGACTGTCTGACCGGAGGGGACAGAGCAAATTCCTGATCCAGGGACTCCTGATTCCGATCCCAAACCGACAAGAGATGTAACTGAAGAGGTCTCATGTGAAACTGAGTAAAGGGAACCGCCTCGAAGCAGGACACCATGAGGCCCACCAACTGCATCCCCAGACGGATGGAGGGATGAGGACACGCAAGCAGGGCCCGTGCCTGCATCTGAATGCCCTTCACCTTCTGCTGAGGGAGAAATACCTTGACCTGAGAAGTATCCAGCGTCATGCCCAGGAAGGACCTCGTCAAAGACGGAGATAGTGAAGACTTGGGATAATTGATCACCCAGCCGAAGGACTCGAGAGTGGACGTCACCACCTGAGTATCCCTCTCGGCCTGATGAAGAGACTGAGCAGCAATCAGAATGTCGTCTAGGTAAGGAAGGATGCGAATGCCCCGATTCCTCAGGAGAGCCATGACGCCAGCCAGCACCTTGGTGAAAACCCGAGGAGCCGAGGTGATACCGAACGGCAAGGCCACAAACTGGTAGTGTTGATCCCCCAGAGCGAACCTCAGGAACCTCTGGTGACCTGGGAAGATTGGCATGTGAAGATAGGCATCCTTGATGTCCACCGTGGTCATGAAGTCGCCAAGCCGAAGAGAACTTACGGCCGAGCGTAATATCTCCATGCGAAAGTGCTTGAACCTGACAAACTTGTTGAGGCCCTTTAAGTCCAAGATGGGCCTCAGGGAGCCGTCCTTCTTGGTCACTGTGAACAGGTTGGAGTAGTACCCCCGACCCTGTTCCTGAAGAGGTACCTGACAAATGACTTCTTACGCCAGAAGACGTTGGACGGCCAGATGCAATCCCTTAGCCGACACAGGGTTTTGGGATATCCGGAGAGACCGGGGGCGACAGGGGGATCTGCCTCGGCCCCAAGAGTCTCTGCGACTACCTGAGAAAGGGGGGCCAAGACCTCCCCTTGAAGGACAAGAGGAGGAGGAGCCCCGAAAGGGCCGAGCCTGCTTTCTACCCTGGGGGAGCCTACCATCCTTGGCCAGAACATCCAGACGCTCAGCAAAAAGACGGAGACCCATGAAAGGAAGCCCAGTGAGAGACTTCTTAGCGGCAGTGTCAGCAGCCCACTTACGCAACCAAACTGACCGACGCATAGCCACCAACAGGGCCGAGGCCCTACCGCCAAGCTGGACGGCATCGTCCATGGCAGCCAGCATAAATGCAATAAAATCAGAGCAAAGCAAGAGGTCCTTATAATCCTCCCTTTTCTTACCAGACCTGGCGGCCTCAGCAAGACGCCTGACCTTTTTAATGGCGATAGCTACAATGGCTGCAGCGCAGACCGGGCGCAAACCGGCCCCCACAAATGTAAAGGCATGAGAAGCCAACTGATCCATACGCCGGTCCGCACTATCACGCAGCGTGGTAGTGTCGGGGGGGGGGGGCATGACCGAAGTGTTAGCCCCAGGTCCGGAGCGTCCACCTCAGGAGGGCACGATCGGCGCTTAACCAAATCAGCCGAAAATGCATACTTTCTATCCAACCCCTTGGGCACAGAGGGTAACATATTTGGACCTACCCACTCCTTAAGAACCATATTTGAGAAATGGCCCTGTTCCGGGAACTCCAAGCGTTGCTTGCCAGGGCAGAAGAGCTCGCCCTGCTTCTTCTTCGCCGCCTTGGGGGGGGGGGGGGGGGGGTGATGTGTAATGTATTGAAAACCGCCGACAAGAGTCTATCGGTATCATATCCTCATCAGAAGAGGACCCTAGGTCACTATCATAACCGTCCTGACGATCCCCAGAGGAGTCCGAGTCACGAAAGAGCTCCCCCTCCTCCAGGCCGCCATACACATCAAGGCCCTCATCCTCCTTGGCAAATAGGGACAACGCGGCGTCAAGGTGCCGCTTCTTGTTAGAGGCATTGCCCGCCGCTGGTCGGGCCAACTGTCGCTCAATGCTGGCCACGTGCAGCGCCAGATCTGATTGCGACCCCCTGCTAGTATCCCCCTCACTGGGGGCTATATGCAGACACGAGGGAGTAGGGGAAGCCGTAGGGAGCGCAGGACTGGAAAGAGAAGCGTTCGGCCCAGCCTGATCAGCAACAATACTTTGGCCGCACGCCACACAAACCGTGCCACCACCACTCAAAGGGGATGCCCCGCACATGACACAGCCGAGGCTGCCCCGAGGGGCACCCAAGCTCGCTATCCCCAGAAGCCTCCATATGGTGATTATCAAAAAAGGGCACAGTCAGCCCACCAGGAATAATGGCTAAATCAGAGCCCACCCGGGATGCCCCACAGAGCTGGGACAGGTGGAGGGGGGTATTGGACCGGGAGAAACCACAATGCTGCTATCCCGTCTGCAAGACATAAGCAATGACAATGAGCATCCCAATGCACATGCACCAAAACCAGAAACCCCGTCGGATAAACTCACGGACCAGCTGCACAGCGCCACAGCACGCGGCAGGAGGTCGACCAAGCGACGATGGAAGGAGGTCCAGCCGATGGAGGGAGCCGCAGCAGTGTGGAGCCCTGTAAAATGGCGCCAGCGAAGGAACCTCGAGGGGCGGGCAGCAGGGAGATGACACAGAAGGCCCCGACAACCATATACCTCCCGCTGCGGAGCGCAGTGCGCTCTCGGTGGCGGGATAAAAGCCCGCATACCAGCGGCGGAGTACTCGCGCGCACCCGACCGCCCCCCCCCCCCAAGGCCACGGTGGGCCCGCGGGAGAAGGAGGCGGGAGGGGAAGGGGAGGGGAAGGGGAGGCGGGGGGGGGGGGAAGCGCAGGAGGTGAAGGGGCGCGCAGAAGCAAACAGGGAAGGAGAGGGGTGGGGGAGGGGGGAAGAGGGAAGCAGAGCCCCCAAGAAGGATAGTCCCCCACAAACACCCCCCAATAAAAACTCACCCCCGAGAAGTGCACAAACAAGGGCAGCAGTGGTTCCTCCTTCCCCCTAGGCTCACCATATGCCTATGGACCTGCTACCCTTCAGCAATAGGGTCTGCGGTCTGGAGCAAAGCTCACCAAGCACATGACCCAGGTGTTCCCCTAACGTCACCCGATCCGACAGCCAAGGCTGGGAGGCAGAAGGGTCCAGAAGTGGGTGGGAATAGGCTTGCAGGGACGCAGGCTTGGTTGCCCCGCTCGCCTGCGAATAACCGTATAGAGGCATCTTCTGGTCTTCGCAGTCATGACTGCAGAGAAAACACTGGGGGTCTTTGGGTGATTCCTGGAGAGGAGCCACAAATCTTCTGCAGTCAACTGTGCCACCTTGTGGCGGAATACCCAGAAGTTATGACTGACATGAAACAGGCCGTGCTGTACAGTTGGAAAAGCTAAATAAACCATAGAAATATAAAAATAAAGCAGAGCAACCTCTGCACTGCTCTCGTCATAGAAGAAAATTAATAAAACATAACAGCATGGATCAAAAGCAAATTGAACCCAAGTGCTCAGCAAACAACTCAGGATGTTTTGTAGACTAATAAACAGAGGCGGGTGTGTGTACTGTAATCACTGGGAAGCAGAACTTCAGCTTGTTTAAATCATATGATGAATATAGAGTCTTCCTGTCTGCTTCACAATAGGTCTAACAGCATTAGATCCAGGGCGGGCTTTTTTATATAACAAAATACAATACTAAAGAGAGATGCAGCTTCCTTTCTCATGTAGCCTCAGCACTGATTTCATCACCAGTATTACACAGCCATTTCCATTGTTCAGTCAGCAGAGTTCTTGGAGGCCCCATGCAATTGCATGAGTTGTGTGGTGACAAAGCACGCCACTGATTAGATCAACAAGATAGCTTTTAAATATGGACATCGGTTACAGCTCATCTCATAACAGACCTGTGGGTTTTTTTCTGCAGACTAGTACCTAAACCAACCATGCACAGACCCTACCCCAAGCTCGTTTTACTACTTTTGTGTGAAACGTATACAGTTATATACTTCTGTACAAAGAAACTTCTCAACTGTGAAATGGTGTTAGGCAAGTATTTATTTTTTTTTTTTTATTCTGCCTACAGATGTCTTCAACTATGTACAGCTCTGACCAAAACTTTGTTTAAGTCTTCTTTAAATAGGACCTACAGTGTGCAGCCCTAGGCATCCTGAATCGAGCTGCCCACAAGCTGGAGGTCTCCTGGAAAGTGGAATATTGGCAGGAAACAAATGCCTATGTCCTTATGCATACCTGCCCGGTGACCACCATTTGTCACTAGTGACACAATCACTCTTCCACTGGTGACAGCCACCAGTGAATACATAGATGTGGCTGCTGGGAGGGATTATGCCCGATTATCAAGCGCCTTAGAAGAATTTACAGTATTTAGAGTTTAGCTCATCTCTTAAAAAAAAGCCTACATTTGAACCAAAAATACGGAAAAGCTTAAAAGCCAATGTACTTACGAAAGTATTTCAAGGTCTCTTCGATTTGTTCAGTTGTCAAGTCAATGTTGGCATCAGGAGAGATGAGTGGTGTCTGGAGCCAGTCGTCGTGGTCATACCCATAGATGGTGTCCGCTCTTAGCTTGTAATGGGGCAGCTGCTCTTCCAGCAGGCTGATGATCTCAACTTCCGGAAGGTCAGTACTGTTGCACACATCTGTAAGAGAATAAGGCCGATATTGAGACCTATCATCGTTCCGAGCCCGATGTAGATAACGCTCTTTAGTGAAATGAAAAGCGTTGACCACAAAGGTGGCCTGTTTTCACTTTCCCTTTCACTGGTGCGCTTGAAATGTTTTATGCTTTTATTTAAGTAAACAGCACGCCCACTCACACATACACCTGCCCAGTCTTAATATAACCTGCAAGTATTGCCACATAACCGATTACTACACCCAGTCACTGCCTGAGGTTAGCACCTGGAGCCCTGGGGCCCAAATATGAGAAAACTGATGGAGTGTGGCTATTTTTAAAGTTCCATCTTACCATCAGCTTTGAAATTGAGGAGATTGTAAAGGCTTCCAGTTTAGAGGCATAAATATTCTATGATATTTAAATGCACAAGAAATGCAACAGCAGAAATATAAAAAAAAAAAAAATCAACTAACACATGTTCCAGGACAATCAGACAGTTAAATGTAAAAGCGACCTAACCTAATCCATCAGCATGATTTTTCTCTAGCCCTGCACTTATTGCTGACAGTTGTCCTGATTTCACCTCGGGTCAGGTCATAACTGCTCTCTTGAAGTTGATGCTTGAGCTTAGGCAGTTTCAGGACAACAATCAGCACCGGGGGTGGCGCTCCATGCTGTTTCACTCACATAGGTTTTGCCCTGCTTTACTAGGGCATCCTATATAGGATGCCCCCACAAGTTCCTCTGGCGATCACATGCTTCATTTACATACTTTATGCACCCAAGTGCCTACCCCATTCATTGCAATGGCATGCGGTTTCGGCACTCATCGCCTTGGCATGCCCTCTCTAATGCAATGATCGTAGTAGGCATGTTGGGGGGTATAAAGCCATTTTGATGGTCTGCTGATGAGGTGCAAATTGCTTGTTCTCCCTCGTCAGTATGTATGGCAATGCCGGTGCTGCACTGAGAAGCTGCGGGTGACAAAACGGTAGTATAGACTTTATTTTATTGTCTGGACAGAAACGTTTGTTCACAAATCATATTCCAATAAATATGCTTTAAACTGGCCCTCAGCAAAATTTAATGAAAACCCCAAACCCCTAAAGAAATCTAAAAATTATAATATTTTACGTTTTTAGTTCCTTATTATTCTTTCCCCCACTGGGCTGCAACTCTGTTCAGGACTCTAGGATACAGGTGCCGCCATCTGGCCTCAGATGCATCACAAACTGAGGAGAGGGGGCAAAAGTGCAGGGGGTGGGATTATAGCTGTGCTTTGCTCAGACAGAGCAGAGCTGGGGAAAAGGACAGCAAGGCCAGAATGCAGAGCGGCACAGTCAGAGGTCACTTCCTGTCTGCAGGCAGCCTGAGACTCCATGAGCCGCCATCTTGGATATTTAAAAGCTCAAAAAAAATGCAATAGGTGCAGGTACGATGATTTTTAATGTGGGCAATATGTATGTACAGGGTGCGGGAAACATATAAGATAGACTCTTATTCAGGGTGAAGGTTGGGTTTAAAGAAGCCAGATTACTTTAAAAAAATCAAGAGGTTTTATGAAGGTGTTGGACCCTGGTAAAATAATTGGGATGTTGGGGCTCCTCTGCCCTGCTCACTACAGGTGTGACCACTAATGAAGCTCAGTATTTTCTTTTACAGCCTTTGCTGTAAGAGGCCAAATGATTATTCATGGACACATACACTAACTATAGATAAGCTGCTCCAGAAATGCTCCTGCACCCCCCACTCACAGAACTAGTAAAGTTTTACTTACTCATCTTTTGTGTGGATTTTGCCTTTCCTTCTCCCCTCCCGAGGTTCCTTCAGACGGTCACATTTTCCCTTCAGCTGTCACAGTCATGGCTTACCCTGCAGCAACACATGGAAGGGCTGTGGTCGGGGCCGATGCTGACTGTCACATGCTGCTATGAATCTACTGACTAAACATAGCTAACACAAAGCCAGATCCCTGGCAGGCCCTACCACTTCACATCAACTAAATATGGCTGCCCTTTCAGATCCTGCCAGCCACTCCTGACCAACGCAAAGTCACCCTACGGCCAGGCAGACTGTCTGCATCCCGGAAAAAAATAGGTCTTGCTACATTTTTTAAGTGCCTACGTTTCAACAAGAAAGCCGATATAAATAGAATACAGTCTGGAAATATGTTTCACACTTTTCTACATGATTTACTGTATATACCTAGTTTTACTACTTTTATTTTGTGCCAGCACAAATAAATAAATAATTACATTTTCAATTTGGAGACCCAGCATATACTCTAATTAAAAAGGAGGCCTGGTTTAAATTTGATTCAGGAAGGGGGGGGGGGACTCTGTTTTTAATGTGTGTTGTGTTTTATGTTGTTTTTAAATTGTGTTTATACTTTTAATTCCTTTTTCATTATTAGAGTTATTTGGATTTATCATTGTGGTGCTCCTCTCTTTGGGGTGGGCTTTGAGTGATCTCTCCGCCACCTCTTCTCTTGCTACAGTCTTTTTACAAAAAAAGAAAAATAGAAGGAATACTAGGCAAGAGCCATTTTTGCCGCCCAATTTATTTTTTCTTACATTTTATTTTCAGAGTTTACCAAACTATGTTTATTCATGTACCATCATTGAAAAAGGACCACAAGCACACTATATTGTATCTATGCACAGGCCGCCATTAGGCTAGCCAAGACTCCAATATGGGACCTGAGGGTCTGGCTATGATGAAGGGGGCCCATGACATGGTTATGGGGGGCCAGACAAAATATTGGTTGTATCGAGTCTGGGCACAGCCATCAGTTGCATCCTCCAGCACCCCTAGGGAGTTGGAGAGCTGCGCTTGCCTTGCCTGCAGTGCAAACGGCTGGCCACTAGAGGGCACTAGATTCCAAAGCAGGAAGAGGAACTACTCTGTAAAGGTGAGTGACATATGTGCAAATGGTGTGTTCGTGTTGGGTGTATCTGGAGATATGTAGAATATTTATAGCTCTCTCCAGCTCAGCCCTGCACACTTCACCTCTGTTTACCTCTGCCTAAGCGTACTCGCCTCTTCCCACCTCAATTCGGCTCACCTCTACCCATCTCTACCCATCTCTGCTCATCCCTTCCCACGTCACATTTGTCTATCACTTCACTTCTCATCTCATCTCGTGTGTAAAGTGGACCAACAGTCAAAAATAAATTAAATCAGCCCAACACAACAAACAGTGAGCATATGCATCCCTCTCCGGGGCAATTCAGATTGCTGCAAATAAAAAAATCATTTACCTTTTTATACTGCCTGCTGAGGTAAATTTAATACAAACATGGTGGCTCATGGGCTTGCAGACCACATGCAAACAGGAAGTTGTGCTAGGCTTACTGTTACTGTGCATTTCAGTTATGTCAGTTAGGAGAGGAAGCTCCAAAATGGCTGCTACCTTTCTTTTCCAACTGTGCCAGGCTGTTGGTCTGTGGACTCCACCTCTCCTAACATTTGCATATACCTAAAAGCACATTCAATGATTTTAAAAGATTTAAAAACCTTGCCCAGTATTAAATGCCTTCCATTCTCACAGCTTACATATTATCATGGCCCCTTGAGGTGGAAAAAGACAATGTGGTCCTTAGACCAAAATGGTTGTGTAGCCCTGCTATAGTGTAATGGCTGGGCCCCTAGCTTGAATTTTAGTTTCCTACATAATCTCAGCTGAGCCTCAAAGCAGCCAGACTCACCACAGAATTCAGACTTTGGAAATTGAAGTTCCAGTGATGTGAAGACCCAGCAATTACAGTTATGGGAGAACCCAGAATTTGTAGCTGCAGGGGGGTAGAATTTCCATGATGGAAGCCTAGCCGACATATAAGCATCTGACCAGGATATTGTCAAAAATTTCCACTGGAGACCAGTCAACCGAGATTAAAACATAAACATTTTACAATTATGACAGGTCAGAGGAGGTATCGACCTAAAGTAGCTCCTGGTCCACAGAAACACTGAACTAACCTTACCTATCCCCTTTTGCAATCAGTCGGAGCCACCATATTTGTGCTGCCTCTGGAGTGGCCGAGGATCCAGTTTTCAGGAAGTGAGTGCAATTGTGAGGGGTCGCTGCCAGTAGTTAGCAGATTGCTCTGATTAATCATTACCATCTATGAGGGCTGCACTGAAGGGACCTCTACCTGATGTGACAGGGATGCTTAGGATACATTTCCCCCTTAGCTTGTCTGGGTGCTAGCCGCTTGCCTGCTCACCCCTCCATTAAAGTAGTGAAGATACACAGTATATGCAGCAAGTATGGGAAGCAAAGCTGTGGTTTGTACCTGCCTGTCCTGCTGATCAACAACTGGCATGCCTTTCCTGCCACTACAGCTGCTCACATGACAGCTTGCAGCCAATCAGGTTGCAAGGCGGAGCCAAAAGAATTGATAATAGTCACAAGAATATTGCGGGACGGTAGGAAATCGAAAGCATTGGGCAATATTAGGGGTGGTATCCCAAGTCGGGCAATGGAATTCCAGCCTGTTTTGAATAGAGGTCCTCTTTATTATAACCTCTAATTGGCGTTAAGGCTGGCTATAGACAGCAAAGTTAAAACCAATTATCTGCTAGATATTCACATCTCTATCATCACATTATATGAATCCTTTCTACGGGAGGTTTTAACCGGACCTTCAACCTGAATAAGAGCTTATATCATATGTTCCCCCACCCTGTACATACAGATTGCCCACATTAATAATCATCCTACCTGCATCTACTGCATTTTCTGAGCCTTTAAACATCCAAGATGGTGGCCCATGGAGTCTCAGGTGCCTGCAAATAGGGAAGTGTCTTCTGACTGTGCCGCTCTGCTTTCTGGGGTTGCTGTCCTTTTTCTGACCCCAGCACTGATATGTCTATGCAAAGCACAGCTATAACTGCCTCCTGCACTTTACCCTGCCCTCTTCTCCTCAGTATGTGAGATGGTGGCGCCCATATACTAGAGTCCTGAACAGAGTTGCAGCCCAGTGGGGGAATGGATAAAATGCAAGTGACTAAAAACATAAAATATATTAATTTTAGATGCTGGGAAATCGTTTTTTAAAGGTTTGGGCTTTTCATTAAATGATGCTGAAGGTCCGGTTTAAATTTCAAACTTGACCCTCCCTTAAGGTAAAGCTACAGTACATTAAAACTTCTTGATATATTTATTCCCTAAGATCTAGCAGGGTTAATTTGGGGAATCAAAAGGACTGCAGAGACATGTCTGCAAAATTTCTGGTAATGTAGACTCAAAGTGCTTTAATGGCTGTAGCCTCTCAGGAATACAGTCTGACAGATGGCTGCTGCTTGTGATGTCACTCTCCTGTGGCTATTAATTGACATTAGCCTGAGACGGTCTCTTCTTCTAGTAACAGCTCAGTTTTCCTTCCATTTTATACCTAGAATATCTAGAAAGATCCTACAATTTTAGTGGACGCACTATGCTACACTCCTCAATTTGTTTCTCTCATGCAATAAATGCCACAACAATAATGTCATTGTGTGTATACAGTATACTGTTCCCCATAATTAGTGCTCACTTCCATAATCTGTTATCTTTATAAAGCTGCTTTATAAAGCTTATAGAGCTGCCGATGACTCAATTGGGTATACTTCCTTTCTGTGGTGACCATGCAACACTTACAGGACAAGCATACCCCTCATCGCCTGATGCCATTTCCTACTTTCTTAAACCGTGGATTTTCACTATCTGCCTGGGGCATGCCAATTTTGTATGCCCCGCTGTGCCTCTCCCCCGGGAATCACCTGAAAACTCGCCCTTTTTTTTATTCCACGCCCAGCCTATCAGCAGCTCGCATTCCATTCAGATTTTGCCATTCAGCAATGCCTAATGCGGGTGTGGAATTGGTGGAATAGAGAGTTATATGGGCAATGCCGGAGGTTTCACCCATCAGAGCATCCTGCATTTGGATGGCTAACAAAGAGGGAAACCACCAGCCCTAGAATCCTATGGACTCTAGATCAGTGATTGCTCCTCTTTTAAACAAAGTACTTACATGACCCGTGCATGACCCGTGAACAGGGGGCTTGGTCCACTATAATAAAATGAACATGAGGCACTTCACTTACAGCAGACCAAAACTTGAGAATTTTACTTACCTAGATATTACTCTGCTTAACAGAGGCATCCCTGATTGTTTGACAACCCCCTACGATCATCTCAATTTTAAAGCGGATCAAAACCCATATTTTAAACTAGCATTCCCTTAATTGTTCCCCTCCCCTTTTTAGTGCTCCTGCCTCACTCTAATTGCCTGTTTTAGCTGTAAAGCCCCGCCTCCTCCATTCATTGCCACTGTTGCGTGTAGCAATGATGTAATTGCCACACCAATGCAATGACTGATCACCTGACATCTCACACTGTTCCAGGGCGATTCGAAAAACGAAAATAAAAAATTTTAATAAAAATTTTTAGTTCTACACCCTAATAAAGGGAATATCGGCAGTGGCTATGGCCAAATTTATTTCACAAGTTCGGTAGGTTTTGATTCGCTTTAAGGTGCACAGACAGCCTGTCATTCAATCAGAACTCCCTTCAGCGACAACGAGATCGGAATGGAATGATTGCTGGGTGCCTCCTGATGGCCACTCCCCTCTGCTGCTCGCAGTCACTGCCAGCCCTTCAGATATGCTGGCGCCAAAGTTTGGGGCACACCGCTGGAGCCCTGCACACGTACCATAGGATTGATACCTGAGGGCAGTATACAGGCTATCCCGGAGGTTTCACACAAAAAAGCATCCTAGATCGGGATGCCGCAAGTACCAATGATTTTATTTCAAATTTGAGGGATTTAGGGTGGCACCACATGGTCACCACTGCAGCATGCCATATAGACTGTGTGGCGCTCTCTGATTTGGCAACCCCACCCCAACACTTCAGTTACCCCCAGTCACAGCCAGCCATATTCAGCCTCTCATCTTCACAGTAATAGTGCAGCACACATGCAGCCTATTAAACGAAGGTTTTGCATTTTCAGATCCCCAGTGCCATCCTCAGTGCGCGGAGACCCAACACAGATGAAGGAAGTGTAGCTTACTGTAGGTCTAGGGTGAGGGGGGGGGGGGTGCCAGGTCTCTATGCCCAACCCTCCCTGGATCTTGTAGTACTTCTTGTCCTTGGTGACCAAAGTGAGGCTAGATCTCACCAGTGGGATCACAGAACACTAACACACAATGTCATTAGTTCTAACAATGCCTCACTCCTTTCACAGGGTTCCCATAAAGTCCCTGTCCAGGCACACACTAACTCCCCTACCTTATCCCACATGGGGACAGAATAATACAAGCCATTTCAAAGCATCTCAAAACCCTCTGATTATATGTAATGTAAATACCTTTTGGATCCTAAGTGAAGCTGCTAGCGTTGCGTCAATTCTTATGGCTGAGCTGGGGGGCATGTGTCATGTCCCATGCACATGCTCTGTTTGTGGCCACTTGTGCTAGGAGCACCAAGGGCAAGTAGCAGCTGTGCAGCCATTTTGGAGAATGATCATGGAGGAATGGAAATGAAGGTAAGGGCAAACGTTGGAGCCCTGCTACGGCTTCTACCCAGCACTGGAGAAAATGGTAGAAGAGGCACATGGGACCGGCATCAGGTGAGCTGCTTGCTGGCTTATGATTGCCCTTGCATGGATGGTTCCTTTAAGCTTTAAGATTCAGTGGCAGATGAAAAAACAAAAGGTTACTCAAGTTGTCCAGCGCAGCAGATGGTGCCATTCCGGCAATTAGTAACGCATCCTTTCGCTGGATCTGAACCCTTGCTGCAGAATCCCACGCTGTCCGGACCCAAAATGTAGACGGGTTTGATGATGGGTCGGGATCATGACTCACCAGCAATCAATCTGCCCCGCCCTCTCCATTCATTGCAATGTAAGTAGTAGGCCGAGGCGAAGTCAATGGAGGGTGTAGGCACACTCCTCTGACTGAATGCGGGGGCATGGTCTGGTGCAAAAAAATGCAGATGAATAGAATTGCATTGCAGTTGACAATGCAGCCCCAGACAGAGCAGGACCACAGGCTGCGGCGGAGGTCCAGTTCCAGTGATCAGGTGAGTTATTGATTGCCGGACTGGTACCGGGTATTTTACATTGGTATTCACATGCGTTTAAAAGGGACTATCCAGCTGTCCAGGCATGAAAACAAAACAAAAACCATAGTCACTCGCAGCGCCTCTGTCCTATTCCGTATGGAAAAAAAACTCACTGGGTGCTCCTGCGGCCTTCACAGCCAGCGCAGGCATATAGGGCCAAAGCCGCCCCTTCACATCAGTCATAGTGATTCAGGCACAGCTACGTCATTCCTTCCAATAATAAGGAACGTGACAGGCCTTAGCCAGTGGAATGGAGGTGGCCATTGGAAAGGACGTTGGCAGTCACTGTGACTGATGCAGGAAGAGGTCCCCTATGCCTGAGCTGCGAGGAGGGTGGACACCGTGGTATTCTCTTGCTTCCCACTAGCCATGATTATGTTACAATCCCTTAGCTCTCTTATGTCTTACAGGAATACAACAAACAAAACATTATTTCAAATGATGCTGTGGTCCAGCAGTAGCTGGGATTACTGAAGATATCACATAATTTGAAAGAAAATAACCCTCAGTGTTTTTCTGGATGGGAGCCATGAAGTCAATTAGCTTCCTTCAGCCATACATGCACCTGGTACAAAGGCGCAGAGAGATGAGCATTACTAGAATAGCTGCTAAACCTTCCGCTATAATGTCAGATCGTGTTACCCAGCAAATACACAGGGAGAGAGAGAGCACACAGCAGAGGGTATGTGATGGAGAATGTGCATGGAACACGCAAGCTTAGGGAACAACGCAAACAAAATCTGCAGTAACAATAGCAAACACCACCTTCACTGTGACAGCTGCTCAGGACACCTGTGGGTAGAGCCTCTTGGTAAGCTGTAGTTCTGACTCCTGGCTACAAACATTTATATTGGCAATTTCCTTAGTCTTATCAGCACTATGGCCAGTTGGCAGAGTAAAAGTAAATTTTGGATCCCCTTCACATGCACTTAATGTGTGTTTCTTTGCTTAACAGTCGGCTCAGTAGGGGTTGAGCACATCCAGTGGGTGAAGGATTAGTCTTTGGCTGTGTTCTCTGCTTACACGCCAATTGTTATCCCAGGCTGCATGGACCAGATATACCATATATACTAAAGAGAAAAAATACTACTGTTTCCCGTAAAAAGGAAGCTGCCTCTCCTTCCAACTTGTCGTCAATGCAAGTCTAACAAAGTCTATTCAGAGACTCCAGAATTGCCTGGCAACCTAAGCATAATTTAAACACTCTCGGCTCCTGAGTTTTAACTCTGGAGCCGCCTCCTGTCTTTCTCCTTCTCTTTCGACTGAGGAGTAGAAGAGACAGGCTGAAAAGGAGGTAAAAACAAGCTTAGTTAACATCCCTGCAATCACTAAAGGGTTAACAAGCATAATCCGGCCAATAAATAACGGAATAATACATCTCACCATCTTCTCGTGAGCCATGTTGCTGCTGTGCCCACTGGCCATCCGCAAGACTGCTGCCCGGGCCCAAAGCAAAAGGAACTGCCCTCTACCGGGCCTTCTCTTCTGGGTTTTGTCTTTTGACCCCAAAGTAGGTGGGTGGAGGACCATCTCAGCCGCCTCCCCTCCTCTGCACACCCACCTTCAACCAGCGAGACCTGGCACTACCAGCCGCCATCCCTGCCCCCAGGCTGGCTCCTTCACCGATGCAGCCCGGGACCAGCAAGCCCGGCACCCATTCATGCAGCCGAAGGGTCACCTGTCGCCAAAGCCAGCACCACTTTCAACAGAGCACAGCACAGGTGGGCGATGGTGATGCAAACGACCCCTGGGTCACAGGAGGAATAACCTGCGGACGTAAAGCCTGGGGTTGGCGAACACCCCCCATCAGGAACTCCTGGGGTCAAAACCAACAAAGAAAATTAAAAAATGTGAGACAAAGTCTGTCTCCTAGCTGTTTTCTGAAGAAGAAACACAATACTGAGGACTGAGTGGAAGAGGTGGGGCTTTTAAACTTTGTCCTACTTTGTGTCTCCTCTTCAGGGGGAGAAGCCGTCTATCAAGTGGCCATCCTGAACGGAGAAAAATGTGAGGACCCAATTAGGTCTTTCTCCAATGGGGAACCAACAGTCAATGCCCACAAAATCAGTAGCCTGCCCTCCTGGTTGAGGATGGTCCAGTTTTGAGCAAGGTATGCATAGCTTATTACAGACTTTGGAGGCAAGAGAAAGATGTTTACAGCTAACCTACAACCCCCCTCAAAAAAAGCAGACCAAAACTTAACTTGGTTGCCTTTGGTTGGCTAAACAGGGGCATCTTTGGGATACCCCTATGTGTGAAATGCCAGGGGTGGCCAGCATTCTTAACTTCTAGCCTTTATGAATAGATTGCTGTGAATATTAATGCCCAAAAGCCTGGTAGAGGGGCATGCATCAGCCAGGAGGATGCCCGTGAATGTTTTTCTCAGGGAGATGGAATGGGTTTTGCCAAGGTCTGCCATTGCCCTTATCCCAGGGCATCCCATTTTGGAATGCTCCTCTAAATAATGATAGCTAGGCAGCCAGTAACTGATTGCACCACTGCACAGCTTACATGTTCTACATAACTAAAAATGGCAAACAGGACTGCCCATTTCTGGCTTTCCCGTGGGCTACAGAAGGACACAATCGTGATTTCTGGGTGTTGTGAGTACATTGATTTGCCTTTTATTGGAGAAGCAACAAGCGGCCTAAAGTCTATAATATTAACTTTATCTTTGTAGGGCATCCTAATTTGGGATGCCCAATGTGTGAATCCCTCAGCATCGCTATGGTTACTTACCTCAGCAATCCCACTCCACCTCTACCTAAAGCCTGAATATCTGAATGGCTGGCAAAGGTATGCCCAGCCGGGGGGGGGGGGTTGGAGCAGTTGTTGGGATGTCCACTGTTCACCCCTCAAATTAACTTTCTATGATTTTCATTTTTAGTGAATTATAGAAACCTGATTGGAGATGAGCCTACATATGTGTCATGAGATCATAGATGAGGCGCCACAATGCCTCTAATGGGGGGGGGGGGGCAAAGGATGTATTGAGGGGGATCCTGCACAATGCCTTTTATGATTGAGGGGGTGGCATACGGCATGTTATAAGGGGGGTTGGGGGGATTCTGTACTTTGCTTATTATTTGGCTCATGGTGGGACAGAATTTTAGTACATTCGGTTTAGAATAATTTTTATTCTTATTTTTTCCCCTCTAACCCACAGGTGCATCTTATGCTCTGAAAAAATGTGGAACTTTGTTTTTTAAAATGCTGTACATGAAGGTCGTGCCCCTATTCTGCACATTACCGACATGATGTGTGTGTGTGTATATTTGGTGCTATATGCACTTTTTGATATTGCACATAATTCTGCATTATGAGTGCCCTATCTTTATGTAGAAAGTTATTTATTAGTCTTGTGGTCCCTGCTAACCGAATCTCTAATCTGTATTGTTTTTATCATGTTTTAGATTTGTCTTGGGAATAATAAAAATTATCAAGTTATGATTAATAATAGTCTGTGTGGCATATATTGCTTATCAAAGGATTCCTTAAAGCGGAACAAAACCCACAAGCAGCTGGCCAGGAATCTAAAAGATTCCAGGCCTGGTCGCTGGCTTTCCACCGGCATCCCAAATTGAGATGCCCCGCTGTGTACACACTCACCTTTCCCCAGTTCAACGGCGCATGCACAGGCTTTTGACCATTGGGAGTTGCTATTACCCAAGAGTACATGAGATTTTCTGTACCAGCCAATTCTCTTATTTCATTCACTGTAAAGAAAACGTTACTAAAACACATATTCTGAGCGCAGCTTGAATCATCACACTAACTTCTGGAAACTACAACAGCATCTGCAGCCCTCCCCCAAGATACAGGAGCCAATATGGCGGCAACCAGGCCGATGTAAAAGGGTCAGTGGCATAGTAAACATTTTAATTTATTAATAGCATTTTTGTTACAGGTTTGCTTTAAAGAAAATCATGTAATGCTTCCGAACCTGAAATGTACAAGAACAAAAGATTCATGCGCCACCTAGTGGAAAGCTATAATATATTACTGATGTGAAAGGCATGCAAGAGAAAAGCGCATTATGTGCTTCTCTGAAGCAGGCTGCTCTTTCAAATAACATGACATGCCTATCTTTCTGCGCCTGCCGCTCTACCGCTGCTTTTGCTTCGCCACCGCCAGGGCATGAGCTGCCAGGCCCTTCCCTCTCTAGGGAAGATCTAAATTAAATTTTGGGCTGCTCTTACAAATGCCGGGGCAAGCTACACCCCCTTGACCCAGAAGCTCAATGAGCCTCTGGGCCATCTGTAACAATGCAGGCACGCGAGCAAGTCCGGAGACCCCATGGGGACATTCTTGCACACCCCAGCAGGTAAAACATAACATAACAAAATACATACTCACCTGCCTCCATGTCCCTGGTGGATAACAAGAAGCTCCTATGGGTTTCCACATTCCCACTGAACCAGTCGGGGAAAGAAGGGGAACCTGGCCTAAAAATGGGTCCTACCCTGAAGACTGCCACCCGGGCTAGCTCCAGGGAAGGGAACTCCTAGCGAACAGTGGAGGAGATAGGAGAGGAACCTCTAACTCTGACAGGAGTCACCCAGAGCACCACCAGATCTCTGTCGGAGAGAGGGGGGGGGGGTCCGGGGCCGCCATTCTCCCCAATAAAAATTAAAAAAATCGGGACGACATCATCCAGCCATGGAAGAGGAAACACAAAACACTGAGGCCCAGGAGGAAGGGGCAGGCTTTTAATGTTGTCTAGTTTGTCTTTCATCTTCCAAGTGGGAGGTGATACTCGGCTAGCCGTCCTGAAAGACGCTTGGGGAAAAATAAAATCAGTCTAAAATTTGCAGCACATGACATAAATTTGGTGCATTATTGTTATGATGAGGAAGACATCTTTACAGACATACAAATGAAGTTTGCTGAAATATGCTCATAGCGGGGTGTGGAGGGGTTTGGACACACGTGTTCCAGGGTTTTGGTCCAGTTTCATTTATTTAGATATATAAAAGCATGTTTTTTCTTTTTTCCAATAGAGATTTGATCTAGGGTTTGCAACCGTTGGTGGTACGCAAGATCCTATCAGGTAGCATATGGCAAGGCTGCAGACTAACCTGTACCCCAGATCTGCTACAATCTACTCCAAAAATTGATGGAAATGATTAATGTGCATTGCGTGTACTTGAAATGGTTGTTTTGTGTGTTACCACATTTAAGTGTCTGACAACCCTTATGTTAAACCCAAGGTACCTAAGAAAATAAGAAAATCTAAAGATGTGTTTTATCAAAAAAAAGTTTACAGCAGGTGCAATACATACTGGACACAGGTGATATTGACATGAAATTCTCAGATTAATTACATTCCTACAGCAGGGAAATAAAAAAAGGTTTCTTTACCATTTGTCCTGTGCTGCTGGTCACTACAGGTCCAATGCTCCACAACTCACTCGATCACTGTAGCTGCTGCCTCCCATGCCGTCCGGAGCCTGAAACTCGATTCTCTTGCACTTCCGTGCTAGACCACACCCCTACCATCTGTCACAGGGGGTGTGGCCATGCCCCCTCTATTCACTACAATGGAGAGGGGGTGTGTAAGGCTTCGCCCACTACAGCAATGAATGGAGAGGGGGCGTGGCCACACCCCAGTGATTAATGGCGAGTCGCGATTCCGTCCCGCCAACAATCTCTTCCTCAGGATCTGGCCGTGGAAGGTGCAGGAGGCTACGGCCACTATAAACCCATTAGGTGAGTTGTGTGTAACCTTTTGTTTTTTATTCCCTGCTGACTCCGTTTAAGTTATATATAATAATAAGAAATTACAAGTATTGAACACATGAAAAAATAGGTGCAAAAAGCCAGGGAAATTGTTGACATCAGCTGAAACCTATCCGTAATTACAGCAATCCCATCACTTAATCATGATTAGTATCAGCTGGTTCAACTGATGGTCTAAAGAAACATCGAATGATGGTAAAACAAATGAGCTCTCTCAAGACCTTCACAACCTTATTGTTGCAAAACATACTGGTGGCATTGGTTACATAAGAATTTCTCAACGACTGAAGGTTCCAGTGAGCACTATTGGGGCCATAATCTGTTGGATACCAACAGTAAAGTGGGAATATCATGGTAGGGAGCTATTTTGCAGCATACGGCACTAGCATGTTTCATAGATTTGAAGGAAAGGTGAATGGACAAATGTACCGACAAATGTACATTCTTGATAAAAATCTGATGCCATCAACCAGGATAATGAATATGAAACAGGGGTGACATTTCAGCAAGACAATGATTCCCAAACACACAGCCAAGGAAATTCTCAATTGGTTTTAGAGAAAGAAATCTTGAAGCTGTCAACACCAGCAAAGGCTTATGCATGATTAAATACATGTCAGTAAGCATGTTCAATATTGTTTCCCTGGGTAATTCCTAATTATTCCACATAACTTATGTACATCTATGGTTTGAGTTCTTTGCATGTGTAAATTGGATGGGTTGTTACAGACAACTGCTGAAAATTTCATGTCAATAGCACCTTTAGCAATATTTTTACGTAGAGAATGAGTGACGTGTTCAATACTTATTTCACCAGTTGTAAATACATACAATTTTCTTCCATGTATATACCTGTAAACCTACATTATTCTAAGTACAATCTATAATTCTGTATTAAATAAGAATATTGTAAAAGAAATAAGGTTGGGGACCCTGGATAAGAACAAACTGGTTAGAATGAATAGATAGTGTACAAGCAGCATATGCAGAGGGTTGTTATAGGTGATAACTACTACTCTGAAGTGTTGCTTATTACTTATACACTATGAGGAATGTCTGATCGGAGAAAGCCTCCTGTACATTGAATTACTCTATAGGTCCACAAGTCTATATGGAAAGTATTGAGCAACCCAAGTTTAATGCAGTTAGGGATACATACCTGTGCTGTATATTCCTACGGCAGGATGTGTTCTTCTGTTTTAACTGAAACATTATGTGCAAAGTTCACAGTTGGGAAATACTGACAGATGTGAGGCCTCCACTTGGTCACTTATTACATAACCCTTGTTAAAACAAATGTCCAGGCTCCAGACACAATTTAGGATTTCTGAATATTCTCTCACCTCCAGAGCAGTGATATTAGCAGTGTATCCAGCCACCAACAAGGGCATGGGCAATGTAAGAATCCAGAAAACCACCGGCACAGATTTCTCAGGAATCCTTCAGCTTTACCCCTTATTACTTCATGTGGTCAAGCTGAAGGATGACTTGGAAAAACATAGGCAAGTGCCAGGACCCATTGTGTGTTGAGGGCCCTACTGACAGCTCAAACAGTTAATCAGTGTGCTTTCTCCTCCCTTGAAGTGGACCAAAACCCACAATATTGACTATCCTGGGTCTTGGTTCCTTCCCCTGGGGCACTCTGAGCAGGGAAGTCCCGCTGTGTGAAACCCACTAGGTCACCCAATCTAACTCACCTTTCCCTGGTCCTACGGTGCATGCACAGCGTCTCCTACAATCGGCATGCTCGGATCCACTCCCGCCACTTTGTCTAAGCTTTTGTCTAAGGGAGTGGACTAGAGTGCGCCTGGCGGCCACATCCCCCCGCCCTCTATCAGGGAGCGTGCCTGTGCCGGCCATTCACAAATGCATGGCGAGGGTGCGTGCCCTGCTAAAGGGATAGCGGGGAGCTGAGGCTGCTTGCACATATGCCATTGGGCTGGGGGAGAAAGTGAGCATACCGGCTGACCTGATGATTTTCACACAGCGTGGGGAATCCCGATTCTGGATGCCCCGGGGGGAGGGAATCAAGCGGCTGTCGGGCCATGGGTTTTGGTCCACTTTAAAAAGATTGACCACCCAACTAAAAAAAACAAAAGGGTACACACCTTTTGTCCCTCGCAGCTGACCCAGTCACTGTATCCCATTCCGCACTGGTCGCTTCGGGAACTCTATTCACCAGAACTTACAGTACATGTCGGGATTGCACACTTACTAGTAAAATGTCTAAGAGAGTGGACTAGAGTGCGCCTGGCGGCCACATCCCCCCTGCCCTCTATCAGCAAGCAAGTCCCTTTAAATATGCCTACAGATACATCATGAGATGGATGTGTTGCTTCCGCACAAGAAAAAATAAAATACACCCAATGAAGGGAATCACAGACTGTTACCCTTTCATTCATCGAGTAGCTTCCAAATCATATCTAGAGTGACCTAGAAGGCCCACAAGATGGCAGCAAAGTTTAGCTTTTACTAGGTTAACCATCTGAAACATACAACATGCAATGATCTAAAGAGTCTAAACACTGGAAGCAAGCAAGCTGGGGGTGGACTAGCCACAGGAAACACAAGCCCACCTGAGTCTGTGCTGGAGTTCAGTCAATTCTCTTATACCCTATTCTACTATGAGCCACCAAACACCACTATATACTTGACTAGCCTAGACGTCTCAGTTAATGTTCTGCCCTACAATTCAAAAGCCTCATTTGAAAGAAATATGAAGCAGATGTAGTAATGGTGCTTTAGAAGCTTTATGTGTTCTTGCCATTATTAGAGGAGGTCATATTTGGTGAACAGTGTAATTCAGACCCATGCTGGTTAACATACCTTTTAATGGCGCCCCCCATAGGGTTGCACACATTATTTAGTAGCCTACTCATCCCTGTCCCATCCTGTACTACTAATACATTTATGTACTCACTATAACATGTTGCACATAGCCATCTGCAATGTTTTGTATTCTGGGGCTCCAAAACAGGGCCGGCTCTAGGTTTGTGGGGACCCTTAGGCAGGAGAGTCTAAGTGGGCCCCAAAGTAGTGTGTCACATGATGTAACCTTTTAGCTCCGCTGCCAGAAATGGGTCATCTTCTGATGCTAATAGTCCTCCAGTCCTTATAGCCTTCCCTATAGCCACCAATTGACCCTTCAGTCCTTACTGCTTGCTTAACTGCCACTAGACTTCATCATTGCTATCGGTTGTCACCTGGTTCTCGCCACCTTCTGAGCTTCCATCAACTACACTCAATTCCATGCCACCTTCTCCAGTGCAGCTGATCATCCCCCATTTCTGAGGCCAGCCATGAGCAGGTCTGCACAGAATACCTGGCATTCGGTGGTTCGGGTCCACTGTAAAAAAATACCATGGGCAAGTGTGATCCTGAGTGGGTCCCTGAAAATGCCCCTGGCAATTAACCAGGTTTGCCCTGTGCTGGCGCCGGCCCTGCTCCCAAATATGACAGCCAGGACACTTCATTTTACATGGTATAGTGGAATGACCTGCAGCCTCCTTGTACTCCTGGTAGACAATAGGATAGCTGCAAGGAACATTGACATAGATCTCAGCTTCTAATGTAAATGACACAGACCATCATACATCTCCACTCTGAAAACCATGGATCAGAAGAGCTAGTGGAGACCAAGTAGGTTCTACAGGGACACACAAATATTATTGCTCAATAGGAACAGAATGTTACGAGTCTGAAGTGCAACTAGAAGCACCAACTTAATAAATATGCTTGATCATCTTGATTGACCACCTATGTCGGCTGTGCATCTCCTAAATTGGCAGGCATACGGTCACAGAGAACTTGACGTACTTGCATTAAAAGGTTTGCTGTCTCGTACCATGACCTGTTGACCAAGTGTCACAGTGAGTTACTGAGAAGCAGTTGTGTTTTAGAGAAAGACTTGAAGCCAGTCATTCTACGGCACCTAGTCTTTATGGCTGGCATTTCACACTTTCCTCACATGTTAAAGGTTAGACAGAATTCCAGTCTCTCTCAATGCTATGACTTTGAGTATGCAGTGACCATGGTAGCCATCGGAGACCAGAGGTCCACAACTCAGTGAGAGATAGGAGTGGGGCTTGGCCCATAGAAAAAGGCGGTAAGGCACATCTTCTTAATGGATTATATCCATAGACAGCACTTTGTGTTCTTCTATGGCTGACCATGGCATGAGTTGACAAAATAAACATACATATTATTAGGCTGCTTATACAGATTGTTGCCCTGGAACATTAAAGCACAAAACAAAAACAGTAGTATGTAAATGTAGTCAAAATAATAGTAATAAAGCTAAAAACTAGCCAGACATGCCAAGTCCTGTGATTAGTTGAACTTCCACCCCCCTTTTTCTGTGCATTACTAGCTGTGGATGAACCAATCAGTGGTGAATGATGAATTTGTGCACACCCCTACAAACCATCAGCACCTGAGGTGACAGAGAAAGAATGGAACTGATACAACGTGCAAGGATAGATCATGCAGGAGGTTATCTAAGTATAGGTTAAGGAGATAACCATGTCAGTCTCTCCCAGGTATTTGCTATCACTCAATCACATCCCTGTGCTGATGAGGACCACTAGGCCAGAATATGTGTCCACAGGAAGGAAGTGATGGTTGTGTAACTATCTAAAGACGTACTAAAGTATTGCATGCCCATCCAGCTTATTCTGGATGCATGAGATATCACAAAGTTGAAAGATGATCTGCATGGCTCTGCCTACTGCAACAAATTACTCTTGCTCTGTATATACCATGTAACCACTTTAAGTGCCTCTTCTCCCTACTCTGTAGCCTACATAAACCTTTACCCTGGACTAACTAATTCACTGAGGTGAAATAGGAGGGCTCCTTCTTCTGTTACCAGCTGATCTTCTGCAGGGTGTGCAGCTCCTCCAGCCCCAGCATGCAAGCTGGCAACAATGAGATTACAGCACTCCGCAAGGGCAGTCTGGGCATGCTCAGCTCAGTGCTGGCTCAATGGTTCCAAGAGAAGGTGAGTATTGGCCATTTTTTATTTTACACTACACTTTATTAGTCACCCTTTTATTTTAAGCAGTAGGTATTGCTGTCTTCCATTTTCCATATTACCACAAGAGTTTTAAAAGTCACACAAACCTGTAATGGTGCCGGCATCTCTGTATTGCCTTGGACCCAGTTCATCTTCAACGACTAGCGCTTCGCTTACATAGTGCTCTTCATGAATGCCTGCAGAACAGGCTAGCAGGGCATGGTCGCTATCTTCTGGAATGGACTCGGTGGCAGCCGAGGTGTCGAGATGCACAGCTGTGGGGTCCAGCTTGGCAGGTTTCACGAGGAGGTGCTAACTGCCATCGGGTGGAGCAGTGCTAGAGCTTCGGTTTAGTAGTCCATAAAACTATTGCAGTCTTGATTGTGGCGCCACCAACTGCCAGAGCGCTGTAAACAGAAAATTTGATCTGTCAACATCAAAGTTGTTAGAAGTTTCAAGATTTACAAGCCTCATGTTCTCTAATCCAGTGTTCAGCAAACCTCCTCCTCACGGCTCGTCAACAGGTCAGGTTTTGCTCTAGAGCCCTCTGCTACACTAATCAAGTCTGTCTGTGTGGAGAACCACAAAACATGACCTGTTAGGGGGCCTTGAGGAAAAGGTAGGGGGGGTGGGCTGCTCTGCCTTCTTTCAGTCAAAAACTGCAATCAAAATTATACAGTTTTTAGCTCTTAATTTTTGAATAGATATTAAATAGATTGTATAATGGGTGGAAAACAAGAAAGAAAACCTGGCGGTGGCAGTTCCATCTCCTGCTTCTAGAGGGGGAATTTGATTGGCATTGGAATGATTGAGGGGGTGGGGAGGGAGACTGAAGATGGGCACGGTGTATAGCGACAGTTGCTAGCAAGGGTGGGGCCAATTAGCAGTTTGTTGGGTGTTGAATTAGACCTGCAAATTTATTGGAGAGGGGGGATTTGCTAGGAAAGAGCAGGTCTACCTTTGTTTTGAGACAGGGTACACCCCTCACATTTTTTGTACATTTTTTAACACCTTTTCATAGGACAACACGGATATGATACTTTGACACAACGTAAAGTAGTTCGCGGACAGCTTATATAAAACAGTGTAAATTTGGTGTGGCCTTAAACAACTCAACACACAATGGCCTTGATTCACAAAGCATTGAAAAATACTCTCATGTTAGTAAAACATTCAATTCATGAGAAAAAAGCCTGAGAATTTCACTGTTAGTGAATCACCAGATAGAAAGACAATGAAAGTCAATGGCACTTTTTTACTCCTGAGAAAAGTATTGAACTTTTTACCCCTTTTTATCTGTAGTAAAAAGTGCCATTGGCTTTCATGGACTTCCTATCTGGTGATTTACTAAAAGTGAAATTCTCAGGCTTTTTTCTCATGAATTTAATTTTTTACTAGTGTTACTCGCCAGCCCAGCATTTAACCATGTTTTTGTATGTATGTTTTTGAGTTAATTAAGTTTTTACTACCATGAGAATTTTTTTCAACGCTTTGTGAATCGAGGCCAATGTCTAAACTCCAGGCACCAAAAGGGTCAATATTTTGTGTGACACATTATACCATCTGAAGCAAATAAGTTTATCTTGGACTGGTCAGACCACAGGATATAAATTCATTTATGTATGCCCTTAATCTGCTTGTCTTTAGAAAACATTTTGCAGGCTTTCTTGTGCATCATCTTTTGAAGAGGCTTCCTTCTGAGGTGACAGCCATGCAGGCCAATTTGATGCAGTGTGAGGTGTATTGTCTGAGCACTTACAGGCTGACCCCCCCCCCACCCCCCACTCCTTTATCCTCTGCAGCAATGCTGGCAGCACTCCTATATCTGTTTCAAAAAGACAACCTCTGGATATGATGCCGACCATTGGCACTCAACTTCTTTGGTCAACCATGGCAAAGCTGTTTTGCCAAACCAAGGTATGGTCTTGGCCACCATGCTGCAGCTCAGTTTCAATCTTCTTAAAGAGGACCAAAATGGTCCCTGGACTGTGCACAGCCAAAATATGTGAGTGATGCCACGCGCCACCGATGTGTGTGGCTGGGGATTCCATTCAGCTTCTCCAACCACACAAAGCGGATTGTACGAGTGGCTGCGCATGTTCCATTGGACCGTTCTGGGCAAATAGTGGGGTTTCACACAGCGGGGCACCCCTGGATGACAGACCAAAACCCAGGATAGTGAAAATCCCTGGTTTCGTTCCACTTTAAAGCCCAGGCCATCTTTATGTAGAGCAACCATTCTTTTTTTCGTCAAGAGTTATTAGCCATGAGGTGCCACGCTTAACAACTCCAAATTTAACACACCAGCACCCCATTCACACCTGAGACCTTGTAACACTAAAGAGTCACATGACACCAGGGAGAGAAAATGGTGTAACCTTTTGTTAGGTGTTTAAACAAACCAAAATGTATACTGTTAAACAAGCTGTACACCGACTACCTTACATTGTATCAAAGTGTCATATCTTCTGTGTTGTGTCATAAAATATTTAAAGAAATGTGAGGGGTGTACTCGCTATACATTTAAAGAAATGTGAGATACAGCATGATTGCGTATATTTGCAGTTCTGACAATTTTACATCAAGGAGCAAATTTATCCAAATATGGATGCACAATGTAATTAAAGCGGACCTTCACTCTGAATAAGAGTCTATCATATATGTTTCCCCCACACTGTACATACAGATTGCTCACATTAAAAATCATCCTACCTGCATCTACTGCATGTTATGAGCCTTTAAACATCCAAGATGGCGGCTTATGGAAGCCGCCATTTTATCAGGCAGCCTGCAAACAGGAAGTGCCTGCAAACAGGAAGTGACTGTGCTGCTCTGCATTCTGGGACTGCTGACCTTTCCCTGACCCCAGCTCTGCCTGAGCAAAGCACAGCTATAACCTGCCCCCCTGTACCTTATCCCACTCTCCTCTCCTCAAGTAAGTGTGATGCTTCTGAGTCAAGATGGCGGCGCCCGTATCCTAAATTCCTGAACAGAGTTGCAGCCCAGTGGGGGAAAGAATAATAAGTTAGTGACTAAAAATGTAAAATATATTAATTTTAGATGCTGCGGAATCGTTTTTTAAGAGTTTGGGCTTTTCATTAAATCATGGTGAAGGTCCGGTTTAAGGCAAAAGCGAATGCATTAAAAGTCTGGTGGCACAAGTGCAAACGAACCCTTTTACACGCTCCAGTATAACTGCAGGGACGACAAGGTCCATTGTGCAATAACACACACAGAAGCTTCATACAAATGCAAGTAGTGACGCACTGAATGCTGTACATCATTACACAGACCGCTGCCTCCACCCCTTAGCTCCCCCATTACTCATTTAGCCTTACCTCAGGAATTAGAAATATCAAAACCCAATATATATTTTTAAAGCTATACCCAATAATTGCATGCGCCTCAGCTTCATTCCGAGGTGTTTGGTATAGCATACAGATAAAATAAAAAAAAAAAAAGATGATCAGCCTGCCCCAAGCGCTCTTTACCTTTCACAAAATAGTGCATTATGATTGATACATCTTTAAAACAATAGATTTGTGAAACCCTTACAAAGTTGTTGCAGTGATATGGGGGGGGGGGGGGGTGTAAGGCTGCCCTGCTATGGTATTGTCAGCTGTGACATATTTGCTTTATGTCAAATCGCCTTCAGCTGCTGGAGGTCAACGGCTTGCAGCATTCACCCACTACCTAGTAATGCAACAAATATGTCTGTATGTGCCACCCACTGAATCAGCTGAAAAAATATGCGGGTTAAAATCAACAGCAAGTAACCAATTAAAAAAGTTTTAAAGAAAAACAGTGAAGGTCAATCTCCGTGTTCTATTTTTAAATAGTGTATATGTACATGACTTCCGACGAGCTGCCATTTCCACATTCTGTCCCCCGCATTTGCACAAAAACTTTTACATTCCTTTCCCATTTTGTTAGACAATTGGATGCAGTGGCTAAAATCTAGGTCCAAAGATGAATTTTGGAAGAATTAAATGTATTCAATCTAGTATCAGTATAAAACAAATGCAATTTTTTATGTTTTTGGATAGTAAGTTCCTTTTTAGACATTATTCATCCACAGTATCCTTCATCCCTCAGGCATCCTAGCTTCAGGTCTGACTGCAAATTCAGCGGATTAGATTTACTAACCCCTCCCCCCCTCTTAGGAGCTTTGTCTACCGGTGAGCAATGACCAAACAACCGGTGCACATCCTGCTGATGAACCTCACTGGCCAACAGCAGATCACATAGTTGGCAATGCACCATGGAAGCGATGAGAAGTTCACTTGATTTTGGCCATTTCATATGACTTTCTAGTAGACCAGCATCCACATGCCCAAAGGGTGGGCACAGTTGCAGAGTAAAGGTCTGCTTTAAAGTGGACCAACACCCAGGATTTTCACTATCCTGGGTTTTGGTCCACTTCCGCAGGGCACCCTGATCGCATGCGCGGGCCTCATTCAATCAGCGCGCTCAGGTATGCACGTACAAGGGGCAGACAACCACAGCGGCTCCGAGCACGCTGGCAGCCGCATCTCGCGCTTCCTTCTAACAGGGAGCGAGCCCGCGCCGGTCATTCACAAACGGCCGGCGCGGGTGCGCGGCCTGCTAGAGAGAAGCGCGAGATGCGGCCCGCGCATGCGCCATACAGGGATAAGTTAACGGGGATAAGGTAAGGTGAATGGGGCGTCCTGGGGGGGGGGGTTCACACAGCAGGGCATCCCGATTTCGGATGCCCCGCGGGGAGGGATCTGATCGGCCCGGGAATCTTATAGATTCCCGGGCCGATCCGCCTGGGTGTTGGTCCACTTTAAACCTTTAGAAAAACAAAAATCACTGTCTTCTATATAGGCTACAGTCATGTATTGGAAAGAGTCAAAACTCACATGTCCACATTCTAGACCTGATCCGCTGATTTTGTTTGGACCAGGGATCCCCAGTATGTAGCTCAGGGGAGGTTAAGGGGACTATGAACCCAATGACAATAATAAGGTAGTAAGCAGTTCACCTGAAGCCTGTCCCACGTACTTCTCCTGCATTTACTGTAGCTCCATTTGCTCTACTTTCAATTCTATTCCGACAGCCACTCTGCCTTTTGGTGTTCTCTGTGCGAGTGAGCACATCAAGCCACAGTGACCCCGCAGCTATCTCTGACAACAACAGAGAATTCTCAAGACTTATAAAGCTGCGCCATGACAAACCACTCTCAGCTCAGCCACAATCCAGGAATTTGCTTAGAAAAAAAGTTATTTACATATAATTGGACATTTTGGGGCTGAAGGACTCACTTCACGGGGAGCTTTTATTTATGAGGCAGGTGAACACATATACAGTATGCTTATTGATCTTAAAGCGGACCTTCACTCTGAATAAGAGCCTATCTTATATGTTTCCCACACACTGTACATGCAGATTACTCACATTAAAAATCATCCTACCTGCATCTACTGCATGTTATGAGCCTTTAAACATTCAAGATGGCGGCTCATGAGACATCAGGCAAGTGTCTTCTGACTGTGCTGCTCTGCATTCTGGGATTGCTGAGCTTTTCCTGACCCCAGCTCTGCTCTGTCTGAGCAAAGCACAACTATAACCTGCCCCCCTGTACTTTATCCCGCTCTCCTCTCCTCAGTATGTGTGATGCTTCTCAGGCAAGATGGCCGTGCCCATATCCTAAAGTCGTGAACAGAGTTGCAGCTGAGTGGGGGAAAGAATAAAAAGTGACTAAATACTTAAAATATATTAATTTTAGATGCTGGGGAATTGTTTTTTAAGGGTTTGGGCTTTTCAATAAATCATGGTGAAGGTCCGGTTTAAGGGATGGGTCATTAGTGTCACCAGGCACTTTGGTTTGAATGTGGCTCTTAAGGCCAGAAACGTTGGGGACCCCTGCTTTGGGCTATTATTGGATCTGGGTTTTCCAAATTAAAGTGGCACCCCAATTTAGGATTCCCCGCTGTGTGAAACCCCCCAGGTTTCCCAGTAAACTCACCTGTTCTTAGTCCTACGGCGCATGTGCTCAGGTAAACACAGTGCTCGGCTGCACTCATCAAAATCGGCGAAGACTCAGCTAAGGGTCAAATCTAGCTGAGAAGAGCTGAGCGCACCGACAGCTGCATTCCCGCTACCCTCTAACAGGGTACGTGCCTGTGTCGGCCATTTACAAAAAGTAAACTTTTTATATAACATGCACAACGGCTGTGGCTCGTGTATGCGCCACTGGATGGGGAAAAGGTGAGATTTACAGGGGGCTCGGGGGGTTCATACAGCAGGGCACCTCGAATCTGGATGCCCCGGGGGAAGGAAATTAGGTGGTCCACTTTAAACAGTGCACCACACAACCTATTACCCTTCACAGTCCCCTCTTTGTCCCTGCACAGATGTTTACACACTTGGTCCTGCTTCAAGGTCTAACTTAAGCTCAAAGGAACATGTCCTGGTCCATGCCAAGCATGAAAGAAGTGGTCCTGCCCAAGCCTGCAAATCTTGAAGTTCCCTCAATCTAGAAGAAGTGACGTGGTGCTTTCAGATAGGAAGATTTATTTCTTTCAGATGTCTTATTGAAAGCTAAATTAATCAGTCTGCAGTCAATGCCGTGGTGCTTTCAGACATTGCATATATCCTACAATACACTATATTAAGTATTAGTGCAATAGCGGCCATTGTGCGCTTACGCACACATGGAATGTTACCTCCGCATTTTCCCATCCGTGTGCTTGTGAACACCTTTACTGTGAACACACAAGTGAATAAACACAATACTAGTGACTACACACAAGTGAATTACACAAGTGGACACACCAGCGAATAAACACCATGGTCTAGATTCAATAAGAGTTGAAAAAAATTCTCATGGTAGTAAAAAATTCAATTGAGAAACAAGCCTGAGAATGTCACTGTTACTGCATCACCAGATAGGAAAACAATGAAAGTCAATGGCACTTTTATACTCCTAAGAAAAGTAGAGAACTGTTTACTCCTTTCCACACTGTAGTAAAAGCTGCCATTGACTTTCATTGTCTTTTTATCTGGTGATTCACAAAAATCTCAGGCTTTTGTCTCATGAATTGAATTTTTTACTACCATGAGAATTTTTTTCAACTCTTTTTGAATCAAGGCCTTTATTAGTGACTACACACAGGTGATTAACACACTTAGGGGCAGTGAAGTGCAAATGTGCCCAGAGCGGGGCACCTCGAATCTGGATGCCCCGGGGGAAGGAAATTAGGTGGTCCACTTTAAACAGTGCACCACACAACCTATCACCCTTCACAGTCCCCTCTTTGTTCATTGCACAGATGTTTACACACTTGGTCCTGCTTCAAGGTCCAACTTAAGCTCAAAGGAATAAGTCCTGGTCCATGCCAAGCATGAAAACTGGTCCTGCCCAAGGCTGTGCCCAAGCCTGAGTAAGCAAATATTGAAGTCCCCTCAATCTAGAAGAAGTTAGCAGCCAAGCCCCTGGTGTATGAGGCACCTAGCTTTCTTTTAAACCCCCCCCCCCTTTTTTTTGCCAAACTTTGGTAGCCAGTGGATTCACCAACACACTCGATCTACAGGCATTTAGGTTCCAGGTTAGGAAATTAGTAACAGAACTGTCACAGCTGCTGAAGCAGCCAAACAATCAGGCCACTAGCTTATGTTGCATAGAATGGGCAGACCCATGTTTCTCTCCTGCCAGTTTATATTAAACCACCTCAGTGTTCCAACAATTCTGTCCAACTTTTCTAGTCAAGTTGGTACTTGTTAAACATATTCATTTTACACAGGAAATAACTAAGGCTCAGCAATATGGCATTTACTAATTATTCCAATTATGATGCTTAGCATAAAGAAAAGACATTAGTCCTTAGTAACACACAAGTGGATAAACACAATACTAGTGACTACACACAAGTGAATTACACAAGTGGACACACCAGCGAATAAACACCATGGTCTAGATTCAATAAGAGTTGAAAAAAATTCAATTGAGAAACAAGCCTGAGAATGTCACTGTTACTGCATCACCAGATAGGAAAACAATGAAAGTCAATGGCACTTTTTTACTCCTAAAAAAAGTAGAGAACTGTTTATTCCTTTCCACACTGTAGTAAAAGCTGCCATGAAAAGTGAAGTGGATTCCCAATTAGTTTTATTATTTTCAGAACCTCGATTGTCCATCTGACACCAAGTCAAGGTAATGTTTGCCGCCTTATAGCAAGATTCGGTCCTGCTACTTTTTCCTAGTATAACACGTTTACGTTTCACATGTTGACACAACAAAGAATAAAAAGAGCATAAAATACAATTTGCTGCTCTGCAGGCAACATCGCCCATTAGGAACAGAACTGAGCAGAAAAAAAGCAAGCGTGACCAGAGCTGGGAAGACGCCAGAGGTAATGAGTCACATTGTACTTGGCAAAGGATGCGGCAAATTCAGCGGGGATACATTTCTATTGGCGAAACAATGCCTCCATAGGATTTGGCTTTTTAACATTAATCCTGCAAAGGTAAATATTGAAATAGACACATGGAGAGAGGAAGAATCCGCTGTAAGAATCGACCAAAAACATAAGCTGCCTTCCAAAATAAGCTAAAAATACGAGGACATCACAGACACAGGTCCCAGTAACATTACATGTCCCAATCTGCACAGAACGAAAGATGTGTTTACATACATACAATCTTTTCTCCTAACTGAAACCATTCCAGACTGTTCAGGCAAAGTGTATAAATGCCAATTAATCAGCTTACCTCCTTATGACTGCCCTCTCCTTTCCTGTCAGCTAGCAGCAATTGGAAGCAGAAACCAGGTACCGCTTTGTGGCACTCCTCTTGCAATAGACCACCAATCATAGAGCTTGACTAGTGGTCTATAGCTTCCCCTTCAGCCCCTCTCCTCTTCCCCTGTTCGTGTGTTTCATACTTGACAGTGCTGCATTATGCATAATTAGCATATGGATAGACATATGCTATCCATATGCATTAAAGTGCATGGGCCACTCCCACTTGATTCACTGGGCTGAAATGAAGGTAAAAGTTTAAACCATCATAGCTCTAATTAAGACTTTTGCATTTTAAAACGGAAGGCAGTTTACAACATTGTCAAGTGTAGCCCTACACAACGGGCTAATACCTGGCTATGCCTGAACAATGCCTTTAAAAACGTACTCACACTTTCTCTCGTCTAGCTTCCCCCCTTCTCTATCTGGCCTGCTGGTAAAAACCTATTATCCAAGTTCATTCCCTTGCATGGGGATTCCTTGGGACTTTTTCTCTTTAATAGCACATTAACCCCAGTCCCTCTAAAAAAGATTTCTCTTTGTACTCATTGTTTTCATTTGGGAAGTGTGTGAAAAACATGGATCATGGACTGGGAGTTGCTATTCAGATTTTCAGGGAGAATTTTTTTTTTTCAGATGCCTTATTAAAAGCTAAATTAATCAGTCTACAGTTTAGTGAAGTCAATGACGTGGTACTTTCAGACACTACACTATATTACGTGTTGGCATGTTGCCATCCGTGCACACACAAGTGAATAAACGCAATACTAGTGACTACACATAAGTGAATCACACACAATGGACGCACCAGTGAATATACACCATATGAGTGACTACACACAGGTTATTAAAACACTAGGGGCAGTGAAGGGCCCGGAGCGGTGGGCTGCCTCAAACTCTGTGCCCGGGGAGCAATTGGGGGTTAGGTGCCTTGCTCAAGGGCACTTTAGTCATGTCCCATGGCTGGAAATCAACCTGCAAACTACCAGTAAGAGGGCTGGTTACCTACCTCTAGGCCCCCAAACCCCATCCCCATTGTGGGGCAGTCATGGCCTAGAGCAGCGGTTCTCAACCTGTGGGCCGGGACCCTGACGGGGGTCGAATGCCCGAAACACAGGGGTCGCCTAAAGCCATCGGAAAATACATATTTCCTATGGCTTTAGCCGCTGAGAAGTCGCGGTACCGCCTGCAGCAGCAGCTGGAACACAATTATGGATGCGCGTTCCAAACTGAATGCCTGCGTGCATGCGCAGACGTGATTGTATCATCCGTCCGGGGCCTAAGAGACGGGGGAAGTGGGGGGAACGCTCCACAGTCCATAGCAGCACATTACGTGTGTCTGGCGCTTGCTGACATCATCAGTGGGCGGACGCAGCAAGTGCCGGAGGACAGAAGGCTAGGAGGCGGAGAGGCAAGAGAGCCTGCGAGACAGCCTGCTGGTGTAAAAAAGGTTAATAATGTAAAAACAGTACACACACCATACACACAATACTGTGTAAGTGTAAGGTGCTTTGTGCGTAATCATTACACTTACACAAAGCACCATACATTTACACAGTGTGAACTACATCGGTCTTATACTATAAGAGACCACTATAAGATGTAGTTCACACTGTTCCCCAATGTATAATTATCTCCCATATCTCCCACTATTTTCCCATTTTCTGAATGAGGAAACTGCTGAAATCAGCGGTTTCCGGCATTGAATCTGCCTCCTATTGATTTCATTGTGAGTGCGGCGGATTTTGTGGAAGAGAGCTCCCGAGAATCTCGAGTTACCACACAATCCGCCGCAGCCTCCTATTAATTTCAATAAGAGGCTGAGAAAATACAATTCTGTGAAATACTCACCTGTAGAATTGATATTATTTGTATACAGTACGTCCTGCTCCAAATGTAATACTTACACTAGGGTTATCCTCCGCCAGATGGTGCTGCACTGCAGAGACATGCAAAACAGGCTCCTCCCGGCCCCTCAAATACCCGGGGACCTCCCACAAATCCCCAGCATTGAAAAGCAGTGAACAAGAAGCTGGGAGAATTTAACCACCCAAACTGGTAACTATAAGAAAGATAACAATCACCATACAGGGGATCCAGAATAATGCAAAACCAAGGGTGGGGTGGAGTAGGACGTACTGGATACTTATAATACCAATTCTACAGGTGAGTATTTCACAGAATTGTATTATTCTTAGTATACAGTACGTCCTGCTCCAAATGTAATACTTACACTAGGGACATCCAATAGCAGTGTCCAAACAGTAGGGTGGGATCCCCAACAAAAAGGTAACAGCAGACAGTTTAAGCCACTGCCGTCTGCAAAACCTTGCGGCCAAAGACAGCATCAGCTGAGGCCCTAACATCAACCTTGTAAAACTTTGAAAAGATATGAACAGAAGACCAAGTAGCGGCCTTGCAAACTTTTTCAACAGAAGCCTGGTGCTGGAAGGCCCAAGAGGCACCAATAGCACGAGTAGAATGAGCAGTAAGGCGGAAGGGAGGACTCTTCCCCTTAGCAGAATAGGCCTGAATCACAGCCTGACGGATCCATTTGCTAATAGTAGACTTGGCAGGAGCCAAACCCTTCCTGGGCCCAGAAGGGACCACAAAAAGAGCATCAGTTTTCCTGAAGGACGCAGTGACCACCAGGTAATACTTCAAACACCTGACCACATCCAAGGAATGCAAAACCCTCTCCTTAGCGTTGCTAGGATTAGGGCACAAAGAAGGAAGAACAATATCTTGATTCAAATGAAAAGCAGACACTACCTTAGGCAGAAAATCTGGCTTAAAGCGGAACACCACCTTGTCCTGGTGTCTCTCAAAGTATGGGGGCTGAATAGAAAGAGTCGCCAACTCAGACACACGCCTGACCGAAGACTTGGCTACCAGAAAGACAACCTTGAGGGTAAGAACAGCCAGAGCAGCATCCTGCATAGGTTCAAAGGGAGCACCCTGCAAGGCAGACAAAACCAAGTTTCACTTCTGAAAGAAAACAGACAGGGCAGAAACCTGACCCTTCAGAATACTGAGTTGGAGCCCCGACTCCAACCCATGCTGCAAGAACTCCCGACAGGAAAGAGACTTAGACTCACACCAGTCAATGTAGGTACGCCATACCCTGTAATAGATGGAAGAAGTTTTCTTCCTAGCCTTCACCATGGTATCAACCACCGAGGCGGACAAGCCTTTCTCCATCAAGATGGAGGTTTCAGCAGCCAGGCCGTCAAGGCCAGAGTTTGTAAATTGGGATGGAGTAAGGAGCCCTGAGTGAGCAGATCTGGAACCCCTGGCAGAACGTACTGGTCTACTGCCATTTGAACCACGTCTGCGAACCACACTCTTCTTGGCCACCTGGGGGCCACCAGAATCACTGGCACCCCTTCCAGAGCAATCTTGCGCAGAACCCTTCCCAGCAGAGGGAATGGAGGAAAGACATACAGGAGCCGAAATTCCTGCCATGACATGGACAGAGCATCCATGGTCAAGGCCAGAGGATCCTGAGACAGGGAGACAAAGGCCGGGAGCTTGTGATTGTGACGGGATGCGAACAGATCCACATCTGGCAGACCCCAACGGTGACACAGGGACTGAAAAACCCTGTTGCAGAGGGACCACTCTCCTTGACGAGAGGTCCCCCTGCTCAGAGAGTCTGCCAGGAGATTCTCCGCCCCCGGGATGTACAAAGCCGAAATACATTGAACATTGGCCTCCGCCCATGTCAGAATCCAAGACACCTCCTGGAGGGACCCCTGCTCCGGGTCCCTCCCTGATGGTTGATGTAGGCAACCGCCGTCCTGTTGTCTGAGCGCACCTGCATAGGCAGACCCCGCAGGTGATTGGTCAACTGATCCAGTACCAACCTGATCGCCCGAAGTTCCAAAATGTTGATAGGTATGTGGGCCTCCTGAGGGCCCCACCTCCCCTGGAACCGCAGGGACTTCAAGAATCCCCCCCATCCCGACAGACTGGCATCCATGGTGACCGTCTCCCAGGAGGGGGCCAGAAAGGATCTGCCCCCCAGCAAGTTCCTGGAGTTCAGCCACCACGAAAGGGACCACCTGACCGGGGGGGGGGAGCACACAGACCCTGTGCAGGGACGTTGGGTCCTTGTCCCAAACTGACAGAAGGTGAAGTTGTAGAGGCCTCAAGTGGAACTGAGCAAAAGGCACCGCCTCGAAGCATGCCACCATCAGGCCCACCAACTGCATTCCCTGCCTGAGGGAAGGATGGTGACAAGACAGCAGTAACCTCACCTGCGCAATTAGAGCTTCCACCTTCTGTTGAGGAAGGAAAATCCTTGACTGAACTGTATCCAGAATCATTCCCAGGAACGGGGTCACCGAGGAAGGGGACAGCAAGGACTTGGGATGATTGATCACCCAGCCGAAGGACTCCAGGGTAAACACCACCAGCTGAGTGTCCAACTCTGCCTGCTGTAGAGACTGGGAGGTGATGAGTATGTCGTCCAGGTAGGGCAGCACACGTATGCCCCTTGACCTTACCAGAGACATCACCCCAGCCAGCACCTTGGTGAACACTCTGGGAGCTGAAGTGAGACCAAATGGCAAGGCCACAAATTGGTAATGTTGATCTTCCAACGCGTATCTGAGGAACCTTTGGTGTCCTGAAAACACAGGAATGTGAAGGTAAGCATCTTTGATGTTCACAGACGTCATGAAGTCCCATGGGCGCAGGGAGCTGATGGCTGAGCGCAGAGTTTCCATGCGAAAACGCCTGTTCCTGACAAATTTGTTGAGGATCTTTAAATCCAGAATGGGCCTGACTGACCCATCTTTTTTGGGAACTGTGAAGAGGTTGGAATAGAACCCCTTGCCTCTTTCTCTTAAAGGGACCCTGCAAATGACCCCCAGACCCAGAAGGCCTTGCACGGCCTGCACCAATACCTGAGCTGAGACAGGGTCCTGAGGGATCCGGGACCTGATGAATTTTGGGGGGGGGGGGGGGGGGGGGGAGAACAGCAAACTCTATCTTGTAACCGGAGGACACTACCTCCTGAATCCACCGGTGTGGGACGTGATGCCTCCAGACGTGTGCAAAGTGCTGTAGCCGTCCCCCCACCCGGATGGGCAAGGGCGCCCCATCATGCCTGGGGGAGGTTGGGAGAGGATTTAGGCTTGGACCCCCAGGAGGAGCCAAGACGACCCCGTCCTCTGCTACTATGCCAGGAATCTCCACGAGCCACCGCGAAGGACACCCCTTTTCCTTGTTTAGCACCACGGTAGGGGGTGAAAAGGAGCCCTTGCCCCGAAAGGGCCGATACTGCCGCCTGCGCTGGGGTAACTTACCTCCTTTAGCAAAAGGGTCTAGGCGGTCCCCAAACAGGCGTAACCCCTTAAATGGAAGTCCAGTGAGGGGCTACTTTGCAGCATTTTCAGCAGCCCACTGGCGCAGCCAAACCGAGCGGCATATAGCCACCACCAAAGCAGAAGTTCTAGCACACATCCTAATGGCATCATCCAAGGCAGATAGGATAAAGTTTACAAACACATCACAGTTAGACAGTGCATTAAATACCTCAGGTAGCAAATCATCAGGAGCCCCATCAACTACACTTCTGATCAGGGACCTGAGCGCCACAGATGTAATGGCCAAGGTGCAGACCGGGCGCAGCGCCGTCCCCACAAATGCAAAGGCATGGGATGCCAATTGGTCAATGAGCCGGTCCTCGGCATCCCGCAGAGTAGTAGAGTCAGGGGGAGTGCATGACAGAGGTGTTAGACAGCCCTAGAATAGGGGCATCCACCTCGGGAGGGGATGACCAGCACTTGACCATATCAGCAGGAAAGGGATACTTTCTGTCTCAACTCTTAGGTACACCGGGAAGTCTACTGGGACGTTCCCACTCCTTAAGCACGAGATTATTGAAATGAGCTTGCTCAGGAAATTCCAAATGAGCCTTGGCAGTATGAAAATGCTCACCCCTTTGCCTAGGAGCCGCAACAGGGGGGGAGATGGACAGAACCTCAAAAATCTGTTCCTGTAGTCTGTCAGTATCATCCGGGACCCCTGGGTCTCTCAACAGATGACCCTGAATCGGAGAACAGCTCCCCTTTGTCCGAGGGGTTATAGCCACATAAATGCAAATACTCATCAGATTCCAGAGGAAAAAGAGTGACATCAGGGGTTAAGTGACACTTTTTAGCAGTGGCCTTACGAGCTAATGCATTAGCAATCAATTTTTCAACACTGGCCAGTCTAGCAGACACATCAGGCTGAGAATCCCCGCTTGTATGCAAGTCAGTGGGAGTGAGACTCAAGCTTGGGGGAGTAGGTGAAGTGAGACGAGGTGCAGGCCCAGCCACAGGAGGGCCAGGTTGCAACGTTAGCACCTGCTGTGCGCAAGGAACACAGACCCGTGCATTGCCACCACTAATAGGTGATACCCCACAAGCTACACACAGCCGGGCTTGTCCCGAAGGAACCCATATGGTGATTATAAGGCACAATATGCCAGTAGGGATTGACGCTATAAAGCAACCCTGGATGCCCCAATAACCCGCTAGTGAAGTGGGAGTAATTATACTAGGCCCAACTATCAATTTACACCGAGCCGGGAGAAGCCAATGGGTTCACCCGTCTGAAAGACACAATGAAAAGAAAGAGTCAGATCCATACACACTAAAAATGAGCATAACGCCGCCCACAAGGGCACTTACGGACCGCGGTAGGTAGAACCGTCACACACGCGAGCATGGCCAGACAAAATGGCGCCGGGTACCTCGAAGGGCGGGCCAGAGCGAGCCGTGACGCAGAGTGCACCAAGCCAGGCCCCGCCTCCCCGAAGAGCGCGAAGCCCACAGACAAGCAACCAATGAGAACGCAGAAGCGTCTGAGGTAACGCCGCCGCGGAACATCCAAATGAAGGAAAAGACGCGCGCGGCGGCGGCATTTTGCAACAAGTAAAAAGAACAAGTCAGCGCGGCGGCTGACATCACTTATACTAGTCAAGAACAGACAATACACCGTATGCACGAATCACAATACACACTCACCCACACCCCCCCCTTCTTCCCACCCCCCCCACCCCCCCCGAAAGCTACAGGGAGAATGAGGGAGGACAGCGGCCCTCTGTACAGGACCCACCGCTACACGGGGCGATAATGCGGGAGGGGCATCCCATAAAGGCTCACCATCAGCCTATACCGCCTACCCTTTGGTGGGGGATTGCGGTGGAGCTGCGCTCCTTAAGCACACCTGGTGCTGCATACCTTCACCCGACCAGCACAGCCCAGGCTGGGAGGCACATCACACAAGGAACGGGTGGGAATAGTCCAACAGGGCCGCAGGCTAATAGCCCCGCTCCCTGCGAGAGAGTGATAACTCCTCTGCAGAGAAATCTGGGGATTTGTGGGAGGTCCCCGGGTATTTGAGGGGCCGGGAGGAGCCTGTTTTGCATGTCTCTGCAGTGCAGCGCCATCTGGAGGAGGATAACCCAAGTGTAAGTACTATATCTGGAGCAGGACGTACTGTATACTAAGAATATGACAGTTTCCGACACATGCTATGCCATGGTGAAATGTTATTTATTGGAATTAGTAATAAATATATCTCAACATATAATTAAATATTGTTTTTATGATTAATCACTATGTTTAAATTGTGTTTGATTTGTAGCAATGAAATGCATAATGCATATCAGGTATTTACATTCCGAATCATAACTGTAGCAAAATTACAGTTTTGAAGTAGCCACCAAAATTATTTTTTGGTTTGGGGTCACCGCAACATGAGGAACTGTACTGCAGGGTCACGGCATTAGAAAGGTTGAGAACCACTGGCCTAGAGGTAGGACCCCATCCCCATTCTCTGCCACTACTTAGAGTAGAGGCACAAATGTAATTTCCCAATCTCTGCTACAGCTCCACTGTGCAGAAATTGGTTGACTGACATGTCACTCAAGCCCTGCAGCCGGGAAGAATGGTGGGGGTGTGCTGCATTAGTGCAAACTCCACCAAGATAGCGGCCCTGATCGGAGCAAGTGTCCCCTCCGTGAGGAGACCTGGACAGCTGGAAGGTTTCAGTGTAAACCCTCACGATACACAATTGAGTTGGCGGTGATGCTCCATGCTATCCCCCATATGTCACATTTACCCCACATTTCGGCCTTCATACTTCTGATATGAGGTCTGTGGAAAGGTCCACACTTTCCCTTTAAGAATAGCAGAACATGATATATTGTACTGTACCGTGGTGAGGACATTACTGCAGAGAACACTATGAATTCATTTGTTTTTTTCCATTACATAAGCAGGAAATGTGAATTTCATCTTATCTGGTTTTAAAAACAGAAGCAGAGTGTGCTATGTGTGCACTGTGTTTCAGCACATTTTTATCAGCTGTATTCTGCCCAACATGAGTATAAAACATACTTCTGTATGTCAAAGCTGCGAAGCTGCGGCAGAGAAGCAGCAGATTTTGTTGTCGCCAACTACTTGCTCTCCTTGAGCACCACTAGGCTACAGTCATATATGACTACATATGAGCTATAAATTCATTCCAGCCTTCCATCTCTCTCTTCTGATACAGCCATGCCCCCACGCCAGTCACATTCTTGGGAAAATGAGCGCTTGGTTCTTGATACAGAAGACAGAATATAAGCATTTCATTTATAGGTTTAGAACCAGGGCAGGGAGGAAGGAGGTCAAGAGATCAAAGAAGGAGATATGCATATTTTCACATTCAATGATTTACCGAAACGTACCATATTTTGGCCCTATAAGACGCAATGATTTATCCCCAAAAGTGGAGGGGGGATGTCCGTGCGTCTTATCCGGCGAATGTAAAAAAAACGGCAAAAAAAAAATTAAACTTACCGTATATACTCGAGTATAAGCCGAGTTTTTCAGCCCACTTTTTGGGCTGAAAAAAGCCGCCTCGGCTTATACTCAAGTCCACTAGTAAAGTAAACTGTAAAGCCCCCATCTCCTTACCTCGCTGCTGATTGTAGAAAGGGAAAGCCTATGTCGTCATAGTGCCGGCGACGCAGGCTCCAGTGCCACCTACAGGAGACACACGCGCAGCCATGATCAATCGAAGCCCGCTAAGTGGATGAGAACGCTGACCTCAGACCCGATCAATCGACTGCCGAGAAAACCGGTCCAAGTGTCAGAACGGCGGCGGCTGGCGGCTGAATGGAGCGACCGGCGGCAGGAGGAGGAGGGGAGGCCCCTCTACAGGGTAACCTCGGCCAAACCCTGCCCCCCGACACCTGCGCATCTGAGAGCGGCAGCAGCAGCAGGTACCCACAGTGTGTGTGTGTGTCTCTTTCTGTGTGTGTGTGTCTGTGTCTTTTTCTGTGTGTGTGTCCCTGTGTGTGTGTGTCCCTGTGTGTGTGTGTCCCTGTGTGTGTGTGTCCCTGTATGTGTGTGTATGTCTCTCTCTTTCTGTGTGTCAACTCCAATTCCAATTGAAAAAAGCCGCCTCGGCTTATACTCGAGTCAATAACTTGTTCCATTTTTTTGTAGTAAAATTAGGTGCCTCGGCTTATATTCGGGTCGGCCTATACTCGAGTATATACGGTACATTGCCTTCCACACTGCGGGAGGCCAGAAGAAGATGGAGGATCGGCGGGCTCTGTCCCCGTCGCTGCAATCACTGTAACTTCCAGCAGCGGCGAGGATGGAGACAGCGCCCGTCGCCCCTCCATCTTCTTCTGGTCTCCAGCCGCTGCCTCTTCCGGCCGGGGCAAACGCAAACACCAGGCCTGGCCACACCCACCCGCTGCACGGACCGGGTGTCAGAGTGCAGCGGCAGCAGCTGGAGGCCAGGACATGTAAGTTGACTTTTTTATACTATGTTCTTCTGCTGGGGAACAGAAGGGGGGTGTGCCACACTGCCTATGGGAATGGGATTGTGTGGGGGGGGGGGGGGGGAGTGCCACACTGCCTATAGGATGGGGGGATGCCACACTGCCTATGGGATTGGGGGGATGCCACACTGCCTATGGGATTGGGAGGATGCCACACAACCTATGGGATTGGGGGGATACCACACTGCCTATGGGATTGGGGGGATGCCACACTGCCTATGGGATTGGGGGGATGCCACACTGCCTATGGGATTGGGGGGATGCCACACTGCCTATGGGATTGGGGGGATGCCACACTGCCTATGGGATTGGGAGGATGTCACACTGCCTATGGGATTGGGGGGATACCACACTGCCTATGGGATTGCGAGGATGCCACACTGCCTATAATTGGAAGATTCTGCACCTTGCCTATTTGGTTCAGAATATTATTTTTCCTATTTTCCTATACGTCTAATACAGTAATTTGGCTTTACATAGAGATGCTTGTCCAATTCAGTTTTTCATGAAACAAAAATGCAAAAGCCTGTCTAGGTCTGCTTATTCCATAAGATATCCATATGCATGGGGGTTCTGGATAAAATAAACTACCGGTATACTTCCACACATAAACCCATTGATAAACAACAGAGATATCCATTTCATAAAACCAGTCTGACCAAAAGATTATCTGCTGGAAGATTACAGCACACATGAAAACTAAAATAAATTCTACCGAGGATTAGCATGAAACGCAATATTTGCTTCTACACAATGCTGAGCAAATGTATATTTAGCTGTTCATGCTGACTTCTTGTTCCGGACTTTAAAACTGACCTACACCATAAAGAAACTCCCGTTAAAGCTATACACTTTATTTGACAAAACTCCCATTTTTTTTTCTCTTACCGTAAAAAACACAATACTAAGGTAATAGAGAACATATTGCAACTTTACATGATACCGAATCGCTGCCCGCACATACATTTGCTCCTGCATCCACTCAAAGCTGAATCACCGACTCATCGATTTTCTAGTGGAGTAGCTCAGCAAGGGGCGGACTGGGATTCAAAAACGGCCCTGGACTTTTTGGGTCACACCGGCCCTTCTGTACTGTTGCCGGCCCCATAAAGTATGTTACACTGCATGCAGGCAGCGCCACTTCTAGCCTGCCCTGTAACAGCAATGTTACTATCACTTAGGCCGTTGCTTTGGCTTGTGTGTTGGTATAGGAAGCGGGGGCAGCTGCATCCCCGGTTTCCTTGTGAATGGCTTGGAGCAGGAGCGTGCTTAGCTGCAGGGATTAAAGTGGACCAACACCCAGGATTTTGATTATCCTGGGTTTTGGTCCACTTCCTCGGGAGACCCAGCTGCGTGAAACCCTCCAAAACGCCCTATTCAACTCACCTGACCCCTCTGCTACGGCGCATGCTCGCCCGCACGTCCATTCAGCGCGCTCGGAGTCGCAGAGGTATGCGCGTCAATGTGACGTCTTACCTCTGCGGCTCTGAGCATGCTGGGGGCGGCATCTCGCGCTTCCCTCTAACAGGGAGAGTGCCCTTGCCGGCCATTCACAAACGGGCACGCGCCCTGCTAGAGAGAAGCGCGAGATGCGGGCGCGGCCTGTGCATGCACCGTTGGACCAGGAGTCAAGTAAGGTTTGCTCACGTCCTTGGGGGTTTCACACAGCGGGGCATCCTGATCTCGGATGCCCCGCAGGGTGGGATTGGATCAGTTGATCCTCCTGGGTGTTGGTCCGCTTTAAGCAAGGGAAATAGGGAAAGGTAAGGGGCCACACAGTAGGGCATCCCAAATCATCTATTTGGCCAGTCATGGAGGTGATTGGTCCATGAGAGCGCATACCCCCCACCATGCCAGAGCCCAGAGATGCCAGTGCCACAGCTAAAAGAAAAAAAAAAACTAAAGAAAATGGTACTTACCAGACAGCGATGATCAGTTTTTCAGCAGTGGCCCCTTGCCTCCTCCTGAACACTACTGTGTCCCATGACCCCGCCGGGCCGGAGACTCACTGCTAGTCTGCTGAACATGCGCAGAGCAGTAGCAGCTTCTTCTCTCCCCGCCTGGTCGGGGACAGCGTGTGTGGGAACTAAGATGATGCAGCTCTGTCCCCGCCCGGCGGGGAAAAGAAGTTGCACACAGGCCACACACCTCGCTGGCCGCGTCAGGCCGGGAAGAAAAGGAGGCGAGTGGGGGGCTGCGCGGAGTCAAGCAGGTGGGCGAGGGCCGTGGAGTCAAGCAGGTGGGCGAGGGGCCGCGGGGACTTCGGCGTGGCGGCCCGACGGCCAGATGGGAAGCATCGGCCTACCGGGATTTGTCCCGGTATGCCCTATGGCCAGTCCGCCCCTGAGCTCAGCCATGCTGCTGCCTGAATTCAACTGACATAACTGACAATGCACAGTAATAGGAAACCCAGCAGCACTTCCTGTTTGCAGGCGGCCTGCACATCCATGAGCTGCCATTTTGTTTTTAACCATTACCACAGCAGGAGTTAGAAAAAGGTAAATTAATTTGTATTAGCAGCAATCTAAATTGCCCTGGGGAGGGATGCATATGAGCACTGTTTGTTGTGTTGGTCCGGTTTAAGTAATTGTTGACTGTTGCTCCACTTTAAGCCTGCCTATGCTGCACTAACGGTTTATATATTTTGCTGTTCCGCTTTGGTATGCAAATGCCTTTATATTAATATTAGTAGTAGTCGTATTATTAGAATTTAGCAGATAAAATAGAGGCAAAATAGACACCAAGAAATAAGCGCTACCATAAGATATAAGGCATCCATTACTGCTAAATTCAAATTTATTGTATAGGTTATGCATTTCATCTTTTTTTAATGTGGAGGATTTCCTCCATCTCTGAGACAAAGTCATCCTGTCTGACCCAAGTTTTTATCGTGGGTGCCAGTGCAGATTTCCATTGCCTATGAATAGTGGGCTTGGTTGCCTTCAAGGACTATATTTCTGACAAGAGATCTGTGTGTGGAGTAGCAGATGAATTTAATGGGCAGGATTCTCCTAAGAATCAACTGTAATATATTTTGAATAGCAACCCACAACTTTTGCACATTTAGATAAGGCTAACAGATATATAGCCTCCCCCCGGAAGAGCCACACCTTCAGCATAGGTCCCATGCACCTAGAAAAATGTGACGATATCATCTCAATATTTGTTTCTTAAACCGGACCTTCAGCGTGATTTAATGAAAAGCCCAAACTCTTAAAAAATGGTTCCCCAGCATCTAAAATTAATATATTTTACGTTTTTAGTCACTAACTTATTATTCTTTCCCCCACTGGGCTGCAACTCTGTTCAGGAATTTAGGATACGGGCGCCGCCATCTTGACTCAGAAGCATCACACTTACTGAGGAGAGGAGAGTGGGATAAGGTACAGGGGGGGGTTATAGCTGTGCTTTGCTCAGACAGAGCAGAACTGGGGTCAGGTAACGGTCAGCAGTCCCAGAATGCAGAGCAGCACAGTCAGGAGGCACTTCCTGTTTGCAGGCTGCCTGATAAGATGGCGGCTTCCATAAGCCGCCATCTTGGATCTTTAAAAGCTCATAACATGCAGTAGATGCAGGTAGGATGATTTTTAATGTGGACAATCTGTATGTACAGGGTGTGGGAAACATATAAGATAGACTCTTATTCAGAGTGAAGGTCCACTTTAAATTGAGCTATTCCCAGAACACTTATGCGCCAACAGACATCAACTTCAAACACTTATAGGATAGAGATATATGTATGTCTGTCCCCCATTTTGATATGTCTTTGAGAAGTATCTCTTTATAGACCCAAATGAAAACCAGCCAGCACTTCAGTGATCAAAGAATGTGTCTATTAGGACCAGTAAAACGTATTACATAAAAAAACAGCCTCATTTTCCAATCACAGCAAATGCATTATCCTGTGGCTGCTGTGACTGGATGGGGAGACTGTCACTTATCCCTATGCAGCTCAGCAGAGTGGAAGCAACACCAACTACCAATGTAGAAAGAGGATCTGGTAAGCTTATTTTTAAAGTGGACCAACACCCAGGATTTTGACTATCCTGGGTCTTGGTCCACTTCGGTGGGGCACCCCCGATCGGGGTGCCCCGCTGTGTGAAACCCCCCCGATCACCCTAAAAACTCACCTCTCCCCGCGCCGACGGACAAGCGATTTGACAGCCGCTTGTCCGTGGCTCCTCCGCCGCCGTCTCCCGCGCGTCCCTCTTGACGCGCGCGCCCCCGCGCCGGCCATTCACAGACGTCCGGCGCGGGGGCGCGCACGCCTAGAGGGAGGCCGAAACTGAGGTAAGGGGGTTTGGGGGTTTTGGGGGGGCTTCACCCCGCGGGACATCCCGATCTCGGATGTCCCGCGGGGAGGGAGGTGATCGGCCCGGGAATCTTATAGATTCCCGGGCCGATCACCCGAGGGTGATGGTCCACTTTAATGTTTTATTCACCTCACTTGGCAGCAATGAAGGGAAGGGGGAGAACCAGTAAAGACACATTACAAAATAGGCACAGTAAAAAATAAATACACAAAAAAAGCACTAACCTGCCAGCACCCAGACAGGCTAATCTGGTCTGATTTCTAAGTTGCTGGCATCTAAGCACACTCCCCTCTATAATTGGCCACAAGGGAGGTTTCACGTGAGCATCCACCACACACAAGTATTCTGTGGTGGACACTCAAATGTGTGCGGGGGTATGTATTTGAGTGTATGTGTATTTTTTTCTTTTTTTTTTCTTTTAAAAGGTGCCTTAATGTACCTTTTGTGATGATTAGCTCTGGTAGACAGCAGGATGTTTGTAGTATAGAGGCGAAAAGTTAAACTTAAAGTCCGTGTTTATTCACACCAAAATCCATAAAAGCATATGCCCTTTCGGGTTACATCACCTTTTCAGGAAAATGCAGCATAAGTCAATCAGACAGGCCAACAGCGTTTTTAGTCCTTGGGCAAATTTGCTGCTTTGTAACCGAATCCACCTTGGGTCCGCATGAAACAGCCTGCATGGGAGTTTTCAGCCAGGCTCACTCCACAAGTGAGCTCCAGTCACAGACAGTGCACAGCTGATTCCCCAGGCTATTTATGCGGCCTGTAAAAACCGGACCTGGGTAGTGGGATGGAGTCCCACCCTGCTCTACTCCATCCCAGTAAAATCCTTTCAGCTATACTAACTTCAGCACCAGACTGCCATTAGCAGCTGATGCTGGGAAACAAAACACACGGTTTTACTGCACCAAGGCCAGGTACCTTGGTGCCACATACCTTCCGTCAATGACGGCCCCTTGCACCTTACCACACTTTATAGAAAATGTAATGCCTGCTGGAAGCCTGAATGCTCAGCAGTCGTAACAAGACGCTGTAGCAACTGCAGTGATTAATTACTGTAGGTGACACGACCCAGATTTTTAAATACTAAAACATGAAAAGCGATACGATGGAACAAATTAATGGCCTCGACTTATGAGGTTCTGGACATGTACACACTTTGTTCTGTAGACTTGAACCACTTTTTCTTTTAATTAAATCAGACACAACATTGATACCCATGTAAATAGTGGTTATAAAAAAGTTCTCCTTGTGTACCTTGGTCTACAAAAAGAACATAGGTGCAGTAACCCATAGCGACCAGTTTATTTTTGGTGGTCAGTGAAAGAGGAGTGTATACAGAGTGCCATGAATCTCCTTGGCAGGTGAGCCAATTTTCCCACAGATTACCAACAAGGGTAAAGCAGATGGTAGACCTGCCCCAAAGAGGACATTCAGATGTTGCAGCATATGTCCAAGTTGGCTCAATATACGCTTTTTAATGGGCTGGTGGGTCTGTAGGCTAAATACAGTCTTCCCAACTAAGTGAAATGTGTTACTGTTTCGTATTGCTGCATAGTAACGGGACTGGCATCAATGGCCATTACAGTTTGGACATATTCCATTGAGTCTGTAGGAGCCAGCTGCCAGCTGCCTATAAAATATATCTCATGCTATATAATGAAGCCAATAACAAAAAGTCACAGATTCTAGCCATTAATATTATATATAAAATCATAACGGGAGGCCAGGGATTATTTACACGGCCATTACAGTTTGGACATATTCCATTGAGCAGTCTGTAGGAGCCAGCTGCCCAATCTATAACATATCTCATGCTATATAATGAAGCCAATAACAAAAAGTCACAGATTCTAGGCATTAATATTATATATAAAATCATTATATATAAAATCAAATCATGCCAGGGATTATTTACACTGCCAAAACTACAGTCATACTGGGTGTTCCCAGCCAATGTATAGTACATATACATAGTAAAGTCACATTATTATAACCACTTCCTACATTTGACGTTAGCAGCAGGTAGCTAATGAAGTCACATGCCCCGAGCTGATTTAGTTGGATATACAAGGTTCCAAGGGGAGATTTTTTGGAGTTGCAAAAAGGGATTATTGGCTTTGAGGCCAGGGTGCAGTTAATTTTTTAAAAGGCAAAGTTTGTAAACCGTTTATGTGCTGCAGTGGTGAAAGGGTATTGTGAGTGGACAAATAGCACCATCGTGAATAAGTGAAAACTGCAAAGCCGCAAATCTTAAAAGGAGTCTCTTCTCTAGTAAGGTAACTGTTAATATAAGTGGCGGACTGGCGGGAGTGCGTGTTTGAGCTGGGGTCGGGGGTCGGGGGACGGTAGGGTGCCTACCCTTGAGTCCCGCCTTCCCTGCTAGACGCTTTACCCCCCAATAGGTGGGGCTTCTCGGACGCTCAGGCGATCGAGGCCCCGATTTTCCATACTTGGAATAGCACTGTTAATTTTGGTTTGTTCTGTTCTCTGTTCTAATTTTGGTTGTAGCGCACCCTCAACCACAGGGGTAGACTAGCTACCCTCTGTACCCCTCCTTCCCTTTCCTCCCCTCCTCCTCTCCATTGGGTGTCGGGCTAGCACACGTGGGTGCCATGGCTAGGGGGGCCAAACAAGCAACTTTGACCTCACCCATATCTGAATTTAACATAGTTTCCCTGAACGTTAAAGGGCTTAACAGCCCAGAAAAACGGTCCCTCACTTTGAGGAACCTTAAGGGGCTTAAAGCCCAAATAGCCTTCCTGCAGGAAACGCACTTCAAGGCTGGTGGTCCACCCTCTTTGGGTAACAGAACCTTTCAAAAGAGCTACCACAGCTACTCCCTGGACTCTAGGTCTCGGGGGGTCTGCATTTTAATCGATGCCAGCCTCCCGTGGGAGCTTGCTGACTATAAAACAGATGCGGAGGGGCGCTGGATCTTCCTGAAAGGGAAAGTGGCGTCCCATCTTTACACCTTTGCCAATTTTTACATGCCAAACACGGGTCAGACCGCCTTCCTTGAAAAGGCAATGGAAAACCTCTCAGCCTTCAGGGAGGGGGAATTGATTATTGGGGGGGATTTTAATCTAGCATTAGACCCACTTATTGATACCTCCAGGGGCGCGCCGCAGCTGTCCTACACTAAACTTAATAGGCTTAAAAAAATAATTGCCCTGTACCAGCTAATAGACCCTTGGAGAATCCTCCACCCGACGGATAAGGACTACACGTTCTTCTCCGCCCCCCACAACTCTTACTCCAGAATAGATTTTTTCCTGATCCCACATGCCTCACTACCCAAGGTTTCTGCTGCTGAAATCGGCAATATCACCATTTCCGACCATGCCCCAGTCATGCTCACAGCGATTCTACCGAGCCCAATCATGAAGGGCTGGTCCTGGAGGCTCAATACCTCCTTGCTAGAGGACCAGGTAGTCATGGAGGAAATTCAAAAAGAACTCCAAGAGTTCTTCGCCTTGAACGCCTCCCCTGAGATAAGCCCTGGAGTCTTGTGGGAATCCCATAAATGTGTCATTAGGGGGATTTTCATCAAGATCGGTTCCCGAATAAAAAAAGAAAAAGCGAAACGCACGTTGGAACTCCTGGCGGAGATCAGGAAATTTGAGATGCTCCATAAACAATCCCTGGCAGCCGCCCACCTTGCAACGCTGACGTCTTTGAGGGAACAGCGTAAAACGCTGAGCTGTGATAGGCTGAAGGCTCAAATGACGAAATGTCGGAGAGCCTTCTATGAGTCGGGGGACAAATGTGGCAAGCTCTTGGCCAGGGCCCTCCGCTCAGAGAGGGCTAAGACCTATGTCCCGAAAATCACAGGGTCGGATGGTCGGGTCAGACATCTAACAAGTGAAATTGCAGAGTCTTTCGGGAGGTTTTACCAATCTTTGTACAACCTCCCGGAGGACCGGAGACCGGACCAGTCGACCGTGATAGATAGATATATCAATGAGTCGGGGATGCCCAGCTTGCCGCCTGATGTGGTCGAGGGTTTGGAGGAGCCTATTTCTTTGTTGGAGCTGCAGAAGGCGGTCAGGGGAACGGCAGGCGGGAAAGCCCCGGGCCCGGATGGGCTCCCGGCGCTTTACTACAAAAGACTCATGCCGACCCTGGCCCCCAGAATGCTGTCGGTCTTCAACTCGGTCAGGGGAGGAGGCTCCTTTCCGACAGACTCCCTAAGGGCATTCATTTCTGTACTGCCGAAGGAAGGGAAAGATCCCTCACAATGTAGCAGCTACAGACCCATTTCCCTTTTAAATTCGGATATTAAAATATTTGCTAAAGTCCTGGCCGCAAGAATAGCCCCACACCTCCACCACGTAATCGGGCTGGACCAGGTGGGATTCATGCCACACAGGGAAGCAAGGGACAACACCATTAAGGTGTTGAACCTAATCCATACTGCGCAGCAGAAAAACATACGCGCCCTTCTCCTCGCGACCGACGCCGAGAAAGCATTCGATAGGGTTAGTTGGCTCTTTATGAAGGCCACCCTTCGTCACTTGGGCCTTGGCCCTAATGCATTAAGCTGGATCCTCAGCCTCTACGAGGGTCCCTCGGCGTCGGTGCGAGTGAATGGCGTGTTCTCAGATTCTTTTAATATCTCAAATGGGACGAGGCAGGGATGCCCGCTGTCTCCCCTGATTTTTATTTTGACCCTTGAACCACTGCTTTGCAAGATTCGCAGACACCCAGACATCAGAGGTCTGAGAAGTTCGGAGGCGGAATACAAAGTTGCTGCATATGCAGACGATCTGATCTTCTGCTTATCAGGTCCAGAAATTACACTACCTAATTTAATGGAGGAGCTCAAGCAATACGGGGAACTCTCAGGTTATAAAATTAACTACTCCAAATCTGAAATGCATAATATTAACATCCCGACAGAGAGGTTCTCCCGCCTGCAGAGCTCGTTCCCCTTCAAATGGGCCAAAGAAAGTTTTACATATCTGGGGACTAAAATTTCAGGAGGATGTCTCAAAATGGTCTCTGGGAAAACTATCTTGGTTCGGGCGGTGCAACGCTCTGAAGATGAACCTTCTCCCTAGGCTGCTGTATCTTCTGCAGGCCCTCCCGATAGCCATCCCTCCAGCCTTTCTGCGGGAGGTTAGATCCCTCTTTGCCAAATTTGTTTGGGGAGGGAAACGGCACAGGATTAATAGAGACACGCTCACCAGGGCAAAAGAGAACGGGGGAATAGGGTTCCCAGATCCGGTGAGATACCATTCTGCAGTACACCTGGGGAGAGTTGTGGACTGGTGTCTACACGGGAGCAATAAGCAGTGGGTCGGCTTGGAACAGGAGGCCGCGGAGACACCGTTACCAAACATTATGTGGTTGGAGGGGAAGGACGTGCCCCGGGCTCTTAAACATCCCACTATAGGAGTCACCTTAAGGATAGGCAAGTCAACAGCGGGCCTTCAGGATATCTCCCCTGGACCCTCTCCCCTGATTCCCGTCCTGGGCAATCCAAGCTTCCCCCCGGGATGTGAGGGTCCGAGATCAAAGGAGTGGAGAGAGGCGGGAGTCTATAGAGTACAACATTTCTGGTCGGAGGGCAGATGGTCGGATTTATCTTCACTAGCTCAGGCCAGGGGGCTTTCGGAATGGTCAGGCTGGCAGAGCACTCAGCTCCGGCACTTTCTAAGGTCCCTTGGGGCTATCCCCACGCGGCACAGGCCTCTCACTACTTTTGAGGAAATTTGTACAAGTAATAACCCTGAGACACATGTTCTCTCCCGCATGTATAAGCTACTTGTCTCCCCCATGACCGATAAGGTGCCGCCTTACATTGGAAAGTGGGAGCGAGACCTAGGTGTCACCTTGTCACCAGACCAGATTGGGAGGCTCCTCCCCGGCTCACACAAAACCTCCATTTGCACTAAATTCCAGGAAAGCAATTACAAGCTACTCACCCGCTGGTATGCAGTCCCCACCGTGGTCGGTAAGTGGGCGCCCGGCTCGTCGACTAATTGCTGGAGGTGTGGTGCGGAGAGGGGTGACCTTTTACATATATTCTGGTCTTGCCCTGCGATTCGTCCTTTTTGGGATGCCGTCAGGAAGATAATAAACGATATTTCGGAGTATCACCTACCTGACGACCCGGGCGCGTGTCTGCTCCACCTAACCAATGCCCCCTTTAAGGGTTATAAGAAATCTCTCCAGTGCCAGCTATTGAATGCAGCAAAGGCCTGCATTCCGCTAATGTGGAGGCAGAAAAGTTCCCCCTCGCTGGCAACCTGGGTGTTAAAGGTGAATGATATCATGCGCTTCGAGAGCCTTATTTTGACGAGAGATGGAGGGTCTGAAAAATTCACCACCACCTGGTATAATTGGATGCTGTTTTCAGACTCCGATGAATGCAAGGCGATCCTGGAGCCCTCTTAGGAACGTAAGCTCCCGTACCATGAATTTTACTACAGCCCGTACATGAGGTCTTGTATCCCCCCAGCCCCGCTTCCCTCCCCCCCCCCACACGTGCGGCTATGAGCCCGAACTGCCCCACCGCTCTTGTACCCTGCCCTGCCCTCTTGTTTTGTTTTTTTTTTTTTGTTTTTTTTTTTTTACCCTGTAGGTTCTTTTTATTGTACTCTTGGTAGATTTAAATTCGAGCCAATAGGCGTGATCTGAGCTTGTGAATGAAACAAATGTATGTTGATAGATAATCTTTAATATGACTGCCATTGTTTCTTGTCATGACTGTATTTCCTCTGTTTCACTTTGAAAATTAATAAATAAAGAATTTAAAAAAAAAAAAAAAAGGAGTCTCTGCACTCAACCCTGTTAGCTTGCAACCAATCTAATAATCTGTCTCTAAATCAGGTTAAAAACCGAGGACTTGGTTGGCACACATCTGCAGAACTCTGATCTACGAGAGCCCCCATTTGGACATACAATGCAATGAATAAATTGGGAGCAGCTTGCCTGAGGTTGCCCTATAACCCCTAAAAGTGCAGCATATGGGGAAGAAGGCTTGAAAGTCTCCCCCATATAATTTAAGACCCCTCACCCCATGTGCTCGCACAGAATCAGGAGATACAAAGGAGGGGTGGCAGCAGCTCAGACCAATTGTGGAAACTGCAAAGCCTCACGTGCCATTGATATCAGAAGTACGAAGGTGTGCTCAAAGTGGACTGACACTAACGTTTAGTAGCTCATCACCAATATAACCAAGGGTCTAACAGGCATGTCTGAAACTGTCCAGTGAACCATACTGCATAGGGGCTCCAAAGTGACGGACGGTCACTGCACCTGTGCTAACAAAGTGGTATCAGCAGACAAGGCTTCAGATTTCAATTGACTGGCAAAGGGTTGCTTTCACCAATGAGTGATTTTCTGCTTTATCCAACCAATGAGGGTGTCAGGCAAGAGACATCAGACAACACTTCTGGGAGAACCCAAGGTGGAATGTTTCTCTGGGCCCACTCGTCCATTTGTAAGGCATGCTCACCAGATATGTGTAGGATTGCATCCTTACAGATCCCATAAATGCAGCCTGTCTTCTTTGGGGTGGATATGATCTTCTAGCAAGGCAAAGCAACATTTCACCTAACACTGGTTAGAAGAGCATGGCCCATGTGCCTCTCCTTCATTTCTGGCAGCACATTATAGGTGCTGTAGGAGTTCTCCAGTGTTTGCCCATTCTTTCCATTTTACAAAAAAACGTGCTAAATGTGGTTATTCGGCCCAGCCCCTGTCCTCCAGGCATGATCGATCCCCGCAAGTGGGACCACTATGGCTTGCTGGTATTACTTATGCTCGGAGCACTGCGGAATAAGGCTGGCTGTGCAACCAAAGGGGATTTTTAGAGACCTACTAAAGCATCTACAGCACACTGCAGGAAATGGAGAAGAAACACAAGGAACAGGCTTCTTGCTGCTATATTATTGCAGATATTATACTAAAAGAAGCCTTTTTTTTTCTTCATGGAATACAATATTTTGGGCCCACTTTTGCCTAGGGCTAATATAAAATCACCCTGTCCCACTGCGTCTACTGGCAGCAATTCAGCTTTACTAAAAATACTATGCAAGGAAGGGAAGCACCTCAATGATTTTTTATTAGAACAGAGCCTTAGTTGTTAAGGGACCAGGCAAACAAGAGAAGCTTACGCCGGGCTACGTTTGACAGTGTCCTAAACAGTTTTTCATTTTTAAGTTGAAGCAGAAATGGAAGAGATATTGAGGTTTACAGGTTCAACCAATAATAATTTTTTTTTTCATCCTGTCCCTCAATCAGCTTGGGACAGGATTGCTGGTTCCTCCCTCCGCCTCCAGGTTCATCACCTTGCTGTCAGCGCAGCAGGGCCATGCCCACTTTCTTTCATTAGGTAAACTGTAAACCTCAATATCTCGACCATTACTTCAAATTAAAAACAGAAAACTGTTTAGGACAGTGGAAAATGTAGCCCGAAGCAATGGGGTAACAATAACCTTTGCCTGCAGTAGCACTTTAAAGTGATGTTTCAGGCAAAGGTAATTGTTACACCATTGCATCGGAAACATGGACGTGTACAGTTTTACCTTATGATTTCTCTTCTGAAGCAAATGGGTGAGGCCCTTGGAGCTGTGATCAGCATAGTAATGAGCATAATGGGAGGGGTCAGTAAGAGCTCAAGATCCTGCCTTAAACACCCTCTGTGCTCCCTCCCTCTCTACCTAATGCTAAGAGACACTGGACATCAAGGCTAGCACCCCCAGTTTGTTTTTATTTTCTTCTATTGGCCTGAAGAATCCCTTTAGTGCAGTCTCGCCCTATCCCCAGCTGAATGCAGTGCTTAGCCTATGTTCTTTATCACAGCGCTGCTCTTCAGCTTGTAAACATTGCAGTAGACTGGAAATCTTTACCTACTTCCTGGGCAAATGGCACCTCCCGTTACATCTCCTCCCCCAATCAGCACAGTACAGCGGGGCCAAAATTGCTATTCACTTCTGCCCCCTCCCCTGTGTAGCGTGGGACTCTCCCCTCCTGGCTCCATTCATTCAATGTTTCACCCTTATGCCCACCCCTTTCCCCTGTTAAGCCGCCTCCTTCCTCATCAGCTTCAGTGTCGGGCGGCTGTGCTGCTTGTGATGGTGATGCAGCACAACCAGCCCTGATGGCGGCCATTTCCCCGCTCTGTGCTGCCTCCACACCACCTCTGTGACAGCGCTGTAAGCAGCTGACATCATGTTGGTCGTGCTGCAGTCAAAAATGTGAGTTTCCCTACTGCTGCCCCTCTCTTCCCCCCTTCACCCCCCACATGTGGGTGCATTTGCATGCGAAGTGCATGTGGGAGTGAGTGCATATGTGTGCATGGGAGTGTATATGGGACTGCATGCATGTTGGGCGTAGGAGTGGGTTGGGAACTGCCTGGGGTGCATGTGGGAGTGTGAGCCTCTGGGAATGCTGGCATCGCTGTCCAGTGTTGCCTCGCAATGGAGAAAGAGGGATGGAACACAGCCAGGGTGTTTGAAGCAATGATTATTATACTGATTTTTATGCAGCATCACAGTTCCAATGCCCCCACCCGCTTCAGAATAGAAATCATAAGGTGAAACAACAAAACCTCAATATCTCGGCCATTTCTGCTTCAATTTAAAAACTGAAAACCGTTTAAGACATTACCAAATGTAGTCCAACACAATACGATAACAATTGGCTTTGCCTGCTGTAGCATTTTAAAGTTGACCAACACACAACCTGGAGTCTATAAAACTTGTTCCTGAATGGCCAGCGTGGGCATGCGCCTTGTTAGAGGGCAACGGGGATGCGGCCGCCAGGACTCTTGGTTGCACTTAGCTAGACTGGGCTTGAGCAGAGAGAATAAAGGGGGGTGGGAGCAGCTCAATCACTATTATTTATACAAAATTATTATCCCAGGCCCTGAATTATAATAATGATATTTTTGTATGATAAAAGGATATATAATAATAATAATTTTGGATGATAAGAGGATATATAATAATGATTTTGGATGATAAGGGGTTATATAATAAGAATAATCTTGTATGAAGGAACAATCTCGTATAAATAAGAGGGATTGAGCTGCTCCCACCCCCTTTTGTTCACTTGAGCAGAGAGCCTATACGAATTAACGTCAGCACAGTCAAGCCAGCTGATTGGACAGGAGGCCGCACATGCGCCATAGGATAGGGGAAAGGCGAATTTAAGTGGGCAACCTGGGGGATTTCACACAGCTGCAGGATGCCCCGGAGGTCGGGCCCAAAATTCTGGGTTTTGGTCTCCTACTGAGCGAAAAGGTTTCCCATTTTCTTTAAACAGTGCTTTATTCAGTTGGTTGCTAGTTTGGATAAGCAAAGCCACAATTTGATTTTAACTCTCTGCTTTAGCTTCAAAAGAATATTTACAATAGTTCTCCTGATGAAGCAGACATGAATTACCTTTCGCACCTCCAACCCACTACACAGCTTAACATCATCTTGGATTACCCAGTTAGTTTAGCACAGCGTCTGAAGCATACATGTCTATAAGGTACACTTGGACAAAATTCTTGAAAATGGCAGTAGCAGGATTCTCCCAGACTGGACCCTCACTGGACATTTCAGTATGCTAGAATTTGAACAACAATGGTGCACTACATGCTGCTAATAAATATCTGGGGCCAGCTTCCTATTATTACGAAGGCATCTGTTCTTGTCTTTGCGTACACTCCATGTTCGTCCCTTTAGTTTTCCTGCACCTCGCACCCTTGGCAAAACCAAGCCCCATGACTGCAAATGGTAACCCAGAGACCACCAGTGGCTAAATGCAGGCCCCAGTTTGACTGAAGGCATACGATGCAGATAACTCAAATGGGGCACGCATGAAGTTTTTGAGTTGGAGGGGGACAACAGCAATCAGGGTGCCCCCTGTGCTCAACACCCAATTCCAGTCAAACCAGAACACCCCCCAGTGCAGAGGCAGGATGGGGGGGTTACAAAAAAACACCTTACCTTGTCCACTATCCAGTGATGAGTGCGGCCATCTTGGAGAGGCTACGCAGAATGGTATCCCCTGCACTCCCATTCACTTTAATGTCTTATTAGAAGACTAAATGCACTTTGCTTTTCAGAGAACCTGACACTTTAAATCCTGAATCATTAGCAGCAATCCTCACATTACTGTCTTCTGGCTATTCGTGCCTTATTACAGACTAGTTTAATTATATGTTCAGTACGTAAGGTTGTTACAAATGTTAATTATACAAGCTTGGAGCAGATCTGTCCAAATCAAGTGCCATCTTTCAGGCCCCAATAAAAAACAGAAAACCATGTTGTGCAGTTGTTTAACAGGGTCAGAATTGTGGACAGAGCATGGAGGGTTTAAACAAGTTTAAAATCCTTATTTGGTAGAATTAAACAACCATTTAGATGGGGGGGGGGGGGGTCTTTTCCTATACCCTATCCATCTACCAAATTGCATTGCATTTTATTGTATTTTATGTATTCCTATACATAAAACATAGTAAAACGCATTGTAAGTGTGCATTGAAATCATTGTTATTTTACAGCTATGCATGCAGCTCTCGGCTAACAATGCTAACACAGAGCAGCCCGTAGAACTCTATGGATAGGGCAAATTGCAGGTTTTGCCCCCAGGTCCTTATGGTCTCCACCCTTTGGTCCTCCTCGTTTGCTGTGCCTGGGCCTTTTGTTGCCTCTGCCACCATCAACTCAGGATCCTCACCACCAGCCTCCACTACCTTGTACAGATAGGCCTCTGGTCTTGGATGGGGCCGCTGAACTATGGCAGGGGACAGAAGGGCACTCTGCAGCAGGATCAAATACTTTTGGCAGATGAGTGAAGGACATGGTTTACAAATTGGAGACTCGGCAGGACCAAGCCTGCAGGGCCCTTTTTTTTCTTAAAAAGCCTGTACAGGGGTGTTAAAGCCATGTAATTTGATTCCACTAAATCAATACTAATAATCATTACACAAGCTACGCAAAGGGCATTTTTATAAAACACAACATCCTGTTTTGGATAGAGTGGGGGAGTGCCAAAACCAGTTACATTTTCTTTCCTTATTCATGACCCTAAGATTTAGCCTAATACTCTACCTCCAATGACCAACACTGGTAAAAAGTCTATCCAAAATAGAAAACAGTTGGCTGAAGCTTTATAGCAATAACATATTTGAAAAGACCAATACATACAAGCATGTATAATAAATATAGGATATGTTTACTAGTCGGACTATAGGCCTTAGAGACCTACTATATTTGATTTTCTTATGCTTTGGGACTTTATAAGGTAAGATAAGTAAATAGATCATAATTTGCCTATTTTCAACTTGCCCAAGAGAAGAAGGATTATCAAGGTAGTCGATGACTCCCAGTAATCCTGCATCTACCAATGATGTCCTACAACCTGCGGCTCCTCCTGACCGAAAACAGTGAAATAAGAGCCTTTAAAGTTGCTGAGGGTGCGTGCCCTTCTCTTAATCTCTCAAATCTCTTACTTAGGAAGCTGGCCTGGAAAGCGAGCTTCTCAAAACTGAAGATCAAGGATGAAGAACAGTCTGCTGCCACTCTGGATCACCCCCATAGGATAACGCTCTATATGCATTTGTTTTAGAAGCTTTACAATTGTTAACGAAGACTAAAACCTACAATTTATATACCTTGATATTTATCCTCCATGAAACTCCCTTACATCTGCAGCTTATGAATTCTAAAAAGGGATACACTGTTAATGCAATTGGGTTAATGTAACAAACTTTGGCAGAAACGTCTAAATAAAAATAGTAATTGAAGTAGTAAAAAAATAGTAATTACTGAGTAAAAATCAGTAATTAAAGAAAAAAGTGTCTTGAAAGTGAAAACCAATTAATCAGGCCACATACAGTCTTGAAGGTCAACACAAACTGAATGTGAAATTTTAATAATTTGATTGCTACAATAAATAATTAAATTATCCTTATGTGCATTCTTTCTTGGTTTAGTCTAAAGGCCTTGTATTAAAAGAAATATTCAGGGTGACCTTTAGCAAAAATACACCTAACAGCAAAGCGCAGGCACAGAAACACTGGATTCTTTAATGGTAGCCTAGTGTATAAACAACACAGAATTATTAACTGAAAAACCAACCCAGACTTACTTTGAAAGACTGAGGCTAAGCCAGGACAGTACAGATAGAGCATGAGGTGCATTAGTAATAGAGAATGAAACGGAGCAGCCGCACGTCCGCACAGTGTTCAGTCCAGGCTGCCCAAGCAGAATGCTTCCATTGGAAAGGCAGGGATAGAGCACTCTTGCATGTGACCTTGACTGTCAGCCGCTGGTGTGGGAGTAGCTCTCGGAAAAATTCCCAAAGCCAAGCTATGCTCATTGGGACTCCTCCGGCTGCTTTCTCAGAGCATCTATAAATAGAGCCTCCAAGTGTAAAACAAGATGCATAGAACAGCGTTCCATGAGGCAGGCAGACACGAGGGACAGTCTGCTCAGCTCCTGCCTTGCAAACATCTAAGAAAAAGGGGATCACAGCTCTCCAGGTTACAGAACCATTTTGTTTTAGAGTTTGAGCATTCAGCATTTAAATCCCACGGTTTTTGCTGCAATACATAATGATGGTCTGCTAGCTGTATCTTGCAGAATGAAGGTACCAGGGATGCAGCTTCCATGCAGCATGTTCTGCTCTCTGCTGCATTTAGACAGTTGCAGGACCTTGGAAGGCTGCGAGTATTCATCCCGATCTCGGGAATTCATGCTTCGATTTGCAGGGAGGGGCATCTGAAATCAGGATGCCCTGTAGGGAAGCTACGTGATTCAGAAGTCTTATTTTACTTTTGTATCACTTAGACTAAAAAAAAAATTAGCAATACCGATGCTTTGTCCCCCATCTGTGGGAATCTGCTTTAATCCCACTGGGTAGCCAAAAAATGTTCACACAAGATAATTACGCTGCGATTGATGGCCAGCTACGAGCAGCCAGAAATCGCAAGTAAATCAGGTGATTTTCTGGCTGATATCATGTAATATCTGCACCTTTCCACATACGCAATGAAACAGTGTCAAAATTCTTGCCTTGTTGATTTAGGAGGAAAGAAATTTCTAAGGAAGTTCATTGGCTGGCAATCGCTGGGCAATAGCAACTGTGATTTCCTAAGAAATTATTACAACGCTTTGGTGTGAACCCAACCTTACATATTCCCTTGGATGCAGCATCTGCCCAAACCAGCAGTAACCAAGAGGGTTTGCAGAACAGCTGTGTGACACAAGCCCACCTTTTAAAACACCTTGGCCACCAGCATGTGGGATGCATAGGAGGCACTGAAGCACAGGATAAGCATTCCCGCACGATTTTTGGACTTCCTAGGGGGAATTGAAGCAGACAGACACCTAAAATCGTGATGCCAAGGGCTGGGGAAGCAGGAAAATAGGCAATAAGTGCATTTACAGTAAGTATTAATGGCAACATTTTTTTCGACTTGAGATTTTGTTGGTTTTATTTTCTTTGTAATGCTTAAAAGATAAAAAGAAAGATCAGAACCAAAATCAAAACCATTTGTCGATTGCCTGTGGAAAAAGTTTACTGGATTCCTGGGGGGAGGTTTAAAGAGGAACATCGGACTAAAAACAAAAAGGGACCGATTCCCTCCCCCATCTGCCCTACTTACCTTGAGTAAAAAATGCCAAGCGGTAAAACCAGAGGGGGGCAGTAGACCTCCCCTGATGTTCCTCTTTAACACAGCGGGGCATCGCTGGGGAAAGGCCAGCAGTTGGCCCTGGAATCCTCTAGTTTACAGGACCAGCAGCCTTGCGTTTTGATCCACCTTAAGGTAATATTCAATTCTTACAGGATTTTACTGAAGCCTGCTATAATGGGCTTGTAGAGGCGTTGCCCTTATTAGTCAGTCCCGGTTAATACTGCCAGGGTCATTTAAAGACAACTGTGCTAATTCTCAGCACATACAAGGGCATTAGACAAAGAGAAAAAGACAAAAAGCATGGTTTTAATTAACACTGGAAGCTTCTACTGTTAACTGCAGAACATAAGTGCTCTACAGACACAAACATCCCTGTCCCAACACATACTAACTTCCTTCCACTTTATCCCCTTTGGGAACAATATAAAATTAGCCCTTTCAAAACATCTTAACATCTCTGGTTATATGTAAATACTTTATGTAGTCTAAGTAAAGCTTAGACTAGGGTCAGCCAGAGCTGGGAAGGGAGTATCACGGTGCAGTTTAGTTAGTCATGAGCATGCTCTGCTGTGGTCCGAGCCAGATGTACCACCACTGTCACTTGGCATGAGACGCACATGGGGCAGGCATCAGGTGAGCTGCTTGCTGCCTCATTATTGCTGTTGGGTTTACAGTGCCTATAAGAATTTCCTTTTTTTACTACAATACCAACTCAGCTACCAGTGCATAGTAGCCACAACCTCCCTTCGGTCTTGGATCTTTTTGTGGAATAATGGAGTCAACTTTTCTTTATCTCTGCTTTTCTTGGCCAAAAGTCTAAATAGATTTGGAATGTTCTGCAGTCCACTGATCTGGATAATGCCTAAAAGCAGAGCCATCTCAGCAGAACTGCTACGGTAACCCGGAAAAAAGATGCGCGCATCACCCGATCTTGGGCCTTATCTAGATTGGCACACTGGGGGTAACATCAATCAGGATGCTTCCTTGCAAAGTTAAGCAGTCGACCAAAGTCTCCTTTAAAATGGACCAACACCCAGGATTTTCACCTTCCCCTTACCCCGCTCCTACGACGCATGCGCGGGCCCCGTCCAATCAGCGCACTCAGAGCCGCTGTGGTATGCACGTACAAGGGACGGACAACCACAGCGGCTCCGAGCATGCTGGTGGCCGCTTCTCGCGCTCCCTGTTAATTCACAAACGGACGGCGCTGGCGCACGCCCTGCTAGGGAGAGGCGCGAGATGTGGCCGCGGCCCGTGCATGCGCCGTTGGAACGGGGGGTAAGGTGAATGGAGCGTCCTGGGGGGTTTCACACAGTGGAGCACGAGATGTGAGATGTGGCCGCAGCCTGCGCATGCGCCGTTGGAACGGGGGGTAAGGTAGGGTGAATGGGGCGTCCTGGGGGGTTTCACACAGCGGGGACGGATCTGAACGGACCGGGAATATTATAGATGAATTTGCTTTGCATATCTTCCCAGGACTGTATTGTTATATTGATCAAAATCAACACAAACCTAATAAAATGTAAAACCCAGATCCAGGATATCATGGATTCCCTTGTTATGCCATATGTATGTTATGTTAATCAAAACATTTTTTGTTATCCAGATTTCTTTGATACTCACAAGAATGTACAAGATAAGGATGCCTCGTGAATGGATCTCTTTGGACCTTAGCAGTAACCTGAAAAATTAAAAAGGAAAACAATGTTAACCCTAGCAGACTATAAACAACACATGGCACAATTACTTAGAAGCCAATTTTGGCATATGCACTATATACACAATATATCACTTCTGTGAAACTCACCTGTAGAATTGCTTTTGTTTCCGATCCATTCCAGCCCGTCCAGAAGTCATCACGATTGGTGTTCGCCCCTAGGGGGCGCTGACTGCAAGATCAGAGATGTAGCCCCTCCCGGACCCCTATAAAGGCAGCTGCCTCTAAACCCAGCCCTAGTAATTTAAAAGCAGTACTCAAAAGAAGAGGCAGGCTGGGAGATCCAAAAAAATAGGAGACCATGTTACTTCACATAGCCTCCGCTTGTACTCTCTCGAACTAAAAATTGTAAAATCTAGAACTTGCATAACTAGTGTCCTATGAACAATAATGGTTCAATCACCATAAACAGGAATGCAGGACATAATAAACCTCAAGGGCGAGGTGGACGGGCTGGAATGGATCGGAAACAAAAGCAATTCTACAGGCGAGTTTCACAGAATTGCCTTTTGCTTTCCAATCCACTCCAGCCCGTCCAGAAGTCATCACGATTGGGACATTCAAAAGAAGTGTCCATATGGGCGGGATCTCCAGTGCGGAACAACAGGTAGTTCATTTCACTACCGCCTGAAGCACCTTTTGGCCAAAAACAGCGTCAGCTGAGGCCCTGACATCGACCTTGTAAAAAAACTTTGTGAAAGTATGAACTGAAGACCAAGTAGCAGCAATGCAAACTTGTTCCACCGAGGCCTGGGGCTGAAAAGCCCACAAAGCACCAATGGCTCTAGTAGAATAAGCTGTGATCCGAAAAGGGGGTTCCTTCCCCCTGGTAGAATAGGCTTGTACCACCGCCTGCCTAATCCACTTACTGAGTGTGGACTTGGCTGGTGGCAATCCCTTCCTAGAACCCTCTGTTAAGACAAAAAGCAAATCCGATTTCCTGAAGGATTCAGTCGCAGCCAGGTAATACCTTATGGCTCTGACCACATCCAAAGCATGGAGAGTCTGTTCTTTGAGATTAGCCGGTGCTGGACACAAGGAAGGTAAGACCACATTGTCTCTGTGCATCTCAAAATAGGGTGGTTTCATACATAGCGCGGCCAGCTCCGATACGCGACGCACTGAGGTGATCGCCACCAGAAAAACCACCGAGTGTCAGCATAAACAATTTAGCGTCATTCAATGGCTTGATGGGGGCACCCTGGAGAGCAGATAACACTAGATTCAGGCCCCAAACCGGTAAGACTAGTTTACACGGTGGACAGACATGGGTGACCCCCTGGAAAAAAGTCTTGATCAATCTATGATTGGCAATGGACCTCTGGAAACAAAAATGGATAAGTCCGAGACCTGACCCTTGAGGGTGCTCAGCTGGAGGCCCAAGTCTAGACCGTTTTGTAGAAACTCAAGGACAGAATATTTCCGACAAGGAAGGCTCCTGGCCTTGCACCAAGCGATATAGGCCCGCCAAACTCTGTAGTATATCATGGAAGAAGACTTCTTCCGTGCCTGAATCATTGTGTGAACAACCGTGGCCAATAACCCCTTCTCCATCAGGATGGAGGTTTCAATAGCCAGGCAGTCAAAGAGTCCGTAAATTTGGGTGCCGTAGCGACCCCTGTGTGAGAAACTCTAGATCATCGGGCATGATGTAGTGATCTACTGACATCTTTACTATGTCCGCAAACCAACTCCTCCTTGGCCAACGAGGAGCCACCAGGATGGCTGGTACCCCCTCCTGGGCTATCTTGCGTAGCACTCAGCCCAGGAGTGGAAACGGAGGGAATGCATACAGAAGGTTGAACCCTGTCCAAGGGATTGCCAGAGCGTCTTTTGAGAGAGACACGAACCTTGGAAGCTTGTGATTGTGTCTGGGCGCAAAAAGATCCATGTCCGGATGACCCCAGTGGAGGCACAGAGCTTGAAAGGTCTTCCTGCTGAGGGACCATTCCCCCAGGCACAAGGAGCTCCTACTCAGGGAGTCTGCCTCCTGGTTCTCCACCCCCGGGATGTAAACTGCCGAGATGCAGGGAACATTCTCCTCTACCCAATTCAGAATTCGGCTTACCTCCCTGAGGGATCTCTTGCTCCGAGTAACGCCCTGGTGGTTGATGTAGGCTACAGCTGTCTGATTGACCGAACGGACCTGAAACGCATGGCCTCTTAAATACGGGGTCAGACGTAATAAAACCAACCAAATTGCTCTCAGTTCCAAGAGATTTATGGGCAACCGGTTCTCCTTCGGACCCCACTGCCCCTGGATCTTCTGGGTCTGCCAAATGCCTCCCCAGCCTGTAAGACTGGCATCCGTGGTAACTATCTCCCATTCAGCAGGTTCCGAGAATCCAACCACCGCAAGAGGGATTGCCTGGCCGGCGGGGACAGCAGAAATCCTTGCTCCAGGGGTTCCAGCGACCGATCCCAGCTGGTCAGCATGTTCAGCTGTAGAGGTCTCATGTAGAATTGGGCGAAGGGCACTGCCTCGAAGCAAGCCACCATTAGGCCCACCAATCTCATCCCTAGATGAACTGATGGCTGTTGACAAGCCAGCAAGGCCTATGCCTGCGTCTGGAGTCCCAAGACTTTCTGCTGTGGCAGAAAGACCTTGACCGATATCTAGAGTCATCCCCAGGAAAGAGTTCACTGTGGAAGGCGTGATATACGACTTGGGGTAGTTGATCACCCAACCGAAGGCTTCCAGGGTTGACGGTACAGTCCGGGTGTCGATCAGAAGGTCGTCTAGATAGGGTAATACACGAATACCCTGACTCCTCAGGATAGCCATGATGCCTGCCAGAACCTTAGTGAACACTCGGGGAGCTGAGGATATGCTGAAGGGGAGTGCAACAAACTGGTGATGCTGATCCTCCAGTGCAAACCTCAAAAACTTTTGATGTCCCTGAAAAATCGGGATGTACAGATACGCGTCTCTGATGTCCACCGTAGTCTTAACGTCGCCGGGCCGAAGCGATCTCACCGCCGACCGCAATGTTTCCATGCGGAAATGTCTGACCTTTATAAATTTGTTGAGACCCTTTAGGTCCAAGATCGGCCGCAGCGATCCGTCCTTCTTGGGACCGTGAACAGGTTGGAGTAAAAACCCGACCTTGTTCCTGCCGGGGCACATGGCAGATCACCCCCTATCCGCAGGAGGTGCTGAACAACTGCTCTCAAAGCCTGTGCTTTTAGCGGATTTCGGGATGTCCTTGAACATAGAAATTTTGTGAGTGGTCTGGCTGCCAGCTCTATCTTGTAACCCGACGACACCACCTCCTGAATGCAACGATCAGAGGCTTGACGTCTCCAGATTAGAGCAAAGAGCAGAAGTTGCACCCCCCCACCCGTATGGGTGCCCCCTCATGCCTGAGTAGGCTTGGCTGTGAGTTTGGGCTTAGCTCCCCAGGCGGGGTTGGGCCAGCTGCGGGACCTACCTCTGCCCCAGGTATCTCTGCGGGCACTGGAAAATGAAGAACCTCTTCCTCCCTGAAAGGGCCGGTAAGAAGAGGAGTGCCGAAAGGGACAAGTAGGCTTTCTTCTCTGAGGGAGCTTACCATCCTTGACCAAAAGGTCCAGTCGCTCCCCGAACAGCCGACCCCCCAAAAAGGGCAAACTTGTGAGGGACTTATTGGCGGCCACATCGGCCAACCACTGCTTCAACCACAGCGAACAGGGCAATGCTACAAGCAAGGCCGAAATTCTGGCACCGAGCCTGACCACATCATCCATGGCAGTAACAACAAAGCCGCTGAAATCCAAACAGGCCTTGAGTTCCTTAAACTCCTCCGCCCGCTTGCGAGATCTAGTCTTAGCCATTAGGTGTTTAACCTTTCTCCTCGTGGCTAGGGAAACAATTGCCGTGGCACACGCAGGCCGTAAGAGGGAAACAACAAAAGGTAAAAGCATGGCAAGCCAACTGATCAATGCGTTTGTCTGCAGGATCGCGTAAAGAAGCATTGTCAGGTGACGGCATAACCGTGGTGTTGGACAGACCTGAAACCGGAGGGTCCACCTCGGGAAGATGAGACCACAACCGAATCAACTCGGCAGGGAAAGGATACCGCCTATCCAGGCCCTTAGGAACCGACGGTAGCTTGTTGGGCCTTTCCCATTCCTTAAAGTGGACCAACACCCAGGGGGGACAGCCCGGGCATCTATAAGATTCCCAGGCCGATCAGATCCCTCACCGCGGGGCATTCGAAATCGGGATACCCCGCTGTGTGAAACCCCGCAGGACGCCCAGAAACCTTACCTTATCCCCGTTCCAACGGCGCATGAGCGAGCCGCGCTCCTCTCTAGCAGGGCGCGCACCCGCGTCGGCCATTTGTGTTAGAGGGAAGCGTGAGATGCGGCCTCAAGCCGTCAGTCGCTTTTCCTTGCATACCACAGCAGCTCTGAGTGCTCCGATTGGACGAGCGCTCGCGTAGGAGCGGGGTGAGGTGAGTTTTTTTAGGGCGATCTGGGGGGTTTCCCCTCAGTGGGGCACCCCCGATCGGGGTGCCCCGCGGAAGTGGACCAAAACCCAGGATAGTGAAAATCCTGGGTGTTGGTCCACTTTAAGTATCATATTAGAAAAGTGCGGCTGCTCGGGAAAAACCCACCGCTGTCTTTCAGGCGAAAACAAATCACCCTTTTTCCTCTTAGCCATTTTGGGAGGAACAATGTGCAAGGTATCAAAAACAGAAGAAAGTAAACTTTCCGTATCATCCGGAAGGAAGGAATCCTCATCAGAGGAGGAACCAGAGATGCTGTTGTCTCCGGCAGAGAGCAACTCAGCCACTGACAGTGGGTCATCTGGCGACTCACCTTCCTTCGCAGAGCCCAAAGAATAAAAATCATCATCCGAGTAAACGGGCTCCAAATGCCGCTTTATACTCGAGGCCTTTTTAGGGGCTGCCAACGAGATCTGTTTCTCAAAATCAGCATGTGTTCCCTTGCTGGCTCCCCCATCACTAGGTGCTAACTGCAGCAGAGGAGGATCCAGAGAGGCTGGTGGTAACGCAGGACTACGGTCAGGAGCGACCGCCCGCTCGTGGTCCAAAATTATGCCTCTGGCGCAAGATGAACAAACTGTGCTGAATTCGCCCGGGGAATTCCATCTGCACAAGGGGCAGAGCCTGTCTTGGCCCAGTGGGATGCCCGGCTCACTATCCCCTGATGCCTCCTTTATGGTGATTTTGAATAAAAATATTGGTTAAGGCTAATAGACACTAATGGCCTAAACCTAGTAGCCGATCCCTTTTTTTTTAACAATGGGGACCGGGAGAAACCACAACTCTCAACCTTCAGCCCACAGTCTAAAATCAAAAAGAGAAAATACAGTAATTACAAAATGACCCATAATGTCATGTATAACACAAACACATCATAGCAATATACAAGGAAATAAACAGTGTCCTTTTCCCCCTAAACAAAAGACTAATAAGAGGGAATCACGACCGCGCTGTTCAGCGCTACAGTGAAGAAAGGAGCAGCCAAACAAGAGGGATACGCCACCGAGGCCAGCCAGCAAGCTGCGCCACAGCAAGCCCAGCAGCGCTCGTTTCTAGAAGCATCCGGCCGGGGGAGCGTCACTGGAGCGACGGCCAGCCTGCGTAGCGCCGCCCGTGACTCCGCCCCCCGGCGCGTCACAGATCGCGGCCTAGTAGCGGCGCAGCGAGAGTCGCCTGCCATCGCGACCCCCCCGACCCGCATGCGGCCCGCGACCACCGCACGGCGAGGGAGTTAAGCTGTGGGAGGAGCGGCAGCTGTACCGTGCTATGGCGATGGAGCTCTCCACCGCTCCCCAGTAAGTAGCACCAAGCACGCACACATACACAAAACACAATAAAGCATGTGGGAGAAGGGAGGGCATATATAAAAAAATATATAAGTGGTTTCCCAGCAGGCCCACCATAAATGCCTGCGGCCGACCTGCTTTTTTGTAATAAAGCCTGCGGCCCAGAGCCATGTGCTCTGCCAAAATGCCCCGGACCCCGGCGTTTCACCCTACGGTACACGGATCCCTGGTAATGAGCCAAAGCTGGGAGGCGAGGATGGGTCAGAGGAGATCCGAGGAAATAGGGTCCTGCAGCCGGCCAACAGGCTAGGGGGCCCTGCTCTGCTGCTAAAATTCTGAGAGAGTGTAAGCGATCCTGTGCAGTCAACTGCAAGAAAAGAACTGGGGCTGGGTTGAGAGGCAGCTGCCTTTATAGGGGGCCGGGAGGGGCTACATCTGATCTTGTAGTCAGCGCCCCCTAGGGGCAAACTCCAATCGTGATTACTTCTGGACGGGCTGGAATGGATTGGAAAAAAAATATATATACCATATTTTTTGCCCTATAAGATGCACCTAGGATTGGGGAAGGAAAACTAGAAAAAAAATATTCTAAGCCAAATGTTGTGCTAAAACACCCAATTACAGACAGTGTGGCGTTCCCCCATCCCATGCCCATAGGCAGTGTGGGATGCCCCCCTCCTATAGGCAGTGCGGCATTCCCCCCTTCCTATTACCCATAGGCAGTGTGGCATCCCCCCCATCCCATTCCCCATATAGTCAGTGTGGCATCCCCCCCATCCCATTCCCCATATAGTCAGTGTGGCATCCCTACCTATTCCCCCCTCCCATTCCCATATAGGCAGTGCATCATTCCCCAGTCCCATTCCCATATAGGCAATGTAACATCCCCCCATTCCCATATAGACAGTGTGTCATTCCCCCCTCCCATTCCCATATAGGCAGTGTGACATTTCCCCTCCCATTCCCCATATAGGCAGTGTGACATTTCCCCTCCCATTCCCCATATAGGCAGTGTGACATTTCCCCTCCCATTCCCCATATAGGCAGTGTGACATTTCCCCTCCTATTCCCCATATAGGCAGTGTGACATCCCCCCTCCCATTCCCCATATAGGCAGTGTGACATCCCCCCTCCCATTCCCCATATAGGCAGTGTGACATCCCCCCTCCTATTCCCCATATAGGCAGTGTGGCATCCCCCCATTCCCATATAGGCAGTGTGGCATCCCTACCCATTCCCATATAGGCAGTGTGGCATCCCCACTTCCATTTCCCATATAGGTAGTGTGGCATCTTCCCCCCACCTTCCCTTCCCCATATCGGTAGTATGGCATCCCCCCCCCCCCTTCCATTCCCCATATAGGTAGTGTGACATTCTCCCCCTTCCATTGCCCATATAGGCAGTGTGGCATTCCTCCGCTTCCATTCCCCATTTAGGTAGTGTGGCATTCCCCCCCTTTCATTCCCCTTATAGGCAAAAGTAAAAAAAAAAAAGAAAAAAAAAAGTAAACTCACCTTTTAATCCTCCCCACAGTCTCCGCCGTCTTCACACACAGACACACACAGCCTTATACAGCGGTGGGCGCAGCCGACGTACGAGCATCGGCCACGCCCACTGCTGTATAATCTGGGTGTCTCTGTCTGCTGGGGCCATGGAGAGGTGGCAGGGACAGTGCGAGCGGCGATACCTCTGCCACTCGCACTGTCCCTGTCACTTCTTCACGGCCCCAGCAGACAGACACCCGGACTATACAGCGGTGGGTGTGGCCAATGCTCGAGCGTCGGCTACGCCCACCGCTGTATAAGGCTGTGTGTTAACGCTGTATGCCGGCGCCGCAGAGAGGAAGCGATGGAGGCAGCTGTATCTGCCGCCTCCTACGCAGCGCCTGCACGTACAGGCGCTGCGGAGAAGGCGGCAGATACAGCTGCCTCCGCCGCTTCCTCTCTCTCTGCAGTGCCAGCACACACAGACACCGGCCTGTTACAGTGGTGGGCGTGGCCGATGCTAGAGCATCAGCCACGCCCACCACTGTAACAGGCCGGTGTCTGTGTGTGCTGGCGCTGCGGAGAAGGTGCCTCCGCCGCTTCCAGGACAGCGCGAGCGATGGAGAGGTGAGTTAACTTTTTCCTTTTTATTTATTTTTTTACCACATTCGCCCGATAAGACGCACTGACATTTTCCACCCACATTTGCGTCTTATAGGGCGAAAAATACAGTATATATATATATATATATATATATATATATATATATATATATATACACATTGTTTGCTTGAGTGGAACTGTAAAGCAAGCAGACAACGTATCAACAAGAGAAGGAAAAGAATAGCCTCTGTAGGCAAAGCCAGTTATTAGACCATTGTGTCCTAAACTGATTTCTGTTTTTGAATTGAAGACTACATGGCAGAGATATCAAGATTTACAGTTTCACATTATGAAATTTGTTTTGAAGCAAGTGGGCGTGGCCCTTGAATTTGTACAACCACACAGGCAGCCGCACTCAATTCAAGTGCTAATTAGGGGAAACTGTATTCATATGCCAATTAGGGTCACAGTGGCCGGTTAACAGAAGTCTATGGTAACACAAGGGCAAAGCGTGTATAACGCAGTGTACTTGTGTTGCCTTTGCATTGCACTTGCGCTGCTATAGAAGTTACCATTTACTTATTGTCTAAAAAAAAATTTTCTTTTAAAAAGCACAACACAAACACATTGCCAAAGCATCAAAAGCACGGTATTAGATTTGAGACAATTCCCCTTTGGCAGACTTACAAAACGTCTGCGCTTAATGCAATGGATAGGTGTGAACAGAGCTTTAAAAGGGACTCTCCAGGAAAAGTGCATAAACAGTCATTCAGCAGCTCACCTCATCATGGCTGCCCTCTCTTTTCCTGAAAATATAAACAAGGCAAAGAGTAGTGGCACACACTCTGAATTCCTTTGCCATAGACCACCATTAATAGAGATAAACTGGTGGTCTTAAGCTCCACATCATCAGACTGTGGACACTGGGAGAGAGGGAAAACAGCCAGGGTGAGGAGAATGTCTGTCTTACAGATCCCGCCCATTATGTTGATTATGCAGCATCACAGATCCAGGGGCTACACCCACATGCTTCGGAAAATAAATCATAAGGTGAAACTGTAAACCTCGATATCTCGGCCATTTCTTCTTTAATTTAAAAATGGAAAACAGTTTAGGACAGTGCCAAGCGTAGCCTGAGGCAATGATAAAACTAATGCCTTTGCCTACTGTATCCCTTTCAGGGTGATCAAGTTGTCTACTGCAATGTGGAAAGATGAGCAGACTAGTAATCTTCAAGACTAGTAAGTATTAATAAATCTGAGTAATGTGTGAAACTGCAGCAAGTCGCTGGACTAAGATGGACTATTTTTTTTCAAGACCAAATGTTTCTTTTACCTAGTTAATACTTCATCTCTTATCAAAACATAATAACCTTTGGAATGCTTGATAAATTCTAATAATCTGAATGTGTGTGAAGTAAAAATAATGGAACAGGAAGAAAAAATGTAACATAGAACTTCTATTTACATACACCCATTGTGGTTGGATTTTTCCAGGAAATGGGCGTTATTCACATTTCTGGTCAAAGCACATGTGTTAAAACAATCCACAAAAAAGGCATCATTAATTTCCACCCAGAGCTGCTCTGTGATGTGAAAACCCAAATAAATTCTTGGCTTTTTTTTATATATATAATGACTATATTAACAAAGTGTTGGTATAAGACAGCTGTCTGCTATCCATATATCGTGACTATTTGCCATTGGTAGCAAATACAAAGAAATTAAAATGATTTTGTGACACAAGACGCTGGTAACCCTTCAAACAAGGTTCCTTGCCAATGTCCAGCGTTCTATTTTATCAATTATATATTTGGTTTAGACCAACCTTCAAAAGGTCCTAAAAATGATAAGTGGTCACTTCCCTAAATTACAAAAATACAATTCTGTGAAATACTCACCTGTAGAATTGATATTATTTGTATACAGTACGTCCTGCTCCAGATATAATATTTACACTTGGGTTATCCTCCGCAGATGGCGCTGCACTGCAGAGACATGCAAAACAGGCTCCTCCCGGCCCTTCAAATACCCAGGGACCTCCCACAAATCCCCAGCATTGAAAAGCAGTGAACAAGAAGCCGGGAGAATTAGACCACCCAAAACAACTGGTAATGATAACTATGATAACAATCACCATACAGGGGATCCAGAATAATGCAAAAACCAGGGTGGGGTGGAGCAGGACGTACTGTATACAAATAATATCAATTCTACAGGTGAGTATTTCACAGAATTGTATTATTCTTAGTATACAGTACGTCCTGCTCCAGATATAATACTTACACTTGGGACATCCAATAGCAGTGTCCATAAAGTAGGGTGGGATCCCCCAACAAAAGGTGACAGCAGGCAGTTTAAACGACTGCCGCCTGCAAAACCTTACGGCCAAAAACAGCATCAGCTGAGGCCCTAATATCAACCTTGTAAAACTTTGAAAAGGTATGAACAGAAGACCAAGTAGCGGCCTTGCAAACTTGTTCAACAGAAGCCTGGTGCTGGAAGACCCAAGAGGCACCAATAGCACGAGTAGAATGAGCAGTAAGGCGGAAGGGAGGACTCTTCCCCTTTGCAGAATAGGCCTGAATCACAGCCTGACGGATCCATTTGCTAATAGTAGACTTGGCAGGAGCCAAACCCTTCCTAGGACCAGAAGGGAGACCAAAAAGAGCATCAGTCTTCCTGAAAGCCGCAGTGACTACCAGGTAATACTTCAGACACCTGACCACATCCAAGGAATGCAGAACCCTTTCCTTAGCGTTGCTAGGATTAGGACACAATGAAGGAAGAACAATATCTTGATTCAAATGAAAGGCAGACACCACCTTAGGCAGAAAGTCTGGCTTAAAGCGGAACACCACCTTGTCCTGGTGTCTCTCATAGTATGGGGGCTGAATAGACAGAGCCGCCAGCTCAGACACATGCCTGACCGAAGTAATAGCCACCAGAAAGACAACCTTGAGGGTAAGTACAGCCAGAGCAGCATCCTGAATAGGCTCAAAGGGAGCACCCTGCAAGGCAGACAAAACCAAGTTCAAGTCCCAGACAGGGACCATAGGCTTACGTGGGGGATGCACATGAGTGACCCCCTGAAAGAAGGTCTTAACCAAGGGATGCTGAGCAAAAGACTTCTGAAAGAAGACAGACAGGCAGAAACCTGACCCTTCAGAGTACTGAGTTTTAGACCCAACTCCAATCCGTGCTGTAAAAACTCTAGAACCCTAGGGATTAAGAACTCCCTACAGGGAAGAGACCTAGACTCACACCAATCAATGTAGGAACGCCATACCCTGTAATAGATGGCAGAAGAAGTTTTCTTCCTAGCCTGTACCATGGTATCCACCACCGAGGCAGACAAGCCTTTCTCCATCAAGATGGAGGTTTCAGCAGCCAGGCCGTCAAAACCAGAGTTTGTAAACTGGGATGGCGTAAGGAGCCCTGAGCGAGCAGATCTGGCGCCTCTGGCAGGACGTACTGGTCTACTGCCATTTGTACCACGTCTGCGAACCACACTCTTCTTGGCCACCTTGGGGCCACCAGAATCACTGGCACCCTTTCCAGAGCAATCTTGCGCAGAACCCTGCCCAGCAGGGGGAATGGAGGAAAGACATACAAGAGCCGAAATTTCTTCCATGACATTGACAGAGCGTCCGTGGCCAAGGCCAGAGGATCCTGAGACAGGGAGACAAAGGCCGGGAGCTTGCATCCCGTCACAATCACAAACAGATCCACATCCGGTAGGCCCCACCGGTAACACAGGGACTGGAATACCCTGTTGCAGAGAGACCACTCCCCCTGACGGGAAGTCCCCCTGCTCAGAGAGTCTGCCAGAAGATTCTCCACCCCCGGGATATAAACAGCCGAAATGCATTGAACATTGGCCTCCGCCCATGTCAGAATCCGCGACACTTCCTGGAGGGCACCCTTGCTCCGGGTCCCTACCTGATGGTTGATGTAGGCAACCACCATCCTGTTGTCTGAGCGCACCTGTACAGACAGTCCCCGCAGGTGATCGGTCAACTGCTCCAGTACCAACCTGACCGCCCATAGTTCCAGAATGTTGATGGGTAAATGGGCCTCCTGAGGGCCCCACCTCCCCTGGAACCTCAGGGACTTCCAGAATCCTCCCCAACCTGACAGACTGGCATCCGCGGTGACAGTCTCCCAGGAGGGAGCCAGAAAGGACCTGCCCTTTAGCAAGTTCTTGTGGTCCAGCCACCACGAGAGGGACTTTCTGACCAATGGGGGGAAGCACACAAACCCCGTCCAACGACGCGGGGTCCTTGTCCCATACTGATAGAAGGTGGAGCTGCAGAGGCCTCAAATGGAACTGAGCAAAGGGCACCACCTCGAAGCTCGCCACCATCAGGCCCACCAGCTGCATTCCCTGCCTGAGGCAGAGCTGGGGGCATGAGAGCAGGGACTGCACCTGCGCAGTCAGAGCTTCCACCTTCTGTTGGGGAAGGAATATTCGTGACTGAACTGTATCCAGAATCATCCCCAGGAATGGGGTCACCAACGAAGGGGACAGAGAGGACTTGGGATGATTGATCACCAAGCCGAAGGACTCCAAGGTGGACACCACCAGCTGAGTGTCCAGCCCCGCCTGCTGTAGAGACCGTGAGGTGATGAGGATGTCGTCCAGGTAGGGCAGCACTCGAATGCCCCCTGACCTCATCAAGGACGTCACCCCCCCTCGGCGGGAGCCATGACCTGCCCAGCGATGAGCTTAGTAAGAGTGAGGCGCCCTGGAGAGGTGATACGTGCCCTGAAGTTTGCCGGGCGACGCCATTTGCCACCTTTACGACCCCCGTCGAGCTAGTTTAAGCAGATGTTCAGTACTTGTTTTACTAATGTACATTTCATGAGCCGTGTATTTGTCCTTCTTTTACATTCTGGAAAAAATGACAAATAAAGAATATATTAAAAAAAAAAAAAAAAAAAAAAAAAAAAAAAAAGACATCACCCCCGCCAGCACCTTGGTGAACACTCTGGGAGCTGAAGTGAGGCCAAATGGTAGGGCTACAAATCGGTAATGTTGATCTTTCAACGCGAATCTGAGAAACCTTTGATGACCCGGGAACACAGGGATGTGAAGGTAAGCATCTTTGATGTCCACAGACGTCATAAAATCCCCTGGGAGCAGAGAGCCAACGGCCGAGCGCAGAGTTTCCATGCGAAAGCGCTTGTTCTTGACACATTTGTTGAGGATCTTTAAATCCAGAATGGGCCTGACTGACCCATCTCTTTTGGGCACTGTGAAAAGGTTGGAATAGAACCCCTCCCCCAATTCTCTGAAGGGGACCCTGCAAATGACTCCCAGATCCAGAAGTCCTTGTACGACCTGCATCAGGACCTGAGCTGATACCGGGTTCTTGGGGATCCGGGACCTGATGAATCTTGAGGGGGGGCCACACAGCAAACTCTATGTTGTAACTAGAGGAAACTACCTCCTGAATCCACCGGTCTGAGACTTGACGCCTCCAGACGTGCGCGAAGTGCTGTAGCCGTCACTCCACCCTGGTGGGCGAGGGCGCCCCATCATGCCTGAGGGGTCTTGGGAGGGGCTTTGGATTTGGTCCCCCAGGAGGAGCCAGGACGTCGCCCCCTGCTCCTATGCCAGGAGTCTGTGCCAGGAGCAGGGGAAAGGGCCCCCCCTTTCCCCTGCTTAGCGCCTCTGTAGGGGACTGAAGGGGGGCCCTGGCTACGAAAGGGCCGAGGCTGCCGCCTGCACTGTGGTAACTTACCTCCTTTAGCAAAAAAGTCTAGGCGGTCCCCAAACAGGCGCAGCTCTTTAAATGGAAGCCCAGCATTGTCGGCAGCCCACTGGCGCAGCCATACCGCGCGGCGTATAGCCACCGCCAAGGCAGAAGATCTGGCACACATCCTAATAGCATCATCCGATGCAGACAGGATAAAGTTCACAAACACATCACAGTTAGACAGTGCATTAATATTATCAGTAGGCAACTCGTCTGGGCCGTCAAGTGCATTCCTGACCATGGCCCTGAGCGCCACAGCAGTAATGGCCAAGGCGCAAACCGGGCGCAGCGCCGCCCCTCCAAATGCGAAGGCATGGCACGCCAATTGGTCAATGCGCCGGTCCTCAGAATCCCGCAGTGTAGTAGTGTCAGGGGAGTGCATAATAGAGGTGTTAGACAGCCCTAGATTAGGAGCATCGACCTCGGGAGGAGACGACCAGCACTTGACCATATCAGCAGGAAAGGGATACTTCCTATCCAAACTCTTAGGGATCCCAGGAAGTCTACTGGGATGTTCCCACTCCTTAAATACGAGGTTATTGAAATGGGTTTGCTCAGGAAATTCCAATCGAGCCTTAGCAGTATGAAATAGCTCACCCCTTTGCCTGGGAGCAGCAACAGGGGGAGAGATGGACAAAACCTCAAAACCAGCTCCCCTTCGTCCGAGGGGGTATGGCGATATAGATGCAAAAACTCATCAGACTCCGTAGGGAAAGGAGCAGAGTCAGGGATTATGTGCCGCTTTTTTGCGGTGGCCTTGCGCGCTAGAGTATTAGCAAGCAATTTTTCAACACTGGCTAGTCTAGTAGCCACATCAGGATGAGAATCCCCGCTTGTATTGGGGGTTAGACTCAGGCTTGGGGGGGTAAGTGAAGTGAGGCGAGGTGCAGGCCCAGCCACAGGAGGGGCGGGAAGTACCCTTAGCGCCTGCTGTGCACAAGGGACGCAGACCCGTGCATTGTCACCGCTGATAGGCGAGACCCCACAAGCTACACACAGCCGGGTTTGTCCCGAAGGGACCCCGTTCACAATATCCTGGGAAGCCTCCATATGTTGATTAATAGGCACAATAGGCCAGTAGGGATTGACACGGTAAGCTACCCTGGATGCCCCAAAGACCCGCAGGGAAGTGGGAGTAATTATACTAGGTCCAACTGGCAATTACACCGGGCCGGGAGAAGCCACTGGATTCGACCGTCTGAAAGACATAATGGGAATAGGGATGTCAGAGCCATGCGCAGTAAGCAAGAAAGATGAAAATCGCCTGCGAGGGCACTTACAGACCAGGCCAGGGCGGGCTGTGACGCGGAGCGTGCCAAGCCAGGTCCCCACCCCCCCGAAGAGCGCAAAGGTCTGAGACAGTAGTCAACGCAGTCAAGAGACGCGAGAGTATGACACACTTAGAAATAAAGATTTGCCAATGAAGGCGACGCCGCCCGGCGCATGCACATCCAATAAAGGCAAAAGACTTGGGCGTCGGCGGCCGATACACAATAAAATGCAAACAGCGCGGCTCTGACACCAGGTATATAAGTCAAGGACAATACTAAGGCCATAAATGTGTAACCCAATACACTGAGACCACCACACACCCCCCCCTTTCTTTCCCCCCCGAGCTACGGGGGGAACGAGGGAGGATGGCGACCCTTTACACAGGGTCCACCGCTACACGGGGTATGGGGCAATAATGCGGGAGGGGCATCCCCTAGAGGCTCACCATCAGCCTAAACCGCCTACCCTTTGGTGGGGGACTGCGGTGGAGCATGGCTCCATAAGCACGCATGGTGCTGTCTACCTTCACCCGACCAGCGCAGCCCAGGCTGGGAGGCACATCACGAGGAGGACGGGTGGGAATAGTCCAACAGGGCCGCAGGCTTTAATAGCCCCGCTCACCTGCGAGAGAGTGATACTTCATGTCTTCGCAGTCGGCACTGCAGAGAAATCTGGGGATTTGTGGAAGGTCCCTGGGTATTTGAAGGGCCGGGAGGAGCCTATTTTGCATGTCTCTGCAGTGCAGCGCCATCTGGCGGAGGATAACCCAAGTGTAAGTATTATATCTGGAGCAGGACGTACTGTATACTAAGAATATTAGTCAAAAAAGTGTATCCTGCTTCTGGAGGTAGCTATCCACTGTCTTGTCCTGAAGAGTTGCTTGGGAAAATTGCTGGTGCCCCCCCCCCCCCCCCCCCCCAAGTTGTCCTGGAGAAATCTCACTTTCTTCCTTTCCCCTGGTGAAATTGTGTGCCTTCATTGGCCACTACAGTCATGTGGTTGCTGGGAGGTAGACATTAAGAACCACAAGACTGCCGCTTTAATCACAGCACTCAATTTACCTGGGGGATTGAGGAAAAAGGTAAGATTTATCCAGACTTAATGGGGTAATGTGCAAGGAAGGCACCGGCATTCGGCATGTCCCCTTGTTCTTGGAACACCACCCATTTTGTAAAAATCCGGTATAATCCCTTCCACCATCCTGGCTTCCCCTGCAGCCATGCAGATCTGTCAGACGCAACAAGTGTGCAGAGAACCGTCTGATGCCTACACATGTGCCATGGGATCAGAGATTGAAGTGAGTATATGCTTATTCTGGGGGAGGGGTTACAAAGTGGGACATCCTTAATCAGGATGCCTCATGGGAGCTTTTACCATGCTCCAAAGACTAAAGGGTATGTGTTTATGAATCCATTTCTAGTAACTTCCAATGCACCACTGGAAAGGCCATGTGGACAAGCTTTCCAAATATTTCCTAGGGGGTGGGAGATAGAGAGGCCCTCAGGACACTGTCAAACTAGCTTTTTTTAGTGTCTTAGCAACCATCACTAGACAAATATGGACATTACCCTGGATGAAAGACGCCATAGGAAATAGGCATTATAAGCTTGCACTGTAAAGGTAACAGGAGGAACAGAACATGTTTTCATTTACACGCTGGGCCGGATTATGCGGAGGGCAGAAGGGGCGCGCGCCGGGGATTCCACCAACCTTTGGGTTATGGTCTGGTCCAGGAGGCTTTTCAGTCTTTGGACTGACAGTCCACAGGGCCAGCAACAAAGCTATCAGCAGCAGTGCCCCCGTGCCTGGGCAAGCCTTTTCTTGTTTTTGCAAACCTGCAGCCAAAGCCACCACAGGGCAGGACAGAGTCTAGAGCAGCAAAGCCACTGTTAGCAACGCTACAGTATTGGGTGGATGCAGAGCTGTCACTGCACATAAGCCACTGGAAGGTAAATGCAGGGGACGGTTTCTGCTGGACCAGCTGGGCGACTTCACTACCCCCCACCCAGAATGGCAAAGCAGGAGTTCCCAAGCAGCACACACCCGCAAGGGACTCGATCTGACCAGTAAGTAGGCAGGTGCCAGATAATCTAATAACTGATTGGTGGTTATTATTTTAAAGGAAATAAAATACTGTATATGGGGCCTCCATCACACCATTTACACGTAAATGCCGACAATGTACAAGCATGCCCCATTTCCAAATTCCACATAAGTACACAGGAGAAAACCAGACAAGACATTTTGTTCTTGTTCAATGAGAAAAGAAGAGAAGTGCTATTCAGGCTGGATGTTCCACCATGCTCATTCAATGAATCCAGAGAAGTGCCATTATTCAGGATTGCTGAGCTCTAGCCTTTCTCTTTAAAAAGTTCACATTCATTGATCTCAGTTCAACACTGTAATTAGCAATGGTAACATCTCCCATCAACCTTTCCTGGATAAAAGCTGGAGGTTATTCCCACCCTTATCCAGCAATGATGGGCTCTGCCAATCTGTCAGTGGCCCACTCCTTTGACCACAAAGCGAACTTGTAAACTTTTGATCTGAAAAAATCATGATAATCATCATGTATTTTAGCTTTCCAGCTGATACAGTGATACAACTTCAATTTTAGTTTCTTTTAGTTTCTTGAGGACAACACATCGTCAAGTTAACAAAAAACAAACAGCAAGTCCATTGCCTTGATATTTTCCTACAGATATACCATAACCTGGATAAATGAGAATCTTCACAGACATCTACTGTATACTCATACAACCCTTCACAGTTTTGATGCTGTGGTACATAGCAAGGTGGTAAACTAGCCTGCACCCCAACCTGATCTGCAAAAATATATACTTTACCCAGACCAGTACAAGCTCTAAAAGGTGAAGTCATTTATGTGACTATGTTAGGTGACCGACAACCCAGGTGGTACTTGAGATTATTTAAAAATAAAGAGGGGGACTGGCTTCAGGTGAGCTCCTTATATTACTATTGCCATTGCATGGATTGTTTCTTAAAGAGACCCCCCCCCCTCATATTCAGTGAAGGAGCCTGCTCCTTAAAGGGTAAAGTCCACTTTCGTGGACATTTCCAGAAAGACTCCAGGGTCAGCAGTGTGGGAGTTAACTAGCCTTACCTGACCATCGCTCCCACACTGCTGACGGCCTTGTGAAGCTGCACTTCTGGGTTATGACTGGTCGTGGCCTCTGCAACTGCAAGCCCTAGAGTCTCTACATGTATTACAGGGGAAACAACGCCTCCCTGTCTTGCTTGCCTTTTCCCTGCTTATTTGTATAAGTCCACCTTTCAGTGACAACAAACAGTAGTCATGAATAAATCATTTCCAGGGGCTGAACTACAGAATGGGGATCGGATCTTAGCAACATCAGCTTTGTTCAGCAGCAATCTTGTGCACGGCAGGTACACAAACAATGATGTGTGTTTATACTTATCCTTTCTATTACTCAACCTCTTGCCGTATGTTAATCATATTCAGTATGCAAGAGACTTAAAGAAAATTTGCAGCCCCCCCAAAAACGCTATGCTCACCTTAAAGTGGACCAAAACACAGGATTCTTACTATTCTGGGTTTTGGTCCTTTCCCCCGGAGCACCCCAATCGAGGAAACCCCCAGATCGCTGAAGTTAACTCACCTGTTCCCGGTCCTACGGCGCATGCGCGGGAGTTCATCTAATCAGCACGCTCGAAGCCGCTGACATCACGGGATCTAAGCTTTTGTCTAAGGCCAGCAGCTCCGAGTGTGCTGATGGCCGCATCCCCTGCTACCCTTTAACAGAGAACGTACCGTGCTGGCCATTCACAAAAGCCCCCTGCTAGAGGGATAGCAGGGATGCGGCCACAGTTCGCGCATGCGCCCTTGGACTGGGAATTAAGGTAAGTGGATGGGGCGACCTGGCGGGTTTCACACAGTGGGGCATCGATTTTGGATGCCCGGGGGGAGGGAGTCAATCAGTGATCGGTTGGGCAGCAACTTGCAGCTACTGGCTTTGTGGGACTTAAGGTGAGCACAGCGTTTTTTGTTTTTTTTTTGGCAGGCAATTTTCTTGAAGTCTCTTGCATATTGAACATTATTCAGTGATGAGACCACACGACAAGCGAGAGGACACAGTGATCGGCTGGGCAGTGCTGGATGTGGATCTAACAATGAGGTAAACCCTGCAACCCCAGACTAGCAGCTATGGGCTACGTGCGACTTAAGGTGAGCATAGTGTTTTTTTTTGTTTATGGCTATAAAAAAGACCATGTTCTGTTCACTCCCATTAAGGGTCAATGACGGAGATGCATGGAGTACTGCAATGCTAATGTTCCATTAGTATCTAGTAAATCACTCAAACATCTTAGACCTATTATCTTAATTAACTTTTTCTAATTTTACAAAAAGCTTGAAGAACAAGTAGGTTTCCAGGCAAGACTTAAATGACTAATGCTTAGTAAGGACCAACTCTACATATGGTTACTGCATGTTCGAGAAACTCGCCAACAAGACGTAGCTTTGGGGAAAGGTTTAGTAATGTCTCAAATAAAGGCTTGCAAGGTAACACTAAAGAATGTTTGAAAATCCTGCAAGTGTGGAAACGCCAGCAGATTTTTTAACTGCATTTCACCAAGCAATCAATCCCAAACCCATTGTAGAGCAGGTTAATGACCCCAGCCACACATCCAATTTTATGAAAGTTAGGCGCACACCAGTATATGCATATAAAAAATATTTACTTAGAAAAAATTCATCATAATATATATATACAGGCAGTGGTGATGTTTCACATCAAGTATCAAGTAGGAAAGTGCATTCAAAAGTTATGTACAAGTAATAGCAAGGATATCTCTATATTGAAATTCACTTTGCTCTGTGCCAAAAACTGGTAACTAAAGCAATATATCTTCTGCAACATTATTCTAATACATCCAAAAGCAAATGTACAGATACTTTGCAGTGCACAGAGAAAAGCATACAGCATATACGGTAACTTTTACATAAGGAGATACAGCAGTGGAGCGCTCTGCACCTGGCATTAGTAATATATATCTCTTATCTTACTGAGTAGCAGCTTCATGCGTTTTATGCTCAGGCACAGATTCCACAGTAGGAAACAATAACGTCTCATATGAGCATTACTACAGACAGCTTTACAGCAGACATAATGCATAGCTTATGATAATGAAAGCAATACACTCAACATAGTTTAAGCAGTTTGTAAGTTACCCAGTGTGAGTATTAGATAGGTCAGGGCGGGGGCGGTCCTCCCACATTTCGGGGATCTAGTCCCCTTTCTCAAGGAAATCGCCCTCATCCGAAATGAATGAGACTTTTATGAAGTATCATAAAAATATATTAACAGATTGATGATGCCGCTATTTGGGTTTGTTGGAGACACACAAACAGATAGGGATTATTTGCAGACATTGAAAATGAGTCAAGACATCCTGGATGCATGGAGCAAACTAGTCTAACGTGGGTCTTTCCCAGAATATAGTAATAAGAAAATTCTGTGAGTACTCACCTGTAGAATTAATTTCTCTTCCATTATTACTTCAGGACATCAGAAGAATTTAGAGACTGAATGGGTTAGCCTCTCCCGAAGGAGACAAAATACAAGACTCCTCTCTCCGTTTAATCTTTTTTTATTATTATTATGCTGATCATTATTTACAGCAACTATTTACATATTTACCACTCCACTAAAACTCCAACACATGGACATAGTAACCTAGCAGACAGGGAGGGTCTGATGTTCTGAAGTAATAATGGAAGAGAAATTAATTCTACAGGTGAGTACTCTCAGAATTTTCTTTTCTCTTCCATTTTACTTCAGGCCATCAGAAGAATTCAGAGACTGAATGGGACCTTCAAAAGCAGTAACCTAATTCGGGTGGGCTCTCCAAACCTTATTCCTTTCAGGAACAAGACATTCCAAAAGACCCTTATTCCTTCCAGGAAAAAGAGACATCTCAAAAACCCTTATTCCATCCAAGAATAAGACATCTCAAAAACCCTTATTCCAATCAGGAATAAGATATCTCAAAAAACCCTTATTCCAATCAGGAATAAGACATCTCAAAAAACCCTTAATCCAATCAGGAATAAGACATCTCAAAAACCCTTATTCCCTTCAGGAATAAGACATTCCAAAAACCCTTATTCCTTTCAGGAATAGGACATTCCAAACCCATCTAATTACCACTGTATGTAATTCCTTCCTACCAAAGGCTGTACCTTATAGAATTTGATAAATGTATGAGCTGAAAACCAAGTAGCAGCTTTGCATACTTGTTCTATTGAAGCTTGATGCTAAACAGCCCAAGAAGCTCCATAGCTCTTGTCGAATGAACAGTACTCCTAAAAGTAGAATCCTTCCCCTTAAGGATATAGGCTCTTACCACTGCCTGTCTAATCCATCGGGTGATGGTAGACTTAGATGGTGGAAGACCTTTCCGTGGACCCTCAGGTATGACAAAATAAGGAGTCTGACCTACGAAAAGATTGTGTAGCAGTGAGATAGTATCTTAGTGCTTTCCACTACATCCAGCAATGAAGAATCCTTTTATCGGACACTGGAGTAGGACATAAGGAAGACAATTCACCTCTTTATTAAGATGGGAACCACCTTAGGAAGAATATTCTGTTTAAAGCAGAAGACGAACTTGTCCTTATGTAACACTAAATAAGGAGACTTAACTGATAAGCTGCTAATTCAGAAACCTTAAGAGTCAATAAACTTAATGATGCATCTGCCAGTAGTACAAAAGGAGGACGCTGATAAAGAGCTGATAAAACAGTAAAAAAGTTCAGGTCCCAAACCAGCAGAAGTAGTTTACGAGGAGGCCACACATGAGCGACTCCCTATACAAAAAGTTTTGATACATTTATTCAAAGCAATGGATTTCTGAATAAAAAGATAAAGATATCTGTCCCTTCAAAGTACTCAACTGAAAACCTTCATCAAGACCTTTCTGCCAAATAAAAAAAAAAAATCAATATTCTGGGAACAGAAAAAATTCTACCAGCGAACCTTCTGGATTCACACCAAGCGATAATGCTTGCCAGACTCTATAGTAGATCATTGATGAAGGCTTCTCCCTGGCCTGAATCATAATCTGCATGACTAGGTCAGAAGAACCCCCTTTCTGTCAAGATAAAGGATTCAATAGCCTGGCTTTCCAAGCCAGAACATGTGAATTGGGATGCCTTAGAGGCCCCTGTGTGAGAAGATCTGGATCGTCGGGTAACCTCCACGAGTTGCCCTCTGACATCCTTACTATGTCTGAGAACCAGCTTTTTCTTGGCCACCGAGGAGCTACCAAAATGGTTGGGACTCCCTTGTGAGCTAACCTTTCTTCGTACTTGACCCAGGAGTGGAATCGGAGGGAATGCCTAAAGAAGCTTGAATGCTGACCCCTGAAGAGTCAGGATATCTGTTGCTATAGAGGATCCCTGGACCCAGACACAAACTTTGTAACCTTCCGATTGTGTTGTGATGCATAAGAGATCCATGTCCAGAATCCCCCAGCGCATGCATTCACTAAGAGACCATTCCCTCTGATGCAGGACCGTTCTGTTGAGATGATCGGCCTGCAGGTTGTCCACTCCAGGTTGTCCACTCCAGGTATGTGTACAGCCGAAATGCATGAAACCTGTTTCTCGGCCCAAAGTAAAAACCGGCTCACTTCCATCAGGGCTTCACTGCTTCAGGTGCCCCCATTGTGGTTGATATATACCACCGCCGTCCGATTGTCTGTTTGAATCCGGACGGGATGCCCCTTCAGATGGTATGTCCAATGACTGAGATACAACTTTATTTATGGAGAGTTTTCTCTCCATCAGACTCCACTGTCCCTGGAGCGTTGGTGACTCCATTACACTCCCCCAACTCGATAGACTGGCACCCATGGTGATGATCTTCCACTGTACTGGAAGGAAGGATTTGCCAGTCTGAAGAGGCTGAGGACCAGGCTAGAGACTGCCTTGTTGACGGTGTCATGCAAAAAGAGTGACCCAGAGTATGTGGGTCTTGATCACAGATTGTGAGCAATTCCATCTGCAGAGGTCTTGTGTGAACAGTGCAAAAGGTACTGACTCAAAGCAAGATACCATACCAGGCCCAACAGACATATTCCTTGATGAATAGTCGGGTGAGGGCAAGACAAGAGACCCTGTACCCTGGCCTGGAATAAGAGTCACTTCTGTGTTGGAAAAAACACTTTTGCCTGAGACGTGTCTAATGACAGTCCCAGAAAGAATAACTCTTGAAGCTATGATATATTTGACTTAAGAATTTGACTGGATAGTCAATTATCCAATGTCGATCAGACAGTCTGTGTATTCTTCTGGGCCCCCTGACATAATGAGGCCCATATTAACAGATAGTCTAAGTAAGGGATTATATGTATACCCTGACTTATTAGAGAAAACATGAGACCTGCCAAAACCTTGGCAAACACCTCTGGTGCTGAAGATAGACCGAAGGGTAACGCCACAAACTGAAGATGTAGGCCACCTACAGCAATGTAGGTATGTATCCTTATATATACACTGCCGGCTGGAGTAACTTCACTGTGGATCAACAACTCCAAACTCTAAAAAGGAGAGATACGGCAGATCTCAATGCTTCTGCTTTCTGCGGAATTCGGGATACCCCTGACCAAGAGAATCTCCAAGGGGGTCTGCTTGAGGGTGGCCGTGCAGCGTCTCACTGTATTTTTGTGCTTCCCCCAGCCGAAAATCTTCCAGTGAAGGCGGCCAGAGAAGACCCGCGATCTCAGCAGTACTCGGCGCTTCGCCCGGCTGAAAATCTTCCATTGAAGGCAGCCGGAGAAGAACCAAGATCTCAGCGGTACTCAGCGCTTCGCCTGGCTGAAAATCTTCCACTGAAGGCGGCCAGAGGAGAACCGCGATGTTAGCAGTACTTGCCACTTAGTCCTGGCCGAAAATGTTGCAGTGCGAGTGGCTGGAGGAGATCTGCGATGTTAGCGGTACTTGCCACTTATTCCCGGCCGAAAATCTTCCACTGGAGTCAGCCGGAGGAGAACTGAGATTTTAGCGGTACTTGCCGCTTAGTCCCGGCCTAAAATGTTGCAGTGCCAGTGGCCGGAGGAGAACAGCGATGTTAGCGGTGCTTGCCGTTTCACCCAACCGAAAATCTTCCAGCGCGAGCAGGGTAAGAAAGGAGCCGCACACCGATGCTCGCTGCTATGCTAAGCCGAAAATGTTTCCAAGGGGCAGGCGCAAATTTTGAATTTTTCAACCAGTAAAAACACATGGGAAGAGCAATAAAGAGGAAATTAATTCCCCTGGTTCCCCTCAATCAGGCTCACCAGACAAAAGTCTTCTGGCTGCTTTTTCCTGTGGCGGAATTCTCAGCCAGGGAGTGTCACTCTATTTTTAAAAAACAAAAAGGTAACACCCCACAGCGCCCCAAGACCCTGGCGCTTACCTTACCATCCTGATCCGAATGCAGCTTAGCTGCGGAGGCAAAGTGGGTCCATTCAGATCCAAGGAGTATAAGGGCCAAGGAACAGTCAGGTTTCCATTACCCTCGCTTCCAAGGCATAATTCCTTTAAAACAAAAAGTAAATGGGAGAGGAGTTCAGATAAGTCCTTGCAGTGACCACTGCAAGAAAGAAAACTGAAGTGCATCAAGTCAGCCAGGTGGATAAAGGCCCGGGAGGTGGAGACACACCTTTGTTCTTGCAGACCACACCCTTCAGGAGAGGTTAACCCATTCAGTCTCTGAATTCTTCTGATGGCCTGAAGTAAAAAGGAAGAGAAATTTGGACTTGTTCCAAGCTGGGCAAATGTCTGTCAACCAAGAGGCAGATAAGAGACTGTTTTCATAAGCTGCAGCCTATAAATTCTTACATACACACAGGAAATCTGGCTACAAAGCTATAACGGAATACATATCTACAAACGCCACAAGATAAAGCAAATAAATCTAGCCACTGTGACAAGCTACTTGTTCAACCTTGTATAACCTATAAGTGGTTTGCTGGTCATCAAACTGTCTAAACATATATATATATACATATTCTAGGCAGACAAATATTTAAGAAGGCTCCACTAGGATACAGCTGGATCAGATGATTTCATTTTACATTGTGTATTTTAAACATTATTATTCTTTTAGCAGGTCACGACAGCAAGCCACATTAGGGAGAGACCCATGATAGGCTTAAAGTAGTCCCACACCCATTTTCTGCATGGTGGATGTAAGGCCCTTTTGTGACTTTGGGGGGGGGGGGGGGGGCATCCAGATTGCTAGAGCCCCTGATGCATAGACCACCACAATACTTACCTGAATATCATTCCCCCAGGCCAAATGCAGCCCTGCTGGCGGGCAATCGTGGGGCCACTCTTTTAACCCAGGGGATCGAGGTTCAGGCAAGGATTACAAGATCTATGCATGAGGGGGGTATCAGAAATCTGGATGCCCCCCCCCCCAAGGCACAGGGCAACTCCACACCCATTATTTAGGAAATGGATGTGGGGCCGCTTTAAAAAAAAAGGGGGGAGGCACTGATGTATCACAAAGACTAAAAGAGATTTGCATGGTTCCACCTACTGACTAGGAATCATGTGTAAATCCTGCTATTCTTGGTTTGTATGTGCCATGTAAATATGTTTTGCTTTAAAGCTATTCTATAGTTACCTGATCGCCCGATACCAGTCCCACACTACCAGGCCGCTGCAATCTTCAACAGCTCGTGTCCATTCAACAATTGATGGACCACCTGCACCTTTTGGCACGGCTCCCTTTATTTACAGTAATGGAGGGTGGTGTGCCTGTGACAAATGGTGTGGAGCGGTGCACGGGTGTTGAACGCGAGCAGTGGACAATTGGGTCATACCTGGCAGCGCGGGACTGGGTTTTGGAGATCCGGTGACTGTCAGAGCACCGAGCTAGCAGAGCTGTTTATAATAAGCAATAGGCAGTGTGGCATTCTCCCCCCTCCTATTCCGCATATAGGCAGTGAAGCATAATCCCATCTCATTCCCTATAGGCAGTGTTGCATTCCCCCCTATTCCATTCCCTATAGGCACTGTAGCATCCCCCTCCATCTCATTCCCTATAGGCAGTGTGGCATTCCCCCCCCCATCCCATTCCCCACAGGCAATGTTGCATTCCTCCCCATTCCATCCCCCATACAGGCAGTGTGGCATTCCCACTCCCATTCCTCATATAGACAGTGTGGCACTACCCCCCCCCCCCATCCCATTTCCATAGGCAATGTGGCATTACCCTCCTTCCATTCCCATAGGCAGTATGGAATCCCCCCCATCCCATCCCCCATATAGGCAGTGTGGCATTCCTCCCCATTCCATTCCCATAGGCAGTGTGGCATTCCTCCCATCCAATTCCCATAGGCAGTGTGGCATTGCCCCACCCCATTCCCATAGGCAGTGTGGCATTCCCCCATCCCATTCCCAAAGGCAGTGTGGCATTCCCCCATCCCATTCCCATAGGCAGTGTGGAACTACCCCCCATTCCACTCCCATATGCAGTGTGGAATCTCCCCATCCCATCCGCTATAAGCAGCGTGGCACTCCTCCCCATTGGCAGTGTGGCATTCTCCCCCCATCCTATTCACATAGGCAGTGTGGCATTACCCACCTTCCATTCCCATAGGCAGTATGGAATTCCCCCAACCCCGTTCCCCATGGCAGTGTGGCATCCCTCCCATCCCATTCGCCATATAGGCAATGTGGCATTCTCCCGCATCCCATTCCCATAGTCAGTGTGGCATTACCCCCAATCCCATAGGCAGTGTGGCATTCCCCCCATCCCATTCCCCATAGGCAGTGTGGCATTCCCCTCTCCCATTTCCCAAAGGCAGTGTGGCATTATTTCCCCCCATCCCATTCCCCATAGGCAGTGTGGTACTCTACCCCCATCCATTTCCTCATAGGCAATGTGGCATTCTACTCCCATCCATTTCCTCATAGGCAATGTGACAACCCCCCCCCCCCCATTCATTTCCTCATAGGCAGTGTGGTATTCTCACCCCCATCCCATTCCCAATAGGCATTGAGGCACCCCCCATCCTATACCCTATAGGCAGTGTGGTATTCTCCCCCCATCCATTTCGTTATCAACAGTGTGGCATTCCCCCCCCCCCCCCCATCCTTGTTCTGGGCCTCTAATGCTAGGAGTCATCAGCTCTGCATGTATCTCTATGGAGGACTGTAAATTCAAACAGGGGACCCCGACAATTGACTTAGCAGAAAGGCTCAAGTTCTATAGGGTTTATCAGGGAATGCAATGTGCTTGGTGAATTGAAGATGCCGCCTCTGACAGCCAGCGTGAGGCAAGCTGCAAGCAGTCCAATTTAAACCCTATCATCTGGAATGTCCTTATCAAACCTTATCAATTCTTTTCCATCTACATTGTAAATTCAACATGTTACATGGAACATATTTAGGTCCTGATGCATGCCTAAGACCAACCAAGCCCAATTTGAAACATATTTCTTGGCACTGCCCCTGCCTCTCTACTGGAAAGCAACACACAATGCCCCCTGAAAAGGCTTCATCATTAGCCCAAGAATGCTGCAAACTACAATTCCATAGCACAAGTAATTCTGCCCACCTGTAGGTATGTAGACCAGACTTACTAGAACTAACACTTCAAAATTCTCTTGTGAAAATATCATGTTGTCGAGATATTATAATTAGAAGCCTGCTGATTCCCAGACAGTGACACTAGATGTATACGAATAGCTGCTGGATGCTATTTACTCTACAATGCAGCACTATAGAAACACTCATTTAAAATGTGGAACCACCTGTTGCTTACACATGAATACACATTTTAAGCATATATTAAAGTGGAACAAAACCAGTGAATTTGACTTTCCCAAGTTTCGTTTGGTGTTCCCGGGGCATCCCGAGTTGGCATGCACTGCTGTGATAAATCCCCCCAGTTCGCCCACTAATAATCACCTTTCTCCGTTTCAACGGCGCATGCGTGGTCTCTCCCCAGTCAGAGCCCTTTTCCTTGACTACGTAATTCGTCAAAGAGCTCCGATTAAATTCAATGCAGAGCGTACACTGCCTATCTAAATGGCCAGGACGGGAGCACACACACGCTGCCAGGGATGCGGCGCGCACATCGCGATTTTTTTTCTATGCATGTCCACTGCTACTGCCCTCGACCACCTCTGCAGTTGGCCGTCCTGGGCTATATAGCCACTAGATCCAGTAGGGAACAACTTTATATGAGTGTTGATTCACTCTTACAGAAAAACATGGTGCCAAATCAGCCCTAATAGTGTCCAACCTCATGGTAGATGGAGCCCAATGGGTCTGTCGCCCCTGGATCCGTGGCTAGAAGGGCCCTGTCTCCATGATATGTAAACTGTCATGTCAAGCCCCTGTCACAGAAGACTGCACTATCCAGGCTGCGGTGGTGCAAGCCGGTTCTGGCCTCCCCGGCTCCCTTTCCCTAAGCTCGGGGCTCCGCAGAGCACGATTCCCCACATCTAAAGAGTGCCTGGGGATGACTTTTTTGAAACTATGCAAGAGGCCGTGATAACAATTAAAAGAAGCAGCACAGGGACAGAGTAGGCACCTTCCCTGTCCTCTGCCCCCAGCAGCAAGTGCCGGAGTTTGAGCTGTTTGATGACAGCTCCTTCCTTCCTTCCTCCCTCCCTTCCCTGAGCTCAGTGTGTGGGCTGACGACTATTCTGCAGCCAGAGGACCATCTTCCTTTCTCAAGCCCTCCATGCAGAAAGAGGTAATAGCAGGCTTGTTAACCCACTTTGCGGCCAGTCTAAAGTAGACCATAACCAATTTTTGCTGCCCCCCCCCCAGTTTAAACCCGACCTTCACCCTGAATAAGAGTCTATCTTATTTGTTTCCCCCATCCTGTACATACAGATTAGCCACATTAAAAATCATCCTACCTACATCTACTGCATTTTATGGGCCTTTGAAAACTTCAAGATGGTGGCCCATGGAGTCTCAGACTGCCTGCAGGCAGGAAGTGTCTTCTGACTGTCCTGCTCTGCATTCTGGGGTTGCTGTCCTTTTCCTGACCCCAGCTCTGCTCTGTCTGAGCAAAGCACAGCTATAACCCCGCCCCCTGTACTTTATCACACTCTCCTCTCCTCAGTATGTGTGATGCTTCTTAGGCAAGATGGTGACACTCGTATCTTAGAGTCCTGAACAGAGTTGCAACCCAGTGGGGGGAAAGAATAATAAATAAGTGACTACAAATGTAAAATATATTCATTTTAGATGCTGGGGAATAGTTTTTTAAAGGTTTTGGCCTTTTTATTAAATTATGCTGAAGGTCCGGTTTAACAGGGATATCTTAATTTGGGTTGCCCCTGTGTATGAAACCCCCACAAATAGCCAGGTCTCTTATCTCACTCCACATTCTTATGACGCATGTCTGGGCTCCCCGCCAATCCAAATATTGGATTATGTACTTATTTAGAATTAATAGATTACCCAGGGCGTCTCCCACTGGCTGATTCCTCTGGGCCCACCATCACAAGCCATTCAGATATGCTGGCAGTGGTGCGCACATTAGATGGCGGGATGCCGGGGATGGCAATGGAGGTGCGTGAATGTGCTGGGTAGTAGGGAATGAGGTCAATATAACAAATTGGCATGCCCCTGAAAAGTACTTTCATTCAGCCCTGGAGTCTTTTAGTCTCTAGGACTGGGTGCCTCAGGTTTTGGACCACTTTCAAAAGGACCAAAACCTATAAATATAAGTATTACCCCTAGGGGTATACCAGTTTGGGATGGATGCCCTGCATTGTGGCACCTTTATCTCATGGTGCTAGTGGCATCCCGCTGGGCACACTTGCTACACCAGGCCAAATCGAATGCCTGCTGGCAGGACCACGCGGGGTGGAGGAAGCAGAAATGACCTCCACCCTGCATGCCCTTACACCGGGAAAAGGGCCATGGTATCAAGGAGAATATACAAGAACCCTGGGTGATTTTCAATTGCGGGGCTTCCATTGCATTATCAGGTATGTCAATTTAGCAGCGGTCCCAGTCCTCTATGTACCTCCCCGACAGAGTTGGAGATTGTGCAGAGCATGGTGACAGCATGGTGACAGCCAAGGGCAGGAGAGAGCGATCCAGCGGGCAGAGGAGGAGACCTTGCTGTTTATGCTTGGGAGATCCCGTTTAGAATAATCTATAAAAAACTTATATACCTCCCTGAAGGAGCCTCTAATGCTATACAGTATATAAATGAAGAAGCAACTGCAAAACCAATCCTTAAAAATATTATACAAATATTTTTCTGTATTGCTCCTAATTATTAACTGCATACCACTTTAGGAAAGTCAATTGTAGCAGCTGATAAAGCTACTAAGCAGCAGTGGTTATGAATAAGCCATTGAACAGAGCCAGGAATACTTCATTGTGAGCAACAGTTCAGGATGGGATCCAGCACCAAACAGCACGTGTCCCTATGTGAGCAGCAATCATTGGGCAGGAAGACACCAGACAAAGCAAATAGCCATGTCTCCACTGTGGAAGGGGGAGATGAAACTTAGAAGAGCCTGAAGCGTAACCAAGGGTCAGAACGCGCTTTCCCTCTTCTGAACATTCTTCTAATCATAAGCCTGGCTAGGGAGAGAGCCATGTTAGGCAGCATAGGGGAATTAAAGGGATAATACACAGTGTCTAGACATTCATACACAGACATACTTGTATGGCCAAAGTGTACAGAAGGTCAAAACTTCAAATACACCTCTACGACTATATTTTCTGCAAGGTGCCAATTAGCAGTCTGCGCCATACACAAAGTGTACAATTATCATTTTGCTATGAAGGGACCACTCTAGAGGAGTATTATCACACAGCAATCACATATTTTGGCTTTAGAAAATGAAGTGACCAGAAATGTCAGGGGTGAATGAACAAAAATGGGCCAACAAATGGTATCATGGGAGACACAGCCAATATATCAGAAATGCATCTCTTTATTGTATATTACAATAATGAAACAAAAACTTGACAAGACAATATTAAAAAACTATTAGGAGACATAAATTACATGACAACAAGCACAACCATAGGTGGAGACAGGAGGGGGGGGGGCAATACAAGTCAACAATAAATCAATCAATTTATATACCATACATAATAAATACTATAATCCCTTCCTCTGACCTGGATCCTTAGTTTGAAGTGATAATTAATAGTAAGTCAATACTACCCTACTAATCATCAAAGTGCCAGTGCAACTCAAAATAAATGTAGTCAATTCACTATCTTCAACTGTGTAAAGCATGATTATTACCCAAAGAGGGCACAAGACCATAAAGTAAATCCCAACTGGTCAAATCCTAAGTTTAAACAAACATAAATCCCAACATGAACCTCAGCCTGTGGGGATTTTGGACTACTGAATGCATGGCTGGTTGGTGAGGTGTTGATAAGGAGCGGGGAGTTCATATGAAGGTTTATGGTAGTATTTATGTTTGATTAAACTAATTTACTTCAGTTACAGTGGGCATGTTCATGCAAAGACGTAGAGGGATGTGGGAGATGCCACCACCAGCCACTCACATTCACCATGGGATTGCTGGCAAGGTATGTACCTGGGTTTTGGTCCTATGGCGCATGCGCGGCCACTCGAACAGCGGCCGCATCCCCACTACCCTATAACAGGGAGCGTATACCCCCCCCCCCAAAAAAAAGAACAATTTTTATACATTTGTGTATACACCAAAAAAATGGTGCACTAAGTAGCATCGAACCACTTTACTGTACAACAGTTCTTCTAGTCTATGGCTCCAAGTCCACCCTGCCTAGGCCTGTTCTCATTACCTGAAAATACAGCTCATCCAGGCTACTGTCTGAACTGGAGAAGCTGCCCTGCTGCAAACCACCTACAAAAATCCTGTCAGACATTACGGAATTAAAAACAGTTTAGAGGCCCATATTCAATCTGATTGAATATGGACCAGGCTCCTTTTACATTTGCACTCACCTTTTCTGCTGGAGTACATGGAGGGAGCGCAGCACAGCACACTTAAAATGGAACTTCAATTAAACTATGACCCCCCGCCTCCCTACCCTGGCGCTGATAAAGCACAGGGGAGGGGGTTCCAAAAGAAAACCTTATCCATGGGCCCGCGCTGTCCACCCGGCCTCCACAGCAAAAGACACAAAGCCCCCCCCCCCCCCCCCCGAGTCTGTGCCCGACACCCAGTCACTTAAATGGGTAGACGGGAGCTCCCATAGAGCTGGGGAAATATGTAAAGTGGCTCGCTTTGACAAAATGCTGGATGTACAAATCGGCCAAAGTAAAAGTGGAAGTCAAGTAGCAGGGTAATGCCCCTACCCTCTCATGGATCCAAGTAAAGATCAGTGTGAAGGAATATTCCAGTTTAAATGTGTAAAAAACCCCGGATACAAGTCTGGAGTTCCCCCCTTTCCTCAGAGGTTGTTACTTCTGAGGAGGTCCTGTTGCCTGCACGCTGGAGGTGCCCAAACCATCCATCAGGGCTCTACTCACCTCCATGTGGGAGCTCAGCATCATCACTACTCTACATCTGCATTTTAGGTAACTCCGACTGTTGTATCTCTGTGTGTAACTCACTTCTTAGAACGACATTTGTATTCATTCCACCATAATCAAATGTTTGACATCACTGCCTAGTGTGCTTATTGCAGTAAAACCTTTATTTAACCTGAGCGATCTTTTTGCCTTAGCCAAGAATCTGTGTGTCCGTAGGCTTCTGGGCCTGGTAGTCCCACTAGGCGGGCAAACGGACAGGGCTTTGGAAGATTGGGCTGTGTGTTTGGAAATCCCTGATTGTTAGTTGGATCACATGACCCACCGTTCCCTAACAATCAGCCAGGGCTTCAGCATGATTTAATGAAATACCCAAACCCTTAAACTATTCCCAAGCATCTAAAATTAATATATTTTAAGTTTTTAGTCGCTTACTTTCTTTTCCCCACTGGGCTTCAACTCTGTTCAGGACTCTAGGATACAGGCGTCGCCAACTTGACTCAGAAGCATCACATACTGAGGAGAGAAGAGCGGGATAAAGTAGAGGGGACGGGGTTATAGCTGTGCTTTGCTCAGACAGAGCAGTGCTGGGGTCAAGGGAAGGACAGCAATCCCAGAATGCAGAGCAACACAGTCAGAAGACACTTCCTGTTTGCAGGCTGCCTGATGCTCCATGAGCCATCATCTTAAATGTTTAAAGGCTCATAACATGCAGTAGATGCAGATAGAATGATTTCGAATGTGAGCAACCTGTATGTACAGGGTCGGGGGAAACATATAACATAGGCTCTTATTCAGGGTGAAGGTCCGCTTTAAGTGTGTGAACTCTATGTAGCAGATCTAATATGCTACAGCACCGGAATCACCCGATGAACAATGCAGGTACACAGGCGAGGTAGAGTTTTTCTTTTTATTGCACGTCCCACAGGGCAAATTACTAATTTGTATGTGCTGAGGGTGCTAAAATAGAGATCAAAGAACTTTCATTTTGTAAATAGTCTCGCCAAAAAGTCAGCAACAGGTAACTAGGGGGAAAAATATAAGATCAGCAATAATTATAAATGGTTAATTGTTACTTGTCATCTTACTAAGGGTTAATGTACATTGGAGTACAGCTGGAGATCCCTGAGCAATGATCTCACCCGTTAACCATGAGCCCATTTATCCATTGCACTGATGTCACTAGGAGGGGCAGCCACAATCATTCAGAAAAGCCATCCTGAACAGGAGTGGCAGCCAGCTGTTGAGTAGCCGCTTCTAGCTGCCAGATCATGTCCAAGAGCCCGTCCCCGCTCCCTGTTGGCACACACAATACCAGTCCCCCACCGCACACAGGAGCAGTGCCTGCCAAACTGGGAGGCTGATGGGAAAGCCCGATAAAGGCAGGAAGCACTAAACTCCACCCGGAGCATTGCTGAATCATATTTGCTAGCCTGAGCCACACACCACCCCACAATTCTGCTGCTCTGTGTGCTGTGAATACAAAAAACACTATAGATCTTATTTTATCGGAAGGTGAAACTAACAAATATATTAAAGGGAATCCGATTTGAATGATCAGTACTAATACAGGGCAGAAAAAAGTTCTTATAATTAAAGAAACTGCACAGGTAGAGGTAGTTAAAGCAAAAAAGCACAGGATTTTGACTGAGTTTTGTTCTTTGCCCCTGGAGCATCCCAATGTGGAATGCCCGCTGAAACCCCCCAGATCGCCCATACATACTCCGCTTTTCTCAGTCCTACAGCACATGCACGGGCTCTTGTCCAATCAGAGTTGTTTATTGTGCATATGTGATTTTCGGCAAATGGTAATCGGGAGCGAAATTGGGCACATCCCTAGCATCGGGTGCACTTCCGCCTCTAGCCCATCTTAATAGATAGGCACAAAGTCCAAAAATGTTTACATCAGGGAGGGAGCAAGGAATGAGGCGAGTTTTGCAGTGCCCGGGGGGGGGGGGGGGCACAAAGCAGAGCATCCTGATCTGAGATACCCCAGCGGAAGGCCAGCCGCCCCTGAAATTAAAGTGGACCAACACCGAGAGGTGATCGGCCCGGAAATCTATAAGATTCCCGGGCCGATCACCTCCCACCCCGCGGGACATCCGAGATCGGGATGTCCCGCGGGGTGAAACCCCCCAAAAAACCCCCAAACACCTTACCTGATCTTCGGCGGCGGCCGGCCGCCGCCGCCTCCCTCGCGCCCCTGTAGGCGTGCTCGCGCCGGCCGTCTGCGAATGGCCGGCGGGGGCGCGCGCGCGCGCCGAAAGTGACGCGAGGGAGGCGGCGGCAGCGGCAGCCGCTTGGACGTTCCTGATCCCCGCCTGGACGTTGGCGGGGATTGGACCGTCCAGTCACGTGGGAGCGGGGACAGGTAAGATTTTGGGGCTTTCTGGGGGGTTTCACACAGCGGGGCACCCCCAATCGGGGTGCCCCGCCGAAGTGGACCAAAACCCAGGATAGTCAAAATCCTGGGTGTTGGTCCACTTTAAAGACGAGGGAGCAAGGAATGAGGCGAGTTTTGCAGTGCCCGGGGGGGGGCACAAAGCAGAGCATCCTGATCTGAGATACCCCAGCGGAAGGCCAGCCGCCCCTGAAATTAAAGACGTTTCTAATTGTCTGCCTGAAAGGAAGCAGCTGGAGGGTGTTTAAGTAAACTTTTTTTTTTTCTCAATACTTTTTTCCCTTTACAGGGTTCTTTAACTTCACATTATAGAAAGAAGCAGGGAAAAGAAAGACAAGCATAGCATATTCAGATGCATACTGGGTATAGATAGGTCCTATCCCAGGTTTGGTCCTTACCCTCACTGGCTCCTCGTTTGTGGACCCCCAGGTCGCCCATTAAACTCACCTTTTCCCGGTCCTACAGTGAATCAGAGCATGCGGCTGCACTCGTCAATTTCGGCTAAGAAATGTCTAAGGGCAAATTGCTGTTGAGGCCTGCATATGTGCTGTTGGATCTGGAAGAAGGTACGTTTTACAAAGCACTGGGGGGCACAGCAGGGCAGCCCGAATCTGGGTACCTCGGGGGCAAGGAGTCACTGTTATGGGTTTTAGTCCACTCTGTTGCTATAAAAAGGTGTTCCTGCCAAATTAGATCTCAGCAGCAACAGCTTTATTAAGCAGCTTGCCAGTATGAATTCTCTGCATGCCAGGAAAGCAAATAATGTTTTGTTTTTACACTTGGCCTTTAAAACAGCAGTCTAGCCTCATTGGGAACTTGACTTTGGAGTGCAAGTGCATTTTAATGATTTAGCTCTTACGGTGGAAACATAAGGCCTAAGTGAAAGAGATGGAAAAATGTCTTCCCAAAAGGCCATGCATTACTGGCTCAATTAAAGTAGGGATGGAGCTTTTAGCCTCTATCAGCAAAGGGATTCTATTTTCATCTCGCTCTGTGTCTCTGCAATAAAAATGAACAGTGCAGAATTAGCCGTCTTACACAAAGCATGCTTAAATTGTGGCCACGTTAATCCGAGAACTGCTGCTTGCCGACTCTACTTTCACCACCCAACAGCTGAACAGTAACTACATGTCCTGTATCGGTGACTAGATTAGGCTCCATACAACATAGAGCTTTCAAGCGTACTAGAAAAATACCATTTTGTGAGTACTCACCTGAAAAATGGATATTGTTGGTGTGCCACACACCCCGCTTCACTTCTTAAATATTCATTACTTCATGGGTTAATCACCTGCAGGTGACGTAGTGCAGAGAGGAAGTCTTGTAACGAGCCCCACCTTCCGGCCTATATATACCTGGTACCTCCCTTCAATCACCAGTATAATCAACAAAGCAGTAATACAAGGTACCAGTATTCCACCAGTAACCTCAAAATCAAATTTGATATAAAAAGGGCTTCACCATATAAAGGCTTCGGTAATACCGAAAAGGGCGGGTGTGAAGCGGGGTGTGTGGCACACCAACAATATCCATTTTTCAGGTGAGTACTCACAAAATGGTATTATTCTTGGTGTGCCACACACCCCGCTTCACTTCTTAAATATTCATTACTTCATGGGACATCCAAAAGCAGTGTCCACAAGGGCTGGGCAACTCAAGGCCAGGTGAAGCATAACTTAAACGACTGCAGTCTGCAGAACTTTGCGGCCGAAAACAGCATCCGCTGAGGCCCGCACATCAACTTTGTAAAATTTAGAAAAAGTGTGAACAGAAGACCAAGTGGCGGCCTTACAAACCTGTTCAACAGAAGCTTGGTGCTGAAAAGCCCAAGACGCCCCAACAGCGCGAGTGGAATGAGCAGTGATACGGAAAGGGGGAACTCTTCCCTTGGCAGAATAGGCCGCAGTAACGGCCTGACGTATCCACTTGCTAATGGCAGATTTGGCTGGTGCCAAACCCTTCCTAGGCCCATGGGGCACAACAAAAAAGGAATCCGTCCTACGGAAAGGAGACGTGATAACCAAGTAGCACTTAACACAGCGTACTACGTCCAAACAATGCAAAACCCTCTCTTTGTCATTCTTAGGATTAGGACACAAGGAGGGAAGAACAATATCTTGGTTCAAATGAAAAGCAGAAACAACCTTAGGAAGAAAGTCTGGCTTGAATCGAAAGACCACCTTATCCCGATGCTTCTCGAAGTAGGGCGCCTGAATAGACAAGGCCGCCAATTCCGAGACACGCCGGATCGAAGTGATCGCTACCAAGAAGACAATCTTCTGAGTCAGGGTAGATAAAGCAATCCCTTGCAAAGGCTCAAAAGGAGGAGCCTGAAGAGCAGAAAGAACCAAATTCAAATCCCAAACCGGGAGTAATGGTTTCCTGGGAGGCCGCACATGCGTAACCCCCTGGAAAAAGGTTTTAACTAAAGACTTAAGCGCAACACGCTTCTGAAAAAAGATAGATAAGGCAGAAACTTGCCCTTTCAACGTACTTAGCTGAAGACCAGAGTCCAGCCCAGATTGTAAAAACTCCAGAACCCTGGGGACCGAAAATACCCTACAAGGAAAAGATCTCATCTCGCACCAAGCGATATAGGCTTTCCAGGTCCTATAGTAGATGATAGAAGAAGACCTCTTCCGGGCACTGATCAAAGTCTTAACGACAGAATCAGAAAGACCCTCTTCCTTTAGGATGGAGGTCTCAGCAGCCAGGCCGTCAAAGCTAGCGCTGGTAAATTGGGGTAACACAATTGACCCTGAGTGAGCAAATCGGGCCGAAGGGGCAGAACGACCTGGTCCACTGCCAGCCGAACGATGTCTGCGAACCACACTCGCCTCGGCCACCTTGGGGCCACGAGGACGGTGGACACCCCTTCCAGAGCCAACTTCCGAAGCACTCTGCCTAGCATGGGTGTCGGAGGAAACAGGTACAGAAACCCCAGATCCCCCCAGCTCAGGGACATGGCGTCCACTGCCAGAGCCAGAGGATCCTGGGAGAGCGATACGAAGTTCGGGAGCCTGTGATTGTGACGAGAGGCAAACAGGTCCACCTCTGGAGTCCCCCATTGGCGACACAGTGAGCGAAATACCCGAGGATGGAGGGCCCATTCTCCCCGACGGGGAGAGCCCCTGCTCAAGCGGTCCGCTTTCAGGTTCTCCACTCCCGGGATGTATACCGCCGAGAGACGAGGAACATGGGCTTCTGCCCAGGTCAGGATCAGGGACACCTCTCTGAGAGCACTCAGGCTGCGAGTCCCTCCCTGATGATTGATGTAAGCAACCGCTGTTCGATTGTCTGAACGCACCTGGACCGGAAGGCCCAGAACGTGCTGAGTCAGGAGAGTAAGCACCCGACGGATGGCTCTCAGTTCCAGAATATTGATGGGTAAGAGGGCCTCCCGAGGTCCCCACTGCCCCCGGAACTGCAGCTCCTTCCAGAATCCGCCCCATCCCGACAGACTGGCGTCCGTGGTGACAATTTCCCAAAGGGGGGCCAGGAAAGACCTGCCCTTCACGAGATTGGTCGAGACCAACCACCACTGGAGGGACTGCCGGACCCGGGAGGACAACTGGAAGGGCTGATCCAGCGACCGAGGCTGCCGGTCCCAAGACGCCAACAGATAAAGCTGAAGCGTCCTCGTGTGGAATTGAGCAAAAGGAACTGCCTCGAAGGAGGCAACCATCAACCCTACTAGCCTCATCCCCAGACGGATGGACGGCCGAGGATTGGAGAGTAGGACCCGAGCCAACTCCTGAATCAGAAGAATTTTGGACTGGGGGAGAAACACTCTGTGTTGATGAGAGTCTAACTGCATCCCCAGAAAGGACACCACCCTGGCCGGAGCGAGGGAGGACTTGGAGAGGTTGATCACCCAACCGAAACTTTCCAGCGTGGAGAGCACCACCCTGGTGTCTTTCTCCGATTGATCGGGTGACGGAGCCATGATAAGAAGGTCGTCCAAATAAGGTACGACACGAATGCCCCGAGCTCTGAAAATGGCCATGACCCCTGCCAGCACCTTGGTGAACACTCTTGGAGCTGAGGTAAGGCCAAACGGAAGTGCCACGAACTGATAATGCCGATCCTTCATCATGAATCGAAGAAAGCGTTGATGAGGGAGGCAGATGGGAACATGCAGATAAGCATCCTTGATGTCTATAGACGTCATGAAGTCCCCTTGCCGAAGAGAGCCGACGGCAGTGCGCAAGGTTTCCATGTGAAACTTCCGAAAACGGATGAACCTGTTGAGCAACTTCAGGTCCAGGACGGGACGAACCGACCCATCCCTCTTGGGGACTGCGAACAGATTGGAGTAGAAACCGAGGCCCATCTCTAAACGCGGTACCGGCCGGATGACCGCCATCTCTAACAGATTCTCTACCGACGCCAGGAGCCCCTGTGCGGCCAAAGGATCGATGGGCACCCGAGACCGAAAGAACCGTGAAGGAGGGCGAGACTCGAACTCCAGTTTGTAACCGGACGACACTATCTCCTGAATCCACCTGTCCGGAACCTCCCGGTTCCAAACCTGGGAGAAGTGTCGCAATCGTCCCCCCACCCGCACGGGTGAGGGCGGCCCCTCATTGCTGAGTGGGCTTACCCGCAGGTTTGGGCTTGGAGCCCCAGGACTGGGCGGGACGGCCATGGCCCCTCCCCCGCGTCCAACCTGTACGACTGGTAGAGGGAAGGGAAGTCCCCCTACCCGCTCTGTATCCTCGAAAGGACGGCCTACCAGAAACAGCCCCTCTAAAGGGGCGTCGAGGCCTCTTGCGTTGTGGCATCTTGCCACCCTTTGCGACTGAATCAATTTTCTCCCCGAACAGCCGCAACCCCAAAAAGGGGAGAGCTGTGAGCACCTTTTTAGAAGCTGAGTCCGCCGACCACTGTCGCAGCCATACTGACCGACGAATAGCGACCAGCATTGCCGCTGTCTTGCTACTCATAGCCAGCGCATCGTCCTGAGCGGATAGAACGTAAGACACAAAAGAATCGCACTGCTTAAGCGCAGCGAACTCATCACAAGCGGGATTGAGATCCTCGCATAGCCCCTGGATAACAGATCTTACCGCTAAAAGAAGAAGGGCCGAAGCGCACAGGGGGCGCATCGTTGACCCAGCATAAACAAAGCCATAGCGAGCATACTGGTCAATCCTACGATCCTCCCCATCTTTAGGGACAGAGGTCTCAGCAGACTGTACCATAGCGGAGCTAGATAGCCCTAGCACAGGGGTATCGACTTCAGGAGGGACGGACCAAAGCTTCAGCAATTCTGGCGGAAAAGGATAACGCTTTTCCCAACTGGAAGGGATTCCAGATAACCGTGTGGGATGTTCCCATTCTTTCAGGACCACCCTCTCAAAGTGGTGCTGTCTGGGAAAAACCAAACGCGGCTGAGGCTCCTCAAACAACTGACCCTTTGGCAGGGTGACAGCCTCAGGCGGATCTAAATTCAGAATTTCAAACATTTGTGCCAGAATGGAGGGGGTGTCAAGGGCAACCCCCGCCGACCAATCGCCAATCGCATCAGCCTTAAGCTGATCTGCCGGCTCATCTGACTCCAAGAGGAATTCACCCTCATCCGGGGAGCCATCGGACCATTCCACAGGCTCACATAATTCGTCCTGAGGAGCCGAAGATACCGGAGTCAGGCGCTTCCGTTTTGCAGAGGCCTTTAGCCCCGCTTTAATGGGCAATACTTCCCGAAGATTGGCTGATTTTACCACCACCTCGGATTGCGAATCCCCACCCTTGACAGTGTCATGCGGGGTCCGGAACAGGGAGGGAGAGGCAGGAGATGATAGAGGTTGCGACGGGTCAGCAGCCGGATCAACAGACTGACGCGCAACAATCTGCCTTGCACAAGAAATGCAAATAAAGATATCATCAGCAGGGAGCGCAGCCCCACATTTTACACACCCCCTGGACGGCTCTGACGAGTCGTTTCCGGTAGTAACAGAAGCCTCCATATTGGTGATTTATGGTATCGCAAATACTGGGACTTTTAAGGCATAAGCCAACCCGGGATGCCCCTTTATAAAGAATGTCCCGGAAGGGAGGGTTTTTTTTTTTTTTTTTTTAAATACACTTTATATTTTTTTTTTTTTTAAGAGAAAAAGGTCCCCCTTAACAGTCTCAAAATAAATATATATATATATGTATATATATATCCAAAATGTGCAATTTCATATCAAAAATGACTAGCCAGGCAATATAGAGCCGGAGGCCGCAATAAAAGAGGGATCCCAGGATCTGAAAGGAAAGAAAAAAACAAACCATCAGATCCCTTGTGAGTGTAACAAAGCAGCATGTTCACAATAGTACCAAAAAAGAGTGCCTCCTTAAAAGTTTGCCCCATGAGTAAAACTCATTCTGGCCCCACAAAAGCGGGGCCGCTTACCTGCTACCGACGCCAGGAGCCAGACCGGAGGGACATGTAGCAGCCGCAGCACACAAACCCATGTGTTGCTGCAGCGCGCGCCCCCCCCACGTGACCTCTTTTCACCGCAAACATGAAGGAAGTGAGGCTGAGGCCGCCGAGCGCCGCTTCCGCCGGCGCCGCTTCCGCCGGCGCCACGCCCCCCCCCCCGCGTCACAGGGAGCCGCCCTGCTCAAATCAACGGGGGATTGCCACCAGCTGCGCTGGCTGACACCAAGCCAGGCGGCGGAGGAGGAGGAGGGGGAAAGGAGACACAAGCGCAGCCACACAGGCTGCCGCACGGAGCAGCGGGGAAGGAAGGGAGGGAGGCGGGAGGGGACCAACTGAAGCCAGCTGAGCGCGGTCCGCTGCCCCACCCCCATAAAGCAGACCAAATACACTGGCCATGCCTAAAGTATCTGCCCGGAGCCCCGGTCAAAAAAACAGACAAAGCGCACCTGCTGCGCAGTCTGTTACTATGTAAAAGTGAACACACAGAAAATAACAATACAGTGAAAACATCATACAAGATACACAACCCTCTATACCCCCCCCCCCCCCAAGTGAAGGGAGAAAGGACCGGAACGGGGGAGTAAGGGCTACGGGGACCCTCGGGACAGGGGCATCCCATTTCCGGATCACCATGCCGGATTGCCGCATTGCCCCCAAAGGAGGGGGACGAGCGGAGGAGATAAGCTCCTAGGCACCCATAGTGCCGTCTACCAATTACCCGGTGAGCAGCCTAGGCTGGGAGGCTTCCTATCCACCATAGAGGTATACAACTCAAACCGGGCAGAAATAGACCAAAAGGGGGGTGGCGGGGTAAGCCCCGACCTACCTGTAAGCAGGAAACTTCCAACCTCTGCTTGTCACGCAGAGAGAAAAATACTGGTGATTGAAGGGAGGTACCAGGTATATATAGGCCGGAAGGTGGGGCTCGTTACAAGACTTCCTCTCTGCACTACGTCACCTGCAGGTGATTAACCCATGAAGTAATGAATATTTAAGAAGTGAAGCGGGGTGTGTGGCACACCAAGAATACATTAACCTAAAGCCCTAGATAGAAAGAAATAAAAAGAGTGGAAATGTTCCGACTAAATAAATAAATAAATCTTTTAATAATATTGCATAATGAACGTTAGAAATATTCTTATTCTGAGATCTTACTTCTAGTCAAAAAATTGGTTGTCAGGAATTGGCACACCCTATGGACTCTAGGCTAAGTGGGTGCATTGTCAAACCTACTCCAATAGGATGCATCAGATAGTGGAACCTGAGATTATCGCAAAATGGTACTTCACAACGAAAGGTTTGGAAACTCTGCAGTGGAAATGATTTCTGAGGTCAACCAATCAATGAAAATGTGTTGGTTGGTTGAGCGTTGTATCATTTTGGCTAACATAAAATTTCTTGTTTGGCGTGTTACCGCCAAAACTGAAATTAACTGCAAATAGGACTACCATGAATTCGATCAACATTAATTTCTCTCTAGCGAATATCTATCTGAAAACCATCCGCAACTGAATGCAATCGTCTGATCGTATACAGGTTGTGCGATTGTTTGTTCACTCATCGAAAGGTCAATTTATCTGTTGCTTCAATTAGTTTAAGCTGTTCATCATAGGAATCAATGTCTTGGTGGTAGGATGCCAGCTGCAGTACCATTAGTCTTGCTCAGGCATTGCTATAGCACTACTGCAGTGAATTGAGCTGGGCGTGCATAGGCACTGCGGCTCACACAGGGACGGAGCCATGAGTGATAACAAGCAATTCTGGGGCGCATGAGTGTTGTGGAACTCCGGGATGGGGATGTTTCCAAATGCTTGACCAGGAGGAATGGAGAGTATAACTTGTTTTTTTTATTTCGGGTTAACAATCCCTCAAAATTGTCTGCTGGTCTATTTACACCCACAGTATTTGGGGGGGGGGGGACATCACACCACTTGACCACCATAGGGCAATTGAGTTTGAAGAGCACAGACTGTGAGCCCAACCTTCTGGGAAACCCAGTGGCCACTAACATTTATGGAACATAGAAATGGGTAAAGAGGTCTGCTCAGTATTGGGTTTACTGCTATATTATGCTGCAGGGGCAAGTGGACCAGCAATCATTTCTGACTGTTGCTCCACTTTAAAATCCACAAAGGTTTTCACTTTGAAGTCTAAAATGATTATTATTAATTATTACTATAAATAATACTTCATAATTAATGGAGAAGAGTGACAGGTCACAACCATTTATAGAGATCTAAGTGGCGAAGAAAGCCAGATGCAGGGACATAATACAATTAAATTAACACACAAATCTGCTTTCCAATAATTAAGCCTCTTACACAGAGAAGTATAAGCCTCTTGACTTAACGGTTAAAGCGCGCCATAAAGAAACTGACCGGTGATATCTGGAGCCGTACAAAGGCGAGCACTATCTGGCAGTCTTCCCAAAGATGGGTTATATGGTTTATGAATACCGGTATATTTTTTTTATTGCTGATCTCTAGGCGATACTTATAAGGTTGCCTTTAATTTCCCTGTTCATAATTCTTCAGTCAAGAAAAGGTCACCAAGACCTGTCTACAAGAAAAGATGTTTCCAGGGAAACAGGTAATGTAAGCTGGGGGGTATGACAAGCTGGCAGGTAATGGACATGTAGATTTTCCCAATAGCACTTTTCCTAAAATGCACTTGATTCCAAAATGGGACAAGCCAGCTAAGGACACCAGGCCTACCAGCGGCTGCTGGCTTTCCCCGGGGGCATCCCGAAATGGGATGACCAGCTTTCTGAAACCCCCCAGGGTGTCGGTAAATATGCATCTTTCCCCAGTACAATGGTGCATGCATGGGCTCTGATCGTTTTCAAGCAAGATCCCAGTTGAAGGCAATCAGAGCCCATTGCTGAAGGATGTAAAAATACTATTCTGTGATTACTCACCTGTAGAATTGTTATTATGAGTATACAGTACGTCCTGCTCCAGATAAGATTCTTTACTCTTGGGTATTACTCCGCCAGATGGTGCTGGACTGCAGAGACCGCGAAATTGGCTCCTCCCAGCCCCTCAAATACCTGGGACCTCCTACAAATCCCCAGCACTGAAAAGCAGTTAACAAGAAGCTGAGAGAATGATAAACACAACCAACTAGTAACTATAAACAATGAGAACAATCACCATACAGGGGATCCAAGGATACTGAAAACCAAGGGTGGGGTGGAGCAGGACGTACTGTATACTCATAACAACAATTCTACAGGTGAGTAATCACAGAATTGTATTAATCTTAGTATACAGGTCCTTCTCAAAAAATTAGCATATAGTGCTAAAGTTCATTATTTTCCATAATGAAATGATAAAATATTAAACTTTCAAATATTTGAGATTCATTGCACACCAACTGAAATATTTCAGGTCTTTTTTTGTTTTAATACTGATGATTTTGCCATACAGCTCATGAAAACCCCCAAATCCTATCTCAAAACATTAGCATAATTCATCCGACCAATAAAAGAAAAGTGTTTTTAATAAAAAAAAAAGTCAACCTTCAAATAATTATGTTCAGTTATGCACTCAATACTTGGTCGGGAATCCTTTTGCAGAAATGACTGCTTCAATGCGGCGTGGCATGGAGGCAATCAGCCTGTGGCACTGCTGAGGTGTTATGGAGGCCCATGATGCTTCGATAGCGGCTTAAGCTCATCCAGAGTGTTGGGTCTTGCGTCTCTCAACTTTCTCTTCACAATATTCCACAGATTCTCTATGGGGTTCAGGTCAGGAGAGTTGGCAGGCCAATTGAGCACAGAAATACCATGGTCAGTAAACCATTTACCAGTGGTTTTGGCACTGTGAGCAGGTGCCAGGTTGTGCTGAAAAATGCAAACTTCATCTCCATAAAGCTTTTCAGCCGATGGAAGCATGAAGTGCTCCAAAATCTCCTGATAGCTAGCTGCATTGACCCTGCCCTTTATAAAACACAGTCGACCAACACCAGCAGCTGACATGGCACCCCAGACCATCACTGACTGTGGGTACTTGACACTGGACTTCAGGCATTTTGGCATTTCCTTCTCCCCAGTCTTCCTCCAGACTCTGGCACCTTGATTTCCGAATGACATGCAAAATTTGCTTTCATCAGAAAAAAGTACTTGGGACCATTGAGCAACAGCCCAGTGCTGCTTCTCTGTAGCCCAGGTCAGGCGCTTCTGCCGCTGTTTCTGGTTCAAAAGTGGCTTGACCTGGGGAATGCGGCACCTGTAGCCCATTTCCTGCACACGTCTGTGCACGGTGGCTCTGGATGTTTCTACTCCAGACTCAGTCCACTGCTGGAATCGGTCCTTCTCCACAATCTTCCTCAGGGTCCAGTCACCTCTTCTTGTTGTGCAGCGTTTTCTGCCACATTTTTTCCTTCCCACAGACTTCCCATTGAGGTGCCTTGATACAGCACTCTGGGAACAGCCTATTTGCTCAGAAATTTCTTTCTGGGTCTTACCCTCTTGCTTGAGGGTGTCAATGATGGCCTTCTGGACAGCAGTCAGGTCGGCAGTCTTACCCATGATGGCGGTTTTGAGTAATGAACCAGGCTGGGCTTTTTTAAAAGCCTCAGGAATCTTTTGCAGGTGTTTAGAGTTAATTAGTTGATTCAGATGATTAGGTTAATAGCTCGTTTAGAGAAACTTTTCATGATATGCTAATTTTTTGAGATAGGATTTTGAGGTTTTCATGAGCTGTATGGCAAAATCATCAGTATTAAAAAAAAAAAAAAAAAAAAAAAAAGACCTGAAATATTTCAGTTGGTGTGCAATGAATCTCAAATATTTGAAAGTTTAATTTTTATCATTTCATTATGGAAAATAATGAACTTTAGCACTATATGCTAATTTTTTGAGAAGGACCTGTACAATACGTCCGGCTCCAGATAAGATTCTTTACTCTTGGGACATCCAATAGCAGTGTCCATAAAGTAGGGTGGGATCCCCAAGGGTAACAACAGACAGGTCAGACCACTGCCGCCTGCAGAACCTTGCGGCCAAAAGCAGCATCAGCTGAGGCCCTAACATCAACCTTGTAAAACTTTGAAAAGGTATGAACAGAAGACCAAGTAGCGGTCTTGCAAACTTGTTCAACAGAAACCTGGTGCTGAAAAGCCCAGGAGGCACCAATAGCACAAGTAGAATGAGCAGTAAGGCGGAAGGGAGGATTCTTCCCCTTAGCAGAGTAAGCCTGAAAAACAGTCTGACGGATCCATTTGCTGATAGTAGATTTAGCAGGAGCCAGACCCTTCCTAGTACCAGAAGGGACCACAAAAAGAGCATCAGTTTTCCTGAAAGGTGCAGTAGCCACCAGATAGTACTTCAGACACCTAACCACATCCAAGGAATGCAAAACCCTCTCCTTAGCATTACTAGGATTAGGGCACAAGGAAGGAAGAACAATGTCCTGATTCAGATGAAAGGCAGACACTACCTTAGGCAGAAAATCTGGTTTGAAGCGAAACACCACCTTGTCCTGGTGTCTCTCAAAGTAGGGGGGCTGGATGGAAAGCGCCACCAACTCAGAAACACGCCTCACAGAAGAGATAGCCACCAGAAAGACAACATTGAGAGTAAGAATAGCCAAAGCAGCCTCCTGCACAGGTTCAAAGGGAGCACCATGCAAGGCAGAAAGGACCAAGTTCAAATCCCAAACAGGCAACATAGGCTTACGTGGGGGACGCACATGAGTAGCCCCCTGGAAAAAAAGTACTGAGCAGAGAATGCTGAGCAAAAGACCTCTAGAAGAAAACAGCCAGGGCCGAGACATGACCCTTCAGAGTACTGAGTTGAATCCCAGATCCAAACCATGCTGTAGGAACTCCAGGATCCTGGGAATAGAGAACACACCACAGGGAAGAGACCTAGACTCACACCAGTCAATGTAGGCACGCCAAACCCTATAGTAAATAGAAGATGAAGACTTCTTTCTAGCCTTGATCATGGGAACAACAGAGGCAGACAGCCCCTTCTCCATCAAGATGGAGGTTTCAGCAGCCAGGCCGTCAAAGTCAGAGTTTGTAAATTGAGCAGGTCTGGAACCCTGGGCAGAGCGTACTGATCTACTGCCAGCTGCACTACGTCTGCGAACCACACTCTTCTTGGCCACCTGGGAGCCACCAGGATAGCTGGCACCCCCTCCTGAGTGATCTTGCGCAGAACCCTGCCCAACAGGGGGAATGGGGGAAAGACATACAGGAGCTGAAAGTCCTTCCATGACATTGCTAGAGCATCTGTGACCAAGGCCAGAGGATCCTGGGACAGGGAGACAAAGGCCGGGAGCTTGTGATTGTGACGGGACGCAAACAGATCCACATCTGGTTGACCCCAACGGTGACACAGATAGTGAAACACTCTGTCGCAGAGGGACCATTCTCCCAGGCGAGAGGTCCCCCTGCTCAGAGAGTCTGCCTGCAGATTCTCCACCCCCGGAATGTACACAGCTGATATGCAGGGAACATTGTCCAGGACAGGATCAGAGACACTTTCTTGAGGGCCCCCTTGCTCCGGGTCCCTCACTGATGATGATGTAGGCAACCGCCGTCTGGTTGTCCGAGCGTACCTGAACAGGCCGGCCCCGAAGGTGCTGGGTCAAATGAGCCAGAACCAACCTGATCGCCCTCAATTCCAGAATGTTGATGGGCGTGTGAACCTCCCGAGGGCCCTAGCACCCTTGGAAATGTAGGGACTTCCAGGAGCCCCCCAACCCGTCGGACTGGCATCCGTGGTGACCATCTCCCAGCAGGGGGCCAGAAAGGATCTGCCCGCCAACAGGTTCCTGGAATCCAGCCACCACGAGAGAGACCTCCTGGCTAGGGGGGGACAGAACAAGGACCTGGTCCAGGGACGCAGGATCCTTGTACCAAACTGACAAGAGTTGGAGTTGCAGAGGTCTCATGTGAAACTGGGCATAAGGGACCGCCTCGAAGCATGACACCATCAGACCCACCAGCTGCATTCCCTGCCTGATGGAGGGATGAGGGCAAGATAGCAGGGACTGAACCTGCACTAGCAGACTGTCCACCATCTGCTGAGGAAGAAAAATCCTTGCCTGAACTGTATCCTGGGAAGGGTGTCACCAATGAGGGAGACAGGAAAGACTTGGGATGGTTGATCACCCAGCCAAATGACTCCAGAGTGGACACTACTCGCTGAGTATCCAGCTCTGCCTGTTGGGGGGACTGAGAAGTGATGAAAATGTCGTCCAGATAGGGCAGCACGCGAATGCCCTGAGACCTGAGCAGAGCCATCACTCCTGCCAGCACCTTGGTGAACACTCTGGGAGCTGAAGTGAGACCGAAGGGCAATGCCACAAATTGGTAGTGCTGATCCTCCAGAGCGAACCTGAGGAACCTTTGATGACCTGAAAAAACAGGAATATGAAGGTAAGCATCCTTGATGTCTACAGAGGTCATGAAATCCCCTGGACGCAGGGAACTGATAGCAGAGCGCAAAGTTTCCATGCGAAAGCGCCTGCACATGACAAATTTGTTGAGGATCTTCAAGTCCAGGATGGGCCTGACTGGCCCATCTCTTTTGGGCACGGTGAAAAGGTTGGAATAGAACCCCTTGCCCCTTTCTCGTAAGGGGACATGACAGATGACCCCCAGCTCTAGAAGGCTTTGCATTGTCAGAAAAAGAGCCTGAGCTGACATGGGGTCCTGAGACATCCGGGATCTGATGAATCTTGGGGGCGGCCAGGCAGCAAACTCTATCTTGTAACCGGAGGACACTACCTCCTGAATCCAACGGTCTGAGACATGAAGCCTCCAGACGTGAGCAAAATGCTGAAGCCGTCCCCCCACCCGGATGGGTGAGGGCGCCCCTTCATGCCTGAGGGGGCTTGGGAGAAGACTTAGGCATGGAACCCCAGGATGAGCCAGGGCGTCCACGTCTCTGCCCCTACCCCAGAAATCTCCTCGGGCCCCGGTAAGGGAGACCCCCCTCCCCTGTCTGGCTCCACGGTAGGGGGAAGAAAAGGAGCCCTGGCCCCCGAGGACATAAGTCACAAAGACCTCACAACTAGAGAGTGCATTAAACTCCTCACTAGACACATCATCAGGAGCACCATCTAAGACACCTCTAAGCAGGGTCCTAATAGCCACAGCTGTAATGGCAGAGGCACAGACCGGGCGCAGCGCCGTCCCCACACAGGCAAAGGCAGTGGAGGGGATGACCAACGTCTCACCACATCAGCATGAAAAGGGATTCCTCTTATCCCAACTCTTAGGGACTCCGGGGAGCCTGCTAGGACGCTCCCATTCCTTGAGCATGAGATTCTTAAAATGGGCTTGCTCAGGAAACTCTAAACGTGGCTTAGTAGTATGAAACAATTTCCCCTGCTGCCTGGGGGTCGCAACCGGGGGAGAGATAGACAGTACCTGAAAAATCTGAGCCAACAGCCTATCAGTATCATCTGGGGCCCAGGGGTCAGAGCCAGAATCATCATGACCCCTGGGCCTCTCATCAGATGACTCCGAGTCAGAGAATAACTCCCTTTCTTCCAAGGGGGTATAACCAGACAGTTCCAAGAACTCATCAGCCTCCATAGGGAAAAGAGTGACATCAGGTGTCAAGTCCTGCTTCTTAGCAGAGGCCTTACACGCCAAGGTATTAGCAATCAACTTCTCAACACTAGCCAGTATGGAAGACACATCAGGCTGAGAGTCCCCACTGGTATGCAACTCAATAGGAGTCAAATTTAAGCTTGGGGGAGTAGGTGAAGCCATACGAGGCACAGGCCCAGCTACTGGTAAACCAGGCTGCAGTGCAAGCACCTGCTGGGCACAAGGTATACAGACCCGCACATTGTCAGCACTAGTAGGGAACACCCCACAAGCTACACACAGCCGGGCTTGTCCCGATGGAACCCCGAGCACATTATCCTGAGACGCCTCCATATGGTGATTATAGCGGCACATTAGGCAGATAGGGATTCACGCTATAAAAGCAACTCGGGATGCCCCAATAGCCCACTAGGGAAGTGGGAGTAATTTACACACTAGGCCTCACAAGTTTAATAACTAAATAGAGGGAGTAGGGCCGGGAGAAACCAATAGAGTTCGACCCGCCTGAAAGACATAAGCGAAGAGAACCTCATAAGCGACATGTATAATGAAATAGGGTAAATAAAGCCGCCCGCGAGGGCACTCACAGACCATGGTAGGTAGATGGCAGCCACGCAGCAGCCGAATCCAGAGAAAAATGGCGCCGGGTATACCTCGAGGGGCGGTCCGTGGAGACAGTGACGCGGAACGCGCCAACCGCCCCCACCCCCCCCCCCCGAAGAGCGCGAAGCAGCACACGTGACAAGCAGCCAATAACAGCGCATCAGCACCTGAGGTAATGCCGCCGCCAACCGCGGAACACAGTGGAAGCGTGGCATTTTCAAAAACGCAACCAGTGCAACCAAGTCAGCGCGGAGACTGACACCAAAAAGAAGCACATAATACAGTGAAGCACCAAGGCATACACCCCCCCCCCCCCCCGAGAGCTACAAGGGAGAGCGAGGGAGTGCGGCATCCACTTAACATAGGACCCACCGATAGACAGGGGCAAGGGGCAATAGGGTGGGAGGGGCATCCCATAGAGGCTCACCATATGCCTATACATTAAAAATGGAACAGGTAGGAATAGTCCTACAGGGCCGCAGGCTAATAGCCCTGCTCACCTGCGAGAAGAGAGAGAGCCATCCTCTTGTCCTTTGCAGTTCGGGTTCGGCAAATTTGAATAAATGTTCGGGCTCGGGGGACCCGAACTCGGCCCCCATTTAAATCAATAAGGACCTGAACTTTGGGGGGTAGCAGAAGTGCTAGTATAACTTACCTGAGCCTTGATCCTCTTTTGTCAGCAGCAGTGGCATTCCAAACTGGCCCCGGCCTGAGCTACAAAAAGAAGGCTGCCGGCATCCATAAGTGAGGACACTTCTAGTGCCAGCACTAGGAGTGTTCTCACTCTTGGGAGCCGGCCATCATCTTTCTGAAGCCCCGGCTGGGGCCAGTTTGGCCAACGCCGCAGCCGCTGCTGACAGAGGAGGATCAGAGCTCAGGTAAGTTACAGCAGCGCATCAACCAGCTTTTCCATGTTCAGCCCGAATGCCGAACTCGAACACAGATTTCTGTCTGTAGCCTGGTAGTTTGGGAACCAAACTCTAGTCATCACCTTCTATCGCCTGCTCAGTTCCCCAAAACAGCCTATGTTCCTTTTTTTACCAAAGCCTTTGCCCATTAGTCATAAAGACACTAACAGGAAGCAGTGTGATGTTGAATGCTAATTAATTCACTTTCAAGGTAAACTGCTGTAAAGCAGCAATATGGTCGACCATTCACACAGCACAGTTTGTGTTATGAATATTGGGCAATTGCTTTAGTAAAAAAAAGATTTTTGGGGCACTGGGCTGGGATGAAAGGGGATAACATAAACTTACTTTTTTTGGTATAGGATCACTTTAAAGGCACTTCTCTTATTGGAACATTAAAATGTTTACAGGCCGCCTGGCCACCTCTTTCTCAGGTACAATGGCTCACAAACACAAGTGCACATCTTTAAAGTGGACCAACACCCAGGATTTTGACTATCCTGGGTTTTGGTCCACTTCTGTGGGGCACCCCGATCGGGGGTGCCCCGCTGTCTGAAACCCCCCAGAAAGCCCCAAAAAACTCACCTCTCCCACGTGACCGCGCCAGCCAATCACAGCGCTCAGAGCCGCTGTGGTATGCGCGTCCAAGGCCGCCTGGCTCTGAGCGCTGGAGGCCGCGTCTCGCGCTTCCCTCTAACAGGGAGCGCGCCTGCACCGGCCATTCACAAACGGCCGGCGCGGGTGCCGATGGAACGGGGCTGAGGTAAGGTTTGTGGGCCTCCTGGGGGGTTCCTCCCCGCAGGACATCCCGATTTCGGATGCCCCGCGGGGAGGGATCTGATCGGTCCGAGATTCTTATAGATTTCCGGGCCGATCCCCCCTGGGTGTTGGTCCACTTTAAAACCACAGGTGCAGCATCAACTAGGCATCAGACCCTAAGCCATCACCTCCCATTAGCCTGTCAATGCTGATTCAGCACAGCACCTGGTGTTCCAATAATTTCTTGCTTCTGCTAAATTGAGGAGGAGATTCCACACAAGCAGAACCTGTCAGCTTTGGTTAGAGGGGAAAGTGGACATGGAGACTAGATACAAAAAGGCAAGGGAAGGAAGAGGAGATAAAGAAAGATTATATATTATCACTACAGCAAATTTTTTTATTATTTGGAGAACTCCATATCATAGTCCAACAGACTTCTTGACATTCACTGGCATCTACGCAACGTGTTCCAAACACCTCAGCTGGCACATAAGGAATAACAGATTCACTGAATACCACCTACAGGCTGCCAAGCGGGCAGAGTGGAAGGAGCAGGGATGCCACTTTTCTGCAAGGCCTGGCTGTTTATGGCATTTCACACCTGCCAAAGGAACTCAAGAAGAGGGTGAGTATTTAGTCCAATGCAGGCATCCCACATCAGAATTCCCCTTGCGGACTGTGTCTTCTGACTGTGCGCCCCTGTGCATTCTGGGATTGCTGACCATTTCCTGACCCCAGCTCTGCACCCACCTCCCCTGTACTTTTAACCCCTCTCCTCAGTAAGTGATGCTACTGAGCCAAGATGGCGGTGCCCGTATCCTAGAGTGCTGAACAGGGTTACATGCCAGTGAGGAAAAGAATAAAAAGTGACTAAAAACATTAAATATATTCATTTTAGATGCAGGGGAATAGCTTTTTAAGAGTTTGGGCTTCTCATTAAATGATGCTGAAGGTCCACTTTAAAGTGGACCAACACCCAGGCTGATCGGCCCGGGAATCTCTAAGATTCAGGGCCGATCAGATCCCTCCCTGCGGGGCATCCGAAATCGGGATGCCCCGCTGTGTGAAACCCCCCAGGACGCCCCATTCCCCTTACCTTATCCCCGTTTCAACGGCATTTCGCACTTCTCTCTAGCAGGGCGTGTGCCCGCTTTTGTGAATGGCCGTCGCGCTCCCTGTTAGAGGGAAGCGCGAGATGCGCCTGCCAGTGTGCTCGGAGCCGCTGTGGTTGTCCGTCCCTTGTACGTGCATACTACAGCGGCTCTGAGCGTCCTGATTGGACGCGGCCCGCGCATGCACCGTAGGAGCGGGATGAGGTGAGGGTGAGCCGCGGAAGTGGACCAAAACCCAGGATAGTGAAAATCCTGGGTGTTGGTGCACTTTAAATTGCAAAGTCTTTTGTACCAAACAAAATGCTCCACACCAGTCATGTCACTCGAATTTGAAGCAAACCTGGTAAACTAAAGTATTTTTTTAAAAATCTGTGCGCCCATATTGTTCCAGGGAACCACTCATTAGAAACTTAAAAATGAAGATCTAAGCTCGACGGAGGAACCACCCCTCTATGCTGTCACTGAAATAAATGAGTCACATGCCAGCAGGAAGTAGATAGTCTGGCAGTTGTACAAATTCTTCATGCAACCATCACGAGGCTTATGAAATGAAAGCTCTAAATAGTTATTAACACAACCAGGTTTGCAACAGACACAGCAAAAGCAAAAAATGTACTTTTCTTTTTCTTTTATTGGTTAAACCGGACCTTCAGCCTAAATAAGAGCAAATCTTAAATGTTTCCCCCACCCTGTACATACAGATTGCCCACATTAAAAATCATCCTACCTGCATCTGCTGCATTTTCTGAGCCTTTAAACATTCAAGATGCCCGCAGACAGGAAGGGTCTTCTGACTCTGACGCTCTGCATTCTGGGATTGCTGTCCTTTTTCTTGTCCCCAGCTCTGCTCTGAGCAAATCACAGCTATATCCCCACCCTCCTGCAGTTTCCCCTCCTCTCCTCAGAATATGATGATTCTGAGGCAAGATGGCGGCGCCCATATCCTAGAGTCCTGAATAGAGTTGCAGCCCAGCGGGGGAAAGAATAAAAAGAAAGTGACTAAAAACATAAAATATATTAATTTTAGATGCTGGTAAATATCGTTTTTAAGGGTTTGGGCTTTTCATTAAATTATGCTGAAGGTCCAGTTTAAAAGTTATTCACTTCATTTTCCATTCAGAACAGCAAGAGTTCAGTCTAAATAATTAAAAAAATAATGTCTACATCAATGGAAAAAACTCTTCAATAGAGACTTCAATATACAAAGTATATTTCAGGATAATATTATACCAATTTGTCCTAAACTGGTGCCAAGGAATACCATGTCTTATTCTATTAGACAAACCTGGACCTTTAGGAAATTATAAGCGTATTACAAAACAAAACAAAAAAAAGTAACGTATACTCCACCCTCTGCAGTGTTCAAACCAAGGAGGAATGGCCACAAGCTCCCCGACTGTGCACCCCGTCCAATTAAGGCAGAGATGCAGCTAGTAGTAGGAATGAGGCAACATGAGCTAAGGCAAAAAATATACATGATTTTTTTACTTTACCCACAGACGGCCTTTCAAATGCACCTGTAGGCAAGTCTAAAATATAACAGGATGCACATTTTTAAAGCTGGTATTAAACTGTGGGAGATTGTTGAAGTGTCTGCACACAAGAATGTGGCTACAAAATCAAGGCTTTTAGATCTTTCCAATGAAGAAAGGACAAAGAAAAATTAGTTGCCTCTGACATAAAATAAAAATGCTTTGATTTTACACTTAGCCCACAGAAAAAATATTAATCCTCTTATATCCAGCCTTAGTAGTTAGTTGTGGCATAGATGAGCCAGGTTTTATATTGTACCTGTGTGGGGACATTGGTTGGGGCATGCCTATATAGGCCATCTTGATGGTTCCTCTAACAAGGGTGTTAACTCCTATTCATTTCTAATTAGCATTGTTCCAGCCCATTATCTCTAACATGTTTTCCCTTTTGTTCTACCACTACTATTAAAACCATTATCTTTAGAACCGTTTCTCTAGATGCCATCTTCTCACTATGTTTAAGTGGACCAAAACCCAGGATTCTGACCATCTTGGTTTTTGGTCCTTTCCTCCCCTGATCGGGGTGCCCCGCTGTGTGAAACCCCCCAGAATGCAGAGCACAACTCACCTCTTCCCAATCCTACAGTGCATGCACGGCCGCTCGTCCAATCAGAGCGCTCAGAGCCGCTGAAGTCATGCCGTCTAAGCAAGTGGCTGAAGCCAGCAGCTCGGAGCGTGCTGGCAGCCGCATCCCCCGCTACCCTCTAACAAATGCCTTGCGTGGGCACATGCCCTGCTGGAGGGATAGCGGGGGTGCAGCTGCAGCTCACGCATGCGCCGTTGAACTGGGAAGCTAGGTAAGTGTATAGGGCGACCTGGGGGGTTTCACACAGCAGGGTATCACAATTTTGGATGCCCCAGGGGGATGGGAATCAATTTGCCCGTCCTTTCCATATTTTTACCATTTAAGCAGACCTAAACTCTAAAAAGACTCTATGTCCAACAAACCAACAGCCCCAGCAACAAAATAGTAGAAAAGAAGGCAAACATAGTGAAATTCTTGCCAGTTCCACTTTCCATGGATGAAGCTTAGCTGCAGCTATGAGCAGCTCAGTAAGAAGCCTGAAAAACAAGCTGGATTACTCCCCCTGTTCACACTCCTCCACCGTTCTGGCACCCCATGTGATCAGGCATCTGTGTGTCCACGCCCACTCCATTCACTACAATGGACATTGGAACACTTCCTCCATTGCAATGAATGAAGAGAACATGACCGTACTGGGCCTGGCCAACACCAGAAGTGGCAGGGGCTTGTCTCTAGAGATCAGAAAAGTTACGGATCACAGATCAGCTGCCTGGAACAAAATGTTAGCACCATTTTGTTTTTTATTTATTTATTATGCCGAATCAGTGAAAGTGGACCACCTGCTATACCTTTGGCAGGCATTTGTGAGTGGCCCTGTTAGAATGTAGCGGTGATATTTCCACCGGCGCCCTCACCTCCACTCAGCTAGACTCGGACAAAACGCAGCCGAGCGCACTGATTGGACCAGAACCCACCATAGGACTAGGGAAAGGTGAGTTTACTGGTGGTTTACTACTGGTCCACTTTATTATTCCAATGGTGAAGCCCTCTAGAATGCATTCTGGACTGAAAGTCTTTTTTTAAGTTCTAATTGAATGCAGCAAAGAGTATTCAGTTTACTGATGCCAGTATGTAAACATCAAGAATAAATAATCCACAACCTGACCTTTACGTCAGGAGAAGGTTTTACTTAGCAAGAAGCAAACAGGCTTTCTCATTTATTAAAGGTCTGCACAACTGCAAAAACAGAAAGTTAAAGATTCTGACAGTTGATAAAAAACTGAGCAAACAGCCAGAAAACACACAGGCCTTATCTTTCCAATATAGCCGTGACCCAGGAATTTGGGCTATGTGATTGCACAACAGTCTGGAATAACATTCCCTATAAGTCGCTGCTGTGTAGTGTGATGGGCAGTACTAGCGAGCATAGCAACGCTCTGGTGTTATTCCCTGTTGTCTCCCAGGATTATCCCAATACATACTGCAAATCTACTCCAACAATTTAAGCTGGGACTGAAAAAAAAAAACAAATGCCCCCTAGCCTTGATCACCTGGGTACATAATCCCTGGAGTGGCTAATGAAAACATGGTGTACAGGCCCCATGTATAGCCATGAACATGCACACCTCAGGGAGTGTATCAAGCATGGCTGTTGCCCCCTGTAGCCCATCATCCTCTGACACACCATCTTTGACATGCTGATGGATGCCGGTCCAAAGATGAGGGAGCTTATTATGCCAGGGTAACAAGGAACTTACGACAGATATGTCCCAACCATCCAGCCCCAAACAAACACCCTCGTCACCCATTGTTAAGTGGGTAAGACAAGTTTTAAAGTGGACCAACACCCACCGCTGATCGGCCCGGGCTCTGCCTGCGGGGCACCCCAATCGGGAGTGCCCCGCTGTGTGAAACCCCCCAGGACGCCCGCAAATCCTACCTGTTCCTCGTTCCAACGGCGCATGCGCGGGTCGCCGCCTCTCGCGCATCCCTCTAGCAGGGCGCGCACCCGCGCCGCCGTTTGTGAACGGCCGGCGCGGGCGCACTCCCTGTAAGCGGGATGCGCGAGAGGCAGTGGCGGGCGCTCTCACCTTGTCCGTCGGCGGTGATTGGTGGAGCGAGTCACGTGGGAGCGGGGTCAGGTGAGTTTTTGGGGCTTTCTGGGGGGTTTCACACAGCGGGGCACCCCCGATCGGGGTGCCCTGCGGAAATGGACCAACACCCAGGATAGTGAAAATCCTAGGTGTTGGTCCACTTTAAACCACTGGGTTCTTCAAAGTGTTAAAGAAAAAGCAAAATATTTTCCGTCCCTCCCACTGCCTTTATCCCTCGACATCTGGGATGCCACAACCATCCTGTTTTGCCTCTGGTAGCTAATGCATGTGCTTGGCCCGGCTGTGGAGAGCAAGGAATAGACCACACAGCCATTGTTTATTGATGAGGCACTACCTCAGCATCCAATCAAAGAGAGAGCTTGCTCCCATGTGAACGGCAGAAGCTGCAGCAGGGCTCTAAAGTTCCTCCTCATTTTCTATTTTCTAACTCCACAATCACGCTCCAAATACGGTCACACAGCGGGCCCCAACTGCACATGAGTGCGCACAAAAACTCAAATCATGACACCTGCTCAGCCATTAAAGCAAACCCAGTGGCTTTACTTGGAATATAAAAAGATTTTTCACCTGGACAATTGCCTTAAAGTGGAATATTGGGAAGTGGCAGGTAAAGGACCTATCAATTTTTGTTTTTTATTTTTATGAGGACCTCCTACTGTCCATTTGCTATTCATGTGACCACCAGCAGCCTATTGGGTTCACCTATTAGTAAGCTCTTGGTTAACCCAATCGGTTGCTGACTTCCATTCACATGTGGGAGGGAAAAAGTCCTAATCAGGGCTGCTTGGGCTGTGAGCAGCAGGGCACCCCTAATTCCACTCATGCCTAATTCATTTTGTCTGGAAGTTCTCTGTAAAGTGGAACAAAACCTGGGAATATGACTTTGCGGGTTTTGATCCAGTCCCCCATGGCACCCCAAAATGGGATGGCCCACTGTCTGAAACACCTCAAAATGCTGATTTTCACTCACCTCTTCCTCGTCCCAATGGCACTCGCGCAGACTCTCGTCCAATGAGAGCAGTGACTATGTCATTCAGCAAATGGCTCTCATTGACTAGAATGGGGAGCAGGCCCACCACCAGGGACGTGGCAGCGCGCATTAGCTTGCAGCTTTCATTGTTTGCTGTATGAAATAGTCATGGCAGACGACTCTTATTGGACGAGAGCCCGGAGGGTGAAAGGGGGCATCCGTTTCACACAGTAGGTCATCCCGAAGGCCAGCAGTTTGGTTTGGCAAGCCCCCTCTATTGCAATATATGTAGCAGGAAGGCGTGAAGCCAGCCTTATGGACATGGGACATTGTCTGCCCTGTGCTGGAGATAGGTAATTGCTTGTTTGTCTGCATCAGTAAGGATAAAGACCTTGGCGCTGGAGCTGGGGATGAAAAGTAACATATACTTTATTTGAATGCAGGGACAGGGACTTTGAGGGGCTATACTGCTCAGCATATAGCCTACAAATTGGATCATTTATAGAATCACAGATTTAAGTGACAGTATACCAAAGAAACAAAGTATATCCAACAAGCATTATGCCTTGGTTTATGCCTAAACAGAGATTTGTTGTTCATCCAATTTCCATTTCACATCACGGGGTTAAAGCCTTGGATTATTTTGTAAGATCCAGAGCAGCCACAATATAAAAGAAAATGTATCAAACAAAGGCTTCATTATTAGGTATAAGAATACACAGTAAACTGGCAGCCTGTAAATGTCATTCCAGCTTCCCTGATGTGCCCGGATCGGGCCTACAGTAGGTCAATATGCCCTTGTAGGTATCCAGTCACCTTGAGTAAATTGCCAAAAGAGAAGTCGGAGGTCATTTCGATCACACATCACATTTGCAGCCTCTGTAATGATCCAAGCTGTCACCGTCATCCATCTACAAGGTGCTCTATACACGTTACATCCTTCATCACACAACACAAACATCACATGATCACCGATGCTTTGCTACAAATACAGGCATCACTGCAGCAATAGCTTGCCGTAATATACTACTAGTGGTATTATAACCTTTATACACAATATGTCAATTAAGAGTGATACTAAATTGATTTAGTAGAAAATACAAATGCAGCTATAAATGAACGTCTTTCAGCCAGGGTTGTTGGCTGCCATCCAGTGACCATGACTATGGATCAGACAGATAAGATAACCTCAGTTTATCATTAGTTATTCTGCACCAGCTTCCGTCTTCTCTTCATACAAGCTTGGTATATTTTATATGGCAGTTGGACATCCAGGAGGGGTGGTGAAGAGGTTCTACTCTTTGATGTCTGGTCAGTGACACTCACTACAATCAAGAGAAAGCTCTTTCTGGTGTCCGATAGGATCTGTGGGGCTCGGCAGAACTTCAGATTTCTAAAAGGTGTGCATCTGCATAGTCTGGGAATGCCTTTTACAGTGTTCCCCAACCACTGGAGGTACTCCAGAACCCATCACATGGTGAGGATGCAGATTGACCTGTACCCCAACCTGATCTGCTTTTATCAATACTGTACCCAAGCCTGAATACTTACCAAGCCATAAATACAAAGTTCTGAAAGGTGATTGAAACTGTTTACATGCATTTTTGTGTATTCCATGCACTGTAAATGGGTTTGTATATTCTTAAAGTGGAACAAAACATGAGATTTTGACCATACCAGGTTTTGGTCCATTTTCCTGGTGCAACCCAAGGGATGTCCTGTGCCACCCTAAAAACACAGCACATGTGTGGGCTCTCATCTGACCAGCCCTGTGTGTCATGCATTTTAGTGCATAGCATGCAGCATGGAAACAGAGCTAAGGCTTAGAGAAGGGGGGAGTGGCCGTATCCCTGATTCCCATCTGACTGACAAATGCAACTGTGGGTTCTCTAGTGGTATAAGTACTAGAGCATCACACATCCCAAACCAAGATGCCCTGGGGGTAGGAAGTCCGAAAACGTTTTGCTTTGCTTCGACAGGACAGTAACAGACCATGCCATGTTACAGATGTGAACCTGAACACAGGTTAGGTTTGCAGACCAAGGTATAGCACTGTGGCCTGCATCGCTGAGGTTCAGGGTTTGACTCCTGGAAGTTACATAGTTAATACGGTTGAAAAAAGACATATGTCCATCAAGTTCAACCAAGGGTGTTGGGGTAGGGGGAAGTTATTTTTTATTTCATAGGGGAAGCCATTTATTTCATTTTTTGTCTTTATTTTTTTTATTTTTTTATTGATAACCACTAGTAGTAACTGTTAATGTTATTTTCTTCAAAATAAGCATCTAATCCTTTTTTGAAGCTGTCAGCGGTTGATGCTGTAACAAGCTTCTGTGGGAGGCTATTCCATAGATTTATAGTTCTTATGGTAAAAAACGATTGTCGCCTCCGGAGACTAAATTTCTTTTTTTCCAATCGAAGGCAGCGCCCCCTTGTCCTTAGAGAGGATTTTACGTGAAATAGTGTTCCCCCATATTTTTTGTATGGTCCATTTATATATTTATACAAGTTAATCATGTCCTCAGCCGTCTCCTCTCAAGACTAAACAGATTTAATTCTCGTAATCTTTCCTCATAACTAAGATCTTTCATTCCCTTTATTAGTTTGGTGGCTCTCCTCTGCACCTTTTCCATAGTCAGAGCGTCCTTTCTATGAATGGGTGCCCAGAATTGGACGGCATATTCCAGGTGAGGGCGCACCAGTGCCTTGTAAAGAGGCAAAATTACATCTCTATCCCGTGATCCCATGCCTCTTTTAATGCATGATAGTATCTTGGTGGCCTTGGAAGCAGCTGCTTGGCATTGCATGCTGTTATTTAGTCTGTGATCTACTAGTACCCCCAGATCCTTCTCAACAAGTGACTCTCCCAGTTTAAGTGAAAGAGAAAATAGACAGCCAAAGCTATGGCTGCTTACCACAAGAATAAGGCAGACCCCCCCCCCCCCCTTTCCTCAGGTCACAGGCCACAATCATGCTTACTGCACAATCTACAACAGTTGGTGAGCCACTGATCACTGCACCCGGAGATGCAACATGGCAGCTAGGCACTGAACAGATTCTTATTAATATCAGCATGACAGGTTCTCTTTATAGTTTATAGTTCTGTGCCAGAGAGAGTCATGGTTCACAGGAACACTAAACTAACATAACCTACCCCCTTACACAATCAGTGAGCCCTGCTTTAGAGACATACTCAGTCCCCTTTTCCTATTGCAGCTCCGTTTGATGGGGCATGTGAAAGTTATTTTCTACCTCCATCATACGGAGTGCAATGGTCTTGGCTTCCTAAGGATCATAAGTAGGAGAGTATCCCAAATTAGGAATGAAAGAAGAAATAGGGATTTCATACTTGCCCTATCTCTGACAGCCAACAAACTGTAGGCAGTGAAGAGCTTCACTTGATTGGTCAGCTCTCTGGTCCCACAGCCAGACAAAGGTTACTCTGCACCCCTCCTCCCCATGTTCAGTGTGTCTTTGTTTCCAGAACAAGTGAGGAAGTGATAAAGCCTTTATTTTTCAAAGAAAGAAACTGTCCAGAGTTTCATTCTAGATTAGCAGTACCCCGTTTCTCTGAAAATAAGACCTACCCTGAAAGATTTTTCAGCATTCTTTGCTAGTGTGTGAAATATAAGCCCTACCCCAAATATAAGACCTAGTTACAATTCATAATCCAGCTGCTGGGCTGCAGCAGAGGGGCGGAAGCAGCTGTAAAGGAGGGTGAGGACACATCAAGTCACACAGGTAAGCTTGTCTGTCGGGAGTGAAATGTCTGATCTTGCTGGCTCTACCTCAGCCCGACGCCATGCCAGGCACATGGCTAAATCCCCCGCTGCCAGCTGGCTCTGTGCGTGTGTTACTGGGGCTGCTGTACTGTCACCACCAACTTGCCAGCTGGATATAAAACATCCCCTGAAAAAGCCCTAGCACCTATTGTTGGCGCAAAAATGAATATAAGACCGGTCTTATTTTCAGGGGAACACGATACCACAAGACTGTCAGTTTAAAGGCAAGTCACAGACCTCAGGGTACAGTCTGGCCATTTAAAAATGTCTATGGCTACATCTTGGGTAACCTGAGCTAAGCACGCCCGCTATTTTACACTCAGCTCTTGATGAGATTTTCTAACCTGACATATCAATCTTTCTTCCATGACCAAGATTATTCTGGAGACAGGATGTTTTTCAGTGGTCATAGGCCTGTTACAGACCAGACAGAACCACTGACAGTCATAGTCTGCAGTTAATGATTGATCGGGTGACAATCACATTCCTGTTGTAGATCCAAAATGATCCATTGACACTCATGGATGGCAGTTGCTAATTGACTGGGTGACAATCATAGGCCAGTAAAGGCCGATTGTCTCCCCTTGATCGGCAACTGCAAACACATGCCTGTTGCACTTGTTGGCAGATTGTGTGACAACCAATGCGGGTGCAGATCAAGACAGACCCATGGACAATCATAAGGCAGTTTCAAACAGTTGCTAATTGATCACTGGCCTGTTGCAGATCCAGAAACAAAGGCCATTTGCAACTGACATTAAATTGGGTGAGAGTCTCAGGCCTGCCTCAAATCCAAGACAATCATAGGCTGTTTGCAGTGACAGTCATAAATCATTTATAGCTACTGTTCAATTGGGTGACAATCACAGGCCATCTGCAGATCCAGCGACAATCACAGGCCATCTGCAGATCCAGCGACAATCACAGGCCAAGCTGCAGATCCAGTGACAATCACAGGCCAAGCTGCAGATCCAGTGACAATCACAGGTCAAGCTGAAGATCTAGTGACAATCACAGGCCTGTTGCAGATCCAGTGACAATCACAGGCCAAGCTGCAGATCCAGTGACAATCACAGGCCAAGCTGAAGATCTAGTGACAATCACAGGCCTGTTGCAGATCCAGTGACAATCACAGGCCAAGCTGCAGATCCAGCGACAATCACAGGCCAAGCTGCAGAACCAGTGACAATCACAGGCCAACTTGCAGATCCAGCGACAATCACAGGTCAAGCTGCAGATCCAGTGACAATCACAGGCCTGTTGCAGATCAAGTGACAATCACAGGCCAAGCTGCAGATCCAGCGACAATCACAGGCCAACCTGCAGATCCAGTGACAATCACAGGCCAAGCTGCAGATCCAGTGACAATCACAGGCCAAGCTGCAGATCCAGTGACAATCACAGGCCAAGCTGCAGATCCAGTGACAATCACAGGCCATCTGCAGATCCAGCGACAATCACAGGCCAAGCTGCAGATCCAGTGACAATCACAGGCCAAGCTGCAGATCCAGTGACAATCACAGGTCAAGCTGCAGATCCAGCGACAATCACAGGCCAAGCTACAGATCTAGTGACAATCACAGGCCAAGCTGCAGATCCAGTGACAATCACAGGCCAAGCTACAGATCCAGTGACAATCACAGGCCAAGCTGCAGATCCAGCGACAATCACAGGTCAAGCTGCAGATCCAGCGACAATCACAGGCCAAGCTGCAGATCCAGTGACAATCACAGGCCATCTGCAGATCCAGTGACAATCACAGGCCAAGCTGCAGATCCAGCGACAATCACAGGCCAAGCTGCAGATCTAGTGACAATCACAGGCCAAGCTGCAGATCCAGTGACAATCACAGGCCAAGCTGCAGATCCAGCGACAATCACAGGCCAAGCTGCAGATCCAGCGACAATCACAGGCCAAGCTGCAGATCTAGTGACAATCACAGGCCAAGCTGCAGATCCAGTGACAATCACAGGCCAAGCTGCAGATCCAGCGACAATCACAGGCCATCTGCAGATCCAGTGACAATCACAGGCCTGTTGCAGATCAAGTGACAATCACAGGCCTGTTGCAGATCAAGTGACAATCACAGGCCAAGCTGCAGATCCAGTGACAATCACAGGCCAAGCTGCAGATCCAGCGACAATCACAGGCCAACCTGCAGATCCAGCGACAATCACAGGTCAAGCTGCAGATCCAGTGACAATCACAGGCCAAGCTGCAGATCCAGTGACAATCACAGGTCAAGCTGCAGATCCAGCGACAATCACAGGCCAAGCTGCAGATCCAGTGACAATCACAGGTCAAGCTGCAGATCCAGCGACAATCACAGGCCAAGCTGCAGATCCAGTGACAATCACAGGCCTGTTGCAGATCAAGTGACAATCACAGGCCTGTTGCAGATCAAGTGACAATCACAGGCCAAGCTGCAGATCCAGTGACAATCACAGGCCAAGCTGCAGATCCAGTGACAATCACAGGCCAAGCTGCAGATCCAGTGACAATCACAGGCCTGTTGCAGATCAAGTGACAATCACAGGCCAAGCTGCAGATCCAGTGACAATCACAGGCCAAGCTGCAGATCCAGCGACAATCACAGGCCAACCTGCAGATCCAGTGACAATCACAGGTCAAGCTGCAGATCCAGTGACAATCACAGGCCAAGCTGCAGATCCAGTGACAATCACAGGTCAAGCTGCAGATCCAGCGACAATCACAGGCCAAGCTGCAGATCCAGTGACAATCACAGGCCAAGCTGCAGATCCAGTGACAATCACAGGCCAAGCTGCAGATCCAGCGACAATCACAGGCCAAGCTGCAGATCCAGCGACAATCACAGGCCAAGCTGCAGATCCAGTGACACTCATAGGTCTGTAGCAGTTGGTGATAGATCTGGTGACAATAACAGGCCTGTCACAAATCTGCATAGGTCAACTTCCCGGAATGGACCGATCCACTTGCATTAACAATCATCTCATGTTTATGGCATTTTTATTGCCATAGGGAATGTCTCAGAAGTTTCCTCAAATCCTGAGTTGACATAGCAGCGGGCAGTTATCTGGGAAGCTGGTTAGGTTACCCTGCTTGATATTAGGATTACATTTTAGTATTACAGCTAGCCTATAGCACAGGCAGGGCAATGACATGTATTTATGTGTGTCCTCTGGGTCAGTGTGTTGTGTAGGGCTTGCACTTTCCACCTATCAGAGAATAGTCTCTAATATATATATATATATATATATATATATAATTACACACACACATAGAAGCTGAATGGGCAATGTGCTGTACTCACCGGCAGAGCAGCGATGGCGGGTCATGCGGTGTAGCCGGGCATTCTATGGTCAGTAGCACTAGTTCTCAGTGGCGGCTGTAGGTCCTGATTAATTGTAGCTCATTCATACACCCGCTATTGCCGTGTCCAGGTTGGGGTTTCGCCGGCCGGCTGTGCTCCCTGTATGGCAGTGGTGGCGGCGGTGTAACAGGATGCAGTGGGTGAGCTCACAGCCCGGAGTTGCGGAGGGGAGGGGGATGAATGCTGGAGGAACCCCTCTGCATGAATTAGGCGCCGCTGTCCTATGTATGAGCCGCGCTTGCTGTCTCCATGCTTCACCCTCGGACCAGCCTGCAGGAAGGGTGACGTCATCTCACTCAGCGGTTCTGATCGGGGAGGTGGGCGGGGATAGGTCTGTGGGAGACCCCCAAAAGCCACGCCCCGTCCGTATCCGGGCAACCACAGGCTGCTGGTATCCGCCGGCTGCCTGTCCCGTCCCTCCAGCAGGCTGTGTGCTTCCTTTTTCTGGTGTGGCAGCTTGAATGTGGTTCACTCAGACGTTTGGGTGTCTCCAACCAAGGGAATAACTATAGAGGGTGCGTCCTCCCCGGGGCCCAGAAAGTCGGCATCAGAGAGTTGTTGTTATTGGTGTGCAATGTGTACAAAGAGGAGTCACAAGTGGTGTGCCGCAAGGCTCTGTCCTGGGCCCCATTCTTTTTAATATATTTGTAAGTGACATAGGAGAAGGCTTGGTAGGAAAAGTTTGTCTGTTTGCTGATGAAGGTTAGTAATAGGGTGGATATTCCGGGAGGTGTCTGCAACATGGGAAATGATTTAGCTTTACTGGATAGATGGTCAAAACTGTGGAAACTAGAGTTTAATGTCTCTAAATGTAAAATCAGCACTTGGGTAGAAGGAATCCCTGCTCTGAGTACCGTATGGGCAGTACTGTGTTAGCCAGGACCTCGGAGGAGAGAGATTTAGGGGTACTGATTACTGATAGCTGCAAGATGAGTGGACAGTGTAGCCAGGCAGTGGGAAAAGCAAGCAGGATGCTCGGCTGCATAGCTCGAGGCATCACCAGTAGGAAGAGGGAGGTTGTGATGCCGCTGTATAGAGCCCTGGTAAGGCCACAGCTAGAATACTGTGTGCAGTTCTGGAGACCTTACCTGCAAAAAGACATTATTCAAATAGAACGGGTCCAAAGGCCGGCAACGAAAATGGTGGAAGGACTTAAACTTAAAACTTATCAGGAGAGACTTAAAGAACTTAATTTGTACAGTCTGGAGGAAAGAAGGGAGAGAGGGGACATGATTGAGACCTTTAAATATGTGAAAGGATTGAATAAGGTTCAGGAGGGAAGTATTTTTAAAAAAGAAACTTAATGATAGAACAAGGGGGCACAACCTGAAGCTAGTCGGGGGGAAGATCAGGAGCAATGTTAGAAAATATTATTTTACAGAAAGAGTAGTAGATGCTTGGAACAAACTTCCAGCAGAGGTAGTTGAAAAATCAACAGTCACTGAATTTAAACATGCCTGGGATAAGCACACATCTATCCTAAGATAAAGAGTACATACAGTATACACATAAGGGCAGACTAGATGGACCGTATGGTCTCCTTCTGCCGTCAACCTTCTATGTTTCTATGTCAGGGGGCCCCACCCACATCATTGCTGCTCCTCCACCTTGTTTATCAGATTTGCGGATCATTTAGAGAAACAAAAGTACCATTCCTCTCTGCTGTCTTAGTCTTTGGTTGTCTAGCTGTATCCAAAAAGACAGGAGCAAGTTTACTATATGAGCCTTGAAAGGGCCTCATTTAATGTTTCCCCCATCACAATAAGTTACGCCACTTTATCCTAGTAGGGTTGCCACCTGGCACATATATTTTTTTTTTTTTACTGGTAATTTTCATTTGGATCAAAACTCAGGATTTTGACTATCCTGGGTTTTGGTCCTTGCCCCCTAAGCACCTTAATCGGGGATGTACCGCTGGGTGAAACTCCCCAGGTCACCCGATATGACTTACCCTTACCCGCTCTTACAGTGCCTGCGTGGCCTCTCATCCAATCAGTGCACTCGGATCCACTCCTGCCCATTCGTCTAAGAGCCTGTCTAAGCGAATGATCCGAGCACGCTGGCGGCCACATCCCCCGATACCCTCTAACAGGGAACGTGCCTGTGCTGGCCATTCACAAATTCCTGGTGCGGGGACGTGCTCTGCTAAAGGGATAGCGGGGATGCAGCCACTGCTAGACTACAGTAGACATCACTCTTTGATCGTAGTGTGTTGGTGCCCAGAAGTCACAGCCAGTGGCGTTGCTAGGGCTGGTGTCACCCGGGGCGGTAGGAAATGGTGTCACCCCCCCCCCCAATGGTGTCACCCCCACCCCCCCCCCAATGGTGTCAACCCCCCCCCCCAAAGAAAACAAACAAAAAAAAAAGCATTTTTGCCGGCATGGTGGGAGCGGGCCGGCCGGTTCCGCGCTGACAGCGGAACCGGCCGGCCCGCTCTGCTGTCAGCGGAACCGGCCGGCCCGCTCCCACCATGCCGGCATTTTTAAAAAAAGCAAACACTTACCTGCAGGTCCGGAGCGTGGAGGCCGGCGCCGCTCTCAGCTGTCATCTGAGGGCGCGTCATCAGAGGCGCCCTCTGATGACGCGCCCTCAGATGACAGCTGAGAGCGGCGCCGGCCTCCACGCTCCGGACCTGCAGGTAAGTGTCTCTATACCGAGGGGTGACCGGCCGAGAGGTGTCACCCTCTAGGTCTGGTGTCACCCGGGGCGGTCCGCCCCCCCCCCCGCCCCCGGGTCGCTACGCCACTGGTCACAGCACAGGTACCAGCCACTATCGCATCAAAAAGAAAAAGCTGTCTGCAGTTCCAGTCCCCAAATACATAGATACCTACTGATGTGAAGTGATGTGTATGTTTAAAATGGACCAAAACCCAGATTTTGACTATCCTGGGTTTTGGTCCTTGCCCCCTAAGCACCCCAATCGGGGATGTACCGCTGGGTGAAACGCCCCAGGTCACCCGATATGACTTACCCTTACCCGCTCTTACAGTGCCTGCGTGGCCTCTCATCCAATCAGTGCACTCGGATCCACTCCTGCCCATTCGTCTAAGAGCCTGTCTAAGCGAATGATCCGAGCACGCTGGCGGCCACATCCCCCGATACCCTCTAACAGGGAACGTGCCTGTGCTGGCCATTCACAAATTCCTGGTGCGGGGACGTGCTCTGCTAAAGGGATAGCGGGGATGCAGCCACTGCTAGACTACAGTAGACATCACTCTTTGATCGTAGTGTGTTGGTGCCCAGAAGTCACAGCACAGTTACCAGCCACTATCGCATCAAAAAGAAAAAGCTGTCTGCAGTTCCAGTCCCCAAATACATAGATACCTACTTATGTGAAGTAATGTGTATGTTTAAAATGGACCAAAACCCAGATTTTGACTCTCCTGGGTTTTGGTCTTTCCCCTCCACTGTGTGAAACCCCCCAGATGGGCGAGGGAAACTCACCTCTTCCCGGTCCTTCGGCACGGCCGCTCGTCCAATCAGCGTGCTTGAAGCCGCTGACGAAGGCTTGACGTGCTGTCAGCGGCTCCAAGCGCGCTGATTGGATGAGAGGCCGCACCCCCCGCGCACCAGGAGCGCTGGCGGCCGCATCCCCCGCTTACCTCTAACAGGGAGCGTGCCCGCCCATTCACAAATGCCTGGTGCGGGCATGTGCCCTGCTAGACGGATAGCGGGGATGCAGCCGTGGCTTGCACATGCGCCATTGGACCAGGAAGCAAGGTAAGTGTATGGGGCGACCTGGGAGGATTCACACAACGGGGCATCCCGATTTTGAATGCCCCAGGTGGAGGGAATAGATTGGTCAAGGAATCACCAATCGCGCTGGGTTTTGGTCCATTTTAAATGTGGAGAGGAGGAGTAGTGTGTGGGGGGGGGGGGCAGAAAGCTAAAATGGGGGTCTAAAAGACACTATAACTGTCTGATAACTCACCTCCCTGATTTGGGATGCCCCATTGTGTAAAACCCACAGGATCACTAGGAATCTTACTTTCGACACACGTGCATGTGCGGGTGAAGCAACAGTTCTACTCACCTGTTCCATTGCATAACTAGCCAGGAAAATGCCTGCTTCACTCTGATACAAGTGCTATTGATGGCTGGTCTAGTGGGGTGGTGGGACCCTTCTTCCAATCAGTGAGGGGCTAATTGGCTAATCTTTCTAAGCTCATGGCAGCAAAGTGGCACAATCAGCCAGGCAGGCTAAAGAGGACTGTGCAGTAACAGGGACCAGGTGAGGGGTTACCAAAATGCCATTTAGCTATGAGGGTGAGAAGGAAAGCAGGGGCAGATCATGTCGCCATGCAACGGTCACCATAGGGTGCGCCAACAATTCCACATGCGCCTAGGTGCCTGATTCATGTTTTATTAGCGCGCCTGGGGCACATGCGAAGTGCACCCAATGGCTTGCACCCAGAGCAAGAGTGAAATTTTTCCTCAGACAGATGCCTTCCTCCTGAAATTCTGCTGTTTTTAAGCGGGGTGGCTAAGCACTTAAAGCAGGTCAAAACCCACATTTTTAAAGTTTACCAAAACCCAGGATTTTGACTATCCTGGGCTTTGGTCCTTGCACCCCGATCAGAGTTGCCCTGCTGTGTAAAACCCCACAGGTCGCCGAAACCAACTCATCTCTTCCCGGCCCTACGGTGCAACCACGGCCGCTTGTCCAATCAGCTCACTTGGATACGCAGACGTCACACCGTCTATACCTTTGTCTAAGGCGGACGGCTCCGAGGGCGCTGGCGGCCGCATCCCCTGCTACCCTCTAACAGCCATTCACAAAAGTGCAATGCTAGAGGGATAGCGGGGATGCAGCCGCGGCTCTCACATGCGCCATCGGATCGGGGAAGAAGGTAAGTGTATGGAGCGACTTGGGGGGTTTCACACAGTGGGAATTGATCGGCTTGGGAATCTTATAGATTCCTGGGCCAATCGCAGTGGATTTTGGTCCACTTTAACTAGCAACCCCTGAATTGCTCCCCCCATGAAGAGCACCTTTTGCCAATTTTTAGTGCTCCTGCTTTAATCCAAGATAATGGCCCCTGTTTCAGCTGTAAAGCTCCGCCTCCTCCATTCATTGCCCAAACCCAAGAAGGGATCCCACAAATCCCAACAAAACCAACCCCAATGGACTAAGTGGCACCACTATATTATTTTACAAAAATTATAAACCACTTTAATATTTCATATATATACAATGAACAATAAACATCTTAAAACCAGATTTAAAAAACATAAACACAATAAATGAAAATGAGGAAGGGGACACATGAAGAGGAGGGGGGTGGGAAAGGGCTAATATATACAGTAATGGAAATAAAAGAAATAAAGTGCTGCTTAGCCCAATATATATGCCATGATTACTTTACATTACCTAGTGTCTGTGCAGGGCTGGCAATATAAACCACAAGTCATCCACACAAATTAAACCAAACTGTGAAAACCAAATTACAAAAGCAAGTGCCAATAAAGTTAATTACTATTCATAAATACTAAACAATTGTACCTAAATCCCTAACCCTACCCGGGGTTTGCCATCTCGCTTGCCATCTCGCAGAGAGGGAAAGCAAAAAAATCAGTGTTCCAGAACGTTTCAGAAAACAAAAATACCCTGCAAGGAGGAAGGTCCTGTTAGGCACGTACTCTCTCTCGCATATAAGGTGCTGACCAGCCCAGAGGACGGCGAGGCGCCACCCTTCATCTCAAAATGGGAGGAGTCCTTGGGCACTTCCTTCACCCCCAAACAATGGACCAAGATAGTCAGACTGGCACACGAGACAGCTAAATGCACCAAATACAAGGAGTGCAATTATAAAATCTTGACTGGGTGGTACAGAGTCCTAGTCAAGCTTAACAGCTGGTTTCCAGAGGTGTCTCCTCTTTGCTGGCGATGTGGACAGGAGAGAGGTGACCTCTTACACATTTTCTGGTCTTGCCCAGGTGTGCAAAAATTTTGGTCCGTGGTTAAGGAAGTTATGGAAAGGGTGGTGGGGGAGGGGCTCCCGGGGGACCGGCGTTCTTCCTTCTCCACCACTCGGAGATACCGGAAATCCATCATGGGACAGCTAATTAATGCTGCGAGGGCTTGTATCCCAGTACTATGGAAGAGATCAGACCCGCCCAGCGTTGCAATCTGGCTTACGAAGGTTTCGGAAATTCAGAGGTTTGAGGGAATTATTGCTGAACGCAACGAAGCCTCTGAGGCACACCGCCTCATGTGGGGGGATTGGGATGCTTTTACTTTCTCGCCAGCATATAAGGAGTTGGTGGAGGCAAATCAGTAGGGGCGATTCTAACACATGGTGCTGTGTTTTGCTCTTCTTGTCTTCCTTCTTTATTTTTTTCCCACTTTCTTTCTGCTTTACAGGTCGCTTCGGGTCTTGAATTGGAGACCAGGGGGAAGTGAGAGAGAGTCTTGGACTCTTACCGCTTGGTGTTGCTAATAGAGAGGGGGTGGGCGGCCCCCAAGACTCATGGACCTTGCGGCTGCAACTCTGGGGCGTCCTGTCCGTGGGGTCGGGGGGCACGCTAGGATGGTAGCCCCCGTAAAAGTATATTGTAAGGAGACTGGGCGCCGAGACAAGCTGAATAACAAGACACGCGGAAGCTTACTGTTTGACTTTCTCTTTATTAAGATTGTAGTTCTGATTGCTGTCTCTGTTATTACTTATATGTCCATATATTACATGTATGTTGTTATATCCTGAAAACGTATAAATAAAGAATATATAAAAAAAAAAGAAAACAAAAATACCTATTTCTTGTTCTAGACCCTAAGAAGGGATTATCGACAGGTACTATGGCCAAATGTATTTCACAAGTTCGGTGGGTTTTGGTCTGCTTTAACTGGTTCCAATGACCCCCCATGATTCTCCCCTTTCTTTACTGTTCCTCAATTGCGATTTTGTCTCTCCAGCTTCTCTGTTTTATTCAAACCTCTATTCTCTATTTTGGAGTTGACGGGCAGGCTGATTCGTTACTAGTGCCAGGTAACAGCAGATAAGGGTCTGTACTGCGGCGCTAAGAGCGACCGCTAGTGGTCGCACTGATAGGCCGTGAACCGCTATTACAGAGTGCCTCAGTTGCTGTAGTAACATTGCCGGCATTGATGAATTTGATGTGTGAGTCGCTATAACACCAGTACAGAGCTATATGAGAGTGAACGGTAGCGACTGGTCAGTGTGAGCGACTCAAACCATATTCATAAAAAAAAAACAGCCTCACACAGCACCAGAGCTCAAAATTGTGCCGCTGTAGCCCAGAGAGCCAGAAGCTGTGTGATTAAAGTCAGTTGGACACATATCCACTAGTAACAAAGCGAAAACACATGGAATTACATGGTTATTGCATTGTAACATGAACACTTTAATACCAGACATGTAATGACAATTCTGTATAAAAAATCAAAAAAGTTTTCAAAAATTTATTTAAATAGACCAGGAGAGGTCACACAATGATTTGATACAAAACAAAAAAAAATTATTGAAAGAAAACCCTGTTTAAACAGAAGAAAAGAAATGTCCATTTGAAATGTATGGGAGAGCAACAGGTAGTGACAGGTAATACCAGGCGCTCTGGAAGCCGCTGAGCTGTCTGTGATGATGAATCAGTCGCTACGTGTCGCTGTAAGAGGCGCTCACCAGATTCGCTTTCATAAATGTGGTATTGCGTGCAACGGCTGGAGGTACACCTAAAACACAGAGGCTGGAGAAACAAAATCGCAACAGTAAAGAAAGAGGAGAAATATTTAGGTGTCATTTATTTATAGTTGTTTATTTCTCCTTATTTTTAGGTGTCATGTTTTATTGGAGATATCCTGATTCCAGGTCACCTCCAGCGTTGTCTGTGTTCTCTTTACCGCTCCCTGCCCTGTTTTTCTTATAAGTGCTTAACAATTGTGCTATTAATGTTTTTTTTTCTCTTAATTTTTGACTTTGACAACTTTTAACCTTTTTTTTTCTCACCAAACCCCCAAAAAAGAAAAGATTACTAAAAAAAACTTACGTCTGACACTTTCATTGCTAAAAAACATGCAGGATGCTGCCGACATGTGTTTTAGGAATGAATTAAGCCTGTTAGTTAGTGAAGTCGGCGGTTTACTTCAGCTTTTTGGATGAAAATCACTCTTAAAATGTATACATTTGCGCCCGCTTTTCTGCCCTCGAAACACCCCATAAAACAGTTGCCAATTTGCGCTTGTGGAAAATTACAGGTGCAAGTTTCCACATTGGCACACGATCGGGCGCAAATTTCCGCCTTAAAAATTGCATTTCAAATTTAGACAACCATGAATTAGAAGGAAGCCCAAGCACGTCTTGGCGCTCCAAAAAAGTGCGCAAATGCACAGGCGCACGACCATGAATCGAGTCTCATGTAGCAGTGTAAATCTCTTTCCTACATGAAGGGAAAGGACAGATTGAAAGAAGCTGCATGTATGATTTGACAGTTAGGCAGTTGCAAATAACAGTTGGAGAACAATTTGAATTGCTGGCTGGGAGCAGTGTAGCATTTTAACACAAAATATGCATGAGGTCACGTATGAAAGCTATGCCCAAGGGGGTCTCTTCCAAGTCACACAGCTGACAGGAAGACATTCATGAGCATTATATGAATTGCACGTTCCTTGAAATGACACATGGAAACACACAGGGTGGCAACTGTCACTAGGACCATGGCCCCCGAGGATAGTGCTGTGACTACATTTCAGCAAAGCCTGTTTCATTACCCCAAACGAACACTGCTCTTTGGTTTGCTGATGACTCAGAAGCCACCTCGAAGTGTGTAATAGTGTAGAGGCATTAAAGATCCAGTGTGTAATAAATGGTTTATACATATAGGAAGTGCTTTAGAAGTGCAATTCTCCAACAGTTACTTACACATCATTTTTCTTACTTCTATCTTTTGTTTCTGTTTTGATTGTTTCCTCCCAGTGAATCTGAATGTGAGAGATAGTGGGATCTCTCATGCAATTTTTTTACAACTCGCATGAGAGTTTTTAATTTGACTCTTGCATAAGCAGGAGTAAAAAGCTGCATATTACTAAAAGTAGAGCTACATATTTCCCCAGCTTTCAAAAGGGGTTAGAGGAGATTAAAGCGGTCCTTCACTTATATGTTTCCCACACCCTGTACATACAGATTGTTCACATTAAAAATCATCTTACCTGCATCTACTCCATGTTATGAGCCTTTAAACATCCAAGATGGCAGTTCATGGAACATCAGGCAGCCTGCAAACAGGAAGTGCCTTCTGACTGTGCTTTTCTGCATTCTGGGATTGCTGACCTTTTCCTGTCCCCATCTCTGCTCTGTCTGAGCAAAGCACAGCTATAACCCACCTCCCTGTACTTTATCCCACTCTCCTCTCCTCAGTAAGTGTAATGCTTCTGAATCAAGATGGCGGCGCCCGTATCCTAAAGTCCTGAACAGAGTTGCAGCCCAGTGGGGAAAAAATAATAAGCAAGTGACTAAAAACCTAAAATATATTACGGTAATTTTAGATGCTTGGGAATCGTTTTATAAGGGTTTTTCAATAAATGATGGTGAAGGTCCGGTTTAACACATGGCTATACTGGACCAACAGCCTGGCACAATCGGAAAAGAAACATAGCGGCCATTTTGGAGCTTCCTCTCCCAGTATCTCTGCCACACTGCTGCCTGGATTCAACTGACATTACTGAAAATCAACAGTTTTGTATTGTTAGACACCCTTTCCTGCCCAGGATACTCCCCCAATCTGAAACAGCATTTTAGGAGATTTTCAGATAAAATGCAACTATGCCATGGGCTGTACACACCTTGCAGTTTTTCAAGAGAAAGTACTCACCTCAAGCTTTCTAGGCGTACCAGACTTGTTGATGTGGCCACAGTTTTCTGGAAGCAATCCCTCAATGAATTCTTTGGTTGCACAGAGTTTTCCTAAATAGAATAAAAAAGCAGAATCAAAGCCACATTTTTCTAAAAAAAACTATATGCAAACAAGAAAAAACAAGTTAAATCTGAAGAGCAAGGTCCCCCGAGCAGAACAATACTCAACATGCATAGGTACTGTCAAGGGAAAAGTTGCCAATCACCCCAATGTAAAGCATGTGTGTAAGGGTAATTTTACTTGAAAATTTCATCTCTGCAGACAAAGTGCATACCTTGCGCTTTTTCTACCAAAACAACCTTACATTTGGAATACCCCCCACAAACCATATACTCCCTGAAATATGCTTTCTAAGCGTACCCAGCTTGTTGTAGTGAGCTCATCTTTCTGGAAGTAATCCCTCTAAGAATTCTTGGGTTGCACAGGGTTTCCCTAAAAGCATAATATAAAACATTTTCCTAAAATATAAATATGCAAACAAGAAAAAACAAGATAAATCTGAAAGCGCAAGGTCCCCCGAACAGAACAATACCCAACATGCATAGCTACTTTTAACCCTTTTAATTGCCAGCCTACTTGACATTTTGACACCCTCTGTTAACAGGTAATTTTTTACCATTTTGCGCTGTTTAACTGTGATTTTTGCAGTAATTTCCAGGAATTTGTTTTTGCAGCAAAGTTTAGGCTTTAACATGAAATGTCTTGTTTGTAATTTTTCTACTATTTTTAAAAATATTTTTGAATAAAAAAACAAAAATAAAATTGTTATCTTTATTTTAAATAAAACAATGATTTTATTAAAGAACCATATTGCATGTGAAAGCCCCATTTCTCCAAATTACAACGTCACCACATATGTTTCAGTAGCCCCCATTCTTGCCCAGGAGACCCCCCAAACTGAAAAGAGCACTTTTTAGGATTTACAAATAAAACTACTATCCACACTATAAAGGGTTAAGCAAACAAAAAATCGGCTTAGGGTCCCCCCTTCCTGGGGGACCTAATTTTTGGGGAATTTTAAGGGTTAATAATCCACAAAAAATGACTTGGGGTCCCCCCTACCCAGCATAACCAGGCTAGGGACCAGATATGCAGGGCTTGTAGAACAGTGCGGCTACAAAGCCAAATGGCCCGGGCACTTCTGCCCCCTAGGCTTTGGGGAGGCAGGTAATTAAGGGGGCCGGGGGCTAATGGTGGGTCACCCGCTAGCCGCAGGTGACTTGCCAGCCCCTGAGCTCTGGGAACTGGTATAGGGGTCCCGTGGATCCCTTACCAGTTCACAAAGGGTTAACAGTAAAACAAAGGCACCACACAGAGTAAAAACAACATTTATTCGTTTTTTTTTCTTTACTCACCTCCAATCCTCGGTGATCGGTGGCAGGGGGGCTGGGGAGGCAAGAGATCACAGCCCCTCGCTCCTCCAACCCTCCCACCACCTGGCTACTAAGCTTTGTGGATGAAGCCATAGATTATGTTATCTGCCCGCCCACAAAAGGCGGGGCTAGCATCCGTGTGATTGGGGAAGTGTTGGAGAGGGCCTATTTCACCCTCTCCTGACCACGGCAGAGCTTCCCCCCCCCAGAGAAGAGGAGACCCTGCGGGAGGGATCACGACTGTGGGTGAGTAAATGTGATTTTATTTATTTTTTTTTAGAGTTAGCAGCATTGGTCGGCCGAAGCACGGGGGGGGGGGGCTCTATTCCGGGCGCTCTCCTGAAGCCAGAGGAGCACCTGGGGAGGGGGGAATCGGATAGCCCCCAGGTGAAGGGAAGACCTGGCTGGATTGAGTTCGGGGTCAGGTAAGTTTTTAACTTGTATACTTTTTGTTCTGTGGGGGTTTAAAGTCAGCTCCGTGAGACTCATGTAGCTGCCACTAGAAGGGTTAAAGCGCACCAAAACTCATGGAACTTGTGAAATACATTTGGCCAACGCCCCTGCCGATATTCCCTTTTTAGGGTGTAGAACAAGAAATTGATATTTTTGCTTATCGAATTGTCCTGGAACACAGTTTTTTTTGCTGTCCCTCAGTGTGACAGTGGCCCAGAGGACCTACCTTTCCTGTACAGGTCCCGATGTCCTTGCAGCCAGACAGCCGACTGATGTCGACTGTGCAGTTGCTTCTGCAAGTCGCTTCTAGGTTCATGGAGCGGCGGAATCTGATGCGTGTTACTGGCCAATGTCAACAGTTTCTTACCTCTTCGAGTGGCGACTTGCGTTGGTTGATGCCGTTGCCTGCTCCCACACCAACCACTCACTGTGCCATCTGCTTCTGGTGTTTGGAAAGCAGGCTGCTCTCTGTGAGGGGCCACCTCACCGGGAGGGTCAAAGTCTGCACTCTTGAGGATTGTAGGATACATACTCCCAGGTGCAGCAAGATGGCGGCGTAGGCGTGAGATGTCCAGGAGCATAATTCTGGGTGTAGCAAGATGGCGGCGTGGAAGCAAGATGTTCGTGGGGCGGCGGGATGGTAAGGTGAGAAAGTCATTAATAAGCACGCAGCAGTTTGCATGCTTATTAATTACCTTTTTGTTTTGTTTTTATTTAAAAGTAAAAAAAAAATAGACTGTTGGTCCACTTTAAGGTCATTTGGGCCGGGTGTAAGACACTCCAGCCCATGTTCTACCCCTGCAATGCTATAGCCTCAACATCATGGATATGGGACCATCCCCACCTCCGCCACAGTATCTTTCCCTACAATACTAAAGATTCACCACCATTTCATAGCATATCTCTCTCTGCCCATGATCTGTTCCTGCAATGCTATAGCATTAGCTGATCAATGTACGCATTTATCGCCTGAGCTGTTTCTTGGGGGTGTGGCTAAAGAGCTGTGAGAAAACGTGAATCACGCGTGCAGCAGGAAGCATGCTTCTGTAACTCACCATGGCTACTAATCATTTTCCTGTCAGAAGCAGCGTTAGAAATCGGCCCCAGTACATACTAGGCCCCAGTAGCCAGCTGGCAGTGTTGGCACTAGGAGTGTCCTCACTCATGGGGAGCCGGCAGCCATCTTTCTGTGGCCCTGGCTGGGGCAGATTAGATAAGGATTGTAGGCCTAGGTGAGTTGCAGCAGATTCATACTGCTGCACCCTTTAGGTGAAGTGGGTTGATGGACAGCCTTTCCTTGTTCGGTCCGAACGCCGAACTCAAACACGGATTTCAGGCCAAGGTCTGTGTTCGGGTTTGGGAACTCGAACTCATAAAATTCGATACAAACCCAGACATTGCAGTTCGGGTTCACCCATCACTATATATGAACACTGTTTCTTCTAAGGATGTTAAAGTGGACCAACACCCAGGGGGGATCGGCCGATCCGATCCCTCCCTGCGGGGAATCCAACATGGGGATGACCCGCTGTGTGAAACCCCCCAGGACGCCCCATTCACCTTACCTGCATCCCGATCCAACGGCGCTTGCCCAGGCTGAGGCTGCACCTCGCAGTTCTCTCTAGCAGGGGGCACTCCCATGCTGTGGTTGTACGTCGCTTGGACGTGCATACCACAGCGGCTCCGAGCGCGCTGATTAGACGAGCGGCCGCGCATGCGCCGAAGGAGCAGGGTGAGGTGAGTTTTATCGGGCGTTCTGGGGGGTTTCATGCAGCGGGGCATTCCCGATCGGGGTGCCCCACTGAAGTGGACCAAAACCCAGGATAGTGAAAATCCTGGGTGTTGGTCCACTTTAAGGATTAAATTAAATTACATCAAGTGAAAGAAAAATCAATGGGCATGTACAAGCCTTGCTTTTCATTTACAATTCATTTAACAGGATGGAAACATTGGCAATGTACATGTCATTAAAGCAGACCTAAGAAAGACCCTGCCAACTTTGTGCCAGAGAGGGTCCTGGTCTGTGAAGGCTGAGCCACACATACACCATGGGATCAAATCCTCAGGTGAGTATTTTGAACACAGAGCCTGGCATAGAGAGCGGGGAGCAGCTTGCATCTCTAGTTTCCCTCAAGCAGCAGCACTTCAGCAAGGAAAGATGGAGATGTGGCCTGTGCATGAGCCATGGGATCACATGTGAGGCAAGTATATCAGTGACCCTGAGTGATTTCACACAGTGGGGTATCCCACATTGGGATTCCCAAGAGATAGGAAATCAGCAAGCCCTGATGTATTTTAGACTTCAAACACATTTTTTTATATTGGAGGTACCCCACTGGCTTTGAGTTCATCACCCCACAGTAGGCTGGTAATAAGTAAACGCAGGGTTGTGCTGGGGGTCCGCCATCATGCAGTCCCGCACATGGCGCCTTCCATCATAAGGCTGGCCCTGATAGGGGGCACATGGCACTGCAGTGTGCAGCTGTTTACCGGTACTCCTGTAAGAGAGAGGAGTCTATTAGAGTGCCACAGATAAGACTTTCCCTGGCACAAGGTTGCTAAAGAGTGTACATGTCCTGGCCTTGCTCTTGCTAAGGATTTTTTGGGAGCTGGTAATAGTCTTTTTTCAAAAATCCCCTTCCTATACCAAATTCCCAACGATCCTGCCTTCTTCCTCCTGCATGACTGCAGAATTCACTTTAAAGTGGACTAAACGCACCCTGGAGACTATGAGACTTACTCCCTCCCCTTGGCCCATCCCGAACTAGGATGCCCCGCTGTGTCAAACCTCCCAGGGCGCTCAATAATCTTACCATTCCTCCTAGCCTACGGCGCCAGAGCAGCCGGCATCACTCGCCTCCCCTCTCAGCTGTGCGCGGCTCCGCCCACCACAACTGAATGGCTGTTTGTGGCCACGCTTAACTGCAGGGAGTTGAGTGATGCCATGCAAATGCGGCTAGGATTCCATTCAGCTTCTCTAGCTATTCACTTTAATATGCGCAGCGTGAGAAGCTGATTGGACAATCGGCTGTGCCTGCGCTGTGGGATCAAGGAGAGGTGAGTGAGCTCGGCGTTCTGGGGGGGGTTTCACACAGCAGGGCATCCCAACCCGGGGGAAGGACCAAAACCCAGACAGTGAAAATCCACTTTAACACCTACAAGAAATTCTTCTTCATTAAGTGACTGCTGCCTGGTCATGCATTACAGTCAATGTGGAAAAAATCTAACTTGTGGATCAACAGAGTCAATGACAATATGTATAAAGAGGACCTTAAGTCTGAGCTTTCTTGTAGGACACAATCCTTTAGGAAGAGTTGGTTTTGTTGGAGGACGTTCCTACTGTCCTTGAATTATCAGTCTTAGCAGAAAGCTATCTTTTCCTATTGATACATTAGGTTAGGTCAGTTTCAGTCTGGGCTCCTCCTCCCCTTCCCTAAATTCCCTCATTGTTCTTGTCTCCCTTACTATCAGCAATCTTCTGGGGAGGGGCAAGGTTTTCTGTTTGGAGATTGTAGAGGTCCCACCAGGCAGGACAGATGTTCTTTTAGCTCTGGAAATGTGCTCTGTTGTATAAACTGCTGGATCCGTATTTGCTGGATAAGAGGCCAAACTTCCACTTTGGTCTGTCATTGTCTTCCTTACATTTGAGTGCTATCTTCTGATGACTGTTAAAGTGGGCCAAAAGTCAAAATCCTGAGTTTTGGTCCTTGCCCCCGGGGGCCCCAATCGGGGATGTCCCACTGTGCGAAACCCCCAGGTCACCCGAACAAACTCACCTCTTCCCAGGTCCTACGACATATGTGTGGACACTCGTGCAATCAGTTCGATCTGACCCGCTCGAGCCCCTTTTTGGAGCACGCTGACAGCTGCATCCCCCGCTACCCTCTAACAGGGAACGTGCCCGCGCCAGCCATTCACAAATGCCTGGCGCATGCATTGTTTCCTGTTAGAGGGATAGCGGGGATGCTGACGCTGCTCGTGCATACGCCTTTGGACCGGGAAACAAGGTGAGTTTATGGGCGACCTGGGCAATCTCCATAGTTTTGGTCCACTTTGGTCCACTACTTATAAATAACACTCAATAAAGTGTCATTTTGTATCTATTTTTGTCACTGTTTATGTATCCTACAAACTTAGTATTGATTTGTTTCCCTGGTCACTAAACTTCGCTCCTCATGCCCAAGCGACAAAACAGGTAATGCCGGAAGCCACCGACAGCAATAATAACACAATTATTAATATTATTATAAAGCACTATTATCTTCCACTGCACTGTACAAGGTGGAATTACAAACAGGGTAAAATACATAATGCTACTAAAATAAACTAGGAGACAGTGCCCTGCCTTTGTGGACTTACAATCGGACATCAAACTGGTCCTAAGCCATCCCTGCTCTGTTCAAAGTGGAAACTTTTTATTATTAAATGCATTGCAAGGTTGCCTTCTCTGCATCAGAGCCGACAGGAAACAGCGCCTGTTTTTTTTAATCATGATACGTTGTTTTAAGGAACTGATACACTGCCACCTACTGTTGTGTTTTGGTGTTGTAGATTTTAGAAAAGTTACTCAGACAGCCCTGTCCAGGCAGGAGAAAAGTGACTTAACCCCTAGTCTGGATGTTCTATATTATGGAGTCCTGGCTACAGTTCTCCAGGTTTGGCACTGTCAGTTATCGGGCCGACAGCACACTATTCACATGGCCTCCCTCAGGCATACCTTCCAATTGTCCCTGATTTGGAGGGACTGTCCCTTTTTTGAGTCAATCCTGTCCCTGGTTGTTCTTTGAGGTGTAACATGTAGATCTGCATCAATAAATTACTCATTTGCCTATTCAAAGTGCTCATATTGTTTTAACTGTTACAATCTATCTCAGTGGTTCTCAACCTTTCTAATGCCGTGACCCTGCAATACAGTTCCTCATGTTGCGGTGACCCCAAACCAAAAAATAATTTTGGTGGCTACTTCAAAACGGTAATTTTGCTACAGTTATGATTCGGAATGTAAATACCTGATATGCATTATGTATTCTCATTGCTACAAATCAAACATAATTTAAACATAGTGATTAATCATAAAAACAATATTTAATTATATGTTGAGAAATATTTATTACTAATTCCAATAAATAACATTTCACCATGACATAGCATGTGTCGGAAACTGTAATTTCTCCGCCTCTTATTGAAATTAATAGGCGGATTGTGTGGTAACTCGAGATTCTCGGGAGCTCTCTTCCACAAAATCCGCCGAACTCACAATGAAATCAATAGAAGGCGGATTCAATGCCGGAAACCGCTGATTTCAGCAGTTTCCTCATTCAGAATATGGGAAAATAGTGGGAGATAATTATACATTGGGCAACAATGTGAACTACATCTTATTGTGGTCTCTTATAGTATAAGACCGATGTAGTTCACACTGTGTAAATGTATGGTGCTTTGTGTAAGTGTAATGATTACACACAAAGCACCTTACACTTACACAGTATTGTGTGTATGGTGTGTGTACTGTTTTTACATTATTAACCTTTTTTACACCAGCAGGCTGTCTCGCAGGCTCTCTTGCCTCTCCGCCTCCTAGGCTTCTGTCCTCCTGCGCTTGCTGCGTCCACCCACTGATGACGCCAGCAAGCGTCGGACACACGTAATGCGCTGCTATGGACTGTGGAGCGTCCCCCCCGCTTCCCCCGCCCCTTAGGCCCCGGACGGATGATGCAATCACATCTGCGCATGCACGCAGGCATTCAGTTTGGAACGCGCATCCATAACGGCGTGCGTTCCAGCTGAATAGTGCTGCTGCAGACGGTAGCGCGACTTCTCAGCGGCTAAAGCCATCGGAAATATGTATTTTCCAATGGCTTTAGGCGACCCCTGTGTTTTGGCCGATCGACCCCCGCCGGGGGCCCGACCCACAGGTTGAGAACTGCTGATCTATCTTCTAGCCGTACCTCAATGAGGGGTGTGGCTTAATTTAGCAATTGGCCCTCTTTCCAAACCCTAAAAAAATTGGGAGGTATGTCCCTGCTGGCTCCCTTGTTGATTGGCAGCAGGGGGCACATCATGTGAGCATTGCCGAGCACACCGATTTAATTTGAAGCCGGGAGCTGACTGTGGAATCGAGCCTGTGGGCTGTCAGGTAAGTGCCTTTTCTTTTTTTCTCTTGCCTAGACTGTCTCTAATCAAACAAAAAACTCCCAATATTACCATATCACTACTCATAACAGGCATGTTAAATGACATAAATAGTTCCCTGCTCTCCATTGAAAGTCCTTTCTCCTGCCAGAAGCCTGGTGCTGTATATGCAGCTGCAATGACTTGGCAGGGGAGTAGGCTCATTCGTCAAGCAATTTAGACTTTAGGTCCACTTTAAAGCGGATGGAAAATTATTTTTCCACCCCTGGCCCCACCTCAGGCGCTGCTGGCTCACCGGTGGCTTTTCCTCCGCCGAAGCGCACACATCCAGGGGCGAACCTAAGGGGGTTTTCTTTTATTTATTTATTTTTAAATATAATTTGTGTTGTGCACTCTCCTGGTACAATAGTTTGATATACCTTCTGCATACTATATATATATGTATATATATATACACACACACACACACACACACACACACACCAAAAAAGCGATCACATGTGCACACCATAGACATGAAAATATGTAACACATGACTTGTATTTAGGCTTTGAACAAAAAAATAAGATTAAAAATGACATTTAAATACATATTGTAATACAGAGGTGACCACTATGAGAGACTAACACTTTCCAAAGAAAATAATCTTATACAGGCAGCAGTGTGTGACATGTGTAACAAGACGAATGTAACAAAAAAAAAAGATACATTATGGGCCTTATTTAAAGCGGACCTTCAGCATCATTTAATGAAAAGCCTAAACCCTTAAAAAAATAATACCTTAGCATCTAAAATTAATATATGTATTGTTTTTAACTCAACGCAACTCTTTTCAGCACTCTAGGATATGGGCGCCGCCATCTTGGCTCAGTAGCATCACATACTTAGGAGAGGAGAGGGGTCAAAAGTGCAGGGGGGTGGGGTTACAGTTGTGCTTTGCACAGACAAAGTAGAACTGGGGTCAGGAAAAGGACAGATTCCCAGAATGCAGAGCGACACAGTCAGAAGGCATTTCCGGTTTGCAGGCAGCCTGAGACTCCACGGGCCGCCATCTTGGGTGTTTAAAGTCTCAGAAAATGCAGTAGATGCAGGTAGGATGATTTTTAATGTGGACAATCTGTATGTAGAGGGTGGAGGAAACATATAAGATAGGCTCTTATTCAATGTGAAGGTCCGGTTTAAGAAGCGCTAACACCATGTAGTACCACATAGCATCATGTGAACGCCAGGCGCAGTATGTGAAAACCATATATATGAAAGTCAAACTGGTGAGCGCCTCTAATAGCATCATGTAGCGTCACATGTATCGCTAGCGGTGACTCAGTGGAAAGCGCCGGTGCTGCATGTTCAGCAGCGCCACGTAGCACCTGTTGCTCAGTTGCATTCGCCCATACAATTCAATGGTCTTTCATTTATGTATAAACAGAGATTAGATCCACTTTTTCCCACTATTTTATCATACCAAAATGATTGTTTTGGCTCTCCTGGCCACCAACCAAAGTCTTATAATGTCATTGTGGAACCAAACCCATTATTTTGACTATCCTGGGTTTTGGTCTTTGCCCCCCAGGCACCCCGATTGGTAATGTCTCGCTGTGTGTAACCCCCAGGTCACTCAATCTCACTCACCCTTCCTTGGTCCTATGGCACATGCGCAGCCTCTCATTCAATCAGCGTGCTCAGATCCGCTTCCGCCCCTTTGTCCAAGAGTTCGTCTAAAGGGACCGAATCCAAATTCGCTGGCGGCTGCATCCCCCACTATAACAGGGAGCGTGCCCGTGTCGGCCATTCACAAATGCCTGACGCAGGCACACTCTCTGCTAAAGGGGTGGTGGCGATGTGGCTGCTGATCACACATGTGCAGTTGGATCAGGAGAGAAGGTGAGTTTTTGTGCGACCTGGGGGAGCGAGTATGTCCAGGGTGGGTTTTGGTCCATTTTAATTTTTTTCTATTTATGTCAGAATTGTATGTGTAGGTCTGCCATTGCAGTGTCAGTGTTACAGTGTAGAAACAATGTCATTCCATGCGTTTTCGCTCTGGTGCTGGTGTATATGTGTTCAGAAACAGCGTCTGGCACTCATCCGTAGATGTCACTCTCATCTACCCCCTGCAATGTCCTCTACCCCCTGCCACTGTCATCTATCCTCTTCTGCTGTCCTGTACCACTCACTAATCCCTCAACCCCCTACCACTGTCCTCTGAAACTCACCTAACCCCCTGCTGCTGTCCCTTTGCAAATCACCTAACCCCTCAACCCCCTACCGCTGCCCTTTACCCCCTGCTGCTGTTCTCTATCACTCACCTAACACCTCCACCCCATGCTGCTCCCCTCCACCACTTACCTAACCCCTTCATCCCCTACCGCTGTCCTCTAGTACTCACCTAACCACTCCACCCTCTGTCGCTGTCCTCCACCACTTACCTAACCACTCCACCCCTTGCCGCTGTTCTCTACAACTCACCTAACCCCTCACCCCCCTGCTGCTGCCCTTTACCCCCAGCTGGTGTTCTCTATCACTCACCTAACCCATCCACCCTCTACTGCTGTCCTCCACTGCTCACCTAACCCCTCCAGCCCCTGCCGCTGCCCTTTACCACCAGCTGCTGTTCTCTACAACTCACCTAACCCATCCACCCCTTACCACTGTACTCTACTGCTCACCTAACCTCTCAACCTCCTGCCGCTGCCCTCTACCATTAACCTAACCCTTTTATCCCCTGCTGCTGTCTGTCCTGCACCACTTTTCTAACCCTGTCACCCCATGTCACTGTCCTTTACCACACACCTAGCCCATTCCCCCCCTGCCGCTGTCCTCTAACACTCACCTTACCCCTTCACCCCCTGCCACTGTCTTCTAACAATCAGCTAACTCTTTCACCCCCTGCTGCTGTCCTCCACCACTCACTTAACCCCTTCACCCCCTGTCACTGTCTTCTACTGCTCACCTATCCTCTCCACCCTCTGCTGCTGTCCTCTAGCACTTACCTAATTCCTCCAACATCTGACACTGTCCTCTACCACTCACATAACCCCCACCCCCACGCTGCTGTCCTCCACTACTTACCTTACTATCCACCTCCTGCCACCATCCTCTACTTCTCACCAAGCCCCTCCATCCCCTGCCTTATTCCTCCCCCACTTGCCTAACCCCTCCACCCCCTGCTGCTGACCTTTATCACTCACCAAACCCTTCTACCAGGTGATGCTGTCCTCCACTGCTCACCCAACCCCTCCATCTCCTGTCTCCTCCTCTACTTCTCACCTAACCCCTCTATCCCCTGTATCTTTCCTCCTCCACTTACCTAACTCCTCTACCCCCTGCCACTGTCCTCTACCACTCCACTTACCCAACCCCTCCACCTAGTGCCCCTGTCCTCCACTGCTCACCTAACTCTTACCCCTGCTGCTGTCCTCCATCACTAAGTTAACTCCTCCACCCCTTTCCACTGTCCTTTACTGCTCACCTAACCCCTCCACTGTCCTCTAGTGCTCACCTAACCCTGCGCACCCCCTTTGATCCATCACCTAACCCCTCCACCCACTCTCACTGCCCTCTACCACTTACGTAGCCAATTCCCCTGCCACTGTCCCCTTCAACACACCTAACCTCTCCCCCCGGCAACAGACCCGTGCCTACCTGGCAGAAGGCTCAGCAGCAATGGCCCAGCAGCAGAATGGGAGGGGGAACAACTGGAGGACCAGACGGAGGCAGAAAGTACCAGAGGGCAATCAGCAGCAAAGAAGTCTGGAAGACTGACAATAAGGATCTGGAAGTGGTGGCGAGTATTGAGAGGCTGACCCACAATGCAATATCCTTGTGATTGATTTTGCCTCTCTAGCAGGGCATCCCAATATAATAATTCTTACCTTGTCAGTGATGGCGCATGCACATCCTATCCTCCAATCAGTGGCTAGTGCTCCATTCAGCTTGACTAAGCCACTCTGACAGAGCTGACATCAGAGTGACTTCGTAAAACTGAATAGAGCATGAGCAGCTGGCTGCTCCCCTTTGGTTGGACACAGCCGTGCCAACCATTCAGAAATGCCTGGCGCGAGTGTGGGCGTCAGCCAGATGGCAGCGCAGCCCGCACATGCATCTTGCGAACCTTGGTGAGTTGAGTATATCAGGCATTTCACACAGGGGGGCATCTCGATTAGGGAATCAGTGGGCCGTGGAGTCTTTAAGCACCCTGTGGACCAGGACCCCTCCCTCACCCTGTTGGAACCTAAGATGCACCTAACCCCCCCGCCCCCTCAGCCATTTGTGAGTCTGACATTAGATAGATACTTTAGATACTTACCTTTTTCTTTTATGATCTGTCTACAAGGGGACTATGAAGTTCCAGGTCCTCTTGGAGTTAGGGGTTAGTGACAGGGGAGTAACTTGAGGGGGTGTGACTGCCCCGGGGCCCAGAAGGTCAGTGGGGCAACATTATTGTTGCTCCTTCACCTTATTTATCATATTTGCACTAACTTCATCATTTAGAGAAAGAAAGCACTATTTGTCTCTGCTTTTTCAGTCTTTAGCTGTGGTATGTTAGCCGAGGGTAAGGGTTAACAGGACAACAGCATGGGGAGCTGACAAAATGGTATCTCAGCAGACAGACACTCAACAGCAGTGAGGATGAATGAAAGAATTGGCTTGTTTTGTTTGCAGGGTCATGAAAAAAGTATTAATGCTTTACACCACGTCTTGGTCAAATATACAGTTCACAGGCCAATCAACTTGCATAGCTTGTAGAAAGCAAACACAGGGACAATAGCTTCATAAGGACATTTCAATGTAAGGATAGTCTTGCGTCTTTCAGACAGGACAGAGGTACACTTGCTATTTAGAACCTTTCAGTGAAAGGGTTAAATAGGCTTGTGTCCAGGTACTCTTTCTTGTCAAAACGTTTCATCATAGGGGCTAGGCAGTATGGTATTTCCCAATTAAATCTGAGGTCTTTGGGGTATGCCTGTAAAAGAGGAACAAAACCCAAGGGTTTCACTACCTTGGTTTTTTTTTCCTCCTGCCCTAATCAGGATGCTACACTTTATGTATTCCCCAGGATGTCCTAAAAACGTACCTTTCTTTGGTTGCCGCCACACATGTGCAGGCCAATAGCCAATCTTGGTGCACATTCCATTCAGCTGTTACCTATGACACTTTGAGCTCAGAGCTGTAAATAAAGCTGAATGAGTGCGTGTTGTCAGCGGCATCCCTGGTTTAGCCTAGGCTAGCAGTGATGTGCTTGCGATCCTCAGGGAGGCAGATCCAAGCATGCTGGCGGACGCACTTACAAATACCTGGCGCGGGCATGCACCCTGCTAAAGTTATAGTGGGGATGTGTCCACTGCTTGCGCATGCACCGTTGGACAGGGAAAGAAGGTGAGTTTATGGGCGACCTGGGGGGTTTCACAAAGCAGGGCATCCTGATTCTGGATGCCTCATGGGGAGGGAATGAATCGGACCTGGAATCCTATAGATTCATGGGATGATCTCCATCGGTTTTGGTCCATTTTAAGGGGGGGAGACCAACAGCCCTAGAGTCTTACAGACTATAGTAGGTGTTGGCACTGCGGCAATAGGACAGGTGTGGGGGGGGGGGAATACAGCACCCCGATAGGCTGTCTGGTGCTCATGTGGGTAATCGACACATCCATTTCTTTCGGTTGCCGAAAGCCCAGCCCACGTGAGTGCAGACGGCCAGTCGTAGCACTGTATTCCCCGCAACGATCGTGGCTAAGGTAAGAATATTGGGCATTTTGGAGGGTTAGGTGCAAGGGGGGATCCAGCATTCTAGATGCCCCCCCAGCCTACCATATTGCAGAGGTGCTAACACTGTGCTCAGCCATTTGGATAGGCTGTAGTTGGGAGCGCTCCCAATTCTACAGGAAAGTCAGGGATGCAGCCAGCCGACTGGTCACATCAGCCAGCATTCTTGAGATCAACCAAATCAGCAATTTAAAAATTGGCGTGTGGGTGGGGCCTCATCGGTGGGAAAAAAACATGTTCTTAAAACCAGGCCACTGCCAAGCCGGCTGCATCGCCTGAGGTACTCCGGCGAGGAGGGCAGTGCAGGGGGTGGGGGAAATGGTTTTGTGCTGCTTTAATGAATAACTGCTGAGGTGCACCCCACTGTGAGCACCCATAAATTGGAGGGTGCTGGGAATGCCAGACAGAGGCCTGTACACCTACAGTTGGCGCAAGATAAGACTTGCAGTGAGCCTGGGAGGTTTCACACTGTGGGGGGCATCTCAAATCGGGGAGGCTTTGATTTAGTCCTGGAGTCTTTTAGACTCTAAAGTGGGGTGGACAGGGTTTTGGCCCACTTTAATACCATCCAACCATCCTTATTCCTTATTCCTCCTCCTTATTCCTCCGTGACCAGGTTGTGGCGGCTGTCCCGCAGGGCCACCATGGGCCAGGGGAACAGTAGGCTGGGACCTGGATGTCCTCTCAGGATGAGGGAAGGTGGGTGGCAGCACATGCAGGAGGGCAGGTGGATGCGGGGAGCGGGGCCTGGACAAATATAAGGCGGGTGGCAGACAGGCAGCGTAACTGATATGCCTGCCTGCCGCCACTGGCCCCGCTAGCTTCCCGCCTGGTTGCTAAGAAGGTAGTTTTGGTGAACAGTGGGTGTGGCCTATGTCTGTGGGTGGCATCCATTGTTTTCATTGGATGCCAGCCATATGGATCACACCCACCGGCCACCAGGAACTACCGCATCAGCATCCAGGGAGCGAGGGAAGCTTGTGTGTGTGTGTGTGTGTGTGTGTGTGTGTGTGTGTGTGTGTGTGGGCAGCAGGAGCCCTGCCCACCCACTTTGTCCAGCTTTTGGGGGTGGGTGCACACTGCCTGAAATTGGTTGGGGATGCTCATCACTGCCTGTAATAAGAGATCTCACACACTCGCTGTAGTGAGGCATTCCCCTCACTGCCTGTAATGAAAGATTCCGCACACTACCTGTCATAAGGGAGGCCCCTCATGGCCTGTAATGGGAGATGCCGCACACTGCCTGCAATGGAGGGATGCCCCTCACTGCCTGTAATGAGAGGTGCCGCACACTGCCTGTAATGAGGCATGCCCTTCACTGTGTGTGGGAGATGCCACACACTGACGATAATGAGGGATACCGCTAACTGGCTGTAATGGGGGATGCTGCTTACTGGTTCTAATGGGGGATGCTGCTCACTGGCTGTAATGGTGGTTGCCAATTACTGGTTGTAATGAAGGATGCCCCTCACTGTAATGGGATATGCCGCACATTGCCTGAAATGATGGATGCCCCTCACTGTCTTTTAGGAATGATACTCCTGTATGAAGCGATATGGCCTGTAATGGGAGATGCTGCACACTGCCTATAATGAGGGATGCCGCACACTGGCTGTGATAGGGGGTGCCGCATATTGGTTTTAATGGGGGATGCCACTCACTGGCTGTTATGAGGGATGCTGCACACTGGATTTAATGGGGAATGCCGCTCACTGCATGTAATGGAGGGATGCCACACACTGGCTGTAATGAGGGATGCTGCTCACTGCCTGTAATAGGAGATACTGCACACTAGCTGTAATGAAGGATGCCACACACTGGCTATGTGTGTGTTTGGGAGGGGGGCTTGCCTGGTGTTTCCCTTTAAGGGGGTGGCAGAGGGCGTGGTTTAATTGGCTTGTCTCTCTTTCCTGTTTTCAGAAGTTGGAAGGTATGCATCTACCCTGCACCACATAGAACGTTTGTACAAAAAACCATACCTTCCAATGCTCCCCCACTTATAGAGACATGTCCCCCTGTCCCTTATTGTCCTCCTCTGTCCCTCTGAGTCGTAACATGCAGATCTGCATTAATAAATGATTCATTCGGGGGCGTTGGTTGGTTCCACTCTTAGCTTCTGACCCTTGTCTTTACAAGGAGGGTGCCTTTTCAGGTAGTTCCTGTCAAATCTTTCTCTTTGCTTAGTTCTTTTCCTTTTCCCTTTTCTTCTTTACTATAACTTTACCTGCGTCTTTGTTGTTCTGTGACCCTTCCCCGTGAGGCCGCTCCCCTTTAACCCTAAGACCCTACCCTTCCAAACGGTCAGGAGGACCAGGAAGCATGACTAGCTTGAAGATCTGCTCCCTTAATGCACAGGGCCTCAATGTCCCTGAAAAGCAGGCTAAGATATTATATGGGTTACATAAAGAGAAGGTGGATATTGTGCTATTTCAGGAGACACATTTTTGTGTGGGGAGGATGCCGGAGGTTAAGAATCGATACTTTTCCAGATGGTTTCACGGACCAAACCCTGACTCTAAATCTAAAGGGGTGTCAATTGCCATCCACAGAGGTACGCCTCTGGACTCAAAAGTGGACGCACAAGGAAGATACATTTTTCTGAAATTTGCAGTGAATGGGGTGACCTATACCTTGGCAAATATCTATCTACCCAACATTAACCAAACAGAAACGGGGTTGCGATTCCTGCGTTTGCTGGACGAATACGCAGAGGCCGTCATAATCCTGGGGGGGACCTCAACATGGCTATAGACCCGAGAGTGGACACTTCCCAAGGCAAATCGGCAGTCCCTCAGTCCAAGTTAGCGGCGTTTTGACAGGCCCTCATTGCCCTGCAGGTAATTGATGTTTGGAGGATTTTAAATAAGGGGGCAAGGGACTATACCTTTTTCTCTCATGTACACGCATCATACAGTAGATTGGATTACCTCTTCATCAGGCGCTCGAGAGATCCCATAAACAGTCCCCTACCCAGCAAGAATTGTTGAAACTGATTGCGACTAGGGAGGAGTTAAAGAAACTCCTCGACCGAAGCTACTTGAAGTATAGAGACAGGTGCGGGGCTAAGTACTATGAGCTCTCGGACAAATGTGGGAAACTACTGGCAAGATCATTACACCCTAGGCAAAGCACGACATACGTGCCTGCGGTCAAGGGTAAGGGGGGTCGGGAACTACACAAACCTACACAGATATTGGACGAGTTCCGAGACTTTTATACAGACCTCTATAATATTAAAGGTTGCTGGGACTCCCTGCCTGCGGAGGATTTAGATGCCCGCATACAGCAATATATGGTGGAAACGGCAGTCCCTCCTATAGCTCAGGAGACTAGGGACTCACTGGAGGAGCCCTTTACTGAGGATGAGATTAGAGCAGCCATTAAGGGGACTCCTGCGGGGAAGAGCCCGGGACCGGACGGGTTCACGCAGCGATTCTACAAGGTTCTTGGCGGACAGCTCTCCCCCTTTTTGACAAAGGTATTCAATGGTGTATCTGAATCTTGCCCCTTTCCTAGACAGGCCTTAGAGGCTCATGTATTGGTCATTCCAAAGCCCGGCAAAGACAAAACTATAATAGGAAATTACAGACCCATATCCCTTATTAACGTGGATCTTAAATTATTTGCAAAAATTATAGCCACTAGATTGCAAACACCTTTGTTGAAGGTTATAGATAAGGACCAAGTAGGGTTTGTCAAGGGGGGAGAGGCCAGAGATAACACCCTTAAGACAATAGCCCTCATGCACTATGCCCAGTCAAACGGGATCCCGTCATGCCTGCTCTCAGTGGATGCCGAAAAGGCTTTTGACAGGGTCCATTGGAAATTTTTGAGAGCGGCGCTGGTTCAGGTGGGATTGGGCCCTGAGCTACTGGGAAAGATCATGGCACTCTATAGTGGGCCCTCTGCCAGGGTCAAGGTTAACGGTCTTCTCTCAACCCCCTTCGCCATTGGTAATGATACTCGCCAAGGATGCCCCTTGTCGCCACTGCTATACGTGATAGTAATGGAGCATTTGACCCAGGCCCTGCGTAGCAACCCCTCGATTAAGGGGCTCCTCTGTGGTGGAAGGGAACACAAATTATCGTTATTTGAGGATGACCTCTTGCTTTACATCTCGTCCCCACACCTCTCTCTGCCCTCTATCCTTAAGGAATTTGACAGTTTTAGTCGGCTGAGCAATTTTAAAGTTAATTTAACAAAAACAGAGGCTCTGAATGTCTCGCTACTGCAAGAGGCCTTACAGATGTTAGAGTCCAATTTCCCCATTTAGGTGGCAGAGGGAGTCAATAAAGTACCTGGGGGTTTGCCTTACAACTGACCTAAGCCACCTTCATAAATTGAACTACGCCCCGTTCCTCTCCAGGACTTTAGAGAACCTTGGAAAATACAATAAGGCCCAATACTCGTTATTGGGACGCATAAACATAATCAAAAGTGATATTTTACCACGCTTTCTCTATATTTTCCAGGCTATCCCTATTAGGCCAGAGAGAGGATACTTCAAAACGCTTAAAACAGCCCTGATCAAATTCGTCTGGAATAATAAGAAATCAAGGATCAGCTACGCAACCCTGACGCGCGCCAGGGAGGGGGGGGGGCTGGGGCAGGCAGCCCCACGCAGCGGCAGTCGTGTCCAGACTGATAGATTGGTTTCACCATAGATCGGATAAACTCTGGGTGACCATTGAAGAGAGTCTGTCCCCTCTGAATCTCACGGCACTCCCTTGGTTAGACCCCGGGTTGAGGCCCAGGTTGCACTCTATGTCGGTCTTGACACGTTCGCTGTTATCTGTCTGGGATACAGAACTTAGGAAGGGGAATTTGTCAACCAGGCCTGGTCCGCTCACACCCCTTTTCGACAACCCGGCTTTTCCCCCGGGCGTGGGGGCAGATAGGTTTATGATTTGGAATTACTCACAGGGGACTCGACTCGGGGACACTTTACGAGACGGTCAACTCCCAGACCTGAGGGAGCTCCAGATGGGGGGAAGGGGGGAGAGGTTGTCGTGGTTCCTCCACCAACCAACCAACTGAGGGCCTTCCTTAGGACACACTCCCCTGTGGCATCTCTCTGCAGGCCCCTGACCCCATACGAGAGTTTGTTGAGGACAGATTCTGCGCCCACTCACACCCTCTCGTTAACTTACAGGATTTTGCAGTCAGGAGGGGAGGATGTGGGACGACCGGGGTTTGTTGGGAAATGGGAATCAGAGCTGGGCGGTGAGGTGGCTGATGAAGAGTTGGCAAAATCCTTCATGTTAACTCATAAACTCTCTGTGGCATGCAAAGCACAGGAGAAAAACTACAAGATACTGGCCCGATGGTATAGGTGTCCAGTGGACTTGGTGAAGTTTGGAGGGGTGGACTCAGGCACATGTTGGAGATGTGAAAGTGCGGAGGGCACAATGCTACATATTTGGTGGGGGTGCCCCTTGGTCCATAAGTTCTGGGACCAAGTGCTTTCCGTATATAAATTCTTGACGTTGGAAAACATTCCCAACGACCCTCGGGTAGCTCTTCTGTCCATGGTGCCTGGGTCGGCCTCCTCCGTAAAGAAGGGATTGCTTAGACACTTACTTACGGCGGCTAGGGCAGTGATTCTATGGCACTGACGCACTGGGAACGCACCGGGAGTTATGGAGTGGGTGCAAGAGGTGGAGAACATCAGGAGGATGGAGGAGTTGGTGCTGGGGGGGGGGGGATGAGAGCGGGAGACAGAGATTCAACATAACATGGACGGTGAGCCGCAGCACCCCCGAGTTGCATTTCTGTCCTCTTTGCGGTAGGATCGGTGGATGCTGTGTAATGAGGGTATAACACGGGGCCCCCCCCGAGTACAAGGCTGGTCCGTTGACTCTAACTCTCCTATAGGCATTAATACACCCCGACAATCGAGATTTTCCGGCCTCCTCCCCGCCCCCCCTGTCCTCTCTGTTTTCCCCTCCCCCTCGTCCCCAACCAACAGGTCTGTATATGTTTATATGTGTTTTTAGTCACAATTTCTTCTCTCTTTTTCTATCCTCTTTCCCCTATACTTTCCTTTCTCTCATCTGTACGACTTTATTTTTTTTCTATCTTGGAGTGGTATCATGCCTCCCAACTGTCCCGATTTTCCCGGGATTGTCCCGATTTTTGCAGGAAATCCCGCGGTCCTGGACCATTAAGAAATGTCCCGGGACAGCCTGCGCCGTTGCGGTGTGTCCAGGGCCGCAATGACGCCGGCTCCTTCTAAATTAACATCGGCCGGCGAGCGGGTGTGCGCGCAGGGGGCGGGCGCGGGGGGCTGGGTTGGGGATTAAAAAGACTTACGCAGGCTTCCATGCAGGGGTGAAGGCAGCCGACATTGCTGGAGGGCGTGACAGGAGGTGTGGTCAGGGCGTGGTGGGGGTGGGGTCGGGGGCGTGGTGGGGGTGGGGTCGGGGGCGTGGTCGGTGGCGGGGCTTGTCCCGCTTTCACATATACAAAAGTTGGGAGGTATGGTGGTATGGCTGTTTATTGTACTCAATGTAGTGTAATACACTTAATATAATAAGTTTTATGCTGGAGGCTCTAGCGACCAAGTATACGTTAGAGCCAGAATCCGACTCTTACAATGGGGCCTAACAGTAGTCTGGTCCCCCTGGACAGTAGATAAAATGCAGAATGACCAGGATTAGTGGTGGGGGAGGCGGGAGGTGGAGGAGTTGGCCTAAGATTAGAACAACTGTGATGGCAACCCCTCTAGCTTTCTCTTGGACACAGAGGAGAGCGTGGGCCCAGGAGGGAGGATACACATGTATAAATGCGCTGAGGTTTATAGCCTTTGTTATACTATGCTGTACAATTGCAGGTGGAATTTTTGCTGTAATTCCAACACTCCATGCTGTCTTTTTTTTCTATGTTCTTAATAAAAACATATTGAACAATAAATGATTCATTCACCTAGTCAAGGTGTTTATATTGTTGTAACTGTTACAACCTATCTCCTATTCATTCCCCAGTGTGGGGGCGTGGCTTAATTTAACACTTGTCCCTCTTTCCCACCCTCAAAAGTTGGGAGTTATGACAAAACAGCTAGTTCACATAATTGTTTCTAAATTAAAATATTAACTTGATAATAACCCTAGGTGTGAGATGCCCATTTACAATCAACTACTAATTCACTAGTAATAAATATAATATCTATGCGATCGGTCAAGCCGCCTGCTGACCAGACAAGCGTTCAAATCTCGCGGGAACACATACTGTTGCTGGAGAGGGCTCTCTGTTACCTAGGATACGTTGTCTGTCATTTTGGCCAATCAGAAGCAAGCATGATAGAGCGTCTGGGTCCTCCCTTCGTGTTACTAGAGTAACGGAACAAACCATTGTGTGAGTGAAAGAAGGGTTAGGGAAAAAGAAGAAAATACTTTTTTTTTGCTAGCTAGCTGCTGGCTACCGGTTTAGCCGATGAAATAAATGTGTCACACACGTGGCGAGGGAGGCCAATCCAGTGCCGCGTTGTTTGTTTCTCTTTCTGCTCGTACACCCCCCCCCGGCTCCAGAGAACAGTGCGGAGTCCCGGCAGTTAGGCTGTTGGAAGTTAGAAGCGTGGTCCTGTCTCTTATTGGGATGAATTGTGTCGTCACCAGGAAGAGGGAAAAGAGCTTCTGAGGCACCTGTCAGCCCCCTTCTATTCCATCAGGTGAGGCGCCCCCACACCTTCTCTCACCTGTATCTGCACATGTGCCCTCCACACACTGTGCAATCTCATTGGACATCAGATAAAGGCTCTCGTATACCACTCATTATACACTTAAAGCTGACCAAAACTGGCCCTGCACTCTAAGAGAATCCAGGACCATCCACTTGCCTTCCTTTAAGGCATCCTTATTTGGCATACCCCACTGTGGAAAACCCCCGGGGTCGCCCTCATAACTCACCTTTCCCAGGACTCACGTGGTGCATTCGTGGCCCGCACCCGTATCCTAAGCATCTCTGGAGTAAATAACTCTCCTGCCATTCAGATAGGCTTGTGGCTATCAGACTAGAGGAAAGCTAGTGTGCTTTAGGTGGTGTTTCCCTTTATTTCCCTTTTTTGTCTCACCACTTGACACATTTGAGACCAGCCGGTCAGCAATCTAAAATTTGCTGGGTGGGCGTGGCTACAACGGGTTTGTTTTAATTGTGCTGGATGCATTTCTTAGGTTACTTACGTAGGTTTGGGGGGTAGAATGTTCTGGTCTGTTGTAAAGTGGATGAAAACCCGAGATTTTCCCTATTCCAGGTCTTGCTCTGCGTCCAGGATGGCCTGCTGCAAGAAACCCCGTCAGTGACACCTTTCTCTTATCTTTAATCCACAGCACAGGGGCGGTTCTCCTTCAATCAGCTTCTCCGGCTGCGCATATTAATGAGCAGCAGGAGAAGGTGAATGGAATCCTAGCCGCACCCTCTTACAATGAGGCATCCCAAATCGGGATGCCCCAGGGGGTGGAGTGCAAACTGGACCGAAGGTCTTATAGACTGTTTTAGTTCCACTTTAAATTGTAACTTGCATAAGTAAAAACTCTTTTTCAAGTGGACCAAAACCCTCTATCCTCCCACGGCCATGCTGAGGACTTGGTGACGACTTGTCTTAAAGTGGACCAACACCCAGGATTTTGACTATCCTGGGTGTTGGTCCACTTAGGTGGGGCACCCCGATCGGGGGTGCCCCGCTGTCTGAAACCCCCCCGATCGCTGCAAAAACTCACCTCTCCCCGCTCCCACGTGACCTCGTCCGGCCAATGACAGCGCTCAGAGCAGCTCTGGTATGCGCGTCCAAAGCCGCTTGGACGCGCATACCAGAGCGCTGTCATTGGCTGCGTCTCTCGCTTCCCTCTAACAGGGAGCGCGCCTGAGCCGGCCATTCACAAGCGCGCCCTGCTAGAGGGAAGCGAGAGACGCGGACGCGTCTCGCGCATGCCCGTTGGATCGCCGGTAAGGTGAGGATTGTGGGCCTCCTGGGGGGTTCCTCCCCGCGGGACATCCCGATTTCGGATGCCCCGCGGGGAGGGATCTGATCGGTCCGGGAATCTTATAGATTTCCGGGCCGATCCCCCCTGGGTGTTGGTCCACTTTAAAGTGTAACAAAACCCAGGATTTTGACTATCCTGGGTTTTGGTCTTTTCCCCCAGGACTCCCTCATCGGTCCTATGGTGCATGTGTGGGCGCTTGTCCAATCAGTGCACTCAGAGCCACTAAATCTAGTGGCTCTGAGCGCGCTGGCGGCCGCATCCCCCACTACCCTCTAACAGAGTGCATGCCCACATCGGCCATCCACAAATGCCTGGCGTGGGCACACATCCTGCTAGGGCGATAGCGGGGATGCGGCCGTGGCTCCCGCATGCTCCGTTGGTGTATGGGGCGACACGGGGGGCTTCACACAGCGGGGCATCCCGCTTTTGGATGCCCCAGGGGGAGGGAATACAGCGGCCCGGGAATCTTATAGATTCCTGGCTGATCGCGGTGGGTTTTGGTCCACTTTAAATTGTAACTTGTATAAGTAAAATAACGTTTTCAAGCGGACCAAGACTCCCACGGCGATTCTTAAAGTCAAAGATGACTTAAACAGGACCAACGCAACAAAAGTGCTTATGTGTATCCCTCCCCAGAGGGCTATTTAGATTGTTGCACATAAAAATAAAAAAAAAACCTTATTCTAACTCCTGCTGTGGTCAATTTTAAAAACAAAATGGCGGCTTATGCATCTGCAGGCCACCTGCAAACAGGAAGTGCTGCTGGGTATCCTGTTACTGTGCGTTGCCAGTTAGGTCAGTTGATTCCAGGCAGCAGCATAGTTGAGATGCTGGGATTGGAAGCTCCAAAATGGCCAGAAAGCCTGTGAGTAGGAATTTCAGCTTTGAGTGGATGCATTAGCAAATGAAAGTGCTGACAATGCTTTAGTATCATGCATGCAGATGGGGCAAGTGAGTTTCGGGGAGTTTTCTTTTCCCCAAATGTGCCATGCTGATGGTCCAGTTTAAAGCGGCATAAAACCATCATGGCAGGGTCCTGGTGTCTAAAATACCCCTGGGTCATTTTAAATGCTGGGCCACTGCTGAGTCAGCTGTATCGCTTCTTGGAAAGGTGGGGGCACTGGGGATAAAGAAAAAATGTTGTTCTGCTTTAAAAAAAAAAAAAAATATCCGCACCATAGCAACATACAACTGGCAGATTTGAGATAGCTAACTGGCTGATCTCCAGTGTTCTGGCTGACATTTAAAAACCTGTTGGCCGCATCCCTCTAATCTGAGGCATGTGCTCCAGCTCCCAGCCTATCTAGGCTCAGCTAAAGGGAAGCCACGCTCCTTTCCCAGTCCAACTGCACATCCCCACTATCCCCCCAAAACCCAGAATAGTCAAAATCCTAAAATCACTTTAAAGGGGATAAGAACCCATAGCAATTGGCCTGGGAATCTATAATATCTATTCCCTCCCCCGGGGGCATCCAATTCCAGGTCGCCCATACACTTACATTGTTTCCCGGTCCAATGGCGCATGTGTGGATAGCAGGGCTGCATCCCCACTATCCCTCTAGCGCCTGGCATTTGTGAATGGCCAGACAAGCTCCCTGTTAGAGGGTAGCGGGGGATGCGGCCGTCAGCGCGCTCAGAGCAGCTGGCCTTAGACGAAGGCTTAGACCATGTGACGCCAGCGGATCCGAGCGCGCTGATTGGACGAGCGGCCGCGCATGCGCAGTAGGACCAGGAAGAAGTGAGTTGGCTTTGGCGATCTAGGGGGTTTCGCACAGCGGGGCAAGCCAACAGTGGTGGGGGAAGGGATTTAGGTGAGGCATGCAGGCCAGTGGTGGGGTTTAGGTTAGACTGTAAACCAGTGACTGGAGAAAGTGCGAGTTAGGGGAGGGGTTCAGGCCTGCATTGGGGGGGGGGCAATTAGGTGAGGGGTGCAGGCCAGTGGTGAGGAGAATTCAGTGAGGATGGGGGTCAGTGGCTGGGAAGTGGGATTACGTGAGGGTTCAGCCCTATCCTCCCAAATGGTCAGCTCCCTGCAATGGTCAGCTTTACGTTCCTCTTCCTCCAAAATGGTCAGCTTTACCTTCTTCTCACCTATACAATGGTCAGCATTACACCCCCTCAGAATGGTCAGCATTACACCCCCTAAGAATGGTCATCTTTACATCCCCCCCCCCCCACAATGGTCAGCTTTACATCCCCCCCCCACAATGGTCAGCAGTATCCACCCCCACTTCAATCAGTGTCTTCACCCCACCCTCATGGCAATTAGGCCCCCTAAGTGACAAGTGATCAGTTAATAGCTCCCCTCTCACACCAACAACACATCAATCATACATTCACGCAGACTCTTCACATGCACATAAACCTAACAATGAAACATTGCAAACGTTCACTAATTTTACACAACACACAGACCAATCATAGACACACTTGCACCCATCATACACACATACATACACCAAGCAGCCTTACCAGAATGCTGGTCTTGTCTGCAGTGAGGAGAACTTGCTGGTGGCCGGTCTGACATCGCAGGCGGAACTAAGAAGCTACCTGCATGTTCCTGGGAGGGCACTAAAGGGGAGTGCACACAGGTGAAAGAGCATTTGGACGGAAGCAGGTGCTGGATTAAAAGTGGTGCAATGGCAACCCGTGCAGCAGCACCCATGGCACTACACTAAGGCCTGGGAAGGGGACCAGACAACTAGCATCTGGACCGGGGTCTGCCAGTTAAGTACCCCTGCTCTAATAGCTTGGCAATTCCCTGTCCTAGGGGATCTCATAGGACATGGGCGCTTACCATGCCCAGCAGAAGGGACACGCAGGCCGAAGGGAGTGAGGTCAAGGATCTAGGGAAGTATACAAAAAAACCAAGGGGTTTCACACTATGCGGCAACCCAAATCAGGAAAGAATTTGAGAAATCTCAACTCTTAAGAGTTTTGACTCAATTTAAGGCAAGGATTATGGACTCACCAAAACCATGTTAGAAGTGCTGGATTTGTAGCTAACAATAATTATTTTTCCAGACTACAGAGAAATGGAAAATTACATCCTGTATGAAGAATTTGGGAAAGGAAGCAAGTCTGTTGTGTACAAAGGTAGAAGGAAAGGAACCATCAATTTTGTTGCCATACTCTGCATAGACAAAAGTAAAAGGGCGGAGATCACCAACTGGGTAAGTTTCAGAGTCTGTGTGTTTTGTTTTTTCTCGCTTCGTCTTTCAGGATGACCCCTTCCCCTCCAACTCAGTTTTGTGTTTCCTCCTCTTAGGAAACCACTGGACAGTAGGCTATGACTGTTTTATTTTTTTAGTTTATTGTTTTTAGTTCCCGGAGTCTTGGAGAAGTCCACTGAGCCTCAGACCCTTGTTCATCGCGTGGAGTTCACCTGAGGTCCGGAGGTGGCTGGGGTTGTCCCTCATAGTCTATCCATGAACCAGTTGTGCACTGGCTTTGCCACCCACCCCCCCGGTGCTATGCTAACGCTGCCCCAGTGGACACATGCAACTCACCGATGCTTTTGGTGTGGCCCTGCAATTTGGCCTCGCTGCTGGTGCGGTGGGCGACATAGCCCCGGGAGGTAGGCGAAGACGCCGTGTCTCCGGTGAAGGGGCCGGAGTGGTATGTTACCCTGTCGCGCCTCCGGTTCATGTGACATTTCTTGTGGCAACTCGACAGTACTGCAGGCGGCGTTCTTGTGAAGTGAAGGGAGAAGGAGGGATTCCCTGCCAGAACTTTCTGTTATTTTCTGCTCCTGACATTCCTGGGGGTATTTATACATGTGTAATGTATTATTATTGTCTACGTAGCCTAACCCAAACTTAAAGAAAAGGATAGGTTGTCCCCCAAGTAAAATCCCAAGGATTCCATGCCTGTTAGATGCTGTGAAGCATGCAGCTTCTAACAGCCAAAGCATCAGCCTTGATGACGTGGAATAGAAGGTCGCTCTGGTTAAAAACTTAGTCAGACAAAGGCTAAACAGTGTGGTATCCCCTTCCATGGCAACTTACTCTTTGGTGAGGACTTGGATGCTATACTGGCCCGATCCACAGAAGGGGGGATTACATTTCTTCCAAAGAAAAGGCAGATACAGAACCGTAGAGGTTCTAAGCCCAAGACCTACCTTACCCAATATAGACAAAATGAGCTCAAGAGGAGATGGACTCGGGCTAGACCGCAGAGGAGAGGACGTTTGCTTTTTAAACCCCCAGGGCTGGGCAAGAATCAATCCTGACAAAGACTACCCAGTGGGCGGAGGGGGAGGGTGCTCGTCTTGTTTGTAGCCGCTTGGCAAGCAATCTCTCAGAGTCAGTTTGTGCTACAGACTTTGAAAATGGGTTATCAGTTGGAGTTTCTTTCTACCCCTCATCTTTCCTTCCAGCGTTGTAAAGTAGAAGGAAGCCTTTCGAGAGGTCCTTCAGGACTTACTCCAAAAGAGGGTGATAGAGCTTGTGCCCAGCCATGTGTGCGGCAAGGGTTTTATTCCCACATTTTTCTGGTACAATAGCCTTCAGGCAAGTATTGTATGATGCTAAACCACAAGAGACTAAACCTGTACTTCAGATGCAAATGGTTCAGGATGGAGTCTAGTTACTCTGTAAGAAGTATCCTGATGGAGGGGGCCTTTATGGTCAGTTTGGATCTGCAAGACGCTTACTTACACAATCTTTGCCCTGCACCACAAATACCTGCGATTTGCAGTGGAGACAGAATTAGGCACTTGTCACTTGTCATCAGTACAGAGCCTTGCCATTCGTCCTGTCTCTGCGTATCTTCACAAAGATCCTGACTGGCAGAGCCTAAGACAAGATGGAGTCACAATCATTCCAAATCTGGACGACCTCCTGTCACTAAATAAGTCATGGGAGGCTCTTTTAGCTTATTTAAAGAGAACTTTGCTTCTTTTGGTGACCCTTGGTTGGATCTTAAACCTAGAAAAATCAAGCCTGGTACCCAGAACTTGTTGCAGGTTCCTAGATTACGAATTAGACTGTCTCTCTCAAAAGATTGTGCTTCTGGTCGAAAAGGTAGACAGAACAATTTCAACAGCCCAGTACCTTGTCATAAACTCGCAAGTTTCCCTAAGGGAAATCATTAAACTGCTGGGATTCATGACAGCAGCAGTCCCCTAGGCACAGCTGTACATGAGAAGCCTGCAGATGTTTCTGTTATGCCAATGGGACAGGAAACCAGAGTCATTAGATCAGATTGTCTGTCTTCTGGAGGGTTTCCTACAAAGTCTACATTGGTAGACAAGTCCAGATCCCTTAAAGAAAGGATGATCGTGGGGACAGAAAGATCCAGCAACAATCACCACAGACGCAAGTGCCTGGGGGCCTACATGGACAGCCTTCAGGTCCAGGGTCAGTGGCCTCCTCATATAGCCAGAAGAACTTCAAACTTCAGGGAACTGTATGCGACAAAACTAACCCTGGGGCATTTTTTACCAGTGATTGTAGGCAGGGATGTGCAGATTAAGTCCCGGCCTGGGATCTAACGATTGTTTTTTCTAAAGGGGTTGTGGGAAGAACCCTTAGAGCCTCTTGACGAAGTACCAGAGAAGTGGCTCTCCTTGAAATGTTGTTTCTTACTGGCAATTACATTGGCTAGAAGGGTCAGTGACCTGCAGGCTATTTTCATGAAGGAACCTTACTGCATGATTCTTCCAGACAAGGTCATCTTATGTCCTGACCCATTATTTTTGCAGAAGATCACTTCATCTTTCAATCGATCCCAAGATATTGTATTACCAACTTTGCTGGCAAGTGCGGGAGTGTAGGATGATCTGCCACTCCTAGATGTCAGAATGGCCCTCATCATATACCTGGAAAGATCACAGGCATGGCGTAGATCGGATCACTTACTGACTTTTCAGTGGCCAAAAAAGAGGCCTTGCGGCTTCCAGATCTACTATTTCCAGATAGATTAAGCAGGCTATTGCCCAAGCTTATAGGTCTAAAGGTCTGCTGTCACCAAGAGCAGTTTCAGCTTCTTGGGCAGAGAAAAAGGGTGCATCCATTAAGACGGTGACATGATCATCCCCCACACCTTCCTCAAACATTATAGACTAGATCTTATGTCAGCCAAGCATCAGGCCTTTGGCAGGAGGGTCTTACAAGCTGCATCCCAGCCCTATGGTATTTTACTTGCTTAAGGGGTCGTCCTGAAGGACAAGGGGAGAAAATCCATGTTAGTCTTACCAGTAATGGTATTTCTAAGAACGACCCTGTATGTACCTCCCCCATTGTTCTTCAGTATGTCCGGAGACTTCTTGTTTAAAAACAAGGAGGTGAAGGGGTGGAGCTTTTAACCTCTGTTCAGTTTGTGTTTCCTCCTAGGGGAAGTGGTCTCTAGGGGTTGTCCTGAAGGACAGGGATTTTTTTAAATGCCCTGGAAAAAAAGACACACTACTTGTCCCCTGCAGTGGCTTCACAAAGCCCTGTCTCCATCACACTGATTGGAATGTGCTACACTAAACTCAATGCAACAGAGGAAGCGTTGTGGAACCTGATCTTGGGTGCAAATTCGACTCTCGCACCTTAGCAAAGCAGATGCGGCGAGGAAGTGTATTTGTAATTTCTAAGTTTATCTGTGCGCCAACCCTCCTCCCCCAGCGGCGATGCATGTTAGGCCTGATGGTGAGCCACATTTTTTTGAAGGGACCCTAACATTGTATTATATATGTTTGAGTCTTTCTCTGCTGCTGAGGAGGCTCTGAGGAGGTGAAGAGCTCAGGCACGCTGAATAAAAGGGGGTTAGTTATTTTCTAATGTGTGAATGTCTTTACCTCCTTGATTTAGAGGCACTTCACCTGGATAACCTCTCCTCAAACCACCAGGTTTATGGAATCTAAAAATATGAATGCTGCACTATTGGAGAGCTTTGCCAAACTTTATTGAATAGAATTTTCATGAGTTTACCACATTTTCATAAGTTTACCACATAAATTGTTAAACAAGTCATATGGGTTGGAGAGCACCTCACATTTTACACCGATTGGTTGCAGGGGTCATAGCAATTGCTAAAACATTCCACTGCCCATAACCCCCCCCCCCCCCCCCCAGCCAAGATTGGGTGCCGGTGGTCATGCGGTCTGAAATCTTGGCGGGCGAAAGCATTCCTGACCATGTGGCCACCAATGGCCAATTGCAAGGCCAGATTCCACCAGGGGAACAAGAAGGAGACCTTGCAGGGATTTATGCAAAAGGCGGAGGGGGGGTCAGCAATTGGGATGCCCACTCATTGAAGGATCAACACCCATTTGGCTAAGAAAACCTCTTTTTTTTTCCCCAGTAAAAATACTAAAAGCCCACATCTGGATTTGGCATGCCTCACTGGTTAAAAATTGATACAAATTTTGCAATTGGGCGAAGTACTCCACATTTTGCTATCTGTATTGCATTCCCTGCTCTGCTGGTGATCAGTAAGTTTCACTAGGCGTGTGCATGTGTTTCCTGGTATGGAGCACATGCAGGTGGTGTGGAGAAGCAGACCTGTGAGTTATATTCAGGCTTTTTACTTTTATAACTGGGGGTGGGAAAGTAGTGGCTTTTAGACATTTTTGACTGTAGGTTCTATTATAAAAGCCATGAGAGGCTGGGAAACCACACAGCAAGGGTACACGTGCCGCATGTGACTTCTTAGCTAGAGGTTGGGGAACCCTGGTGTAGACAATGTATTGGAATTGCAATATTTATTCTCTTTATTGCTTAGCCAAAAGAATTCCTGTACTCTATCTTTTCACTATAATTCTTCTTCTGCAGGTACGTTTGACTCACCATATTAAACACAAGAACGTTGTGACCTTTCATGAATGGTATGAAACCAGTAACCACCTCTGGCTTGTCATTGAATTGTGCACAGGTAAGCACTTTAACCCTGTAATGTCTCAACACCATCACCTCACTTTCATATGGACTGTGTGGCTATTGAAGAAGGTCCATTTTTGATTTATTAAACATTTGAGATATCTTATAACATGATTTGATCCAATATGACTTCTATAATCTGCTTAGTTAGGTGATTGAACAGTGCATTGTTTGATAAGACTGATTGACTAGTTTGCTATATATATATATATATATATATATATATATATATATATATATAGCAATCAAGGTGCCTCCATTGTATTTAATGTGGATAAATCTATTTAGAATATTTTCATAATGTGCAGTGTAGATTAAACAAAACCCAGCGTAGCCGGCCGCTGGCCTTCCCCTGGGGCATCCCAAATTGCCCAGTTTGCCTGTAACAGCTCACCTTTCCCCGGTCCAACGGTGCATGCGCAGGCTCTCATTCAAACAGAGCCCATTGTAGTGCTTTTGTCATTTGACATACGGCTCTGCCCTTCTCCAATGGCCAGCGCAAGTGGCTGCATCCCCAGCAGCGCACCTGAATGCCTTGGGCGGGAGTGCGCATGCAGCTCAAATTGGGATGCCCTTGGAGCACGAAACAAAACCCGAGTCAAAATCCTGGGTTTTGTTCTGCTTTAATGAAGTAGGCTAATTATAGAATTAGCCTTCTTTCTTTTTTTTTTTTTTTTTTTTTTGTATTTTTAAACCTATCCAGCGTTAACTTTAACCATGGCTATAGTTTTCTTTTAATGTGCATTGAATGTTTTGCAGGTGGCTCACTGGAGACTGTTATTGCTCAGGATGAGCATTTGCCTGAGGACACAATCAGAGAATTTGGAATTGATATCATTTCTGGACTTCGCTATATCCATGAGCTTGGAATTCTGTTCTGTGACCTGACTCCTCGGAAGGTAGGACTTGAGTGTGTTAGTTGTTGACTTTATAGAACAAACACAATTTTACAGCTCATAAAGAGGAGCAACGACTGGCCTCAAAGCTAAGACTCTAGGGCTCCCACAGTGCATGCGTGGGCTGCGGTCGTTTTCCCGCTAACCTCCAGCTGAGGCGCAACCTGGCCCCAGGCATTTTTGGCCAGCGGCTTATACTCCATTCAGCTTTTACTTACCCCTCCAAGCGGCATTGTAAAGTAGCGCAATCGCCGATCGGCTGGCCGCTTGCGCTGCAAGATCCCCCGAGAGGCTAGTTCACAGTCTGCGGTACGTTACATTACAAACCTTCATGGATCCCAGGTAGTCATATCTCGATCCACAGCACATGTGCAGGCTTTCAGCCAATCAGAATAGATTGTGTCACCTTAGAATCTATTCTGAATCATGTTCATGCTGGGCACCGCACCTCTCGTGCATGTGCCATGGGATTTTCAGATCACTAAGAATACAAGGGTTTCACAGAATGGGGCATTCCAAAATGGGATGACCTGAGGACCTTGAATCAGCGGCCCAAGGGGGATTTGGTCTGCTTTAAAAGCAGATAGGCATTCACATTTGGGTGCTTGGCAGGTGGAGGATAGAATGACCTTGTTGGCTTTTTTGGATTTAGGTCCTCAATAAATCAGGCGTAGAGAAAGAAGCCAATGAGGCCAGAACAGCACATCAGCTGTTTGTTTAATTGAATATGCTAATTCCAGCTGCACACAGCAGCAGCAGCGCACGGCATCACTTGCATCCTTTGGCGGCTATACAGTTGCGGTGGGCGTGGCTTCACACAACCGCAAAGGGATGCAAGTGATAGCACCGTTGGCCGCCCATGTGCCGTGGGCTCCTGGTAAAGGTAGTAAAACGATGCTATCTGTGGGTTTTCACACAGTAGATGCCCCGGGGAAAGTGAGTTAGCTGGTCCTGGAGTCTTATAGACTCCAGGGACAGTTTTGGCCTGCTTTAAAGCTTCTCTTCATGCCCCCTTTGGCATATGAATGTTTGTTTTTTTGCTAAGGTTTCTTCCAACTGACTAAAAAATATTAGTAGGTTTTAAATATGGAAATCTTTAGATTATGAACTTCTTTTGGTTGTTTGAATGGATCTGTCCACTTTCTGTAAATAAAAGGTTCTTAAAGTAATACTGCAGGCAAAGGTAATTGTTACACCATTGCGTCTGGCTAAATTTGGCACTGTCCTAAACTGTTTTCTGTTTTTTAAAGCAGAAATGGCCTGAGATATCTCGGTTTACAGGTTCAGGCAATGATATTCTCTTTTTCATTCCATTCCCCAATCAGCTCAGCAGACAGGATTGATGGTCCCTCCCTCTGCCTCCTCCCCCAGATTCATCACATTGCTGTCAGCGCAGAGCCCGCCCATTATGCTGATTATGCAGCATCACAGATCCAGTGACCATGCCCACTTTTTGAAGCGAAATTATGAGGTGAAACTGTAAACCTCTATCGCCATTTCAAATTAAAAAAAAATAAAAACTGTTTAGGACAGAGCCAAATGTAGCCTGTAGCTAGGGCACGCATACTTGCCCCCCCGGGCATCCAGATTCGGGATGCCCCACCGTGTCAAACCCCTCAGGTCGCCCGAAAACTCAACTTTGTTCTTGGTCCAACGGCCCAGTCCTGAGGAGAACTATCGCAAAATTGTGTAATATTAAAAATCCATATAAACACATTGGCTAATGAGGGAATGGGTCACTTATACACCCGAACTGACTAAAACCCTGACTCCCGCCAAGCTTGTGTTTTTTTTTTTTTTTTTCCTCCGGTTAGCAATAAAATCCAGGAGTGACAGGTTTAGTGTATCAGGGTTGACAGAACCTGTCCCCCCTGATTTGCTCTTCCTGTCCTTATTTCTTGATGCCGGGTGTATAAGTGACCCCCTCCCCCTGCCATCCAGCATATTTTTATATGGAATTTTATCATTGGCCAATTTTCACCCAAAGTGAAAAATAGTGCTCTTTTACTTTACGTTTTCACCGAGTCCCTGTAACTTTAACTTGGAATGTCTTCTCGTCACTCATTGCCACTTTAAAAGGAATTGAACATTCTAGAACATAACCAATTATGTGTTTCTTACATTATAAAGGCCAGTAGTCGTGACAGGAATTTTATTTAGTTCCTGATATTCATTCTGCCATGGTAGGCCTTCCCACACCTGAATACAGTCTAGTGTGTTATCTGTCTCGGCAGGGATAACTGGATAACGCTGCTTCATGGAGGCAGCACCTGGGAGATACATTATCTGGAGCTGGTGCTGTACTTGGGAACCTCATTTTCTATAATTCAAGGGGAGCAGCCTTTGCAAAACTGTTGTTTACTGCAAGTGCGGTCACTGATAAGATTATGCAGATCAGATTTTTCTCTCTCCTCCTGAGAGTTATTTTTAGGGGACATTTGTTCAGCTCGGATCGTTCTTCAGCAGAAACAAGCAGATGTTCCTGGCACAGTTGTGCAAGGGGGTGGAACACAAACATTTTTCTAGCCCTTGATATTATTTTTATCTTCCCACAGACTCCTAGATGTTGGCATTAGCTTAATTTGAAAGGGACCAAAGTTAGTTGGAGGCAAGTGGTTAAACTGGACCTTCACCTTGAATAATAGCCTATATTGCATGTTCCCTCCACATACAGATTGCCCACAGTAAAAATCATCCTACCTGCACCTAGTGCATTTTCTGAGCCTTTAACCCTTCTAGTGCCATCTACGTGAGTCTCACGTAGCTGCCTCTCCAACCGTTAAGTGCCAGCTACGTGAGACTCACGTAGCTGACTTTATGCCCCCATAAAAAGAAAAAAAACTATAAAAGATACAGACTTACCTGACCCCTCGTTTGATAGTGCCAGCGATTCTCTTCAAGAATCAGCTGTTTGATTTTCGCCCCCGACCCTCTGATCTTCAGGAGGGGGATAGCCCCCCCCCCCCGGACTTACCACTCTTAGGGTGAGGACCCAGCAACGGGCCCTCACCGTCCTCTCTGTCCGGCGCTGGTCCCGCCCACTTGTGGGAGGAGCTAGATGACGTCATCCAGCTCCTCTATACCGGCACCCAGGCTCAGACTGTCACTTGTCGGTAGCAATCGGAGCAGGGAGGGTGGCAGGCAGGGTGGCTCTGATCTCCCTGCTTCCCACCCTGCTCCGATCACTACCGACAAGTGTCATCTGCAGCGGCGCGGGACACTGGATGGGAGGTAAGTATAAGTGAAAAAAAAAAGAATAATAAAGAATTTTGTGTCTGTCTTTTTTTACTTTTAACTACTTGTGAACTGGTAAGGGGTCCATGAGACCCCTTATACCAGTTCACAAGGCTCTGGGGCTGGCAATCACCTGCGGCTACCTGCCTCCCCAACAGCCGGGGGGGGGGGGCAGAAGGGCCCGGGCCACTTAGTGGCTATGTGGGCTAGTAGCCTGCAGGGCCAGGAGCCACCAACGCTGGCCCCTGCCTACAAGCCCCCATAGCTGATCCAGGTCGGTAATGCTGGGTAAGGGGGACCCTACGTCATTTTTTTGGGGGGGGGATTTTAAGGGTTTTTAACCCTTAAAATTCCAAAAAAAGGAGGTCCCCCCCCCCCCCCGGGAGGGGGAACCCTATGTCATTTTTTTTTTTACGTTAACCCCTTACAATTATGCAATCATATTGCATAGTTGTATCCTATCTGAAATCTCCTAAACTGCTGTTTCAGTTTAGGGGAGTTTCCTGGGCAGGAAAGGGTGTATACCAATACATATGTGGTACCGTTGTAGCCGGGAGAAATAGGGCTTTCATATGCAATAATATTTTATTAACAAACTTACATTTTTTATTACAAAAAAACACTACAAATGGTAAAAAATAGATTTTTTTTTATTTTTTTGCACATATTGCACCCAAAAGTATTGAGAATACACTAAAAAAAGGCCAAACAAGACATTTCATGTTGAAGCCCAGACTCTGCTGAAAAAAAACAATATATAATTTTCCTGGAAAATCCCTGGAAATCCCTTCAAAAATCAAGGTTGAACATGTGTAGCGCAAAAACGTGAAAAGTAGTCTGGCAACAGAGTGTGACAAAAAATCTAGGTAGGCTGGCACTTAAAGGGTTAAGTGCCAGCCTACCTGGAGCATTCTTTATTCCCTGTTGCCAGACCCTTTTGCACAATTTTGTGCTCCACATGTTCAACTGTGATTTTTGAAGGCATTTCCAGGGATTTCCCAGGTAAGTTATATATTGTTTTTAACTGTTGTTTACCTCCCCCTGGGCTTTGGGGAGACAGGTAATTGGGGGAGCCGGGGGTTAATGGCGAGTCACCCACTAGCCGCAGGTGACTTGCCAGCCCCCAGCCTTATGAACTGGTACTTGGGTCTCATGAACTCCTTACCAGTTCACAAGGGGTTAACAGTAAAAATAAACACACAGACACAATAAAAAAACATTTATTTACTTTTTTTTTCTTTACTTACCTCCGATCCTCTTCTGTCCCCTGGCGATCCACGATGACAGCTGCCGGGTGTTCGGTGGAGGGAGCCTGGGGGTCAGGGATCATAGCCCTCTGCCCACCTCCAACCTCTCTCCTCCGAGCACCCGGCAAGACTGATCGTCTCGGGTGAGAGAAGCCGGCTACAGTTAGCAGCGGCCGCTGCTGAAGCGGGGGGGGGTCTCTATTCCGGGGGTTCTCCTGGAGCCATCCGAGCCCCCAGGGGGATTCGGATGGCACCAAATTAAAGAGGAGACCCGGCCGGATCGATAGAGGGGTCAGGTGAGTATATTTTTTAATTAGTTTTTTAACTATCGCGGGGGAAAGTCAAGAACGTAACACCTACGTGCTTGGCACTTAAGGCCCAGACAAAGGAGCCCGTAAGTGTTAAGTGCTTGGCACTTAAAAGGTTAAACATCCAAGATAGCGGCCCATGGAGTCCCTTTTTCACACATTGGATCTTTAAACCGGACCAACAGCCTGGCACAGTTAGAAAAGAAAGGTAGCTGCCTTTTTGAAGCTTCCTCTCTCAACTGACATAACTGAATGCACTCCCTGTTTGCAGGTGGCCTGCAAATGCATCTTGTTTTTAAAATTTACCTCAGCAAGACTGTTGGTCCAGTTTAAGGTTGAAAAAGGAGAAATATGTTGTTAATATATGCTGCACAACCAAACCTGGGATTTTTTACTAACCTGGTTTTGTTCCATGCCTCAGAGGCATTCTGAATTTGGATACCCTACTCTGTCAAATCCCCTCAGAAAGGTCATACAAACTCACAGTCCTATGTTGCATTTGCAGGTTCTCGTCCAATCCGAGACGGTTGGCATGCATATATAATGCTCGGGAAACAGCTCTGTTTTCATGCAGAGCTTAGGCAATCGGGACCACAGCGGCTGCAACCCCCTATGTGACTTGTGGTGCGGGAGCATGCTCACAGCACGAAGATGGGTGGATGCGACCGCCAGATATTTAAATCACCGCCATCTTGAAGACCGTGTTGGCACACTTCATTCTCAAGGCCATTGTTCCTCAAACCGCCTCCTCAAGGGCCACCAACAGGTCATAGTTTGTGGATCTCCAGCTCAATTGCTCTACTGCTGCACTTATTAGTTTACCTGTGCATCTGGGTGGGGATACACAAATCCTGACCTAAGGATGGCTCTCGAGGAAATGGTTGGGGAACACTGCTGTAGGTTGTGTTGGGGAATTTAGGAATTCCATGTTAAAGTTCAACTCCAGCCACCAAGTTGTGGGTATTTTATTTTGCTTATTTTGCTGTTTCTGTATTGTATCCTCTGAAGAACTCCACTCTACTTCCTACCCGCGATTTTCACTATGCAGGGTTTTGGTCCACGGGTGCCCCGCTGTGTGAACCCCGGACGATTGCCAAATGTACTCCCCTCTCCTCATTGCAATGGCGCATGCGCGACCGCTCATCCAATCAGCTTCTCCACCTGCGCATATTAACGTGTGGCTGGAGAAGCTGAATGGAATCCCCAGCCGCACATATCGGCGACGCGCACAGCTTAAAGGGGATGTCGGGGCTGGCTGTGCATGCGCTGTGAGCTTGAGAAAGAAGTATTTCGGGTGATCTGCAGGGTTTTCTCACAGCGGGGCATCCCAGTCCTGGATGCCCCGGGGAGAGGGAGTGGTCCTCTTTAACAGATGGTTGGTAGGTGTAATTCAATTTATTTAAACTGTGGTAACCAGTGCAAGCTATTTGTTAATTACATTTGCCTAGAGTTGAAATCTCTCCCACTAGGCTCACAACATAAAGGAATGGCTGTAAAAGATCTTCCTCACATTATACAATAAAAAAAAGATTTGGCTGGAATCTGGTGTCAAGATTTTTATGTAAATATTAGCTAATAGTCTGGCCAGTGTTAGCATCCTAATGATGCTTTAAACAATAAGTGGCAGTTTGATGTCATTTTTCTTGTTTCCTTTTTTTAAAGATTCTGCTGGATGGACCAGGCACATTGAAGTTAACCAACATGTGTCTGTCAAAAGCTGAAGGCGAAAACCTAGAAGAATTTTTTGCAATGGTGGGCTCAGAGGAAACCTCTGGCGATGCAGGAGATTCCAGCCCCCGACGTAACCTAAGAAATCACATAAAGGGTGACTTTATGATTCCATTATTTAAATAACTCTGATTACTTTGTAGGTGGCATTGCAAGGCTAACAATGGGGTTGATTCAAAGCCTGGTGAGAAAACTCACTTTAGGAGAGAAAACTGCCATTTCCTGCCATTCGTTGTCTACCGGTATCAATTTTCACCTGGCTCTGAATCGCCCCCTACTAAAAAAGGAGTCCGTTTCCTCACCAGGCTCTGAATCGATCCCAGGCTGCACTGGTCAGGTTTTGCAGATGTCCACACAGATGCACATGTGGAGTAATGTGTTCTCAGGCAGAGCTATAGAAGCAGCTATGTGGAGATCTGCAAAACGTGACCAGTCATTGTTTCCTGATCTGTAGGAGAGGGTTGGGGTACACTGGGCTGGAGCAATGGTCTCATTGGGATCCCGTCTTCATAAGCCACAGCATATCCTGTAAGCATTTTCCTAACTGTTCTGAACTTTATGGATTTCATGGAGTAAGGCTCATTAACAACTATACAGATCTTCTGAGATTGAACAAATGCATTTAGACGGCAAAGATTTGTTGGTTAATAGGTCGCTAAAGCAAATGCTTGTGCTGCTCCTTTTCGTAAAAAAATTTTTGTTTTGTTGAGCGAATTCTGTTTACATATTTCAGAGACCGAGCGATGAACGCCAAAACGATATAGTCGGGCGACTGATGAACCAATTCTCTCTCCTGAGAGTTATTCATCGTTTGATCCTTAAGACCAAGTTCCCTTCTATTATGTCGCACTGATTTTCTACTTGCAAGCTCCCATGGTCTCCCCCACATGCTACTGCATTCTTAAAGCGGACCTTCACTCTGAATAAGAGCCGATCTTATATGTTTCCCACACCCTGTACATACAGATTGCCCACATTAAAAAGTATCCTACCTGCATCTACTGCATGTTATGAGCCTTTAAACATCCAAGATGGCGGCTCATGGAACATCAGGCAGCCTGCAAACAGGAAGTGCCCTCTAAATGTGCTGCTCTGCATTCTGGGATTGCTGACCTTTTCCTGACCCCAGCTCTGCTCTGTCTGAGCAAAGCACAGCTATAACCCCGCCCCCCTGTACCTTATCCCACTCTCCTCTCCTCAGTAAATGTGATGCTTCTGAGTCAAGATGGCGGCGCCCGTATCCTAGAGTCCTGGACAGAGTTGCAGCCCAGTGGGGGAAAGAATAATAAGTAAGTGACTAAAAACTATATAATATAATATAATAAAAAAAATATTAATTTTAGATACTGGGGAATCATTTTTTAAGGGTTTGGGCTTTTCAATAAATGATGGTGAAGGTCCGGTTTAAGGAACAGTCAGGAATCTCAGTGACTTGAGAGTGGTCATTCATGTAGATAATGATAATTTAGGCCTAAAAAGGCGAAACAAAATTGACACTGTCTCTAGCACTTTAAAGTGGACCAACACCCAGGATTTTGACTATTCTGGGTCTTGGTCCACTTCGGTGGGGCACCCCGATCGGGTGTGCCCCGCTGTGTGAAACCCCCCAGAAAGCCCCGAAAACTCACCTCACCCCGCTCCCACGTGACCGCTGCATCCAATCCCCGCCGGCGGACAAGCGAGAGGCAGCGCCGGACAAGTAGAGCGCATCCGCCACCGCCTCCTGCTCGTCTCTCTTACAGGGAGCGCACCCGCACCGGCCATTCACAAACGGTCGGCGCAGGAGGCGGCGGCGGTGGACGCGCGGGAGGCGGCGGCGGCGGTGGACGCGCATGCGCCGCTGGAACGTGGAAAAGGTAGGATTGTGGGCTTCCTGGGGGGTTTCACCCCGTGGGACATCCCGATTTCGGATGCCCCACGGGGAGGGATCTGATCGGCCCGGGAATCTTATAGATTCCTGGGCCGAACCCCCCCTGGGTGTTGGTCCACTTTAAACCGGACCTTCACCATGATTTATTGAAAAGCCCAGACCCTTATAAAACGATTCCCCAGCATCTAAAATTAATATATTTTAAGTTCTTAGTCACTTATTATTCTTTCCCCCACTGGGCTGCAACTCTGTTAAGAACTTTAGGATACGGGCGCCGCCATCTTTACTCAGAAGCATCACATTTACTGAGGAGAGGAGAGTGGGATAAAGTACAGGGAGGCGGGTTATAGCTGTGCTTTGCTCAGACAGAGCAGAGCTGGGGTCAGGAAAAGGTCAGCAATCCCAGAATGCAGAGCGACACAGAAGACACTTCCTGTTTGCAGGCTGCCTGATGTTCCATGAGCCGCCATCTTGAATGTTTAAAGGCTCATAACATGCAGTAGATGCAGGTAGGATGATTTTTAATGTGGACAATCTGTATGTACAGGGTGTGGGAAACATATAAGATAGACTCTTATTCAGAGTGAAGGTCCACTTTAACTGCTGTTAACTATATGTAATTCCAGTTTCTTGATGTAAACTTATTTTTAACAGAATCTGTATTTCCCAACTGTATCTCTTCCATATTGGAAAGAAAACTGATTTATTTTGTTTGTAGTTTTTACTATGTTTTAAAACGCTGCAAAGGCCAGTGTAATAATATGTTGCCACACTAATTGTACATAAATGCCAACTAAATATAGCCTATTGCTACAAACATGCCATCTAGTGGCTGATTATTTGCCGTACAAGTTGGAAAATCAGTGCTGGCATTGGGCTCAATTTAAATCCGTACGAGATTTCTTTTTTGGACGGGAAAGCCCTGCTCTTGTCCAATTTTCCCCTCTCACCTGAAGCTTTTTTCAGCGAGATTTTTAGCGTGAGATTTTTATTTTTTTATTTTTTTTTGATTTTTCATTTGTTTCTGAGACCTCCCAACGGAAAATCACTCAAAGTTAATTTTCGCATGATTCAGGGGATTTAAAAATAATGTCATCTCAAGCATCTGACATTAATTATTTCGGTATTTTATTTTTTGTTCGATAAAATTTTTATCTAAATATATATATATATATATATATATATATATATATATATATATATATATATATTCAATAATTAAAGGGTGTATGTGTTTTTTCTGGTTTTTAATTTTTTAACAGGATCGCCGGTATATGCTGCCCCAGAAGTAATTCAAGGTGCAGATTTTTCTGTTTCCACTGATCTGTGGTCCTTTGGATGTATACTATATGAAATGTTTGCTGGTAAGCCCAATACACTATGTATTTATTTATTACTGGATCTTATGCATAGTTGACTGTTACACAGTATATTAGGTAAATAAATGTTTAGGGCATTTAAGATATCGGCATATGCTGGACTATATGAAGAACATTATTACAGGAAAAAAATACAATTTCTGTTGCTTTGACAGGTCGACCCCCATTTTTCTCAGAAAGTTTCTCTGAATTAACAGAAATGATTGTAAAGGAAGACTTTCCTCTTCCTCAAGGTATGCCGTTTATTTGGTTCTTCTGACTAAGCAGTATTTATTTTTTTATTTTCTTTAGCGATGAGTATTATACATTTTTGACAACTCCTTATAGCCAGGGTCTCCTAAATTTTAAAAAGCCTGGAACGTATCAGTGTTTGACATGTAACGTTCTGTGCCTATTTATATCCTACTAATGTTGTGGCTATTCTTCATCTCATAGTTGTTGCCAGATTTCTATTTTTTGTTATATTTTGTTGTCACTATCTCTATACCTAATATTTTAGATGTACTTGGGCACGGTGACCCTTTAACTTCTCAAAGCACCGCTATATTTGAAAGCAAACCTGGCTCTGTGTTTGTCTTTATAGCAGGCTATGGCTGGTTTGTCAGGGTGGTATTTGTAGCCCATTATGATGACAAATGATAAAAGATGTATTGATACCCAGAACATAATTTCAATCATTTTTGTAAAACCCCCCTATAGAGAGTTTAGGCTGAATCATTCTAACACTCTGTTGGCTTTCAACCAAACATTTTGTTTATCTGCAGAACAGTCAGTCAGTATTTCAAACTAAAAACGAATTGAGCAAAATAACCGCACAAGCTGCCAAACTTGTCTTGCTTAAAGATGGAAACCCATTTTCTTCTAGAACATGTGGAGGACACGGTCTTGGTTGTAATCATCAGTTCTGGGTTGTAGGGCTATTCATGGGAGATGGACACTTGTCAATAAAGTTGATTGGAATTTGGTATATCCTAGCAACCCCCAGCACAGCTTTTCAGTTTTCAAAGCGTGTACTGAGGAGATCGGACGCAAGCAGAGCTAGCTCTGCATTTATCTTTTGTTAAATTATTTTTTCCAAAATGTATTCATATATTTAGGTTTGTTCTGCTATTTCCACCACAGTCCCTCAATAAGAGTGACGATTCCACTGATTACCATCAGGAGAATTCAAAAACGATAGGGTCATCCTCTAGGCCGAAGGGCGTGGGCTGCGAGACAAAGGTGTGGCTCCTCCTCCTGGCCTATATCCTTCTGGCCGACTTCCTCCAATCCAGTTTTCTTTCTTGCAGTTGGAACTGCACTGCAAGGGTGTATCTGAACTCTCCCATTGGCTTTTTGTTTTTAAGGATTATTCCTTGGAAGCAGAGGTATTGGAAACCCTGTCTGTCTTCCTGGGCCCTTATACTCCTCTGATCTAGATGGACCCACAATGCCTCCTCAGCTAAGCTGTATCTGGATCAGGATGGTAAAGGTAAGCACCAGGGTCCTGGGGCACTTTGGGGTGTCATTGGCACTTTTCATTTAAAAAGCAATCAGCCACAGGTTTTTGTCTTGTGAGCCTGATTGGGGGTAACCAGGGGAATTATTTTCCTCCATTTTATTGCTCTTTTCCACGTGTTAAACGCCTTTAAGGGGGTGGTTTCTTATCCGCTGCCTTTGGATGATTTTCGGCTAGGCGGAGCGGTTCTCCTCCAGCTTACAGCACCTTTTGACGCTGCTGCCTTTGGATGATTTTCAGCTAGGCTGATGGGTTCTCCTCTGGCTTACAGCTCTTCTTGTTGACTGCCACCTTTGGATGATTTTCGGCTAGGCTGAGTGGTTCTCCTCCGGCTTACAGTGCTTTTCCCTATATCTAGTCCAGGTCGTCACAGTGATGATGTGGGTATTCTGCCCCCAGGGGGGCGCTCGACTGCAAGATCAAAAGCTGCAGCTCCTCCCGGCCTATAAAGGCAGGTGTCCCTCTATGATTCCCCCGTGTTCATCTTTCAGTCTTGACTGCAGAAGATCGTTGGATACTCTCTCTCGGATATTGGCAGCAGAGCGGGGCCTCCTAGCTTGTCGGCCACTGCGGGCCCTATTTTCCACTGATCCCGTCTGACCCACTCCTGCCTCCCAGCCAATGGCTGCTACGGGATCGTGACGGTAGGGTGAACGCCGGGGTCAGGCGTTCTGCAGAGCTAGGCTCTGGGCCGCAGACCCTGTTTTAAAGGGTAGCCGGCCATAGGCCGCTAGGGCTATAGGATTACCTGTGTGCCATTCCCTGCCCACAAGCTTTATTGTATGTGTGCCTGTCTGGGGATAGGGTGCTGGGGGCCCCATCTGGGCAGGTAAAGCTCTGCCCCTTGTGCAGTAGGAATCCTCTGGGCGGATTCAGCACTCTTTGTACCACTTGCGCCAGGGGCATCATTTTGGAACCTGACTGGGCGGGCATCCCCACCCCTAGCCCTTCACTGCCTGTGGCCTTTCCGGACCCTCTGCTGCTGCACTCAGCACAATCTTTTTGATGATCTGGGCTCTGTGAAGGAAGGTGAGTTGCCAGATGATTCCTGTTCCACTGTGGTTTATTCTGCTGGCGTTGACAGTATGTCTGGTTATTTCTCGGACGAGGATGCGTGGCTCCCTGATGATACGGAGAAGTTGCTTCCCTCAGTGTTTGAGACACTACACATTGCTCCTCCCAGAACGGCTAAGAGGAAGCAAGGTGATTTGTTTAGGCCCGAAAGACAAAGGCAGGTCTTTCCAGAGCAGGCTCATTTTTTCTAATATGATTTTCAAGGAATGGGAAAGGCCTAACAAGCTACCGTCGGTGCCTAAGGGCCTGGATAGGCGGTATCCTTTCCCTGAGGAGCTGGTTCAGCTGTGGTCTCATCCTCCCGATGGTAGATTCCCTTGTGCCATCTCCTGATACCGCTTCCTTACGTGACCCGGCTGACAAGCGCATGGATCAGCTGGTCTGCCATGCTTTCACCTTTGCTGGTGCCTTGTTTCGTCCTGTGTGTGCCGCAGCTATTGTCTCTCTGGCCATCAGAAAGAAGGTGAGACACCTTGTGGATGGAGCTAAGGCTCGCAAGCGGGAGAAGGAGTATAAAGATCTCAAGGCCTGCTTGGAATTCATTGGTTTTTTTTGCCTCTGCCATGGACGATGGTGTCCGACTTGGTGCCGGGATTTCGGCCCTACTTGTTGTTGCTCTCCGTCACTTGCTCTGGTTGCGGCAATGGTCGGCGGATGCCGCGGCCAAGAAGTCGCTTACGAGTATCCCCTTTGTGGGGCACAGGCTGTTTGGGGAGCGCCTGGACCTTTTGGTCAGGGATGGTAGACTCCCTCAGAGACGGAAACCTGCTTGGTCCTTTCAGAATCCCTCTGCCTATCGTTCCTTTCGAGGAGGAATAGGCTCTTCATTCTCAGGTGGCCGCAGAGAAACCTGGGTAGAGGTAGGTCCCGCGGCCGACCCAGTCCCGCCTGGGGAGCCAAGTCCCCTCAGGCAAGAGGGGCGCCCTCATCCATCCGGGTGGGGGGACGGCTTCTACTGTTTGCTCAGATTTGGAGACGGCACGTCTCGGATCGGTGGATTCAGGAGGTAGTGTCCTCCGGTTACAAAATAGAGCTGGCAGTCAGGCCGCCCACAAGATTTCTTCGGTCTCTGATTTCCCAAAACCCATTGACGGCTCAGGGTTTGAGAACGGCCGTGTAACACCTCCTGCGGTTAGGTGTGATTTGCCCTGTACTTCGTCAGGAACAGGGTCAAGGTTTTTACTCCAACCTGTTCACGGTTCCCAAGAAGGACGGAACATTAAGACCAGTCCTGGACCTGAAGGGTCTCAACAGGTTTGTCAGAGTCAGACATTTCCGCATAGAAACCTGACGGTCGGCGGTGAGCTTGCTTCAGCCCGGCGACTTCATGACCACGGTGGACATCAGGGATGCTTATCTGCACATCCCGATTTTCCAGGGGCATCAGAAGTTCCTAAGGTTTGCTCTGGAGGACCAGCATTACCAGTTTGTGGCTCTGCCCTTCGGGATATCCTCAGCTCCCTGCGTCTTCACCAAGGTGCTGGCGGGCATCATGGCTATTCTGAGGAACCAGGGCATTCGTGTGCTACCTTATCTGGACGACTTGTTGATTGTTGCCCAGTCTCTTCAGCAGGCCGAGAGCGATACCCGGACGGTGTTGTCCACGCTAGAGGCCTTCGGCTGGGTAGTCAATTACCCAAAGTCTTTTATCACTCCCTCGACAGTGAGGTCCTTCCTGGGCATGACGATAGACACCGCTCAGGTCTAGGTCTTTCTGCCACAGCAGAAGGTTTTGGGTCTCCAGATGCAGGTGCAGGCCTTGCTGTCTTGTCAACGGCCGTCGATCCGTCTCGGGATCTAATGGTGTCATGCTTCGAGGCAGTGCCCTTCGCCCAATTATACATGAGACCTCTTCAATTGAACCTGTTGACCGGCTGGGACCGGATGCAGGAGTCACTGGAACAGGAATTTTCGCTGTCCCCCCTGGCCAGACAGTCCCTCTTGTAGTGGTTGGACTCCTGGAACCTGTTGGTAGGCAAGTCCTTTCTGACTCGGATGCCAGTCTCACCGGCTGGAGAGGCGTTTGGCAGATGCAGAAGATTCAGGGTCAGTGGGGTCTGCGGGATAACCGCTTACCCATAAATCTCTTGGAGCTGAGAGCGATCCGGTTGGTGCTTCTTCGCTTGACTCACCATTTAAGGGGTCGTGCGATCCAGGTTCGCTCGGACAATCAGACGGCTGTCGCCTACATCAATCACCAGGGCGGGACTCGGAGCAAGAGAGCCCTCCAGGAGGTGTCCGACATTCTGACTTGGGCAAAGGAGAATGTTCCCTGCATCTCGGCGGTCTACATTCCCGGGGTGAAAAACCTGGAGGCAGACTCCCCGAGCAGGAGCGCCTTGCGCCTGGGGGAATGGTCTCTCAGCAACAACGCTCTTTGTCTTCGCTGGGGTCAGCTGGACCTGTTTGCAGGTGGACCAACAGGTGGACCTGTTTGCGTCCAGACACAATCACAAGCTTCCAAGGTTCGTCTCCCTCTCAAGAGATCCTCTGGCCATTGCCACAGACGCTCTGGTGATTCCCTGGACGGAGTTGGAGTTTCTTTATGCATTCCCTCCATTTCCACTCCTGGGCAGATAGCCCCAGAGGAAGTACCAACTATCCTGGTGGCTCCTCGCTGGCCGAGAAGGAGTTGAGTGATTAATTAATGGTCACATGTACCGTATTTTTCGCCCTATAAGACGCACTTATTTTTCCCCAAAAGTGGGGGAAAAATGTCAGTGCGCCTTATCGGGCGAATGTAAAAAAAAATTAAAAAAAAAATTAAAAAAAAAAAAACTCACCCGTCCCCGGCGCTCCCGCGTTGTCTGCCACACTGCGAGAGGCCAGAGGAGCGGCGGGGGCTCTGTCCCGGCCCCGCCGCTGCGATCGCTGTCTTTTCAGGCAGCGATGACAGCGGCGGGGCCAGAGACAGAGCCCCTGCCGCTCCTCCATCTGCTGCCGGGCTCAGAACACACGCGAGCACGTAGGTCCCGGCAGTGGGTGGGCGTGGCCTGCACCGGCGCAGGCCACGCCCGCCCGCTGCCCGGACCTTCGTGATCGCATGTGGAGAAGCAGATGGAGGAGCGGCGGGGGCTCTGTCTCTGAAAAGACAGCGATCGCAGCGGCGGGGCCGGGACAGAGCCAGCTCGTGAATGGGGTGGGCGTGGCCTGCGTCGACGCTGCGGCGCAGGCCACGCCCACCCCATTCACGGAGCCGGCCGCTCAGCGCAGCGGCGTCAGCGGACAGGTGAGTTTAACTTTTTTTTTTTTTAATATGGCGCCTGCCTATACTAATGGGGGGAGGGGGTGGGAATGGGGGGAGAGGGGCCACACTGCCTCTGGGAATGGGGGGATGGGGGATGCCACACAGCCTTTGGGAATGGGGGGAGGGGTATGCCACACAGCCTATGGGAATGGGGGGAGGGAGATGCCACACAGCCTTTGGGAATGGGGGGAGGGGGATGCCACACAGCCTATGGGAATGGGGGGATGGGGATGCCACACAGCCTATGGGAATGGGGGGAGGGGGATGCCACACAGCCTATGGGAATGGGGGGAGGGAGATGCCACACAGCCTTTGGGAATGGGGGGGAGGGGGATGCCACACAGCCTTTGGGAATGGGGGGAGAGGGGCCACACAGCCTTTGGGAATGGGGGGAGAGGGGCCACACAGCCTTTGGGAATGGGGGGAGGGGGATGCCACACAGCCTATGGGAATGGGGGGAGGGGGATGCCACACAGCCTATGGGAATGGGGGGAGGGGGATGCCACACAGCCTATGGGAATGGGGGGATTGGGATGCCACACAGCCTTTGGGAATGGGGGGAGGGGTATGCCACACAGCCTATGGGAATGGGGGGAGGGGGATGTCACACAGCCTATGGAAATGGGGGGAGGGGGATGCCACACAGCCTATGGGAATTGGGGGAGGGGGATGTCACACAGCCTATGGGAATGGGGGATGCCACACAGCCTATGGGAATGGGGGGAGGGGATGCCACACAGCCTATGGGAATGGGGGGAGGGGGATGCCACACAGCCTATGGGGAGAGGGGGATGCCACACAGCCTATGGGAATGGGGGGAGGGGGATGCCACACAGCCTATGGGAATGGGGATGCCACACAGCCTATAGGAATGGGGGGAGGGGGATGCCACACAGCCTATGGGAATGGGGAGAGGGGGATGCCACACAGCCTATGGGAATGGGGAGAGGGGGATGCCACACAGCCTATGGGAATGGGGAAGGGGGTGGCCACACAGCCTATAATAATGGGGGAGGGGGATGCCACACAGCCCATGCTAATGGGGAGAGGGGGATGCCACACAGCCTATGGGAATGTGGGGAGAGGGATGCCACACAGCCTATACTAATGGGGGGAGAGGGGGATGCCACACAGCCAATGGGTATATGGGGAATGGGAGGGGGGGATGCCACACTGCATATACGGGGAATGGGATGGGGGCATGCTACACTGTCTATGGAATAGGGGCATCCCACACTGCCTATGGGAATTGGATAGGGGAATGCCACACTGTCTGTAATGGTGCGTTTTTGGTTTAACATTTTTTTTTCTTATTTTCTTCCCCCAAATCCTAGGTGCGTCTTATGGGCAGGTGCGTCTTATATGGCGAAAAATACGGTATATATAAATAAGGCATTCTTTGCACATAATTATAAAAATCTTCTTTGCATATTGTATATATTGGCTCTATATTTGGCATTTAATTATTTATTCAAATATGCAGCTTTCTGCACGAGTGGTATGAGATATAATAGGTTGTCATATAAATAGGTTGGTGTATGGCTTTTAGGTAGATACAATAGGGATTTTTTTTTGTGCCGGCACAAAATTCATTAGGTACTTATTTTTCTTAATTGTGATCATATTGAGGCAGCTTTTCCTTGTAGTTATGAGGCATTGAGACAATTGGATGTATGCAGCTGTGTTTTTAACCAGTGTTGTTTTTGTCAGTGTTTTTGTTTTGGTTTTATGACCTAATCATTTGATATTCACATAATAAAATGAAATTTTGACTTTTTATATTGTCTGGTGCTCCTATTTGGAGGGGGTTGCGGTAAAGGGTTTATTCCTCTACCTCCCTTCTCTGTTTTTATTTTTTGACTTAGTTGTAGTGAGCACATAAATTGTGGTGCAACCCTATGGTTTTGGTGGCCGAGAAGGAGATGGTTTGCGGACATAGTTCAGATGTCAGTAGATCGCTACATCATGCCCGACGACCCAGGGCTTTTCACACAGGAGTCGCTGCGGCACCCCAATTTACGGACACTGGCTTTTTACGGCCTGGCTATTGAAACCTCAGTCCTGACAGAAAAGGGGCTGTCGGCCATGGTTGTACAGACATGATTCAGGCATGGAAGAAGTCTTCCTCCATGATATACTACAGGGTGTGGCACGCTTATATTGCTTGGTGCGAGTCCAAGGGTCTCCCTTGTCGCACTTTTTCTATTTCTAGGGTTCTGGAGTTTTTACAACACGGTTTAGACTTGGGTCTCCAGCTGAGCACCCTCAAGGGGCAGGTCTCGGCTTTAGCCATCTTCTTCCAGAGATCCATTGCCAACCATAGGTTGATCAAGACCTTTTTCCAGGGAGTCATCTATGTCTGTCTACCGCGTAAGTCAGTAATACCGGTGTGGGACTTGAATTTAGTACTGTCTGCTTCTCAGGGTCCTCCCTTCGAGCCATTGTGCAGTTCTGCTTTACCTATTTTGACTCTCAAGGTGGTCTTTTTGGTAGCGATTACCTCGATGCGTCGTGTATCAGAGCTGGCCGCACTTTGTATGAAGCCTCCCTATTTTGAGCGGCATAAGGATAAGGTGGTTTTTTACCTGATTAAAACCTGATTTTTTGCCTAAGGTCATGTCTCCCTGTGAAGCTATGATATTTTTTATATATATATATATATATATATTGTTCCCATAGAAATTGTAAAAAAATCTTATACATGCAATCACTGTATATATAGGACAATCCCTTTTGTTTGATGCAGGGTTGGTAACCCCCTTTGTTCTTTGAAGACTGGTTTTCTGGGTGTGAGTTTCAGGTGTGCATTTGCATGCAAATTAAGCTGGCTACCTCTGATAAAGATAGGGATGGGCCAGAGCATCACTTTGTGAGTTTTTGCCTGGGCCAATCACAGACGACCTGCAGATTTCAAAATGGAACAAAGGGTCCACCTGATAAAAACTGTAGGCTGGAGAGAGAAGAAGATTTCTTTTGGAGGGCAGCTGGAGAAAACATGTGCTGGTGCGCCTGCAGACGGACGATGATGGGACTTTGCCTTGGGTAGATGGACCTGCGTTGTGAAGCCAAGTACAGCAGCCATCTTGTTTGGACGTGGTCTGCTGATTTTCTGCGTGGAGCAATTAAAACAGATGAGTAATCCGTTTTAATATATATGTGCATTTGCCCTGTTAGGCTTTCTATGTTGTAACCCAGATTGTAGTATTTTTGTTTTGTACATTTTGCAAGGTATATAAAATAACTTTAAAGTGCATCATCTTCCTTGGAGATTACTGGCAATTGAACTTATTAGACAAACAAGGCGTTAACTTTTGGAGATATACATGTATTTGAGCTCTTAAGTTTCCTTATATATTTGAGGGCTGCAAATATATATTTTGTGAATTTTAGATAAATTACGCGCAAGCAAGACACTCCCTTTCACCTTAATGAGGAAGTTGTTTTGCCTTCCTTGTATCCAGCACCGACTGATTCTAAAGAAAGGACCCTCCATGCCTTGGATGTGGTCGGAGCCATTAAGTATTACCTGGTTGCGACTGAGTCCTTCAGGAAATCGGATATGCTCTTTGTCCTAACAGAGGGCTCTAGGAAGGGTTTGTCACCAGCCAAGTCCACTCTCAGTAAGTGGATCAGACAGGTGGTAGTGCAAGCATATTCTGCCAAGGGGAAGGAACCCCCTTTTCGGATCACAGCTCATTCTACCAGAGCTATTGCTGCCGCTTGGGCTTTTCAGCACCAGGCATCGGTTGAACAAGTTTGTAAGGCCTCCACTTGGTCTTCAGTTCATACTTTTACTAAGTTTTACAAGGTGGATGTCAGGGCTTCAGCTGACGCTGTCTTTGGCCGAAAAGTGCTTCAGGCGGTAGTGAAATGAACTACATGCTGTTCCGCACTGGGGATCACGCCCAAATGGACACTGCTTTTAGATGTCCCACATGTCATCACTGGGACGACCTGGACTGGATATAGGGAAAAACAAAATTCTGTGAAACTCACCTGTAGAATTGTTTTTGTATTGTATTATATCCAGTCCAGTCCCTTTTGTTCATTATTCCTGTTTGCCTGTTATGGTGATTGCCATTTTTTATTCATTGGACTTTGTATTCTTAAGTCTTGTCAGAGAGAGTACAAGCGGAAGCTATGTGAAGTAACATGGTTTCTTGGCCTCCCGGCCTGTCCTCTTTTGTTTGCTGCTTTTTAACCACTGTCATAGAGCGACACCTGCCTTTATAGGCCGGGAGGAGCTGCAGCTTTTGATCTTGCAGTTGAGCGCCCCCTGGGTGCAGAATACCCATATGTCATCACTGGGACGACCTGGACTGGATATAATCAAAAACAATTCTACAGGTGAGTTTCACAGAATTGTATTTTTTTTCGGCCACAGCCTCTAGAACATTTTCAGCTAGGCCAAATACCTAACACCGACGACACAGCTGGTTCTCCTCCAGCTTACATCGCTCTTGTTTCCCCTGAGAGGGTGCTTGGGTTCCTGGCTGGCGGGGGGGCTGCTTTTTCGGATGCCCCGCGGGGTGAAACCCCCCAGGAAGCCCAGAAACCTTACCTTAACCCCGTTCCAACGGCGCATGCGCGGGCCGCGTCTCGCGCTTCCCTCTAGCAGGGCGGCCGTTTGTGAATGGCCGGCGCGGGCGCTCTCCCTGTTAGAGGGAGGCGCGAGACGCGGCCTCCAGCGCTCAGAGCCGCTGTGGTTGGATGCCGCTTGTACGTGCATACCACAGCGGCTCTGAGCGGCTCTGATCTGATCGGGGTGCCCCACCGAAGTGGACCAAAACCCAGTGATAGTGAAAATCCTGGTTGTTGGTCCACTTTAAAGCTCCCTTGGCAGCGCTCAAGTGGACTTAAACCTTTAGAGAGTCGTTTAAGGAGTATCGGCTTCTAAGGTTTTTTAAATAGAAATCCTGAATTTGAAGAGGCTATGTTGGCTGCCATAGTCTCCCAAGATGAGTTATCTGTTGGGGAAAATTCATCCAGTAGGGACTTAGATTCAAAGTCCTCTACACATGGGAGTGTTCAGTTTGGATGGTTTGATTACTTCCATTCTGGTATCCCTTTCTTGCAGATCAGACTGAATTATGGTCTCGCCCTCCTGAGGTGGACGCTCCGGTGTCAGGGTTTTCTATGACTTTGGTTACGCCATCCTCTGATAGTGCTTCTCCAAAGCATCCAGCGGATAAGCGCATAGATCGAGTGGCACGCCAAGCTTATTCTATTTTGGGGTTGACCTTACGACCAGCCTGTGCTACATCCAAAGCATCTTTGGCGAGCAGGAGGCTAGACTCTAAGACTCGTTTAGGTCTTTTTTGGAAATCATGCTCCCAGTTGATTAAATAATTTGGATATTAACAAGTCTGTTTCTGCTATGGATGATCGATCATATTAAGGGCCGGAGGCCTAGCTCTGGTGGTAGTTTTAAGGAGTGCTTTATGGCAAAAGCGTTTAGATTCCAGGGCTGTGTCGAGTGGGTTTTTACCTGCTTTAAAGCACGATGCCTTCAGATAGTCTCCATGGTCACTATTTCTTATGACAAATTCACATCTTTCTCTAACACATCCTTTATTTTTATTAACAAATTTTGAAAATCAGATGCTATTACACCACGTGGCCTTGTTGTAAACAGTTGTTTGTAGGCACTGGGGCTGAGGCTTGTGCAATGTCACAACCAGGACAATACTGTTAGACCTTCTATGAGCACGGCAACTAATGTACCCTTACCAGATATGTCTTAGCAGCATTCTTCCTGGACATTTCTGACGTTGATTACAGCTAAAAATGTCTTCTGCCTTTCAAAGCAATATTTATTGAATTTACCTATTCAATACATATACATGCATACATATGCATCCTTATACTTCTACCTTGGGTGGTACGGGTCAGGCCACAGTATCTAGTAGCCATAATTCCCTTTTATATTGCTGGTACTATTCACAGATGTCTTCAGATGGGAAGGAAGTCAGAGTCTTCCTTTTCTGAGGAGGTGGGTCTCTTTGATACAGAAACTATATCTGATCCACAAAACCCTTATTCTTCCTTAGTCTCTAGTACATATATGCAAAATGCGATAAAGGGATGGTGGAGGTCTTCAAATTCCATGATCTCAATCCCAATGATGTAAATCCTACAGCGAAAATCGGCGACAAAAATGGTAAGCATAATTTAACATTTCCCGGACCATTAAATTAAAAATAAAATTATTAATTACATATATATATATATATATATATATATATATATATATATATATATATATATATTTGTTGTCCTTTTTTCAGAGGTTTTTTTTTTTTACAAGAAATGGTGTGCGATTCAATTTTTATATCACCCAGGGGCTTGTCTGTCAAAAGGATCTTGACAGTTGGTAAACCTGCCACTATTTAAGATTATGTCGATAGGAGCCTTGAGTCCTTCTTGAGACTTAAAGTGGACCAAAACCCAGGATTTTTGACTATCCTGGGTTTTGGTCCACTACCCTGGGGCACACTGATCGGGGGTGCCCCACTGTGTGAACCCCCCCCCCCCCCCGATCGCCCCAACCAACTCGCCTCACTGCGGTTCTACGGCACATGTGTGGCTCCTCCAATCAGCGCGCTCTGAGCAGCTGAGCTATGGGCATCTAAGCGATGTCAAAGCTCAGCGCCTCTGAGCGCGCTGGCGGCCGCATTCCTCTAACAGGGAGCATGGCGGCATTTCACAAATGGCTGGCGCGGGCACACGCCCTGCTAGAGAGAAGCACGAGATGCGGCCCGCGCATGCGCCGCCGGACTGGGATTCAGGTAAGTGCAGCGGGCGTCCTGGGGGGTTTCACACAGCGGGCCATCCCGGTTTTGGATCCCCCGTGGGGAGGGAATGGATCGGCCAGCTGATCCAGCTGTGTTTTGGTCCACTTTAAAACAAATTTTGTTGGAGTAGTTGCTAGCCCCAGTTGTGCCTTTGGCACTATTGCCAAGGCAGGGGAGGCAAGAATAAAAGATCTTGAAAAAATATATACATAATAGTGCTCCCATCTAAACAATCATTCACCCATTCAAACTTAAATATTGGTAATGGAAATTTATTTTACATTTTTCAAAGATTATTTTAAAAATGTCGGCAAGATCTGTCTTTATGCTTCGCATCATGAAAAAATGTATGACTCCAAAGCTTATTCCGGTGACCTAATTGCTAAGAAAACTATAATCTCTTACCAGTCTCTTACTTGGTTTATTCTGGGCCTCCAATCAACAGGCCTCAATGGAACTGGTATGTAAGGAAGATACATGGTCCTCACCTTTACTCAATTTTATAAAAATGAAATACTGTCGCCTCTGCAGATGCAGCACTGGGTAGTAAGATTCTGAGTTCTAGGATTTATGTTTAATTATTTTATGTCCTTGGTTGCTGGACATAGTTGTTATTACTTAGTTGGCAATCAGTGTTTTAGTGAGTTGCTGTTCTCCCACCTTGTTAATTACTGCTTGGAACATCTCAGAAATGATGAATACAGTCATGGCCGCATCACCCACATGTTCCTAAAGAAAACTTTCAATCGACTTTATTGATAAGATTGTCCATCTCCTGCGGATACCCCTGCCACCCAGAAGTGATGAATACAATCAAGGCCACATCCTCCCAGAAAAAAAGACCTTTACAGTGAGTACTAAAATTCCTTTTTATTTCCACCGCTAAAGCCACAGCTGTTCTGAGATTGCCTGATCTCAGAACTGCCGTATGCTGACCTTCTGCCTGCTGGCCTCACCCCTGGCTCAGGAGTGCGTACAGCTACAGGAAAGCGGGGCATGTCGTCGGCCGTCGATTGCAGCATCGCTAGAGCCGTCGGTAAAGGTGAGTTTACCAGCAACCCCAGGGGGTTTCACACAATGGGGCATCCCGCTATAGGATACTGCATTGGCAGGCTAGTAGTCGGCCCTCGAGACGTTTAAATTCCGAAGGCCATCCCTAAGGGTTTTCCTCTGCTTTAAAGTATGGTTTGCTCTTACTGAAATTAGAATTAGTCTTATTTTATTGGCAGGAATTGTACTACTTTTTTAGAAACCTCAAGAAATTTGCATTTAAGCAGATATTAGGTATAAAAGGTATTGTATTTAAAATGGACCAGTAGTCAAAAATTACTTAAACCAGGCGAACACAGCAAAACAAACAGTGCTCATATACATCCCTCCCCAGGGCAATTTAGATTGCTGCACATAAAAAATCATTTACCTTCTTCCAACTCCTGCTGTGGTAAATTTTAAAAGCAAAGTTTGGTCTCCTGGAAATGTAGACCACCTGCAAACAGGAAGTGCTGCTATATTTCCTGTTACTGTGCATTGTCCGTTATGTCAGTTTAATCCAGACAGCAGCATGGCTGAGATGCTGGTAAAGCTCCAAAATGGCCTCTGCCACTAGAAAATCTGTAAGGTGGTGTTTCAGCTTTGAGTGGATGCAGGAGCAAATGTAAGTGCTGACAATGCTTCAGTATCATGCGTGCAGATGGGGCAAGTGAGTTTTGGGGAGTTGGCTTTTCCAACTGTGCCAGGCCGTTGGTCCGGTTTAAGGCTGATTTACCTTCAAGTGAGGGGCAGCCTGATGCTGTGCCCCTGTGTCACTAGGCTGGGCATGTGTATGTTTCACCCTTGGGCTGGGGCAGCAGTGAGGGATGTTCATATTGGGGAAGGGAGCTCTGTCTCACAGGGATCCTCCTCTGGAGTATGTGGGCCTGTTATGATTGAACTGATGCAGTTCTGAAAAGCCTATTAAAGGCGGGCAATAAATAGTACAATACTATAACACAACACTATACCTGTTGCCTTCAGAACTAAAGCTGTGTATAAATGCTACCCATGCTGTTTAATAAATTAGAACAGGCTTTACATTGCTTTTAACAGATGCTTTTTATATTCTGACCAGGGCTATCATCTACCAAACCATCTTCTGAGTTCCAGTCATTGCTGAATGGATTATTACAGAAGGACCCATTAAAAAGGTACAAAAGCCTGATGTCCGATAATTGCTCTTCTACTACATTAGAAAAGAAAATTCTAAATCAAAAAATGTACCCATGATCCAGAGCACAGAGCAGCAAACCCGCTGACCGGTGACTACCCTCTGGCATCACAAACAGTGACTAGTCCCCACTATATTCACTGCAATAGACAGGGAGTGCCAGGCCTGTTGGAGCCGGCACAGCCAGTCAGTGTGGCTGACAGGTTGACAGGGAGGCTGTGATCCTTGATCTCAAGAACCGATAAGTTTTATTACAGTGGAACAGTCACCTCCAGCAGCCGTCCTGGGATCTAAAAGATTCCAGGACCGTCCACTAGCCGGCCCCCGTGGCAACCTATGCTGGATGCCCAGCTGTGTGAGACCCCCCATGGGGGGGCGGTAATCTTACCTGATCCCGTCGGCTCCCCCGACATCCACCGCATCTCTGGGTCCTCTTCCTTGCACTTCACATGGGAACCAGGGATGTGGCCACCGATGTGCAGTTTGAATCAGCAGCTTTATGCCGTGTATTAGTATGCGCCGCATAAAACGCTGATTGGACGAGCTCCTGCATTTTCACCGTGGGAACAGGAAAAGGTGAGTGAAACTGGGTCTTCTGAGGGGTCTCACATAGGGGGGCACGCACATCAGGATGCCCCTGGGGCAGGGACCAGTCACCAGGATAGTTGAAATTCTGGTGATTCGTCCACTTTAAACCATCCTATTTCATTACACTCTATCAAGCAAAAGGATTGCTGTTTCACTTAGTGTATTTGTGTACAGCACAATACTGCATGGAAGTTGTAGAACTTTGAGAATCCACTGAAAGACAGTTACCATATTTTGCGCCACAAGGGGGATGTTAGTGTTTCTTGAGGGGAAAATGTTAAAAAAAAAATAAAGTAGCTTGCATAACGGCTACTCCTGCAGCCGTTGGATGGAGGAGCGACGAGAGGGCAGTGTAACTGATCTATGCCCTATGTCCCTACTCTTGGCACCGCCGCTGCTCCTCTGGCGTGGTGCACGCAAGCACACACATGCGGGTCCGTGCAGTGGATGCTTGGGCAACAGGCCATGCCCACCCGCTGCATGGAACCCCCACTCTTCCTATAGTGGGGAATGCCACACTTTCTATAATATGGAAGGGGGGGCCACACTGCCTATAATGGGGAATTGGGGGAGGGGGGGGGGGAATGCCACTCTGCCTGTAATGGGGGGATTCTGCACCTGGCCTATTTGTTTTTCTTTTTGGGAGGGGGGGTAGCTCAACATTTGGTTTTCTTCTTTTTTCTTATTTCTCTCCTCCAAATGCTAAGTGCAACCTATAGGCAGGTGCGTCTTATAGGGGCGAAATATACATTACTTCTAGCCATGGCCTGGAGAAGAGGTTTTTATAAAAAGTAGCCCCCAAAATCCATTTGTCCACAAGAAATCCAGCAATATAAATTCCAGAGAAATGTCAGCAGGTGCTTGTGATGGATTGCATTTTTTCCTGGATTGAATGTGTGTGTCTGACTTTGCCAGATGCATTATTTTAATCTGGTAACTGCACAGGTTCACACCAGGCCCCTACAGATAGTTATCATCTCCAACTGAAACTAGTCCTCATCTGTCCTTAGACAGAACATCTAATTTTAGATCATTTTGTCAGATTGGTAAGGGTCTCTGTTCTTGTTGCTAAGGCTGCCTACGTTTTATTGTGTGTGGTGACCACAGATGCCAGCTTGGGTGGTGTCTTGGAGATCAATGCTGCATGGAAGAGTGTCATCTCTGTTAACATTCTGGAGTTTCAGGCAGTTCTTTTATCGTGAGCCAGTACCGCAGGAGTCTTCAGTGCAGGTTTAGTCAGGTGAGCTATGGCGGTTTTATCAAATCCTCTGAACAGAAAGTAATCTCTTTGATACATTTCCATCCCTCCCACTGAAATTCCCTGTTTTATGGAAGATAAAGCAGCAAGAAGCTGGGGCTATCCTGTTTGCCTCAGACCAACGTAAAATGACCTTACACACCAACACAGTGAACATTTTCTGTCTTAGGGGATCTCAATTTACAGTGTCTGGGTTTGACAATCTAGCTGTCTTGAGCGAGGGGCCTTTCCTCACTCATAATCTGCAACTGTCTCTGTCCTTTTAGTGGTATCCTCTGACACCTCAGATTAAATTAATTAGCCTGCCACAGGTATTGGTAGTCCTGCTCTTGGTGTTGTGAGCAGTGAATTTGTCTCAGTTCTACAGTATTTTTCTCTGGTAGGGGTTCTCTTAGTATTTTAAATGGTTAAGTCTCTGCCCTATTGATTTTTTTTCTGAAACCTCTAGCTGAAAAGTCTTTTAATCAAGGCTAAGGAGTGATTCATGTGACATTTATTGTTTTTCAGAATTAAATGGACTGACTTACTTCAGCATTCATTCTGGAAAGATGCATTTTGTGGAGCTGACAGCCTTATCCAGCCTTTGAGCAAACTAAGGTAAGATACAAACACCTTGGTCAGTAGAAGGATGTAATCATGCCTATCATGGGTCAAAATGTGTTTATTTTAAACTGGACATTCAGCGTGATTTAATGAAAAGCCCAAACTCTAACGGTTCCCCAGCATCTAAAATTAATATATTTTACGTTTTTAGTCACTTACTTATTATTCTTCCCCCCACTGGGCTGCAACTCTGTTCAGGAATTTAGGATACGGGCGCCGCCATCTTGACTCAGAAGCATCCCACTTACTGAGGAGAGGAGAGTGGGATAAGGTACAGGGGGGCGGGTTATAGCTGTGCAGAGCTGGGGTCAGGTAAATGTCAGCAGTCCCAGAATGCAGAGCAGCACAGTCAGGAGGCACTTCCTGTTTGCAGGCTGCCTGATAAGATGGCGGCTTCCATAAGCCGCCATCTTGGATGTTTAAAGGCTCATAACATGCAGTAGATGCAGGTAGGATGATTTTTAATGTGGACAATCTGCATGTACAGGGTGTGGGAAACATATAAGATAGACTCTTATTCAGAGTGAAGGTCCGCTTTAACTCTCCCACAAGAGATGTCCTTCTGGACAACAAGAATTGTATTTGTTTATGCTGGATGGATATTACGCTGTGATTAGTTCTTTCATCTCAATGTAACTGGAAATGTAAAAGTACAAAGGAGCAGCACTCCAAAGGCAGATTAATCATCTTGTATTATAATCCACAGAAAATGGCAGTAGTTAGTCAATGTTTCGGGGCCCTGAAAGACCTCTTTAACAAGATAAGCAAACACCAAGAGTGAGAGCAGTGCTATACTATTATAGGCCAAACTGGCCAATCACAGGCTGCCACTGCAGCTTTGCATGCAAACGGGCAAACAGCAGCTGCCACATCAGCCACTGAAGCTGGATGTCATGTGATATCATAGAGCTGTATAGCAAGTCAAACACTCTACAGTTTAAAAATAATAAAAGTAACCACCCCACCATATTCCTGTGCCCCTCCCCCCAGGAGGATACACTGAACCCCAAACAGAGTCATAGATCAGGGAGACTGCCACACATACGGCCCCATCTTCCGTCCCTGTCTCCACCACTGGTAGCAGGTCCCGGGCAGCTTCATCATCCTGGGCAGAAATTGATGATGCTGCAGCAAGTGCTCCATCGGTTGGATGCCACCTGTCTGGGCTGAGCCATGCCACTGGGCACACAGTGGCGGTGGTGGCGGCTCCAAAAATTCTGGATGCTCGCTCGCATCACAGCGGCACCATAGAAGGCTCAACCACTCCAGCACAAGTGGACCCTGGGTGGCGCTGTGGGTCCAAGGGCAGGATATTGCTGGAGTGCATAAGCCTGCTATGGTGCCACCTTAATGCGGGCAGCATCTAGGATTTTCAGGGCCATCTGTTCCACCCACGATGCTGAATTAGCCATTTTGTCTTTCATTTGAGTACTTTATTTTTTAATTATTATTGTAATTGGTGGTCCAATACTAAAGGATGCATAAGCAGATTAAATATTTTCTTTCTGGGTCTGGAGTTGAGCTTTAAATAACTAAAGTTTACAAGTTCTATTTCATTCTTTATTGTTCTAATTTAATTTCGGCGGTGAAAACCAAGGCTAGCTTTGGGGTAATCAGAGTTAATTTGGCTTATGGTTTATGAGGCATGTAGTACCTTATTCATCTGTGCATCTGTGCACATGTTCTGCAGAGTAAACCTTAGCAGAGGGAGGTCAGTCACCTTCTTATAAGCCTAAAGCGCACTGAAAAACAATTGTGTATTAATGGCTAGGGGCCAGAGAAAGAAACAGCAGTCAAGGTTTTCAACAGAAAGCAAACTGATTTTATTTGTTCACGATGTCAGTTTAGTACAAGCTTGAAGTGTTGTTTATAAAAATAAATAATGAGTTGGAGAATGACTATTGAATGTCTTAAAACTGCCAATGCATGTTCAGAAAGAATCAATAGAAATTTAGGCTAGGATGATTAAAGGGCAAGAAGCATACATTGAGAAGAGTGATGCCAATCAATGATGGCGTATGCTCCCTTGTGACTAGAAGCATGGATGCATATGGAGTCTTGCTGTGGAGTGAGCTGTTGAAGTCGGAGCCAACACACTCCTGCCAAAGGTTGACCTTGCAAGGTGAGCAGATCCAGGTGGTAATGAATATTAGCTGAATACCAGGTTGCTGCTCTACAGATCTGTTCGATAGAGACACCAGCCTGCTCTGCCCAAAATGTAGAAACAGATAATGTTCTTCATCCATAGGGCCATAGTTGCCTTAGAAAGACGCTGACTCTTCCTGTGATCTGAGAAGCTGTCTCCCGTCCTTGAATTCTTTGTTTGTCGAAGGTATTCAAGCAACAGTCCCTGATCTCCAAAGATTTTTATACAGAACCCATGGAGGGATCACAATCCCCAGCGGATGGAAGGATAATATCTTGGGTCTGATGAAAGTCGGAAGAGATCTTGGGAAGGTAGCAAGGTTACACCCGACTGGGAGACTAGAAGGGGATCTTTATTACGAACACAGGTGTTGAAAGTTTTCCAAATTTTCAAATAAATCTTCCTGGTCACCTCCTACCTATTGGAAAGCACAATCTTGATCACCTCTCCTGAAAAACCCTTTCTTCTGAGCATTGTGATCTCCGGATCCATTGTGTCAGGCTCCAATTCTACAGATCCTGACAAAACACTGGTCCCTGGGATAGAAGATCTGGTCTTACTGGGAGTTCCCAAGGTTCTTGGACCAAGCATCTTTGGAGTTAAAAAACATGTTCTCTCGGCCACCATGGGACTAGCAGCAGAACCATGGCAGGATTGGCAGGATATTTTTTTTAGAATCTGAGGGAGGATCCTAACTGGAGGAAAAGCGTAAGCCAGACTTAAAAGAGCAGTATCGCGAAATTTGCATTAAAAAAGATAAATAATTAAATAGCCACACAATAGCTTCTAACATGTGTATAAATAATCTGGCGATAGAAAAAGGAAAAAATATATGCCTTACTATTCTAAGTATGTCACACACCCCGCTTCAGGACGTGTGGGTATACTGACCTGAAGAGGGCGATCTGCAGAGATGATTGGAGGAAAGAAAGCCCCTCCCAGTCCATAAATACCTGGGACCTCCCACTCATTACCCAGTCTTCATCTCTGCAGGACGGCGAGCAAGTCAGAAGTTGATGTCTCCTCCTTGCATAGGGGGAGTTTTCAGGTAGCCGGGAGAATTCCCGGCCAGTTATTTAACTATTTCCGTCAGACCTTTCTCCTTATAAGATAAATGCCTCCTCAGCTGTGGCTGCTGGTCTAGACGAGGGTATTTCGGCACCTCTGGTGCCCAGGAGCAAGGCTCCTCCGTGAGACCCTATACAGAGGGTAGACGGTACACCGGGTTGGTGACCCCGGTTTGGGATGCCCTGTCCCTTAGTTTTAATGTTAGGACCACTATAGATTCTCCCTTCCTTATGGGGGATGGGGTGTGAGGTAGTTTTCACTTTCCTTTATTCACATTATTTATGTTCATTGTGTTTAATGGTTTGTTGTGTGTTGCCCTTTAAATGTATGCTTGTTGTTCCCTACCAAGCGCCGCGGCCGTTGTTGCTTTGGCCATGGCGCCGGGCAATGGTGGCTCTGGGTCCCTCAGTGAGGTTTTACATTTACCTCACGCATTGTGGTGAAGGGGGGGCGGGGCCGGACTTCGGCGCGAGGTCGGGGCCCGCCCCTCCTGGTCTGTGCGGCCGGGCAGGGAAAAGCACTTCTGTCTGTGTTTTTTGACTTTATGTTCACGCAGCACCGCGGTCTCTTATGCCGCGGCGCTGACTTTTGGCGCTCTTTTTTATCTGTGCTGAGGGGTTTTGTCCCCTCATGATTCTCTGGCGGGGGGCGGGGCCGGTTTGCGGCGCGTCGCCGCCGCCCGCCCCCTTCTATCTCCGGCGCCGCTGAGGAGCTTCATCTCCTCTAGCCAGGTGGGAGGTGATGACGCAGCGCGTGCGCGCGGCCCGTGCTGACCACGCCCCCTTCTCCTCACGCAGTTCTCCTCACGGTTTTCTCCTCTCGAGCCATTACGGTACACGGCGGTTCTGTGAGTGGCCTGTTGGCCCCCTCTCCTTTCATTTTTTCCTTGTGTGTTATGCTGTTTGTCTCACTGGCCTTTTTTTCTGTGTCTTTCAGGCGGACCCACAGTAATAATAGGGGGTTCCTCCTGGTCCTATAGTACCTGGGTCATTTAGCTTTCAGTTTTAAAAATCCTCCCACGTGGGACATTTAAAAGGGCATCCCGGGTCGCTTATTAGCGTAATTCCCTTGGCCATAGCGATTTGCTACAAGTTCACCTTATGGAGGCATCCCAGGATACCGGGCTCCCCTCGGGACAATCCCGGACGTGCATGGGCTGTGGGGTATCCCTAACTGGGGATGATTTCTTTTTATGTATATCTTGTGCACAACAGACTATTACGCGGCAGTCAGGACCCCAGGCTTCTGGGTCAGCACCGCTGACTTCATCCCCTCCCTCCCTCATTATGACTCTTGCCCCAGGTGATGTTGTCACGGGGGGGCAGTCGCAATCTGATGTATGTGCCAGATTGGCCAGTATTGAAAAATGTATTTCCTCGACGGTAGCCAAGAAGGCACCGGCCAAAAGAAAACATTTGTCTGCGGTTTCTCCTTATGAATATGATGATGCGGACGGTCTGGATTGGTCAGATTACTCCCCTCTAGAGGAAGGGGAGGTACTTGAGGATTCGGATAATTCCGAGGATCAGCAAATTGTTGGCGCTGATTCTGATCGGGGGTCAGGGGGTTCCTCGGACACTCCTAATGTTCTGACTCGGATGTTTGAGGTATTGGCTATCTCGCTTTCGGCGGAGGCCCCTCAACAACAAGGGGAATTTTATGAGGAATCCAGGCCGCGTTTAGAATTTCCTAATCAAAAGCATTTTGATAATATTATTTCCAAGGAATGGGAAAGACCAGCTCGGCTCCCAGGCATTCCTCAGAGCTGGGATAGAAGGTATCCTTTCCACGCGGACACAGTTAAGCGCTGGGCTTCCCCCCCCCCCCCCGAAGTGGACGCCCCAATTTTGGGGTTATCCAACTCAGCCGTTTTAAATAACCCTGATTGTTCCTCTCTTAAAGATGGTGAGGATAAACGCATTGACCAGATGGCTTGTCATGGTTTTGCCAGTATTGGGGCAGCCATACGGCCAGTTTGTGCCTCATCACTGTTGGTGGTGGCTACTAGAAAGGTGGTCAGGGATTTGTTATCCTCGTCCGGCTTGGATCCGGACAGTGATGAATTTCTTGGACTGAAATGTTGTGAGGTTTTTCTGTCCTTCATTTTAGCTGCTCTGGATGATTCCTTGATGATGAGCAGCAGGGCCTCTGCTTTAATGGTGACTATTAGGCGTTCAATTTGGTTGCGCCAGTGGGCGGCAGATTTTGTGTCTAAGAAATCTCTGACGTCTCTTCCCTTCGTTGGTCTCAGGCTTTTTGGAGATAAATTGGACTCAGTTGCCAAGGGTGGAAAATTACCTCAACGTAGGAAGCAACGTCGACCCTTTCGAGGGGCGGCTTCCTTCACATCTTCCTTTCGGGGAGCCAGAGCGGGAAGAGGTTTTGCCTTCCCTTCCACAAGAGGAGATTCCTGGAATAGGGGCAGAGGTCGCGCCCGCTCAGGATACAGTTGGGGTTCTAAACCCAAGCCCGCGGCCAAGCCCGCTCAACAATGAGGGGGCGCCCTCACCCGTGCGGGTGGGGGGACGGCTGCGACACTTCTCCCAAGTCTGGATTCGGGAGGTCTCGGACAAGTGGATCCGGGAAGTGGTGTCTTCCGGTTACATGCTGGAGTTCGAGTCCCGCCCCCCCCCCCCCCGCATTTCCTCAGGTCTCGGGTGTCCCCGGACGCACAGGCTGCACTGCAGCTCCGGGCGGCGGTATCGAGTCTTCTAGAGATGGCGGTCATTTGCCCAGTGCCCCCATTAGAACAGGGTCGGGGTTTTTACTCAAATCTGTTCACGGTCCCCAAAAAGGATGGCTCCGTTCGGCCCATCCTGGACCTAAAGATTCTCAACAGATTCGTCAGGCTGCGAAAATTTCGCATGGAAACGTTGCGTTCCGCTATCCAATCTCTTCGTCAGGGGGACTTCATGACGTCCATAGACATCCAGGACGCTTACCTCCATGTTCCCATTTTTCTCGCGCACCAGAGGTTCCTAAGGTTCGCACTGGAGGATCGGCACTTTCAATTTGTAGCTCTTCCCTTCGGTCTCACCACAGCTCCAAGGGTTTTCACCAAGGTGCTTGCTGGGGTGATGGCTCTTCTCAGAGCTCAAGGAATTCGAATAGTGCCATATCTGGACGATCTCCTCATCTTGGCATCGTCATTCAGCCAAGCGGAATTGGACACCAGGACGGTTCTATCCACTCTGGAGAGATTCGGCTGGGTGATCAACTACCCCAAGTCCTCCCTCTACCCGTCCAGGTTAATATCCTTTCTGGGGATGTCTCTGGATACAGATCAGGTCAGGGTGTTCCTTCCTCAGTCCAAGGTCCTTCTGATTCAGGAGTTGGTTCGGTCACTCATGTCCATTCCTCGGCCGTCCATCCGGCTAGGGATGAGACTGGTGGGTTTGATGGTGGCCTCCTTCGAGGCAGTCCCCTTTGCTCAGTTTCACACAAGGACACTACAGCTCCATCTGTTGTCGGTCTGGAACAGGTCTCCTCAGTCGCTGGATCAATTCTTTCAGATGCCCCCCCGGGTTCGCCACTCGCTTCGGTGGTAGGCTGAACTCAACCAACCTTCTGAGGGGCAGATCCTTCCGGACTCCCCAGTGGGAGATAGTCACCACGGATGCCAGCCTCTCGGGATGGGGGGCTTCTGGAAGGATCTGCAATTTCAAGGTTTGTGGGGTCCCCTGGAAGCCCACGAGCCTATCAATGTTCTGGAATTGAGGGCCATCAGGAGGGTTCTTTTTCATTTGACTCATCAACTGCGAGGCTTGCCGGTCCAGGTCAGGTCGGACAATCGGACGGCGGTGGCCTACATCAATCACCAGGGAGGGACCCGCAGCAAGGGTGCCCTCAAGGAAGTGTCTCTGATTCTGGACTGGGCGGAGAGCCATGTCCCGTGCATCTCGGCAGTTTACATCCCGGGAGTGGAGAACACGGAGGCCGACTCTCTGAGCAGGCTGTCAGCCCGCAAAGGGGAGTGGTCTCTCAATCCCAAGGTCTTTCACTCAATTTGTCGCAGGTGGGGGTCACCGGCGGTGGACCTCTTTGCCTCCCGTCACAATCACAAACTTCCGTCATTTGTGTCTCTGGCGAAGGATCCTCTGGCTCTTGCGACGGATGCCATGTCTCTGAACTGGAGGGATCTGGGGTTACTGTACCTGTTCCCTCCGTTTCCCATGGTGGCCAGAGTAGTGTGCAAGCTCGCTCTGGAGAGAGCACCAGCAATCCTGGTGGCTCCAAGGTGGCCAAGACAGGTCTGGTTCGCAGACGTGGTAAGGTTGGCAGAAGATCAGTTCGTTCTACCCCTGCTGCCAGATCTACTCACACAGGGTCATCTTCGTTACCCCAATTTACCAACTCTGGCTTTGATGGCGTGGCTGCTGAAACCTCCATCTTGAAGGAGGAAGGTCTTTCGGATGCTGTGATTCGGACTCTTATTAGTGCTAGGAAAAGGTCCTCATCGTCTGTGTATTATAGGACTTGGAGGTCTTACATTGATTGGTGTGAAACTAGGGCTTTCCCTTGTAGGGAATTCTCTATTTCTAGAATTTTGGAGTTTTTGCAACATGGTCTGGACCTGGGGCTCCAACTCAGTACTCTGAAGGGACAGGTGTCTGCCCTGGCGGTGTTTTTCCAAAAGTCTTTTGCGCTTCATCCTTTGGTTAAGACTTTTTTCCAGGGGGTTACACATGTGCGGCCTCCTAGAAAGCCTATGATTCCAGTTTGGGATTTGAATTTGGTTCTTTCTGCTCTCCAGGGTCCCCCCTTTGAGCCTATGCATTATATTCCTTTGGCCTTTTTGGTAGCTATCACTTCTGTTAGACGTGTTTCTGAGTTGGCGGCTCTATCTATTCAAGCTCCGTATTTTGAAAGACATCAGGACAAAGTGGTTTTCCGTTTTAAGACGGACTTCCTTCCTAAGGTGGTTTCGTCCTTTCATTTAATTCAGGATATTGTTCTGCCCTCTCTGTGTCCTAATCCCAGCAATGACAAGGAGAGGGCCCTGCATTCTTTGGACGTGGTTCGTGTTGTGAAGTACTATTTGGTGGTAACGTCTGCCTTTCGCAAGACTGATGCATTTTTCGTGGTGCCATTTGGGCCCAAGAAGGGTCTAGCACCCACAAAGTCTACCATCAGCAGGTGGATTCGTCTAGCCATTGTCGGGGCCTATTCTGCTAAGGGGAGAGATCCTCCCTTTCGTGTTACAGCTCATTCTACTCGTGCGGTTGGGGCTTCCTGGGCTTTTCAGCACCAGGCCTCGGTTGAGCAAGTTTGCAAGGCCGCTACCTGGTCTTCTGTTCACACTTTTTCAAAGTTTTACAAGGTTGACGTTCGGGCCTCAGCGGATGCTGTTTTTGGCCGCAAAGTTCTGCAGGCTGCAGTAGTTTAAGTTGTGCTTTATGCCTTGTTTTGGATCCCCACCCTTTATGGACACTGCTATTGGATGTCCCACACGTTATGAATATCTTGAAGCGGGGTGTGTGACATACTTAGAATACCATTTTGTGAATACTCACCTTGTAAAATGGGTATTATAAGAGTGTCACACACCCCGCTTCAACCCGCCCTTTTGTATTCTGGATCCTTCATTTTGTGAACTTTGCGTTGTTATGCCTTATATTTGGCTCTTCCTGGTCCCTTACCTTACTGCTTTCTTTATACTGGGTAATGAGTGGGAGGTCCCAGGTATTTATGGACTGGGAGGGGCTTTCTTTCCTCCAATCATCTCTGCAGATCGCCCTCTTCAGGTCAGTATACCCACACGTTATGAATATCTTGAAGCGGGGTGTGTGACATACTTATAATACCCATTTTACAAGGTGAGTATTCACAAAATGGTATTTTTAAATTGTATAATTACAATGGCTCAGTCCATCTGCTGGGTTGTATTTAGGGGGTGCTTCATTTAGCCCACTGGTCACCTAGCAACACTTTACCTCAGAGGCTGACACTGTAATCAGTGGTAACGGCTGTGTGTGTGTGAGGTGCTGCTTTTGTTATGAGACCAGGTGACTCAAATGTGTAAAATCTATACAAAATAAACTAAACTGACTGAAAACGACTGAAATTCTTCTTTGAATAACTGTGCAGGAAAATCTAAAGCTATTAAAGTGGAACAAAACCCTGAGTTGCCGACCCTGAAGTCTATAAGACCCGGCCATTGACCTTGCCCCTTGGGCATTCTAAATCAGGATGCCCTACTGTGTGAAACGACCCCTGGTTAACCACAGATCCCCCCATTTTTCTGGCGCACTCACACAGATAGTCATTTAGACAGGCCGGGCGGCCAGGAAGGTTACTGCTCAGGCTCCCCATCTGCGTGCAAACAGAGCTGATTGGATGAGAGCCCGCGCATGCGCTGTGGGATAGGGAAAGGTACGTTTTCACAGGCGAACTTGGGGATTTCACATATCAGGGCATCCCAAGTCGGGATGCCCCTAGGGGCACAAAACAAAACTCCAGATAGTGAAAATCCTGGGTTGGGCTTTGCTCAAAACACACAAAGCTGAAAGAAAGATCATATGGAAAAATGAAAAATAAGAATATGAAAGAGAAAATGGTAAACTGAAAGATTCTGCAGCAGAGCCAACATGAAGGGAAAACTGTCAAAATCAGCTAAATGACTTCTAGAGCTTTTCTCTTTGTTTTAGATATATACGTTCTGGCCAGGCAATGTTGTTATCTTATGCTGGACGGCTGCCAGCACTGAACAGCTGATACTTTGATACATTGTTTCACCCCTCTCCTCAGCATGGAACAGGCCAGAGTGTCGGGTCCCGACACTCAGAAGACATAAACATAAACAGATTTCTCTGCAGTGCTGACTGCGAAGACATGAAGTATCGCTCTCTCGCAGGTGAGCGGGGCTATTAAAGCCTGCGGCCCTGTTGGACTATTCCCACCCGTCCTCCTTGTGATGTGCCTCCCAGCCTGGACTGCGCTGGTCGGGTGAAGGTAGGCAGCACCATGCGTGCTTATGGAGCCATGCTCCAGCGCAGTCCCCCACCAAAGGGTAGGCGGTTTAGGCTGATGGTGAGCCTCTAAGGGATGCCCCTCCCGCATTATTGCCCATGCCCCATGTAGCGGTGGGCCCTGTACAAAGGGTCGCCATCCTCCCTCGTTCCCCCCGTGGCGCGGGGGGAAAGAAAGGGGGGGGGTGTGTAGGTGATCTCAGTGTATTGGATTACACGCTAGTGGCCTTTAGTAATGTCATTTGACTGTATAGTTGGTGTCAGACGCGCTGATTCGCAGCCTTATTTTTGTATCTGCCGCCACCGCGTGCGCATCTTTGCTTCATCGATTCCCAACTGGGACATGATTGAAGTGCTCTTGACACACAAGTGTTGTAGGGTGTCTCACTGGTCATGTGTACACTCATAGCACGGATGGGTAAATTATCTGGCTGTGCTGCGCCGGGCGGCGGCGTCATCATTGGCAAGATCATCTATTCTGAGTGTGTCATACACCTCGCTCCTCATGACTACCCTGTCTAATGGCTTAGAGCTTCGCGCTCTTCGGGGGGGCGGGGACCTGGCTTGGCGCGCTACGTGTCACGGGCCGCCCTGGCCCGCCCTTCGAGGTTCGCTTGGCGCGCGGTCTCGGTCCCCCTCCTTCCGCGGTCCGTAAGTGCCCTCACGGGCGATTTTTCATGCTCCTTGCTTACTGTGCATGGTTCTGACACCCTTTATTCCCCTTATGTCTTTCAGACGGTTGAATCCAGTGGCTTCTCCCGGCCAGCATAATTGCCAGTGGGCCTAGTATAATTACTCCCACTTCCCTGCGGGTCATTGGGGCATCCAGGGTAGCTTCAGTGTCAATCCCTACTGGCCTATTGTGCGTATTAATCACCATATGGAGGCATCCCAGGATATTGTGACCGGGGTTCCTTCGGGACAAGCCCGGCTGTGTGTAGCTTGTGGAGTCTCGCCTATCAGCGGTGACAATGCACGGGTCTGCGTACCTAATGTACTTCCCGCCCCTCCGGTGGCTGGGCCTGCACCTCGCCTCACTCCACCTACTCCCCCAAGCCTGAGTCTAACCCCCAATACAAGCGAGGATTCTCATCCCGATGTGGCTGCTAGACTGGCCAGTGTTGAAAAATTGCTTGCTAATACCTTAGCGTGTAAGGCCACCGGCACTTAGCCCCTGATACCGCTCTTTTCCCTACGGAATCTGATGAGTTCTTGCACCTATATGGCCATGCCCCCTCGGACGAAGGGGAGCTCTTCTCCGACTCAGGGTCATCTGACGAGAAGTCAAGGGGTCAGGATGATTTTGGCTCTGATCACTGGACCCCGGATGATACTGACAAATTGCTGGTGCAGATTTTTGAGGTTTTGTCCATCTCTCCCCCTGTTGCGGCTCCCAGGCAAAGGGGTGAGCTATTCCATACTGCTAAGGCTCGATTGGAATTTCCTGAGCAAACCCATTTCAATAACCTCGTATTTAAGGAGTGGGAATATCCCAGTAGACTTCCCGGGATTCCTAAGAGTTTGGACAGGAAGTATCCTTTTCCTGCTGACATGGTCAAGTGCTGGTCATCGGCCCCCGAGGTCGATGCCCCTATTCTAGGGCTGTCTAATACATCCATTATGCACTCCCCTGACACTACTACGTTGTGGGATTCTGAGGACCGGCGCATTTACCAATTGGCATGCCATGCCTTTCCATTTGGGGGGGCGGCGCTGCGCCCGGTTTACGCTTTGGCTATTACAGCGGTGGCACTCAGGGCCATGGTCAGGAATGCACTTGACGGCCCAGACGATTTGCCACCTGATACTATTGCCCTGGCTACCTATGAAGTGTTTGTTAACTTTATCCTGTCTGCATCGGACGATGCTATTAGGATGTATGCCAGATCTTCCGCCTTGGCGGTAGCTATACGCCGCGTGGTATGGCTGCGTCAGTGGGCTGCTGACAATGCTGCTAAGAAAGCCCTTACTGGACTTCCAGTTTGGGGACCGCCTAGACCTCTTTGCTAAAGGAGGTAAGTTACCCCAGCGCAGGCGTCAGCCTCGGCCCTTTTGGAGCCAGGGCCCCCCTTCAGTCCCCTACCGAGGCGCTAAGCAGGGGAAGGGGGTGTCCTTCCCAGGGGCTCGCGCAGATTCCTGTCATAGGAGCAGAGGACGACGTCCGGGCTCCTCCTGGGGGTCCAAATCTAAAGCCCCCCCAAGACCCCTCAGGCATGATGGGGCGCCCTCGCCAGCCAGGGTGGGGGGACGGCTACAGCACTTCGCGCCCATCTGGAGGCGCCAAGTCTCAGACCGGTGGATTCAGGAGGTAGTGTCCTCTGGTTACAAGATAGTTTGCTGTGCGGCCCCCCACAAGGTTCATCAGGTCCCGGATCCCCCAGGACCCTGTATCAGCTCAGGTCTTGCTACAGGCCGTGCAAGGTCTTCTGGATCTAGGGGTCATTTGCAGGCTCCCCTTAAGAGAATTGGGCGAGGGGTTCTATTCCAACCTTTTCACAGTGCCCAAAAAAGATGGGTCAGTCAGGCCCATTCTGGATTTAAAGATCCTCAACAGATTTGTCAAGAAAAGACGCTTTCGCATGGAAACTCTGCGCTCGGCCATTGGCTCCCTGCGCCCGGGGGATTTCATGATGTCTGTGGACATCAAAGATGCTTACCTTCACATCCCTGTGTTCCCGGAACATCAAAGGTTTCTCAGATTCGCGTTGAAAGATCAACATTATCAGTTTGTGGCCCTACCATTTGGCCTCACTTCAGCTCCCAGAGTGTTCACCAAGGTGCTGGCGGGGGTGATGTCTCTGATAAGGTCAGGGGGCATACGTGTGCTGCCCTACCTGGACGACATTCTCATCTCTTCACGGTCCCCACAGCAGGCGGAACTGGACACTCAGCTGGTGGTGTCCACCTTGGAGTCCTTCGGCTGGGTGATCAATCATCCCAAGTCCTCTGTCCCCTTCGCCGGTGACTCCATTCCTGGGGATAATTCTGGATACTGTTCAGTCACGGATATTCCTCCCTCAACAAAAGGTGGAAGCTCTGACTGCGCAGGTGAGGTTCCTGCTCTCGTGCCCCCAGCCCTCCCTCAGGCAGGGAATGCAGCTGGTGGGCCTGATGGTGGCGAGCTTCGAGGTAGTGCCCTTTGCTCAGTTCCATTTGAGGCCTCTGCAGCTTCACCTTCTGTCAGTTTGGGACAAGGACCCCACGTCTTTTGACAGGGTTTTTGTGCTTCCCCCCATTGGTCCGAGAGTCCCTCTCGTGGTGGCTGGACCGCAAGAACCTGCTACAGGGCAGGTCCTTCCTGGCCCCCTCCTGGGAGACGGTCACCACGGATGCCAGTCTGTCAGGTTGGGGGGGATTCTGGAAGTCCCTGCGGTTCCGGGGGAGGTGGGGCCCTCAGGAGGCCCACCTGCCCATCAACATTCTGGAACTAAGGGCGATCAGGTTGGTACTGGAGCATTTGACCAATCACTTGAAGGGTCTGGCTGTGCATGTGCGCTCAGACAACAGGACGGCGGTTGCCTACATCAACCATCAGGGAGGGACCCGGAGCAGGGGTGCCCTCCAGGAGGTGTTGCGGATTATGACATGGGCGGAGGCCAATGTTCAATGTATTTCAGCTGTGTATATCCCGGGGGTAGAGAATCTGCTGGCAGGGGGAGTGGTCCCTCTGCAACAGGGTATTCCAGTCCCTGTGTCACTGTTGGGGTCTACCGGATGTGGATCTGTTTGCATCCCGTCACAATCACAAGCTCCCGGTCTTTGTCTCCCTGTCTCAGGATCCTCTGGCCTTGGACACACGGATGCTCTGTCAATGTCATGGAAGGCATTTCGGCTCCTGTATGTCTTTCCTCCGTTCTGCGCAAGATTGCTCTGGAAAGGGTGCCAGTGATTCTGGTGGCCCCAAGGTGGCCAAGAAGAGTGTGGTTCGCAGACATGGTACAAATGGCAGTAGACCAGTACGTCCTGCCAGGGGCCCCAGATCTGCTCACTCAGGGCTCCTTACGCCATCCCAATTTACAAACTCTGGCTTTGACGGCCTGGCTGCTGAAACCTCCATCTTGATGGAGAAAGGCTTGTCTGCCTCGGTGGTGGATACCATGGTGCAGGCTAGGAAGAAGACTTCTTCTGCCATCTATTATAGGGTATGGCGTGCCTACATTGATTGGTGTGAGTCTAGGTCTCTTCCCTGTAGGGAGTTCTTAGTCCCTAGGGTTCTGGAGTTTTTACAGAATGGATTGGAGTCAGGTCTAAAACTCAGTACTCTGAAGGGTCAGGTTTCTGCCCTGTCTGTCTTCTTTCAGAAGTCTTTTGCTCAGCATCCCTTGGTTAAGACCTTCTTTCAGGGGTGTGCATCCCCCACGTAAGCCTATGGTCCCTGTTTGGGATTTGAACTTGGTTCTGTCTGCCTTGCAGGGTGCTCCCTTTGAGCCTATTCAGGATGCTGCTCTGGCTGTACTTACCCTCAAGGTTGTCTTTCTGGTGGCTATTACTTCGGTCAGGCGTGTGTCTGAGCTGGCGGCTCTGTCTATCCAGCCCCCATACTATGAGAGACACCAGGACAAGGTGGTGTTCCGCTTTACGCTGGACTTTCTGCCTAAGGTGGTGTCTGCTTTTCATTTGAATCAAGATATTGTTCTTCCTTCCTTGTGTCCTAATACTAGCAACGCTAAGGAAAGGGTTCTGCATTCCTTGGATGTGGTCAGGTGTCTGAAGTATTACCTGGTAGTTACTGCGGCTTTCAGGAAGACTGATGCTCTTTTTGTGGTCCCTTCTGGTCTTAGGAAGGGTTTGGCTCCTGCCAAGTCTACTATTAGCAAATGTATTCGTCAGGCTGTGATTCAGGCCTATTCTGCTAATCCCTTCCACCTTACTGCTCATTCTACTTGTGCTATTGGTGCCTCTTGGGCCTTCCAGCACCAGGCTTCTGTTGAACAAGTTTGCAAGGCCGCTACTTGGTCTTCTGTTCATACCTTTTCGAAGTTTTACAAGGTTGATGTTAGGGCCTCAGCTGATGCTGTTTTTGGCCGTAAGGTTTTGCAGGTGGCATTGGTTTAAACTGTCTGCTGTCACCTTTTGTTGGGGGATCCCACCCTACTTTATGGACACTGCTATTGGATGTCCCAAGTGTAAGTATTATATCTGGAGCAGGACGTACTGTATACTAAGAATAATACAATTCTGTGAAGTACTCACCTGTAGAACTGATATTATTTGTATACAGTATGTCCTGCTCCACCCCACCCTGGTTGCATTATTTTGGATCCCCTGTATGGTGATTGTTATCTTTGTTATAGTTACCAGTTGTTTTGGGTGGGTAAATTCTCCCGGCTTTTTGTTCACTGCTTTCCAATGCTGGGGATTTGTGGGAGGTCCCCGGGTATTTGAGGGCCGGGAGGAGCCTGTTTTGCATGTCTCTGCAGTGCAGCGCCATCTGGCGGAGGATAACCCAAGTGTAAGTACTATATCTGGAGCAGGACGTACTGTATACAAATAATATCAATTCTACAGGTGAGTATTTCACAGAATTGTATTTTTGTGTACCTTGCAATGTCACTTCCTGCCCATGCAGTACTTTATATTGCAATGCTGGGTGCCGGGGAGCCATGACACTGGCTGGGAGACTAAGCACTACATCAAGGGTGCAGCTCTGAGCACGGCTACACAGAAGCAACTGCAAGAAGAGTGCATGGCTGTCTCAGCAGGGGTCCAGAAATTTGGCATCTGTTCACCAGTTGAGTATCGATGGTCTAGCCCAGTGGTCCCCAACATTTTTTTTTCACCGTGGACCGGTTCAGGATTTGGTCATTTTACCACGGGGGGGGGGGGGGGGGTCTGACTGGGGGCGGGGCTGGGTGTGTGGCTGGGGGCGGTGCAAGGAGAAAATGGAGGAAGAAAAAAGAGGGAACATAGGGTGGGGAACAGAGAAAAAGAAAGTAAGAGAAAAAAAAGGAGAAAGGAGGTTGGGAAGAAGAGTAAAGAAAGAAAAGGAGAGAAAAAAAGTGAGAAATAGAGAGAAGGGAAAATAAAAAGAAGGAAGTGAGTGAAGCAAGGAAGAGAGGGAAAACAGAAGTGGGGGAGGTAATGAAAAAAAGAGAGAGAGAATGTATAGCAATAGTGAGTGAAAGAAAAGAGAAAGGGGATAAGAAAGCAAAAAAGAGGGGTAGTGAGAAATAAATAAATAAAAAAGAGAGAGAGTACGAGAGAGAAAGAGACGGGAAGAAGACAGGATGGAAAGAGGAGAGGAGGAATGGAGTAAGAGAAACAGGGAGGGAAGAGAAGGAGGGAGAGAAGGAAGTGAGAACTGAAGAAAGGGAGAGAGAGAAGAGCAAGGACAGAGAATAAGAAAGAGGAAGGGGGAGTGAAAGAGCAAAAGGAAGGAGGAAGGTAGTATGGGAGTGAGGGAGAAAGAGAGAAAAAGAGAGGATGGAAGGAAGGAGTGGGAGAAGAAAAAAGAGAGGAAATGCAGAAAGGATGGGAGAGAGGAAAGGATGAAAGGAAGGAGTGAGGGGAAGGATGAAGGAAAGAGAACAAGAGAGAGAGAGAAGGAAGGTTGAGAAAGAGATAGAATAAAGTGTGGTGGAGAGAGAGAGAAAGAGAGGCAGGGAAGAAGGGAGAAAAAAAAAAGAAAAAGAGAAGGACACAGGGAGAAAGATAGAGGAGGAGAAAAAAGGAAGGACGGGACAAATAAAAGAAGCAAGAGAGGACAAAAAATTGAAGCAGGGAGAAAGAGAGAGAGAGAGATGGGGAAGGAAGGGAGAAAAAAAGACAGTGATTAAGTGAGATAGGGAGAAAAATACAGAGAATGGAAAGGAAACACAGAATAGAAGAGAATGAGGCAGACTGGCCACAACTAATACATCATGGGTGGGACTTGCCTTTTCTCTCCTTTACTGTTGTGTCCTGCCAGTCTGACACCTCCAGGACACTGATGATCGCAGAGCGAGGGGAGGGGGGGAGGCAGGTAGAGGTCAATCAGCTCCCGGACAGCCAGAGATGATTAAACAAAAGTCTCCGACGGCTGGTGGGAGCTCTGAAGCTTTTTTATTATTCTAAGTATGTCACACACCCCACTTCAGATACTTATTATTATTACACTTGGGTAACTCACCGCTAGGTGGCGCACTTGCAGAGATCTCCAAAAGCTTCAGCAAGCCCCTCCCGGTCTATATATACCTGGTACCTCTCACCAATTCCCCAGTGTTGGTCTCTGCAAGATGGCGACAAGACAGAAGAGAGAAGTCTCCTGCTTGCAGGTAGCCGGGGTCTCACCCCGGCCCCCCCCCAATGGTCTATTTCTGCCCGGCTCTGTTTTGTGTTTATCCCCTTATTCTATGGCAGCCTCCCAGCTCAGGCTGGAGGCCGGGCACAGGTAGATGGCACTCTGGTGCCTAGGAGATTAGCTCCTCCGCTCGACCCTATATTATGGGGCATAGCGGTGCTCCGGTTGGTGATCCGGACATGGGATGCCCCAGCCCTTGTATCCCCAGTAGTTTGCCCTTAGTGCCCTGTCTTTTATTCATGTCTGTGTGTGTGAGTGGCAGGGATGAGTGGTCTGGCGTTTGCTGTTTTTGGTGCTTGGTGCTTGGGGGGCTCTTTGAGCCCCGTGTTTTTCACTTTGGGGGCTGTGCGGGCGGCGGGCTCGCCGGCCCGTTTTGTAGGTAGGGGCGTGCGCCATGTCTGGGCGCCTGTCGTGGCCCAGGGCCCCCTGCTCGCTCTGTGGGCGGGGACGGCAAGCGCGCTGCGCCGCCGGTCCGTAGGCCGCGGTCGCGCCCGCCGGTCTTTTATTGCGGGCGGATCGGGGCGGCACGTGCGCTGCTAGTCCGCCTTGGCGGTTTCCGTGGGCGCCATTCATGTGGCGCCCGCTGCTCGCTCATGCCTCAGAGGTGGGCGGGACCGCGGCTCGCGCGGCCTGCGCCGTGACAAGCGGAGCGAGAGGGGGCGGGGCTTTTGCGGCTCCCGCGTTTCTGTTGGGCCCGCCCCGAGTCTCGCTCCTTCTCTCCCTGGCTGGCCGCCATTTCGTGACGTCTGTTAGTGCGGCAGGATCCAGGTAGGTTTTTTGTGGTTTCCTTCTGTGTTTGCCTATAGGGGATAGTGGGGCAGGGATCGCTGGCTATTGGGCCTTATTGCGGGCTCTGCTCTCCCTCCCCCTCCACTTCCATTCCCCCCTCCCCCCCCCCCCCCCCTCCGTCCGGGGGTGTTGGGTGGTTTATGTGGCCAGGTTTTGTGTATGCCTGTGTTGGTGATAGAAGCAGGTGGGGTATTTTGCAGCCATTATTTTATGCTTATATGCTCTTGGCCCCTGGCCTCCCTGTTTTTCTGCTATGTCTGGCCCTCCCTGGCTTCCCAGTATTTTGGCTATGTTTTGTGTTTGCTGCCATGTTGTGCTGGTTTTGACTGTTGTCTTTGTCTTTGTCTTTCAGATTCCGGGATTCCATCCTGTGGGGCTCTCCCGGTCTCATATACCTGGCTAGTTTGGGTTCGGCCTTATAGTCCCTTTGGGTGGCTGGCAAAAAAAAAAAAAAAAAAAAAAAAAAAAAAAAAAAAAAAAAAAAAAAAAAAAAAAAAAAGAGAATTTTTCCCTGATCTGGGCAGTATAGATTGTATATATTTATATATACTTAGATTGTATCATTGGGGGCATCCCGGGTTGCTTACTGCATAAATCCCTGGGTTCCGCGAATACCATAAATTCACCATATGGAGGCTGCCAAGGATACCGGAACTGATCCTTCGGGACAATCCAGGCTGTGCGGGGGTTGTGGGACTCCGCTCCCGGGGGATGATGTCATTATATGTATACCATGTGCAAAGCGGAACATTGAGCGTCAATCCAGCACTCCGGTGCCTGGGACTTCTTCGTCCGCGCCATCTCTCTCTCCGCCTCGCCTGTTCCGGACCCCGGGTGACGTTGTCACGGGTGGGGATTCGCAATCTGAGGTGTGCGCCCGTCTGGCCAGCCTCGAGAAGCGGTTTTCAGATATGTCCGCTCTGAAGGTTACCGCGAAGCGTAAACACCTATCTCCGTTTCAGCCGGACTCTGATGAGGAGGTTGTTGAGGATTTGGATTGGGTGGATCGCCCCCTTGAGGAGGGGGAGCTTGAGGAAGAATCGGATGTCTCCGTGGGTCAGCAGGTGTTGGGTACTGAGGGGGACCATATTGATGGTCCCGTTCCTGACACGCCTTCTATTTTAGCCCAGATGTTTGAGGTTCTGGATTTGGACCCTCCCGAGGCGGCTCCTCGGCCTAGGGGTCAGCTCTTTGGGGGGGTCAAGCAGCGTTTGGAGTTTCCCAGTCAACAGCATTTTGAGGATGTTGTCCTTAAGCAATGGGAGCAGCCTACTCGGCTTGTTGGTGTTCCGCCCAGCTGGGATAGGAAATATCCTTTTCCGGCGGAATTGCTAAAGCGGTGGTCGGTCCCTCCCGAGGTGGATGCCCCGGTTTTGGGACTGTCTAATACGGCGACTGTTCATCTTCCTGACACTACTTATCTTAAGGATGGCGAAGATCGCCGGATTGATCAGTTGGCCCGCCATGGTTTTGTTTGTGCGGGCTCGGTCTTGAGGCCTGTTTGTGCTTCGGCTCTTTTGACTTTGGCAGTGAGGTCTTTGGTCAGGGATTTGTGTGTGGACCTTGATCCCTCTGGTGATGAGTTTCTTGCGCTCAAGCGTTGTGACTCTTTTTTGTCATTTGTTCTGGCCGCCCAGGATGATGCCATGTTGATGTGTGGCAGAGCTTCTGCTCTATTGGTGGCTATTCGTCGCTCTGTGTGGTTGCGACAGTGGACAGCTGACCTTAATTCTAAAAGATCTCTCACGGCCCTTCCTTTCTTGGGGTCGAGGCTTTTTGGTGAAAAGCTGGATTCTGTTGCCAAGGGAGGCAGGTTGCCTCAGCGCAAGAGGTTTCGCCGTTCCTTTCGGGGGGCGGTCTCCCTCAATCCGTCCTTTAGGGGAGCCAAAGCCGGCAGAGGTGCGGGCGTCTCGGTTTCCAGGGGCACGGGTTGGAACAGGGGTAGAGGCCGTGGCCGCCCCGTTCACGCTTGGGGTGCCAAGCCTAAGTCAGTTGCCAAGCCCGCTCAGCAATGAGGGGGCGCCCTCACCCGCACGGGTGGGGGGACGGTTACGATGCTTCTCCCGGGTGTGGGACCTGGAGGTATCGGACAGGTGGATCCGGGAGGTAGTGTCGACCGGTTACAAGCTGGAGTTCGAGTCCCGCCCTCCTCCAAGGTTTCTCAGGTCTCGGGTGCCTCTAGATCCTGTGGCCGCGCAGGGGCTCCTGGCGGCAGTAAGGAATCTTCTGATGTTGGCAGTCATCTGCCCGGTTCCTCCTTCGGAGGTGGGAAGAGGTTATTACTCCAATCTCTTCACTGTCCCCAAGAAGGACGGGTCCTTCCGTCCGATCTTGGATTTGAAGTGTCTCAACAGGTTTATTCGTCCCCGGAAGTTTCGCATGGAGACCTTGCGGTCGGCGATCGGCTCGCTTCGGCAGGGGGACTTCATGACGTCCATAGACATCAAGGACGCGTATCTTCACATTCCTATCTTTCCGCCACATCAGCGGTTTCTTCGCTTTGTGGTGGAGGATCGTCATTTTCAGTTTGTGGCTCTCCCATTCGGCCTCACCTCGGCCCCGAGAGTGTTCACGAAGGTGCTGGCAGGGGTGATGGCCCTGCTCAGAGCTCAGGGGATTCGTATTGTTCCTTACCTGGACGACCTTCTCATCATGGCTCCTTCCTTCAGCCAAGCGGAAGGGGATACCAGCACGGTGGTGTCCATGCTGGAGAGGTTCGGCTGGGTGATCAATTACCCCAAGTCCTCTCTGGTTCCGGCCAGGGTGGTGACTTTTCTGGGGATGTCCTTGGACTCTTGTCAGCACAAAGTGTTTCTTCCTCAGGACAAGGTTCTTTTGATTCAGGAATTGGCTCAGCGTCTTCTTTCCATTCCTCGCCCGTCCATTCGGCTAGGGATGAGACTGGTGGGGTTGATGGTGGCCTCGTTCGAGGCGGTTCCCTTCGCACAGTTTCACACGAGGACGCTGCAGCTTCATCTTTTGGCGTCTTGGGACAGGCGCCCGCGGTCGTTGGATCGGTCCTTCCAGATTTCCCCTCGGGTTCGGCGGTCTCTTCGGTGGTGGTTGTTTCCGGACAATCTTCTGAAGGGCAGGTCGTTTCTGACTCCGCGGTGGGAGACTGTCACCACGGATGCCAGCTTGTCAGGATGGGGAGGTTTCTGGAAGGATCTTCAGTTTCAGGGGCTGTGGGACCCTCAGGAGGCTCACTTGCCCATCAATGTTCTGGAATTGCGAGCCATCAGGTTGGTTCTGTCTCGCTTGACGCATCGGTTACAGGGCCTGCCTGTTCAGGTTCGATCGGACAATCAGACGGCTGTTGCTTACATCAATCACCAAGGAGGGACTCGCAGTCTGGGTGCCCTCAGGGAAGTGTCTCTGATTCTGGTCTGGGCAGAGACGTATGTTCCTTGCATTTCGGCGGTGTACATTCCAGGAGTGGAGAACACGGAGGCGGACTTCTTGAGCCGGTGCTCGTCCCGCCGGGGGGAATGGTCTCTCCATCCCCATGTGTTTCGGTCCTTGTGTCTTCGGTGGGGAACGCCGGAGGTGGATCTGTTTGCCTCTCGTCACAATCACAAGCTTCCGACATTCGTGTCACTGTCTCGGGACCCTCTGGCACTGGCGACGGATGCCATGTCATTGAGCTGGAAGGATCTGGGGTTCCTGTATCTGTTCCCTCCGATTCCCATGCTAGGCAGGGTGCTGCGAAAGCTAGTTCAGGAAGGAGTTCCCGCCATTCTCGTGGCTCCAAGGTGGCCAAGGCGGGTGTGGTTCGCAGACATCGTTCGTCTGGCAGTGGATCAGTTCGATCTGCCTCTTCGGCCAGATCTGCTCACTCAGGGACAACTGTGTTACCCCAGTTTACCAACGCTGGCTTTAACGGCTTGGCTGCTGAAACCTCCATCTTGAAGGAGGAGGGTCTTTCCGACTCGGTCATTCGGACTCTTGTTAGTGCTAGGAAGAGGTCTTCCTCTTCCATCTATTATAGGGTCTGGAGATCTTATATTGATTGGTGTGAGACTAGATCTTTGCCATGCCGGGTTTTTTCTATTTCTCGGATTTTGGATTTTCTTCAATCTGGGTTGGATTCTGGTCTTCAGCTGAGTACCTTGAAGGGGCAGGTGTCTGCCTTGTCAATTTTTTTCCAGAAGTCTTTTGCTAGCCATTCCTTGGTCAAGACTTTTTTCCAGGGGGTTTCGCATCTGAGGCCTCCTAGGAAGCCATTGCTCCCTGTTTGGGATTTGAATTTGGTGCTTTCTGCGTTACAGGCTCCTCCTTTTGAGCCTTTGCAGGGTATTGCCTTATCCACTCTGACTCAGAAGGTTGTCTTTTTGGTGGCCATCACTTCGGTTCGGCGTGTTTCGGAGTTGGCAGCCTTGTCGATTCAGGCTCCTTATTTTGAGAAACATCAGGACAAAGTGGTCTTTCGTTTCAAGTCAGATTTTCTTCCTAAGGTGGTGTCTGCTTTTCATCTTAATCAGGACATTGTTCTTCCTTCCTTGTGCCCTAGGCCTAGGAATGATAAGGAGAGTGCGTTGCACTGCTTGGATGTGGTGCGATGTGTTAGGTACTATTTGCGTGTCACGTCTTCTTTTCGTAGGACTGATGCTTTGTTTGTAGTGCCTTGTGGTCCTAGGAAGGGTTTGGCTCCGGCCAAGTCTTCCATTAGTAAGTGGATTCGCCAGGCGATTATTGCTGCCTATTTTGCCAAGGGGAAGGACCCCCCTTTTCGTGTTACTGCACATTCTACTCGTGCGATCGGTGCGTCCTGGGCTTTTCAGCACCAGGCTTCAGTTGAACAAGTTTGTAAGGCTGCTACCTGGTCTTCAGTTCACACCTTTTCCAAGTTTTACAAGGTTGATGTTCGGGCCTCGGCGGATGCTGGTTTTGGCCGTAAGGTTCTGCAGGCTGCAGTGGTTTGAGTTTTATCTGCGTTATTGCCTGGTTTGGATACCCACCCTCTTTTGGACACTGCTGTTGGATGTCCCAAGTGTAATAATAATAAGTATCTGAAGTGGGGTGTGTGACATACTTAGAATAATACCATTTTGTGATTACTCACCTGTAAAATGGGTATTATAAGTATGTCACACACCCCACTTCACCCGCCCTTTTTTGGTATCCTGGTTCTTTATATGGTGAAGTTTTGTTATTTACGGTTGAGGGTTAAATTTGTTTAGTTCTGGTACCTTGTCTTACTGCTTTTTGAACACTGGGGAATTGGTGAGAGGTACCAGGTATATATAGACCGGGAGGGGCTTGCTGAAGCTTTTGGAGATCTCTGCAAGTGCGCCACCTAGCGGTGAGTTACCCAAGTGTAATAATAATAAGTATCTGAAGTGGGGTGTGTGACATACTTATAATACCCATTTTACAGGTGAGTAATCACAAAATGGTATTTTTACCTTATCTTCCCTGTCTTCGGCAGAGCCCGGGCACACCGAATTGTGCCCCGCCCACTCCTCCATTATTGGCCCAGCCGTGATTGGGCCTCCCTCAGCCTCTACAAAGCTCCTCCTCCAGTTCTGCTGATGCCGCCGCACAGCGCTTTATTACCTTGGCCCCGGGCACACCACTTCACAGCGGGGGCATCTGGGACATCTCTTAAAGGGGCGGGACTGCGGGACATGGGGGGGATCCCGCCTCAGGGCCTGGTACCATTTGAGCCACGGACCGGTAGCGGTCCGCGGCCCGGGGGTTGGGGACCACTGGTCTAGCCAATCGGACCCACAGCGACCCTGTCATACTTGCCTAAGCCAATGGATAATCAGCTGGTGTTCTGGTTCCTGCCCCAGGCAGGAACACAAAGAACTGGGGTCTGGAGGAGGAGCTAAAGCTTTTGTGTATTCTAGTGGTCATTTGTTCCTACCTTGGGTCGGAGCCTTAATATCTAAGTGGTATGCTGCTCTAAGAGCAGCATTTACATTGTTATTTAAAGTTATACTAAAAGCAAGCCTTATTGTTGTCCCATTGTCTTCAGTTCATTTTTAAAAAGACCCTGTAGTTCAGAAGTTTTTTGCAAAGGTAAATAATTAAGTGCATTGTTGTGCCTCTAGTTATTACTGGCAGCACATTGTGTGATAAGATAAAGGGGGTGAGATATGCAGCAGGCTAGGAGTGTGACACATAATGTGACACATAGTGTGACCAGGGAGGAGGGCCAGGTTTCATAGCAGAGAGAGGCAGCCAATCAGGATGTCTGGGGAGGGAGGGGGTGGGGGTGTTTCTGTTCTTGGTCTACTGAAGGTTGATTGAAAGACCAGGTCAGTGCGTTGGGGACTGAAATTTGAATGAGGCAGTGATTCTCCTCACTAAGGAGACCGACATAGGAGGAATCACAGTGCTTCAGCCACTCAATGAAATGAATCCACCCCAGAGTTCTAAGGTTTGTGATTGCAGCCCCTCTGACTGATTTACCTAATCATTCCCTTTCAACTGGTGAGGTTCCAGATGATTGGAGAACGGCCAATGTCGTACCAATCCATAAAAAGGGGAGTAGAGAAGAAGCCAGTAATTACAGGCCAGTTAGTTTAACATCTATAGTGGTCAAATTAATGGAAACACTCTTAAAAAAACAGATAATTTCCCATCTAAAAATTAACGACCTATTGGACCCAAAACAGCACGGCTTTACTGAGGGCAGATCATGTCAGACCAATCTTATTGATTTCTTTGACAATGTCACTAAAGTGTTAGATGAAGGTGGTGCTGTGGATATTGCCTATCTGGATTTTAGCAAAGCCTTTGACACTGTACTACATAAGGAGCTCATAGATAAGTTATTGAAGGTAGGACTCAATCCCTGGATAGTTCAGTGGATTTCCAGTTGGCTGAGGGATCGGTATCAGAGCGTTGTTGTAAATGGCGTGCAATCTGAACAAAGGCGAGTTACAAGTGGTGTGCCGCAGGGCTCTGTCCTGGGCCCCATTCTTTTTAATATATTTGTAAGTGACATAGGAGAAGGCTTGGTAGGAAAAGTTTGTCTGTTTGCTGATGATACAAAGGTTAGTAATAGGGTGGATATTCCGGGAGGTGTCTGCAACATGGAAAATGATTTAGCTTTACTGGATAGATGGTCAAAACTGTGGAAACTAGAGTTTAATGTCTCTAAATGTAAAATCATGCACTTGGGTAGAAGGAATCCCTGCTCTGAGTACCGTATGGGCAGTACTGTGTTAGCCAGGACCTCGGAGGCGAGAGATTTAGGGGTACTGATTACTGATAGCTGCAAGATGAGTGGACAGTGTAGCCAGGCAGTGGGAAAAGCAAGCAGGATGCTCGGCTGCATAGCTCGAGGCATCACCAGTAGGAAGAGGGAGGTTGTGAGGCCGCTGTATAGAGCCCTGGTAAGGCCACAGCTAGAATACTGTGTGCAGTTCTGGAGACCTTACCTGCAAAAAAACATTATTCAAATAGAACGTGTCCAAAGGCGGGCAACGAAAATGGTGGAAGGACTTAAACTTAAAACTTATCAGGAGAGACTTAAAGAACTTAATTTGTACAGTCTGGAGGAAAGAAGGGAGAGGGGGGACATGATTGAGACCTTTAAATATGTAAAAGGGTTGAATAAGGTTCAGGAGGGAAGTGTTTTTAAGAAGAAGCTTAATGATAGAACAAGGGGGCACAACCTGAAGCTAGTCGGGGGGAAGATCAGGAGAAATGTTAGAAAATATTATTTTACAGAAAGAGTAGTAGATGCTTGGAACAAACTTCCAGCAGAGGTAGTTGAAAAATCAACAGTCACTGAATTTAAACATGCCTGGGATAAGCACACATCTATCCTAAGATAAAGAGTACATACAGTATACACATAAGGGCAGACTAGATGGACCGTATGGTCTCCTTCTGCCGTCAACCTTCTATGTTTCTATGTAAGCTACTGATATATGTTTTTTAACTTTTGACTTGCCAATCACTTTAATCGCTTATACTGTGTTTTACTATGGGTACGTTGGAGAGTAAGTGCTGCTGTTTGAGTTGAAATCGACCTACATTTTGCTTGCTTGTTTTGTTTTAGCAAGAACCAAATTATTTTTATTAATATTTTACAAAATTTGTATGACTGGCACTAAAATGAAAGAGAGGAGAATTCGAGCAACACTTCTTGGGATGTTTGTTCACTTATTTATGACTAGTTTGCTTTAATGATAATGATTGACCTTATTCATCCGTCAGGGTAACTAATGACACTGCTGATAATTCTACGAAAGAGCAGCCTGAAAGCCCTGGCAGCACCTACAAGTCATTTAAAATTGGTGAGTATTTTCAAGTACTTAATTATTCTTTGACGCCCGGTCTGGTTAGAAAGGAGGAACCATCTGACTAACCTATCTTAGGGATTGGTTTGAATTGAATATGAGCATTTCTACATCTAATATGTGCATATGGCATGTTTACTGATTCTGCAGCTTGCCACAATCTCCTTTAGGAGCAGGAATTGCTCACACGGGAGGCACGCTGCGAATGCCGATGAAACACTTTCGGCCAGGTGGCACAGGACTTGAATCTGCCAATCTGGTAAGGTACAGAGCGCCGGACTATGAGCGATTATTAGTGGGGGACAAAAGGTAAGTATAGATTTTTTTTTTTTGATTTTTTTTAATTTTTTTTGGAGCTTGGACAATTACTTTTTTTAATCATTTAATTGTGTCAAATTATGTTTTTAGATAATCCTGAAGACATTCGACCCAAAAGTGCCCTTGCTGGAGATGCCAATGAATCTATCTTCTTACTAAGGTAAACAGGAGAATCAATAGCTTAAAAAGGAACTTCGGAGGCCCAGGGCAGGCTAAAAAAACTCCAGGGGGGGCTGGGACACTCTCTTTGGGGCATTCCAAATTTGGATGTCCCACTGTGGGAAATCCCCCCAATTTGGGATGCCCTAGCTGAAAGGAACAACACACAAGAAAATGAAATTGTGTGTTACAGTATACATACTGTAAATGTGCTGCTTTATTCCCCTTTAACTACCCCCGTTAAGTATTGCGTTAGGGTGGGTAATGAAATCTCCTCACTGAAGACATGGTCATTTCTGAGTGGACTGTGAGAAAGGCAGGGGTGTCAAGGCTGCTCTGGTGGTATGGGTTTACATTAGAAGCTGAGCAGACAAGCAAATGGACATCCCCCAGTCCAAACCAATGCGCAACATGTAGAATATATTATCATATGCCATAAAATGATAATCAATATAATAAATGTTTGAAAAACAAATCAATCAGACAATACATAAACTGAAATACCATAAATAATCCCTTTTATGCTCCGATTCAGATAATTACACAGTACTCTTCTTAAGTATTCTTAAGGATCCTTTATCTCCCATAAATTCTGTAATTGGTTCCCACATGGACCACGACAGCTGGGTCATCCCTAGCCCCTCCCAGTAATTTATTCTAAGTATGTCACACACCCCGCTTCAGATCGTCATTACACTTGGGTTATACCGACCTGTAGAGGGCGATCTTGCAGAGATGTCATGAAAAAAAGGGAGCCCCTCCCGGTCCATAAATACCTGGGACCTCCCACTCATTCCCCAGTCTTTCATCTCTGCAGACGGCGAGCAAGTCAGAAGATGGATGTCTCCTCCTTGCAGGTAGCCGGGGTAACTCCCGACCCGCGTGTTAGTCTATTTCTGCCTGGACCCCCTTTCTTAGTATTTCACCTTGCCTCCCAGCCTAGGCTGCTGGTCCGGGCAAGGGTAGATGGCACCTAATGGTGCTTAGGAGCTACGCTCCACCGGGAGACCCCATACTAAGGGGTAGGCGGTTTGCTGGGTTGGTGATCTCGGTTAGGGATGCCCCGTCCCTTGCCCTTCCAGTGTGGATTCCCCCTCTCCCGGATTGCCCTTGCTCCTTAGAGGGTGAGGGGCCCTTTCTCCCTTAGTGTAATCGTCTTTATTGTGTGTTTGTCACAGCTCTACCTTTTGTTGTGTGTGTGTGTGATTCACTTGGGTGCACTTTTCATGGTCGCTCAGCCGGCACTGGCTGTGCCGCGGCGCCGGCCGTTGTGGCTGCTTCGGTGGGGGAGCTTCTTCCCCTCAGGTGCGGTTGGTAGGGCGGCGGGGTCGGGCGCTTGGCGCGATTGCCTACGGCCCGCCCCCCGTGGTCCTGGCGCCGCTGCGGAGCCTGGCCACTGGCCGGGAGCGGCGTTGTTGTCAGGGGGGGGGGGGCGGGCGCGAACCGTGCCGGCCCGCCCTTCTTCCCCCTCTGCTTTTCGGGTTTTTCGCCTCTGGCAGGACGGACGCCATCTTCCTCCGTGAGTGGCCCTTGGGGCCTCATTACTTTCATGACATTTATAGATAAATAGATAGATAGATTTTTATATTATTGCATATCAGTATGTCTGCTTTTTGTGTGCTTGGGCATGATTGAGGTGCTGAATAGCCCTGTATTCTGTCTTCCAAGTGGACCCTTGTTGGATCCTAAAGGGTCCTCCCGGTCCTAGGGTCCCTGGTTTAGTTTAAGAACTCCCCATAAATCCTCCCACTCGGGACACAGAAGGGGCATCCCGGGTCGCTTATATTGCATAATTCCCTTGGGTATTGCTACTACCAATAAAATCACCATATGGAGGCTTCCCAGGATACCGGGCTCGGGCTCCCCTCGGGGCAACCCCGGCAGTGTTTGGGGTGGGTGTGGGGCATCCCTTATAGGGGATGATGTTTTCCTTTGCATACCATGTGCGCAGCAGACTATTACGCGGCAGTCTGGATCCCATGCGTCTGGTTCTGCGCCGCCGGTCCCTTCTCCTACCCCTCCACGCATGACCCGTACCCCGTGTGATGTTGTCACGAGTGGGGAGTCGCAATCTGAGGTGTATGCCAGATTGACCAATCTTGAAAAATTATTTTCTAGCGCTGTCGCCAGGAAGGCCCCGGCTAAGAGAAAGCACTTGTCCCCAGCCACACAGGCTTCTGATCTTGAGGAGTTTGATTCACTGGACTGGTCTGATTACCCCCCACTAGAGGAAGGGGAGCTTTTTCTTCCAATCTATTCCATACACTCCTTACTCTTGGGTTTCCTCCTCCTTGCTGATCACGTGACTGCAAGAAAGAAAACAGGTGTGGCCCTCCCGGCCCATAAGTAGCAGCTGCCCCTAATCAGATCAGTTTTCTTTCTTGCAGTGGCAAGATGACTGACTGAAGATTCAGGTAGCTCTCAAGGTTTTGGCAGCAAGCGGGGGACTGAACCCTGTCGGCTCTCTGCAGAGCCTTATTCCCACGGATCCCTCAAGACCCAAGTTTATGCCTCCACAGCGTTGGCTGTTTTGGGGTCCGTGAAGGTAAGGTGGAAGCGCCGGGGTCTTGGGGCGCTTACAGAGTGTATATGCTCTGGGCTGCAGGCTTTTTTGAAAAGTAAGTCAGCCGCAGGTTTTTCTCTGGTGTACCTGCTGAGGAATGTTTTTTATTTTTTACCCAACCCTTCCTTCTTCCAGTTAGGTAGGTTTTTTATCATAAAAAAAAAAAAATAAAGAAAAAAAAATGTTTTTATGTATGCCTTTAACCCTTTAAGTGCCAGCCTACCTGGAGTTTTTGTTACGCTTTGTTGCCAGACCATTTTGCACTATTTTGCACTATGCATGTTCAACTGTGATTTTTGAAGGGATTTCCAGGGATTTCCCAGAAAAATTGTATATTGTTTTTTTCAGCAGAGTCTGGGCTTTAACATGAAATGTCTTGTTTGTCATTTTTTAAGTGTATTCTCAATATTTTGGGGTGAGATATGTGCAAAACAAAAAAAAAAAAATCTATTTTTTACAATTTGTAGTGTTTTTTGTAATAAAAAATGTAAGTTTGTCAATAAAATCTTATTGCGTGTGAAATCCCAATTTCTCCTGGTTACAACGGCACCACATATGTATTGGTAGATGCCCTTTCCTGCCCAGGAGACTCCCCCAAACTGAAACAGCGCTTTAGGGGATTTTCAGATCAAATACAGCTATGCTAAGCACTATGTGCACCTTGCAGTTTTTCAATAAAAACAACCCTTTACATTTGAAATACCCCCCACAAACTATATATTCTCTGGAAGTACACACCTCAAGCTTTTTAGGCATACCAGGCTTGTTGATGTTGCCACAGTTTTCTGGAAGTTCTCCCTCAATGTATTCTTCGGTTACACAGAACTTCCCTAAAAAAGGATAAAAAAGCAGAATCAAAGCCACATTTTTCTAAAGAAAACTATAAGCAAACAAGAAAAAACAAGTTAATCTAAAAAAGCAACATCCCCCGAACAGAATGATACCCAACATGCATAGCTACTGTCAAGGGAAGAGTTGCCAAACACCCCAAAGTAAAGCTTGGGGAGACGGTAATTTTGCTTGAAAATTTCAGCTCTGCAGACACCTTGCGCTTTTTCTACCTAAACAACCCTTTACATTTGGAATACCCGCCACAAACCATATATTTTCTGAAAGTACACATGATAAGCTTTCTAAGCATACCCAGCATGTTGTAGTGGGCCCATCTTTCTGGAAGTAATCCCTCAAAGAATTCGTTGGTCGCACAGGGTTTCCTTAAAAAATGTATAATAAAGCAGAATAAAAAATGAGTTTTCCTAAAATATCAATATGCAAACAAAAAAAAACAAGCTAAATCTGAAAGCGCAAAATCCCCCGAGCAGAACGATACCCAACATGCATAGGTACTACTAACCCTTTTAACTGCCAGCCTACTTTAGGCTTTGTCACCTTCTCTTGACAGGTCATTTTTCACCATTTTGCGCTATGCTTAACTGTGATTTTTGCAGGAATTTCCAGGAAAATCATATATTTTTGTTTTGCGGCAGAGTTTAGGCTTTAACATGAAATGTCTTGTTTGTAATTTTTTTACTGTTTTTTTTAAATATTTTTGAGTAAATTAAACAAAACAAAATAAAAAAATTTTTTTTAGAAAATTATCTCCTTTATTTCAAATAAAACATTTGTTTTATTAAAGAAAACCATATTGCATGTGAAAGCCCCATTTCTTCCGATTACAACGGTACCACATATGTATCGGTAGCCCCCTGTTACTGTTCAGAAGACCCCCCAAACTGAAAAAACATTTTATAACATGTAAAAATAAAATACAACTACAATCCACACTATAAAGGGTTAAATCAAGAAAAAAAAATCGGTGTGGGGTTCCCCTTCCTGGGGGTGAGGTAACCCCCATTTTTTTTATTTTAAGGGTTAAAAACCCTTAATAATTCCCATAAAAATGACATGGGGTCCCCCCTATCCAGCATAAGTAGCCCAGGGATCAGCTATGCAGGGATTGTAGAACAGGGCGCAGGGGCCAGCTTTGATGGCCCCCCGCCCTGCCAAGTACAAGCCAGCACCGCCTAAATCAGCCCGGGCCCTTCTGCCCCCCCCTGGGCTTCGGGGAGGCAGGTAATAGGGGGGCCGGGGTTAATGGCAAGTCACCCGCTAGCCGCAGGTCACTTGACAGCCCTCGAGCCTTGTGAACTGGTACAGGGGTCTCATGGACTCCTTACAAGTTCACAATGGGTTAAAGTGGACCAACACCCAGGGCTGATCGGCCCCGGAATCTATAAGATTCCTGGACCGTTCTATTCCCTCCCCCTGGGGCATCCAAAATCGGGATGTGTGAAACCCCCCGGAACACCTGCTACCACTTGAATCCGGTCCTACGGCGCATGCGCGGGCCGCATCCCCGCTATCCCTCTAGCAGGACGCGTGCCCAGGCCGGCTATTTATGAATGGCCGCCGCGGGCACGCTCCCTGTTAGAGGGAAGTGGGGGATGCGGCCGCCAGCGCGCTCAGAGCGGCTGAGCTTAGATGTCTCTTAGACGTCCATAACTCAGCCGCTCTGAGCGCGCTGATTGGACGAGCGGCCGCGCATGCGCCGTAGGACCCGGGTAAGGTGAGTTATTGTGGGTGATCGGGGGGGTTTCACGCAGCGGGGCATCCCCAATCGGGATGCCCCAGGGGAAAGGACCAATACCCAGGAAAGTCAAAATCCTGGGTGTTGGTCCACTTAAAATGTAAAAAAAAAAAACCACACCACACCACAAAATGCTGGAAGCATTTATTACCAGCTGGGTGACAGGACATAAGGGGTTAATTAAAAAAAAATTGACATAGGGTCCCCCCTCCCAGGGTGGGGGACCCCTTTTTTTTTGGGAATTTTAAGGGTTAAAAACCCTTACCCCTACTCAGCGTTACCGACCCGGGCCAGCTATGGGGGCTTGTAGAACAGGCCCACATAGCCATAGTGGCCCGGGCCCTTCTGCCCCCCCCTGGCCTTTGGGGAGGCAGGTAATGGGAGGCTGGGGGTTAATGGCAAGTCACCCGCTAGCCCGCAGGTGACTTGCCAGACCCAGAGCCTTGTGAGCTGGTACAGGGGTCTGATAGACCCCTTACCAGCTCACAAAGGGTTAACTGTAAAAAAAAAAACACACACACAAAATGATTTTATTAAAAAAAAAAACATTTTTTTACTGTACTTACCTCCGATTGCAAGCTCTTGTCCCTCGCCGCTCTGATGACAGATGCCGGTGATCGGCATCCAGAGAAGGGGGGGCAGGAGATCAGAGGATCTCCTGCCACCTCCTTCCAGTGCACCGATCACCGGCATCTGACAGCTGAAACAGCTGAAGCCAGTGATCGGGACCGGGATGACGTCATAGCCCCGCCCCAAAAGGGGCGGGGTTTGACGGGGAGACGGAACGGGATGACGTCATAGCCCCGCCCCCAAGGCTTAGCGGCAAGATGGCGGCCGCCATCGAGAAGGAGAGAGGAGAGAGCCTCCCGGGCTCTCTCCTGAAGATCGGCAAGCCCTGGGGGGGGATCGGAGGCCCCCTAGGTGAAGAGGAGGGTCGACGGGAGCCAGCGCACATGCAGGTAGGTAAATGTCATTTTTATTTATTTATTTTTTTTACAGGAAAGCCAGTGGCAGCTAAAACGGGGGGGGGCACCCTATTCCGGGCCCTCCCCTGCAGCCGGAGGAGGTCCCACGGACGATCGGAGCACACCATCTTAAAGGGGAGACCCGGCCGAATCAAACGAGGGGTCAGGTGAGTGTCTTTTTTTTTTTTTTGCCAGTTAGCAGGGGGGAAAGCCAGGTACGTAAAATTTACATAGCTGGCGTTTAATGACAGGAGAGGCAGCTACGTGAATTTTACGTAGCTGGCGTTTAAAGGGTTAAGGGACGTGGCTGACGTCACGCAAGGGGCAGAGTTTAACCCGGAACCACAAGGTCGTGTATTCAGTTGTCTCTCTCCCCGGGCGAGGAAATCGCATATTGCTAGGTGTGTATATATATATATACATATTGGGCCAGATAGCAGTGCGATTGCGGCGGCTGCCGGTTGGGCCAAGGTGCTGGCCTAGAAATGCCTTGTGATTAGGATGGCTTTTGGGGGTTCCGCTGGTTTATTCATATTGCTGCCTCAGGGCAAGCTGATTTTGCCGTTGTTTGCACTAAGCTATGATATATATATTATGTGTTTGATCATTTCTTTTGTATAGCGGTAAAGAGAAGAGCGGTGGTGGTGAGTGGACATCGCCATTATCAATTTTTATATCAATTTTTTTGATTAATTGCATGATCAATTTCATAATATATCTGTATGAATATATTTTATTATTATAATAGTCAGTTTTATCTTTTTATCAGTTAAAAAAAACAAAAAAAAGAGATTATTAATGCTCTTTTTTTCTCCTGTTTTATTTTTTAGAATTTGGAAGAAGGATAGAAAAGGGTTGTGGTTCCTCCCGGTCCCTTTTGGGATTGGTTTTAGGCTTAGGGCCTTTTAGGTCTGATTTAAAGAAAAAAAAAAAACACCATGAGGGAGGCATCAGGGGATAGTGATTCGGGCATCCCATTTGAGCAGGGCGGGCTCTGCCCCTTATGTAAGCAGGATCCCCTAGGTAGTTTCAGCACGGTTTGTTCCGCTTGCGCCATAAGAATTGGTTAGACCATAATAGAGCGGCGGCTCAGGTCTTTAGTCCAGTTATTACTGGTGTGAGCGCAACGGCTCACCCATCCCTTCCTTCCTCTGGAAGGGGGAAGGCAGCGAGGCGCAGTCAGATGTGGTGCACAGGTTGGATAACCTGGAGAGACAGTTATCCTTGGTTATTCCAAAGACGGCCACCTATAAGAGGAGGCATTGGAACCTGTTGCAGAGGAAACGAGTTACGCTCTGGTGAGGAAGATAGTAACTCTATTTTTTTCTCTTCTGATGAGGACCCCCTCCTCGCAGGCGAAACACAGTGTCTGCTCTTTTCGGTTTTTGAAACTTTGAATATCACTCTCTCCCATATTGTATCTTGTACTCAGAATATCCACTGTCAAATCTGTAAAACTGCATTTGAAATAGTGTGTGTACTGTATGTTCTACCCTGTCTGTAATTACTACTTTGTAAAGCGCTACGGAAGATGATGGCGCTATATAAATGAACCCCTCCTGAGGTGACAAAAAGAGGGAAGGATGATCTGTTTAAGCCAGTAAGGCAAAGGCAGGTGTTCCTGGAGCAGCCGCACTTTTCTAAAATGGCGTTAAAGGAATGGGAAAATCCTAACAAATTACCGGCTGTTCCTAGGATACTAGGCTCTAGGTATCCCTTTCCGGCAGACATGATTAAGCTTTGGTCTTACCCACCTGAGGTGGATTCTCCAGTAGCAGGCTTGTCTAATACTTCCATCATGCCATCTGCTACTATAGGATCTTTAAGAGATCCCACGAAGAGACGAATGGATCAATTGGCCCGCCATGCTTTTGCTATGAAAGGATCCTTTCTACGTTCTGTTTGTGCCATGGCCATTGTGTCCCTGGCTTCAAGCCACGCCTGTTTTCTTTCTTGGAAGAAGATGAAGAAAAAGTTTAGCCAGGGCTAAGTCTCGCAGGCTTATTCAAGAGTCCAAATATTTTAAGGATTGTTTGGACTTTAACTTGTTCACTATCACTGCGATGGATGATGCAGTCAGGCTAGCTGCTAGAACTTCTGCTCTGCTTGTGGCCTTGCGCCGTTCCTTATGGCTAAGACAATGGTTGGCGGTTTCCGCCACTAAGAAAGCTCTTATAGGTCTACCTTTTTTAGGGAGCAGATTTTTGGAGAAAAACTGGACGGTATGGTGAAGGATGGCAAACTGCCTCAGAGGAAGAGGACGACTCTGCCTTTTCAGAGGACTTCATCATATCGACTCTTTTGGACTGGCAGAGGGGCCTTTAGTCCTTGCTCCCGTAGAGTTTTTTGAGGTAGAGGCAGAGCGCGTAATAGGGCAGGAGGGGCCTGGAGAAGTGGGCCTAATCCTCCAGCCAAGCCCACTCCAGCATGAGGGGGCGCCCTCACCCGAGCGGGTGGGGGGACGGCTTTTGCATTTTGCTCATATCTGGAGGCGCCGCGTAAGGGATCTGTGGATCCAAGAGGTAGTGTCCTTAGGTTACAAAATCGAGTTTGCAGCCAGACCGCCCGCAAGGTTCCTTCGGTCAGGGGCATCCCAGAACCAGTCAAAGTTAGATGCCCTGAAGTCCGCTGTTCGGCACCTCCTTCAAAAAGGGGTGATTTGTCGAGTACCCCTTCAGGAAGTAGGTCAGGGGTTTTATTCCAACCTTTTTATAATCCCCAAAAAGGATGGGTCGACTCGTCCCATTTTAGATCTGAAGGATCTCAACAGATATATCCGTGTGAAGCATTTCCGCATGGAGACGTTGAGGTCAGCTTTAACAGTAGTTCGACCCGGGGATCTTATGACTACCATAGACATAAGGGACGTGTATCTGCATGTGCCAATTTTTTCGGGACATCAAAGATTCCTGAGGTTTGCCCTGGAAGACAAGCATTTCCAGTTTGTGGCACTCCCATTTGGGATATCCTCGGCTCCAAGAGTATTCACCAAGGTTTTGGCAGGTCTCATGGCAATTTTCAGGAGCCAGGGGATTTGTATTGTCCCCTGTTTGGACGATCTTCTAATATCAGCTGAATCGCAGCAGCAGATCCTGAAGGACACGCAGACGGTCCGATCGACTCTGGAGGAATTCGTCTGGGTGATCAATTACCCGAGGTCTCATATCACTCCGGCGCCAGTAAGGAACTTCTTAGGTATGATTCTGGACACTGTCCAAGTCAAAGTGTATGTGCCAGAACAGAAGGCGCGACTAATCCAAGATCAGATAGTGCTTCCTGGCTTGCCGGCAGCCGACCATTCGGCTGTGTATAAGGTTGTTAGGCCTGATGGTAGCCTGCTTCGAGGCGGTACCTTTTGCCCAGTTTCACATGAGGCCCCTTCAGTGGAATCTGTTGGCAAGCTGGGATCGAGCCCCACAGCTGCTGGATCAAGTCTTTGTACTAACGCCCTCGGCAAGACATTCTCTTCTGTGGTGGATGGACCCTCTTCACCTGTCTGTAGGCAGATCCTTCTTGACCCCACAGTGGCAGATCGTTGCCACGGATGCCAGTCTCACAGGATGGGACGGCGTTTGGCAATCTCAGAAAGTCCAGGGTCAGTGGGGGCCGAAAGAGAATCAGCTTCCCATAAATGTATTGGAAGAGCCATCGGGTTAGTGCTTCAGTATCTGACCCCCTGCTTGAAGGGGCAGGCAGTCCAGGTCCAGTCGGACAACCGGACGGCGGTAGCCTATATCAATCATCAGGGGGGTACGCGGAGCAAGGGTGCTCTACTGGAGGTAAGCCGGATTCTGATCTGGGCAGAGGAAAGTGTTCCCTGCATCTCGGCAGTTTACATCCCGAGGATAGAAAACCAGGAGGCCGACACTCTGAGCAGGAAGGTCCTGCGCCGGGGGGAATGGTCCCTCAGTCGGAAGGTTTTCCAAGCCCTCTGTCGGTGCTGGGGGCGCCCGGAAGTGGATCTCTTTGCGTCCAGACACAATCACAAGCGGACAAAATTCATGTCCCTGTCAAGGGACCCTCTGGCCATAGCCACGGACGCCCTCTCAGTCCCTTGGACAAGGTTCAAGCTTCTGTATATTTTTCCCCCGTTTCCGCTTCTGAGTCGAGTGATAAGAAGGATAATTCAGGAAGGAGTACCCACCATTCTAGTAGCTCCTCATTGGCCAAGAAGAAGTTGGTTCTCGGACATAACAAGGATGGCGGTAGACCAATGGCGTCTACCGGTCGAGTCAGATCTTCTCACTCAGGGGGCGCTTCGGCACCCGAATTTACAGATGCTGGCTTTGACGGCTTGGCTATTGAGACCGCGGTCCTAGCAGAGAGAGGATTATCAGCTAAGGTCATTCATACCATGATCCAGGCCCGGAAGAAGTCATCTTCCATGATTTATTACAGGGTCTGGCGGTCATTCATATCCTGGTGTGAGGCTAGGAAATGTTCATGCAGAACGTATTCAATTTCCAGAGTTCTAGAATTTCTTCAGGATGGCTTAGAAATGGGCCTACGATTAAGTACCCTAAAAGGGCAGGTATCGGCCTTATCTTTTTTTTTCCAGAGGTCTATCGCTTGTAATAGACTCATTAAAACTTTTTTTCAGGGAGTCACTCGTGTCCGTCCACCGCGCAAGTCTATATTACCGGTGTGGGACTTGAATTTGGTGTTGATGGCTCTACAGGGTGCTCCCTTTGAACCTATGATTGACGCTCCAATGAGCATTTTGACATTTAAAGTCATTTTTTTAGTGGCAATTACTTCTGTGCGGCGTATTTCGGAGTTAGCTGCCTTATGTATGAAGTCTCCTAATTTTGAGTTACATAGAGACAAGGTAGTTTTTTGTTTTAAGCCTGATTTTTTACCTAAGGTTGTCTCTCCCTTTCACCGTAATCAGGAGGTAATTCTACCCTCCTTATGCCCAGTTCCGGCTAATACTAAGGAAAGGGCACTTCATTCTCTAGACGTGGTTAGAGCCATCAGGTATTATTTGGCAGCTACAGATGCCTTCCACAAGACGGATTTTCTCTTTGTCATTTCAGAAGGACCAAAAAAGAAAAAAAAAGGGGGGGGGTTTCCGCCAGCTAGAGCCACTGTCAGTAATTGGATTTGGCAGGCAGTAGCTAGAACCTAGAAAAGGAACCCCCTTTTCAGGTCACGGCCCATTCCACTAGGGCCATTAGTGCTTCTTGGGCTTTTCAACATCAGGCTTCGGTGGAACAGGTTTGCAAAGCTGCCACCTGGTCTTCGGTGCATACATTCACCAAGTTTTACAAGGTAGATGTTAGAGCCTCAGCTGACGCTGTTGTGGGTCGGAAGATTCAACAAGCAGTAGTGAAGTGAACATCCTGCAGTTCTGCGTTAGAGGATCCCGCCCATAGATGGCACTGCTTTTGGAGATCCCAAGAGTAAGGAGTGTATGGAATGGATTGGAAGAAAAAACGCAATTCTGTGAGGTACTCAACTGTAGAATCGTTTTTTCTGGGAATCCATTCCATACACTCCGGCCCACCCGTTCTGGGTCATGGTAACTTCCGATGTTTTTCTGAGGTGTTAATCCATTTTTTGATTATTAATTCATAGTATTGGAAAAAAAAAAAAAAGTAATAGGACTTAATTTTGAGAGCATTTTTTGGTTGAGTTTGATGTGTAGTAACATGGAGTAACATGGACTCTTTTTAGGGCCTCCCGGCCTGTCTCTAAATTATTTTACTGCTTTTTAAGTAAACTGATCTGATTAGGGGCAGCTGCTACTTATGGGCCGGGAGGGCCATGCCTGTTTTCTTTCTTGCAGTCACGTGATCAGCAAGGAGGAGGAAACCCAAGAGTAAGGAGTGTATGAAATGGATTCCCAGAAAAAACAATTCTACAGGTGAGTACCTCACAGAATTGCGTTTTTTGAGGAGTCGGATAGTTCTGACGATCAGCAGTTTGTGGGCGCTGATGCCGAGCGGGGTCAGGGGGATTCTTTGGATACCCCTAAGGTCCTGGCTCATATGTTTGAGGTTTTGGCAATCTCTCCTCCTGAAGTGACCCTTCCGCAGAAGGGGGAGTTCTTTGAAGAGGCTAGAGGCTAAGCCGCGCTTAGAATTCCCTAATCAAAGGCATTTCGACGGCATTATTCTTAAGGAATGGGAGAGGCCTACTCGGCTTCCGGGTGTCCCTCCGGGTTGGGATAAGAAATATCCCTTTCCGGTGGATGCGGTGAAGCGCTGGTCGTCCCCTCCCGAGGTGGACGCCCCTGTTTTGGGGTTGTCTAGCACCTCTGTCTTGCATTCTCCTGACTGTTCTACGCTCAAGGACGCTGAGGACAAACGCATTGACCAGATGGCTTGTCACGGTTTTGGCAGTGTCGGGTCAGCACTTTTAATAGTGGCTTCTAGGTCGGTTGTCAGGGACCTGTTGTCTACCTCCAGGCTTGACCCGGCTAGTGATGAGTTCACCGCCCTTAAGCGGTGCGAATTGTTTTTGTAATTTGTGCTAGCCACCCTGGATGACTCCATGGTGATGTGTAGTAGAACTTCGGCCTTGCTGGTGGCTATTCGGCAATCGGTTTGTTTGCGCCAGTGGGCGGCTTGCGGCTCTTTGGAGAAAAATTGGATTCGGTCGCAAGAGGAGTTAGGTTACCTCAGCGAAAGAAGCAACGTTGTCCCTTTCGGGGGGCGGCTTCCTTTACCCCTTCCTTTCGTGGAGCCAGAGCTGGACGGGGATCGGCTGTCTTCTCCTCCAGAAGTGATTCCTGGAACAGGGGAAGAGGACGTGCCCGTCCAAGCCACAGCTGGGGCTCCAAGCCCAAAGCCGCTGCTAAGCCGGCTCAACAATGAGGGGGCGTCCTCACCCTCGTGGGTGGGGGGACAGCTGCGACACTTCTCTCCGGTCTGGGACCAGGAGGTCTCGGACAGATGGATTCGGGAAGTGGTGTCTTCCGGTTACAAACTGGAGTTCGAGATCTGGCCTCCTCCCAGATTCTTCAGGTTTCGGGTGCCCTTGGATCCTCTGGCCACACAGGGGCTCCGGGCGGCAGTAAAAGATCTCCTGGACATGGCTGTCATCTGTCCGGTGCCTCCCTCGGACCGGGGCCTGGGATGCTATTCCAATCTGTTCACGGTGCCCAAGAAGGATGGCTCCGTTCGTCCCATCCTGGATCTGAAGTTTCTCAACAGGTTTATCCGTCCCAGGAAGTTCCGCATGGAAACTCTGCGCTCTGCCATAAATTCACTTCGGCAGGAGGACTTCATGACGTCCATAGACATCAAGGATGCTTACCTGCACGTTCCAATCTTTCCGGCACATCAGAGATTTCTCAGGTTCATGGTGGAAGATCGGCATTTTCAGTTTGTGGCTCTTCCGTTTGGCCTTACCTCGGCTCCAAGGGTTTTCACCAAGATGCTGGCGGGGGTGATGGCCCTCCTCAGAGCCCAGGGTATCCGCATCGTGCCTTATCTGGACGATCTGCTTATTATGGCATCCTCTCTCAGCCAGGCGGAGTTAGTTAACAGGACTGTGGTAGCCACTCTGGAGAGATTCGGCTGGGTGATCAACTATCCCAAGTCCTTCCTCTCTCCGTCCAGGGTGGTGGTGTTCCTGGGAATGTCTCTGGATACTTCTCAGTCCAGGGTGTTCCTCCCCCGGCCCAAGGTTCTTTTGATTCAGGAATTGACTCAGCTTCTCCTATCCATCCCTCGTCCGTCCATCCGGCTGGGGATGCGACTGGTGGGATTGATGGTGGCTTCGTTGGAGGCGGTTCTCTTTGCCCAGTTTCACACAAGGACGCTCCAGCTCCATCTCTTGGCGGCCTGGGACAGGTCTCCGCTGTCATTGGATCAGTCTTTTCTGATGTCCCCCTGGGTTCGGCGTTCCCTTCGGTGGTGGCTGGTACCGAGCAATCTGCTGAGGGGCAGATGCTTTCTGACCCCTCGTTGGGAGACGGTCACCACGGATGCCAGCCTGTCAGGTTGGGGGGGGGGGGGGTATGGTAGGATCTTCAGTTTCAGGGACTGTGGGGGCCTCAGGAGGCTCACGATCCCGTCAATGTTCTGGAGCTGAGAGCCATCAGGTTGGTTCTGGCTCACATGTCTCATCAGTTACGGGGCCTACCGGTTCATGTTCGGTCGGACAATCGGACGGCGGTCGCGTACATTAATCACCAGGGAGGGACTTGCAGCAGGCTTGCCCTCAGGGAAGTGTCTTTGATCCTGGCTTGGGCAGAGAGCAATGTCCCATGCATCTCGGCGGTGTACATTCCGGGAGTGGAGAACACGGAGGCGGACTCCCTGAGCAGGTGTTCATCTCGCTGGGGGGAATGGTCGCTGTGTGGTGCGGTGTTTCGGTGCTTTGCCACCGGTGGGGGACTCCGGAGGTGGACTTCTTTGCCTCTCGTCACAATCACAAGCTTCCGGCATTTGTCTCTCTCTCGCGGGATCCGCTGGCTCTGGCAGTGGATGCCATGTATCTGACCTGGAGGGATCTGGGGTTTCTGTATCTGTTCCCTCCGTTTTCCATGGTGGGCAAAGTGGTGCGCAAGTTGGCCCTAGAGGGCGCGTCAGCAATCCTGGTGGCTCCAAGATGGCCAAGACAGGTTTGGTTCGCAGACGTGGTAAGGTTGGCAGCGGATCAGTTAGATCTGCCTCTTCTGCCGGATCTGCTCACTCAGGGTCCACTGCTCTACCCCAATTTACCAACGCTGGCTTTGACGGCGTGGCTGCTGAAACGTCCATCTTGAAGGAGGAAGGTCTTTCTGATGCTGTCATTCTGACTCTGGTTAGGGCTAGAAAGAAGTCTTCCTCTGCCATCTACTATAGGATTTGGAGGTCTTATATTGATTGGTGTGAGGTCCGGGCCTTGCCTTGCAGGGTGTTTTCTATCCCTAGGGTTTTGGAATTTCTGCAACATGGTCTGGACCTGGGTTTGCAGCTTAGTATGTTGAAAGGGCACGTTTCTGCCCTGGCGGTGTTCTTTCAAAGGTCTTTTGCTCTTCATCCTCTGGTTCGGTCCTTTTTCCAGGGGGTTACGCATGTGCGGCCTCCTAGGAAGCCGTTGCTCCCAGTTTGGGATTTGAATTTGGTTCTTTCTGCTTTTCAGGGTCCTCCTTTTGAACCCTTGCAGGATATTGCTCTTTCTACGCTTACTCAGAAGGTTGCGTTTTTGGTTGCCATCACTTCCGTTCGGCGTGTATCGGAGTTGGAGGCTTTGTCCATTAAGGCTCCTTACTTTGAGAGGCATCAGGACAAGGTTGTTTTCCGCTTTAAGCCAGATTTCCTTCCTAAGGTGGTTTTCATCTTAATCAGGACATTGTTCTACCTTCCTTGTGTCCTAAGCCCCGCAATGACAAGGAGAGGGTTTTGCATTCTCTGGATGTGGTTCGCTGTGTGAAGTACTATTTGGTGGCTACTTCTTCTTTTCGTAAGACTGACGCCCTTTTCGTGGTGCCCTCTGGGCCTAGGAAAGGTTTGGCTCCCGCCAAGTCTTCCATTAGTAAATGGATTCGCCAATCCATTGTTGGGGCCTAGTCTGCCAAGGGGAAGATTCCCCCTTTTCGTGTTACTGCTCATTCTACTCGTGCTGTTGGGGCGTCCTGGGCCTTCCAGCATCAGGCCTCTGTTGAGCAAGTTTGTAAGGCTGCTACTTGGTCTTCCGTTCACACTTTTTCCAAGTTTTACAAGGTTGATGTGCGGGCCTCAGCGGATGCTGTTTTTGGCCGCAAAGTTCTGCAAGCTGCAGTGGTTTAAGTTTGTGCATTATTGCCTTGTTTTGGATCCCCGCCCTTTATGGACACTGCTATTGGATGTCCCAAGTGTAATGAATATCTGAAGCGGGGTGTGTGACATACTTAGAATAATACCATTTTGTGAATACTCACCTGTAAAATGGGTATTATACACACCCCGCTTCACCCCGCCCTTTGGTGTTCTGGATCCTTTCTATGGTGAACCTTTTTTACTGTTACTGGTTATTTTGGCTCTTCCTGGTCCCTTTACTGCTGTCATAATACTGGGGAATGAGTGGGAGGTTCCAGGTATTTATGGACCGGGAGGGGCTCCCTTTTTTTCATGACATCTCTGCAAGATAGCCCTCTACAGGTCGGTATAACCCAAGTGTAATGACTATCTGAAGCGGGGTGTGTGACATACTTATAATACCCATTTTACAGGTGAGTATTCACAAAATGGTATTATCCACCCTTTCCACCACATGCTGAACCCTGGCACCACGGAGACAGCAAACTATTTGGTTGAAGCTGTTGAGGCCTATGACCACTAACTGTCTTGTTTTACCTGCAGTCTCATCCACCCGATTACCAGCAGGACTGTCCTCCCAGCTGTTAGTAATGGCAGCCCTAGCAGATACTGTTCTCCCTGACACCCTTGCATCATTACCTAACTTGGCAATTTTGCTAGGATAAACAGACACAGGCCTTCATTTTCTGTGCACCCTTTCTACTCCTTCTAACTACATTTACCCAGCTTCTTACCTGCCCCTCCTGACCCATTTCTCTACCCTCCCTCCAGTTTTCAAACCTGAGCTTCCAAGCATGCAACATGCTCACATTTATCACAGCGGTACTCATCCTGGAACTGTAGCTCCAGTAGTGTATACATCTGACAAATTGTGCACTGTAGGCCTCAAATATTGCTAGCCATTATCCGAGTTACAAAACGGCAGTGAATACAAAATGTTAAAGCGGACCTTCACCCTGAATAAGAGTCTATCTTATAGGTTTCCCACACCCTGTACATACAGATTGCTCACATTAAAAATCATCCTACCTGCATCTACTGCATGTTATGAGCCTTTAAACATCCAAGATAGCGGCTCATGGGACTTGGATTGCTGACCTTTTCCTGACCCCAGCTCTGCTCTGTCTGAGCAAAGTACAGCTATAAGTCGCCCCCTGTACTTTATCCCACTCTCCTCTCCTCAGTAAGTGTGATGCTTCTGAGTCAAGATGGCGGCGCCCGTATCCTAAAGTCCTGAACAGAGTTGCAGCCTAGTGGGGGAAAGAATAATAAGTACTAAAAACTTAAAATATATTAATTTTAGATGCTGGGGAATGTTTTTTTAAGGGTTTGGGCTTTTCAATAAATCATGATGAAGGTCCGATTTAAGTACTTACTGTTGCAGCAACATCTGCTCTTAACTTCTGATTTTAACTCCAGATTTTTTAACTCCATAACCCTTTCAATCAATGCACACTTATTCCAAGCACACCTTTCTGAGCAAAGCTCCCTGAGTTGTACCTTGGAATTTAAACCACCTGAATGAAGTTAACCCCTCCTACTCAGCAGGGATCTTTTAAATGTGTCAAAATTAGCACACACCGATTCACAAAAATAAACCAGATATAGTTTGCAGTATTTCACTTACCAAGTTGACCAGAATTGGTCACAATTTACCACCAACTTACCACAGGAACAGCTTTCTGACGTGACAAACTAATTCTCACTATATCCAGTCCAGGTCGTCCCACAATAATTACATGTGGGTATTCAGCCACCAGGTGGCGCAGTCCACTGCAAGATCCGAAGCTGTAGCTCCTCTTGGCCCCCCATAAAATGAGGTGTCTCACAAGAATCCCCCAGAGTTCATCTTGCAGTGCTGCTGCTAGGATCGTCTGGATACTCTCTCCTGGATACCACAGCTGAGCAGGGCCTCCTAGCCCGTCGACCGCTGCACCTCTGTTCCCGTGGACCCATTTCTGCCTCCCAGCCTTGGCTGACGGGATGGTGAAGGTAGGGCTAACCTCTGGGCCGCAGACCCTCCCTAAAGGGTAGCCGGCCATAGGCGATGGTGAGCCTATTGGGGGGGGGGAGGAACCACTCTATGCCCATGGGTCATGATGCCCTTCTGTTCCCACAAGCTTTATTATATAGTGTGTTTGTGCAAACTGTGTTCTTGTTACACCTGCTGGTTTGTGCTTGTCTTTTCTGTTACTGACATACTTACCTCCCTCGTTCCCTCGACTCCTTCTCCTCCCCCCTCCGTTTTTGACGCGCTGTGGGGGGGGGGGGCAGGAACGGTGCTGCACGGCGAGGACCGCGGCCTCTGTGGTGTTGTGTGTGCGGGGCGCGCTGCGCTTGGCATCTGTGGGGGCCCCTCGCTGTTTCTTCGTCCTCCTCTGCGCCATTTTCTATGGAGGAGGGCGCCTATTTTCGCGAGGGGGGGGGGGGCGGCTTTGCGCGATGACGCTTTTTGCGTCACAGCTACGCGGCCCGCCCCTGGAGGATCGCATGAGGCTGGCTGTCCTGCGCCATCTTAGCAGCCTGATGCTGCCTGCTGTCCCCAGCGCGTCATCGCTGGTGGTTCCGTGAGTCCCTCTCTTTATCTGATTATGCTTGTCCTTGCTGCATGTGTTGTGGGATTCTCATGCCCCCTTTTCTGCTCGTGTCTTCTAGGTGGGCCCCCTGACAGCTAAGGGTTGTGGTTCCTCACGGTTTCTGACCTCTCCTCACCCTCCCCCTCTCTCCGCGCCCTCTCCCATTAAGAGGGATCACGAAAAGAGGGACTAAATTGGGGATCTCTTTAGGTTTGGGCCGTTAGTGCCTTGTAACCTATATACCATTCACTATAATCACCATAATGGAAGCTTCTGGGGATAGTGAGCTAGGGACCCCATCTGGACGGGTGAAGTTCTGCCCCATGTGGGGTACCAGCCCTCTGGGCGGACTCAGCACGGTTTGTGTCACTAGCGCCAGGAGCGTATTTTTGGAGCATGATAGGGTGGGCGTATCTGCCCCTAGCCCTCTATTGCCTGCGGCCTCGCCAGCACCCCCACTACTGCACTCAGCCCTCAGCGAGGGGGAAGCCAGCAAGGGGTCCCAAGTTGATTTGGTACACCGGGTGGCCAGCCTTGAGAGACAGTTATCTTGCACGGCTCCTGGGAAGGCCACGAGTAAGAAGCGGCACATTGAGCCCGGTTACTCGGATTTTGCTGATGATGATAATGATGATCTTTTTGGAGGCCTGGGCTCCATGGAGGAAGGCGAGTTGTTTAAGGATTCCTTTTCCTCATGGGATCATTCGGCCGGCTATGACGAGCCTGGCTCCTGCTCGGGCGAGGATATGTGGCTTCCTGACGATACGGAGAAGTTGCTAACTTCTGTGTTTGTGACGTTGCATATTGTCCCTCCTAAAGTAGCTAAGAGGAAGCAGGGTGATTTATTCCGGCCTGAGAGACAGAGGCTTGTCTTCCCTGAGCAGGCCCATTTCCCCAATATGGTTTTCAAGGAATGGGAAAGGCCTACCAAACTACCATCGGTGCCTAAGGGCCTGGACAGGCGGTATCCCTTCCCGGAGGAGCTGGTCCGCCTCTGGTCCCGTCCCCCCGATGTGGATTCCCCCGTGACGGGGTTATCCAACACTACGGTTATGCCGTCACCCGATACTGCTTCCTTGCACGATCCAGCTCACAGGCGTATGGATCAACTTGCTTGTCATGCATTCACCTTTGCTGGTGCTTGGTTTTGCCCCATGTGTGCCGCGGCTATTGTCTCCTTAGCCATCAGAAAGATGGTGAGACATCTTGTAGATGTTGCTAAGTCTCGCAAGCGGGTGGAGGAGTATAAAGACCTCAAAGCTTGCGTGGATTTTATTGCCTTTGTTGTCTCCGCTATGGACGATGGTGTCCGGCTCGGAGCCAGGGTTTCGGCCCTGCTTGTCGCGCTCCGTCTCTCTCTCTGGCTGCGGCAATGGTCGGCTGATGCTGCGGCCAAGAAGTCGCTCACTAGTATCCCCTTCGTGGGGCACATGTTATTTGGGGAGCGTCTGGACCTCCTGGTTAAGGATGGGAGACTCCCTCAGCGACGGAAGCCTGCGCAGCCCTTTCGGGGTTCTTCTGCCTATCGCTCCTTTCGTGGAGGAAGAGGCGCTTCCTTTTCAGGTGGCCGCGGAGATTCCTGGGGACGAGGTAGGTCCCGCGGCCGACCCAATCCCTCTTGGGGATCCAAGTCCAGGCCCCCCGCCAAGGCTCCTCAGGCATGAGGAGGCGCCCTCACCCATCCGGGTGGGGGGACGGCTTCTGCTATTTGCTCACGTCTGGAGACAGCGCATGTCGGATCGATGGATTCAGGAGGTGGTGTCCTCCGGTTACAAAATAGAGCTGGCAGTCAGGCCGCCCCGAAGGTTTCTTCAGTCTAGCATGTCCCAGAATCCTGTGATGGCACAGGGCCTGAGAATGGCCGTACAGCACCTCCTGCGGCTAGGTGTGATTTGCCCTGTACCTCTTCAGGAGTAGGGTCAGGAGTTTTACTCCAACCTGTTCACGGTTCCAAAAAAGGATGGAAGGTTAAGACCTATCTTGGACCTGAAGGGTTTCAACAGGTTTGTAAAAGTCCGGCATTTCTGCATGGAAACCTTACGCGGTGAGTTCGCTTCGGCTCGGCGACTTCATGACCACAGTGGACATCAGGGATGCCTATTTGCACATCCCGATATTCCAGGGACACCAGAGGCTTCTGAGATTTGCTCTGGAGGACCAGCATTATCAATTTGTGGCTCTGCCATTCGGGATATCCTCAACCCGGGTTTTCACCAAGGTGCTGGCGGGCATCATGGCTATTCTGAGGAATTAGGGCATTCGTGTGCTGCCTTATCTGGACGATTTACTGATTGCGGCTCAGTACCCTCAGCAGGCCGAGAGTGACACGCGGACGGTGTTTTCCACTCTCGAGGAGTTCGGTTGGGTAATCAACTACCCCAAGTCTTCGATCACTCCCTCAATGGTGAAGTCCTTCCTGGGCATGATGCTAGACACCTCTCAGGTCAGGGTGTTCCTACCACAGCAGAAAGTGGTGGGGCTTCAGACGCAGGTGCAAGCCTTGCTGTCTTGTCAACGACCCTCGATCTGCCTGGGGATGCAACTGGTGGGTCTGATGGTGTCCTGCTTCGAAGCAGTGCCCTTTGCTCAGTTCGACATGAGACCTCTTCAATTGAACCTGCTGACCGGCTGGGATCGGATGCCGGAGTTGCTGGAACTGGAATTTTCTCTGTCCCCCATGGCCAGTGGGGTCCACGGGAGAACCACTTGCCCATAAATCTCCTTGAGCTGAGAGCGATCCGGTTGGTGCAGGAGGCAGACTCCCTGAACAGGGGAGAATGGTCTCGTCTGGGGGAATGGTCTCTCAGCAACAAGATCTTTCACGCTCTGTGTTTCCGCTGGGGTCAGCCGGTTGTGGACCTGTTTGCGTCCAGACACAATCATAAGCTCCCAAGGTTCTTTTCTCTGTCAAGAGAACCGCTGGCCTTTGCCACAAACGCTCTGTCAATTCCTTGGACGGATTCATACTCCTTTATGCTTTTCCTCCATTTCCTCTCCTGGGTCGAGTGCTGCGCAAGATAGCCCAGGAGGGGGTCCCAACCATCCTGATGGCTCCTCGCTGGCCGAGAAGGAGTTGGTTTGCAGACATAGTTCAGATGTCAGTCGATCGCTACATCATGCCCGACGACCCAGGGCTTCTCACTCCGGGGTCGCTGCGGCACCCCAATTTACAGACGCTGGCTTTGATGGCCTGGCTATTGAAACCTCAATCCTGAGGGAAAAGGGTCTGTCTGACACGGTTGTGCGTACCATGATTCAGGCACGGAAGAAGTCTTCCTCCATGATATATTACAGGGTTTGGCATGCCTACATTGCTTGGTGTGAATCCAAGAGTTTCCCTTGTCGCTCCTTCTCTGTCTCTAGGATTTTGGAGTTTTTACAACACGGTTTAGACTTGGGTCTCCAGCTGAGCACCCTCAAGGGCCAGGTCTCGGCCTTGGCTATTTTTTTTCCAGAGATCTTTTGGCAATCATAGATTAATTAAGACTTTTTTCCAGGGTGTTACCCACGTACATCCACCGTGTAAGCCTGCGTTACCGGTGTGGGACTTGAATTTGGTGCTTTCTGCTCTCCAGGGGCCTCCTTTTGAGCCCTTGTGCGATGCTGCCTTGCCTATTCTGACGCTCAAGGTGGTCTATTTGGTAGCTCTAACTTCTGTACGTCGCGTGTCGGAACTGGCCGCACTTTGTATGAAGCCTCCTTATTTTGAGCTTCATAAGGATAAGGTGGTTTTTCGTTTTAAACCAGTTTTTTTACCTAAGTTGTGTCTCCCTTTCACCTTAATGAGGAGGTTGTCTTACCTTCCTTGTGTCCAGCTCCAGCTACTTCCAAGGAACGGACCCTCCATGCTCTGGATGTGGTCAGGGCCGTTAAGTATTACCTGTCTGCGACTGAATCCTTCAGGAGGTTGGATTAGCTCTTTGTCCTAACAGAGGGTTCTAGGAAGAGCTTGCCACCAGCTAAGTCCACTCTTAGTAAGTGGATCAGACAGGAGGTGGTGCAAGCTTATTCTACCAGGGGGAAGGTTCCCCCTTTTCGGATCACAGCTCATTCTACCAGAGCTATTGGTGCTTCTTGGGCTTTTCAGCGCCAGGCATCTGTTGAACAAGTTTGTAAGGCCGCCACTTGGTCTTCAGTTCATACCTTTACCAAGTTTTACAATTTTGATGTTAGAGCCTCAGCTGATGCTGTCTTTGGCCGAAAGGTGCTTCAGGCGGTAGTGAAATGAACTATTTGCTGTTCCGCACTGGGGATTCCGCCCTTATGGACACTGCTTTTGGATGTCCCACATGTAATTATTGTGGGACGACCTGGACTGGATATAGTGAAAAATACAATTCTGTGAAACTCACCTGTAGAATTGTTTTTGAATATATCCAGTCCAGGTTGTCCCACCCCGCCCTTGTTCATTATCTCTGTTGCCTGTTATGGTGATTACCATTTTTATATTGGACCGTTGTCCTTGAGTTTTTTGTTGGAGAGAGTACATGCTGAAGCTATGTGATGTAACATGGGTTCTTGGCCTCCCGGCCTGTCTCTTACTGCTTTTTGACCACTGGGGATTCTTGTGAGAGACCTCATTTTATAGGGGGCCGGGAAGAGCTACAGCGTTTGATCTTGCAGTGGACTGCCCCACCTGGTGGCGGAATACCCACATGTAATTATTGTGGGACGACCTGGACTGGATATATTCAAAAACAATTCTACAGGTGAGTTTCACAGAATTGTATTTTTACCTACCTACATTTTTAATCCTGCCTATATTATTATAGACTACTGCAACTATGAGAGCTAAGAGCAAGAATAAAGTGTCTGATAGCAAAATGGTGATGGTCAATAATCCATAACCAATCAATAATTGCAAGGTTCCGTGTTAAAGTTTAGAAACATTAAAGCAGCAAACCCCACACGTATCAGGGTCAAAATAAGGTAGTATTTTGGTTTGCCTTGTCTGTAATTATACCTTGTACAGAGGTGCAGAATAAGATGGCCCTATATAAACAAAAAGCATTGTTGGTCAGCAGACTGAGCAGTTTAGTCCAATTTTGGGCATTTCTCTTTGTTTTTTAGCAGGGGCATCCCCGATTAAGATACCTATATCGTATGGGTGAGGAATGCAGTGATATATATTGCAAAAAGATCTTGCAGGAATATGTTTGTTATTGTCTTAATAATAATTGGTGAAATTTATGCAGCTCTTACACAACGCCAAGACCGAGCACTGCTACAGCTAAAGGCAAAAAGCTAACAGAGGCTATACAGGACTCAGCACAGAAGGCTGAAGAGCTTCCAAAGGTAATTTTCTGAACACTCTTTGCTTAAGCCAAACATTACATTTTTCTCATACCTGTCAACAGAACATTGTGCCATAAATATATTCTCTTGGTCCTTCGCAAACTAAAAAGGAGCCTCAGACTTCCTCCAGTATTTAGAGGCTTACAATTTTTTTTTTTACAAGTAATCCTTCAGCTTGACCACATGGATTATGTTCCATCCCCCTGGGAGGAAACAAAAACATGAACAAAGTTCAAAAGCCCCACCCTCGGTTAATCAGGAGGACAGTGAGTCCCCAAGAGAAGCCCAGTATGCGGTGGGACAATTTTTATCTTATATTAGCGTTCCATATGGAACCAGGGGTGAAGGTCACGGTGTGAAAGTCACAAAATAATCCAAACGCTGTGAAGCTTGTAATATAACACTTCCGGACACTTGGCAGATGTTCTGTGCCTGGCTGGCACAGAAAGCTAAAAAAGAGGCAGACTCAGTAACATTATTAAGGGAAATCCAAAATATAAAGCATTAGCTTGCTTCTATATGGGATGCCCAGAAAAAACCTATCCCTACTTCTGTTTCGGGAGAATTCTCCTCCTCCTCAACTTCCCAATGTGTACCGTACTTTGGTATGATCAGGTGCATGAATGCTCCCCAACAGGCTATAATATGTTACCTGCCCCTTTAATAGGGCAGAAGGACCATTACCCACAGTCCTAGTTACATTAAAAGAAATCTCCCTTTTTGTCAGGTTGTTGGTGTTATTGTATTCTAAGTATGTCTCACACCCTGCTTTGGAAATAATCATTACACTTGGGTTATGTCCAGTAGAGGGCGAACTTCTGCAGAGATGAATAGAACAAAAGGAGCCCCTCCCGGCCCATAAATACCCGGGACCTCCCACACATTCCCCAGTAATCGTCTCTGCAGACGGCGAGCAAGTCAGAAGATGAAGTCTCCTCCTTGCAGGTAAGCCGGGCTCACACCCGGCCATTTTTATCCCTATTTCTGCCTGGACCTATTTATGCTTAAGCCCCCTAATGCCTCCTAGCCTTGGCTGTAGGTCAGGGTGACGGTAGGATTCACCTTAACAGGTGTACTGATAGGAGCCACGCTCCTCCGTGAGGCCCCATTACAAGGGGTAGGCGGCTACCAGGTTGGTGACCCTGGTTTGGGATGCCCTGTCCGTTCCTAAGCCCTCACCACGTATCCTACATGAGGCTAACGGCTTCCTCTCCCCCCCATTACTCCCTGTTCCCGGTTAGTAGGGTGGGGGGTACTTCCATCTTTGTTTTGTCTCCCCTTAGATGGTGTGAGTGGATGTGTCAGTATGATTGAGTGTAACTGCAAGAACTTTCTTTACTGTATTCTTTACTGTAAGCGGCTGCACGGGCCAGCTGTTAAAGCATATGTTATGCAGCTCTGTTCCCGGTGGTGCAGGTTTCTCTTCCCACTCCGTTAATATAAATATATATATATATATATATATATATATATATATATATATATATATATATATATATATATATATATATAGTAAGCGGGCAAACAATCAGCAGTGACGACAACGGATTTGAACGGCAAAACGGCTTTTATTCAGCAAAGTTCAGTAGATAGTCCAAAGGTTGCAGCATACATGCAGAAAACAAAAAGGGTTACTTTACCAACCAAATAGTCCTGGGCTGGGTACTCCAGCAAGCTGATCAATTCCAGTCCACTTTACAGGGCGTATCAGCCCTCTGCTCAATGTCCAGTGCTATCCTTCACCACGGTGCAGCTCAGCCTGGGCTCACTCCAACAGGCTGGTCATCAACCAAGGAAAGGCCGTGTGCTCTCTTCTTATACAGGCTTCCCCTGTAATCAGCGTGCACACTTGTGGAGGCCTTAGAACATGTAACAACCCATTATGGAATTGGGGAAGTGACCCGGGTCCTGAAAACCCGGGCCGGATTGTGCTTTATGCAACCAAGCAGGGAAGAAACAGACATTTTGATACAATTTACCACTATATATATATATATATATATATATATATATATATATATATATATATATATAATTTTGTTGCACACGTATGAGGACGCCTTTTTGGCTTCCTGTCATATTTCTATTGGACGGTCATGGATTTAAACTTATGTGTATGGCCATGTATGTGCATATATATATATATATATATATGTCTTATATCTGGGTATATACAGTTATGTATGTATGTATATCTTTATATTCTGTATACTAGGCTCTTATATATTCTTTACGTGCAGCATGTATGTTTGCTAATGGGGCCCCCACCTTTTTTGCTGGGCAGGTGGGACTGCCGTAAGCTTTTAGGTCATTTGGGGTTCCCTCCAGTGCTTACAAAAATCCTCCCACTAACGGACTCTAAGGGGCATCCTGGGTAGCTTCATAGCGTAATTCCCATTGGTCATTGCGACTACCTTAAAATCACCATATGGAGGCTTCCCAGGATACAGGGCTCGGGGTCCCTTCGGGGCATCCCCGGCAGTGTGTAATATGTGGGGTATCCCTTGTGGGAGACATTTTGGAGATTGGTGTACCATGCGCACAGCGGTTTATTGCGCGGCAATCTGGGCCCTGTGCGGCCTGGCTGACCCTGCTGGCCTCATCACCTGCACCCCCATGCCTGGTTATGACCCCAAGTGACTTGTCATTAGCGGGGAGTCCCAATCCAATGTTTGCGCCAGGGAGCCAACATTGAGAAGATGATTACTAGCCTTGCGACCGGGTAGGCCCCAGCTAAGATTCGGCACTTGGCGCTGGCCCCCCTTTTTTATGTCAGTTTGTCTCCTTGCACCTGGACGGATGCTGGTACGGAGCGCGGGGATACCATGGACACCCCCGGGCTTCTTGCCTGTATTTTGTTGCGCTGGCCACTTCCCCTCCGCAAGGGGGAAATGTCTTGGGACTGCCATACCCCGTTGGGGTTCCTGAATCTGAAGCACCTTAACAATCTGATCCTGATGGGAAAAGGCCTAGCTGGTTCCCTGGCATTCCTCAAGGGTGTGATGGGAAGTATCCCTTTCCGGTTGACGTGGTTAAGCCTTGGCCTGCACACTTTGAGGTTGACGCTCCTGTCCTGGGATTGTCCAACATGTCAGTTGTGCATTCCCCGGATCCCGCGACCTTGAAGGACAGTGGGGTCCGTAGTATCTACCTGAGGGCTTCGCATGCCTTTGCTTGTGTTGGTTTGGCCTTGCGCCCGGTTTGTGCTTCCGTTCTCATGGCCGTGGCTGCTAGAGTTCTTATTTAGGGGCCTTTGGATGGTTTCCTATGGATTCCTTACAGTGAGGAGTTTACAGGCTTGACTCATTGTGAGATGTTTCTTGCCTTTGGCTTGTCCGCCTTGGATGATACCATCCGTATGTGTAACGTCGGCATTGCCGGTGGCTATACGTCGATTGGGCTGCTTGTGTTAGTGGGCGGCCTATTTCGCTGTTAAGTAGGCGCTCACAGGGCCTCGCTTCGTGGGTCTGCGCCTGTTTGGTGGCTCGATTAGTCTCTATTGTCTAAGGAGGTAAGTTACCTCTACGCTAGAAGCGGCGCCGGCCCTTTCAGTGTTCAGGCTCATTCAACCCCTCCTTTCGTGACTCTCGGACGAGCAGGGGAACGTATTTCAATTATATTGGGTGATCCTGTTGGTAGTGCAAAATCTTATCATATGCCCGGTGCTTTTCTCAGGGAGAGGCCGGGGCTATTATTCCGTCCTCTTCACGGTTCCCAAAAATAGGATGGATCCACCAGAACCATTCTGGATTTGTAGCTTCTCAACAGGTTCATCAGAACCAAGAAGTTCTGCATGGGGACTCTGTGCTCAGTCCTCAATTCCCTTCGTCAGGGGGATTTCGTGACATCTATATACATCAAGGATGTTTACCTTCATGTACCAATCTACCCAGCACATCAGAGATTTATTAGGTTTGTGGTGAGTGTTCAGCATTTTCAGTGTGTGGCCCTCCCTTTCGGGTTGACTTTGGTACCAAGGGTGTTCACCACGGTGCTGGCGGGCATAATGGCCCTTCTCAGAGCCCAGGGCATTCGCATTGAGCCTTATCTGGATGACCTATTCATTACAGCTTTATTCCTAGTATGTCACACACCCCACTTCCAAAGATACATGACACTTGGGATACCAGCCTGTAGAGGGCGATCTTGCAGAGATGACATGGAAAAAGGAGCCCCTCCTGGTCCATAAGTACCTGGTTCCTCCCACTATTCCTCAGTCTTTTCATCTCTGCAGTCGGCGAAGCAAGTCAGAAGATAACTCTCTCCTCCTTGCAGGTAGCTGGGGTAACTCCCAGCATTTTTTTATGTCTATTTCTGCCCGGACTTCTTTTTCTTTTAAAAGTTAAGCTATAACAATATGCCTCCCAGCTTAGGCTGCAGGCTCGGGCAATGGTAGCAGCATCTCTGGGTGCATAGGGGAGCTTGCTCCCTCATGAGTCCCCATACTAGGGGTAGGTGGTGTCCGGGTTGGTGATCCCCGGCTTGGGATGCCCTGTCCCTCTTGCCCTTTCACCTATTGGTGTGGGTCCCCCCCCCCCCCTGCAGTGTCTCTCCGTGCCCCTTGGGGGGAGGGGGGGTGGCCTTTCTCCCATAATAAAGCTAAAAAATCACATGGGAAAAGTGTGTGTGTGTGTGTGTGTGTGTGTCTGTGTGTCTGTGTGTCTGTGTGTGTTTTAGCACTGTTCAACAGCACAAGTATCGCAGGAAGCTCAGCTTGTGGCAAGTCTGCTTTTAAAATAGATGGTGTAATCTTCAAATTCGGCCATTGTTGATTTTCAGCTGTGATTAAGGAGAGGGCAGGGCCAGGAGCTCAGCTAGATTGGCTTCACTGGTGTTTTTTTCTGGCCCATCCTCTCCTTCCTGGCTTTCCTTAGGACACGTGAGTTTTTGCCACTTGTGTTATATATTCTTATGTATATATTTACTCTGTGATTCACTCAATGGTATTTTTCAGTAGCTAGCTCCAGCTCTGTCTAGAGAGACAACACTTTGATTGCACAGGCTGGAGTTTCTTTGTAAACACTCTCCTGTGCTGAGCTGCCTCACCTACGCTTGTGTGCAAGCCTAACTGCTGCTAAAGCCTTTATTTGTGGCTGGAGCAGCTGGCCTGTTGTCCAGCCTTCTTTGGAGCCTTGACTCTGGATATGCTGGGTTTTGACTACTGATGAAAATCTGTCTTATAGATACACAGATATATGTATTGGTTTTGAGTGATGTGTATGTTTGGCTTATGTCCTCCTGCCCTTATGTTCAGGTTTTGTGTTCCACTTTAAGGTGGACTTGGATTCATGTCACCTGGCTCTATGTGTTAAAGACCAACAACATAGAAACATAGAAGGTTGACGGCAGAAGGAGACCTTATGCTCCATCTAGTCTGCCCTTAAATAGTCCTAACGGATTTAAAAAAAAAAAAAAAATTCCTCCCACTTGGGACTTGAAGGGGCATCCCGGGTAGCTTTAACAGCGTAATTCCCTCTGGTCATTGCAACTACCTTAAAGTGGACCATCACCCTCGGGTGATCGGCCCGGGAATCTATAAGATTCCCGGGCCGATCACCTCCCTCCCCGCGGGACATCCGAGATCGGGATGTCCCGCGGGGTGAAACCCCCCCAAAACCCCCTTACCTTAGCTTCGGCGGCGGCCGGCCGCCGCCGCCTCCCTCGCGCCCCTCTAGGCGTGCCCCCGCCGGCCGTCTGTGAATGGCCGGCGCGGGCGCGCGCGCGTCAAGAGGGACGCGCGGGAGGCGGCGGCGGAGGAGCCGCTTGTCCGCGGCTGTCAAATCCCTTGTCCGTCGGCACTGGAAGCGGGGAGAGGTGAGTTTTTAGGGTGATCGGGGGGGTTTCACACAGCGGGGCACCCCGATCGGGGGTGCCCCACCGAAGTGGACCAAGACCCAGGATAGTCAAAATCCTGGGTGTTGGTCCACTTTAAAGATCACTATATGGAGGCTTCCCAGGATACCGTGCTTAGGCTCCCCTCGGGGCAGTCCCGGCAGTGTGTGGATTGTGGTGTATCCCTTGTGGGGGATAATGTACTTGTTTGCATACCTTGTGCTCAGCAGGCCATAACGCAGCAGTTGGGGGCCCAGGCCTCTGGGTTTGTGGCCCTGGCCTTTTCTCCTACCCCACCCCGCCTTATCCGTACCCCAGATGATGTTGTCACAGTTGGGGAGTCGCAATCTGATATGTGTGCCAGATGGCTAATATTCAGAAAGTTATTTCTAGCTCTGTGGCCAGAAAGACCTCGGCTAAACATAAAAAAAAACAAAAAAAAAAACCCAGATATACTTGGCGACTATAATCTATTATAAGTATAATACTAAAGCATCATATGGAGGCATTTCAGGTTAATGGGCTTGCAATTCCCTTGGCACAGACTCAGCAATGTTTTGGATGTGGGGCATCCCTTGTTTGGGATAACGCAGTTCATGCGTCCCTTGTGCACAATTAACCATTATGCAGCAAACTGGGGCCCAGGCTTCAGGGTTTGCGGCTACTGCCTCTTCTCCTACTCCGCCGTGTCTTGTCCGTACCCCCAGTGATATTGTCATGGGCGGTGAGTCGCATTCTGATTTATGTGCCAGATTGGCTCATCTTGAAGGATTTATGTCTACCTCTGTGACTAAGAAGGCCTCAGCTAAAAGAAAGCATTTGACTCATGCCGTCTTGGCAAGTGAGTTGGACAATTGCGAATTGCTTGATTGGTCTGACCCTTCTCAGTTAGAAGAAGGGGAATTATATGAGGATTCAGATGTTTGTGACGAACAGCAATTTGTTGGTACTGAAAGTGAGCAGGGTGAAGAGAGTGTTGTGGTTACCCCAAAAGCTCTTGCCCAGTTATTTGAGGTTTTTGTTATTACTCCTCCTGAAGTAGTCCCTCTCAAGAGAGGGGAATTCTTTGGAGCCTCTAAACCTCGTTTGGAATTTCCAAATTAAAAGCATTTTGATGATATTATTTTTAAAGAATGGGAGAAGCCTGTGCGGCTTCATGGCATTCCCTTGGGCTGGGACAAAAAAATATCCCTTTCCAGCTGATACGGTTAAAGTGGACCAACACCCAGGATTTTGACTATCCTGGGTATTGGTCCACTTCCCCGGGGCACCCCGATCGGGGGTGCCCCGCTGTGTGAAACCCCCCAGAAAGCCCCCAAAACTCACCTCTCCCCGCTCCCACGTGGCCGCGCCGTCCAATCGGCGCCGACGGACAAGCTGATTGACAGCAACGTACAAGCAGCTTGCCCGTCGGCGCCTCCCGCGCGTCACTCTTGACACCTAGAGGGGCGCGAGGGAGGCGGCCGCCCGCCGCCGAAGACCAGGTAGGTGGATTTGGGGTGTTCAGGGAGGGTTCACCCCGCGGGACATCCCGATCTCGGATGTCCCGCGGTGTGTGAGGTGATCGGCCCGGGAATCTTATAGATTCCCGGGCCGATCACCTCAGGGTGTTGGTCCACTTTAAACGCTGGTCATCACCTCCTGAGGTGGATGCCCCTGTACTTCCTGACTTCACTACATTAATGGATGGAGAGGACAAACGTATTGATCAAATGGCGTGCCACGCTTTTTCCAGTGTAGGCTCGGCCTTGCGGCCTGTTGGCGCTTCGGCGCTTATGTCGGTGGCTATTAGGTCTGTTGTGAGAGACCTAATGAATAACTCAGGGCTTGATCCGGCCTCTGATGAGTACGCCGCTCTTAAGCGTTGTGAGATGTTTGCATCTTTTGTACTTCCTGCTTCAGATGATACTCTGCTCATGTGCAGCAGAACCTCTGCCTTGTTAATCGCCGTTCGGCGGTCTGTATGGTTGCGGCAGTGGGCGGCGGATGTTGTAGCCAAGAAATCGCTTACAGCGTTTCCGTTTGTGGGTTTGCGCCTATTTGGAGAAAAATTGGGTTCTGGAAGTAGTTTCTTCCGGTTACTAACTGGAATTCGAGTCCCGGCCTCCTCCCAGATTTTTCATGTCCTGGATGCCGTCAGATCTGGCAATTGCGCAGGGACTGCGGGCAGCAGTAGCGAATCTGTTAAACATGGCTGTCATCTGCCTAGTGCCTCCAGCAGAAAGGGGTTTGGGGTTTTACTCCAACCTATTCACGGTACCCAAGAAGGACGGCTCTGTTCGGCCTATCCTAGACCTAAGGATGCTTATTTGCACATTCCTATTTTCCGGGTCACCATAGATTTCTCAGGTTCTCGATAGAAGACCAGCATTATCAATTTGTGGCCCTGCCATTCGGCCTTACCTCGGCCCCAAGAGTCTTTACCAAGATGCCGGCAGGAGTGATGGCTATATTCAGGGTCCAGGGCACCCACTATGTGCCTTTTATGGACGATCTTCTTATCGCGGCCTCCTCCCTCGAACAATCAGAGCTGGACACCAGGACGGTGGTCTCTACGCTAGAGAGGTTCAGATGGGTAATAAGTTACCCCAAATCCTCTCTCTGTCCGTCCAGGGAAATTCCCTTCCTGGGCCTCATTCTGGAATGGTTCTGATTCAGGACTTGATTCGTCTATTCTTGTCCAACCCTCGTCAGTCTATCTGTCTAGGGATGAGACTAGTGGGATTGATGGTAGCTGCATTCGAGGCAGTCCCGTTTGCCCAGTTTCACATAAGGACGCTTCAGCTCTTCCTCTTGGCAAAGTGGGACAGGTGCCCACTATCATTAAATCAGACTTGTCTGTTGTCCCCACGTTTTGCAGTCCCTTCAGTGGTGGTTAATATCGCACAACCTCCAGAAGGGCAAGTCATTTCTGACTCCGCGTTGGGAACTGGTTACCACGGATACCAGCCTGGTAGGCTGGGGGGGCTTCTGGAAGAAGCATCAGTTCCAAGGATTGTGGGGGCCTCAGGAGGCTCATTCTCCAATCTATGTATTAGAGCTTCGGGCCATACGTCTTGTTCTACTTCGACTGACCCATTTCTTACAGGGTCTGCCAGGTTAGATTCGGTCAGACAACCGAACAGCTGTTGCATACATCAATCACCAGAGAGGGACTCGCAGTTGGGGTGCCCTCCGGGAAGTGTCTCTGATCCTTCAGTGGGCAGAGGTCAATGTTCCCTGCATATCAGCAGTTTACATTCCGGGGATAGAGAATGTGGAGGCAGACTCCCTGAGCAGGGGATGTTCTCGCCAGGGAGAATGGTCTCTCAATCCAAGGGTCTTTCAGTTCCTCTGTCACAAGTGGGGGACTCCACGGTTGGGCCTGTTGGCTTCTCGTCACAATCACCAGCTGCCAGCTTTTGTGTCTCTATCCCAGGATCCTCTGGCAGTGGCAGCGGATGTCATGTCTCTGGCCTGGAAGGATCTGGGGTTCCTATATCTGTTTCCCCCATTCTCCATGATCAGCGAAGATGGTGCGCAAGTTAGCACTGGAGGAGGCGCCAGCAATTCTGGTGGCGCCAAGGTGGCCAAGACGTCTGTGGTACACAGACGTCGCAAGGCTGGCAGTGGATCGGTTCCATCTGCCTCTTCTTCCGGATCTCATCACTCAGGGACAACTTTGTTACCCCAATTTACAAACGCCAGCTTTGACGGCATGGCTGCTGAAGTCTCCATCTTGAAAGAAGAAGGTCTTTCTGATGCAGTTATTCAGACTCTTATTAGAGCTAGGAAGAAGTCTTCCTCTGTCATTTATTACAGGACTTAGAGGTCCTATATTGATTGGTGTGAATCCAGGGCTTTGCCCTGTAGAGTATTTTCTATTCCTAGAATTCTGGAATCTCTGCAACGAGGTCTGGATATGGGATTCCAGATTAGTACTTTGAAAGGGCAAGTCTCTGCCTTGGCTATTTTCTTTCAAGGGTCGTTACCTCTTCATCCTTTGGTTAAGACCTTTTTCCAAGGAGTCGCGCATGTGCGGCCTCCCAGAAAACCTATACTTCCTGTTTGGGACCTTAACCTGGTGCTTTCAGCTATGCAGGCCGCTCCCTTTGAGCCTTTGCAGGATATTCCTCTTCCTATTCTTACTCAGAAGGTTGCCTTTTTGGTTGCTATTACTTCTGTCTGCCGAGTTTCTGAACTGGCAGCTTTGTCTATTCTAGCCCCTTATTTTGAGAGGCATCAAGATAAGGTTGTTTTCCGTTTTAAACCGGATTTACTTCCTAAGGTGGTGTCTGCTTTCCACCTAAATCAGGATATAGTTCTTCCTTCCTTGTGTCCTAAACCTGGTAACGACAAGGAAATGGTCTTACATTCTTTGGATGTAGTTCGTTGTGTTAAGTATTATTTAGTTACTACCTCGGCCTTCCGCAAGACGGATGCCTTTTTTGTTGTGCCTTCTGGGCCCAAGAAGGGTTTTGCTCCTGCCAAATCTTCCCTTAGTAGGTGGATACGTCAGGCCATCATTGGGACCTATATGGCTAACGGGAAGGTTCCCCCTTTTTCGTGTCACCGCTCATTCTACTCGTGCTATTGGAGCCTCTTGGGCTTTTCAGCACCAGGCTTCTGTTGAACAAGTTTGCAAGGCTGCAACTTGGTCTTCTGTGCATACTTTTTCTAAGTTTTACAAGGTTGATGTGCGGGCCTTAGCGGATGCTGCTTTTGGCCGCAAAAGTTTGCAAGCTGCAGTAATTTAAGTTATGCATTATTCCTTGGGGATCCCCACCCATTATAGACACTGCTATTGGATGTCCCAAGTGTCATGTACCTTTGGAAGTGGGGTGTGTGACATACTAGGAATAATACCATTTTGTGAGTACTCACCTGTAAAATGGTTATTACGAGTATGTCACACACCCCACTTCCCCCGCCCTTTTTGTTCTAGGGTTCCTTTACATGGTGATTATTATTGAATATAATTGGCTCTTCCTGGTTCTCACTGCTTTTTAATAAGACTGAGGAATAGTGGGAGGAACCCGGTACTTATGGACCAGGAGGGGCTCCTTTTTCCATGTCATCTCTGCAAGATCGCCCTCTACAGGCCGGTATCCCAAGTGTCATGTATCTTTGGAAGTGGGGTGTGTGACATACTCGTAATAACCATTTTACAGGTGAGTACTCACAAAATGGTATTTTCCCTATGTCGGGCGGAGCTGGACTCCATGGTGGCGATGACGCTGAAAAGGTTCGGATGGGTGATCAACCACCTCAAGTCTTCTCTCTCCCCATCAGGGGAGATCTCATTTCTGGGCATGAGTCTGGATTCCAATCATGCCAGAGTGTTCCTACCTCACCCAATGGTGCAGAGGTTTCAGGATCTGATACGTATTCTCCTGGCCAATCCTCGCTCCTCTATCCGGCTAGGGATGAAACTGGTAGGATTGATGGTGGCTTCCTTCGAGGCAGTCCCCTTTGCTCAGTTCCACATGCGGTCGCTCCAACCCCGTCTATTGCTGAACTGGGACAGATGTCCCCGGTACTTGGATCAGTCCTTTCTGATGTCTCCCAGGTTTCGGCGTTTCCTCCAGTGGTGGCTGGAACCAAGCAATTTGATGAGGGGCAGATCCTTTCTGGGCCCTTGTTGGGAGGCGGTTAACACAGATGCCAGCCTGTTGGGCTGGGGAGTTTTCTGGACGGATTTTTGTTTCCAGGGGCTGTGGAGTCCTCTGGAGGCTCACACCCCCATCAATGTCTTGGAGCTCAGAGCTATTCGGTTGGTTCGGTCATGCTTGATGCAATTTTCCATGCATCTCAGTGGTATTCATTCCAGGAGTGGAAAACACGGAGGCGGACTCCCTGGGCAGGGGATCCTCTCGCCGAGGGGAATATCATCTCTACCACAAGGTATTCCGGTTCCTCTGTCGCTTGTGGGGGACTCCGGAGGTGGATCTCTTTGCCTCACGTCGCAATCACAGGCTCCCAACGCTTGGGTCTCTGTCTCGGGCTCCTCTGGCCCTGGCAGTGGACACCATGTCTCTTGCCAGGAGGGATCTGGGGTTCCTGTACCTGTTTCTCCCCTTCTCCATGGTGGGCAAGGTGGTGCACAAGCTGGCTCAAGAGGGTGCGCCAGCAATTTTGATGGCCCCAGGGTGGCCAAGACAGGTTTGGCTTGTACCGCAATTTTCAAACGCTGGCTTTGACGGTGTGGCTGTTGAAACCTCTAACATCTTGTATGGGAATTGGAGGTACTATATTGATTGGTGTGAGGCTAGAGCCTTGCCTTGTAGGGTGTTTTCGATCCCTAGGATTTTGGACTTTCTTCAACACGGTCTGGGCCTGGGGCTCCAGCTTAGTACCTTGAAAGGGCAGGTTTCTGCCCTGGTGGTCTTCTTCTAAGGTCCTTTGTTCTTCATCCTCTAGTTAAAGCTTTTTTCCAGGGGGTCACTCCTGTGCGACACTCTCGAAAGCCTTGTGCTTGTTTGGGTTTTGAATTTGGCATTTTCTATGTTTTCACAAAAGATTGCCTTTTGGTGGCTATTACCTCTGTTCGATGTGTTTCTGGGTTGGCGGCTCTGTCTATTCAGGCCTCTTACTTGAGAGACTCCAGTTCAAGGTGGTCTTCCGCCTTAAGCCGGATTCCCTATCTAAAGTGGTATCTGTTTTTCCATCTCATTCAGGATGCACTCTTTGGATGATTGTTTGTTGTGTGAATTACTTTTTGGTGGCTACTTCTCTTTTCTGTAGGATGGACGCCTTGTGGGCGGTGCCCTCTGGGCCCAAGAAGGGTTTGGCGCAGTCAAGTCTACCATTAGTAAATGGATATGTCTGGTCATTGTTGGGGCCTGTATTGCCAAGGGGAGGGTTTCCCCCTTTCAGATTAATTTCTATTCGTACTGTTGGGGCTTCCTGGGCTTTTTAGCACCGGGCTTCTGTTGAACAAGTTTGTACGGCTGCTGCTTGGTCTTCTGTTCATGCCTTTTCCAAGTTTTTATAAGGTTGATGTGCGGGCCTTAGCGGATACTGTTTTTGGCCGCAAAGTTCTACTAGCGGCAGGGGGTTAATTTGTGCGCTTTTGCCTGTTGGGATCCCCACCCTTTTTGGACACTGCTATTGGATGTCCCAAGTGTAATGATTATTTCCGAAGCAGGGTGTGAGACATATTTTGTGATTACTCACCTGTAAAATGGGTATTATAAGTATGTCTCACACCCTGCTTTGCCCCACCCTGAGTTGTATCTTGGATCCTCTGTTGGTGTTACTTTTTTCTCATAGATTTTATTTGCTCTTCCCGGTCCCCTTACTGCTTTCTTATAGTGGGGAATGTGTTGGAGGTCCCGGGTATTTATGGGCCAGGAGGGGCTCCTTTTTTCTATTCATCTCTGCAGAAGTTCGCCCTCTACTGGACATAACCCAAGTGTAATGATTATTTCCGAAGCAGGGTGTGAGACATGCTTATAATACCCATTTTACAGGTGAGTAATCACAAAATGGTATTTTTCCTCTTCTGGGATGTAAAATAAACGTGTGTTAGGATTGTGCCCCTATACCTGTGATTTACTTATCAGCATGTGGTGTCCAAGTTTCTTATATTACAGTGGATCTGTCTTGGTAAAGTAGGAGTGGCTTTCTTGCCCTTCATTAAAGCTCCTAGTATCCTTATCTCACTATAAATCCCATAACGGTAACAGGTGTGTTTATTAGCAGCTTTGGCTAAGCAAAGCAGCCACAACCAACCCTTTCACCTGAGAACTCTGCTAGTAACCCTTTAGCCTCTTGAACACAAGATAGATTCCCCCTATCTGAAGAGCTTGAAATAATGCAGATGGGGTTAAAGCGTTTGAAATATACACCCGAGGACCAGTTTGATATACAGTTCTAAGATAAATACATTCTTGCTATTGTGATAAATGTCCGGGATCGCCCTCTTCTGATGTCGAGGGACACGTATTTTGTCTTTATCCAATCAGGCAAACAGCAGAAAGTTCATTCAAGCTGACTCGAGGTCAGTTTTATTTGTAAAGGTTGCAAGTAAAAAATAAAGATAACACGGGAACAAAAGTAAATCCTTGCCTGTCCGGCACTTAACTATACAAGTGAAAACCCTCACTACTAGCTGGAGAGCTACTCTCTGCCAGCTTTAAAAACTACTTCCAGCAACCTTTACTCACATGAGTCTCTCCACAGTCCTGGGCTGTGTCCTTCGCCCGAGAGAGACACCGAGAGAGAGAGAGAACTCCTCCTTTATTCAGCCTCTCATTCCCCCTAATTAATTACCTGACAGGTGAGAGGCTCAGCTATTACCTCACATAGGAAAGGAACCTGGGAGAAATATACCTGTCCTCTACTATCCGGCCTGCATGAATGTCACATATCCCCCCCTCTGCTCAGGCTACCGGGAATGAGCATTTGTAACCAGAAGGCAGTGCACACGTGACAGTGCATCTGCATTTCCTTGCAGTCGCCCAGCCCTGTGCTCTACTGTAAAGTTGTAGGCCTGCAGAGCTAGAAACCACCTTGTTGCTATTTTTCTCTTTATTAAGGTACATCCATTTCAAAGGGGCGTGGTCAGTGACTAGCCGGAACTTTCTTCCCAACAAATAATATTTGAGGGACTCGAGGGCCCATTTAATAGCTAAACATTCCCTTTCTACAATTGCATAATTTCTTTCGTGTTTATTCAGCTTCCTGCTTAAATAAAGCACAGGATGTTCCTCTCCATCCCGGATTTGTGAATGGACAGCCCCTATTCCTGTCTCAGAAGCGTCTGTCTGGACCACAAATTCTTTCTTGAAATCTGGTGTGATCAATATTGGCAGGGAACAAAGGGCCAATTTTAAGGTTCGAAACGCTTTTTCAGCCTGAGGGTTCCATCTTATCATCTTTTATCATCAGTCTTTTCCCTTGGGGAGATCAGTCAGGGGATTTGCTATTGAAGCAAAATTGGGTATAAATCGCCTATAATACCCTGTAATTCCGAGGAATGCCCTCACCTGTTTTTTATTTAACGGTTGAGGCCACTTCTGGATTGCTTCAACTTTATCTACCTGGGGTTTAATTACGCCTCTTCCAATAATATAACCCAAATATTTGGCTTCTTCTAACCCAATACAACACTTTTTTGGATTAGCGGTCAAACCTGCAGCCTGTAAGCTGTCAACGACTGCCTGAACGTCAGAAAGGTGTGTCTCCCAGTCAGGACTATATATCACTATGTCGTCAAGATAGGCCGAAGTATATTTCCTATGTGGTTTTAACACTCTATCCATCAACCGTTGGAAGGTTGCAGGAGCCCCATGTAAGCCGAAGGGCATATTTACATAATGAAATAAACCGTCCGGTGTGGAAAATGCTGTCTTTTCTTTGGCAGATTCCGTCAGCGGAATCTGCCAATAACCTTTCGTCAGATCTAGTGTTGTGATGTAGCGAGCTGTACCGAGTCGCTCTATCAGCTCATCCACCCTTGGCATAGGATAGGCATCAAATTTAGACACGGAGTTTAACTTCCTGAAGTCATTACAAAACCGTATAGTACCGTCTGGTTTTGGAATTAACACAATTGGGCTGGACCACTCACTATGGGATTCCTCAATTACTCCTAACTCCAGCATGTCTTTCACTTCTTTAGACACTGCCTCACGCCTAGCTTCAGGGATTCTATAGGGCTTAACATGTACCTTTACTCCAGGTTCGGTCACAACGTCGTGTTTTATCAGTGGAGTCTGTCCTGGTTTGTCAGAAAAGAAACTTATGTTATGAATTATCAGTTGTCTAGCCTCTTTCTTTTGTGTGTCAGACAGAGTCTCAGCTATAATAACATTAGGTATTAGAGGACCATCACCGGTTGGCCACGTGACCTTCGCAGCCAGAGTTTGCCTGTCTTTCCAAGGTTTGATCAGATTCACATAGTAAATCTGCTCAGGCTTTCTTTTATTTGGTTGGTGAATTTTATAATTCACCTCACCTACTCTTTCTATAACGGAGTAGAGACCCTGCCATTTGGCCAAGAACTTACTCTCTATAGTAGGAACCAGTACTAACACCCGATCTCCTGGTGCAAAGGTGCGTACCTTAGCACCCCTATCATAGATTCTTTTTTGCATACCTTGAGCCTGTTCCATGTGGGTTTTTACAATTGGCATCACAGCTGAAATTCTGTCCTGCATTTGTGAAATATGTTCTATTAGACTTCTGTAGGGAGTGACCTGCCCTTCCCAGCTTTCCTTTGCCACATCTAACAACCCCCGGGGATGTCTACCATATACCAATTCAAGCGGAGAAAACCCGGTGGACGATTGAGGCACCTCCCTCCCGGCAAACAGATATGGAAGCAACAAATCCCAGTTTTTTCCGTCCTTGTCCACGACTTTCCTTAACATCTGCTTTAGAGTCTTGTTAAATCTTTCAACTAGGCCATCGGTCTGAGGGTGATAGACCGATGTGCGTAGTTGATTCACCTTAAACAATTTACAAAGTTGCTTCATCACATTCGACATAAAGAGTGTGCCTTGATCGGTGAGTATTTCTTTTGGGATGCCCACCCTACTAAACACCTGCACTAACTCGTTTGCGATAGTCTTTGACGATGTGTTTCGCAAAGGTAGGGCCTCCAGATAACGTGTAGCATAATCCATTATAACTAAAATATGTTAGTGACCACGAGCTGACTTTATCAGGGGCCCGACCAAATCCATCCCAATCCGGTCAAATGGTACCTCAATAATTGGTAATGGGACTAGAGGGCTGCGGAAATGAGGCCTAGGGGCAGACAACTGACAGTCTGGGCAGGATTCACAATACTCTTTAACATCATGATGTACCCCAGGCCAGAAGAATCTGAGCAAAATTCTCTCTGTAGTTTTCTGGACTCCCAGATGACCACCCAATATGTGCGCGTGTGCCAGATCTAAAACTGTTCTCCTGAAGGCTTTGGGAACCACTAGTTGGTGTATGTTTTCCTCGCCCTTTTTATCAACCTGGTACAGTAAATCATTCTCTAGAATCATATATGGGTAAGCAAGCCTAGCGCCGGGCTCCACAGGTATCCCATTGACTATTTTTACATTTTCTCTGGCTCGGGTAAGGGCAGGGTCTTTTAACTGCTCACTTTGAAAATCATCTTTTCGGACCTCTAAATCAGGTATACACTGCCGAGAAGCCCCCGGAGTTTCTGTCTCTGTTAGGGGTTCTCCAGAATCCCCTGCCATAACAGAAAAAGGGAAAGTTAAAGGCTTTTCTACATAAACCCCAACCACATCTTTCCTTGGGGTACTATCAAATGGTTCAGGGCTTAAGGTGGACCAACACCCAGGATTTTGACTATCCTGGGTTTTGGTCCACTTCAGGGGGGCACCCCGGTTAGGGGTGTAAAACCCCCCAGAAAGCCCCCAAAACTCACCTCACCACGCTCCCACGTAGCCACGGACAAGCGGGTGACAGCGGCGGACAAGACAGCGCGTCCGCCGCCGCCTCCCGCGCCATTCACAAACGGCCGGCGCGGGGGCGCGCACGCCTAGAGGGGCGCGCGGGAGGCGGCCGCTGCCGCCGCCGATGGGGTAAGTTTTTCGGGGGTTTTGGGGGGGGGGGGGGCGATCACCCCTGGGTGACAGTCCACTTTAAGTTGGAGGCTGTGGGCCTATCAGGTGTACCCTCTTTAACCCCCAGATTGTCTTCCCACAACTTCCAAAAATGTGGAAAGTCTCTGCCAAGAATGACATCCTGCATTAAGGCGGGAACTATCCCCACCCTGTGACATACAGAACCATAAGAAGTTGAAATACAAGCAATAGCAGTTTGGTATTCACGTGTGTCCCCATGCACACAGGTTACCGTGTAAGTGTCAGGACACCTGTTAGCAGCACTTATAAGATTGGCGTTTACCAGACTGACCACACTCCCGGAGTCTAGTAAAGCCACCACCTTGTTATCTTCTACTGTTAATTCATACAGGTGGTTTTTAGAACTGTCAGAACTGACAGCAGTACACAATACTTGGGCAAACATGGACATACGTTTTTTCAAAAAGGCCGCATCACATTGCATAGGTTCAACAGTCATCGGACAGTTCATGGCAATATGGCCCAACTCATGGCAACGAAAACATCGGATATTTTCTCTACCTAGACCAAAGTCTCGCATTTCAGGCTTCCTTGAGCCCACAGTCTCATCTTTTCGTTGTAAAATATTTACATTTTTCCCAACTCCCACAAACCCCAGAACAGTCTTACCGGGAACTTTGGCTGACCGGTTGGTTAAGGCCTGGGGCTGGGAGTTACTTAAGAGCTCTTCTGCTGTAGAGTACCGCTCAACAAGATCCACAAGCTGATCTGCAGTTTTTGGGTCCCCGTGGCTTACCCACTTCCTTAACGTTGGAGGTAGGGCCCTTAGATATCGGTCCATAACCACACGTTGAACCACCTCCGGGGCGGACAGAGCTTCTGGTAGCCTCTTGCTGCGCAGCGACCGACTGCACCAAGGCTTTTACCACGTCATCCATTTTGGCACAGGGCTGTTGCCCCTAGCAACGGCTTTGCACCAGACACAGTCCTGCTCTTGTACTCCACTTGCAACAGGCACGGTAGATTGCCCCTAGCAACGTGCTGCCCGCATCTTCCACCACATGTGATAAGTGTCCGGGATCGCCCTCTTCTGATGTCGAGGGACACGTATTTTGTCTTTATCCAATCAGGCAAACAGCAGAAAGTTCATTCAAGCTGACTCGAGGTCAGTTTTATTTGTAAAGGTTGCAAGTAAAAAATAAAGATAACACGGGAACAAAAGTAAATCCTTGCCTGTCCAGAACTTAACTATACAAGTGAAAACCTTCACTACTAGCTGGAGAGCTACTCTCTGCCAGCTTTAAAAACTACTTCCAGCAACCTTTACTCACATGAGTCTCTTCACAGTCCTGGGCTGTGTCCTTCGCCCGAGAGAGACACCGAGAGAGAGAGAGAACTCCTCCTTTATTCAGCCTCTCATTCCCCCTAATTAATTACCTGACAGGTGAGAGGCTCAGCTATTACCTCACATAGGAAAGGAACCTGGGAGAAATATACCTGTCCTCTACTATCCGGCCTGCATGAATGTCACACTATGGAGAACTGTTTTCATTTATAATATGCAAAAAAACTAGAAAAGTTAAAAATGAGTAGATAAACACAGCACCTTGATCACATCATTTTGGAACACTAGGTGAACACTTTTAAAAATGCCATTGAAAGTGGAATTACCATTTAAGAGGGGATATCCTATCCTCGCTGATAGCTCCCTATTGGGACAACATAGGGGTTGCTCAATTGATAAAGGATACACCAGAGAGAGGGGGCCTTGCTATGGAGCGCCAGGTGGAAAACTAACTAATGTACCAATTAGGAACATGTGAACATTAGCGCAGTAGTGTATGCGCATAATATGTAATTCACGCTAGAGGACAACAAGGAGGCTAATTCTATTAACCTAATTGGCAAGATCATGCCATGGTTCCTGGAGCTGAGCCCTACCAGGCCCTAAAATAAGAAATAGGTCTTTAAAGAATCTTGGGGCTTGTTTCAGGACACCCTGTCTATAGTTGCAACCTCTCATCGACCGCAAGAAGCCTACAGTTCGACTTAACACCCCCACAGTACAAGGTGGCATTGTTTGTTTCTGCTACCCCGAGTACTGACCTCCTTTCTCCATCCTATCCATCTGATCGGTAAGGATGACAACATTTACCCGGCCCAGCAGTTAGCATGCCGCCACTTAAAGGCTTGTTAATTAAAATACTTTTGTTTATTGTGAATTGACTGAATAGTCTGGGAAAGAGATCTATATTACTTCAAGAACTGCTAAGGCAATAAGCTCAGATTGTCCTGCTTCAGGAGACACATCTTCCGCATGATAAAATACCTCAACTTAATGAGAAATTGACCCCAAATGTTGGTACATTTTTGTCACAGGGAAGACTAATAACACACTTATAACTATAGCCAAACTCTACTAATACTGGCCAACTACGATTCATTAAGCCAACTTTAAATAGATTGGCTGGTATTAAAAAGGGGATGACGATTCTAGAAGGGGACTGTTAAAGGACAGTTGTCCCTCAAATTAGACTCGGCTCTTGGATATTATTTGTGGAAGAGCAGTGTAACAATTTTTTTTTTTTACTATATTAATGAGATGGTTTTATTCAGGATTATAAGACCTTTCATTTGATATCAAACATGGTCTACATATATTGTCCAGAGCCTAATAATCCACATAGTATTTGACGTTTAGGTTCATTTAACTAAGAAGTTAATGGGGATCACAAATTTCTTGGTTGCAATATGATAGCATGCATATTGTGGGAATTATACCTGTTAAAATATGTATCTAATCTCAGAGGCCGGATGTGGGCAGATCATGGCAGACACACCCACGAGGCAGGGAATGCTGGTCACTCCCCCACTTGGTGTGCTTCAGTGAGATTAACCCTTTGTTTACTATTTCATCAGCCACATCTACATACCCCCCCCCCCCCGAACCCATCGGCTGACACACACTTGTTTTCCCTTTCACAGGTTCTGGGGAGAACATGAATTGCTCCGGGTTGAAGCAGGACCATTTTGCAGAAACCCACAGAAATTTGGGAGCCCTTTCTCTTAGGGTAACCCCACTAAAACCACCCCTGATTGTTTTTTCCTCCCATTTATTCCAAGTATGTCACACACCCCGCTTCCACTGTTCATGACATATGGGTAGTTACCTGTAGAGGGCGAACTTCTGCAGAGATGAAAGCAAAAAAGAAGCCCCTCCCGGTCCATAAATACCTCGAACCTCCCACTCATTTCCCAGTTCCTTCTCTTCAGGACGGCGATCATGTCAGAAGATGTATGCTGCTCTTCCTTGCAGGTAAGCCGGGCTTACACCCGGCCATGTTTTGCCCTATTTCTGCCCGGACCTTTATACATTAAGCCCAATTCTAGCCTCCCAGCCTTGGCTGCAGGTCTGGGTGATGGTAGACATCACCTTAATAGGTGTTTAGGGAGCCATGCTCCCCCGTGAGACCCCATACAAGGGGGTAGGCGGTATCCGGGTTGGTGATCCCGGTTTGGGGTGCCCTGTCCTATATATATATATATATATATATATATATATATATATATATATATATATCCCTTACACCCATGGTGTGGGTTTCCCCCCCCTTCCGGTCCCTCTGTTAACCCTCCAGTGGGGGGGGGGATGGGTATTCTCCCTCTTCGTTTTCTTTCATCCTCTTGTGAGTGTGTGTGTGTGTGTGTGTGTGTGCGGTGTGATTGGGTGCTTCACCTTACAGGGCTGTACGCCTTTTCTTGCATTTTCTGCAGTCCGCTGAGGAGAGCTTCTTCCCCTCAGACTGCGGTGTTTGAGGGGGCGGGGCTGGGCGCTCGCGCGCTGCCGCGGCCCTCCCCCTCCTGCTTTGGCGCCTTTTGCGGTCCCAGCCGGCTGCTGGGAACCGCGCTGCTGGTTGTGAGGGAAGGGGGGCGGGGCCAGACGGGGCACACGATCCGCGCTGGCCCGCCCCTTCTTCTCCCTCTCTCTCTTTGCTTCTCGGTGCTGCAGTGCTGCTAGCTGCCATCTTGCGAGACACGTGAGTGCCCTCCTGGGGCCCCCTTTTCATCTGTTATGGTATTTCACATTTGCCCCATTCAGACTGGGGGCAGCACTGGTCACACTGTGTTATAAGTTAATTTTTGTTTGATTGTACCATGCATATGTGTGTGTGTGTAGGTGCTTATAGCCACTGCCTTGTGTCTTTCAGGAGGACTCCCTGCTCCTCTGCTTAAAAGGGGGTTCTCCCGGTCCTAGGGTCCCTAGAGTAATTTGGGGCACCTATAAATCCTCCCACTTGGGACCAAAAGGGGCATCCCGGGTTGCTTACCAGCGTAATTCCCTCTGGTCATTGCGACTACCTTAAAATCACCATATGGAGGCTCCACAGGATACCGGGCTCGGGCTCCCTTCGGGACAATCCCGGCTATGTGTGGGTTGTGGTGTACCCCTTACAGGGGAGAATGTACTAATTTGCATACCATGTGCGCAACAGGCCATAACGCGGCAGTCGGGATCCCAGGCGTCTGGGTCAGTGCCGCCTGTCTCATCTCCCACTCCACCCCGCATTATCTTTATCCCAGGTGACACTGTCATTAGTGGGGAGTTGCACTCGGATGTATGTGCTAGGCTGGCCAACCTCGAGAAAATTATTTCTAGCTCAGTGGGCAGAAAGGCTCCTGCTAAGAAAAGGCATCTGTCACCGGCTACGCCGGTAATTGATTTTGATGATTATGACTCCCCTGACTGGGCTGATTGTTCCCCGCTTGAGGAGGGGGAATTGTTTGAGGAATCTGAGACTGAGGAACTGCAGTTCTTTGATTCTGATGCCGGGCAGGCGCTGGGGGATGCTGTGGATACTCCTAAGGACCTGGCCCATCTCTTAGAGGTTCTGGATATTTCCCCACCAGCGGAGGCCCCTCCGAAGAAGGGGTAATTCTTTGGGTTCTCTAAGCCCCGCTTGGAGTTCCCAAATCAGGATCATTTTGACAGCATGATTCTTAGAGAATGGGAGAAGCCGAGTCGGCTTCACGGTGTTCCTCAGGGATGGGATAGGAAGTATCCCTTTCCGGTTGACGCGGTGAAGCGCTGGGCTTCCCCTCCCGAGGTTGATGCGCCCATCTTAGGATTGTCCAACACCTCCGTTGTACATACCCCTGACGCCACTACCCTTAAGGATGGCGAGGACAAGCGCATTGATCAGATGGCATGTCATGCCTTTGCCAGTGTGGGTTCAGCCTTGCGGCCTGTCTGTGCATCGGCACTCGTGGCTGTGGCTACCAGGTCTGAGATTTGGGACATGTTAAATGGGTCCCAGCTCAACCCAGCCAGCGTTGAATTCACAGCCCTTAAGAGGTGTGAATTGTTTATGAATTTTGTTTTGTCGGCTATGGACGACACTATTACCATGTGTAGTAGAACCTCGGCTCTGCTGGTGGCCATGCGCCGATCGGTCTGGCTACGCCAGTGGGCGGCTGACATTGCGGCCAAGAAATCACTTACAGGTCTGCCCTTCCTGGGTACGCGGCTGTTTGGAGACAAATTGGATTCTGTGGCGAAAGGTGGAAGGCTAGCTCAGTGTAAGAAGCAGCGTTGCTCCTTTCGGGGGGCAAGCTCCTTCAATCCTTCCTTTCGAGGTGCCAGAGCGGGCAGAGGTCTTGCCTACTCTAGCTTCAGATGTGATTCCTGGAACAGAGGCAGAGGACGTGTCTGTCCAGTCTCTACCTGGGGTTCCAAGCCCAAGCCCGCTGCCAAGCAATGAGGAGGCGCCCTCACCCTTACAGGTGGGGGGACGGCTGCGGCTCTTCTTCCAGGTCTGGGCCCAGGAGGTCACAGACAAGTGGATTTTGGAGTTGGGTACAAACTGGAGTTCGAGTACCGGCCTCCTCCCAGATTTCTAAGGTCTCGGGTGCCCTCGGATCCCCGGGCTGCGCCGGGGCTCCTGTTGGCTGTGAAGAATCTCCTGGACATGGAGGTCATATGCCCAGTGCCTTTCTCAGAGAGAGGCCGGGGCTACTATTCCAACCTCTTCACGGTTCTCAAAAAGGATGGTTCCATAAGGCCCATTCTGGATTTGAAGCTTCTCAACAGGTTTATCAGAACCAAGAAGTTCCGCATGGAGACTCTGCGCTCAGCCATCAGTTCCCTTCGTCAAGGGGACTTCATGATGTCCATAGACATCAAGGATGCTTATCTCCATGTACCGATCTTCCCAGCACACCAGAAATTTTCAGGTTTGTGGTGGGAGATCAGCATTTTCAGTTTGTGGCACTCCCGTTCGGGCTGACCTTGGCACGAGGTTGTTTGCCAAGGTTCTGGCGGGTATAATGGCCCTGCTCAGAGCCCAGGGCATTCGCATTGTGCCGTATCTGGACGACCTGCTCATTACAGCTTCTTCCCTATGCCAGGCGGAGCTGGACACCAGGATGGTGGTGACGACGCTGGAGAGGTTCAGATGGGTGATCAACCACCCCAAATTTTCTCTCTCCCCATCAAGGGAGATCGCTTTTCTGGGCATGATTCTGGATTCCAGTCAGGCCAGAGTGTTCCTACCTCAGCCAAAGGTGCAGAGGGTTCAGGATCTGATACGTATTCTCCGGACCAATCCTCGCCCCTCTATCCGGCTAGGGATGACACTTGTGGGTTTGATGGTGGCTTCCTTCGAGGCAGTCCCCTTTGCTCAGTTCCACATGAGGTCGCTCCAGCTCCATCTATTGCTGAACTGGAACAGATGTCCACAGTCCTTGGATCAGTCCTTTCTGATGTCTCCCAGGGTTCGGCAGTCCCTTCAGTGGTGGCTGGAACCAAGCAATCTGATGAGGGGCAGATCCTTTCTGGCCCCTTGTTGGGAGACGGTTACCACGGACGCCAGCCTGTCGGGCTGGGGAGGTTTCTGGAAGGATCATCAGTTCAAGGGGTTGTGGGGTCCTCAGGAGGCTCACACCCCCATCATAGTCTTCCGTTTGGTTCTGTCACGTCTGACACTTCACCTCCAGGGCTTACCGGTTCAGGTTCGATCGGACAATCGGACTGCGGTAGCTTACATCAATCACCAGGGAGGGACTCGCAGCAGGAGTGCCCTCAGGGAAGTCTCTCTGATTCTGACATGGGTGGAGAGCAATGTTCCTTGCATCTCGGCAGTGTACATTCCGAGAGGGGAAAACACGGAGGCGGACTCCCTGAGCAGGGGGTTTTCTCGCCGAGAGGAATGGTCTCTCAACCACAGGGTATTTCGGGCCCTGTGTCACAAGTGGGGGACTCCGGAGGTGGATCTCTTTGCCTCTCTCCATCCTTTGTATCTCTGTCTCAGGATCCTCTGGCCCTGGCAGCGGATCCCTTGCCTGGAGGGATCTGGGGTTTCTGTACCTGTTTCCCCCTTTCTCCATGGTAGGCAAGGTAGTGTGCAAGCTGGCCAGCTATTCTGGTGGCCCCAAGGTGGCCAAGACAGGTTTGGTTCACAGACGTCGTAAGACTGGCGGTAGATCAGTACAGGCTGCCACTATTTCCGGATCTGATCTCTCAGGGTCAGCTACAATACCCCAATTTACAAACGCTTGCTTTGACGGTGTGGCTGCTGAAACCTTCATCCTGAGGGAGGAAGGTTTGTCTGAGGCGGTTATTCAAACCTTGATTAGAGCTAGGAAGAGGTTTTCCTCTACCATTTACTATAGGACTTGACGGTCCTATATTAACTGGTGTGAAGCTAGGGCCTTACCTTGCAGGGTGTTTTCGGTTCCTAGGATTTTGGAGTTTCTACAACACGGTCTGGATCTGGGGTTCCAGCTCAGTACTTTGAAGGGTCAGGTTTCTGCCCTGGCTGTCTTTTTTCAAAGGTCCTTTGCCTTGCATCATCTGGTCAAGACTTTTTTCCAAGGGGTCACTCATGTTCGGCCCCCTAGAAAGCCTTTGGTTCCCGTTTGGGACCTAAATTTGGTTCTCTCGGCCCTCCAGGGGCCTCCTTTTGAGCCGGTGCAGGATGTTGCACTTTCTGTGCTCACTCAAAAGGTTGCCTTTTTGGTGGCTATTACCTCTTTTCGGCGTTTCTCTGAGTTGGCGGCTCTGTCTTTTCAGGCCCCTTACTTTGAGAGACACCAGGACAAGGTGGTTTTTCGCTTTAAACCTGATTTCATTCCTAAGGTGGTTTCTGCCTTCCATCTCAATTAGGGTGTAATTCTCCCTTCCTTGTGTCCTAAGCCTAGCAATGACAAGGAGAGGGTTTTGCACTCTTTGGATGTGGTTCGTTGTGTGAAGTACTATTTGGGTGCTACTTCTCCTTTTCGTAAGATGGACACCTTGTTCGTGGTGCCCTCCGGGCCCAGGAAAGGTTTGGCGCCCGCCAAGTCTACCATTAGTAAATGGATACGTCAGGCCATTGTTGGGCCTATTCTGCTAAGGGGAGGGATCCCCCTTTCCAGATCTCTGCTCATTCTACTCGTGCTGTTGGGGCTTCCTGGGCGTTTCAGCACCAGGCCTCTGTTGAACAAGTTTGTAAGGCTGCTACTTGGTCTTCTGTTCATACTTTTTCCAAGTTTTATAAGGTTGATGTGCGGGCCTCAGCGGATGCTGTTTTTGGCCGCAAAGTTCTGCAAGCTGCAGTGGTTTAATTTGTGCACTATTGCCTGTTGGGATCCCCACCCTTTTTGAACACTGCTATTGGATGTCCCACGTGTGAGACATACTTGGAATAATACCATTTTGTGATTACACACGGATTACCTGTAAAATGGGTATTATAAGTATGTCTCACACCCTGCTTCGTCCCACCCTGAGTTGTATCTTGGATCCTCTATATGGTGAAACTTTTTTCTCATAGATTTTATTGCCTCTTCCTGGTCCCCTACTGCTTTCTTATACTGGGGAATGTGTGGGAGGTCCCAGGTATTTATGGACCGGGAGGGGCTTCTTTTTCTTGTCATCTCTGCAGAAGTCCGCCCTCTACTGGACCATAACCCACGTGTAATTAATCTTTCCGAAGCAGGGTGTGAGACATACTTATAATACCCATTTTACAGGTGAGTAATCACAAAATGGTATTTTTGATGTTTTAATGGTGCCATGCTCATGCCGGGTTGCTGACCCATTTCGTTTAATTGCCGATACACTTGAAAAACACTGCTTTGTGGCTGATCAAATCAAGGTAAATTGTTATTAGAATTGAATTGGCAACAGAGCCAGTATAACTCGGCAGTCCTGGCTGTGCGTGGTGACAATGACAGCAAGATGATTAATTAAGCAACATTGAATTTTTCCTACTGCTAGCAATAATAGTGGGTGTGCATGCATTATTCTATCCAGCAGGTGCCACTGTTGCCCCTACATTGCATTTTGTTCTGTTATTGCCAGTTAGATTTCTGTATGATTCAGTCAATATTTCTCTCTACTGATCAGTCTAATTTTCATTTCCCTATATGTTGTAATTTTAAGGACAATCTGCCATTCTATCCTTTTCCACACAGCGCAATGTCTAGACATCATTAAAATATTGCCCCCTGTTCAGTAGCACACTGAAATATTACAATGCCCAATCTAAGTTGGCCAGAAACCCTGAACTATTCTTATTTTATTCTATTTTATGTGTTCCGGTTTTCAAACATTGTCCTAGAGTGAGAGCTTTAATGCTTCCCTATCTGCTTCTGAACAATGTCCAAACCACTATAAAATAATATAGAAAATTATACATGACTATGGTTAGGTATGGTTGTCAATTTCAGGGTCTGTTATAAAATGATGATCACATACACAGTCAGTTTAGCTTATGTCACTGAAGGGCTTTAGGGGAGCAATTTACTAAGGTTTGATTTTTTGACTGGAGGTCTACTTTAATGATTGGCACACAGATCTGTTAACCTACAGAGCTATGCAATAGAAAATTAAGGCATCCACAGTTTCCATTTCAATGAGAATGCCTTCCCACCCCCTGCGGCCGGCCACCCAGAGTTTTTTTACCTACATCCAGTCCAGGTTGTCCCAAAATGATGACATGTGGGTATTCGCCGCTAGGGGGCGCGCGACTGCCCCTATAAAGGCAGGTGTACCTCTATCATTCTCCAGTTGTTCATCTTGCAGTCTTGGCTGCAGAAGATCGTTGGCACTCTCTCTCAGACGAGGGCAGCAGAGCGGGGCCACCTAGCCCGTCGGCCGCTGCCTGTGACGGGGGGGGGGGAGACTCGGGACGCTATAGGCGCGGTGGGCCTCGGGTGCCGCCATTTTTACAGCCTAGGCAGTGATTGGAAGGGGCGGGCGTCTTCTCCAGATGCGCTGCGGAGGGAGTGGAGCCTGGCTCTGGCGCACGCCGACATCATGACGCGCCACACTCCCCTCGAGGATCCTTCTGGAAGCTGGCCTGCGTGCGCTGCTGCGAGGGGCCTGCCTGGACGCTGCGGAACCTGTGGCTCTGTCTTTCTGCTGCTGCTGGGGAATCACGCTCGTGCTTCGAAGGCTGCGCTGTCCCCCTGTTAACTTATCGATTTTGGCCATTTTTAATCACCATAATGGAGGCATCGGGGATAGTGAGCTGGGGGCCCCATTTGGGCAGGAAAGGCTCTGCCCCTTGTGCAGTAGGAATCCTCTGGGCGGACTCAGCACTGTGTGTACCACTTGCGCCAAAGGCATTATTTTGGACCATGAACGGGCGGGCGTCCCTGCCCCTAGTCCTGCGCTGCCGGCGGCCTCTCCGGACCCTCCGCTGCTGCACTCAGCCCCCAGCGAGGGGGGAACCAGCAGGGGGTCTCATGCTGACTTATGCTGGCCAATCTCGAGAGACAGATCTCGCGGACGGCTCCTAAGAACGCCACAAGTAAGAAGCGGCATCTTTACTCGGATGATGACAATCTCTTTGATGGGCTAGGCTCTGTGGAGGAAGGTGAGTTGCCAGAGGATTCACGCTCCACGGTGGATTATTCTGCTGGCGATGACAGTATGTCTGGATCTTCCTCGGACGAGGATGCGTGGCTCCCGGATGATACGAAGAAGTTGCTTTCCTCAATGTTTGATACACTACACATTGTCCCTCCCAGAGCGGCTAAGAGGAAGCAAGGAGATTTGTTTAGGCCCGAAAGGCAAAGGGGGGTCTTCCCAGAGCAGGGCCATTTTTCTAACATGATTTTCAAGGAATGGGAGAGGCCTAACAAGTTACTGTCTGTTCCTAAGGGCCTGGATAGGCGGTATCCCTTCCCGATGAGCTGGTTCGGCTATGGTCTCGCCCTCCCGAAGTGGATCCTCCCGTGTCGGGGTTGTCCAACACTACTGCCATCACCTGACAATGCTTCCTTACGTGACCCTGCTGACAAGCGCATGGATCAGCTGGTCTGCCATGCGTTCACCTTTGCTGGTGCCCTTTTTTCGCCCTGTGTGCGCCTCAGCGATTGTCTCACTAGCCATCAGAAAGAAGGTGAGACACCTTGTGGATAGAGCTAAGGCTAGCAAGCGGGCGTAGGAGTATAAGGAACTCAAGGCCTGCTTGGATTTCATTGGCTTTGCTGCTACTGCCATGGACGATGTGGTCCGGCTCGGTGCCAGGATTTCGGCCTTGCTTGCTGCGGCAATGGTCGGCTGATGCGGCTGCCAGAAGTCGCTTACAAGTATCCCTTTTGTGGGGAACAGGCTGTTCCCCCTCAGAGATGAAAGCCTGCTCGGTCCTTTCGGAATCCCTCTGCCTATCGTTCTTTTCTAGGAAGAAGAGGCTCTTCATTTCCAGATGGCCGCAGAGATACCTGGGGCAGAGGTAGGTCCCGCATCAGGCCCAATCCCCCCTAGGGAGCTAAATCCAAGCCCCCTGCAAAGTCCTCTCAGGCATTAGGGGGCGCCCTCACCCATCCGGGTGGGGGGCTTCTGCTGTTTGCTCAGATCTGGAGGCGGCACGTCTCGGATCGGTGGATTCAGGAGGTAGTGTCCTCCGGCTACAGAGCTGGCAGTCAGGCCGCCCACAAAGTTCCTCCGTTCACGGATATCCCACTAGAGGCCCAGGCCTTGAGAACGGCTGTGCAACACCTCCTGCGGTTAGGTGTGATTTGCCCTGTACCTCGGCAGGAACAGGGTCAGGGCTTTTACTCCAACCTGTTCGCGCTTCCCAAGAAGGATGGAACTTTAAGACCAATCCTGAACCTGAAGGGTCTCAACAGGTTTGTAAGAGTCAGACATTTCCTGCACGGAATAAATCTTCTTCCATGATATACTACAGAGTTTGGCATGCTTATATTGCTTGGTGCGAGACCAAGAGTCTCCCTTGCCGCATATTTTCTATTTCTAGGATTCTGGAGTTTTTACAAAACGGCTTAGACTTGGGTCTCCAGCTGAGCACCCTCAAGGGTCAGGTCTCAGCCTTAGCCATTTTTTTCCAGAGATCCATTGCCAACAATAGGTTGATCAAGACTTTTTTCCAGGGAGTCACCCATGTCCGGGCACCGCGTAAGTCAGTATTACCGGTGTGGGACTTGAATTTATTACTTTCTGCTCTTCACGGTCCTCCCTTCGAGCCATTGCGCAATGCTGCATTGTCTATCTTGACATTGTCATCTTGGTCTTTTTGGTAGCAATCACCTCAGTGCGTCGTGTATCAGAGCTGGCCGCGCTTTGTATGAAACCTCCCTGATTTTTTTGCCGAAGGTCGTTTCTCCCTTTCACCTTAATGAGGAAGTTGTCTTACCTTCCTTGTGTCCAGCACCGGCTAATTCCAAAGAACGGACCCTCCATGCCCAGGGTGGTCAGGGCCATAAAGTATTACCTGGCTGCGACTGAATCCTTCAGGAAATCGGATTTGCTCTTTGTCCTAACAGAAGGTTCTAAGAAAGGTTTGCCTCCAGCCAAGTCCAGTCTCAGTAAGTGGATCAGACAGGCGGTGGTGCAAGCATATTCTGCCAAGGGGAAAGCACCCCCTTTTCGGATCACAGCTCATCTACCAGAGCTATTGGTGCCTCTTGGGCTTTTTAGCACCAGGCATCGGTTGAACAAGTTTGTAAGGCCGCCACTTGGTCTTCAGTTCATACTTTTACAAAGTTTTACAAGGTGGATGTCAGGGCCTCAGCTGACGCTGTTTTTGGCTGAAAGGTGCTTCAGGCGGTAGTGAAATGAACTACATGCTGTTCCGCACTGGGGATCCCGCCCAAATGGACACTGCTTTTGAATGTCCCACATGTCATCATTTTGGGACGACCTGGACTGGGAAAAATACAATTATGTGAAACTCACCTGTAGAATTGTTTTTGGATACATCCAGTCCAGGTCGTCCCACCCTGCCCTTGTGTTCATTATGTCCTGTATGCCTGTTATGGTGATCAACTATTTTTGTTCATAGGACACTGGTTTTTCTAGTTTTTTTGCTTAGAGAGAGTACAAGCTGAAGCTATGTGAAGTAACATGGTTTCTTAGGCCTCCCGGCCTGTCCTTTTTTGTGACTACTGCTTTTTATCTTTCAATCTTTTTATTGAATTTTCTTGATAATACAACATTTCAAGATCACATTGAAATCAGTAGCGTTACATGCATAGTAAAAAAAAAAAGGAACTGTGTCAAGGACATCAAGACAGTATACTAACTATTGTCTGAAGCCAGATGCATAATGTGGAAAGTGGCTGGTCCGACCCGAGGGGCAGGAGGCATAAAGGGGGGCCTCCCCTTCTCCATCTCCGGAGATACCTTCCACTATCCCTAGTGCAGACCAGCCTTGTCATAATACACAATACATAATACAAGAATCATGTCATTCTGGTTCTAACCGCGGTCAGAGGTATGGTTTCAACAAATAAAGGGGAAGGGAAGGAAAACCACAAAGGGGAGCGACTAGGGGAGGGGGAAGGAGGTAAGAGTCCCTGGTCCGCTCCTAATAGCTTCTCTACATATTCATCAATTCAATGCTAGCATCGATATGTTAGGGGTTGCAAATTGGATCCATGGCTCCCAAACCTCTAGGAAGTGCTCATGTTTATCATTCAAGATGCTGGTAAGTTTTTCATTTATCAAGAATCCATTTAGTCTAGCTTTAACCTCCGAGATAGAAACCAACTGCTGTTTCCAGGCCTTTGCAATCGTCTGTTTGGTGGCCAGCATGATAAATGAGAACAGCTTGTTTTGGAGCCTATTAAGTTCAGGGGCCTTATGGCGTAACAGCGCCACCCAGGGGTCCCTTTTAGGGGAAACATTCATGATCTCAGCTACCAAGCGAAAGACCTGTTGCCAAAGGCGTGACACAAAGGGACAAGTCCACCATGTATGAAGCACATCGCCTTTTACCGAGCAGCCCCTGAAGCATTGTTCTGGGTAGGCGGGATAAATTTTATGGATTCTAGCAGGGACCAGATGCCAGCGTAACAGGACTTTATAGGCTGACTCTACTGTGAGTGAATTAATTGAACAGCCCCAGGTCGCCCCCCACACCCCTGCCCAGTCTACCTCCTCCTTCTCCAATCTCAAGTCCTCCCCCCATTCTCGCACATATTTGTGGTCAAGGGGTTTTGGAAAATCATTAAGGGAAGAATATAGCAAGGAGATCCTCCCCGGGCTATCCGGCTCCTCCACACACAAGGACTCGAATTTGGTCCATTTCCTATACGAGGCTAGTCCAGCAAGCCTAGGTCTAAGCCAGTGGCTCAGTTGTGTGTAGTGGAACCATTCTGTCCGCGGAAGACCATACTTATCCCTCAATTCTTCAAATGACATAAGGCCCTTGTCTGTCAGGAGATGATGAAACGCACAGATACCCGCCGACACCCAATGCGAAAAGGACGCCCCTCCCCGAAGACCCGGTGGGAATAGAGGATTATCCCATAAATTCAGTAAAGGAGCGTGAGGTGACATTAATCCCGAGGAATATTTCCCGAGTCCCAAACCTTAAGGGAGTGTACCATCAGCGGGCTCAGATCTTTTGGTCTATTTCTGGGGTCTGTCCATAGCAGAGCCTCTAATGGGGACTTCCCCAGGTTCGGGATCTCCAGCAGGGCCCACAATGGTAAATCTCTCACTGCATGTAGCTGAGACAACTGCACTATTTGTGCTGCTTTATAGTAGTGAGTAATATTAGGCACCCCCGTGACTACTGCTTTTTAACCACAGGAGAATGATAGAGGTACACCTTCCTTTATAGGGGGCCGGAGGAGCTGCATCTTTGATCTTGCAGTCGAGCGCCCCCTATGGGCGAATACCCACATGTCATCATTTTGGGACAACCTGGACTGGATGTATCCAAAAACAATTCTACAGGTGAGTTTCACAGAATTGTATTTTTGTTCTGTTTTAAATGTCTCTCATAACCCTATTTCTTTAATGGAGGTTTGTTCACCATAAAGAAGAACATACCTGTGTCTATCTCACCTGAGAATATATCTGTTGTGTATGACACAAAACAAGGTCCCTGTGTCCCCCACTCCACCTAGTCCTTCTAAACATTGAGCAATCATTAGTTAGGCATATATCTTCACCTTCAGGAGGTTTGTTGCAGGCAATGAATGTTGAATGTGGCAAACTATGTCGCTTGAGTGGCTGCCCCGGATTTGGCTGCAGACCTGCCTTTATGGCTTCTGGCTCATTCTGACATATATACTTAGCCTTCTGTAGCCAACCTGTCATCCCCAACACCAGGCAAGTTACAACCCCGCCAGAATGTTGAGTACTTCCGCAACCGTGAGCATGACAAAAGATGTCCACTTTATGTCACAGTAATTTATCAAGCAATTACATATCTATTAGATATAATAAATACATGGGGGATGACAAAGCAAGTACAGTACTTGACTCATCGATGAGACATCTGTTCATTCTCATTCTGTTCTCTGCAGTTCAACTGATGGACACTGTGTAGTAAATTGCAGCCTTAGAGGAAACCTCCAAGAGTGATGCATATAAGCTAGATGCAGGGGCTGATCCTCTAAAGCGGAATGTAATATTAGCACCTAAACGAGAATATATTTGATCTAATACTTTGCTAAGCTAAACTACCCCCACACTCTCTTTGGAAGGCTGTATCTACAGTTTGAGACATCAGCCAGTATATGATAGGTGTGGCCATAGATAGGGTGAGGAGGCTCATGAGGGGCCTGCAGATTCTGAAGAGGAGCAGCATTCTGCTTCATCTAAAACAGCCACTATTTACAAGTGGGATGTATGAATGACCAGCCCTCTTTAGCGCAGCTTCTTAGAAGTAGCTTGGCAGCACATGGAATTGGCAGGCACCAACAGAGGGGGAAGGGAGGGTACTACTGAGCCACCAATTATCACTCATCTGTAAAAAGCATATCCACGCTGGTTCCTTGGTGCTGCAGGCAGGCGGTTTGAGCTGCTGGTCTTCTCTGAGCCACCAATAAGTGTGTTTAAGTGTAATGTAAAAATAAATAAATAGTGGCACACCCTGGTGGGGGGGGGGGGCTTTCCATTCAAGTGTCCATTTGTCCCCCACTCCCAGGGCACAGTTGCAGCACACTCCTTGTGACTTGAACTGGACCAACTGCCTGGCACGGTTGGACAAGAAAGGTAACGGCCATTTTGGAGGCCTAACTGACATAATTGACAATGCGCAGTAACAGGAAGCCCAGCAGCACTTCCTGTTCGCAGGCGGCCTGCAAATGCATGAACCACCATCTTGTTTTTAAAATTGGCCCCAGCAGGAGTTAAAAAAAAAAAAAAAAAAAAAAAAAAAAAAGGTAAATTAATTTTTATGTGCAGCATCTAAATTTCCCTTGGGAAGGATGCATATGAGCGCTGTTTGTTGTGTTGGTCTGGTTTTAACCCTTTTTGACTTTTGGTCCACTTTCAGTTGTTACAACCTTGAAGCTACCAATTGAAGGCTTACTGAGCCATGACATCAGTAGCCTAATCGTTATATTAAATAATGGAGATTTTGACATTTAACCCTAGAGAATTTTTTTACACTTTGTTGCCAAGCAAATTTTTACCGTTTTGCATTATATATGTTTAACTGTGATTTTTTTGGAGTCCCCTGCCCCCTCACCCGACTGCCGCCTCCTGGCTTCTGCTCAATAGCCGCTGCTGGGAGCGGCTTTTTATATCCACAGTGAGATGACGACATCTAACTCCCGGTATAAAAGGCCCCTCCCTGCGACAGCAGTTAAGACAGAAGTCCCCACTCAGGGCAGGGAACGGGCATTCTCTGCTCCACTGAACACCCCTTACCAGCAATTGGAGGCTGCTGGGAAAGAAGGAAGTGTTTTTTTTTTTTTTTGCGAGGGAGGGGACAGGGGGGAAACGCCAGCTACATAGAGTTTACATATCTGCCACTTAAAGTGGAACAAAACCCACGCCCCGCCACTAGATTCCCTCCCCTGGGGCATCCAGAATCGTGATGCCCCTCTGCGTGAAACCCCTCAGGTCGCCCAGAAACTCCTCTATTCTAAGTATGTCACACACCCCGCTTCAAGAAATTCATAACGTGTGGGTAATACTGACCTGTAGAAGGCGATATGCAGAGATGCCAGGAAAAAAGAGAGCCCCTCCCGGTCCATAAATACCTGGGACCTCCCACTCATTACCCAGTCTTCATCTCTGCAGACGGCGAGCAAGTCAGATGATGTGGTCTCCTCCTTGCACAGGGGGATTTCAGGTAGCTGGGATGACTCCCGGCCCTTAGTTATCTATTTCCGCCTGGATCTTTTTTTTCTGTTACCTCATGCCTCCCAGCCTAGGCTGACGGTCCGGGTGAGGGTAGAAAAGCACCCTTGGTGCTTAAGAGCAAATGCTCTCCCGTGAGACCCTATATAAGAGGGTAGGCGGTCATCCGGGACGGTGACCCCGGTTTGGGATGCCCCGTCCCTTGGCCTTACACTTTGGGTGGTCCCCCCCTTTGGGTAATGCCCCTCTCTCTAGCGGGATAGCGGAGGGTAGGAGCAGGGCACCTTATTCGGTGTTAGGTCCAAATTTTGTAATCATTAATTCTTAATAATGTTTTAATGTATTAATTTATTAAATTATCCTCCCAATAGTTATTAACTTATTTATTACTTCATAACAGCATGTATTTCTCTGTCAAAACGGCACTGTGGCCGCCATTTTTATGCAGGCTTTCTCCCTGAGGTAAAAGGGGCGGGGCCGGGCGTCAGGGTCAAAGCCATGGCCCGCTCCCCTCCTTCTGTCTCTTCTGAGACCGGCGCCGCGGCCGCACATGGCTGCGGTGCCGGCCTTTTTGCATTGTCATGGCGGAGGGGAGCTTCTCCCCTCACGCTTTCACTCTTGGGGGCGGGGCCGGGCTTTCCAGCGCTGCAGCCCGCCCCTGTGTCACAGGCACTGCTGAGGTGCTTTTCTCTGTGCCTGTTTCCTCAGAAGGAGCTGGCCACGCCCCCCTTCTCTCCTCAGAGCTGCTCTTTACCTCACGGAGAGAGGAAGCTGTCTTCAGGACCACAGTGAGTGGCCCGGTGGGCCCCCCTTCTGTCCCATCACCTATAATTATATATTTTTATGTCATATATATATATATATATATATATATATATATATATATATATATATTTTATACTTCGCTTATGTCTTTCAGATATAACCTACAGTGGTGTTAGGGGGTTTCTCCCGGTCCTAGGGTCCCTGGGTTCTTAATTGGCTTATTGCAAATCCTCCCACTTGGGACATTAAAGGGGCATCCCGGGTTGCTTATATGCGTAATTCCCTCGGTCATTGCAACCAACTATAAGTTCACCTTATGGAGGCATCCTCGGATACTGGGCTTGGGCTCCCCTCGGGGCAATCCCGGAAGTGTATGGGGTGTGAGGCATCCCTTACTGGCGACGATGTATATCTGTGTATACCATGCGCACAGCAGACTATTATGCGGCAGTCCGGACCCCAGGCGTCTGGTTCAGCGCCGCCGGTCTCTCCTCCCCCCTCCCAGTTTGATCCGTGCCCAGTCTGACGTTGTCATGGGCGGGCAGTTGCAATCGGAGATGTGTGCCCGATTGGCCAATCTTGAAAAATTATTCTCCAGCACGGTCACGAGAAAGCACTTGTCGCCGTCTTCACCGGCGGCCGACTTGGATGATCTTGATTATCTGGACTGGTCTGATTACTCCCAACTTGAGGAAGGGGAGGTATATGAAGAATCAGATAATTCAGACGATCAGCAGTTTGTGGGTGCTGATACCGAGCGGGGCTTGGGGAGGTCTTCGGATACTCCTAATGTTCTGGCTCAGATGTTTGAGGTTTTGGCTATTTCTCCTCCTGAGGCGGTTCCACAGCAAAAGGGGGAATTTTTTCGAAGAATCCTGGCCGCGCTTGGAATTTCCTAACCAAAAGCATTTTGATGGGATTATTGCTAAGGAATGGGAGAGGCCTGCCCGGCTCCCAGGTGTCCCTCAGGGTTGGGACAAAAAATATCCCTTTCCCTTGGATACGGTTAAGCATTGGGCGTCCCCTCCCGAGGTGGATGCACAGATTCTGGGTTTATCCAACACTACTGTTTTAAATTCTCCTGATTGCTCCACGCTTAAAGATGGTGAGGATAAACGCATTGACCAAATGGCTTGTCATGGTTTTGCCAGTGTTGGGTCAGCCATGGGGCCGGTTTGTGCTTCAGCGTTGCTGGTGGTGGCTACCAGGTCGGTGGTCAGGGACCTGTTGACTTCTTCCGGGTTAGATCCGGATAGTGACGAGTTCCTTGGCCTTAAAAGGTGTGAATTGTTTTTGTCATTTGTACTAGCCACCTTGGATGACACACTGATGATGTGTGGCAGAACGTCGGTTCTATTGGTGACTATTCGGCATTCGGTTTGGTTGCGCCAGTGGGCGGCTGATTTTGTGTCTAAAAAGTCGCTGACCGCTCTTCCCTTTGTGGGATTACGGCTCTTTGGTGAGAAGTTGGATTCGGTTGCCAAGGGTGGTAAGTTACCTCAACGCAAAAAACAGCGTCATCCCTTTCGGGGGGGGGGGGGGGCGGTTCCTTTGCTCCTTCCTTTCGTGGGGCTAGAGCTGGCAGAGGAATTGTTTTCCCCGCAGCCAGAGGAGATTCCTGGAACAGGGGCAGAGGACGTGCCCACCCAGGATACAGCTGGGGCTCTAAGCTCAAACCCGCTGCCAAGCCAGCTCAGCAATGAAGGGGCGCCCTCACCCATGTGGGTGGGGGGACGGCTGCAACACTTCTCCCAGGTCTGGGACCGGGAGGTCTCGGATAGATGGATCCGGGAAGTGGTGACTTCCGGCTACAAGCTGGAGTTCGAGCTCCGGCCCCCTCCCAGATTCCTCAGGTCTCGCGTGCCTTCGGACCTTCTGGCCGCGCAGGAGCTCCAGGCGGCAGTAAAGAGTCTGTTGGATATGGCAGTTATTTGCCCAGTGCCCCCCTCAGACAGGAGTCGGGGCTTTTATTCCAATCTGTTCACGGTGCCCAAGAAGGACGGCTCGGTTCGACCCATTCTGGATCTAAAGATCCTCAACAGGTTCCTCCGTCCGCGGAAATTTCGCATGGAAACGCTGCGTTCAGCTATCCATTCTCTTCAGCAGGGGGACTTTCTGACGTCGTAGACATCAAGGACGCCTATCTGCATGTGCCGATTTTTCCAGCGCACCAGAGATTTCTCAGGTTCGTGGTGGAGGATCGGCATTTTCAGTTTGTGGCACTTCCTTTCGGTCTTACCTCGGCTCCAAGGGTTTTCACCAAGGTGCTGGCCGGGGTGATGGCTCTCCTCAGAGCCCAGGGTATTCGCATTGTCCCTTATCTGGACGACCTTCTCATTATGGCATCTTCCTTCAGCCAAGCGGTATTGGACACCAGAACTGTGGTGTCCACTCTGGAGAGATTCGGGTGGGTGATCAACTACCCCAAGTCCTCCCTTTCTCCATCCAGGTTAGTGTCTTTTCTGGGAATGTCCCTGGATACTTCCCAGGCCAGGGTGTTTCTTCCTCAGTCCAAGGTTCTCTTGATTCAGGAGTTGGTTCGACTCCTCCTGTCTATCCCTCGTCCGGCCATCAGACTGGGGATGAGGCTCGTGGGATTGATGGTAGCCTCCTTCGAAGCGGTTCCCTTTGCTCAGTTCCACACAAGGACACTCCAGCTCCATCTGTTGGCGGCCTGGGACGGGTCGCCACTGTCGTTGGATCAGTCCTTCCTGATGACCCCCCGAGTTGCTCCCTTCAGTGGTGGCTGGATCCAATCAATCTGTCGAGGGGCAGATCCTTTCTGGCCCCTTGTTGGGAGACGGTCACCACGGATGCCAGTCTATCAGGATGGGGGGGGGTTCTGGAAGGATCGTCAGTTTCAGGGACTGTGGGGGCCTCAGGAGGCTCACGAGTCCATCAATGTTCTGGAATTGAGGGCCATCAGGATGGTTCTGTTTCGCTTGACTCATCAGTTGCAAGGATTGCCGGTTCAAGTCCGGTCGGACAATAGGACGGCGGTCGCCTACATCAATCACCAGGGAGGGACTCGCAGCAGGAGTGCCCTCAAGGAAGTGTCTTTGATTCTGGCCTGGGCGGAGACCCACGTCCCGTGCATTTCAGCAGTTTACATTCCGGGAGCGGAGAACACGGAGGCGGACTCTCTGAGCAGGTTCTCAGCTCGCTGGGGGGAATGGTCTCTCAGCCCCAAAGTGTTTCGCTTGATTTGTCTCAGGTGGGGGTCCCCGGTGGTGGACCTCTTTGCCTCGTCACAATCACAAACTTCCAACATTTGTGTCTCTCTCATGGGATCCACTGGCTCTGGCAGTGGATGCCATGTCTCTGAACTGGAGGGATCTGGGGTTTCTGTATCTGTTCCCTCCGTTTCCCTTGGTGGCCCTGGAGGGTGCGTCACCAATTCTGGTGGCTCCAAGGTGGCCAAGACAGGTTTGGTTCCCAGATGTGGTAAGGTTAGCAGAGGATCAGTTAGTTCTGCCCCTGCTGCCGGATCTGCTCACCCAGGGTCAACTACGTTATCCCAATTTACCAAAGCTGGCTTTGACGGCGTGGCTGCTGAAACCTCCATCTTGAAGGAGGAAGGTCTTTCCGATGCTGTGATTTGAACTCTCATTAGTGCTAGGAAGCGGTCTTCCTCTAATATCTACTATAGGACTTGGAGGTCTTACATTGATTGGTGTGAGATCAGGGCGTTGCCTTGTAGGGAATTTTCCATCTCCAGAATCCTGGAGTTTCTTCAACATGGTCTGGACCTGGGGCTCCAGCTTAGTACTCTGAAGGGGCAGGTTTCTGCCCTGGCGGTGTTCTTTCAAAGGTCATTTGCCCTACATCCTTTGGTTAAGACTTTTTTCCAGGGAGTCACGCACGTGCGGCCTCCTAGAAAACCTTTGCTCCCTGTTTGGGATTTGAATTTGGTTCTTTCTGCTCTTCAGGATTCTCCTTTTGAGCCATTGAATGATATTGCCTTGTCTTCACTTACGCAGAAGGTGGCCATTTTGGTAGCCGTCACTTCGGTTAGGCGTGTCTCTGAGTTGGCGGCTTTGTCCATTCAAGCCCCATACTTTGAGGGGCATCAGGACAAGGTGGTTTTTCGTTTCAAGTCCGATTTCCTTCCTAAGGTTGTTTCTGCCTTTCACCTAAACCAAGACATTGTTCTGCCCTCTCTGTGTCCTAATCCCAACAATGACAAGGAGAGGGCCCTGCATTCATTCTCTTCCTTTCGTAAGACGGATGCCTTTTTTGTGGTGCCCTCCGGGCCCCGAAAAGGCTTGGCGCCTGCCAAGTCTTCCATTAGTAAATGGATCCGTCAGAGCATAGTTGGGGCCTATTCTGCCAAAGGGAAGGTACCCCCTTTTCGTGTTACTGCTCATTCTACTCGTGCGGTTGGGGCGTCCTGGGCTTTTCAGCACCAGGCCTCTGTTGAGCAAGTTTGTAAGGCTGCTACTTGGTCTTCTGTTCACACTTTTTCCAAGTTTTACAAGGTTGATGTTCGGGCCTCAGCGGATGCTGTGTTTGGCCGCAAAGTTCTGCAAGCTGCAGTGGTTTAAGTTGTGCCTTGTTGCCTTGTTTTGGATCCCCGCCCTTTATGGACACTGCTGTTGGATGTCCCACACGTTATGAATTTCTTGAAGCGGGGTGTGTGACATACTTAGAATAATACCATTTTGTGAATACTCACCTGTAAAATGGGTATTGTAAGTATGTCACACACCCCGCTTCACCCTGCCCTTTTGTATTCTGGATCCTTTATATGGTGAACTTTGCGTTGTTATGCTTTGTGTTGGGCTCTTCCTGGTCCCTTACCTTACTGCTGTTCTTAGACTGGGTAATGAGTGGGAGGTCACAGGTATTTATGGACCGGGAGGGGCTCTCTTTTTTCCTGGCATCTCTGCATATCGCCTTCTACAGGTCAGTATTACCCACACGTTATGAATTTCTTGAAGCGGGGTGTGTGACATACTTACAATACCCATTTTACAGGTGAGTATTCACAAAATGGTATTTCTTTCCCGGTCCAATGGCTTATGCATGAGCATCGGCTGCACCCTGCTATCCCTTTAGTAGGACACGTCCGTACACCATGCATCTGTGAATGGCCGGCAGGGGCTCTCCCTGTTAAAGCGTATCGGGGGCACACTCGGTTCGGCTGGCCTTAGACAAGCTCTTAGATAAAGGGGCAGGAACGGATCCGAGTGTGCTGATTGGACGAGAGGCCGTGCATGTGTCGTAGGACCGGGGAAAATCAGTCAGGTCGGGCGACCTGGAGGGTTTCACACAGCGAGGCATCCCTGATCGGGGGGGGGGGGGGGCCCTGTGGGCAAGCACCAAAACCCAGGCTTTTGAATATTTCTAAATATTCTACTTTAATAGACAGAGAGGCAGCTACATAAATTCCACATATTCCACATAGCTGGCACTGAAAGCGTTAAACCTCGGGGTATGCCATGTTTTCACTCCTGGTCGGCTGCTTGAGGCTTCAGAGAAGTAAGGAAAGAAAACTTTTTCACATCTCTCATGTAGTATTTCAAAAACCAACTTGCCCTTGGCTGTAGCATTCCCCTTCCAATACACTGGGACATTCACCTTAATAAACATATATTGACCAGCTGTTCCATAATTTAATGAAAACCTAATTATAACATACTTTACATACAAGGGGCAGTCATGGCCTAGTGGTTATGACCAGAGGGTTGCAGGTTCTACTGAAGTGCTCTTGAGCAAGGCACACAACTGCTCCCTGGGTGCCATGATTTGGACAGTGCACTCACTGCTTGTGTTTGTCTCACTGCATGGATGGGTTAAATGTGTAGGAAAAAATCTCTGTGTGCGCAAGCTTTCAATGCCCATAGATGGATAATTACAAGCTATGCCATTGGAAGCTTCTCCGTGCAATAAAGTTCATAATCTATAGCTACTTTTTGTATTTTTTTAAAAAAAATTCTATGTTTTTGTTGTAGGATGAGAATACATACCCCTGCCAGCAGGACCTGGAGAAGAAAATAAAGAGTCTTATTTTCACTGATTCTGATCTCATTGTGTCTCCTATTATAGATAATACAAAGGTAATGAAAGTAAATTGTGGTGTGGTAGAATATGCTTAGTTTCTCGTTCATTCATCATGTTTTTAGCATGACACTGCCCCTGATTTACAAGCTGGTATTGGGAACAATTGACTTGAATTTACAGCCTTCTGGTACTACACCCTTTTCAAATTGAACTAAAGTAAACCTATTTTCAGGGACTTCCAAGTGATCCTATATTCAGAAAGGAGGTTTATGTTGTCGCCTTCTATCCCCAGCCCAGTGCCCCAAAGCAGCCTGTGTTTCTTTTTTCTACTAAAGCCTTTGCCCAATAGATGCAGATGCAAGATGATGGTTACAGGGTTTTCTGAGCAGACCCCCATCAATTTGGCCCCTATTAGAAATAAAATATTGATCTTGCTTTTCTTAAAGTGTACCAAAACCTTCTAAGTCCCCGTGTGCCCCACCTGCCCAACTTGAGTACGTTGGGCGATGCTCCTGGCTAGGGGTAGCTGGCTGTCGGAGCATGGCTGCCGGGGTAGCCATGCTCCGACAGATTTGAGATTGCCAGTTGGCTGATCTCAAATCTGACGGCTGACATGACAAGCCCGAGGGGGGGGGGCGCATCTAGTCAGAGGCCTGCTTCCAACCCCAGCCCATCTGAAGCAAAAGAGCCCCGGGAAAAGAGTGGGAGCCCCGGGAAAGTTTGTTTTCGTGATCAGCATGGTTTTAAAGTGAGGCATCTCAAATCAGGATAGGCAAGGAGTCGGCCCTGGATTCTTTTAGACTTCATGGCTGACCCCAGAGGGTCATGCTGGAGGGTCCAATCTCACCTTAAAAAGAGAAATGCAAAAATAACTATGCACTAGAAGGACATTAAAGAGGAGCAACCCTTGGCCTGTCTTTTTCTTGCTGGTTGGATCTCAGCCGCTGATTGGCTAGCTGCCATGGGATCACTGGAAGTGTACGTTTACATCTTTAAAGTGGACCAAAACCTGGATAGTGAAAATCCAGTTCCCCTGGGGACACCCCGGTTTGGAATGCCCCATTGTGTGAAATCCCACTATTCATCCAGTAGAACTCACCTCTCCCCAGTCCAATGGCGCTTTTGTGGCTCTTTTCCAATCATCATCTCTGTCCACGCATATTAATGTGATGCCGTGCATGTGCCGATTAGAGCATTTGCCTTATGGAACAATGGCAATAACCAATTTCTCTTGCCCCATGTTTTTATTCCTTTGTCGTTTTTTGTTGCAGTACAATTATTTTAACCAACTTGTATATACAGGACTGCAAATATCTGCTGACGAACTGTGTTTAGGAGTTTTAAAGGCATCTGGTGCTATTTCCCTTTTTCTTCACTCAGTGTGGACATCACAGATATATATGTGGTAAACATGGCCTGTGACGTAATCTAACGTGGTCCCATGTGGCCATGGTATGTGGTCTGTTACTGGGATCCTGACGTTGAGTCTTTCCCTACTTATCATCCCAAGTCTGTAATAGTTAAAGCGGTCCTTCACCCTGAATAAGAGCCTATCTTATATGTTTACCACACCCTGTACATACAGATTGCCCACATTAAAAATCATCCTACCTGCATCTATTGGGTGTTATGAGCCTTTAAACATCCAAGATGGCGGCTCATGGAACATCAGGCAGCCTGCAAACAGGAAGTGCCTTCTGACTGTGCTGCTCTGCATTCTGGGATTGCTGACCTTTTCCTGACCCCAGCTCTGCTCTGTCTGAGCAAAGCACAGCTATAACCCACCCCCTGTACTTTATCCCACTCTCCTTTCATCGGTAAGTGTGATGTTTCTGAGTCAAGATGGCGGCGCCCGTATCCTAAAGTCCTGAACAGAGTTGCAGCCCAGTGGGGGAAATAATAAGTAAGTGACTAAAAACTTAAAATATATTAACTTTAGATGCTGGGGAATCATTTTTTAAGTGTTTGGGCTTTTCAATAAATCATGGTGAAGGTCCAGTTTAATATTAACCATGCGTAAACAAAAGTGTCAAATTATACAGGCATCTGTTAATACAAAGCTGATAAATAATCAATAAATTGTTTCTCTTTGTGAAAGATTTTGAAGCCAACTCCAGTAAGGTTTGACGTGAAAATGCTGGGGTTTCCTGCACATTCAGGTAAGAGCTGTGTAATTATCAGTGTACATTTCAATTGTTCCATTAAGAAGCTCCAAAATTAGGGAAGGGTTAATCCACTAACAGAATATTCTTAGTATACAGTACGTCCTGCTCCAGATATAGTACTTACACTTGGGTTATCCTCCGCCAGATGACGCTGCACTGCAGAGACATGCAAAAACAGGCTCCTCCCGGCCCTCAAATACCCAGGGACCTCCCACAAATCCCCAGATTTCTCTACAGTGCTGACTGCGAAGACATGAAGTATTACTCTCTCGCAGGTGAGCGGGGCTATTAAAGCCTGCGGCCCTGTTGGGCTGCTCCCACCCGTCCTCCTTGTGATGTGCCTCCCAGCCTGGGCTGCGCTGGTCGGGTGAAGATAGGCAGCACCATGCGTGCTTATGGAGCCATGCTCCACCGCAGTCCCCCACCAAAGGGTAGGCGGTTTAGGCTGATGGTGAGCCTCTAAGGGATGCCCCTCCCGCATCATTGCCCATGCCCCTTGTAGCGTTGGGCCCTGTACAAAGGGTCGCCATCCTCCCTCGTTCCCCCCCCGTAGCCCGGGGGGAAAGAAAGGGGGGGGGTGTAGGTGGTCCCAGTGTATTCAATTACACGCTAGTGGCCTTTGGTAATGTCATTTGACTTGTCTACTCGGTGTCAGACGCGCTGATTCGCAGCCTTATTTGTGTATCTGCCGCCGCCGCGCGCGCCTCTTTGCTTCATCGATTCCCAACTGGGACATGGTTGAAGTGCTCTTGACACACAAGTGTTGTAGGATGTCTCACTGGTCATGTGTACACTCATAGCACGGATGGGTAAATTATCTGGCTGTGCTGCGCCGGGTGGCGGCGTCATCATTGACTAAAATCATCTATTCTCAGTGTGTCATACACCTCGCTCCTCATGACAACCCTGTCTACTGGCTTAGAGCTTCGCGCTCTTCGGAGGGGCGGGGACCTGGATTGGCGCGCTACGCGTCACGGGCCGCCCTGGCCCGCCCTTCGAGGTTCGCCTTTTTTATGGTAGTCGCACGCGTGGTCTGTAAGTGCCCTCACGGGCGATTTTTCATGCTCCTTGCTTACTGTGCATGGTTCTGACACCCTTTATTCCCCTTATGTCTTTCAGACGCTTGAATCCAGTGGCTTCTCCCGGCCCAGCATAATTGCCAGTTGGGCCTAGTATAATTACTCCCACTTCGGGTCATTGGGGCATCCAGGGTAGCTTCAGCGTCAATCCCTACTGGCCTATTGTGCCTATTAATCACCATATGGAGGCATCCCAGGATATTGTGACCGGGGTTCCTTCGGGACAAGCCCGGCTGTGTGTAGCTTGTGGGGTCTCACCTATCAGCGGTGACAATGCACGGGTCTGCGTCCCTTGTGCACAGCAGGCGCTAATGGTACTTCCCGCCCCTCCGGTGGCTGGGCCTGCACCTCGCCTCACTTCACCTACTCCCCCAAGCCTGAGTCTAACCCCCAATACAAGCGGGGATTCTGATCCTGATGTTGCTGCTAGACTGGCCAGTGTTGAAAAATTGCTTGCTAATACCTTAGCGCGTAAGGCCACCGCAAAAAAGCGGCACTTAGCCCCTGATACCGCTCTTTTCCCTACGGAGTCTGATGAGTTCTTGCACCTATATGGCCATGCCCCCTCGGACGAAGGGGAGCTCTTCTCCGACTCAGGGTAATCTAACGAGAAGTCAAGGGGTCAGGATGATTTTGGCTCTGATCACTGGACCCCGGATGATACTGACAAATTGCTGGTGCTGTCCATCTCTCCCCCTGTTGCGGCTCCCAGGCAAAGGGGTGAGCTATTCCATACTGCTAAGGCTCGATAATCTACTTCAAAGTGAGAATGTTGTCTTAGAGCATAGGATATTAAAACAATATCTGAAAAAAAGAGCTTAGAAGGCAAAGAAAGAAAGAAAATAACGATAGAGGAAGAGGTGAGATAAGGAAGAGGAAGGGGAGGGACAGAGAAGACAAAAATGGGGGAGAGGAAAATTTGCACACTCTGCCCAGGACTAAACTAAAGCCAGTTGGGTAATCTCAGTCCATTCATATGGTCCCCATTGTCCCCAGTACACCAAGAACTTCTTATGAATGTTGTCCAGGGGATTATGCTGCATTCTGCTGGTCATTATGCTGGAATGCTTCTTGATAATGACGAATTGATTCATCATTGTGGACACCTCCACCAATGGAGTAAACTGCTTATTCCATAGCTTAGTCATTATTTAGCAGAAATAAACAGGCATACATTCAGTATGTGTTAAGCTCAGGAGCTTGAAATGGCTCATTTTAAGATTTTCCCAAGTGGAAAATGTGGAAGGAAGTTAGCGTGTGCCCGGACAGGGAGTTTAAAATTATACCTATTATCTAATTCACTAACAAAACGACCTTCTTTTTCCAAAAAACTGTTATTGCATCTTATGGAGCGAATGTAAAAAGGAATAAAAATTTACTTAACTGGCGCTCCTGCGTCACTAATCAAGCTGCAACAACCAGAAAAAGGAGGGGTTCCTGCCACACTGCCTGGAATGGGAGTGGGAATGCCACACTGCCTATAATGGGGAGGCACACTCCCTGTTATGGGGGAATGTGAGGGGTAAGAATGACACACTGCCTATAATGGGGGAATGGAATGGGGAGAATGCCACACTGCCTATAATGGGGGAGTGGAGGTGGGAGAATGTCACACTGCCCATAATGGGGGAATGGGAAGTGAGGAATGCCACACTGCCTATAATGGGGGAATTAGGGGGTGATGCCACACTGCCTATAATGGGGGATGGAAGGGGGGAGAATGCCACACTGCTTATCATGGGGTACGGTCTTACACTGCCTATAATAAGTGAATGGGAGGATGTAGAATCCCACACTGCCTATAATGTGTGGGGGGGGGGGGATGCCTCACTGCCTATAATGGGGGAATGGATATCACAGTGTCTATACTGGGGGGAATGGGAAATGGCAGAATGGTGCACTGCCTAGAATGGGGGAACAGGGGAGGATGCCATACTGTCTATAATGGGTGAATGGGGGGAGTATTTGACATTGCCTATAATGGGGGGATGAATGCCACACTGCCTATAATGGATGGGGGGGTGCCACACTGTCCGTAATGGGCGGGAGCTGCACTGACTGTATAGGGGGGTGACCCTGCACATTGCAGTAGATACAAAAGTAGGCCAGCGTTTGCAATAACATTCCAATCTTTATTGATCCATCGTTAAAATTCAAAGTACAGGTAATCCCAATAAAAAAGGGGGGGCTGGAGGATCCTCTGTCTACGCGTTTCAGACTCGGGCGTCCTTAATTATGACATGATTACCTGTACTTTGAATTTTAACGATGGATCAATAAAGATTGGAATTTTATTGCAAACGCTGGCCGGCTTTTGTATCTACCGCATGGAAATTGCGAGAGGAGCACTCGTAGCCACTCTGCTACAAGGCTTGGCTTCTGATACTGAGGTAGAGCTGGCAATCCTTTTTGTACATTTGACCCTGCACATTGCCTTTTATGTGGTGATTCCTGGAAGACTGGGGGGGATTAGGGGGATTCTGCACCTTGCCTATTTGGTTATTGGGGGGGACGGTATTTTAGCAAACCATTAGGTTCAGAATATTATAATATTATTAATACTATTATAATATTAAGATTATTACTATTATTTAATAAACTAATTACAGCAATATAGATCTGCAGATCTGAGGAAAAGCCAACAATAGTGGACTTCTCTTTAAATGCAGACTATGTGTGTAGTGGGCAGTGGGTATAATGGGTTAAATGCAGGTTAGCATTAACAGGACTTTTTAGTCACATGACCACAGCAGTGGAGGCAGTAAAATCGGCTTGATATGGGAAGAGGTAAGCTGAGGTGGGTAGAGGTAGGCAAAGTTGAGGTTTGGTGAGGTGGCTCAAGCTAAGATGCTCTGAAAAGTGTGAGACAGAGGCAAGGTGGAAAGAGATCTTTAGAGAGATGTATAGGTGAGGAGAGGTGAGATGGGACAAGGTGGAAGAGGTGAGGTAGGGAGAGCTGAGTTAATAAAGAGATATGTATAGGTGAGATGGGACAAGGTGGAAGAGGTGAGGTAGGGAGAGCTGAGTTAATGAAGTCAGAGGTAAACAGGTGGAGTTTGCACAGATAAGGGTCGAAGAGGTAAGCAGATGTGAGGTGGGCAGAGCTGAAATGTAAAGAGTCTATATAATCAGCCAGCACAAACATACCAGTAGCACATGTGTGTCACCCTCCTCTACAGAGACGATCATAGGTGCCCCACTCTGCTTTGGGAGTTAAAGGTGCACTGCTCTCAACTGACCAGCAGCTTACACTGCAGGCAAGCAAGCTCTGCTCTCCAACTCTGCAAGGGGTCTGGGGCAGGACCTGAAGGCAGTGAGGGCCGCAGGTTGTGCATCCATGACTTAATCCCTTTATCAAAAATGTGAGCATAAAAGTTTGCTGCAGCTGTCTTCGATGTTGGAAAATAGACCTTGAAAAGAACTTGTAAATATCTGTCTTTTCCTTTATTGGATGAGCAGAGATGTGGCATAATGCATCTGGAATAATAGCATAATGCATTGTAATAGCAAAATATTTCTCTTGCCGGAACAAGATCTTTTAGCTACACTAAAATGCACCTTAAAAGAAGACATCTTCTAGCTGTAAATGGGCTTCTAACAATATTATTTGTCTCTGATTACTATAATTTCAGCAAAACTTTTTACAAATTGTTGCAGCCAAAGCATTGCAGATAAAAATGGCCTTCCTATTCCTCCTAGTGTGATGCTCATTTCACGTCTTAATGCAGTCTCTCAATAGAGAATGATGATGTTTTATTTATGTACTGTTGATTGTGCGCCAGTACCCGATGCCCCCTGATATATGATAATGTGGGCCTAAACCCAACGTTGTGCGGCCCACTTTGGCAGGCTGTGTGACCTCTTGTTGCACAGCAGTCATTTGCAATTCTAATGGATTTTGTTGGGTATGAAAAACAGGTTGGTTACTATTTATTTATAAAGTGCTGTACAAAGTAGTGATTCCAGACAGGGTAGAACATACAGTACTTATGACAAATACGGAGTTGCAGAGTTTACAATAAGTAATCTTAAAGGAGCACTATCAAAAAATTGTGTAATATTAAAAATCCATATAGACACGTTGGTTAATAAGAGGAGGGGTCACTTATACACCCGAAATCAATAAAACTCCCGCCAAGCTTTTGCATTATTCTCTCATGGTAGGAATAAAACCCAGGTGTGACACGTTTAGTCTATCAAGGGTGACAGAGTCTGTCACCCCAGGTGTCCTTTTCTTTCCATTAAAAGGAAGAAAAACCAGCCTGGCTGGATATTTCTTGATGCGGGGTGTATAAGTGACCCCCCCCCCCCCCCGCCAACCAGCATATTTTATATGGATTTTTATCATTTTTTCACGATAGTGCTCCTTTAACCAGTGATAACCCAAAGATGAAACACAAGTTACTGCGCTGCCTTCTGCCTGACTAACCCTAATGTTAAAAGTTGTTCACTACATTTGTCACCCTGTGGTCTTTTTGTCCTGAAAGGCCCTGGGCCTGTCATCAGTGCAGGTCATTTGCAGGCATGTCAAGTCACTTGGTTTTCCTTGGATTCACATTTAAAGCCCTGTCACCCAAAGTCAAACAGTCCTGCTTTCTGCTGCCAAAGCCTGTGGCACAGAGCTTCAGGCGGTCTGTTTCCTGGTTCTTTCATTGGATAGTTTCATGCTTACTGACAGGGTCAGCCTTGACATGGCTGTGTATTTTTCTATACCTGCCCTGCATAACGTATAACCTATTTATGGCAAATTTCCTTGGGTCTGTCACCCCCCTCACTTGTCTCCAAGTTTGACATCTTTGCTTCAGATCAGGGGATGCCAGTAGGAAAGAGTCTCCCTGTTTACCTTGTACTGACTTCCACGCGTTGAAAGATCTCTCACAGCCTCAAAATGTTAAACTTGGAGCAGAACTTCTGCATTTCAGTTTGGAGGTGGAGACCAAGGCTGCCCATTCTGGTATGCCATTTCTCTGTCCCTTCCTATTGCCTCTCTACTATTTAAAACAGACACCAAGGTATTCTCAGTGTGCCACACACCCCGCTTCCCCTTTAATTCTTTTATGATCGGGTTACTCCACCGCCAGGTGGCGACGTTGCAGAGAGAAGTCTTGAAAATGAGCCCCCTTCCGGCCTATATATACCTGGGACCTCCCACTTAACACCAGTGTTTTCTCTCTGCATGAGGCGACAAGACAGAAGAAAGAAGTCTCCTGCTTGCAGGTAGCCGGGGTCTTACCCCGGCACCCCCTTTGGGTCTATTTCTGCCCAGTTTTGATTGTTTGTTTACCTAGATGGTTAATGGAAGCCTCCCAGCCTAGGCTGCTCACTGGGCAACGGTAGATGGCATTATAGGTGCCTAGGAGCTTATCTCCTCCGCTCGACCCCACACGTGGGGCAATGCGGCTATCCGGATTTGGGATGCCCCTGTCCCGAGGTTCCCCTTTGGCCATTTCTCTCCCGTTACGGTCCCTTCTCCCTTCACTATGGGGGGGGGTGGTTTTGGGGGGGTTCTTATACTGTGTGCATGTGTGTTTTAACGTTAGTGCTGATTAAAGAGTGCTGGCAGTCTCAGGCTCAGCGCCGCGGGGCCTACGGCCACACCACCCTGAGTGCGCCCGATCTCGTCTGATCTCGGAAGCTAAGCTGGGTTGGGCCTGGTCAGTTCTAATAGCACTCATGCGGCCTGGACTGCTAGGGGTGTGATATGTGTGGCGTGTTTTTCCTCCCCCACTGACTCCGAGGGCGTCAGCGTGGCTTGAGCTGGTTGTCTTGCAGCTCGGCCCCTCTTAAGCCACTCTGGGGCTTTGCTATTGTTATTTATTATGCCTTTTTCTGTATTGAATGACTATGCTGCATGCTGCCTTTTCTTCTGGGGATCTGACTGTTGTCTCTTTTCCCCCCACAGATCCTGGGATCCCCTCACTGCAGTGGCTCTCCCGGTTCTGTTATACCTGGCTAGCCTTAGTACTCTAAATTGGGTTTTGTCCTAAGGTTTTTATAAATAAAAAAAAAAAAAAAATTTAATTCTCCCTTTCCCGGGACATTAATTATAAAGGGGCATCCCGGGTGGCTTAGTGCGTAAAACCCTGGGTTGTTGCGAATACCATAAATTCACCATATGGAGGCTTCTGACAATACCGTAAATGGCTCTTCGGGGCCATCCAGGCTGTGTGGGGGCTGTGGGGTTCCGTTCCCAGGCGATGATGTCATATTATGCTGCATTCCATGTGCAAAGCAAAACATTGCGCGCCAGTCTGTCGCTTTGGCTTCTGGCTCCTCGCAACTTCCGTCATTCCATCATCTCCTACCCCCCTCCCTTATTCCGGTCCCCATGTGACATTGTCAAGGGTGGGGATTCGCAAGCCGAGGTGTGTGCACGATTGGCCAACCTCGAGAAAATAATTTCCACCAAAGTAGCTCAGGAGGCTACAGCGAAACAGAAACACCTTTCTCCAGCAGCACCTGCTTCGGAGGATGAGACGTGTGAAATAGTGGATTGGTCTGATTGTCCCCCTGATGAGGAGGGGGAACTCCTTGAGGAGTCGGATGAGCCTGCAGATCAGCTAGGGATTGACGCTGCTGGCGATCAGGCTACGGGGGTGTCCTTTGACACCCCTTCCATTCTGGCTCAAATGTTTGAAATTTTGAATTTGGATCCGCCTGAGGCAGTCGCCCTGCCAAAGGGTGAGTTATTTGATGTTCCCCAGCCGCGTTTGGTTTTTCCCAGGCAACAACACTTTGTGAGGGTTGTCCTTAAGCAATGGGAACAACCCACGTGACTGGCTGGAATTCCTCCTAGTTGGGATAAACGCTATCCCTTTCCGGAGGATTTGGTGAAGCTTTGGTCAGTTCCAAAGGAGGGGTGGCAGCCGCTCAGACCATTTTATAACTAACCAGGGAGGTGCACATTAGCAGGGCAATTAGAATACAAAAGTCTTAAAGGGGCCACAGCACTCAAACCAGTTAGCTTGCTGACCAACCTACAATCTGTCTCTAAACTAGGTTAAAAACAGGGAGCTCGGTCACACACATCTGCAGAAGTATGCTTAAGCTGCACCACCAGCGCCAAGGTGCCCCTGTGAGGTGCAGTCCTAACTCTAGTACTAATTCTAGTCTCTAAGAGCCCCATTTGGGACATACAATGCAATAGATAAATTGGGAGCAGGCTTACCTGAGGTTGCCCTAAACCTCAAGTGCAAGCCATGGGGTGGAAGGGTCAAAGACCTTGCAATACAGCCTAGACCCCACACTCCATGTGCTTGCACAAATTCAAAAGAAACAAAGGAGGGGTGGCAGCCGCTCAGACCATTTTATAACTAACCAGGGAGGTGCACATTAGCAGGGCAATTAGAATACAAAAGTCTTAAAGGGGCCACAGCACTCAAACCAGTTAGCTTGCTGACCAACCTACAATCTGTCTCTAAACTAGGTTAAAAACAGGGAGCTCGGTCACACACATCTGCAGAAGTATGCTTAAGCTGCACCACCAGCGCCAAGGTGCCCCTGTGAGGTGCAGTCCTAACTCTAGTACTAATTCTAGTCTCTAAGAGCCCCATTTGGGACATACAATGCAATAGATAAATTGGGAGCAGGCTTACCTGAGGTTGCCCTAAACCTCAAGTGCAAGCCATGGGGTGGAAGGGTCAAAGACCTTGCAATACAGCCTAGACCCCACACTCCATGTGCTTGCACAAATTCAAAAGAAACAAAGGAGGGGTGGCAGCCGCTCAGACCATTTTATAACTAACCAGGGAGGTGCACATTAGCAGGGCAATTAGAATACAAAAGTCTTAAAGGGGCCACAGCACTCAAACCAGTTAGCTTGCTGACCAACCTACAATCTGTCTCTAAACTAGGTTAAAAACAGGGAGCTCGGTCACACACATCTGCAGAAGTATGCTTAAGCTGCACCACCAGCGCCAAGGTGCCCCTGTGAGGTGCAGTCCTAACTCTAGTACTAATTCTAGTCTCTAAGAGCCCCATTTGGGACATACAATGCAATAGATAAATTGGGAGCAGGCTTACCTGAGGTTGCCCTAAACCTCAAGTGCAAGCCATGGGGTGGAAGGGTCAAAGACCTTGCAATACAGCCTAGACCCCACACTCCATGTGCTTGCACAAATTCAAAAGAAACAAAGGAGGGGTGGCAGCCGCTCAGACCATTTTATAACTAACCAGGGAGGTGCACATTAGCAGGGCAATTAGAATACAAAAGTCTTAAAGGGGCCACAGCACTCAAACCAGTTAGCTTGCTGACCAACCTACAATCTGTCTCTAAACTAGGTTAAAAACAGGGAGCTCGGTCACACACATCTGCAGAAGTATGCTTAAGCTGCACCACCAGCGCCAAGGTGCCCCTGTGAGGTGCAGTCCTAACTCTAGTACTAATTCTAGTCTCTAAGAGCCCCATTTGGGACATACAATGCAATAGATAAATTGGGAGCAGGCTTACCTGAGGTTGCCCTAAACCTCAAGTGCAAGCCATGGGGTGGAAGGGTCAAAGACCTTGCAATACAGCCTAGACCCCACACTCCATGTGCTTGCACAAATTCAAAAGAAACAAAGGAGGGGTGGCAGCCGCTCAGACCATTTTATAACTAACCAGGGAGGTGCACATTAGCAGGGCAATTAGAATACAAAAGTCTTAAAGGGGCCACAGCACTCAAACCAGTTAGCTTGCTGACCAACCTACAATCTGTCTCTAAACTAGGTTAAAAACAGGGAGCTCGGTCACACACATCTGCAGAAGTATGCTTAAGCTGCACCACCAGCGCCAAGGTGCCCCTGCGCGGCCAAAGGATCCAAAGGCACCCGAGACCTGAAAAACCTTGGAGGAGGGCGGGACTCGAACTCCAGCTTGTAACCGGCCGACACCACCTCCCGGATCCACCTGTCCGAGACCTCCTGGTCCCATACCCGGGAGAAGAGTCGCAACCGTCCCCCCCACCCGTATGGGTGAGGGCGCCCCCTCATTGCTGAGCGGGCTTGGCCACAGGCTTAGACTTGGAACCCCAGACGTGAACGGGACGGCCACGGCCTCTACCCCTATTCCAGCTGGGGCCCCCGGAGGCCGGGAAGCCCGCACCCCTGCCGGCTCTGGCTCCCCGAAAGGACGGAGTAAACGAGGCCGTCCCCCGAAAGGAACGGCGAAATTTCTTGCGCAGAGGCAGCTTGCCTCCCTTGGCAACAGAATCCAGCTTCACACCAAAAAGCCTCAAACCCTGAAAGGGAAGAGCCGTAAGCGATCTTTTAGAATTAAAGTCAGTCGTCCACTGTCTCAGCCACACTGAACGACGAATAGCCACCAGCAGAGCCGTAGCCCTGCCACACATCAACATTGCATCCTCCTGAGCGGCCAGGATAAACGACAAAAAGGATTCACAACGCTTAAGAGCCAGAGACTCCTCACAGGTAGGATCAAGGTCCACACCTAAATCCCTGACCATGGACCTAACCGCCAAAGACAAAAAGGCGGAAGCACAAACAGGCCTCAAAACCGAACCCGCACAGACAAAGCCACGCCGGGCCAGCTGATCAATCCGGCGATCCTCGCCATCCTTGAGAGAAGTAGCGTCAGGGAAGAGAACAGCCGCTGAATTAGACAGCCCCAAAACCGGAGCATCCACCTCGGGGGAAACAGACCACCGCTTCAACAAATCCATTGGAAAAGGATACTGCTTGTCCCAACTAGACGGGACCCCGACAAGCCGCGTAGGCTGCTCCCACTGCTTAAGGACCACGTCCTCAAAATGCTGCTGACTGGGAAACTCCAAGCGCTGCTTGGAACCCCCAAAAAGCTGACCCTTAGGCCGAGGAGTAACTTCCGGCGGATCCAAATCCAAAACCTCAAACATTTGAGCCAGAATAGTGGGCGTATCAAGAGGGGGCCCCTCTAACAAGTCCCCCTCAGCGCTAGACAACTGCTGAACCTCTGAATCCTCCGTCTCCTCAATAAGCTCCCCCTCTTCGAGGGGACGATCCGACCAATCCAGTACCTCAACTTCCTCATCGGAGTCCTGCGGAGGCGGAGACAGATGTTTTCGCTTGGCAGGAACCTTCTGAGCGACCATAGCGGAAAACATTTTCTCGAGGCTGGCCAACCGGGCACCTACCTCAGATTGCGAATCACCCCCAACGACCACGTCGCACGGGGTCCGGAACAGGCGAGGAGGGGAGGGAGAAGGCGCGGTAGAAGAAGTCCCAGGCACCGAGGTGTCGGACTTGCGCTCAATGTTCCGCTGCGCACATGGAATACAAACGATCACATCATCCCCTGGGAGCGGAGTCCCACATTCCCCACACAGCCTGGACTGCCCCGAAGGACTAGTTCCGGTATCTCTGGTAGCCTCCATATTGGTGAATTTATGGTATTCGCAGCCCCCAGGGATTTACGCCATAAGCGACCCGGGATGCCCCTCTGGGGTTTTAATAGGGATAAATATATCTGTATAAGTTTATATATACATGTATATACATATATGTGAATATAATTATTAATTGTAATAGCCCTGGGCAATTTGCAAAGGGACTACAAGTAAACCCCCAACCAGCCAGATATATAAGACCGGGAGAGCCCTGAATGATGGAGTCCCGGATTTGAACTGAAAAATACAAGAAAACATACAATCACCATAGCACACAGGTTTTCACAAGTAAATAGAAGAAACTACCAGCCAATACGCCCAAGGCCAGGCTGGAGCCCCTGCCATCACCCCCAGCGATAGGGGGGGGAGGGGGGTAGGGGGGAGGACAGGAGGAAGAGGGGCGCAGACTCAATACCGGCCATAAGACCGGCAACCATAAAAAAACACACATAGCTGCCCCCCCTCACATGAGCGCTCCTGCTACGGAACGCTCAAGCAGCTTACACACAAGCCATGTGCCAGCCCCATCCTACCTGATCCCCCGCCACGAGATGCACCTGGCGCGGAAACGACAGAGCGACGAGGGGCGGAGCCATCGGCGCGCGGGACCGCTGTAGCCCCGCCCCCCCTACCGCGTCATACACAGCGTGGGCCGCGCCCCTCCAAGACCGCGCGAGCCACGGGCGCCACATAGAATGGCGCCCGCAGAAGCCGTCGGGCGGACCGGCGGTCGCATGCCGCCCGGTCTCGCCCGCCAATACAGCGAACAGTGGGCGCCCAAACTCCCGGCGCCCCGCACACAGGCGGGCCGGCGGCGCAGCGCGCCGCCTGGCCCCGCCCACCGGTAAAACCACACAGGTCTGCGAGAAGGCAGACAGGCGCCCCGGAGATCCATCCGGAATGGCGGCCACCACAACCGACCGGGCAGCGGGCCGGCGGGAACCCCCGCCCGACCCGTCCCCCCGGTATAAGGACACAGGGGAAAAAGGGGGCCCCCAAACCGGAAGGGAGTCCCCCTGAAAAGGACGGGCCCATATTGTACAAACCACCCGTCCCAGTCAAAACACGCACACACACACACAACATACACCCACATCTAAGGATAATAGGACCTGACACTAAGGGGAATAAAAGGGCTGGGGCATCCCACGTCCGGCTCACCACACCGGATCACCACTATGCCCCATAATATGGGGTCGAGTGGAGGAGCTAATCTCCTAGGCACCTAACGTGCCATCTACCCTTGCCCAGCCTACAGCCTAAGCTGGGAGGCTACCATTAAACAAGGGGATAAAAGACACAAGAGCCGGGCAGAAATAGACCATGGGGGGGGGGCCGGGGTGATACCCCGGCTACCTGCAAGCAGGAGACTTCTCTCTTCTGTCTTGTCGCCACGTTGCAGAGAAGAACACTGGGGAATTGTTAGGAGATACCAGGTATGTATAGACCGGGAGGGGCTTGCTTTTTTGGACTTCTCTGCAAAGCAGCGCCACCTAGCGGTGAATACCCATGATTAATGAATTAATGTCTGAAGTGGGGTGTGTGACATACTTATAATACCCATTTTACAGGTGAGTAATCACAAAATGGTATTTTTCAAACTTCCCAGGTCCCCCCTTGCTCTAGCCAGGGTGGTGTCCTTTCGGGGAATACGGTCGGATTTCGGTCAACACAGGGTGTTGCTCACTCAGTCCAAGGTCTGTCTGATTCAGGAGTTGGTTTGGATCCTTCTTTCCAATCCTCGGGCGTCTGTTCTGGAGCTGAGAGCCTTCCGTCTGGTTCTTGCTCTTTTGTACCATCATGGTCTGGGCCTTCTGGTTCAGCTACGCTCGGACAGTCAAGCAGCGGTTGCTTACTTCAATCATCAGGGAGGGACTTCCAGTCTGGGTGCTCTCAGAGTGGAGTCCCTGATCCTGACCTGGGCGAAGACACATGTTCCTTGTCTCTCCGCAGTCTGCAGTCCGCTCCGGTGGGGGACACCGGAGGTGGTCCTGTTTTCCTTTCGTCACAATTGCAGGCTCCCGATCTTTGTGTCACCCTCCCAGGATCCTCTGGCTCGGGCGGCGGAAGCCATATCTCTGAGCTGGGGGAACCCGGGTTTTTTCTACCTGTTTCCTCCGATACTCATGCTAGTCTGAGTGGTACGGAAGCTGGTTCTGGAAAGGGTGTCCACCATTCTCATGGCCCCAAGGACCAAGACGAGTGTGGTGCGCAGACATCGTTTGGCTGACAGTGAATCAGCTCGTTCTGCCTATTCGGCCCGATCTGCTCACTCAGGGTCAGCTGTGTTACCCCAATTTACCAACGCTGGCTTTGATGGCTTGGCTGCTGAAACCTCCATCTTGAAGGAGGAGGGTCTTCCTGACTCGGTAGTTAAGACTCTATAGACTCTCTACTATAGGACTTGGAAAGCCTATATCACGTGAGATTAGATCTTTGCCTTGTAGGGTCTTTTCGCTTTCTAGGATTCTGGAGTTTTTGCAATCAGGGATGGACTCTGGTCTTCAGCTGAGTACTTTGAAAGGGCAAGTTTCTGCCTTATCTATCTTTTTTCAGAAGCGTTTTGCGCTTCATCCTTTAGTTAAAACTTTTTTCCAGGGGGTGGCGCATGTGCGGCCTCCCAGGAAACCATTACTCCCTGTTTGGGACTTGAACTTGGTTCTCTCTGCTCTTCAGGCTCCTCCCTTTGAGCCTTTGCAAGATATTGCTTTGTCTACCTTGACTCAGAAGATTGTCTTCTTGGTAGCTATCACTTCGGTTCGGCGTGTCTCAGAGTTGGCGGCCTTGTCTATTCAGGCGCCCTACTTTGAGAGGCATCAGGACAAGGTGGTCTTTCGGTTCAAACTGGACTTTCTTCCTAAGGTTGTTTCTGCTTTTCATTTGAATCAGATATTGTTCTTCCCTCCTTGTGTCCTAAGCCTAAGAATGACAAGCAGAGGGTTTTGCATTGTTTGGATGTAGTACGCTGTGTTAAGTATTATTTGATTATTACTTCTCCTTTTTGTAAAACTGATGCCTTTTTTTGTTGTGCCCTGTGGGCCTAGGAAGGGTTTGGCGCCGGCCAAATCTTCCATTAGCAAATGGATACGTCAGGCCGTTACTGCGGCCTATTCTGCTAAGGGGAAAGTCCCCCCTTTCCGTAACACTGCTCATTCTACTCGCGCCGTTGGAGCGTCTTGGGCTTTTCAGCACCAAGCTTCTGTTGAACAAGTTTGTAAGGCCGCTACTTGGTCTTCTGTTCATACTTTTTCTAAGTTTTACAAGGTTGATGTGCGGGCCTCAGCGGATGCTGTGTTTGGCCGCAAAGTTCTGCAGACTGCAGTCATTTAGGTTATGCTTCACTTTGCCTTCGGATACCCATCCCTTGTGGACACTGCTTTTGGATGTCCCGATTGTAAGAGTTAAAGGGGAAGCGGGGTGTGTGGCACACGGAGAATAATACCATTTTGTGAGTACTCACCTGAAAAATGGATATTGTCAGTGTGCCACACACCCCGCTTCACCCGCCCTTTTCGGTATCCCGGTTCCTTTATATGGTGAAGCTTTTTCTTTATTTTGAGGTTACCATTGGATTTCCTGGTACCTTGTCTTTCTGCTTTTTAAATCACTGGTGTTAAGTGGGAGGTCCCAGGTATATATACCTGGCGGTGGAGTAACCCGATCGTAAGAATTAAAGGGGAAGCGGGGTGTGTGGCACACTGACAATATCCATTCTTCAGGTGAGTACTCACAAAATGGTATTTTTAGAATGGTAAAGAGCGCTTTGTTTAAACAAAGTTTTTTACATAGCACATATATACTGGATCTTGTCCTGCATCTTAAAGCAGACCAAAAGTCAAAAAAGAAAGTTTAGTAAATTTCTCTCCCTAAAACCCTCCTGGCAAAAACTATTTGAGAGGGCTTAACTCCATGCAGATGTTCTGGAGTAACAGGCCAGTTCTTTGCTGCAGAGAGTGGCCATCTTGTCATACATAAGCATGAGGGAGAGCTATGTCACCAGCCACCCACACCAAACAGAGATAAATACCTCAGAAACACTGGCAGCTTGTGTATTATATTATATAAACACACACTGAATAACCAGCTGCTACAGGGATTTTGTGTGTGTGTGAGCATGTGAGGGGAGAGTTGCAACAATGTTTCTTTATCACTGTCCACTGCTGACTCTGGATTTACCACACTCCCATTCACATTCACATTCATTGTAAACATTATGTATCTTCTAAAAACATACATTTCTTTCAGCTGTTCAACACAGCTTTCTAATAGAAATAAATGAGGAATGCACTGATATGTGAGGCAATGTTTACTGCGGGATTGGTTTTTTCAGGAGCTGGATTCATGTATGTGGCAAGATGGCTGCTGCCATGCAGTTATTCCTGGGTGCTTCTTACCATATATTTTTACTGTGGATTGTAAAAATGTATTTGCTTGTCTTTTTTATGACTGTCCTTGTTTTTTATCCAGCTGATAAACTTGCTTCCCTGAAGGAACCTGAGTGGAACAATTTTCTGACACAGCTCTGCAGCATGCTAGACTCTCCTGAGAAAGCGTCACCACGGGCAAAGCTAAACTTGCTCTGCTATCTATGCACAGTGACGGGACACAAAGAGGTGGCCACTAGGATGATGAACTCCCAGATTGTGAGTATAAAATATACTTTACTTGTAGGCTATCATTCTGAATAACCTTAGCAGTGGTAGGATTGGCTTAAAAAGCAATATCATTATTATAAAGACTAAGGTCTTGGTTCAATAAGAGTTGCAGAAAATTCTCATGGTAGTAAAAAATTCACTTTATGAGAAAAAAAGCATTTCACAGTTGCTGAATCACCAGCTAGTAAAAGAATGAAAACCAATGTTCGTTTTTACTCCTAAGAAAAGTAGTGAACGTTTTACCCCTTTTTACGAATTAATTTTTTACTACCATAAGAATTTTGTTAAACTCTTATTGAATCAAGGCCGAAGTCTAATGTAAGTCAACACTGGAGTACTGAATCTGGAGTCCTTATGGGTAGGGAATATGTTAACATTTTTGATGTTCATCTTCTGTAACTTTGGTTATGTGGTTTAAACAAAATTATTTTTTTTTTTTATAGGATTCTTGTTATCTGCACTACTGCAAAAAATTGTACACTATAGTAAATCCTTTACCATAGTACCTGTAGGTCACACAATAACATTTTGGGATAGATTTGGCACCACTTTTAGGTAAACATTCAAATAGTAGAATGATTGGTGTCCAATGGATTTGAGATCTTTGTAAATTGCATCATAAACATTTAGAATTTTAGATCTACGCATGGTGTTACCACACACTATTGCAACAAACAAAGAAAATTTGACTTAATGCCCTGGGTTTATTTAAAGCTATGTAAACCCACCAGTGGCCTGTCTGGAATCTAAAAGATTTCAGGGCTGGCTGCTGGCTTTTTTCTGAATCAGGATGCCCTGCTGTGTGAAACCCCTCAGTTTGCCCTTACAAACTCAGCTTCCCAAGCCGCATGTGTGGGCTCTAGTCCAGTGAGAGCCATCTGCTGTGATTACCTCATTCGGCAGGCGGTTCTCATTGTTTTCATTGGGGATGCGCTGCTGCATCCCCGGCCTTGTGCGCATGTCGGTGGAGCGTGGAAAGATGAGTTTTTATGGGCGAACTGAAGGGTTTCACACAGTGGTGCATCACGATTTGGGATAGTCAAATCCAGGGTTTTGTTCGGCTTTAAGACCAGTTACTCCTAGATCCTTTGTAACAAGGGTTTAATCATTTGCATCGGAGCTGGTGGATTTGCTTTTTGAGGCAGTGATTAATGTAGGAATGTATTTAGAACTTGCCTTCCTAGTAGAGGCCTGGAATATGCACAGCCCCCTGAGATACACAGATTTATTACGTAAAGATGTATCCTGTAAAGGTGTAGCTTGGATCAAAGGAGTTCACCTGGACTTGGGTGAAAACTCACACTGATAGAATAAGCGACAGTCCATGCTGGGCACCCCATCCCTAGATGGGAGCAATGCATTACAGCAGCGCTTCGGAGCTGCCGTCCTCATTGTGACTGACTCAATGCATGGGGGATCTGGCTGACTGAGCAACAGTCCCAAATATCTGAATGTTAATGTGATCACCTTACTGACATGCCTAAAGCTCTAAGAAAAGACTCACGGTTACCAGAACATGGCCTCCTACAATGGCTGGAAAAAAACCCAAAGCTGTTGATCAGGTTATGTTTAATATACCCCTTTGTAGGCCCTTCTTGTATATATGAACAGTAAAAGATACGCAAGAACGGGCTTTGCAGCGGGCTTAATGCTTTTCGAGCTGCCGCCTTGTCAGCCAATCAGTGCAGCAAGTTTTTTTTTTTTTTTTTCGTCCGGACCTTCACTTTAAACAAGCTGAGGTCTATGTCTGTAAAATGTGGAAATGATCATACCAGCCCAGATCAAACCCCACTCGAAAACCAGAGTGTCAGCTGCAGGTCAGACTATGTTGAAAGCTGTGTTCTCTAAATTCTTGTGAAAGCACAAACAATAGATTTGATTTATGTTTAAAACTGTGATATATGTACATTTGTATAGTATAAATTCTCTTTTAAAAATTGAATTTAAATGTAACTAGTACTTCTTATTGGTTTATACAAACATTGGTTTTATGTCTGTTTCTGCCAGATACTGGAGATAAAATGCTTTGGTAACCGAGCTGGGTGACCGCTAAAGATGGAGCAGTAAAATACAGCTACAGTATAACACTAACTCCCAACTAAGCCATCCACTATTGCTGCACCACATCTATACATACATACTATACATAATCCGAAACAAGACAATTAGTGTAGAAACAATAGCATATATAACGATCGGCTTGCTGATTACATTTTTATTGCAGTATTTTTAGAGGTTTGTATGTTGAGGTTAATAAATAAATTGGTGCTATTATTTATATGTTGATTTATCTTGCTTTTGATCATGTTCAACACCATGCAGTGCAGCAATAATAGATGGCTTATTTGGTATTTTTAAGCAAAATACTTGATCTGTTTCTATTATCACCATATTAGTCTTTGACTTTATAATCACAAATATATATTTTAATTGTGCTATAAATACCTAAAATTAAAGGGAAGACATATATACAGGATATACAATATATTTGCTTATTTGTATTTTATATTTCTTTTTTTATGTCAGTTTCCATCTCTGATTCAGCAGTTAAGAGGAGCACCAAACTGGGATATGTAAGTGAAGCGTTATACTGTTTTCTTTCACTGGCATAACGTATTCCTTTATGAGATGAACATGATCATTCATCTATGAATGACTACGGGCAAAAAAACATAACATAGCGCCAGCATGTGTTTGGCTGCTTAGACTAGAAATTCAGAACTCTAAGCCTGCACAGCCCGTTGCCTAATATGCGACTTACCAGATCTTGGATCCCAGTGCCACTAACTGTGCTGCTGGCAACAGGTTCAGTCGGTGCTAAGTCTTTACATTTGAAGTTTGAACACTGTACATTTATGTAATTAGCATTCTTCAGTGTTTAGTTTTAGACAGTTGAGCATCCCCAGTTTCTGAGCCACTGCTGGTAGTGCAGTAAGACTATGAGGAGTCTGTTTAGGTAACTGTTGTTTGAAGGCTGGCATTTCGGTCGCCAGCTTATTCTATTCTGTTACATTTGTTAATAACCCAGACTCCAGGTAGACTTATAGTTATTTGAATGCTAAATAAAAAATAAAGGATGTGGCTTACTGAGCAACAATCGCAACTACCTGACTGCTGGTGACCACCAGACAAAGGTGATAGATGTTTTTTCCACGAATTCAAAGGAACGGAGCTGTTGATGGCCATGTTTCGTCTACCCTGTGAAGGCCTTTGTCATATTTATGGACTTTCTAAACGGACACCAACCAACATAGCACAAGGATTCCTCTCAGGCCAATTGTCAACAGCATCAACTGTGACATACAAAGTGACAAATTACTTACCCAACACTCTAGCCTTATTGGCTGGAAAATCACATCCAAGAATTTACAATTAAAATTCAGGGCTTGGTACTGAGCACAGAGGAAACACCTGTATCCTATGATGTACCATACCTTTTCACAAGCATGTCAATCACAATAAATGGTACTGAAGTCCAGTGCCTCTGCATTCAGACACTAAATAGTAATATGCTGACTTTTAATTAAGCTAAAGCTTTTAATTAAACTGGACCTTCACCATGATTTATTGTAAAGCCCAAACCCTTAAATGATTCCCCAGCATCTAAAATTAATATATATTCTTAGTATACAGTACATCCTGCTCCAGATAGATTACTTACACTTGGGTTATCCTCCGCCAGATGGTGCTGCACTGCAGAGACATGTAAAACAGGCTCCTCCCGGCCCCTCAAATACCCGGGGACCTCCCACAAATCCCCAGATTTCTCTGCAGTGCCGACTGCGAAGACATGAAGTATCACTCTCTCGCAGGCGAGCGGGGCTATCAAAGCCTGCGGCCCTGTTGGACTACTCCCACCCGTCCTCCTCGTATTGTGCCTCCCAGCCTGGGCTGCGCTGGTCGGGTGAAGGTAGGCAGCACCATGCGTGCTTATGGAGCCATGCTCCACCGCAGTCCCCCACCAAAGGGTATGCGGTTTAGGCTGATGGTGAGCCTCTAGGGGATGCCCCCCCCACATCGTTGCCCATGCCCCGTGTAGCGGTGGGCCCTGTACAAAGGGTCGCCATCCTCCCTCGTTCCCCCCGTAGCTCGGGGGGGAAAGAAAGGGGGGGGGTCTGTGTGTGTTTGGTCCCAGTGTATTGTGATTACACGCTTACGGCCTTAGTAATGTCCTGGACTTGTATACGTGGTGTCAGACGCTGATTTGCCTTTTTTACTCGTGTAACTGTCGCCTCAGACGCTGCGGTGTCATCCTTGGCAAGTCATCTATTCTAAGTGTGTCATACACTTCGCTCCTCATGACAACATTGACGGCTGTCCTAGAGCTTCGCGCTCTTCGGGGGGGCGGGGACCTGGCTTGACGCGCTCCGCATCTGGCCCGCCCTTCAAGATTCGCTTGGCGCCAGTTTGAGGTCCCTCTCCTTTCGTTGGTCTGTAAGTGCCCTCGCGGGCGATTTTTATGCTCCTTGCTTACTGTGACATGGTTCTGACACCCCTCATTCTCATTGTCTTTCAGACGGTTGAATCCAGTGGCTTCTCCCGGCCCAGCATAATTGCCAGTTGGGCCTAGTATAATTACTCCCACTTCCCTGCGGTTCATTGGGGCATCCAGGGTAGCTTCAGCGTCAATCCCTACTGGCCTATTGTGCCTATTAATCACCATATGGAGGCATCCCAGGATATTGTGACCGGGACTTCGGGACAAGCACGGCTGTGTGTAGCTTGTGGGGTCTCACCTATCAGCGGTGACAATGCACGGGTCTGTGTTCCTTGTGCACAGCAGGCCCTAATGGTACTTCCCGCCACCCCGGTGGCTGGGCCTGCACCTCGCCTCACTTCACCTACTCCCCCAAGCCTGAGTCTAACCCCCAATACAAGCAGGGATTCTCATCCTGATGTGGCTGCTAGACTGGCCAGTGTTGAAAAATTGCTTGCTAACACCTTAGCGCGTAAGACCACCGCAAAAAAGCGGCACTTAACCCCTGAAGAGGCTGATGAGTTGTTGCCTCTATATGGCTATACTCCCTCGGACGAAGGGGAGCTGTTCTCTGACTCAGGGTCATCTGACGAGAAGTCAAGGGGTCATGACGATTCTGGCTCTGATCACTGGACCCCAGATGATACTGACAAACTGCTGGTTCAGATTTTTGAGGTTTTGTCCATCTCTCCCCCTGCCGCGGCTCCCAGGCAAAGGGCTGAGCTATTTCATACTGCTAAGGCTCGATTGGAATTTCCTGAGCAAACCCATTTCAATAACCTCGTGTTTAAGGAGTGGGAACATCCCAGTAGACTTCCCGGGATTCCTAAGAGTTTGGACAGGAAGTATCCTTTTCCTGCTGATATGGTCAAGTGCTGGTCATCGCCCCCCCGAGGTCGATGCTCCTATTCTGGGGCTGTCTAACACCTCTATTATGCACTCTCCCGACACTACTACGCTGCAGGACTCGCATTGACCAATTGGCATGCCATGCCTTTGCATTTGGGGGGGCGGCGTTGCGCCCGGTCTGCGCCTTGGCCATTACTTCGGTGGCGCTCAGGGCCATGGTCAGGAATGCACTTGATGGTCCAGATGAATTGCCACCTGATACGATTAATGCACTGTCTAACTGTGATGTGTTTGTGAACTTTATCCTGTCTGCATCGGATGATGCTATTAGGATGTGTGGCAGATCTTCCGCCTTGGCGGTAGCTATACGCCGCGCGGTATGGCTGCGCCAGTGGGCTGCTGACAATGCTGCTAAGAAAGCCCTCGCTGGGCTTCCATTTAAGGGGCTACGCCTGTTTGGGGACCACCTAGACCTCTTTGTTAAAGGAGGTAAGTTACCCGAGCGCAGGCGGCAGTCCCGGCCCTTTCGGAGCCAGGGCCCCCTTTCAGTCCCCTACCGAGGCGCTAAGCAGGGGAAAGGGGTGTCCTTCACGGGGGCTTGCGCAGATTCATGGCATAGGACCAGAGGACGACGTCCTGGCTCCTCCTGGGGGTCCAAACCCAAAGCCCCTCCCAAGACCCCTCAGGCATGATGGGGCGCCCTCGCCCGTCGGGGTGGGGGGACGGCTACAGCACTTCGCGCACGTCTGGAGGCGCCAAGTCTCAGACCGGTGGATTCAGGAGGTAGTGTCCTCAAGATAGAGTTTGCTGTACGGCCCCCCACAAAATTCATCAGGTCCCGGGTCTCCCAGGACCCTGTATCAGCTCAGGTCTTGATGCAGGCCGTGCAAGGACTGCTAGATCTGGCGGTCATTTGCAGGGTCCCTTTAAGAGAATTGGGCAAGGGGTTCTAGTCCAACCTTTTCACGGTGCCCAAAAAAGATGGTTCAGTCAGGCCCATTCTGGATTTAAAGATCCTCAACAAGTTTGTCAAGAACAGGTGCTTTCGCATGGAAACTCTGCGCTCGGCCATCGGCTCTCTGCGCCCAGGGGATTTTATTCGTCTATGGACATCAAAGATGCTTACCTTCACATCCCTGTTTTCCCGGGACATCAAAGATGTTGAAAGATCAACATTACCAATTTGTGGCCTTACCATTCGGCCTCACTTCAGCCCCCAGAGTGTTCACCAAGGTGCTGGCGGGGGTGATGTCTCTGATAAGGTCAGGGGGCATACGCGTGCTGCCCTACCTGGACGACATTCTCATCACATCGCGGTCCCTACAGCAGGCAGAGCTGGACACTCAGCTGGTGGTGTCCACCTTGGAGTCCTTCGGCTGGGTGATCAATCACCCCAAGTCCTCTCTGTACCCTTCGTCGGTGACCCCATTCCTGGGGATGATTCTGGATACGGTTCAGTCACAGATATTCCTTCCTCTACAGAAGGTGGAAGCTCTGACTGCGCAGGCGAGGTTCCTGCTCTCGTGCCCCCAGCCCTCCCTCCGGCAGGGAATGCAGCTGGTGGGCCTAATGGTGGCGAGCTTCGAGGCGGTGCCTTTTGCTCAGTTCCATTTGAGGCCTCTGCAGCTTCACCTTCTGTCAGTATGGGACAAGGACCCCATGTCCTTGGACGGGGTTTGTGTGCTTCCCCCCTTGGTCAGAGGGTCCCTCTCGTGGTGGCTGGACCACAAGAACTTGCTAAAGGGCAGGTCCTTTCTGGCACCCTCCTGGGAGACGGTCACCACGGATGCCAGTCTGTCAGGTTGGGGGGGATTCTGGAAGTCCCTGCCGTTCCAGGGGAGGTGGGGCCCTCAGGAGGCCCACTTACCCATCAACATTCTGGAACTACGGGCAATCAGGTTGGTACTGGAGCAGTTAACTGATCACCTGCAGGGAATGTCTGTGCAGGTGCGCTCAGACAACAGGACGGCGGTTGCCTACATCAACCATCAGGGAGGTGCCCTCCAGGAAGTGTCGCGGATTCTGACATGGGCGGAGGCCAATGTTAAATGCATTTCGGCTGTGTATATCCCGGGGGCAGAGAATCTACTGGTAGACTCTCTGAGCAGGGGGACTTCCCATCAGGGGGAGTGGTCCCTCTGCAACAGAGTATTCCAGTACCTGTGTCACCGTTTGGGTCTACCGGATGTGGATCTGTTCGCATCCCGTCACAATCACAAGCTCCCGGCCTTTGTCTCCCTGTCTCAGGATCCTCTGGTCTTGGCCACGGATGCTCTGTCAATGTCATGGAAGGAATTTCGGCTCCTGTATGTCTTTCCTCCGTTCCCCCTGTTGGGCAGGGTCCTTCGCAAGATTGCTCTGGAAGGGGTGCCAGTGATTCTGGCAAGAAGAGTGTGGTTTGCAGACGTGGTGCAAATGGCAGTAGACCAGTACGTCCTGCCGGGGGCGCCAGATCTGCTCACTCAGGGCTCCTTACGCCATCCCAATTTACAAACTCTGGCTTTGATGGCCTGGCTGCTGAAACCTCCATCTTGATTGAGAAAGGCTTGTCTGCCTCGGTGGTGGATACCATGGTGCAGGCTAGGAAGAAAACTTCTTCTGCCATCTATTATAGGGTATGGCGTACCTACATTGATTGGTGTGAGTCTAGCTCTCCCCTGTAGGGAGTTCTTAGTCCCTAGGGTTCTGGAGTTTTTACAGCATGGTTTGGAGTTGGGTCTAAAACTCAGTAATCTGAAGGGTCAGGTTTCTGCCCTGTCTGTCTTCTTTCAGAAGTCTTTTGCTCAGCACCCCTTGGTTAAGACCTTCTTTCAGGGGGTCACTCATGTGCGTCCCCCACGTAAACCTATGGTCCCTGTTTGGGACCTTGGACTTGAACTTAGTTTTGTCTGCCTTGCAGGGTACTCCCTTTGAGCCTATTCAGGATGCTGCTCTGGCTGTACTTACCCTCAAGGTTGTCTTTCTGGTGGCTGTTACTTCAGTCAGGCGTGTGTCTAAGCTGGCGGCTCTGTCTATCCAGCCCCCATACTTTGAGAGACACCAGGATAAGCTGGTGTTCCGCTTTAAGCCAGACTTTCTGCCTAAGGTGGTGTCTGCTTTTCATTTGAACCAGGATATTGTTCTTCCTTCATTGTGTCCTAATCCTAGCAATGCTAAGGAAAGGGTTTTGCTTTCATTGGATGTGGTCAGGTGTCTGAAGTATTACCTGGTAGTCACTGCGGCTTTCAGGAAGACTGATGCTCTTTTTGTGGTCCCTTCTGGTCCTAGGAAGGGTTCTGGCTCTGCCAAGTCTACTATTAGCGAATGGATTCGTCAGGCTGTGATTCAGGCCTATTCCACTAAGGGGAAGATTCTTCCCTTTCGCCTTACTGCTCATTCTACTCGTGCTATTGGTGCCTCTTGGGCCTTCCAGCACCAGGCTTCTGTTGAACAAGTTTGCAAGGCCGCTACTTGGTCTTCTGTTCATACCTTTTCAAAGTTTTACAAGGTTGATATTGGGGCCTCAGCTGATGCTGTTTTTGGCCGCAAGGTTTTGCAGGCGGCAGTGGTTTAAACTGTCTGCTGTTACCTTTTGTTGGGGGATCCCACCCTACTTTATGGACACTGCTATTGGATGTCCCAAGTGTAAGTATTATATCTGGAGCAGGACGTACTGTATACTAAGAATAATACTCACCTGTAGAACTGGTATTATGAGTATACAGTACGTCCTGCTCCACCTCACCCTGGTTTTTGCATTATTCTGGATCCCCTGTATGGTGATTTTCATCATTTTTATAGTTACCAGTTTTTGGGTGGTTAAATTCTCCCGGCTTCTTGTTCACTGCTTTTCAATGCTGGGGATTTGTGGGAGGTCCCCGGGTATTTGAGGGGCCGGGAGGAGCCTGTTTTTGCATGTCTCTGCAGCGCCATCTGGCGAAGGATAACCCAAGTGTAAGTATTATATCTGGAGCAGGACGTACTGTATACTCATAATACCAATTCTACAGGTGAGTACTTCACAGAATTGTATTTTTAAGTTCTTAGTCACTTATTATTCTTTCCCCCACTGAGCTGCAACTCTGTTAAGGGCTTTAGGATACGGGTGCCGCCATCTTGACTCAGAAGCATCACACTTACTGAGGAGAGGAGAGTGGGATAAAGTACAGGGGGGCAGGTTATAGCTGTGCTTTGCTCAGACAGAGCAGAGCTGGGGTCAGGAAATGGTCAGCAGTCCCAGAATGCAGAGCAGTAAAGTCATAAGGCACTTCCTGTTTGCAGGCTGCCTGATGTTCCATGTGCCGCCATCTTGGATGTTTAAAGGCTCATAACATGCAGTAGATGCAGGTAGGATGATTTTTAATGTGGACAATCTGCATGTACAGGGTGTGGGAAACATATAAGATAGACTCTTATTCAGAGTGAAGGACCGCTTTAAGCTAAAATCTCTCTATTATGGCACCTGGAGTAAGGCTGTAGTCGCAAATCAGGCAGTAACGCCTTTGGTAGAGAGACCACTTAAAGTGATTTTTCATACAAAAGGTTAAACCGGACCTTCACCATGATTTTTTGAAAAGCCCAAACCCTTAAAAAACTATTCCCCAGCATCTAAAATTAATATATAATAAGTTTTTAGTTACTTGCTTATTATTCTTTCCCCCACTGGGCTGCAACTCTGTTCAGGACTTTAGGATACGGGCGCCGCCATCTTGAATCAGAAGCATCACACTTACTGAGATGAGGAGAGTGGGATAAAGTACAGGGGAGCGGGTTATAGCTGTGCTTTGCTCAGACAGAGCAGAGCTGAGGTCAGGAAAAGGTCAGCAGTCCCAGAATGCAGAGCAGCACAGTCAGGAGGCGCTTCCTGTTTGCAGGCTGCCTGATGTTCCATGAGCCACCATCTTGGATGTTTAAAGGCTCATAACATGCAGTAGATGCAGGTAGGATGATTTTTAATGTGAGCAATCTGTATGTACAGGGTGTGGGAAACATATAATATAGGCTCTTATTCAGAGTGAAGAACCTTTTTAAGAAAATAAGCAGTATCTTCCATTGCCAATCATTCCTTCAGTGCTGTGCCTTTTCTCAGCTAGGTGCCTTGAATGAGAAAATTTACTTCCTCACCTGCCCTTCCAACCCTACCTTGCCGATGTATGCCACAAATGCTAGCTTGAGGAACTAGTCCAGACCACGATACCTCTCTTTATAGATGTCTCTCAGAGCCATTCAAGCACTACTAAAAACACAGCCAGGGTGTTGAGAATGTCTGAAGCGAGAGGCACTTACAGACCCCACCCATAATGCTGAGTGTTATGCTGGTATTATGCAGCATTACAGTGCCAAGGGCCACGCCCGCATGCTTTAGAAGAGAAATCCTAAGGTAAAATTGTAAACATTAATATTGCAACCATTTCTTCTTCAATTTAAAAACGGAAAGCATTAGCCCGACACAATGGTATAACAAATGCTTTTGCATGTTATGCCCTCCCGTGAGCCCCGGTATTTCTACCTGCTCCTTATTCCCCTGGCTATACCAAGTTCTGCATTTGGCTGCTAGGTGGTTGGTTGAACAAGTAAACAGGGTTCCTCTTCCCCTCACACACAGACCGACATTCTGTTTGTCCTATTTAATAATACAGTATAATTAAGAGGTCTCCATCAAACACAGTACAGCCAGTCGAGGACTACTGATTCACTCCAGGAGCTGGAATGGAGGGATTTTAACATCCCATTAAAAGCTAGGCTTTACTATTTAGTGGCTGATTGCGGAGTTGCTGGACTTCCTATGATTTGCTACAAATTTTATTGGCGTGCAGCTGCCTGCCTTGGGACTTTGGTAGCAATTAAAACTGTTACTACAGTATTGGGTACATTATAATATCAGGACAACCCCCTTGGAAGCAGAATGGCGCTTTATCTAGATGAGCTTTGTTCCTTGCTGGACCCATACCTCAATACCACCTAAGTGAAAAGGAAGGCTTTAAACCGGACCAACAGTCTTTCACATTTGGAAAACAAACTCCCCGAAACTCATTTGCCCCATTTGCATTTTTGCATTCATGATACTGAATTATTGGCGGCACTTACATTTGGTCCTGCGCCCACTCAAAGCTGAAACGCCTCCTCACAGATTTTCTCCTGTAACAGTTATTTTGGAGCTTACTTTCTCATCATTCTAGCTGTGCTGCTGCCTGAATTTAACTGACATAACCCAAAATGCACAGCGGCAGGATACTTCCTCTTTGCAGGTGGCTTTAGGCTCCATAAAATGTCATTTTATTTTTAAAATAGACTACAGCAGGAGTTACAAAACGGTAAAATAATTTTTTTGTGCAGCAATCTGAATTTCCCTGGGAAAGGATGCATATTAGCATCTTGTAATGGTGTTGTTCCAGTCAAACCACTTTCATAGGAATTCCTAGTGACTAGTTTAAATATTAGAATGACATATGGGTTAAATTTTCCAAACAAGAGGTACAAGTTTTCCTTCAACACATCAACATCAAAGACCGCAACATCAGACCTGCATGGGAAACCACACACTGGTATTTTCTGGACTGTTTGCTAGCAGTCAGAATGTGTGGAATAGAAAAGGGGGAGGGATATGCACAGCCAATGAAAAATTATGAATAAGGGTGCGAGCCCTGGGATAAATTGTACAACTATTATAGAGAGCTAGTGAGACTCTGGAGCTGTCCTAGTTAAAAGTTAAAAGGTATAATGTTTATTAATTCAAGAATAAGATTGCCTAGTGCAAAATGGATACATGTATTACAAGACAAAACCTACATGAATGACAAAAAACATATAACAATGACTGGGATGGGGTAGGGGGGAAGAAGGGGGGCTATTTACAGTATTAGGATAATAAATAAATGAATATTATCTTGCATTTTGCCGCTTGTGTTGCATTCTGGGCACCATTACATTTTTACATATGCAATATTGATCCATGTAATATTCATTTATTTGAATATGTCACTGTTATTGAATCAGATAGAAAGACAATGAAAGTCAATGGTAGTTTTTACTACAGTGTAAAAAAGGATAAAAAGTTCTATACTATTCTAAGTATGTCACACACCCCGCTTCAGATAGTCATTACACTTGGGTTATACCGACCTGTAGAGGGCGATCTTGCAGAGATGTCTTGAAAAAAAGGGAGCCCCTCCCGGTCCATAAATACCTGGGACCTCCCACTCACTCCACAGTCTTTCATCTCTGCAGACGGCGAGCAAGTCAGAAGATGGATGTCTCCTCCTTGCAGGTAGTCGGGGTAACTCCCGGCCCCCCTCTTTCGGTCTATTTCTACCTGGACCTACTGTTATCCCCCTTTTTAGTAAAGAGCCTCCCAGCCTAGGCTGCGGGTCATGGCAATGGTAGACGGCACCTTAAAGTGCTTTAGGAGCTATGCTCCACCGTGAGACCCCATACTAAGAGGTAGGCGGTATTCCGGGTTGGTGATCCTGGTTGGGATGCACTGTCCTTGCCCTTACACCTTTGGGGTGTTAACTCCCCCTTCCCCGGTCACCCATCGTTCCCTACTGCTGGGGGGGGGCACTTATCCCACCTTTTAGTTTAGTCCTTCTTTAGAGTGCATGCTTGTGTGCTGCGTTTTGCGTGTGTGTGGTGCGCGTGATTGATGCTTCCATGACCGGGCCGGCGGTTACTGTCAGTCTTCGGGGAGCTTCTTCCCCTCCGATGCTGCGGCCCGACACCTCCCCCCGTGCTGCTGCCGCTGCGGTCACTGGCCGGGAGCCGCCTGTTGTCAGAAGATAGGGGCGGGGTCGGGCGCAGCACGCAATCCGCGCCGGTCCGCCCCTCTTCATCCTGGCTGCCATGTCCCTCCGCCTCGTGCAGGACGCCATTCAGTAAGCGCCCAGTGGGCTCCAGTCTTCATTGCCTGTGCAGCTGCTTGTCAGCGCGATATTGATTTTTACATTCCTACTTATATGTATGTGTGCCTTGGCCCTTCTGTTATGTGCCCTGCATTGTGTGACATATGTGTGACAGTCCCCTTTTCTATTCCAGGCGGACCCTTGTTGGATCTTAAAGGGTCCTCCCGGTCCAGGGTCCCTGGTTTAATTTAAGAACTCCCTATAAATCCTCCCACTCGGGACACAGAAGGGGCATCCCGGGTCGCTTATACTGCGTAATTCCCTTGGGTATTGCGACTACCGATAAAATCACCATATGGAGGCTTCCCAGGATACCGGGCTCGGGCTCTCCTCGGGGCAACCCCGGCAGTGTTTGGGGTGTGGGGCATCCCTTACAGGGGATGATGTTTTCCTTTGCATACCATGTGCACAGCAGACTATTACGCGGCTGTCCGGATCCCATGCGTCTGGTTCTGCGGTGCCGGTCCCTTCTCCTACCCCTCCCCGCCTGATCCGTACCCCGTGTGATGTTGTCACGAGTGGGGAGCTGCAATCTGAGGTGTGTGCCAGATTGTCCTATCTTGAAAAATTATTTTCTAGCGCTGTTGCCAGAAAGGCCTCGGCTAAAAGAAAGCCACGCAGGCTTCTGATTTTGAGGAGTTTGATTCACTGGACTGGTCTGATTACCCCCCGCTAGAGGAAGGGGAGCTATTTGAGGAGTCGGATGGTTCTGACGATCAGCAGTTTGTTGGCACCGATGCCAAGCAGGGTCAGGGGGATTCTTTGGATACCCCTAAGGTCCTGGCTCATATGTTTGAGGTTCTGGCAATTTCTCCTCCTGAAGTGACTCTTCCGCAGAAGGGGGGAATTCTTTGAGGAGGTTAAGCCGCGCTTAGAATTCCCTAATCAAAGGCATTTCGATGGCATTATTCTTAAGGAATGGGAGAGGCCTACTCGGCTTCCGGGTGTCCCTCCGGGTTTGGATAAGAAATATCCCTTTCCGGTGGATGCGGTGAAGCGCTGGTCGTCCCCTCCTGAGGTGGACGCCCCTGTTTTGGGGTTGTCTAGCACCTCTGTTTTGCATTCTCCTGACTGTTCTACTCTCAAGGACGGTGAGGACAAACGCATTGACCAGATGGCTTGTCACGGTTTTGCCAGTGTCGGGTCGGCCTTGCGGCCTGTTTGTGCTTCGGCACTTTTAATAGTGGCTTCTAGGTTGGTTGTCAGGGACCTGTTGTCTACCTCCAGGCTTGACCCGGCTAGTGATGAGTTCACCGCCCTTAAGTGGTGCGAATTGTTTTTGTCATTTGTGCTAGCCACCCTGGATGACACCATGGTGATGTGTAGTAGAACTTCGGCGGTCGGTTTGGTTGCGCCAGTGGGCGGCGGATTTTGTGTCCAAAAAGCCACTTACGGCTCTTCCCTTGCTGGGCTTGCGGCTCTTTGGAGAAAAATTGGATTCGGTCGCAAAAGGAGGTAGGTTACCTCAGCGAAAGAAGCAACCTCGCCCTTTTCGGGGGGCGGCTTCCTTTACCCCTTCCTTTCATGGGGCCAGAGCTGGACGGGGATTGGCTGTCTTCTCCTCCAGAGGTGATTCCTGGAACAGGGGAAGAGGACGTGCCCGTCCAGGTCACAGCTGGGGCTCCAAGCCCAAAGCCGCTGCCAAGCCGGCTCAGCAATGAGGGGGCGCCCTCACCCTCGCGGGTGGGGGGACGGCTGCGACTCTTCTCCCAGGTCTGGGACCAGGAGGTCTCGGACAGATGGATTCCTTGAAGTGGTGTCTTCCGGTTACAAGCTGGAGTTCGAGATCCGGCCTCCTCCCAGATTCTTCAGGTCGCGGGTGCCCTTGGATCCTCTGGCCGCGCAGGGGCTCTGGGCGGCAGTAAAAGATCTCCTGGACATGGCTGTCATCTGCCCGGTGCCTCCCTCGGACCGGGGCCTGGGATACTATTCCAATCTGTTCACGGTGCCCAAGAAGGATGGCTCCGTTCGTCCCATCCTGGATCTGAAGTTTCTCAACAGGTTTATCCGTCCCGGGAAGTTCTGCATGGAAACTCTGTGCTCAGCCATAAATTCACTTCGTCAGGAGGACTTCATGACCTCTATAGACATCAAGGATGCTTATCTGCATGTTCCAATCTTCCCAGCACATCAGAGATTTCTCAGGTTTGTGGTGGAAGATCGGCATTTTCAGTTTGTGGCTCTTCCGTTTGGCCTTACCTCGGCTCCAAGGGTTTTCACCAAGGTGCTGGCGGGGGTGATGGCCCTTCTCAGAGCCCAGGGTATCCGCATCGTGCCTTATCTGGACGATCTTCTCATTATGGCATCCTCTCTCAGCCAGGCGGAGCTAGATATCAGGACTGTGGTAGCCACTCTGGAGAGATTCGGCTGGGTGATCAACTATCCCAAGTCCTTCCGCTCTCCGTCCAGGGTGGTGTCGTTCCTGGCAATGTCTATGGATACTTCTCAGTCCAGGGTGTTCCTCCCCCGGCCCAAGGTTCTTTTGATTCAGGAATTGACTCGGCTTCTTCTATCCATCCCTCGTCCGTCCATGACTGGTGGAATTGATGGTGGCTTCGTTCGAGGCGGTTCCCTTTGCCCAGTTTCACTCAAGGATGCTCCAGCTCCATCTCTTGGCGGCCTGGGACAGGTCTCCGCTGTCATTGGATCAGTCTTTTCTGATGTCCCCCCGGGTTCGGCATTCCCTTCTGTGGTGGCTAGAACCAAGCAATCTGATGAGGGGCAGATCCTTTCTGACCCCTTGTTGGGAGATGGTCACCACGGATGCCAGCCTGTCAGGTTGGGGGGGGGGGGGTATGGAAGGATCTTCAGTTTCAGGGACTGTGGGGGCCTCAGGAGGCTCACGATCCCATCAATGTTCTGGAGCTGAGAGCCATCAGGTTGGTTCTGGGTCACTTGACTCATCAGTTACAGGGTTTGCCGGTTCAAGTTCGGTCGGACAATCGGACGGCGGTCGCCTACATCAATCACCAGGGAGGGACTCGCAGCAGGCATGCCCTCAGGGAAGTGTCCTTGATCCTGGCTTGGGCAGAGAGCAATGTCCCATGCATCTCGGCGGTGTACATTCCGGGAGTGGAGAACACGGAGGCGGACTCCCTGAGCAGGTGCTCATCTCGCCGGGGGGAATAGTCTCTCAGCCCCAGGGTGTTTCGGTCGCTTTGCCACCGGTGGGGACAAGCTTCCGGCATTTGTGTCTCACGGGATCCACTGGCTCTGGCAGTGGATGCCATGTCTCTGAACTGGAGGGATCTGGGGTTTCTGTACCTGTTCCCTCCGTTTCCCAGGGTGGGCAAGGTGGTGCGCAAGCTGGCCCTAGAGGGTGCGTCAGCAATCTTGGTGGCTCCAAGATGGCCAAGACAGGTTTGGTTCGCAGACGTGGTAAGGTTGGCAGCAGATCAGTTAGATCTGCCTCTTCTGCCGGATCTGCTCACTCAGGGTCAACTGCTCTACCCCAATTTACCAACGCTGGCTTTGACGGCGTGGCTGCTGAAACGTCCATCTTGAAGGAGGAAGGTCTTTCTGATGCTGTCATTCTGACTCTGGTTAGGGCTAGAAAGAAGTCTTCCTCTGCCATCTACTATAGGATTTGGAGGTCTTATATTGATTGGTGTGAGGTCCGGGCCTTGCCTTGCAGGGTGTTTTCTATCCCTAGAGTTTTGGAATTTCTGCAACATGGTCTGGACCTGGGTTTGCAGCTTAGTACGCTGAAAGGGCACGTTTCTGCCCTGGCGGTTTTCTTTCAAAGGTCTTTTGCTTTTCATCCTCTGGTTAAGACCTTTTTCCAGGGGGTTACGCATGTGCGGCCTCCTAGGAAGCCTTTGCTCCCAGTTTGGGATTTGAATTTGGTTCTTTCTGCTTTTCAGGGTCCTCCTTTTGAACCTTTGCAGGATATTGCTCTTTCTACGCTTACTCAGAAGGTTGCGTTTTTGATTGCCATCACTCCCGTTCGGCGTGTATCGGAGTTGGCGGCTTTGTCCATTAAGGCCCCATATTTTGAGAGGCATCAGGACAAGGTTGTTTTCCGCTTCAAGCCAGATTTCCTTCCTAAGGTGGTTTCTGCCTTTCATCTTAATCTGGACATTGTTCTACCTTCCTTGTGTCCTAAGCCCAGCAAGGAGATGGTCTTGCATTCTCTGGATGTTGTGCGCTGTGTGAAGTACTATTTGGTGGCTACTTCTTCTTTTCGTAGGACTGACGCCCTTTTTTGTGGTGCCCTCCGGGCCTAGGAAAGTTTTTGCTCCCCCCAAAGTCTTCCATTAGTAAATGGATTCGCCAGCCATTGTTGGGGCCTATTCTGCCAAGGGGAAGTTCCCCCTTTTCGTGTTACTGCTCATTCTACTCGTGCCGTTGGGGCGTCATGGGCCTTCCAGCATCAGGCCTCTGTTGAGCAAGTTTGTAAGGCTGCTACTTGGTCTTCCGTTCACACTTTTTCCAAGTTTTACAAGGTTGATGTGCGGGCCTCAGCGGATGCTGTTTTTGGCCGAAAGGTTCTGCAAGCTGCAGTGGTTTGTGCATTATTGCCTTGTTTTGGACCCCCGCCCTTTATGGACACTGCTATTGGATGTCCCAAGTGTAATGACTATCTGAAGCGGGGTGTGTGACATACTTAGAATAATACAATTTTGTGATTACTCACCTGTAAAATGGGTATTATAAGGTAGTCACACACACCCCGCTTCATCCCGCCCTTTGGTATTCTGGATCCTTTCTATGGTGAACCTTTTTACTGTTACTGGTTATTTTGGCTCTTCCTGGTCCCTTTTCTGCTGTCTTAATACTGGGGAGTGAGTGGGAGGTCCCAGGTATTTATGGACCGGGAGGGGCTCCCTTTTTTTCATGACATCTCTGTAAGATTGCCCTCTACAGGTCGATATAACCCAAGTGTAATGACTATCTGAAGCGGGGTGTGTGACATACTTATAATACCCATTTTACAGGTGAGTAATCACAAAATGGTATTTTTCTTATTAGTAAAAAGGTTCCAATGACTTTCATTGTTTTCCTATCTGGTGATTCAGCAACAGTGACATTTTCATGCTTTTTTTCTCATGAATCACATTTTTTTCTACCCTCAGAAACCCTTACTGAAACAAGGCCATCTTTCGTGGATTGTTGTGCCTGGCTGTATTTTGTTACCCTTGTCACATGTTTGCTTTAACACTAAATATATAGTGATTTAAATGGATGAATACTAAAACTGGCAACTAACTGAAACATGACAATAATTTGTTATGTTTCAAGAATATTGTCTCCAGTTAGTAGTCCTTTGATTGATTTTACTGCATATGTTTTACTGCAATCTTTATAAATCTTGAGAATATTGTGCTGCTCCGTTGTTTCATAAGTAATTGGTGATGGCTATTTTAGCTTGATTGAAAAATGGCTGCATTTGCGTAAGTGCTACATTTTATGCTTGTCGATATTAATCACTAACTTGAATGTATCGTTTTCATTTTCCTAAAAAGTGCCCAACAAGACAGGTTTGCTCGGTGGTGCACTTGCTTAGCAGAAAATGCCCAGAGCATCCATTGTAAGCATGTTCTATAACCCTTTGTAATAACAATTCCTAATTTATGGCTGATTTGGCCAACATTTTATAAATAGCATTTGCATTCTAATGGGTTTTTATTATAATTAATTGCAGTAGGTTGCATCAGACACAATTAATATGCATGTGTAATACTGCACTCTAGTGGACTATGCCTGGAGCTGATGTGAAGACAGGATTTATGTAGAAAAAAAAAAGTCTTAAAGGAGCCACAGCACTCAACCCTGTTAGCTTGCAGGCCAGCCTATAATCTGTCTCTAAACTTGGTTAAAAACAGAGGACTCGGTCACACACATCTGCAGAAGTATGCTTAAGTTGCACCACTACGCCAAAGTGCCTCTGTGGGGTGCAGTCCTAACTCTAATCTCTGAGAGCCCATTTGGGACATACAGTGCAATAGATAAATTGGGAGCAGGCTTACCTGAGGTTGCCCTAAACCTCTCAAGTGCAAGCCATGGGGTGGAAGGGTCAAAGACCTTGCAATACAGCCTAGACCCCACACACCATGTGCTTGCACAAATTCAAAAGAAACAAAGGGGGGGGGGGGGGTGGCAGCCGCTCAGACCATTTTATAACTAACCTGGGAGGTGCACGTTAGCAGGGCAATTAGTATACAAAAGTCTTAAAGGAGCCACAGCGCTTGCAGTGTGACCGAGTCCTCTGTTTTTAACCAAGTTTAGAGACAGATTATAGGCAGGCCTGCAAGCTAACAGGGTTGAGTGCTGTGGCTCCTTTAAGACTTTTGTATACTAATTGCCCTGCTAACGTGCACCTCCCAGGTTAGTTATAAAATTGTCTGAGCGGCTGCCACCCCCCCCCCCCCCCTTTGTTTCTTTTGAATTTGTGCAAGCATATGGTGTGATTTAATGCAGAAGGCCTTGATAAGTATCAATTTATGGCTAAGATATATCTTCAATAAAGCAATTACTTTACAGCAATTACAGCTTTATGGCCAACAATTTTAAGATTGGAATTAGTGACGGCATATGCAGTTTAAGAATAAGAGTTTATGGTTAGAGCCAAATATAGGTTTTAAAGTTAGATTTAAAAACAGAACGAAACCCAGGATTTTGGCTATACAGGGTTCTGTTCTGTGTACCGATTTGGGATGCTCCACTGTGCGGAACCCCCTAGAAACCCTCCCAGAAAACTCACCTTTACCTGGTCCTACAGCGCATTAATCAGAGCCATTTGTAATGTACGGCAAATGGCTCTGTTTACATGCAGGGCTTCAGCAAAAGGAGTAAGCGGCACATCTCTTGCGGCATGTACACTCCCACCCCCAGCCTGTCTGAATGATTGTGCACAGAAGCACGCACAGAGCCCTAAAATGCGGAGGTGCGGCCACTACTGTTTACATCAGTGAGGGAGCCAGGAAGGTGGTGAGTGCTGCGGCTCCCTGGGAGTTTCACACAGTGGGGTTTCCTGACCTGGCATGGGCAGTCTTATATTCCAGGGATGCCACTAGGGTTTTGTTCTGCTTTAATATTTAAACCGGTCTGAAAACTCTGCAGCTGTAAAATTTGGCATTGTGTACTCTATTCCTGCCTGCTTCTATGTAATCATTCTCATTATGTTCAGCAGCAATACAGAAAAGCATAAATACTGCTTCTGTGCACTATGATATTCTAAGTGTGCCATACACTCCACTTCGATCTTCATGACATTTGGGTAATCTCCAGTAGAGGGCGAACTTCTGCAGAGATGAATATGCAAGAAAAGAATGCCCCTCCCGGTCCATATATACCTGGGACCTCCCACCAATTTCCCAGTTCCTTCTCTGCAGGGAAGGCGACAAGACAGAAGATGAAGACTTCTTTACTTACAGGTAATCCGGGCCCGCGCCCGGCCGTCTATTGTCCCTATTACTGCCAGGACCCTTTCTAAATTGCCCCTGTTTGAGCCTCCCAGCTTAGGCTGCGGGTCCTGGTAAAGGTAGGCAGCACCATATGGGTGCTGAAGGAGCACTGCTCTATCGTGAGACCTCACCATGGGGTAGGCGGTTATCCAGGTTTTTTGGTGATCCTGGTGTGGGATGCCCCGTCCCTCTAGGCTTATGGCCGGATTCTGGCAGTGTTCCCCCACCTCCTGGGTTCCTTATTCCCCTCCGGGGGGGGGGGGGGTTGCCTGGCCTGGTCGTGTTCGTTTTTCCTTCTCCCACATATCCCCCTGTGTGTGCGGTGTGTGATTCACTGTGAGTGTGTGTGTGTGGGACAGTGAGTGTTTTCACTTTTGGGCATGGCAGGGCTTCTCCCCCTCAGACTGTGGTGGGAAGGGGCCGGGCTCTTGGCGCGGTAGCCCCGCCCCCTTCTTTGGCGCGATTCTGTGGCTCGTTTCTAGGGGATCCGCGTTGCTGGGAGGGGGGTGTGGCGTGGCGAGCGCGCATTCTGCGCTGGCCCGCCCTCCCCCTTCTCTCCCTCTTCCTGCCTGAGGCACTTCTCGGGGGCCATTTTGACCTGGGCTCCGAGTGGTAAGGGCCGGATGGCCACTTCCTTACCTTGTATGGGGGCCCCTCTCTAGCGGGGGGCCCCCACTTATTACGGGCGTGTGTGTGTGTGTGTTTTTTTGTGGTAGGTTATGCATGTCTGGCTGGAATAAGGAGATATATATATATATATATATATATATACACAATTAAGTATGTGTTTTTTGCCATATATATGTAGGATGCACTGATGTTGCCTGTTTTGTGTGTTATAGATCGCATTGTATATGTGCATATTAAGGGGTTCCTCCTGGTCCTGGGGTCCCTAGTGAAAATTTGTCCACCTCAAATCCTACCACCGGGACTTTTAAGGGGCATCCCAGGTTGCTTAGGCGTAAATTCCTGCGGTCTTGCGACTGACCACAAGAATCACCATATGGAGGCTCCGCAGGATACTGGGCTCGGGCTCCCTCTGGGACAATCCGGGCCATATGTGGGGTGTGGGGTATCCCTTACGGGGGAGAATGTGCTGATCTGTATACCATGCGCACAAAAGGCCATAACGCGGCAGTCTGGTACCCAGCCTTCTGGGTCAGCTCCTCCCACTTCATCGCCTTCCCCTCCCCACCTTATCCGTACCCCGAGTGACATTGGTGCCAGCGGGGAGTCGCTCTCTGATGTTTGGGCTAGGTTGGCCAGCATCGAGAAAATTATTACCTGGGCAAGAAGGTCCAGGCTAAAAAGAGACATTTGTCGTCGGCCCAGCCGTTCTGGGACGTTGACGACGATTCCGCTGATTTGCCAGATTATTCCCCGTTAGAGGAGGGGGAATTGTATCAGGAAACAGAGGTTGACTATGTTCAGTCTGGGAATGCCGATGTCGGGCAGGCGCTGGGGGATGCCGTAGATACTGCCACTGTTTTGCCTGAGGCGCCCCCTCTCAAGAAGGGGGAATTTTTTGGGGCCTGCAAGCCCCGTCTGGAATTCCCTACCCAGGGTCACTTTGATGCGCTGATCCTTAGAGAATGGGAGAGGCCCAGTCGGCTTCCTGGTGTTCCTCAGGGATGGGATAAGAAGTGTCCCTTTCCGGTGGAGGTGGTTAAGCGCTGGTCTTCTCCTCGAGGTCGATGCGCCAGTTTTAGGTTTGACTAACTCTTCTGTGCTGAACACCCCTGACGCCACTTCCCTTAAGGATGGCGAGGATAAGCGCCTTGATCAGATGGCGTGCCACGCATTTGCCAACGTGGGCTCGGCCCTGCGGCCTGTTAGTGCATCTGCCCTGGTGTCGCTTTCTACCAGGTCTCTTATCAGGGACTGGCTGAATAACGCTCCGTTTGATCCAGCTGGTGCTGAGTTTGCTATCCTTAAGAGATGCGAATTGTTCATGGATTTTGTCATGGCTGCGATGGAGTATTCTATTGTCGTGTGTAGTAGGACTTCAGCCTTACTGGTGGCTATGCGCAGATTGGTCTGGCTCCGCCAGTGGACAGCGGACGTTGGGGCCAAGAAGTCGCTCACAGCTCTTCCCTTCTTGGGTTCGCGGCTGTTTGGAGATAAATTGGATGCTGTTGCTAAAGGAGGTAAGTTACCTCAGCGGAGGAAACAGCGCACCCCTTTCGGGGGGCTGGCTCGTTCACTCCTTCCTTTCGAGGGGCCAGAGCGGCTAGGGGTTTGGCCTTCTCGGGTGTCAGGGGCTCGTCCTGGAACAGAGGCAGAGGTCGGGCACGTCCCGCGGCTGCCTGGGGTTCCAAGCCCAAGCCTGCCGTTAAACCGGCTCAGCAATGAAGGGGCGCCCTCACCCGCATTGGGTGGGGGGACGACTGCGGCTCTTCTTCCAGGTCTGGGCCCGGGAGGTCACAGACAATTGGATCTTGGAAGTGGTCTCCTCCGGGTACAAACTGGAGTTCGAGTACTGGCCGCCCCCAAGATTGTTAAGGTCTCGGGTGCCCTCGGACCCTCAGGCTGCACAGGGGCTCCTGTTAGCAGTGAAAAACCTTCTGGACATGGGGATTATATGCCCGGTGCCTCTGTCGGAAAGAGGCAGGGGTTACTACTACAACCTTTTCACGGTTCCCAAAATGGAGGGTTCGATGAGACCCATTCTAGCTCTCAAGGTTCTCAACAGGTTTATCAGAGCCAAAAAGTTCCGCATAGAGACTCTGCGCTCGGCTATCAATTCCCTTCGCCAAGGGGATTTTATGACATCCAGGATGCGTATCTGCATGTTCCGGTTTTTCAGGCACATCAGAGATTCCTCCGGTTTGCGGTGGAGGATCAACATTATCAGTTTGTAGCTCTTCCCTTCGGCCTGACCTCGGCGCCGAGGGTCTTCACCAAGGTCTTGGCGGGAATAATGGCTCTGCTCAGAGCTCAGGGCATTCGCATTGTGCCTTATCTGGACGACCTGTTGATCTCAGTTTCTTCCCTCCGTCAGGCTGGACACCCACCAGGTGGTGTCGACCCTGGAGAGGTTCGGGTGGCTGATCAACCGCACCAAGTCTTCTCTCTCCCCGTCTCGTGTGATTTCATTTCTGGGCATGAATCTGGATACCATTCGGGCCAGAGTGTTTCTGCCCCAGACCAAGGTTCAGGGTCTGATCCGCCTTCTTCTGGCCAATCCTTGTCCCTCTATCCGACAGGGGATGAAACTGGTGGGCTTGATGGTATCTTCCTTCGAGGCGGTACCGTTTGCACAGTTTCACATGAGATCTCTTCAACTTCACCTATCGACGCATTGGGACAGGTGTCCGCAGTCATTGGATCAACCTTTCAGGATGTCTCCCAGGGTTCGCTAGTCCCTTCGGTGGTGGCTGGAATCGAGCAACCTGTTGAAGGGCAGATCCTTTCTGGTCCCTTGTTGGGAGACGGTTACCACGGATGCCAGCCTGTCGGGCTGGGGAGGTTATTGGAAAAGTCATCAGTTCAGCGGGGTGTAGGGTCCTCAGGAGGCTCACACCCCCATCAATGTCTTGGAGCTCAGAGCCATCCGACTGGTTCTGGCTCGGTTGACCTCACATTTACAGGGTCTACCTGTTCAGGTTCGTTTAGACAACTGAACGGCGGTAGCTTACATCAATCACCAAGGAGGGACTCACAGCAGGAGTGCCCTCAGGGAAGTCTCTCTGATCCTGCACTGGGCGGAGTGCAATGTTCCTTGCATTTCGGCAGTCTACATTCCGGGAGTGGAGAACACGGAGGCGGATTCCCTGAGCAGGGGATCCTCTCGCCAAGGAGAGTGGTCTCTCAACCCCGAGGTTTTTCTGGATCTTTGCTGCAAGTGGGGGACTCCGGAGGTGGATCTCTTTGCCTCGAGGCACAATCACAAACTTCCGCCCTTTGTGGCTCTTTCTCAGGATCCCCTGGCTTTGGCAGTGGATGCCTTGTCACTGGCTTGGAAGGACCTGGGCTTTCTGTACCTGTTTCCACCTGTCTCCATGCTGGGCAAGGTAGTTCGCAAACTGGTTCTAGATGGGGCACCAGCGATTCTGGTGGCTCCAAGGTGGCAAAGAAGGGTTTGGTACGCAGACGTCGTAAGGATGGCCGTAGATCAGTACCGGCTTCCCTTGTTGCCGGATCTGCTATCTCCGGGTCATCTACTTTACCCCAATTTACAAACGCTGGCTTTGACGGCTTGGCTGCTGAAACCTTCATCTTGAAAGAGGAAGGTTTGTCTGAGGCTGTTGTTCAGACCCTGATTAGGGCTAGGAAGCGGTCCTCTTCTGGCATTTACTGTAGGACTTGGAGGTCCTATATTGATTGGTGTGAGGCTAGGGCCTTGCCTTGCAGGGTTTATTCTTAGTATACAGTACGTCCTGCTCCAGATATAGTACTTACACTTGGGTTATCCTCCGCCAGATGGCGCTGCACTGCAGAGACATGCAAAACAGGCTCCTCCCGGCCCCTCAAATAACCGGGGACCTCCCACAATTCCCCAGATTTCTCTGCAGTGCTTACTGCGAAGACATGAAGTATCACTCTCTCGCAGGTGAGCGGGGCTATTAAAGCCTGCGGCCCTGTTGGACTATTCCCACCCGTCCTCTTTGTGATGTGCCTCCCAGCCTGGGCTGCGCTGGTCGGGTGAAGGTAGGCAGCACCATGCGTGCTTATGGAGCGCTGCTCCCCCGCAGTCCCCCACCAAAGGGTAGGCGGTGTAGGCTGATGGTGAACCTCTACGGGATGCCCCGCCCGCATTATTGCCCCTTGCCCTGTGTAGTGGTGGGCCCTGTCGAAGGGCCGCCATCCTCCCTCGTTCCCCCCCCCGTAGTCGGAGGGAAAGAAGGGGGGTGGTGTGTGCCTGTAGTGTCTGTGTATGATTGCATGTATATGGCACTTTGTCTGTCTTTGGACTTTTATATATATATTGTCAGCCGCCGCACCTTTTTGTATTTTACTCGTATAACTGCCGCCACCGCGCGCGTTTTTTCCTTCGTTGGATGTTCCTCGACGGCGTTACCTCAGACACCTCTGTGTCCTCATTGGCTGATGTTGGCCTTCGCGCTCTTCGGGAGGGCGGGGCCTGGTCTGGCGCGCTCCGCGTCATGGGTCGCTCTGGCCCGCCCTTCGAGGTACATGGCGCCATTTTGTCTGTTCGTGCGCGACGCGTGTGACGTTCCTGCTTACCGTGGTCCATAAGTTCCCTCTCGGGCGGCTTATACTCATTGTAGTGTTTCGGTTCTGACACCATTCTTTTCTCGTTGTGTATTTCAGACTGGTGAACACCATTGGCTTCTCCCGGCCCGGTGTATTTGATAGCGGGCCTTGTAAAATTCTCCCACTTCCCTAGCGGGTCTTTGGGGCATCCAGGGTTGCTTATAGTGTCAATCCCTGCTGGCATATTGAGCCTAAATAATCACCATATGGAGGCATCTCAGAATTATGTGACCGGGGTCCCCCTGGGACAAGACCGGCTGTGTATAGCGTGTGGACAACCCCATGCTGATGCTGACAGGGCACGGGTCTGCGTACCCTATGCCGAGCAAGCACTGGCTCTGCAATCAGGCCTGCCAGTGGCTGCACCTCGTTTCAATTCGCCTATTTCCCCATGCTTAAATCTCACTCGCATACAAGTGGGGATTTGCAGCCTGTTGTGTCTTCTAGACTGCCTACGGCTGAACAGATTATTGCGAGGTTGTCAGAGCGCAAGGGCCCTGGTAAGAAGCGGCACTTGACGCCTCATGTTACTGTTTTCCCTATTGGAACTGAGGAGTTTACTACTCGGTGTAGTTATACCCCTTCTGATGAAGGAGAGCTCTTCTCTGACTCAGGCTCATCTGATGGGCCGGGGAGTCATGACGATTCTGGCCATGAATACTGGGCCCAGAGTGACACTGACGATCTGTTGATTAAGGTCTTTGAGGTTCTGGCTATCTCTCTCCCTGGTGAGGCTCCCAAGCAGAGAGGGGAGCGTTTCCATACAGCAACAGCACATTTGGAACATCCCCCCCCCCCCGTGGTGGATGCCCCGATCATAGGGGTTCCTAACCCCCCCTTTATTGCAGCCCCTGCTTATACTACCCTTCGGGATGCTGAGGACCGGCGCATTGATCTGCTGGCCTCCCACGCCTTTACATGTGCAGGGACGGCGCTGCGCCTGGTCTGTGCCACGGCTATTACTGCCGTGGCCGCTAGAACCTTAATCAGAAAGATGCTTGCTCGTCCCCCTGATGATCTCCCCTGGGATGTATTTAATGCACTCTCCAGTTGTGATGTGTTTGTAAAATGTATCCTATTAGCGTTGGATGACACCATTAGAATGTGTGCAAGAACTTCTGCCCTTGTGGTGGCTATACGTCGCTTGGTCTGGCTGCGACAGTGGGGTGCTGACGATGCTGCTAAAAAGACTCTTACCGGGCTTCCCTTTAGAGGGCTACGCCTGTTTGGGGCCCGTCTAGACCTGTTTGGTAAGAAGGGTAAGTCACCACAACGCAGGCGGACGTCCCCGCCCCCTCGGGGCAGGGGCACCCCTCCTCCCCCCTACCATAGTGTTAAACAGGAACCAGGGCTGTCCTTCGTGGGGACTCGCGCAGACTCCTGCCCCAGGAGCTGCAGACAACGCCCTGGCCCCTCCGGCGGGACTAAGCCTAAATCTTCCACCAAGCCCCCTCAAGCATGATGGGGCGCCCTCGCCCGTCTGGGTGAGGGGATGGCTGCGGCACTTTGCTCTTGTCAGGAGGGATCTCACCTCATACTGGTGGATTCAGGAGGTAGTGTCCTCCGGATACAAGATAGAGTTTGCTGCGTGGCCTCCCCCAAGATTATCAGGTCCCGGGTACTCCTGGTCCCTGCCTCTGTTTAGGTGCTGGCGCAGGCCATGCAAGGCCTTGCGGGGTCTGGGGGTCACTTGCAGATTGCCCTTAACAGGCAGAGGCAGGGGCCGCTACACCAACCTTTCCACAGTCCCTCAAAAGGATGGGTCAGTCTGGCCCATTCTGGATTCACAGGTTCTCGGCAATTCTCCAATTACAGGCAGTTTCTGCATGGATACCCTGAGATGGGCCATCGGCGCCTTGCGCCTAGGGGGCTTCTTGCCATCTGTGGAGCTCTAAGATGCTTATGTTCACATCCCTGTGTCTTCAGGACACTGAGGCTCTTCAGGTTCGTGTTGGAAGTCCAACACTGCTAATTTGTGGCCTTGTTATCTGGCCTCTCTTCAGCTCCCAGAGTGCTCACCAAGGTGCTGATGGGGGTGATGTCTCTGATGAGACCAAGGGGTGTCCGCGCGATGACCTACCTGGACGTCCTTTTTCACTTCCCAGTCGCTACGTCAGGCTAAGTTGGATACTCGGCTGGTGGTGTCCATTGGGAGTCATTTGGATGGGTGATCAATCACCCCCAAACGAGAATCTTCCTTTCTTAGCAATAAAATGGACAACCTGGTTGCATGGGCTCTGTCCCTCATTGCTGCCCCAGTCCCTTCACCAGGCAGGGATGCAGCTGGTGGGCCCATTGGTGGCTTGCTCAGAAGAGGTCCCTTATGCTCAGTTCCCCTTGGGCCCTTCTGCGACTTCTATTGTTAGTACAGGACAGGGATCCAGCATCCCTGGAGCGGGGTCTGTGTGCCTTCCCACCTGGTAAGGAGGTCCCTCTTGGAGTGGATGAACTCAAGGAACCTGTTTGGGGGCAGTTGCCTTCTTGCCCCTTCCTGGAGACAGTCACCATGGATGCCAATCTATCAGGTTGAGGGGGGGGGGGTTCTTCTGAAAATCCCTGCGGTTCTGGGGGAGGTGGGGCCCTTAGAAGGTCCATCCACCTATCGATGTTTGAAACAGTGAGCGTTTCGGTTGGTTCTATCTCGCTTGACTACTCCTCTTCTGGGCCTGCCTGTTCCGGGGTGCTCGGTCTGTCTGACGACAGTGGCCTACATTAATCATTTGGGAGGGGCCTGGATCAGGAGGACCCTCCAGGAAGTGTCTATGATCCTAATCTGGGTGGAGACAATGTTCCCTGCATATCAGTGATATTCGCTCCGGTGGGGGTCCCTCTGCGACAGGATGTGCTAATCCCTGTGTCACTATGGGGTCCAACCAGTTGTGGATCTGTTTGTGTCCCGTCACTATCACAAGCTCTCGGCCCTTGTTTCCCTGTCCCAGGATCCTCTGACCGTGGTCCGGATGCCTTAGTAACGTCATGGCTGGACGTTCTGTTCTGTATGTCTTTTCTCCTTTCCCCCTGCTAGGCAGGGTTCTGCGCAAGATTGCTCTGGAAGGGGGACCAGCGATTCTGGTGGCCCCCGGGTGCCCTAGTAGAGTGTGGTTTGCAGACGTGGTACCAAGGGCAGTAGTTCTGTACGTTCTGCCGGGAGTGCCAGCTCTGCTCACTCAGGGCCCCTTTACGTCAGCCCAATCTACAGACTCTGGCCTAGACGGCCTGGCTGCTGAAACATCCATCTTGATGGAGACAGGCTTATCTGTCTCGGTGATTGAGACTATGGGAAGACTAGGAGCAAGCTTCTTCTTCTTCTTCTTCCATCTGTTATAGGGTATGGCATACCCATATTTGTTGGTGTGAGTCTAGGTCTCTTCCCTGTTGGGCGTTCTCGGTTCCCAGGGTTCTAGAGTTATTACAGCATGAGCTGGAGTTGGTTCTGCCCTGGCCGCCTTACTTTAGAAGTCTTTTGTTCAGTTTTCCTTGGTTAAGACTTCTTTCAGGGGGTATTCATGTGCGTCCCCCATGTAATCCTATGGTCCCCGTTGGGATTTGTATTTGATTCTGTCTGCCTTGCGGGGTTTTTCCCTTGGTCCTATTCAGGATGCTGTCTGGCTGTTCTTACTCTCAAGGTTGTCCTTCTGGTGGCTGTTACTTCGGTCAGACGTGTGTCTGGCGGGCGGCTCTGTCTATCTAGCTCCCTTTCTTTGAGATACACCAGGATGGGTGGTGTTCTGCCTGAAGCCGGACTTTCTGCCTATGATGGTGTCCTATGTTCATTGTTTCAAGATATTGTTCTTCCTTCCTGCCTTATTCCTAGCAACGCTGAGGAAAGGGTTCTGCATTGCTTGAACAGGTGTTGGAAGTTTTTTCCTTGGTAGTCACTGTTTCCTTTAGGAGAACTGATGTTCCTTTGGGCCTACGGCCACTCCATCCTGAATGTGCCCGATCTCGTCTGCTTTCGGGAGTTAGGCGGCTTTGGCCCTGGTCATTACTTGGATGGGATGGTCCCTTCTGGTCCTAGGAAAGGGTTTTTGGCTTCTGCCAAGTCTACTGTTAGCGATTGGATTCGTCATGGTGTTACTCAGGCCTATTCCACCAAGGGGAAGAATCTTCCTTTTCGCTTTACTTCTTATTTTACTCGTGCTTTTGGTGCCTCTTGGGCTTTTCAGCACCAGGCTTCTGTTTAACTGGTTTGCTAGGCCGCTACTTGGCCTTCTGTTCATACCTTTTCAAAGTTTTACAAGGTTGATGTTAGGGCCTCAGCTCATGCTGTCTTGGCCGCATGGTTATGCAGGTGCCAGTGGTTTTAAACTGTCGGCTGTTGTCTTTTTTGTTGGGGATCCCACCCTACTTTATGGACACTGCTATTGGATGTCCCAAGTGTAAGTACTATATCTGGAGCAGGACGTACTGTATACTAAGAATAATACAATTCTGTGAAATGCTCACCTGTAGAATTGATATTATTTGTATACAGTACGTCCTGCTCCACCCCACCCTGGTCTTTGCATTATTCTGGATCCCCTGTATGGTGATTGTTACCATTGTTATAGTTACCAGTTTCGGTGGTTAATTCTCCCGGCTTCTTGTTCTCTGCTTTTCAATGCTGGGGATCTGTGGGAAGTCCCCGGGTATTTGAGGGGCCGGGAGGAGCCTGTTTTGCATGTCTCTGCAGTGCAGTGCCATCTGGCGGAGGATAACCCAAGTATAAGTACTATATCTGGAGCAGGACGTACTGTATACAAATAATATCAACATTATTCTACAGGTGAGCAACTCATATTCTACAGGTGAGCATTTCACAGAATTTTATTTTTTCGATACCCAGGATTTTGTTTTTGGCCGCAAGGTTCTGCAAGCTGCAGTGGTTTGAGTTGGTACATTCTTTACTGTCTCTGGTTCCCACCCATGACGGACACTGCTATTGAATGTCCCAAATGTCATGAAGATCGAAGTGGAGTGTATGGCACACTTAGAATAATACCGTTTTGTGAGTACTCACCTTTAAAACGGGTATTATGAGTGTGCCATACACTCCATTTCGCCCCACCCCTTTTTCAGGTATTCTGGGGCTTTTATATGGTGAACCATTGGTTTTGATTGTTAAGGTTATAATTGGTTCTTCCTGGTCCCCTACTGCTTTTTTACACTGGGAAATTGGTGGGAGGTCCCAGGTATATATGGACCGGGAGGGGCTTTCTTTTTTTGCATATTCATCTCTGCAGAAGTTCGCCTTCTACTGGAGATTACCCAAATGTCATGAAGATCGAAGTGGAGTGTATGGCACACTCATAATACCCGTTTTAAAGGCGAGTACTCACAAAACGGTATTTTTCATCAGGATTTCACTTGAGGTTTAGCTAAGTATTTTGCTTGCAACACATTTAAAGGGACTGACCAGTCATGCCTTAAAAGCAATTATCTGGCAGCTTACCTGATACAATGTCTGTTTCACACTGTCTCTTTGCTTTACCGAAGGGAAGGGGGTTTTTTACGTCCTCTTTGCGGCACCCAGTGCCCCAGATCACCCCCTAACTTAGTGATGTGCTTTAATGAAGCCTTCCACACCTTCACTCAAGCCCCAGGTCAACCCAATGCAATGCACACAGCATGCTTGCATCACTCAGCCCTACCACTTTATAGCTTCCTTTTCCAAAAGGAAAAAAAAATGAGAACATTGCCATGTTTATCCCTAATCAGGAGAATATTTTGGGTGTGATTGGACAATGACTATAAGGTGTAACATTATAGGTAGAGTTGAGCATACCAAAATCAAATCTGGAATTTTAGGCAATACTTTTGCTATTCAATATTGCTGTATATTTTTTTGTTTGTGTTAAGGAGGCCAGAAAGGTCAGAGCCAAGCCCTCTCACGCCTCTCCTTCCCCTAAGCTTGGGTACATTGGGATATTCAAAGCAAAAAGCAATCACCAGTAGCTTCATGCTGCAGTCCCGGCTTTTGGTCTACTGGCTGTGGCAGACAAGTTACCAATTAATTAGTGTAGCGGCATTTTCTTCTGAGGCATCAAGATGAGACTTTCGGTTCCCTTTAAAAGGCTGGATACACTCATTGAAGCCCTCAAACTGCCATACACAACATTTCAGAGCACTTACAATTATAGCAGAACAAAACCTGAGATTCTGACTATCCTGGGGTTTGTTTCTTGCCTCCAGGGCATCCCGAGTCGGGCTGTCCTGCTATGTAAAACCCACCTCTACCTGATCCTACAGCACATTTGTGGATTCTTGTCCAATCGGAGCCATTCACCATGCATATTAAATGTTCGGCAAATGGGTCTGTTAATGGCAATCGGCATCTTGAGTAGCCGCATCTCCAACAGTGCATGTGCTCCCATCCCCAGTGTATCTGAATGGTTGGGGGCTCAAAGATTTGGGGATGCGAGAGGGTGCTAGGAAGCAGGTGAGATTTGTGGTGGTTCAAATACCGATTTGGGATGCCCCAGGGGATGGCAAGAGGCTAGGACTGGAATCATGGCGAGATGTGCTGGGTTTTCTTCAGCTTTAAGACTAATCAATTTGGATAGAGAATTCATCTTTTTTTTTGTCTGAATCTGCAACCAAATGAATCTCTAGTTGCTCATCACTAGATTTGACATAAAATTTGTTTTTGGCCTCCAAACCTTTGATCCCAAAGGCATGTGTGCAGGTGGCAAAAAGTTGTTATATACCTGGGAAAATCTGCCCTTTTCACCATAGTGATAGTGTTACCGTTAGGACTGCCTTGTAAATATTTAATTTTCATATTTTAAATTGTGATATGTTTATGCTTTTCAGACGTGTGAAGTTGGTGAGAGTCATTGGCTTACTGGCTGCTCATACATCAGAGCTTAAGGAAGATGTTCCTGTAGTTGAGGTAGGTTCCAAGATCACCCTGTCACTTGGAATTGCCTACTATTTACTGTATATGTGGTTAAGGGACAGTCCATGCAATGAAAATAACAGGGCAGCAAGCAGCTTACCTCATGGCCTTATAAATAAATAATAATAATATTATTAATGGCTGTACCATGTGCCAGATTCCTTGCAGAGCCGGATATGGTTCCAAAGTTTGCCCTAATTTCAATTCCATTCCTCCAGGATCACACAAAAAGTGATTTAACAGACATTGGGCTTGATTCATTAAAGGTCGAATTCAAATTTTCCCATGTTTTTTTGAGAAAAAGGTGTGATTTTGCGCGCGCAAATTCTACGCGCGATTCAACAAAGTTTTACTTTCGTTTTTGCTAATTCAATTCGAATGAGAGAAAAAGCACTCGAAAATAATTCGATTTGCGAAAATAATTTACAAGCGAAAAACAATTCTAGTGATTCAGGTGCCATGGATTGGCTCCACACATGAGTTAAATTCACGAATTTTTTACAGCAGCTTTCAGGAGGAGAAAAGTCTGTTTTCTGACTTCCACCATGGAGTCCTTCTATCCACTATACCTGCAAAAAAAGCCCATAGTGCACCATAAGGAGGCCTATAAACATGAAATTGTGTAAAATGTAATATTATATTTAATATAACAATATTATTATATTTATTATATTTAATTAATAAATATTTAATATACACATATTAGCAAAAACATTTATATAAAATAAATCATGTGCAGTAACATGTGCAATGTTTTATTTACCACATTGCATGCCGCTGCACAACTTGATAAATGTAAGTGATGTAAACAATACCTAACGCCATGACAACATAAATATAGCAGACAGAAAAATGACCATCCCAAAATATAAAAAAAACATTTAGGGGTTAAAGTGGCCCAAAACCCAGGATTTTTACTCTAGTGGGTTTTGGTCCTTTCCCCTGGGGCACCCCGATCGGGTGTGCCCCGATGTGTAAAACCCCCTCCAGATTGCCGATGCCAACTCACTTCTTCCCGGTCCTACGGCACATGCACAGCCGCTCGTCCAATCAGCATGCTCGAAGCCGCTGACGCCACCTTGTCTAAGTCTTCGTCTAATGCCAGAGGCTCCATGCGCGCTGGCGGCCGCATCCCCCATTTCCTCTTAACAGGGAGCGTGCCCGTGCTGGCCATTCACAAATGCCTGGTGCCCATGCTAGAGGTATAGCGGGGATGTGGTCGCGGCTCGTGCATGCGCCGTTGGACCGGGAAACAAGGTAAGTGTATGGGGCGACCTGGGGGTTTCACACAACGGGGCATCCCGACTTTGGATGCCCCTGGGGGAGGGAATCACTTTAAGAAACGCTAAGGCCACTTAGTGCCAGGTGTCAGGTGAATGTCAGGTCCCAGTGCAAAAATACCATTTTGTGAATACTCACCTTGTAAAATGGGTATTATAAGTATGTCACACACCCCGCTTCAAGATAATCATTACATGTGGGTAGTATGGTCTGAAGAGGGCGATTTGCAGAGATGATTGGAGGAAAGAAAGCCCCTCCCAGTCCATAAATACCTGGGACCTCCCACTCATTACCCAGTATAAAGAAAGCAGTAAGGTAAGGGACCAGGAAGAGCCAAATATTAGTCATAACAACGCAAGGTTCACAAAACGATGGATCCAGAATACAAAAGGGCGGGTTGAAGCGGGGTGTGTGACATACTTATAATACCCATTTTACAAGGTGAGTATTCACAAAATGGTATTATTCTAAGTATGTCACACACCCCGCTTCAAGATAATCATTACATGTGGGACATCCAAAAGCAGTGTCCATAAAGGGTGGGGATCCAAAACAAGGCATAAAGCACAACTTAAACTACTGCAGCCTGCAGAACTTTGCGGCCAAAAACAGCATCCGCTGAGGCCCAAACATCACCCTTGTAAAAACTTTGAAAAAGTGTGAACAGAAGACCAGGTAGCGGCCTTGCAAACTTGCTCAACAGAGGCCTGGTGCTGAAAAGCCCAGGAAGCCCCAACCGCACGAGTAGAATGAGCTGTAACACGAAGGGGAGGATTTCTGCCCTTAGCAGAAAAGGCCCCGACAATGACCTGACGAATCCACTTACTGATGGAAGACTTAGCGGGCGCCAAAACCTTTCTTGGGCCCAGAGGGTACCACAAAGAAGGCATCAGTCTTACGAAAGGCAGACGTTACCACCAAATAGTACTTCACAACTCGAACCACATCCAGGGAATGCAGGACCCTCTCCTTTTCATTACTGGGATTAGGACACAGAGAGGGCAAAACAATGTCTTGGTTTAAGTGAAAAGGCAGAAACCACCTTAGGAAGGAAATCCGGGTTAAAACGGAAAACCACCTTGTCCTGATGTCTTTCAAAATACGGGACCTGAATGGACAGAGCCGCCAACTTAGAAACACGCCGAACAGAAGTGATAGCTACCAAAAAGGCCACCTTCTGAGTAAGGGAAGACAAGGCAATATCATGCAAGGGCTCAAAGGGAGGACCCTGAAGAGCAGAAAGAACCAAATTCAAATCCCAAACCGGAATCAGAGCCTTCCTAGGGGGCCGCACGTGCGTAACCCCCTGGAAAAAGGTCTTAACCAGCGGATGAAGCGCAAAAGATCTTTGGAAAAACACCGCCAGGGCAGACACCTGCCCCTTCAGAGTATTAAGTTGGAGCCCTAGATCCAAACCATGTTGCAGGAACTCCAGGATTCTAGAAATAGAGAATTCCCTGCAAGGGAAAGCCCTAGTCTCACACCAATCAATATAAGACCTCCAAGTCCTATAGTAAACGGAAGAAGAAAACCTCTTCCTAAAGACCTTCCTCCTTCAAGATGGAGGTTTCCGCAGCCACGCCGTCAAAGCCAGCGTTGGTAAATTGGGGCAACGTAGATGACCCTGTGTGTGCAGATCCGGCAGCAGGGGCAGAACGAACTGATCTTCTGCTAACCTTACCACGTCTGCGAACCAAACCTGTCTTGGCCACCTTGGAGCCGCCAGAATTGCTGACGCTCCTTCCAGAGCCAGCTTGCGCACTACTCTGGCTACCATGGGAAACGGAGGGAACAGATACAGAAACCCCAGATCCCTCCAGTTCAGGGACACGGCGTCCGTCGCGAAGGCTAGCGGATCCTTCGCCAGAGACACAGATGCCAGAAGTTTGTGATTGTGACGGGAGGCAAAGAGGTCCACCATCGGTGAACCCCACCTGAGACAAATTGAACGAAACACCTTGGGACTGAGAGGCCACTCCCCCTTGCGGGCTGACCACCTATTCAGAGAGTCCGCCTCCGAGTTCTCTACTCCCGGAATGTGAACTGCCGAGATGCACGGGACGTGGCTCTCCGCCCAGTCCAGAATCAATTACACCTCCCTGAGGGCACTCCTGCTGCGAGTCCCTCCCTGGTGATTGATGTAGGCAACCGCCGTCCGATTGTCCGACCGAACCTGGACCGGCAAGCCCTGCAGGAGATGAGTCAGACGAAAAAGAACCATTCTGATGGCTCTCAATTCCAGAATGTTGATAGGCTCGTGGGCTTCCAGGGGTCCCCACAACCCCTGAAATTGCAGATCATTCCAGAAGCCCCCCCATCCTGAGAGGCTGGCATCCGTGGTGACCACCTCCCAACGAGGAGTCTGAAAAGACCTGCCCTTCAACAGATTGGTTGAGTTCAGCCACCACCTGAGTGGTCGGCGAGACATCAGAAAGAATTGATCCAGCGACAGAGGAGATCTGTCCCAGACAGACAATAGATGGAGTTGTAGCGTCCTCGTGTGAAACTGGGCAAAGGGGACTGCCTCGAAGGAGGCCACCATCAACCCCACCAGTCTCAATCCTAGTCGAATGGTCGGACAAGGAATGGACATGAGCGACCGAATCAATTCCTGAATCAAAAGAACCTTGGATTGAAGAAGGAACACTCTGGCCTGATCTGTATCCAGAGACATTCCCAGAAAGGATACTATCCTGGACGGGTAAAAGGAGGACTTGGGATAGTTGATCACCCAGCAGAACCTCTCCAGAGTGGATATTACCGTCCTGGTGTCCAATTCCGCTTGGCTGAATGATGATGCCATGATGAGGAGATCGTCCAGATATGGCACTATGCGAATTCCCTGCGCTCTAAGAAGAGCCATCACCCCAGCGAGCACCTTGGTGAAAAACCCTTGGAGCTGTGGTGAGACCAAAAGGAAGAGCTACAAACTGAAAGTGCCGATCTTCCACCACAAACCTGAGGAATCTCTGGTGCGCGGGAAAAAATCGGAACATGGAGGAAAGCGTCCTTGACGTCTATGGACGTCATGAAGTCCCCCTGACGGAGAGCGCGGATAGCTGAACGACGCGATTCCATGCGAAATTTTCGCAGCCTGATAAACCTGTTGAGGATCTTCAGATCCAGGATGGGCCGGATAGAGCCATCCTTTTTGGGGACCGTGAACAGATTTGAGTAAAATCCCCGACCCTGATCTGATAGGGGCACTGGCGAGATGACCTATATCTCCAGAAGACTTGAAAAGCGCCTCCCGAAGCCCCTGTGCGCCAGGTGCGTCCGGGGGCACCCTAGACCTGAAGAAAAGCGGAGGAGGACGGGACTCTAACTCCAACTTGTAGACGGAAGACACGACTTCCCGGATCCGTTTGTCCGAAACCTCCCGAATCCAGATCAGAGAGAAGTGTCGCAGCTGTCCCCCCACCCGCACGGGTGAGGGCGCCCCCTCATTGCTGAGCAGGCTTGTTCGCAGGTTTTGGGTTATGAACCCCAGTTGTATCCTGAGCGGGCACGTCCTCTGCCCCTATTCCAGGAATCTCCTCTAGTGGAAGGGAAGGCGAAACCTCTTCCTGCTCTGGATCCGCGAAAGGAATGATTGAAAGAAGCCGCCCTGCGAAAGGGACGTCGTTGCTTCTTGCGTTGAGGTAACTTACCCCCCTTAGCTACTGAATCCAATTTTTCTCCAAAAAGCCATAGCCCCACGAATGGGAGAGACGTCAGCGACTTTTTTGGCCCAAAGTCGGCCGCCCACTGGCGCAACCAAACTGAACGCCTTATAGTCACCATCAGAGCAGAAGCTCTCCAAGGCGGCTAACATGAAAGACAAGAATAACTCACAACGTTTAAGTCCCAGAAATTCGTCACTGTCCGGGTGCAAACCGGAAGATGACAACAAGTCTCTGACCACCGACCTGGTAGCCACCACCAGCAGAGATGAAGCGCAAAAAGGGCCGTATGGCTGCCCCAATACTGGCGAAACCATGACAAGCCATCTGGCCAATTCGTTTATCCCCTCCATCTTTAAGAGAAGAGCAATCGGGGTTATTCAAAAACGGCTGAATTGGATAACCCCAGAATTGGTGCATCCACCTCAGGGGGGGACGTCCAGCGCTTAACCGTGTCCGAAGGGAAAGGATATCTTTTATCCCAACTCTGAAGAATGCCTGGGAGCTGAGCCGGCCTCTCCCATTCCTTAGAAATAATCTTATCAAAATGCCTTTGATTAGGGAATTCCAAGCGCGGCTTGGATTCCTCATAAAACTCCCCTTGTTGATGAGGAGCAACCTCTGGAGGAGAAATAGCCAGAACCTCAAACATCTGAGCAAGGACGTTAGGAGTATCCAAAGAACTCCCTGACCCCTTCTCAGAGTCCGCACCAACGAATAGCTGGTCGTCCGAATAATCCAATTCGTCAAATAGCTCCCCTTCCTCCAGAGGGGAGTAATCTGACCAATCCAGGCGATCCTCATCGTCATATTCAAATGTCGGTGGGACCGGTGACAAATGCTTTCTCTTAGCTGGAGCCTTCTTGGCAACCGCAGAAGAAATACATTTTTCAATATTAGTCAATCTAGCACACACATCAGATTGCGACTGCCCACCCGTGACAACGTCACACGGGCCAAGACGGGGTGGGAAGGGGATGACGCCGGCGGTGCTGACCCAGACGTCTGGGGTTCTGACTGCCGTGTAATAGTCTGCTGTGCACATAGTATACATAGAAATACGTCATCCCCTGTTAGGGATACCCCACAGCCCATGGACTTCCGGGATTGCCCCGAGGGGAGCCCGGTATCTGGGGATGCCTCCATACGGTGAACTTATATGTAGTCGCAATGACCGAGGGAATTACGCTAGTAAGCAACCCGGGATGCCCTTATAATTGTCCCAAGTGGGAGGATTTTAACATGGAATTTAACCCAGGGACCCAAGGACCGGAAGAAGACCCCTTAAAACCTAAGGCGTTCTACCTGAAAGACTGCCGGATATAAAGGGTTACATATAAGTAAATATATATATATATATATATATATATATATATATATGGCCCATAGGGCCACTCACTGTGCCTTCCTGCGTGAGGTAAATGGCGTCCACCACACACGCAGCTCACAGAGGCAGAGAGGAGCCTGTGGGCGTGGCCAGCGCTGAGCGCGCGATATGCGTAGCTCCGCCCCCTTACAGAGCCGAAAGCGGGCTCCGCAGTGGGTCTGCGCCCCTAATGGCAAAATGTGTGAGGTAAATTACCTCAGAAAAACACTGTAGCGCACACATATACCGGCGCCATGGCAAGAACAGCAGCCGCGGCGCCGGTAACCACAAAGACCCCAGGGATGTAATGGGTGCGGGCCGCGGCGACGCGCAATCGCCCGGCCCCGCCCACTGTGGCCAGCGCGTGAGGGGAGATCTCCCCTCACAAGATTAATGGAACCGCCAGCGCAAATAACCGCGCCGCGGCCATTGCGGTAGTCACCGCAACAAAAAACAGTAAAGCCAGGGGGACAAGCCAGCGCCAACAGCCGGCCCCACCCCCCAACTACAACTTCTGAGGAGAAAAGTTCTCCTCAGCTCTGGCGCCAGTAGCAGTGAAACAATGCACAATAAATAAATCCTAACTCTGAGGTAAAAAAGGTGGCCCCCGACATTTTATCCCCACCACCACAGGAGAAGGGCATCAGGAAAGGGGGGCCAAGGGACAGGGCATCCCAAACCGGGGTCACCAGCCCGGATAACCGCCTACCCTCTGGTACAGGGTCTCACGGTGGAGCATGGCTCCAGAGCACTAAAAGTGCCATTCTACCCTCACCCGGGATACAGCCTAGACTGGGAGGCATGTGTATTGGGACTTATAAAAAACATAACCGGGTGGAAATAGAGAGAAAAGCGGGCCGGGAATAAACCCGGCTACCTGAAATCCCCCTGTGCAAGGGGGAGACATCATCTTCTGACTTGCTCGCCGTCTGCAGAGATGGAAAACTGGGTAATGAGTGGGAGGTCCCAGGTATTTATGGACTGGGAGGGGCTTTCTTTCCTCCAATCATCTCTGCAAATCGCCCTCTTCAGACCATACTACCCACATGTAATGATTATCTTGAAGCGGGGTGTGTGACATACTTAGAATAGATGTATTTATCAAATCAAAAATCCAGAGCATCTGTGATAGTGCCAGGTAGCGTCACATCTATCATCAGTGTCATTGCTGAGTTACCTACAGTGTCAGACCAGGCGCTTACCCTGCACTGTGTGGCCTTAACCAATACATTTCAATGGGCTGGGATTGTTATAATTATTTTGGCCACACAGCATGATATCCTAACTCAGGATGCCACGGGAGAAAGCCAGTGTACAGTGGAATATTTGAGATTGTTGTTAAAGTGGGCCCAAACCCTGCTGGCTCTGCAGTCTAACAAACCTCTAATGCGGCCAAATCCCTATCCATGGCCCATCCCGCTGTGTAAAACCCTTAGGGATCACCTGTATACTCGTCTTGCCTGTGGTCCCACAGCTCATCCCCGGTTTACCACAGTTTATGTTCGGGCGGGAGCTCAGACAGACAACCTGGGTGCTGGAGCACACACATCAGTCGGAGGGAAACTGGGGATGCTGTTCATTCCCTGCATTAAATTGGACCAGAAGCGGCCATGAAGTCTATAAGACTCCAAGACCACCGGATTCCCTCTCCTTGGGGCCTCCAATTAATGATTTGTGAATGGCACAGGCACACCCCCAGCTGGAAGCTAACAGGGATGCAGTTATCAGTGCACTCTCCTTCATCGGGGCCTTAGCCGATGAGACCTCTCGACAACTGAGCAAAGCAGAATGGAGCCAAGTGTACTGACTGCCTGCACACTTGCGCATGTGCTGTTGGGTTGGCAGTCAAGTATGTTTTACAGGCAAACCGGGGGGTTCACATAGTGGGTCATCCCAATTTGAGTACCAAAACCCAGGATATTTAAAATCCTGGGTTTTGGTGCACTTTAAAGTCGATCGAATCCCTCCCCAAAATCAGGATGCCCCACTGTGTGAAACCCTCTAGGTCTCCCATACACTTGCCTTCTTTCTCGGTCCAACAACGCATGCGTGAGCTGCATTACCGCTATCCCTCTAGCAGGGGGCGTGCCCGCGCCAGGCATCTGTGAATGGCCGACACGGGCACGCTCCCTGTTAGAGGGTAGCAGGAGATGCGCATGTCAGTACGCTCGGAGCCGCTTGCCTTAGACGATGTGACGTCAGCGGTTTCAAGCTTGCTGATTGGATGAGCGGCCATGCATGCGCTGTAGGACCGGGAATAAGTGAGTTGGTTTCAGCGACCTGGGGGCAAGGACCAGAACCCAAGATAGTCAAAATCCTGGGTTTTGGTGCACTTTAATATGTGTGGTGAGTATATCGGTCATCCCAGGGGGATTCACAGAGCCGCACAGGTGACGGGGCGCGCTGGGACTCTGGAGCTGGCCCTGGATGCAACAGAAACCTTTAATGTGGTTTGGAAATGTAAGTACATCAGGACTATATGGGGCGACCAAACCAATATCTATGCTAATGATGACACTCATGGCAGCACTCACATTTGTATATTAATGGATCCACAGAGCAAAGTCAAAACTAAGAACTGTTAATCTACAAACCACCCAAATAAATCGGTACAATAACAACAGATGTAAAGCAATGCAAAGCAACACTGCCAAAAGGGCACCTAAACCACCATCACCAAAAAATGATGCATCGAACCAATGCAAAGTGCAAAATTAAACATAATTAAACATTAACAATGACATGTACTAGTCCACATCAATTAGAAAGTCCAGAAACACAAAGCAAAAAACAAAACAAAACAGAACAAAGAGCAACAAGGGATCATACTGCTCTGCTACAAATTAGGAAGCAGTAGAAAAAATTCTCACACACAGCATTTGGGTATGGAAAATTTGTGTACTTTCACTGAGTTTTCCAGTTGTAAAGTGATTTTCAACTGCACACGAAAAAAATTCGCCCACAAATTCGCACACACGAATTTAATTCAACTGCCTTTGTGAATCGCTCCTAGGTTTGAAAAATTCTCGCATGCGAATTTATTTTCCAAGCGCTAATTTTTTTTTTCTACCTTTAGTGAATCAAGGCCATTGTGTCCCTTGGAGCTCTCAGTGCAAGCGAGCATGGCAAGCCACATTGGTCCTGCAGCTGTATCTGACTATAGCAGAGCTCGCTCAAGACTAAAGCTTCCCCATGACACGTATCAAAGCCCCAAAATGAAAGAAAAGTTAGAATGCATGAGGTGTTTACATACAAGGGAATATTAAACAATTATACTATACTGAACAATTTGCCGGGCATTTGCCGCGTTTTGGCTATTTGCCACATTTACCAAGCCAAATGTGTTATGTATTGTTGTTTATGTCGGCAGCAAGGCGAATGCTGGGGAGCACGTTTTCAGTTCTCCAGCTTTTAGCAGCAAATCCCATAGGAATCAATTTTATTGTCTCTTTAGGTCTTTTTAGCATCTTAACTTATTCTTCGAGCGTGTAGGTCAGATAGTTAAATGGTATTGGAAAAACAACGAAAGATACTGTTTTCACATTACTTTTCTATTTTTAATTAAACGATTTATTTAAGGCTTTTCAAACAACCAAGACACTCCCAAGACAACACACATATATTCTGAGACCCATCCCATGCTGATATAAGCTGTAAAAGTGTGTTTTCAGCAAGATTTCATTATTTTTCTTAACCAAATCTGCCGCAGCAGTACGTCCTGATTTTGCCAAACCATTTTTCGAGTAAATTGCACTCATTTTGGCCCGGTGAATTGCGCAAACGAAACAAAATGCTGGCAGAGACTCAGTTGTTGTCTATATCCGCCGCAACAATTATAGCTCTGTTCACCACGGTATTCCCCTCTCGCAGCACACACGGCGCATCCAGGGAAAGCAAAACATGGGAAGCGACGAACGTTATAAATCAAGGCCACAATCTGACTTTTTGAGATTTTTTGAATGCCTCATTCTACACCGTTCCCATAGGGGAAAGGGGAGAGGAGGTCAGCATGTGCCTGATTTTATTTTTATAGGTACTCATATTGCCTATTAGGTGAAATAGACTCATGTGAAAAACAATGTCTTCATCATGATTTTTATTTAAAAACACTGCAGATGTATTAATCTTTTAACCCTTTAAGTGCCAGCCTTCCTAGAATTTTTGTCACCCTTTGTTGCCAGACCACATTTCACTATTTTGTGCTACATATGTTCAACCTAGATTTTTGAAGGAATTTCCAGGGATTTTCCAGGTCTGGGCTTCAACATGAAATGTCTTGTTTGGCCTTTATTTTAGTGTATTCTCAATACTTTTGGGTGAAATATGTGCAAAAAAATCTATATTTTGCAATTTGTAGTGCTTTCTTTGTAATAAAAAATGTAAGTTTGTCAATAAAATCTTATTGCGTGTGAAACCACAATTTCTCCCGGTTACAGCGGTACCACATATGTATAGGTATACACCCTTTCCTGCCCCCAAACTGAAACAGAGCTTTAGGAGATTTTTAGATGAAATACAACTGTGATATGCACTTTGCCCACCTTGCAGTTTTTCCAGAAAAACAACCCTTTACATTTGAAATTTCCCCCCACAAATTCTCTGGTAGTACATGCCTCAAGCTTTCTAGGCATACCAGGCTTGTTTATGTGGGCGTAGTTTTACGGAAGTAATCCCTCAATTAATTCTTTGCTTGCACAGTTCCCCTAAAAAAGAATAAAAAAGAAGAATCAAAGCCACATTTTCCTAAAAAAAAAAAACTGTATGCAAACAAGAAAAAACAAGTATAATCTGAAAAAGCAACATCCCCCGAACAGAACGGTACCCAACATTCATAGGTCCTGTCAAGGAAAGAGTTGCCAAACACCCCAAAGTAAAGCATGTGCATACGATAATTTTACTTCAAAAATTTCAGCTCTGCAGACTAAGTGCACACCTTGAAATTTTCAACCAGAACAACCCTTTACATTTGGATTATCCCTCATAACCATATTCCCTGAAAGTACACATGTTAAGCTTTCTAAGCGTAATGGGCTCATCTTTCTGGAAGTAATCCCTTGAAGAATTCTTAGGTTGCACAGGGTTTCCATAAAAATATTGTGTAAAAAAGCTGAGTAAAAAGCACGTTTTATTTATTGCATGGCACGGCCCTCTTCGGTATTCATAACAGTTGGGTTATTCTGCCACAAGGTGGCACAGCGGCACTGCAGAAAGCGGTGGCATCTCCCGGCCCCCATTAAAAACGGGATTAACCATAGAGTTCCCAGTGTTTCCTCTGCAGTGAAACTGCGAAGATAGAAGATGGCTCTCTCTCTGTGCGCAGGTGAGCGAGGCAACCAAGCCTGCGGCCCTGCACGTCTATTTCCATCCGTTTCTGGACCCTCACTGCCTCCCAGCCTCGGCTGACAGATCGGGTGAAGGTAGAAGAGCACTAGGGTCAAGTGCTCCAGGAGCGCAGCTCCAGCTGCAGACCATGTGCCACAAAGGGTAGCCCGCCATAGAATTTATGGTGAGCCTGATAGGGATGCGGAGTTCCGGTCCTGGCTTCTGAGGGGGTAAGTGTTTTTGGGGACTATGTCTCCTTCTTTTCCTTCAGGGGTCCCCCCATCTCTCTCCCTGGCTGGGATGCTCGCCGCTGGCCTCTCGTCTCTCTCTCTCCCCCCCCCTCTGGCTTTGTTCGGGGGGGGGCGGGAGGCATCGGCGAGTGGTATTATATGTGGTGTTTTGGCATTTATTGTGTGTTTTTGGGTGTTTTTCAGCCGCCGCACGCTTTGTACTGCGCTCCGCGGTGGTTGGCGATATAACCTAAGGCGTTTTTTGCTTTGTAATGGCGCTGGCCGGGTCACGTGATCGCCGTTTTCGCACTCTTCTGGGGACAGTGTCTGGGGTGGGTGGGTTCCTTGGGATGACGCAAATCGGGTCGTCTCCCCGCGGCCCGCCCCTCGAGGTACCTCTGCCGGCGCCATTTTGGACTAGCTGCTCGTCTGGATTTCTCCCTTCCTGGCTGCAGCGCTGCTTCCTCCGGTGTGTCACTTCATCCTGCTGTCTGTGCCTTGGTGACCCTGCGGTGTCTTTGGTCTGTGAGTCCCCTTTGGGTTTTTTTTTATTGCTCTTGGGGGTATGTGCTGTGGGATGCTCATGTGTCTTTTTCACTTATGTCTTTCAGGCGGGACACCATTGGGTTGTGGTTTCTCCCGGCTCTACTCCTTCCTCCTCCTCATCCCCGCCTTTCACCGATTTCTGGGGGCATCCCGTGGGAGGGAATCCCGGGTGGCTTCTGTATTAGCCTTTACCCACCGCTGGCCTATTGTGCCTGTGTTAATCACCATATGGAGGCTTCTGGGGATAGCGTGCTTGGGGGTCCTTCGGGACAAGCTCGGCTCTGTTCCATGTGTGGGGTATCCCCTGTGAGTAACAGTGTCACAGTGTGCGTGCCGTGCGCTGAGAGTCTACTTGCGCTTCAAGCTGGTTTTCCTGCTTCGTTTCCCAGCTTTGAGCCTCCCTCGGCTTCACCTACTCCCCCGCTCCTGCAATTGGGCCCTAGTGAAGGGGATATTAGCAGGGAGTCACACTCTGATTTTGCTCTGCGGGTGGCCAGCATTGAGAGGCAGCTTGCCATGACTGTTCCTAGGAAGGCCTCTGGCAAGAAGCGGCACCTGATTTCCACTCCCTCACGATCTACAGAGGAGTATGAGGAATGTGATGTCACTGCTGGACGTTATTCTCTAGAGGAAGGGGAACTGCTCCAGGACTCTGACGACTCTGGGGACCAGCAGGAGGATTGTGATAGTGACCCTGAATCTGGGGAGGATTCATGGTATCCTGAGCACAATGATAAATTGCTGTCTCACATTTTTGAAATTTTACAAATTGCTGCCCCTGTGGTGGCTAAAAGGAAACAGGGTGAGCTGTTTCATCCTAGTAAACAGCATCTGGAGTTCCCTGAGCAGGGACATTTCACCACTATGGTGCTTAAAGAATGGGAACATCCTAACAGGCTGCCTGCTGTGCCCAAGGGTTTGGATAAGAGGTATCCCTTTCCTGCTGATCTCGTTAAGAGGTGATCATTTCCCCCTGAAGTGGACGCTCCCGTGCTAGGCTTGTCTAATACTTCGGTCATTCCTTCACCTGACACTACCACTCTGAGGGACAGTGAGGACCGGCGTATGGATCAGTTGGCCTACCATGCCTTTACCTGTGTGGGGGCTGGATTGCGCCCGGCCTGTGCAGCTGCCATTACAGCTATTGCCCTTAAACTGCTCAAGCGTCTCCTTGATGGTGCTACGGATCGTAGCGGGGGGGGGGGGGGGGGGGGAGGAGTATAGGACTCTCTTGATTTGCTCTGATTTTGTTGCCTTTATCACTGCTATGGATGATGCTTTGCGGCTGAGCGGTAGGGCCTCTGCGCTCTTGGTGGCTATGCGCCGCTCTGTTTGGTTACGTCAGTGGGCAGCTGACGCCGCTGCTAAGAAAGCTCTCACTGGCCCCCCCTTCACGGGGCTGCGGCTATTTGGGGAGCGTCTTGATGTTCTAGCCAAGGATGGCAGGCTACCTCAGCGTAGGAGGCAGTCTCGGCCCTTTCGGGGGTCCTCCGTCCCCCTCCCTTCCTTTCATGCTCCCAGAGGAGGCCGTGGCTCCCTCCTCTCTAGTGGCCGCAGAGATTCTTGGGGCCGTGGCAGATGCCGTGGTCATCCCGGTCTCTCCTGGACTTCCAAGCCCAAACCCTCTCCCAAGCCCCCTCAGGCATGAAGAGGCTCCCTCACCCATCCGGGTGGGGGGACGGCTTTGGCTCTTTGCTCACTTCTGGAGGCTTCACGTCTCAGACCGGTGGATTCAGGAAGTAGTGTCCACCGGTTACAAGATAGAGTTTGCAGCATGGCCGCCCCCAAGATTCATTAGATCCGGGATGTCTTTTAATCCCCTGTCTGCTCAAGGGTTGCGTCTGGCGGCTCAATGCCTGTTAGAGTCAGGAGTCATTTGTCAGGTGCCCCATCAAGAACAGGGTCAGAGGTACTTTCACGGTTCCCAAAAAGGATGGCTCTCTGAGGCCCATTCTGGACCTGAAGGGCCTCAACAAATTTGTCAGATTCAAGCATTTTCGTATGGAGACGCTACGCTCTGCTGTCAGTACCCTTCGCCCGGGCGACTTCATGACCAATGTGGACATCAAGGATGCGTATCTTCGTGTGCCTATCTTCCCAGGTCATCAGAGATTTCTAAGGTTCGAGCTGCAGGATCAGCATTACCAGTTTGTGGCTCTACCCTTCGGTATCACCTCGGCGCCTCAAGTGTTCACCAAGGTACTGGCGGGGGTGATGGCTCCGCTAAGGAACCAGGGCATACGCATCATTCCTTACCTGGACGACATCCTGATTGTGGCCAATTCCTTTCCTCAGGCCGAGCAGGGCACTCAGATGGTGACATCCACTCTGGAGTCTTTTGGCTGGGTGATCAACTATCCCAAGTCTTCTCTGTCCCTGTCCTTGGTGAGGTCCTTTCTGGGAATCACTCTGGATACCTCTCAGGTCAAGGTGTTCCTTCCTCAGCAGAAGGTGGGGGTCTTCATATCGTGTCCTCATCCCTCCATCCGTCAGGGGATGCAGTTGGTGGGCCTGATGGTGTCCTGCTTTGAGGCGGTCCCCTTTGCTCAGTTTCACACGAGACCTCTTCAGTTGCACCTCTTGTCAGTTTTGGTTCGGGACCCTGTGTCCCTGGATCAGGAATTTGTTCTGTCTCCTCTGGCCAGACAGTCCCTCTCGTGGTGGCTGGACTCAAGGAACCTTCTGGGGGGCAGGACCTTCCTGCCCCCGTGCTGGGAGACGGTCACCACAGATGCCAGTCTGACCGGTTGGGGAGGCTTCTGGAAGTCCCTGAAGTTCCAGGGTCGGTGGGGCCCACAAGAGCCCATGCTTCCATCAACGTCCTGGAACTGAGGGTGATCAAGTTGGTTCTTTCTCACCTAACCACTCACCTTCAGGGTCGGGCTGTTCAGATCCGCTCAGACAACCAGACGGCGGTTGCCTACATCAATCATCAGGGAGGGACTCGGAGCAAGCGAGCCTTTAAGGAAGTGACCCTGATTCTGTCTTGGGCGAAACGGCATGTTCTCTGCATCTCAGCGGTCTACATTCCGGGAGTGGAGACCCAGGTGGCGGACTCCCTGAGCAGGGGGTCGTCTCGACTGGGGGAATGGTCCCTCAACAACCGGGTGTTTCTCTCCCTGTGTTACCGCTGGGGTCAGCCGGACGTGGACTTGTTTGTGTCCCGTCACAATCACAAACTTCCCAGATTTGTCTCTCTATCTCAGGATCCCCTGGCCTTCGCCACGGATGCCCTGGCAATACCTTGGACGGAGTTTCGGCTTCTCTATGTGTTCCCTCCGTTTCCTCTCCTGGGCAGGGTCATACGCAAAAAAGCCCAGGAGCGGATACCAGCCATCCCGGTGGTCCCTGTTGGCCAAGAAGAGTTTGGTTTGAAGACGTTGTGCAGTTGGCAGTACGTGTTGCCCAAGGATCCAGATCTTCTCAGCTACGCCATCCCAATTTACAAACGCTGGCTTTAACGGCTTGGCTGCTGAAACCTCCATCTTGATGGAAAAGGGGTTGCCTGCTACCATAATTGGGGCTAGGAAGAAGTCTTCATCCTCTATCTATTACAAGGTCTGGCATGCTTATATTGCCTGGTGTGAGTCTAAGTCTCTTTCCTGTCGGGTTTTTTCTATTCCCAGGATTCTGGAATTCTAGCAACATGGTCTGGATCTAGGCCTTCAACTTAGTACCCAAAAAGGCCATGTTTTAGCTCTGGCATTTTTTTTCCAAAGATCCTTTGCCAATCACTGGTTGGTTAAAACCTTTTTCCAGGGTGTTCCTCATGTGCGTCCACCCCGTAAGCCTTTGCTACCAGTCTGGGATTTGAATCTGTTGTTGTCTGCTCTGCAAGGGCCTCCCTTTGAGCCTATCCGTGAGGCTGCCTTGCCCATTCTGACTCTTAAGGTAGCCTTTTTGGTGGCTATCACTTCTGTAAGGTGAGTTTCTGGGCTGGCGGCGCTTTCCATCAAACCTCCTTATTTCGAGCGGCATCAGGATAAGGTGGTGTTCCGGCTTAAGCCGTATTTCTTGCCTAAGGTGGTGTCTGCCTTTCATCTAAATCAGGACCTTGTTTTGCCTTCATTGTGTCCTAATCCTGCTAATCCCAAGGAGCGGATACTGCATTCTCTGGATGTGGTCAGGGCTCTGAAGTTTCATTTGGTCGCTACAGAGACTTTCAGGAAGTCTGATGCTCTTTTTGTTCTCACTTCTGGCCCTAGGAAGGGTTTGCCTCTGGCTAAGTCCACTATCAGCAAGTGGATCCGTCAGGCGGTGATTCAAGCCTATTCTGCTAAGGGAAAGGAACCTCCCTTTAGGGTGACTGCTCATTCCACTCGTGCTATTGATGCCTCTTGGGCTTTTCAGCACCAAGCTTCTTTTGAACAAGTTTGAAGGCCGCTACTTGGTCTTCTGTTCATACCTTTTCCAAGTTTTACAAGGTTGATGTTAAGGCCTCAGCGGATGCTGCTTTTGGCCACAAGGTGCTTCAGGCGGTAGTGACTTGAACTACTGGCCGTTACTCTTTGGGGATCCCACCCTACTTTTGGACACTGCTTTTGGATGTTCCAACTGTTATGAATACTAAAGCGGGCCGTGCCATGCGATAAAGAAAACAGCAATTCTGTGAGTACTCACCTGTAGAATTGTTTTTGTTCTTGCATGGCACTGCCCGCTTCGCCCCACCCTTGTTATCATTATTCTTGGTTGCCTCTTTATGATGATTGTTCCAAGTTAATTGGGGTTTTTTTTTTACCCTTTTTTATATTTTTTACCTTGATTCTCTCCCGGCTTCTTGTTTCACTGCTTGTCTACGCTGGGAACTCTATGGTTAATCCCGTTTTTATAGGGGGCCGGGAGATGCCACGGCTTTCTGCAGTGCTGCTGCGCCACCTTGTGGTGGAATAACCCAACTGTTATGAATACCGAAGCGGGCCGTGCCATGCAAGAACAAAAACAATTCTACAGGTGAGTACTTTTTTCCTAAAATATCAATATGCAAACAAGAAAAAAACAAGTTAAATCTGAAAGCGCAAGGTCCCCCGAGCAGAAAAATACCCAACATGCATAGGTACTATTAACCCTTTTAATTGCCAGCCTACTTGAAGTTTTGTCACCCTCTGTTGACAGGTCATTTTTCGCCATGTTTAACCGTGGTTTTTGCAGGAAATTCATGGAAAATGATATATATATTTTTTGCAGCAGAGTTTAGGCTTTAACATGAAATATCTTGTTTGGAATTTTTCTACTGTTTTTGAAATATTTTTGCGTAAAAAAAACAAAAGAATAAAGAAAATAATATTTTTTAGACAATTGTCTCCTTTATTTTAAATAAAACATTTGTTTTATTAATGAAAGCTATATTGCATGTGAAAGCCCCATTTCTCCTGATTCCAGCGGTACCACATATGTATCGGTCGCCCCCCCCATTCTTTCCCAGGAGACCCCCCAAACTCAAAAGAGCACTTTATAACATTTACAAATAAAATACTACTATCCACACTATAAACATTAGGGGTTAATTAAAAAAAAAAAAGACATAGAGCGGGGGGAACCCTTAAACCCCCCCCCCAAAAAATGACATGGGGTCCCCCTTACCCATCATAACCAGCCTGGGACCAGATATGGGGGCTTGTAGGAACAGGGTGCAGGGGCCAGCTTTGGTGGCCCCCTGCCCTGCTGGCTACAAGCTCCGTGGGCCGGGCTCTTCTGCCCCCCCCGGGCTTTGGGGAGGCAGGTAATTGGGGTGCTGTGGGTTAGCGGGTGACTTGCCGGCCCCCAGCCTTGTGAACTAGTATAGGGGTCTCATGGTAAAAATACAGTAAAAATAAACCACGCACACAATAAAAAAAAAAAAAAATCACATTTATAATTTTTTTTTTTTCTCACCTCCAATGTCCCGATTTTGTTCCACGGCGCTCCGATGACAACTGCTGGTGATCGGTGGAGGAGGGCTTGGGGGGGGCAAGAGATCAGAGCCATCTCGCCCCCTCCAACCTTCCTCCTCCGATCTCCCTCAGTGACTGAGCTTCTCGGGTCGCCGGGTGACAGGTGCTGGGTCATCAATAACGTCACCCGCCCCGCCCTCAAAGGGCGTGGCTAGCAGCCGGTGACCCAGGAAGTGAGGGAGAGGGCGATTTCTTGCCCTCTCACCACGAAAGAGCCCGGGGGCGATCGGATGCCCCCAGGAGAGTAAATGTATTTTTTTACATTTAATTGGGCCTGTGGCCAAAGTGGGGGTGCTCTATTTTGGGCACTCTCCTGAAGAGAGAAGAGCCCCGGGGGGGGGGGGGGGGGGGGGAAGTCGGATGCCCCCTGGGTGAAGAGAAGACCCGGCCTAATCCAACGAGGGGTCAGGTGAGTTTTTAACTTTTATATTTTTTTTCTGTGGGGGTTTAAAGTCAGCTATGTGGGTCTCGCGTAGCTGGCACTTAATGTTGGGAGAGGCGACGACGTGAGCCTCACGTAGCTGGCACTAGAAGGGTTAACCCTTTAAATGCCAAGCACGTAGTTTCTACGTGGTTGCTTCTCCTACCGTTAAGTGCCAAGCACCCCCCTGGTCTCCGCAGGCTTCAGGTGAGGACCCTCTTCCGGGTCCTCACCTCCTCTAATGGTGGCGATGGCTGCCGCCCCCTTACCCCGCCTTTTGTGGGAGGAGCAGGATGACATCATCCCGCTCCTCCTATACCCTCACCCGCACCCGACATCTGTTAGATGCCGGTGGTGATCAAAGGTGAGTAGAGTAAAAAAAAAAAAAATAAAGATCATTTTTTTCTCTTTGTGTCTGATCCCTATAACAGTTCACAAGGCTGGGGGCTGGCAAGTCACCTGCGGCTAGCGGGTGACTTGCCATTAACCCTCGGCACCCCCATTACCTGCATCCACAAAGCCCGGGGGGGCAGAAGAGCCCGTGGCCACAGGCTATGCGGGCTTGTAGCCTGCAGGGCCAGGGGCCACAAAAGTTGGCCCCTGCGCCCTGTTTCTACAAGCCCTGCATAGCTGGTCTTGGGCTGGTTACTTTGGGTAAGGGGGACCCCATGTCATTTTTTTTTTTTTATTTTTAAGGGTTTTTAACCCTTAAAAATCTCCAAAAAATGGGGTCCCCCCGGGAGGGGGGTCCCTATGTCATTTTTTTTTAAATTAACCCCTTATGTTCTGTCACCCAGCAGCTATAAAAGGCTTCCAGCAGGTGAGCAGAAGCCAGTGATCAGCGTGGGACACAGTGCAAGGTGGATGGGAGGTATTAAAAAAAATATATATATATATTCTCTGTGTGTGGTGTGTTTTTTTTTTTTTTTTTTTTTTTACACTTAACCCCTTGTGAACTGGTTAGGGGTCCATGAGATCCCTATACCAGTTTACAAGGCTGGGGGTTGGCAAGTCACCTGCGGCTAGCGGGTGACTTGTCATTAACCCCCGGAACTCCCATTACCTGCCTCCCCAAAGCCCAGGGGGGGCAGAAGAGCCCGTGGCCATGGGCTATGCAGGCTTGTAGCCTGCAGGTCCAGAAAAGCTGTCCCCTGCGCCCTGTTCCTACAAGCCCTGCATAGCTGGTCCCGTGCTGGTTACTTCGGGCTAGGGGGACCCCATGTCATCTTTTTTTGATTTTTCAGGGTTTTTAACCCTTAAAAATCCCCCCAAAAAGCCCCCCCCCCCCCGTGTCATTTTTTTTCTCGATGTAACCCTTTGTAGTGTGGATGGTAGTTGTATTTTATTTGTAAATGTTATAAAGTACTTGTTTCAGTTTGAGGGGTCTCCTGGGCAGGAACGGTTGGCTATCGATAAATATGTGGTACCGTTCTAATTGGTAGAAATGTGGCTTTCACATGCAATATGGTTTTCTTTAATAAAATACATTTTTATTTAAAATAAAGGAGGCAATTTTCTAAAAACATTTTTATTTATTTATTTTTTTTTACTTAATAATAATATTGTAAAAAACAGAATAAAATGTACAAACAAGACATTTCATGTTGAAGCCTAACCTCTGCTGCAAAAAATGGCGCAAAATGGGGAAAAATTACCTTTCAACAGAGGGTAACAAAATCTCAAGTAGGCTGGCAATTAAAAGGGTTAAAAGTAGCTATGCATGTTGGGTATTGTTCTGTTCGGGGGACCTTGCGCTTTCAGACTTAGCTTGTTTTTTCTTGTTTGCATATTTATATTTTAGGAAAAGGTGTTTTTTATTCAGCTTTTTTATACATTTTTTACGGAAACCCTGCGCAACCAAAGAATTCTTTTGAGGATTAATTCCAGAAAGATGAGCCCACTGCAACAAGCTGGGTACGCTTAGAAAGCTTAACGTGTACTTTCAGGGAATATATGGTTTATGGGGGATATTCCAAATGTAAAGGGTTGTTTTGGTTGAAAAAACGCAAGGTGCGCACTTTGTCTGCAGAGCTGAAATTTTCAAGTAAAATTATTGTTACGCACATGCTTTACTTTGGGGTGTTTGGCAACTCTTCCCTTGACAGTAGCTATGCATGTTCGGTATCGTTCTGTTCGGGGGATGTTGCTTTTTCAGATTAAACTTGTTTTTTCTTGTTTGTATATAGTTTTTTTTTTAGGAAAATGTGGCTTTGATTCTGCTTTTTTATCCTTTTTTTAGGGAAACTCTTTGCAACCAAAGATTACATTGAAGGATTACTTCCAGAAAACTGTGGCCACATCAACAAGCATGGTACACCTAGAAAGCTTGAGGTGTGTACTTCCAGAGAATATATCGTTTTTTGGGGGTATTTCAAATGTAAAGAGTTGTTTTTCTGGAAAAACTGCATAGCTCATTGCATAGTTGTATTTTATCTGAAAATCCCCTAAAGCGCTGTTTCACTTTGGGGGAGTCTCCTGGGCAGGAAAGGGTGTCTACCTAAACATATGTGGTACCGCTGTAACTGGGAGAAATTGGGATTTCACACGCAATAAGATTTTTTTGACAAACTTACTTTTTTTTTTATTTTTTTTATTTGTTTTTTTTTTTTTTCACATATTTCACCCAAAATATTGAGAATACACCTACAAAATGACAAACAAGACATTTCATGTTAAAGCCCAGACTATTCTGAAAAAAAAACAATATATCATTTTCCTGGGAAATCCCTTCAAAAATCACATTTGAACATGGGGAGCGCAAAATAGTGCAAAACGGTCTGGCAACAAAGGGTGACAAAAACTCCAGGTAGGCTGGCACTTAAAAGGTTAAAGGGACAATCCAGGCAAAGGTAATAATAAGGCAGCAAGCAGCTCACCTCACCTGAATCCTGTCTCATGTGCCTCTCGTCAGTTTCCTACTGCGCGCTGTAAATTCTGTAGCAGGTCTGCTAATTTTGACTCTCCTTTCATTTTAATTTTTCCTCGAACCACACGCAAGGTTGCACAGTTATCCATATCCCCCAGTGTGACCAAACTTGGTGAATGCAACTGCTGTGGTTTGATGAGCTTGTGCTGGAAGCGCTGAGGGACAGGGGTGGCCATGGGACCACATTTTGTAAGGGGTCATGGAGGAAGGAATGTGCAGATTTTGGGGCCCTGCACTGCAGGAAATGATCGATAGGCACATGGGACAGGCTTCCAGTGAGTGCCTTGCTGCCTTATTATTGCTTTTGCTTGGACTCTGTTGACAGAATTGTGGCCAAGTGGTGTGATTGGCCATGGTAACTGAGCCAACAGTGCTAATACTGGAGGAAAACCTGCAGGCCTAGCCACCAAACATTATTTTCGAAAACTGGCCTACTCGTTTTGATGTATTGACTTCCTCCCGAAACCTACAAAGCACGTTATGATTTAAAAGCTTTTTGCTCAGTTTTTGCATCACAGTCACAAACAGCCTCCAGTATCATTTTGAGCTCTAATTTATGGAATGTCCAGTTATATGGCCAGATGCTGAATTTAAAGAACCTGGTAGCTGGGACAGGTATGTTTATAGCTGTGTGTGTGTGTGTGTGTGTGTGTGTGTGTGTGTGTGTGTGTGTGTGTGTGTGTGTTGGAGGGGGGGGGGGGCTAATAAAATAAACTTTAAAGGGACTCTTTAGGAAATGTGCATAAACTATCATTCAGCAACTCAACTCCTAATGGATGGCCTCTCTCCTGGAAGTAGAAACAAGGTATGGAGTAGTGCCACACCTCCTGAATTCATTCTCATAGGCATAGACCACCAATATACCTGCCGACTGGTGGTCTATATTTCCGTCCCTGTTTGTCAGCAAGAATGAGCACACTAGTATTATGCAGTCTGTGCCAGTACAGTCTTTCCCCTCTCCCCTCCTTGTGCCTTCCACACTCAGCTGTGCCTAATTAGCTTTTTATTTATGTTTCCATAAGTACCACACCTAATTAGCATTTGAATTGCCCATGGCTGCCGTGTGTGCTTGTGGTTGTGATCAGGTGGCACAATGGTACAAGTGCCTTTGCCTGCCGTATTCCTTTAAATACTCGAGAGCGGGACGTGCATATTGGCGTGGCTTTTAGCATTAAAAAACCTGCAGGATTTTTGGGGGTTTGCATTTGTTTTTTTCACTTATGCAATACAATAAGATAGAAAATAACATAGTTTTTTTCCTTTTGCTGAATCACACGAACCTGTAAGCAGTAAACCAGAAACATCTGTTTCTTTTCTCACATTTATTAACTGTGCCCACAGTGTTAATAGCTGTACAAAGGAAATAAATATCCCAAAGGTTAGAGCTCTTTAGATTTCTATCTGTTCAGTTTTATAATGTAATTAATATTTTAGGCTGCACTTGTCCTTTAAATACTATACTTTCGAACCAGCAATATGTGCTTCCATTTGTCAATCACTAGGCCACTACCTTTGACCTTTCTTCACTGTTCCATCACCTGATTTTCTTTGACACATTCCAGATCTCTCAGTGACTCTTCAATTTTAAAATGTCATCTTTTACAGAACTATAAATTGGTGTTAACTTTAGAAATGCAGTAGCATGCTGTAGAACCTTTTGTTTGTAATCCGACACAATAGAAAAAAAATAATGCTAAAAGAGCTTTATTACAACAATAACATTATATTGTTTAATTTAATAATTATAAAAACATGCTAAACAGGACATGAAATGCCCAGCTGATCACCAGCCTTTGTTCAGATGCCAACCCCCAATCTAACACCGCATATACTCAAGCCCCCGCTTCACGTGCACGAACACGGGTGCCTCTAGGACTTAAACCGGACCAACATTCAAAATTGACTAAAACCAGACCACATAAAAATTAATTTACCCTTTTCTAACTCTTGCTGAGGTAAATTTTAAAAACAAGATGGCGGCTCATGCATTTCCAGGCCACCTGCAAACAGGAAGTGCTGTCGGTTATGTCAGTTGGGAGAGGAAGGTCCAAAGTAGCAGCTACCTTTCTTTTCCAACTGTGCCAGTTTAAAAATCCAATGTGTGTAAAAGTGACTCCATGGGCCGCTGTTTTGGATGTTTAAAGGCTCAGAAAATGCAGGTAGGATAAGTTTGACTGTGGGCAATCTGTACGTGGAGGGTGGAGGGAACATGAAAGATAGGCTATTATTCAGGGTGAAGGTCCAGTTTATGGTGCGCAAAAGATGGTACCTGAGGCCACAAAGGCCAATGTACAACAGGGCAAAACTATAACAAATACACAGGGGAAGTCAAGAGATAGCTGGGTCTGCAGCAGATTATCAGTCCTACCAGTGTCTTGACTTGATAGAAGGAGTAAACAAAGCAGAAGTCCAGGGAAAGACTAAATTTAAAGGCATGAATCAGAGAGTCGTGGTATCCAAAGGGTCAGGCAAAAGCATAGTTGGGATGCAAATAAAACTAATCTGGTTACCAGGAGATTCACTGGCAGTAACGCACCAAAAGCTAGACACTATCACAGACAGCGTGTGCTGAAGCCTGGGCAGCTTTATGTCACCACTGACCAATAGAAGGTTGGAAGGCTGGGGCTGATCAGCAGTTGCTTAAACGACACACTACTCTTAGGGAGCTAGACAGAATGTTTTGATGCTGTGAATGGTGCAGACCGGTAAACGCTTGGACCTAACAGGACAAAGGAGGATAAATTATATATATATATTATATACACACACATATACACACTTACAAACCCTATTGGTTAGCAGTGCTGGAGCACAGGAGGATAGGTTTTCTGTCTGTTTTGTGACATATCCATAAGGATGGACCTCCCAAATCAAGATTTCAATGTTTAGGTCCTCTTCTTCAAAACCACGTAATCTTAATGACTGTATCCTCTCTATCTCTATTGTATGCAAGCTTTTTGCCTTTTCAGACAGAAAGCAGTATTTCAAGGTGCACTGCTGAACATGTTAGCTGACATTTTTTAGGTTCTTATACTGGTAAGTACTTTTAAGGCTACGTTCATAGCTGCCTGGGTTAGATTCTGTTCATGCTGTTGAGGCTGAAGACAACAGACCTGCAAATTAAGTCCTACAATAGCTCATCTATGTGCCCTTTCACATCTCTGCATTGTGTCCTAGCGAACATGGCTGCAAAGCTCTAACATGCTGTGTCCAGACCACAAACGCATCATGCAGGTGCAGACACATCTGCAAACATGAGTGTTTTTCATACCAAGCCACATGCAAATGTGTTTGCAAATCAGCAACACATTATCAGTGACCAACAGGATCACACATTTTGAAATTACTTTAAGTTGGAAGGGGTGGGATTACCAATCAGCCCCTGATGTTGCCAGTAAGTTGTTCTGTCCTTGCACTCCATGACTAAAGCCAAGGCTCCTTTTTTTGAGACTTCCAAAGTCATCAGAGTATTGTCTGCTGAGCACCTGCTTATCCTTTAGTCCATTCCGGGTTCTCCAAGTTGACTGGTGCTTCAACAACTGATGAGTCATTGTTTTCTGTTAGGACACAGCCACTTCCTCTTGTTGAGATTTTTCTACTATTTTCAATGGCCCACCCTTATTGTCACTGCTTTGAGATGTCCCCATTAGAGTTTTGTAGTAAGTAAGCGAGAGAAGATGATGTTGATTACTCATGGTAAAATCTGTTTTCCTCAATCTTCTTTTTGTGGACGTACCTGATTGTTGGATTCCTTCTATGCTGCTACAACAACAGATAAAGCAGGCTTAAAAGTCCGGAGATATCTCTAGCTCAGAACACAGAAGCCAACTTCGTAAAATTGACTTTTATGCCTGCTTCATCTGTAGACTGATTTGTTCAGTAGGTGGGGATATGCACAGGTGAGTGCTAAAAGTCTTCTGTAACTTTCCAGTGTACCTCTTAATAGGTCCAAGCTTTTACCCCATCGTTTTATTCTTAGTATACATCACGTCCCATTCCGAAAGATATCCTTACACATGGGGTTATTCATCTTCAGATGTCACGTGACTGCAGAGCAGAAAAAGTGGCCCATATATACCGAGGCACCTCCCACAGAACCCCAGATTTTCTCTGCAGTCTTAGACTGCCAGGACGAGAAAGTGTCTCTCTCTTTTTCAGGCAGGTGAGCGGGATCTTATGGCCCTATGGACCTGTGGAGCTATTCCCACCCGTTCCGTCTTTATTAAACTGCCTCCCAGCCTTGGCTGTAGCGTTCGGGTGAAAGTAGACGGCACCATAGTTAGGTGCTAAGGAGCTGTGCTCAGCCGCAACTCCCCCATCAAAGGGTAGACGGTTCAGGCGACGGTGAGCCTTATGGGATGCCCTGCCCTCATTACATGTGCCTCTTATGGGTTCTCTTATGGATGACCGCTGACTCCCCTCGTTCCTCTTAGTCCCTTAGGGGAAGGGGGGGGTGGTTTTCTATATATATTCTATATATATATATATATATATTTCAGGCCTATAGAACTAGTGGTTTCTCCAGGCCTATACATTGATTGAGGGAAATTTGTTTTAATACCTTAAATCCTCCCACTTCCCTTGCGGTGCATTGGGGGCATCCCCGGTTTGCTTCTAGCATTATTCCCAATTGGCCGTTTTGAGCCACACTAATCACCATATGGAGGCTTCTCAAGACAATGAGTCCGGGGTTCCTTCGGGACAAGGCCGGTTCTGTACTGATTGTGGGGTACCTTGCCCCTGCTGAGGGCCGTGCCTACTCCCCCTAGCTTGCATTCAGCTCCGGTTGTGGCACATGCTAGCGGGGATGCCCAATCTGATTTTGCTACTAGATTGGCCGATCTGGCGAATGGGCGGTTCTGAGCCGCGCAAAGCCATTGGCAAGACACGGCATTTGATTGATAACTTGTATGTTTGCCCTATGACTTCTGAAGCTATGGATGACATTGTTGGGTTTTCCCCTGAGGGGTTATTATTTTCTGAGTCTGATTCTGAGGATCAGAATAGGTACTTGGATGATGGGGTCCAAGTCTTGGGATGCAGCTGATACTGACAGGCTGCTAGCCTATTTATTTGAAGTGCTTGAAATTTCTCCCCCTGTTGCTCCTCCCCAGCAGCAGGGAGAATTATTTTATGCTGCTAAACCGCGTTGGGAGTTCCCCGCACAGGCACATTTCAACAATCTCGTTTTCCAGGAATGGGAGAAGCCTAGTAGGCTTCCTGGTGTACCTAAAAGCTGGGATAAGAGGTATCCCTTTCCCCTGGAAACAGCTAAATTATAGTGTTCCCCACCCGAGGTTGAGGCACCAATACTTGGTTTATCTCATACCTCTGTGCTGCACTCACCTGACACTACCACTTTAAAAGATGTGGAAGACTGGCGCATTGATCAGCTGGCCTCTCATGGTTTTGCCTGTGCGGGGACCGCACTACGCCCTGTGTGTGCATCTGCTATTACATGTTGCGATCAGAAGATTGATCAGAAGTGCCTTAGAGGGCGGTTCTGCAGCTTTGGGCAGAGATGTATTTAACTGGCTTATGTATTGTGAGGAATTTACTTCATATGTTCTTGCTGCTCTGGAAGATGCCATTAGAATGTGCGGCAGAACCTCTGCCCTGCTGGTTGCTATTCGCCGTTCTGTTTGGCTGCGCAATGGATGGCGGATATTGCTGCTAAGAAGGCTCTTACTGGGGCTCCTTTTAAAGGGCTGCGCCTTTTTGGGGAACGTCTGGATCTGTTTGCCAAGGAAGGCAAGCTTCCTCAGCGCAAGAAGCCTCTCAGGCCCTTTCGGGGTTCCAGAGTTGCTCAGTCCCCCTTTTATTCCCCCAGGAGAGGAAGGGGGACTCCCCCCGCTGGGGGCCGTGGTGAGTCATGGGGCAGGGGAAGAGGACGTGGCAGGCCCGGTCCTTCCTGGGGTTCCAAGCCTAAATCCTCCCCCAAGCCACCTCAGGCATGAAGGGGCTCCCTCACCTCAGGCATGAAGGGGGACGGCTTCGGTTTTTTGCTCACGTCTGGAGACGTCTTGTCTCAGACCTGTGAATTCAGGAGGTAGTCTCCTCTGGTTACAAGATAGTTTGCAGCCTGGCCGCCCCCAAGATTCATAAAATCCCGGATGGCTCAAGACCCCCTGTCAGCTCAGTGTCTGTTTCTTGCTGTCCAAAACCTACTGGAATTGGGGGTCATTTGCCCGGTTCCTCTGCGGGAAAGGGGCAAGGGCTATTATTCCAATCTTATTCTAAGCATAAAGCACGTCCTGCTCCATCTATAATACTTACAAATGGGTAATCCTCCGCAAGAGGGCGCTGTTCACTGCTGGCATGCAAAAACAGGCTCCTCGCGGGCCTTCATATACCGAGGGACCTCCCACAAATCCCCAGATTTCTCTGCAGTGCTGAACTGCGAAGACATGAAGTATCACGCTCTCGCAGGCGAGCGGGGCTTTACAGCCCGAGGTCTTACAGCCCGAGGCCCTGCGGGACTATTTCCACCCATCCTCTTTGATGAAGACTATGCCTGCGTTGTCGGGTGAAGGTAGGCAGCACCTTGGGTGCTTAACGGAGCCATGCTCCACCGCAATCCCCCACCATAGGGTAGGCGGTCAAGGCTAATGGTGAGCCTCTAGTGGATGCCCCTCCCGCTCTACTGCCCCGTGCCCTGAGTAGTGGTGGACCCTGTTGCAGGGTCGCCACCCTCCCGTTTTCCCCAACTAGTTAGGGGGAAAAGAAAGGGGGGGGGGGTGTATGTGACAGTGTACTGTTAGTCACGCTTAAGCCTTTATTTCTGCCTCTATCTCATCCGGGTGTCAGAGCCGCGCTGCTTGCTCTTTATTCTGTTTGGCTGCCGCCGTTTTCCACTACTACATAGTTTACTGCGTTGCTAGATGCTGCGGCACTTTTTCGCTACAATATCCTTGTGATTTCTTCCTTGCCTTTTTATTTTTTACTCAGAGCTTCTCGCTCTTCGGGGTGGGCGGGGACTTGTCTTGGCACTCTCCGCGTCATGGCCGAGCATTGAGCCCGCCCTTCGAGGTTCGCTGGGCGCCATTTTGACGATCTTCGCACGCGTGGCGGCTGTTCCCCTCCTCCCTTGGTCTGCAAGTGCCCTCGCGGGAGATTGCTCATTATATGTTCTTCCTGCTGTGCATGGCCCTGACACCTTCTTTCACCTTATGTTTTTCAGACGCCGAGTCTCAGGCGGCCTCTTCCGGCCCTTTATATCCTTATACATATAGATATATATTTATACATAGTTATTAGCGGGCCTTCCTACAAATCTCCCACATTAATCAGCGGGTCGCTGGGGCATCCAGGGTTGCCTAGTGCATAAATCCCTACGGGCATACTGTGCCTAGATAATCACCATATGGAGGCATCTCAGGATTGTGATGCTGACGGGGCAAGGGTGTGCGCGCCCTGTGCCGAGCAAACGCTGGCCCTGCGAGCAGCACCTATGGCTGCACCTCGCTCCTATATTTCCTCTTCCCCTGGCCTAAACCGCACGCCTACGCTTGACCAGATTGTTACGGGGTTGACCAAATGCCTGGGTCCTGGCAGGAAGCGGCCCTTGACGCCCCCGGCTTCGGCCTTTGCTATGGGTTCGGAGGAGCTCTCTTCTCCGTGTGATAGTGCTCCATCTGACGATGGAGATCTGTTCTCTGATCCGGATTCCTCTGATGAGAGGCCGAGGAGTCATGATGATTCTGACCAAGATGACTGGGGCCAGTTTGACGTTGAGGGTATGTTACTTAGGATTTTTAAGGCCCTGGCTATTTGGCTCCCTGGCGCGGTCCCCAAGCCGAGAGGGGAGAGCTTCCATACGGGGACTGCGCGTTTGGAATTTCTCGAGCAGGCTCACTTCCACGCTCTGGTTCTTAAGGAGTGGGAATGCCCCACTAAACTTCCAGGGATCCCAGAGGACTGGGATAGGAAATACTCCTTTCCCCCTGAGATGGTTGATTGCTGGTCATCGTCTCCCGTGGTGGACGCACCGATCATTGGGGTTCCTAATCCCCCCTTCTTCACAGACCCGGCCTACAGCACCCTTCGGGATGTCGAGGACCGGCGCATCGATAGGCTGGCTTCGCACGCCTTTGCTTGTGCAGGAACGGCGCTGCGTCCTGCCTGTGCCGCGGCCATCACTGCAGTGGCCGCTAGAACCCTCATAAGGCAGATGCTTGAGCATCACCCTGAAGATTTATCCTGGGAGGTGTTTAATGCACTCTCCAGTTGTGATATTTTTGTTAAATTTATCCTTTTAGCCCTGGATGACACCATCAGAATGTGTGCGAGGACCTCTGCCCCAGTGGTGGCTATACGTCGACTGCTTTGGCTGCGACAGTGGGGGGCTGATGATGCTGCTAAAAGGACTCTGATTGGGCTTCCCTTTAAAGGGCAACGCCTGTTCGGGGCCCGTCTGGATATTTTAAAAAAAGAGGACAATTCGTCCCATCAAGGGCTGCCGTCTCGGTCCCCTCGGAGCAGGGATACCCCTCCCCCTCCATATCATAGTGTTAAGCAAGAACCAGGGGTGCCCCTCCCAGGGCCTGGTACAGACTCCTGCCCCAGGAGAGGCAGACAACGTCAGGGGCCTTCTGGTCGGGCTAAGACCGACTCCTTCTCAAAAACCCCCCAAGCATGATGGGACGCCCTCACCCGCCTGGGTGAGGGGATAGCCACAGCACCTGGCTCCTATCAGGAGGCACCATGCTTCGCTCTGATGGAGTCCCTCTGGTTGCGGGACGGTGTTTGCTGGATGGTTCTTCCCCGAGTGGGTCAGGGTACTTCCGGTCCCTGTCTTTCTTCATGTATTGGTACAGGCCTTCCTTGGCCTGCTAGGTCTGGGCTCTTTGATAGGATGCCCTTCACAGATAGAGGCAGTGGCCTCTACACCAGTTGTTCCACCTTCTCCTGGAGGATGAGGCGGTGCACATCCTAACCCTCCATGGGTTTGGCGATTGTACCCACAGGCGTTGCCGCTTGGCGTCTCTGAGTTGGGCCTTCGACGCTCTGTAAATCAGTGGGCCTCTGGCTGCCCGTGGAATGCTAAGATGCTTATTTTGGCTCACATGTGTCTTCAGGACACTGCGGCTTTTACAGGTGGGTGTTGGTGATCATCACCGCTGATTGTGGCCGTGTTATTAGGCCTCTCCCCCACTCCCTGTGCTCGCTACAGCTTGGATGGGAGTGCTGTCTCGAATGAGACCAAGGGGCAGCCGCATAAGGACCTACTAGGTGGTCCTTACCTACAATGGGGAGTTATTGGGGATGGGTGTTCAGTCACCTTAGTTCCTATTTTGTCCCTTTTCCAGTATATCCTCTCCTAGTATTGCATTTGGATTCGGCTCCGGCTAGTTCCTTCTTCCTTGGCGGTAGGGGACCTTTTGGGACAAATTCTCTGTCCCTCTTTGCTGATATATTACCTTCACCAGGCAGGATTGGAGCTGGTGGGCTCGTTGGTGGCGTATCAGATGCTGTCCCTTATATACCGAGCCCTTGGGCTCTTCTGCACACTAGGTTAGTGATCCTACATGGGGTTCCAGCACCCCTGGAGCTAGGGTTGCGACCATTCCCCTGGGTATGGTGGTTCCTCTTGAGCCGATCATACTCAAGGGCCCTGTCAGGGGGCACCCCCTTCTTTGCTTGCATCTTCCGGTGACGGGTCGCCTGGGGGACCCAGTCTCGCAGGTTGGCGGGGGGGGGGGGGGAATTCTTGCAATACCCCCCGTGGTTCCTAGGTAAGGTCCCTTAGAGGGTCCATCTTGCCTACTGGTTTGTTAAAACATGAGCCTTCTGTTGACTATATGGCTGGACTTTTTCCTATTTTAGGACATGTCTATTTGGGGAATCTTGGCCTGTTTGAAGACAATGGCCTGTTTTTATTACTGGTCTGGAGCTTGAGGCAGGATGATCCCTCTGGAGGGTTCCTGATCCTGATCTGGGCGGGGGCCTACGCCCCCTGCTCCTCAACGGTTTTCGCTCCAATGGATGTTTCTCAGTGGCAGGCTGTGCTATCCTGGTGTCAATCTGAGAGCCATCTTGGGTGGCTCTGTTGGGTCTCGCTTATTCCACAGGGGCCCCGCCCTTGTGTTTACTGTCTCAGAATATTCTGACTCTGGTCATGGGGGTTTAGTAAAATTATACTTGGATTTTCTATCTTATATACCTTCTCTTCATTCACCCTACTATGTGGGGTTCTGCGCACGGTTGGGCCGATTAAGAGACCCATGAGTTTGTTGAACCCCAGGTGACCTAGTGAACTGTGGTTCGCAGATGCTTCTGCTAAGGTCAGCTGACCTGTTCGCTCTCCCAGGAGTGCGGTTCCGCCCTTGTCAGGCCCCTTCTTTGTCATCCCAATCTACAGACTCTAGTCCGGGGCTTGACAGCTGATTCATTCACCCCTTGGAGACGGGCTTATCTTCTGGGTGACTTAGTATATGGGGGGCTAGGAGCAAGCTTCCTTGGCTTCCTCTTCCTCCGTCTATTGTGGATTATTGTGTACCCATATTGATTGGCATGAGTCTTGGTCTCTTCCCTGTTGGACGTCTCGGTTCCCAGAGTTCTAGAGTCATTACAGCATAGGTTGGGGTTGGCTCCCCATCTCGGTACTTTGAAGATTCAGGTTCTGTCCTGTCTGTCTTCCTGTGGAAGTCTGGTTCAGTCTTCCTTGCGAGGAGCTCTCTGGGGGTTTGCTCAAGGCCATCTCCTAAGTAGTTCTGTGGTTCCTGTTGGGATCCATTTTCTTTCTGTTTGCCCTGCGGATTGTTCCCTTGGGACTTATGCTGGAAGCTGTCTGAGCTGTCTTGTAGTCCAAGTCGCTTTTCTGGGGGCTCTTGCTTCAGTCAGACGTGTGCCTGAGAAGGTGGATCTGATTACTTAGCCTTGGCTCGATATATATCGATATATATATATCTATATATATATATATGTGTATATATATATATATATATGTCTATATGCACACCATGATGTGGTGGTATTCCGTTTTACGCCGGACCTCTTTGTCCAAGTGGTGTTTTATGATCATTGTTTAGGTCCTTTTAGTCTAACTATGGACCATTATTCTTTATAATGCTGAAGTAAAGCATTTACATTGCCTCAACAGGTGTTGCATTTTTTCCTGGTGGTTTCTTGTCCCTTAGGGGGACTGATGCCCTTGGGGTCTGTGGGCGCCTCCTTATGTATGCGCCTGATATCGCTTGCTTCCAGGGCCACTGCGCCCTTTGGATTGATCTTACGTGGATGCCTTCCTGGTCCTGAGTAAAGGTTTCGGCTTCTTGCTAATGAAGCGGTCAGTATTCCCGCCTGTCGGACGGGAGACCAGTTCTCATTCCCCTTGGGGAGAGTTCTAAGTTTCCCTGAGGCTTCTGTTGCCTGTGGGTTGGTTGACCGTTACAATGGCCTATTCCTTTAAGGGGGAATAATCCCTCTTTCTCATTTTACTCCATTATATATTGGTGTTTGGGTACCTTTGGCCCTTCAGCACCAGGTTTTTTCTGTTGAATAAGTTACTAGACTGTTGCTTGTATCTGTTCATACCTTTCAAAGGTTTTGTTATGAGATTGACGTTAGAGCCTCTGCTCATGTCGTACCTGGTTGCAAAGTTTTGCAGGTCACAGTGCCTTTACTGTCTGCTATGCCTTGTTTTTTGGGGATCCCACCCTACTTTACGGACACTGCTATTGGATGTCCCATGTGTAAGTATTATAGATGGAGCAGGACGTGCTGTATGCTTAGAATAATACAATTCTGTGAAATACTCATTTGTAGAATTGATATTATACTCATACAGCACGTCCTGCTCCACCCCACCCTGGTTTTAGATTCTGGATCCCCTGTATGGTGATTGTTACCATTGTTATTATTCCACTTGGGTGGTTGGTTTCTCCCGGCTTCTTTTTCTCACTGCTTTTCAATGCTGGGGATTTGTGGGAGGTCCCTCGTTATATGAAGGGCCGGGAGGAGCCTGTTTTTGCATGTCTGCAGTGAACAGCGCCCTCTGGCGGAGGATTACCCATGTGTAAGTGTTATAGATGGAGCAGGACGTGCTGTATGCGTATAATACCAATTCTACAGGTGAGTATTTCACAGAATTGTATTTTCACTGTCCCCAAAAAGGACGGATCTGTCAGGCCTATCCTGGATTTAAAGCTCCTCAACAAATGTATCAGATTCAGGCACTTTCGCATGGAGACTCTGCGTTCTTCCATAAATTCTCTTCACCCAGGGGACTTCTTGTCCTCTATAGACATCAAGGATGATTACCTTCATGTGCCAATTTTTGCAGGCCATCCAAAATTTCTCAGGTTCGCAGTGGAAGATCAGCATTACCAGTTTGTGGTTCTGCCATTTGGTCTTACCTCTGCTCCCAGGGTGTTCACCAAGGTGTTGGCAGGAGTAATGACTCTGTTGAGATCTCAGGGCATTCGCATTCTTCCTTACCTGGACGACATTCTTCTTAGCTTCGTAGCTTCTCAGACTTTGCAAAAAGCAGAAATGGACGTTCAGACAGTGGTATCCACTCTGGAAAAGTTTGGCTGGGTGATCAATCTTCCCAAATCTTCCCTGTCTCCTTCCAGGGTAAAGTCATTTCTGGGCATGACTCTGGATACATCTCAGGTCAATGTCTTTCTCCCTCAGCTGAAGGTAGAGAGTCTTCAGTCACAAACACAGCTCCTGCTGTCTTGCCCTCATCCATCCATCAGACAGGCAATGCAGCTGGTGGGTCTGATGGTGTCCAGCTTTGAGGCTGTCCCATACATTCATTTTCACATGAGACCTCTCCAGGTTCATCTCTTGTCGGTATGGGATCGGGACCCAGGGTCCCTGGATCAGGTATTTGTGCTGTCCCTCTGGTCAGGCGGTCTCTGTCATGGTGGCTGGATCCAAGGAATCTGGTAGTGGGCAAATCCTTTCTGACTCCCTGCTGGGAGGTGGTCACCACGGATGCCAGTCTAACTGGTTGGGGGGCTTTTGGAAGTCCCTGAAATTCCAGGGGCAGTGGGGTCCTCAGGAGGCCCATGCCCCAGTCAACATTTTGGAACTAAGGGCAATAAGGGTAGTGCTTTCCCAGCTGACCATGCGCCTTCGGGGTCTGGCGGTACAGATCCTCTCAGACAACCAGACGGCGGTTGCCTATCATTGCCAATCATCAGGGAGGAACCAGGAGCAGGAGGTCTCTCAAGGAAGTATCCCTGATTCTGTCATGGGCAGAGGACAATGTACCCTGCATCTCGGCTGTGTACATTCCGGAAGCAGATTCTCTGAGCAGGGGGGCTTCTCGCATGGGAGAATGGTCCCTCAGCAACAGGGTGTTTCACTCTCTGTGCCTCCGTTGGGGCCAGCCGGATGTGGACCTGTTTGCGTCTCGTCACAACCACAAGCTTCCAGCCTTTGTCTCCCTGTCACAGGATCCCCTGGCCCTGTCAGCGGATGCTCTGGCAATGTGTTGGAAGAGCTTTCAGTTCCTTTATGTTTTTCCCCCATGTTGGCCAAAAAGAATTTGGTTCGCAGAAATCGTACAGTTGGCAGTAGATCATTTCGTCCTGCCCCTGGTGCCAGACCTGCTCACTCAGGGGTGGCTGCGCCACCCCAATTTACAAACGCTGGCTCTGACGGCCTGGCTGCTGAAACCTCCATCTTGATGGACAAAGGGTTGCCGGCCTCTGTAGTTAATAATATGATGAGAGCTAGGAAGGAGTCTTCTTCTACCATTTACTACAGGGTTTGGCGTGCTTACATTGACTGGTGTGAGTCTAGGTCACTTCCATGTCGGGTGTTCTCAATTCCCAGGATATTGGAATTTTTACAACATGGCTTGGATCTGGGTTTTCAGCTTAGTACTCTGAAGGGCCATGTTTCTGCTCTTGCTGTTTTTTTCCAAAGATCTTTTGCTCAGCATCATCTGGTCAAGACCTTCTTTCAAGGAGTTACTCATTTGCATCCTCCGCGCAAGTCCATGTTACCCGTTTAGGATTTAAACTTGGTTTTGTCTGCCATGCAAGGGTCTCCTTTTGAACCTTTGCAGGAGGCGGCTTTGTCCACTATCACTGTCAAGGTAGCCTTTTTGGTGGCTATTACCTCAGTCAGGCGAGTTTCTGAATTGGCGGCGCTTTCCATCAAGCCTCCTTATTTTGAAAGACACCAGGACAAGGTGGTGTTTAGCTTTAAAACTGATTTTCTGCCTAAGGTTGTGTCTGCTTTTCATCTCAATCAGGACATTGTGTTGCCTTCCTTGTGTCCTAACCCTGGTAGCCCCAAGGAAAGGGCGTTACATTCTCTTGATGTAGTTAGGGCTGTGAAGTTCTATTTGGTGGCTACTGAGTCCTTTAGGAAGACTGATGCTTTCTTTGTGGTTCCGTCTGGTCCTAAGAAGGTCAAGCAAGTGGATCCGTCAGGCCGTGATTCAGGCCTATTCTGCTAAGGGAAAGAAACCTCCTTTCCGCCTTACTGCTCATTCTACTCGTGCTATTGGTGCCTCATGGGCTTTTCAGCACCAGGCTTCTGTTGAACAGGTTTGCAAGGCCGCAACTTGGTCTTCTGTTCATACCTTTTCTAAGTTTTACAAGGTTGATGTTAAGGCCTCAGCTGCTGCTGCTTTTGGCCGCAAGGTTCTGCAGGCGGCAGTGGTTTATACTGCTTGTCGTTGCTTTTGGGGATCCCACCCTACCTTACGGACACTGCTATTGGATGTCCCATGTGTAAGGATATCTTTCAGAACGGGACTTATACTAAGAATAATGCAATTCTGTGATTACTCACCTGTAGAATTGTTATTATGAGTATACATCACGTCCCGTTCCGCCCCACCCTTGTTGTTCTTGTTACCTCTTTATGGTGATGGTTGTTTATATTCTCCCGGCTTTGTTAACTGCTTTTTAAATACTGGGGTTCTGTGGGAGGTGCCTCAGTATATATGGGCCGGGAGGGGCCACTTTTTCTGCTCTGCAGTCACTTGACATCTGAAGATGAATAACCCCATGTGTAAGGATATCTTTCGGAACGGGACATGATGTATACTCATAATAACAATTCTACAGGTGAGTAATCACAGAATTGCATTTTTACTGTGTCCCCAAAATAATGATTGAAAAAGTAACTAAAATCTCTTTTTCAAATTAATGGAAGTTTATTGAAAAAATAAACATAATGGCAGTTATCTTTAAACCATTAAATATCACATAGAATTGGCATACAACCTCATTAACACAGATGAATGCACCCTCTGAAATCTTTTTGTGAATGCATTACTGAATTCAGTTTTAAACAAGCTATATTGGAAAAGATACAGCTCTGGTACTCGGTACTTATTCCATGGTACCAGGGCCTAGTTGAATCATCCTCTCTGATTGAATGGCTTCCAAAGTAAATGTCAATTAGAGGACATCTGATTCATTTAGAAACAGCAGAAACAACATTAATCTGTAATAATTTCATTATACTGAGCATTTCAATTTGTATCCAGCTAATAGTAAACCCAAAGCACTGCAACCATTCACCACTGCAATGTTGTATTTTACGATGCTATGGCTGTTTTGATTTTCATTTTATGGAAAAATATGCTGACATCCATCACATCTGATTTTCAAGTTATGATCAAACAGATTTGATCCTGACAAGCCCATCATCTGATCTAAGTAACCCACAATCTCCCAAACCTTCAAAGTAGAACTGGTAGAGGGTGCCTAGTATAGTAGAATAAGCAGACTCAAACCTGCCAATCTGGCAATGTCGTTGCTCTAAAGGGACACAAGCGTAGTCGCCTAATTTTTTGGATCTGATAAGCTTGAATGGACTAAACATTGAGCAGAAAAGTTTCAGGGTGCATCTGGATTTTGGCTGCCAGAGCAGCTGCTCTTCTCTGTTCTCTGTTCTCTGTATGTAAGAGGAATTATTTAACTCAGATCTCAAGCAGAGCATGCCAGTCCACGAACTGATATATAGTATAGGCTTGCAGTTGATGTTTTCCTCACCAAAGCACTACTTTAATAATCTTTCCTTATCTACCGAAGGCAAAATGGGCAGTCTGCATCAGATTTATCAAGACTAATATAAGGGAAGCTGGCGCATAAATGGAGCAGTTCCCAGAGAAAGTAATCAGATCTAATTGGTTGCCTGGCTCAACTGCTCCGATTTCTTCACCGTGCCTTGTACTAGGCTTGATGCATCCGACTCTGTATCACATATTTGGGTAATTCTTTTTTTTTTTTCAAACGCCATACTGTTCTATTGTGGTATTGTTTTCTTAGTATTTCTACATGCATCCTTTTTTAACTTGAGTACAACAGCAATTTGCTTCTCTAGTTCAAATATATACTGCCTGATCGCTGCCCCCGCGCTGGCTTAGCCGTCTGTAAGTGACAGCATGACTTTAGCAATGTTCTTGAAAGTCCTGTGCAGCCCAGCGAAGTCTTGTGGGATTTCGGGTCGGCCCCATTCCATCTCATTCATAGGCACTGCGCATGCGTGATATTGGGGGCGTGCTCAGTGCCTAATGGGATGCAAGATGGTGCCGCTGATCGGAAGGTCACCCGGAATCTGAGGAACCCAGCGAGGTGAGTATTTAGTGCCCAAAGGTAAAACCGGAGGGGGGAGGCAGCAGATCAGTGAGATTTGGGGGAAGTTTTAACCTCCCACGATATTCCACTTTAAATGAACTTTCCAGTACTTGAAAAGAAGGGGAAAAAACGGTCCACAAGTCACATTCGCATATATTAGCTGGGTCAGCCTCAGACACGCAGTGCAGAATGGAGGGTCATCGAACAGGGCAGCAGGGGCACCTGATTGAGGGATGCTCCCCAGTCTACATACCCGTGCTGGGAGCATTCACCCAGTCAGTGAGCAGAGCAGTTCATCCCCTCACCCCGTGGTGCAGAGGCAGGAAAGGGGGTGTTACAAAGGAAAATCAAAGCCTTATCTTGCCCAGGATCCAGCTCCGGATCTGGGGTGTTTTTTGTTACCCCACTGTCCTGCCCTGTACAGTGACCATCCTCAGAGTGCAGGGTCCTGCAACACAGTGGGGGACAGTAAGTGTCAGCAGTCTGCTCAATCAAACCTAAAAGCTCCTTTTATCGAAAGGGCAAAAGGCATTCAACGGGTTTGGGGTGCCCCACTGTGTGCAACCCCCCAAGGTCGCCAAGTCCACTTTACCTCTCCTTTGGACTATGCTGTGGCTAGAGGAACCAACTCGAATCCTAGCTTCTCTTCGGATGTGCGCTGCCCCGCTTAGCCATTTAGTTGCAGCGGACTCTGCCGCTTACAGCTGAGGAGGGAAGCGCAGGCGCTGTGGGCTTGGGGGGAAAGGTGAGTTTACTGCATGCATTTGGAGTGTTTCACACAGTGGGCATCCCAGTTTGGGATGCCCCAGGGGAAGGAGTAAGCCTGCCCTGGAGTCTGATAGATTCCAGGATGGGTTTTGATCCACTTTAATGTGAAAAATCTTTCTGGTCTATAATCTGGGATAGTTGGCACACGTGATTGTGAAGGACAGATGTCAAATCTAATTTAGATCTGATATAAAGCAAATAGAAGATACTTCCATAAACTCCTACTGCATAGAGCCGTTTTTTCATTTGCCTGGTCTATGCACCTATATGATCTGCCTAGCCCTTGAGAATGACTGTATACAGTGTGCTCTCAAGACTCATCTATGGAGTCCTGATTGTATATTCAGCTTTAGATGTGTAGGTCATTAGAAAGTTTTTATATTATTTCAGTTTTATGATAATTGATACAACGACATTGACCTCGATTCAATGAGTTGAAAAAAATCTCATGGTATTAAAAAATTCACTTTGAGGAAAAAAGCCTGAGAATTTCACTGTTTCTGAATCACAAGATAGGAAGACAATGAACGTTTAATGGTACTTTTTTACTCCTAGGAAAAAAGTAAAGAACCTTTTACTCCTTTTACACTGTAGTAAAAAGTGCCATTGACTTTCTTTGTCTTCCTATCGGGTGATTCAGTAACAGTAAAATTCTCATGTCAAGTGAATTTTTTTTACTATCATAAGAATTTTTTTCAGCTCTTCAGAGCCATTGGCCTCGATTCAATAAGAGTTAAAAATAAAAATTCAGTTCATCTGAGAAAAGCCTGAGAAAAGCCACTGTTGCTGAATCGCCAGCTAGTAAAACAATGAAAGTCAATTGCTCCTAAGAAAAATGAACTGTTTACATGTTTCTACACTGTAGTAAAAGCTGCCATTGACTTTCATTGTCTTTTTATCTGGTGATTCAGTAACAGTGACATTCTCAGGCTTTTTTCTCATGAATTGAATTTTTTATTACCATGAGAGTTTGTTTTACTTCTTATTGAATCTTTTGTCTTTTAAAAATAATTTAATAACATGTTCTGGTCTGATAAAGTATCAATAATTTGGAGTCACCCTTATTACAGTCACTCTAGGGGAAGCCCACACTTGATTCTCTTTTTGTTGAAGATTTACACCTAATGCTGTTTGAGGTGTATGCCATAATTTTAATAAAAAAAAAAAACAACAAACCCAATGTTTAAGATATTTCTACCTCGCTTTATAAACTCCTAGTCTAATTATTCTTGCAGCACCTCAGTCTGATTTCATGAACTGTCATACTGCAGTTGAACAGTGGAGGGCACTCTGACACCTCTCATGCTTTAGGCTCTTGGCTGATATTTAATTTCAAGAAATCCTAATTATGGAACATGTCTTCGACTGTCTCCATTTTGTGTTTTTCATGCATTTATGTACCTGCGTTTTGGAGCAAGGCTAGGGACGTTAATATGCTTGATATCTGGGAGAAAATCACAGCTGCGGTTAATTTGTTAGTTCTTACATTCCAGGCTGATTTAATTTACTGAAGGGACATTAAAATTAATTATTGAGCAGTGTGCATGTAAATGGGAAAACTATGAACATATTAACAGTCTGAGATTGCTATTTACTTAAGATGTGTAATAGGGAGGTCAGGATGAAACACACACATATATATATATATATATATATATATATATATATATATACTCACACATATACAAATCTAAAACATATTCTATTTTGTTGTCCTGTGTTCAATATTTGAATATCTTCCTTAGCTCCCCAGGAAGCATTAATTTTCGCTGTGCATAAATGTTTTTGTGTGTTTACTAGTTACTTGGATGGATGCTTGTCATCCGTCATTCTTCATCCTGTTTTCTTAATACATAATTTAATTTTAAGGCTCCTTTTTTCAAAGTTTGACCTGATGGGAAAATGCTGGTTAGAAACAAAAGGATTGTTTCTTCGTTTAAACCCTTGAAAAGCAAGATCTGCAACGTAGGCAAAAGCATTTTTGTGTGGCATTAACGTCACTCAATTAGAGTGAAGTTTTAACAGCTATGCATTCCCTGCTAAGGAGAACTCTCCAGCGGCTTTGAAGGTCATCGGTAAAACAGCTATGACAAGATTTTCATTTTATCTCATAACTGGTATGACAAGGCTTGTCAAGTGTTCTGTATGAAAATATCATAAGATTTTATGAGGAAAAGTGCTTTATAGAGAGAAGGACTGAAGGGTGCCATGAATTTGTATTTGAGGTTTAATCTGTGGTTTGTTAGATTTTTATCTCACGTTGTGAGTTTCTGTGGTTTGGTTTAGAATACGGATTTATTACTAGTTTTTTAAACATAAATGTAAGCTGAATTGTAGCTGCCATACTTCTCTCCTTCAAGTAACATCCAACCTTTCCTGCCACATGGGCCACTGTGTTTGCTAAAAATGCCTCTAGATCAGGGGTTCCCAACCAGTGGTACTTCTACCATTGGTGGTATTTGAGATCCTATCAGGTGGTACTCAACAAGGCTGCAGTTTGACCTGCACCCCAACCTCATCTAGACTTTACTGAAGCCTGATTTGCTACACGAGCAAAATATAATGAAAACTATTTATGTGCCATTTTTTGTGGGTTTGATTCACTTTATATGGCTGTTCTTTGTGTGTGTGTTTTAGCACAGTTTTAGGTGACCGCCAACCCACATGCACCACCCAGGTGGTACTTGATATACTTGGAAAATTGAAAGTGGTACTTGACCAGGTTGGAAACCCCTGCTTTAGATCTCAACCTACGGTACACAGTGATTGTTCAGGAGTGCATTAACAGGGAGGTCTGACAGGTCTAGTATATTACTCTAACAGTAAAACATTATACTTTCTTGCAAGGCCTTTCTCTACAAGGCCTGTAACCTACCTATAACATTAAAAATGATTCTCCCCCCTCCTTAGGAATACTTTGCTGTAACTGCTTGTCACTAGGGGGTATATGACATTAAAAGGACCACTACTGTAGCTGCTGTAGAGGAAATGAGGACTATGCCGTTCCAAGTTGCCACTAACACTGCCCCAGCCATCTGCTTGATAAACAGATTTAGCAATGTGACCTTCAACTTAAAAGCCTTAATCTGAGAGGACTACATTTCCCAATGAGTCATGGAGTCATTCTTTTTACTTCTTTCCTTTTCTTTTGCACCATATGGAATACATGGCATTTTCTAATTCTCTAATGCTGGCATTACAAAGTTAGAAGAGGTTGTGGCATCCATACCAGACGAGAAAAATACTTTACCGTAAATACTACAGTGTCTTTTTTTCTTTTGCATCCTATGGATGACTCACCCTCTTAATATTTTTTAATGAATCATGGGGACATAAGTCAGTATTACAGAATAGAAGGCGCCAACTCTTCCTCATGACTAAAAGAAATAGAATTTAGGTTAAAGCGGACCAACAGTCAAAAATGACTTAAACCAGACCAACACAACAAACAGTGCTCATATGCATCCCTCCCCAGGGCAATTTAGATTGCTGCACATAATTAATGTACCCTTTTCTAACTCCTGCTGGGGTCAATTTTAAAAACAATATGGCAGCTCATACATTTGCATTCTGCTGGTGCATTGGCAGTTATGTCAGTTGAGAGTGGAAGCTCCAAAATGGCTTTCTTTTCAAACTGTGCCAGGCTGTTAGTCCGGTTTAAGTACTAAATTCGCTTTTTTCTGACAACCACCAAGATTACCTGAACAGCCCCCTTGGTGTTGATAGAGGAACCCTGTGGTAAGTGGTATCTGACACTAGTGTTAAGAAGCAGTCAGCCAGATATGGCAGATAGTGTGCCCATACAATGTGTGGGAGACCTTTGGGCCTGTAATGACTGTAGTGGAAGCTCTGCATGCTGTAAAAAATACCCTGTGGTGCAGCCCTGCTTTTCTAGTGACGTGAATAGAGTGCGTTTTCCCCCAAGATCCCCTTCCCTTGGAACTTACTGCAGCTCAAGCATCCCTTCATCCTTTCCTGTATTGAGGTTGATTAAGCAGTTTCCCTGGTTGTTCTGCAGGCTTTTGCTGTGACTCCCTATTTGGGAGATGGAGAAGAAGCGCAAAGGAGACTAGGAGTGGACTGGATTTGCATACTTTATGTGTGCTGATGACCTGTGAGTGACTGTGAACTGAATAATGACACAGTGTGGAGACTTTTTTTATGGAGCCAATGTAGGGCAAAATTTTCTCTTCTAATAAGGTCACAGCCAACAATTAAAACCTAGCTCTTTGGCATTAGATGTAATGCTAAAATAATAACAAAACTAGTTTTGCCAAGAGTTTTTGGGGCTCAGTAGTCTGTACAGGGCAAAATAATAGATTATGACTGACAAGCGGATGGCCAAAAAGTCTATAAAAACATTCTTCTTGCTCTGTAAAGCAGATTTGCTGGAAGATTTACTGGAAGGAAGAAAATCATGGGAAACTGGTCCTGAGTGTACTGTTCTGCTTGAACAGGGAAGGACTTCTGAACTCTAATCACCTGCCTGGCAAACGCTATGGGCCACCAGTGGTCATGTGGGCCTGGTAAATAACTTTGTCTGATTTCAGGTGTCCTTTTTCTGCATGTGTATTATGTGATTCTCTTCTTGTATTCATCCTATTTTCAGGGAGTTCCTTGGATAGGTCCTCTCACTTCACTGAATAAAAATGAAGCTCACCATATGTTTATCTGAATAATAATAATCTTTTATTGTTATTGTAGGCCCTCCTACGACATAGATCTTGGGCTTTTAACTTAGACCCCAGATCAGAACCACTGTTGCTCTCCCTTTGTCACCTGGCAACATCCACAATTTACCTGCTGTTCTACCAAAGATCTCTGTAGTGGTTATCTTGATTCTGCTTACTGCACTTCCACCTTTCGGCCACAGGAGTGTGTGTTGGAGTACAAGACAACACCAAGGTGCCGTTAGTCTCTATGCGCTCCTCTGCCTAGTCTGCTGCACTATATATACATACGTATTTATATATGTAAATAACTTTTTTATTTTTGCTTTTTTTTTTTTTTTTAGCAGGGATAGTAACATTTATTATTGCCATCACTGATGATGCACTCTGTTGATGGAAATAGAATCCCGTGTTCTAGTTCTTTTTATTAGAAATGGTTCATACATCATTAAATATAGCCTTTGAAAATGGATACAAAATATGGATTGTAATAATCAAAGCTATGTGAACATTAAGGTGATTTTCTACATCTCATTTAGTCACTGTTGAACATATTGAGCTGCTTTGTGACTATTTTAATTGCATAAAAAAAGGATATAAAACCGTAACTGTACTTAAATAATATGTATAAGGGATTCAGTCCTGAAGGCAATCTTATATCTATGAAATACAGTACAGCACAGCACTGTGCTCATATTATTTTCCTGATTTTCTTTTGCAACCCCCATACATGTGTTTTTTCGTAAAAGCCTTCAAAAAATTACATTTACTATTCCAAGTATACAGCACGTCCTGCTCCAGAAGATTCCTTACACATAGGTAATACATCCACAAGATGGTGCTGGACTGCAGAAAACAGCTTGTTGCTCCTCCCGGCCCCATATAAACCAGGGACCTCCCACAAATTCCCCAGTTCTTATCTGCAGTCTGTGCTGCGAAGAATAGAAGATGGCTCTTTATGCTGCGCAGGTGAGCAGGGCTATTAGCCTGCGGCCCTGTAATACTATTCCCACCCGTTCCGATCCCACTGCCTCCCAGCTTAGGCTGTACTGGTTCGGGTGAAGGTAGGAAGCACCGGGGTCTGGTGCTAAGGAGCGTTGCTCCAACCGCAGTCCCTGCTTAAAGGGTAGGCGGTATAGGCCCGTGGGGAGCCTTGTGGGATGCCCCTCCCGCTATCTGGGTCCCCTTTACCCCTGTCCCCTGGGTTGGGCCCCTTCTCTTAGGTGCTCCCCCCGCCTCGCTCTCCCTGGGGACAACGCCGGGGGGGGGGTGTATGTTGTGGAGGTAGTCCACGAATGGTGTAGAACAGTTTTCTCTCTATCGGCTTCTTTTGCCTTGCATAATTGTGTGTATCACCTCAGGCGCTGTCGCGCCGTCATTGGCCTGCTCAATCACGTGGGCGCATTTTTCGCGCTCTTCGGGGGGGGGCGGGCTTTGCGTGGCCCACCCCTCGAGGTATATGACGGGCGCCATTTTGCCTGCTTGCTGCGTTGCTGCTTCTAAAACCTACCACGGTCCGTAAGTGCCCCTGTGGGGCGGGTCTTGTATATATTTTTTGATTTGTTTGGATTGTTTGCTTATGGGGATGTCTGTTATGTCTTTCAGGCGGGTCAAACTTTTTGTGGTTTCTCCCGGTCCTCTCCCCTTGATTTAGCGCTAATCCTATATTGGAGGGCTATTGTACTTGTATATCTCCCACTTCCCTAGCGGGCTCTTGGGGCATCCCGGGTAGCTATATTTAGCGTCAATCCTATATTGGCCTGCGGTGCCACATTAATCACCATATGGAGGCTTTTCAGGATAATGTGCTTGGGGTTCCTTCGGGACAAGCCCGGCTGTGTATTGCGTGTGGGGTATTCCCTGTCAGTGATGACGTCAGGGTTTGTGTACCCTGTGCCCAGCAGGTACTTGCGCTGCAGTCTGGGTTACCTGCGGCTGGGGCTAGTGCTGCGCCCCCTCTGGCTTCGCCTACCCCCCTACGCTTACATCTGGCTCCTAGCGAGGTGCATACCAGTGGGGAGTCTCAACCTGTTTTGGCTGCATGGGTGGCCAGCATTGAAAAGCATATTTCTGAGTCTGCCCCGCGTAAGGCTTCTGCTAAGAAGCGGCATTTATCTCCTGCTGTTTCTCTCTTCCCAATGGAGGCCGAGGAATTTTTTGACATTACTGGTTATACTCCCCTGGAGGAAGGGGAATTGTTTTCTGATTCAGAATCATCTGAGGAACAGCCTAAGGTTTATGGTGATACCGGGTCTGGGGCTGACCCATGGTCCTCAGATGACACTGACAGGCTTTTGGCTCATATTTTTGAAGTGCTCTGTATTTCACCTCCTGCCGTGGCTCTGCAGCAGCAGGGTGAGCTCTTTCATACGGCTAGACCACGCTTGGAGTTTCCTGAACAAACTCACTTTAATAATCTGGTGCTCAAAGAATGGGAACGGCCTAGAAAGCTCCCTGGGGTGCCAAAGAGTTGGGACAAGATATATCCCTTTTCCCGCCGAGGTGGTTAAGCATTGGTCACGTCCTCCCGAAGTGGATGCACCTGTTCTGGGACTGTCCAATACTTCTGTCATGCATTCCCCTGACACTACTACTCTGAAGGATGGTGAGGACTGGCGCATGGACCAGCTGGCTTGCCATGCTTTTTTTTTTGTGTGGGGACCGCGCTGCGCCCAGTTTGTGCCTCTGCCATTACAGCTGTTGCTATTAAGGGCCTGCTGAAGAGTCTCTTAGATGGGGCCTCTGATGACGCGGGAGGAGAAGTGTATGGTTCTCTCCTGCTTTGCCATGAATTTGTTGCATATGTTCTGTCTGCTATGGATGATACCATTAGAATTTGTGGGAGGACATCTGCTCTGCTGGTGGCTATACGCCGCTCTGTCTGGCTGCGTCAGTGGGTAGCTGATAACGCTGCTAAGAAGGCTCCCACTGGTTTTCCCTTTAATGGGCTGCGCCTCTTTGGTGAACGCTTGGACTTGTTTGCTAAGGGCGACAGGTTACCTCAACGTAGGAGGCAGTCCCGGTCCTTTTGGGGTACAGGTGCCTTTCTCCCTTCCTTCTGTAGTTCCAGAATTGGACGCGGACCCTCCTTTGCTGGGGCCCGCGGAGATTATTGGGGAAGGGGCAGAGGATGTGGCCGCTTCGGCCCCGCCTGGGGTCCCAAGCCTAAGTCCTCCCCCAAGCCCCCTCAGGCATGAAGGGGCGCCCTCACCCATCCGGGTGGGGGGGCGGCTTCGGCTCTTTGCTCACATCTGGAGGCTTCACGTCTCAGACCGGTGGATTCAGGAAGTAGTGTCCTCCGGTTACAAGATAGTTTGCAGCCTGGCCACCCCCAAGATTTGTCAAATCCCGGATGGCTCAAAACCCCCTGTCAGCTCAGGGTCTGTGCCTTGCTGTTCAAAACCTTTTGGGGTTGGGGGTCATCTGCCCGGGGGCCTTTCAGGGAAAGGGGCAGAGGCTTCTATTCCACTCTTTTCACAGTCTCCAAAAAGGACGGGTCCCTCAGACCCATCCTGGATTTAAAGCGCCTCAACAAGTTTGTCAGTTTCAGGCATTTTCGCATGGAAACCCTGCGCTCTGCAGTCAATTCACTGCGCCCAGGCGACTTCATGACATCTGTAGATATCAAGGATGTTTACCTTCATGTACCAATTTTTCCAGGTCATCAAAAATTTCTCAGGTTCGCTCTGGGAGATCAGCACTATCAGTTTGTAGCCTTACCTTTCGGTCTCACCTCGGCTCCCAGAGTTTTCAGGTACTGGCGGGACTAATGGCTCTACTGAGATCTCAGGGCATTCGCATTCTTCCTTACTTGGACGACATTCTCATCACTTCTCAGTCCTTCCAGCAGGCAGAGCTGGATACTCAGAGGGTGGTGTCCACACTGGAGTCTTTCGGCTGGGTGATCAACCACCCCAAGTCTTCCCTGCCCCCGTCTTTGGTGAGGTACTTTCTGGGCATGACTCTGGATACGTCTCAGGTCAAGATCCTTCTCCCTCAGCAGAAGGTGGAGTGTCTTCAAGCTCAGGCCCAGCTTCTTCTGTCTTGCCCTCATCCCTCCATCCGGCAGGGGATGCAGCTGGTGGGCCTGATGGTGTCTTGCTTCAAGGCAGTTCCATACGCTCAGTTTCATATGAGACCCCTTCAACTTCACCTCTTGTCAGTATGGGATCGGGACCCTGTGTCCCTGGATCAAGTGTTTGTTCTGTCCCCTCTGGCCAGGCGGTCTCTATTGTGGTGGCTGGATTCAAGGAACCTGCTGGGGGGCAGATCCTTTCTGGTCCCTTGCTGGGAGACTGTCACCACGGATGCCAGTCTGACCGGTTGGGGGGGCTTCTGGAAGTCCCTGCAATTCCAGGGTCAGTGGGGTCCTCAGGAGGCCCACACTCCTATCAACATTCTGGAACTAAAGGCGATAAGGTTGGTTCTCGCTCACTTGACTCCACACCTTCGGGGCCGGGCTGTTCAGGTCCGCTCGGACAACCAGACAGCGGTTGCATACATCAATTATCAGGGAGGGACCCGGAGCAAGAGGGCCCTCAAGGAAGTGTCCCTGATTCTGTCCTAGGCAGAGGAGCACCTCCCCTGTCTCAGCTGTGTACATCCCGGGGGTGGGGAATCTGGAGGCAGATTCCCTCAGCAGGGGGATGTCTCGTCTGGGGGAGTGGTCCCTCAGCAGCAGGGTGTTTCACTCCCTGTGCCACTGTTGGGGTTGGCCGGATGTGGATCTGTTTGCGTCACAATCACAAGCTTCCAGTCTTTGTCTCTCTGTCCCAGGACCCTCTGGCCTTGGCCATGGAAGAGCTTTCAGCTTCTTTATGTGTTTCCTCCGTTCCCTCTGTTGGGCAGGGTGCTGCGCAAGATCTCCCAGGAAGGGGTGCCAACCATTCTGGTGGCCCCCCGTTGGCCAAGAAGAGTGTGGTTCGCAGACATCGTGCAGTTGGCAGTAGATCAGTATGCCCTGCCCAAGGTTCCAGATCTGCTCACTCAAGGACAGCTACGCCATCCCAATTTTCAAACGCTGGCTTTAACTGCCTGGCTGCTGAAACCTCCATCTTGATGTAAAGGGGCTGCCTGCCTCTGTTTTTAGTACCATGATTCAGGCTAGGAAGAAGGCCTTGTCATCTATCTGCTATAGGGTATGGCATGCTTACATTGGCTGGTGTGAGTCTAGGTCACTTCCCTGTCGGGTGTTTTCTATCCCCAGAATTCTGGAATTCCTGCAACATGGTTTGGCTTTGGGTCTTCAACTTAGTACCCTCAAAGGTCATGTCTCAGCCTTGGCTATTTTCTTCCAGAGATCTTTTGCCAGTCATCGTCTGGTTAAGACCTTTTTTCAGGGGGTTACTCACGTGCGTCCTCCTCGTAAGCCTATGTTACCAGTCTGGGATTTGAACTTGGTATTGTCGGCCTTGCAGGGGTCTCCCTTTGAGCCCTTGCGTGCGGCTCCTTTGTCTATTTTGACGCTTAAGGTAGCTTTTTTGGTGGCTATCACTTCTGTTAGGCGTGTTTCTGAGTTGGCGGCTCTTTCTATCAAACCTCCTTACTTTGAGAGGCACCAGGACGTTTTTTGTTGTTGTTTTGCAGTTTGATGTTAGGGCCTCAGCTGATGATTTTGCCGCAAAGTTCTGCATGCGGCAGTGGTTTAAACTGCACGCTGTTGCTTTTGGGGATCCCACCCTAGCTTACGGACACTGCTATTGGATGTCCCATGTGTAAGGAATCTTCTGGAGCAGGATGTGCTGTATACTTGGAATAATACAATTCTGTGATTATTCACCTTGTAGAATTGGTATTATAAGTATACAGCTCGTCCTGCTCCATCCCCACCTTGTTATCATTGTTCTTAGTTACCTCTGTATGGTGATTGTTCATTTGAATTATGGTTATTTTAGTTCTCCCGACTTCTTGTTAACTGCTTGTCAATACTGGGGAATTTGTGGGAGGTCCCTGGTTTATATGGGGCCGGGAGGAGCCACAAGCTGTTTTCTGCAGTCCAGCGCCATCTTGTGTATGTATTACCCATGTGTAAGGAATCTTCTGGAGCAGGACGTGCTGTATACTTATAATGCCAATTCTACAAGGTGAGTAATCACAGAATTGTATTTTTGACATGTTTCTGAATATACTGAATATCATACCTTCTATAAATGAAATGCTTTACAGTCCAATACAGTCCATTGGTTACAGTGGAGGTAGTGGGTAAATGCCAATGTGAACTTATCAGAATAGTCATATAGATAAGTAGAGCATCCAGAACTAATTTGCATTTTAGGAGCATTCTATGGTTATTTTTAGTTTCTCTAATCAGAGGAATACTTATATTAGCTTGGACATTGATCAGCCTTGGCTTTTGGGAAAACTATGAATGTTTCATAAACAAATATTGTTAGTTTCACATGGTTAGTTCCACCACTGAACAAACTGAGGGGAAGAAGGGTGGCTACCACTTTTCTGCTTTAGAAAATCTATTTTGGTTATTGTCCTGCACGGGGTTATGCATCCTGCAGATGATCACTACTGAATCTATTCTTGGTGTGCCACACACCCCGCTTCACTTTTAAATATTCTTCACTTAATGGGTTAACTCACCGCCAGGTGACGCTGTGCAGAGAGGAAGTCTTGTAACGAGCCCCCTTCCGGCCTATATATACCTGGTACCTCCCTTCAATCACCAGTATTTTTCTCTCTGCCTGACGACAAGACAGAAGATTGAAGTCTCCTGCTTACAGGTAGCCGGGGTCTTACCCCGGCACCCCCCCTTTGGTCTATTTCTGCCCGGTTTGAGTGTTTATACCTTGTTGGTGGAATGGAAGCCTCCCAGCCTAGGCTGCTCATTGGGCAAATGGTAGATGGCACTATAGGTGCCTAGGAGCTTATCTCCTCCGCTCGACCTCATGCGTGGGGCAATGCGGCTATCCGGCATGGTGATCCGGAAATGGGATGCCCCTGTCCCGAGGGTCCCCGTAGCCCCTTTCTCTTCCGTTACGGTCCCTTCTCCCTTCACTATGGGGGGGGGGTAGAGGGTTGTGCATTAGGTATGTGTGTTTCACAAGTATAACTTTATTACAACATGTGTGTGTTTACGTTATGCATTGAGCTTACTACAGCATGTGTGCACTCTTTTTCCTTCCGGCCAGGTCTGTTGTTATACTCCTGGCCGGTTTTTGTGTTTAGGTCTGCTTGGGGGCGGACCGCGCTGGGCAGGTTGGCTTGCCGCCTAAGTAGCCCCCTCCCGCCTCCCCCCTTCCCCGCTGGTCTTGTGGCCACTGTATGAGGTCTGCTTTGGCATGGCTGCGCTATGCGGTTTTTCCTCCTACTCCCCCCTCTTTCTTCTCCCCCCTCCGCTGCCTCCTGCTTGTGTGCGCGTGTAGTGGCTCATCTGGTGTTAATCCCCAGTTGATTTGGCCGCACTGATCGAGCTTAGGGGGCGGGTCCCGGTGACGCGGCGACGGGGGCGTGGCGCCGGCGGTGGCGTCATGCGGCGGCCCCAGCTTCCTTCCTTCCTTTCAAAAGGGAAGTCACGTGGGGGCGCGCGGCCGCACTTGGTTTCATTTTTCCTGTGCTGCTGGCTGCTGTCTCGTCCCTCCGGTTGCTGCTCTCGGTCCTTCCAGGTAAGCGGCCCCACCCTGGTGGGGCTGTTGAGTGGGAATTGAATATCTTTCATGTGTAGATATGGGGGTGAGTTGTTTTTTATTAAGGGGCATGGCTTTTTGCTCATTTAAAAGGCACTTTGGTGCCATGCATACATGGGTTTTTGGGCTTGTTACACACATGTGGGGATCTGATTGTGTTTTTTTCTTTTCCTTACAGATCCCGGGATCCCTGTTTATGGTGGCCCTCCGGCTCTATGTTGCCTGGCTAGTCTTTTTTTTTTTTAAAAAAAAAAGAAAGATATAAAATAATAATAAATTGGGATATTTTTATATTTAAGAATGCACATATATATAATCTATATATATATATATATATATATATATATATATATATATATATATATATATATATAGATTATTAAGGGGGACCTTCCTTTTTGAAAAAAAAAAAAAAATATATATATAAATAAAAGTCCTCCCTTCCGGGACATTTACAAATAAGGGGGCATCCCGGGTTGGCTTATGCCTTAAAGCCCAAAAATTGCGAATACCATAAATCACCATATGGAGGCTTCCGTTATTGCCGGAAACTGTTCTTCTGAGCCATTCGGGGGGTGCGTAAGTTGTGGGGCTCTACTCCCAGCTGATGATGTCTTTATTTGCATCCCTTGTGCAAAGCAGAGCATTGCGCGCCAGTCTGTTGCTTCGGCTGCTGGCCCATCGCAACCTTCATCATCGCCTACCTCGCCCTCCCTGTTCCGGACCCCGCATGACACTGTCAAAAGTGGGGATTCGCAGTCCGAGGTGGCGGCACGGTCGGCCAGCCCCCGGAAAGTAGTGCCCGTTAAAGCAGGGTTAAAGGCCGCTGCAAAACGGAGGCACCTGACTCCGGTACCTTCGGCTCCACAGGACGAGTTATGTGAGCCTGTGGAATGGTCCGATGGATCCCCGAACGAGGAAGAATTCCTGTTGGAGTCAGATGAGCCTACAGATCAGCTTGAGGCTGATGCGATTGGCGATTGGTCGGAGGGGGTTGTTTTTGACACCCCCTCCATTCTGGCTCAAATGTTTAAAATTTTGAATTTAGATCCGCCTGAGGCTGTCACCCTGCCAAAGGGTCAGTTGTTTAAGGAGCCTCAGCCGCGTTGGGTTTTTCCCAGACAGCACCACTTTGAGAGGGTGGTCCTTAAGGAATGGGAACATCCCACGCGGTTATCTGGAATCCCTTCCAGTTGGGAAAAGCGTTATCCTTTTCCGCCAGAGTTGGTAAAGCTTTGGTCTGTCCCTCCTGACGTCGATACCCCTGTGCTAGGGCTCTCCAGCACGGCTATGGTACAGTCTGCTGAGACCACTGTACCTAAAGATGGGGAAGATCGTCGGATTGACCAATACGCGCGCCATGGTTTTATTTATTCCGGGTCAGCGTTGCGCCCGGTGTGTGCTTCAGCCCTTCTTCTTTTGGCGATTAGGTCTTTAATTCAGGGGCTATATGAGGATCTCAATCCCGCTTGTAAAGAGTTTACTGCGCTTAAGCAGTGTGAATCTTTTGTGTCCTATGTCCTATCCGCTCAGGACGATGCGCTGGCTATGAGTAGCAAGGCAGCGGCTATGCTGGTGGCTATTCGCCGGTCAGTATGGCTGCGTCAGTGGTCGGCGGACGCGGCTTCTAAAAAGGTGCTCACAGCTCTCCCCTTTTTGGGGTTGCGTCTGTTTGGGGAGAAAATTGATTCAGTCGCAAAGGGTGGTAAGATGCCACAACGCAAGAGGCCTCGTGGTCCCTTTAGGGGGGCAGGTTCCGGTAGGCCTTCCTTTCGAGGATTCAGAGCGGGTAGGGGGGGCTTCCTTTCCCGCTACCAGAGGTGCAGGTTGGACTCGGGGGAGGGGCCGTGGCCGGCCCACTCAGTCCTGGGGCACCAAGCCCAAACCTGCTGATGAGCCCACTCAGCAATGAGGGGCTGCCCTCACCCGTGCGGGTGGGGGGACTATTGCGACACTTCTCCCAGGTTTGGAACCAAGTGGTTCCAGGCAGATGGATCCAGGAGGTAGTGTCGGCCGGTTACGACCTGGAATTCGAGTCTCACCCTCCTTCACGGTTCTTTCGGTCTCGGGTGCCCATCGATCCTTTGACCACGCAGGGGCTCCTGGCATCGGTAAGGAATCTGTTAGAGATGGCGGTCATCCGGCCGGTGCCGCGCTTAGAGATGGGCCTCGGTTTCTACTCCAATCTTTTCGCAGTCCCCAAGAGAGATGGGTCGGTTCGTCCCGGCCTGGACTCTCATCAACACAGAGTGTTTCTTCCTTTTGCCCAAATTCACACGAGAACCCTTCAGCTTTTTCTGTTAGCGTCTTGGGACCAGCAGCCTCGGTCGCTGGATCAGTCCTTCCAGTTGTCCTCCCGGGTCCGGCAGTCCCTCCTGTGGTGGTTGGTCTCGACCAATCGTGTGTAGGGCAGGTTTTTCCTGACCCCCCTTTGGGAAATTGTCACCACGGACGCCAGTCTGTCGGGATGGGGCGGATTCTGGAAGGAGCTGCAGTTTCAGGGGCAGTGGGGACCTCAGGAGGCCCACTTACCCACCAATATTCTGGAACTGAGAACCATCCGTCGGGTGCTTGCTCTCCTGACTCAGCACGTTCTGGGCCTTCCGGTCCAGGTGCGTTCAGACAATCAAACAGCGGTTGCTTACATCGGTCATCAGGGAGGGACTCGCAGTCTGAGTGCTCTCAGAGAAGTGTCCCTGATCCTGACCTGGGCGGAGTCCCATGTTCCTTGTCTCTCGGCGGTATACATTCCAGGGGTGAAGAACCAGGTGGCGGACCGGTTGAGCAGGGGCTCTCCCCGTCTGGGAGAATGGGCTCTCCATCCTCGGGTGTTTCGCTCACTGTGTCTCCGATGGGGGACCCCGGAGGTGGACCCGTTTGTCTCTCACAGGCTCCCGAACTTCGTGTCACTCTCCCAGGATCCTCTGGCTCTGGCAGCGGACGCCATGTCCCTGAGCTGGGGAGTTCTGGGATTTCTATACCTGTTTCCTCCGATACCCATGCTGGGCAGGGTGCTTCGGAAGTTGGCTCTGGAAAAGGTGTCCGCCGTTCTCGGGGCCCCAAGGTGGCCAAGGCGAGTGGGGTTCGCAGACATCGTTTGGCTGGCAGTGGACCAGTTCGTTCTGCCTCTTCTGCCCGATCTGCTCACTCAGGGTCGATTGTGTTACCCCAATTTACCAGCGCTGGGTTTGATGGCCTGGCTGCTGAAACCTCCATCCTGAAGGAGGAGGGTCTTTCTGACTCAGTCGTTAAGACTCTGATCAGTGCCCGGAAGAGGTCTTCTTCCATCATCTACTATAGGACTTGGAAAGCCTATATCGCTTGGTGTGAGATAAGATCTTTTCCTTGTAGGGTCTTTTCGGTCTCCAGGATTCTGGAGTTTTTACAATCAGGGCTGGACTCTGGTCTTCAGCTAAGTACGTTGAAAGGGCAAGTCTCTGCCTTATCTATCTTTTTTCAGAAGCGTGTTGCGCTTAAACCTTTAGTTAAAACTTTTTTCCAGGGGGTTACGCATGTGCGGCCTCCCAGGAAACCATTACTCCCGGTTTGGGATTTGAATTTGGTTCTTTCTGCTCTTCAGGCTCCTCCTTTTGAGCCTTTGCAAGATATTGCTTTGTCTACCCTGACTCAGAAGATTGTCTTCTTGGTAGCGATCACTTCGGTCCAGCGTGTCTCGGAGTTGGCGGCCTTGTCTATCCAGGCGCCTTACTTTGAGAGGCATCAGGATAAAGTGGTCTTTCGGTTCAAGCCAGACTTTCTTCCTAAGGTTGTTTCTGCTTTTCATTTGAACCAAGATATTGTTCTTCCCTCCTTATGTCCTAATCCTAAGAATGACAAAGAGAGGGTTTTGCATTGTTTGGATGTAGTACGCTGTGTTAAGTACTACTTGATTATCACGTCTCCTTTTCGTAGGACGGATTCCTTTTTTGTTGTGCCCCATGGGCCTAAGAAGGGTTTGGCACCAGCCAAATCTGCCATTAGCAAGTGGATACGTCAGGCCGTTACTGCGGCCTATTCTGCTAAGGGAAGAGTTCCCCCTTTTCGTATCACTGCTCATTCTACTCGCGCCGTTGGGGCGCCTTGGGCTTTTCAGCACCAAGCTTCTGTTGAACAAGTTTGTAAGGCCGCCACTTGGTCTTCTGTTCACACTTTTTCTAAGTTTTACAAAGTTGATGTGCGAGCCTCAGCGGATGCTGTTTTTGGCCGCAAAGTTCTGCAGACTGCAGTCATTTAAGTTATGCTTCACCTGGCCTTGAGATACCCATCCCTTGTGGACACTGCTTTTGGATGTCCCATTAAGTGAAGAATATTTAAAAGTGAAGCGGGGTGTGTGGCACACCAAGAATAATACCATTTTGTGAGTACTCACCTGAAAAATGGATATTGTTGGTGTGCCACACACCCCGCTTCACTCCCACCCTTTTCGGTATTTCCGAAGCCTTTATATGGTGAAGCTTTTTATTTATATCAAATTGATTTTGAGGTTACCGGTGGAATACTGGTACCTTGTCTTTCTGCTTTTTTAATATACTGGTGATTGAAGGGAGGTACCAGGTATATATAGGCCGGAAGGGGGCTCGTTACAAGACTTCCTCTCTGCACAGCGTCACCTGGCGGTGAGTTAACCCATTAAGTGAAGAATATTTAAAAGTGAAGCGGGGTGTGTGGCACACCAACAATATCCATTTTTCAGGTGAGTACTCACAAAATGGTATTTTTGGAAACAAGATAAACACCTTCGAAAATACAGACTCCCTTACCATAAAAAACAGGTAGAGCTGGATAGCCTTTATTTTTGGTTCATAAAGACCCCCCAATGATCCTCTTGGATCCCAATCAAGTCTATAGGTTGGAAGAGGAAGTTTTGGGGAACCCCTTTTGTGGTCCCTCACTTCACTATTTATAAGCATGTAGGACTATTGTGCTTGCAGGTCCCAGAATCAACCTGATAGCCGGACTAGCTGGGATCTCTCTCCTCCCAGAGCTATGGTAGGCTTATCTTAACTGGAGCATGTGAATGCTGGTGGATACCTTAAACCGGACCAACAGGCTTTGCACATTTGGGAAAAAACTCCCTTGCCCCAACTGCATGCATACATTGTCAGCACTTACATTTGCTCCTGCATCCTCCTTACAGATTTTCTTCTGGTATCAGCCATTTTGAGCTTCCGTTTCCAGCATCCCAGGAATGACACTGTTGTTACATGCACATGGATAGGTGTCCCTCTCATCCTTTGTCACATGTTGTGAACCAGTCCTTGGTCTTCAGTCTCTGCCCTTAGCAGCGCTTATTCTTTTGATGGTGGCATTTTGCTCTATTTATTTACTTATTGCCATTGGGGTGTGTTATATTTTGACCTGGGCTATCACCCTAAGCATTTAAAGTGGACCAAAACCCCTTCCAGATAATAAGGAAAAATGTATTTTAGTTTACAACATAGAATCATTCGAATCCCGTGTGAGGTCCCACCCAATACATATTGGCACCTGACATGCTGCTTCTGCTTTCCCCATCAGTGAGTTAGGAGCATGCTCCCAGACCCGACACACCCAGCTCTGCTCTATTCAAAAGGGCATAAGAATTTCAGGAGCCAGGAAAGTGGCGGCTCTACCGGTAAGGTGAGCATTACCTTATTTTTAGTTTTCTACCTAGTCCTAGTCTTGCCACACACTAACCTTATGGACAGTGTCAAAAGAGTTCTTTCAAAGCATCCTAAAATCTCCAATTATATGTAAATAGCTTTTGTATTTTAAGCAATGCCACTGACTTTGCCTTAATTTCTGGGTTGTGACTCAGCTCGGAAAAGTCATGGTACAGGTTTATGAGTCTTGAGCATGCTCTGCTTTAGTCCGAGACAGCTGTGCAGACTTGGTGACTTGGTAGCTCACTCATGCTGTGAGACCCTATGTGCACATCACTTTTCGGTGCCGTCATGGAGAAATAAAATTGAAAGGAGGGCAAACTTTGAAGCCCTGCTATGGCTTCTACCCAGCACTGCAGGAAATGGGAGGAGAGGCACATGGGAAGGCATCAAGTAAGCTTCTTGTCAACTGTATTTTATCCATTTTACTATGGATGCACTATATTCATATATGTTACCATCATTCCATCACGTTTTAGTTTTGTGTTATGTTTCAGTTCAAAAATAACCATGCATTTAGGCTAGTTGTTCAAAGATGTGTTCAAAGATTGCTAAATTATTTTCTTGGAACATCATCATAAAAACAATGATATATATATATATATATATATAGCAATGTATATACATTGCCTTTACTTACATATCTCAAAGGAATATGTTGATAGATGTTTTTAGCATCCTTTACCTTAAGGTCATGTCTTTGAGGCATCCTTGTTAATATGGCACGGATAGTTTTTCATGCTGAATTGATGTCTTATGTATTTTTTATTATAATCTCGGGGGGGGGCTCTAAATCCACTAGCAATAGATAATATAAGTTAAATGGCCAGGGCTATTATTGTGGCAGAAAATAAAAATGTGATAATCATCCAGCTACTCAGCTATGACTATATCACTATGCCTATATTCCCAGTATGTCACACACCCCGCTTCCGAATATTCATGACACTTGGGTAACTGTCCTGTAGAGGGCGATCTTGCAGAGATGACATGAAAAAAAGGAGCCCCTCCTGGCCCATAAATACCTGGGACCTCCCACCATTCCCCAATCTTTCGTCTTTGCAGTTGGCGAGCAAGTCAGAAGATGGTTGTCTCCTCCTTGCAGGTAGCCGGGGTATCCCCCCGGCCTTTTGTTTCTATTGCTGCCTGAAGCTTTTTTAATTTAAACTATAGCAGTATGCCTCCCAGCCTAGGCTGAAGGTCCAGGCAATGGTAGGCTGCACCTTATGGTGTATATGGGAGCTTGCTCCCCCGTGAGACCCCATACAAAGGGGTAGGTGGTGTCCGGGTTGGTGATCCCGGCTTGGGATGCCCCGTCCCCCTTTCACCTATTGGTGTGGGTCCTCCCCCCTACCGTGTCCCTCTGTGCCCCTTGGGGGGGCGGAGGCCTTTTCTCCTGTGGGTTGTTTTACTTTATTTGGGGGAAAAGGTGTGTGGATTGTGTGTGTGTGTTTGTATGTGTTTTTGCGGCCGTTGTTGCTTGGCCGGTTTCACTTTTCGAGGCCGGCTTCTCTCAAGCACTCTTTCCGGCCTCGCTGCCTGCTTTGCTGCTCTCTCTCTCATTCCCTTGCTGCTGTGAGGGTTGACGGTCGCTGCTTTGCTGCGGTGAGTGAATTTTATGTATTTCACCATTTTTAACTGTCTTATATGGTGGGTGATGTGCATGTTGAATGTCTGTTCTCATGTCTTCTAGGTGGGATCCCTTCTTTTGAAGTTTAAAGAGGGAGTTCTCCCGGTCCTAGGGTCCCTTAGAGTTTAATTTAGGGTTCCCAAAAAAAAAAAAAATCCTCCCACTTGGGACCTGAAGGGGCATCCCGGGTAGCTTAATAGCATAAATCCCTCTGGTCATTGCGACGACATTAAAATCACCATATGGAGGCTTCTTAGGATACCGGGCTTGGGCTCCCCTCGGGGCAACCCCAGCAGTGTGTGGGTTGTGGGGCATCCCTTGCGGGGGATAATGTACTTGATTGCATACCTTGTGCTCAGCAGGCCATAACGCAGCAGTCGGGGGCCCAGGCGTCTGGGTCCGGGGTCCCGGCCTCATCTCCTTCCCCACCCTGCCTTATCTGTACCCCTAGTGATGTTGTCACAGGTGGGGAGTCGCAATCTGATGCATGTGCCAGACTGGCTAATATTGAGAAATGTATTTCTGGCTCTGTTGCCAGAAAGGCCTCGGCTAAGCGAAAGCATTTGTCTCCAGCCACGCCGGCCTTTGAGTTTGATGATTATGATTTCCTTCACTGGTCTGATTATTCCCCGCTAGAAGAGGGGGAATTATTTGAGGATTCTGAGGGTTCTGACAATCAGCAGTTTGTTGGTGCTGATACTGAACAAGGGCAGGGGGATGCTGTGGATACCCCGAAGGTCTTGGCTCACCTTTTTGAGGTTCTGGCAATTTCTCCTCCTGAGGAGGCCGCTCCTAAAAAAGGGGAATTCTTTGGGACTTCCAAGCCGCGCCTGGAGTTCCCAAATCATAAGCATTTTGATGGCATTATTCTTAAGGCATGGGAGAAACCTACTAGGCTTCCAGGTACTCCTCAAGGTTGGGATAAAAAGTATCCCTTTCCGGACGTGGTTATCCAATACTTCTATTTTGCATTCTCCTGACTCCACCACTCTCAAAGATGGTGAGGATAAACGCATTGATCAGATGGCTTGCCACGCGTTTGCTAGTGTCGGTTCAGCCTTGCGGCCTGTTTGTGCTTCGGCGCTTTTGGCAGTGGCTACCAGGTCTGTGGTTAGAGACCTGTTGAGTACCTCCAGGCTTGACCCGGCTAGTGATGAGTTCGCCGCCCTTAAGCAGTGTGAATTGTTCATGTCCTTTGTGCTTGCCGCCTTGGATGACACCATGGTCATGTGTGGTAGAACCTCGGCCTTGCTTGTAGCTATTCGGCGGTCGGTATGGTTGCGCCAGTGGGCGGCTGAATTTGTGGCCAAAAAGTCTCTTACAGCACTTCCCTTTGTGGGATTGCGGCAACGTCGTCCCTTTCGGGGGGCAGCCTCCTTTAGCCCTTCCTTTCGTGGTGCCAGAACTGGCAGAGTTTTGGCCTTCTCTACCCTCAGAGGGGATTCATGGAGTAGAGGCAGAGGTCGTGCCCATCCAGGTCACAATTGGAGTTCCAAACCCAAGCCCGCTGCTAAGCCAGCTCAGCAATGAGGGGGCGCCCTCACCCTTGCGTTTGGGGGGGCGGCTGCTGCACTTCTTCCAGGTCTGGGACCAGGAGGTCTCAGACAAATGGATTCTTGAAGTTGTGTCTTCCGGTAACAAGCTGGAATTCGAGATCCGGCCTCCTCCCAGATTCTTCAGGTCTCGAGTGCCTTCGGATCCACTGGCCGCACAGGCCGCACAGGGGCGCCGGGCGGCAGTAAGTTATCTGCTGGACATGGCTGTCATTTGCCCAGTGCCTTTCGCGGAAAGGGGCTTGGGATTCTTTTGCAATCTCTTCACGGTGCCCAAGAAGGACGGCTCCGTTCGACCCATTTTGGATCTGGTTTATCCGCTTCAGGAAGTTCTGCATGGAAACCTTGCGGTCAGCCGTCGATTCTCTTCCTCAGTCGGACTTCATGACGTCCATAGACATCAGGGATGCTTATCTGCATGAACCTATCTTCCTGGCACACCAGAGATTCCATAGGTTCGTAGTGGAAGATCAGCATTTTCAGTTTGTGGCCCTTCCATTCGGGCTTACCTCGGCTCCGAGGGTGTTCATCAAGGTATTGGCGGGGGTTATGGCCCTCCTCAGAGTCCAGGGCATTCGCATTGTACCATACCTGGACGACCTGCTCATTTTGGCTTCCTCTCTCAGCCAAGCGGAGCTAGACAGTGGTGGTATCCACGCTGGAGGGGTTCGGTTGGGTGATCAACTATTCCAAGTCCTCCCTCTCCCCGTCCAGGGAGGTTTCGTTTCTGGGCATGACTCTGGATGCCTTTCAGGCCAGGGTGTTCCTTTCTCAGCCCAAGATTCTTCTGATCCAAGATTTGGTTCGGCTTCTGCTTTCCAATCCTCGCCCGTCTATCCGGCTAGGGATGAGATTGGTAGGTCTGATGGACGCTTCTGCTCCATCTTCTAGCGACTTGGGACAAGTGTCCGCTGTCATTGGATCAGTCTTGTCTGCTGTCTCCCCGGGCTCAGCAGTCCCTTCAGTGGTGGCTAGTGTCAAGCAATCTGTTGAAGGGCAGATCCTTTCTGACCCCTTGTTGGGAAATGGTCACCACGGACGCCAGCCTGTCGGGCTGGGGGGGGGGCCCTCTGGAGGCTCATACCCCTATCAACGTTTTGGAGCTACGGTCCATTTGGTTGGTTCTGTCTCGCTTGACTCTTCTATTGCAGGGATTACCAGTTCAAGTCCAATCGGACGGCGGTCGCTTACATCAATCACTAAGGAGGGACTCGCAGCAGGAGTGCCCTCAGGGAGGTATCTGTGATCCTTGTTTGGGCAGAGAGCAATGTCCCATGCATCTCAGCCATTTACATCCCGGGAGTGGAGAACACGAAGGCAGATTCCCTGAGCAGGAGATTCTCTCGCCGAGGAGAATGGTCTCTCAGTTCCAAGGTATTCCAGTCCCTTTGTCACAAGTGGGGGACTCCGGAGGTGGATCTTTTTGCCTCTCGTCACAATCACAAGCTTCCTGCCTTTGTGTCTCTGTCTCAGGATCCTCTGGCCCTGGCAGTGGATGCCATGTCCCTGGCACAGAACTGGGGTTTTCTGTACCTGTTCCCCCCTTTCTCCATGGTGGGCAAAGTGGTGCGCAAGCTGACTCTAGAAGGGGCACCAGCAATTCTGGTGGCTCCAAGGTGGCCAAGACGAGTGTGGTTCGCAGACGTCATGCGGCTGGCAGTAGATCAGTTTTATCTGCCTCTTCTTCCGGATCTTATCACCCAGGGTCAGCTACGCTACCCCAATTTACCAACGCTGGCTTTGACGGCGTGGCTGCTGAAACCTCCATCCTAAAGGAGGAAGGTCTTTCTGATGCGGTGGTTCAGACTCTTGTTAGAGCTAGGAAGAGATCTTCCTCTAACGTCTACTATAGGACTTGGAGGTCTTATATTAACTGGTGCGAGGCTAGGGCCTTGCCTTGTAGGGTGTTTTCTATTCCCAGAATTCTGGAGTTTCTTCAACATGGTCTGGACTTGGGGTTCCAGCTTAGTACTTTGAAAGGGCAGGTTTCTGCCCTGGCGGTTTTCTTTCAAAGGTCTTTTGCCCTTCATCCCCTGGTTAAGACCCAAGGGGTTACTCATATGCGCCTCCTAGAAAGCCCTTGCTGCCGGTTTGGGATTTAAACTTGGTTCTGTCGGCTCTCCAGGGGCACCCTTTTGAGCCGGTGCATGATATTGCTCTTTCTCTGCTCACTCAGAAAGTTGCCTTTTTGGTGGCTATTACCTCTGTTCGGCATGTCTCTGAGTTGGCGGCCTTGTCTATTCAGGCTCCTTACTTTGAGAGGCACCTGGACAAGGTAGTTTTCCGCTTTAAGCTGGATTTCCTTCCTAAGGTGGTTTCGGCCTTCCACCTCAATCAGGATGTGGTTCTCCCTTCCTTGTGTCCTAAGCCTAGTAATGACAAGGAGAGGACCTTACATTCTTTGGATGTGGATCGATGTGTGAAATATTATTTGGTGGCGACTTCTCCTTTTCGTAAGACAGACGCCTTTTTCGTGGTGCCCTCTGGGCCCAGGAAAGGTCTGGCACCCGCTAAGTCTTCCATTAGTAAATGGATTTGACAGGCCATTGTTGGGGCCTATTCTGCCAAGGGGAAGGTTCCCCCTTTTCGTGTTACTGCTCATTCTAATCGTGCTGTTGGAGCATCTTGGGCTTTTGTTGAACAAGTTTGCAAGGCTGCTACTTGGTCTTCTGTTCATACTTTTTCTAAGTTTTATAAGGTTGATGTGCTGGCCTCAGCGGATGCTGTTTTTGGCCGCAAAGTTCTGCAAGCTGCAGTAGTTTAAGTTTGCATTATTGCCTTTTTGGGATCCCCACCCATTATGGGCACTGCTATTGGATGTCCCAAGTGTCATGACATACTGGGAATAATACCATTTTGTGATTACTCACCTGTAAATGGTTATTACAAGTATGTCACACACCCCGCTTCATCCCACCCTTTTTTGGTTTTCTGGGATCCTTTATATGGTGAACCTTTTTCTTTGCTGTTTACATTTGGCTCTTCCTGGTCCCTTTACTGCTGTCATATACTGGGGAATGGTGGGAGGTCCCAGGTATTTATGGGCCAGGAGGGGCTCCTTTTTTTCATGTCATCTCTGCAAGATCGCCCTCTACAGGACAGTTACCCAAGTGTCATGAATATTCGGAAGCGGGGTGTGTGACATACTTGTAATAACCATTTTACAGGTGAGTAATCACAAAATGGTATTTTTAATGCATTTTTGGAGATGCCCGATACTGCTTAGTGCTGACCTCTGTCTCCATAATACTTTTCCTAAAAACTGTACTAAAAATAAATAACTCACCTACTCACTAATATGGAGGTCTAACCTCAATATTCTTAGTATACAGTACGTCCTGCTCCAAATCTAATACTTACAGTTGGGATATACTCCGCCAGATGGCGCTGGACTGCAGAGACATCGAAAATAGGCTCCTCCCGGCCCCTCAAATACCTGGGGACCTCCCACAAGTCCCCAGAATTTCTCTGCAGTCTGGCTGCGAAGGACGAGAAATGGCTCTCTACTCGCAGGTGAGCGGGGCTATTAGCCCGCGGTCCTGTAGGACTATTCCCACCCGTTCCACTAGTAATATGCCTCCCAGGCTTGGCTGCGCTGGTCGGGTGAAGGTAGGCAGCACCGCTGTTAGGTGCTTAGGAGTGCTGCTCCACCGCAATCCCCCACCAAAGGGTAGGCGGTTCAGGCTTATGGTGAGCCTCTATGGGATGCCCCTCCCGCACTAGTGCCCCCTTGCCCCTGTCCATCGGTGGGCCCTGTTTAAGTGGCCGCTGCCCTCCCTTATCCTCCTTGTAGTCTTCGGGGGAAAAGAGGGGGGGGGGGTGTAAATATGTATGCTATGCATTCTGTGTTTTACACCTTTTTTTTCCATTCTGTTAGTCTTGTGTCAGCTGCCGCGCTGGCTTGTCTTTACTGTCTTTTTAAAATTGCCGCCGCGCGCTGACTTGGTTCCGTGCTTGGCGGCGGCATTACCTCAGGCGCTGGAGCGCCATCATTGGCTGCTTGCACGCTCTTGGCTTCGCGCTCTTCGGGGGGGGCGGGGCCCGTCTTTGGCGCGCTCCGCGTCATCGCTGATACCGCCCCGCCCCTCGAGGTATATCGACGCCATCTTTATCCTGCCCTTTGTCCCATGTGCGACGGACCCCTACCTACCGCGGTCCGTAAGTGCCATCGCGGGCGGCTTTATATCTTTCACTTTTGTTACTGTGTGCTTACAGGTCTTGTCTGCTTATGTCTTTCAGGCGGGACGAACCCTTTTGGCTTCTCCCTGCCCTGTATTAGTATATACTTGTGGGCCTTGTAAAAATAATACTCCCACTTCCCTAGCGGGTTATTGGGGCATCCGGGGTAGCTTTTTAGCGTTATTCCCTATCGGCGTATAGCACCGCTATAATCACCATATGGAGGCATCCCAGGATAATGTGACCGGGGTCCCTTCGGGGCAAGACTGTGTGTAGCGTGTGGGCAGCCTCATGCTGACGCTGACAAGATGCTGGTCTGTGTACCGTGTGCTGAGCAGGTGCTTGCATTGCAATCTGGCCTGCCAGTGGCTGCACCTCGTTTCACTTCACCTACTCCCCCAAGCTTAAATCTCACTCCTGCTGAGTTGCATACTAGTGGGGATTCTCAGCCTGATGTGTCTTCTAGACTGGCTACTGTTGAGCAGTTGATTGCTAAGTCCTTAGCGCATAAGGCCCCTGCTAAGAAGCGGCACTTGACGCCTAATGTCACTGTTTTCCCTATGGGAACTGAGGAGTTTATGAATCTGTGTGGCTATACCGTATGATGAAGAGGAGCTCTTTTCTGATTCAGGCTCATCTGATGAGAGACCAAGGGGTCATGATGATTCTGGCTCTGACCCCTGGACCCCGGATGACACTGACAGATTATTGACCCAGATTTTTGAGGTTCTGTCTATCTCTCTCCCTGTTGAGGCTCCCAGGCAAAGAGGGGAGCTTTTCCATACAGCAAAATCACGTTTGGAATTTCCCGAGCAGGCACATTTCCATAACCTTGTGCTCAAGGAATGGGAGCTCCCCAGTAAACTTCCCGGGGGTTCCAAAGAGTTGGGATAGGAAGTATCCCTTTCCTGCTGAGGTGGTTAAATGTTGGTCATCTCCCCCCCTCCGAGTTGGAATGCCCCCGATCCTAGGGCTATCTAACACCTCTGTCATGCATTCCCCTGACTCTACTACCCTGCGGGATGCTGAGGACCGGCGCATTGACCAGCTGGCATCCCACACCTTTACATGTGCAGGGACGGCGCTGCGCCCGGTCTGTGCCTCTGCTATTACTGCTGTGGCCACTAGAACCCTTATCAGAAATATGCTTGATAGTGCCCCTGATGATTTGCCTTGTGAGGTGTTTAATGCACTCTCCAGTTGTGATGTTTTTTTAAATTTTGTCCTCTCAGCATTGGATGACACCATCAGAATGTGTGCCAGAACTTCTGCCCTTGTGGTGGCTATACACCGCTCAGTTTGGCTGCGCCAGTGGGCTGCTGACAACGCTGCCAAGAAGGCCCTCACTGGTTTTCTCTTTAAAGGATTGCGCCTGTTTGGGGACCGCCTGGACCTTTTTGCTAAGGGAGGCAGGTTACCCTAGCGCAGGCAGCAATCTCGGCCCTTTCGAGGTCAGGATTCCTTCTCCTCCCCTTACCATGGTGCAAGACAGGGAAGGGGGGTTTCCTTTCCTGGGGCCCGGGGAGATTTCTGGGGTAGAGGCAGAGGACGTGGACGTCCTGGCTCCTCCTGGGGTCCCAAAGCAAAATCCTCTCCCAAACCCCCTCAGGCATGATGGGGCGCCCTCACCCATCCGGGTGGGGGGACGGCTGCAGCACTTCGCTCACGTCTGGAGGCTTCATGTCTCAGACCGGTGGATTCAGGAGCTAGTGTCCTCCGGTTACAAGTTGGAGTTTTCTGCCGATCCCCCTCCAAGATTCATCAGATTCCGGATTCCTCAGGACCCTGTGTCAGCTCAGGAGCTAGTGCAAGCAGTGCAAGGCCTCCTGGAGCTGGGGGCAATCTGCCAGGTCCCCTTAAGAGAAAAAGGCAAGGGCTTTTATTCCAACCTATTCACGGTACCCAAAAAAGATGGTTCAGTCAGGCCCATCCTGGACTTGAAGATCCTCAACAAGTTTGTCAGGGGCAGGCGCTTTCGCATGAAAACTCTGCGCTCTGCCATCAGTTCCCTACACCAAGGGGATTTCATGACTTCTGTGGACATCAAATATGCTTATCTTCATATTCCTGTGTTCCCAGGTCATCAAAGGTTCCTCAGGTTCGCTCTGATGGATCAACACTACCAATTTGTGGCCTTGCCCTTAGGCCTCACTTCAGCTCCCAGGGTGTTCACCAAGGTGCTGGCTGCGTGATGTCTCTGCTCAGATGTCAGGGCGTCCGCGTGCTTCCCTATCTGGACGACATTCTCATCACTTCCCAGTCTCTACATCAGGCAGAGTTGGATACTCAGCAGGTGGTGTCTACTCTGGAGTCATTTGGATGGGTGATCAACCACCCCAAGTCCTCACTGTCCCCTTCCTTGGTAATTCCATTCCTAGGTATGAATCTGGATACAGTTCAGGCAAGGATCTTCCAGATGCAGCTGGTGGGCCTGGTGGTGGCATGCTTCGAAGCGGTCCCTTATGCTCAGTTCCACTTGAGGCCCCTGCAACTTCACCTATTATCAGTATGGGACAAGGACCCAGCGTCCCTGGACAGGGTCTGTGTGCTCTCCCCCCTGGTCAGGAGTTCCCTCTCGTGGTGGATGGACTCAAGGAACCTGTTGGGGGGCAGATAATTTCTTGCCCCTTCCTGGGAGACGATCACCACGGATGCCAGTCTGTCAGGTTGGGGGGGTTTCTGGAAGTCCCTGCGGTTCCAGGGGAGGTGGGGCCCTCAGGAGGCCCACACACCTATCAATGTCTTGAAACTGCGGGCGATCAGGCTAGTTCTGGCTCACTTGACTACTCACCTTCGGGGCCTGCCTGTTCAGGTGCGCTCGGACAACCAGATGGCAGTCGCCTACATCAATCATCAGGGAGGGACCCAGAGGAAGGGGCCCTCCAGGAAGTGTCTCTGATCCTGACTTGGGCGGAGGCCAATGTCCCCTGCATATCAGCTGTGTACATCCCGGGGGTGGAAAATCGCCTGGCGGACTCTCTGAGCAGGGGGACCTCTCGCCAGGGAGAATGGTCCCTATGCAGCAGGGTGTTTCAATCTCTGTGTCTCCGTTGGGGCCAACCAGATGTGGATCTGTTTGCGTCCCGCCACAATCACAAGCTCCCAGCCTTTGTCTCTCTGTCCCAGGATCCTCTGGCCTTGACCTCGGATGCGCTAGCAATGTTATGGCAGGACTTTCAGTTCCTGTATGTCTTCCCTCCAATCCCCCTGCTGGGCAGGGTTCTGCGCAAGATTGCTCTGGAAAGGGTGCCAGCAATTCTGGTGGCCCCCAGGTGGCCAAGAAGAGTGTGGTTTGCAGACGTGGTACAGCTGGCGGGAGATCAGTACGCTCTGCCCTTGGTGCCAGATCTGCTCACTCAGGGCTCACTACGACATCCCAATTTACAAACTCTGGCTTTGACAGCTTGGCTGCTGAAACCTCCATCTTGATGGAGAAGGGGCTGTCTTCCTCGGTTGTGGATACTTTGATTAAAGCTAGGAAGAAGTCTTTCTCTTCCATTTATTACAGGGTTTGGCGTGCCTACATTGACTGGTGTGAGTCTAAGTCTTTTTCCTGTCGTGTGTTCTCTTTTCCCAGGATTCTGGAGTTCCTGCAGCATGGGTTGGAGATGGGGCTCCAACTCAGTACTCTGAAGGGTCAGGTTTCTGCCCTGGCTATTTTCTTCCAGAAGTCCTTTGCTCAGCACCCTCTGATCAGGACTTTTTTCCAGGGGGTCACTCATGTGCGCCCCCCACGTAAGCCTATGGTGCCTGTTTGGGATTTGAACTTGGTTCTGTCAGCCTTGCCCTTTGAACCTGTGCAGGATGCTGCTTTGGCCATTCTTATGCTCAAGGTTGTATTTCTGGTGGCTATCACTTCTGTCAGGCGCGTGTCTGAGTTGGCGGCGCTTTCCATTCAGCCCCCGTACTATGAGAGACACCAGGACAAGGTGGTGTTTCGTTTCAAACCTGACTTTCTGCCTAAGGTAGTGTCTGCTTTTCATTTGAATCAGGATATTGTTTTTCCTTCTTTGTCCCCTAATCCTGGCAATGCTAAGGAGAGGGTTTTGCACTCTTTGGATGTGGTTAGGTATCTGAAGTACTATCTGGTGGCTACTGCACCTTTCAGGAAAACTGATGCTCTTTTTGTGGTCCCTTCTGGTCCTAGGAAGGGTTTGGCTCCTGCCAAGTCTACTATCAGCAAGTGGATTCCTCAGGCTGGGATTCAGGCCTATTCTGCTAAGGGGAAGAATCCTCCCTTCAGCCTTACTGCTCATTCCACTCGTGCTATTGGTGCCTCTTGGGCTTTTCAGCACCAGGCGTCTGTTGAACAATTTTGCAAGGCCGCTACTTGGTCTTCTGTTCATACCTTTTCAAAGTTTTACGAGGTTGATGTTAGGGCCTCAGCTGATGCTGCTTTTGGCCGAAAGGTTTTTTTTCTTGGGGATTCCACCCTACTTTATGGACACTGCTATTGGATGTCCCAACTGTAAGTATTAGATTTGGGGCAGGACGTACTGTATACTAAGAATAATACAATTCTGTGATTACGCACCTGTAGAATTGGTATTATGATTATACAGTACGTCCTGCTCCAACCCACCCTTAGTTGCATTATCTTGGATCCCCTGTATGGTGATTGTTATAGTTGGTAGTTTGGATTGTTTAATTCTCCCGGCTTCTCTTTAACTGCTTTTCAATGCTGGGGATTTGTGGGAGGTCCCCGGGTATTTGAGGGGCTGGGAGGAGCCTATTTTCGATGTGCAGTCCAGCGCCATCTGGCGGAGTATATCCCAACTGTAAGTATTAGATTTGGAGCAGGACGTACTGTATACTCATAATACCAATTCTACAGGTGAGTAATCACAGAATTTTATTTTTAGGCTGTGTTTACAAAATAGATCATGATAGTTCATATAACAAAAAGGCGGTAGGCATCATGAAGACTAAACTATTGCTGCTCCGTTGTAGTAAATAAGGGTGGCTGGAGCGTAGCTGACATTTTGTTATGGTGAAATTAAAGTACATTTTCAGCCATGCAGGCCGTCGCTCCTAGTCCAGGGGTGCAGCGCTTACCTGAATGGCTCCATCCAGGTCCCTCGCTGTGTATTCCCTGAAAGTGCACATGTTAAGCTTTCTAGGTGTACCCAGCTTGTTGTAGAGGGATCATCTTTCTGGAAGTAATCCCTCGAAGAATTCTTTGATTGCACAGGGTTTCCCTAAAAAAATTGCAAAAAATTGCCTCGTCTGTAATTTTTCCACAGCCTTTTTAATGTTTTTGAGTGAAAAAAAAGTTTTTATTTATTTTTTAAATTGTCATGTATTTTAAATAAAAAAAAAATATTGCATGTGAAGGCCCTATTTCTCCTGATTATAACGGTACCACATATGTATCGGTAGCCCCTCGTTCCTGCCCTGGAGAACCCCCAGACTGAAAAGAGCACTTTATAACATTTACAAATAAAATACAACTACTATCCACAGTTAAATAAAAATTGGCCCACAAAACCTCTGTGACCCAGGCTCTTCTGCCCCCCCTATGCCTTGGGGAGACAGGTAATGGGTGGGCTGGGGGTTAATGGCAAGTCACCCATGATGGCTGATCCGGTCCCTTTCCTGAGGCCAGAAGAGCCTTGGGGTGATTGGATCCCCCCTCCCCGGGTGAAAAAGAGACCCATTCGGAACAAACGAGGGGTCAGGTGAGTGTTTTTTTTATTATGTGACTACTAGCAGTCACTGAGCTGAAGAAAGCTGAAGATTTCACTGGTGTTCGTGTTGGGGCTTGGTATGGCTAGAGCCAATAAATTTGCAAGCTAGTTTTTTGGCCCTAGTCTGCCCCAACTGCTGATACAGTTTAGGTTTTAAAAAATGACTACTAACATATTCCACATAAATCCTCCCATCAAAGATAACTGCTAAAATTTTACAGTAGTGCTGTACAAGGTAACCTAATTGATTAATCTATTTTCCTATGTGGCCTACCAATGAACAGACTGGCATCTATCCCATAGATATATATTATCAATCTTTCTGTATTCTTCTCACATAGAGAATGATTACATTCCAGTTAAAAAGGTCCGCACAAAATCTTTTTATCTGCTGTGCTTTAGCTTTCCTGAGTGGACAATACAACTAAAAAAGCAACAAAGCTGTATATTTCTCTTAATAGTAGAGAGCTAGGAAAACTATACGTCCTTTATATTGAGATCCTTGTTTGTAGCTGGTGAAGTAGCTAAAGCTCTAGGCAATACTCCTCCATTTAATTATACTTAAAACATGCACATAATTATATGTATCTGTGTTTAGTATATCTTTAGAATTGTCTATAGTGATAAAATAATTGTCAAATAGCAGAACAGAGAAATGCTCATATTGATTATTTGAAATTTAGTTCAAAGATAATAGATTTTAAAATGATCCTTTTGAGAGTAAGCGCAAATACATTGGGAATGGGATGAGATAATCACAGCAGAAAAATCTACGAGTCAAATGTTTAAATCACCAGAGTAAAATGAAAGCCACAGACCAGAACAGGCTAAGAGTCTGAAGCATGTGATATTCAGCTATAAGTTTATCCAGCATTTATTCTAAGCATACAGCACGTCCTGCTCCATCTATAATACTTACAAATGGGTAATCCTCCGCCAGAGGGCGCTGTTCACTGCAGACATGCAAAAACAGGCTCCTCCCGGCCCTTCATATACCCAGGGACCTCCCACAAATCCCCCCAGATTTCTCTGCAGTGCTGACTGCGAAGACATGAAGTATCAACTCTCTCGCAGGTGAGCGGGGCTATTACAGCCTGCGGCCCTGCAGAACTATTACCACCCGTCCTCTTCGATACAGATGTGCCTCCCAGCCTGGGCTGCGCTGGTCGGGTGAAGGTAGGCGGCACCTCGTGTGCTCATGGAGCTACGCTCCACCGCAATCCCCCACCATAGGGTAGGCGGTTTAGGCCGATGGTGAGCCTCCATTAGATGCCCCTCCCGCATTCTTGCCCGTGCCCCTCATAGCGATAATTCCTGGGTGCAGGTCCGCTTCTCCCTTGCTTCCTCCCGTAGCTCGGGGGAAAAGAAAGGGGGGGGGGTATGTGTGGCAGTCCTAGTGTATCATAACACACTTAAGGCCATTGATTTTTCATTTGACTTTGGGTGTCAGTGCCGCGCTCCGCATAAGGTTGCGCACGTGTTTGTCCTTCATACATTAGTGTGCAGCCCGGGCGGCAGCATCATTCTCTAGTGTGAGAGCAATCTCCTTTATTCTAAGCAGACAGCACGTCCTGCTCCAGACATAGTCCTTACATGTGGGGTATACCTCCGCCTTCAGCGCCGTGCACTGCAGAATCATGACGAAAACAAGCTCCTCCCGGCCCTACATATACCGAGGGACCTCCCACAAATCCCCAGATTCCTCTGCAGTGCTGAAACTGCGAAGACATGAAGTATCACGCTCTCGCAGGCGAGCGGGGCTTGATAGCCCGAGGCCCTGCGGGACTATTTCCACCCGTCCTCTTTGTGAGTAACATGCCTCCCAGCCTGGGCTGCGTTGGTCGGGTGAAGGTAGGCAGCACCTAGTGTGCTTACGGAGCCATGCTCCACCGCAATCCCCATCCATGGGGTAGGCGGTTTACGCTAATGGTGAGCCTCATAATGGATGCCCCTCCCGCACCTTGCCCCACGCCCCATGTAGCGGTGAACCCCGAGTGCTGGGTCACCTTCTTCCTTAGCTCCCCCCGTTAGTGGGGGGAAAAAGAGGGGGGGGGTTGTGTACGTTGGCCTAATCTTGCCATATCACACGCCTTGCCTTAGCCCTATCGGTTTCCGGGGGTCAGAGCCGCGCTTTAAACTTTGTTTTTACGTTGGCCGCTGCGCCTTTAAAATATGTGACTTGGCACGTAAGGCGGCTCCGTCTCGCGACGCCATGGCGCTATTTCTGTTCTTTTCCTGTCTTGTTCCGCGGAGCTTCGCACTCTCCGGGGTGGGCGTGGTCTGGTTTGGCGCGTTCCGCGTCACCTATAGCTCTGGCCCGCCCTTCGAGGTTCGCTGGTGCCATTTTGTCGGTCTCCCGCGCGTGCGTGGTCACGATCCTCCTTCTCCCTTGGTTGATGTAAGTGCCCTCACGGGCGTTCGTTTAATTTTCTTTTTGTGTTGCGCATGGCTCTGACACCCTCTTTTCCCCTTATGTCTTTCAGACGCCAAGCTCCCAGTGGCTTCTCCCGGCCTGATATATATATATATATATATATATATATATATATATATATATATATATATATCTCAAGGGGTCATATTAGAATCTCCCACATTCCCAGCGGGTTTGGGGCATCCAGGGTTGCTTACAGTATAAATCCCTTCCGGCATATTACCTAGATTAATCACCATATGGAGGCATCTCAGAATTTGGTGTCCGGGGTCCCGCGGGGACAAGACCGGCTGTGTACCATGTGTAGACAACCCCACGCTGACGCTGACAGAGCAATGGTCTGCGGACCGTGTGCTGAACAAGCACTGGCCCTGCAATCAGGCTTGCCTGTACCTGCACCTCGCTTCAATACACCTGTCTCCCCGGACTTGAATCTCACTCCTGATGAGTCGCACTCGAGCGGGGATGACCAGCAAGTAGTGCCGCGCAAGCTTCCCACCGCGGAGCATATTATGTCAGGCTTGGCAGAGCGCTTGGGCGCTGGGAAGAAACGATCCCTGACGCAACCTAGCTATAGGTCTTCCACTGAAACCGAAGAACCTGCTGCTATGCAGGATCTGGATCAGTCCGAGGACGGTGATCTGTTCTCAGGGTCCAGTTCTTCAGATGAGTTGTCTTGGAACCGCAACGGTTCTGGCCCAGAGTCCTGGGGCCTGTGTGAAACTGATGAGTTACTCATTAAGATTTTTGAAGTGCTGTCTATCTCCCCCCGGGAAAGTCTCCCAAGCCCAAGAGGGAGAGTTTCCACACGGCGACGCAGCGCCTGGAATTCTTGGATCAAGATCATTTCCAGTATCTTATATCTAAGGAATGGGAATCTCCTTGTAAACTCACAGGGGTCCCGGGGGTTTGGGACTGGAAGTACCCCTTTCCCCAAGATTTGGTTGAACGATGGTCAGTTCCTCCAGAGGTGGATGCTCCAATTATTGGGGTTGTTAACCCTCCCTTCATGGCGGCTTCCCCCTCTCGCACCCTTCAGGATGCCGAGGACCGGTGCATGGACAGATTGGCCTCCCATGCCTTCTCTAGTGTAGGGACGGCTCTGCGCCCGGTCTGTGCTGCGGCTGTTACCTCGGTGGCCACCAGGACGCTGATCAGGAAGATAATTGACCAACAGCCGGAGGATCTCCCTTGTGAGGTCTTCAATGCACTGTCAGATTGTGACGTTTTTGTAAGATTTATCCTCTCAGCTATGGATGACACCATTAAAATGTGTGCTAAAACCTCGGCCCTTGTGGTGGCCATTCGTCGACTGCTTTGGCTGCGACAGTGGGGGGCTTACTGCCATTCCCTTTCGAGGACGTCGCTTATTCGGGGCCAGGTTGGACCTTTTTGGCAAAAAGGGTAAGGCGCCCTCGCGCAGACGGTCAGCCAGGCAACCCAGGGGCAGGGACCCCTCGCCCCCTCCTTATGTTTCTGTTAAAAGAGAACCAGAAGTGTGCTTCCAACTTTTTGGAGTGGAAGCTCGTTCCAGGGGAGGCAGGCATCGCCCTGGGACATCTGGCAGGTCAAAACCAAAGTCTGCCAAAACCTCACAAGCATGAAGGGACGCCCTCGCCCTGCGGGCGAGGGAACTGCCACAGCACTTGGCTCTTATGGCAGGATGCCATGCTTCGTTCGGGCAATGGCAGGTGATGGCCTTCCTGGACGTGGTTTTTGAAAGAATGGAGTGTTTTGGGCAGTTCCCTTCAAAATTAGCCAGGGGTATTCTAGTCCCCGGTTTATCCTTTAGTGATTGGACACAGGTTGAGTCTGGCCTGGAGGGTCTGGGCCTTCTTTTAGGTTGGCCTTGGCTGATAATTGCATTCACTCTGCTCTTCCCCCGGGATGACGCAATCTGCCCAGATCCGGCGGTTTAGACCGAGCATCTAGGTTCCACGGGCTTTGCCTACTTGGTATCCATCTGTGGGGCCGCAGACGCCCTTGTCAAGTGAACCTCTGGATGCATGCAAGGATCCTTTTCCCCTTCCGTCCCTTGTTCCCTCTGGACTCCTAGTCCTTTTTTCCAGCCGGTGCTACAGGACCATTCTTTAGATTAGGGTCTTGTCTGGGGTCCCTCCCCTGTTCCCAGATGGCTCGCCAAGGCGAGTATGGTAGCGCTTTCATGCTCATTCACCGGTGCTGTCCGCACTAGTTTCTACTTTGACTTGGGGCTCTCTTGGAGTCTTTTGGATTGGTGCTTAGGCACATCTATTACTTGGTGTAATCTGATTCATACTCCCCCTACGGGGTGGCATTTCAATGGGTCCAGGTTCAACCTTCCCTTCTGATTTGGGTGCCTTGGTATGGAAGGGGCCTTGCCCTCTGTGTAATCTCATTACATTCACCTTGCGGCTGGTGGGCCTATTGCTGGCGGCCCAAGGCTGTTCTTTTTCCCAGATGCCCCTGGGGCCTGCGGCACCTTGGGTTACTTATCCTGGATGGTGTTCCAACACCCCTGGAAATAGATCAGTACGTTTCCCCTGGTTTTATGGGGGTTCCCTTCTGGTTGGTCTACTCATGGAAGTTGTTGATGGCAAGGGGGAACTGTTGCACTGGGGGCCATGATTGGCCCTGTGTGGTTTGGTTCGCATTTTCTGCTGGAGACAGTTGTACTGTGTGCCCTCTCATGTGGGCTGTTATGCCTAGTTAGGCTCCTTACTACGTCATTCCCTTCACAGGGTTTGGACGGTCCTTATTCACCCTATCAGAAATGTTCCCTCTGGGTGTCTCTTCTTTTTGGAGGGTTGGGTCTAGATCCCTCCCTTTTTTATTCTTCTCCCTTTTCTACCAGCTATGTTGGGAGTTGGCGCCCTAGTTGGATGGCTGGGACTAGCTCTCTATTCCCTATGGAATGAGGTCTTACCCATGGGTACTAGAGTTCTTATGGCATGGCTGGAGTTGGTCCCCCAACTAAGTTCCTTGAGAGGTTCCAGGGCTCGCCCTGTTTGTCCTCGGTAGAGACTAGTTTCAAGCTTCGGCGTTGAGCTTTCCTCAGGGGTGGCTCAGGCGCATTCCCCAGAGAATTCTATCCTGTTGCCCTGCTAAGGGTTCCCTGGGTCTTATTCAAGTTCTTGTCTGAACTGTTCCCTGCCTCAGATGACTCCTTCGGGGCGGGTGCCTCAGTCTGGGGCGTGCCATAGGAGACGGCTTTCTTAGCCTAGTCCTTTTTGATATTTTTTTACAGCTCTTTATAATCTGTACACCGTCTGGGGAGGATGTGTTCGCCCTGCACAAAGATTGAGTCCAGGCGGAGGGTTGTTATCCTTCTCGATTCCAGAACCTATGGTCTTTGGACTGGTGTTCTGCTTACTCTGAGCTTAAAAGGGATCTGTATCCCTCAATAGGCATTGGGAACCTCTGGACTGCTTCCTGCCCAGGGTTGAGGGTCCTTCTTGCAGCAGGATCTGGTTACTCCCATGAGTACGGGAGTCTGTTGGACTGGTCTTGCTTGGCTGGTTGCCCTTCTGAGCTCCTGATTATCATGTTGGCTCTTGAGGAGCCTTGTTAGGTCGTTTTCGGTATTACGTTGGTCTCGCCGAGACCAGGGTTCGTATTCCCTGACGGGAAAGGTTCTATGGTTGCCATGGCTACCCTGTTATCGTTAGTAGCATCGTTAGGCTGTTACTCTGGCCTGTTTGTTAAGGGAGATTCATTCTTCTCTCTTAATTTGGATTTCTTCTACCGGTGCTTGGTTTGGGCCTTATGCACTTGGTTGTCGAGCAGGCTGACAAGCTCTCTGCTCGTGTTTCATTAGCCTTGTAAGGCTTCATAAGTTAAGTTAGAGCTTTGCTCTAGTTGCTCCTGGTAGCAAGGTTACAGGCGATAGCGCTGTTTTGGTTGGCTGTGCCTTTTTTCATGGGGATCCCACCCTACTTATGGACACTGCTATTGGATGTCCCACATGTAAGGACTATGTCTGGAGCAGGACATGCTGTCTGCTTAGAATAATACAACTGTGTGAAGTACTCACCTGTAGAGTTGGTATTATATGCAGACAGCACGTCCTTCTCCACCCCACCCTGATTCTGGATCCCCTGTGTGGTGATTATTATCTTGGATATTATTGCCAGTCTCTGGGTGGTTGTTTTCCTCCTGGCTTCTTCTCTCACTGCTTTTCAATGCTGGGGATTTGTGGGAGGTCCCTCGGTATATGTAGGGCCGGGAGGAGCTTGTTTTCTACATGTCTGCAGTGCACGGCGCTGAAGGCGGAGGTATACCCCACATGTAAGGACTATGTCTGGAGCAGGACGTGCTGTCTGCATATAATACCAACTCTACAGGTGAGTACTTCACAGAGTTGTATTATTATACTATGGATGTGTGCATATCACTACTGTTATTCACGTTGCGCTGGTTAGAGCTTTGGGGGAGGCGGGGACTCGGCATGACGCGGCCCGTGTCACAGCCAGATCAGGCCCGCCCCTGGAGGTTCGCTTGGCGCCATTTTGACTATCTTTGCGCGTGGTTGCAATCCGCCTCCTCCCTTGGTCATGTAAGTGCCCTCTGGGGCGGTACTTGTTCCTATGATTCTTTTATTCGAGCTGCGCATGGCACTGACACCCCCCTCTTATCCCATTATGTCTTTCAGATGCCAGGATTTCGGTGGCTTCTCCCGGCCTGACATATATTATAGCGGGTCCACATAACAAATTCTCCCACTTCCTAGGGGGTCTTGGGGCATCCAGGGTTGCCTATTGCATAAATCCCTGCGGGCATACTGCTCAGATAATCACCATATGGAGGCATCTCAGAATTATGTACCCGGGGTCCCTCCGGGACATGACCGGCTGTGTACTGGGTGTGGTCAGCCCCATGCTGATTCTGACAGAGCACGGGTCTGCGGACCGTGTGCTGAACAGGCACTGACCCTGCAATCAGGTTTGCCAGTGGCTGCACCTCCCTTCAATACGCCTGTCTCCCCGGACCTAAATCTGACTCCTGATGAGTCACGCTCGAGCGGGGATGACCAGAAAGTCGTGCCGCGCAGGCTGCCTACGGCTGAGCAGGTGCTGTCTAGTTTGGCGGAGCGCTTGGGCCCTGGAAAGAAGCGGTCCCTGACGCCTCCTGGCTCTCCGGTTCCTAACGATACTGATGACTCTGCTGCTATGCAGGACCTTGATCCTTCTGAGGAAGGTGAGCTATTCTTCGATTCGGGCTCCTCGGATGAGATGCCAGGGAGCCGTGATGATTCTGGGCCCGGTTTGTGGGTCCTGTGTGACACAGATGAACTACTTATTAAGATCTTTGAGGTTTTGTCTATCTCCCCTCCTGGAGAGGCTTCCAAACCTAAGAAGGAGAGTTTCCACACAGCGCCGCCGCGCTTGGAATTCCTGGAACAGGAGAATTTCCAGAATCTTATATCCCAAGAATGGAAATCGCCTTGTAAACTTAAAGGGGTCCCAGGGGTCTGGGATTGGAAGTACCCTTTCCCTCCTGATGTGGTTAACTTTTGGTCAGCACCTCTTGTGGTGGATGCACCGGTCATAGGGGTTACTAACCCCCCCTTCATGACGGCTCCTTATTACCGTACCCTTCGGGATGCTGAGGACCGGCACATTGACAGACTGGCTTCCCACGCCTTTTCGTGTGCAGGGACGGCTCTGCGCCCGGTCCGTGCCGCGGCCATCACTGCGGTGGCCGCCAGGACTCTCATTAGAAAAGTACTTGACCACCGACCTGAAGACCTCCCCTGGGGGGTGTTTAATGCGCTCTCAGACTGTGATGTGTTTGTGAGGTTCATCCTCTCAGCGCTGGATGACACCATTAAGATGTGTGCTAGAACCTCTGCCCTTGTGGTAGCTATTCGCCGCCTGGTCTGGCTGCGCCAGTGGGGTGCTGCCGATTCTACGAAAAAGGTTCTCACTGGCCTTCCCTTCAGAGGACGGCGTCTATTTGGGGCCCGTTTGGACCTTTTTGGAAAAAAGGGTAAGGCACCCCTATGCAGAAGGCCGTCCCGGCCTCCTTGGGGTAGGAACACCCCTCCCCCTCCCTACGCAAACGCGAACCTGAGGTGTGCTTCCAACTGTTCGGTGTGGATTTCCACCACGGGGTGGGCAGGCAACGCCCTGGGCCCTCTGGCAGGACTAAGTCCAAATCTGCCAAGACTTCCCAAGCATGAAGGGACGCCCTCGCCCTTCTGGGCGAGGGGACTGCTACAGCAGCTGACTCCTATCTAGGAATGTATCTTCTCCTTCTGGTGGTTCCAGGAGGCAGTTCCTCCTGGACACAGGATAGCATTGGCTGGGCTGTCCCTCTCAGAGGTGGTCAGGGTGCTTCTAGCCCCTGTTTTCCCCTCAGGAATTGGTGCAGGCCGTACTAGGCCTACAGAGTTTGGGCTTACTTACAGGTTGCCCTTAACAGAATGGGGCTATGGCCTCTATATTAACCTTCCTCCTTCCCTCAACAGTATGAGGCAGTCTGGGCCATGCTGGCCTATGGTAGGCCTGGCAATTCTACTCTCACAGGTAGTCCCTATATGACATCTCTGTCTTGGGACACAGGCGCCCTGTGCAAGGGGGGCTTCCAGCCTCCTGTGGGGTTCTAGATATTATTAGTTCCCCCTGTGTCTTCTGGATACCAAGACCGTTACTAGTCGGTGTTGCAGGACCAACCCTGCGGATTGAGGCATTGTTTTTGGCCTCTCTTTCGGTCCCAAGCTACTCGCTGTGGCGCGAATAGGGGTGATGTCTCGGACATGTCTGGGGGGCGTCCGCATTAGGACCTATAGGGTCGTCTTTCCTTACTCCCCAATCTCTACGTCAGGTCGAGTGGATTAGTCGGCCGGCGGTGTCCCCTGGGAGTTACTGGATGGGTGCTCAGTCACCTCAATCCCTCATGGTCCGTTATCCGCTATCTCCATTCCTTGGATTCGGTTCAGGCTTGAGCCTTCTTCCTTGGCAACAAGTGGACTCCTGGTTACGGGGGCTCTGTCCCCCTTTGCTGACATCTTACTTTCACCAGGCAGGATTGCAGCTGGTGGGCCCGTTGGTGGCGTATCAGATGATGTCCCTTATATGCCGAGCCCTTGGGCTCTTCAGCACAGTAGGTTATTGATCCTACATGGGGTTCCAGCACCCCTGGAGCTAGGTCTGTGCTCATTCCCCCTTGGTTTGGTGGCTCCTCTTGAGCTGATTATATTCAAGGACCCTGTCAGGGGGCACCCCCTTCCTTGCTTGCATCTTCCTGTGAGTGGTCGCCTTGGGTACCAAGTCTCGCAGGTTGGCGGGGGGGGGGTGGAATTTCTTCCAAAACCCCCTGTGGCTCCTGGGTAGGGTTCCTTAGAGGGTCCATCTTACCTACTGATTGTTAAAACAATGAGCCTTCCGTTGACTCTATACGGCTGGACTTCTCCTCCTTTAGAACCTGTCTATTTGGGGGATCTTGGCCTGTTGGAAGACAATGGCCTGTTTTATTATTGGTCTGGAGCTTGAAGCAGGATGATCCCTCTGGAGGGTTCCTGATCCTAATCTGGGCGGGGGTCTACGCCCCCTGATCCTCAGCGGTATTCGCTCCAATGGATGTCTTTCAGTGGCAGGTTATGCTATCCTGGTGTCACTCTGAGAGCCAAATAGGGTGGCTCTGTTGGGTCTCGCTTATACTACAGGGGCTCTGCCCTTGTTTTTACTGTCCCAGTATATTCTGACTCTGGTCATGGGGGCTTAGTAAAGTTATGCATAGACTTTCTATTTTATATGCCTTCTCTTCATTCACACTACTATGTGGGGTTCTGTGCACGGTTGTGCTGATAAAGAGACTCGTGAGATTGATGGCCCCTGGGTGGCCTAGTGAACTGTGGTTCGCAGATGCTTCGGCCGAGGTCAGCTGACCTGTACGCTCTCTCAGGAGTGCGGTTCTGCCCTTGTCAGGCCCCTTCTTTTGTCGTCCCAATCTGCAGACTCTAGTCTGGGGCTTGACAGCTGATTCATTCACCCCTTGGAGACGGGCTTATCTTCTGGGTGACTTGGTATATGGGGGGCTAGGAGCAAGCTTCCTTGGCTTCCTTTTCCTCCGTCTATTGGGGGTTATGGTGTACCCATATTGATTGGCATGAGTCTTGGTCTCTTCCCTGTTGGACGTTCTCGTTTCCCAGGGTTCTAGAGTCATTACAGCATAGGTTGGGGTTGGCTCCCCATCTAGGTACTCTGAAGGTTCAGGTTCTGTCCTGTCTGTTTTCCTGTAGAAGTCTGGTTCAGTCTTCCTTGTGAGGAGTTCTCTTGGGGATTGCTCAGGGGTATCTCCCAAGTAGTTCTACGGTCCCTGTTGGGATCAATTTTCATTCTGTTTGCCCTGCGGGTTGTTCCCTTGGGAATTCTGGATGCTGTCTGGCTTTTTTGTAGTCCAAGTCGCTTCTCCGGGGGCTCTTACTTCAGTCAGACGTGTGCCTGAGAAGGTGGTTCTGATTACTTAGCCTTCGCTCGTTATATATTTATATATATTTATATATATATATATATATATATATATACACACCATGACGTGGTGGTATTCCGCCTTACGCCTGACCCCTTTGTCCAAGTGGTGTTCTATGATCATTATTTAAGTCCTTTTAGTCTGCCTATGGGCCTTATTCTTAATAATGCTGAAGTAAGGGGTCTACATTCCCTCAACAGGTGTTGTATTTTTCCTGGTTGTTTTCTTGTCCCTTAGGGGGTCTGATGCCCTTTGGGGTCTGCAGGCGCCTCCTTATGTATGCGCCTGATCTCGTTTGCTTCCAGGGCCAATGCACCCTTTGGACTGGTCTTACTTGGATGGTTGCCTTCCTGGTCCTGAATAAAGGTTTCGGCTTCTTGCCGATCCTTGTTGATAAAGGGGTCAGTATCCCCGCCTGTCTGATGGGAGACCAGTTTTCATTTCCCCGTTGGGGAGAGTTATAAGTTTTACCTGTGGGCTGGTTGGGTCTTTACACTGGCCTATTCCTTTAAGGGGGAAGAATCTCCCTCTCTCGTTTTTTTCCGTTATATTGGTGTTTGGGTACCTTGGGCCTTCAGCACCAGGTTTTCTGTTGAATAAGTTCCTAGACCGCTGCTTGTCTCTGTTCATACCTTTTCAAGGGTTTTGTTATGGGATTGATGTTAGAGCCTTTGCTCATGTCACACTTGGTAGCAAAGTTTTGCAGGTGACAGCAAAACTTTTTTGGGGGGGATCCCACCCTACTTTATGGACACTGCTATTGGATGTCCCATGTGTAAGTATTATAGATGGAGCAGGACGTGCTGTATGCTTAGAATAATACAATTCTGTGAAATACTCACAGAAAATTGGTATTATACGCATACAGCATGTCCTGCTCCACCCCACCCTGGTTTTACATTTTTCTGGATCCCCTGTATGGTGATTGTTATCATTACTATTGTTACCAGTTGGTGGTTGGTTTCTCCCGGCTTCTTTTCTCACTGCTTTTCAATACTGGGGATTTGTGGGAGGTCCCTGGGTATATGAAGGGCCGGGAGGAGCCTGTTTTTGCATGTCTGCAGTGAACAGCGCCCTCTGGCGGAGGATTACCCATGTGTAAGTATTATAGATGGAGCAGGACGTGCTGTATGCGTATAATACCAATTCTACAGGTGAGTATTTCACAGAATTGTATTTTTTTCTACCTGCAATGTGCATTTATTAGCTAAACAGCAGGGGGTACATCCAAATCTGCAGTAAAGAGTTTATGAAAAGTCAACATTTGAAGATTTAAATTGGAAAGCATGATATCAAGCTAATATACCACATTTGTTAGGAGCTGTTAATGCCATCTTATGTGGAATATTACATTTGTAATATTTGAAACCATAGGCACCTATACATAAGTTACTGGTATACTGAGGCCTCCATTGGAGTTGGCTGTACACAGGCCACACCCTCCCACCAGCCAGAACCAGGAAGCGCAGCCCCTAGCTCAACAAATCTGGGCTGCAGGGAAAAGATTGGCAGCGCAGGACCATTGGTCAGGAATGTGGGTCACTTTCTGCCACCTGGCACTTGGTGATCTGAGGTGTGAGGAGTCCACCAAAGCTGATTTTTCCTCAAAGCTTGACTGCACTCCACAGCATCCCAACTCCCTTCAAGCTGCGTAACCCAACTGGAAGACATACAAGGACAGCCAAGTCTGACAAGTGTGCAGAGCGAGGCTGTGCCCAGTACTTGCTTATGCGCTGTGGGATCAAAACTTTAGGTTAATGCCGACTAGCAACGGGGGAGAGGGGTGAAGCACAGCCAGGGTCTTACAGACTCCACCCATTATGCTGATTATTATGCAGCATTACAGTGCCAAGGGACGCGCCAACTTGCTTTAGAAGCAAAATCAAGAGGTGAATCTTTAAACTTTGATATCTCTGACATTTCTTCTTCAATTTAAAAGCGGAAAACAGTTTAGGACAGTGCCAACAGTAGCTTGACACAATGGTGTTACAATTGCCTTTGCCTGAAATGACTTTAATGACCTGGCCTTGGGTTCCACCAATAAGACTTGCACAGGGAACGTCCTGCAAACATGATAAATATTAGTAAACTGGTTATACTTTGGATAATAAATTATGGTGGTTTTATTTGGCACTACTGGATAAATAAAAAATTGGTTTTTCAAGGGATAAGCCCTCAAGCTAGTATTCCATTGCAAAAGGGTCCTCACTAGCAAAGTAGGATATGTTCAACAAATGGTTGGGGGTGACTAAAATTTATAAACTAAAACTTATTTTTGCATATATTGCAGCATACCATCTCTCTGTTAAGATGTGTGTGTGTGTAGCATGCCTTTGGCTCTGACGACCGTATGAAAAGGCAACAAGATACAGGTTTTTTCCCATGATCTTAGGCACATGTGTTGTCTGTTCATTTATTGGCTAGATTCCCATAAATACTTATCTAACCACAAAATTGCTATCTCCACTGTGTATTCAATAAATGTACTAAACATTAAACCATAAAAGCAATTCACATAGACGCAGCATTGCTGAGCTTTGTTTATTGGTGTTTCTGGCTTCTTTCATTTAGCCTTTTAATTGACAGTTGTGTGTGTGTAAAAAACACATGGGTGTGTAAAATGGTATTCTTTATAACCCATCCATGCTTTAAATGTGTTGCCTTTCAAATAAACATAATCTCACTGATGCATTTGGCTTTTTTTTAATATATATGAAAATAACACATCTAACACCAAAGACCATCTAATTGTCTGTAATGATAGGATTGCATCTGATGGCTGTAACCGCACTTAACAGCACAATGTCACTGTATAGTTCTCTGTAATCACGAATCTTGGCTGATTGTAACTACCTTGTCCCTTTGTCTTGACTGCGATCATTTATGGGGCACAAGACTGAGAATTTATGTGCGCAAGCAAAGTAATTTGTAGTCTTTTATGAAATATGTAATGTGGTGGCTGTATTTGTTGGAAAATATTTGGTAATGTGCACAAACCATGAAATTAAATTCATGAATAGGGTGAAATATATTTTTCCATAGCTAATATAGACTGTTTCCTGGAAAGGATTTATTATTTGAAATTGGTCCTACCTGCACTTTTGATATTTCAAGGACTGTAGTGTTTACTTTTTAAGTATTGAATTATTCTGCTGTATTATTGCTATTCCCAAAGTATTCAACATGCAAAGGTTCTTACAGTTGTAATTGTCATTGTAAGTTCCAGAACGTCAAAGCCTAAGCTCTTGACACCTTTTGAAGCGGACTTAAAGTAAAAAAATTACATTTGGTCACTTTTTAAAGTCACTACTGGGACATCTCTCTAATACAGGGCACACAGAGGGAGTAGATTAGGTTAGTTTAGTATCCCTGTGTTGGTCTTCTTAAAACAGACTTGGAAATGCAGTAGATAACTTCCATGAAAAAGGGAAAATGTGATTTCTAAATTAATATTCGCTGCACATTAATCTTCAATATTTCCACTAGAGATCAATGCTATAAATATCGCAAATACTAACAATCATATCAGCCCAGCGGCCACTAATCTGACTCAAAACAATGGCCACTAAGGCTCTCCCTACACAAACAGTGAACTGTCCTAAGAAGAAATATATTAATACCTTAAATGCTTTGCAACTACAATCTATTGTGTGAGAAATTATCCACCACACACAGTAAGATGTATAAATTAAAGACGGATTTAATTAGCAGCACAGTAATTAACCTTACTAACCCAATATTTTTCTAAAGTTCCCCAAGATAACCTTTATATTACAGGCAGTTGTGACATAAATGATAAACAGTACAATAAATGTTATAATGGATAGATATAGTGGATAGATACAGATACTTATGGTTTCATCATGGTCATTCAGGTAAGGCGTCCAGCCATTCATCGACTCCCTGCCTCCTCCATACAGCTTCCTAATGTATGAACAATAGGGGGAGTGGTCAGCATTCCCCTGCCTCGTGGGAGTGTCTGCCAAGGTCGGCCCACATCAGGACTCTTATGAAATTAGATGTATATTTCATAAAGGGTTTAACTCGCACAATATGCATGTTATCATATTGTAACTAAGAAATTCATGATCCCCATTAATTCCTTAGTTAAATGAACCCAAATACCCCATATATATCATCCAGGGTTCGGTACTATGTGGATTACCATGTTCTTAACAACATAGACATGTTATGTTTGATATCAAATGAAAGGTCTCATTGTCCTGAATAAGACCCTCTCATTATTATAACTGGCATATTACAAGAGTTACAATACTTCCCAGAAATAGCAGCCAATGCCCATATACCCAATGTGTATTTGCAGTCTGGAGTCTCAAGACCTCATAAGGAATTCAAAGATTCCTTTTCAAGTACAGCCTGTTGCCAGCTAGGTGTGATAGGTGTCTATTGTCATGGTCTGTTTTCTTATAGTCATGGCAGGATGTGGGACCACTATTTGAATGTTAATGTGTCCTTTAGCACTTGATGAGTTCTTACCTTGTAAAAATCATCACTGGGTATTTGGGAGCTCAAAATGACCCCTAATTACTCATCCGGTCTGTGCTCATGTGCTGCTTTCACATCCTGTGTGACTGCCAGGGGCCAGTTGGGACCACATGCACAGGATAACAAAATGGCTGATGATCACTGAAAACCAGGAACAAACAGGATAACCTGTAATGATGTCAGGTGGCTAATTTTAACCCTTTAACCCTTTAAGTGCCAGCCCACAAAGATATTTTGTCACCCTCTGTTGCCAGAGCATTTTTCACTATTTTCTGCTATGTAGGTTTAACTGTGATTTTTGAAGGGATTTCCTGGGACTTGTCAGAAAAATTATATACTGTTTTTTTCAGCAGAGTCTGGGCTTTAACATGAAATGTCTTGTTTGTCATTTTTTTAGTCTTTTCCTAATAATTTTGGGTGAAAGTGGTACAAAAAAATAAAAAAAGCATTTTTTTTACATTTTGTAGTTTTTTTTAATAATGAAAAATAAAGATTTAGAAATAAAATTATATTGAGTATGAAAGCCCCGTTTCTTCCGGTTACAATGGTACCACATATGTGTTGTTAGACACCCTTTCTTACCCAGGAGACACCACAAACTGCAAAGAGAGCTAAAGCAGATTTTCAGATAAAACGCAAATACCATTTGTGCCTTGCAGTTTTTCAAGAAATTCAACCCTTTACATTTGTAATACCCCCCACAATCCATATATTTTTGGAAAGTACACATCCCAAGGTTTCTAGGCGTACTAGGGTTCTTGATGTGGGCATAGTTGTTTGCAACCAGAACCTCTTTCAAATATTGAGTCCAAAGGGTTTTCCTAAAAAAATAAGAAAAAAGCTGAATCAAAACCCTAATTTCCTAAAAAAAACAATAAGCAAGTAAGAAATAACATAGTAAATCTGAAAGCGCAAATCCCCTGAACAGAACAATACCCAACATGCATAGGTACTTTGAAGCATAAAGTTGCTAAACACCCCAAAGTAAAGCATGCACGTAAGGGTAATTTTAGTGGCAAAAATCAGCTGCGCAGACAAAGCACCCACCTTGCAGTTTTTCAAGAAGTACAACCCTTTACATTTGTAAAACCCCCACAAACCATATATTTTTGGAAAGTACACACCTCAAGGTTTCCAGGTGTAATAGGGTTCTTGGTGTGGGCACAGTTGTTTGGATTCAATTCCTTGAAAAATATTCTGGTTGCAAAGGGTTTTCCTAAAAAAATAAGGAAAAAGCTGAATCAAACCCCTAATTTCCAAAAAAACAATAAGCAAGTAAGAAATAACATAGTAAATCTGAAAGCGCAAGGTCCCCTGAACAGAACAATACCCAACATGCATAGGTACTTTGAAGCATAAAGTTGCTAAACACCCCAAAGTAAAGCATGCATGTAAGGGTAATTTTTGTGACAAAAATCAGCTGTGCAGACAAAGCACGCACCTTGCAGTTTTTCAAGAAATACAACCCTTTACATTTGTAATACCCACCACAAACCATATATTTTTGGAAAGTACACACCTCAAGGTTTCTAGGCGTACTAGGGATTTTAGTGTGGGCACAGTTGTTTGGAACCAGAACCTTTTTCAAATATGGAGTCCAAAGGGTTTTCCTAAAAAAATACGAAAAAAGCTGAATCAAACCCCTAATTTCCTAAAAAAACAATAAGCAAGTAAGAAATAACATAGTAAATCTGAAAGCGCAAGGTCCCCTGAACAGAACAATACCCAACATGCATAGGTACTTTGAAGCATAAAGTTGCTAAACACCCCAAAGTAAAGCATGCACCTAAGGGTAATTTTAGTGGCAAAAATCAGCTGCGCAGACAAAGCACGCACCTTGCAGTTTTTCAAGAAATACAACTCTTTACATTTGTAATACCCACCACAAACCATATATTTTTGGAAAGTACACACCTCAAAGTTTCTAGGCGTACTAGGGTTTTTGGTGTGGGCACAGTTGTTTGGAACCAGAACCTTTTTCAAATATTGAGTCCAAAGGGTTTTCCTAAAAAAATATGAAAAAAGCTGAATCAAAACCCTAATTTCCTAAAAAAACAATAAGCAAGTAAGAAATAACATAGTAAATCTGAAAGCGCAAGGTCCCCTGAACAGAACAATACCCAACATGCATAGGTACTTTGAAGCATAAACTTGCTAAACACCCCAAAGTAAAGCATGCACCTAAGGGTAATTTTAGTGGCAAAAATCAGCTGGGCAGACAAAGCACGCACCTTGCAGTTTTTCAAGAAATACAGCCCTTTACATTTGTAATACCCCCCACAAACCATATATTTTTGGAAAGTACACACCTCAAGGTTTCTAGGCGTACTAGGGTTCTTGGTGTGGGCACAGTTGTTTGCAACCAGAACCTCTTTCAAATATTGAGTCCAAAGGGTTTTCCTAAAAAAATATGAAAAAAGCTGAATCAAAACCCTAATTTCCTAAAAAAACAATAAGCAAGTAAGAAATAACATAGTAAATCTGAAAGCGCAAGGTCCCCTGAACAGAACAATACCCAACATGCATAGGTACTTTGAAGCATAAAGTTGCTAAACACCCCAAAGTAAAGCATGCACGTAAGGGTAATTTTAGTGGCAAAAATCAGCTGCACAGACAAAGCACGCACCTTGCAGTTTTTCAAGAAGTACAACCCTTTACATTTGTATTACCCCCCACAAACCATATATTTTTGGAAAGTACACACCTCAAGGTTTCTAGGCGTACTACGGTTCTTGGTGTGGGCACAGTTGTTTGGACTCAATATTTGAAAGAGGTTCTGGCTGCAAAGGGTTTTCCTAAAAAAATACGAAAAAAGCTGAATCAAACCCCTAATTTCCTAAAAAAACAATAAGCAAGTAAGAAATAACATAGTAAATCTGAAAGCGCAAGGTCCCCTGAACAGAACAATACCCAACATGCATAGGTACTTTGAAGCATAAAGTTGCTAAACACCCCAAAGTAAAGCATGCACCTAAGGGTAATTTTAGTGGCAAAAATCAGCTGCGCAGACAAAGCACGCACCTTGCAGTTTTTCAAGAAATACAACCCTTTACATTTGTAATACCCCCCACAAACCATATATTTTTGGAAAGTACACACCTCAAGGTTCCTAGGCGTACTAGGGTTCTTGGTGTGGGCACAGTTGTTTGGACTCAATATTTGAAAGAGTTTCTGGCTGCAAAGGGTTTTCCTAAAAAAATACAAAAAAAGCTGAATCAAAACCCTAATTTCCTAAAAAAACAATAAGCAAGTAAGAAATAACATAGTAAATCTGAAAGCGCAAGGTCCCCTGAACAGAATACCCAACATGCATAGGTACTTTGAAGCATAAACTTGCTAAACACCCCAAAGTAAAGCATGCACCTAAGGGTAATTTTAGTGGCAAAAATCAGCTGCGCAGACAAAGCACGCACCTTGCAGTTTTTCAAGAAATACAACTCTTTACATTTGTAATACCCACCACAAACCATATATTTTTGGAAAGTACACACCTCAAAGTTTCTAGGCGTACGAGGGTTTTTGGTGTGGGCACAGTTGTTTGGAACCAGAACCTTTTTCAAATATTGAGTCCAAAGGGTTTTCCTAAAAAAATATGAAAAAAGCTGAATCAAAACCCTAATTTCCTAAAAAAACAATAAGCAAGTAAGAAATAACATAGTAAATCTGAAAGCGCAAGGTCCCCTGAACAGAACAATACCCAACATGCATAGGTACTTTGAAGCATAAACTTGCTAAACACCCCAAAGTAAAGCATGCACCTAAGGGTAATTTTAGTGGCAAAAATCAGCTGGGCAGACAAAGCACGCACCTTGCAGTTTTTCAAGAAATACAGCCCTTTACATTTGTAATACCCCCCACAAACCATATATTTTTGGAAAGTACACACCTCAAGGTTTCTAGGCGTACTAGGGTTCTTGGTGTGGGCACAGTTGTTTGCAACCAGAACCTCTTTCAAATATTGAGTCCAAAGGGTTTTCCTAAAAAAATATGAAAAAAGCTGAATCAAAACCCTAATTTCCTAAAAAAACAATAAGCAAGTAAGAAATAACATAGTAAATCTGAAAGCGCAAGGTCCCCTGAACAGAACAATACCCAACATGCATAGGTACTTTGAAGCATAAAGTTGCTAAACACCCCAAAGTAAAGCATGCACGTAAGGGTAATTTTAGTGGCAAAAATCAGCTGCACAGACAAAGCACGCACCTTGCAGTTTTTCAAGAAGTACAACCCTTTACATTTGTATTACCCCCCACAAACCATATATTTTTGGAAAGTACACACCTCAAGGTTTCTAGGCGTACTACGGTTCTTGGTGTGGGCACAGTTGTTTGGACTCAATATTTGAAAGAGGTTCTGGCTGCAAAGGGTTTTCCTAAAAAAATACGAAAAAAGCTGAATCAAAACCCTAATTTCCTAAAAAAACAATAAGCAAGTAAGAAATAACATAGTAAATCTGAAAGCGCAAGGTCCCCTGAACAGAACAATACCCAACATGCATAGGTACTTTGAAGCATAAACTTGCTAAACACCCCAAAGTAAAGCATGCACCTAAGGGTAATTTTAGTGGCAAAAATCAGCTGGGCAGACAAAGCACGCACCTTGCAGTTTTTCAAGAAATACAACCCTTTACATTTGTAATACCCCCCACAAACCATATATTTTTTGAAAGTACACACCTTAAGGTTTCTAGGCGTACTAGGGTTCTTGGTATGGGCACAGTTGTTTGGAACCAGAACCTCTTTCAAATATTGAGTCCAAAGGGTTTTCCTAAAAAAAATACAAAAAAAGATGAATCAAAACCCTAATTTCCTAAAAAAACAATAAGAAAGTAAGAAATAACATAGCAAATCTAAAAGCGCAAGGTCCCCTGAACAGAACAATACCCAACATGCATAGGTACTTTGAAGCATAAAGTTGCTAAACACCCCAAAGTAAAGCATGCACCTAAGGGTAATTTTAGTGGCAAAAATCAGCTGCGCAGACAAAGCACGCACCTTGCAGTTTTTCAAGAAATACAACCCTTTACATTTGTAATACCCCCCACAAACCATATATTTTTGGAAAGTACACACCTCAAGGTTTCTAGGCGTACTAGGGACTTGATGTGGGCACAGTTGTTTGGAACCAGAACCTCTTTCAAATATTGAGTCCAAAGAGTTTTCCTAAAAAAATACAAAAAAAGCTGAATCAAAACCCTAATTTCCTAAAAAAACAATAAGAAAGTAAGACATAACATAGTAAATCTGAAAGCGCAAGGTCCCCTGAACAGAACAATACCCAACATGCATAGGTACTTTGAAGCATAAAGTTGCTAAACACCCCAAAGTAAAGCATGCATGTAAGGGTAATTTTAGTGGCAAAAATCAGCTGCGCAGACAAAGCACGCACCTTGCAGTTTTTCAAGAAGTACAACCTTTTACATTTGCAAAACCCCCCACAAACCATATATTTTTGGAAAGTACATACCTCAAGGTTTCTAGGCGTACTGGGTTTATTGTTGCGGGAGACATTTTCTGGATGAAAACCCCTGAGGTGACCATTGATTGCACAGTATTTCCCTAAAAAAAATAATACAAATGCAGCATACAAGCCAATTTTCTTAATATATCGGTATGCAAACAAGAAAGAATCATGAAATCAAAAACAGCAAGTTCCCTGGAACATAACAATACCTAACATGCTTAGTTACTTTATGGGTAGAGTTGCTAAACACCCTGAAGTAAAACATGTGCATAAGGCTAATTTTACTTCAATAATTTAGTTCTTTTTAAATCAAGAAAACCCTTACCTGTCTAATATCTAAAATAAACCTTTTGAGATCTAGGGATGCTATTGTGTAAACAGAACACTAGACAGAAAGTACAATACTTTAATAAAAGATCGGGAAAAAATAATAAATTGCAAAATAAACTTATCCTCAATAATGGTACTAAGAGGTGCCATTAGAATAGCAATGGGAGGATTAGCCTTGTGCTGATAGCTTGTGAACGTCAGTAAACACCGAAATCCTAATAAAGGGGCCCATGTTTTCATCATCCTTCACAAGTATCCAGTGGCTCCTCCTTCACCATTTCCTCCATCAGTTTTTGGCTTGACCTCAAGTACCGAAAAAAAGGACACGTAAATACACTTTCTACACCCTAATTGTTAACTATGTGTTTCAGGCCACAGAAACAAAAAGGTAAATTAAAGGGGAAAAAACCTAAACAATTCCAGGGATGATCACTTACCTTCCCCCAGGGCATCCCAAATTAGGATGACCTGCTGTGTGAACCCCCCCCAGATTGGAAGTAACAGCTTACTTCTTCCTGGTCCAGCAGCGCATGTTCTTGCCTCATTATAGTCTTTTGACGTGTTCTTGTCACATGGCTCTATATGCAACGGGGAGCAAGAGCGGGCACATCCCCAGCATCTTGTGGTTGTGTGCGTGTTCCCGACCCAGCTATTCAGATAGGCTGGGGCAGAAGCGCACGTGCTGCAAGGGATGTGGCAGCTGGCACTCCTATTGCAGATAGAGCCATTTGCTGAATGACATGGCAAGCAGCTTAGATGGATGAGAGCCCACACATGCACCGTTGGGCCGTGGAGAGGTTCTCTGTTACTATAGATCGGGGGGTTTCACCAAACAGGGTATTCCAAACCAGGATGACCCTGAGGCACAGAACAAAGTTGAAAAGTTGAAGGTCTGAAGCTGAAAATAAAAGTCCAGAAAAGTCCAAAACAATGCAAAAGTCAATAATGCAGTTGTGTATGGTATGCCTCAAAACAACCCTCTAAACACAAACCAGGTTGGCTGGGACATGTCGGGCAGTAGTAGCGCACATCTCTCCTAAAGCCACGCCTACTGCATACCCTACAAGGCTTCTGGGGATACCTTTTCCTATTGATGGAGGGAATGCACTTTATAAAGTGCTTCCCAACTAGCCTTACCTCATCATCATTACCAGCCATCTCTGGTGCCTGCTCGGTATCCCCAAATATCAAAGCAGGGAGTAACTGCTGCTGGAATTTGACAAAAGACAAATTTGAGCCTGGTACTGCTGCCTTGAAGACAACATAGGCGTTATAAGTTGCCATTTGGACCAAATGGATAGCAACTTTTTTGTACCAGGCCCTGGATTTTCTGGTGGCATTGTAATATGTTAAAATTTGGTCCGTCTTATCAACGCCACCCATGAATTTATTATAATCCTTGATACAACGTGGCTTTTGGGAAGGGGCTCGGGGACCACGTCGTTGTATATTCATGACTGACTCATCGTGGATTGTTGTCAGCATGAATACATTTTTTCTGTCCATGTATTTCACGGCCAGGAGCTCATCGCTTCTTAAAGCATAGGACTCTCCACGATTCAGTTTTTTTTGCAGCATTGACCTGGGCAAGCCTTTTCGATTACAGTTGATGGTGCCACAGGCCAGGGTGTCCAATGTGTATAGGGCTCGAAATAGGGGGATGCTGGTATAAAAGTTATCCACATATAAGTGGTAACCTTTCCCCAGTAGAGGAGTCATGAGTTCCCATACAATTTTGCCACTGACAGACAAATCAAGGGGACAACCAGGGGGGTCCAGATGTGTGTCCCTTCCTTCGTAGATTCGGAAAAATTTGGTGTAGCCGGTCACACTATCGCACAATTTGTAAAATTTAATCCCATAGCGGGCACGCTTACTAGGGATATACTGACGAAATACAATGCGCCCTTTAAAAAGCAGAAGTGATTCGTCAATACTTAAATTTTGAGAGGGGGTGTACACTTCTGCAAAGCGCGTAGACAGGCTATCGATCAGGGGACGTACTTTGTGAAGCCTGTCGTGACCGGGCTCACCGCGGGGAATTGCAGTGGCATTATCATTAAAATGTAGAAACCGCAGTAAAATTTGGTAGCGGTTTCTGGTCATTATGGCCGGAAATAATGGGGTTGCCAAAAGGGTTTGGGTATCCCAGTAGGAGGCGATGCTAAATTTTTTGCAGATACCCATGGCTAAAGTGAGCCCCCAAAATTTTTTCAACTCACTTATGTTTGTAGGATGCCATGCATGAGCGCGGGCGTGCCTTTGTGGGGGATTTTGTGCTAGGACCCACTCAGCATAGCGGTTTGTATGGTAGACCATTTCCTGTAGGATGGCCTCTGTTACGAACAATTTGAAAAAGTCAACGGGACGGAAGTTTGTTGTGTCGACGTTGACTCCGGGGACCGAATCAAAAGGGGGAATTTCGGGGGAATAATTATTGGGAGGCCTCCACACAGGCGCTCCATCACCAGCTGCAGCACTCGCCACCTGACCTACACTCTCCTCCAGCGTGGCCTCTACTTGTGCACTACCATCCCTTCTAGGATGCCTAGCACTACCACTGGTACTACTGCGCGGCTGTGTCTCCTCAGTAGAGGAGACACTGTCAGACTCGCTATCTGAGGGCAAATATTCTGAGCCTGAATCACTAAAGTCTTCCGAGTCTGACTCCATCATATAAGCCGCTGCTTCCTGGGCAGTGTACCTTCTCCCAGCCATACCGAAATCTGCTAAACAAAGGCTAAAACCAAATACAAACTACAAAATTACTACACTAAAGGGGACAAACTAGGGGGCACTTTACAGTAACTAAATCTAAAACCTAATAAGCTAAGTGTAAGAAAAAAAAGAAACAATTCCTCAAAAGATAAGTTGTATGTGTGGATTTATTTATACGATACCAAAGCAGCAGGAGGTCCCAGACGATCCGGCGGATTAAGGATGGGGGGGGGGGAGGGGGGAAAGGGGGGGAGGTGGGGCAAGGGTAAGGCAAAGTGGGGGGCTGTAAAACTAGAAGCTTGAGACCTTCAAGCTGGAGTCCACCATGTTGTCGGTCAGCAAGCTTGATGCTTTCAGGATCTTCTAGAGCAATCGCACACCTAAAGGAAGTTAAAATAACAAAACATTAAAATTAAGAAGGATGGTTGAAACCCCCAGCAGCTTCAGCTGTAAGGGCCATGTACAGAGAGGCTGCGGGAGGAGCCTGTGGGCAGGTATGTACACTATGTATATGCTCTCTCTGGTAACAGCATGGCACCTGACTAGGCTGGCCTTATCGCTACAATGCCAAGCGGCCACCCCCAAGGCAGATGCAGTGCTGTGATGGGGAATGGGGAAAGAGGCAGATGCGTTGCTGTGATGAGTGGGCTGAGGAGAGAGAGAGGCAGATGCAGTGCTGGAATGGAAACAGGTAGATCTGGTGCCGGGATGTGGTGCATGAGGGTGGCAGATGTGGTGTCAGGATGGAGGCCTATGGAGAGAGGCAGATGCAATATAAGGATGGGTTGCATGGCCAGAGGTGGCAGATTTGGTGCCAGGATGGAGTGCATAAGCAGAGAGAGTTGAGTGAGGGTAGATGTGGAGCCACAGGAGGGCGGATGCGGAGCCATAGGAGGGTGAGTGAGGGCATATGCGGCACTAGCGGAAGGTGAGTGCAGATGCGGTGCTACGGGAGAGGGGATGCAGAGTAAGGAGGGTAAGTGAGGGCGGATGTGGAGCCAGAGGAAGGTGAGTGAGGGCAGATGCGGCGCCACGCGGCGGCGGATGTAGAGCCAGAGAGACATCCAGGCCAGGACAATCTCTCTGGGTGAGGAAGAGGGAGGAGCCTGTTATCTGTTGTCTACTAAAAAAAGAAAGGTAGATGCTGAATGCAGGGTTTTCCAAAATTTCCAAAAATAATTTACTGCTTTTTATAAACAGATACAACTAATATTATGCAGAATTGAGTTCAGCCTTTTGGCCTGACCCTCCACAATATTTTTAGTTTCTCATGTGGTCCCATGGAAAAAATATTTGCCCACCCCTGTACTAGATGGTGGATGAATAAAAGAGAAAAAAAAAAACTCCCTCTAAACCTTACACAGCAATCGATGGAGGGGAGAGAGATGCACAGAGATGCGTGATCGGCGGGGATGACAGTAGCAGGCATGTCTGTGGCAGTGGTGATCACATGCATGGAGGGGTAACACGAGGAACCAACCCCACCTCCCTCCAAAGCGATCGTGGAGGGAGATGAGGGGAAAACCTCAGGAGCAGGGCAAAGGCGATCGCATGCATGGCGGGGGGGTTCCTCATGCCCCCCCAAGCATGTGAACGCCTCTGCTCCTGCTGTATTGCCAGCATCTTTCTCCCCGCCACCGATTGCCTTGGAGGGTGAGGGGTGACAGCAGGTGAGAAGTGATAGCAGCAGAGGGGGGGCACATTGTGCACTAATCGGTGGGGTAGCAGGAGCAGGGCAAGGGTCACATGCATGGGGGGGCTGCATGAGGAACCCTCCCCACCTCCCTCCAAAGTGATCGTGGAGGGGAGAGAAATGCGGGCATACCTCATGCCCCTACCAAGCATGCGATCGTCTCTGCTCCTGCTGTATTGCCGGCATCTTTCTCCCCTCCACCGATTGCCTTGGAGGGTAAGGGGTGACAGCAGCAGAGGGAGGGGGGTAACCTTCTCTCTAAAGCAGTGGTTCTCAACCTGTGGGTCGGGACCCCAGCGGGGGTCGAACAACCAAAACACAGGGGTCGCCTAAAGTCATCGTAAAATGCTGCGGCGGATTCCCCTCAAATATAGAGCATGTTGAATAATTTCTCCACACTAGGCTTTTTCTTAGCGCGGATTATTATTATTTTTTGGTTTGGGGTCAATGCAACATGAGGAACTGTATTGCGGCGTCACGGCATTAGAAAGGTTGAGACCTACTGCTCTAAAGCAAACAGTGGAGGGGAGAGAGATGAAGGAAAAATAGCAGGAGCAGGGAAAAGGCGATCACATGCATGGGGGGGGTTCCTCATGCCCCCCCACAAGCATGCGGTCGCCTCTGCCTTGCTCCTGCTGTATTGCTGGCATCTTTCTCCCCTCCAGCACAGAGACAAAAAAGACAGGTGCCGGGACAATGACAGAGGGGGATCACCACCATCGTTCACCGACGATCACGGGGGGGGGGCACTGATCGAGGGGAGGGGGAGCAGATCCCGGGGGGGGGGGCCACCCTCCAAAGCTTACATGCCAGCAGAGGGACACATGGCAGCAGAGGGACATAAGACAGGTGCCGGGGCAATGACAGAGGGGGATCACAAACTATCGTTCACCGCCGATCATGGGGGGGGGGAGGGCGGCGATCGCGGGAGGGGCGCCTATCGCGGGGGGCCACCCTCCAAAGCTTACATGCCGATCGGTGGCCGCTCAGGGACACACCGATCGGCAGACAGGCAGCACATGGCAGCAGAGGGGGGGACACATGGCAGCAGAGGGGGGACACATGGCAGCAGAGGGGGGACACATGGCAGCAGAGGGACAATGACAGAGGGGGATCACAAACTATCGTTCACCGCCGATCATGGGGGGGGGGAGGGCGTCGATCGCAGGAGGGGCGCCTATCGCGGGGGGCCACCCTCCAAAGCTTACATGCCGATTGGTGGCCGCTTAGGGACACACCGATCGGCAGACAGGCAGCACATGGCAGCAGAGGGACACATGGCAGCAGAGGGGACACATGGCAGCAGAGGGGACACATGGCAGCAGAGGGGACACATGGCTGCAGCGGGGGGCCCTCCCCACCACCCTCCAAAGCTTACATGCCGATCGGTGGCCACTCAGGGAAACACCGATTGGCAGTCAGGCAGCACATGGCAGCAGAGGGACACATGGCGGCAGCAGCAGAGGGGACACATGGCGGCAGCAGCAGAGGGGACACATGGCGGCAGCAGCAGAGGGGACACATGGCGGAAGCAGCAGAGGGGACACATGGCGGCAGCAGCAGAGGGGACACATGGCGGCAGCAACAGAGGGGACACATGGCGGCAGCAGCAGAGGGGACACATGGCGGCAGCAGCAGAGGGGACACATGGCGGCAGCAGCAGAGGGGACACATGGCGGCAGCAGCAGAGGGGACACATGGCGGCAGCAGCAGAGGGGACACATGGCGGCAGCAGCAGAGGGGACACATGGCGGCAGCAGCAGAGGGGACACATGGCGGCAGCAGCAGAGGGGACACATGGCGGCAGCAGCAGAGGGGACACATGGCGGCAGCAGCAGAGGGGACACATGGCGGCAGCAGCAGAGGGGACACATGGCGGCAGCAGCAGAGGGGACACATGGCGGCAGCAGCAGAGGGGACACATGGCGGCAGCAGCAGAGGGGACACATGGCGGCAGCAGCAGAGGGGACACATGGCGGCAGCAGCAGAGGGGACACATGGCGGCAGCAGCAGAGGGGACACATGGCGGCAGCAGCAGAGGGGACACATGGCGGCAGCAGCAGAGGGACACATGGCGGCAGCAGCAGAGGGACACATGGCGGCAGCAGCAGAGGGACACATGGCGGCAGCAGCAGAGGGACAATGCGGCAGCAGCAGGGGGACACATGCGGCAGCAGCAGGGGGACACATGCGGCAGCAGCAGGGGGACACATGCGGCAGCAGCAGGGGGACACATGCGGCAGCAGCAGGGGGACCCATGCGGCAGCAGCAGGGGGACCCATGGCGGCAGCAGCAGGGGGACCCATGGCGGCAGCAGCAGGGGGACCCATGGCGGCAGCAGCAGGGGGACCCATGGCGGCAGCAGCAGGGGGACCCATGGCGGCAGCAGCAGGGGGACCCATGGCAACAGCAGGGGGACCCATGGCAACAGCAGAGGGACACATGGCAACAGCAGAGGGACACATGGCAACAGCAGAGGGACACATGGCAACAGCAGAGGGACACATGGCAGCAGCAGGGGGACACATGGCAGCAGCAGGGGGACACATGGCAGCAGCAGGGGGACACATGGCAGCAGCAGGGGGACACATGGCAGCAGCAGGGGGACACATGGCAGCAGCAGGGGGGGGGGGCGATCGCGAGGGGGGGGCGCCGATCGCGAGGGGGGGGCGCCGATCGCGAGGGGGGGGGCGATCGCGAGGGGGGGGGGGCGATCGCGAGGGGGGGGGGGCGATCGCGGGGGGGGGGCCTCCCCACCACCCTCCAAAGCTTACATGCCGATCGGTGGCCACTCAGGGACACACCGATCAGCAGTCAGGCAACATCACTCTGTGTCAGAGTGCCTGTCTGACACATGGCAGCAGAGGGACATAAAATACAGGTGCCGGGACAATGACAGAGGGTGGGGATCACACACAATAGGGGACCACACACCATCACTCACCTCAGATCCACGCAAAAAGAGGTCGGGAGCCATGTGACCTGCACTTTTAAAGGGGCACGGCGCTGGCTGATGACAGCTTCATTTCCTGCATTTTCATTGGCTCCTGCAAAGATCGTGTCATGGGTGGAGCCCTCAGGTGACCTCTGGATGAGAACCCCCCAGCTCTCCTCTTCTAGAAATCTCCTGAACTGTTGTGCTGCGAGCTTCCAAACAGGCTTGAGGTAAGAAAGTGTCAGCTACGTGAGTCTCACGTAGCTGGCACTTAAGTGGAGTAGAGTCTGCTACGTGAGACTCACGTAGCTGGCACTAGAAGGGTTAAGTGGCAGCCTACCTAAAGTTTTTGTCACCCTCTGTTGCCAGACCATGTTTCACTATTTTGTGCTACACATGTTCAATTGTAATTTTTTAAGGGATTTCCCAGGAAAATTATATATTGTTATATCGTCTGGGCTTCAACATGAAATTTATTGTCTGGCTTTTTGTGTATTCTCAATACTTTTGGCTGAAATATTTGCAAAAAAATAAAAAAAATCTATTTTTTACAATTTGTAGTATTTTTTGTCATAAAAAAATGTAAGTTTGTCAATAAAATCTTATTGGGTGTGAAATCCCAATTTCGCCCTATTACAGCGGTACTACATATGTATTGTTAGACACCCTTTCCTGCCCAGGAGAGACTCTGCTAAATTGAAACTTTAGGAGATTTTCAGATAAAATACAACTATGCAATGAGCTATGCTCACCTTGCAGTTTTTCAAGAAAAACAACCCTTTACATTTGAAATACCCCACAAACGATATATTTTCTGAAAGTACACACCTCAAGCTTTCTAGGCGTACCAGGCTTGTTTATGTGGGTGTAGTTTTGTGGAAATAATCCCTCGATCAATTCTTTGGTTGCACAGAGTTTCCCTAAAAAAGAATAAAAAGGAAAAATCAAGGCCACATTTTCCTAAAAAATAAAAAACTATATGCAAACAAGGAAAAACAAATAAAATCTGAAAAAAGCAACAGCCCCCCAAACAGAATGATACCCAACATACATAGGTACTGTCCAGGGAAGAGTTGCCAAACACCCCAAAGTAAAGCATGCGTGTAACTGTAATTTGCTGTACTGTAACTCTGCAGACAAAGTGCGCACCTTGCGCTTTTTCAACCAATACAACCCTTTGTCACAGACAACTTACCTTCTCTCCCATCCCTCTGTGTCTGCAGGCAGCTCAGGCTTCGGGTTTGTCTCTCTCTCCGCCCGGCAGCCATATCCCCGGCGAGCGCCGGCTTGAGCAGCCCGCCCCCTCCTCTCCTCACTACTTCCTCAGTACGGCCGACCGTGCTTTCTTATGACCTCCGCCTGCACTGCAGGCAGCACGCCCACCGGAGCTTAGTTTAAAGGGCCAATGAGCCCTAAGAATTACTAGTCACCAAATAAAGTCATTGGGCAATCAGCCCACAGTTAGCAGATTAGTCAATCAAGTTCGAGTGTTCCCCTGACCAATCCCGTTCTACATAAGCACTCCCATGTCACTTGTTCATGGCCTGTGATAGCGTGCTGCTGGGTGTGATATTGTCTTAGACTCCTGTACGTTTTGGTTGCTGACCTTGTTGGCAAACGGTTGCCGACCTTGTCAGCAAACAGGGGCTTGACTATAGGTGATGCTAGCAGCGGAGATTGGGGGTTGTGGACTTACCTAGAAGGTGGTTGTCCCACGGGGCTTGATTTGCTATACCCCCCATAAAACATATATTCCCTGAAAGTACACATGTTAAGATTTCAAAGCATACCCAGCTTGCTGTAGTGGGCTCATCTTTCTGGAAGTAATCTCTCAAAGAATTCTTAGGTTGCACAAGGTTTTCCTAAATGTATAAAAAAGCAGAATAAAAAACGTTGTTTTCCTAAAATATCAATCAATATCAATATGCAAATAAGAAAAAAAAAAGCTAAATCTGAAAGCACAAGATCCCCTGAACAGAACAATACCCAACTTGCATAGTTACTTTTAATCCTTTTAATTACCCGCCTACTTGAAGTTTTGTCACCCTCTGCTGATAGGTCATTTTTCACCATTTTGCGCCATGTTTAACTGTGATTTTTGCAGGAATTTCCAAGAAAATTATATATATATTTTTTGCAGTTTTTACTTGCATTGAACCAGACAGAAAAAGACATGTCAAATTACATTGCAGATAAGGTGCCGCAGGCACCCGTTATCAAAATGGCAATCAAACAACAACATTGACATCATTGACACAACTTTCACACCGGACCCAGGTCTTCACAGATACATGTTAGTCTCGAGAAGAGACCCAGGGAAGTTGATGGCTGTTGGCTATTCATTGGGGCACATATATCTCCCGTAGATTTTAAATCTCAGTCTCCCCCCATTCCTTACTGGCTAGTTTCCAACTCTCAAACATTTCGAACCATATCATAGATCAAATTTATTCTGCCTCAGCCGAGGTATTCCTCCCCAACCTAGCTCAGTCGTCTTCAGACGCTGGCTCCTGAGACTGTAGCCATGGATCCCAGACCTTAACAAACTTATCAGGAACACCCCTCGCAGCATACGTCAATTTATACATGGCGAGTTTCTGATTAATCTCTTTCATGCTTGCACTGACTGTTTAGCCGGGTGTCTCCAATTTAACAGTATGCATTTCTGGGCATAGAAAAGCAGCAGCCGAAGCAGCGATTTCAGTGTTCTGAGCTCCGACAGCAGCTCGACCACACCAAGCAGGCATAGCGAGACCGATCCCCTGATCCGAATTCTAATTACTTTACTAATTAGATCCAGAAGCCCCTGAGAATATCGCATGACCAGATCACATGTATCCAAGTGCCGCGGCCCACTCACACCTAGAGCACGTGTCACTGTCCAGCAAACCCATTCTATGCAGACGGACTGGGTTGATATACGCCTGGTGGATCCACTTGGTCTGGATCAGCCTGTCTCTCGCCACGACCACCGATGAGTGTAAATTATCCAGTATCTACCCCTGGGGGACTCCAGTTCGCCTAGCAGGCATTTATATAATGTGGATACGGGTTTCTCAAGGTCCGTCTCTCTGACCACATATTCCACTCTTGACACCAGACCCTCGGGCACACCCTATGGAACTGCGCGTGCAGGGCATGCCTGATTTGCAAATTGCAGAAGAAGTCCCGGTGGGACATGCTGAACTAATCTCTGATCTGCTCGAAAGGCATGAGTACCCCATCCTGATATAACTGCCCCACCCGATGGACGCCTTTCCTAATCCAGAACTGTGGGTCCTGCATGGTCCCAAGTTCCGGCAGTCTAGGTTTGCCCCAGAGGGGGGTGAAGGGAGACCAGTTTCGGCCCTCAGCAGGGTTTATGCCTAGTTTGGCCACTCTTTCCCAGACATTGCAGACTGTCCTCATACACGTGGCCGCCTCCCGAACCCCTCTCGTACCTCCATAGACCAAGGCGGACAGTCGCCCAGGGGAGGCCAGCACCGCTGCTTCCAGACACACCACTGGGTTGTCCTTCGGCTGGCAGTTCCACCAATGGGCAAACAAAATTTGGGTGGCATAAAAGTACATTTGCATGAACGGCACTGCTAGCCTCCCCCCCCCCCCCCCCCCCGTCTATCTGCGCTTTCATTATTTGGCTGTGTGGTGGGGACTGCCCCCATATAAAGTTAAATATGATGAGGCCTGGTATATGTACAGACATTTTGGAAGGAAAATCATCTTGTATAAGTTGATCCTGCCCATGGCCAATAGCGGGAGACTTGCCCATTGAGTGACTCTTTGCTTCAATTTTGATATGACTGGATAGATATTGAGGGAAACAAATTCACTCGGCTGCGTGCTGATCATGATTCCTAGATACTTAAATTGTCGGACCACCCTCAGCTGGGATCTCGAGGATATATCCGCAGGGCCATGCTCATCCACAGGCATTAAGCTTGACTTATCCCAATTAATTTCAGGCCCGAGCATCTCCCAAACGCCCCGATGGTGTCTAGTGCCGCCTCCCGACTCCCGACTATCCACCAGATATAGTAGGGTATCGTCTGCATAAAGTAAGATCTTTTCCTCCGCCTCCCCCATCATCCACCCAGTGATAGTTGGGGAGTTTCTAACGATAATCGCCAACGGTTCAATGGCCAGAGCGAATAGTAATTGCGAAAGTGGGCATCCCTGCCTGGTCCCTCTGCCTAGTACAAAAGAATCCGAGTAGCATCCGTTGACCCACACTCTGGCCGTTGGACATCCATATAAAAGTTCAATATATTTTATGAAATTTTCAGGGAGCCCGAATCTAGCCAGCACCGCCCATAGTTAGGCCCACTCAATTGAATCGATGGCTTTCTCATTATCAAGCGAAGCAACCGCCCGACTCCCGCAATTATCATGCACAATCTGAAGGTTTGACATTAATCTGCGCAGGTTTATTCCTGTGGTGCTTCCCGGCATAAACCCAAATTGGCCCGGCCCAATCAATTGTAGTATAACCCTGTTTAACCTAGTGGCCAGTATTTTGGCCAATATTTTTGTGTAAGGAACTTACCTGCGGGCCGTTCCCACGGCGCTGCTCCGGGCGTCCGGTGGCCACGTGGGGCGCTGCCTCCCTCCCTCCCGTCCGTCCGTGCTGGGGCTCCGGCTTCCGCCTCCTCTCCTGAGGCGGCGGCTGGGGCTTCTGGCGGCTGCGGCGCCGCTGCTTCGGCCGGCGCGTCCTCCTCCTCCTCGGGGGGCGCGCCTGGCAGGGTCTTCCGTGTACGTGTCAGTTATGCCCCCCCGGCGGCGCTGCTCCCAGCGCATTCGCCGGGGGCAGGTTTGATTGGACCTATCGGTCCAGGAGGGGGGTCCTGTGGGGATTAGGAACCCAGGGACTGGACAGCCTAGCTGGGCATGGGTGGTCCAGTCCCTGGGGGGCTCCTATCAGGAGCAGGTTCTATGTTGCACCAATCACCAGTCTTGCACCAATCACACACACACCCCTTCCCCCCTGTCCATTGGCCAGTTCCCCTTTAAAAGTGTCCTTGCCCTGACCATCAGTGCCCGTTATGGCCATTATTAGCTTGGGTGTGCTGTTGGATTTGCGTTTAGTGTGTTTTGATCTGGCTCCATCTTTGACCATTCCTGCCCACTGCCCGCAACGACCATCTGCCTGTCTGACCTCGTCTCTGCCTTACCTCTTGATACCGCGCTTTGGTGACCACCCGGCTTTTGACCCCTGCCTGTCTTGACCATTCTCCATCTAACCCCTTGGATACCGTGTCCTGTGACCACCCGGCTTTGACCCCTGCTCGTCTCGACCATTCTTGCCTAACCTGCTGGACTCAACGTTTCGGACTCAGCCCGCTTGAACTTCCGAATTGGGATACCCTGCCATTCACCTATCTTCACCATAAGCCAGCAATCTTTGCGCCAGTAAGTCCTGGGGGCAACCGAGTCTGGAGGGGCATAACCCGTGTCTCCAGCAAGCGGGGGCTTGTCTATAGGCACAAGAGGTGGGGGATTGCTTGGCTTATAAAAGAAGGGTGTCCGGCGATCCCTGACATTTTGCGTCTTGATTAAGTAGGGAGGTGGGTCTATATGATGCACAGGCATCAGGGGGCCTCCACTCCTTGTAAATAAGGACCACGTGCGCTTCCTGGAAGGAGGCTGGGAGGCTCTCACTTTGCAACGCCAGCTTCAGTACCTTCCAGAGTCTAGGGGCTATTTGCTCCAGTTTCTGTTTGTACCACTCGGCCGGCATCCCGTCAGGACCAGGTGCTTTTCGACCAGGGAGAGCCCTTATTGCATTTGTGACATCCTCCACAGTAATGGGTAATTCTAGGGCCTCCCGAGCCTCTGTGGCCAGCACAGGGAAGTCAATTTGGTCTAGATAGTTTTCTAATTCCTCTGCCCTATAGTTGGATTTTGAGAAGTACAAGGCCAAGTAATACTCAAGGAACCGCTGCGCTATTTTATCACCCTCTGTCACTGTTTCTCCCAAATCTGATATCCTAGCAATACTATTGGATTTAGCCTCAGCTCTCGCTAAGTAGGCCAGGGTCTTGCCATTTTTGTCCCCTTTATCAAAGATCGTTGCCTGCTTATATAGCAGCAACTTCCTAGTGGAGTCAGACAGCAGCAGATTATATTCCCGTTTTAGAGTCCTCAGCGTCGAGGGATCCTTACCATCGGCCGAGGCGACAAATTTCTTTTCCGCCGCAGCTAGTTTACTTTCAAGCTCAGCCCTTTCTTTTCCTTTCCTCTCCCTAACTGCTTTAATGGCACTTATGCCACACCCTCTGATAACTGCTTTGAAAGCATCCCATCTTACCCCGGCGGAGGTTTCATCTGCGTTACACTCCCAAAAGGTCTCAGCAGAGGCTGACAGGTTGTCTTTAACTTCAGGGGTTTACAACCACAAAGGGTTTAGGTTCCAACCCACCCAACTACCTCTTTCTTGTGATAACCCGACCAATGTTAATAGGGGCGAGTGATCCGAGATACCTCTCGGAAGATAACTGCAAGTCACTACCTAAAAACGCGAGGTCAATCCTGGACAGGGATCTGTGAGTTGCCGAATGGCAGGAGTAAGCTCTATCATTGGGGTGTTTCCACCTCCAGAGCTCCTGCAAGCCTAGTGCCTCGGGCCAGGATTCCTGTCCAGTTGATCCACCGCCGCATCCAATACCATGTTAAAATCCCCCATCAGCAGTATCGGGGCAGGAGGGTAATCTACCACTTTCTCCATAATTCGATGCAACACTTGAATACAGAAAGGTGGAGGAATATATACACCCACTATGATTACGTTGGTGTCCATAAGCTTGGCATGAAGGATCACATAGCAACCCTCCCGGTCCGTCTGCACCGATTACAGCACAAATGGGGTTCCCTTGGAGATCAGCACGGAAACCCCCCTGAAAGAGACCGAGAAGAGAGCATGGAAGGAGCTCTGAACCCAAGGTTTCTTAAGTGCCCCCCACCAAGTGAGTCTCCGGAGGATCACCACATTTGGCTTATATCTCTTAATGAACTGAAGGACAGTGGCCCACTTAATCTTATCATTTAACCCCCGGATGTTCCAGGAGAGGAATTTACATTCAACCATTGTCATCACACCCGGTGCAGATCACAAGGTCGGGGCCTCCCTCCCATGCTTTCCTCGTGGCCAGGGTCCAGTTACCAGACAACACATACACTCCATAGAAACATAGAAGGTTGACGGCAGAAGGAGACCATACGGTCCATCTAGTCTGCCCTTATGTGTATACTGTATGTACTCTTTATCTTAGGATAGATGTGTGCTTATCCCAGGCATGTTTAAATTCAGTGACTGTTGATTTTTCAACTACCTCTGCTGGAAGTTTGTTCCAAGCATCTACTACTCTTCCTGTAAAATAATATTTTCTAACATTGCTCCTGATCTTCCCCCTGACTAGCTTCAGGTTGTGCCCCCTTGTTCTATCATTAAGTTTCTTCTTAAAAACACTTCCCTCCTGAACCTTATTCAATCCTTTCACATATTTAAAGGTCTCAATCATGTCCCCCCTCTCCCTTCTTTCCTCCAGACTGTACAAATTAAGTTCTTTAAGTCTCTCCTGATAAGTTTTAAGTTTAAGTCCTTCCACCATTTTCGTTGCCCGCCTTTGGACACGTTCTATTTGAATAATGTCTTTTTGCAGGTAAGGTCTCCAGAACTGCACACAGTATTCTAGCTGTGGCCTTACCAGGGCTCTATACAGCGGCATCACAACCTCCCTCTTCCTACTGGTGATGCCTCGAGCTATGCAGCCGAGCATCCTGCTTGCTTTTCCCACTGTCCACTCATCTTGCAGCTATCAGTAATCAGTACCCCTAAATCTCTCTCCTCCGAGGTCCTGGCTAACACAGTACTGCCCATACGGTACTCAGAGCAGGGATTCCTTCTACCTAAGTGCATGATTTTACATTTAGAGACATTAAACTCTAATTTCCACAGAGACAACTTAAACAAATAAAACCGATAACACTATACACTAAATAATAATCACAAGTCCCATTTCCCCCCACCCAGCTCCACCACCCCCCAACTTTGGCGAACATCATACCCTCCCAACAAAGCATAACAACAAAGGTGTAACTAGTTGCAACTGGGGTGCAGGAACCCGTCATCTATGGGGCCTGCAACATAGGATCACCAATAAACTGTACAGGCCGGCAGACTAGCTGCCTTGGGTTCCCAGGATCGCATTGGAGGCTGGTAGAAAAGAGGGGGCAAATAAGAAAAAAAAGGGGGGGTAATAGAGGGCGGGGATGAGGGCAGAGGACAAAAAGGACGGACTGTGGGGGGGGGGGGGGACATGCCATGGGAATCCGGAGCCAGTGCCTCTGTAGCATACAAACCAGGATACATTGGTAGCTTGGGCAGCAAAACAGAGCTCATTCGCTCCATTAACTTTAGAACCAACAAACAGAACTAGCCTCCGTTTTGGACAGCATCAAACAGAGAGCCCAGCAGCAGTGCTGCCAGAAACACAGCTGGGCGGAGCGCCCCCCATCAGGCGGTCAGCAATTGCATTAAACGCAGGTGCATTCGAATATCAGCTCTCTCCGACCGGAGCCCAGTCTGTCACGCCCCAGGAAGAGAGTCCAGCTACGCATTGGCTTCCTCAACAGATGTAAATAATTTGGTAGCTTCTCTGCCCTGCACGCGCAAACGTGCCAGGAACATCATGGAATATTTGAATATCTTTTCCCAAAGCTGCTCCCTTACACCATTGAAGGAACGCTGCATCTTTTGTACCTCTGAGGTGAAGTCCGGTTAAAACGATAAACGTGCTTTGTCAAAGATCACCGCCTCTTTCACTCTCGCACTGGCCAGGATAGCATCTCTGTCCTTGTAGTGGAGGACTTTAAATATAAAGGGTCTTGGCGGGGTCCCTGGAGGGAGGGGTCTCATGGGGATCCTGTGTGCTCTTTCCACCGTAAAGAATCTGGTTAGGTTCACCGGCGCCAGAGTATCACTTATGAGGTTCTCGACAAATTGCTCAGGGGAGGTTCCCTCTGCTTTCTCGGGCAGACCCAGTATTCTTACATTGTTCCTCCAGTTCCTATTTTTGGCGTCTTCGGCCATCCCCATCAGAGTGGTCACCTTCCTCCTCAAAGTTGCCAGTTCCCCTGCCTGAGCAGCCATTCGATCCTCAGCTTCTCCAATCCTCTCTGTCTCCCCCGTACGGTCTCAGGTTTAATCCAGGAATTGCTCTTGGAGGGTGTCAAATTTAGCTGTGAGGGCACTCTGGCACAAAGCAATGGCCGGCATTATAGCTGCAGTGTCCAGGTTAGAGGGCTCCTGCCCGGCCCCGTGCAGGGTCTCCATTGTTTGCGTACTACAAGTGACCACAACTGATTTACGCTTCTTATTACCTCTCAAAGGGGAGGGCCCTGCAGCAGGCCTCGGACCGGCGCCTTATCTGGATGAGCTTGGTGCTGCTGTCAAAGGCACAAATTTCTCACTGTAGGGGGATTTCAGCCTGTAGCAGTGGGGGTGAGGAGAAGAAACAAAGCCCCACGAGGGGGTATCCCGAACGGAGACCACAGGAAACCCTCCGATAAGGGCACCGGCAATGATGTATAGGCAGAGGGGTCAGCGTCCAGCACGCTTACCTGCAGGTTCTTGCCAATTATAGGATGCTACCTGGTATCCCTATTGACCTTTGATCCAGTGCTGATGCATCGAGGGGCTTAACTTGTTTGGAAGCAGCGATGCAGCTAGTGCAGTAATAGATATTATGAGGATAAACCCTGTGATGTGAGCACTATCACCATACTTCACTTTTCCCCTCCTCCTCAGCCCCTCCGTCCCAGCCACTGATCAGATTATATGTGAGGATCCAGCAATGGCCCTCAGCAGGGACTACAGGGCCCTCCACTTCACCCCTCACTTCAGATCCAAAATGGCGTCTGGTCGCTCTCCTTCGCCAGGCTCCCGATGGATGCAGCGCTCTCTTTAGCGGGGGGGGGGGGTGCGCCACCAGCGACTCGGGCACCTCTCCCCACTCCTCCGCCGCAGCCCAGGGCAGAACCGAGCCGCCACCGCCTTTCCTCGACTCCTTGCCGCAGCACATGTATGGGGGAACCGCCGCCACCGCCTCTCCGGCTTCTCCGACCCCGCTTACCGCCACCTTCAGGCGCCGCCACAGACAAGACTTCAGGCTCAATCCCTCAGTCAGGGAGAGCCACGGAGGGAACAGGCTGCCCAAGTACCGTCAAAACAGGTATTTAATCAGGATGTAATTGCGGAGCCCCAGTCAAACACGTCCTCTCAGGACGCCACCTTGGCCCCGCCCCCTGCAGCAGAGTTTAGGCTTTCACATGAAATGGCTCGTTTGTAATTTTTCTACTGTGTTTTTTTTATATTTTTGGGTAAAAAAAAAGTGAAAAAAAAATTAAAAATATTTTTTAGAAAATTGTCTCCTTTATTTTAAATAAAGCATTTGTTTTATTAAAGAAAACCATATTGCATGTGAAAGCCCCATTTCTCCCGATTACTGTACCATATATGTATCTGTAGCCCCCGCATTCTTGCCCAGGGGACCCCCCAAACTGAAAATATAACTACTATCCACACTATAAAGTGTTAAAAAATGGTGGTCCCATAATGGGTTAAATATTAAAAAAAAAACACACACACTGAGAATTTTTTTTTTTTTTATTATACTTACCTCCCATTCCTCTCCTTCCCTCACCAATCACTCTGGCTTCTGCTCTCCTGCTGCTGGAAGCCTTTTATAGCTGCTGGACCACAGAACATAAGGGGTTAATTAAAAAAAAAAAAAAGGACACAGGGTCCCCCCTCCCAGGGGTGCTCAAGGTTAATGGCAAGTCACCCGCTAGCCGCAGGTGACTTGCCAGTCCCCAGCCTTGTGAACTGGTATAGGGGTCTCATGGATCCCCTACCAGTTCTCAAAGTGTTAAGTGTAAAAAAAAATACCTCCCATCCACCCCCGGCCACTGTGTCCCACACTGATCACTCTGGGTTCTGCTTTCCTGCTGCTGCAGGAAGCCTTTTATAGCTGCTGGGCGACAGAACATCATTAAAAAAAAAACATAGGGTCCCCCCTCCCAGGCTGGAATAATCAGCTGGGGGCCAGCTATGCAGGGCTTGTAGAAAAAGGGCGCAGGGGCCAGCTTTGGTGGCCCCCCGCCCTGCAGGCTACAAGCCCACATAGCCTCTGTGGGCCCGGGCTCGTCTGTCCCCCCTGAGCTTTGGGGAGGCAGGTAATTGCGGGAGCCGGGGGTTTATGGCAAGTCACCCGCTAGCCGCAGGTAGGTGACTTGCCAGCCCCCAGCCTTATGAACTAGTATAGCGATCTCATGGACCCCTTACCAGTTCACAAGGGGTTAACAGTAAAAATAAACACACAACACACACAAAAATTACATTTATTTATTTTTTCTTTACTCACCTCTGATCCTTTGCTTTCCCATGGCGATCATCGCCCATTGGGGGCGGGGCTTATGACATCATCCCAGCCCCGATCACCGGCTTCAGCTCTGGGTCTGGCAAGTCACCTGCGGGCTAGCGGGTGACTTGCCATTAACCCCCAGCCCCCCATTACCTGCCTCCCCAAAGGCCAGGGGGGGGCAGAAGAGCCCGGGCCCACATAGGCTATGTAGGCTGCAGGGTGGGGGGGGCCACAAAAGTTGGCCCCCCCGCTCTGTGCCTATAGCTGGTCCCGGGCTGGTTACTTTGGGTAAGGGGGACCCCACGTCATTTTGTTTTTGGATTTTTAAGGGTTTTTAACCCTTACAAATCCCCCAAAAAATGGGCCCCCCCCCCCCCCCCCCCCCGGGAAGGGGAACCCTATGTCATTTTTTTTTTAATTAACCCTTTGTGTTCTGTCATCCAGCAGCTATAAAAGGCTTCCAGCAGGTGAGCAGAAGCCAGTGATCGCCGAGGGACACAGTGCTCCAGGATGGATGGGAGGTAAGTATTAAAAAAAAAAATAATAATAAAATAATTTTTTCTTTTTGTGTGTGTGTGTTTTTTTTTACAATTAACCCATTGTGAACTGGTAAGGGGTCCATGACCCCTATACCAGTTCACAAGGCTGGGGGAGGTGGCAAGTCACCTGTGACTAGCGGGTGACTTGCCATTAACCCCTGGCACCCCCATTACCTGCCTCCCCAAAGCCCAGGGGGGGGGCAGAAGAGCCCGGGCCCACGGGCTGTGCGGGCTTGTAGCCTGCAGGGCCAGGGGCCACAACAGCTGGCCCCTGTGCCCTGTTTCCACAAGCCCTGCATAGCTGGTCACCTTGGGTAAGGGGGACCCCATGTCAATTTTTTGGGGGGATTTTTAAGGGTTTTTAACCCTTAAAAATCCCCCCCCAAAAAAATGAGAGGAGGGGGGACCCTATGTCATTTTTTTTTTCTCGATTTAACCCTTTGTAGTGTGGATGGTAGTTGTATTTTATTTGTAAATGTTATAGATTGCTTGTTTCAGTTAGGGGGGTCTCCTGGGCAGGAACGGGGGGCTACCGATAAATATGTGGTACCGTTCTAATCGGTAGAAATGGGGCTTTCACATGCAATATGCTTTTCCTTAATAAAATACATTTTTTATTTAAAATAAAGGAGTCAATTTTCTAAAAATCTTTTTATTTATTTTTTACTTAATATTGTAAAAAACAAAATAAAATTTACAAACAAGACATTTCATGTTAAAGACTAAACTCTGCTGCAAAAAAATATAAATATAATTTTCCTGAAAATTACAGCAAAAATGGCGCAAAACATGGCGCAAAATGGGGAAAAATTACCTGTCAACAGAGGGTGACAAAATTTCAAGTAGGCTGGCAATTAAAAGGGTTAATAGTATCTCTGCATGTTGGGTATTGTTCTGTTCGGGGGGACCTTGCGCTTTCAGACTTAGCTTGTTTTTTCTGGTTTGCATATTTATATTTTAGGAAAAGGTGTTTTTTATTCAGCTTTTTTATACATTTTTTAGGGAAACCCTGCGCAACCAAAGAATTCTTTGAGGAATTAATTCCAGAAAGATGAGCCCACTACAACAAGCTGGGTACGCTTAGAAAGCTTAACATGTGTACTTTCAGTGAATATATGGTTTATGGGGGATATTCCAAATGTAAAGGGTTGTTTTGGTTGAAAAATCGCAAGGTGCGCACTTTGTCTGCAGAACTGAAATTTTCAAGTAAAACACATGCTTTACTTTGGGGTGTTTGGCAACTCTTCCCTTGACAGAACCTATGCATGTTGGGTGTTGTTCTGTTCGGGGAATGTTGCTTTTTCAGATTAAACTTGTTTTTTCTTGTTTGTATATAGTTTTTTTAGGAAAATGTGGCTTTGATTCTGCTTTTTTATCCTTTTTTTTGGGAAACTCTTTGCAACCAAAGAATACATTGAGGAATTACTTCCAGAAAACTATGGGCACATCAACATGCCTGGTACACCTAGAAAGCTTGAGGTGTGTACTTCCAGAGAATATATAGTTTGTTGGGGGTATTTCAAATGTAAAGGGTTGTTTTTCTGGTAAAACTGCAAGGTGCGCATAGCGCATATCATAGTTGTATTTTTTCTGAAAATCCCCTAAAGCGCTATTTCAGTTTGGGGGAGTCTCCTGGGCAGGAAAGGGTGTCTACCTATACATATGTGGTATCGCTGTAACCGGGAGAAATTGGGATTTCACACGCAATAAGATTTTATTGACAAACTTACATTTTTTTATTACAAAAAAAACACTACAAATTGTAAAAAAAATTTTATTTTTTTTTCACATATTTCACCCAAAAATATTGAGAATACACCTAAAAATTGCAAACAAGACATTTCATGTTAAAGCCCAGACTCTGCTGAAAAAAACAATATATCATTTTCCTGGGAAATCCCTGGAAATCCTTTCAAAAATGACAGTTGAACATGTGTAGCGCAAAATAGTGAAACATGGTCTGGCAACAGGGAGTGGCAAATGCTGCAGGTAGGCTGGCAGCGAAAGGGTTAAATATTGATGTCAAATTGCTCGCAAAAGTCCTAGCGACACGACTCAATGGGTATATAGCATCCTTAATTTCTAAAGAGCAGGCAGGATTTATCCCTCAGCGCCAAGTGGGGGACAATATTCGAAAAGTTATCAATCTGGTTCATCATGTGAGGAAAGAGGGACTACAAGCCATGCTACTAACACTTGATATCCGAAAAGCTTTTGATACAGTAGCCTGGGACTACCTACAATTTATATTGAAAAAATGGGGTCTGGGTCCCTCCTTCACTACATAGGTTTTCTCGCTATACTCTAACCCTGGCACGTTCGTTAGATACTCAGGCTATTCCTCCGAGCGGTTCACTTTGGGTAGAGGCACTAGACAAGGGTGCCCCCTTTCCCCTTTACTTTTTGCCCTCGCAATCGAACCCCTATCCAGGCTATTACAAGCTAACACCAATATAGCGGGAATCACTGTAGGGGGTTACGAGCATAAGATTTCCCTATTCGCGGACGACATATTGATGCTCATATCTAACCCCATCACATCCCTCCCAAACCTCTTTCAAACCTTAGAAGTTTTTTCTAGGATTTCGGGCCTGCAGTCCCAAGCTCTTAACATCACCCTCCCTGAAAATACATTATCCCCTCTTAAAGCTTCATTTGACTTCTCCTGGCAAGAGCGGTATATTAAATACCTAGGTGTCAATCTGACAGCAAATTATGATTCCCTTTACGCCGCTAATTACCCCACTTTGCTTAAGAACCTCCGTTCCCTGTTGTCATCTTGGGCCAAGCTGCACCTCTCTTGGCTCGGAAGAATTGCCGCTGTAAAAATGACCTGGCTCCCCAAAATACTTTTTTTTCGGGTTTTGCCAGTTCCGATTCCGGCTGCATGTCTGAAAGGTTTTCAATCCACCTTAAATTCATCTGGGGTAAGCAAAAACCAAGGATCAACCGTACAACTATGTACAGATCCAAACATCAGGGAGGCCTTGGAGTCCCTAACATAGCCAGCTACTATTCTGCATGTCAGATCGCACAAATGACGGTTATTCATGCTGGGGATGATAGACCACTATGGGTAGACATTGAGGAGGTTAGTTGTGCCCCGATAGCAATCTCAAACTTACTCTGACTACCTCCTACATCTCTTAAGGGCATTGATAACCCGATCCTCAAACACTCCCTCAAAATTTGGAAAATTAACAGGCTGAAAGGCCGTCTAGCTTCCCCCCAGTCTCCTCTCCTGTCAGTACTAGGTAACCCGGAATTCCTCCCGGCCTTTCTGGAACCAGCCGTGTTCAGCTGGTGGAGAATGCAAAATCTAACGAGGATTAAAGACTTTGCTATGCATAGAGGAATAATTACATTTCTCGAGCTTAAATCCCTTAGGAATATTCCGAGAATACCTCCGCTTTTTACAAATAGCCCATTACATAGCATCCAAACTTAGGATGGGTGCTCCGCCAGGCCCCTTCCACACCTTTTGAGCTCGCATGTGGGGCATACCCCCTGGGGAAGGGAATGATAGCTATGGTTTATAAGATGCTGTGCGAAGATGTAGCGGTCCCCCTCCCAACATACACAAATCGATGGGAAAAAAAAATGTCTAGGGATAAGTCTATCGCCGAGCGATTGGAGAATGGCTTGGCTGAACTCTTTCTCTAGATTTCTGAACACCAGTGCACAAGAGGTCAACATCAAAGTCCTACTCCGCTGGTACTTGGTTCCGGATATGATCCACAGATTTTGTCCTTCTTACCCTCCGGATTGCTTTAGAGATTGTCGTCTTCAGGGATCATACATTCACATCTGGTGGGAAGCCATTTCTGGTTAAGGTCTATTATTTCTTAAGGAAAGCAACAGGCCTACACCTGACCCCCTCGCCCCAACTCGCCTTGCTTAATCTGAACCCCCCCGACTGTACAAGGTCACAATATGAGCTTATAAGACACATACTGACGGCTGCCAAACTCATTATAGCGCACTCGTGGAAGAAAAGAACAATTCCTAGTGGGAGCTTGGTCCCTCGCATCAATGAAGTAATGTTTTTTGAGAAGATGGCAGCTTCTATGCAAGGCGATCTCTACATGGGAGGGATGGATCGCTCACTTCCTTCCCCAAAACTTTGACTGCTCTCTCCTAGCATCTCAGTGACCTGCCGCACTTATTTTGAGTCAAGCAGAGGATGGACACTCACCCCCATTCTTTTCCTCCTTACTTTCCCTGTTCTTCTGTCCTTTTCACTCTAGCCCCTTTCCTCTTTCCCCCTGACCTTTATCCCCTGGTACGTGGTTTAGACCCACGCGTACCTCATATTCTGTCTAAATCGACATTGTTACTTATTGGTGTACAAGTTTACATCTTTTTGAGCGTTTTATGTATACATACTTTACAAAATGTATTGTACGGTTGTATGCTGATGTACCTCTTTCATAACTTCAATAAAAATATTGTTTAAAAAAAAAAAACATGCTAAAAGGTCAGATCTTGACATTATTCTATCTATTTCAGCAAGCAATGACAGACCGTTCACATTAATTTTCCATCCTTATAGTAAAGTGTTACTTAGTAGAGCCTATCTGACACTCTATTCATCCGAACATGGAGCACATAGTGATGCAATGAGCAAATGGAATTGTCATTTGATGGTTAAGGCTTATTTGTCTAAGGGCAAGAGCCATCATTTCCACTGATGGCCCATCCAATCTGCTGTTCAACCTTTGTTTTCTCACACAGTCGTCCTCTTGGATGTGCTGGTCATTGTTCCGACTTAGGGGATTAATGTTCCTTTGAAGCAGCTGAACATTCTGTTTCCAATCATTGCTTGAGGATACACGGGATTGCCAGCAATGTATACACCTACACTTCTATTATGCAATTAGAAGAGGCACTGCTAAAACAAGTTCTTCTGTCATGAACTGAAAATCGACCTACTTCCAGTGGGGGTCAATTGAGCAACCTGGCATCCTCATCAACAACAATTGGTGCAGCCCTATAAAAAGAGTCTGTGCCTGCTGCACAAGATTTTTGTTTGCAAGCCACTGCTAAACCCTTTACATGCTTTACCAAGACTCTGACCATGCCTGATTCAAGGTTCTGTTTGTTGTCTAGTTTATGCCTGTTTGGGTTGTTTGTTTTATACCTGATGATAAGGTTTTGTCTTTAGTAATCATTAAAGTCTATTTAAGTTTACCCTGGCTCTGTTCATAACTCTGGTCACAAATCTATCCTTGGGTACCCTGACATCTTCCAACTGGCCTTTAAATTTATGTCACATGTATTTCTTTCAAGAATGCTGAAGTTTGTTTGGAGGCAGCCTAAAATCCCTGTTCGCCCCGAGTCTATTCATATGAGGCTTGTACACCAACATGAGCTGGATTCTCCAATCCCACTAATGGTTAAAGCCTTACCAATGGTTTCTCCAGTCCGTTTTTTTCAGACGTTTTGGGACTTTTATCCGTTGCTGGAGTTCACTGTTTGGGGCTCTGTTGAGTCATGACTGTCCATTTTTGGTTAAGGCACTTTGGTTTCAAGGTCGCCCTGTCCTACTTGCCAAGCTCATTCATGTTGGGATTATTGAGGGGACACCCTCTATGAACACATTTGGAGCATGGTCGTGAACAATGCAGTAAAGGAGGGGAAAATGAGACCTGCTGCCTCATCTACACTGCAGGAATGGAGAAGAGGCACATGGGGCAGGCTTCAGGTTACTACGTTGCTGCCTTACTATTGTTATTATCTGGACTGTCACTTTTATTATGTATACTTATCTGTAACTACTTGCCCTGTTCTTAGCATCTGAGCTCAACCACACCCAGTTTGAGTTATGTGACCTACAGTATATGTACTTGAGAGCCTTCAGGTGCTGGGGGTGCAGGAAGAGTTGGTTGCTGTAATTGTGTACGTGTGTGGCATAATATCATTTGTAAAAACTGAAAAACAGATAACCTAAGGGAAATATCACCTAGTACATGCCAACTGATCAAAGTTCCTATTAAGATAAATATTCCTTCAACACACTTAAATCATGGGGCCCTTTTTACCCAATAATAAACTTGGTTTGCATTGATTCGGTTGTTCAGTATTATTAAATGCATATTCCAAATAAATGAAAACCACTCTGGATTATGATGTTTCTATTCTACCTACCAGTTTACGTGGCACTTGGAGATTAATCTCCATTGTAAAAATGTATCTTCTCTTAGTTGCTTGATGTCACCAGCATATGCTGTGTTGCTTGTTTGCCTCCAAGTAAATGACGCAGGTTGAGTGGTGTATAAACTTTTATCATCTTCCATAATATTTGATTTTAAATCTTATATACTCAGACCTTGTGACACCATATTAATATTTTCTTAGAGTTTTGCACTGTCTGTCCTCTCCTCTGGGAATAATCTACTTCTTAATTTAATGTTGAAAATGAACAGGAATTCTGCAATGAATTTGTAGCTCATTAGTAATACATTTTTTGTAATATATGCATCATTATTCGTTGTTAACTGCAAAAGTTCTCCTTGTGACTGAGCAGTTGGATTTGACTTGTCAGACCCCTGGAAATAGCCTTTTTATTTCAAACATGGAACATTATACAGCTCCTGCTAATAACTTCCTATTTAGATAGGGAAACGTACATATTCTGCCTTCTAATGTACACATATCTGTTATGCCTATTGAGCAGGTAGACAGCTTGTAGAAGATGTCTAGTTATTATGTTAAATTTTAACTGCACCCAGAAGACACCAGGGGACAATAAGCTGTGCTAATTACAGCATTGGGAATAGGTGGGTTGATGGGAGGTAGAAATGTTGGCATGACAGATGTTCCACTTCGACAGTCTGGTTATAATTAATGTGAATGTCCTTTTTAGTGTGAACTTTTCTTTACCTCCCTGCTTCTGTCTACTTTGCTAGCCTGTGGCAGTTTTATACCCAGGAGGGTAAATTCTATCCATTGCGAAATGGTGCAGTATCTGAGCTGAGCAAAAGAGATGGAAAACAATTTTTTGCTTTAGTGAGTTTAAGTCTCATATCCAAATACTGATTTTTTTTTCACTTTGAAATCCTTCTATTCAAGCAAGTTCTAGTCAGATCTTGTCTGGACTAGGAAAAAATCAATTGTCATGGTCTGCAGTCCAAGAGCTGTCAATAATTGATGCTTCATTCCGCCCCCCTGCTCAGCACAATGCAAGTTAAAGAGGACATAAAACAAAAAAAGGAATTGACTTCCTCTAATCCAAGCAGCTTGGAAACATCCTGGTTTAGGATGCCCCGTTGCAAGCTAGAGACTCAACGAGGGTAGCCTAACATGTGGCCTCTGGTGGCCATGTGTGATTTAAAATTATACAGCCCCCGCCGACCTGGCTTTTCTAAATGATTGTTGGTGGTCACGTGTTTTGCTGGAGCGTAGATGTGGGGATTATCGGCCTGCCTGGGGGGTGGAGGGGGGTGCTCAGCAGGGCATCCCATATTTGGATTGCTCCATCTTGCAAAGTGTAGGGGAAAGTATTTTATGACATTAAAGACAAATTTCAGCCCCCCCAAAAAATATACTCGCTATGTGTCCCAAGAAGACTGTCATTCATAGTCTATTGCTCTTACCTGATAGCTGGATCCATGGCCTGCATTGCATCTCTTCCTGTGTCCTCCAATGTGGAGACGCCCCCCCTCCATTGTGACTGTGAGCTGGCACGCCCCCTGCAATTAAAAAGGGTGTGTGAAGACCTAACTATGCCCTTTTCCATTGCAGTGAATGGAGGCTATCAGCTACCAGTGACTGATGGCGGGGGGCTTCGGAGGAAAGCGCAATTGACAAGCGATTAGGTGTGCAGTGCGAGACGCAGATCCAGCTATCAGGTAAGTTCTGCAGCATTGGACTATGAATGACAGTCTCTACACAGAACCTACGCAAAACCTAGAAATGTGGGAAGCTACTAAATGGTACTCCGTATACCATCATTCTTGCTTACCGAAAATGTTTCCCCAACATTCTTGCCTTGGTAAAATTTATGAGGCTGTGAAACAGAGCATTAGAAGCCAGGGGGTGTTCAGATTAATGTAATCTATGCCATTGATCAGTAATAATGTTTGATATTTAATTGAAGAGCTGCTGTTTACCAGTGCCACCAAATCTACAGGGCTTTAAAATGGGAAAAAGAATCCCCTAAGAATGCTGGGTGCTGCTGCACCTGTAGAACAAATAGTCAACTGTTGTGCATAATTGATGTTGTGTTTGTTTAAGGATGTCCATTTATACCTTATCCGTGCTATGGAAGTAATTTGGCATGTCAGTCATGTGAAACATTGTTCACTCAACCTGCTGTCTGAGCATAGCTCAAGGACGACTTAATTTTGTAAGAAGTTTTGACCTTTCACTAGATTATCTACTCAATACATTGAAGAGGAGAGAGATATTGATTTCAGAAGGTCAAGCTTTATTCACTAGAGTCACGTGCATGGAATGTGATTCTGCATAGTATTTAATAATTAAATGCTTTAGTAAGGTTTACAAATACAAGCGAACACTAGTGATTTGTTTGTAAGCTTGTATGTTTATACTGGGTTATAAAACTGCAATATGTTAAATAATTAAATAATTATGTCATCTAAAAATCTAGAGTTCCTTATTCTGCCAATGGTCTAGTTACTTTAATACATATTGTAAAAAGATTATTTGCCAAAAGGTAATAGAAATTGGCACTTCTGGGTGATGAACCGCTGGATTGGGCTACAAAAGGACTCCAGGAGAGAGCCTCATGTATTGAGTTACCGTGCTTTTAAGTGGCGTTCGGTAAGGTACTCCATAGTGTCCTTGAGCCTGTCCGTTAAGGGAAGCTAAGTGGGTCCTGTTGGTCGAGTAGCCCAATCCAGTACTGATCCATGTCTCAAGGACTATAAAGGGCCTGTGCTGCAGTGGGGGCTGCACAGGCGCCAAGAGCTGGGTCATATTGAGGGTCTGCACCCAGCGTGATGACGGTACAGTAGATAGCAGACCCTCCAGTCCAGTCCTGCTGATTGGGGGACTTGATGAAAAAGAGAATCTCCTTGGCTAAACCTTTAAACCCCGATATCTTGGCCATTTCTGCTTCTGTTTAAAAAGGGAACAGTTTAGGTCTGTGCCAAATGTAGCCTGACACAATGGTGTAACAATTACCAATTTGCCTACAGTATCACAGTATCAAAGTTGACCAAAACCCTTGCAGTGTGCCCCAGGATGTTTTATTTTTGTTTGTTTTTCATTGGTATTATTTTTGTTTTCCTGTATGTGTTTTCCTATTTTGATTTTAATATACTTGTTGTTTCTTCCCTGTCCATATATTTTGAGTTTATCTATCATTGTGTTTTAATGTATCCGAATTGGACAGTCTCGAGCACAGTGTTTTCCCTCCCCTGTTCTGCCTAACCATTGATGCTCTAACTTGGTTGTGATTCCCATCTACTCACAACCAGGTTTCACCTGTGTGTGACACTTTAGCCCAGGCGTAGTTTTCATGCTCAGCTATATGACATAGTCACGCTGCACACCCCCCCCTGCTTCACTGAACCTGTCTACCTCTTCTCCCACCACACTTTTGCCTGTTCTACTGCCTGTGCAACACAACTATTTCTCAGGCCATCCAAGGTCGTCACAATTTTGAGTCGATGAACATGCATGCCATCGCTGGAGCACATAGTGCTTCCCTCCCTTCAACCAATTTTGTGGGAATTGTCCTTCCTGTCTTCTGTCACAATGGCTTAAAGTAGACCTGCCACAAAATTCATTGCTGGAATAGTGACTGGAAAAAGCAAAATCCTTTCATGTTACTTGATCGGTAACCCACCAAGAAACACCCGGTTTCCTCTCCTCTATTATGGGCAGAATGTATATATTAGTGGAACTATTGAACAGCCAATAAATATTTACACTGGTATTAGACCAATTATATTCCCTCCAGATCAGCTTAGAGTGCATTGCATGTTAATTTAATTTCAGCAGACTCTTGACTGAATTGACTGTTACCCTCCACACTACACAGTCCGCTGTGGGCCAGGCTTGTGTAGAAAATGTGATATTGACTAGGCCACCATACTTTTTGAGAGTAATAGAGGTCTAAGTGCTTGGCTTCAGTTGTGGGAATGGGTGAGGCATAGGTTTAACTATAATTTAATTGAACAGTAAATCATCTGGGAAATATAAGTACGGCTTTTTAGTTGGAAGAACATTTTGCACTGTTCTTTAAGCCAAACTTGCGCTGGAGAGGGCATGAAAGGGAGTTAGAATTTCTGGCCTATTGGCCTGGCCCACCAATAATGCCTCCATGAAAAGTGGGGACAGCTTTATAAGCATGCTTTGTGTTTGGAGCCTCATTTTGATATTGTTATTGCACAATGGGACAATTATGCCAAAGCTGCTGTCTACTTTTACACCGGAACATCACCCCTTGTGTTTTGTTCCCCTGTAGTTAGGCATCCCATAATAGACTTCTAGTTTATTGTGCCTAGTTCCTATTGCCTAAAAGGTCAGTTGGGATATATTTACATTTCCATCGGTTGTTTGGGGAACATGATTCAACATGCAAATTGCTCCTACTTCCTGCAGACTAGGTCCGTTTGAGGTTCTTCATCATTGCATAAGGGGTGTTTTTTTTATTATATATGTGTTTTTTAAAAACATTTTATTACCTTATTTAGGAATAATACTGTGTTTGCCACCTCCTGTCTCTCCATTGCTACAGAGAGAGAGATTGAGACTCTCTTTTCTCAGTGTTCTTCATCTCAGAGCGGGGACACACAATGAGGTAAATGGATGGGTCTGTCTTTCCAGGAATGTTTTTAATTCCTCCTCTCTCGGCGGCACCGGAGCTCAGTTTACAGATCCGGTTTCTTAGTCAGCTGAGTAAGAAGGGCTGTTATTTAACCTGTTTTATAAAATGTTTTATTCCAAGTGTGACATACACTCCACTTCCACAGTCATGACATCTGGGTAATCTCCAGTAGAGGGCGAACTTCTGCAGAGATGAATGCAAAAAAAGGAGCTCCTCCCAGTCCATAAATACCTGGGACCTCCCACCAATTCCCCAGTTCCTTCTCTGCAGGAAGGCGAGCAAGACAGAAGATGAAGACTTCTCTTACTTGCAGGTTAGCCGGGCTCACGCCTGGCCATTTTTGTCCCTATTGCTGCCAGGACCTTTTCTAAGTTAACCCTATTTGAGCCCCCCAGCCTTGGCTGCAGGTCCTGGTGAGGTTAGGCAGCACCTAATTGGTGTTGAAGGAGCTCCCCCGTGAGACCCCATTACAAGGGGTAGGCGGATTTTCCGGGTTGGTGATCCCGGTTTGGGATGCCCTGTCCCTTGCCCTTTCCTCTGACCAGACCCTGGTTTAGGAATCCTTCCCTCTCTGGGTCCCTTCCTTAACCTCCGGAGGGGGGCGCTTCTTCCCACAGTTGTCATTTATTTTTTTTATGCTGTGTGCGTGTGGTGTGTCTGTTTTTACTTGTGTCTGAGTGTTAGTGCAGACAGTCACTTCTCTTGGTGGCAGGACAGTCTGGTACATTCAACCTGGGGAGCTTCTCCCCCTCAGGCTGCTGTCTGGGGAGGGGGTGGGGGGCCGCGGTCACCCCTCCCCCTCCTTTTGGCGCCTTGCGGCGACCCAGCCACTGGCTGGGAACCGCGTTGCTGGGTTAGCTGGGATGGGGGCGTGGCCTGGCGAGCGCGCGTTCTGCTCTGGCCCGCCCCCCTTCTCCCTCACCTCCCCACTTCTCCAGCTCTGCCGGTGGCCATATTGGACATTCTGCTGTTGCTACTGCGGCTGCTGCTGCTGCGGATTCGTTGGGTTGTAAGTGCCTGTGAGCCACTTCCTTAGCTTTTGCGGGGGTACCCCTTTTCTCCGGTTTGCACTTGTATATATATTTTTGTTGATACAAATTATTTATATGTTATTTTTACTTTTCACTGTTTGAGTGCCTTTGCCTATTGGGCCTTTTTTATGTGTCTTCAGATGGTCTCGTGTGTGTGCAATTAAGGGGTTTTTCCCGGTCCTGGGGTCCCTAGCCTAAATTGATAATCTACAAATCCTCCCACAGGGACTCTAAAGGGGCATCCCGGGTTGCTTCTGCTTAATTCCCTACGGACCTTGCGACTGACCCTAAACGATCACCATATGGAGGCTCCGCAGGATACCGGGCTCGGGCTCCCTCTGGGACAATCCAGGCCGTGTGTGGGTTGTGGGGTATCCCTTAAGGGGGAGAATGTGCTGATTTGTATTCCATGTGCACAAAAGGCCATAACGCGGCAGTCGGGTGCCCAGCCTTCTGGGTCAGCTCCCCCCGCTTCATCGCCTTCCCCTCCCCGCCTTATCCGTACCCCAAGTGACATGGTTGCTAGCGGGGAGTTGCACTCTGATGTTTGCGCTAGGTTGGCCAGCATCGAGAGATTTATTGCTAGCGGGGTGGGCAAGAAGGCCCAGGCTAAAAAGAGACATTTGTCGCCAGCCCAGGCGGCTTGGGATGTTGATGATGATTCCCTTGATTGGTCGGATTATTCCCCGTTAGAGGAGGGGGAATTGTATTAGGAGTCTGAGGCTGACGATGTACAGTTTTGTGATGCTGATGTTGGGCAGGCGCGGGGGATGCTGTTGACACTACCAAGGTTTTGACACATCTCTTGGAGGTTTTGGATATTGCCCCGCCTGAGGCGCCCCCTCTCAAAAAAGGGACATTTTTTGGTTCCCACAAGCCTCGTTTGGAGTTCCCTACCCAAGGTCACTTTGATGCATTGATCCTTAGGGAATGGGAGAAACCTAGTCGGCTTCCGGGTGTTCCTCAGGGATGGGATAAGAAGTATCCTTTCACGGTGGAAGCGGTTAAGCGCTGGTCTTCTCCTCCCGAGGTCGATGCGCCAGTTTTGGGATTGACTAACACCTCGGTGATTCACACCCCAGACGCCACTACCCTTAAGGATGGCGAGGATAAGCGCCTTGATCAGATGGCATGCCATGCTTTTGCCAGTGTGGGTTCGGCCTTGCGGCCTGTGTGTGCATCTGCACTAGCGTCGGTGGCTACTAGGTCTCTGATCAGGGACTGGTTAAAGGACGCTCACCTTGATCCTGCCAGCGCGGAGTTCGCTACTCTTAAAAAGTGTGAATTGTTCATGGATTTTGTCTTGGCTGCTATGGAAGACACTATTGTCATGTGTAGTAGGACTTCGTCCTTATTGGTGGCCATGCGCCGATCAGTCTGGCTCCGCCAGTGGACGGCGGACTTTGCGGCCAAGAAATCGCTCACAGCTCTCCCCTTCTTGGGTTCGCGGCTGTTTGGAGACAAGTTGGATGCTGTGGCAAAAGGAGGTAAGTTACCTCAACGTATGAAGCAGCGTCGCTCCTTTCGGGAGGCAGGCTCCTTCAATCCTTCCTTTCGAGGTGCCAGAGCTGTCAGAGGTTTGGCCTTCTCGGGTGTTAGAGGTTCTTCCAGAGGCAGAGGTCGGGCCCGTCCCGCGTCTGCCTGGGGTTCCAAGCCTATGCCCGCGGTTAAACCAGCTCAACAATGAAGGGGCGCCCTCACCCGTTCGGGTTGGGGGACGGCTGCGGCTCTTCTTCCAGGTCTGGGCCCGGGAGGTCACAGACAATTAGATCTTGGAAGTGGTCTCCTCCGGGTACAAACTGGAGTTCGAGTACTGGCCGCCTCCAAGATTTTTAAGGTCTCGGGTGCCCTGGGACCCTCAGGCTGTACAGGGGCTCCTGTCAGCAGTACAGAATCTTCTGGACATGGGAGTCATATGCCCGGTGCCTCCCTCGGAGTGAGGCAGGGGTTTCTACTCCAATCTTTTCACGGTTCCCAAAAAGGATTGGTCCGTAAGACCCATTCTGGACCTAAAGATCCTCAACAGATTAATCAGAATCAAGAAGTTCCGCATGGAGACTCTGCGCTCGGCCATCAATTCCCTTTGTCAGGGGGACTTTATGACATCCATAGACATCAAGGATGCGTATCTGCATGTTCCTATTTTTCCAGCGCATCAGAGATTCTTCAGGTTCGAGATGGAGGATCAACATTTACAGTTTGTATCCCTTCCCTTCGGGTTGACCTCTGCGCCAAGGGTCTTCACCAAGGTTCTGGCGGGCATAATGGCACTGCTCAGAGCTCAGGGCATTCGCATTGTGCCGTACCTGGACGACCTGCTAATCTCAGCTTCTTCCCTCCGGCAGGCGTTGCTGGACACACACCAGGGGGTGTCGACCCTGGAGAGGTTCGGGTGGGTGATCAACCGCCCCAAGTCCTCTCTCTCTCCCCATCAAGGGAGATTTCATTTCTGGGCATGAATCTGGATACCATTCTGGCCAGAGTGTTTCTGCCTCAGTCCAAGGTGCAGGGGATTCAGGATCTGATCCACCTTCTTCTGGCCATTCCTTGCCCTTCTATCCGACTGGGGATGAAACTGGTGGGATTGATGGTGGCATCCTTCGAGGCAGTCCCGTTTGCTCAGTTTCACATGAGATCTCTCCAACTTCACCTATTGATGCATTGGGACAGGTGTCCGCAGTCCTTGGATCAACTGTTCAGGATGTCTCCCAGGGTTCGGCAGTCCCTTCGGTGGTGGCTGGTGTCGAGCAACCTGTTGAGGGGCAGATCCTTTCTGGTTCCTCGCTGGGAGACTGTTACCACGGATGCCAGCCTATCGGGCTGGGGAGGTTTCTGGAAAAGTCATCAGTTCAGCGGGGTGTGGAGTCCTCAGGAGGCTCACAACCCCATCAATGTCTTAGAGCTCAGAGCCATCCGGCTTGTCCTGTCACGGCTGACGTCGCACTTACAGGGTCTACCGGTTCAGATTTGATCAGACAATCGGACGGCGGTAGCCTACATCAATCACCAAGGAGGGACTCGCAGCAGGAGTGCCCTCAGGGAAGTCTCTCTGATCCTGCACTGGGCGGAGAGCAATGTTCCTTGCATTTCGGCAGTCTACATTCTGGGAGTGGAAAACACGGAGGCGGATTCCCTGAGCAGGGGGTTCTCTCGCCAAGGGGAGTGGTCTCTCAACCCCGGGGTTTTTCGGTCCCTTTGTCACAAGTGGGGGACCCCGGAGGTGGATCTCTCTGCTTCACGGCACAATTACAAACTCCCGGCCTTTGTGTCTCTGTCTCAGGATCCTCTAGCTCTGGCAGTGGATGCCTTGTCCCTTGCCTGGAAGGATCTGGGGTTTCTGTACCTGTTTCCTCCCTTCTCCATGGTGGGCAAGGTGAAATTGGTTCTGGAAGGGGCACCAGCAATTCTGGTGGCTCCAATGTGCCAAGAAGGGTTTGGTACGCAGACGTTGTAAGGTTGGCGGTAGATCAGTACCGGCTTCCCATGTTTCCGGATCTGATTTCTTAGGGTCAACTTCTTTACCCCAATTTACAAACGCTGGCTTTGATGGCTTGGCTGCTGAAACCTTCATTCTGAAGGAGGAAGGTTTGTCTGAGGCTGTTGTTCAGACCTTGCTTAGAGCCAGGAAGCGGTCCTCTTCTGGCATTTACTATAGGACTTGGCGGGCCTATATTAACTGGTGTGAGGCTAGGGCCTTGCCTTACAGGGTGTTTTCGATTCCTAGGATTTTTGAGTTTCTTCAGCACGGTCTGGATCTTGGGTTCCAGCTTAGTAACTTGAAAGGGCAGGTCTCGGCTCTGTCTGTTTTCTTCCAAAGATCGTTTGCCTTACACCCACTGGTTAAGACTTTTTTCCAGGGGGTTACTCATGTTCGGCCCCCTCGGAAGGCTATGGTTCCTGTTTGGGATTTGAACTTGGTTCTTTCGGCTCTCCAGGGTCCTCCTTTTGAGCCGTTACAGGATATTGCTCTATTCTAAGCATACAGCACGTCCTGCTCCAGTAGTAGTAATAACATGTGGGTAGTCCTCCGGCGCCGTGCACTGCAGACATGTAGAAAACAAGCTCCTCCCAGCCCTTCATATACCGAGGGACCTCCCACAAATCCCCAGATTTCTCTGCAGTGCTGGAACTGTGAAGACATGAAGTATCACGCTCTCGCAGGCGAGCGGGGCTTGACAGCCCGAGGCCCTGCGGGACTATTTCCACCCGTCCTTCTTGTTAAGAATATGCCTCCCAGCCTGGGCTGCGTTGGTCGGGTGAAGGTAGGCAGCACCTAGTGTGCTTACGGAGCTAGTCTCCACCGCAATCCCCCTCCATAGGGTAGGCGGTTAAGGCGAATGGTGAGCCTTCAGTGGATGCCCCTCCCGCACTAGTGCCCCCATGCCCCATCTAACGGTGAACCCTCTATGCGGGTCACCTTCCTTCCCAGATTCCCCCGTTTGTGGGGGGAAAAAGAGGGGGGGGGCTGTGTGTTGATGGCCTACTCCTTGCCCTAAGTACACTTTAGACGCTTACCGCTACTGGGTGTCAGAGCGCGCTTCACTTGCTTATTTTTAAACTGACCGCAGCGTTTTACTGTGCCTTATGCGCACACAGCAGCACTGTTTGGGGAAGCTACGGCGTTTTTCAAATTCCCTTGCTCACTTCGTCAGACTTATTCTCTGAAGTGATGCTGACGTAGCTACATTCTCTCCTGATTGGCTGCGCGCCTTCTAGCTTCGCGCGCTCCGGGGGGGGAGGCGTGGTTCGGTCTGGCGCGTTCCGCGTCATCGCCCGCTATTGCCCGCCCTTCGAGGTTCGCTGGGCGCCTCCCTTCTCGCATGCGCGTGGTGAAGACGGTCCTCCCCTCGCAGACTGTAAGTGCCCTCATGGGCGATCCTTTTCCTAGCTTGTTTCCTCGCGCTCGGCTCTGACATCCCTGTTTACCTTGTGTCTTTCAGACAGCGGTCATCGGTGGCTTCCCCTGGCCCGACGTAGCGCCCGGTCCAGACCATTTTTCAGATTTTTCAGATTTTACTCCCACTTCCCAGCGGGTTATAGGGGCATCCAGGGTTGCTTAAAGCGTCAATCCCTACTGGCATATTGAATTTAATAATCACCATATGGAGGCATCCCAGGACATCGCGAACGGGGTCCCCCTGGGACAAGCCCGTCTGTGTGCAGCTTGTGGGGTTTCACCTAGCAGCGGTGACAATTCACGGGTCTGCGTACCTTGTGCTCAACAGGCGCCAGCCGGTCTTCCCACCTCGTCCGAGGCTGGGCCCGCACCTCGCCTTATTTCCCCTACTCCCCCAAGCTTGAGCATAACCCCCAATACTAGTGGGGATTCTCACGCTGATTTGGCCTCTAGATTGGCCAGTGTGGAAAGCCTTATTGCTGGCTCCTTGGCGCGCAAGGCTACTGCCAAGAAGCGTCATTTGAACCCTGAAGCTACTATTCTCCCTGTAGAATCTGATGATTTGCTGCTTTCCTATGCTCAGTCCCCATCAGAGGAAGGGGAACTGCTCTCTGACTCAGGATCCTACGAGGACGAGTCCAGGAGTCAGGAGGAGTCTGGCTCTGATCTTTGGTCCCAGGACGGCATTGACAGACTGTTGTCTCAGATCTTTGATGTTTTATCCCTCTCTCCCCCTCCCGCTGCACCTCGGCAGAGGGGCGATCTGTTTCATACCGCTAGGGTGCGGTTGGAGTTTCCCGAACAAACTCACTTTAATAACCTAGTGCTGAAAGAATAGGAACTTCCCAGTAAACTCCAGGGGATTCCTAAAGCTGTGGATAAGAAGTATCCATTTCCTGCCGATCTGGTTAAGTGTTGGACATCGCCGCCCGAGGTCAATGCCCCGATTCTGAGTCTGTCCAATACCTCTATTATGCACTCCCCTGACACTACTACGCTGCGGGATTTAGAGGATCGGCGGGTTGATCAATTGGCATGTCATGCCTTTGCATTTGGGGGAGCGTCGCTCCGCCCGGTTTGCGCCTTAGCCATCACAGCGGTGGCGCTCAGGACTGTGGTTAAGACTGCTCTGGAAGGGGCGGATGACTTGCCCTCTGATGCCGCCAATGCTCTGGCCATCTGTGAGACCTTTGCGAATTATATCCTATCTGCATCGGACGATGCTATTAAGCTGAGTGCTAGATCCTCTGCTCTGGTGGTGGCCATACGCCGCGCGGTCTGGTTACGCCAGTGGGCTGCTGACAATGTCGCCAAGAAGGCCCTTACGGGGCTTCCATTTAAAGGACTGCGCCTGTTTGGAGAAAGATTAGATATTTTTGCCAAGGGGGGGGCAAGCTGCCCCAGCGCAAGCGTCAGATTCAGCCCTTTCGTGGTCCAAGCTCCCATTCTACCCCCTACCGGGGGACCAAGCAAGGTAGAGGGGTGTCCTTCTCTGGGTCGCGCTCAGAACCCTGGAACAAGAACAGAGGACGCCGTCCCGGCTCAGCCTGGGGGCCCAAGCCCAAAGCCCCCCCCCCCAAGCATGAAGGGGCGCCCTCGCCCGTCAGGGTGGGGGGGACGTCTACAGCACTTTGAGCATGTCTGGAGACGCCTCGTCCCAGACCGGTGGATTCAGGAGGTAGTCTCCTCCGGTTACAAGATAGAATTTGCGGTGCTGCCCCCTACCAGGTTCGTCGGGTCTCGGATCCCACAGTATCCTGCCTCAGCTCGGGTCTTGATGCTGGCTGTGCAGGACCTTCTGGAGCTCGGGGTCATCTGCGAGGTCCCCTTAAGAGACAGGGGCATGGGATTTTATTCCAACCTGTTCACGGTGCCCAAAAAGGACGGGTCAGTCAGACCCATTCTTGATTTGAAAATCCTAAACAAGTTTGTCAGAAGCAGGCATTTTCGTATGGAAACTCTGCGCTCGGCCATCGCCTCGCTGCGTCCAGGGGACTTCATGACATCTGTGGACATCAAGGACGCTTACCTGCACGTGCCGGTGTTCTCAGGGCACCAAAGGTTCATCAGACTTGCGCTGTTGGATCAGCACTATCAGTTCGTGGCCCTCCCATTCGGCCTCACGTCGGCCCCCAGGGTCTTCACCAAGGTGCTGGCAGGGGTAATATCTCTCAAGACTAAAGGGCATACGCGTGTTGCCCTACCTGGACGATATTCTCATCACCTCTCAGTCTCTGCGGCAGGCACAGCTGGACACTCGGTTGGTGGCGTCCACCCTGGAGTCCTTCGGCTGGGTGATCAATTACCCAAAGTCCTCTCTGTCCCCCTCCTCAGTGACCCCGTTTCTGGGGATGATTCTGGATTTGGTTCAATCAAGGATATTCCTTCCTCCGCAGAAGGTGGAAGCTCTGATAACCCAGGCGAGATCCCTGCTCGCGAACCCTCATCCCTCCATCCGGCAGGGAATGCAGTTGGTGGGCTCGATGGTGGCAAGCTTCGAGGCGGTGCCCTTTGCCCAGTTCCATTTGAGAACCCTACAGCTTCACCTTCTGTCAGTGTGGAACAAAGACCCAGCGTCTCTGGACGTCAGCTGGGTGATTCCCCCCTCGGTCAGACAATCCCTTGCGTAATGGTTGGACCACAGGAATTTGACAAGGGGCAGATCCTTCCTGGCTCCCTCCTGGGAGACGGTCATGACGGATGCCAGTCTTTCGGGCTGGGGGGGATTCTGGAAGTCCCTGCGCTTCCAGGGGAGGTGGGGCCCTCAGGGGGCCCATCTTCCTATCAATGTCCTGGAACTCAGGGCGGTCCGATTGGTGCTGGAACGATTGACCCAGTACCTGAAGGGTCTGGCGGTTCAGGTACGCCCAGACAACAGGACGGCGGTAGCCTACATCAATCATCAGGGAGGAACCCGGAGCAAGGGTGCTCTCCAGGAGGTGTCTCTGATTCTAACTTGGGCAGAGACCAATGTACAATGCATATCGGCTGTCTACATTCCGGGGACGGAGAATCTGCTAGCAGATGCTCTGAGCAGGGGGTCGTCCCGTCAGGGGGAATGGTCCCTCTGCGACAGGGTATTTCAGTCACTTTGTCACCGTTGGGGTGTGCCGGACGTGGATCTCTTTGCGTCACGTCACAATCACAAGCTCCCGAGCTTTGTATTCCTGTCTCAGGATCCTCTGGCTCTGGCCACGGATGCCCTGTCAATGTCTTGGAAGGAGTTTCGGCTCCTGTATGTGTTTCCACCAATTCCCCTTCTGGGCAGAGTGCTGCGCAAGATCACTCTGGAAGGGGTACCCGCGATTCTGGTGGCCCCAAGGTGGCCAAGAAGAGTGTGGTTCGCGGATGTGGTTCAAATGGCAGTAGATCAGTGCGATCTGCCAAGGTTGCCAGACCTTCTGACCCAAGGGTCTCTACGCCATCCCAATTTACTAACGCTGGCTTTGACGGCTTGGCTATTGAAACCTCCGTCTTGATGGAAAAGGGTTTATCTGCGTCTGTTGTGGCTACCATGGTGCAAGCCAGGAAGAAGACTTCTGCTGCCATCTATCATAGAGTGTGGCGGGCTTACATTGACTGGTGTGAATCCAGTCTCTTCCCTGCCGGGAATTCTTAGTTTCCAGGGTGCTGGGGTTCTTACAACATGGCCTAGACTTAGGTCTCAAGCTTAGTACCTTGAAGGGCCAGGTTTTGGCCCTGTCCATCTTCTTTCAAAAGACCTTTGCCCATCACTCTCTTATCAAGACCTTCTTTCAGGGGGTCACTCATGTGCGCCCCCCTCGGAAACCTATGGTTCCTGTTTGGGATCTGAACTTGGTGTTGTCGGCCCTGCAGGGGGCTCCTTTTGAGCCTATCCATGAGGCTCACGCTCAAGGTTGTCTTCCTGGTAGCCATTACTTCAGTCAGACGTGTGTCTGAGTTGGCTGCTTTGTCTATTCAGCCTCCCTACCTTGAGAGACACCGGGACAAGGTGGTGTTTTCGCTTCAAGCCAGACTTCCTGCCTAAGGTTGTGTCTGCATTTCATTTGAATCAAGATATTGTACTTCCTTCCTTGTGCCCCAATCCTAGTAACCCTAAGGAAAGGGTTTTGCATTCCTTGGATGTGGTCAGGTGTGTCAAGTCTTACTTGGCTACCACGCAGGCCTTTAGGAAGACAGGTGCTCTCTTCGTTGTGCCTCATGGGCCTAGGAAGGGTTTGGCTCCCGCCAAGTCTACCATCAGTAAATGGATTCGTCAGGCTGTTCAAGCCTATACTGCCAAGGGGAAGACTTCCCCCTTTCGTCTTACTGCTCACTCTACTAGAGCTGTTGGGGCTTCTTGGGCTTTTCAGCACCAGGCCTCTGTTGAACAAGTCTGCAAGGCCGCTACTTGGTCTTCTGTACATACCTTTACAAAGTTTTACAATGTTGATGTTCGGGCCTCAGCTGACGCTGTGTTTGGCCGCAAGGTTCTGCAGGCGGCAGTAGTTTAGACTGCTTGCTGCTGCCTTCTGTTGGGGATCCCACCCTTCTTTATGGACACTGCTATTGGATGTCCCACATGTTATTACTACTACTGGAGCAGGACGTGCTGTATGCTTAGAATAATACAACTCTGTGAAGTACTCACATGTAGAGTTGGTATTATATGCATACAGCACGTCCTGCTCCACCCCACCCTGTTTCACCTTGTTCTGGATCCCCTGTTGGTGATTGTTATCTTTGATATTTTTGCCAGTTTTGGTTGGTTGCTTTCTCCTGGTCTCTATTTCTCACTGCTTTTCAATGCTGGGGATTTGTGGGAGGTCCCTCGGTATATGAAGGGCCGGTAGGAGCTTGTTTTCTACATGTCTGCAGTGCACGGCGCTGGAGGCGGAGGATTACCCACATGTTATTACTACTACTGGAGCAGGACATGCTGTATGCGTATAATATCAACTCTACAGGTGAGTACTTCACAGAGTTGTATTTTCTGTTTTCACTCAAAAGGTTGCCTTCTTGGTGGCTATTACCTCTGTTCGGCGTGTCTCTGAGTTGGTGGCTTTGTCAATTCAGGCCCCTTACTTTGAAAGACACCAGGACAAGGTGGTCTTTCGCTTTAAGCCAGATTTCCTTCCTAAGGTGGTATCTGCCTTCCATCTCAATCAGGATATTGTTCTCCCTTCCTTGTGCCCTAAGCCTAGCAATGACAAGGAGAGGGTCTTGCACAATTTGGATGTTGTTCGCTGTGTTAAGTACTATTTGGTGACTACTTCTTCTTTCCCTGCGGGCCCAGGAAAGGTTTGGCGCCCGCCAAGTCTACCATTAGCAAATGGATTCGTCAGGCCATTGTTGGGGCCTATTCTGTTAAGGGGAGGACTCCCCCTTTTAAGGTCACTGCACATTCTACTCGTGCTGTTGGTGCGTCCTGGGCTTTTCAGAACCAGGCTTCTGATGACCAAGTTTGTAAGGCTGCTACTTGGTCTTCCGTTCATACTTTTTCCAAGTTTTACAAGGTTATGTGCGGGCTTCAGCGGATGCTGTTTTTGGCCCCAAGGTTCTGCAAGCTGCAGTGGTTTAAGTTGGTGCATTCTTTTACTGTTTTTGGTTCCCACCCATGACGGGCACTGCTATTGGATGTACCAGATGTCATGACTGTGGAAGCGGAGTGTATGTCACACTTGGAATGATACCGTTTTGTGAGTACTCACCTGTAAAACGGATATTATAAGTGTGACATACACTCCGCTTCACCCCACCCTTTTGGTATTCCGGATTTTTTATATGGTGAACCATTGTTTATTTTGTTAGTTTTGTTATAATTGGTTCTTCCTGGTCCCCTTACTGCTATCTTACACTGGGGAATTGGTGGGAGGTCCCAGGTATTTATGGACCGGGAGGAGCTCCTTTTTTTGCATTCATCTCTGCAGTAGTTCGCCCTCTACTGGAGATTACCCAGATGTCATGACTGTGGAAGTGGAGTGTATGTCACACTCATAATATCCATTTTACAGGTGAGTACTCACAAAACGGTATTTTTTCTTTCCTCCTCTTTCCTCTTTTAAAAGGTTTTTCTGAAGTCTGCTTATCTACTAGTGAATAGTCAACACTACAGATGAAGGACTTGCATGTTATTCAATGATTTGTCCCCCATGGATTTTTTTCTCCTAATCATTCGAATATTATGCATAATACAGCATGGGAAAAACCTGAACGATTTAGACACTCTCATTGAAGAGTTAAAGCGTAACCAATAGTCAAAAATGACTTAAACCAGACTAACACAACAAAGAAAGCTCATATGCATCCCTCCCCAGGGCAATTTAGATTGCTGCACATAAAAATTCATTTACCATTTTCTAACTCTTGCTGTGGTCATTTTTTTTTTTAAAAGGTGTCGGCTAATACATTTGCAGGCCGTCTGCAAACAGGAAGTGCTGCTGGTCTTCCTGTTACTGCGCATTTTCAGTTATGTCCGTTGAATCCAGGCAGCAGCATTGCTGATATGTTGGTAGAGGAGGATCCAAAATGGCTGCTACCTTTCTTTTCCAATTGTGCCAGGCTGTTGGTCCAGTTTAAATGTGGAGAAAAGTGTTCTTCTTCCTCAAGTTTTGGCTTTGACTATTCTTTTTCAGAAACCTGTCTTTCAGAAACCTAAAATTGACTATATTTAGACTTTTTTGCAATAAGCTTCTCATTACAGATCTAACTATGGAATTTAAATCTTGGCTTAACAACATTCGTCTTTTGAGCCTTTGGATTCTTCTCCTTTTCCTTCTTCTTCTTCCTCCTGTCCCCCCTTTATGAATAATCCCCCCTTCCCTTTTTTTATAAGGCCATTTCATATAAATGAAGAAATTACAGTCATGGCCGTAAATGTTGGCACCCCTGAAATTTTTTAAGAAAATGAAGTATTTCTCACACAAAAGAATTGCAGTAACACATGTTTTGTTATACACATGTTTATTCCCTTTGGGTGTATTCGAACTAAACCAAAAAAAGGAAGGGAAAAAGCAAATTAGTCATACTGTCGCACCAAACTCCAAAAATGGGCTGGACAAAATGATTGGCACCCTTTCAAAATTGTGGATAAATAAGATTGTTTCAAGCATGTGATACTCCTTTAAACTCACCTGGGGCAATATAAAAATCACACCTTGCATGCACATGCAATGCATGGACAACAGAAAGAGGAGAAGTGAACTGTCTGAGGACTTGAGAACCAAAACAGTCTTAAGGTTACAAGTCAATCTCCAAAGATCTAGATTTGCCTTTATCCAATGTATACAACATTATCAAAAGGTTTGCAACCCATGGCACTGTAGCTAATCTCCCTGGGCGTGGATGGAAGAGAAGAATTGCTAAAAGTGTCAGTGCAGGATAGTCCGGATGGTGGATAAGCAGCCTCAAACAAGTTCCAAAGTTATTCAAGCTGTCCTGCAGTCTCAGGGAGCATCAGAGTCAGCACAAACTATCCATCGACATTTAAATTAAATGAAACGCTATGAAGGGAGACCCAGGAGGACCCCACAGCTGACACGGAGACATAAAAAAGCAAGACTATATTTTGCCAAAATGCACTTGAGTAACCCAAAATCTTTCTGGAAAAACGCCTTGTGAACAGATGAGACCAAGATAGAGCTTTTTGGTAAAGCACATAATTCTACTGTTTTCAGAAAACGGAATGAGGAATACAGTACATACAGTGAAATATGGTGGCGGTTCAATAATGTTTTGGGGTTGTGAAAAAAAGAAAATAAAGAAATTTTCTACAAAACCGCGCTGTGCTTTTAAATCATAACTCTACTATATTTAAATAATATATACAAATAGTTCTATCTCTGCAATTCCGCTACGAGCCTAAGACTGTTGCCACATCAGTTTCTTCAAACAAGTTCATCCAATGTATATATAGCACTAAGGCTATACATGCAGACTCAGCGTGCGTGTAATCACCACAGGTGCTCTTTGTATCACAATGTGCGGCTCCACCATCCCAATTTATATAAGTTGCCAGATTCACTTAGAAAACGGGCTCATCTAGATATTCAAGCATTTAGCTCCACTTTAAGTTTCTGCCAGAATGTTGTTGTATTTGTCTACAGGATCATTATATTCATTCCTCTCGTGAACTCAATCACCCATTTCAATAAGGGACCATTTCCAACGTAAAGGTAAAAACCTCTCCGGGTTTATTAATAGACATGCAAAAAATAAAAACAGAACACTCCAATAGCGTAATAGGTTTCTAAAATTCTGCTTAAAATAGTGGCCTGCGGCCCTTTAGAATGCCACTCACCAGACTCAAAAAAGGACAAGGCATATAAAGAAAGCAGGCGTCACCCAGGACCTCTCTTACACATGCATTCCCTCTTCAACTCACTGCGCAACAGACGAGTCTCTGCTCCCTGCTCTCTCCGGCGGTAGACAACGGGGCTGCTCGTGATCAATCACGTGACTGTCCTTGGCTCCGCCCAACGCATTTAGTCACCACCGTCTTATTCATGGGCTCGCGCGGGGCCAGGACGGTCACTCATTTATTCACTTTACTCCAATCACATGATCAATCCCAGTTAACTCTATCGCACGCTGAATGTTTAGACGCGAACGGCTTCTTTACTACTGCATATAACTATAGCGGGAGCATGGTAAGAGGAAATGGAAGCACGGCTATCTTCTCATCATATACAATTATTAAACACTCCAAATTCTCATTAAAAAAACTTTAAACACAAATCATATATATACATCAATTCATTTTCAAGTAACATGAAATAATTATCTATGGATCCATTTTATAAAAACATCTTAAAAGGATCTGTTATTCCTAAAATATTTTTATAAAACTTTTTAAACCAACATATTGTATATATCATTTGATCACTGGAAGAAAAAAATATGATCTGAACTGCATTATAGGTGAAAATTGATAGGCTGAATTTGTCTTGTATATAAAAAATAAAAAAAATTTCTTCCAGCGATCAAATAATTAATATATGAAATATGTTGGTTTTGATCACGTGTTTGGGATTGGTCACGTGATTGGAGTAAAGTGAATAAATTTGTGACCGTCCTGGCCCAGCGCGAGCCCATGAATAAGTCTTTGGTGACGAAACGTGTCGGGCGGAGCTAAGGACGGTCACGTGATTGATGACGAGCAGCCCCGTTGTCTACCGCCGGAGAGAGCGGTAAGCAGAGACTCGTCTGTTGTGCAGTGATTTGAAGAGGGAACGCGTGTGTAAGAGAGGTCCTGGGTGACGCCTGCTTTCTTTATATGCCTTGTCCTTTTTTGAGTCTGGTGAGCGGCATTCTAAAGGGCCGCAGGCCACTATTTTAAGCAGAATTTTAGAAACGTATTACACTATTGGAGTGTTCTGTTTTTATTTTTTGCATGTTTATTAATAAACCCTGGAGAGGTTTTTGCCTTTACATTGGAAATGGTCCCTTATTGGAATGGATGATTGAGTTCACGAGAGGAATGAATATAATGATCTTGTAGACAAATACAACAACATTCTGGCAGAAACTTAAAGTGGAGCTAAATGCTTGAATATCTAGATGAGCCCGTTTTCTACGTGAATCTGGTAAGTTATATAAATTGGGATGGTGGAGCCGCACATTGTGATACAAAGAGCACCTGTGGTGATTACGCTTACTGGCAAGCTGAGTCTGCATGTATAGCCTTAGTGCTATATATACATTGGATGAAATGTTTTGGGGTTGCTTTGCTGCTTCTGGCACTGGGTGCCTTGAATGTGTGCTGGGCATCATGAAATCTGAGGATTACCAACAGATTTTCGCACTGTACAGCACAGTGTCAGAAAGCTGGCTTTGCGTCCGAGATCTTGGGTCTTCCAGCAGGACAATGACCCCAAATATATGTCAAAAAAGAACCCAGAAATGGATGGCAATCAAGCGCTGGAGAGTTCTGAAGTTGTCAGCAATAAGTCCAGATATAAATCCCACTGAACCCCTGTGGAGAGATCTTAAAGTTGCTGTTGGGAAAACAATAAGAGAGAATAAGAGAGACCTGGAGCAGTTTGCAAAGGAAGAGGGGTTCAACATTCCGTCTGAGAGGTGAAAGATACTTATTGATGGTTATGGGAAGCGACTGATTTCAGTTATTTTTTCCAAAGGGTGTAAATAATTTTGTCCAGCCCATTTTTGGAGTTTAGTGTGACATTATGTCCAAATGCTTTTTTCATACCTTCATTATGTGGTTCAGGCTCTTTCGTCATCAAGCCTCAGTGAAACAGGTTACTTTTACAAAATTACTAAGCAGGCTTTTTCTGATGCTGTTTTGGGGTGAAAAATATGATACATTAATGCTCATCTGTTCTTGCCATGACGGACCCTTTTTTATTCTCAGTTAGTTTTCAGCCATTTCTGATTTATGTTCTTTTAAGCATTTCCTTCTCACTGCTTTGATCAATCCCACTGCTGTTTTCCATGTGTACAAGAAGAAAATGCTCTTTTTGCCTTACTGTCTCATGAGCTGAATTCTTGGTTCAGTAAGAGAGTGTGGATTGGAGAGTGGGAACTGAAGGCGGGGGGGCATTGGCAGTTGGGATCCCCCCCCTGCACGCTGCCAACCAGAGATAATCTTACCTGCTTATCATGACATGGGCGAAACTGCACTACTTGCAGACGCCACTAATGCCCAGACCACCAGCAACCAATCACTAGGCTGCATTTCACAGGTGGAATGAAAATCAGGTACGTTTATTTTGGCCAACTGGTGTTGCGTCCTCACCCCAACATTAATCTTGAAGGTGATTAACACCCAATTTGTAGAGAACGGTTCTCTTCTGTCTTGCAGGTTGTGGAAGCTCACAGTCAGGTCAGAGGGGAGAAAATTGTCTGTCTGCCATTTCTCTTACATGTGTCATTCTAATTGGAACCTGGCTGATCCATCATCCACCCTCGGAGCAGAAGTCTTATGCTATGAATTGCCACAATTGTTCTAGTGGAATTTCTTATACAGGAAAGGATTGAGGCCTGCTTTTCTGCTTTGCTTACATGGGCATTAGAGCTGCCCTGTCTTTGCTGTAGGATGATTGTGGTCCAATGAGTTCAGCTCTGGAACCCTTGTTTGTGGAAGAGCTTCCAAATGGATAAACTACATAGCAACCCAAGGCCTTTGGCCATAGCGCTAGCCATCCCAGGCCTTTCTTTCTCTTGCAGTTACTCACCCTCCCTATGCACTAAAATGTAGATCAAAGAGACTATTCTATATTATAAGAGCAGTTAGGGAGATTCTTGATTGCACTTCAGACCAGGCTTACAGTAAGGAAACTGACAGATGTTTGTAACCATGTTCTAGGTCCCCACTGGAAGGAGAAGCAAAAATGAGAAATTTGGCATTGCAGGGCTTGCAGGTGGCTGGAAGGGATGGGATAAAGTCCCCATGGAACATCCTCCCCGGTGCACAGTTTCTCAGATAAGGTTTATGTCTGCATTCATTAAATTACACAGGTTAGCAGTAAACTGCCTGAGGATCAGGTAAGGTTTGTGCTGAACTGAAAAATAAAGATTTCTCTACCAGAGTTTCTTTTTTTAGGAAACTAGTAATGAGTTAATAACTTTTCTGCTCCAGTGGAAGTAGGCTTAAAGTGGACCAACACCCAGGATTTTGACTATCCTGGGTTTTGGTCCACTTCGGCGGGGCACCCCGATCGGGGGTGAAAACCCCCCAGAAAGCCCCAAAATCTTACCTGTCCCCGCTCCCACGTGACTGGACGGTCCAATCCCCGCCAACGTCCAGGCGGGGATCAGGAACGTCCAAGCAGCTGCCGCCGCCGCCGCCTCCCTTGCGTCACTTTCGGCGCGCGCGCGCCCCCGCCGGCCATTCGCAGACGGCCGGCGCGGGCGCGCGCATGCCTACAGGGGCGTGAGGGAAGATCAGGTAAGCGATTTGGGGTGTCTGGGGGGGGTTTCACCCCGCGGGACATCCCGATCTCGGATGTCCCGCGGGGTGGGAGGTGATCGGCCCGGGAATCTTATAGATTTCCGGGCCGATCACCTCTCGGTGTTGGTCCACTTTAAGCCAAATTCCAACACCCTTCATATATGTTTACTATTTTAATGACCACATGTCTGTCTTTAATGTGTGTAGTTAGCATTCAGTGTTCCTATTCTGGTAACAATGTAATCTGTTGTAATCTTTAAGTGTATGGTTTAAATCCATAATCTTTATGCATTGTGTAATGTTTCTCTACAATAGCAATGACAGCTATGGTGGAAGTGTAGAATTCACATTTGTGTTGTGCTGACATTTTTAGCTGTGTTGTGAATTGGCATTAATAAAATATGCCACAGGCATATTGGGATACACCCAAATCCTGCCAACCCACAGAGGTATACTGTTCTGTACTTTTAATAAAAGCAATCAAATATTCTTCACCTGCCTGGATATATTAACAATAGTTTTGCAGCCTATTGGAATACTGTAGCAGTATAAAACCTTTTCATAAACTTTTAAAATATTTAGTAATATTTACTTAGATGCCAAAGCCCTGAATATTGCATACAGTTTCTTGCTTGCCTGATGATGCTGCAGTAAATATTCAGATACGATTGTTGACATCGTTGTGGGCATATTTGTTAATATAAATCATTTTTGAGCAGTTTCTTGGCATACATAGTCACATAATTCATAAGCCAAATCCAGTAAAAGCTGGCAAAACAAGAAACAATGTGTTTATTTGCTTGTCATGCCCCTAGCTTCCATATTATTTAGCAGTGAAATGGCCCATGGTTCTTTCACAGGAGTCAAGTGAATAAGTTCTCATAGCAAATTGTTTCCATAGCATTTTGAGTTTCTTCAATCAGTATAATATTCATGATTAAAAACACATGGCCAAACTTTAAACATTGCACCCATTTCCAGTGGTTGCATTACAAATCATGGGGTCCTATTTGGCTGCCATATTATTTTATTAGGAGTCTACATACCATTTGAGTGTAAAAGGGAATGTGGGGCATCTAATTGTAAACATTGCTGAATACAGGGTTCGCAATCTTATTTTTTGGAGCTTGATGACATTTTGATAACCCAAAATATACAGATAAATATATATTCAGTTTAAAATGTAAGAAGGTTATGAAGTCTTCCAGCCTCAATGGGACAGTCTATTGGGCCTGATTCAGCGAAGGCCATTCTGTTTTTTTTTGTGAATAGCTGTGTTGATTATTACATTTATGATTCAGCAAAGAAAAAGAATATTTTTTAATCAGATTTTTTTCACTTCTCATATCACATAATCCAGTGTACATGTGCCTGAAACAGCCATCCTCCATCTCTAGCAAGATACCAGCTCCTATGTCCTTCAGCACAGGTTCGGTCCTCTGCCAGGTACTCTTCTGGACATTCCCTTTCATGCAGGGGTTCAAATAGGGAAGATTCTGCAGAAGCCCCACCTATGTATAAAAGGTGTCCTCCCTGGCAGTCTCATCACTAACTCTGGTGGGAATGCAGAGCTAGAAAGACATACCCCTGACCTCCAAATGGCGATGGTGCAGCTGCTAAAGCCCCTACTGCCGACAGGTGCCTGTCGTAACTGGAAGATGCCCCAGACCAGAGGAAACCGGGGGGGGCGGCAGTGAGAAGTAGACGCATGTGGGAATAAAAAATATTTTTATGTGGTTTTTATTCATTTTGCTAACTGGTAAGGGGTCAGCGCAGCACACAAATATACACTTTCAAAAATTCAATCAAAAGCAAACTTACCCGCTTAGTGGTAGCCCAAGCTTTCTGTAAGACCTCAGCCACCCCCCCCCCCCCCCCCCCCTCCGTGCTATGCTTGGTTTGGGCATTAAAATAATAAAAATGCTAAATTGATCTCTGAAATCCTTCCCTGATTCTGACGGGAGGGGGGGCCCCTGCAAACAGCCGTGGACCATAGTGACTGTTGGGCATGAGTGACAGACCATTGGGTCACTGACCTGTCACTCAAGGTCCCACTTTCAGCTGACATCCCCCCATATGTTGTTTTAATATTCTGCCAAAATCTATCTTAGCGGGGGGAGTGGGTGTTACGAAATACTTGGCTTTCATCTTTAACAGGCCCATAATCTGAGCATGGGCTACTGATTTATGGTGGATCTGTTATTCTTATGATTATCCAATGCCCAGAATCAGAAGTAATTGAGGGTTGTATCCTGTGCTCCATGTCACTGACCTCTTCAGTACTGCCTGTTGTATTGCAGATCTTTGCCTGACAGCATGTTTGTATTTTTACTTAAAGTGGGCTGAAACCCACTGAACTTGTGAAATGCATTTGGCCAAAGCCCCTGCTGAAACTCTCTTCTTAGAGTGTAGAACTAGAAATGGATATTTTTGCTTATCAAATTGCCCTGGAATACTGTTTTTCCCATTGCATGGCACGGCCTGCTTCACAAAGTCATTACATCTGGGGTATTCTGCCACAAGGTGGCACAGTGCACTGCAGAAGAGTTGTGGCTCCTCCCCGTACCATATCAAAACAGAATCACCATAGACTTATCCAGTTTTTCTCTGCAGTGATTCTGCGAAGATAGAAGATGTCCCTCTATATTGCGCAGGTGAGCGGGGCAACCAAGCCTGCGGCCCTGCATGGCTATTTCCACCCGTTTCCGGACCCTCTGTGCCTCCCAGCCTCGGCTGACGGATCGGGTGACGGTAGAGGAGCACTAGGGTCAAGTGCTCAAGGAGCGCTGCTCCAAGCCGCAGACCCTGTACCACAAAGGGTAGCCGGCCATAGGCTTTATGGTGTGCCTTATGAGGGATGCGGAGTTCCTGTCCGTCCTAGCTTCTGAGGGGGTGAGTGTTTTTGGGGACTGTGTACTTGTTCTGGCGTTTTGGGGTCCCCTCCCTCCCGTCCCTGGCCTGGACTCTCGCCGCTGCTCGCTTGCTTTCCTCGCTCCCTCCCCGTAGCGGGCTCGGGGGAGGGGGGGCGGGTGGTAGCGGCGAGGGTGTTTTTTACTGTGTTTTTACTGTTTTTTGGCCCCCTAGCCGCTTTGTACTACGCTCCGCGGCAGGCGGCGCTATATTTGTGAGGAGGTTTTTTTTTCTCTACTGTGATGACGTCGGCGAGGTCACGTGAGTGCCGTTTTCACGCTCTTCGGGGGGGGCGGATGGATGACGTGTATCGCGTTGTCCTCCCGCGGCCCGCCCCTCAAGGTTCCTGCCGGCGCCATTTTGCTTCTGATGCGGGTTTGGGGCCCTTCTCATCCCGGAGCTGCGGCGGTGATCCTTGTCGGTTTGACGCTTCCTCCTGTGGTCTGGCGGTTGGTGCCCTTGCCCTACTTGGTCCGTGAGTCCCCTTCGGGGGTTTTTGGTATCTTTGGGGGACACATACTTATGTGTCTTTATGTCTTTCAGGCGGGACAACTGTGGGTTGTGGTTTCTCCCGGTCCTATCCCTTACCATCCCTCAGCTTCCCTTACTGGCTTCTGGGGGCATCCTTTGGGGGGGCATCCCGGGTGGTTCTTGCTAGCCTTTACCCTGTGCTGGCCTATTGTGCCTCTGTTAATCACCATGTGGAGGCTTCTGGGGATAGCGTGCTCGGGGGTCCTTCGGGGCAATCCCGGCTGTGTTCCATGTGTGGGGTATCCCCTGTGAGTAACAGTGTCACAGTGTGCGTGCCGTGCGCCCAAGGTGTCCTTGCGCTCCAGGGTGGGTTGCCTGCTTCACTTCCCAGCTCTGCGCCCCCCTTCTGCATCGCCTACCCCAGCACCTGCATTTAGCCCCCAGTGAGGGGGATACTAGCGGGGGGTCACAGTCTGATCTGGCACTGCGTGTAGCCAGTATTGAAAGGCAGCTTGCCAGGCCTGTTCCACGTAGGGCCGCAAGAAACGGCACCTAGCTCCCGTGACATCCCTCTTTCCTGAGGAGGATGAGGAACCTAATACTTTTGTTGGCCTTTACCCCCTAGAGGAGGGGGAACTCTTTCAGGACTCTGACTCCTCTGGGGACCAGCAGGAGGGTTACGACAGTGACCCTGGGTCTGCGTCTGGGGAAGACTCATGGTTCCCTGAGGACACTGATAGCCTGTTAGCTCACATCTTTGAAGTCTTGCACATTGTCCCCCCTGCGGTGGCTAAGAGGAAGCAGGGTGAGCTCTTTCGTCCTGACAAACAGCGCCTGGAGTTCCCTGAGCAGAGCCATTTCACTAATATGGTGCTCAAGGAGTGGGAATGTCCTAGTAGATTGCCCGCGGTGCCAAAAGGAGGTATCCCTTTCCTGCCGAACTGGTCAAGCGATGGTCGTGTCCCCCTGAGGTGGACGCCCCCGTGCTCGGGCTGTCCAACACCTCGGTCATGCCTTCCGCTGACACTACTACACTGCAGGACAGCGAGGACCGGCTCATGGATTAGATGGCCTGCCATGCTTTTGCGTGTGTTGGGGCTGGGCTGCGCCCGGTCTGCGCTGCTGCCATTACAGCTCAAGCATCTCCTGGAGGGCGCTACAGCGGGTAACGGGGGAGGATTACGGGTCCCTTTTGCTTTGCTCTGATTTTGTTGCCTTTGTCCTTACTGCCATGGATGATGCGGTGCGGATGTGTGGTAGGACATCTGCCCTTCTGGTGGCTATGCGCTGCTCTGTTTGGCTGCGTCAGTGATGACTGATGCTGCCGCTAAGAAGGCTCTCACTGGGCTCCCCTTTACGAGGCTGCGGCTCTTTGGTGAGCGTCTGGATGTTTTTAGCCAAGGATGGTAGGCTGCCTCAACTTAGGAGGCAGCCTCGGCCCTTTCGGGGGCCCTCCTCTTCCCTCCTCTCTTTTCGTGCTCCCAGAGGAGGTCGTGGCTTCCTCTTCTCGGGTACCCGCAGGGATTCTTGGGGCCGTGGCAGATCCCATGGTCGTCCCGGTCTATCATGGGGCCCCAAACCCAAACCTTCACCCAAGCCCCCTCAGGCATCCCATCCGGGTGATGGGACGGCTTTGGCTCTTTGCTCACGTCTGGAAGGCTCCGCGTCTCAGACCGGTGGATTCAGGAGGTGGTGCCCTTCGGTTACAAGATAGAGTTTGCAGCCTGGCCGCCCCCAAGATTCATCAGATCCCTGATGTCTCAAAACCCTCTGTCAGTTCAGGGTTTGCGCCTTGCGGTTCAGCGTCTGTTGGAGTCAGGAGTCATTTGCCTGGTGCCTTCCCAGGAACGGGGTCGAGGGTTCTACTCCAATCTGTTCACGGTCCCCAAAAAGGACGGGTTCCTGAGGCCCATCCTGGACTTGAAGGGTCTCAACAAGTTTGTCAGGTTCAAGCATTTTCGCATGGAGACTCTACGCTCAGCGGTCAGTACCCTGCGCCCGGGCGACTTCATGACCTCAGTGGACATCAAGGATGCCTACCTTCACGTGCCAATCTTACCAGGTCACCAGAGATTTCTCAGGTTCGCTCTAGAGGATCAGCATTACCAGTTTGTGGCCTTACCGTTCGGTATCACCTCGGCCCCTCGGGTGTTCACCAAGGTGCTGGCGGGCGTGATGGCTCTGCTGCGGAATCAGGGCATTCGTATCCTCCCTTACCTGGACGACATTCTCATTGCGGCTCAGTCTCTTCATCAGGCCGAGAAGGATACTCTGGTGGTGACCTCCACTCTCGAGTCTTTCGGCTGGGTGATCAGCTATCCCAAGTCTTCACTGTCTCCGTCTTTGGTGAGGTCCTTTCTGTGCATGACTCTGGATACCTCTCAGGTCAAGGTATTCCTGCCTCAGCAGAAGGTGGAGGGCCTTCAGAAGCATGCACAGACTCTGCTCTTTTGTGCCCATCCTTCCATCTGGCAAGGGATGCAGTTGGTGGGCCTGAAGATGTCCTGCTTCAAGGCGGTCCCCTTTGCTCAGTTTCACATGAGACCTCTTCAGTTGCACCTCCTGTCAGTCTGGGATCGGGACCCTGTGTCCCTGGATCAGGAGTATGCTCTGTCCCCCCTGGCTAGACAGTCCCTCTCGTGGTGGCTGGACTCAGGGAACCTTCTAGTGGGCAGGACCTTTCTGCCCCCGTGCTGGGAGACTGTCATCACGGATGCCAGTCTGTCCAGTTGGGGGGGCATTTGGAAGTCTCTGAAGTTCCAGGGTCGGTGGGGCCCACAGGAGGCCCATGCTCCCATCAATGTCCTGAAACTGAGGGCGATCTGGTTGGTTCTGTATCAGCTGACCACACATCTTCGGGGTCGGGCTGTTCAGATCCGCTCGGACAACCAGACGGTGGTTGCCTACATCAATCATCAGGGAGGGACTCGGAGCAAGCGAGCACTCAAGGAAGTGTCTCTGATACTGTCTTGGGCGGAGGAGAATGTCCCCTGCATCTCGGCGGTTTACATTCCGGGGGTGGAGAACCAGAAGGCAGATGCCCTGAGCATGGGGACGTCTCGGCTGGGGGAATGGTGCCTCAGCAACAAGATTTTTCACTCCTTGTGTCACCGCTGGGGTCAGCCGGATGTGGACCTGTTTGCGTCCCGCCACAATCACAAGCTTCCCAGGTTTGTCTCCCTGTCACAGGACCCTCTGGCCTTCGCCACGGGATGCACTAGCAATGCCTTGGACGGGGTTTCGGCTCCTCTGTGTTCCCTCCATTTCCTCTGCTGAGCAGGGTGCTGCGCAAGATAGCCCAGGAAGGGGTACCAGCCATTCTGGTGGCCCCCTATTGACCAAGGAGGGTGTGGTTCGCAGACGTCGTGCAGTTGGCAGATCAGTATGCCCTGCCCAAGGATCCAGATCTGCTCACTCAGGGACAACTGTGCCATCCCAATTTACAAACGCTGGCTTTAACGGCTTGGCTGCTGAAACCTCCATCTTGATGGATAAGGGTTTGCCGGCTTCTGTTGTTGATACCATGATTAGGGCTAGGAAGAAATCCTCGTCCTTTATTTACTACAGGATCTGGCATGCTTACATTGCCTGGTGTGAGTCCAAGTCTCTTCCTTGTCGGGTGTTTTCTATCCCCAGGAATTTTTGCAACATGGTTTGGATTCGGGCCTTCAACTTAGTACCCTCAAGGGACAGGTGTCAGCTCTGGCAATTTTTTTCCAAAGATCCTTTGCCAATCACCGGCTGGTTAAGACTTTTTTCCAGGGAGTTACTCATGTGCGTCCGCCACATAAGCCTTTGCAACCGGTTTGCGACCTGAATCTGGTGTTGTCTGCTCTGCAGGGTCCTCCCTTTGAGCCTATCCGTGGGGTGGCTTTGCCCATTCTGACTCTTAAGGTGGACTTTTTGGTGGCCATTACTTCTGTCAGGCGAGGTTCTGAGCTGGCGGCGCTTTCCATCAAACCTCCTTATTTTGAAAGGCATCAGGATAAGGTGGTGTTTTGGCTTAAGCCGGATTTCTTGCCTAAGGTTGTGTCTGCTTTTCATCTCAATCAGGACATTGTTTTGCCTTCTTTGTGTCCTAACCCTGCTAATTCCAAGGAGGCGGACCCTTCACTCTTTGGATGTTGTCAGGGCTCTGAAGTTTTATTTGGTTGCTACTGAGCCTTTCAGGAAATCTGACACTCTTTTTGTTCTTCCTGCTGGACCTAGGAAGGGTTTGCCTCCTGCTAAATCCACTATGAGCAAGTGGATCCGTCAGGCGGTGGAGCAGGCCTATTCTGCCAGGGGGAAGGTTCCTCCTTTTAGCGTTACTGCTCATTCCACTCGTGCTATTGGTGCGTCTTGGGCCTTTCAGCACCAAGCTTCTGTTGAACAAGTTTGTAAAGCTGCAACTTGGTCTTCTGTTTTTTTTCAAACTTTTTCAAAGTTTTACAAGGTTGATGTTAAGGCCTCAGCTGATGCTGCTTTTGGCCGCAAGGTACTTCAGGCGGTAGTGGTTTAAACTGCCTGTTGTTACTCTTTTGGGATCCCACCCTGCTTTATGGACACTGCTTTTGGATGTCCCAGATGTAATGACTTCGTGAAGCAGGCCGTGCCATGCAATGGGAAAAAGACAATTCTGTGAGTACTCACCTGTAGAATTGCTTTTACCATGCATGGCACGGCCTGCTTCACCCCACCCTTGTTATCGTTGTTCTTGGTTGCCTCCTTACGGTGATTGTTCCAAGTTAGTTGGGGTTTTTTTGTTACCTTTTTTACTTTTATTATCTCCCGGTTTCTTGAATAACTGCTTGTCAACACTGGATAAGTCTATGGTGATTCTGTTTTTATATGGTACCGGGAGGAGCCACAACTCTTCTGCAGTTCACTGCGCCACCTTGTGGCGGAATACCCCAGATGTAATGACTTCGTGAAGCAGGCCGTGCCATGCATGGTAAAAGCAATTCTACAGGTGAGTACTCACAGAATTGTCTTTTTGCTGTCCTTCTCTGTAAGATTGCAGATGATTAGTCATTGCATAAGCCTGGCAATGGCATCATTGCCACACACAACAGTGGCAATGAATGGAGGAGGTGGAGTTTTACAGCTAAAACCGGGGCCATTATCTGGGATTAAAATGAAGCTAAAGCAGTAAAAATAGGCAAAAGTTACTATTCATGGGGGAAGCAATTCAGGGGATGCTAGTTAAAAATATGGGTTTTGGTCCGCTTTAAGTACATAATTTATCACCCTCCTCCTCCGTTGCTTTATTCCTTTGCTTAAGCCCCATCCCTGGTTACACCTTGGTTTGGTATGACTCTTTTCTTTGAGTTGAAGAGGCCACAAATGACCTTTGGGTGGATTGGTAAATATATATTTATATGCATATGTAATATATATGCTTGATTCTGAATAGATCTGCTAGGTTTCCTTTTTATTTAGGTTTGTTATTTTGAAGGATTTTGGTGCAAAATTTTGCTCAATACATTTTTAAAATTGCACAGCCAGAATATGGCACTAATTGTCAGCAATGTGTTTTTATCGTATTTTATTAATCCCCTGACAGTTTTGCCCATGTTTTACTTGGGGCTGTGAGAAAAGCATTTCACAGCATTGTTCAAGCAGATGGCTGAACCTTTCTACCCTCCCTCTGCTGCTAAATAACATCCCTGTGTGCCAGGACCCCGCACTCTGTGTCCAGGGACACACAGAGGTTTACAGTACCTGAAGTTTTTACTAGGGCTAAGGATCAGTAATTAACCAGAAGGTTGGTTTTACTTTTCTGAAATACACTTAACATTGCTATACTTCTGGTTTGTCCTTAGGCTTACTTTTACTTACCGTATTTTTCGCCCTATAAGACGCACTAATTTTCCCCCCAAAAGAGGGGGAAAATGGCCATGCGCCTTATAGGGCGAATGCACTTTTTTTTTTACCAACTGTGGGGCAGGGGTGCACGAGTAAATGAGCGCTGGAGCATGCGGGGCCGCCGGGTATAGGTGGCTGGACGCCATTAGAAACATCCGATCTGTTACACAGGCAGGTTTGGGGGGGGGGCGCCAGCAAAGTCACCAACAGGAGCTGATCCTACCTGGTGTCTGGCCGCTGTGTGGGTTCCCATGTCAGTGGCCTCGGGATAGAGGAGGGAGGGAGGGTGGGCGCATAGCTATGTCTCTCAGTGAGGGAGACATGCTGGAATCACGGCTGTGCTGTCCATAACGAGCGAGCTGTGTCTGTGAAGAGCTGACGTCACTCCTAGCCGGCCGAGACACTTCTCATTGGCTGACTCATACCAGAGAGGAGAGGAACAGAGGGGAGGGGGGAGAGGAGAGGAGGGAGATGAGAAGAGAGGAGAGACACTGACAAGGTGCTGAGAGTCCTGTCAGCAGTGTGAATCTTAGAATCTTCCATAGCAGGCTGCAGTCTTCTTCCTCAGTTTTAAAGGAAAAGCAGGTAGTTGTCATCTTAGCTTTTAATGTTAGCAAGAAAATCACCTGGACGTTAAAGTGGACCAACACCCAGGAATTTTACTATTCTGGGTTTTGGGCCCACTTCCCTGGATCAGGGTACCCTGCTATGTCAAACCCCCCAGATCGCCTGATTCAACTCACCTCACTCCTACGGTGCATGCGCGGGCGCTCATCCAATCTGCGCGTCAAATCTCAGCGGCTCTGAGCACAATGGCAGCCGCATCTCGTGCTTCCCTCTAACAGGTAGCGCACCCGTGCTGGCCATTCACAAATGGCCGGCATGGGCACGCACCCTGCTGGAGAGAAGGGCAAGATGCGTCCCACGCATGTGCCATTGGACCGGGAGTAATGTAAGGTTAGCGGGCGTCCTGGGGGGTTTCACACAGCAGGGCATCCCAATTTTGGATGCCCCGCGGGGAGGGATTGGATCGGCCTGGGAATCTGGGTGTTGGTCCACTTTAATAACTGTACAAGTGGACCAAAACTGACCTGGAGTCTATGAGTTGGCTGATGCCCTTTCCCTTGGGGCATCCCAAACTGGGATGTCCTGATGTGTGAAACCCCTTGCTTGTGTTCTTAGCTGTCAAACAAGCCCACAGTGCATGCGTGGCCAGTGTCTGCATCACTTGCATCCCTTTCTGAATTGCTGCCATGGCCACACACAGCCGAATGATGTAAGTGATGTTGTGTTGATCGCGCATGTGCTGTAGGACTGGGAAAAGGTGAGCTTTACTGGCAATCAAAGGTTACACAACAGGATATCCAAACCACAGTGCCCCAGGGAGACTAACCAGGAACCCGGGATAGTGAAAATGCTGGGTGTTCGTCCACTTTATTAAGTACCAACCACCTGAATGGCTGGCCCTGGAGTCTAAAAGCCTGCATGGCCAGCCAATTTACTACCAGTGGGGCATCCCATTTGGCTTAGTCTAAAACTTACCTAGATCACCCATAAACAATCACCTTTCACAGGGGCCACACTCTCCGTCTGTTCAGCTGAGGCATGCTGCTGCACCCAGCCACTCAGGCAGTACACCATTTGGTTCAGAATATTTTTTTCTTATTTTCCTCCTCCCAATCTTGGGTGCGTCTTATGGGCAGGTGCGTCTTATAGGCCGAAAAATACGGTATTTTCAGTATTCAGGTTCTTACCTGTCTGTTTTTTTCTCTCTCTCTATGTAAGTTGACTGCACAATTTAGAAAATAGGAAGGACATAAGTGCTGATTCAACACCATGTGAATATATATTCTTAGTATTCAAATATATATTTGTATTCAGCTTAAAGGAAAACTCCCCTTTTGTCAAGTTTTTGGTATTATTGCTTTCCTGTTCTGGGGTGTAAAATAAACATTTGTGTTGAATTGTGCCCCCAGACCCATGATTTACTTAGCAACATGCTGATTCCAAGTTTCCTATATTCCCTTGTGTCTGTGTTCCTAAGATGGGAGTGCTTTTTCTGGCCTTGAGTAAAAACTACTGAATACATACCTCAGAATGCTTGCACTGTAACACGTGAGCACATTAGCAACTTTGTCACACAACAGTAATGACCCCTCCAGTTGAGAACACTGCCTGTAACCATTTAGCTACTGGAAGACCATATTGTGATCCTCCCTATCTGAATAAGTTGAATTACAGCAGCAGGGGTCACATCTGTCAACCGTGTCTTAGCCAATCAGATGATTAGCAAGCTATAGTGAGGAAGTTTTCTGATCTGTACTTTAAACACACCAGTTGATGTTAATTGCTAAGGTAAACACATTGCTGCTAGGGAAAACTTTTCTTTCATAACACAGAATTGCAAAAAAAAAAAAAAAAATAGAAAAGTAAAAAGCATATAATTGAAAGTGGAAATGCCCTTTAAATTTGAATGCATCTGCTATTCAGCAATGCAGTCAAATCTATTCCATTCATGCAAAACCTATGTGAAACAAGTATTCACATCAGCATGAGGAACAGCAATAATTGTCTGCGAAAAAAGGCAGATCTATGTGAATATACACATACAAGGATCTACTTACCGTATTTGCCGGCGTATAAGACGACCCCGCAACATTTCCACTCAAAATATAGAGTTTGTTATATACTCACCGTATAAGACTACTCCCTCTTCCGCACACCAAATAAAACGTAAAAGAACATCAGATTTTATTTCAACATGTTAATTCCCTTCCCCAGAGTCCCTGGGTGGCTTCTTACAGTCATACTTTCTGGCTTCTTACAGGCATGGGGGCATCCCTCAATACAGGCATGGGGGCATCCCTCAGTACAGGCATGGGGGTATCCCTCAGTACAGGCATGGGGGCATCCCTCAATACATGCATGGGGGCATCCCTCAGTACAGGCATGGGGGCATCCCTCAGTACAGGCATGGGGGCATCCCTCAGTACAGGCATGGGGGCATCCCTCAATACAGGCATGGGGGCATCCCTCATACAGGCATGGGGGCATCCCTCAGTACAGGCATGGGGGCATCCCTCAGTACAGGCATGGGGCATCCCTCAGTACATGCATGGGGCATCCCTCAGTACAGGCATGGGGCATCCCTCAGTACAGGCATGGGGCATCCCTCCCACCTCCCCCCGCCCCGCAACTCACACACTTACCGATGGTCGGAGGGCCGGTCTGCCCGTCCCTGCTGTTCCTGTCACCACCGCTACCGCCGCCCTCATACACACAAACACGCACACACATTCATGCTTACAGGCACTTCCTGGCTGTTGCGCGCTGGTCGTCGGTGGGCGTGCCCCAGATGGCCGGCGTCCATTGTTTTCATTGGACGGCGGCCATCTGGGACACGCCCACCGACGACCAGCGCGCAACAGCCAGGAAGTGAAGTAAGCATGAATGTGTGTGTGTGTTAGTGTGTATGAGAGCGGCGGCGACAGGAACAGCAGCGACGGGCAGGCCAGCCAGCCGCAACGGCCACCCCTCAGCGTATAAGGTGCACCCGGCGTATAAGACGACCCCCCGGCCACTGGGAGGCATGTTTTACAGGGGGAAAAAGTTGCCGTAAACGCCGGCAAATACGGTAAGTGAGAAAACATGTATATGTTTGCACACATTTGTACAAATAGATACATGCCTTCTCCCCTAGGCAGATAAGCATCTATGCTTGTATATGTGCTAATAGATACATTCTTTTTCTTCTAAGCAGATCCATAAGCAGCTATGCAATAAGTAAAATTATTTACTGCTTTTGGATTTTTTGATTTATTATATTGTATTTATTTGATGTTATTGTAATATGTGTTATTCATGTCGATTCACACTTGTCTTTAGTTTCAGGCATTTTTTAATTTAACCAATTTTGATCTGTTTTTGTAATGTTTATTCACGAATTATATTCTTTTTAGATATGTTTATGTTTCTCTAATGTAACATTGTTAATTCTGTTCTGGCTTTTCTAGTGGTCTTTGAAACTGCTACTGTTTGTTACATGCATCAATACTCACCCCTCCGTGTTAACCAGGAGTCCCCCCTAAACTTATCCAACATTCCCCTTGGAATGTGCCCAGCTACCCTGTGGCCCCCCCCCCCCCCCCCTACACTTCCCTGGCAATAGGGTTGATTCTGCACCAGGCGTAAAGTGCACTACTTTCAATTAAATGCAGTTTTTTTTACTAACAAGAAGCACACTTTTTCTCTGGGTGCTGAATGCGACCCCCTTATGTATAAAATATGAGATTAACAGAACTATATATGCACACAAAATGGTGGTTGCAGATGTGCGTTTGCATGTAGCACGTTTGGGCAAGTAGCGCCCTTGCTTGCAATGTGTGCCTAACCTATGTACATTAGGTTATTTAGAAGGTTGTTTGCTCTGTGGCTTACCTATTAGGTCATTTGAGAGTAGCAGCACAACATACGTGTAGAAGACTATTTTTACATGAGAAAAGGCCACACTGGCCAAGTAAATGGAGAGAAGGTAGAGAGCAATTACCGCATACCTTGACACCGTTTTATCGCATAGAAAAGGTCAGGTGCTGAATAATGCGAACATGCTTTTGTGGGCGAGAAAATGTTCGCATGCAAAAACATTTGCTGATATGCATGTGCGCACTTAATTCACAAAAGAAAAAACTGCAAAGCAAAAAAACAATAAAAAATAACATTCGAAAAAGCATACACTTGCAAAAAACTGAGGAAATTCAAATTCTCACGGGGACTTTTACGTTATTAACTTGTACAACAGACACCGTCTGGGTTGCTGGTTGAGGGGATATGCTGATACTATTTTTTAAAATAATTTAGTTTGTATTTCTTTCTAAAAAGTATAAAAAATGTTAAAAAAATCATAACGATATGATGAAATTTCTTTGTATATTGCACAATAGAACAACCAGTTGACAACCTTCTTTAAAGCGGAACCCGCCCAGAATCTAAAATCCCTGGCCTGGCCGCTGGCCTTCCCCCTGTGAACAACTAGCCCCCTACCCAGGTAGTTGGTAATCACTCACCTTTCCCCGGTCCAGTGGCAGAAGCCCTCTCGTCCAATGAGATCCATCTGCCGTGACTACGTCATTAGGCAAGCGGCCCTCATTGTTGTGAATGAGAAACACACATCCCCCGAATCTGCAGCGGCAGTAAGCTGGGGAGGGAGCACACACACTGCAGGGGATGTAGCAGCACGCACTCCCTATTCTAGTCAATGAGAGCCATTGTAGAATGCCATAGTCAGGACAAACGCCTCTCATTGGACGACAGCCTGTGCATGCACCATTAGAACCAAGAATAGGTGAATGAAAGTTGGTGTTCTGAGGGGATTCACACCACAGGCCATCCCAAATCTGGATTCCCCGGGGAGACGAACAAAACCTGGAAAATCAAGTTCAACTTTAAACCCCCTATTTCAACAGGATGCTGTCTCCATCCTAATTACCTGTCCTTGTGTTCCTAATGAAAAATACAATCCAACGAGTGGGCCTTTCACTGCAGTACAATTGTCAGACATGTCCGTCTTTATTTATTAAGGTTTTGTATCCTTTTCACATCCATTTTATTTGTATAGTTGTATACAAGGCTTATTTTGAGCTTCTCTAATGACTTGTGCTTTAGATGTTTCTACCGCCCTCTGTAAACATTGCCATTAGAAGGTTTATTCTTGACTTTATGAGCACTGTAATGTTGCTTTTCATGCAGATTAATCGGTGCTATTTTCTGTTAATTTATGCAAACATATAATATCTCTGCAGGCAATCACCTTGCTGACTGAGCTGATTAGAGACAATTTCAGAAACAGCAAGTTAAAACAATGCCTGCTGCCATCTCTAGGAGAACTTATGTATACCATTGCCGTGCAGGTGAGCTCAATCTTTCATTTGTGATCATTATTTTTTTGTCACTTTATTCTGCAGGGGGTTCAGGGTCAGAAAGATGAGGAGTTCAGTACTGATTGATTTGCTCAGCAATGTATTCCAGCTTTTTTTTGAGGATTTTCACCTATTCTTTGGGCCAACAGGGAGACATATATTATATAATACAATTTTACAATGTTACTAGTGATTTTTCTTTTATTTTGGCAGTATTAGTAGACTGTCTTTGCATGCAAATAGGTGGATGAGACTCTGCCCCTCACCTTCTATCACTATGCCTGGAGCATGTGGCTCCACTTAAAGTGGACCAACACCCTGCCGGATCGGCCCGAGAATCAGGGTGCCCCGGGGAAGTGGACCAAGACCCTGAATAGTCAAAATCCTGGGTGTTGGTCCACTTTAATGCAGCTGCAGGGGCATGCCGGGTATTTCCTAGACCTGTTAGAAGGTTGCAGGTGCATGTCTGGACATTTCAGGACACAATCTTTTGGCTTTGTAGGTTTTTAAAGTTGTGGCATGAGACAAAAGGCCAGTATCAGCTGTTTGTTATTTTAGCCTAAATAGGGACTAATTTATAATTTCTTATAGTAACTGCGTCTGTGTGACATTGATCCCATGCTGCTTTAGGTCAAACTGTGAGCCCCTTCTGTAGCTTCCGCTCATGTTATAGTGATGAGTCACATTAGAGCAAGTATGGGAAGGAGGTTGTTAAAGGATGCACAGATTGCAGCAGCCTTTATTGTGCACTTAGGTAGTTATTTGAATAATTAAGCCCAGAGGGATGTGCTGTGATGTTTAATGGTGAGTAATGTCCCTTGTTTTTTAATTGAACAAAAAGCCACGAGTGTCACAGGAACAGAAGTGTCACTCACATTAGAACTCAATATTCTAAGCATACAGCACGTCCTGCTCCAGAATAGTAATAACATGTGGGTAATCCTCCGCCTCAGGCGCCGTGCACTGCAGACATGTAGAAAACAAGCTCCTCCCGGCCCTACATATACCGAAGGACCTCCCACAAATCCCCAGATTTCTCTGCAGTGCTGAACTGCGAAGACATGAAGTATCACGCTCTCGCAGGCGAGCGGGGCTTTACAGCCCAAGGCCCTGCGGGACTATTTCCACCCGTCCTCTTCAGAAGAATATGCCTCCCAGCCTGGGCTGCGCGGGTCGGGTGAAGGTAGGCAGCACCTGGTGTGCTGAACGGAGCCACGCTCCACCCCAATCCCCCTCCATAGGGTAGGCGGTCAGGCCGATGGTGAGCCTCTAGTGGATGCCCCTCCCGCAATCTTGCCCGTGCCCCTCACACACTTAGTCCATGGACGCTGTCCGCTTCTCCCTTGCTTCCTCCCATAACTCGGGGGAAAAGAAAGGGGGGGGGATGTGTGGCAGCCCTAGTGTTAAGTATCACGTTGAGACCTTTGGCTTTTAATTTTATTTGGTGTCAGTGTCGCACTTTTGCTATACAGTGCGAGCCGTTTGTCTTTCATTAACAGCTGCCTAGACGGCAGCATCTTTCTAGCGTGTCAGCATCTTATATACGCCTTATATCCAACTGTTCTACTTATTTCTGTTGGTTAGAGCTTCGCGCTCTTTGGGGGAGGCAGAGACTCGGCATGAAACGCTCCGCGTCACAGCCTGGCCTGGCCCACCCCTCGAGGTTCGCTTGGCGCCATTTTGACTATCTTCGCGCGCGCGCGGTGCGGTTCTCCTCCTCCCTTGGTCATGTAAGTGCCCTCCGGGGTGGCATGGTTCTATGTCTATCAGGCTGCGCATGGCACTGACTCCACCCCTCTTGTCCCATTATGTCTTTCAGACGCCAGGACTTCGGTGGCTTCTCCCGGCCTAACATATATTACAGCGGGTCCACATAACAAATTCTCCCACATTACTAGCAGATCTTGGGGCATCCAGGGTTGCCTATTGCGTAAATCCCTGCGGGCATACTGCTTGATAATTACCATATGGAGGCATTTCAGAATGTCCTCCGGGACATGACCGGCTGTGTGCAGTGTGTGGTCAGCCCCACCCAGGCTGAGGCTGACAGGGCATGGGTCTGCGGACAGTGTGCAGAACAGGCAGGTTTGCCAATGGCGGCACCTCCCTTCAATACTCCCCGGACCTAAATATCGCTCTTGACGAGTCCCACTCGAGCGGGGATGACCTGCAATCCGTGCCACGCGTGCTGCCTACGGCGGAGCAGGTGCTTTCTGGATTGGTGGAGCGTATGGGCCCTGGTAAAAAGCGGTCCCTGACGCCTCCTGGCTCCCCGGTTCCTAACGATACCGATGACTCTGCTGATATGCAGGACCTTGACCCTTCTGAGGAAGGTGAGCTATTCTCAGATTCGGGCTCCTCGAACGGGATGCCCGGGGGCTGTGATGATTCTGAGCCCGGTTCTTGGGGCCTGTGTGACACAGATGAAATTCTTATTAAGATTTTTGGGAGACCCCCAAGCCTAAGAGGGAGAGTTTCCATACAGCGCCGCCGCGCTTGGAGTTCCTAGAACAGGAACATTTCCAGAATCTTATATCCCAAGAATAGGAATCGCCTTGTAAGCTTAAAGGGGTCCCAGGGGGCTGGGATTGGAAGTACCCTTTCCCTCCTGATGTGGTTAATTTGTGGTCAGCACCTCTGGTGGTGGACGCACCAGTTATAGGGGTCACAAACCCCCCTTTCATGACGGCTCCTTTTTACCGTACCCTTCGGGATGCTGAGGACCGGTGCATTGACAGACTGGCTTCCCACGCCTTCTCGTGTGCTGGGACGGCTCTGCGCCCGGTCTGTGCCGCGGCCATCACTGCGGTGGCCACCAGGACTCTTGTCAGAAAAGTACTAGATCACCGCCCTGAGGACCTCCCTTGGGGGGTGTTTAATGCGCTATCAGACTGTGATGCGTTTATGAAGTTTATTCTATCAGCACTGGACGACACCATTAAGATGTGTGCTAGAACCTCTGCCCTTGTGGTAGCTATTCGCCGCCTGGTCTGGCTGCGACAGTGGGGTGCTGACGAGGCTACGAAAAAGGCTCTCACTTGCCTTCCCTTCAGAGGACGGTGGTTATTTGTGGCCCGTTTGGACCTTTTTGGTAAAAAGGGTAAAGCACCCTTGCGCAGAAGGCCGCTCCAGCCTCCCCGGGGCAGGGTCACCCCTCCACCTCCCTACGTTAGTGTCAAACGCGAACCTGAGGTGTGCTTCCAACTGTTCGGTGTGGATTTCCACCATGGGGTGTGCAGGCAGCGCCCTGGGCCCTCTGGCAGGACTAAGTCCAAATCTGCCAAGACCTCCCAAGCATGAAGGGACGCTCTCGCCCTTCTGGGCGAGGGTACTGCTGCAGCAGCTGTCTCCCATCTAGGAATGTACCTTCTCCTTCTGGTGGTTCCAGGAGGTAATTCCCCTGGACACTGGATAGCTTTTGCTGGGCGGTCCCTCTCAGTGGTTGTCAGGGTGCTTCTAGCCCCTGCTTTTCCCTCAGGAATTGGTGCAGGCCGTACTGGGCCTACAGAGTTTGGGCTTACTTACTGGTTGCCCTTAACAGTATGGGGCTATGGCCTCTATATTAACCCTCCTCCTTCCCTCAACAGTATGAGGCAGTCTGGGCCACGCTGGCCTATGGTAGGCCTGGCAATTCTACTCTCACAGGTAGTCCCTATAGGACACCTCTGTCTTGGGACACAGGCGCCCTGTGCAAGGGGGGCTTCCCGGCCTCCTGTGAAGTACTAGATCTTCTTAGTTCCCCTTGTGTCTGCTGGACACCAAGACCATTACTAGACGGTGTTGCAGGACCAGCCCTGCGGATTGAGGCATTATTTGGGGTCTCTCGCTACTTGCCATGGCACGAATGGGGGTTATGTCTCGGACATGCCTGGGGGGGGGGCGTCTGCGTTAGGACCTACCGGGTCGTCTTTCCTTACTCCCCAGTCTCTACATCAGGCCGAGTGGATTGGTCGACCAGCGGTGTCCCCTGGGAGTTACTGGATGGTTGCTCAGTCACCTCAATCCCTCATGGTCCCTTATCCGCTATCCCCATTCCTGGGATTCGGTTCAGGCTTGAGCCTTCTCCTCTGGCAACAAGGGGACTCCTGGTTACGGGGGCTCTGTCCCCCTTTACTGGCATCTTACTTTCACCAGGCGGGATGGCAGCTGGCGGGCCCGTTGGTGGCATATCAGATGATGTCCCTTATATACCGAGCCCTTGGGCTCTTCGGCACAGTATGTTATTGAGCTTACATGGGGTTCCAGCACCCTGGGGCTTGGTCTGTGCTCATTCCCCCTTGGTAAGGTGGTTCCTCTTGAGCTGATCATATTCAAGGGCCCCGTCAGGGGGCACCCCCTTCCTTACTTGCATCTTCCAGTGAATGGTCACCTTGGGTACCAAGTCTCGTAGGTTGGCGGGGGAGGGGAATTTCTTCCACAATCCCCCGTGGTTCCTAGGTAGGGTCCCCTAGAGGGTCCATCTTACCTGCTGGTTTTGTTGAAACGGTGTGCCTTCCGTTGACTCTGTATGGCTGGACTTCTCCTCTTTTAGGATCTGTCTGTATATTGGGGACTCCTGGTCTGTTGGATGACAATGGACTGTTTTATTATTGGTCTAGAGATTGAGGCAGGATGCTCCCTCTGGAGGGTCCCTGATCCTGCCTTGGGCGAGGGTCTACGTCCCCTGCTTCTCAGCGGTATTCGCTCCAATGGATGCTCTTTAGCGGCAGGTTATGCTATCCTGGTGTCGCCCTGGGAGCCTACTAGCGTGGCTCTGTTGGGTCTCCCTTATAACACAGGGGCTCTGCCCTTGTTTTTACTGTCCCAGAATATTCTGACTCTGGTCATGGGGGCTGAGTAATCTTAGGCATAGACTTGCTATTTTATATGCCTTCTCTTCATCACCCTACTTGTGGGGTTCTGCGCACGGTCGGCCTGATAGAGAGACCCGTGAGATGGATGGCCTGGGTGGCCTTGTGAGCTGTGGTTCTCAGATGCCTCTGCTGAAGTCTGCTGACCTGTTCGCTCTCTCAGGAGTGCGGTTCTGCCCTTGTCAGGCCCCTTCCTCCGTCTATTGGGGTTTTGTGGTAACCCATATTGATTGGCATGAGTCTTGGTCTCTTCCCTGTTAGACGTTCTCGGTCCCCAGGGTTTTTAGAGTCATTACAGCATAAGTTTGGGGTTGGCTCCCCATCTGGGGACTCTGAAGGTGCAGGTTCTGTCCTGGCTGTTTTCCTGCAGGAGTCTGGTTCTGTCTCCCTTGTGGGGAATTCTTTTGGGGATTGCTTAGCTGCATCTCCCAAGTAGTTCCATGGTCCCTGTGGGGATCAATTTTCATTTGTTTACCCTGCGGATTTTTCCTGGGGACTTTTGCTGGATGCTGTCTGAGCTGCCTTGTAGTCCAGGTTGCTTCTCTGGGGGCTCCTGACTCCGTCAGACGTGTGCCTGAGACGGTGGATCTGCTTACTTAACCTTGGCTCGATGTGTATATATATATATATATATATATATATATATATATATATATATATATATATACAGATATATATGTCTATAGGCACCCCATGCCGTGGGGGTGTTCCTTCTTACGCCGGGCCTCCGGTCCAAGTGGTCTGTAGGATCATTGTTTTAGTCCTTTAGTCTAACTATGGACTTTATTCTTAATAATACTAATATGAGGGGCTACATTCCCTCTACAGGTGTTGCAATTTTTCCCCATGAGGGTTTTCATGGCCCTTAGGGGGACTGATGCTCTTGGAGTCTGCGGGCGCCTCCTTATGTATGCGCCTGATATCTCCTTCCAGCGCCACTGCGCCCTTTGGATTAATCCTTCTTGGATGTCTCCTGATCCTGAGTAAAGCCCTTGGCTTCGTGTTAGTTAGGGGTCAGTATTCCCGCCTTGGTCGGGTGACCTGTTCTATTCCCTTAGGGGGTGTTACAAGATTTCCACGAGGCTTCTTTGCCTGTGGGCTGGTTGGGTCGTTACACTGGCCTATATTCCTCTTTAGGGGAAAGAATCTCCCCTTTTTCAGTTTATTCCGTTATATTGGTGCTTGGGTACCACTGGCCCTTCAGCACCAGGGTTTTTTTCTGTATTATTTTCTGAATAAGTTGCTAGACTTATGGCTTGTCTCTGTTCATACCTTCAAGGTCTTGTTATGAGATTGACGTTAGAGTCTCTGCTCATGTCATGCCTGTTGCAAGTTTTGCAGGTGACAGCGCCTTTACTGTCCGCTGTGCCTTGTTTTTTCCTGGGGATCCCACCCTGCTTTACGGACACTGCTATTGGATGTCCCACATGTTATTACTATTCTGGAGCAGGACGTGCTGTATGCTTAGAATAATACAACTCTGTGAAGTATTCACCTGTAGAGTTGATATTATATGCATACAGTTTAATCAACAAAAAGAACTGGACAGCACCAACCTAAATTAAATATAAATTTTTACTGGTGCCCTGCTCTGGTGTCGCCCCAAAATGAATAATACAAGTGACCAAAGGGAAGGGGGTGCCCCAAAACCCCTAAATAAGGGAGGAAAACCAGAGACTAACAATGGCACTCTATGGTACTTAAATAATGTGAAAGTTTATTATGACATCTAAATCACATACTAAGACATATTAAAGTGGACCAACACCGAGAGGTGATCGGCCCGGAAATCTATAAGATTCCCGGGCCGATCACCTCCCACCCCGCGGGACATCCGAGATCGGGATGTCCCGCGGGGTGAAACCCCCCAAAAAACCCCCAAACACCTTACCTGATCTTCGGCGGCGGCCGGCCGCCGCCGCCTCCCTCGCGCCCCTGTAGGCGTGCTCGCGCCCGCGCCGGCCGTCTGCGAATGGCCGGCGGGGGCGCGCGCGCGCCGAAAGTGACGCGAGGGAGGCGGCGGCGGCGGAAGCCGCTTGGACGTTCCTGATCCCCGCCTGGACGTTGGCTGGGATTGGACAGTCCAGTCACGTGGGAGCGGGGACAGGTAAGATTTTGGGGCTTTCTGGGGGGTATCACACAGCGGGGCACCCCCGATCGGGGTGCCCCGCCGAAGTGGACCAAAACCCAGGATAGTCAAAATCCTGGGTGTTGGTCCACTTTAAAACAATATCCTTTTGTTTAAAAAACATGTAACATTTATATCCATACTACCGACAAGGGATGGGGGGAGGAGGGGGACATACACTGTTGACTATTCAATTCTACCAGTGGGGAAATACTAGAAACCATTTATATATGTGTCTAAATATAAATACAATAAAACCTTATTATGATTTCATACATGAATGTGCAATTACAAAGAAAGTGCCAAGTGCTATTTAAAGTGCATCAAGATCAAGCATAAAGGTTATGAGAAAGTCCAAATCACAAAACAAACATATCATAAATATCTTATCAAAAAAGTGCTGAGTGTTTGTCACCACTGGAGCCCCCCTCGCATCCACAAGCCCTGCGACGTGTTTCGTGACGTCACCGTCACTTCCTCAGGCAGAGTATATCCTTACTCTGCCTGAGGAAGTGACGGTGACGTCACGAAACGCGTTGCAGGGCTTGTGGATGCGAGGAAAGTAGACGCAGGAAAGTAATTACGAATGTGTGGCTCTACTTTTAGACTAGCCAGGGCATCCATTTCGATAAAACAGGGATGTTTTCTAGACTATTTGTCTATTTGACTATGATGTTTTCTGGACTATGCCTTGATGAAGGGTCCCTCCTTTTTAGGAACTTAGAGGAGGGCGTCCATAGCTTTACCTGTTCCGGAACCCCTTGGGTGCATTATCAATCTTTTAAAGCCTTTGACTCCCTTGGTTGCTGTCCATGAATCTCAACACAGGAGCAAACAAGGGCTTTCTCCTGAGAAGAAAAAAAATGTTTCTATTGCTGTTCACAGTGTTCTTCGGGTCAATGTCCCAAACATTAGTCACTGCATAATAGTTCTGGGACGGATGATCTGGTCAACAAAAGCTGGGACAACAAGTCCCTCTAACAGCATATTCTGTCCAAATTAAATAGGTATGTCAAAACCCTAGGTCAAGGTGAGTCTAGGTTGGTGGCCGGACTGCAGCCAGATCACCCAAAGCCACAGATTTCTGCCAGTTCGTGAGATGCCTTATGCTATTGGTAGTTACTGGTGTATGAATAGTAGGGAGTCCTATAGAATGTTAATGTAATAAGGATGTGATGTAATATTAGGCCTTTAACAGCCAGGAAAAAGAATGGACAAACCCAGACTCTGGCTGTGATATTCCGGGGGTTTGGCTGATGCCTGGCTGCTGGCTTGTGCCATTTATTAATGGGCCCACAGTTTGGACAGCCATCAGTGTATGTCAGCAGAGCCCCTGGCTGTTTTATCTCCCCTTTCTACTGCTGCATCTGCTGTTAGGCTTATTTAAGTGGAAACCACAGTGCACCTAGTGCAACAGGGTTTGTTGTTTGTTTGCATTCAGTATCCTTTGTTTGTCTGTGCCTCTGGTGCTCTGAATTATAGTCTCCGTCGGAATCTAGTGGCAAGCAGGCCTCTCCCTAGCTTCCCTTGGGCTGCTTAGCCACTTTGTGATCCTAGTCCTCCTATCGGCTCCTGGAGGCTGCTGGCTCCTGTCCTGGACCCTTCGGTGAGTGCACGAGCACCTTAGGGTTTCCTCCTTTTTTTCTCTGTATTTTGTGTTTGTTAGATTGTTTGCACTGTACAGTTTGTTACCTGAATCCAAGATATTTCTGTTTCCCTTTTGCCTGTATTATAGGCCATCCTTTTCATGGTTCTTTGTTTGCCTTTATTTCATAAACTTCCTGTAGTGCATTACCTCTGTGTTGTGTCATTGCTCTGTCCAAATAATCTGCTCCCCTGGCAGAGAGTTCCATTAGGAAAACAGTAGCAATATCTACCTTAGTAGCATAGCAAATGTGGTAACCAGGGGTAAGGAGAAAAAGAACAGTAACTTCCCATTATAACATTTATTGTGGTACAGCATACCGCAGGGGTAAAATTGCCCTCAATATGGGTCGAAAGAGGATACTTTCTTGGTTCTCGTCTTTCCTTCTTCCCCTCATGTATCGCCAGAGAGATAATACAAAGTGGCTTAGATAGGGGTTACCTATATACTAGTGCAAGGTAGGTGAAAAACAGTGGGTAAGCATGCTTGCATGCCCAGGAAGGCTTATTTGGAGCAAGCCTATAACCAGTGTTGGAAAGCATTTTAAATGGTGCAAAGACTTTCTACTAGAGTGTTTTCTGTGACCCAGTTTACCTTTCTGCAGTCAGGCCTCTCACCTTAAGGAGTCTGCTGTCAGATCTGGCCACTCTATTTCAAAAGCCTTAAGCCTCTATGTTCTTGGTTTACTTAAAGAGGAACTCCAAGCTTTTTGTAACCCCATAGCCGACCACCCTTCTGTGTTAAGCTCAATGTTGGTGTTAAAGGTGCCTGCTCACCGCAATTCTCCTGATTCTGGTAGGGGAAGGACTTTGAATGGCAGCCATGGACCTGAATAGGATTTTGACTTGAGTGAATACCCAGTACAGTCACACTGCTGCACAGGTTTGGGTGACTGACCCGCCACTCTATTCAGTCTTCTCAAGATGGCTGCGCCGAGGACCCCAAAATGCGGAGGGAATGGCGCTGGAACCCCCGTCCTGTCTGAGCACAAAGGGAGGGAGGGAGGCAGCGCAGATGGGGGGGGGGGGGGGGTTACATAGAGACTGGATTTTCTCTTTGATATCACAACACCTTCTCTGTAAAGTCTTGGGAGTTATATCTGGCCCAAATTCTGTTTCCTTATCTGCCCTGTCTTAAAAGGTTACTTGGTTGCAATCACTTGGTGATCTCTCTGTTTTTGAATGTGGTTCAGATTCTCAAGTTCTACCATGATAGAATAAACAACTTCAGAAAGATGGACACAAAAGGTTCTTGGAAAAGGGTGGCAATGGGCCACTCCAGCATCAACCGGTAGATCAGAAGCAACTGTGAAGTAACAGGCTCATTCCACCAGAGCAGTTGGGTCAACTTTGACCTCCAGCCATCAAGCTAATCCAGACCAGACTGTAATGTAGCCAATTGATCCTCAATTAATGCAAAGTTCTACAAAATTGACAAACTGGTATCAGCTTATTAATGTAATTTTCCAGCAGACATGGTATGAGTGGTTTTTCACAAAAATGTAGCAAAGCTTTAGATATACATTTTCAACCTAAAAGTTATGGTCATTTGATACAGGTAGCTGTCCAAGTCTTTTAGATCTACCTACCTAACTCCACTGACCCAATTAGGGTATTACCCTCTCACTGGCCATATTGGTCTCTAATGGCTGGGGCGGCTTCACAAAATAGGCAGGGCCAGGCACGACGACATTAGGCTGACAACTAATAGACTGAGGCATTTATTACTTGGCCAGTAGTGCTGACCATAATATATTTGTGAATTTATTATCTAATATTTGGCCACTAGGTTACATTAAGCATAAATTATTTGTTTAGATCAGAATGTCTGTGCTTTTTGGAGGGGAGTTTATTTCATACCTGGCAAAGAACGTGTCATTGTTGCCTCTCCTAAGTGGCAATTACATTTATATCCTGCAGGTAAATCTAGTCTCTTTATCCCAGATGTCAAGATATGTGAATGGAAGAGGGGAATTTTAGATGAAGTGAACATGCTGATGCATGAACCTGTGACTGCTATATATTGTACTATGTTGCACTATACCTCTAAATCTATAAATAGCATTGTCTTGCTAGTATTTTCCCTGTGTTCGGTCCGGGCTGTCCCAGTTATCCATATATGAGTGGGTAGTCCGCCACAAGGTGGCACCAGTCACTGCAAGATACAAAGCTGTAACTCCCCCCGGCCTCCCATAAAAGGGATCAGTCTCCATAGAAACCCCAGATTTGTCTTGCAGTAGCTGCTGCGAAGATCGTCTGAAGAACTCTCTCTGGAATCATGGCAGTGAGCAGAGCATTTTTAAGCCTGTCTGCCGCTGCCTCCCTATTGCCTCTGTTCCTGTGACCCAGTTTTGCCTCCCAGCCTCAGCTGACGGGAACGGATGAAGGTAGGTAGAACGCCGGGGTCGGGCGTTCACAGAGCTAGGCTCTGGGCCGCAGACCCTCCATAAAGGGTAGCCGGCCATAGGCAATGGTGAGCCTATGGGGGAAGAGGAACCACCTATATTGCCCGGGGTTATGCCCTTACCTGTGCCCACATGCTTTATTGTCATGTGTTGTGCTTTTTACTTCACTTTTACTTCATTTTTACCTCAGACTTTGTTGTTGTTGACAGCTGTGTGGATACTCACCTTCCCTCGTTCCCTCACCTCTTCCTCTTCTCCTCCATCTTGAGGCTGTGGGGGGGGGGGGCGGGAGCGGAGTTTGAGGCGAGGCCTTGGCATGTGGTGCGGGGCTCCACGTCCGGGGGGGGGGTTCTCCGTGGCCCCCCCCCCCCCTTCCTGCGCTCTCGGTGCCATTTTAGGCGCTGCATGGCGCCCCTGTTAGCGCCTGCAGCGGGGGGCGTGGCCGCACGGAGACCGTCTTTGCTGCGCTGGGGCGCCATTTTCTGTGCTGCTCTTTTTGTCAATTGCAGATCCTGCCGAGGGTCCCCACGGGCTGACGGGCATCAGTTTCACCACTCACTGCCTGTGTTTTTTCTGGTGCCTGCCTTCCGGACTCCCCGCTACCTCGCCGGTCAGGTCCGTGAGTCCCTCTTTCATCTGTGTAATTTTTTTATGTGCATGTGCTGTGGGATGCTCATGAATCCTTCCACTTGTGTCTTCTCGGTGGGCCCCCCCTCCCATTGCCAGCTGAGGGTTGTGGTTCCTCCCGGTCTCCTACACCCCCCCCTCTCTGCACCCTCTCCCCTTAAAGAGGGATTACTAAAAAGAGGGACACAATTGGGGGTCACTTAGGTTTGGGCCGTTAGTGCCTTGTAACCTGTATTTTTATCACCATAATCACCATAATGGAGGCTTCTGGGCATAATGAGCTAGGGGCCCCATCTGGCCGGGTTAAGCTCTGCCCCATGTGCGGTACCAGCCCTCTGGGCGGACTCAGCAAGGTTTGTGTCACTTGCGCTGGGAGCGTATTTTTGGAACATGTTAGGGCGGGCGTCCCTGCCCCTAGCCCTCTTTTACCTGTGGCCTCGCCAACACCCCCGCTGCTGCATTTAGCCCTCAGCGAGGGGGAAACTAGCAAGGGGTCCCGATTTGACACACCGGGTGGCCAGCCTGGAGAGACAGTTATCTCGCACGGCTACTGGGAAGGCCACGAGTAATAAGCGGCACATCAAGCCGGGTTACTTGGATTTTGCTGACGATGATGATGATCTTTTCGGAGGTCGGGACTCCATGGAGGAGGGAGAGTTGAAGGACTCCTCTTCCTCAGGGGATCGGTCGGTCGGCTATGACAGCGAGCCTGGTTCCTCCTCTGATGAGGATATGTGGTTCCCTGACAACACTGAAAAGTTGCTGTCTTCTGTTTTCGAGACTTTGCATATTGTCCCTCCTACAGCGGCTAAGAGGAAGCAGGGTGATTTATTTCGGCCTGAGAGACAGAGGCTTGCCTTCTGGAGCAGGCCCACTTTTCCAATATGGTGTTTAAGGAATGGAAAGACCTAACAAATTGCCATCAGTGCCTAAGGGCCTGGACAGGCGGTATCCCTTCCCTGAGGAGCTGATCTGCCTCTGGTCCTGTCCCCCTGATGTGGATGACCCTGTGTCGGGGTTATCCAACACTACGGTTATGCCGTCACCCGATACTGCTTCCTTGCGCGACCTGCTGACAGGTGCATGGATCAGCTGGCTTGTCATGCGTTCACCCTTGTGGGTGCTGGGCTTCGCCCTGTCTGTGCCGTGGCCATTGTCTCTTTGACCATCAGGAAGAAGGTGAGACGCCTTGTTGATTTTGCCAAGCGGGCGGAGGAGTATAAAGACCTCAAAGCCTGTGTGGATTTAATTGCTTTTGTAGTCTCGGCAATGGACGATAGTGTCCTGCTTGGTGCCAGGGCTTCGGCCCTGCTTGTTGTGCTTTGTCGCTCACTAGTATCCCCTTCCTGGGGCTCAGGTTATTCGGGGAGCGGCTGGACCTTCTGGCCAAGGATGGAAGACTCCCTCAGTGACGGAAGCCTGTGCGGCCCTTTTGGGGTTCATCTGCCTATCACTCCTTTCGAGGAGGAAGAGGCTCTTCATTTTCTGGTGGCCGCAGATATTCCTGGGGACGAGGTAGGTCTCGCGGCCGACCCAATCCCTCCTGGGGAGCTAAATCCATACCCCCTGCCAAGCCCTCTTAGGTATGAGGGGACGCCCTCACCCACCTGGGTGGGGGGATGGCTTCTGCTTTTTGCTCACATCTGGAGACAGCACGTCTCGGATCGGTGGATTCAGGAGGGGGTTTCCTCCTGGTACAAAATAGCGCTGGCAGTTTGGCCGCCCTCAATATTTCTTCGGTCGCGGATTTCCCAGAACACATTGACGGCACAGGGCCTAAGAATGGCCGTTCAACACCTTCTGCTATCAGGTGTGATTTGTCCCGTGCCTCGCCAGGAACGGGGTCAAGGGTTCTACTCCAATCTGTTCACGGTGTCCAAGAAGGACGGAACGCTGAGACCTATCCTGGATCTGAAGGGTCTCAACAAGTTTGTCAGAGTCAGACATTTCCGGAAGGAGACCTTACGGTCCACGGTGAGCTCGCTTTGGCCGGGCGACTTCATGACCAAGGTGGACATCAAGGATGCTTATCTGCACATCCCGATTTTTCAGGGACGTCAGAAGTTCCTGAGGTTTGCGTTGAAGGATCAGCATTACCAGTTTGTGGCACTGCCATTTGGAATATCCTCAGCCCCCCGTGTGTTCACCAGGGTGCTGGCGGGCATCATGGCTATCCTGAGGAACCAGGGAAATCGTGTTCTTCCTTATCTGGACGATTTGCTGATTGCAGCTCAGTCCCTTCAGCAGGCCGAGAGCGACGCCCGGACGGTGTTTTCCACTCTCGAGGATTTTGGATGAGTAATCATTTACCCCAAGTCTTCTATCACTCCCTCAATGGTGAGGTCCTTTCTGGGCATGACGTTGGACACCTCTCAGGTCAAGGTATTCCTGCCCCAGCAGAAGGTGGCGGGCCTCCAGACGCAGGTGCAGGCCTTACTGTCTTGTCAGCGGCCATCGATCCGTCTGGTGGGCTAATGGTGTCATGCTTCGAGGCAGTGCCCTTCGCTCAGTTCCTCATGAGACCTCTTCAATTTAATCTGTTGACCGGTAGGGACAGGACGCTGGAGTCCCTGGAACAGGAATTTTCACTGTCCCCCCTGGCCAGACAGACCCTCTTGTGGTGGTTGGACCCCAGAAATCTGTTGGTGGGCAAGTCCTTTCTGACTCCCCGTTGGGAGATTGTCACCACGGACGCCAGTCTGACCAGCTGGGGAGGTTTTTGGCAAACGCTGAAGTTTCAGGGCCAGTGGGGCCGCAGGAGGCCCACTTGCCCATCAGTCTCCTGCAGCTGAGAGCGATCCGGTTGGTGCTTCTTCACTTGACTTCCCATCTCAGGGGGTGTGCGATCCAGATCCGCGCATCAGACGGCGATTGCCTACGTCAATCACCAGGGCGATTCAGACAGCGGTTTACATCGCCGGGGTAGAGAGCCAGGAGGCAGACTCCCTGAGCAGGGGGGCCTCTAGTCTGGGGGAATGGTCTCTCAGCAACAAGAGCTTTCACGCTCTGTCTCTGCTGGGGTCTACCGGATGTGGACCTGTTTGCGTCCAGACACAATCACAAGCTCCCAGGGCTTCTCACACAGGGCTGGCTGCGGCACCCCAATTTACGGACGCTGGCTTTGACGGCCTGGCTATTGAAACCTCAAACCTATGGAGAAGGGGTTGTCTGCTAAGGTTGTTCAGACCATGATTCAGGAGCGGAAGAAGTTTTCTTCCATGATTTACTACAGAGTTTGACATGCCTACATTGCTTGGTGTAAATCCAAGACTTTCCATTGTCGCACATTCTCTTTTTTAGGATTTTGGATTTTTTACAACACAGCTTGGCCTTGGGTCTACAGCTGGGCACCCTCAAGGGCCAGGTCTTGGCCTTGGCCGTCTTTTTCCAAAGATCCTTTGCCAATCATAGACTGCTTTGGTCTTTTTTCCAAGGAGTTACCCATGTACGTCCACCGCGTAAGCCTGTATTACCGGTGTGGGATTTGAATTTGGTGCTTTCTCCTCTCCAGGGTCCCCCCTTTGAGCTTTTGTGTGATGCTGCCTTGTGTATCCTGACTCTAAAGGTGGTCTTTTTGGTAGCCATCACCTCGGTACGCCGGGTGTCAGACCCGGCTGCACTTTGTATGAAGCCCCCTTACTTTGAGCGGCATAAGGATAAGGTGGTTTTTCGCTTTAAACCTGATTTTTTACCTAAAGTCGTGTCTCCCTTTCATCTTAATGATGAGGTTATTTTACCTTCTCTGTGTCCGGATCCGTCTAACTCTAAGGAAAGGGCCCTTTGTTCCTTGGATGTGGTCAGAGCCATTAAGTACTGCCTGATTGTGACTGAATCCTTCAGGAAGTCGGATTCTCTTTTTGTCCTCTCTGAAGGTGTTAGGAAGGGTTTGTCTCCGGCTAAGTCCACTCTTATTAGGTGGATTAGATAGGCAGTGGTGCAAGCCTACTCTGTCAAGGGTAAGGATCCCCCTTTTCGTGTTACCGCTCACTCTACTATTGGTACTTCCTGGGCTTTTCAGCACCAGGCCTCTGTTGAACAAGTTTGTAAGGCCGCTACCTGGTCTTTGGTTCATACCTTTACTAAGTTTTACAATGTTGATGTTTTGCATCAGCTGATGCTGCTTTTGGCCGAAAGGTGCTTCAGGCAGTAGTGAAATGAACTACATGCTTTTCCGCTCTGGGGATCCCGCCCTATTTTGGACACTGCTTTTGGATGTCCCACTCATATATGGATAACTGGGACAGCCCGGACCGAACACAGAGAAAAATACAATTCTGTGAGTACTCACCTGTAGAATTGATTTTGCCGGTGTTCGGTCCAGGTTGTCCCACCCCGCCCTTGGTTCATTTCCTATTTTGCCTTTTATGGTGATTATTGTTGTTTGTATTGGACCTTTGTCCTTATCTTTTTTGGAGAGAGTTCATGCTGTAGCATGTTAACATGTTTTTTTCTTGGCCTCCCGGCCTGTCTCATTTACTGCTTTTTAACTTTCTGGGGTCTCTATAGAGACTGATCCCTTTTATGGGAGGCCGGGAGGAGTTACAGCTTTGTATCTTGCAGTGACTGGCGCCACCTTGTGGCGGACTACCCACTCATATATGGATAACTGGGACAGCCCGGACCGAACACCGGAAAAATCAATTCTACAGGTGAGCACTCACAGAATTGTATTTTTTTTTTGCATTTACATTAAAGGATCTTGGGGGATTATAAATGCATGAAGCAAGGTACAAGTAGTCTTAGTGTACACTTGATTTAGTTTAATTTGCATTTTGACGTTCTAAAATTTGGAATTTATATATTGAAATAGACTTAAAACTGGAGATTCACCTGTCTGCAGCATAAACCCCACCACAGCTGCACCCTTCTTCGAACCTAAAGTCACATACCACAATAAGAGCATTAATGTGGCTCTTTTTAAATTTGAATTTGAGCCACAAAAAAATAGAATTATGCTAATGATATATATTTTTTTTAATTACGTTATTCACATTGTTTTTGTTGTCTCTGCTATCTAAGCATTTACCAATATGTGAATTGCTCTGTGCAGAGGTTGAATTGGAAAGGACTAGAACAATTGATTAGGAATTGAACAGAACAATCTGCTGCTTCAGTGAAATATTTGACTTAGTGTAAGGTGTCCCTAGACTGGCAACACACACTTCAAATGTATCAGAAAAACATTAACTTCTGTCAGAATTTAGCAAGAGCTTCTACATAGATAATGATCCAGTCATTTGTATGTGGGAACTTATCGGATGGCACCGTTTCACAGCGTGAAAAACTTCTCAGGGTTTGCTACTCCTCTTTCCTGTTCTTTGTCATGTTTTTTATCCTTCGTAATTGCTATTTTTTTTATTTTGCCACAGAAAATGCAAAGTTGTAAATTCTACAAGGTGAAACGCATTATAGATCTTTTACGGTTGGTTTAAGTGTGTTCTATTACTCGGCAGGACAGGAGCATGCTTGGTGTCAGATTGACATGTAATATAAATGTATCTACTTCTGGTATGCTTTACTCAACTCATGGGCTTGTTTTTCTTTATTAGATTGTTCTGCCACTTTCCCCTACTTACATGAAAAGAGAGTGCCACTTTCAGTATATCAGTGGCAAAATCAAATGTCCACAAATACTGCTCTCAGCTTTCTGTGACCAGGCTTTCTGAGGAGGACACGTAGATTGGTCTTAAAGTAGGCTGCTCTTCCCCCTCCTCTCCACCCAGCACCGAGATGGATGTCTTGTAAAAACTCCTCGCCCCCTCCAAAAAGAAGTTAGTAGTGCTTGGTTTTTGCCATTTCCATCATCTTTACATTCAGTGGGCATTAATGAATGGAATGGAAGATTATCACCACGGATTCCAGTCTAACAGGTTGGGGGTGTCACAGGGTCACAAACGATCCAGGGACAGTGGGGACCGGGGGGGAAACAGTCTTCCCATAAATATTCTGGAACTGACAGCCATTCTATTGTCTCTCAAACACTGGACGCGTGATCTGAGGGGTCCTCCCGTCAGGATTTAAACAGACAATCAGACGACGGTGGCATATATCAACCATCAGGGGTGCACCAGAAGCAGTAGAGCCAGATATTACTTGTGTTCCATGCATCTGGGCAATCCACATATCAGGAGTGGACAACTTGCTGGCCGATCTTCTAAGCAGAGTGGTCCAGTATCACTGGGAATGTTCCCTCAGAGGGTATTACAGTTCTTTTGCAGGCACTGGTGGTTCTCAGACGTAGATCTCTTTACGTCCCGGCACAATCAGGTTTGTATTCCGGTCCAGGGACCCTGTAGCAATTGCAACAGATGCACTGACTCTTCAGTGTTCAGCATTCAAGCTTCTCTATGCGTTCCCTCTAATTCCACTCCTAGGTCGAGTACTAAAATAAGATAGCCCGTGAGGGAATCCCAACTATTCTGGTGGCTCCTCGGTGGTCAAGGAGAAGCTGGTTCTCAGACATGGCAAAGATGTCAGAAAGCGACCCTTGGAGGTTGCCCAATGATCCAGATCTTCTACAGCACCCCAATCTGGCTTTGATGGCCTTGATATTGAAACCTTCATCCTGGCAGAATAGGGTTTCTCTGCCAGAGATATCCAGGCCATGATTCAGGCCAGGAAGCAAACTTCATCAAAGATTTACTACAAAATCTGGTGAGTATTTATCACTTGGTGTGAAACTAGAGGTTTCACCTGTAGAACTTTTTCTGTTTCCAGAATATTGGGATTTTGGAAGAAAGGTCTTGATGAAGGTCTTCAACTGAGCACTTTAAAAGGACTGATATCTGTTTTATCCTTTTTTTTCAGAAACCTGTTGCTGAGAATAAATTTATTTGGACTTTTTTTTATACAGGGGGTCGGTCATGTGCACAAGCCTCTTCTGCCTGTCTGGGACCTGAACTTAGTTTTATCAGCCCTTAAGGTCCTCTCTTTAAACCCCTGGCAGACATGTAACTAAGCTTAATGACATCTTTTTAGTGGCAATTATTTTGGTAAGGTTGGTTTCTGAATTAGCAGCCTTATCGTTAAAGCCTCCTTATTTAGTGTTACGTAAGGACAAAGCTTTTTATCTTCCATTTTACTTCAGGCCATCAGAAAAATTCAGAGATGAATGGGGTTGACCTCTCCCGAAGGGCATAGACTGCAAGAACAAAGGCGTGTCTCACCTCCCGGGCTTATATCCTCCTGGCTGACTTCCTCCACTCCAGTTTCTTTCTTGTAGTTGGAACTGGACTGCAAGGGTGTATTTGAACTCCTCTCCCATTTACTTTTTGTTTTTAAAGGAATTATGCCTTGGAAATGGGGGTATTGGAAACCTGACTGTTCCTGGGCCCTTATATTCCTCTGATCTGAATAGACCCACTTTGCCTCCGCTAAGCTGCATTTGGATCAGGATGGTAAGGTAAGCGCCAGGGACTTGGGGTGCTGTGTGGTGTCACCTTTTTGTTTTTTAAAAAAGAGTGACACTACTGTTCTGAGAATTCCGCCTCAGGAAAAAGCAGCCACAGGAAATACTCTACTTATTTCGGGTTCTCCCAATTCCAATCCCGGCTTCTTTTATTAGGGGTCTCCAGGCATCTTTGAACTCCTTTATTTGGGGGAAGCAGAAACCGTGGGTTAATCGTGGGACACTATACAAATCTAAGCATCAGGGGGGCCTTGGGGTTCCCAATTTAATACATTATTACTCTGCCTGTCAGATTGCCCAATTATCTGCCCTCCACGCTGGTATAGAGAGGCCACTGTGGGTGGATATCGAACAGACCAGCTGCTCTCCGATAGGGATAGTGAACTTGTTATGGCTATCACCGTCGACTTATAAGGATATTGACAACCCTGTTTTGAAGCACTCCCTCAAAATATGGCAGACAAATAGGTTCAAAGCTAACCTCTCCTCCCCTCAGACCCCCCTGCTCTCTATATTTGGTAATCCTGAATTTCTCCCTGCCCTCTAGGAGCCATCGGCTTTCTCCTGGTGGAAGGCACACAATTTAACGAAATTTAAAGATTTTTTATCGCCTAGGGGTATGATAACCTTTTCCGACCTTCATTCTCTTAGGGATATATCGAGTAAAGAGTTTCTACGCTTTCTGCAAATTACTCACTATATAAGGGCTAAATCAGAGTTGGGGTCAGTACTGAAACCTCCCTCGCTCTTTGAGTCTATCTGTGAGACGCAGCACCTCGGTACAGGGACGGTATCAACGCTGTATCAGTTATTGGGCGAAGGACCTTGGTATAAATCTTTCGGGTGAGGACTGGAAGGCAATATGGAGGAACTCATTTACTAAATTCCTCCACACAGGCGCCCAGGAGACTAATACCAAAGTTCTACTTCGTTGGTACTTGGTCCCAGAGCGAGTTCACAAGTTTTGCCCTACGTACTCTGCAGAATGCTTTAGAAACTGCCGTGAGCAAGGAACCTATATTCATGTTTGGTGGGAGTGTAGGATGGTGAAACAGTTTTGGGCTAAAGTGTTTTATCTTATATTTAAGGCGACAGGCCTGCGTTTGACCCCCACACCCCAATTAGCTCTTCTATATCTAAGGCCTCCCGACTGCCCCACAACACAGTTTGAGCTAGTGAGGCATATCCTAACAGCTGCTAAAATGACTATCGCTCGGTCATGGAAGAGTAGGTCCATTTCCAGTGGAAGTCTCATACCTCGTATTAACGAGGTAATGCTATTTGAAAAGATGGCTGCCTCAATGAAGGGGGATCTTACTCCCTTCCTAGCTACTTGGGAAGGCTGGATCACCCATTTCCAGCCCAAACACTTTGATCGCCACCTATTTGTACCTTAGCTCCCACCTTCCGTAACCTAGTGTTACCTTTTCGACTGGTAGAATGGACACCCACCCCGTTCCTTCTTTCCCTCTTTTTCACCCCCGACTATGTTCTTTATTCTCTCATTATGTTATGTACTTAAATTCTCAGCCGTTGTTGGTTTCCAAAATGCGTTGAATGATCTGTATATCATTTCACTTGGCCTCTAATGTATGTGTTAATGATTTCACCTAGACGCGTTTTTTACAATTTGAAATGTAAGCTGTTTTTGGTTGTAACAATTGCTTATCTTCAATAAAAATATTGTGGAAAAAAAAAAAAAAAAAAGCAGCCACAGGTTTTTGTCTGGTGAGCCTGATTGGGGGTGACCAAGGAATTAATTTCCCTCTTTTATTGCTCTTTCCCATGTGTTAATTATGTGTTTTACTGGTTGTAAAATTCAACATTTGTGTGACTTTAAGGGGGCGGAGCTAAGGCAGTAGCGAGGAAGGATCGTTTTCTTGGCCTCAGCCGTGGAAAGAATTTCGGCTTAGCGAAGTAGCTAGCACCGCCGAAGCGGCCGGTTCTCTTCAGGGAAACGGCGCGCTGTTCTCGGCCGCCGCCATGGAAAGATTTTCGGCTTGGCGAAATAGCTAGCACCGCTGAAGCGGCCAGTTCTCTTCAGGGACACAGCGCTGGTTTTCAGTCCCGACACTATGGAAAGATTTTCGGCTTAGCGAAGTGGCGAGTACCACAGACACTTCTGGTTCTTCTTAGGGGCTCTGCGCTCTTTCTTGGGCCGATGTCGTGGAAAGATTTTGGGTATAGCGAAATGCAGAGTACTGCCGAGGCCGCCGGTTCTCCTCCACTGCCCGGGCGGACACTCGGCGCTTCCCTGTCCAGATGCTGGGGTTGCTTGCCGTCAGGGAGCTGCTCCGAGCCACCGCATGGCCACCCTCATGCGGACCTAAACCATTAGGTTAATTTGATTGTATTTTTATATGATTATTGTGTTTATTTATATTATTAATATAGTTTTAATAGTTTAATAATTAATATTGTTTTAATTTATATTTTTATATTTTGTGGGAAAGGGCAGGTAATATATGGTGGTTATACCCCCCCAGAAGACTCAAATTAGTCACTTGTGACTATCGGTGACTGTTCACATAATCTAATATTAATCACCATGACGGAGGCATCTGGGGTAATCGGATCTGGTCGTTTAGCAGATAGATTCACCCCAGGTTCAGTATGCAAACAGGCACTGGACAAGGATAGCACGGTGTGCAGGGTTATGCTACAGTAGTAGTGGATATGGAAGACAGTTGTCTCCTCCCTGCAAGGACCCTTGTCGCCGGTGCCCTCTGAGCCTTAAATCCCTTGGCAGCCTTCAAGCGGACCTAAAGCTTTAGTGAGTCATACCGGCTACTAAGATGGTTTTTGAGGAAAAAAAAAATTACTGTTAGCTTTTTTTAGGAGGATATTGTGGCTGCCATAGTCTCTCTGAGTCTTTAAACTCGGCAGCCCTCAAGTGGTCCTAAACCTTTAGAGAGTCATTAAGAAGTATCGGCAACTAACAAGGTTTTAAAGAAAAAAAATTTCTCTGAGTTGAAGAGGATAGTGTGGCATAGTCTCCGGAGCATACGCATTATTGCTTGCGCAGTCTTGCAGAGCATACACATTATTCTGATCTGATCAATGGGGAATGGCAGTAGTCAGGTAGTCTTCCGACCATTCCTAAAGTACTAGATACTATAGGGTCGATTCTAAATGCAAAAGTTAATTAATTTCGGATTTTTTGCGATCAGTCCTAATTTTCCTGTTAATGACATGGGCTTGCGATCAATTCAGAGAGCTGATTGCCAAGTGTTTCTAGGCACATTTAAGGGTTGATTCCCGAACTCTTATCCGGCAGCTTTTTGGCCTCGGGAGTAGCATGGATAGGAGTGAGTTCGAGGAACATCAAGCTCTAATGCTTTTTGGCATCGATTTGATCCGGATGTCTGAGGGCAGATTGCCTCTGCGTCGTCGCATGCACATCGATGGCATGAATGACATTGAGCTGTTCGAGCTGACCAGGCTTAATCGCGCTTCCCTCCATAAATTATATAGTGAGCTGCGGCCATACAGGCGACGTTGGGGCCAACTGAAGAAGATGATTAGTGCCCTTGGTCCTGGCTCCATATTGTAAATAGTTTTTAAAAGTTTTAATACATTTTTTAATTTTTTAATACAAAACAAATTTTAAAAACAAATATATATTGTTAAAAAAAATAAAAATGTTAACATTCTAATAAGACTCAATTCTATTTCTAACATACATTACATTTTGCTAAACACGAAAAGGCATGTTTTAATAAATCAATACAGATGTACTTTAAGTGGTTTTGGTAATATTTATGAACCACACAAATAAGAAGAATGGAACCGGCAAGGGGTTTGGGTAAGTTTTAGGGTCAGGGAAATTAAGAAAAATCCAACCGCCAAGGGGTTTGGGTAAGTTTTAGGGTCAGGGAAATGAAGAAAAATCCAACCGCCAAGGGGTTTGGGTAAGTTTTAGGGTTAATAAAGGTACGTGTAAGAATGTCGCAAAGTAGTTTGGTTGAGCTAGGTAGTGTACGATATGGGCCACATTAGTTGAGTGTAGCTTGTATTGCGCATGCACAAGATCTTCCACATTTACGAGCGCACGAGTGTTAGAGGTTAAAAAGCAGGAAAAAACATCGGGAAACGCAAGAAATACGAAGAGGTGGACGATGGAAGAAGGGAAAAATAACATGCTGCCGTCTCAACAACAGATCACTCAACCGAAAATTTACGTTTGGAAATGACTGGCCCAAGGTCGGGAGATAACATACGAACGGACGGGAATTTTACAATAGGAAAATCATTAGGTTATAGAATCACTCGCAAGTTCATACGAGTGCTCGATCGTTCGGAAATAATACCATGATCGGCAACAAAATCAAAGCTTTGACATGTTTCTTTGAATCGACCCTTATGTATCCCTTTCCTCCAGATCAGATTGAATTATGGTCTCACCCTCCTGTGGTGGACGCTCTGGTTCCAGGTCTTTTTAAGATTTTGGTTTTGCCATCCTCGGATAGTCCAAAGGATCCAGCAGATAAGCACGTGGATCAGGTGGCATGTCATGCTTATTCTATTATGGGGTCGACCTTGCGGCCGGCCGGTGCAACATCCATAGCATTTTTGGGGAGCAGGGGGTTGTTAAAACAACTGGACTTGAAGACTCGTGGGGCTCATTCATGGAAGTCATGCTCCCAGGTGATCAAGACCAGTTTGGCTACAACAGGTATATGATACTGGCTATGGAGGATTGAGCAGGTTAAGTGCCAAAGGCCTAGCTCTGGTCGTAGCCTTAAGGCATGCTTTATGGCTTAAGCAATGGCCAGCTGACATAGCCTCTAGAAAGAATCTGACAGGACTCCCCTTTAAGGTGGTAAAAGCATGCTACTAGTGGTAAATCATCTAATCTGCCACAGAAGCCGAAGTCTAATACTGCTTTCCGCAGGGCCTCTAATCCTGTGTGATTTCGTCTAGAGGTTCAGCCTCTTTGGGATATCGAAGAGATTTTTTGTAAAAAGACAAAGTCCCAAATTAAGGAAACAGGTGTCTGGCAGAATAAAGCCAGACCCCCTTCAAAGGCTGCTCAGGCATGGAGGGATGCTCCCAGCCTTGCAGGTGGGGGGGGGGGGGGGGGCAGCTTCTGCATTTTGCACATATTTGGGGCTTCATGTAACAGATATTTGGATACAGGAAGTTGTATCCTCAGGTTTCAAGATCAAATTAGGAGCCAGACCTCCTCCTGAGATTCTCTTATCAGGGGTATCCCTAATTCTGCAGAAAGCAGAAGCATTGAGATCTGGAGTTGTTGATCCACAGTGAAGTTACTCCAGCCGGGGGGGTTTCTTTAGAACCACAGTGTATATATAAGAATGCATACCTACATTGCAGTAGGTGACCCACATCTTCAGTTTGTGGCGCTACCCTTCGGTCTATAATCAGCACGAAGGGTGTTTACCAAGGTGTTGGCAGGTCTCATGTTTTCTCTAAGAAGTCAGAGTATACATATAATCCCTTACTTAGACTATCTGTTGATATGGGCCCCATCATGTCAGGGGGCCCAGAAGGATACAAAGACTGTCTTATCGACACTGGATAACTGACTATCCAGTTGCATTCTTCTTAAGTCAAATATCATATCATACCTTCAAGAGTTATTCTGGGAATGTCATTAGACACGTCTCAAGCAAAAGTGTTCTTCCAGAACAGAAGAGGCTTACTTCAGGCCAGGGTACAGGGTCTCTTGTCTTGCCCTCACCCGACGATTCATCAAGAAATGTGTCTGTTGGGTCTGATGGTAACTTGCTTTGAGGCAGTACCTTTTGCACTGTTCACACAAGACCCCTGCAGATGGAATTGCTCACTATCTGGGATCGAGGCACACACTCTGGATCACTCTTTTTTGCATGACACAGTCAACAAGTCAGTCTCTAGCCTGGTGGTTTGAGTCCTCAGCCTCTTCAGATTGGCAAATCTTTTCTTCTAGTACAGTGGAAGATCATCACCACGGATGCCAGTCTATCTGGTTGGGGGAGTGTCATGGAGTCACAAACGATCCAGGGACAGTGGAGTCCGAAGGATAGCAGACTCCCCATAAATATCTTGGAATTGAGAGTGATTGTGTCTCAGACATTGGACATCCCATCTGAGGGGGCATCCCATCTGGATGTAAACAATCGGACGACGGTGGTATATATCAATCACCATGGGGGCACCAGAAGCAGTATAGCCCTCATGGAAATGAGCTGGATTTTGCTTTGGGCCGAGAAACAGGTTCCACGTATGTTGTCTGTACACATACCTGGAGTGGACAATTTGCAGGCCGATCATCTCAGCAGAACGGTCCTGCATCAGAGGGAATGGTTTTTCAATCCCTATACATGAGCTGGGGGATCCCAGACGTAGATCTCTTTGCATCATGACACAGTTGGACGGTCCGAAGTTTGTGTCCCAATCCAGGGATTCTCTAACAATAGCAACAGATGCCCTGACTCTTCAGTGGTCAGCATTCGAACATCTTTATGCATTCCCTCCGATTCCACTTCTGGGTCGAGTACTAAAAAAGGTTTGCTCACAAGGGAGTCCCAACCATTCTGGTGGCCCCTTGGTGGCCAAGGAGAAGCTGGTTCTCAGACATAGAAAGGATGTCAGAGGGCAACCCTTGGAGGTTACCTGAAGATCCAGATCTTCTCACACAGAGACCTCTAAGGCATCCCAAAGGGGGTTTTCTGCCAGAGTCATCTAGACTATGATTCTGACAGAAAGGGGGTTTTCTGCCAGAGTCATCTAGACTATGATTCATGCCAGGAAGAAGTCTTTATCAATGATCTACTATAGAGTCTGGCAAGCATTTATCGCTTGGTGCAAATCCAAAGGGTTCGCTGGTAGAATTTTTTCTGTTCCCAGAATATTGCATTTTTTGCAGAAGGGTCTTGATGAAGGTACTTTAAAGGGACAGATATCTGCTTTATCTATCTTTTTCAGAAACCCATTGCTGAGAATAAATGTATCAAAACTTTTGTATAGGGATTCCCTCATGTGCGGCCTACTTGTAAGCCACTTCTTCCAGTTTGGTACCTGAATTTACTTTTATCAGCTCTTCACAGTCCTTCTTTTGAACTACTGGCAGATATGTCATTAAGTTTATTCACTCTTAAGGTTATCTTTTAAGTGGCAATAACCTCAGTAAGGAGGGTTTCTGAATTAGCAGCTTTATCAGTTAAGTCTCCTTATTTAGTGTTACTTAAGGACAAGGCCATTCTGCTTTAAACAGGATGTTCTTCCTAAAGTGGTTTTCATCTTAATGATGAGGTGAATTTGCCTTCCTTATGTCCTACTCCAGTGTCCGATAAAGAAAGGATTCTTCATTGCTGGATTTAGTGAAAGCGCTAAGATACAATTTCACTGCTACACAATCTTTCCGTAGGTCGGACTCCTTATTTGTCATACCTGAGGGTCCATGGAAAGGTCTTCCACCATCTAAGTCTACCATCAGCCCATGGATTAGACACGCAGTAGTAAGAGCCTATATTCTAAGTATGCAGCACGTCCTGCTCCAGATAATGATTCATAACATCTGGGATATACCTCCACAAGAGGGCACTTTACTGCAGAGATGGCAAAAAAAGGCCCCTCCAGGTCCATATATCCCCGGGACCTCCCACTAATTCCCCAGTTTCTTCTCTGCAGTGGGCTGCGAAGGACAAGATGATGACTTCTCTTCTCGCAGGTGAGCCGAGCTTCACAGCCCCTGGCCCTGTAGTACTATTCCCACCTGTTCCACCTTTTATTCTGCCTCCCAGCCTTGGCTGCGTGGTCGGGTGATGGTAGGCTGCACCTATTAGAGGTGCTTTATTAGGAGCTTGCTCCACCGCAAATCCCCCACCAAAGGGTAGGCGGTCCAGGTTTTTGGTGATCCTGAATTGGGATGCCCCATCCGCTTAGCCCTCCATGATATTTTTATCCAATTTTTTCTTCTGTATTACTAATGGGGTGTAATGTCTTATGTCTTACAGGCGGGAAAACTGTTTTAGAGGTTTCTCCCGGTCCTGTGCCCTCTATTTGTTCCCTGTAACTGTATTAGAGGCCTGAATAATTTAATCCTCCCACTATACTAGCGAACATTTGGGGCATCCCGGGTAGCTGTACAGCGTAATTCCTATTGGCCAGTTGTGCCACCAAAAATCACCATATGGAGGCTTCGCAGGATTTTGTGCTCGGGGTCCCATCGGGACAAGCCCGCCTGTGTGTGGTGTGTGGGGCATCCCCTGTGAGCGATGATGTGCGGGTCTGTGTACCCTCCACCCAGCAGGCGCTTGCACGGCACTCTGGGCTGCCTGTGTCTGGGTCTGCGCCCACCATGTCTTCTCCCACACCCCCTCGATTGATTATGACTCCCAGTGAGATCAATACTAGTGGGGAGTCTCAGCCTGATGTGTCTTCCAGGCTGGCCAACATTGAGAGATTGATTGTTAGCTCTGCGGCCCGTAAGGCCCCAGCTAAAATACGGCACGTGGCACCTGCTGCGTCAGCCTTTCCTTTGGAGACTGAAGATTTCCTTGATTTATCTGACTATACCCCACTTGAGGAAGGGGAATTATTCTCAGATTCAGAATTTTCTGATGATCAGCATTACTTTGGCGCTGATGCCGGCTCAGAGCATTGGGATGCTGATGGCACCCATAGACTTTTGACTCAAATCTTTGAAGTGCTTTTCATTTCCCTTCCTGCTGTGGCACCCAAGCAACAGGGGGAATTGTTTGGTACTGCAAAGCCACGTTTGGAATTTCCAGAACAGGCACATTTCAATAATCTGGTTCTCAAAGAATGGGAGCGGCCCAGCCGGCTTCCTGGTATCCCTAAGGGATGGGATAAAAGGTACCCTTTTCCCTCGGATGTGATTAAATGTTGGTCAACTCCCCCAGCAGTGGATGCCCCTGTGTTGGGGTTGTCTAACACTTCGGTGGTGCATTCCTCTGATTCCACTACCTTGAAGGATAGTGAGGACCGGCGTATTGACCAGCTGGCGTCCCATGCCTTTGCCTGTGCTGGATCGGCCCTGCGCCCGGTCTGTGCTTCTGCTATTACTGCAGTGGCCATTCAGACTCTGGTCATGGGCATTTTGGAAGGCTCTCCTGATGATTCTTCTAGTGCCGAATTTAGAGCCTTATCACAATGTGAGATGTTTATCACTTATATTCTTTCTGCCTTAGATGACACCATTAGGATGTGTAGCAGGACCTCGGCTCTGGTTGTTTCTATTCGCCACTCAGTCTGGCTGTGCCAGTGGGCGGTGGACAATGCTGCTAAGAAGGTCTTTCACAGGGATACCCTTTAAGGGGCTGCGCCTTTTTGGTGACCGTTTGGACCTTTTTGCTAAAGGAGGTAAGTTGCTCCAACACAAAAGACAGCCGCGGCCTTTTCTGGGTTCAGGGTCCTTTACTCCCTCCTTTCATGGATCCAGGTCAGGGAGGGGGGTACCCTTTGCGGGGCACAGAGGAGACTTCTGGGGCAAGGGCAGAGGCTGTGCCTGTCCCGGATCCTCCTGGGGCTCCAAGTCCAAATCTGTCACCAAGCCCGCTCAGCCATGAAGGGTCGCCCTCACCCTTACGGGTGGGGGGACGGCTGCAGGCTCTTCGCTCATGTCTGGGGGCTACAGGTCTCAGACAGGTGGATTCTGGAGGTTGTGTCCTCCGGCTACAAGCTAGAGTTCGCTGCATGGCCCCCTTCAAGATTCTTCAGGTCTCAGATTCCTCTAGACCCCCTGGCAGCTCAGGGTCTGTTTCTGGCTGTACAAAACCTATTGGATGTGGGAGTCATCTCTCCGGTCCCTCCGGGGGAGAGAGGTCAGGGTTATTATTTCAATTCATTCACAGTACATCAGGCCCATCCTGGACTTAAAGCTTCTCAACAAGTTCATCAGGACCAGACTCTTTCGCATGGAGACCATGCGCTCCGCGATCTGCTCTTTGCGCCCAGGGGACTTCATGACCTCCATAGACATCAAGGATGCTTACCTTCATGTGCCGGTCATCCCAGGGCATCAGCGGTTCCTCAGGTTCGCCCTGGAGGACCAGCACTACCAATTTGTGGCACTTCCCTTCGGTCTCACCTCAGCCCCCAGAGCGTTCACCAAGGTGCTGGTGGGGGTGATGGCCCTCCTCAGAGCCGGGGGCATTCGCATTCTCCCTTATCTGAACGACCTTCTCATTACATCTCATTCTCTCCAGCAGGCAGACTTGGATACCCAGACGGTGGTAACTGCCTTGGAAACGTTCGGATGGGTGATCAATTATCCCAAGTCCTCCCTTTCCCCGTCCCGGGTGACACCCTTCCTGAGCATGAATCTGGATACCATTCAGGCCAGGATTTTTCTTCCTCAGCAGAAGGTGGAATCTCTTCAAGCTCTGGTTCATTTCATGCAGTCCAGCCCTCGTCCTTCCATCAGGCAAGAGATGCAATTGGTGGAACAGATGGTGGACTGCTTCGAGGCAGTCCCTTACGCTCAATTTCACATGAGACCTCTTCAGCTCCATCTCCTTTCAGTCTGGGACAAGAGTCCCCTGTCTCTGGAGCAGGCCTTTGTTCTCTCTCCTCTGGTCCGGCGGTCCCTCCTGTGGTGGCTGGACTCGAGGATTTTTTTGGGGGGCAGATCATTTCTGACACCATGTTGGGAGACGGTCACTATGGATGCCAGTCTATCAGGTTGGGGGGGGGGGGTCTACTGGAGAGCCCTCCAATTCCAGGGGCTGTGGGGCCCTCAGGAGGCTCACGCTCCTATCAACGTCCTGGAGCTAAGGGCGGTTCGGTTGGTGACGGCGGTCGCCTATATCAATCATCAGGAAGGGACTCGGAGCAAGAGTGCCCTCAAGGAGGTGTCGTTGATTCTGTCCTGGGCCGAGGACAATGTCCTGTGCATCTCAGCAGTTTATATTCCGGGAGCGGAGAATCTGGAGGCGGATTCCCTGAGCAGGGGGAGCCTATCGCTGGGGGGAATGGTCCCTCAACAGTGAGGTCTTCCTATCCCTTTGTTACCATTGGGGGATGCCGGACGTTGATCTGTTTGCTTCTCGCCACAATCACAAGCTGCCAGCATTTGTCTCCCTGTCCCTGGATCCTCTGGCTCTGGCGGTGGATGCACTGTCTCTGCCCTGGCAGGGACTCGGTCTCCTTTACCTCTTCCCTCCGTTTCCTCTTCTGAGCAAGGTTCTGCGCAAGTTGGTACAGGAGAGGGTGCCAGCCATTCTGGTGGCCCCCAGGTGGCCAAGACAGGTGTGGTTCGCAGACGTTGTGCAGCTGGCAGTGGATCAGTACACTCTACCCTTGGTTCCGGACCTTCTCACTCAAGGACGGCTCTGTTATCCCAATTTACAAACGCTGGCTTTGACGGCCTGGCTGCTGAAACCTCCATCCTAAAGGAGAAAGGACTGTCTGATTTGGTTGTTCATACTCTTGTCAGGACTAGGAAGCAATCCTCCTCTACTATCTACTATAGGACCTGGTGGACCTACATTGACTGGTGTGAGTCTAGGGTCTTTCCCTGTCGTGTGTTCTCCATTCCTAGGATCCTGGAGTTCCTTCAACTTGGTTTGGATTTGGGTCTTCAGCTCAGCACTTTGAAGGGTCACGTGTCCGCCTTGGCCGTTTTCTTCCAGAGGTCCTTCGCTCTACATCCTCTGGTCAAGACTTTCTTCCAGGGGGTCGCTCATGTGCGCCCTCCTCACAAACCCATGTTACCGGTCTGGGATTTTAATTTGGTATTGCCTGCCCTTCAGGGTCCTCCATTTGAACCTGTGCATGAGGCTGCCTTATCTATCCTTACCCTGAAGGTTGCCTTTTTGGTGGCTATAACTTCTGTCCGGCGTGTGTCTGAGTTGGTGGCTCTGTCTATTCAGGCCCCCTACTTTGAGAGACACCAGGACAAGGTGGTTTTCGGATTTAAACCAGACTTCTTGCCTAAGGTTGTTTCCGCCTTCCATCTCAATCAGGACATTGTGCTTCCTTCTTTGTGCCCTAATCCTGGTAATTCCAAGGAAAGGGCATTGCATTCTCTGGATGTTGTCAGGAATTTTAAATACTGCCTGGTGGCTACTGTGCCTTTCAGAAAGACGGACGCCTTGTTTGTGGTTTTCTCGGGTCCCAAGAAGGGGTTGGCTCCTGCTAAGTATTATCTATTAGCAAACTGATTCGTCAGGCTATTGTTAGGGCATATTCTACCAGGGGGAAGGATCCTCTTTTCTGTGTTACTGCTCATTCTACCCGTGCTGTTGGGGCTTCCTGGGCCTTCCAGCACCTGGCTTCTGTTGAACAAGTTTGTAAGGCTGCTACGTGGTCTTCTGTTCATACCTTTTCCAAGTTTTACAAGGTTGATGTTCGGGCCTCAGCGGATGCTGTTTTTGGCCGCAAGGTTCTGCAGGCGGCAGTGGTTTGAACTGCACGTTGTTGTCTTTTTGGGATCCCCACCCATTTATGGACACTGCTATTGGATGTCCCAGATGTTTTGAATCATTATCTGGAGCATGACGTGCTGCATACTTAGAATAATACAATTCTGTGATTACTCACCTTGTAGAATTGGTATTATAAGTATGCAGCACGTCCTGCTCCATCCCACCCTGATTGCTTTATTCTTGGATCCTCTATGTGGTGATTGTTTTCATTATTAACGTTGTTAAATTTGTTATTGGCTTCTCCTGGTTCCCTTACTGCTTTTCTATTCTGGGGAATTAGTGGGAGGTCCCGGGTATGTATGAACCGGGAGGGGCCTCTTTTTGCCATCTCTGCAGTAAAGCGCCCTCTTGTGGAGGTATATCCCAGATGTTATGAATCATTATCTGGAGCAGGACGTGCTGCATACTTATGATACCAATTCTACAAGGTGAGTAATCACATAATTGTATTATCCCTAAGGGGAAGGATTCTCCCTTTAGGACTACTGCTTATTCGACAAGAGCTATTGGAGCATCTTGTGCTTTTTAGCATCAAGCTTTAGTAGAACAAGTATGCAAAGCCGCTACTTGGTATTCAGTTCATACATTTACAAATTCTATAAGGTAGAGCCTTTTGTAGGAAGGAAGGAAATACAGTAGTAATTAGATGGTTTAGGAATGTCTTATTCCTGAAAAGAATAAGGGTTTTTGGAATGTCTTATTCCTGAAAGGAATAAGGGTTTTTGGAATGTCCTAATTCTGAAAGGAATAAGGTTTTTTGAGGATCCCACCCGAATTAAGGGTACTGCTTTTGGAGGTCTCATTTGACTCTGGAAGAGAAAAGATAATTCTGTGAGTACTCACCTGTAGAATTAATTTCTCTTCCATTATTACTTAAGGACATCAGACCCTCCCTGTCTGCTAGGTTACTATGTCCATGTCTTAGATGCCTAGTTTTAGTGGAGTGGTAAATATGTAAATATTTGCTGTAAATCATGATCAGCATAAAAAAAAGGAGAGAGGAGTCTTGTATTTTGTCTCCAGCCTTTTGTTTCCAACAGGAGATATAGGTATGCCTCCTGGGTGGCTGGTTCTACTGCTTTTTAATTAAACTGGAGTGGAGGAAGTCAGCCAGGAGGATATAGGCCCGGGAGGTGGAGACACACCTTTGTTTTTGCAGTCCACGCCCTTTGGGAGAGGTTAACCCCATTCATCTCTGAATTCTTCTGATGTCCTGAAGTAATAATAGAAGAGAAATTAATTCTACAGGTGAGTACTCACAGAATTATCTTTTTCCATTTTAAGGATTTTTTATCCTAAGGTGGTTTCCCCTTTTCATCTTAATGAAGAGGTGGTTTTGCCTACCTTATGTCCTGATCCGTTTACCCATAAGGAGAGGATCATTCATTCTCTGGATGCAGTGAGCGCATTAAAATATTATATCACTGCTACACAAGCTTTCGACAGGTCCTTATTTATTATAACAGAGGGGCCACGGAAAGGTCTACCACCAGCTAAGTCTACCATCAGCTGATGGATTAGACAAGTAGTGATAAGGGCCTATATCTCCAAAGGGAAGAATCCTCCTTTAAGGTTACATTCTACACCAGGCTTCAGTAAAACAGGTATGCAAGGCTGCTACTTGGTCTTCAGTTCATACATTTACTATGTTTTATGTACGTTAGATGTCAGAGCCTCAGCGGATGCCACTTTTTGTAGGAAGGTATTACAAACAGTAGAAAGCTAGTGGAATAACTTGCTCTTTATTAATGTGATTTATTATTTGGGATCCCACCCTGCAGTATGGGTACTGCTTTTGAAAGTCCCAATTGTGACTGATTGCACGATGGCCTGGAGTAAAATAGGAGAGAAAATACAATGAATTAAAATAAACGTAGTAGTAAAGAGTAGTAGAGAGGAGTTTATCTTGTCGCTAACAAAAATATAGAGATGCTTTATTCCTCCCAGGTGGCTGATTCTACTTCTTATCAATTACTGGATTGTGGAAGTGCAGCCGGAAGTATATAGGCTGGGAGGAGCCACACCTTTGTCTTGAAATCCACGCTCTTCGGTCGAGAGTTAACCTAATCGTGATTGATTGCTTGAAGCCCTGGAGTAAAAATAGAAGTGAAAGCAATTCTACATGTGAGAATCACAGAATTGTATTATTCTAAGTATACAGTATGTCCTGCTCCAGATATAATACTTACACTTGGGTTATCCCCCACCAGATGGCGCTGCACTGCAGAGACATGCAAAAACAGGCTCCTCTCGGCCCTTCAAATACCCAGGGACCTCCCACAAATCCCCAGATTTCTCTGCAGTGCCAACTGCGAAGACATGAAGTATCACTCTCTCGCAGGTGAGCGGGGCTATTAAAGCCTGCGGTCCTGTTGGACTATTCCCAACCGTTCTCTTTGTGATGTGCCTCCCAGCCTGGGTTGCGCTGGTCGGGTGAAGGTAGGCAGCACCATGCGCGCTTATGGAGCCATGCTCTACCGCAGTCCCCCACCAAAGGGTAGGCGGTTTAGGCTGATGGTGAGCCTCTAGTGGATGCCCCTCCCGCATTATTGCCCTGCGCCCCATGTAGCGGTGGGCCCTATCCAAAGGGTCGCCATCCTCCCTCATTCCCCCCCGTAGCTCGGGGGGAAAGAAAGGGGGGGGGTGTGTGTGTGTGGCGGTCTCAAGTGTACTGTGATTACACGATTATGGCCTTAGTATTGTGCTTGACTTGTAACTTGGTGTCAGAGCCGCGCTGTTTGCCTTTTTATTGTGTATCTGCCGCCACCGCGCTCGTCTATTTCCTTTATTGGATGTGCTGCGCCCCAGACGCTGCGGCATCTCCATTGGCAAAATCATCTATTCTATGTGTGTCATACACTTTGCTTCTCTTGACAATATTGACTACTGTCTTAGAGCTTCGCACTCTTCGGGGGGCGGGGACCTCCGCGCCACGGCCCGCTCTGGCCCGCCCTTCGAGGTTCGCTTGGCACCATTTTGATGCTAGTCGCGCGCATTATGTCTTTCAGACGGTTGAATCCAGTGGCTTCCCCAGCCCGGGTTAAATTATAGCGGGCCTTGTAAAATTCTCCCACCTTCCTAGCGGGTCTTTGGGGCATCCAGGGTTGCCTATTGCGTAAATCCCTGCTGGCATATTGTGCCTAGATAATCACCATATGGAGGCATCTCAGAATTATGTGACCGTGGTCCCTCTGGGACAAGGCCGGCTGTGTATTGCGTGTGGTCAACCCCATGCTGATGCTGACAGGGCACGGGTCTGCGCACCATGTGCCGAGCAAGCACTGGCCCTGCAATCAGGCTTGCCAGTGGCTGCACCTCATTTCAATACACCTATTTCCCCATGCTTAAATCTCACTCCTGCTGATTCGCATACAAGTGGGGATTTGCAGCCTGCTGTGTCTTCCAGGCTGCCTACGGCTGATCAGCTTATTGCGAGGTTGTCAGGGCGCATGGGCCCGGGTAAGAAGTGGCCCTTGACGCCTCCTGTTTTCTGTTTGTCCTATGGGAACTGAGGAGTTCACTACTCCGCGTGCCTATACCCCTTCTGATGAAGGAGAGCTGTTCTCTGACTCAGGCTCATCTGATGAGAGGCAGAGGAGTCATGGCGATTCTGGCCCTGAATACTGGGCCAGTGTGAGATTTGTTGATTAAGGTCTTTAAGGTCCTGTCTATCTCTCTCCCTGGTGAGGCCTCCAAGCCGAGAGGGGAGTGTTTCCATACAGCGACAGCACGCTTGGAATTTCTAGAGCAGGCTCGTTTCCATGCTCTTGTATTCAAGGAATGGGAATTCCCCAGTAAATCTCCAGGGGTCCCAGGGGGCTGGGATAGGTAATACCCCTTTCCCCCTGAGGTGGTCAATTGTTAGTCATCACCCCCCGTGGTGGATGCACCAATCGTAGGGGTTCCTAACCCCCCCCCCCCTATTACAGTCCCTGCTTATAGTACCCTTCGGGATGCTGAGGACCGGCTCATTGATCTGCTGGCCTCCCACACCTTTTCTTGTGCAGGGACGGCGCTGCGCCCGGTCTGTGCCGCGGTCATTACTGCAGTGGCCGCTAGAACCCTCATCAGAAAGATGCTTGATCATCACCCTGAGGATCTCCCCTGGGATGTGTTTAATGCGCTCTCCAGTTGTGATGTATTTGTAAAATTTATCCTATTAGCACTGGATGACACCATTAGAATGTGTGCAAGGACTTCTGCCCTTGTGGTGGCTATACGTTGCTGAGTTTGGCTGCGACAGTGGGGTGCTGACGATGATGCTAAGAAGACTCTTACTGGGCTTCCCTTTAGGGGGCAACGCCTGTTTGGGGCCCATCTGGACCTGTTTGGTAAAAAGGTCAAATCACCCCAACGTAGGCGGCCGTCTCGGCCCCTCGGGGCAGGGTAACCCCTCCCTACCATAGTGTAAAACAAGAACCAGGGGTGTCCTTCCTGGGGGCTCGTGCAGACTCCTGCCCCAGGAGCGGCAGACAACGCCCTGGCCCCTCTGGCAGGGCTAGGGCTAAGCCTAAATCTTCCACCAAAATCCCCTCAAACATGATGAGGCACCCTCGCCCGTCTGGGCGAGGGGACGGCTGTGGCACCTTGCTCATGCCAGGAGGTATCACGCCTCAGACTGGTGGATTCAGGAGGTAGTGCCCTCCGGCTACTAGATGGAGTTTGCTGTGCGGCCTCCCCCAAGATTATCGGGTCCCGGGTGCCCCTGGTCCCTGCCTCTGTTCAGGTGCTGGTGCAGGCCATGCAATTGCCCTTAATAGGCAGAGGCAGGGGCCGCTACACCAACCTTTCCACAGTTCCCCAAAAAAGGATGGGTCAGTCTGGCCCAATCTGGACTCACAGATTTTCAGCAATTCATCAATTACAGGCGGTTTCTGCAATGGAAACACTGCGCTTGGCCATCAGCTCCTTGCGCGTCGGGGGCTTCTTGCCGTCTGTGGAGCTCAATGCTGCTTATTTTTACTTCCCTGTGTCTTCTGGACACCGAGGTTCTTCAGATTTGCGTTGGTTGACCAACACTGATAATTGTGGCCTTGTTATCTGGCCTCTCTTCAGCTCCCAGAGTGCTCACCAAGGTGCTGACGGGGGTGTGGTCTCTGATGAGACCAAGGGGCGTCCGATTGATGACCTACCTGGACGTCCTCATCACTTCCCAGTCTTTACGTCTGGCTACGTTGGATACTCGGCTGGAGGGTGTCAATTTGGGAGTCATTTGGAGGGGTGATAATACCCCAAGTCCTTATTGTCCCCTTCATTGGTAACTCCATTCCTATGAATGAGTTTTATACAGTTCAAGCAAGGATCTTCCTTCCTCAGCAATAAAGTGGACAATCTGGTTGCATGGGCTCAGTCCCTCATAGCTGTCCCTGTCCCTCCACCAGGCAGGGGATGCAGCTGGTGGGCCCATTGGTGGCGTACTCCGAAGAGGCCCCTTATGCTCAGTCCCCCCTGGGGCCTTCTGCAACTTCTCCTATTTGTCCTACTGGACAAGGACCCAGCAGCCCTGTAGCAGAGTATGTGTACCTTCCTCCCTGGTGAGGAGGTCCCTCTTGTAGTGGATGAACTCAAGGAACCTGTCTGGGGGCAGTCCCTTCTTGCCCTTTCCTGGGAGACGGTCACCATGGATGCCAATCTATCAGGCTGAGGGGGGTCTTCTTCTGGAAGTCCCTACGGTTCCAGGGGAGGTGGGGCCCTTAGGAGGCCCATACACCTATCAATGTTTGAATCTATGAGCGTTCAAGTTAGTTCTAACTCACTTGCCTACTCCTCTTCAGGGCCTGCCTGTTCGGGGGAGCTAGGCCTGTCTGACGGCCTTGGCCTACATTAATATTCAGGGAGGGACCCGGAGCAGGAGGGTCCTCCAGGAAGTGTCTCTGATCCTGATCTGGGTGGTGGACAATGTTCCCTGCATATCAGTGGTATTCGCTCCGGTGGAGGTCCCTCTGAGACAGGATGTGCTAATCCTTGTGTCACTATGAGGTCCAACCAGTGAGGATCTGTGTGTGCCCCGTCACTATTACAAGCTCTCGGCCCTTGTTTCCCTGTCCCAGGATTCTCTAGCCGTGGTCATGATGATTTAGTAAAGTTATGGCAGGACATTCTGTATGTCTTTTCTCCATTCCCCCTGCTAGGCAGGGTTCTGCGCAAGATTGCTCTGGAAGGGGGGACCAGTGATTCGGGTGGCCTAGTGGAGTGTGGTTCGCAGCCGTGGTACTGAGGACAGTAGATCTGTGCGTTCTGCCAGGAGTGCCAGCTCTGCTCACTCAGGGCCCCTTTACGTCATCCCGATCTACAGACTCTGGCCTAGACGGCCTGACTGCTGAAACATCCATCTTGATGGAGACAGGCTTATCTGTCTCTGTGATTGAGACTATGGGAAGACTAGGAGCAAGCAAGCTTCTTCTTCTTCCATCTATTATAGGGTATGGCGTACCCATATTGATTGGTGTGAGTCTAGGGGGTTTATTTATCAAGGGCTAGCGCCAGGTAGTGTCTGACGAGCGCCAGGTACCGCCAGCTAACGGCGGCTACCGACTCAAGTACGCCCGGCGGCGGTCACAATGACGCATTTATCACGCTAAATGAGGCTAGCGCCGGCGAGAGCGTCAGCTAGCGCGGGATTCATCATGTAGGCGACTGCAACGAACAGATAATCCCATCACAGCGACAGGTATGACCTGGCGCTCCCTGGCGTTGTCCAATGCATTTCAATGGAGCAATCTTTAAATAATCCTAATTAATTGCTATTTTTTTCTTTTTTTTTTAATGTCAAAAATTCTGTGACCACTTCTGCAATGTTAGGATTTTTTTTTAAGTAAAAAAAAAAAAATAAATAAAAATTGTGCAGAATTGATATTACAGGTCTGATATTAATGTATTCATATTACAAAATGTTTAGAAAAACTTGTATAATTTTTACATTAAAAAAAATGGTTGTTTGGGGGTTAAAAACTACTTTACACACATCGCCGCCAGTGCTCTGGGGTTTAAACAAGGAATTCACAGCGCGAGAAATTTTTGAGCGTGATTTGTTAATGAATCTGCAGCAAGCCGTTCGCTCTGGCCATTCGCTGTCAGGCGCACCCATACAACGCAGAACCTGTGAAACATCGATCCCTAACCCCGTATTCAACATTACCGCACACCGACTGAGTCGCTGTCAACAAGCAAACCTCGGCCAAGCACAGCGAATACTAGCTGCCGCTGTGAAAAACACGCTACTGTCGCTACCTGGCGCTATTAATGAATCGGCCTCTAGGTCTCTTCCCTGTCGGGCGTTCTCTGTTCCCAGGGTTCTAGAGTTATTACAGCATGGAAAAAACACATACCACACGGTTATATGTAGAACTGGCACTAATACTAGGACTAATAAAGCTGAACATACATCATTTTATTATGCCAAAATCAGCACACACATAGATATAAAAGACAAACAGTGCTATTAAAATCACAGGGGCCCACTGTGCACACGCACACCACCACGCACACCGTATATACACCCCGCTGGCAGCGCTGCTCTCAATTGCCTATTGTGGACATGACTCACCGCCCTATAGTGGACACTATCTAAAGGGATCAGTGGCATGTATTCCTCACAGAAGATATCACCGCCATGTCGGCGTGCGGCTGAAATTAAAGCTGAGTGACGTCACTACAAGCTGTTCCCGTTTGGTTATAAGTCCTATGGGGAAAGAGCCCCGTTACGGCAGGTACAGTAGTGAACGGTATAACAATACCATGCGATGGCACACTGTTCATTCCATAATAATGCTACTCATAGGCTTCTAAGCTCTAACGCTGGTTTCAGTCCTTGAGTGCGAGCATCACATGCAAACGGGTACTTAGCTGTAATGAAAGTGTAGCATCACTCGACATTCCGTCATCAGAGTCCGTGTTGCGCAACACTTGGAACCGAAGGACCTATAGGCTGGAGCAGAGCTAGACTCGAGGTGACATGTGCGTGGATGGGCCGGCCGTCCGCCGACGCGCGTTTCGCTCCGCCCACCGGGGCTCTTTCCCCATAGGACTTATAACCAAACGGGAACAGCTTGTAGTGACGTCACTCAGCTTTAATTTCAGCCGCACGCCGACATGGCGGTGATATCTTCTGTGAGGAATACATGCCACTGATCCCTTTAGATAGTGTCCACTATAGGGCGGTGAGTCATGTCCACAATAGGCAATTGAGAGCAGCGCTGCCAGCGGGGTGTATATACGGTGTGCGTGGTGGTGTGCGTGTGCACAGTGGGCCCCTGTGATTTTAATAGCACTGTTTGTCTTTTATATCTATGTGTGTGCTGATTTTGGCATAATAAAATGATGTATGTTCAGCTTTATTAGTCCTAGTATTAGTGCCAGTTCTACATATAACCGTGTGGTATGTGTTTTTTCCATATTGAGTCTTTGTGGTGGTTAGTAGAACGCCGTTGATTGTAGACGGCAGTGCACAATCATAAGACAAGAACTCTCTCCAGCCGTTTTATAAGTATGTTGTTATTACAGCATGGGTTGGAGTTGGAATTCTCCAACTCAGTACTCTGAAGGGTCAGGTTCTGCCCTGTCCACCTTCCTGTAGAAGTCTTTTGCTCAGTTTCCTTGGTTAAGACTTCTTTCAGGGGGTTACTCATGTGCGTCCCCCACGTAATCCTATGGTCCCTGATGGGTTTTGAATTTGATTCTGTCTGCCTTGCGGGGGTGTTCCCTTTGGACCTTTTCAGGATGCTGTCTGGCTGTTCTTACCCTCAAGGTTGTCCTTCTGGTGGCTGTTATTTCAGTCAGACGCGTGTCTGAGCGGGCGGCTCTGTCTATCTAGCCCCCGTTCTTTGAGATACACCAGAATAAGGTGGTGTTCCGCTTTAAGCCGGATTTTCTGCCTAAGGTGGTGTCTTATGTTCATTGATTCAAGATATTGTTCTTCCTTCTGTGCCTTATTCCTAGCAACGCTGAGGAAAGGGTTCTGCATTCCTTGAACTGGTGTTGGAAGTGTTTTTTTGGTAGTCACTGTGCCCTTAGTCACTGTGGAGAACTGATGTTTCTTTGGGTCTACGGCCAACTCCATCCTGTGTGTACCCGATCTCGTCTGTTCTCGGGGGGTTAGGCGGCTTTGGGCCTGGTCATTACTTGGATGGGATGGTTCCTTCTGGTCCTAGGAAAGGTTTTCGGCTTCTGCCATGGCTACTGTTGGCGTTTGGACTTGTCAGGCTGTTACTCAGGCCTATTCCACTAAGGGGAAGAATCTTCTTTCTCGCTTCTTTTCTTATTCTACTCGTGCTTTTGGTGCCTTTTGGGCTTTTCAGCACCAGGCTTTTGTTGAGCAAGTTTGCTAGACCGCTACTTGGTCTTCTATTCATACCTTTTCAAAAGTTTTATAAGGTTGACGTTAGAGCCTCAGCTCATGCTGCTCTTGGCCGCAAGGTATTGCAGGTGACAGTGCTTTAAACTGTCTGCTGTTCCTATTTTTGTTGGGGATCCCACCCTACTTTATTGACACTGCTATTGGATGTCCCAAGTGTAAGTATTATATCTGGAGCAGGACGTACTGTATACTAAGAATAATACAATTCTGTGAAATACTCACCTGTAGAATTGGTATTATAAGTATACAGTACGTCCTGCTCCACCCCACCCTGGTTTTTGCATCATTCTGGATCCCCTGTATGGTGATTGTTATCATTGTTATAGTTACCAGTTTTGTGGTGGTTAATTTCTCCCGGCTTCTTGTTCACTGCTTTTCAATGCTGGGGATTTGTGGGAGGTCCCTGGATATTTGAAGGAGCCTGTTTTTGCATGTCTCTGCAGTGCAGCGCCATCTGGCGGAGGATAACCCAAGTGTAAGTATTATATCTGGAACAGGATGTACTGTATACTTATAATACCAATTCTACAGGTGAGTATTTCACAGAATTGTATTTTTCATGGCTTTTTTTGCATGCTTTTTGAAGCATGAGATTGTCTTGCATGTGTCCCCTGAATCATGTCATGAGAGAATGCTTTTGCGTGGAAATTAGATTTTCTCAAACTGATTGCTCCCTGTACTTTCCCCTTCACAGCTGGCAAGCTCTACTGCAGAGCTGCATGGATACTGGATTTATTGGTGCAAATGCAGCGGTTCGGGGGGGGGGGGGGGGGAGGCAGTAGTAGTTTAAATAATGATCTTAAAGCTGCTCTTTAATATAAGACCAAAAATGTATTGTGGGTTAAAACCTATGGCTGGGTGTATTATAGATTAGAACTTGTGACTAGCTGTAATGGACTATAATCTATGACCGGTAGTGATGGTCTTTGGATCTGGGCTTCCCCTATCCTGGTATGCCGGCAAGAACCAGGTCAAATTATTAGCCATGCCACGTGTCAGGGCGGTAGCTTGGGCACCACTACATTGTGAACTGGTATTGGAGTTCCTTGGCATCACAAAAGATATCCAGTGGGGATCTAAGAAGCGGATGAGGTACTTAGTGAAATAGTGAAATCTCATATCATAAACCCCCTGCCATATTACTTTTGCTTCCCCTTGGCCAGGGGGTGTGGAAGAGCCTGATGCCCCAAAGCTGGGCTGGTAAAAAAGCTAAAGCCATTCCCCGGCATCAGAAGACCACAGCTTGACAGGCAAGGAGGGGGCCCCAGAGTTGGTAGACCTGTAATGTTTTTTTTGTACCCCTTTACCTGTTAACAGGATAGTGATGGTCAGAGTTATTGCTTTCGTCATTGGGGCATAATGAATATTGTATACTGGGGACTTCGGAACAGGAAAAACCCTGCTTCGGCTCTTCAGAAATAACTGGATTTGTAATGGAATAAAACCTATGGCTAAGTGTATAATAAAGTAAAACATATGTCTGGCTGTATAAGGGAGGAAAACTTATGACTGGGTGTATAATAGATTAAAACCTATGGCTGGGTGTATAATAAAGGTAAACATATGGCTGGGTGTATAATAAAGGTAAACATATGGCTGGATGTATAAAGGAGTAAAAAGTATGGCCAGGTGTATAATAAAGTAAAAGTTCTGGATGGTTGTAAAATGAAGTAAAATCTATGGCTGGGTATATAATGAAGTAATACCTGTAGCAGGGTGTATAACAGAATACAACCTATGATTTGTTGTACAGTTGAATAAAGCCTATGGCTGGGTTTATTATGATGTAAAACTTTTGGCTACGGTGGACTTTGGGTTGGGTTATTACACCTCCAGTACACCTCCAGTCATCTCATAGGAATGCCCTATTTGGGTATGCCAGACAGAAGACTAGTCTAAGATGAGTTTGTAGCTAGTATTAGTCTACCTAGCAAAGCAACTCGGCTATGCTGAGAGCTGTGATCCCTACAAACAAGGATCTGTCCAGAAGTCTAACAGGAAAAACAGATAAATAAAGGTGCAATGCAAAGTTGATACAGCACCAGAACAGGCACAAAAAGAATTGCAGTTGGTGTTCAGTCCAAAACATGGCCCAAGTCTCTACAGTTGGTGTTCAGTCAAAAACAAGACCCAAGTCTTTACAATGTAAATCTGCAAGTCCGATTGATTTGGATTATTCATGCATGTAATTGTCCATTGGCTTATGAATTTTGCTGGGACTGTAAATAACTCTTTTCAGTGGCACATATGGAATGGCAATAATTGGCTTGTTGTTTTGGAAAGCAACGGCAAATCTGAATCCTCAACCCGATTCAAAACGTCAGTATTGATCATGGGAGATCTGTCATTAATAAACCAATGACTTTGTGTAGCGCAAACAGAACCATTATACAATAAAAACTTTATCCCTCATTCTTTACGTGGTTTTACGTCATTTCTATTCTTGGCTAAATGTATAATTGAATTAATTTTGCAGGTGTAGTTTGAACTATATAACCTACATTTTGTAGTCCTCTTTAAAGCACACTAATGCATGCAAATAATAGCTTGGCCAACTATGTGTAATAATTGTAACTATGCAACTTGCTGCAAAGCTGTGTTATAGTGATTTATTGCTCATCTTTCTATTTTATTACAGGAGGAAAAAAAAGATCAACCGCAAGAGATCTGGACGGTTCCCTTGGCTGCTTACACTGTGCTAATGAGGTGCCTTCGGGAAGGGGTAAGTCTGCTTTCTTGTCCTCCCTAGAAATTCTCCACTGTAATAACCCCTCCGGCATTATGTGAGAACTGTAGCCTGCAGCAGTGCAGTATCCTGTCAAGCAAGTATAGCTCCAGAATTTAAATAGCACCGAGCAGGCAACGGACCGCTGCATGAAAAAAAGAGATAAATGTACTTTTCCCTATAGCTTAGAATTAGCACATTGTTAATTAACGCCAGACCAAGACACAGGAGCTAAATGTACTTCTGAGACAAAATAATACAGCCAATTATTACTGCTCCTCTGCGATGGTTATAAGTGGGAAAAAAATGCAATCACCTGGAAGTCCAGTGATTTTGAAAATCGTAAAATAAAATCACATGTTTAGGGGGTTTGTGGAAATAAATAACTCCAGCGAGGCCTTATAAAGTGCAGATCCTTAGTCCAGTACAGCAGTTTGAGCTTTTGATCATTCACTTTTCACATGTTCTTGAAAAGGTTTGCTTAAAATTGAATTTGTTTAAAGGTGAAATGGAGATCCCCTCTTCCCAAGCCGAATTAAACAGAGTAATGTGTAATCACCATATAAATAGATTTCCATAGCAGTTACTAAAAGTCAGCTTGACGTTGTTTCTGCTCTCGGCAAAGCTTGGGGCAAGGAAAACATTTCACCCTTGGCTACAGATATCTTGACAAATGTTTTTTTTTTTTTTACATGATTATAACTTGCACATCCAGATATATGTGATGCTGCAAAGGCTTAGCAAACAAAAAAACATCTTATGCTACCATTTGCAGTTTTGGCCTCCTTCCAAGATGCTGTATTAAGTATGTTGTTAGCTGTCAGTATGTGTTATGGAGTCTTGGGTACAAATATTTACCGCTTCGGTATTCATAACAGTTGGGTTATTCCGCCACAAGGTGGAGCAGTGGTACTGCAGAAAGCTGTGGCATCTCCCGGCCCCCTATAAAAACGGGATTAACCATAGAGTTCCCAGTGTTTCCTCTGCAGTGATCCTGCAAAGTTAGAAGATGTCTCTCTCTCTCTTGCGCAGGTGAGCGGGGCAACCAAGCCTGCGGCCCTGCATGTCTATTTCCATCCGTTTCTGGACCCTCACTGCCTCCCAGCCTCGGCTGACAGATCGGGTGAAGGTAGAAGAGCACTAGGGTCTAGTGCTCCTGGAGCGCAGCTCCAAGCCGCAGACCTTGTAACACAAAGGGTAGCCGGCCATAGGCTTTATGGTGAGCCTAATAGGGATGCAGAGTTTTCTATCCTGGCTTCTGAGGGGGTGAGTAGTTTGGGGACTGTGTCCCCTTATTTTCTCTTTTGGGTCCCCCTCCGCACCCCCCCCGGCCATGTCGGCTCGCCGCTGCCTTGTTGTCTCTCTCGCTCCCCCCCCCCCTCTCTGACTTAGTTGGGGGGGTGGGTGGTAGCGGCGAGTGGTGATATCTGTGGTGTTTTGACGTTTTTTGTGTATTTTGTGGTGTTTTTAGCTGCCGCGCCGCTTTGTACTGCGTTCGCGGCTGTGGGCGCTATAACCTGAGGTGATTTTGCTTTGTCATGGCGCCGGCCGGGTCATGTGAGCACCATTTTTCATGCTCTTCAGGGGGACGGGGCCGGGTGATGACGCGTATTGCGTCGTTCCCCCGTGGCACGCCCCTCGAGGTACCTCTACCCGCGCCATTTTGGACTAGCAGCGCGTCTGGATTTTTCCCTTCCTGGCTGCAGTGCTGCTTCCTCCGGTGGGTCACCTTATCCAGCGGTCTGTGCCTGTGTGACCCCGCAGTGGCTTTGGTCCGTGAGTCCCCCGTGTGGGGGTTTTATTGAATTGGGGTGTATTTGCTGTGGGATGCTCATGTGTGTTTTTACTTATGTCTTTCAGGCGGAATACCATTGGGTTGTGGTTTCTCCCGGCTCCACTCCTTCCTCCCCCTCATTCCCCCTTTATTGACTTCTGGGGGCATCCCGTGGGAGGGCATCCCGGGTGGCTTCTGTGTTAAGCCTGTACCCACTGCTGGCCTATTGCTCCTGTGTTAATCACCATATGGAGGCTTCTGGGGATAGCGTGCTTGGGGGCCCTTCGGGGCAAGCCTGGCTGTGTTCCATGTGTGGGGTATCCCCTGTGAGTAATAGTGTCACGGTGTGCGTGCCGTGCACTGAAAGTGTCCTTGTGCTTCAAGCTGGTTTGCCTGCTTTGCTCCCCAGCTTTGCACCTCACTCGGCTTCGCCTACTCCCCCGCTCCTGCAATTGGGCCCTAACGTCCTAACAAGATGCCTGCTGTGCCCAAAGGTTTGGATAAAAGGTATCCCTTTCCTGCTGATCTTGTTAAGAGGTGGTCATTTCCCCCTGAAGTGGACGCTCCCATGCTAGGCTTGTCCAATACTTCGGTCATGCCTTCCCCTGACACTACCACTCTGAGGGACGCCCGGTATGTGCTGCCGCCATTACTGCTATTGCCCTTAAGAAGGTGCTCAAGCGTCTCATTGATGGCGCAACAGCTGGTAGTGTGGGGGAGGAATATTGGACTCTATTACTTTTCTCTGATTTTGTGGCTTTTATCCTTACTGCTATGGTTGATGCTGTGCGGCTGTGTGGTAGGGCCTCTGCGCTCTTGGTGACTATGCGCCGCTCTGTCTGGTTGCGCCAGTGGGCAGCTGACGCTGCGGCTAAGAAAGCTCTCACTGGCCTCCCCTTCATGGGGCTGCGGCTATTTGAGGAGCGTCTTGATGTTCTAGCCAAGGATGGAAGGCTGCCTCGGCCCTTTCGGGGGCCCCCCTCCCTTCCTTCCACATTCCTAGAGGGGGCTGTGGCTCATCGAGCCCGTTTACTCTATCTTTTTGATGATCTGGGCTCTGTGGAGGACGGTGAGTTGCCAGATGATTCCCGTTCCGCTGCAGATTATTCCGCTGGCGATGACAGTATGTCTGGTGCTTCCTCGAATGAGAATGCGTGGCTCACTGATGATATGGAGAAATTGCTTGCTTCAGTTTTTGAGACTTTACACATTGTTCCTCCCAGAGCTGCTAAGAGGAAGCAAGGTGATTTGTTTAAGCGAGGCGAGGCTTTCCGGATGAAGGCCCATTTTTCTAATATGATTTTCAAGGAATGGGAAAGGCCTAACAAGCTACCGTCGGTGCCTAAGGGCCTGGATAGGCGGTATCCCTTCCCTGAGGAGCTGGTCCGGCTATGGTCTTGTCCTCCCGAGGTGGATTCCACTGTGTTGGGGTTGTCCAACACTACTATTATGCCTTCACCTGATACCGCTTCCTTACGTGATCCAGCTGACAAGCGCATGGATCAACTGGTCTGCCATGCGTTCACCTTTGCTGGTGCCCATTTTCGCCCTGTGTGTGCCACAGTGATTGTCTCTCTAGCCATCAGAAAGAAGGTGAGACATCTTGTGGATAGAGCTAAAGCTCGCAAGTGGGTGGAGGAGTATAAAGAACTCAAGGCCTGCTTGGAATTCATTGGTTTTGTTGTTTCTGCCATGGACGATGGGGTCCGACTTGGTGCCAGGATTTCGGCCCTGCTTGTTGCCCTCCGCCGCTCACTTTGGCTGCGGCAATGGTCAGCTGATGCCGCGGCCAAGAAGTCGCTTACGAGTATCCCCTTTGTGGGGCACAGGCTGTTTGGGGAGCGTCTGGACCTCCTAGTCAAGGATGGTAGACTCCCTCAGAGACGGAAGCCTGCTCGGCCCTTTCGGAGCTCATCTGCCTATCGCTCCTTTCGAGGAGGAAGAGGCTCTTCATTTTCAGGTGGCTGCAGAGATACCTGGGTTAGAGGTAGGTCCCGCGGCCGACCCAATCCTGCTTGGGGAGCGGCCCAGTCCAAGCCCCCTGCCAAGTCCTCTCAGGCATGAGGAGGCGCCCTCACCCATTCGGGTGGGGGGGTGCTTCTGCTGTTTACTCATATCTTGAGACGGCGCGCCTCGGATCGGTGGATTCAGAAGGTGGTGTCCTCCGGTTACAAAATAGAGCTGGCAGTCAGGCCGCCCACAAAATTTCTTCAGTCTCGGATATCCCAAAACCCATTGAAGGCACAGGGCCTGAGAATGGCCGTGCAACACCCTGCGGTTAGGTGTGATTTGCCCTGTTCCTCAGCAGGAGCAGGATCAAGGTTTTTACTCCAACCTGTTCACGGTTCCCAAGAAGGACGGAACTTTTAAACCAATACTGGACCTGAAGGGTCTTAACAGGTTTGTAAGGGTCAGACTTTTCCGCATGGAAACCTTACAGTCAGCGGTGAGCTCGCCCGGCGACTTCATGACCACGGTGACCATCAGGGATACTTACCTGCACATCTCGGTTTTCCAGCGGCATCAGAAGTTCCTGAGGTTTGCTCTGGAGGATCAGCATTACCAGTTTGTGGCTCTGCCATTCAGGATTTCCTCAGCGCCCCACGTCTTCACCAAGGTGCTGGCGGGCATCATGGCCATCCTGAGGAGTCAGGGCATTCGTGTGCTGCCCTATCTGGACAATTTGCTGATTGCGGTCCTGTCCCTGCAGCAGGCCGAGAGCGATACCCGGACGGTGTTGTCAACCCTGGAGGCCTTCGGCTGGGTAGTCAATTACCCAAAGTTATTTATCACTCCCTCAACAGTGAGATCTTTTCTGGGAATGACGATAGACACCGCTCTGGTAAAGGTCTTTCTGCCACAGCAGAAGGTGTCAGGTCTCCAGATGCTGTTGCAGGCCTTGCTGTCTTGTCAACGGCCATCGATCCATCTGGGGATGAGACTGGTGGGCTTAATGGTGTCATGCTTCGAGGCAGTGCCCTTCGCCCAGATTCACATGAGACCTCTTCAATTGAACCTGTTGACCGGCTGGGACCGGATGCAGGAGTCACTGGAACAGGAATTTTTACTGTCCCCCCCTGGCCAGGCAGTCCCTCTTGTGGTGGTTGGACTCCAGGAACCTGTTGGTGGGCAAGTCCTTGACCGACTGGGGAGGGGTTTGGCAGACTCAGAAGATCCAGGGTCAGTGGGGTCTGCAGGGGAACCGCTTACCCATAAATCTCTTGGAGCTGAGAGCGATCTGGTTGGTGCTTCTTCGCTTGACTCCCCACTTAAGGGGTCGTGCGATTCAGGTTCGCTCGGACAATCAGACGGCTGTCGCCTTCATCAAGGGTGGGACTCGGAGCAAGTGAGCCCTCAAGGAGGTGACCCAGATTCTGGCTTGGGCAGAGAAGAATGTTCCCTGCATATCGGCGGTCTACATCCCTGGGGTGGAAAACCAAGAGGCAGACTACCTGAGCAGGAGCGCCTTGCGCCTGGGGTAATGGTCTCCCAACAGCAAGACCTTCCACTCTCTGTGTCTCCGCTGGGGTCTGCCGGATGTGGACCTGTTTGCGTCCAGACACAATCACAAGCTTGCAAGGTTTGTCTCCCTCTCAAGAGATCCTCTGGCCATTGCCACAGATGCTCTGGCAATTCCCTGGACGGAGTTTAAGTTCCTTTATGCATTCCCTCCGTTTCCACTCCTGGGCAGAGTGCTGCGCAAAATAGCCCAGGAAGGGGTACCAACCATTCTGGTGGCTCCTCACTGGCCAAGAAGGAGTTGGTTTGCAGACATAGTTCAGATGTCAGTAGATCGCTACATCATTCCTGACAACCTAGGGCTTCTCACACAGGGGTCGCTGCGACATCCCAATTTACGGACGCTGGCTTTGACGGCCTGGCTATTGAAGCCTCAATCCTGACGGAAAAGGGTCTGTCGGCCACAGTTGTGCATACCATGATTCAGGCACGGAAGAAGTCTTCCTCCATGATATACTACAGAGTTTGGCACGCTTATATTGCTTGGTGCGAGACCAAGAGTCTCCCTTGCCACACATTTTCTATTTCTAGGATTCTGGAGTTTTTACAAAACGGCTTAGACTTGGGTCTCCAGCTGAGCACCCACAACGGCCAAGTCTTGGCCTTAGCCATATTCTTCCATAGGTTGATCGACTTTTTTCCAGGGAGTCACCCATGTCTGGCACCGCGTAAGTCAGTATTACCGGTGTGGGACTTGAATTTAGTACTGTCTGCTCTTCAGGGTCCTCCCTTTGAACCTCTGTGCGATGCTGCATTGCCTATTTTGACTCTCAAGGTGGCCTTTTTGGTAGCGATTACCTCAGTGCGTCACGTATCAGAGCTGGCCGTGCTTTGTATGTGTCAGGGATTTCCCAGCGGAGAAATCCCAATTGTAAAAAGTGACCAGAAATTGAGACTGAGAGGCAGAAATGGATATGGGGCAAATCGTGTTTAATAGTGAAAAAAACACACTACAATCAAACTGCTGTACAGATTACAAAGGGGAACATATATGTGTAAGGGAACTATACATATATACAGGTGAGAATAACACGCTCTGGCTGAACTATACACATACAGGTGAAACCAACACGCTCGGCTGTACATACACAAGATGGAGTCCGGAAACAAGTATGCATAGGGATCAAAGGAAAGTCCAAATTCCAAGGCGGAAACACGGCTGAGATAGGAAGAGCAAACACAAGAGCTGAGGCAGGAGTCCTGGGTGCGGGGTACAGATTTCAGAGTACCTGGGATCTAGGTACAGCGTTCTGGGATCAAAATTACAGAACGCAATGCTAATTCGCTGCCTGAATGGGCTGATCAGCTTATATAGGCTGAGGAGTCACAGGTGCTGGCTGATTACCAGCACCTCTGCAGGACAGAGCCATTTCCTGGTGGATCAGCATGTTGCAGGGGAAGTTCCAGAGAAAGAGCCAGCCAGAAGCAGTATTAACCAGTGGCACACTCTGAAGCTTAAGGAGGAAGTCCAACCCTGACAGTATGAAGCCTCCCTATTTTGAGTGGCATAAGGTTAAGGTGGTTTTTCGCTTTAAACCTGATTTTTTGCCTAAGGTCGTGTCTCCCTTTCACCTTAATGAGGAAGCTGTCTTGCCTTCCTTGTGTCCTGCACCGACTAATTCTAAGGAAAGGACCCTCCATGCCTTGGATCTGGTCAGAGCCATTAAGTATTACCTGGTTGCGACTGAATCCCTCAGGAAGTCGGATTTGCTCTTTCTCCTAACAGAGGGCTCTAGAAAAGGTTTGCCACCAGCCAAGTCCACTCTCAGTAGGTGGATCAGACATGCGGTGGTGCAAGCATATTCTGCCAAGGGGAAGGAACCCCCTTTTCAGATCACAGCTCATTCTACTAGAGCTATTGGCGCCTCTTGGCCAGGCATCGGTTGAACAAGTTTGTAAGGCGGCTACTTGGTTTTCTGTTCATACTTTCTAAGTTCATAATTTCTACAAGGTTGATATCAGGGCCTCAGCTGACGCTGTCTTTGGCCAGAAGGTGCTTCAGGCGGTAGTGAAATGAACTACATGCTCTTCCGCATGTCCCACATGTCATCACTGGGACGACCTGGACTGGATATAGGGAAAAATACAATTCTGTGAAACTCATCTGTAGAATTGTTTTTGAGTATATCCAGTCCAGGTCGTCCCACCCCGCCCTTGTTCATTATCTCTTGTTTGCCTGTTATGGTGATTACCATTTTTTCTTGGACTTGAGTCCTTTAGTCTTGTTTGGAGAGAGTACAAGCTGAAGCTATGTGAAGTAACAGGCCTCCCGGCCTGTCTCCTCTTTACTGCTTTTTAACCACTGGGGAGTGATAGAGAGACACCTGCCTTTATAGGGGGCTGGGAGGAGTGACAGCTTTTGATCTTGCAGTCGAGCGCCCCCTGGGGCGGAATACCCACATGTCATCACTGGGACGACCTGGACTGGATATACTCAAAAACAATTCTACAGGTGAGTTTCACAAAATTTTTTTTTTTTTTTAAGGATAGAAAACAGCGATTGACTTTCATAGTCTACCTTGAGGCTGATTAAGATCCAGGTGAAAATTTACACCCAGTACACAATGAAAATCAATGGCAGTGTTGAGTCAGAAGGGCGAGCCCTGGTCTGACATCCTTTGTGGGCCAATTCTACCTCTTCTTTTTCTTCTCCATCCCCCTCTGCTCTTCTTTTCTCCCTGATCTGCCATCCTAGTTGTCTCCACAGAGTCCTATTTCTCTACATCTGATTTAAAATCCCCTCAGATGTCAAGGTGGGGAACCTACGGGTCCTTGAGATCCAAGGGTCCCCCCGTATAGATTGACATCTTTAGGTGTTGTTAATGATGCCACGGACACAGACGCCATTATACACTCTACTATTCTAAGTATGTCTCACACCCTGCTTCGAAATGAATAATAACTAGTGGGTTATGTCCAGTAACCCAGAACTTCTGCAGAGATGACTAGAAAAAACGAAGCCCCTCCCAGTCCATAAATATCTGGGACCTCCCACACATTCCCCCAGATAAGTCTCTGCAGACGGCGAAGCAAGTCAAGAAGATGGCTGTCTCTTTCCTTTGCAGGTAAGCCGGGTGCACACCCGGCCAATTTTTTCCTATTTCCGCCCAGACCTTGTTTTTTAAAGTCCCTATGCCTCCCAGCCTTGGCTGTGGGTCCAGGCGAAGGTAGGGTATACCTTAGAGGTGTACTGTCTAGGAGCCATGCTCCTCCGTGAGACCCCCTCCAAGGGGTAGGCGGCTGCCAGGTTGGTGATCCTGGTGTGGGATGCCCTGTCCGTTTATACCTTTGCTACATAACTGAGCTAGCTTGGGGTTCCCCTCCATTACTCCCCATTCCCGGATAGTGGGGGGGGGGCTGACCCTCCATTTTTGATTATATATTTTTGATTTTCTTTTGTATTTTTTGTGGTTCACTTGATGGCTTTACTTGCAGCGCGTGTGGGTTGTGTGAGTGAGTGTGTGTGTTTGTGACTCTGTGGTTCTCACGCCGGCTCGCACGCCCGCTGTTGTAGCGGCGGCGGGTCGGTCTCCTTTATCAGCTCCACAGCCTTGCTGGGAGTGCGGCCTTTTCCTTCGTTCAGTCAGGGGAGGGGGCGGGGCTGGGCGCTCGGCACGCTAGTCGTGGCCCGCCCCCCTCCTCTGGCACCTTTTCGTATTGTATACTGTGTATATATATTTTTGTACCTGGTGTTTTTTTCTGTGATTCTTAAGGGTCCCTTATTTGTGTCCTTCTGGGGGACTACCTTGCCCTTGTATTAAAGAAAAAGGGGGTTTTCTCCCGGTCCTCAGGCCCTTGTTCAAATTGGAGTATTTTCCTGTCATTAAAAAATCCTCCCGCTAACGGACATTAAGGGGCATCCCGGGTAGCTTCATAGCGTAATTCCCATAGGTCATAAAAATCACTATATGGAGGCTTCCCAGGATACCGGGCTCGGGATCCCTTCGGGGCAACCCCGGCAGTGTGTGGTTTGTGGGGTATCCCTTGTGGGAGATAATGTGCTTATTTGTGTACCATGTGCACAGCAGGCCATTACTCGGCAATCCGGATCCTGGCTGGACGGGTCGGCCCTGCTTGCCTCATCACCTACACCCCCACGCCTGGCTTTGACCCCAAGTGACGTTGTCATGAGTGGGGAGTCGCAATCCGATGTCAGTGCCAGACTGGCCAACATTGAGAAAATGATTGCTAGCTCTGCGGCCAGGAGGGCCCCAGCTAAGAGACGGCATTTAGCGCCCGCTGTGCCGGCTTTTGAGTATGACGATTATGACTCTTTAGATTGGTCTGATTATTCCCCGCTTGAAGAAGGGGAATTGTTTTCAGAATCTGATGGCTCTGATGATCAGCAGTTCCTGGATGCTGATGCTGGTAAGGAGCTTGGGGATACCGTTAATATTCCCAGACTCCTTACCCTTATCTTTGAAGTGCTTGCTATTTCCCCTCCCCTGCGGAGGCCCCTCCGCAAAGGGGGGAATTTTTTGGGACTCGTTTGGAGTTCCTGGATCAATAACACTTTAACAGCCTGATCCTTAAAGAATGGGGAAAGCCTGGCCGGCTTCCTGGTATCTCTCAGGGTGGGATAGGAAGTATCCCTTTCCTGTGGATGTGGTTAAGCGTTGGTCGTCACTCCCAGAGGTCGACGCTCTGGTTCTGGGATTGTCCAACACATTGGTTGTGCACTCCCCAGATTCCACTACCTTTAAGGATAGCGAGGACCGACGTCTCGACCAAATGGCTTCACATGCTTTTGCCTGTGTGGGTTCGGCCTTACGCCCGGTTTGTGCCTCTGCTCTCACGGCCGTGGCTACTAGAGCCTTAATCAGGGGTATGTTGGAAGATCCCCAATTGAATCTTTCCAGTGAGGAATTTACAGCATTAAAGCATTGTGAGATGTTTATTGCATTTGTCTTATCAGCTTTGGATGACACGATCCGTTTGTGTAGCAGGACCTCGGCATTGCTTGTGGCTATTCGCCGAACGGCCTTGTTGCGCCAATGGGCGGCTGATATTGCTGCGAAGAAGGCGCTCACAGGGCTACCCTTCATGGTATGCGCCTGTTTGGTGATAAATTGGACTCAGTGGCGAAAGGAGGTAAGTTGCCTCAGCGCAAGAAGCAGCGCTGGCCCTTTCGGGGTTCGGGCTCTTTCAATCCCTCCTTTCGTGGCTCTCGAGCGAGCAGGGGAATCTCCTGGGGTGGGGCAGAGGACGCACCCGACCCGGGACTGCCTGGGGTTCCAAACCCAAGACTGCTGCCAAGTCCACTCAGCAATGAGGGGGCGCCGTCACCTTTACGGGTGGGGGGGCGGCTGCGGCTCTTCGCCCAGGTCTGGACCCTGGAGGTCACAGACAACTGGATCCTGGAGGTGGTCTCGTCTGGGTACAAGCTGGAGTTCGCATACCGGCCACCTCCCAGATTCCTCAGGTCTCGGGTTCCTGCGGACCCCCGAGCCACACAGGTACTTTTCATGGCGGTGCAAATCCTTCGGGACATGAGGGTCGTTTGTCCGGTTCCCCCCATAGAGAGAGGTCAGGGTTCTACTCCGACCTCTTTACGGTGCCCAAAAAGGATGGCTCCATAAGACCCATTTTGGACTAAAAGATTCTCAACAGGTTCATCTGATCCAAGAAATTTGGCATGGAGACTTTGCACTCTGCCGTCAACTCCCTTCGTCCAGGGGACTTTATGACTTCAATAGACATCAAGGACGCTCACCTTCATGTGCCGGTTTTCCCGAGACATCCACGGTTTTCTCGGAATCGCGGTAGGCGATCAGCACTACCAGTTTGTGGCTCTTCCCTTTGGGCTGACCTCTGCACCAAGGGTGTTCACCAAGGTGTCTGCGGGCGTAATGCCCCTTCTCAGAGCCCAGGGCATTCGCATTGTGCCGTATCTGGACGACCTTCTCATCACGGCATCCTTTTTCAGCCAGGCGGAGCTGGGCATGAGGCTTCTTCAACTACATCTTTTATCGGCTTGGGACAGATGTCATCTGTCCTTGGATCAGTCATTTGTGCTGTCTCCTCTGGTCCGGCGGTCCCTCCAGTGGTGGCTGGACCCCAAGAATCTTCTGGGGGGCAGATCCTTCCTGGCGCCCCGCTGGGAGGCGGTCACCACAGATACCAGCCTGTCGGGCTGGGGGGGGGGGGTGTTCTGGAAGGAACATCAGTTTCAGGGTCTGTGGGGTCCTCAGGAGGCTCACGTCCCCATTAATATCCTGGAGCTGAGGACACCTGACGCATCATCTCCAGGGATTACCGGTTCAGGTTTGATCGGACAATCGGACTGCGGTGGCTTACATCAATCACCAAGGAGGGACTCGCAGCAGGAGTGCCCTCCGGGAAGTGTGTCTGATTCTTGCATGGGCCGAGAGCAATGTTCCATGTATCTCGGCGGTGTACATTCCAGGGGTGGTGAACCTGGAAGCGGACTCTCTGAGCAGGGGGGTCTCTCGCTGGAGGGAATGGTCCCTCAGCAACAAGGTATTTCTATCCTTCTGTCACAGGTGGGGAATTCTGGAAGTGGATCTCTTTGCCTCCCGCCACAACCACAAGCTCCCTGTATTTGTGTCTCTGTCCCAGGACCCCCTGGCTCTGGCAGTGCATGCCATGTCTCTGGCCTGGCGGGATCTGGGTCTCCTGTATCTGTTTCCCCCCTTTCCCATGGTGGGCAAGGTGGTGCGCAAGCTGGTTCACGAGGGGGTGCCAGCAATTCTGGTGGCTCCAAGGTGGCTAAGACCGGTGTGGTTCGCAGGCGTTGTGCGGCTGGCGGTCGATCAGTACAGGTTGCCTCTGTTTCTGGATCTGATCACTCAAGGTCAGCTTTGTTACCCCAATTTTCAGAGACGCTGGCTTTGACGGCGTGGCTGCTGAAACCTCTATCCTAAAAGAAGAAGGTTTGTCTGAGGCTGTGGTTCAGACGCTTGTTAGAGCTAGGAAGAAGTCTTCCTCTAACATCTACTACAGGACTTGGCGGTCCTACATTGATTGGTGTGAGGCTAGGGCCTTTCCTTGTAGGGTGTTTTCCATTCCTAGGATTTTGGAGTTTCTTCTACATGGTCTGGACCTTCATCCTTTGGTTAGGACTTTTTTCCAGGGGGTCACTCGTGTGCGTCCCCCTCGCAAGCCCATGTTACCTGTTTGGGACTTATATTTGGTATTGTCTGCCCTTCAGGGTCCTCCTTTTTGAGCCAGTGCAGGATGCTGCACTACCAATTTTCACATTAAGGGTTGCCGTTTTGGTGGCTATCACCTCCGTTCGTCGTGTGTCTGAGTTGGCGGCTCTGTCTATTCAGGCCCCTTACTCTTAGAGACACCAGGACAAGGTGGTATTCCGCTTTAAGCCAGATTTCCTGCCAAAAGTTGTTTCTGCCTTTCACCTCAATCAGGACGTTGTGCTTCCTTCCTTGTGTCCTAAGCCTAGCAATGACAAGGAGAGGGGATGTAGTCAGATGTGTGAAGTACTGTTTGGTGGCTACTTCACCTTTCCGTAAGACGGATGACTTGTTTGTGGTGCCCTCTGGGCACAAACAGGGTTTGGCGCCCGTCAAATCTACCATTAGTAAATGGATTCGTCAGGCCTATGCTGCCAAGGGGAGGGATCCCGCTTTCCAGATCACTGCTCATTCTACTCGTGCTATTGGGGCTTCCTGGGCTTTTCAGCACCAGGCTTCTGTTGAACAAGTTTGTAAGGCTGCTACTTGGTCTTCTCTTCATACTTTTTCCAAGTTTTATAAGGTTGATGTGCGGGCCTCAGCGGATGCTGTTTTTGGCCGCAAGGTTCTGCAAGCTGCATTGGTTTAAATTGTGCATTGTTGCCTGTTGGGATCCCCACCCTTTTTTTGGACACTGCTATTGGATGTCCCACTAGTTATTCATTCCGAAGCAGGGTGTGAGACATACTTAGAATAATACCATTTTGTGATTACTCACCTGTAAAATGGGTATTATAAGTATGTCTCACACCCTGCTTCGTCCCGCCCTGAGTTGTATCTTACATCCTCTATATGGTGAACCTTTTATTTGTTAAGATTGGTATTGGCTCTTCTTGGTCCCCTTACTGCTTTATTATGCTGGGGGAATGTGTGGGAGGTCCCAGGTATGTATGGACTGGGAGGAGCTTCTTTTTTTCTAGTCATCTCTGCAGAAGTTCGCCCTCTACTGGACATAACCCACTAGTTATTATTCATTCCGAAGCAGGGTGTGAGACATACTTATAATACCCATTTTACAGGTGAGTAATCACAAAATTGTATTTTTCATATGTTCTTTTCAATCTGCATATTGTCTGAGATCTGAATTTAATAAAAATACTGAAATGGAAAGTCAGTGGCAGTTTTCTCTCCTAAAAATGAGTTCTTACCTGGCTCTGAATCAACTCCATTGAATTTTCTTTTCTAGGGGGACAACCCCAGACAGAGCGTCCCTATGATAGATAACAAAATTGTCAATATTGCCGTCTCCCAATGGCTTAAAGCGGACCAAAACCCACATTTTAAACTAGCATGCCCTGAACTGCTCCCCCTAAAAGGAGTACTTTTTACCAATTTTCACTCTTCTTGCTTCACTCTAATCCCAGATAATAACACCTGTTTTAGCTGTAAAGCTCCGCCCCTCCTCTATTCATTGCTATTGTTGTGTGTGGCAATGATGCCATTGCCACACCCATGTAATGACTGATGCCTGTCATCTTACACCTAGGGACAACTAAAAAAAAATTGTTCCAGGAAAATTTCTATTTCTAGTTTCACACTCTAAGAAGGCAGTATCAGCAGGGGCTTTGGCCAAATTTATTTCATATATATGTATGTATTTCAAGTCCACTGGGTTTTGGTCCGCTTTAACCCCAAGGAAGTCTTTAAGCTATATTTGAGCTACATTTAGACAAACCAACTCTACTACCAATGTTTGGAAACCCTCAGTTGCACCTGAGCATTTCAATGGCGGAGGGAGCAGGGGTTTTAGGCTCGTGGGGAACAGGATCCACTCTTTTTCTATACTAAGATTTACTAGTAACATTCCACCTAAATAACATACATATATACCAAAAAAGTCATCATATTAGATCCCTGAACAGGATCCATGGGTGCCTGGCTTTCCCCCTTTGAAATTGTATCAAGGATGACCCAAGAAGGAAGCCCTTTCTTTTGGGATTCAATCACTTCTCAGGGGTACACTGGAGGAGAGTCCAGTTGGAACTCGTTTGGAAGCAGATTTGGGGACACCCATTGTTAAACAGAGTTTGGTCCAACATTTTCCAATCTCTTCAGAAGGTCTCCAGGGCTGTGAACATAAAATAAACTGCTTTTAAATTAAATCTTTAATTTCAATAGATTTTTATTTAAAGATTTTAGAAAACAACATTTAGAACATTATGTTCAAAAATCATGCTTCCCGCAGATGTCAGAATACAAAGCATTTTTTTTTTCAATTAGATATATATATACTTTATAGTTATCGAACATCCGCGCCTTTGTCCTCGTGGATCCAGCGATGAGGTCTAAGGTCGATTGAGGAATCTATGTTCAAGTGCATTTAGAGCTGGAATTCTTTGGAGAATAGACGCGTACATGGGGGCGTAGGGATGGGGCCGAGGTATTGAACAGAGGGAAGGGAGAAAGGAAAAGGTAAGAAAAAAAATAATTATTGTCACCTAAACACTTTAAGGAGAGACCCGGCAGAGTACTGTGTTAGACCGTTAGCAGATTATCATCAAAATCCCCAGGACCATATTCCCGAATCCAAGGAGCCCACATTTCTCGAAATCCTTCCAGGTCTTCACTCTGAATCGCAGTGAGTTTCTCCATAGATAGATCACCTGTTTTGCTCCGGTTAAGACATGGTAAGCCAGGAGCTTCTGTTTCTTTGAACTCCTCTCAATGGGGTTATTAAGTAAGTCTACCCATGGGTCCTGCACCACCAGCTTATCTAGGACTCTGCTTAGAGCTTCAAACACTGCCCCCCAAAATAATTTTACTTTACAACAGTCCCACCATATGTGCTTATAAGATCCTACTTCCGGGCATCCTCTAAAGCACAAACCCTGGCGGCCCGCCCCAAAATGTCTCATTTGGTCCGGAACTAGATACCAAAGTAATATCAGTTTAACATTGGTTTCCACCGACATAGCCGATGATGACACTCCAAAAGGCAGTTCTCCACATCCTCTGCCAATCCTGTTGCTCTTTCACTTCGTCAAATTCCCTCTCCCATTTTGCTGATACGATAGGTCCTGACTACCAGAGGTCTCACATAGTCTATTATAGATTTCAGAAATGGCACCTTTCCCCCTTGGATCCTGACTACAGCGCCTCTCAAATGGGATAAATCGGACATGACCGCCTGTCTCTTGTACTGTTGTCTTTACAAAATGGGCGACTTGTAGATATATACCCAAACAGGTCCCTGGACTGTAAGGGATATTTATCTTTCATCTGCTGGAAGGTAGCTATTTTAGAGTCATGGAGGCAGTCCCCGAGATATGCAATCCCCACTCTCTTCCAGGATCTGAACCTGCTGGGGTCTATGAGGGCTTGGGGGGAATATAGGATTATCCCAAATTTTTAGTAGCGGCAGGGGAGAACTTCAGGTCATCCCACACCCTCAAGGTATGGTCTATTACTGGGTTGCCCAGTGTTTTTCTCACTTTGGGGGCTATCCACAAGAGATTGTCAACTGAAATCGGGGGGCACAAGTCAGCTTCTATTTGAACCCATGCTGGCACATCTGAAGTTGCGTGATACGCTAGTACTTGAGCAAGCTACGCAGCTTGATAATATTTCTTAACGTTGGGAACTCCCATTCCTCCTTGGTTTTTTGGTTTAAGCATAAGGCTCTTTGCAATTCTTGGGCGTTTATGTTCCCAAATAAAGTCCAGTATCCTACTTTGAAACTGCTTTAGATAATTTGAGGGAATCTTAACTGGAAGCGTTCTCGCTAGAATTTGGGTAGAAAAGTCATTTTAATGTCCGCAATTCGGCCCAGCCAGGGTAGCCCATAGTTTTTCCATTTCTTTAATAAAGCTAAGAGCTTATGGCGAAGGGGAATGTAGTTAGCAGCAAACACTGAATTAAATTAAATCTTTAATAGTATTATACCCCTAACAGACAACACAGGTTGTTACCCCAACTCTCCTCCTGAGTGCTTCTGGGAATGTGACGTGAAACAAATATGGTGGTTCCTTCCAAGGGTGGGGGACTTTTGGAAGGAAAAGCAGTTGAGCTAACCCCATTGTAGTTGAAAAGCAAACCCCATTTTCCGAGGCCCTCATTTCCAAGCGACAACTAAACTTACTATTTAGATGCTGAGCACTGGAGAGTGTAAGTCCACTTTAAAGAAATTTGGTTAAACGCTAAGAGATATGCAGCAGAAGACATTGGCATGAAAAATCTGCATGACCTGATGTTAACTCAGTTGGAATACTATAAGAAGCATATGGGATGTTTCAAGTCTTTTTTTTTTTACGATGTAAATGAGCTGAACATGCTAATGTTTTATTAATAGGGAATCATAAAAAATTCTAATGGTGATAAAATGTTGTCTAAAAATGGTCAGACATTGGTGATGGGGCAGAATTTTTTCCATGTTTAATGGGAACTGACATTTATTGTTAACGCCATGAAGCCTTGGCATTCACAGAATCTTTTACATTAATAATTCCTGAAATAGGTTTTCGAGATGAATTCCAGATTTAAAAAATAGCACATACTATTTTATGTAAAACAATAGACATACCATAAGAATGAAGCTTATGTAATACAAAGGTTATCTAGAACTTATTACAGTATATCAACCCAAAGGATGCTGTGTGCGGGTTTCAAACAAAAGATTTGGAATACAATACGTGAAATGTGCGGCAGGTGGAGAAAAACCTTTTACAAGTAGCTTTTCCACTGTTTATTACTGGACATCTACAGTGGCATAAAATGTCACCAAACAATCAAAAATGACCCACTATAACTCTCACCCACGAACATCCTGATTTTGGATGCCCCTCAACCTGCTGCCTACTGTTTTTGGTGGCTTGATGTGTCCAGGTGGTGATTGTATGCAATGTGTTGCACACCAGTGCCCGGCTCCCCTTTCCTTCTGTCTTCCGGTGAGTTGAGTATTTCTGCAGATGTAAGTAGATTTTTATACATTGTTGCATCGGCTAGCTATGCCACATCATTAGCCCAAGCATCTTCACTAGATGCCCCAGGGGGAGGGAGCTGAAGCAGAGCTAGTCAGTCTTGTTTGGACCTACATAATGCTGACAAGCAGTGGACCTTGCATATCCTCTAGCTTAACCAACCCATGTTACAGTCTTGTTATTTACAACCTGGTTTGATGACAGGTAGAATGTCATATGTGGTTACAGTACAGCAGCACCCTATCATAAGGTCAATTGTAATAATTTCCACATTTGTATTAGGCTTCTCTGTATCAGTATTCATATAGATCTACCAGAAATGGTAACAAAAACTAATGTATCAAAGGTAACTCCATGCCAGAGTGAGATTTACATTATCCTCTGGGATCAGAGCCATAGTATTAACCCCTTAAGTGCCAGACACATACATTTCAAGTGGCTGGTATCTTCTTCCCTTTAGAGCCCAAAGAAAAAGCCCACCTGCGCCCAGGTTCCAGTGATTCTCTGTCCTGTGTCGGGTTTCTGACAGCTCCCTCCCCGCTGCCTGGGGGGGGCATTTTATACCTTCGAGTGAGCTGCTGTCACTGCTGTAACAAGTCCCTCCCTTCAGTGGGAGTGAGCAGCGGGGCAGAGGACAGACTTCTTCCACCCAGCTAATGGATTCCGCAGCTCACTTCTGGCAGATTTGACAGCATGGGACAGCCCACCTGATTGAAGGGATAAGTGTCAGGGGCAATGTAAACAATGTTAAAATACAATTTGGTGTAATCTATAGACCCCCAAACACATCAAATGATGATGACCTGGTAAAGCGGACCAAAACCCACTGAACTTGTGAAATACATTTGGCTAAAGCCCCTACCGATACTCCCTTCTTAGTGTGTAAAACTATGAATGGATGTTTTCACTTTTTTTTTTTTTTGCTGTTCCTCTCTGTAACATGGCGAAGGATGTTATTGCATAGGTGTGAAGTCCGCGGGCTCCACCTTCCATCTCACTAACAGCACGAGGCGGCCCCATCTTGTGTGGTGCCTGGAGGTCCCTGCTGCACCCCCAATTCCTCCCTTGGCAGCTCCTGCACTGCATTCCTGTTCTCCTGGGCTGAGTATTGGATCCAGTGTGGCTGCCACCCATGGTTTTCCCTGGTCAGGTAGGGCTCCCTCTGAGGGCAAAGCCTTTTGACTTTAGGAATCTGACATTGTTCTTGCTGTTGCAGGGTGGGGGTCCAGAAGCTGCTGCATTCTTGGCTGGTGGGTTGATCTCAGCTGCAGAGAGGTTGCTTTTCTGGTAGTGCAGGCATGTCTGACCAGTAGTTGACAGGCAGGAGGATGTGGGGACCAGCTCTCCAACTGTATTGCTTAACAGTTAGAGCAGCCATTTTACTATGTTGGAGGCATCAGAGGCATCGGCAGGTTCCACACCTCAGTCAGATCGTTCCCCTGCAGTTTCAGGCTTGGAATCATCAGAGCGGAATACCCCCTCGGGAGGTGGGGGGGGGGGGGTCTGCCAGGTCCATTTGTGTCCCAGGGTCTGCTCTTATTTGTGGCATTGCTGTTTGGACTGTCCTCTGCCCCGCAAGTGTTCATGAAAGTCTTGGTGATGGCACTGCTGCGTAGGCACCCCATACCTGGATGACTTGCTCATCTGAGCCCCATCTCTGACATCTCTGAGACACTTGCTCATCTGAGCCCCATCTCTGACATCTGCTCCAGATAATGATTCATAACAGATGGGAATTACCTCCGCCAGAGGGCGCTTGACCGCAGAGATGGCAAAAAGAGGCCCCTCCCGGTCCCTTATATACCCGGGACCTTCCACAAATTCCCCAGTTTCTTCTCTACAGTCGGCTGCAAAGGTCAGAAGATAGCTTCTCTTATCGCAGGTGAGCGGGGCTTAACAGCCCGCGGCCCTGTAGGACTATTCCCACCCGTTCCACTTATTATTTATGCCTCCCAACTTTGGCTGCGCTGGTCGGGTGATGGTAGGCAGCGCCTATCATAGGTGCTCTCTTTGCGGAGCCTGGCTCCGACCGCAATCCCCCGCCAAAGGGTAGGCGGTGCAGGTTATGGTGAACCTGATTTGGGATGCCCTGTCCGCTCTTGCCCTTCCCTACCCTGGTCATTGGTGGGTCTCGTTTGACATCCACTCTTCCCCCTCTCTTATTGTCCTGTTCGGGGGGGGTGTGTATGTGTTTTTTTGCCTAGTATTTGTGTGTCGATTGCACTTTATTCATTGGAATCCGTTCTGTCTTTCACTTTATTTGAATTTGCCGCCGCTGACATGCGCGCCTTCTGGCGTCCGCGGTCAGCGGCGGCATCATCATTAAGAATCCCTGCACGCCCATTGGCTGTAGCTTCTGGCCTATCCCTGCGCTTCTCGGAGTGGGCGTGGCTTGCTCTGTTGGCGCGTTCCTCCTCGGACCCTCCTGCGGCCCGCCCCCTGAGGTTCCTCCAGCGCCATTTTGGTCCTCGCCTGGTGTGATTGCTGGCCCCCCACCGCGGTCTGTGAGTGCCCCTGCGGGCTTGCTTTTTATTCCATTGTCATTTCGGTGTGCTTAAGGGGGTGTCTCTATTATGTCTTTCAGGCGGGATAACTGTTTTTTAAGAGGTTTCTCCCGGTCCTGTCCCCTATATTAGTTGTTGTAACTTTATTAGAGGCCTACACTGTAAAATCCTCCCACTTTCCTGGCGGACATTTGGCGCATTCCCGGGTTGCTTGTACGGCGTAATTCCTATCGGCCAGTTGTGCCACCTTAATCACCATATGGAGGCTTCACAGGATATTGTGCTCGGGGTCCCCTCGGGACAACCCGGCTGTGTGTAGTGTGTGGGGGCATCCCCTGTGAGTGATGATGTTGCGGGTCTGTGTACCCTGCGCCCAGCAGGCGCTTGCGCTGCATTCTGGGCTATCTGTGACTGGGCCTGCGCCCACTATGCCCTCACCCACTCCCCCTTGCTTGGTTATGATTCCCAGTGAGCTAAATACTAGTGGGGAGTCTCAGCCTGACATGTCTTCCAGGTTGGCTAACATTGAGAGGCTGATTGCTAGCTCTGCGGCCCGTAAGGCCCTGGATAAAAGGCAGCATGTGGCGCCGGGTGCGTCTGCCATTCCTATGGAGATGGAGAACTTCCTTGATTTGTCTGACTATACCCCACTTGAGGAGGGGGAATTGTTCTCTGACTCAGAGTTATCTGATGATCAGCATTTCAGTGGTGCTGACTATGGCTCTGATCATTGGGATGCTGATGACACCAATAGAATGTTAACTCAGATTTTTGATGTGCTTTCTATCTCCCTTCCTGCTGCGGCTCCAAAGTTACAAGGGGAACTTTTCAGTACTGCTAAACCACGTCCTTTCCAGAACAGGCCCATTTCAATATTCTTCTTCTCAAAGAATGGGATCGTCCCGGCCGGCTTCCGGGAATCCCCAAGGGCTGGGATAAAAGGTACCCTTTTCCCGCTGATGTGGTTAAATGTTGGTGAACCCCTCCAAAAGTGGATGCACCAGTATTGGGGTTGTCCAACACTTCTGTGGTCCATTCCCCTGATTCCACTACTCTTAAGGATAGTGAGGACCGACGCATTGACCAGCTGGCTTCCCATGCTTTTGCCTGTGAAGGGTCTGCCTTGCGCCCTGTCCGTGCTTCTGCTATTACTGCTGTTGCTATTAGGTCTCTCCTCAAGGGTCTGTTGGAAGGCGCTCCTGATGATACTGCTAGTGCCGAGTCTCAGACAGGTGGATTCTGGAGGTTGTGTCCTCCGGCTACAAGCTGCATGGCCGCCTCCAAGATTTCTCTGTTCTCGGATTCCTCTAGACCCCTTGGCAGCTCATGGGCTGTTTCTGGCGGTGCAAAATCTGCTGGGCTTGGGGGTCATCTGTCAGGTCCCTCCTGTGGAAAGAGGTTGGGGTTTTTATTCCAATCTGTTCACAGTTCCCAAAAGGGATGGGTCCGTCAGACCCATTCTGGACTTAAAGCTGCTCAACAAGTTCATCAGGACCAGGCACTTTCGCATGGAGACCCTGCGCTCCGCGATCAGTTCATTGCGCCCGAGAGACCTCCATAGACATCAGAGATGCTTACCTTCATGTTCCAGTCTTCCCAGGGCATCAGAGATTCCTCAGGTTCGCACTGGCGGACCAGCACTACCAATTTGTCGCACTGCCCTTCGGTCTCACTTCGGCCCCCAGGGTCTTCACCAAGGTGCTGCGGGTGTCATGGCTCTCCTCAGGGCTCAGGACATTCGCATTCTTCCCTATCTGGACGACCTTCTCATCACTTCAGTCCTTCCAGTAGGCGGTATTGGATACCCAGCGGGTGGTGACGGTTCGGCTGGGTGATCAATTACCCCTATCCCCATCTCTGGTGACTTCCTTCCTGGGCATGAATCTGGATACTGTTCAGGCCAGGATCTTTCTCCCTCAGCAGAAGGTGGACTCTCTGCAAGCTCTGGTTCACTCCCTTCTGTCATGCCCTCACCCCTCCATCCGGCAGGGGATGCAGCTAGTGGGGCAGATGGTGTCCTGTTTCGAGGCGGTTCCATATGCGCAATTTCACATGCGACCTCTTCAACTCCATCTCCTATCAGTCTGGGAGTCCCCTGTCTCTGGATCAGGCCTTCGTTCTGTCTCCTCTGGTCCGGCGGTTCCTCTTGTGGTGGCTGGACTCGAGGAACCTGTTGGGGGGCAGATCCTTCCTGGCCCCCTGTTGGGAGACAGTCACCACAGATGCCAGCCTGTCAGGTTGGGGGGGCTTCTGGAAGTCCCTACAATTCCAGGGGCTGTGGGGCCCTCAGGAGGCCCATGCTCCTATCAACATTCTGGAACTGAGGGCGGTTCGGTTGGTTCTGGCCCAATTGACTCCTCACCTGCGATCCAAGTTCGCTCAGACAACCAGACGGCGGTTGCTTACATCAATCATCAGGGAGGGACTCGGAGCATATCCCTGTGTCACGTTGGGGGGTTCCAGAAGTGGACCTGTTTGCGTCCCGCCACAATCACAAGCTCTCAGTCTTTGTCTCTCTGTCCCAGGATCCCCTGGCCCTTGCGGTGGATGCTCTGACACTATCCTGGCAGGGGTTCCGTCTCCTGTATCTTTTTCCTCTATTCCCCCTGCTGGGCAGGGTTCTGCGCAAGCTAGCTCAGGAAAGGGTGCCAGCAATCCTGGTGGCCCCTCGTTGGCCAAGACAGGTGTGGTACGCAGATATCGTTCAGCTGGCAGTAGATCAGTACGCTCTGCCCCTGGTGCCGGACCTTCTCACTCAAGGGCGGCTATGCCATCCCAATTTACAAACGCTGGCTTTGACAGCCTGGCTGCTGAAACTCCATCTTAAGGGATGAGGGGCTTTCTGATTCTGTGGTTAATACTCTAATCAGGACTAGGAAGAAGTCCTCTTCTACCATCTACTATAGGATCTGGCGGACCTACATTGACTGGTGTGAGTCTAGGGTCCTTCCCTGTCGTGTGTTCTCCATTCCTAGGATTCTGGAGTTCCTTCAGCATGGTCTGGATCTGGGACTTCAGCTCAGCACGCTCAAGGGTCACGTTTCTGCCTTGGCTGTTTTCTTCCAGAGATCTTTCGCTCAACATCCTCTGGTCAAGACCTTCTTCCAGGGGGTTGCTCATGTGCGTCCCCCTCGCAAACCTTTGTTGCCGGTTTGGGACTTGAATTTGGTTTTGTCTGCCCTTCAGGGCCCTCCATTTGAGCCTGTGCATGAGGCTGCTCTGTCTATTCTTACTCTTAAAGTTGCCTTTTTGGTGGCTATCACCTCGATCAGGCGTGTTTTGGAGTTCGCGGCCCTTTCTATTCAGGCCCCCTACTTTGAGAAACACCAGGACAAGGTGGTTTTCTGCTTTAAACCTGATTTCTTGCCTAAGGTTGTCTCTGCCTTCCATCTCAATCAGGACATTGTGCTTCCTTCCTTGTGCCCTAATCCTGGTAATTCCAAGGAGAGGGCCTTACATTCCCTGGATGTAGTCAGGAATTTGAAGTTCTACTTGGTGGCTACTGCACCTTTTAGAAAGACTGATGCCTTGTTTGTGGTCCCTTCGGGTCCCAAGAAGGGTCTGGCTCCTGCTAAGTCTACTATTAGCAAATGGATTCGTCAGGCTATTTTTAGGGCCTATTCTGCTAGGGGAAAGGATCCTCCTTTCCGTGTTACTGCTCATTCTACACCTGCTGTTGCACAAGTTTGCAAGGCTGCTACTTGTTCTTTTGTTCATACCTTTTCCAAGTTTTACAAAGTTGATGTTCGGGGCTCAGCTGATGCTGCTTTTGGCCGCAAGGTTCTGCAGGTGGCAGTGGTTTGAACTGCTCGTTGTTGCTTTTGGGGATCCCACACTATGTACGAACACTGCTATTGGATGTCCCATCTGTTATGAATCATTATCTGGAGCAGGACGTGCTGCATACTTAGAATAATACAATTCTGTGATTACTCACCTTGTAGAATTGGTATTATAAGTATGCATCATGTACTGCTCCACCCCACCCTGTTTGCATTATCTTGGATTATCTTGGTGATTGATATCCTTGTTAACGTTGTTATTATCATTGGCTTCTTCTGGTTCTCCATACTGCTTTTTAATACTTGGGAGTTTGTGGGAGGTCCCGGGTATATATGGACTGGGAGGGGCCTCTTTTTGCCATCTCTGCAGTCAAGCGCCCTCTGGCGGAGGTAATTCCCATCTGTTATGAATCATTATCTGGAGCAGGACGTGCTGCATACTTACAATACCAATTCTACAAGGTGAGTAAACACAGAATTGTATTCTTGGACGGTCCTGTCCACGCCAAAACTTTCAGATGGGTGATCAGCTTCCCCAAGTACCTGGTGGTTCCCTCCATGCTGGCGACCTACAGTATCTAGGTATGACGCTGTACCGTCGCTTCATATTGACGGCCAATGCCCGGCGTTCCCTAAATTGGTGGCTGGACCAGCTGTCGCTGGGAGGGGTCATCTTTCCTGACAGTACGGTGGGTCATCCCGACCACAGGTGCCAGTCTGAAGGGTTGGGGTGGTGTTCTGGACAACCAGATGGTTCAGGGTCTCTTGAACCAGCAGGTGCCCAAGATTCCAGCCGCTGCCACTTTTGGGTCGCGTGTTAAAGAAGGTCAACTGCAAGCAGATTCCTATCATCCTGATGTTTGGTTCGTTGATCTGTTCAGCCTGGCGGTGGAGCCCCCATGTTAACTCCCCAACTGCCCTGATTTTCTGCAACAAGGTCATCTGTGGCACCCCAGTTCTTCAGCACTGGCTTTAGCGGCTTGGCTGTTGAGACCAGAATATCAGAGGAGAGGGGTTTGTACTTCACAGTAATTCGGACCTTGAATTGAGCACAGAAGCAGTCATCCTCTAGAATTTCCTACAGGATCTGAAGGGCCTTTGTGTCTTGGTGCAAATCTGAGAACCATTCCTGTAGGAGGTTCTCGGTACCCAACATTTTGGTGTTATTCCAGCAAGGCCTGCACTCTGGCCCAGCACGCTTAAAGGAGCAGTATCGCGAATTTTTCTTGGTGACTTATATTTAAATGGTACTTTGAATGTAGGTAAGTGTTGGAGTAAGAATTACAAATGTAGAAAAAAATGTCTGTGTTTTGCAGCTGGAGACTAATAGCTCATGTTTATGTCTGCTGAGTGTCGGGGCCCGACACTCTGGCCTGTTCCACGCTGAGGAGAGGGGGAAACAATGTAACAAAGTATCAGCTGTTCAGTGCTGCCAGCCGTCCAGCATAAGATAACAACATTGCCTGGCCAGAACTCATATATCTAAAACAGAGAGAAAAGCTCTAGGAGTCATTTAGCTGATTGGTAAATGCAATGCCTTTGAACCAGAGAGTCATTGGTTCAAATCTCAGACTCGCCAGTTATTCTAAGTGTGCCATACACTCCACTTCGATCTTCATGACATGTGGGTAATCTCCAGTAGAGGGCGAACTTCTGCAGAGATGAATATGCAAAAAAGAAAGCCCGGTCCATATATACCTGGGACCTCCCACCAATGCAGGAAGGCAAGCAAGACAGAAGATGAAGACTTCTCTTACTTGCAGGTAAGCCGGACCAGCCCCTATATGAGCCTCCCAGCCTCTGCTGTAGGTCCTTGGTGAGGGTAGGCAACACCTATTTAGGTGTTGAGAGAGCATTGCTCTTCCGTGAGACCCCATTACAGGGGTAGGCGGTATTCCGGGTTGGTGATCCCGGTTTGGGGATGCCCTGTCCCTTCTCTTACACTCTGCCCAGAGTTCCCACCCTCCTCTGGGCCCCTTCCATATCCCTCCGGAGGGGAGGTCTGACCTTCTCCACATGTTACCAGACTTTAAGCTTTTATGTATGTGTGAATGATTCACTTGTGTCAGTTATGTTTGTGTTTACAGCCTGAGTGAATGACGTTTATAAGCTTAAATCCCTGTGGTCATTGCGACTGACCCCAAAAATCACTATATGGAGGCTCCACAGGATACCGGGCTCGGGCTCCCTTTGGGACAATCCCGGTCGTGTGTGGGTTGTGGGGTATCCCTTACAGGTGAGATTGTGCTTATTGTATACCATGCGCACTAAAGGCCATAACGCGGCAGTCGGGTACCCAGCCTTCTGGGACGGCACCTCCCGCTTCATCGCCTTCCCCCTCCTTCCCTTATCCGTACCCCAGGTGACACTGTCGCTAGTGGGGAGTCGCACTCTGATGTTTGCGCCAGGGTGGCCAGCATCGAGAATTTTATTGCTAGCGCGGTAGGCAAGAAGGCCCAGGCTAAAAAAGAGACATTTGTCACCGGCCCAGGTGGCCTTGGATTTGATGATGATTCCCCTGATTGGTTGGATTATTCCCCGTTCAAAGAGGGGGAATTGTTTGAGGAATCTGATGCTGATGTGGTGCATTTTTGTGATGCTGATGTTGGGCAGGCGTTTGGGGACGCCGTTGACACTACTAAGGTTTTGGCACATCTTTTGGAGATTTTGGACATTGCCCCGCCTGAGGCGCCCCCTCTCAAAAAAGGGGAATTTTTCGGGTCCTCTAAGCCATGCTTGGAGTTTCCGGCCCAAGGTCTTTTTGATGCCTGGATCCTTCGGGAATGGGAGAAACCTAGCCGGCTTCCGGGCGTTCCTCAGGGATGGGATAAGAAGTATCCTTTCCCGGTGGAAGCGGTTAAGCGCTGGTCTTCTCCTCCCGAGGTCGATGCGCCTGTTCTGGGATTGACCAACACCTCCGTGATTCACACCTCGGACGCTACTACCCTTAAGCATGGCGAGGATAAGCGCCTTGATCAGATGGCATGCCATGCCTTTGCCAATGTGGGTTCGGCCTTGCGGCCAGTGTGTGCTTCTGCGCTTGTGGCTGTGGCTACTAGGTCTCTGGTCAGGGACTGGCTAGATGATGCACAACTTGATCTGACCAGCGCGGAGTTCACTACTCTCAAAAGGTGTGAATTGTTCATGGATTTTGTCTTGGTTGCTATGGAAGACGCTATTGTCATGGGTAGTAGAACTTCGGCCTTGTTGGTGGCTATGCGCAGATCGGCCTGGCTCCGCCAGTGGACGGCGGATTTTGGGGCCAAGAAGTCGCTTACAGCGCTTCCCTTCTTGGGTACGCTGCTGTTTGGAGATAAATTGGATGCTGTTGCTAAGGGAGGTAAGTTACCTCAGCGGAGGAAACAGCGACGTCCCTTTCGGGGGGCTTGCTTGTTCACTCCTTCCTTTCGAGGGGCCAGAGCGACTAGGGGTTTGGCCTTCTCGGGGGTCAGGGACTCGTCCCGCGGCTGCCTGGGGTTCCAAGCCCAAGCCTGCCGTTAAACCGGCTCAGCAATGAAGAGGCGCCCTCACCTGCAAGGGTGGGGGGACGGCTTTGACTCTTCTTCCAGGTCTGGGCCCGGGAAGTCACGGACAATTGGATCTTGGAAGTGGTCTCCTCCGGGTACAAACTGGAGTTTCGAGTACTGGCCGCCTCCAAGATTCTTAAGGTCTCGGGTGCCCTCGGACCCTCAGGCTGCACAGGGGCTCCTGTTAGCAGTGAAAAACCTTCTGGACATGGGAGTTATATGCCCGGTGCCTCCGTCGGAGAGAGGCAGGGGTTATTATTCCAACCTAGATCTCAAGGTTCTCAACATGGGAGTTATATGCCCAGTGCCCGGTGCCTCCGTCGGAGAGAGACAGGGGTTATTATTCCAACCTAGATCTCAAGGTTCTCAACAGGTTTATCAGAGCCAAAAAGTTCCACATGGAGACTCTGCGCTCGGCTATCTGTTCCCTTCGCCAAGGGGATTTTATGACATCCATAGACATCAAGGATGGTGGGCTTGATGGTATCCTCCTTCGAGGCGGTACAGTTTGCATAGTTTCACATGAGATCTCTTCAACTTCACTATTGACGCATTGGGACAGGAGTCCGCAGTCATTGGATCAACCTTTCAGGATGTCTCCCAGGGTTCTAGCAATCTGTTGAAGGGCAGATCCTTTCTGGTCCCTTGTTGGGAGACGGTTACCACGGATGCCAGCCTGTCGGGCTGGGGAGGTTATTGTAAGAGTCATCAGTTCAGCGGGGTGTGGGGTCCTCAGGAGGCTCACACCCCCATCAATGTCTTGGAGCTCAGAGCCATATGACTGGTTCTGGCTCGGCTGACCTCGCATTTACGGGGTCTACTGGTTCAGGTTTGTTCGGACAACCGAACGGCGGTAGCTTACATCAATCACCAAGGAGGGACTCGCAGCAGGAGTGCCCTCAAGAAAGTTTCTCTGATCCTGCAATGGGCGGAGTGCAATGTTCCTTGCATTTCGGCAGTCTATATTCCGGGAGTGGAGAACACGGAGGCGGATTCCCTGAGCAGGGGATCCTCTCGCCAAGGAGAGTGGTCTCTCAACCCCAAGGTTTTTCTGGATCTTTGCCGCAAGTGGGGGACTCTCTTTGCCTCGAGGCACAATCACAAACTTCCAGCCTTTGTGTCTCTTAGGATCCGCTTTCTCTGGCAGTGGATGCCTTGTCCCTTGCTTGGAAGTATCTGGGTTTTCTGTACCTGTTTCCGCCCGTCTCCATGTTGGGCAAGGTTGTTCGCAAACTGGTTCTAGAAGGGGCACCAGCAATTCTGGTGGCTCCAAGGTGGCCAAGAAGGGTTTGGTATGCAGACGTTGTACGGCTGGCCGTAGATCAGTACCGGCTTGGCTGCTGAAACCTCCATTCTGAAGGAGGTAGGTTTGTCTGCGGCTGTTGTTCGGACCTTGATTAGGGCTAGGAAGCGGTCCTCTTCTGGCATTTACTATAGGACTTGGAGGTCCTATATTGTTTGGTGTGAGGCTAGGGTGTTGCCTTGCAGGGTGTTTTCGATTCCTAGGATCTTGGAGTTTCTTCAGCATAATCTGGATCTTGGGTTCCAGCTTAGTACTTTGAATGGACAGGTTTCTGCTCTGTCGGTTTTCTTCCAGAGGTCTTTTGCCTTACACCCGCTGGTTAAGACCTTTTTTCCAAGGGATCGCGCATGTGCGGCCCCCTCGGAAGGCTGTGGTTCCCGTTTGGGATTTGAGTTTGGTTCTTTAGGCTCTGCAGGGTCCTCCTTTTGAGCCGCTACAGGATATTGCTCTTTCGGTTCTCACTCAGAAGGTTGCTTTCTTGGTGGCTTACCTCTGTTCGGCGTGTCTCTGAGTTGGCGGCTCTGTCGATTCAGGCCCCTTACTTTGAGAGACACCAGGATAAGGTGGCTTTTCGTTTTAACGCCAGATTCCCTTCCTAAGGTGGTGTCTGCTTTCCACTTCAATCAGGATATTGTTCTCCCTTCCTTGTGTCCTAAGTCTAACAATTACAAGGAGAGGGTTCTGCACAATTTGGATGTTGTTCGTTGTGTGAAGTACTATTTGGTGATTACTTCTTCCTTCCGCAAGACGGACGCCTTTTTCGTGGTGCCCTGCGGGCCCAGGAAAGATTAGGCGCCTGCTAAGTCTACGGTTAGCAAATGGATTCGTCAGGCCATTGTTGAGGCCTATTATGCTAAGGGGAGGATTCCCTCTTTTCGGGTCACTGCGCACTCTACTCGTGCTGTTGGTGCATCCTGGGCTTTTCAGCACCAGGCTTCTGTTGAACAAGTTTGTAATGCTGCTACTTGGTCTTCCGTTCATACTTTTTCCAAGTTTCACTGGTTGATGTGCGGGCTTCAGCGGATGGTGTTTTTGGCTGCAAGGTTCTGCAAGCTGCAGTGGTTTGAGTTGGTACATTCTTTACTGTTTCTGGTTCCCACCCATGACGGACACTGCTATTGGATGTCCCACATGTCATGAAGATCGAAGTGGAGTGTATGGCACACTTAGAATAATACCGTTTTGTGAGTACTCATCTTTAAAACAGGTATTACACTCCACTTCGCCCCACCCCTTTTTTTCAGGTATTCTGGGGCTTTTATATGGTGAACCATTGGTTTTGATTGTTAAGGTTATAATTGGTTCTTCCTGGTCCCCTTACTGTTTTTTTACACTGGGGAATTGGTGGGAGGTCCCAGGTATATATGGGCTGGGAGGGGCTTTCTTTTTTGGATATTCATCTCTGCAGAAGTTCGCCCTCTACTGGAGATTACCCACATGTCATGAAGATCGAAGTGGAGTGTATGGCACACTCATAATACCCGTTTTAAAGGTGAGTACTCACAAAATGGTATTTTTCTTTTTTTTTTTGGTGGGGGGGGTTGTTTTATTTCAGAACTGGATTTTTTTGTTTACATCCTGTTTTTTTGCTCTAAACATTTTGTATTTTGACAGCTTTCCCTTCATGTTGGCTCTGCTGCAGAATCTTTCAGTTTACCATTTTCTCTTTCATATTCTTATTTTTAATTTTTCCACGCAGATAGGGAGCCTGAGCAGTAACCTTCCTTGCCTCCCGGCCTGTCTAAATGACTATCTGCGTGAGCGCGCCAGAAAAATGGGGGGATCTGTGGTTATCCAGGGGTCGTTTCACACAGTGGGGTATCCCGATTTAGAATGACCAATGGGGAAGGTCAATGGCCGGGTCTTATAGACTTCAGTGTCGGCCACTCAGGGTTTTGTTTCATTTTAATACCTTTAGATTTTCCTGCACAGTTATTCAAAGAAGAATTTCAGTCATTTTCAGTCAGTTTAGTTTATTTTGTATAGATTTTACACATTTGAGTCACCTGGTCTCATAACAAAAGCAGCACCTCACACACATACAGCCATTACCACTGATTACAGTGTCAGCCTCTGAGGTAAATTGTTGCTAGGAGACCAGTGGGCTAAATGAAGCAGCTCACTAAATACAACCCAGCAGATCCCCCTATTCAGCAAATGGACTGAGCCATTGTCATTTTACAATTTAAAAGAAAGGCATATATATTCCTAGTATGTTCATGACACTTGGGAACCCGCACTGTAGAGGGCGATCTTGCAGAGATGACATGGAAAAAAGGAGCCCCTCCTGGTCCATAAGTACTGGGTTCCTCCCACTATTCCTCAGTCTTTTCGTCTCTGCAGTCGGCGAAGCATTAAGAAGATGACTCTCCTTCACGCTGCTGGTAGCCGGGTTTGCCCCGGCAATTTTTTTCTCTATTTCTGTCTGAAACTCTTTAAACCTGTTTGGTTATATCGTATGCCTCCCAGCCCTGACTATGTGGTTCAGGCAAAGGTAGATACATACACCTTCTGGTGTATACAGGAGTATTACTCCTCCGTGAGACCTAAATGTGGGTAGGCAGCTTCCGGGTTGGTGTTCCCGGCATGGGATGCCCCTGTCCCTTTATAATCCCCTTGTTCTTTATGGGTGCTTTTCTATCCCCTCCCCTTAGTTCTCCTTTAACCCTGCTGGGTAAAAAGGAGGGGGGAAGGGGGGGCGTTATCTGGGCTTATTTGTCACCATACACACACAAAAAAAAAAAAAAAAAAAAAAAAGAGATATATAAAAAAAAGTCTTTATTTCTTATTTTTATTATGTATGTTTTACTATACTATTTAATAGGAAATGCTTTATTTAGATTTTCCTGTCTCTGTCTAGGCAGCATTTTTTGCTTACCTATTAAAGCTCTTTGTTTTCTGGCTGTGTTCAGATTTGAATTTTCCCTCCATTTTTGGCCATGTGATCCTGGAAGTGGGCGGGGCTTAGGCATGCTTTTATTCAGAGAGCACCCTTATGCTCTGTTTGACTTCCTGTTTCTTGTTTCCTGCTTCCCTGTGGCCTTACCTCATGATGTGAGCTTATTGCATGGGCTTTGAGTACCCTTCAGCTTGGCTGAAGGGAGTTTTTTTTCTGTCATTTATTTATATTGTGTGCATTTGGTGACTGTTTTTTTGTTTTCTCTGTAGGTGGAAACTTATTTAAAAAGGGGTTTCTCCTGGTCCTTATATAAAAAAAAAAAAAAAAGCCCTTAAGCCTTATTTGGGGGTCCATTTGTGTTTCAATCCTCCCACTTGGGACTATTTAAAGGGGCATCCCGGGTAGCAATTGCGTAAATCCCATATATACTTGGCGACTATAATCAATTATAGTATAATACTAAACACCATATGGCGGCATCCCAGGATAACGGACATGCAATTCCCTCTGCACAGACTCGGCAATGTTTTGGATGTGGGGCATCCCTTGTTGGGGATAACACAATTCTTTGCATCCCTTGTGCACAATTAACTATTATGCAGCAAACTGAGGCTCAGGCTTCAGGGCCTGCGGCTAATGCCTCATCTCCTACTCCGCCATGTCTTGTCCGTACCCCCAATGATATTGTCATGGGTGGTGAGTCGCATGCTGATTTATGTGCCAGATTGGCTCATCTTGAAAGATTAATGTCTACCTCTGTGCCTAAGAAGGCCTCAGCTAAAAGAAAGCACTTGACTCATGCCGCTCCGGCAAGTGAGTCAAGACAATTGTGAATTACTTGATTGGTCTGATCCTTCTCAGTTAGAAGAAGGAGAATTATATGAGGAATCAGATGAACTGTTTCTGATGAACAGCAATTTGTTGGTACTGAGATTGAGCAGGGTGAAGCAAGTGTTGTGGATACCCCAAAAGCTCTTGCTCAGTTATTTGAGGTTTTGGGTTTTACTCCTCCTGAAGTAGTCCCTCCTCAAAAAAGGGAATTCTTTGGAGCCTCTAAACCTCGTTTAGAAATCCCAGATCAAAAGCATTTTTTTGATATTATTCTTAAAGAATGGGAGAAGCCTGCGCGGCTTCCTGGCATTCCCTTGGGCTGGGACAAGAAGTATCCCTTCCCAGCTGATACTGTTAAAGTTGGTCATCACCACCTGTGGTGGATGCCCCTGTGCTTAATTTATCCAATTCTTCTGTGTTGCATTCTCCTGACTCCACTACACTTAAAGATGGAGAGGATAAGCGTATTTATTAAATGAAAAACATGACAGTGGCTATTAGGTCTGTTGTGAGAGACCTAATGAATTACTCAGGGCTTGGTCCAGCCTCTGATGAGTACGCCTCTCTTAAGCGATGTGAGATGTTTTCATCCTTTGTACTTTCTGCCTTAGATGACACTCTGGTCATGTGCAGCAGAACCTCTGCCTTGTTAGTCGCCATTCGGTGGTCGGTGTGGTTGCGGCAGTGGGCAGCTGATATTGTAGCCAAGAAATCACTTATAGCGCTCCCTTTTGTGGGATTGCGCCTCTTTGGAGAAAGATTGAATTCAGTCACTAAGGGAGGTAAATTACCTCAGCGTAAGAAACAACGTTGTTCCTTTCATGGAATAGAGGCCTCTTTTAACCCTTCCTTTCGGGGGTCTAGATCCGGTAGAGGATTGGCCTTTTCAGCCCCTAGAGGGAATGCATGGAATAGAGGAAAGGGACTTGGCCGTCCAAGTCAGAATTGGGGGTCCAAAACCAAATCTGCCACTAAGCCTGCTCAACAATGAGGAGACGCAGTCTTATGGGTGGGTGGACTGCTGCGGTTCTTCTTCCAGGTCTGGGTTCAGGAGGTATCAGACAATTGGGTTCTGGAAGTAGTCTCTTCCGGTTACAAACTGGAATTCGAGTCCCGGCCTCCTCCCAGATTTTTAATGTCCCGGATGCCGTCAGATCCGACAATTGCGCAGGGACTGCGGGCAGCAGTAGCGTATCTGTTAAACATGGCTGTCATCTGCCTAGTGCCTCCAGCGGAAAGGGGTTTGGGGTTTTTTTCCAACCTATTCACGGTACCCAAAAAGGACGGCTCTGTTCGGCCTATCCTAGACCTAAGGAGACTCAATCAATTTATCCGTTTCAGAAAATTCCGCATGGAGTCTCTGCGATCAACGATCGATGTTCTCCGTCATGGGGACTTCATGACATCCATAGACATCAAGGATGCTTATTTACACATTCCTATTTTTCCCGGGTCACCAGCGATTTCTCAGGTTCTCGATAGAAGACCAGCATTATCAATTTGCCCTGCCATTCGGCCTTACCTCGGCCCCAAGAGTCTTTACCAAGATGCTGGCAGGAGTGATGGCTATATTCAGGGTCCAGGGCATCCGCATTGTGCCTTTCCTGGATGATTTTCTTATCGCGGCCTCCTCCCTTGAACAATCAGAGTTGGACACCAGGATGGTGGTCTCTACGCTAGAAAGGTTCGGATGGGTAATAAGTTACCCCAAATCCTCTCTCTGTCCGTCCAGGGAAATTCCCTTCCTGGGTCTGATTCCGGATACATTTCAGGCCAAGTTATTTCTTCCTCAGTCCAAAATGGTTCTGATTCAGGACTTGATTCGTCTATTCTTGTCCAACCCTCGTCAGTCTATCTGTCTAGGGATGAGACTAGTGGGATTGATGGTAGCTGCATGCGAGGCAGTCCCGTTTGCCCAATTTCACATAAGGACGCTTCAGCTCTTCCTCTTGGCAAAGTGTGACAGGTGCCCACTATCATTGAATCAGACTTTTCAGACGTCTCCCCACGTTTTGCAGTCCCTTCAGTGGTGGTTAATATCACACAACCTCGAGAAGGGCAAGTCATTTCTGACTCCACGTTGGGAACTGGTTACCATGGATGCCAGCCTGGTGGGCTGGGGGGCTTCTGGAAGAAGCATCAGTTCCAAGGATTGTGGGGTCCTCAGGAGGCTCATTCTCCAATCAATGTATTAGAGTTTCGGGCCATACGTCTTGTTCTACTTCGACTGATCCATTTCTTACAGGGTCTGCCAGTTCAGATTCGGTCAGACAACCGAACAGCTGTTGCATACATCAATCACCAGGGAGGGACTCGCAGTTGGGGTGCCCTTCAGGAAGTGTCTCTGATCCTTCAGTGGGCAGAGATCAATGTTCCCTGCATATCAGCAGTTTACATTCCGGGGATAGAGAATGTGGAGGCAGACTCCCTGAGCAGGGGATGTTCTCGTCAGGGAGAATGGTCTCTCAATCCAAGGGTCTTTCAGTTCCTCTGTCACAAGTGGGGGACTCCACGGTTGGACCTGTTTGCTTCTCGTCACAATCACAAGCTGCCAGCTTTTGTGTCTCTATCCCAGGATCCTCTGGCAGTGGCAGCGGATGCCATGTCTCTAGCCTGGAAGGATCTGGAGTTCCTATATCTGTTTCCCCCATTCTCCATGATCAGCAAGGTGGTGCGCAAGCTAGCACTGGAGGAGGTGCCAGCAATTCTGGTGGCGCCAAGGTGGCCAAAACGTCTATGGTACGCAGACGTCGTAAGGCTGGCAGTGGATCGTGTCCATCTGCCTCTTCTTCTAGATCTTATCACTCAGGGTCAACTTTGTTACCCCAATTTACAAACGCTGGCTTTGACGGCATGGCTGCTGAAGTCTCCATCTTGAAAGAAGAAGGTCTTTCTGATGTGGTTATGCAGACTCTTATTAGAGCTAGGAAGAAGTCTTCCTCTGTCATTTATTACAGGACTTGGAGGTCCTATATTGATTGGTGTGAATCCAGGGCTTTGCCCTGTAGAGTGTTTTCTATTCCTAGAATTCTGGAATATCTGCAACGAGGTCTGGATATGGGATTCCAGATTAGTACTTTGAAAGGGCAAGTCTCTGCCTTGGCAATTTTCTTTCAAAGATCGTTTGCTCTTCATCCTTTGGTTAAGACTTTTTTCCAAGGAGTCGCGCATGTGTGGCCTCCCAGAAAGCCTTTACTTCCTGTTTGGGATCTTAATTTGGTGCTTTCGGCTATGCAAGCTGCTCCCTTTGAGCCATTGCAGGATATTCCTCTTCCTATTCTTACTCAGAAGGTTGCCTTTTTGGTTGCTATTACTTCTGTCCGCCGAGTTTCTGAACTGGCGGCTTTGTCTATTCAAGCCCCTTATTTTGAGAGGCATCAAGATAAGGTTGTTTTCCATTTTAAACTGGATTTCCTTCCTAAGGTGGTGTCTGCTTTCCACCTAAATCAGGATATAGTTCTTCCTTCCTTGTGTCCTAAACCTAGTAACGACAAGGAAAGGGTCTTACATTCTTTGGATGTAGTTCGTTGTGTTAAGTATTATTTAGTTACTACTTCGGCCTTCCGCAAGACGGATGCCTTTTTTGTTGTGCCTTCTGGGCCTAAGAAGGGTTTTGCTCCTGCCAAATCTTCCCTTAGTAAGTGGATACGTCAGGCCATCATTGGGGCCTATATGGCTAAGGGGAAGGTTTCCCCTTTTCGTGTCACCGCGCATTCTACTCGTGCTATTGGAGCCTCTTGGGCTTTTCAGCACCAAGCTTCTGTTGAACAAGTCTGCAAGGCTGTGACTTGGTCTTCTGTGCATACTTTTTCTAAGTTTTACAAGGTTGATGTGCGGGCCTCAGCGGATGCTGTTTTTGGCCGCAAAGTTCTGCAAGCTGCAGTAATTTAAGTTATGCATTATTCCTTTGGGATCCCCACCCATTATAGACACTGCTATTGGATGTCCCAAGTGTCATGAATATCGGGAAGTGGGGGGTGTGACATACTAGGAATAATACCATTTTGTGAGATACCTGTAAAATGGTTATTACGAGTATGTCACACCCCCCACTTCCCCCGCCCTTTTTTGTTCGAGGGATCCTTTATATGGTGATTATTATTATTATTATTATTTCAAATAATTTTACAATTAAAGAATTATGTGGGGTGGTGTGCACAGCTGTGTAGTGAATGATAATACAGGGAGAAGGGTGCTGGCAAGACGGAACATATACATTAAACTAATACACTCAAACAACAGGCCCATGATTAGCCCCACAGTTCCCATCCATATGCCGCACACGAAGGAGTATCTTATAAAAAATCTATTTTATTTTTATTTTATTGGATTAAATCCATACAAATACCAAAGATGTCTCTACAAAAACATACAAGACTGAGTAAAAACATGTATAGACAAATTAAAAACAAATTGAGAGTTGTCCTATGTCTGCTCTCAGAGTAAATAAATACATATACTAATTCATATCATTATTAATAATATCAATGGCTATTCCAGTATTATAATGTTATATACAGAGCTGAAAATCTTTTTCATGGATGTGTACAAAAATGTGCAGTGAATAAATAACCAAAAGCTACTCCTAAAAAACAACCAAACTAATCAACATTAACTCCACAGGGAGCTCTAACAATATAAAGTGCTATAGTGCAAAAGTGCTTGGTGCAATCTCTAATATGCAGCCACCTAAAAAATGTGAAGGGCAAAGTAATTTCTCAGTCTGTGGATATTACATGCATCAGGTATAATAAACTCAAAGTAATAGACTAAAGTTACATCACCAGATCATAGGAGCATAGGACCCTCATAGGACCCTCAGACCAACAAGCCGCCACCGACGCGTTGCATGGTGCTACGCCACTTCGCCAGGGTGAAATTTTACAATTATTGAATATAATTGGCTCTTTTTGCTCTAAGGGATCCTTTATTTGGTATTATTATTTCAAATAATTTTACAATTATTGAATATAATTGGCTCTTTTTGTTCTAAGGGATCCTTTATTTGGTATTATTATTCTCATATAATTTTACAATTATTGAATATAATTGGCTCTTCCTGGTTCTTCACTGCTGTTTAAAAAGACTGAGGAATAGTGGGAGGAACCCAGTACTTATGGAGGGGCTCCTTTTTTCCATGTCATCTCTGCAAGATCGCCCTCTACAGGCCGGGTTCCCAAGTGTCATGAATATCGGGAAGTGGGGGGTGTGACATACTCGTAATAACCATTTTACAGGTGAGTATCTCACAAAATTGTATTTTTTTCCTTTTTCTATCGCCACCTTATTTATACACATGTTAGAAGCTATTGTGTGGCTACTTAATTATTTATCTTTTTACTTCAATATGTCTTTATTGAGTTTTTGCATAACATTAGATAGAGACAGGAACCTAAAGGACCACAGGGCGAAGCTGAGACATCAGCCAAACACAAAACATCACAATCTCATTCGACCCAGGTGGACCCGAACATACCACATTCCCCTCCTAGAGTTGCAAGCCAGGATCTGACAGGGGACACCAGCGGCTGGTGCCCAGGGACACACCCTCCGGCCACCCTGGGCCAGCACCCAAAAGGAAGACCATCCCTCCTCATGTGAGCCCACCCCTCGTCGGCCTTTCCGGTAAATAGCGACCAAGTCCACTTCCCCCAGTGATCAAAGGGAAAAGAGAAGTTAAAGAGAGAAAGGAAAGAAAGAGGAAAAAAAAAGAACGAGTTAAAAAAAGGATAGAAGGGAACCCCGGGGCCCGGTGTCCCGTGCCCAAACCCCAACCACCCCAATCCCGCCATACCACCCCTCACCGACTAAGAGGGAATCAGGCCTTTCCATTCCTCCATCGCACCAGCTAACACTATACGCGTTCCAGTAGCGCCTGGACGTCAGATGAAACCTGTGACACCTCCCAGAGAGTCCATGTCTTAAGGAACCTCTGAGTACCCTCCTCAACCTTCTCCAGAGTCATCTCCTCCATCCTCTTGATATTCTCAACCTCGCCATACCATTCCAGCAGGGAGGGGGTAATATTAGTGTGCCAGTGCCTGGGAATCACTGATCTGGAGCCCGTGAGCAGGTGCCTCAACAGCCCCTTCTTGTTCACCGACACTGACCCTGGGACCATTGACAGGAGAGCAACCTGTGGCATGTGTGGAACACTCTCAAGAGTCAAGCGCTCATAGATTCCGAGCACTCCCTCCCAAAAGGCTCTCACCACCGGGCATTCCCACCAGATTTGTAACATAGTCCCCAAGGCCCTCCCACACCTCCAGCAGTCCCCGGACTCTGCCCCCCCAAACTTCACAAGATCAGATGGACATCTGTACCAACTCGCTAGAATTTTATAGTTCCATTCCTGAGCCCCGCACGCCATGGACAGTCTGTGGGTGAGCACAAAGGACTTCTCCCAGTCATCATATTCAAATGTGTGACCCAACTCCTCCTCCCATTTCCTACAAAATTGGGGCAGCTCTCCACCCCCCCCCCGTCCTGAAGGATCTTGTATAGAGTGGAGATCACATGCTTAGAGGGAGAGGGATCCCGCAAGAGCCTCTCCAATGGCGTATGGGGGCAGGAAAGGTTCGAGGCCGGCACATGAGATTCAACGAAGGCAACCAGCTGGGCATGTAAGAGCCAGGAGATATTTCTACGTCTGCCTCGAGCCCGTAGGTCAGAGAGGGAGGGAGCACCCGCCCTCGAAACTATGTCTCCCAATCTGGTATCTTGAGAGGCTTCCCAGAGGAGAAATGACTTAGAGTTCATCCCTGGGGGGAAAGCCGGGTTGTCAAATAGCGGGGTAAAAGGTCCAGGTCTGAGTGATAACTCCCCCCGCCTCAAGAATCTATCCCATATTGCCAGCAGAGGGCCCACCAGGTATGGCAGCTCCTGTCTCCCAGGACGACGTGAGGGATCCACCCAAGGCAGGGCCACCAGCCTCATGGGAGACGTGTCCCCCTCAATACTAACCCAACACTTATCATCTTTGTGGTGTAACCAGTCCGAAAGACGCACCAGCACTGAAGCAGCATGGTAGGTCCTAAGGTCTGGAACCCCAAGTCCCCCCCTGTGTTTAGGCCTAAAAAGAGTAGCCCTCCATATCCTGGGCCTCCCGTTGCCCCAGATGAATTTGAAAAAGGCCCTTTGACTGCCTGAAATAAGTAAAGAAACCGAGGTAAAATGTCCATTTTAAGGATGTTTATGCGTCCCAACCATGAATACTGTTTTTGAGTGCTATATGAGTTGGTGACCGTAGACTGGAGAAGCGGGGCGTAATTAAGTTTATATAGCTTCCCCAAGTCAGAAGGCAGCTGCACCCCTAGATACTTTATGGCCTCCCCCTGCCACCTGAAGGGGAAGTTCGCCTGTAGGAGTTGCTGAGTCCGAGCATCAAGCGAGACGTTCAAAACCTATGATTTAGATAAGTTTACTTTAAAGAGGACCAACACCGAGAGGTGATCGGCCCGGAAATCTATAAGATTCCCGGGCCGATCACCTCCCACCCCGCGGGACATCCGAGATCGGGATGTCCCGCGGGGTGAAACCCCCCAAAAAAACCCCAAACACCTTACCTGATCTCGGCCGCCGCCGCCTCCCTCGCGCCCCTGTAGGCGTGCTCGCGCCCGCGCCGGCCGTCTGCGAATGGCCGGCGGGGGCGCGCGCGCGCCGAAAGTGACGCGAGGGAGGCGGCGGCGGCGGCAGCCGCTTGGACGTTCCTGATCCCCGCCTGGACGTTGGCGGGGATTGGACCGTCCAGTCACGTGGGAGCGGGGACAGGTAAGATTTTGGGGCTTTCTGGGGGGTTTCACACAGCGGGGCACCCCCGATCGGGGTGCCCCGCCGAAGTGGACCAAAACCCAGGATAGTCAAAATCCTGGGTGTTGGTCCACTTTAAAATTGCTAAGGTCACCAAAGTGTTTGAACAAAATAGATGGCATAGATATATGTGGTGAGGTTACATATATGAGCAAGTCATCAGCAAAGAGAGAGATTTTGTGTTCCCTCCCCCCACAGTCGATCCCTCGGATAGACGGGTTAGCCCTCAGGGCATTGGCGAGATGCTCCATCACCAACACATAAAGCAGTGGGGATAAGGGGCATCCCTGACGCGTGCCATTTTGGATACCAAAAGAGCTAGACAGGGACCCATTGACCTTTACCCTAGCAGTAGGGTCCTGATACAGGGCCATGATTCTAGACAGCATAATTGGGCCCAAACCCACCTGTGTCAATGTGGCTTTCAGGAACCCCAATGCACCCTGTCGAATGCCTTTTCCGTGTCTAGCACAACACGCAGGCCAGAATGGCCTCGACTTAGCGTAGTACAGCAAGGAGATCGTCTTGATGGTGTTATCTCTTGCCTCCCTTCCCGAGACAAACCCTTCCTGATCTAAAACGATCAATGAGGGGAGCAGCGGTTGCATTCTGCGAGCGATAATTTTTGCATAAATCTTCAAATCTACATTAATCAATGAGATTGATCTATAGCTTCCCGGCAATGTACTATCTTTTCTGGGCTTTGGAATGACCGCAATGTGAGCCCCCAGAGTCTGTCTCGGGAAGGAACAGCGATCCGAGATCGAATTATACACCTTAACAAGAAAGGGGGCAATAACCGTCCCCATCACTTTGTAGAATCTAGGGGTAAACCCGTCAGGGCCCGGACTCTTACCCGCGGGGGCCTCCCTTATAGCCCAAACTACCTCCTTCAAGTTAAATGAGTCCTCCGGCGATTCGCAATCTTCTGGGGGTAAGGTTGGGAGGGCTGTCTCCCCAATATAGTCTACTATCGGAGCGCTCTCCTCCCGACACGACCCCTGTGCAGAAGTGCACTCGATGTTGTAGAGCCTGGGGGCTCTTATGAACCTCCAGTCCCCCCTTCCCCTTGACAGTAGGAATAAATGAACGGCCCTGCCTAGGGTGGAGAGACTGGGCCAGCATCCTGCCACATTTATCAGAGTGTTCGTAAATACTGGCCCTACATCTATCCCGGTACTTGAGGAAGCATTGATCGTAAAGGCTCTTCAGACACTGCCTAGCATCCAGCAGCTCCCTCAAAACTGTTTGGGCGGCAGAAGTTTTGTGCGCCTCTTCCAACTCCCCGATACGCTCCAGGGCCACCCCGATCTTTTTCGCCCTTTCCCTCTTGAGCCTGGACCCGTGTTTGATAAAGACTCCTTGTAGTACACATTTGAGTGCCTCCCACTGCAAAGGCAGTGGAGTTGGGTCATTCACATGGTCCGAATGGAAGTTTGCGATAGACGTTTTGATTTCTTCTAGACAAACGGCGTCCTTCAGCAAATTATCTTTCAGACGCCAATTGTATTGCCTAGGGACCACTTCCGGGATTGGGAGGCTCAAGAAGACGGGCATGATCCGACCACAGTATGCGCCCGATAGAGGTATCAGTGTCCTGCGAAAGCGCGTGGTGGCTTAGAAAGATGTAGTCTAGTCTACTATATGTGTTGTGGGGGTGGGAGAAGAACGTATAATCCCTAGCCCCCCCATGTTGAACCCTCCAAGCGTCAACAACCTGGAGAGCGTGGAGGGCCCCACGAAGACTATTCAACTTAGAGAAGGGTATTGCTGACTTACCCCAGGAGGAGTCGAGCCTCGGCTCCAGTACCAGATTAAAGTCTCCCCCCCAACACTATAGTGCCCTCCGCAAACTCCTCCAACAAACGCAATATCCCAAGACCCACCTGCACCTGGTTGGGCAAATACAAATTAGCTAGAGTATACCTGGCCTCATATAATGTGAACTTAAACCGGCCTAATAATCTTATGTCCTCAGGGGAGTAAAACTGGGAAGAACACTTGTTGAGAAGGATCCGGGGGTACTGGTAGACTACAGGCTATAGTATGCAATGTCAAACAGCTGCTTCCAAAACTGCCAAGATATTTTCATGCTTTCAAAGAGGCATGGAATCACGGGACAGGAACGTAATTTGGCCTCTTTACAAGGCACTGGTGTGTCCTCATCTGGAATATGCCGTTTAGTTCTGGGCACCCATTCATAGAAAGGATGCTTTGATTATGGAAAGAGTGCGGGAGTAAAGATTACCGGAATTAAATCTGTTTAGTCTTGAGAGGAGCTGTCTAATGGGGGAGATGATTAAATGTAAAAAAATATAAATGGGCAATGCAGAAAATATGGGGAAACACTATTTCAGGTACAATTCTCTCTAAAGACAAGGGGGCATTTCCTTTGACTGGAAAAAAAAGATCAATCTCTGGTGGTGACAATCATTTTTTACTTTTTGTACAATATATCTTTATTGAATTTTATATAGACTTTTATATACATAGAGACAGTAAGAAACAGCAAAAGAATAATACAGAGCCATAGCATCTTAGGTATACCATTAATAAGACCAGGTCAAGCATCGAAAAACCAAGACCTTGCAGGCTTCACAGCTGACTGCTCTGTCCGCCCCGGGAGCAAACCCAGGGGAAGGCGGAAAAGAGAGAAGGTATAGCGATAAACAGAGAAACACCAGGAATATAGATGAAAATGGAAAGAGAAGGAGAAAGAAAGAAAGAATGAATGAACGTCCACATTACCCATTTCCCTCCAACAGATTCCGGATCTCCGGAGAACTCTTAGAAACCTCCCATATTGTCCACGTCCTGTAGTGTTTCTCGGCCCCACCCTCGACTCCGTCAAGTGCCAGTTCCTCCATCCTTTTAATATTTTCCAACTCCCCGTACCATTCCATCAGGGAGGGAATAGTGTTGGTGCGCCCGTGTTGGGGTATTACTGACCTGGCCACCGTAAGCATATGCCTCAGCAGGCCTCCCCCCCCCCCCCCCCTGCTACTGAACCCGGCGTCATCGACAAAAGGGCTACCTGAGGGAATAGTGTTGGTGCGCCAGTGTTGGGGTATTACTGACCTGGCCACCGTAAGCATATGCCTCAGCAGGCCACTCCCCCCCCCCCCCGCTGCTACTGAACCCGGCGTCATCGACAAAAGGGCTACCTGAAGGGAGTTGGGGACACTCTCAAGTGTCGTATATTTAAACACCTTCAACACCCCCTCCCAGAAGGTTTTGATAACAGGGCATTCCCACCACACGTGGGTTAGGGTCCCCCGGGCTCTGTTGCATCTCCAACAATCGTCTGTCTCCGATCCCCCGTACCTCACTAAGTCCGCAGGGCTCCTGTACTACCTGGTCAAGATTTTGTAGTTCCTTTCCTGGGCTCTGCACGCCATCGAGAATTTGTGCATCAGAGCAAAATATATTCTAAGCATACAGCACGTCCTGCTCCAGTAGTAGTAATAACATGTGGGTAATCCTCCGCCTCCGGCGCCATGCACTGCAGACATGTAGAAAACAAGCTCCTCCCGGCCCTACATATACCGAGGGACCTCCCACAAATCCCCAGATTTCTCTGCAGTGCTGGAACTGCGAAGACATGAAGTATCACGCTCTCGCAGGCGAGCGGGGCTTGACAGCCCGAGGCCCTGCGGGACTATTTCCACCCGTCCTCATTGTGAATTAATGCCTCCCAGCCTGGGCTGCGTTGGTCGGGTGAAGGGTAGGCAGCACCTAGTGTGCTTACGGAGCTAGTCTCCACCGCAATCCCCCTCCATAGGATAGGCGGTTAAGGCAAATGGTGAGCCTTCAGTGGATGCCCCTCCCGCACCAGTGCCCCCATGCCCCATCTAACGGTGAACCCTCTTTGCGGGTCACCTTCCTTCCCAGATTCCCCCGTTTGTGGGGGGAAAAAGAGGGGGGGGGGCTGTGTGTTTGATGGCCTACTCCTTGCCCTAAGTACACTATAGACGCTTTACCGCTACTGGGTGTCAGAGCGCGTTTCACTTGTTTACTTTTCAACTGACCGCAGCGTTTTACTGTGCTCTAGGCGCATACGGCAGCACTGTTTGGGGAAGCTATGGCGTTTTTCAAATCTCCTTCCTCACTTTGTCAGACTTCTTCTCTGAAGTGATGCTGACGTATCTACCATTCTCTCCTGATTGGCTGCGCGCCTTCTAGCTTCGCACTCTCCGGGGGGGAGGCGTGGTTTGGTCTGGCGCGTTCCGCGTCATCGCCCGCTCTGGCCCCGCCCTTCGAGGTTCGCTGGGCGCCATTTCCTTCTTGCATGCGCGTGGTGAAGACGGTCCTCCCCTCGCATACCTGTAAGTGCCCTCATGGGCGATCTTTTCCCTAGCTTGCTTCTTCGCGCTCGGCTCTGACATCCCTGTTCCCCTTGTGTCTTTCAGACAGCGGTCCTCGGTGGCGTCCTCCGGCCCGACGTAGCGCCCGGTCCAGACCATTTTTCAGAAATTACTCCCACTTCCCAGCGGGTTATTGGGGCATCCAGGGTTGCTTAAAGCGTCAATCCCTACTGGCATATTGAATTTAATAATCACCATATGGAGGCATCCCAGGACATCGCGAACGGGGTCCCCCTGGGACAAGCCTGTCTGTGTGCAGCTTGTGGGGTTTCACCTAGCAGCGGTGACAATACACGGGTCTGCGTACCTTGTGCTCAACAGGCGCTAGCCGGTCTCCCCACCTCTTCCGAGGTTGGACCCGCACCTCGACTTACTTCCCCAACTCCCCCAAGCTTGAGCCTAACCCCCAATACTAGTGGGGATTCTCACGCTGATTTGGCCTCTAGATTGGCTAGTGTGGAAAGCTTCATCGCTGGCTCCTTGGCGCGCAAGGCTACTGCCAAGAGGCGCCATTTGAATCCTGAGGCTACTATTCTCCCTGTAGAATCTGATGATTTACTGCTTTCCTATGCTCAGTCCCCATCAGAGGAAGGGGAACTGCTCTCTGACTCAGGATCCTACGAGGACGAGTCCAGGAGTCAGGAGGAGTCTGGTTCTGATCTTTGGTCCCAGGACGACATTGACAGACTGCTGTCTCAGATCTTTGATGTGTTCTCTCTCCCCCTCCCGCGGTCCCTCGGCAAGGGGGCGATCTGTTTCATACTGCTAGGGTGCGGTTGGAGTTTCCCGAACAAACTCACTTTAATAACCTAGTGCTGAAAGAATGGGAACATCCCAGCAAACTCCAGGGGATTCCTAAAGCTGTGGATAAGAAGTATCCATTTCCTGCCGATCTGGTTAAGTGTTGGACATCGCCGCCCGAGGTCGATGCCCCGATTCTGAGTCTGTCCAACACCTCTATTATGCACTCCCCTGACACTACTACGCTGCGGGATTTAGAGGATCGGCGAGTTGATCAATTGGCATGTCATGCCTTTGCATTTGGGGGAGCGTCGCTCCGCCCGGTGTGCGCCTTAGCCTTCACGGCGGTGGCGCTCAGGATGGTGGTTAAGACTGCCCTGGAAGGGGCGGATGACTTGCCCTCTGAGGCCGCCAATGCTCTGGCCACACAATGTCGCCAAGAAGGCCCTTATGGGGCTTCCATTTAAAGGACTGCGCCTGTTTGGAGAAAGATTAGATATCTTTGCCAAGGGTGGCAAGCTGCCCCAGCGCAAGCGTCAGATTCAGCCCTTTTGTGGTCCAAGCTCCCATTCTACCCCCTACCGTGGGACCAAGCAGGGTAGAGGGGTGTCCTTCTCTGGGTCTCGCGCAGATCCCTGGAACAAGAACAGAGGACGCCGTCCTTGCTCCTCCTGGGGGCCCAAGCCCAAAGCCCCCCCCAAGACCCCCCAGGCATGAAGGGGCGCCCTCGCCCGTCAGGGTGGGGGGACGTCTACAGCACTTCGAGCATGTCTGGAGACGCCTTGTCCCAGACCGGTGGATTCAGGAGGTAGTCTCCTCCGGTTACAAGATAGAATTTGCGGTGCTGCCCCCTACCAGGTTCGTTGGGTCTCGGATCCCACAGGATCCTGCCTCAGCTCGAGTCTTGATGCTGGCTGTGCAGGACCTTCTGGAGCTCGGGGTCATCTGCGAGGTCCCCTTAAGAGACAGGGGCATGGGGTTTTATTCCAACCTGTTCACGGTGCCCAAAAAGGACGGGTCAGTCAGACCCATTCTGGATTTCAAAATCCTGAACAAGTTTGTCAGAAGCAGGCATTTTCGCATGGAAACTCTGCGCTCGGCCGTTGCCTCGCTGCTTCCAGGGGACTTCATGACATCTGTGGACATCAAGGACGCTTACCTGCACTTTCCGGTGTTCTCAGGGCACCAAAGGTTCCTCAGATTTGCGCAGTTGGATCAGCATTATCAGTTCATGGCCCTGCCATTCGGCCTCACATCGGCTCCCAGGGTGTTCACCAAGGTGCTGGCAGGGGTGATGTCCCTGTTAAGACTAAAGGGCATACGCGTGTTGCCCTACCTGAACGATATACTCATCACCTCTCAGTCTCTGCGGCAGGCAGAGCTGGACACTCGGTTGGTGGTGTCCACCCTGGAGTCCTTCGGCTGGGTGATCAATTACCCAAAGTCCTCTCTGTCCCCCTCCTCAGTGATCCTGTTTCTGGGGATGATTCTGGACTCGGTTCAGTCAAGGATATTCCTTCCTCCGCAGAAGGTGGAAGCTCTGACATCCCAGGCAAGATCCCTGCTCGCGAACCCTCATCCCTCCATCCGGCAGGGAATGCAGTTGGTGGGCTCGATGGTGGCAAGCTTCGAGGCGGTGCCCTTTGCCCAGTTTAATTTGAGAACTCTGCAGCTTCACCTTCTGTCAGTATGGAACAAGGACCCAGCATCTCTGGACGACAGCTGGGTGATTCCCCCCTCGGTCAGACAATCCCTTGCGTGGTGGTTGGACCACAGGAACTTGACAAGGGGCAGATCCTTCCTGGCTCCCTCTTGGGAGACGGTCACAACGGATGCCAGTCTTTCGGGCTGGGGGGGATTCTGGAAGTCCCTGCGCTTCCAGGGGAGGTGGGGCCCTCAGGAGGCCCATCTTCCTATCAATGTCCTGGAACTCAAGGCGGTCCGATTGGTGCTGGAACGATTGACCCAGCACCTGCAGGGTCTGGCGGTTCAGGTACGCTCAGACAACAGGCCGGCGGTGGCCTACATCAATCATCAGGGAGGAACCCGGAGCAAGGGTGCTCTCCAGGAGGTGTCTCTGATTCTAACTTGGGCAGAGACCAATGTACAATGCATATCGGCCGTCTACATTCCGGGGACGGAGAATCTGCTAGCAGATGCTCTGAGCAGGGGGTCATCCCGTCAGGGGGAATGGTCCCTCTGTGACAGGGTATTTCAGTCACTGTGTCACCGTTGGGGTGTGCCAGACGTGGATCTCTTTGCGTCACGTCACAATCACAAGCTACCGAGCTTTGTATCCCTGTCTCAGGATCCTCTGGCTCTGGCCACAGATGCCCTGTCAATGTCTTGGAAGGAGTTTCGGCTCCTGTATGTGTTTCCACCAATTCCCCTTCTGGGCAGAGTGCTGCGCAAGATCACTTTGGAAGGGGTACCCACGATTCTGGTGGCCCCAAGGTGGCCAAGAAGAGTGTGGTTCGCGGACGTGGTTCAAATGGCAGTAGATCAGTACGATCTGCCAAGGTTGCCAGACCTTCTGACTCAAGGGTCTCTACGCCATCCCAATTTACTAACGCTGGCTTTGACGGCTTGGCTATTGAAACCTCCATCTTGATGGAAAAGGGTTTGTCTGCATCTGTTGTGGCTACTATGGTGCAAGCCAGGAAGAAGACCTCTGCTGCCATCTATTATAGAGTATGACGTGCTTACATTGACTGGTGTGAATCCAGGTCCCTTCCCTGCCGGGAATTCTTAGTTTCCAGGGTGCTGGAGTTCTTACAACATGGTCTAGACTTAGGTCTTAAGCTTAGTACCTTGAAGGGCCAGGTTTCGGCCCTGTCTATCTTCTTTCAGAAGACCTTTGCCCGGCACTCCCTTATCAAGACCTTCTTTCAGGGGTCACTCATGTGCGCCCTCCTCGGAAACCTATGGTTCCTGTTTGGGATCTGAACTTGGTGTTGTCGGCCCTGCAGGGGGCTCCCTTTGAGCCTATTCATGAGGCCGCTCTAGCTGTGCTCACGCTCAAGGTTGTCTTCCTGGTAGCCATCACTTCGGTCAGACGTGTGTCTGAGTTGGCTGCTTTGTCTATTCAGCCTCCCTTTGAGAGACACCGGGATAAGGTGGTGTTTCGCTTCAAGCCAGACTTCCTGCCTAAGGTTGTGTCTGCATTTCATTTGAATCAAGATATTGTACTTCCTTCCTTGTGCCCTAATCCTAGTAACCCTAAGGAAAGGGTTTTGCATTCCTTGGATGTGGTCAGGTGTGTCAAGTCTTACCTGGTTACCACTCAGGCCTTTAGAAGGACGGATGCTCTCTTCGTTGTGCCTCATGGGCCTAGGAAAGGTTTGGCTCCCGCCAAGTCTACCATCAGTAAATGGATTCGTCAGGCTGTTGTTCAAGTCTATACTGCTAAGGGGAAGACTCCCCCCTTTCATCTTACTGCTCATTCTACTAGAGCTGTTGGGGCTTCTTGGGCTTTTCAGCAGCAGGCCTCTGTGGAGCAAGTTTGCAAGGCCGCTACTTGGCCTTCTGTACATACCTTTACTAAGTTTTACAAGGTTGATGTTCGGGCCTCAGCTGACGCTGTGTTTGGGCGCAAGGTTCTGCAGGCGGCAGTAGTTTAGACTGCTTGCTGCTGCCTTCTGTTGGGGATCCCACCCTTCTTTATGGACACTGCTATTGGATGTCCCACATGTTATTACTACTACTGGAGCAGGACGTGCTGTATGCTTAGAATAATACAACTCTGTGAAGTACTCACCTGTAGAGTTGATATTATACGCATACAGCACGTCCTGCTCCACCCCACCCTGTTTTCACCTTGTTCTGGATCCCCTGTTGGTGATTGTTATCTTTAATATTTTTGCCAGTTTTGGGTGGTTGTTGTTCCTGGCCTCTCTTTCTCACTGCTTTTCAATGCTGGGGATTTGTGGGAGGTCCCTCAGTATATGTAGGGCCGGGAGGAGCATGTTTTCTACATGTCTGCAGTGCACGGCGCCGGAGGCGGAGGATTACCCACATGTTATTACTACTACTGGAGCAGGACATACTGTATGCGTATAATATCAACTCTACAGGTGAGTACTTCACAGAGTTGTATTTTTTCCCACTCCCCCCTCTCAAACGTCTGTCCCAATTCCTCCTCCCATCTCCTGCAAAATTGTGGGAGCTCCTCCTCCAAGCCATCAGTCAGGTAGATCCTATATAGGGTTGAAATTGCTTGCGAGGGAGGGGTCTGGGCTTTGAGGATTTTTTCAAACATCGTTAGGGGCCGGAACAAGGTAGTTCCGGGAGGGAAGAATCCAATAAAGGCACTCAACTGGGCATACAGGAACCAGGACAGTTTCCTCCCCTCCCCCCGCTCTCTCAACTCAGATAGTGATGGCAGGCCAGATCCAAAGATAACCTCACCCAGTCTCGTGTCCTGGGTCGCATCCCACACGAGGAATGTCTTAGCATACATCCCCGGGGTGAAAGCAGGGTTGTTGAAGAGCGGGGTGAGCGGACCAGGCCTGTGCGATATGCCCCTCTGCTTCAGAGATCTATCCCATAGGGTCAGCAGAGGATTTACTAGGTATGGGAGGTCCCGCCTCCCTGGACGGTAGTCGGGGTCTACCCAAGGCAAGGCAGTCAGACTAATTGGAGAAATGTCATTTTCCAGTACAACCCATTGCTTACTCCCCTTGTGGTGAAACCAGTCAACAAGCCGCACAAAGACTGCAGCTGCGTGATACGACTTCATATCAGGGCCCCTTAACTCCCCTGCGTTTTTAGGCCTACAAAGTGTCTTCCTATTCACCCTGGGCTTCTTATTATCCCATACACAATTGAAAAAAGCAGCCTGTAGCTGCTTAAAGAACCCCCTTTCCGGCAGTACCGGTAGAGTCTGGAAAACATATAAGAACCGGGGCAGTACGTCCATTTTTAAGATATTTGTCCTCCCCAGCCAGGAGTATTGCTTTTTAGCATACGTTTTCAGGCTCTCCATATTGCTATTGAGGAGTGGTACATAGTTCAGTTTATAGAGTTTCCCCAGGTCAGTGGGTACCTGTACCCCTAGATATTTTATCGAATCCTTTTGCCACTTAAACGGGAAATTTGTCTGGATTAATTCCTGGGTCCGTTCATCCAGGGATATGTTCAAGATCTCAGTTTTGGCCATATTAATTTTGAAATTACTTAACTTGCTAAACCTATCAAACTCCCGACTGATAGAGGGCAGAGAGGTATGTGGGGAGGTTATGTAAAGAAGGAGGTCATCGGCAAAGAGAGAGAGCTTATATTCCCTCCTCCGGCACGGCACCCTTTGATGGAGGGATTGGCTCTCAGTGCATTCGCCAGGTGCTCCATTACCAGAACATAGAGCAAGGGGGACAAAGGGCACCCCTGTCGTGTACCATTCCTTATATTGAAAGATCCTGAGAGGGTGCCGCTAACTTTAACATTGGCAGTGGGCTTGTGGTAAAGTGCCATGATTCTATCCAACATAACTGGTCCTACTCCCACCTGGGACAGTGCAGCTCTTACAAACCCCCAGTGTATCGAATGCCTTCTCTGCGTCTACCACCAAAAGGCATGCCGGGACTCCCCTCGTTTGGGCGTAGTGTACTAACGAGACCATTTTAATAACATTGTCTCTGGCCTCCCTTCCCGAGACAAATCCGACTTGATCGTTGTGTATCAGCGAGGGTAGCAGGGGTTGAATCCTGTCCGCCATAATTTTGGCAAACAGTTTAATATCCACATTGATCAATGAGATCGGTCTGTAATTATCCGGAGAGGTACCATCTTTCCCAGGTTTTGGAAGGAACGTAATGTGGGCCTCCAGGGTTTGTCTCGGGAAGGGGCAGCGACTCAACACGGAGTTAAATAACCTCGTCAGAAAAGGGGTGATGAGGGGTCCCATCGTTTTATAGAACCTGGGGGTAAACCCATCTGGCTCGGACTCTTCCCTGCAGGGGTTCCCTTTATGGCCTGCGCGACCTCCTCTTGCTTTACCGGATCCTCTAATACCTTTCTTTCTTCCGGGCTGTCTCAGCTATATAATTGTCTAAGTCTCCCGCTAATCTCCCCTGCGCTCCACGGACTGAAGTGTTGTCAATGTTATATAGGCTCGAATAGTAAGATTAGAATTCAGCCGCTATTTGGGGGGTCTTATACACCTCTATACCATCCGCCATTTTCAAACTGGGGGTGAATGCACAGCCTTGCCTTGGGTGGAGTGACCGAGCCAGCAGTCTACCACACTTGTCTGAGTGCTCGTATAGGCGTGCCCTACACCTATCTTTGAATCTGAGGTAGCATTGATCGTAGAGCCCCTTTAACTTCTGCCTGGCCTCTATCAACTCTCTTAGTCCCCCAGGAGATAAGAGGGTTTTGTGCGTTCTCTCCAACTCCTGTATGCGTCCCAACGTTTCAGCAATCTGTCGAGCCCTCTCCCTCTTGAGCCTCACACCATGTTTGATAAAGACCCCCCCGCAGCATACACTTTAGCGCCTCCCACTGTATCGGCAGTGTAGTATCGTCATTGCTATGGTCAAGATGAAAATTGGTTATCACAGCCCTGATCTCAGTCATGCATAGCATATCTTTCAACAGATTATCATTTAGACGCCAAGTGTATTGCCTGGGGGTCGCCTCCAGTATCGGGAAGCTCAAGAAAACAGGGGCATGGTCTGACCAGAGCATCTGACCAATCGAGGACTCAGGGTCCATTGCAAGGGTGTGATGACTCAGGAGGAAATAATATAGCCTACTATACATATTATGAGTGTGGGAGAAGTACGTATAGTCTCTCTCCCCCCCATGAAGGACCCTCCACCTCTACCTCCTGCAAGGACTAGAGAGCTTTGCGGATTCTGTTAAGCTTAGAGTGGGGGATTGCAGATTTCCCCTGAGAAGAATCAATTCTTGGGTCCTAAGACTAGGTTGAGATCTCCTCCTATGATCAACGTTCCTTCTACAAAGTCTTCCAACAAGCGTAGCATTCCCAATCCTGCCTCCACCTGTCCCTGGTTGGGTAGGTACAGATTGGCCAGGGTGTATCTCGCCCCACCCAGGGTAAATTTGAGGAACAGGTATCTGCCCCCAGGGTCCACCTTAACCTGTACGTTCTCTATAGGAACGTTTTTGTGTATGGAGATAGACACCCCTTTAGATTTGTTCTCGGGATTAGGGCTGTGATACCACCTGTCATAGTACCTATTTTTGATTTTGGGGATTTTCCCTTGACCAAAATGCGTCTCTTGTAGAAGGGCTATGTCCACTTTCTTTATGAAGCCCATACAAAATTTTGGCCCTTTTCTCTGGGATGTTCAACCCCTTGGCATTAAACGTGCACAGTTTAAGACTCATCCGTGCAGCTGAGTTACAGGGGAAGGGCGCCTACCCGGCTAGATGATGTCAGAGTCTAATTCACGTTACACTACCCAGGCCCTAGGGATCAGACCCGAGACCGCCCAGAGAGGAAGGCAAGCGGACGATCATAGAGAGAGAACAAGGACAGGAACAGAAGAAAGGAGGAACAGAAGAAGAGAAACAGAACAACGAGACTAACAAACTAACAAACAAACAGGCCCTCCTTAAAGAGGGGGCCGATTAGACATTAAGAGGGCCGTAGCCCTCAACAACACGCAAATCCCTCCAGCTTACGGCCAATGGGATGGCGCGAAAACCTAGATGGGGAAGTGGCCTCGCTACTCAGGAGTATGCTCCCGCCAACGCCCTTAGGGTCACGAGTAAATGCACCTAACCCATCCCCCTCCTCACAACCCAACAGAGGCAACACAACCAAAAAGACATAAATGCATTGGATATCTGCGGCATTCTATAAGGAGCCAAAAGCGTCCCTTTTTCACGTCACTAAACAATTGCTCCCCCTCGCACCAGGCCGGCGGGCCACCCCCCTCCAAACCGGCGAGAAAAAGGAGTCGCCAGGCCCAGGGGAGAGAGCTCGCCCCCCAGCCAGATCACATCAGGCCACAGCAAGGCTAACCCAAGTCAGACCATCTGATCAAGTCTCCTGCTCGCTGGGTAGCAGCAAAGGGGAGACACGTGACCCAGGGAAGGGAGATCCAGCCCCTAATCCCCTAGCCAGTCACAGCCGCCTCGGGTAGGGCCGCTTGTGAATCAGAAGAGAAGTGGGGGGGATCGGCCAACAGAACCGGCCACCGCCGGGCCACGTAACCTCCCATATAAGGATTCAAGTTAGCTTATGCATCTCCATTAACAATAAAAGGGGGTAAAACAGTAATAACACAGAGATACATCAGGCATCTGTGGCTGTATATAGGGAACCAAAGGCGTCCCTAACGCTCTCGGTTCCTTATGGGCCCCCCCCCCCCCTGCTCAAGAACCCATCTGGGGCGTCTAGGGGCCCTCTGCGGAAGCGGGGGGGGGGGGGGGGGGGCGTGGGCCAAAGTCCAGCCGATCTGGGATCGGAAAAGGCGCCAGGCCCAAAAAATCAAACACGTTGGACAAGTCCGCCTTATTATGAAGCGCAAAAACAGAATTGTCCTTACGGATTATGAGGTGGAACGGGTGCCCCCATTTATACGAGGCCCCCATCTCCCAAAGCCTGTCGAGTAGAGGGCAGAGCATTCTTCTCATCTGTAAAGTACGACGTGACACGTCCGGCAAAATTGAGATCTGCGAGCCCCGCCACTCAAACCGGCCTCGGTCCCACGTCCGGCGCAAGATATCTTCCTTAACAGTGAAAAAGTGGATCCTGCACAAGACATCCCTAGGTGCCTGGGGGTCTCCAGCCGGGCGGCCCGCTACTCTGTGAATCCGATCGATGTTTATCTCAGAGTCCAGGGGTCTCCCCAATAAGGAGTTAAACAGTTCTGCGGCTGAGGCGCACAATGCGTGGATCGATTCAGGGATGCCATGGATCTTCAGGTTGTTTCGCCTATTCCTGTTTTCCTGATCATCCACTTGAAGCCTGAGCCCGGTCATCTGTTGGTGGTGTTGCGCTTGCATTCTTTCCAGGTTTGCCAACCGGGTCTTTTGGTCCATTCGGGAGTCCTCGAGGGTGGCGACTTTAGTCTCTAGGGCGGAGGATTTCTGTTGTATGTAGCTCTTTCAATTCGGGCCGCCACCGCTTCCAGGTCCGCTTTAAGCTCTGCTTTAGTCGGTAGGTATTGCAGGATAGCCTGGAGGCTGGGATCGATAGCTGGAGTTGAACTTGAAGGTGGCCGTTCACTCGGGAGAGACGGTGACCTCAAACGAGAATCAGCGAGGCAAGAATCTGGCTGCCAGGGGGAGCCTGCAGTAATGGATCCCAAGGGGCTGGGGTATACCTGCCCGGGGGTTGCATCGCTGAGCGAATCTAAGACGACCACTCTATGACATCTATTTTGGAGGTGTTTTGTGGATACTTTGGGTGGGCTGCCCCGCACACCCCCAAGCCCGCCGGTTCGGAGTGAACATCAGTCTGCACCTTCCTTGCTGCTTTAGGTCTGATTAGGGGCAACAGAGCAGAGTCCTCCCTTAGGGCTGCTATGCTGGGCTCATACAACAAAGTGTGGGGCTCATTGGCCCCAACGCAGATCGCCCCAGAGTCGAGGCCCACCGGGTGTTCCGCCACCAGGAGTGTTGAGGTGGCCAGTCCGCCTCTGTCATGCTTTTCATTCACTTGCGGTATGTCGGAAGAGAGCGCAACACCGCCTGTCTTCTCAGCTGAGGCGGCTGTCACAGCTCCCTCACAGCAGACTCCCCTCCGCCCCCCCCTCACAACTCTCGGCTCTCCTCAGAGCCAGCTTCGCTGACCGGCGCGTCCTCCTCTTCAGCGCCGCATCTAGCAGTGACAGCTGGCGGCTACTCCCGCCCCCCGCCTCTCCTCCATTCCTCGCAGCCCGATGGCTCGTCCCCGTTCTCCGCTCCCAACGCCGGTCCCAGGGTGACAGCGGCTGACGTCTCAGCCCCAGCCCCGCTCACCTCGGCTGGGATTAAGGTGAGTCCCGGCTCTTCCTTTTTGGGCAGCGCTCCACCATTATGCCTGCTGCCCCAGCGCGTCCGCTCCTCTGCTTCTCCTGCTCATTTCCTCCAGGCGCCATATTGTCCTGCGGGACCTTCGGCCCAGACTGGGCCCTGGGGTGGAAAAAAAACCCCATATCAGTCTTAGGGGGCGCTTTAACGACGCCCCCCGCCTTCTTCTTCCTATTGCCCCCCATCAAGCTGGTCAGGGGAGAAAAAGGGGCGCTCAACTTAAAAATCTCGGGCTAGACGGGAGCTTCTCTCCTTGCTTCCTCACTCCTGCATGCCGAAGCCACGCCTCCTTCAGAAGCTTGTTACAGCATCAGCAGCTGACAGCTTCAAAAAATGATTAGATGCTGATTTAGAAGAAAATAACAGTTACTATTAGCTGCTGTTAGTAAAAAAAAAAAAAAAATGTATAAAAAATTACTTTCCCCAACCCAACTCCTGGTTGAACTTGACAGACATATGTCTTTTTTCAACCGTATTAACTATGTAACTGGTAAGGGGTTCAAAGGGCAGGGAGGGCTGGAACGCAGATGACTTGCCACAACCCCCTTTCCCAATTACCTACATCCCCAAAATCCAGGAGTGTGCAGAAGAGCCCAGTGTCATAGAAACATAGAAGGTTGACAGCAGAAGGAGACCATACGGTCCATCTAGTCTGCCCTTATGTGTATACTGTATGTACTCTTTATCTTAGGATAGATGTGTGCTTATCCCAGGCATGTTTAAATTCAGTGACTGTTGATTTTTCAACTACCTCTGCTGGAAGTTTGTTCCAAGCATCTATTACTCTTTCTGTAAAATAATATTTTCTAACATTGATCCTGATCTTCCCCCCGACTAGCTTCAGGTTGTGCCCCCTTGTTCTATCATTAAGCTTCTTCTTAAGGATAGAACAAGGGGGCACAACCTGAAGCTAGTCGGGGGGAAGATCAGGAGCAATGTTAGAAAATATTATTTGTGCTATGTGGTCTGGTAGCCTATAGGGCCGGGGGCTCTCCGAGCCCTGGTGTACCAGCTCACATAGCTGGATTTGCTGGAGATGGGGGACCCTACGTCATTTTTTTAAAGACATTTTTAAAGTTTTAACCCTTGATAGTTATTGCAAGGTGCACATAGTAGTTGTGTTTTATTCATAAAGTGCCCTTTTTAGTTTAGGTTGTCTCCTGGGCAGGAATGGGTGTCTACCGATACATATGTACATATATAGTACTCTTAATCTGGAGGAATGAAACTTTTACAAGCCATATGGTGTACCGGAAAAACATTTTCTATTAAAAAGCAACAAAAAATGTTTTTATTAATTTTTTTTTTTTTTATTTTTCTTTCCACATATTTTACCCCAAATTATTGAGAATGCGCTGAAAAAATACAAACAAGACCTATTTCGTTAACCCTTTTGTTGCCAAGCCCGTAACACCTACGTGCTGGCTTGGCTGGGCCTTAAGTGCCAAGCCCGTAGGTGTTACGTGCTTGACTTTCCTCGCTTCTAGTTTAAAAAGTAAAAATCAAAAATACTCACCTGACCCCTTGTTGGATCCGGCCGGGTCTCCTCTTTAATTTGGTGCCATCCGATCCCCCGTGGGGGGTCGGATGGCTCCAGGAGAGCCCCCGGAATAGGCCGCCCCCCCCCGCTTCTGCAGCAGCAGCTTCTAACTGTAAAAAAAAAAAAAAAAAAAAAAAAAATGACATTCACTTACCTGTGTGTGCGCTGGCTCCCGCTGTCCCTCCTCTTCACCTGGGGGGCCTCCGATCCCCCCCCCAGGACTTACCGATCTTCAGGAGAGAGCCTGGGAGGCTCTCTCCTCTCTTCTTCTCGATGGCGGCCGCCATCATGCCTCTAAGCCCCGCCCCCTTGGGGGCGGGGCTTATGAAGTCATCCCGGCCCCGAACGGGCTTCAGCTTTCTCAGCTTCTCAGATGCCGGTGATCGGCGCTGGGGAAGGAGGTGACAGGAGATCCTCTGATCTCCTGCCTTCTCCTTCTCTGGATGCCGATCACCGGCATCTGTCAGCTGAGCGGCGAGGGACAAGAGCTTGCAATCGAAGGTAAGTACAGTAAAAAAAAATTTTTTTTTTTCTAATAAAATACTTTTTATTATTGTGTCGTGGTTTTTTGTTAACAGTTAACCCTTTGTGAGCTGGTAAGGGGTCCATGAGACCCCTTATACCAGTTCACAAGGCTGGGGGGGTGGCAAGTCACCTGCCCTAGCGGGTGACTTGCCATTAACCCCCGCACCCCCATTACCTGCCTCCCCAAAGGCCAGGGGGGGGCAGAAGAGCCCGGGCCCACATAGGCTATGTGGGCTCGTAGGCTGCAGGGTGGGGGGGCCACATAAGCTGGCCCCCCCACTCTGTGCCTACAAGCCCCCATAGCTGGTCCCGGGCTGGTTACTTTGGGTAAGGGGGACCCCACGTCATTTTTTTTTTGGGATTTTTAAGGGTTTTTAACCCTTAAAAATCCCAAAAAAAATGGGGTCCCCCTCCCCGGGAAGGGGGACCCTATGTCATTTTTTTTTTTAATTAACCATTTGTCATCCAGCAGCTATAAAAGGCTTCTGGGCAGGAAAGGGTGTCTACCTATACATATGTGGTATCGCTGTAACCGGGAGAAATTGGGGTTTCTCACGCAATAAGATTTTATTGACAAACTTACATTTTTTATTACAAAAAAACTCTACAAATTGTAAAAAAATATTTTTTTTTTAATTTTTTTTCACACATTTCACCCAAAAAAATTGAGAATACACCTAAAAAATACAAACAAGACATTTCATGTTAAAGCCCAGACTCTGTTGAAAAAAACAATATATAATTTTCCTGGGAAATCCCTGGAAATCCTTTCAAAAATGACAGTTGAATATGTGTAGCGCAAAATAGTGAAACATCGTCTGGCAACAGGGAGTGGCAAATGCTGCAGGTAGGCTGGCAGCGAAAGGGTTAAAGCTCTAACTCTGCGGAAAAAAAACTATATATAATTTTCCAGAAACTTCCTGCAAAAATCACAGTTTAAGACGGACCAACGTTCTGGGGGGATTATGTTCAGGGGGGCTCCAGTATTCTGGATGCCCCCCCTAAATGTGTTCTTATTCGCGGTCTGTGGGACCAACACCCCTTGGTCCGGTTTAAATATATATAGCGCACAACGCTTTAAAATTGTTTGGCAACAAAAGGTGACAACATCTCTACCGCAGGCACTGAAAGGGTTAAATGCTAATTATTTTATGATTATGGACCTGATTCAGGAATAGTTGTAGAAAAAATGCTTCTTTTTGAGTTCGAAAGAGTAGAAATTTCTCTTTTGTAGGCTTGTGAGTGCACAAGGTCTCCTACAAAATTACTTCCATGGGCCAATACTCCCCAACAAAGCCTGCCTACCCAGTCAAATTCTGGAGTGTTTTAATTTGTCATTATCCAGTTTATTTTCCTATATATTGTTTAACATATACTATACTATGACCAGAGCTACTCTCACTGTGACCAGAGCTACTTCAAACAGCCTGCAGTTGACACAAAAAGTCCTAGTTATTGGGCACGTCTACCAAATATGTAGCATGTCTTTCTACTTAATTTTAAATGTATAAATATGGTCTCTTTGTGTACGACTTTGGCCTAGATTCAGTAAGAGATGAAAAAATGTCTCATGGTGGTAAAAAAAATTCACTTTATGAGAAAAAAACATGATAATTTCGTTATTGCGGAATCACTGTCTGGGAAGACAATAAAAGTCAATGCCACTTTTTATTTCTAAGAAAAGTAGTTACATTTTTACTCCTTTTTACACTGTAGTAAAAATGCCATTGATTTTCATTGTTTCTCTAGCTGGTGAATTAGCAACAGTGAAAAATGCTATTTTTTTTTTTTTTTTACTACCACAAGAATTTTTTTGCAACTCTTACTGAATCAAGGCCTTTGTTTGTGTTACTGTATAATATACTTATATTAGGTTGTACTATTAAATCTCAGCTGGCTGAAACCTGTGGTTTTGATATAGACTGCCCAGTAGTACTACCTAGTAGTAGTGTAAGAAATTTTTGGACTACCTTAACAGTAGAGTAACTGAGTAGAGAGTATAGCAACATAGTTTAAAGCATACCAAAAGTCAAAGAAAGCAAGTTCAGTAATTGCACTCCTAAAGCCCCACTCTGGTAATCAGTGACATAAACTATTTGATATGCTGCTTAACCTCATGGCAGTGGCCATCTTTCCACATACATGAGTCCAGCTTATAAAAAAAACCCAGTCCCACTGTCAGGGGAGCAGACTTGTGACTGGAGGGTTGCAGGTTCGAATCCCGGTCCTGGAACATGACTGAAGTGCTCTTGAGCAAGGCACCTAACCCCACAACTGCTCCCCGGGCGCCGTAAATAGGGCAGCCCACCGCTCTGGGCATGTGTACATTCACTGCACAGATTGGTTAAATGTGGAGGAAGAATTCCTATGTGTGCGCAAGCATACAATGGCCATCTATGCATTAAAAAAATAAATAAATAAAATTAACATTGCCTCACATATCTGTGCAGTCTAGTCTTTCTAGTAGAAAGCCATCATCATGACTGGTTGTTCTGCTGCACAGCTGAATGTATTGTATCATTTTAGAAGATACATATTGTTTAAACTGTCTGAATGGTCTGTAAATCCAGAGTCCGCAATGAACAGTGATAAATATATACATATTTGCAGGTTTCCCTTTACACACACACACACACACACACACACACACACACACACACACACACAATCTTTCTAGCAGCTGGTTATTCAGTGTGTGTGTGTGTGTGTGTGTGTTTTTATATAACATAATACATAAGCTGCTCATGTTTCTGAGGCATTTACCTCTATTTGGCGTGGGCTGCTGCTGGCACAGCTTTTCTTTTATGCTTATGTGTGTGACAAGATAGCCACCCCCATGCAGTTCTGCAGCAAAGACTCGGCCTGTTATTCCTGAACATCTACTTGGAGTTAAGCACTTTTCAAATCATTTTGGCCAGAGGGGGGCGTTAGGGGAGCAGTTTACTAAACTTTCTTTTTTTTTTTTTAATTTTGGTCCGCTTTAAAGTGGACCAACACCCAGGATTTTCACTATCCTGGGTTTTGGTCCACTTCTGCAGGGCACCCCGATATCACCCCACCCCGCTCCTACGCAAGCGCTCGTCCAATCAGAGCTCTCAGAGGCGCTGTGGTATGGACGGACAAGCGACGGACAACCACAGCGGCTCTGAGCGCACTGGAGGCCGCCTCTCGCGCCTCCTCCTAACAGGGAGCGCGCCCGCGCCGGCCATTCACAAACGGCCGGCGCGGGTGCGCTCCCTGCTAGAGGAAAGCACGAGAGGCGGCCGCGACCCGCGCATGCGCCGTTGGAACGGGGAGAAGGTAAGGTTTGTGGGCATCCTGGGGGGTTTGACACAGCGGGGCATCCTGACCTCGGATGCCCCGCGGGGAGGGAGCTGATCGGCCCGGGAATCTTATAGATTCCCGGGCCGATCAGCCATGGGTGTTCGTCCACTTTAAGCAAGTAGATTATATACATACTGAATGAGCCAAATAGAGTAACAGTAGAGTAAAGACACGTTGCCAAAGTCTTCTCATGGCATCCTGACATTGATCCTGGCATCTTCTGGACTATTAGCAGCTGGGTCTTGCGGCGAATCTTGATTTGAAGAGCAGCTTTTTCACTGTCTCTCGGCCAAAGACTGACACCTCTGGTAGAATCCGTTATATCCCCTGTCATCAGCGTACGTAACTCTGACACAAGGGGACACCTTTGGTGGTATGTTTGGGCTGCCCTTACTGGCCCCAAAGAGAAGAAATGGGATTTGCCACCGGCCGTGGCAAGATTTACCCTTGAGGACATAATTATCATGGGACGTGGCATATAAATGTTTTGAGCCCTTCAGTATGGAAATCTGGACAAAGTTTGCTAATAATCATCTCAATGTTTTGTACCATTGTGCTTTACAAATAACAAGGATTAAATTACATAAATAGTTTGATACAGAAATTGGGGTATTTATTCTTTAAATATGTCATCTTACAGTATACCATAAATACGCTGATAATCTGAGAAAAGAGGTTGTAAATGGTAGTCTGTGTAGACTTAGTAGAGTAACGCCAATCACAAGCTCTTTTACTTGTGCTTTAGTATGTATGAAAGCCTGCCATTTACCTTAATTTTTAAATTCTCACCCTTTTCATGTTCAGTTTAATGTAACTTAAGCTGTGACACTTTGGTGAAATGTTTTAACTTTGCATGAGTATACTCTAAAATGACCCTTCATGCATGACAGCAGTTACATGAGCTACTCACTCTCCCAGTGATATATTCATGTATGCTAATTTTCAGCCCTCGATGAGTGATGTTCTTGAAGTACAGAAGATCCACTCTGAATATCTGCTATTATTTTCTACTTCTCACTGGAAATGTAGATTCTTTTTCCTGCAAGAACTATATTACACTTGACATGCTTCAGACCATTCTCTCCTGTGGATGCCTTCACACTTAACGCCCTATGTTTTATTCAGTTTCCTCTGAGAAATTGTTAGTGGCCATTAAAACACACTGAGGCTTCATCAATCTTAACTGGAGTCCTGCCACTTAAAGTAGTCCTAGTATTAGATATTTTAACATTCTTATTTACTGCTTCTGTCGCAATAAAGTGAAAACAAAGAAAATAAATAACATGTTGATGCCGCCATCAATTTAATATAATCAAGTTTATTGTTTTTTCCAAAGAAAACAAAAAAGGAAAAAATAATACAATGAGGGGGTACAGAACAAATAGAAGGGTTATTCATAAATCGTTACAGATACTTGGTAATTTAACAATGAACTTACATTCACATACCCCGATAGTTGAGCGAGTAATTGTATAATTGGGGGGGGGCAAGTGGAGTAGCTGTAATGGGAGGTTTTGAGAAGCTATGGAGCCCCATCCCGTCTTCTGGTGGTACCCGTGGGAGCACCCCTCTGGGGCTGAACTTGGGTAATAAGTCAGGCTCTGTAGTTGGTTAACACTGATAGATAGGGAGCTTCTAGCATTGGTGAAAGAGGGAAGGAGAAGGACAGGGGCATATGAGGCGTGGGGAGAGGTAGGGGGTGGGCGTATTCTTAGGACATAAGGGGAGATAGGAGGTGGAGCCTGCACCTCCAATATCCCTGATGGTGCTTAACACGTTACCCTAAGAGGTAAAAGACCCGGAGGGCCGTAGGGACATCATGTTGTTGGGGTCATGTTTGTCACGGAGGCTGGGCAGAGACGGGAGGTGTGAGTCTCAGAATATTATCCAACTAGTCCAAGTTGGTAGGGATCGGTTTGTGGTATCTCTATTGCCAGAGGTCAGTTCTTCCATATAGCGTATTGCTTCTACTTCTTGTACCCATTCCATTAGTGTGGGGGGTTCTTTCTTGAGCCTTCCAATGTCTTGGAATTATAGCTTTCATAGCTGATGCCTGAGGAAATGCCTTAGGACCCCTTTTTTTATTTCAGAGAGAGGGCCAGGGATAAGTGATAGAAGTGCTGTTTGCGGGGTGTTGGCTATCTTAGTTCCATAATTTGGTCATAAATGGTAAAAATTTGGTCCCAGATAGCTTTAATAGCCGTGCAACCCCACCAAATATGGGTCATGTTGCCCAACTCCTATTGGCATCTCCAGCATGTACTTGGGTAGGAATCTACAAAATGATGTATGTCTGCCAGGCATTTGTACCACCTTGCTAGCACTTTGTAGTTTCTCTCTCATGTGAAATTTGCTATTGATGTGCCATGGGTGCCCAAGTAAATCTTAGTAAAGTCGTGCTCCGAGACTTGGATACCTAGCTCCTTCTCCCATTTACCTATAAACTTAGGGGGTGTAGATTGGTGTGTTTTTTGAAGAAATGAGTACAGGGATGATATTACATCGGTGGGTGGTTGATTCAAATTCCGTTGGTGGGCTCTGGGCTATTTCCGTTAAGATGTATGTAGCTGTCTGTGTAGAAGCCAAGTAATGTGTCTGCCCCCTGCTCTCCCCTTTAGCTCCTATAGTTTGGGTATGTCCTCTGCCTTAAGTATTTGACCTACCATGGTATTGATGGATGCATCCTAAACAAGAAAGTTCTTCGAGAATAGCCCAGACTCAAACGCAGGGTTGTCAAAAATCGGGGTGAGGGGACCTGGTCTGCACAATAGTTTGTTTACTCTGGAGGGGGTCCCAAGACTCTATGAAGTACCTCACCAAGAAGGGTGTAGAGTCTCTTTGCTGCTTGGATAGGGGAGCGGCCCATGCAGTTGAAGTGGGGTTGAAGGGAGAGAGAGATCTTTCAAGCTGCACCCATAATTTATCTCTATTATTCTTAGTATACAGTACGTCCTGCTCCAGATAGATTACTTACATGTGGTATTACTCCGCCAGATGGCGCTGGACTGCAGAGAGCATAGGCTGTGCTGGTCGGGTGAAGGTAGGCAGCACCACTGTTAGGTGCTTAGGAGCACTGCTCCACCGCAATCCCCCACCAAAGGGTAGGCGGTTCAGGCTTATTGTGAGCCTCTATGGGATGCCCCTCCCGCACTATTGCTTCTTGCCCCTGCCTATCGGTGGGCCCTATTTAAGTGGTCGCTGTCCTCCTTCATTCTCCTTGTAGCCTTCGGGGGAAAAGAGGGGGGGGGGGTGTGTAGATGTGTATGCTATGCATTCTGTGTTTTAAATCTTATAATTTATTCATTCTGCCTTGTACTGTTTTTTAAAATTGCCGCCGCGCACCTTTTCTGCACACTATGTTCCGCACTTGGCGGCGGCGTTACCTCAGGCGCTGGTGCGCCGTCATTGGCTGCTTGTCACGTCCTGCCAGTGGCTGCACCTCGTTTCACTTCACCTACTCCCCCAAGCTTAAACCTCACTCCTACTGAGTTGCATACTAGTGGGGATTCTGAGCCTGATGTGTCTTCTAGACTGGCTAGTGTTCAGAAGTTAATTGCTAATACCTTGGCGCGTAAGGCCCCTGCAAAAAAGCGGCACTTAATGGCTAATGTCACTTTTTTCCCTATGGAAACTGAGGAGTTTTGGAATCTTTGTGGCTATACCCCATCTGATGAAGGGGAGCTTTTTTCTGACTCGGGCTCATCTGATGAGAGGCCAAGGGGTCATGACGATTCTGGCTCTGACCCCAGGGCCCCGGATGACACTGACAGATTACTGACCCAGATTTTTGAGGTCCTGTCCATCTCTCCCCCTGTTGCGGCTCCCAGGCAAAGGGGGGAGCTTTTCCATACAGCAAAATCACGTTTGGAATTTCCCGAGCAGGCACATTTCCATAACCTTGTGCTCAAGGAATGGGAGCGCCCCAGTAAACTTCCTGGGGTTCCTAAAAGTTGGGATAGGAAGTATCCCTTGACTGCTGATGTGGTAAAGTGTTGGTTATCCCCTCCCGAGGTGGATGCCCTGGTCCTAGGGCTATCTAACACCTCTGTCATGCATTCCCCTGACTCTACTTCCCTGCGGGATGCTGAGGACCGGCACATTGACCAGCTGGCATCCCATGCCTTTGCATGTGCGGGGACGGCACTGCGCCCGTTCTGTGCCTCTGCCATTACTGCTGTGGCCACTAGAACCCTTATCAGAAATATACTTGATAGTGCCCCTGATGATTTGCCTTGTGAGGTGTTAAATGCACTCTCCAGTTGTGATGTTTTTGTACATTTTGTCCTCTCTTCCATGGATGACACCAACAGAATGTGTGCCAGAACATCTGCCCTTGTGGTGGCTATACACCGCTCGGTTTGGCTGCGCCAGTGGGCTGCTGACAACGCTGCCTGGGTTTCCCTTCAAAGGACTGCACCTGTTTGGGGACCGCCTGGACCTTTTACTAAGGGAGGCAGGTTACCCCAGCGCAGGCGGCAATCTCGGCCCTTTTGGGGTCAGGGTTCCTTCTCCTCCCCTTACCGTGGTGCCAGACAGGGGAGGGGGGTTTCCTTTCCTGGGGCCAGGGGAGATTTCTGGGGTCGGGGCAGAGGACGTGGACGTCCTGGCCCCTCCTGGGGTCCCAAAGAAAAATCATCCCCCAAGCCCCCTCAGGCATGATGGGGCGCCCTCATCCATCCGGGTGGGGGGACGGCTGCAGCACTTTGCTCACATTTGGATGGGTGATCAACCACCCCAAATTCCTCACTGGCCCCTTCCTTGGTAACTCCATTCCTAGGAATGAATCTGGATACAGTTCAGGCAAGGATTTTCCTTCCTCAACAGTAGGTGGACAGTCTGATTGCACAGGCTCAGTTCCTCCTATCTTGTCCTCATCCCTCCATTAGGCAGGGGATGCAGCTGGTGGGCCTTATGCGGGCGGTGAGGCGGTCCCTTATGCTCAGTTCCACTTGAGGCCTCTGCAACTTAACTTATTGTCAGTATGGGACAAGAACCCAGCGTCCCTGGACAGGGTCTGTGTGCTCTCCCCTCTGGTCAGGAGGTCCCTCTTGTGGTGGATGGACTCAAGGAACCTGTTGGGAGCAGATCCTTTCTTACCGCTTCCTGGGAGACGGTCACCACGGATGCCAGTCTGTCAGGTTGGGAGGGTAGGTGGGGTCCTCAGGAGGCCCACACACCTATCAATGTCTTGGAACTGCGGGCGATCAGGTTAGTTCTGGCTCACTTTCGGGGCCTGCCTGTTCAGGTGCGCTCGGACAACCAGACGGCAGTTGCCTACATCAATCATCAGGGAGGGACCCGGAGCAAGGGGGCCCTCCAGGAAGCGTCTCTGATCCTGACTTGGGCGGAGGCCAATGTCCCCTGCATATCAGCTGTGTACATCCCGGGAGTGGAAGATCGCCTGGCGGACTCTCTGAGCAGGGGGACCTCTCGCCAGGGAGAATGGTCCCTTTGCAGCAGGGTGTTTCATTCTCTGTGTCACCGTTGGGGCCAACCAGATGTGGATCTGTTTGTGTCCCGTCACAATTACAAGCTACCAGCCTTTGTCTCCCTGTCCCAGGATCCTCTGGCCTTGACCACGGATGCTCTAGCAATGTCATGGCAGGACTTTCAGTTCCTGTATGTCTTCCCTCCATTCCCCCTGATGGGCAGGGTTCTGCGCAAGATTGCTCAGGAAGGGGTGCCAGCAATTCTGGTGGCCCCCAGGTGGCCAAGAAGAGTGTGGTTCACAGACGTGGTGCAGCTGGCAGTAGATCAGTACGCTCTGCCCTTGGTGCCAGATCTGCTCACTCAGGGCTCACTACGCCATCCCAATTTACAAACTCTGGCTTTGACGGCCTGGCTGCTGAAACCTCCATCTTGATGGAGAAGGGGCTGTCTTCCTCGGTTGTGGATACTTTGATAAAGACTAGGAAGAAGTCGTCTTCTTCTATTTATTACAGGGTTTGGCGTGCCTACATTGACTGGTGTGAGTCTAAGTCTCTTCCCTGTCGTGTGTTCTCTATTCCAAGGATTCTGGAGTTCCTGCAGCATGGGTTGGAGATGGGGCTCCAACTCAGTACTTTGAAGGGGCTGTTTTCTTCCGGGAGTCCTTTGCTCAGCACCCTCTGATCAGGACCCTTTTCCAGGGGGGTCACTCATGTGCGCCCCCCACGTAAGCCTATGGTGCCTGTTTGGGATTTGAACTTGGTTTTGTCAGCCTTGCAGGGTGCTCCCTTTGAACCTGTGCATGATGCTGCCCTTGCCGTTCTTACGCTCAAGATTGTCTTTCTGGTGGCTATCACCTCTGTTAGGTGTGTGTGTCTCAGTTGGCAGCGCTTTCTATTCAAGCCCCCTACTATGAGAGACACCAGGACAAGGTGGTGTTTCGTTTCAAGCCAGACTTTCTGCCTAAGGTAGTGTCTGCTTTTCATCTGAATCAGGACATTGTTCTCCCTTCTTTGTGCCCTAATCCTAGTAATGCTAAGGAGAGGGTCTTGCATTTTTTGGATAGTGGTTAGGTGTCTGAAGTACTATCTGGTGGCTACTGCACCCTTCAGGAAAACTGATGCTCTTTTTGTGGTCCCTTCTGGTCCTAGGAAGGGTTTGGCTCCTGCCAAGTCCACTATTAGCAAATGGATCCGTCAGGCTGTGATTCAGGCCTACTCTGCTAAGGGGAAGAATCCTCCCTTCCGCCTTACTGCTCATTCCACTCATGCTATTGGTGCTTCTTGGGCTTTTCAGCACCAGGCTTCTGTTGAACAAGGCCGCTACATGGTCTTCTGTTCATACCTTTTCAAAGTTTTACAAGGTTGATGTTAGGGCCTCCGCTGATGCTGTTTTTGGCCGAAAGGTTCTGCAGGCAGCAGTGGTTTAAACTGTCTGCTGCTACTTTTTCTTGGGGATCCCACCCTACTTTATGGACGCTGCTATTGGATGTCCCACGTCCCACATGTAAGCAATCTAGCTGGAGCAGGATGTACTGTATACTAAGAATAATACAATTCTTTGATTACTCACCTGTAGAATTGATATTATGAGTATACAGTACGTCCTGCTCCACCCCACCCTTGGTTTTGCATTATCTTGGATCCTCTGTATGGTGATTGTTATCATTGTTATTGTTGATAGTTTGGGTTGTTTAATTCTCCCGGCTTCTCGTTAACTGCTTTTCAATGCTGGGGATTTGTGGGATGTCCCTGGGTATTTGAGGGGCCGGGAGGAGCCTGTTTTCAATGTCTCTGCAGTCCAGCGGCGGAGTAATGCCACGTGTAAGTAATCTATCTGGAGCAGGACGTACTGTATACTCATAATATCAATTCTACAGGTGAGTAATCACAGAATTGTATTTTTGCGCGACCTATCAACTATTTGCTGCAGAACCGCGGCTGTATGGTACCCTTTGATGTCAGGAAGGCCTGCGCCTTCTTCCATTTTGTTCCTGGAGAGGGCTGAGAGTCGTACACTTGGTTTAGTGAATCCCCAGACAAATTTGAAAAATTCCCATTTGAATGGTAGGGGGTGGGGTTGTCTTTGTGGTCATCCAGGAAGTGCTTAATTGTGCTCTCCAATGCTGAGGAGCATACAGTGTCACCAAGCAAATAATTTTGTCTCCATGTCCAACTAATTGATCGGACCACAGTATAAGGCCGATCCATGCTCTAGGGTTCCAGTCTAACTCATGGTGGCTGAGTAGTAAATTATCGATTCTGCTGTACGTGTTAGCAGCGTGAGAGTAGAACTAGTAATCTTTTTTGAAGCCATGAAGTATCCTCCACGCATCTACTAGTTGGAGGCTCAGTATGGATTTTTTCAGTCTGTTGATCTTGCTCAGCGGCACAGAAGCCCTCCCAGAAGAGGTGTCAATGGTGGGATTAAGAGGGACGTTGAAGTCGCCTCCTGTAATAATTATCCCCTCTGCAAAATCCTCAAGCAACCCGATGCCACCATCAATTTAAAGGTGATCTGTCACACAGTGTAAATTTGTGGTTGGTTGATGACTGCAGAAAAACAAATCACATTCACAAAAAATAATCACATATCAGATCATCAGCATCACTGCCACACAGTAGTATGTTCTAGATGTGGTACTGGATGTGGCAGTGGATGTGGTCATACAAATCAGAACTTGCCAACAGGATTAAAACCTCTTGGAACAAAATGTGATAGAGGATGCTGTCAGCAACAGGCCTGAGAGTGAGCACTGACAAAAAGGTCAACAGCATACTAGCTTTTTAATTCTTTATATAACAGTTTTCAAATATATAACATGTGTTACGTAGAAAGCAAATAGATAAGAGATTCTCATGCAACATTGTGAATCTTCTCGCCGTCATTGTCATTTCTTAAATTTGCGTATGAGTGGAACAGACAAAAATAAAGTCGAAGCTCTCTGAGACATCCACCTCCAGCCGAAGGGGTTTCAAATGATTTCAAATGATCAATCTATGTGACAGCATCAGATGGTCTGATTGAAGTGAGAAACCGTGGGAGATAGAAACGAGCTAAGTTTAATTTTCACATTTGTAAAGGAAAATGATCCTTCTATTTTGGGGTGAAAGGAAATTCTTTTCAAGCTAATGACAAGTTGGCTAAATGGTGGCAGAAGAACATTTGCGAGGAGTGCTCTAAAACTTCAGATGATCAGAAGTGCATGAAAATTAGGAAGGGGAGTACCTAGAGAAGTGGGGTGAAGGAGGAAAAAGTGGGGGGGAGAGCAATGGCTCATATGTCATGATATATATAATGCATGTACATATATACAAACACACACACACATAAAGGAGATGACTTTTGAATGAGCTGTCTTCAATCAGCCTTCACACTGAATCTGCCAGGGTCCACTGCCTAGAAATGGTAAACTGTAAGGCCAAAGTGAGCAGCACTCCTAGAACCAATGCTTCCTGAGAATTGTGCCGGCTTGCGTAACAGGGCCACTCACTGCCAGCTCAGCCCGGGAAGCATGTGGGAGCCCTGACAGTATGGCAATATCAGTTTGTGCCTATAGAATAAGACATATGTTCACTTTGCAGTAAGACTTAGTATATTGACCAGACATAATGTTCCTGTTGCTATTGACACTGGTCTCTGCTCTGTATTGGACACTCTTCTGTTAGCTTTGCTGTGGTAGTTTTGGCCTCCATGCTTCTCTTATAGCATAGCAAGGAGGCTGTATTTTGCCTTAGAAGATTTTTATTAGCTGAGGAAACGAGAGATGGTCTGCTGGCTATAGTTGACGAGTTTAGATCAGACATCACCAGGGGTGGCCCAGGTAGAGTAAAGAGAACTACTTTTACCCCCTAGTTGACACAGATGCCCTTTAAGGAAGAACGTCATGCTTTTTATATTTTTTTAACAAACAAACCAATTGGAAAGTTTGAATATATCTACAAAGCTATGAGATCTTATAACAAGGATGAATATGTCTCCTGTATAGTATGTGTTAAATCATTATTAAGGAGTGCCCCTGTCTCTACAGGCAACTCAGGTGGCTATAACTTTGAGCTTCAGATGAGGTTTGGACTAGTTATCAGCTAAACTAAGGAAGAGCCTGGGCGGTGAAGTAATCCCTAGTCCATTTATACTTATGCAATCATTTCCCTACCCTCTCCTCTCCCTTCCCTCTCTAAAATATTTATAGGCAAGCAAATTGAATAAATAAATAAGAGAAACATTTACAAGGGGTCTTTCTCACACCATTACTTATTATGTTAAATTATCTGCTGATAACTTCCATTTTAAATGATGCAGCATAGTACATAGTGTGATTTGGAAAACTTTTTACATGCTATCCTAGTCCTTAAGTATTCATTACCATCATCATCTTATCCAACCTTTTTTCTGCCTTTGTTTACTGGCATTCAGGCATGTAGAGGTGTTGGGACTTGTAGTTCAGAACATGTAGGCAATGAAAGTCTCCTCTTGTTTTTAGACTATTTGTTTTTTTTTTTCACTCCATTTTTTTTCGATTGAGGAGTGTTGGGATGTCTTTTCCCTTCAGTTTCCTTAAGTATACAGATGGCTGATGGTTCCAATCCCATGACAACTAGGAACAGTTTTGTGATAAAGAAGGCATTTGTTCTCTAAAATAATCTTAATAAATATACATGTATAGGCATCTGATGCAAAGTGTTCCAGATGTCTGTGCTGTTTTGGCCATGCAAGAGCCCTTTTAAAGCAATTAAACTGACTGATAGTGGTTTCAAACAAATGCCAAAAACTATTGTTCAGATTGATGTTTGCGCGAGAATGCACCTGGAACATAAGGCCTTGCCATGCCATTCTTTTGATGGCTGTAGGAATGTATCCTTATTGATTCGTAAAAAGATTTTTTATGCTAAGTCCACAGAGGCCAGCAATACGGTAAATGATTTGATGGCAATATTATTACTGGTGTTATTTTCACCCTCTCCAACATATCATTGTGTTTTCCAATAATACCAAAAGTATTCAGTTGAGAGTACTCCCTACTATTGTCTTGAATTAGATCTAATGTAGCAGAATTCCTAAAGGTGTGCAACTTAACTGTGCTGTGTTCAATATTTGACAACCTTAGGAGACGGTGTGCTCTAAGTACCTCTCTACGGACTGCACCAGTCAGTTAATATTGCAAGCATAAAAATGTATCTTCTATGATCAGTAAAAAGTGTTGCTGTATTATTTTACTGCCCACGCACACACAAACCAGAAATATTATTTACCACTTACTTTCCAGGCTTTAATAGGCACTGTAAATTGGCATTGATTAGCAATAAGTGCCGTCATAAATTATTGGAATTATTTTGTGCAGAGCTCATGTTGTTATGTAGGAGAAGCTGCCAGTGGAAGTCAGCGAGAGTACATCAATAGTTGAGTTTAATAATAAATTGGAAATCATTCTCCTTACTGGACATTTCTATGGTTGTATAAATGTACCAGGCAGTGATGTGGTATTGCTTACTTCCAAATAATGTTCTTCCTAGTGGAAACTAGTTCAAGGTATGTATATAGATCAAGTACACTAACACATAATTATTGGAGGGAATATTATTTAATCCATCAATGTTGATGCAATTTACAGTACTTGTATTAAAATTAACAAATAGGTATTTCATGAAAACATGTTTCCCTTGCGATCCAACAATTAAAAAAAATAAAATAAAATAAGTGTTGGATCGAGTATATGAATGAATGTTGTATTGGGTAAATAAGTTGGGGCAACGGCACAAGTACAGGTGCAGCCAACACCCATTTTGTATTATTTTTTATTGTCATTGAATATCTGGTGGATTTATTTCATACCCATTATCAAAAGTAAACGCTCTCACTCTAAAGTGAAAACACAAAATAGGCAAAACAAATTAAGGTCATGGTTGTATTGAGCCCAATAGGAAAGAACCACAGACCAGGTCCCACAGTTTACAAGCAGTGGGGATGGACTGGTATGTGGGAGAAACTCAAGTAGTCCACATAAGAGAGCAAGTTTCTGGGTTTTGGGCACCGACTACCAGATGAAAAATAGCCAACTAAGCAGATCTAAGATGTCATAAACCTGCAATTTAATTTCTTCGGTGGCTAACAAGCAGAAGTCAGTGGCATCCAGCAAGGGTTCTCAGGCCTAAAAATAAAGCTTTGAGAAGAATCCAAAGACTAAGGTTTAAAGGGATTTTATTCTAAATTGGTGCATTTTTTCTACTATCACAAGCCATTTGGGTTTGCTGCTGAGAAGCATCCTTTCAGCATAATGCTGCCCCTTTATAGTGGAGGCTGGTATGTTTATGATGCTTAGTTACCGTATTTTTCGCCCCATAAGATGTATAGTTTCTACCTTAAAGTGAGGGGTTGTATGTGTCTTATGGAGCGAATGTAAATGTGAAGGGGGAGTCACGTTAAGGGCTGGTAGCCGTAGTCCTGCACGGATCATTAATTGCCCCTGCTACTTCCATTGTTCTGTGCATAATCCAAAACATTACAGTCACAGAATTATAATTTGCGCCCCTATTTGCTTGCAAGTGGGACTAAGGATTCTATGCGTTGTCTCTTTATCACATTAGCTCCTTCCTTACAAGTTTTACACAGCGGGGGTATACACAGTTTTTATTGGATTATGCGCAGAATGATGAAGGTAGCAGGATAGAACCAGCGGAGACTGTTGGTTATACAAAGACACAAACATGTCACTTCAAAAGGAGCACTTCCGGTGTTCCATGTGTTCCACCTTGGTTAAAGTCTATAGAGAAAAAATAAGTTGGTGAAGACGTAGGCCTGAAGTGATATTATCTGCCCAGCAGGAGGTGCTGTACAGAGTGATCTGGACCACCTTCCTATGAGCCCATGCGAGGGGGTTACACACACGGTGCAAGGCTGCATGAGTATGTGACGGGACGCGATCTTCTCTTCACTCCTGCTGGCACCATCTGATTTTACCAATGCTCATTGATCTTATATTTATGTGAGTCATTTTAATCGGTTTCATTAAACAGTTTTACACTATGTGGAGCGTATTGCTTCTCATTTATCTCTGAGGTATAACAAGTGAATTGAATGGAACAGCAGAGAAAAAATAGTGAAGAAGCACATTTGGAGGTTTGATTCACTATAAAGTGGCTGATCTTTAATCAGAGGAAATTACTGGATGTGTGAATTAAAACATACATCTAGTAAGCAGGTTTGACTGGCGCACTAAAGAAGATTTTATGTGATTAGAGTGGAAAGTGGATTTCCAAACATAGATGGATGTCCCTTTTTATATAAACTATTTGGTGGATGAAGACATCCAATGAACTGATTTAATTGTATTACTTTTTTCTCTATTTAGGATTTCACTATGTGGCTAAACGGCACTTGACACTGTGGCTAAACGGCACTTGACACTCGTTGATAATACTTTGTGGCTTGAGAGCAAGAATATTAATTTGGTTTTAGTTACTCCACATAGCTCGGTTGCTTTTTAAATGGGGGATGCTTTTCACTGGCTGTAATGGTGGTTGCCTCTCGCTGGCTGTAATGGGGTGTGTGGGGGGGATTCGGCATATCATCTGTAATGGGGTAATTGGGAGGGAAATTTTAGCACACCATTTGGTTCGGAATATTTTTTTTCTTATTTTTGTCCTTTAAACCCTGGGTGTCTTATGGTCAGGTGCTTTTGGAGCAAATAAATATGGTAACAGTATTTGGGTTACATATAAGGGTTGATTCAGAGCCCCTTTCTCAACATTTTTTGGGAGGTATTACTACCAAACAAAAAATCACACAAAAAAGAAAACATTTCACATAAAAATTCTTGCAGAAAAGAAGGCTTTGCTGAATCAGATGAGGTGGAAAAATGGACGAGAACAGAAATTTTCGTGCAAAAAAATGATGACAAAGGGGCTCTGAATCAACCCTATAGTCTGTTGGCGGTAAAGCTAAATGCTCGTCTTAATAGAGCATACAGCCTTTTATGGAGTGAACTTCTGGCAAGCTGTATTCAGGGTGCGGCTTTCTTCTTTCCATCATCCCACCAGGAACATCTTGGCAATAGCTGTTGTTTTTCAGTTACTAAGCCTTGTATTGTTTTTATAATGTAGACTCAAGCAGACTATTCAAACTAAGTAATACAAGTAAAACCTGCAGCTAAGTAGAACTTCATAAAACTTCATTAACATGTCACAAAATGGCAAACTGGTTTTCTACTGCCTTGCCCCAGCTGTCAAGCGCAAAGTTCCCCAGTATGTATCAGGATTTGAATGAATGGATATGTTGGTTCTTGTATATTTGTATTAATTATCAAGGGTTAAATATGAGAACTATTTTAAAAGCAGAGGACTGGAGCAAGCTGAGCTAAAGTGGGTAAGGAAAGGCACTGTGAGAGAGTACATACATATATTAATATTAGCAAGTATTTACACAACGAAAAGCTTATTGTACAGTTATTCAAATCATACCAGCACAATTATTGGTGTTAGGGTTTTAGTTAAGGTAAGTAAAAGCATAAGTATAAATATAAAGACAAAGGTTCCGCATGCTCCTTTATCGTTTGAGGTATGAGGTTCCCTTTATGGCAGGGGTTCCCAAAAGGTGGTACTAGTACCACTGGTGGTGCTTACAAATCCTCTCAGGTGGTACTCGACGAGGCTGCAGATTTGTCCAGACTTGTACACCTACCTGATCTGCTGCCATCTGTATTCAAATGTGATTTGGACTATAACTAAAATTTTTTTTTGTGTGATTCATTCACGTTAAATAGCTGTTTTATATGTTTTGACTACGGTTTTAGGTGACTGACAACGCTCAAGCACCACCCAGATGGTTCTTATTCAGAATATGGAAAGTGGTGCTTAATGAAAATTTGTTGGAACGCCCGCATTTTTCCCATTAATTGCTTTGCTTTATCAGATGGGCTGGTGTGTGCTTTATACCGGTGTAGATGTATCATGGGCACAGTTGGGTTGCTTCAATGCTAGGCGGCTTTGGATTGACCTGGAATGGATAAATGACATATCATGGGTTTAAATGAATTACCAGGTACAGAGACTGAATTGTAGGCTATCACAGGGTGCATGGAAACAGGATGGGAAATAACGGGAGTTGAAATTGAGGATGACAGGAGCACGGAAGACAACAGGGACTGGAAACCAGGAGCTAGGAGCAGGAAGCAAGGCATGCTGGAGCATCCAAGAGTGTCCAAGATGTGCAAGGTCTGCAGTCTAACGCAATACTGAGGCGAGGTCAACTTGGCCCCAGCCAAATGTGTAGCCTCCTCTGTGGCTCATTAAGCCAGGCCATATAAATTGCAAGAGCCACCTTCTGGTGGGCGCTAGGATATACCAACAGAGTGAAGATGTAAAATTGCACCACCGGCAAGCTGCATGCCTAAGCTAAAGCATATACATGAGAGACTGTCATATTTGTTGATTTAATTGCATATCAAGTTTTCTCATCTCTTCCATTTCGGGGAACCACCAGTAGCAAGGCATGGGTTAATCTCAGCCATAGGCAGGGACTGCAAGATAGAAAAAAAAGCTTCTCCTGGCTGTGGCAGGATCTCTTCAATTCTTTTCTTGCAGTCACAAGGGATTGTGAAGATGTCTGGATTTTTATTTTTTTGGGTTACAGTGTTGACCGGGAGCAGGGGCTTCAACTTAGCTGATAGAATGCGATCGTGCAGAGTGAGGGGAGCATGCACAGGTCCAGGTAAATGCATCGGGGCTCTTCGGACTGGGTCTAAGCCCTGTGGATCAGATCCCCACTGCAGCAGGGTACCTGATCTCTAAGCCTTGCATGGTGGCCCTGCTGTGAGTCTCCCTCTAAGCCCCGGTTCCTCTAACCCCCAGGTCATCTACCCATGAGACGCAGTCTGCCTTTCCCATGGCTGCTAGGTGGCGCCTGAGGCAGGTGGCCAGGCTCCCTGGTGTCGGTGTGCTTGTGATACTACTGCTGGCCATGCCGGTCGCCCCTCTGGGGGCAGGAATCTGAATTTCTTGTTGTTGCAGGGTGGGGGTCCGAAAGCTGCTGCATCCTTGGCTGGTGGTTTGATCTCAGCTGCAGGGAGGTTGCTTTTCCGGTATTGCAGGCAGGTCTGACCAGTAGTCGACAGGTAGGAGAGTGTGGCGATAAAGACTCCAGCTTTATTGCTTAGCAGTTAGAGCAGCCATTTTACCATGTTGGAGGTATCAGTGGCACCAGGGTTTCATATTTTAATGGAAATTGGTGCCATGTGTCAAGCGCGCCTAACCTCGGCTTCAGGCTTAGGCTTGTCGGAGGGGGACAACCTCTCAGGGGACCTAGAAACCCAAACCCCTCGGGGGACCTATTTAGGGGTTCAGGATCTAATTCTGACCGGTCTGAGAGGGATGTGTCGGCAGTGGAGAGCAACCGGAAGACGCGCATATGCTGGAGAACCCTCCGGATCACCTGACAGGTTCTGAAGCTCTCTAATCCTCTGCCAAAGTGGCAAATGAAGATGGGTGAACACTACACGTGTCAGAAGATCAGGCAGGTCTTTCCCAGGCCTGCCCATTTTGACAGGCTGGTGGCAAAGCAGTGGGGGAAATCGGATAAGCTTCCATCTCTTCCTAAGGTCCTGGACCTTAGGATGTACCTCTTTCCGGATGATGCGGTCAGGTTTGGTCTTGGCCACCTGAGGTAGAGGAACCAGCTTGCACCTCATCCATGGCGGCTATGGCAGGCAAGGTCTGGATGAAGCAGCAGGGGAGGCATTTGCCACATAGAGGTTCACGTTCCTCTGCACCTCATTTTAACTCCTTTGCTATGGAGGTCTTCAGAAGGATGGTGCTGGCTATGGGCGGCTAGGGGTCCGGCCATGCTTGTCAGTTGCTAAGAAGACGCTTAATGCCCTACCCTTTTTGGGGAGTCCTTGGTGAGCCTCTAGATGACCTGGTCCGGAAGGCCACGGGTGGGACGTCAACTAGGCTTCCACAGAATCAGAAACTGAGGAACTTGTTTCTCAGGTTGTCAAATTTTTGTCTCTTCTGGGAGTTTGGAGATTCTCCAAACTTCAGACGCCGCAAGGATTTTTCAGGTAAGTGAAAGCCACAGGGGAAATCTAGACCCCAAGGGGCCAGCCGGCCCAAGCCCCCAGCTAAGCCCTCTCAAAAGTGACGGGGCGCCCTCACCCAACTGGGTGGGGGGGATGGCTTTTGTACTATGCGTCAGTGTGTAGGAAACGGATATCCAGCACCTGGGTCCGGGAGGTTGATTCTTTCGGTATACAAAATCGAGTTCCACAGGTTTGTGGTGTCCAAGCCTTCCCGTTTCACAGAAAGGGCGGCGGCTCGCGAAAGAGCTCTTGCTGGACCGGGGAGTTGAAGTACTTGTGTCCTCCTCAGAGCAGGGCTGTGGCTTCCACTCAATACTATTTGTCACCCCAAGAACGAGGGGTCCATTCAGTCGAATCTGGATCTTCGATATCTGAGCAGTTACTTTGGGTGCGCAAGTTCTGCATGGAATCTCTCTAGGGTTAATCGTGACATAACTGCAACAGGGGGCTTTTCTTGGCATGCTGGAAATAAGGGATGCATGTCCCAATCTTCCTGAGTCACCAGCAATACCTGCACTTTTTGTTGGGTGCTCAACTTTTCCAGTTTTGCTTACTGCCGTTTGGACTGTCCACTGCCCCTTGCTCATCCTTGCTCCTCAAAGTATGTTTTATTTGTGATCCCAAAAAGAACATGGAGGGGCCTTGCGGCTGCCAAGTCCTCTCTTAGCAGATGGATCTGGCAGGTGGTCATACAAGCCTACGCCTGCAAGGGGAAGGAGATGCCCTTCCGGGTCACTGCTAACTCCACCAGGGTGACAAAAGAGGGGTGGCAGCCGCTCAGACCATTTTATAACTAACCAGGGAGGTGCACATTAGCAGGGCAATTAGAATACAAAAGTCTTAAAGGGGCCACAGCACTCAAACCAGTTAGCTTGCTGACCAACCTACAATCTGTCTCTAAACTAGGTTAAAAACAGGGGGCTCGGTCACACACATCTGCAGAAGTATGCTTAAGCTGCACCACCGGCGCCAAGGTGCCCCTGTGAGGTGCAGTCCTAACTCTAGTACTAATTCTAGTCTCTAAGAGCCCCATTTGGGACATACAATGCAATAGATAAATTGGCCCCTTTAAGACTTTTGTATTCTAATTGCCCTGCTAATGTGCACCTCCCTGGTTAGTTATAAAATGGTCTGAGCGGCTGCCACCCCTCTTTTGTTTCTTTTGAATTTGTGCAAGCACATGGTGTGTGGGGTCTAGGCTGTATTGCAAGGTCTTTGACCCTTCCACCCCATGGTTTGCACTTGAGGTTTAGGGCAACCTCAGGTAAGCCTGCTCCCAATTTATCTATTGCATTGTATGTCCCAAATGGGGCTCTTAGAGACTAGAATTAGTACTAGAGTTAGGACTGCACCTCACAGGGGCACCTTGGCGCCGGTGGTGCAGCTTAAGCATACTTCTGCAGATGTGTGTGACCGAGCCCCCTGTTTTTAACCTAGTTTAGAGACAGATTGTAGGTTGGTCAGCTAGCTAACTGGTTTGAGTGCTGTGGCCCCTTTAAGACTTTTGAACTCCACCAGGGTGATTGCCACACCTTGGGCTTTCCAACACCAGGCGTCAGTGGAACAGCTCTGCAAGACGACGACCCGATCGTCTCTCCACACCTTCACAAAGGTGTTACAGAATTTATGCTGATCCTGCTCTGGGGTGTAAGGTGTTGCAGACGGTGGTCTCCGGGAGTTTAAGGTTCAGGTGTCAGTGCTGTTGTTCGTGGTTAGTATTACACAGTCGTCTGTTGGCTGTTCTTGCATCGTCCCACTCTTATAGGGGGTACTGCTTTTGGATGCCCAATACGTTGCTACTGGTGGTGCCCTGGAATGTAAGAAATGAGAAAATGGAAATTGTGTACTCACCTGTAAATTTCCTTTCATGTCCTCTTCCATGCGGGGCACCACACCCGCCCTTCTGTTGTGTTACAGTTTTAGTTTTGTTGCACTGTTTTTTAGTTGTGCGCAGGTTAGCGCTCTCCCCTCCCGGGGCTTTGGCTGCACTGTTTTTTAATAAACTGAGGAGACCTACCCTACTTAGGCCAGGAGGAGCTAGCTTTTATTTGTCTTGCAGAAGTGAAATGTGATGAGCAGCACAATGAGTTTCAGAGCTTTGCTTCAGTGAAAATGTTTTGGGGGATATAGGAATAGGGTGATAACCAGCTGATGAAGACGGCATCTGCTATCAAATTCAAAAATAAAATCCATAAAACTGTGTTTAATTATCCAGGTTTTATGGATTTAGTTAGGTAGCTGGTGCCTTCTTCTCCTTCCATTTGGCCTGGATTAGAGCTTTGCAGCAGCTCTTCCATGCTCCTACATGTATCCAATTACAGCATATAGGGTGAGCTGTCATCCTTTCTTTCCTACATTACTGATAACCAGTTAAGCGTTTATGTAAAAACTGGACATTTTGGGGGGGGACTCAACATGGGACTTGTTACACTGAGTTAATGAACAACTTTTGTATCTCTGGTCCCTAAATGTTGTGGGTACTCATCCAATCCATACATTCCACTACCGCCATTCAGCCAATGGCAGAGCCCCATTTGTAAATTGACCAAACATCCTGGAATTAGTGGGACAAACTTCCATATAATGTCGGCAAAGTGTGACATTTATGTGTCCCCATAGTTCTTGGGGGGGGGGTAGTGGGACTAAAAAACATACTGCTGTATTGAAGTGATTTTGTTAGACTTTTAGTTTGATAACCCAAAGTATATCTGTCAGATGTTTTCAGATGTTTGTTAAGAGGTGGAAACTAGGGGTTTCCTTGCGTTCCTTGCCAGAGATACCTTGCACCACATGTTGCATGTGAAGCTAGACCTCCGCAAGCAGCAAAAACACACATAATTAGGGTGGCCTGATGGAATTCCAAGAGTATTGTGGATTGTTCACTAAGAGCTCTCAGAGCTACTGCACATGATTTGATTTTTGAAGTTCTCACTTCAGTAAATTACCCACGTAGTGTGATAAAGCAAAGTATGACCTTTCCCTCAACAATGAATCCATATTTGAGTATGCTGTAAGAAAATGCTTTTTCATAGGAAAGCAAAGACTGACCTTCTTCAACAAAGCGCTTGTAGATGATGAGTAGAATTTCCTGGAGCAAATATATTCTGCTTAGTTTTTGCCCGTAGTTGTACGTAATAAAAAGTTTTTTTATTTACAGTGCTTGAATCATGATACAGGTTGAAAGTAATTCTAAAAACAATTAACTTAATCACAAACCAGTGCATGTGCCCAACTGTCTACCTATCACATTATGCAGTGTGGTTAATGGAAGGGCTGAAAGGAAGTCCAGAGCCAATCACCTTGTAACTCCAGGTAGACACTTTTACTCCTCATTATTTTATTTTGCAAAAAGCAAAGAATATTAAATTTTGAAGAACACTTTTGAGTCATAATGATTGTTTAAAGTTGTAGGAAGCATTGAAATAACACAACTGTAAAGCTTTTCTGCACTTGACCTTCATTTTATTGCTTATATATAATTTTCTGCAGTGTCACATTCATTTTTGTTATTCACATTTTACGTGCCTTGCGGTGTGAGATAATAACTAATAGGAATACCATTTATGATATTTGCCTTTTTATTATAATTGTGGGAAATTATTAGTTTATACTTTTAAATGCATTTTCTCGTGTATACTTAGTACATTAAATCATTGGCTCAGCCTGTGATGCCGTCCCTATTTTCCTGGTCTCTAAGCATTCCTTATATTTACCATATATTTACTAACAGCATAAACCTTTGCCATATTTTTTTCCCCACAAGATACCATAAGACCCAGGGTTTAGAGGGGGAAAATAGGAAAAAATATTCTGAACCAAATGGTGTGCTAAAATCCCCCCATTACATTACAGGCAGTATGAGGCATACACGATTACAGCCAGTAAACTGCATCCTTAATTACAGCCAGTGTGCAACATCACTTATTACAGCCAGTGTGTAGCATCCCTCATTACAGGCAGTGATTAGCATCTCCTCCCCAATCGTGTGTGCGAGTAGAAGAGCACAATGGAAGACCAGTGGGCAAATAAACTTACACTTGCTGCCTACCAGTCCTCCAGTGTGCAGTGCTTCACACACAGACAAAGACACACACATACACACACACAGAGATCTTGGGACATTTTCCCCTGGCTTCTGTGGAAAATAAGTGTGTCTTATGGAGTGAAAAATGTGGTAGCTAAATTTACGGACTTGTGTGGTCTAGTTTCATTTGAATGGAAAACTTCCTTTTTGTTAGGTTTTTGATTTTCTGCCTCATTGTTTTCCCCTTCTGAGATGTAAAATAAACATTTGTGTTAGGATTGTGCCCCCCCATACCTATCTCTTAGCCAATCTGATGATTAGCAAGCCAGAGCGAGGAGGTTTTCTGATCCGTACACACATTGTTGCTAGGGAAAACGGTTTTCTTTTATAACACAGAATTGCAAAAAAATAGAAAAGAAAAAAAAAAAAACAGATAAGCTTAGCACATTACAATAGCACAGTGCTAAACTAAAACAGAAATCTTTTCAAAACAGATCTTAAAATTGCTCAAACGTGAAGAAAACTGCCTTATTCCAACAACAAAAAATACATATAATTAGAGAACACAGAGCAAAATAGAATAGATTAGAAAGTCTCTGGGGGAAATGTCCAAGAAAGCAGTATATCCCACGGTGCATGCACTCAATAAAACTGTGCGCTGATATCCTCCACCTTTCAAGAAAATGCTTACCAGAGATAAAAGAAATAAAGAACCTTCAAGTTTGAACTGGATTCTCAATCTTGGTGACTTCAAAATATAATAACCCTTTTTCAGGGTGGTTCACTTTAATAGGTTGTCAACCAACATAATTGTCGCTCAAGCAAAGGTCCAGCAAGAAGGAGAAAAGAACAAAAACAAAAACCTAGTGCAACTCTGTATGAACAAAAAGCTTCTCTGTTTTTTTTTTTTTTTATTCTTTATTTAGTTTTCAAACAGAATACATCCGAGATACAGGTTATACGGAAAGACAACATATAGGAAACAGTGGCACAGATCCATCATATACAAATCTATCCCCCACATTCTTATGATTGCGGATTTTCCCAGAGGCTTTTCATTTCTGAAATGGTCTAGAGGATCTAGGATTTCACAGGGGGCCTAGTAGTATCCCTCCACCATCACCCGCCTCCCCAGGAGTTTTGGCTCCTATTCGCTTTTTTGCTAGGGTAAAGATGGTTCGGGTTACTGTATACCAGATTGTTGCTTATCCGATTAATGATTGCTTCATCTTTTAGATTAAATTTGTTTAAGACCAAGCCTAGTATCTTGATGGCTTGGGGTTCAATCAGGAGTTTGCCACGTCCAGGACCAAGCCAGTTGTGAAAAGAGAAAAAAGGGAAAGGATACGTAGGAGAGAAAAAGAAAAGAAAAAGGGGGGAGGGGGAAACAGCTAAAGGTAAGTGGTGATGGGGGGAGGGGGGAACCCTAAGCCTTCGCACCCCAACACGCAAGAGAAACACAGCGAAGTTGTTGTCTGGGGTTATGTGACCTACCGCCATTTACTTCAGGTTCTGCACCAGATCTCGCAGGGCCTAGGAGGCTAAGGGGGAGATGGAGCGGGACGCCGGGGCCCAGAACATGTACCATGATGTCCAGAGGAGTCGTGTCTTTTCCTCATTGTCCTGAGCCGCAGCCGTCAGCTCTTCCATTTCTCTTATTCTGTCAACCTCCCGAATCCAGTCATTTTCTGTTGGAGTATATTCTGTCTTCCAAAACCTAGGAATCAGCGTTTTAGCTGCATTTATTAGGTGTCTGAGGACCGATTTTTTTATATGCTGTTACACTGCTGGCAGTATGGTGCAGTAGCATGAGGGCTGGGCAGAGCGGGACCTGTGAGCCAATGACCTCCGTCATAATTGCTGTTATCTTCTTCCAGAAGCCCATGACTTTAGGGCAGGACCATAGGATGTGTATTAGTGAACCCTCTTCTGTTTTACACCTCCAACACATAGGTGAAGTGCCGGGAAAATAGAGGCCAGTCGTTTTGGGGTGTAGTACCACCTAGATAGGTATTTATAGTTTGTTTCCTGTACCTGTGCTGAGATCGACGATTTGTGGGTAAGTGTAAACATTTTCTCCTATTCATCTGTCGTGAATATTCTGCCTAGATCCCTCTCCCACTTTTTGCAGAAGGCGGGAACTGTCTCCTGGTCCGCCTCTAAGAGCTGATATATTTGTGAGATCACCCTCTGTGGCAGGTCTCTTGCTCTGACTGTTCCCAGGTCTCTCCAGCCACCCCCCACCCCCCAGCCAGCAGTCTCTGACTAGTAGGCAGCTCTGAATTCCCAGTTACTGGTATCAAGGGCGAGATCTCTCTGCTCCTCCTGACTCCGTCCCAAACATTGAGAGTCGCTTTAGTCAATAGGTTAGTTCCGCTCCATCTGCTGGAGACCTCTGCTGCCCATGGAATTCCTTTCAATTGGGATTCTATGCAGCTATACTCTACAGCGACCCACCTCTTCTCCCCTCCATTTCTCCACCAGTCTACTATTCTCTGTAAGTGTGCTGCTTGCCAGTATTTCTTCAGATTCGGAACCGCCGGGCCTCCATTATTTCTTGGTCACTGTAAGAGTCCAAAACCGATCCTCGGTTTCTTGTTACCCCAGACGAATTTTAAAAATATTGTGTTCAAGTTTTTGAAGTAGCTTGCTGGTATATGACATGGCAGGGTTTGAAATAAGTATAGGATTCTTGGGAGGATTGTCATCTTTATGGCGCTCATCCGTCCCAGCCAGGTAAGTGTAAGGGAATCCCATCCTGTCAAGTCTGCCTTGATTTTATTTAGCATGGGAACAAAGTTATGTCTGTAGATGTCCTCTATATCCTTCGAGATCCTTTTACCCAAGTAGGTTAACGTGGGTGGCGACCATTTAAAGGGAAAACAGGACTTGACGGGGGATACTACAGTTTCTGGGAGTCCGACGTTGAGTGCTTCTGATTTATAAAAGTTGATCTTAAAATTAGAAAGTTTTCCAAATTTTTCAAAATCCTTCATGAGGTTAGGGAGTCCTATGACTGGGTTGGATATGAAGAAAAGAAGGTCATCTGCATAGGCGGTGACCTTGTGTTCTTTTCCTTGTACATTAACCCCTTTTAGGTCTGCATTCTTTCTTATGTGCGAAGATGAGGGGAGACAGCGGGCACCCTTGTCTGGTCCCATTTGAAATCTGGAAAGGTTGAGAAAGGTGGCCGTTCACTTTTACTCTGGCCTGTGGTTTAGAGTATATTCCCAGAATATACCCCAGCGCTCTCCCTTGTAGTCCTATGTGTTTCAACACTTCAAATGCATAGTTCCAGTCCACTCGGTCGAACGCTTTCTCAGCGTCTGTAGATAGTAACATCATCGGGGAGTTATCTATTCATGATCGGTGTATAAGGTTTAGGGTCCTGATCGTATTGTCCCTGGCTTCTCTGCCAGGGATGAACCCGCATTGGTCTTTCTCAACTTGGTCCGAGAGGTGAATTGCTAATCGGGCTGCAAGTATTTTGGTGAACAATTTAAGATCCACATTTAGTAATGATATGGGGCGATAGCTTTTGCAGTTCAGCAGGTCTTTCCCTGTTTTGTGGATGACTGTGATGTGGGCTTTTAGCACTTCCGTAGGGAATGCTACGGTGTCCCTTTCCCTGTCCGTGGTATTGAGAGCACGGAGAAGGTGCTTGCACAAGATGCTTTCAAATTTCTTGTAATATGCAATGGTTAATCCATCGGGTCCCGGGGATCTGCCATTTGGTGTGGTCTTTATTGCTTGGTGTAGTTCAGCCCCTGAGATTGGGTCTCCCAGCCTGGCTATTTCCTCCTCATTCAGTCTCGGCATGCCTGAAGTCGTTATGTATTGTCGTATCTTAGAGAGGTCCCTTTGGGGATTTCTCTCACCCTGTGGGTGTAAGTTGTATAGGCCACGATAGTATTCCTGGAAGACTCTCGCAATGTCTGCTGTTTTGTGCCATTTCTGCTGTTTCTCATCAAGTATTGCTTCAATGAAGTTGATGGATTGTTGCTTCCTCAATGCTCTGGCTAGGAGTGTTCCACTCTTGTTTCCCCACCCGTAGTAGAAGCGCCTACATCTCTTTATGGTATACGCTGCCTTTCCTAATAGAATGGAGTTCAGTTGTTCCCTGAGTATTGTCAAGTCTTTTAATGCTTCACGTGCCTGGGTTTCTTTGTGCTTCTTTTCTAATTCTTGGATTTGTGTAAATAGGTGGTCTCTTTGTGTGGTATGTGCTTTTTTAAGTCTAGTTGCGTGTTGGATGAGTACTCCTCTCATTACAGCTTTGTGTGCCTGCCAGACTGTCATTGGTGTTACTTCTTCTGTGCAGTTCAGCTCAAAATATTCAGTTAGAGCCTCTCATTTAAACGCCATGTCCAGGCCTTCTTACTCTCCTCCCTAGTGGTTAGGGAAACCCATACTGGGCTGTGATCTGACAAGGACACCAATTCTATGGCTGAGGAAACGTAGGAGAAAGTCTACCTGTCCGCTGTTGGGAACGTAAACAGATGATATTGTGTATATTTCTCCAAATAACGTACCTTTCACCATTATGTATCTACCCTCTTCATCCACCGAGATTTCCGCCATCTGAAATGGAATGTCCCTGGCCATCAGTATCGCTACTCCTTTGGTTTTGGAGTCCGCCGAGGAGTTTACAAAACACTGAGGGAAATATCTAGGAGATAACCTAGGACAAGTGTTTCCCTTGAAGTGTGTTTCTTGTAAGAGAACGACTTTGGCCTTTAGTCTTCTCAGCTCTGACATCATGGCTGATCTTTTTTCAGATACATTGAGTCCCCGACAGTTTAAAGACACTATCCTCATGGCTGTCTCTGGTGGGCCACGGTCCCGCACCACCTCCATCCCGCCTCCCAAGCCCCAGGCAATGGCGCCTCAGGGGCTAGCGTGTATGCTGTTGTTGGTTCGCAATGCACAAGCAGTCAGGGCAGGGGACCAAGGGCTCTGAGTATATAGTATAAGGGGTAGGGGATGTTGATGGTAAGGGGGGGGCGGGGGTAAGGGTATCAAGTCAGAAAGTGTTAACTTTTTCTAGAAAGAAAGGAAAAGATCCGGAGGAAACCAACAAAGGGGATTGGGTCAAATAAGGTCAATATATCAACCACCCTAATATAGGGAGGTCTGTCTCCAGCAGCTCCCCCCAGAGGTGCACTTGGGTCACCAGGGAAAAGTGAAGAGGAGCCGGAACCAACAGAACAATTAAAGAAATAACTCTCAAGCAATACTTATGCAACCCAGCATCCCTCTCCCCTCCCCCATAAGGCATCAACAGTTGAGCAGCAACATTGAATAAACTAAACAATTTAAATGCTTATATTATGACAGTTTTGTCAAGCAGTTAACTGTTCTATCTATACTCTCAAAGGCGGCCCTTCCCAGCGTGCCTCGTCCCCCCACACATCTTGCATCAGGTGACCCCCCCCCCACCGCATCAGGAACCTGCACAGGCGCGGGACTGCGCCGCCTGGGGAGAGGGAAGCCCCCCGACAACGATCCTGGTGATGTACCGAACAAGGAGGACTTCCTGGTCGGGAACCACCCCCACCCCGGGCAGGCACAGCCCCCTGGCACGGGACGCTGCCGGGGAGCCAAGGAAGGGGACCCCCAGAATGAAGGGCTCCGCCACAGGCCAAGCTGTCACTTAATTGAGGCAGAAAGACAGCCTCAGGTCAGGGGCCCACCGCCCCGCCCCAGAGCACCCACTACATCCGCTCAAACCCGTGTCTCAGCACCATAGCGTCCAAGGCCGAGGGAGGGGCGGCCCCGGGCCCAGCGGGAGTGAGAAAACCCCAGGGGCGCCTGCTCCCCAGGACCAGGTCAAGTGCACATCGGCTGCACCTCTGCCTGTAGAGGTAGGTCACCCCAGTCGATGGGCCCCAGGCACGGGCCGCCCCCTCCCCCGTCCACCGCCCCCCCAACCCCAGCAGCCACCGCACCCATTCAGAGGCCATCCCAGACCAAAAAGATAGATCCAAGTATATCAAACGGAGAAGCGACACGCAGGCGGTCCGACACGAGGGTGAGACGCGCCCCCCCCCGCTCTGGGAGGGCCACGTCCCCCGGGCGGGGGCCAGTCATGTCAGCCAGTCTCTCCCCCTACCAGGGAGCGAGTCAGCCGAAATTTAGTCTACTGGATTACATATACCTCCCGCGGTCGCGCATCCATCCAAGACCAGACATCCGTGTTTGATGTGTGTAGAGAGGCCGAGACCCCAGGGCCAAACATAACTTAGTAACATCTATTATTCAGAGTAAAAGAGAATAAGATAATAGGAGAATACGAGAACAAGAATAAACAGAGATATCACATATTCTGACAGTAAATCTGACTATTTTGCACATTAACATATCGACCGGGTCTGGTATCTCTTGCTCGCTGATCATGGGGACTGGATCTTCTCTCCGCTCAGGGCCTGGTCTGCGGGCCGGTCCTCTTCGGTCTCTTTCGTGTCTCCTTGGGCGTTGTGGGAGCGGGCCCGCTCCCATGTCCAGTTCCGGGGCTAACCTGTCAGGGATGGCTATGGGCGCTGTGTCTAGGAACTCATTTTAGTCCTGCAAGGTGTTCCGGGGTCCTGAGAGCGTATGTTCTCCTCCGCATTTGGAGAGTTCTGCGAGATAGGTCTGGTAGCAACGTGACCCGTGCTCCATTCAAGTCGATGGGGCCCCTGTTCCAGGCCGCCCTCATTATTGATTCCTTTACTTGGAAGAAATGTACTCTGCAAATGACATCTCTTGGTCTGTCGGGGCTACTATTAGGGGGGCCCAGGGCACGATGGATCCGGTCGAGTTCGATGGGTTCTGTCGGGGGGGCGGTCTAGCAATTTGTTAAACACCCCACAGGCTGTTGACTTTAGCTCCGCGGGGTTTACCGACTCCGGGATGCCCCGTATCCATATGTTGTTCCGGCGGTTTCTGTTCTCGTCTTGTTGAACTTGGAAGTTAGAGAGCATACTGCGTGTGTCTTCTCGCTCACGTACCAGCGCCTCTACTCTGGCCTGAAAGAGGTGCTCCGATGGTCCCACCTTTTAAACTAGACATGCACAATAATAACCCTTATTGTGGACCATAAACGGGCACAACAACCTTCATATAATCAAAAAGGTTACTTTATTTTAATATGTTACAAGCCAAACCAAAGAATCTAAAAACATATAGACACCGACTCATTTAAAACCAATTGTCTGCCCTGAATTATAAATAACATCAATATTATACAATAATGGGTTAAATACCACAGGCGGTGTCTCTTGTCTCTACCTCTTAATAATACAATACACATGGAGGTATCACAAAGTGACCTCCATATTCTCTATCTAAAGTGCACACCAATATATCTTGATAAACAAAAGGGGAATATATGCTTATATACAATCCTATAATAATCTTTATAAAGTGCGAGTGCTATAATTTAGAGGTGAAAGAAAAAAATTCTAAATAAAAAATGTAAAAATCCAAAGGTGACATGATGCAACAACTGAAAAACAATATCAAACCTAAATGTTCAAGCTACCACAGTAAAAACAGTGAATATAAATCCCTACAAAGAGGTTTAGATTAATCAAACAAGCACAGCATGCACATAAATAGCAGCATAAAGGGGAGACAATAAGAGAGATACCACCTTTAGGATGAAGTGAAGTTCAGGTTTGGCAGGGACGCTCACCCCGCGCGCTCCTCCATTTGCCAACAGCTTCAGAAGGAGTAAATTCCGGGTCCCTGGCTTTCTCCCTTAAACCCCGGCCCAGCGCCCCCCCCCAGCCAATAGGAGCGCACACTAGAGCTTCACGCCCTCTAAACCACTCAGTAACAGGTGGAAAGGCTGTGTGGCCACGAAGTGCAGGTATCGCCCCCTCACCCGATGACCCGGCCGCCGTCAGCGGCGGGGGGCGAGACCAGCACCTCGGCAATGGAGACAGTGTATCGCTGTCCCAATTGGGCTGTAATAAAGGAGCACCCGCCTGACAGGCAGGAGAGGAACCCCGGCGCCATTGCTGTAGACAATCCCAATTAATACACAAATACAAGGCTAACACATGTATGAATTGATAACGTATACATTCTCAAATTCTCATATTAAATGAATTACAATATACCACCAATTTCATGAAGATAAGTACTTCCCATCTGCTTAAATCCATGGTGACCACTACCAGTATAAACAGGGCATTATTTCCCTTACGAAGTTATTTACAAGAAATCCAGTATTTACACTACCTTACAATTTATATATAATGGCCCAAATGAGGAAAAAAAAAAAAAAAGAAATGATTGACTAATTTCTTCCACTTGTTCTTTCTCTCTCTCTCTCTTTTTCTTCCCAAAGCACATCCAACTCTATTATTCGCTGTCTTCTCCATCAATCCCTTGGCAACACCTGATGACTCTCAGACACGCAATTCTGATGGATACCCAAACGACTCCTCGGTCCAGCCAATCAACTCATAGTGAATTACCCACCGTGCCCTGTACAATAATAAAAAATAAACCAATAAATAGACAACAATAGACTAATAAGTGACATAAAAATCCATACAGATATCAAAGTGAAAACCCTCATCTTAATTATTAACCAAATATTCTAACATTCACAACAACCAATGTGGGAAGACCTAAAAATAGGATAAAATAACAAGTGATGAAAGTGATATAACAAATGGCGAAGGACGTCTGGTCTATTAAGTGGGCAGGATTCTAGTCAGGCACCAGGAGAAGCCAGGGGAAGAGGGATAAACCAGAGGAGAAGGAGTTTCTTAAACAAAGGAAGAGAGCCAGTGGAATTATTGTAATATATCATCGGGTCAAAAAAGGGCCAAATGAAACATCTTCGTTAAGACCTCGAGGGGACGCAGTATCAAGGTGAAAGATCCACCTTAATTCCTCCTGTAGCAGTTTATTCTTGATGTTACTGCCCCGGATCCCCAAGTTGACCCGCTGTAAACCTATTACTTCTAATGAATCTATTCTAGAATTATGGTAATTCAGGAAATGGCGGGCGACCGGTGTCAAGTTCTTACCTTGGCTTTGATCCTGGCTCGCCAACCGAATATTCGATAAATGGGCCTGAACTCTATTCTTTTTTTTAGTAAGAGGGTAGCAAGGCAAACAAATACAGGGCTCATTTTTATACAGCAGACAAATCCAAAATGCAGATTACACAAGCTAACACAAAGATCAAGGTATACACACCCCGCTGGACCTCTGCGAACTTAACCCTCCTGCCTGATGCCTATATTGAGCCTCGCCGTTCCCCTCCACCAACTTTTTGTTAAAGGGATGAAGGGAGGAAAGGGACAAAACATTGAGGTTAGGAAAGAGGGGGGGGAAGAGGGGGGGAAGGGAAAGGAGGGGGGAGGCAAGGGAGGATGTGGAGCGAGGGAGGGGGAAGCCTCTCGAAGGGTGTTAGCGCCCTTCCAAACTCCTCGGGGGAGGGGGGCAGATCACCCAGAAAGTGAGAAATTTGGAGTGCTCTCCAATATGACAGGTGAGGCGGATCCCCCCACACTACCAGCTCCTGCTGGGTCTTCCATCTAGGGCCATTCAGGAAGTCGCGGACGGTGCCCCTACCAGGCGCCCTCCACTTTTTGAAACCCACATCTAGCCGGCCCGGGCCGAAATCCAGAGCCCCCACTACCGGCCTGAGTGGGGAAGATGTTCTCCTTTGGAGCTTGTCTGGTCCACACCTGCAAGGTTGGGCCTATTGTTGGGTGGGCCTTGAGTGCAGCCGGGATCGTACCGGAGGACCAAGGTAGGCCCGCTAGTGGAACCGGACACCACGTCTCCAGTTGGACCCATCGTTTATGTTTTCCATGGAGGTTCCAATCCACAATTCTGGCTAGGTGTGCCGCTGCGTAGTACATTTTGACGTCTGGGAGTCCCACTCCCCTCCTCGCCTTCGGCAAGGCAAGCAGTCCTTGAGAGATTCGCGGGCTCCTGCCTCCCCACACAAATTTTATAAATTCCGTTTGGATGCTTTTCAAAAAGGAGGCCGGTAGATGAATAGGTAGCACCTGAATGGGGTATAGTAGTCGCGGTAAGACATTCATCTTCAGGACATTACACCTGCCAAACCAGGATTGTATCCTGTCTTTCCAAATGTTGAGGTCCCTCTTAATAACTGTCAGCAGTGGTGGGAAGTTTTTAGCAAACACGTCCTTCAGTGAAGGGGTAATCTGTATTCCCAGGTAAGAAATTGAATCAGCAGACTTGTCAAGTGCCTCTGTGGCAGGGAGACATTGATTGCTTCCGACTTTTGCAGATTTATTTTGAAGTTCGAGATCTTTGCATACTCTTTGAACTCCCTCAAAAGATTGGGAATAGTTATTACCGGCTGGGTAATACAAAAAAGCAAGTCGTCGGCAAAGGCTGCAACTTTATGTTCAGATCCCCCGCCTACCACCCCTTTTATGTCAGGATTCGCTCTCACCCGACAAAGGAAGGGTTCCAGCGTCAAGATGAATATAATCGGGGATAGTGGGCACCCCTGTGTCGTTCCATTTGTGATCCCGAACGACCCTGATAGCATACCATTGATCTTAACACAAGCCGAGGGAGAGGAGTATAGAGATGATATCCAGGTCTTCATATTTTCCTGAAGGCCTAGATGCTCCAGAGTAGCCCGGATAAAATCCCAGTGAACCCTATCGAACGCTTTCTCTGCGTCCGTGGAAAGCAGCATAGCTGGGATTTTCTCCTCATGAATCAGATGGATGAGGTTGAGGACTCGGGTCACATTGTCTCTTGCTTCCCTCTTAGGGGTGAAGCCCGCTTGGTCCAGGTCTATCAGCTCCCCAAGCTGTGATACCAGCCTATTCGCCAGTATTTTAGCGAATAGTTTCAAGTCTACGTTTAGTAGAGATATTGGCCTATATTTGGAGCAGAGAAGGGGGTCCTTCCCTGGCTTCGGTATGACCGTGACTTGAGCCCTTAGCATATCAGGGGGCATTATCTGTTCGGCCGAGATGGAATTAAATGCAGCCACCGCCCGCGGGGTCAGGATGTCTCCCAGCCACTTGTAGTAGGACAGGGTGAACACATCCGGGCCTGGGGACTTGCCTGTCTGTGAGAGCTTTAACTGCCTGAGCCCATTCCAGTTCAGTGATAGGCTCTTCCAGAGCCTCTACGATCTCAGGGCTCAGCGTTGGAAGGCCTGAAGTTGACACATAGTCCCTTGCCTGCTGGAGTACGTTAGCCCGGCTGTTCCCCTCACCGGTTAGGTTGTACAATTTGCGGTAAAATTCCCTGAACGCTTCAGCGATGTCGCTAGGGCTAGTACACATCCGTCTTCCCGCTCCTAGGATCTGCGGAACAAAATGTTTCGCCCTCTGCCCCTGGATCGCCCTTGCCAGAGAGCGTCCGCATTTATTTCCATACTCGTAAAAAGAACGTCTTTCTCTTAGGAGCGAAGCTTTAGCTTTGACCAGCAGAATGTCCCTCATCTTTTCCCGAGCTCTCGCTAGTTCCTGTCCAACTCTCACCCCCTGCTGCCTTTTATGCTCGGCCTCTAGTCTGCCAATCTTTCCCAGAAGGTCGCTGATAACTTTCTCTCTCTCTCTTTTTCTTCTAGATGCTATCTTCAATAGTATGCCCCTGATGTAGCACTTGTGGGCCGCCCACAAATTGAGGGAACTCGTCTCTGGCCTGCTGTTCAGATCAAAGTAAGATCTGAGCTCTCCCATAATCTCCTCTTTTATGGTTGGGTCTCGAAGTAGGGACTCGTTCAGAATCCACGAGTTTGGTTTTGACGGCCATTCAGGTATTCTAAGCGAGAAATAGATTAAAGCATGATCCGAGAGCGTAATAGAGTCTATCTCAGCTTTCTGTGCAAGCTGGAGGTACCTATGTTCAATGAAGAGATAGTCGATCCTAGAGTAGGAATCGTGGGGAGATGAGTAGAAAGTATAATCCCTCCCTCGTGGGTTTTGTATGCGCCACGGGTCTACTAGTTGGGCCAGCCGAAGGGCTGCTTTTTTGAGGGCCGAGAATGAGAGGTGGGAGGCCTTTCTAGACACATCGAGCAGAGGGTCCAGGGCCACATTGAGGTCACCTCCAAAGATCACTAGACCCTCCGAAAAAGACTGTAGGGTCTCCAGAGAACCGAATCTGGTCCGTGTTGGGTGCATATATATTCGCAAATGTGCACATTTGGTTGCCCATTCTCCCCTTAAGGAAAATGAATCTCCCTTCCTCATCCGACATGCTGTCCGTGAAGGTCCAGGGGAACGAAGAGGCGAGCAGAATGCTCACTCCCCTTGACCTCCCATCAGGCGAGTACGAATGGTAGCCTGTTGGAAAGCGTCTGTCTGAAAATTTTGGTGCCTTCCCTTTCTGGAAGTGGGATTCCTGGATGAACACTACCTGAGCTCTGCGTTTCCAAAACAATCAGGCACATTCTCCTTTTCTCTGGGATGTTGAGGCCCTTGGTGTTCAGAGAGATGACTTGCAGATCCACTGTGCTTTAAGCACCTGTGGCGAACTGCAGCTAAGCAGAGCAGGGGTGAGAACTGGCACCCCGCCCAAGGGCGGGCCCCAGAAGGGAGCAAGGAGAGGGGAGCACCAAGGGCGAGCCGGGGGGGGGCCGAGGGACAGTGATGGCAAAAAAGGAGAAGGGTAAAGCAGGAGGGGGTAAGGAGAGGCGTAGAAGGGGAGTAGAAAAGCAAAAGAAAAACGCCCGTCTAGACAGGAGACGGAGACCTTGACGGGTAAGCCTACGTGGGGAAAAAGAACTGTGGCGCTACACAACAATGGGGGTCCCCCGCCCCCAGCCCAGGGCAGTTCCTCTCACAAGGAACGGTTCAAAGCTTAACAGTAACTTAACTTACCCTACCCGTCTCCGGTGAAGGCCAACAAGGACGTGCATGACTCAGTATTTAGCAATAAAACCCTCAACAGTTACAACCGCTTGCAAAAGCACACAATTTACAGTCATTATCTCAGCCTCAACCACCCGCCATCCCCACGCACCAGCGATGGCCTCACCAAGTCCAGCCGGCGATCTCCCGGGGCCCCCTATCAAGCCCGGGTCCCAACAGCACGAGAGGACAGAGGAGGCACAAAGTGCAACCAACCATCCCACCGTCGGGACCCGCCCAAGAGGAGAGGCACCACCAAGCCAGCCAGCCCCCCGTCCGCCCATCCCCCCACCGCAGGGCGTAGTCCACCACTCCACCGCCCCACGCCCCCCCAGAGTCCCGAGGGCCCCCAAGCAGAGGGAGGGGCCCCCCGTGCACAATGCACCACCCAAAAGAGGGGGGTCCAATCAAGCGCCCGTCAGAGGAAAAGGGGTAGGGCTGGTACAGCGCACGCGCGGGGCAGACCACCCCCCGCCCAGACCAAGCCCCCGACAGTACCCATATGCCCGACCCCCAGCAGGCCTCCCCCAGAGAAAAAAGGGGGGGTGTCCCCCCGGGCCAGGCCCAGTCAAGGGCAGGCCAGAAGGAACCCCCAGAAGAGCAGACGGGCATGCCCCCCCCATCAGCTGCCTCGCGCCCCCGCGGCGGGCCACGGAGGGAGGCCAAGGGGGGCGCTCTCACGCAGGGCCGGGGCCGAGGGTCCGGACCATCTCCGAAGAGACCCCGTAACTGGCCGTGTCAACCCGGCACAGTAAACCACCCACAACAAAACCTTCGACCCCTACCAAATCCCGCCAGGACACGGAGAACAGGAGAACACATTCTAAATGCCGGGGGACGAGACAGTGCCCTGCTGAAAGTCTGGGGGGGGGGCAGAGGCCAAGTCCAACAGTCGCCAAGAGTCCCCGGGGGGGCAAGAGCAAGGCAAGGGGCCCCCACCGCACCCGCCAGGACCCGAGGGAGCGGTAGCGGACAGCCCAAGGGACCGCCCAGCAGTAGGCATCGATGGGTGTGGGCCCACAACCAGGAGTAAGATTCAGGCCACAGGTCAAAAAACGGTAGTGAAGGCCAGAGTCTGAACCAAAAGTCATGGAGCATTGTGGAGGGTCAGGTGCCGGCTCAATTCAGGATGCCGGGGGGGGGGGGGGGGGGGAGAAACACCGGGCCGGGGGCTCCATGTCTATTCCATGTCGTATGCGGCAGGGGACCCGCCCCGGGAATCCAAAGATAAGGGGCAAGACCTCAGACCGGCCCCGGCGTCCGCCCAGCCGGCGAATCCAGCGTCCGACTGCCCACGATGGATAGAAGTGCAGGATAGCGAGCAACAGCGGAACTGAGGCCAAAACATAGCACGCGGGGGTGCAGGGCAGCAAGCGGCCAAAGGAAAATGTCACTTACTCTTCCATGGGAGGAGGCATGCCTCTCCCCCGCGGTGGCCTCCGTCCGGGTGAGGCCCTTCTTCGACGGATCCTTTGTGGCAATGGATTGAACGATGGGAAGTCAAGCCAATTGGGGATCGCCAAAGGGGTGGCATCCAAGAAAGTGAACAGGTCGTCCAGGTCCCCGGGAGACCGGAGAGTAAAGGAACCCCAGTTCTTTCTTACGATGAGGTGAAAAGGGTACCCCCATCTGTAGACTGCTCCACTGTCCTTTATTTTCTGAAGGAGGGGTTTCAATTGCCTTCTCATCCAAAGCACAGACCTAGCTAAATCAGGCAGAAGGGTTATTGGTTTGGAGTGATGGATGATCTGTCTCGCCTCCCAGGCCTTTCTCGGAATGTCTTCTTTGGTTTTGAACTGGTGGACTCGGCAGAGAACATCGCAGGGGGGCATCCGGGGCGCCCGGCGGGCGACTTGCCACTCTGTGGATCCTGTCTAGTTTAATGATGGTGCCGGGGGGTTCCCCAAGAGTGAGTTGAAAACAGGTGGCCGTAGCTTCAAGATCTGCGAACTGGGGTGTTTCAGGGATACCCTGTAGGCGTAGGTTGTTGCGCCTGCTCCTAATTTCCAGATCGTCGCAATGGAGCTTTAAGGAGGAAATGTACGCAGCTTGTGAGTCGCTAATCTGTTCCAGGCGTGTGAGGCGTTCCTCTGTTGCCGCCTTTGCCTTTTTAATGTGTTAGTCTTGTATATTGTCTGTTGTGTTTTTTGTTTCTTGATCAAATTCAGTTCTTAATAAATTGAAATTATATTTTTGATTGTTTTGGTGCTCCTGTTATTTGGGTGTCTGGGTTGTGTCCCAAGAGCCCAATTGGATATATTTGCGTTCTCCAAGGCGCCGACCCGATCCTCCACCGCCGCTACATTGTGTTGAACAGTCTCCAGGTCTGGCTGGCGACATCTGGCTGGGGGCCGCCCCTCCTGCTGCCGCGCCCCAAACATTCTGCCATGATGGTAGGGTCATGGGCCTAGTATCCAGAGTCCCCGCTTGGGATGTGTCTGGCCCTTTAAGGTGCCTTGGCTGCTGGCTGCACAGTGCCCGGCTCCGTAACTCGTCATCCTCGCTGTCTGTGGTGGGTGTTGGGGAATCCCTTTTCCTTCCTCCTCCAGACACCCGTGACTCCCAGGAGATGGGGTGGGGGGGGGGGAGTCTATGCCGGTAGACCCGGGGCTGAGAGGGAGGCTCACCGAGAGCTCTCTCCTTAGACACGGATGCGCTCCCCCCTGCCTTCCGCCATACCTCGCGTCGCTGCTCCGCCGGGCGTCCCGCTCTCCGTCTCCCCGCAGCGGTGGCCGTGCAGCCGACAGGCGGCATCGAGAGTCGCCGGGCATCCCGCTCTCCTCCTCCCCGCAGATGGTCTTGCTGCGGCGTATGGTGTTGGGTCAGATCGGGCCCAGCCTCCGCCCGCTGCCGCCCAGCATCCGACACCCGCCTCTCCTCCACCGCTGAGGCGGGGATCCGCCCGCTCTCTCCCTCTTCTCCTGTAGTGGCCGGCGCGATTTTGGGACCGTCAGAGTCGCCCAGTGTCAGGTAGCGGGCGATGCTCTGCCCCTCTCGCCTTTTGGGTTCACCGGACTGTCCCCGCCGTTTTCCCATCCTCTCTGGGCAAAGTTAAGATAGTAGCCACGTCAGAAATCAACACCTGGGCCAGGGGAGATCGGGAGCCTCAAAGGACACGTCTTCCCGCTGCCATGTCGCGGCCACGCCCCTCTGAACTCTATTCTTTAGGGCATTCTTGGTCTCACCCACATACAGTTTCGGGCACGAACATCTTATGAGGTGAATCACGGATTTAGTGTTGCAATTAATGAATTGCCGTAACTTATAGCTGATCTCCGTGTGGGGGTTTTTGAACTCACATGTTTTGCTCATGTGTTTGCATACGGTACAAGATCCGCATGCTACTGATCCCTTGAGATGTTTAGGGGGTAGCCATCTTGTTTCCTCACGTGTAAAGTGACTGTGACATGTCCCAATGTTTTCCCAGGACCCTTTTGAGTAGTCCCCATTGCTGATTGTACCTGTTGACCAATCTCACCTCTTTGAAGAGCTCCCTTCTCGTTTTTTGTAGAAGTTAACCGCAATTGGCTTGTTTCGCCCTCAAATTCGCTTGTGTAATAATCCTCTTGGGATAGCTTCGAGCCTCAAAGCATCTAGTCAAGCTAGCTGCTTGTTTATTGTATTCCTGGTCATTGGTGCAATTTCTCCTTACCCGTAGGAATTGCCCGGTTGGGATCCCTTTCTTCAAATGTGGGGGGTGGAAGCTGTCGTAATGTAGGAGTGAGTTGCTTGCAGTACTTTTTCGAAATAATGTACTTTCGATGGTGCCATCTTTCTGGAGTGTAAGGGACAGGTCCAAGAAATCTACCTTATCTGTGGAGATTTGATATGTTAGAATAATGTTGTGGGTATTGTTGTTCAAAGCATCAAAGTATCTCCTACACACTAATTCTGGACCGTCCCATAGTAGCAGCACGTCGTCTTTGTACCTAAACCAGGCCATGGTAAGGTTCCGTAGATGACCCAAAGACAGTCCCGTTCCCACCACCCCAAGAAGAGATTCGCAATGGAGGATGCACATCTAGCCCCCATTGCAACCCCCATCTGTTGGCGGTAATAACTGCCATCAAACACAAAATAATTGTGTCCCAAAACAAATTTGAGACTATCCAGCAGGAAAGAACGTCTCTCTGGGTGATTGTTAGACTCCATACTTAAGAAGTAACTGGTAGTCCCAACAGCATCCTCATGTGAAATATTGGAACATAAGGATTCCACATCGCACGTGACTAATAGACAATCAGATGGCACTTGCACTGACTCTAACTTTAATAGCAAATCCAACAAGTCTCTAATATAAGATGTTAAACTCACCACGTGTGGCTGCAGGGCATCATCAATCCAAATACAACACTTTTCAGAGAGGGAGCCAATGCCCGAAACAATGGGCCTTCCGGGGGGCTTCTCCCGATTCTTGTGAACCTTTGGTAAGGTATAAAAGGTGGGAGTTACTGGATGGCTAACCTTCAAAAAGTCAGCCTCATTTCTAGTGATCACTTTATCTGACAATGCTGAATCAATCAGACAGTCGATCTCCCGTTTATAGGCAATAGTTGGATTGTTCATCAATTTTTCATAATACCTAGTGTTATTCAGCTGTCTATGCACCTCTTCTGTGTAGAGGCTGACAGAGAGGACAACAATGTTGCCCCCCTTGTCGGCCTCTTTGATCACTATATCCTTACGCGATTCAAGCTCTTTAAGGGCATCCCATTCCTCTCTAGACATGTTCTTTTTGCCACCCCTAGTTGGAAGGTTCCAAATGCTTTCACTCACCATTTGGTAAAACGTAGATATAGCTGAACTGCTATTAACGTGCGGTATGAAAGCGGATGGCTTATGGTAGAGTCTTTTTAATATCTTTGTCTTGTTCCAGTTCCATAAGAGTATCCAACATAGCCAAGTCTTGGGGATCCCAATCAACCCCATCCCTCCATCGCTGCACCATAGCAAAATGCTTCTTAAGTAATAGCCGCCTACAAAAAAGGAAAATATCCTTGGTTACCTCAAATTTATTTTAAGTAGGAACTTCAGATAAGTTAATCACCTGTAAGGTCTGATCCTGACTCTTTGTAGGTTCAGGCAAAGAAATGCAGGCATGGTCAATGTTAGAGGTATGCAGTGGCGGAGTGGGTGGGGGATCTCTATGATCTATCTGTAGGACTGACGCATCTGTCTGCCATAGCCCCATCTCCTGCGATCTCTCAGTCTGGGGTTTAAATCATGTTTGTCTTTTCGATTTACCCCCTCATCGGATTTGTCTCCCGTTTCGCTCCCTGATAAAAAAGAGGAGCTATGGGATTGCGACGGATTCCCTCTCGATTTGGATGTTCGTTCTCGAGAGGGGCGTCCCCGACTTATGGGTGCTCTTGGGGCATATCTCTGGTTTCCTTTATGCTGCCATTTATACAGCCTCTTATATTCAAGATCTTGTTTATCCCGCATAAACTTTTTCTTTTTCCCCTCTGATTTTCTGTTCCTGCTGAGACACCTCTAGCTCCACATTTTTCATAAAGGGAATGACCATCCGTTCTTGGTCATACTGAGATAAAGATTCCTCTAATTCCCTTATCCTTTATTTAACCATTGTTAACAACTCTTTATCATGTTGGATCAACATCTCTATTAAAATGGCAGAGCATTTGGAGAGTCCTTTTTCCCACATATTCCCAAGTGGGTTCCCAGGCGGGGAAAATCTGAACTCTCAGTCCCCTGGGGCATAAGCCCTGCTCCTGGTACATCTCTAAAGTTTGCACGTTCCACCATAATCTTGTATGTGTAAGGTAAGCATTTTTCAGTTCACGGGTTATACTCTTAAACCCATCCGACATCTTATGCCCCTGCGTAGTCTCCATATTACCAAAAATATCATGGATCTTATTTGACCATTGTTGTTCAAGAGCCGCAACATTGAAAGGCATCTTGTTAGGGAAATATAAATAATAAAGTTAGTGTGCCTCCGCCCGCAAATTTAGGCTATATAAGAAAACCCAAAAGGGAGAACTCATAAGCCTATACTAGCAGGAAAAAACGTTTAAATATTTGGGCGGGCACCACTATTCTAATAAGACTAATGAAAAAATAAAGAGGTGCTCCAATGGTCCCACCTTTTAAACTAGACATGCACAATAATAACCCTTATTGTGGACCATAAACGGGCACAACAACCTTCATATAATCAAAAAGGTTACTTTATTTTAAAATGTTACAAGCCAAACCAAAGAATCTAAAAACATATAGACACCGACTCATTTAAAACCAATTGTCTACCCTGAACTATAAATAACATCAATATTATACAATAAAGGGTTAAATTCCACAGGCGGTGTCTCTCGTCTCTACCTCTTAATAATACAATACACATGGAGGTATCACAAAGTGACCTCCATATTCTCTATCTAAAGTGCACACCAATATATCTTGATAAACAAAAGGGGAATATTTGCTTATATACAATCCTATAATAATCTTTATAAAGTGTGAGTGCTATAATTTAGAGGTGAAAGAAAAAAATTATAAATAAAAAATGTAAAAATCCAAAGGTGACATGATGCAACAACTGAAAAACAATATCAAACCTAAATGTTCAAGCTACCACAGTAAAAACAGTGAATATAAATCCCTACAAAAAGGTTTAGATTAATCAAACAAGCACAGCATGCACATAAATAGCAGCATACAGGGGAGACAATAAGAGAGATACCGGTCTTTGCTGTGGGCGCCCCCCCTGCTCCGGGGAAGCCGTCGCCATCTTGCCTGCACTCATGCTGCTTCTCACCTCAGGCGGCGGTGACGCTTTCATCGCCTCCGGGAGCCGGGGGGACATCCGATCCGGGTCTTCTTCACTCCCGCATCTCTGACAAGGTGAGTCAGGCGCCGCAGGGGGAGAGTGGGGCCGTGTTTCCTCCAGCTGCAGTAACTCTTCCGGCGCCGCCATCACTGCTAACGGCGCTCCGGGACTCTCAGGGCTGACCTCCTACTCCTCCATCGGCCAGTTTCTCTGTTTTGATAAAATATTGCACTTACAAACACTGAGTAGACATGGGCATTTAAAAACCAATACACTGGAAGGCGCAGGTGAATTGCTCCTCATCAATCCTCCACATAGACAGCTGATATTTATAGTAAGGCAGATAAAACTGTGAAGGAATCCTTCAAAGTAAAGCCATATCCCCGCCTGATGCGTTTCGTTGCACTTGGCAACTTTAACAAAGGCTAGGGAATATGGCTCAGTATACAGATTAAATACTTACATGTGAGGACTCCGTTTCCGGCCTCCACATGCGTCTCCAGCAGGTTCTGCCCTTCAGCCAATCACGAGTGACAGTGAGATAGGCGGCGGTAGCGCGTCACCAAGTTCGTCTCTCCACCGAGCACAATATGACAGTGGAATAGGCGGCGGTAGCACGTCGTTGGATGGGTGGCGTTACCACACTACATCTAAGATTCACCAATCAGCCAGCCCTTGGATAAGAGCGTCTATAGCTCTAATTAAGTATAAGCTTAGCACATTGATTACATAATTTTTTGAATTGTTAGGAAGACACACTTCAGAACCTCTACAGTGTGTTTGTTAGAGAGAACATTACTATGATTCTTTTTATTTGCATAAGTAGTAGTAGAATATATACTAGTAAAGTAACTGTACTACATGGGCTGTTTTGGGGCACTGAGCTGGGTATGGACGGTGACCACATAAACTTCTGAGCATAGGTGCACTTTAAATAACTATAAACAGAAGAGGCTGATGATATGTCCCCATATTTCAGTTAGCAGCTAATGTTTTTGCAGCAGTCAATATTCCATTATCTTATGGAGAAAGTTGGACAGTTCTCAGTTATTGTATAATTTGTATATATGTAAATAAAGTATGAGGGCTATCATATATTGTGTATATAGCTATTGTAGCTTGGATTGTAATAATGCTGTTGTGTTTTTGTACCATTGCCTGCTCCCTTGTGGTATGCAATAGATATTTTGCAACCCATAAGACTCGCCTTGGGTTAGCCCGAGAAAAAGTATTCTGAACCAATTGGTGTGCTAAAATACCCTCTCCAAGATTCCAATAGCAGCAATTCAATCCTTCTATAACAGATAGTGTGGCAGAATACTCCGCCAAATACCATATACAGGAAGTGTGGCAGAGTTGTCCCCACCCCATATACAGGCAGTGTGGCAGAACCACCACCAATCCTACATACAATGTGGCAGAATTTCCCCTCCATGCATGAGAGAAGGGAGCACCAGTTGATCAAGGGCCAGCAGGGAGCAAGTGTAACTGCTTACTGGTTCCTGTCCACCTGCCAGTCCTCCAGTTAATTGCGCCCCCCCTCCGCTTTTGTGAAAAGATGGCGGCTCATGGAACATCAGGCAGCCTGCAAACAGGAAGTTCCTTCTGACTGTGCTGCTCTGCATTCTGGGATTGCTGACCTTTTCCTGACCCCAGCTCTGCTCTGTCTGAGCAAAGCACAGCTATAACCCACCCCTCTGTACTTTATCCCGCTCTCCTCTCCTCAGTAAGTGTGATGCTTCAAGATGGCGGCGCCCATATTCTAAAGTCCTAAACAGAGTTGCAGCACAGTGGGGGAAAGAATAATAAGCAAGTGACTAAAAACTTAAAATATATTAACTTGAGATGCTGGGCAATAGATTTTTAAGGGTTTGGGCTTTTCAATAAATCATGGTGAAGTCCGATTTAAGATCCATAATACAGAGGTTATCACTATGACAAATTGGAACACTATCTTATACAGGCAACAATGTCTGACATGTGTAACAAGATGTACGTAACAAAAATAAAGATACATAGGTACAAGACCCTCTTTGAAAGCTGGCAGCAGATTAGTTTGATACAAAAGACTGATGCTGTTTCAGATCTGATACATTGTACAGCTCCCAAGTCATGCTCTTGATATTACAATCCACATAATACAAACTACTTGTAAACATAATACCAAAGAAAGAAAAGACTCTATACATTTATTTACAATTGCTCTGTCTGATCCCATCAGTATTAAATAAGGGGCAACATGCAAGGATAATAAGAAATCCCTAATATGGGGGATATGGCTGTCTATTCACATACTGTACTTTATCTCCATCACTTACTATGCCTGATTAGGGGATGATAATTAGACATGGGCTGAGATCCACCTCTTCATTAAAGTGGACCAACACCCAGGATTTTGACTATCCTGGGTGTTGGTCCACTTAGGTGGGGCACCCCGATCGGGGGTGCCCCGCTGTGTGAAACCCCCCCGATCGCCGCAAAAACTCACCTCTCCCCGCTCCCACGTGACCTCGTCCGGCCAATGACAGCGCTCAGAGCCGCTCTGGTATGCGCGTCCAAAGCCGCTTGGACGCGCATACCAGAGCGCTGTCATTGGCTGCGTCTCTCGCTTCCCTCTAACAGGGAGCGCGCCTGCGCCGGCCATTCACAAAACGGCCGGCGCGGGAGCACGTCTTGCTAGAGGGAAGCGAGAGACGCGGCCGCGTCTCGCGCATGCGCCGTTGGATCGCCGGTAAGGTGAGGATTGTGGGCCTCCTGGGGGGTTCCTCCCCGCGGGACATCCCGATTTCGGATGCCCCGCGGGGAGGGATCTGATCGGTCCGGGAATCTTATAGATTCCAGGGCCGATCCCCCCTGGGTGTTGGTCCACTTTAAGGCTCAATCACCGTAAAAACTCACCTATTCCTTCCTATGTCTCACACCCTGCTTCGGAAATATAAATTACACGTGGGTTATGTCCAGTAGGGGGCGAACTTCTGCAGAGATGACCAGAAAAAAGAAGCCCCTCCCGGTCCATAAATACCTGGGACCTCCCACACATTCCCCAGTTTTCGTGTCTGCAGACGGCGAGCAAGTCAGAAAATGGCTGTGTCTCCTCCTCGCAAGTAAGCCGGGGTTGCCCCCGGCCCCTTTTTTTCTCTATTTCTGCCCGGACCTTGATTGTTTAAGTCCCATATATGCCTCCCAGCCTTGGCTGAAGGTCCGGGCGACGGTAGACTACACCTTAGAGGTGTTTTTAGGGAGCCATGCTCACCCGTGAGACCCCATTTTAACCCTTTTGTTGCCAAGCACGTAACACCTACGTGCTGGCTTGGCTGGGCCTTAAGTGCCAAGCCCGTAGGTGTTACGTGCTTGACTTTCCCCGCTGCTGGTTTAAAAAATAAAAATAAAAAATACTCACCTGACCCCTTGTTGGATCCGGCCGGGTCTCCTCTTTAATTTGGTGCCATCCGATCCCTCGTGGGGGGTCGGATGGCTCCAGGAGAGCCCCCGGAATAGCCCCCCCCCCCCCCCCGCTTTGGCAGCAGAAGCTGCTAACTGTAAAAAAAAAAAAAAAATGACATTCACTTACCTGTGTGTGCGCTGGCTCCCGCTGTCCCTCCTCTTCACCTGGGGGGCCTCCGATCCCCCCCAGGACTTACCGATCTTTAGGAGAGAGCCCGAGAGGCTCTCTCCCCTTTCATCCTCGATGGCGGCCCCTTGGGGGCGGGGCTTATGACGTCATCCCGGCCCCGATCGATCACCGGCTTCAGCCTTGTCAGCTTCTCAGATGCCGGTGATCGGTGCCCTGGAAGGAGGTGACAGGAGATCCTCTGATCTCCTGCCTCCTCCTTCTCTGGATGCCGATCACCGGCATCTGTCAGCAGAGCGGCGAGGGACAAGAGCTTGCAATCGGAGGTAAGTACAGTAAAAATTTTTTTTTTTTTTTTTTTTTATAAAATACTTTTTTATTAACGTGTGGTGTTTTTATTTATATTTTTATTTAACCCCTTGTGAACTGGTAAGGGGTCCATGAGACCCCTTATACCAGTTCACAAGGCTGGGGGGGTGGCAAGTCACTTGCCCTAGCGGGTGACTTGCCATTAACCCCCAGAACCCCCATTACCTGCCTCCCCAAAGCCCAGGGGGGGCAGAAGAGCCCGGGCCCACATAGGCTATGTGGGCTCGTAGGCTGCAGGGTGGGGGGGCCACAAAAGCTGGCCCCCCACTCTGTGCCTACAAGCCCCCATAGCTGGTCCCGGGCTGGTTACTTTGGGTAAGGGGGACCCCACGTCATTTTTTTGGGGGATTTTTAAGGGTTTTTAACCCTTAACAATAAAAAAAAAATGGGGTCCGCCTCCCTGGGAGGGGGGACCCTATGTCATTTTTTTTTTTTAATTAACCCTCTCCTGGGCAGGAAAGGGTGTCTACCTATACATATGTGGTATCGCTGTAACCGGGAGAAATTTGGATTTCACACGCAATAAAATTTTATTGACAAACTTACATTTTTTATTACAAAAAAACACTACAAATTGTAAAAAAAAAAAATTTTTTTTAATTTTTTTTCACATATTTCACCCAAAAATATTGAGAATACACCTAAAAAATACAAACAAGACATTTCATGTTAAAGCCCAGACTCTGCTGAAAAAAACAATATATCATTTTCCAGGGAAATCCCTGGAAATCCTTTCAAAAATGACAGTTGAACATGTGTAGCGCAAAATAGTGAAACATCGTCTGGCAACAGGGAGTGGGAAATGCTGCAGGTAGGCTGGCACTTAAAGGGTTAAGGGGTAGGCGGTATCCAGGTTGGTGATACTGGTTTGGAATGCCCTGTCCCTGATATCCCTTTTACTCTGTAGTGTGGGATTCTCCCCCCTTCCGGGTCTCCCTGTGCCCCTCTATGGGGGGGGCCTTCTTTCCCTCATAACTTTATTTTATGGTTTACTATGTGTGTGGTGTGTGCTTGTGCTTCACTGTCTCTGTTACTACTGGGCCTTATGGCCGCATTGGTGGCTGCGTTTTTGTTGGGGAAGCTTCTTCCCCTCAGGTGCGCTCGGACTGGGGGAGGGGCGGGCGTTCGGCACGATCGCCGCGGCCCGCCCCCCTCTTCTTCTGGTGCCATTGCGGAGCCCAGCTATTCGCTGGGATCCGCGGCCCTCTAGTGCTGAGGGAAGGAGGCGGGGCCAGGCACGGCGCACTGGCCCGCCCTTCCCTTCTCTTTCTTTCACTGGATCCCAGGTAGATGGATGCCATTTTCCTGCTGTGAGTGCCCTGCGGGGCCCATATACTTGTTTTCATGCTATTATTGTGCCCCGTTCTAGCGTTTTGGGGCAGCGCCTTTCAGTCCTCCATATATGTTTAGAAATTTCTATATATTTATATTGTTGCTGTATGATTATGTGCATTGATTGTGTGCCTTTCTCATGGGCCCTCCCCATTGTGTCTTTCAGGAGGACTCCCTACCTATTACAAAAGGGGGTTCTCCCGGTCCTAGGGTCCCTTAGAGCAAAATTGGGGTCCTAGAAATCCTCCCACTAGGGAATTAAAGGGGCATCCCGGGTAGCTCTGGCAGCGTAATTCCCTCTGGTCATTGCGACTACCTTAAAATCACCATATGGAGGCTTCCCAGGATACCGGGCTCGGACTCCCTTCGGGGCAATCCCGGCAGTGTGTGGGTTGTGGGGTATCCCTTACGGGGGATAATGTACTTATTTGAATACCATGTGCTCAGCAGGCCATAACGCGGCAGTCGGGGTCCCAGGCGTCTGGGTCCGTGCCTCCGGTCTCATCACCTACCCCACCCGGCCTTATCCGTACCCCAAGTGACACTGTCATCGGCGGGGAGTCCGCAATCTGATGTATGCGCTAGATTGGCCAACATCGAGAAATTGATTTCTAGCTCTGCGGCCAGAAGGCCCCAGCTAAGAGGAGGCATCTGTCTACGACCGCGCAGGTATTGGATTTTGATGCCTATGATTCCCTTGACTGGTCTGATTATTCCCCACTTGAGGAGGGGGAATTGTTTGAGCAATCTGATGCTGAGGATCAGCAGTTTTTTTATACTGATGCTGGGCAGGCGCTGGGGGATGCCGTGGATACCCTCAAAGTCCTGGCCCATCTGTTTGAGGTACTGGCTATTTCTCCGCCAGCAAAGTCCCCTCCGCAGAAGGGGGGATTCTTTGGTACTTCTGAGCCTCGCTTGGAGTTCCCAAATCAGAATCATTTTGAAAGCATGATTCTTAAGGAATGGGAGAGGCCTAGCCGGCTCCCCGGTGTTCCTCAAGGATGGGATAGTAGGTATCCCTTCCCGGTGGACGCGGTGAAGCGCTGGTCGTCCCCTCCCGAGGTCGATGCGCCTGTTCTGGGATTGTCCAACACCTCCGTTGTACATTCTCCAGACGCCACCTCTCTTAGAGATGGTGAGGACAAACGCATTGATCAGATGGCATGCTATGCCTTTGCCAGCGTGGGTTCAGCCTTGCGGCCTGTTTGTGCCTCGGCGCTCGCGGCTGTGGCTACCTGGTCTGTGGTTAGGGACCTGTTGAGTGGTTCCCAGCTTAACCCGGCCAGTGATGAATTCACAGCCCTTAAGCGGTGTGAATTATTTATGACCTTTGTTTTATCTGCTATGGATGACACAATTATTATGTGTAGTAGAACCAGCGTTGCTGGTGGCTATTTGCTGATCGGTCTGGTTATGCCAGTGGGCGGCTGACATTGCGTCTAAGAAATCACTCACAGCACTACCCTTCCTGAGTACGCGGCTGTTCGGGGATAAATTGGATTCAGTGGCGAAGGGTGGAAGGTTACCTCAGTGTCGCCCCTTTCGGGGGGCAGGTTCCTTCAATCCTTCCTTTCGCGGTGCCAGAGCAGGCAGAGGTTTTGCCTACTCTAATTTCAGAGGTGATTCCTGGAACAGAGGCAGAGGACGCGCACGTCCAGGCCCTAACCGGGGTCCCAAGCCCGCTGCCAAGCCAGCTCAGCTATGAGGGGACGCCCTCACCCTTGCGGGTGGGGGGACGTCTGCGGCGCTTCTTCCAGGTCTGGGACAGGGAGATCACAGACAAATGGTTCCTGGAAGTGGTTTCTTCCGGGTACAAACTTGAGTTCGAGTACCGGCCTCCTCCCAGATTCCTAAGGTCTCGGGTGCCCTCGGATCCCCGGGCTGCGCAGGGGCTCCTGTTGGCTGTAAAGAATCTTCTGGACATGGAAGTCATATGCCCGGTGCCTTTCTCAGAGAGAGGCCGGGGCTATTATTCCAACCTCTTCACGGTTCCCAAAAAGGATGGATCCATAAGACCCATTCTGGATTTGAAGCTTCTCAACAGGTTCATCAGAACCAAGAAGTTCCGCATGGAGATTCTGCACTCAGCCATCAGTTCCCTTCGTCAGGGGGATTTCATGACGTCCATCTACATCAAGGATGCTTACCTTCATGTACCAATCTTCCCAGCACACCAGAGATTTCTCAGGTTTGTGGTGGGAGATCAGCACTTTCAGTTTGTGGCCCTCCCGTTTGGGTTGACTTCAGCACCAAGGGTGTTCACCAAGGTGCTGGCGGGCATAATGGCCCTTCTCAGAGCCCAGGGCATTTGCATTGTGCCATATCTGGACGACCTCCTCATTACGGCATCCTCTCTCAGTCAGGCGGAGCTGGACACCAGGTCGGTGGTGGCGACGCTGGAGAGGTTCGGCTGGGTGATCAACCATCCCAAGTCTTCTCTCTCCCCCTCAAGGGAGATCTAGTTTCTGGGCATGAATCTGGATACCATTCAGACCAGGGTGTTCCTACCTCGGTCCAAGGTGCAGATACGTCTTCTCCTGTCCAACTCTCGTCCTTCTATCCGGCTAGGGATGAGACTGGTGGGATTGATGGTGGCTTCCTTCGAGGCAGTTCCCTTTGCTCAGTTCCACATGAGGTCGCTCCAGCTCCATCTATTGTTGGCCTGGGACAGATGTCCGCAGTCGTTGGATCAGTCTTTCCTGATGTCTCCTCGGGTTCGGCAGTCCCTTCAGTGGTGGCTGGAACCAAGCAATCTGTCAAGGGGCAGGTCTTTTCTGACCCCTTGTTGGGAGGCGGTTATCACGGACGCCAGCCTGTCGGGCTGGGGAAGTTTTTGGAAGAAACATCAGTTCAGGGGGCTTTGGGGTCCTCAGGAGGCTCACACCCCCATCAATGTCTTGGAGCTGAGAGCTATTCGGTTGGTTCTGTCATGCTTGACGCATCACCTGTGGGACTTACCGGTTCAGGTTCGATCAGACAATCGAACTGCGGTCGCTTACATCGATCACCAAGGAGGGACTCGCAGCAGGAGTGCCCTCAGGGAAGTTTCTCTGATTCTTGCATGGGCAGAGAGCAATGTTCCATGCATCTCAGCAGTGTACATTCCGGGAGTGGAAAACACGGAGGCGGACTCCCTGAGCAGGGGATTCTCTCACGGAGAGGAATGGTCTCTCAACCACAAGGTATTCTGGTCCCTCTGTCACAAGTGGGGGATTCCGGAGGTGGATCTCTTTGCCTCACGTCACAATCACAAGCTCCCAACGTTTGTGTCTCTGTCTCAGGATCCTCTGGCCCTGGCAGTGGACGCCATGTCTCTTGCCTGGAGGGATCTGGGGTTCCTGTATCTGTTTCCCCCCTTCTCCATGGTAGGCAAGGTGGTGCGCAAGCTGGCCCTAGAGGGTGCGCCAGCAATTCTGGTGGCCCCAAGATGGCCAAGACAGGTTTGGTTCGCAGACGTCGTAAGGTTGGCGGTAGATCAGTACAGACTGCCCCTGTTTCCGGATCTGATCACTCAGGGCCGACTACGTTACTCCAATTTACAAACGCTGGCTTTGACGGCGTGGCTGCTGAAACCTCCATCTTAAGGTAGGAAGGTTTGTCTGAGGCTGTGATTCAGACTCTTGTTAGAGCTAGGAAGAAATCTTCCTCTAACATATACTACAGGACTTGGTGGTCCTATATTGACTGGTGTGAGGCTAGGGCCTTGCCTTGCAGGGTGTTTTCGATTTCTAGGATTTTGGAGTTTCTTCAACATGGTCTGGACCTGGGGTTCCAGCTTAGTACCTTGAAAGGGCAGATCTCTGCTCTGACTGTCTTCTTTCAAAGGTCTTTTGCTCTGCATCCTCTGGTTAAGACTTTTTTTCCAGGGGGTCACTCATGTGCGGCCTCCTAGAAAGCCTTTGTTGCCCGTTTGGGATTTAAATTTGGTTCTGTCGGCCCTCCAGGGGCCTCCTTTTGAGCCGGTGCAGGATGTTGCACTTTCTGTGCTCACTCAAAAGGTTGCCTTTTTGGTGGCTATTACCTCTGTTCGGCGTGTCTCTGGGTTGGCGGCTCTGTCCATTCAGGCCCCTTACATTGAGAGACACCAGGACAAGGTGGTATTTCGCTTTAAGCCAGATCTCCTTCCTAAGGTGGTTTCTGCCTTCCACCTCAATCAGGATGTAGTTCTCCCTTCCTTGTGTCCTAAGCCTAGCAATGACAAGGAGAGGGTTTTGCACTCTTTGGATGTGGTTCGTTGTGTGAAGTACTATTTGGTGGCTACTTCTCCCTTTCGTAAGACGGATGCCTTGTTCGTGGTGCCCTCCGGGCCCATGAAAGGTTTGGCCCCCGCCAAGTCTACCATTAGTAAATGGATTTGCCAGGCCATTGTTGGGGCCTATATTGCCAAGGGGAAGGTTCCCCCTTTTCAGATCACTGCTCATTCTACTCGTGCTGTTGGGGCTTCTTGGGCCTTTCAGCACCAGGCTTCTGTTGAACAAGTTTGTAAGGCTGCTACTTGGTCTTCCGTTCATACTTTTTCCAAGTTTTATAAGGTTGATGTGCGGGCCTCAGCAGATGCTGTTTTTGGCCCCAAGGTTCTGCAAGCTGCAGTGGTTTAAACTTTGTGCATTTTTTGCCGTATTGGGATCCCCACCCATGATGGACACTGCTATTGGATGTCCCTTGGATGTCCCTTGTAAAATGGGTATTATAAGTATGTCTCACACCCTGCTTCGTCCCACCCTGAGTTGTATCTTGGATGCTCTATATGGTGAAACTTTTTTCTCTTAGATTTTATTGGCTCTTCCTGGTCCCCTTACTGCTTTCTTATACTGGGTAATGTGTGGGAGGTCCCAGGTATTTATGGACCGGGAGGGGCTTCTTTTTTCTGGTCATCTCTGCAGAAGTTCGCCCTCTACTGGACATAACCCACGTGTAATTAATATTTCCGAAGCAGGGTGTGAGACATACTTATAATACCCATTTTACAGGTGAGTAATCACAAAATGGTATATTCTAAGTATGTCACACACCCCACTTCAAACATTAATAATTACACTAGGTTAACGCACCGCTAGGTGGCAGCATTGCAGAGAACGTCTCCAAAAACTTCAACAGGCCCCTCCCGGTCTATACATACCTGGTACCTCCCAAGAACCTCCCAGTGTTGTTCTCTGCAAGGTGGCGACAAGACAGAAGAAAGAAGTCTCCTGCTTGCAGGTAGCCGGGGTATCCCCCCGCCCCCCCCCCCCCCCCCCCGTGGTCTATTTCTGCCCGGCTTTTGTTTGAATGTATTCTATGTAATGGCAGCCTCCCAGCTTCGGCTGTAGGCCGGGCAAAAAGGTAGCCGGCACCATTGGTGCCTAGGAGATTAGCTCCTCCGCTCGACCCTTCATTGCGGGGCATAGCGGGATGCCCGGAGTGGTGATCCGGATGTGGGATGCCCCATTTAATAGGAGGTTAGCGGTCAGGAGGTGCCTAGCCCTGGGATATCGTTATTTCATATTCCGGGGTGTGGGGCGCGCTGGGGACGGTTACATGCTGTGTGAGTGTGGCTGCTGCGCTGCTACTTTATGAGGCGTTTTGTGATTTTTACTGTGACTGCCTTTATTTCAAGTTTTGCCTGGGTGTCCTTCTGTCCCCCCTGTCTGTGTGTCTGTCCTTCTCCCTTCAGGAGCCGGGGGGGGCGGGGCCTCACGGCGCGCTGCGCCGCGGTCCCGCCTGTGGCTGAGCGCCGTGTCCGGCGCTTGCAGCCTGCGTGTCTGGTCTGCTCAGGGGGGGGGATCTGATTATCAGTGTGTGGGTCTGTGTTTGTGCGCACTGGGAACCGGCGGGTCGCTCCGCCGGTCCCGTCCTTGAGGTCTGAGCGCGGCCTCCGCCGGCAGACACTGACGCTGCCGGGGGGCGGGGTCGCGCGCGCGCGCGCGGGCCGCGCACTGATTGGACGTCCGGGGGGGGGGGGCGGGGCCTTCTCGGCTCCCGCGCTCCCGGAGCTTGCCGTCTCCTCCTTCACTGCGCTGTGTGCGGGCCGCCATCTTCTGCGGTGCCTGGCTGCGCGGTTTTTCTCTCAGGTAGGCGTTTTAGTTTCCTTGCGCTGGCCCCTCGGTTGCGTCCTCTCCTCCTCCTCCTCCTTCCTCCTCGCTCCGGAGCATCTTTAAGGTGCTGGTTTTGTATTAACCAGTTCCTGTGTCTCTGGTTAGTGGGGGGGGGGGGTGTAAGGGGGGTTTTGTATGTTATGCTGGTATATGGTGCTGGATTGACGCCTGTCCCTCTCCCTTTGTGTCTTTCAGATCCTGGGATCCCGTCTGGCAGGGCTCTCCCAGTCATATATATACCTGGCTCGTGGGGGGTGTTTTTTCATTGCAATATATATATATATATTTATATTTATATTTATATTTTTATACACTTTTATAAGGGTCTTATGCTATTCCCCTGGGTCAGGATCTTGTGACTATCCTTAGACAATTGTTAGGTTATTAAGGGGCATCCCGGGTCGCGTACCGCATAAATCCCTGGGTTCTGCGAATACCATAAATTTCACCACATGGAGGCTGCCACAGATACCGGGAATGGTTCTTCGGGACAATCCAAGGTGTGCGGGGGTTGTGGGACTCCGCTCCAGGGAGATGATGTCATTTTGTGTATCCCTTGTGCACAGCAGAACATTGCACGGCAGTCCAGTACTCCGGTGCCTAGCACTTCTTCAGCCGCGCCATCTCCCTCTCCCCCTCGTTTATTCCGGACCCCGTGTGACGTTGTCCTGGGCGGGGATTCGCAGTCTGATGTATGTGCCCGCTTGACCAGCCTTGAGAAGCGGTTTTCTGCTATAGCCGCTCAGAAGGCTTCAGCTAAGCGGAAGCATCTGTCTCCGCCTCCGCCGGATTCAGATGAGGAAGTGGTGGGAGATCTGGATTGGTCGGATCGTCCCCGTGAAGAAGGTGAGCTCATTGAGGAAGAAGATTCTGATGTTCAGCAGTTGCTGGGTTCTGAGGGGGATCAGGATGATGGCCTCCCTCTCGATTCCTCTACCATTCTGAGCCAGATGTTTGAGGTTTTGGATTTGGAGCCTCCGGTTGTTGCTCCTAGGCCTAAGGGTCAGCTTTTTGGGGGGTCCAAGCAGCGTTTGGAGTTTCCCAGTCAACAGCATTTTGAAGAAATTGTTTTCAAGCAATGGGAGCAACCTACACGTCTTGTTGGTGTGCCGTCTAGTTGGGATAGGAAGTATCCCTTTCCGGCGGATTTGATGAAGCGTTGGTCTGTTCCCCCTGAGGTAGATACTCCGGTCCTGGGACTGTCCAACACGGCGGTCGTGCATTCCCCTGACACGACTTCGCTCAGGGACGGCGAGGATCGCCGGGTTGATCAGCTTGCCCGTCACGGTTTTGTTTGTGCGGGTTCGGTGTTAAGGCCTGTCTGTGCTTCGGCCCTGTTGACTTTTGCTGTCAGGTCTATTGTCAGGGACTTGGGGGTGGATCTCGAGCCCACCAGTGATGAGTCCCTTGGGCTTAAGCGCTGCAATGCTTTTTTGTCTTTTATCCTGGCCGCTCAGGAGGATGCCATGCTGATGTGTGGCAGGGCTACTGCCTTGCTGGTGGCTATCCGGCGCTGTGTGTGGTTGAGACAGTGGACGGCCGATTTTAATTCAAAAAGATCGCTCACGGCTCTGCCCTTTTTGGGTTTGAGGCTTTTTGGTGAGAGGCTGGATTCTGTTGCCAAGGGAGGTAAGTCACCTCAGCGCAAGAAATTTCGCCGTTCCTTTCGGGGGATGGTCTCGTTCAATCCGTCCTTTCGGGGAGTCGGAGCCGGTAGAGGTGCGGGCTCCTCGGCCCCTAGGGGCGCCAGTTGGAATAGGGGCAGAGGCCGTGGCCGCCCCACTCGCGTCTGGGGTGCCAAGCCCAAGCCGGCTGCCAAGCCCACCCAGCAATGAGGGGGCGCCCTCACCCGTTCGGGTGGGGGGACGGTTGCAACTTTTTTCCCGGGTGTGGGACCAGGAGGTTCCGGACAGATGGATCCGGGAGGTGGTTTCGGCCGGTTACAAGTTGGAGTTTGAGTCCCGTCCTCCTCCAAGGTTCTTCAGGTCTCGGGTGTCTTTGGATCCTTTGGCCGCGCAGGGGCTCCTGGCGGCAGTAAGGAATCTTCTGGATTTAGCTGTCATTTGCCCGGTTCCTCCTTCAGAGGTGGGGCGCGGGTTTTACTCCAATCTCTTCACGGTTCCCAAAAAGGACGGGTCCTTCCGTCCTATTCTGGATTTGAAGTTCCTCAACAGGTTTATTCGTCCTCGGAAGTTTCGCATGGAAACCCTGCGGTCTGCGATCGGTTCGCTTCGGCAGGGGGACTTTATGACGTCCATAGACATCAAGGATGCGTACCTGCACGTGCCGATCTTTCCTGCTCATCAGCGGTTCCTTCGGTTCGTGGTGGGGGATCGGCATTTTCAGTTTGTGGCTCTTCCGTTCGGACTCACCTCTGCTCCGAGAGTGTTCACCAAGGTGTTGGCGGGGGTGATGGCCCTGCTCAGAGCTCAGGGGATTCGCATTGTGCCTTACCTGGACGATCTTCTCATCATGGCTCCTTCCTTCAGTCAAGCAGAGGGGGACACCAGCACGGTGGTGTCTATGTTGGAGAGCTTCGGCTGGGTGATCAATTACCCCAAGTCCTCGCTGGTTCCGGCCAGGGTGGTGACCTTTCTGGGGATGTCATTGGACTCCTGCCAGCACAGAGTGTTTCTTCCTCAGGCCAAGGTTCTGTTGATTCAGGAATTGGTCCAGCTGCTCCTCTCCCATCCTCATCCGTCCATTCGTCTGGGGATGAGACTGGTGGGGTTGATGGTGGCCTCGTTCGAGGCAGTTCCCTTTGCTCAGTTTCATACGAGGACTCTTCAACTTCATCTTTTGGCGTCTTGGAATCGGTGTCCGGGGTCGTTGGATCGGTCCTTCCGGTTGTCCCCTCGGGTTCGGCAGTCCCTTCTGTGGTGGTTGGTCTCGGACAACCTTCTGAAGGGCAGGTCGTTTCTGACTCCGCTTTGGGAAGCTGTCACCACGATGCCAGTTTGTCAGGCTGGGGAGGTTTTTGGAAGGATCTTCGGTTTCAGGGGCAGTGGGACCCTCAGGAGGCCCACTTGCCCATCAATGTTCTGGAATTGCGAGCCATCAGGTTGGTTCTGTCTCGCTTGACGCATCATTTACAAGGTCTGCCAGTTCAGGTTCGCTCAGACAATCAGACGGCGGTTGCTTACATCAATCACCAAGGAGGGACTCGCAGTCTGGGTGCCCACAGGGAGGTGTCTCTGATTTTGGTCTGGGCGGAGACTCATGTCCCTTGCATCTCGGCAGTTTACATTCCGGGAGTGGAAAACACAGAGGCGGATTTTCTGAGCCGGTGTGCGTCCCGTCGGGGGGAGTGGTCTCTCCATCCCCAGGTGTTTCGGTCAGTTTGTCTCCGGTGGGGGACGCCGGAGGTGGATCTGTTTGCCTCTCGTCACAATCACAAGCTTCCGTCCTTTGTGTCCCTGTCCCGGGACCCTCTGGCTCTGGCGGTGGATGCCATGACCCTGAGCTGGAGGGACCTGGGGTTTCTTTATCTGTTTCCTCCGATTCCCATGCTAGGCAGGGTTCTGCGAAAGTTGGTTCTGGAGGGAGTTCCCGCCATTCTCGTGGCTCCAAGGTGGCCAAGGCGGGTGTGGTTCGCGGACATCGTTCGTCTGGCCGTAGATCAGTTCGATCTGCCTCTTCGGCCAGATCTTCTCACTCAGGGTCAACTATGTTACCCCAGTTTACAAACGCTGGCTTTGACGGCTTGGCTGCTGAAACCTCCATCTTAAAGGAGGAGGGTCTTTCGGATGCGGTCATTCAGACTCTTATTAGTGCCAGGAAGAGATCTTCTTCTTCCATCTATTACAGGTATTGGAGATCTTATATTGATTGGTGTGAGGCTAGGTCTTTGCCTTGCCGGGTCTTTTCTGTGTCTAGGATTTTGGAGTTTCTTCAGTCGGGGCTGGACTCCGGTCTTCAGCTGAGTACCTTGAAGGGGCAGGTTTCTGCTTTGTCTATTTTTTTCCAGAAATCTTTTGCTAGTCATTCCTTGGTCAAGACCTTTTTCCAGGGGGTTTCGCATGTGCGGCCTCCTAGGAAGCCTTTGCTCCCAGTGTGGGATTTGAATTTGGTTCTTTCTGCTCTTAAGGCTCCTCCTTTTGAGCCTTTGCGGGATGTTGCTTTGTCCATTCTTACTCAGAAGGTTGCCTTTCTGGTGGCCATCACTTCGGTCCGGCGTGTTTCAGAGCTGGCAGCTTTGTCTATTCAGGCTCCTTATTTTGAGGATCATCAGGACAAAGTGGTTTTTCGTTACAAGTCAGATTTTCTCCCTAAAGTGGTCTCTGCTTTTCATCTTAACCAGGACATTGTTCTTCCTTCTTTGTGTCCTAAGCCTAAGAATGTCAAGGAGAGTGCTTTGCACTGCTTGGATGTGGTACGTTGTGTCAGGTACTATCTACGTGCTACGTCTTCTTTTCGTAAGACTGATGCCTTTTTCGTTGTGCCATGTGGGCCTAGGAAGGGTTTGGCTCCGGCCAAATCTTCCATTAGTAAATGGATTCGTCAGGCCATTGTTGGTGCTTATTCGGCTAAGGGGAAGGATCCTCCTTTCCGAGTTACTGCTCACTCTACTCGTGCGGTTGGTGCGTCCTGGGCTTTTCAGCACCAGGCTTCGGTTGAACAAGTGTGTAAGGCTGCAACTTGGTCTTCTGTTCATACTTTTTCTAAGTTCTATAAGGTTGATGTGCGGGCCTCAGCGGATGCTGTTTTTGGACGCAAGGTTTTGCAGGCTGCAGTGGTTTGAGTTTTTTCTGCGTTATTGCCTGTTCGGATACCCACCCTTTTCTGGACACTGCTGTTGGATGTCCCTAGTGTAATTATTAATGTTTGAAGTGGGGTGTGTGACATACTTAGAATAATACCATTTTGTGAATACTCACCTGTAAAATGGGTATTATAAGTATGTCACACACCCCACTTCACCCGCCCTTTTCGGTATCCTGGCTCTTTATTTGGTGAAGTTTAGTTCTTTACGTTGAGGGTTACATTGTTTGGTTCTGGTACCTTGTCTTACTGCTGTTCTAATACTGGGAGGTTCTTGGGAGGTACCAGGTATGTATAGACCGGGAGGGGCCTGTTGAAGTTTTTGGAGAAGTTCTCTGCAATGCTGCCACCTAGCGGTGCGTTAACCTAGTGTAATTATTAATGTTTGAAGTGGGGTGTGTGACATACTTATAATACCCATTTTACAGGTGAGTATTCACAAAATGGTATTTTTCTGGCAGTCCCATGCACACGCATGGGCTCCTGTCCAATCAATGCTTGCATGCTGTGCCATGTAACCACTCATCCTTTTGATTGTTTCCCTCCAGCAGGACATTTGGTGTAAAACCCCCTTGGAATGCCAGGCTTATGCTCTCCCCCAATCAGTGTCTAGCGCTCCATCTAACTTTACTAAGCCACTCTGACACCAGTGCTGACATCAGAGTGACTTAATAGAGAATGAGCAGCTGGCTGCTCCCCATTTGGCTGTGCTTACCTATGCCAACCATTCAGTAATGCCTGGCGCAGGTGTGTGCATCAGCCAGAGGGAAGTCAAGGATGGCAGCAGTCGGCAATTGAGCTCTGGGAACCTTGCTGAGGTGAGTATTTTAGGCAGACACAGTGGGGTATCCCGATTTGGGATATCTGGGGTGCCTGGGGTTGGGGCGCTCACCTAGATACCCTAGAGGTTCAGGGGCACTGGTCAAAAGATGTTCAGACAAGATTCGCAAACTTCTGGGAACTAAAAGCGGTAGAACAGACCCTCTACCATTTCTGTCATCTACTGACGGAAGTGATGTTCGAGTGCGATCAGACAATTCCACGATGGTAGCATATGTAAATCGACGGGGGAACCAGATCCACAGCTCTTCAGGAGCCGACCTATGCCTTCCTTGTCCCCCTACAACACCAGTTGCGATCCCTATCAGCAGTGATTTTGAAAGAGTCCCTAAATGTGGTGGCACAGACATCCTGAGCAGAACAAAAATTTCACAGTTAGAATGGGTGCTAAATCAGGAGGTATTTTGCCAAATAACTCAGAGGTGGGGAGTTCCCCAGATAGATATCTTTGCGACAGCCCAGAATACCTAGAGACCAGTTTCTATCTCCAGATATCCTATGTGGGATCTCACCCTCGCTCTTAATGGTCTAATAAAAGCTCCTTTTGAGCCACTTACTGAAGGGACAACGTTTTAACCCTAAAGATGTGTTTCTGCTTGCCATTAATGACTTAGCCCCCCCCCCCTTTGAGAGCCCTTTTGTATAGATCTACCAGATAGGGTCATTCTCAAGCCTGATCCACTTTACCTACCCAAGATCACCTTCCATAGGTCACAAGAAATAGCTTTTGAGGCAAGCAGGAGGATGTGTAGCAGAACACACAGTTTATAGATGTCAGAAGATCTCTTATTTTGTACTTAGCATGCACACATCTGAAGGAAGACAGACAGTTGTTTTTTTACTTTAGTGGCAAATAATAGAGGCTTAACTGCCTCAAAAGCTTCAAGAACCAGGTGGATTAGGCAGACCATTTCCTTAGCTTAGCTGGCAGAGAGATCTGGGGCTTCCTTGGAGGAATCTGTAAGGCAGCCACTTGGTCTTCCCCCTCATACCATTCTTAGGCATTATCGGCTTGATCTTTTGTCTGACTCTCAACAGTTTTTGGTAGAATAGTTCTGTGTCCCGCCCTTAATTCATAGTTACTTGTTTATCCTTTCAGGAGGCCGTCCTGAAGGACAAATGGAGAAAACCCTCGTTATCCCTTACCAGTTCAAAAGGGTTAACAGTAAAAAAAAAAAAAAAACACCACACATAGAGAAAATGTACTCGTCTCCGATTGTCAGCTCCTGTGTCCCTCGCAAATCCGATGTCAGATGCCATGATCGCCAGCCAGAGGACGGGGCAGGAGATCCTCTGCTCTCCTGCCCCGTCCTCTGGCCGGCGATCATGGCATCTGACAGCTGAACTGCTGGGAGCCAGGATGATGCCCGCGGGGGTGACGTCATCTGCGGTGGTCATCGGAAAGTAGGGGGAGAGGGCCTGTCGGACTCTCTCCTGAAGACTGAAGAGCATGGGGGGGGGGACCAGAGGCCCCCCGGAGAAGAGGATCGAATGAGGGGTCAGGTGAGTGTTTTGTTTTACTTTTCTTTTACTGAAGTCAGAATTAATACTAGAAAGAAAGAATAGATTCTAGTATCGTCAAGTGCAACATTGCAATACTTGACAGAATTGACTTTTTTATGACACCCCTAATTTCCATGGGTTCTTCAGGACGGCCCTAGCTACCCTCCCTGTATGGTCCTTTGGTTTCTCTTGGTTACTTGTTAATATACTGATGACTAAGAAGAAGGGTGGGACTTTTAAACTTTTCCCAGTTTGCGTTTTTCCTCTGGGGGGGAGGCTTCTCTCAGGTGCCTGTCCTGAAGGACTCCTAGAAATACAGTTACCGGTAAGACTAACAGGGATTTTTGCTTTAACATTGGCTGACTGTTCACAACACAGTGCAGTTTAAAGTCTTTTTGCAGAAGCTTAATATAACAAGGGCATTTAGTAGAGCTCTGCACCCTGTAATATTGACCACCATGAGAAGCAAGTGATATCCCTGGAAATCCCAAGCATCACTGGTGGCAATAGCTGGTTCAAGGAGCTCAAATGAAAGACTACAGAGTAGACTGCATTGTTGCAAAGTATTGGTTCTGGGTGCAGTGGAGTCCAATCCAGATAAACGTTTGTTATGTAACAGGAGCTGACTTTACTGGAACAAGCATGCAGTATTAGAATGTCGCCTTACCTTGGTGTCTAACACAAACTGTAAAAAGATGTGATAGAGCAGAGCGGAATATATAGAAAACACAACACAGCATAAAAATGCATACAGAGGCTACAGTTCAGCATTGGTAACAGCGCCATCTACTGTTATAACTTGGCATAACTTTAAACTGCAGTCAGTCTGGCAAAAGTCCCAAAATCACATTCAGAGATAAGCAGAAGCTGTTGCAAAGTGTTGTATCTCCAACATGCATTACCCAACATGTTCCAAGTCAAAGGTTTAAAACAGCAACAATATTGTGGGGAATACAGGGCTATCTTAACCTTTAGGCATTGTCTCTACACCAAGGTTTCCCAACTTTAATATATGGAGTACCACTTTCTTTTATACAGTTATCTCAAGTACCACCCAGCACCACTAATATAGATTTCCTCATGAGGGTGGATCTCCTAAATTGGCCCAACAATGTAAGCCTTTCTGCCAGCAATGCAGTGATCCCAAGATGATCCACTCCTGCAGCTTGGTGACTTGGCAACCTGGCACATCCTATGGGAACAGTAGCTTGTGTGCAGTGCTTCATGTCTACCCCAATTTCACCTCCAGTGGCTTTGAGTACCACAAGAGGGGAGGTGCTCAAGTACCACCAGTGGTATTGTACCATTGGTTGGGAACTCCTTATCTACACTCAGATGTTAGTATTGGAGTAAATAGTATCCGATCTGGTGATGAGAGCTCAAAAACCCAACTTTGCCCCCTTCAGAAAAGTGTCATTGCCTGCAAAAAGGGGTGTAAAACATCTTCATCAGGTGAAGAAAAATATACTGAGCATTGTGACTTCACCCTTGTTTTGTCAACCAGGGCCAAGTGGGCTGTGACATGGCAATGCGGTAGTAAGAATCCCACTGTTGACAGTTTTGGGCTTCCTTAAAGGAGGTGTATCGCGAAAATGTGTAATATTAAATATTCATATAAGCTAATGAGAGGGAGGTCACCTGAACCGAATAAACCTCCTGTCAAGGGAGGTTTATTCAGAAAGATAACAAACCTGGCTGTATATATCTTGATACAGAGTGTATAAGTGATCCTTCATCCCTCCATCCAGCATATTTATATGGATATTTATCACTGGGCAATTTTTTCGCGATAGTCCTCCTTTACAGTGAGTCAGTGCATGCAGGAGCAGGCAGGCATTTTTTTAGAATCAATCGGCTGGTCTGACTTTTTTCAGAAAAACCTGGACATTTGTACGAACACAATGGAGAAATGGGGCCTTATTTGAAAAAACAAAAGCAGAAATATTAAATGTGCATTAGGAGGGTATAGAAATACAGTTTTTTTCAATGTTAGGTTTAGTGATAGTGATATTTTAAAGTGATAGTTCAGTCTCTAATATCAAGATTGGCTAGTGTATAATTATGCATTCTGCTTTGTTTAACTCTAGCAGTTTCTTATAGCCACTAGTCAAATTCTACTTGCTTTTATTATGGTATTTTTTTATGCAACATCAGTTTTTCTTATAAATGTACCCAAATGTATTACGTTTGAATACATTGTTAATTTTCCTATCCGGTTTGGCTGTCAGATATTGGGGGTGAATGAAGGACCTACTCTGTAGACCGCTAAAGTTTTATTTTTCCTATATATTCAATATTTCTGTTCAAAATGGTCTGTTTTGCAGCCTTTGGCTGAAATCACTAAGAACGTAAGCAATGGCTCAAAATGCTTTGATTATAACTGCTATATAATATTATAGTGCATTTAGAATATGTGGCACAGCTGTTCAAAGCATTACAAGAGCCATAATTAGTGCTCCTCAGAATTTCAATGTTGTAGAGATATTGGATCATCTTGTTAAAAAAACACAGCTTGAAGTATTACTTCTTTTTTAAAATTCATAAAAAAAAAAAAAGAAAAGAAAAAGCTACTACAAAGTTTATTCAGTTTTCACACATTTGATGTATTGCCTTTCTCTGAAGAAAAGCAAATAGAAAGAACTACGGTGAGGAACCGCATGTTCAGGTCTTTTTTCTGTCTGGCTGGAAGATAACACTGGTACAAGCATAGAAAGTGCAGCAGAATGAGACAACATGGTCCATCTACTCTGCCTTTGTCTGTAAATGTTCTGTTTATATTAGGAATTTATATTTATCCCGGGTATGTTTCAGTTCACCTCTGCTGGCAGTTTGTTTCAAGGATCTACTACTGTTTGAGTAAAATAATATTTTCTGACAATCTTTCCACCTACTAGCTTCAATTTGTCCTGCCCCCCTGCCCATAAGCCGTTCACAATGGTACCACATATGTGTTGGTAGACACTCTAGGAGACTCCCTATACTGAAAAGAGTGCATTAGATTTTCAAATAAAATACAACTACTATGTGCACCTTGCAGTTAACTTCTCATAATTATTAAGGAATTTATGGAGCTTGGAGGCCTGCATTTGGCATGCAGGTAATCAGACGGGAGGAGAGGGGTTGGGAAGTCACCCACTTGCTTGCCCCTCCTGCCCTTTGAATTGGTTTAGGGATCTCAGGGACCCCTTACCAGTTCACAAAGAGTTATGTAAAAAAAAACACACTCCCCCCCCCCCCCCCCCCCACACACACACACTTGAAAAAGTCCATTTTTTGCATTAATACTTTCCCCCTTGCATTGCCTGGGTTCTTTCCCATCTTCAGCCAGTAGTGAAGCTGAGGATCTGTGCCCTTTGCCCTGCTCCTGGCTTCCATCGCTTACTCCCGCTGCAGGAAAGGGGCTTTTATAACAGCTGAGTAAGCGGACATCCTCTCACTCTGTCTGTATAAAAAGCCCCTCCCTGCAGTGGGGAGTGAGCTGCCGGGAGCTAGTCATGAAACATAGAATCTGTCCTACTGAAGACATCCGCGGGAGAATTGGAGGGCCTGTCTGTGAATGAAAACATTGTGGCCAGCCACATGAAATTTACATAGCTGACACTTGGTTGCCAAAGCAGTCATGTAAATTTCACGTAGCGGGTACTTAAAGGTTTCCATCATGTGGCCCCTTATCTTTATTTTCTGTAGGCTGTCAACATTTACAGCTTTAAGTTTCATGCTAAATTTTAAGTTTTAACAGTGTCTTTTGTAGGTGTGTTCTTCAGAACCAAGCTAAATGCCCCACTTTGAAGTCCCAATAAAATATACGTTTTGATGAGGAGTTTACTCACTACCATCAAATGTAGTTTTCAGATTTTGAATTCCCCACTTTGTTTGCTTGCCCGCCCCCAAGTTGATGGGTGAATGTTTTTACAGAGTGAGGGATGCTTGCCAAGATAGCTGCACCCAGGGAAACACCAGGGTAACCCGGTCAGAACCTCAGCTTAAAAGAATCAAACACATTACACAAGGTTGGAAAGATCTAGCCTTTCTTCCTGTGTGACGAAACAAATCAATGGGTTTCACAGGGACCAGAGCCTCACATTTTATCATTTAATCTCCATGACAACCACAAATTAGGTTGTAAATGAATATATAGGTGACCAAACAGGAAGTGTCATAAGATCTCCCTAACTGGAAACAGATAACCAAAAGATCAAAAGTTGAGATGTAGCTTTAAATAAAGTGACAAATGACTAGAGGTCCTCTGCCTTCTTCACCTTGGGACATTCCAACCAACAATATTGGGCTTGTTCTTTTTTCTTCAAATCTGTATGTGCTTGGGATGCCATAGTCAGCAGACATCATTCACTATTTATTTTTAAGTTCACTTAAGATATGCAAACCATGTTTACATTAAAAATACGAATATGGGAACCTGTTTTTTGAAAGCACATATTGATTCTCCAATTGCCTCCTACAGAAATATCACATTTAAATCAGTAGCAGGGGACAATCCCTTATCAGGGGCATACCTGATGAAGGTGAATATTTTATAGTGTCCCATGAATGTAGAAATCTAAGTTTGGGTGCAGACATCAAATAAACATTGGCTTGGAACTGCTGATTTCCCTTTAGCATGTTCAGTAGCGTACAAATAAGTCTGATAACTCCCAACGTTTGACATATAACTGACTGGATGTCTCCTCTATTTGACAGCACAGGGGATGACCTGTTGTTCATCACACCCAGCAGCCCAAGAACCTTCAGGCCGTTAATTACTCCTTCTACATCCCTTGCCATCCATCTGGCTGACCAGCTGCCTATAACATTCACCCAGCGAGCCTGCACATTAATCTCATACTTTCCAACTGTCCCTCATTTGGAGGGACTGTCCCTCTTTTGAGTTCATGTCCCTCTTTGGGGGTTTAACATGCAGATCTGCATCAATAAATTATTCTAAGTGTGCCATACACTCCACTTCCTTCTTCATGACATCTGGGTAATCTCCAGTAGAGGGCGAACTTCTGCAGAGATGAATATGCAAAAAAAGAAAGCCCCTCCCGGTCCATATATATCTGGGACCTCCCAGCAATTCCCCAGTTTCTTCTCTGCAGAGAAGGCGACAAAACATAAGATGAAGACTTCTTGCTTACAGGTAAGCCGGGCTCGCCCCAGCCTTCTTTTATCCCTATTGCTGCCAGGACCCTCCCAGCTTACGCTGCGAGACCTCACTATGGGGTAGGCGGTTACCCAGGTTTCTTGGTGATCCTGGTGTGGGATGCCCTGTCCCGTTAGGCTTGTGGCCTCAACCGGGTCCCTGATTCCCCTCCGGGGCCTATATTTTGTTTTACTTGGGTGTGTGTGTGAGTGCTTACTGCTACTGGCCTCATTGTATGACTTCAGCCTGGGGGAGCTTCTCCCCCTCAGGCTGCATTCGGGAAGGGGGCGGGGCAGGGCTCTCGGCGCGGCCGCGGTAGCCCCGCCCCCTTATTTGGCGTGATGACAGTGCTCGTTGGCTAGGGGTCTGCGTTGCTGGGAGGGGGGCGTGGCCTCGGGAAACGCGTGTTCTGTGCTGGCCCGCCCTCCCCCTGCTCTCCCTTCCCAGGCACGAGGCAGCGTGGGGGCCATCTTTCCTGGCAGGCAGATTGCACTCGGGGTGGTAAGGGCCTGATGGCCATTTTCTTCAGCTTGTGTGTGCGTGGGGGCCCCCACTGGTCTCTATTTTGGCTGTGTGTGGTATATATATTATATATCTACCGTATTTTTCGCCCTATAAGACGCACTTATTTTTCCCCAAAAGTGGGGGAAAAATGTCCGTGCGCCTTATCGGGCGAATGTAAAAAAAAAAAAAACATAAAAAAAAAATAAATAAAAAAAAAAAAACTCACCCGTTCCCGGCGCTCCCGCGTTGCCTGTCATACTGCGGGAGCCCAGAGGAGCGGCGGGGGCCCTGTCCCCTGCTTCTTCCTGGGCACATGCGAGCACCCAGGTCAGGGCAGCGGGTGGGCGCGGCCTGCACCAAGTTGGTGCAGGCCACGCCCACCTGCTGCCCTGACCTGGGTGCTCGCATGTGCCCCAGGCGGAAGAAGCAGCAGATGGAGGAGCGGCGGGAGTGCTGTCTCTGGCCCCGCCGCTGTCATCGCTGCCGGTAAAAGACAGCGATCGCAGCGGCGGGGCCGGGACAGAGCCCACCGCTGCTTCTTACGCCCAGCTCCGTGAATGGGGTGGGCGTGGCCTGTGCCGACGCTGACGCGGCGCAGGCCACGCCCACCCAATTCAAGGAGCCGACCGCTCAGCGGAGCGGTGTCAGTGGAGAGATGAGTTTAACTTTTTTTTTACTTAAGCCGACTGGGGGGAAAGGGGGGTGCCACACAGCCTATGGGAATTGGGGGGAGGGGGATGCCACACAGCCTATGAGGGGAGAGGGGGATGCCACACAGCCTATGGGGAGAGAGGGGGATGCCACACAGCCTATGGGGGGAGAGGGGGATGCCACACAGCCTATGGGGGAGAGGGGGATGCCACACAGCCTATGAGGGGAGAGGGGGATGCCACACAGCCTATACAAATGGGGGGAGAGGGGATGCCACACAGCCTATGGGGGGAGAGGGGGATGCCACGCAGCCTATACAAATGGGGGGAGAGGGGATGCCACACAGCCTATACTAATGGGTGAGAGGGGGATGCCACACAGCCTATGGGGGGAGAGGGGGATGCCACACAGCCTATACTAATGGGGAGAGAGGGTATGCCACACAGCCTATGGGGGGAGAGGGGGATGCCACGCAGCCTATACAAATGGGGGAGATGGGATGCCACACAGCCTATGGGGGGAGAGGGGGATGCCACACAGCCTATACTAATGGGGGAGAGGGGGATGCCACACAGCCTATGGGGGGGAGAGGGGGATGCCACACAGCCTATACAAATGGGGGGGAGGGGATGCCACACAGCCTATGGGGGGAGAGGGGGATGCCACACAGCTTATACTAATGGGGGGAGGGGGATGCCACACAGCCAATGGGAATGGGGGGGGGCACACTGCCTATATGGAGAATAGGAGGGGGGAATGCCACACTGCTTATGATAATGGGGTGTACACTGCCTATATGGGAATGGGAGGGGGGAGAATGCCACACTGCCTATATAGGGAATGGGAGGGGGATGCCACACTGGGTATACGGAGAATGGGATGGGGGCATGCTACACTGTCTATGGAATGGGGGCATCCCACACGACCAATGGGAAAGGGGAATGCCACACTGTCTGTAATGGTGCATTTTTGGTTTAAAATATATATTTTTTTATTTTTCTCCCCCAAATCCTAGGTGCGACTTATGGGCAGGTTCGTCTTATAGGGCGAAAAATATGGTGTATCTATATTTTCCATCGTGTGGCTGTTAGATCATATGCTATTACATTTTACACTCTCTTATGTGGCTTATTTTGTGTGTTACAGGTCCTGTATATGTGCATATTAAGGGGTCCCACCTGGTCCTGGGGTCCCTAGTTATAAAAATTGTCCACCCAAAAATCCTCCCACCAGGACTTTTAAGGGGCATCCCGGGTTGCTTATGCGTAATTCCCTGCGGTCTTGCGACTGACCACAAAAAATCACCATATGGAGGCTCTGCAGGATACCGGCCCGGGATCCCTTCGGGACAATCCGGGCCATGTGTGGGGTGTGGGGTATCCCTTACATGGGAGAATGTGCTGATTTGTATACCATGCGCACAAAAGGCCATAACGCGGCAGTCTGGTACCCAGCCTTCTGGGCCCGGCTCCTCCCGCTTCATCGCCTTCCCCTTCACACTTGGTCCGTACCCCAAGTGACATTGGTACCAGTGGGGAGTCGCTTTCTCATGTTTGGGCTCGGTTGGCCAGCATAGAGAAAATGATTGCTAGCACGGTGGGCAAGAAGGCCCAGGCTAAAAAGAGACAGTTGTCGTCGGCCCAGCCTTTGTGGGATATTGACGACGAGTCCGCTGAATTGTCCGATTATTCCCCGTTAGAGGAGGGGGAATTGTATCAGGATTCAGAGGCTGACTATGGTCAGCCTGGGAATTCCAATGTCGGGCAGGCGCCGGGAGATGCCGTTGATACGGCCACTGTTTTGTCATATTTATTGGAGGTGTTGGATATTGATCCACCTGAGGCACCCCCTCTTAAGAAGGGGGAATTTTTGGGGACCCACAAGCCCCGTCTGGAATTCCCTACCCAGGGTCATTTTGATGCGCTGATACTTAGAGAATGGGAGAGGCCCAGTTGGCTTCCTGGTGTGCCTCAGGGATGGGATAAGAAGTATCCTTTTCCGGTGGAGGCGGTCAAGCGCTGGTCTTCTCCTCCCGAGGTCGACGTGCCTGTTTTAGGTTTGACCAACTCTTCTGTGCTGAACACCCCTGACGCCACCTCCCTTAAGGATGGCGAGGATAAGCGCCTTGATCAGATGGCGTGCCACGCATTTGCCAACGTGGGCTCGGCCCTGCGGCCTGTTAGTGCATCTGCCCGGGGACTGGCTGAATAACGTTCAGCTTGATCCAGATGGCACTGAGTTCGCTATACTAGTACGAATTGTTCATGGATTTTGTCATGGCTGCGATGGAAGACTCCATTGTCGTGTGTAGTAGGAGGTCAGCCTTACTGGTGGCCATGTGCAGACTGGTCTGGCTCCGTCAGTGGACAGCGGACGTGGGAGCCAATAAGTCGCTCACAGCTCTCCCCTTCTTGGGTGCGCGGCTGTTTGGAGATAAATTGGATGCTGTTGCTAAAGGAGGTAAGTTACCTCAGCAGAGGAAACAGCGCCGTCCCTTTCGGGGGCGGGCTCGTTCATTCCTTCCTTTCGAGGGGCCAGAGCGTCTAGGGGTCTGGCCTTCTCAGGTGTCAGGGGCTCGTCCTGGAACAGAGGCAGAGGTCGGGCACGTCCCGCGGCTGCCTGGGGTTCCAAGCCCAAACCTGCTGTTAAACCGGCTCAGCAATGAAGGGGCTGCGGCTCTTCTTCCAGGTCTGGGCCCGGGAGGTCATAGACAATTGGATCTTGGAATTGGTCTCCTCCGGGTACAAACTGGAGTTCGAGTGTTGGCCGCCCCCCAAGATTCTTAAGGTCTCGGGAGCCCTCGGACTTTCAGGCTGCACAGGGGCTCCTGTTAGCGGTAAAAAACCTTCTGGACATGGGGATTATATGCACGGTGCCTCCGTTGGAAAGAGGGAGGGGTTACTACTCCAACCTTTTCACGGTTCCCAAAAAGGAGGTTTCGGTGAGACCCATTCTAGATATCAAGGTTCTCAACAGGTTTATCAGAGCCAAAAAGTTCCGCATGGAGACTCTGCGCTCGGCTCTCAATTCCCTTCGCCAAGGGGATTTTATGACATCCATAGACATCAAGGATGCGTATCTGCATGTTCCGATTTTTCAGGCACATCAGAGATTCCTCCGGTTTGCGGTGGAGGATCAACATTATCAATTTGTAGCTCTTCCTTCGGTCTGACCTCGGCACCAAGGGTCTTCACCAAGGTTTTGGCGGGCGTAATGGCTCTGCTCAGATCTCAGGGCATTCGCATTGTGCCTTATCTGGATGATCTGTTGATTTCAGCTTCTTCCCTTCAACAGGCGGAACTGGACACCCACCTGGTGGTGTCGACCCTGGAGAGGTTCGGGTGGGTGATCAACACCCTCTCTGTAAGGGATCAACGGACACACCTCTTAAGCCAAGCAATCCCCAATCTCCACCGCCTCTTCTGCCTATAGACATGCCCCCACTCGCTGGAGACACGGGTTATGCCTCTCCAGACTCGGTTGCCCCCAGGTCTTACTGGCGCAAAGATTGCAGGCTTAAGGTGAAGAAGGATGAACAGCGGGGTATCCCAAACTGGTTGTCCGAGTGGGCAGGATCCGAAATGTAGAGTCCAGACAAGAATGATTCAAGACGAGCAGGGTTCAAAGCCGGGTGGTCACAGAGCACGGTATCCGAAGGGTTAGACAAAGAATGGTCAAGACAGGCCGGGGTCAGAAGCCAGGTGGTCACCAGAGCGCGGTATCAAAGGGACTAGACTAAGACGTGGTCAGACAGGCAGATGGTCGGTGCGGGCAGCGGACAGGAATGGTCAAAAACGGAGCCGGATCAGAAAACGCTAGACACAAATTCAAAGCACACCCAAGCTGGTAATGGCTATAACGGGCACTGATGGTCGAGGCAGGGACACTTTTAAAGGGGAACTGGCCAATGGGATGAGGAGAATGTCAGATTGGTGTGACCTAATGTGATTGGTGCAATACTTGATTATGCTCCTGATAGGAGCAGCCCCAGGGACTGGACCGCCCTGGCCAGTCAGGCTGTCCAGTCCCTGGGTTCATCCCCACCCAGGTTAGGGACCTGACTGGTCCATTTGAATTTGCCCCCGGCGAATGCGCTGGGAGCAGCAGGGGGCATAGAAAGAACGTGCTCGCGCGCGAGCACGTGACAGGAGGCCGGGCACGCTCCCCGAGAGGGAAGGGGACGACACGCCGGCCGAAAAGACGGAGGAGCCTCCAGCAAGAGCGGAGGGGGGCCACGCGACGCCAGCCACCCCAGCCACCGCCGAGGCAGAGGAAGCGGCGGCGGCTGAAGCCACAGCAGACGCGGCGGAGGCGGCCACCCGGAGCCGGGCGCCGCCGCACAGTGACGCCGCGGGACAGGGCGCCGGGACCAGGTAAGAACCTTACTGTCAGGTCCCGTGGGACGTCTTCCTTCCAATAAGTCAGCAACCCCCAATCTCCGCTGCTTTCTTCGCCTATAGCCAAGCCCCCGTTTGCCGGGACGCAGGATACGCCTCACCGGACACGGTTGCCCCCAGGACTTGTTAGCACAAAGGATGCTGACTTATGCAGGGGAAGGTGGACGAACCAGGAACAAGACTGGTAAGACAAACGGGCAGAGGTCATACACAGGTGATCAGTCCAAGGAAGCACGGTACAAGAGGATTGAGATGGAAGAATGGTCAGGGCTAGCCAAAGGTCACACCAGGAGGTCAGAGATACGCGGTACAGAGGAGCAGGCAGGAATCTTGGTCAAAACAGGCAAGGTCGGTCCAGGCGGCAATCAGGGATGGTCATACACGGCAGAATCGTAAGGAAAATAGCAATCACAATCACACCCAGCAGCACGCTATCACGGGCCAGGATCAACTGCAGAGGAAATCCCTTTATAGTGGCAAAACCGGCAGGATTGGACAGGGAGACAATGGCTAGGATTGGTGCACATAGGATCTGGCGGCCGATTGGAGCACTGGCCCTGTAGTCTGATTGGTGAGCTCTGGGCTGATTGCCCCAGCTGAGCTTCCCAGGCAAACTGCTCAGTGCTGCACCTTCTAGACTTTGTTCTTTTAAACAGCCTCCGGTGGCCATTCTGAGTATTGCACCACCGGAAGACATGAGCTGACTGTATAGGCCAGCAAGCACAAGCTGAGTGACAATGGGCAAGGGGGAAGGACTTACTCGGCGACACATGCGCCATAGGGGATGGCAACTGAGGCATAAGCGGATCCTGGGCAGGAGGAACCCGAGCCCGTTGCCTAGGGACACCACGGGCACGGGTAGAAGGTAAGTTATTCGTGACACTACCCCCCCCCTTCACGAGGGGCCTCCGGACCCTCACCAGACTCCACAGGACAACCGCCCCGAATAGTTCTGACAGACTTCAATGAAGATACACGAGGTACCCTCCTGGATGGAGAGGCAGGCGGACAAACAAACTCTGAGACCAGGGTTGCCCCAACAGTGATGCTAGCGCAGTGTTCTTCACAGTGTGGGCCCCATCCTGTCAATTCCCCAGTTTCCCAATTAAGGGTAGGGTTGTGCATCTTCAACCAAGGGAACCCTAAGACAACCGGGGTTTCAGGGCAGTCAAAAACAAAAAATTCAAGATTCTCAGAATGGGAGGGTCCCACAACTAGGCTGATAAAAGGGGTTTTGGAGGTTACTATTCCTCCACGAACAGGAATATTATTTACAGCCAACATCTGGAGGGGCTTCCCAAGGGGTATTAATGGAATGCCTAAGGCGGTCACTATGGATTTATCCAAAATGTTGCCCACTGCTCCGCTATCGACTAGAGCGGGGATGGATTTCCTGGATAATTCCCAACCCACAGTAACAGGTAACAACATCTTATTTCTGTGAAGGGAAGTTACCTGGCCGTCCTGACAAACTTTTTCAGTCTTGTCAGGACGTTGCAATCCCGCCAAAGGTTTTTTATTGGGGCAGGTCCTAACCAGGTGACCAGAAGTCCCACAGTATATGCATAGGCCTAAGGTGCGACATCTACTCTTTTCATTAAGAGAAAGGTGAGTAGCACCAAGCTGCATAGGCTCATCAGGGGGCGAAGATGAGACCTCTCCTACAGTGGATGACTCCCAATGAGAAGATTCCCGGAAGTCAGAATGATTCTTCTCCATATGTCTCTCCTGTAGCCGTCTGTCAATTTTAATGGCCATAGGCATGAGTTCATCCAGGCTTCTGGGGTAGGGAAAATTCGTTAGAACATCCTTAATACTCTCTGAGAGACCAATACGATACTGACTACAGAGAGCAGGATCATTCCAATGGGATTCAATCGCCCAGCGGCGGAATTCAGCGCTATATTCCTCTGCTGAATGCTTCCCCTGTTTCAGGCTTCGAAGCCTGGCATCGGCGGTCGAAGTCTTGTCTGGGTCAGAATACAGAATCTCCATAGAGGAGAAAAAAGCTGCGACAGTTTGCAAGGCCTCATCAGTGGGCGCTAAGCCATACGCCCAGGACTGTGGATCACCCTGGAGCAGAGAGATAACCAGACCAACCCTCTGCAATTCGGTGCCCGAGGAGTAGGGCCGTAGTCTGAAATAAAGTTCACACGAGTTCCTGAAGTTGGAAAATCTTTTTCGGTCCCCATTAAATTTTTCAGGAAGGGGAACCTTCAGCTCGACAAGAGGTAAGGATGAAGGTGGTGCAGCCGGCTGGCGATCTTGATTAGCCACACGTTGGGACAAGTAGTTAATGGCGGTACCCATGCCATGCACTTGTTGTTCAAGTCGCTCAAAATCAAAACTCTCCTGAGTGGCTACTCGCTGGGCCAGCTGGTTGACGGCGGTGGCCAAAGCTTGCACCTCCTGCATTAATTCTTCCATCTATGATGATAGTGGGCCCGTGATAATGTCAGGTCCCGTGGGACGTCTTCCTTCCAATAAGTCAGCAACCCCCAATCTCCGCTGCTTTCTTCGCCTATAGCCAAGCCCCCGTTTGCCGGGACGCAGTATACGCCTCACCGGACACGGTTGCCCCCAGGACTTGTTAGCACAAAGGATGCTGACTTATGCAGGGGAAGGTGGACGAACCAGGAACAAGACTGGTAAGACAAGCGGGCAGAGGTCATACACGGGAGATCAGTCCAAGGAAGCACGGTACAAAAGGATTGAGACGGAAGAATGGTCAGGGCTAGCCAAAGGTCACACCAGGAGGTCAGAGATACGCGGTACAGAGGAGCAGGCAGGAATCGTGGTCAAAAACAGGCAAGGTCGGTCCAGGCGGCAATCAGGGATGGTCATACACGGCAGAATCGTAAGGAAAATAGCAATCACAATCACACCCAGCAGCACGCTATCACGGGCCAGGATCAACTGCAGAGGAAATCCCTTTATAGTGGCAAAACCGGCAGGATTGGACAGGGAGACAATGGCTAGGATTGGTGCACATAGGATCTGGCGGCCGATTGGAGCACTGGCCCTGTAGTCTGATTGGTGAGCTCTGGGCTGATTGCCCCAGCTGAGCTTCCCAGGCAAACTGCTCAGTGCTGCACCTTCTAGACTTTGTTCTTTTAAACAGCCTCCGGTGGCCATTCTGAGTATTGCACCACCGGAAGACATGAGCTGACTGTATAGGCCAGCAAGCACAAGCTGAGTGACAATGGGCAAGGGGGAAGGACTTACTCGGCGACACATGCGCCATAGGGGATGGCAACTGAGGCATAAGCGGATCCTGGGCAGGAGGAACCCGAGCCCGTTGCCTAGGGACACCACGGGCACGGGTAGAAGGTAAGTTATTCGTGACACTTACACTTTCTCTCCCCGTCTCGAGTGATTTCATTTCTGGACATGAATCTGGATACCAGTCGGCCCAGAGTGTTTCTGCCCCAGACCAAGGTGCAGGGGATTCAGGGCCTGATCCGTCTTATTCTGGCCAGTCCTTGTCCCTCTATCCGACAGGGGATGAAACTGGTGGGTCTGATGGTGTCCTCCTTCGAGGCGGTGCCGTTTGCACAATTTCACATGAGATCTCTTCAACTTCTCCTATTGACGTATTGGGACAGGAGCCCACAGTCATTGGATCAACCTTTCAGGATGTCTCCCAGGGTTCGGCAGTCCTTTCGGTGGTGGCTGGACTCGAGCAATCTGGCGAAGGGCAGATCCTTTCTGGTCCCTTGTTGGGAGACGGTTACCACGGATGCCAGCCTGTTGGGCTGGGGAGGTTATTGGAAGAGTCATCAGTTCAGCGGGGTGTGGGGTCCCCAGGAGGCCCACACCCCCATCAATGTACTGGAGCTCAGAGCCATTCGACTGGTTCTGGCTCGACTGACCCCGCAGTAACGGGGTCTTCCGGTTCAGGTGTGTTCAGACAACCGAACGGCAGTGGCTTACATAAATCACCAAGGAGGGGCTCGCAGCAGGAGTGCCCTCAGGGAAGTCTCTCTGATCCTGCACTGGGCGGAGAGCAATGTACCTTGCCTTTCGGCAGTCTACATTCCGGGAGTGGAGAATACGGAGGCAGATTCCCTGAGCAGGGGATCCTCTCGCCACGGAGAGTGGTCTCTCAACCCCGAGGTTTTTCTGGATCTTTGCCGCAAGTGGGGGACTCCGGAGGTGGATCTCTTTGCCTCGAGGCACAATCACAAACTTCCGGCTTCTGTGTCTCTTTCTCAGGATCCCCTGGCTTTGGCAGTGGATGCCTTGTCACTGGCTTGGAAGGACCTGGGTTTTCTGTACCTGTTTCCACCGGTCTCCATGCTGGGCAAGGTAGTTCGCAAACTGGTTCTAGAAGGGGCACCAGCGATTCTGGTGGCTCCAAGGTGGCCAAGAAGGGTTTGGTACGCAGACGTTGTAAGGATGGTCGTAGACCAGTACCGGCTTCCCTTGCTGCCGGACCTGCTATCTCAGGGTCATCTACTTTACCCCAATTTTCAAATGCTGGCTTTGACTGCTTGGCTGCTGAAACCTTCATCTTGAAATGCCTCTTCTGGCATTTACTATAGGACTTAGAGGTCCTATATTTTTTTTTTTTTTAAATTGTAATTTTTATTAGAGACAAGCAGGTTACAGACCATGTGCAAGGTACACAGACATACACGCAGTGAATGAAGCAATAAAACATAAACAGGCAGATGAAATATCGATCAGCATGAGACAGTCCAGCACCAACATATTGAAGCGATAAAGAAAGTCCAACAATAACCTGAACTAACGGTGCATATCGTGTCTAGTTTCCTGAAGAGCTCTAAACACGCTATATCGCCCAGCTGATCAGGCTATGGCGTGCCGAGGGTCAAACAAATGAAACAAAGATGAGTCTGGGGCCTGCACACCCCGCCGCCTCTTTCTTATTTCTTTTTGTAAGTAAAGACAGTCTAAACAAAACGCTAACGAGAAAACGTAAAAAGGAGAACGCACAAAACTAACACACACACCATGGAGGGGGGACACAACAGACGAGGGAGAAAGTGGGGAGGGAAGGAGAACGGGGAAAGGGGGGCGGGGGGATCGAGGCCGAGGGCTCCGGGGGGGAGGGGTAGGCTCCCTACTGCCCAGATCTGCATTGCATCTTCAGGTATTCCAGGTAATCCGCCGAGAAAGTAAAGCGGTCCCACTCAAACCAAGTCACCCTATATTTCTCTGAAGTACCCTTCAGCGAGGCCGTAAGCTCCTCCATCCCGCCGATATCTCTGACTCTGGCGAGCCACAGCGCGGTGGAAGGGGGCTCCCGAGATTTCCAACACGCCGGGATGCAAGACCTTGCCGCATTCAAGAGGTGAGCGAGCAAAGATTTGCCTCGTCCCCGGATAGAGGTAGGAGCAAGATTGAGAAGGTAACTCGCCGGGTCTTCGCCCAAATCTATGTCCGTCAGGGCCAGGACGATCTTCCTCACATTCCCCCAAAACTTGGAGAGGCCCTCGCATTCCCAAAAGACATGTAACATGGTACCTCTTGCGCGCAGACATCTCCAGCACAAGGGGGAGGTGGAGGGGAATATTCTTGAAAGTCTGGTTGGTACCAGATACCAGCGAGCGAGAATCTTATAGGACGTTTCTTGATATCTGCAGGACAAGGAAGACCTGTGGGCCAACTGCATCATGGCCAGCCTTTGCTCTTCAGTGAAACTCCTGTTCAACTCCCTCTCCCACCCCTCTATGAAAGAAGGTGAAAAGGATTCTGGGGGGCCAATCACCAGCGAATAGGCAAAGGCCAAAGCACCCCGGAAATGACCGCCCCCCACGCAGACCTGTTCAAAGGGGGTCAGGGGTCTAGAGGTCTCGGTGGCTCGGCTTAATCGAGTTCTGAAAGTGTGTTAGCTGGAGGGTATGCCAAAAGCCGAGAAGGGGCAGGGACTCTCTCCTCGCCAGCTCATCCAGTCCCACCCAACCTGATCCATCCCGCAGGTGCAGGATCCGAAACCTATTCCGCCTCGTCCAAGTCCAAAATGTGCCGTAAGAAATGCCAACTGGAAAATCCGGATGGCTTATCAGAGGGGTCAGGGGCAAAAGGGCCGGGGAGATGTCCAATCCCTGGAATGTCCTACTTGCCACCCTCCGAGTGGGCCCAATCGTGGGATGCTTGTTTAGTGCAGTAGTCCGATCCAGTGGTACCCAGGGCAGCCCCGGAAGAGGGATCTCCGATTCCCCCTGCTCAATACTCGTCCACTGCTTTAGGTGGTGGAGGTCCTATATTGATTGGTGTGAGGCTAGGGCCTTGCCTTGCAGGGTTTTTTCTATACCCAGGATTTTGGAGTTTCTTCAGCATAATCTGGATCTTGGGTTCCAGCTTAGTACTTTGAATGGACAGATTTCTGCTCTGTCGGTTTTCTTCCAGAAGTCTTTTGCTTTACACCCGCTGGTTAAGACTTTTTTCCAAGGGGTCGCGCATGTTCAGCCCCCTCGGAAGGCTGTAGTCCCTGTTTGGGATTTGAATTTGGTTCTTTCAGCTCTGCAGGGTCTTCCTTTTGAGCCGTTACAGGATATTGCTCTTTCGTTTCTCACTCAGAAGGTTGCTTTCTTGGTGGCTATTACCTCTGTCCGGCGTGTCTCTGAGTTGGCGGCCCTGTCGATTCAGGCTCCTTACTTTGAGAGACACCAGGATAAGGTGGTTTTTCGTTTTAAGCCAGATTTCCTTCCTAAGGTGGTGTCTGCTTTCCACCTCAATCAGGACATTGTTCTCCCTTCCTTGTGTCCTAAGCCTAACAATGACAAGGAAAGGGTTTTGCACAATTTGGATGTTGTTCGCTGTGTGAAGTACTATTTGGTGGCTACTTCTTCCTTTCGTAAGACGGATGCCTTGTTCGTGGTGCCCTCCGAGCCCAGGAAAGGTTTGGCCCCCGCCAAGTCTACCATTAGTAAATGGCTTTGCCAGGCCATTGTTGGGGCCTATATTGCCTGACCTTTTCAGATCACTGCTCATTCTACTTGTGCTGTTGGGGCTTCTTGGGCCTTTCAGCACCAGGCTTCTGTTGAGCAAGTTTGTAAGGCTGCTACTTGGTCTTCCGTTCATACTTTTTCCAAGTTTTACAAGGTTGATGTGCGGGCTTCAGCGGATGCTGTTTTTGGCCGCAAGGTTCTGCAAGCTGCAGGGGTTTGAGTTGGTACATTCTTTACTGTTTCTGGTTCCCACCCATGATGGACACTGCTATTGGATGTCCCAGATGTCATGAAGAAGGAAGTGGAGTGTATGACACACTTAGAATAATACCGTTTTGTGAGTACTCACCTTTAAAACGGGTATTATGAGTGTGCCATACACTCCACTTCACCCCACCCTTGTTTGTTTCAGGTATTCTGGGGCTTTTATATGGTGAACCATTGGTTTTGATTGTTACGGTTATATTTGGTTCTTCCTGGTCCCTTTACTGCTTTTATACACTGGGGAATTGTTTTTTTTGCATATTCATCTCTGCAAAAGTTCGCCCTCTACTGGAGATTACCCAGATGTCATGAAGAAAGAAGTGGAGTGTATGGCACACTCATAATACCCGTTTTAAAGGTAAGTACTCACAAAACGGTATTATTAATTTGTGGTAATATTGTTGTAACTATTACAAACCATCTCCTATTCATCCCTCATTGAGGGGATGTGGCTTAGTTTACTAACTGTACCTCTTTTTCACCCTGAAAAGTTGGAAAGTATGTAGTCTGTGCCTGCCAGCCCGGTAAACACATTTGGCAGCCGGGTGTCAAATGCATGCCAGCCCTGGGAGACAACTTGGAAGAGGTAGGTATGAGAATGCCAGATGAGGATGACCCCATGCTGTCAAGTGTGGGGGAGGGGGGGGGGGGGCTCCAGTCATTTTTTTTAAATATACATAATGTTTCAGCTTTTCCTTCCAAAGCAGTAAGTATTTTGTCAAACGAATCATCTGACTTCCTGTGACCAAAAATCTATTTTATTAGATATTTGAACATGTTTATTTGTTTTACTGAATATCCTATTCTTCGCAATGTGATGGTTTATTCAAAGATGTGGTAAATGCAATATTTGGATTTAAGAGCAGCTATCATATTATAACCAGCTTGGCAGTATGATGTGGCTATAATAGGGGAAAGGGGGCCTTTTATCACCTCTGCAATTATAATCTTATTTTTTGAAGCTACCATTTTCACTATGTAGTTTGCTCCTTGATTGCGTTGCTTTTACAGCTCCATTGTATAGTTCTGCAGTGTATGGAAGGGCTGAGTCATCCAAATAAACTGTTCATTTCTTCTTTCTCGGTAATTACAATCCCAATTATGCAAAGCAATCAGTGGCTGCAGTTATGTACACATAGAGCATATTTTTAAATGTAAGCCAAGGCTGTTAAATTGGAGTTACCAGTGTGCATAAAAGATAGTGTAGGTTTTTGGTACAGATGCTGCTAACGCTTTACTTAACTTAAAAATTATAAAACCATGGACTTATCGCCTTCGGTTGCACCCCTTGTCCCGAGCCCGAAGATGATATGCTTGATAGTTTGACTGTGGCCCCACCAGACATAGCACAGCTGTTTTTTTCCCAATGGCGGTTCAGTCTGGAGATGGTGTCCCATGGCATGTATATGTTGTTTTTCTTTTTTTTTTTTTTTTTTTTTTTTTAATATATCCTGCCTCATGGGTGTTGAGTAAACACGCTTCTCTACAGGGACTACAGCACTAGCATTACAGTCTATACTTGTGTAGCTGTACCTGGTAAGCTGTTTACTATCAGTGGGGGAAAATTGCTATTTACTATGTACTTCACTGTGTGTGGTGGGTGGGGCTGTGAATCGTATGTACCTGTGGTGGGGAGATGAGATTTACTGCATGCGTGGGGGGGGGGGGTTATTTACTGTGTGCAGGGGTGAAATCCTTTTTACTGTGTGTGGTGGGAGCTGGGGGTGCTATTTACGCTATATGGGGTGCTATTCACTATGTTTGGGGGGAGGAGAGGGAATAATCTATCTACTCTTAAGGGGGATGCTATTTACTGTGTGGAGGGCTGGCGGGGGGGGGGGGGGGGGTAGGGATAAATGTTGTTTACTGCAAGGGGGGTGGTGTTAGGGGATGAATGCTATTCACTGTCTGAATTTGAGGAATGCTATTTTCTATGCACAGTTGGTGAAAGTGAGGGTAGAAGCTATTTGCAGTGTGTGTGAGGGGGAATTCCTCTTTATTGTGTGCATGAAAGGGTTACTATTTACTGTGTGAGGAGAGATGGCTAATTCAGGGGTCTTATATTATTTATATTTCTATATATTCCCCTGGTGAGCTCAAGGTCATTCAGTGAAACACTGCACTCTCACAGTTATAGACTTGTATGAGAATCGTCTCCCATAAAAGTCTATGGGTATGAGCATTCACATGACTGCAGGGATGTCAGGAGGCCACATAGGGTGAATGAGGAAGCAGTGGCTGGATTTTTGCAGTCCGGGACATCCTAAAAGCGGATTCCCCACAGGTGGGGTGGCAGCCTGGTGAGAAGGCTTCCCCAACCTCAAAAGGGGTTGTTGTTCTGCTTAACCATTATATAAATTTGAGGTGAGATATAAGGCTACAACCATATAAAATACTTGAAAAGGCAAATGAATCATTTATTGATGCTGATTTGCAGGTTTCTCATTAAATGGGACAAGTGAGAAAAACAAGGCATAGGGGGTAATGAACTCAAGAGGGACAATCCCTCCTAATAATGGACAGTTGGGATGTATGTAATTACCTTATGTGGGGAAGCTGATTACTGTGAGGGGGGCTGTAGGAAGCTGCTGAGCCGGAGGTGGAAGGCTGGTTGGTGGCAGGGGGAGATAGATGGAGCATCATGTGATTACACTGCGATATATTTTATGATATGGAGATAACAGATAATACTGCTTGTCATTGCAGGAGAGCCTCATGGTCAGAAATGGAATATTAGCTTTGATTCAGAACCTCCAGTGTAAAATATGGTTTTTGCAGGAAAATGTAAAATTATATTTGGGCGTAATAGAAGCAAGAAATCGTGTGAGAATGACAGTTAAATGAATCACCACTATCGGCAAGTTGTACTCTATTCCTAGTATGTCATACCCCCCACTTCCCGATATTCATGACACTTGGGAACCGGCCTGTAGAGGGCGATCTTGCAGAGATGACATGGAAAAAAGGAGCCCCTCCTGGTCCATAAGTACTGAGTTCCTCCCACTATTCTTCAGTCTTTTCGTCTCTGCAGTCGGCGAAGCATTCAGAAGATGACTCTCCTTCAAGCTGCAGGTAGCTGGGTTTGCCTCGGCCCTTTTTTTCTCTATTTCTGTCTGAAACTCTTTAAACCTGTTTGGTTATATTCTATGCCTCATGATGTGAGCTTATTGCATGGGCTGTGAGTAACCTTCAGCTTGGCTGAAGGGAGTTTTTTTCTGTCATTTATTTTATTGTGTGCATTTGGTGACTGTTTTTTTGTTTTCTCTGTAGGTAGAAACTCCTTTTTAAAAAGGGGTTTCTCCTGGTCCTTAAATAAAAAAAAGAAGCCCTTAAGCCTTATTTGGGGGTCCATTTGTGTTTCAATCCTCCCACTTGGGACTATTTAAAGGGGCATCCCGGGTAGCAATTGCGTAAATCCCATATATACTTGGCGACTATAATCAATTATAGTATAATACTAAACACCATATGGAGGCATCCCAGGATAATGGACATGCAATTCCCTCTGCACAGTTTTGGATGTGGGGCATCCCTTGTTGGGGATAACGCAATTCTTTGCGTCCCTTGTGCACAGTTAACTATTATGCAGCAAACTGAGGCCCAGGCTTCAGGGCCTGCGGCTAATGCCTCATCTCCTACTCCGCCATGTCTTGTCCGTACCCCCAATGATATTGTCATGGGTGGTGAGTCGCATGCTGATTTATGTGCCAGATTGGCTCATCTTGAAAGATTAATGTCTACCTCTGTGCCTAAGAAGGCCTCAGCTAAAAGAAAGCACTTGACTCATGCCGCTCCGGCAAGTGAGTCAGACAATTGTGAATTGCTTGATTGGTCTGATCCTTCTCAGTTAGAAGAAAGATAATTATTATGAGGAATCAGATGTTTCTGATGAACAGCAATTTGTTGGTACTGAGACTGAGCAGGGTGAAGCAGGTGTTGTGGATACCCCAAAAGCTCTTGCTCAGTTATTTGAGGTTTTGGTTATTACTCCTCCTGAAGTAGTCCTTCCTCAAAAAGGGGAATTCTTTGGAGTCCCTAAACCTCGTTTAGAATTTCCAAATCGAAAGCATTTTGATGAAATTATTCTTAATAGAGTTAGAGTTTGGTAGTTGACACACCATATGAAATTATAGAAGGTTAATAAGGGTGCTCATAGGATCCAGGGGATATCGCCACATTTATCCCCTAATAGACAGATTTAGCAACATATATTAGGATCAAAGGCACACCAATACACAAGATTAGTTTGCAAGTAAAAATTGTATTAAGGGTAAGTATATACATCCAAGTAATTCTGAATTGCTAATATACAACACATTATTCAAAAAAGGATACAATGTGATGGCTTTGTGTGGACCAAGGTCAGGTTGTCATCAGGGACGTTTATACACCTCATGCAAAGAAAAGCATAGTATACATGAACTCTAGCATATACCGTGTGTGTAGTTTGCTATGACTGACAAGTGGTAAAAAAGTTACCAGTAGACTATGAGGTGCTTCTGTCACGAACCTGATGAGTGGTATATAGGATGCAGGCTATGTATGGACAGTTAAGGAAACAATAGTGGTAAATGTCACACTAGAAATACATGCTATAAACAGATTCTGGTCAGTACATAATCCTCCAAGCCCTGCATCATACCAGAATGCGACCTTCCATATACTTATACAGTTCAAATCATAACGTGTACAAATGATCATAATATGCAGTATTTGATAAATAGTTTACCAAGTGGCAGTACAGAGAATGTAATGATCGCGGAACCACGCGCCCACGTTCCGGAGCTCACGGCTCCTTTCTCAAGGCAAGCGATGAAATTATTCTTAAAGAATGGGAGAAGCCTGCGCGGCTTCCTGGAATTCCCTTGGGCTGGGACAAGAAATATCCCTTCCCAGCTGATACTGTTAAGCGTTGGTCATCACCACCTGTGCCCACCGCTCTGGGCATATGTACACTCACTGCACGGATGGGTTAAATGCGGAGGACAAATTCCTATGTGTGCGCAAGCATACAATGGCCATCTATGCATTAATATTTAATTAATTTATAGAGAGACTGGATTTTTAAAAGATACTCTGCTCATGGGTGGATGCCCTTGTGCTTAATTTATCCAATTCTTCTGTGTTGCATTCTCCTGACTCCACTACACTTAAAGATGGAGAGGATAAGCGTATTGATCAAATGGCGTGCCACACTTTTTCCAGTGTGGGCTCGGCCTTGCTGCCTGTTGGTGCTTCGGCACTCATGACAGTGGCTATTAGGTCTGTTGTGAGAGACCTAATGAATTACTCAGGGCTTGATCCGGCCTCTGAAGAGTACGCCGCTCTTAAGCGATATGAGATGTTTGCATCTTTTGTACTTTCTGCCTTAGATGATACTCTGCTCATGTGCAGCAGAACTGCCTTGTTAGTCGCCATCCGGCGGTCAGTATGGTTGCGGCAGTGGGCAGCTGATATTGTAGCCAAGAAATCGCTTATAGCGCTCCCTTTTGTGGGATTGCGCCTCTTTGGAGAAAAATTGGATTCTGTCACTAAAGGAGGTAAATTACCTCAGCGTAAGAAACCTTGTTCCTTTCGTGGAATGGCCTCTTTTAACCCTTCCTTTCGGGGGTCTAGATCCGGTAGAGGATCGGCCTTTTCAGCCCCTGGAGGGAATGCATGGAATAGAGGAAAGGGACGTGGCCATCCAAGTCAGAATTGGGGGTCCAAAACCAAATCTGCCACTAAGCCTGCTCAACAATGAGGGGACGCCCTCACCCTTACGGGTGGGGGGACGGCTGCGGTTCTTCTTCCAGGTCTGGGGTCAGGAGGTATCAGACAATTGGGTTCTGGAAGTAGTCTCTTCCGGTTACAAACTGGAATTCGAGTTTCGGCCTCCTCCCAGATTTTTCATGTTCCGGATGTCGTCAGATCCGGCAATTGCGCAGGGACTGCGGGCAGCAGTAGCGAATCTGTTAAATATGGCTGTTATCAGCCTAGTGCCTCCAGTGGAAAGGGGTTTGGGGTTTTACTCCAACCTATTCACGGTACCCAAAGAGGACGGCTCTGTTCAGCCTATCCTAGACCTAAGGAGACTCAATCAATTTATCCGTTTCAGAAAATTCCACATGGAGTCTCTGCGATCAACGATCGATGCTCTCCGTCAGGGGGACTTCATGACATCCATAGACATCAAGGATGCTTATTTGCACATTCCTATTTTCCGGGTCACCAGAGATTTCTCAGGTTCTCGATAGAAGACCAGCATTATCAATTTGTGGCCCTGCCATTCGGCCTTCCCTCGGCCCCAAGAGTCTTTACCAAGATGCTGGCAGGAGTGATGGCTATATTCAGGATCCAGGGCATCCGCATTTGTGCCTTTTCTGGACGATCTTCTTATCGCGGCCTCCTCCCTCGAACAATCAGAGTTGGACACCAGGATGGTGGTCTCTACGCTAGAGAGGTTCGGATGGGTAATAAGTTACCCCAAATCCTCTCTCTGTCCGTCCAGAGAAATTCCCTTCCTGGGCCTGATTCTGGAATGGTTCTGATTCAGGACTTGATTCGTCTATTCTTGTCCAACCCTCGTCAGTCTATCTGTCTAGGGATGAGACTAGTGGGATTGATGGTAGCTGCATTCGAGGCAGTCCCGTTTGCCCAGTTTCACATAAGGACGCTTCAGCTCTTCCTCTTGGCAAAGTGGGACAGGTGACCACTATCATTATATCAGACTTGTCTATTGTCTCCCCACGTTTTGCAGTCCCTTCAGTGGTGGTTAATATCGCACAACCTCCAGAAGGGCAAGTCATTTCTGACTCCGCGTTGGGAACTGGTTACCACGGATACCAGCCTGGTAGGCTGGGGGGGCTTCTGGAAGAAGCATCAGTTCCAAGGATTGTGGGGGCCTCAGGAGGCTCATTCTCCAATCTATGTATTAGAGCTTCGGGCCATACGTCTTGTTCTACTTCGACTGACCCATTTCTTACAGGGTCTGCCAGGTTAGATTCGGTCAGACAACCGAACAGCTGTTGCATACATCAATCACCAGAGAGGGACTCGCAGTTGGGGTGCCCTCCGGGAAGTGTCTCTGATCCTTCAGTGGGCAGAGGTCAATGTTCCCTGCATATCAGCAGTTTACATTCCGGGGATAGAGAATGTGGAGGCAGACTCCCTGAGCAGGGGATGTTCTCGCCAGGGAGAATGGTCTCTCAATCCAAGGGTCTTTCAGTTCCTCTGTCACAAGTGGGGGACTCCACGGTTGGGCCTGTTGGCTTCTCGTCACAATCACCAGCTGCCAGCTTTTGTGTCTCTATCCCAGGATCCTCTGGCAGTGGCAGCGGATGTCATGTCTCTGGCCTGGAAGGATCTGGGGTTCCTATATCTGTTTCCCCCATTCTCCATGATCAGCGAAGATGGTGCGCAAGTTAGCACTGGAGGAGGCGCCAGCAATTCTGGTGGCGCCAAGGTGGCCAAGACGTCTGTGGTACACAGACGTCGCAAGGCTGGCAGTGGATCGGTTCCATCTGCCTCTTCTTCCGGATCTCATCACTCAGGGACAACTTTGTTACCCCAATTTACAAACACTGGCTTTGACGGCATGGCTGCTGATGTCTCCATCTTGAAAGAAGAAGGTCTTTCTGATGTGGTTATTCAAGACTCTTATTAGAGCTAGGAAGAAGTCTTCCTCTGTCATTTAATACAGGACTTGGAGGTCCTATATTGATTGGTGTGAATCCAGGGCTTTTCCCTGTAGAGTATTTTCTATTCCTAGAATTCTGGAATATCTGCAATGAGGTCTGGATATGGGATTACAGATTAGTACTTTGAAAGGGCAAGTCTCTGCCTTGGCAATTTTCTTTCAAAGATCGTTTGGTCTTTATCCTTTGGTTAAGACCTTTTTCCAAGGAGTCGCGCATGTGTGGCCTCCCAGAAAGCCTTTACTTCCTGTTTGGGATCTTAATTTGGTGCTTTCGGCTATGCAAAGCTGCTCCCTTTGAGCCATTGCAGGATATTCCTCTTCCTATTCTCTTACTCAGAAGGTTGCCTTTTTGGTTGCTATTACTTCTGTCCGCCGAGTTTCTGAACTGGCGGCTTTGTCTATTCTAGCCCCTTATTTTGAGAGGCATCAAGATAAGGTTGTTTTCCGTTTTAAAACCGGATTTCCTTCCCAAGGTGGTGTCTGCTTTTCCACCTAAATCAGGATATAGTTCTTCCTTCCTTGTGTCCTAAACCTAGTAATGACAAGGAAAGGGTCTTACATTCTTTGGATGTAGTTCGTTGTGTTAAGTATTATTTAGTTACTACTTCGGCCTTCCGCAAGGCGGATGCCTTTTTTTGTTGTGCCTTCTGGGCCCAAGAAGGGTTTTTCTCCTGCCAAATCTTCCCTTAGTAAGTGGATACGTCAGGCTATCATTGGGGCCTATATGGCGAAGGGATAGGCCCCCCCTTTCCATGTCACCGCTCATTCTACTCATGCTATTGGAGCCTCTTGGGCTTTTCGGCACCAAGCTTCTGTTGAACAAGTTTGCAAGGCTGCTACTTGGTCTTCTGTGCATACTTTTTCTAAGTTTTACAAGGTTGATGTGCGGGCCTCAGCGGATGCTGAGTTCTGCAAGCTGCAGTAATTTAAGTTATGCATTATTCCTTTGGGATCCCCACCCATTATAGACACTGCTATTGGATGTCCCAAGTGTCATGAATATCGGGAAGTGGGGGGTGTGACATACTAGGAATAATACCATTTTGTGAGATACTCACCTGTAAAATGGTTATTACGAGTATGTCACACCCCCCACTTCCCCGCCCTTTTTTGTTCGAGGGATCCTTTATATGGTGGTTATTATTATTATTTCAAATAATTTTACAATTATTGAATATAATTGGCTCTTTTTGCTCTAAGGGATCCTTTATTTGGTATTATTATTTCAAATTATTTTACAATTATTGAATATAATTGGCTCTTTTTGTTCTAAGGGATCCTTTATTTGGTATTATTATTCTCATATAATTTTACAATTATTGAATAAAATTGGCTGTTCCTGGTTCTTCACTGCTGTTTAAAAAGACTGAGGAATAGTGTGAGGAACCCAGTACTTATGGAGGGGCTCCTTTTTTCCATGTCATCTCTGCAAGATCGCCCTCTACAGGCCGGGTTCCCAAGTGTCATGAATATCGGGAAGTGGGGGGTGTGACATACTCGTAATAACCATTTTACAGGTAAGTATCTCACAAAATGGTATTTTTTCGTTGTTAAAAGCAATGCTGCTATAGCTGGCATTCCCTTTAACAATGAAACTGTTAATTTGTTTGTACCTTTTTTCATTAGATACAATTTTTATCTAACAAAAAATAAAATGGATGCCACTTTAACTGGCTCTTACGCACCCCTGATGCCCCAAATGGGGGTGCGGGTAATATGCTGGGTTACCATCATGACAATCGCCAAGTCCAGCAGGTTCCATGGCAGCCTCCACAACTTTACAAGTTCACCCTAATTATTAAAAAATAAAGAAAATAGTAAAAAAAAAACAAACATTGTTCTAAGTTTCACTACTCACCAGTCCCTGTCTTCTGGCTTGAATCTCTCAGTGGGCGATGTCCACTTCCTCCTCTGGCGCTTGCAGTGTCCCACGCTGCTTTCCACCGGCCTTTAGGTCATCTTCTTGTGGCCGCGCAGACCAGCAGAACCTGGCGGTTGTGCCACCACTTGGAGCGAGGGACTAAAGTGGGAGCGTGGGAGTCACTTTTTATACTAGTAGGCTGGGCCTCCATGGAATCTCCTCTACATCATTTATGACCTCACATAAGAGGAGGGTCATAGAGGGGATTTTCCAGAGAAACCCCCCTCTAGGCCCCTCTCCTCATTGATTAAAATAATGCTGCCTAGAAGGTATTCATTTTTTGACAACGGACAGAAAAATACAAACGTTCAGGCATTTTTTATCGTTAGCTAAAAATTGTACAAAATTGTAATTGCCGCACCAGCAGATAAATCACAAATAGCCGGTGTGCAGTACTCTGGCTATATGCAGAAACGAACCAAGCAAGTTAAAAATCAATTAAATCAAGATTTATTAATTGTATATAGGCATAAGCACTTTATAGTTTGGGAGGATTGGGGGGGGGGGGGGGGTCGTCTGAAGAGTGGATGTTATAGGAATATGATGAGGAAAGGAATTTATGATGAGCCATGCAATTGTAACAGGCAGCGCCTCCCTAGTAATTCATATCTGTGTTATTTATGTATTTTAATTGATTTTTTTACAATGTCTGTGTATCAGTTTTGCCTTGGTGAATAAAGTTTGGCAACATTGTTTACATTCATAGGTGGTGCAGTTCGTTTGGGCATCCATCCCGACTTGTTTGGTTCGTTTCAGCTAAAAAATGTATCTAATGAAAAATACCAAAATTATTAATGTCATATGTCAATTTATTTGTTAAAAACCATGCCATCTCCAGCAGCATTATTTTTAACATTTTCACCTGAGTTAAGCCACCCACTCAAGCCAGCTTTTTGCTGCGGACAGGGAGAAAAATACATTCTCACCCCGTTTTCAAAAAATCAGATACTTTTTGCATGGTTTTTCATTTGGAGATCTCGGTACCAAGCGAAAAATCATACAAAAACATTTCACACAATAATTCTTGCTGAAAAAAATACTGAACAGGAATTTCTAAGGGGAAAAACATGTAAGAAAGTGGCTATGAATAGAGGCCATTGTCTGTTTGATAGAAAGGGAGAATTGTGTCCTGCTGCCACTGTTATCTATTATAATATCTATGTAGCAACTCCCCATCCATTTAAAGGTCTAATTAATTTGGAGGTGGTTATGGGTTGAACCTGGAGCAGGGGGGCCCCAGTCCAAAGTTTTGCTCATGGACCCGTATAGTTCTAGTTAGGATACTGATTAAAGCCTATAACCTTTACCTATTTCTATAGTTACATTTCAGGAGGCATACCTGTTGGGAAATAGCTCCTTATGTACTTCTCCTATATGCCCCTCAACATGAAATTGCAATATCAAATATCACATTTGAAGAACTAGCACATGTCAAGATTTATAAATATTCACATTTGCAAGTATCTTACTCCAATCTGTTTCACTGGGATGGGAAAAATGTCAGACTGAAAGCAAAGTTTTATAGTGGCATGAAACCTCAAAAATTAGATCAGGTGGTATGGGATGATTTTGCAACGCCTCTTTTTGTTGATGTGTCCGTTATCATCATATGTCACAAACTGAGAGGAACAGGATACTTGAACTGGGAGACTTTGGTTCGGGCTCTTAGGCAGATTGCAACACGCCTAGGCTGAAATGTCGGCACATTGCATGTGCTGGCGAACAATGATCAACTGGAATGACAGCAAGAGGTGCACAGAAATGTACCTCTGCATGGGCAGCTTGTCTAATTGGAAGAATGATGTGTATGGGTCCATTATTTATTGCAAGTAAAATTGGGCATCACATCCCAATCCTAGGGCAGCAAACCATTTCAACACAAACTGACATTGTTTGCCAGACGGACTGCCATTTGGAAGGGAAGTATTGCTTTGTTATAAATAAGATTGTTTAAAGCGAGTTCAGGAGCTATTCTAAGTATACAGCACGTCCTGTTCCAGAAGATTCCTTACACTTGGGTTATACATCCACAAGATGGCACTGTATACATCCACAAGATGGCGCTGGACTGCAGAAAACAGCTTGTGGCTCCTCCCGGCCCTATATAAGCCAGGGACCTCCCACAAATTCCCCAGTTCTTTCTGCAGTCTGGACTGCGAAGACAGAAGATAGCTCTCTGTGGCGCAGGTGAGCGGGGCTTATATGCCTGCGGCCCTGCAAGACTATTCCCACCCGTTCCGTCTCATTTACTGCCTCCCAACTTTGGGTATTAAGATTCGGGTGAAGGTAGGTTAGCAAGCACCAAAGGTGCTGAGGAGCTAGGCTCCTACCGCAGTCCCTGCTTTAACAGGGTAGGCGGTTTAGGCTAATGGTGAGCCTTTTTGGGATGCCCCCACTGCCTCATGGGTTTTGCCAGGCTATTCTGTGTAGTTAAACCCTATTCATTCCCCCTCCACCCTCACTTCTTATATTGGTCTCCGGGGGGGGGGGTCGTCTAGTGATTCAACACTCTTGTATATTGTATGTATTTCACTCTTGACATGTTTTTTTAAGTGCTTGTAACTTTATAAAATGACGCGCCGCACATTCACCTCAGAGCTGCCGTGCCGCTATTGGCTGGCCGGATCACGTGGGCGTGTTTGGCGCTCTTCGGGGGGGGCGGGCCCTGTGGATGATGCATTTACCTCATAACTCCTCGGCCTGCCCCTCGAGGTCTGCGGACACCATTTTGTCTCCTTGCTGCGTGCTGCCTGGCTCTCTGTGGTCTGTGAGTAACCCCGATGGGGTTATATTTTTCTAAACGTTTTTTAATTACCTTATTCTCATGGGAATGTTTATTATGTCTACCAGGCAGGTGAATTCTTCAGCACTGTGGTTACTCCCAGCCATTTTCCCTCACTAACTCCCACTTCCCTAGCGGTTCTTGGGGCATCCCTGGTAGCTCTTTAGCGTTAACCATTACTGGCCTATTGTGCCATTCAAATCACCATATGGAGGCTTCTAGGGATAATGGGCCTGGGGTTCCTTCGGGACAAGCCCGGCTATGTGTTGTGTGTGGGGTATCCCCTATTAGTGATGATGTCAGGGTGTGTGTACCCTGCGTCCAGCTGGTGCTTGCGCTGCAGTCTGGGCTGTCACTGGGCCTGGTGGTGCGCACCCTCTGGCCTCACCTACCCCCCCACGCTTACATCTGACCCCCACTGCGGGGCATACTAGTGGGGAGTCTCAACCTGATTTAGCTGCATGGGTGGCCAGCATTGAGAAACTTCTTGCTGGGTCTGCCCCGCGTAAGGCTTCTGCTAAGAAGCAGCATTTATCACCCGCGGTTTCCCTCTTACCTGAGCGAGATGAGGGCCCTTACTCACTCTCAGGTCCCTACCCCCTTGAGGAGAGGGAATTATTTTCTGATTCAGAATCCTCTGAGGAACAACCTAAGATATACGGTGGTACTGGGACTCCCTTTGGGGAAGACTTGTGGTCCCCTGATGACACTGACAGATTGCTGAGTCACATATTTGAAGTGCTTTGTATTTCTCCCCCGGCAGTGGCTCCGCAGCAGCAGGGTGAGCTTTTGTTCATACGGTTAAGCCACGCTGGGAGTTTCCTGAGCAGTCTCACTTTAATAATCTAGTGCTCAAAGAATGGGAAAGGCCTAGCAAGCTGCCCGGGGTGCCTAAGAGTTGGGACAAGAGGTATCCCTTTCCGGCTGATGTTGTTAAGCATTGGTCATGTCCTCCCGAGGTGGATGCGCCCGTTCTAGGGTTGTCCAATACATCTGTCATGCATTCTCCTGACGCTACTACCCTGCGAGATGCCGAGGACCGGCGTTTGGATCAACTGGCCTGTCAGGCCTTTGCCTGTGTGGGGACGGCACTGCGCCCGGTTTGTGCCTCGGCTATTGCCATTAAAGGGGTGCTTAAGTGTATTTTGGATGGGGCATCTGAGGATGCGGGTAGAGAGGAGTATAGATCTCTCCTGCTTTGTGAGGAATTTATTGCAAATACCCTCTCTGCCGTGGATGATGCCATTAGAATGTGTGGTAGGACTTCTGCCCTGTTGGTGGCTATACGCCACTCTGTCTGGCTACGTCAGAGGGGGGCTGACAATGCTGCTAAGAAGGCTCTCACTGGTTTCCCCTTCAAGGGCCTGTGTCTCTTTGGGGAACGCTTGGATTTGTTTGCTAAGGGTGGTAGGTTACCTCAACGCAGGAGGCCATCTCGGTCTTTTCGGGGGACAGGTGCCTTTCTCCCATCCTTCCGTGGTTCCAGAACTAACCGTGGAGCCTCTTTTACTGGGGCCCGTGGAGACCATTGGGGTAGGGGTAGAGGACGTGGCCGTCCTGGGGTCTCAAGCCAAAAACTTCACCCAAGCCCCCTCAGGCATGAAGGGGCGCCCTCACCCATCCGGGTGGGGGGACGGCTTCGGCTTTTTGCTCACATCTGGAGACTTCAAGTCTCAGACCGATTTGGGAGGTAGTGTCCTCCGGTTACAAGATCAAAACCCCCTTTTAGCCCAGGGTCTGCGCCTTGCTGTCCAGAACCTTCTGGAGTTAGGGGTCATCTGCCAAGTGCCTTTATAGGAAAGGGGCAGAGGCTACTATTCCAATCTTTTCACTGTTCCCAAGAAAGACGGGTCCATCAGACCCTTCCTGGATTTAAAGCGCCTCAACAAATTTTTCAGATTCAAACGCTTTCGCATGGAGACTCTGTGCTCAGAGTCTCCATGCGAAAGCGTGTAGGACTTCATGACCTCTGTAGACATCAAGGATGCTTACCTTCATATACCAATCTTTCCAGGTCATCAGAGATTCCTCGGGTTCGCTCTGGAGGATCAGCACTACCAATTTGTGGCCTTGCCCTTCGGTCTCACCTTTGCTCCCAGGGTATTCACCAAGGTGCTGGCGGGCATTATGGCTCTGCTGAGATCTCAGGGCATTCGCATCCTTCCTTACTTGGACGACATTTTCGCTTTTCTCCCTAAGGTTGTGTCTGCTTTCATCTCAATCAGGACATTGTTTTGCCTTCTCTGTGCCCTAATCCTAGTAACCCTAAGAAGAGGGTTTTGCACTCTCTGGATGTGGTTAGGAATCGGAAGTTCTATTTGGTGGCTATTGAATCCTTCAGGAATACTGATGCTCTTTTTGTGCTCCCTAAGAAGGGTCTGGCTCCAGCTAAGTCCACTATCAGCAAGTGGATCTGTCAGGCTGTGGTACAGGCCTATTCTGCTAAGGGGAAGGAGCCTCCCTTCCACCTTACTGCTCATTCTACTCGTGCTATTGGTGCCTCTTGGGCTTTTCAGCACCAAGCTTCTGTTGAACAAGTTTGCAAGGCCGCTACTTGGTCTTCTGTTCACACTTTTTCTAAGTTTTACAAGATTGATGTTAGGGCCTCAGCTGATGCTGCTTTTGGCTGCAAAGTTCTGCAGGCAGCAGTGGTTTAAACTGCCCGCTGTTACTTTTTGGGGATCCCACCCTACCTTACGGACACTGCTATTGGATGTCCCAAGTGTAAGGAATCTTCTGGAACAGGATGTTGCAAGTAAGGTTGTATGATAAGTGAGGGGACTTTCCATTAAGGGACTTTATATTGGGGGATTGTGCTAGAATAAGAAGTTAAAAGCCAAAGTTGCTGCAACTGAGAGCACTAAAATAGTTTTTACTTTTTGTAACAGGGATAATGTCTAGCAATATTGGAGGTCTACTTCAGAGCACAGTTTGTCATATGTATACACTTCAGGAACAGCAGTTCTAGGGTGGATACCGCTGTGGTAAATGTGAGCAAATTGCAAACCTGGAAGCTCGGGTAAGAGATCTGGAGGAGCAAAATGCAACACTGAGGGAGATTGACAATATGGAAAAGTGCATGCTGCTCACTGAGCAGGCAATACATGGGGTAGATACAGAGGGTGGAGTAATGGGTCAGGAGGAGCAGATAAGTAGCTGGGTAAATGTAGATAGAGGGAGTAGAAAGGGTGCACAGAAAAGGAAGGCCATACCTTTGTCTGCGCATCCTAGCAAAATTGCCAAGTTGGGTAATGATGCAAGAGTGTCAGTCTCAGAAATGGCAGCCCTAGCGGATACTGCTCCCCCTAACAGCCGGGAGAACAGCCAAGCTAGTGAGCGGGTGATTGGGACTGCAGGTAGAACTAGACAGTTAGTGGTCATAGGGGATTCTATTATCAGGAGGACTGATAGAATAATTTGTCACCAAGAGCGCATCAACCAAATGGTTTTCTGTCTCCCAGGTGCCAGGGTTCAGCATGTGGTGGAAAAGGTGGATAAATTACTGGGAGGGGCTGTGGATGACCTAGCTGTCATGGTCCACGTGGGAACCATTGACAGAATTAATGAAAAATGGAGGATCTTTAAGAATACATTTAAGGAATTAGGCACCAAGTTGAAGGGAAGGACCTCCAAGGTTGTTTTCTCTGGAATACTGCCAGTGCCATGCGCTACCCATGAAAGACAGCGGGAGCTTAGAGAGTTAAATGCATGGCTCAAGTCCTGGTGCAGGGCAGAGGGATTTGGGTTCCTAGAGCACTGGACTGACTTTTCATTGGGGTACACGCTGTATTCTCCAGATAATTTGCACCTGAATGGAAGGGGGGCTGCTGTGCTGGGTAAGAGGCTACTAGAGGGGGTGGAGAGTTATTTAAACTAGAGTTGAGGGGGGAGGGTAAGAGGGAAGTCAAAAGTGAAGACAGGTTACTTAGGGGGCAGCACATGATGGTGGGTGGAGAATTAGAAGGTATTTAACATAAACTGTAAGAAAGATTTTCTGTTGAGGAAGGCAAAAATACTACATTTTTGGAAGGCCAACTTCCCTAGGCTCAGAGCAGCACTCCAGGGCATTGACTGGGAGCATCTGTTGAGGAATAAGGATACAGATGACAAATGGGAGTGCTTTAAATCAATTGTGAGTACCAACGTTGCAAAATGTATTCCTACAGCTAACAAATATCCCTTTCGCTGCCAGCCTACCTGCAGCTTTTCTCGCCCTCTGTTGCCAGACCATGTTTCACTATTTTGCGCTACACATGTTCAACTGTGATTTTTGAAAGGATTTCCAGGGATTTCCCAGGAAAATGATATATTGTTTTTTTCAAGAGAGTCTGGGCTTCAACATGAAATCTCTTGTTTGTCATTTTATAGGCGTATTCTCAATACTTTTTGGTGAAATATGTGCAAAAAAAATAAAAAAAATCTATTTTTTGCAATTTGTAGTGTTTTTTTGTAATTAAAAATATGTTTGTCAATAAAATTTTATTGCGTGCGAAACCCTAATTTCTCCCAGTCACAGCGGTACCACATATGTATTGATAGACACCCTTTCCTGCCCTATGCTGCTATGTGCACCTTCTCTCATGGACCCCTTACCAGTTCACAAGGGGTTAAATGTTAAATAAATAGACACAGACACATAAGAAAAAAAAATGATCTTTATTTTTTTTTTTTTTTTTACTTTACTCACCTCCGATCCTGTGTCCCCCGGCGATCTGCGATGACAGCTGTCAGTCTGCTCATGTGTTTGAAGGAGAGAGCCTGGGGAGGGGGGGGGGGGGCGATCTCAGCCCTCTCCGCCTCCCCATCTGCCCTCCTCCAGGCACCTGAGCAGACTGATTCTCTGTCTCGGGTGCCAGCATTAAGAGGGCACCCGATCACAACGATGTCACCCGCCCCCAGGGGGCGGGTCTAGCAGACCCGTTCCAGGAAAGAGGCTGGGGGGTGGCGATCGGAGGCCCCCCAGTGAAGAGGACACCCATCGGGAGACAGCGCGGTCTCAGGTAAGTAAATGTCATTTTTATTTATTTATTATTTTTAACAGTTAGCAGCTGCTGCTGCTGAATCGGGGGGGGGGGGGGGCTATTCCGGGGGCTCTCCTGGAGCCATCCGACCCCGCACGGGGGATCGGATGGCACCAAATTAAAGGGGAGGCCCGGCCGGATCCAACAAGGGGTCAGGTGAGTATTTTTTATTTTTATTTTTTTTACTAGCAGGGGGGAAAGTCAGGCACGTAGATTCTATGTGCTTGCCACTTAAGTGGAGTGGAAGCAAGCACGTAGAATCTACGTGCTTGGCACTGAAAGGGATATAAGCGGTTAAAATGAAACCCCTCATGGCTGACACCTGCAGTTAAAAGGGCAATAAAGAACAAAAAAGGGCATTTAAACATTATAAGGCTGAACTCTCAGCTGTAACACTTGAAAAGTATAAACTAGTTAATAAAATGTGTAAGAAAGAAATAAGGTTGGCAAAAACACAAAATGAAAGAGATGTGGCCAAAGAAAGTAAAACTAACCCTAAACGTTTTTTTAAATATATTAATTCAAAGAAAATAAATCAGAACAGGTAGGTGCCCTAATTAATGATAATGGGGAAATGGTCACTGGGGATGAAGATAAGGCGGAGCTGTTAAATGGATTCTTTAGCTCTGTGTACACACGAGAGGAGCAAGGAGCCAACACAGTAGATGCCGCTGATAGCAATAGCCCAAGTATATTAATTAACAAGCTAAACATGGAGATGGACTTCACCCAAGAGTTCTTAAAGAACACAGTTCCATTATCTCATCACCCTTGTTGTTGATATTAAAGACTCACTAGCAACTGGTATAGTGCCAAGGGACTGGTGCAAGGCAAATGTGGTGCCCATTTTTAAAAAGGGCTCAAGGTCTTCTCCGGGCAATTACAGACCTGTTAGCTTAACATCCATTGTGGGGAAGTTGCTTGCGGGGCTTTTAAGGGACTACATGCACGAATATGTAACTACCCATAATATTCTAAGTGACAACCAACAGGGTTTTACTAAGGACATAAGCTGCCAGACTAACCTGATTGGCTTCTATGAGGAGGTGAGTAGAAGCCTGGACAAAGGGGCGGCTGTGGATATAGTTTTTCTGAATTTTGCAAAAGCATTTGACACTGTCCCCTATAGACACTTATTGGGGAAATTAAGATCTTCAGGATTAGAAATCACAGTTTGTAACTGGATTGAAAACTGGCTGAAGGATTGTGTGCAGCGAGTTGTGGTTAATGATACCTACTCTGAATGGTTACCGGTTGTAAGTGGCGTACCCCAGGGTTCAGTGCTGGGCCCACTATTATTCAACTTTTTTATTAAATGACATAGAAGGTGGAATTAAAAGCACTGTCTTTATATTCTAAGTGTGCCATACGCTCCACTTCCTTCTTCATGACATCTGGGTTATTCTCCAGTAGAGGGCAAACTTCTGCAGAGATGAATATGCAAAAAAGAAAGCCCCTCCCGGTCCATATATACCTGGGACCTCCCACCAATTCCCCACTTTTCTTCTCTGCAGAGAAGGCGACAAGACAGAAGATGAGGACTTCTTTGCTTACAGGTAAGCCGGGCTCGTGCCCGACCTTCTAATTATCCCTAGGACCCTTCTAAATTGCCCTATATTGAGCCTCCCAGGCTGCGGGTCCTGGTGAAGGTAGGAGCTCCCTATGGGTGCAGCAGGAGCACTGCTCCACCGTGAGACCTCACTATGGGGTAGGCGGTTATCCAGGTTTATTCTCAGTGTGCCACACACCCCGCTTCACTTTAAATATTCTTCACGATTGGGTTACTCACCGCCAGGTGACGCTGTTGCAGAGAGGAAGTCTTGTAACGAGCCCTCTTCCGGCCTATATATACCTGGTACCTCCCATTTATCACCAATGTTTTTCTCTCTGCATGGCGACAAGACAGAAGAAGGAAGTCTCCTGCTTGCAGGTAGCCGGGGTCTTACCCCGGCACCCCCTTTTGGTCTATTTCTGCCCGGTTTTGATTGTTTTTTACCTTTGTGGTTAAATGGAAGCCTCCCAGCCTAGGCTGCTCACTGGGCAATTGGTAGATGGCACTATAGGTGCCTAGGAGCTTATCTCCTCCGCTCGACCCCCTGTTTTGGGGGCAATGCGGCTGTCCGGCATGGTGATCCAGATTTGGGATGCCCCTGTCCCGAGGTGCCCCTTGCTCTCCCGTTACGGTCCCTTCTCCCTTCACTATGGGGGAGGGGTGGAGGGATGTGTATTTGCACGTGTGTTTTACTGTATGTTTATTTGCATGTATGTTTGACTTATGTTACACTTGTCAAGTGGCACCACAAGCAAGGGTGCACTTGGCTTGACTGTTTCCTCCTTATATTGCATGTTGTATCCCCTCTGGCAGTTCTGCCATTTGTGCTGGCCTGCATGGCAGAGTTTGGGTCAGCTTTAGGGCCGGGGTGGGCCGCGCTGTGCAGGCTTGTTTGAGGCTGTTTGCGTCCTTTCTACAGGTGTTACAGCTCCCCTCCCCCTCCCCCCCGTCTCCTCTTTTAACCCTTTCGCTGCCAGCCTACCTGGAGTTTTTGTCACCCTTGGTGCCAGACCATTTTGCACTATTTTACGCTCGCCGTGTTCAAGATTTTTGAAGGGATTTCCAGGGATTTCCCAGGAAAATGATATATTGTTTTTTTCAGCAGAGTCTGGGCTTTAACATGAAATGTCTTGTTTGTAATTTTTTAGGTGTATTCTCAATACTTTTGGGTGAAATATGTGCAAAAAAATAAAAAAAAATCTATTTTTTGCAATTTGTAGTGTTTTTTTGTAATAAAAAATGTAAGTTTGTCAATAAAATCTTATTGCATGTGAAACCCCAATTAATCCCGGTCACAGCGTTACCACATATGTATAGGTAGACACCCTTTCCTGCCCAGGAGACTCCCCCAAACTGAAACAGCGCTTTAGGAGATTTTCAGATAAAATACAACTATGCACCGCGCTAAGCGCACCTTGCGGTCTTTCCAGAAAGAGAACCCTTTAAATTTGAAATACCCCCCAAAAACTATATATTCTCTGGAAGTATACACCTCAGGCTTTCTAGGCGTACCAGGTTTGTTGACATGGGCGCAATTTTCTGGAAGTAATCCCTCAATCAATTTGGTTGCACAGAGTTTCCCTAAAAAAGAATAAAAAAGAAGAATCAAAGCCACATTTTCCTAAAAAAAACTATATGCAAACAGAAAAAAACATTTAAAATCTGAAAAAGCAACATCCCCCGAGCAGAACAATACCCAACATGCATAGGTTCTGTCAAGGGAAGAGTTGCCAAACACCCCAAAGTAAAGCGTGCGCATAACGGTAATTTTACTTAAAAATTTCAGCTCTGCAGACAAAGTGCGCACCTTGCGATTTTTCAACCAAAACAACCCTTTAAATTAAGAATATCCCCACAAACCATATATTCCCTGAAAGTACACGTTAAGCTTTCTAAGAGTACTGAGCTTGTTGTAGTGGGCTCATCTTTCTGGAAGTAATCCATTGAAGAATTCTTAGGTTGCACAGGGTTTCCCTAAAAACAATTATAAAAAAGCAGAATAAAAACCATGTTTTCCTAAAATATCAATATGCAAACAAGAAAAAACAAGCTAAATCTGAAAGCGCAAGGTCCCCCGAGCAGAACAATACCCAACATGCATAGGTACTATTAACCCTTTTAATTGTCAGCCTACTTGAAGTTTTGTCACCCTCTGTTGACAGGTCATTTTTCCCCATTTTGCGGCATGATTTTTGCTGGAATTTCCAGAAAAATTTTATACATTACATATACATTTTTTGCAGCAGAGTTTAGGCTTTAACATGAAATGTCTTGTTTGTAATTTTTCTACTGTTTTTTGAATATTTCTGCTTAAAAAAACAAAACAAAAAAAAAATATATATTTTTAAACAATTGTCTCCTTTATTTTAAATAAAACCTTTTTTTTTAAAATGAAAACCATATTGCATGTGATAGCCCCATTTCTCCCGATTACAACGGTACCACATATGTATCGGTAGCCCCCCCATTCTTGCCCTGGAGACCCCCCAAACTGAAAAGAGCACTTACATTTATTTATTACATTATTACGTTACAAATAAAATACAACTACTATCCACACTATAAACATAAGGGGTTAATTGAAAAAAAAAATGACATAGGGTCCCCCCTTCCGGGGGGGGGGGCATTTTTGGGGGTAATTTTAAGGGTTTAGGGTTAGGCTAACCCTCAAAAATCCCCCAAAAAATTACATAGGGTCCCCCCTTTTTTGGGGGAATTTTAAGGGTTAGGGTTAGGCTAAAATGGGGACCCCCCCCCCCCCCCCATGTCATTTTTTTTTTTTTTTTTTTTTTTTAAGGGTTACCCTTAAAAATAAAAACAATTACGTAGAGGGGAACCCATTTAAGCTAGCCCTAACCCTTAAAAATTAAATAAAAATGACGTAAAGTCCCCCTTACCCGTCATAACCAGACCGGGGGGGGGGGGGGGAACCCATTTTTTTTTTTTATTTTAAGGGTTAGGGTTAGGCTAACCCTAACCCTTAAAATTAAAAAAAAAAATGACGTAGGGTCCCCCTTACCCGTCATAACCAGCCCGGGACCAGCTATGGGGGCTTGTAGGCACAGAGTGGGGGGGCCAGCTTTTGTGGCCCCCCACCCTCCAGCCTACGAGCCCACATACCCTGTGTGTGCCCGGGCTCTTCTGCCCCCCCCCCCCCCTGGGCTTTGGGGAGGCAGGTAATTGGGGGTTCGGGGGTTAATGGCAAGCCACCCGCTAGTTGCAGGTGGCTTGCCAGACCCCAGCCTTGTGAACTGGTATAAGGGGTCTCATGGACCCCTTACCAGTTCACAAAGGGTTAACATAAAAAAAAAACACACACACACAAAAATGTCATTTATTAAAAAAATAAAAAAAAAGTTTTTTTTTACTTGACTTACCTCACCCGATTGTCAGCTCCTGTGTCGATCAGCTGTCAAATGCCTTGGTGATCGCTGGCCAGAGGAGGGGGGGGGGCAGGGGATCAGAGCATCCCCTGCCCCTCCACTGCTCTGCCCAGCGATCACCAGGGCATCTGACAGCTGAGCTGAGGAGAGGCAGCAAGAGGCCCGGGAGTGACGTCATAAGCCCCGCCCCCAAAGGGGCGGGGCTTAACAACAAGATGGCGGCGCCCGTCGGGAGAGGAGGGGGAGAGCCCTTTCAGGCTCTCCCCTGAAGCTGAAGAGGCTGGGGGGGGGGCGATCGGAGCCCCCCCCCCCAGTGAAGAGGAGACCCGGAGGGAGGCAGCGCGACTGCAGGTAAGTAAATGTCATTTTTATTTTTTTTTTTTTTTTACAGTTAGCAGCTGCTGCTGCCAAAACCGGGGGGGGGGGGGGCTATTCCGGGGGCTCTCCTGGAGCCATCCCACCCCCCACGGGGGATCGGATGGCACCAAATTAAAGAGGAGACCCAGCCAGATCCAACGAGGGGTCAGGTGAGTATTTGTGATTTGTATTCTTTTACTAGCAGGGGGGAAAGTCAAGCACATAGATTCTACGTGCTTGGCACTTAAGTGGAGTAGAAGCAAGCACGTAGAAACTACGTGCTTGGCACTGAAAGGGTTAATTGGCACCGCCGTAAGGCGGGCCGCGTTGTCAGCACCATTGCAGCACAGGCTGCCTAGTTAGCTTTTTTGGCTCCCCCCACTCCCCTCCATCTACTGAGGGCATTGTGCGCCTCTTGTGTTGCGGCACCGCCGTCTGGCGGGCCGCACTGTTTGAATTTGGAGGGGGCGGGGCCCGGTTGACGTCAGAGGGGGGCGTGGTCACGGCAGCGGCGTCACGGCCCCAGCTGCACTTCCTTCCCTTCATTAGGAAGACAGGTGCGGGGCTCTCGGCCGCACGTGTGTTTTACCTCCACGGCCGCTACTGCCGCTACTGAAGCTACTACCTCTACTGCCGCTATTGCCGCCATTGCGGCTACTGCTGCTACTGCCAATACTGACATTACTGCTGGTCGGGTGCCTTGGCTTTTTAGCCTCACTTGGGCAGGTAAGCGGCCTCACCTCGCGTGGGGCCGTCCATTATTATCATGACTCATTTTTATTTAAAAAAAAAAAAAAGAAACTATATATATAAGAAGAGGAGGAAAAATAGAGGTCAAGTTTTCTTTTGCCTCTTTAAAGCACTCTGGTGTGCATTATCATGTGTTACTTTGTTGCATGAATGTTGGATTGCATGCTGCCACTTGTTTTTCTGGGGGTCTTACTATTGGTTTTTCTTCCCCCACAGATCCTGGGATTCCCTCAACACAGTGGCCTCCCGGTTCTATTATACCTGGCTAGTCCTTTTTCTCTAAATTGGGACATATATATATATATATATATATATATATATATATATATATTACAAAAAAAAAAAAAAATATATATATATATATATATATATATATATATATATATTTATTAAATAAATTATTTTAAAGGGGATCTTTATTATAAATTAAATCCTTTCTCCCGGGACATTAACATAAAGGGGCATCCCGGATCCCGGGTGGCTTATGCCTTAAACCCAGGGTTTTGCGAATACCATAAATCACCATATGGAGGCTTCCGATAATACCGGAAATGGTTCTTCTGGGCCATCCAGGTTGTGTGGGGGCTTAAGGAATGGGAACATCCCACGCGGTTAACTGGGATTCCTTCCAGTTGGGAGAAACGTTATCCTTTTCCGCCAGAATTGGTGAAGCTTTGGTCGGTTCCCCCTGACGTCGATACCCCTGTGCTAGGGCTCTCTAGCACGGCTATAGGGTGCAGTCTTCTGAGACCACTGCCCTTAAGGATGGTGAGGATCGTCGGATTGACCAGTACGCTCGCCATGGTTTTATTAGTGCCGGATCAACGATGCGCCCGGTGTGTGCTTCGGCGCTTCTTCTATTGGCGGTTAGGTCTGTTATTCAGGATCTGTGTGTGGATCTTGATCCCACTTGTAAGGAGTTTACTGCTCTTAAGCAGTGTGAGTCTTTTGTTTCTTATGTTCTGACCGCTCAGGACGATGCGCTGGCTATGAGTAGCAGGACAGCGGCAATGCTGGTGGCTATTCGTCGGGCAGTCTGGCTGCGCCAGTGGTCGGCGGACTTAGTTTCTAAAAAGGTGCTCACAGCTCTCCCCTTTTTGGGCTTGCGGCTGTTTGGTGAAAAATTTATTCAGTTGCAAAAGGTGGTAAAATGCCGCAACGCAAGAGGCCTCGTCGCCCCTTTCGGGGGGCAAGTACTGTTAGGCCTTCCTTTCGGGGATTCAGAGCGGGTAGGGGGGCTTCCTTTCCCGCTACCAGAGGTGCAGGTTGGACTCAGGGGAGGGGCCGTGGCCGTCCCACTCAGTCCTGGGGCACCAAGCCCAAGCCTGCTGGTAAGCCCGCTCAGCAATGAGGGGCTGCCCTCACCCGTGCAGGTGGGGGGACGATTGCGACACTTCTCCCAGGTTTGGGACCAGGAGGTTCTGGACAGATGGATCCGGGAGGTGGTGTCGTCCGGTTACAAACTGGAATTCGAGTCTCGCCCTCCTTCACGGTTCTTTCGGTCTCGGGTGCCCATCGATCCTTTGGCCGCACAGGGGCTCCTGGCATCGGTAAAGAATCTGTTAGAAATGGCGGTCATCCGGCCGGTACCGCGCTTAGAGATGGGCCTCGGTTTCTACTCCAATCTTTTCGCAGTCCCCAAAAAGGACGGGTCGGTTCGTCCCGTCCTGAACCTGAAATTACTCAACAAGTTCATCCGTATTCGGAAGTTTCGCATGGAAACTTTGCGCACGGCCGTCGGTTCCCTTCGGCAGGGGGACTTCATGACGTCCATAGACATCAAGGATGCTTATCTTCATGTTCCCATCTGCCAGGCTCATCAACGTTTTCTTCGATTCGTGATGAAAGATCAGCATTTTCAATTCGTGGCACTTCCGTTTGGCCTTACCTCGGCTCCAAGAGTGTTCACCAAGGTGCTGGCAGGGGTGATGGCCATTTTCAGATCTCGGGGCATTCGTGTCGTAGCTTATTTGGACGACCTTCTCATCATGGCTCCGTCACTCAATCAATCGGAGACAGACACCAGGATGGTGGTCTCCACGCTGGAAAGCTTTGGTTGGGTGATCAACTTTCCCAAGTCCTCCCTCGCTCCGGCCAGGGTGGTGTCCTTTCTGGGGATGCAGTTGGACTCTCTTCAACACAGAGTGTTTCTCCCCCAGTCCAAAATTCATCTGATTCAGGAGTTGGCTCGGGTCCTTCTTTCCAATCCTCGGCCGTCCATCCGTCTGGGGATGAGGCTGGTAGGGTTGATGGTCGCCTCTTTCGAGGCAGTTCCTTTTACTCAATTTCACACGAGGACGCTTCAGCTTTATCTGTTGGCGTCCTGGGACCGGCAGCCTCGGTAGCTGGATCAGCCCTTCCAGTTGTCCTCCCGGGTCCTGCAGTCCCTCCAGTGGTGGTTGGTCTCGGCCAATCTCGTGAGGGGCAGGTCTTTCCTGACCCCTCTTTGGGAAATTGTCACCACGGACGCCAGTCTTTCGGGATGGGGCGGTTTCTGGAAGGAGCTTCAGTTCCAGGGGAAGTGGGGACCTCAAGAGACCCACTTACCCATCAATGTTCTGGAACTGAGAGTGGGTGCTTGCTCTCCTGACTCAACACGTTCTGGGCCTTCCGGTCCAGGTGCGTTCAGACAATCGAACAGCAGTTGCTTACATCAATCATCAGGGAGGGACTCGCAGTCTGAGTGCTCTCAGAGAGGTGTCCCTGATCCTGACCTGGGCAGAGGCCCATGTTCCTTGTCTCTCGGCGGTATACATTCCAGGAGTGGAGAACCAGGAAGCGGACCGGTTGAGCAGGGGCTCTCCCCGTCTGGGAGAATGGGCTTTCCATCCTCAGGTTTTTCGCTCACTGTGTCTCCGATGGGGGACACCGGAGGTGGACCTGTTTGCCTCTCGTCACAATCACAGGCTCCCGAACTTCGTGTCGCTCTCCCAGGATCCTCTGGCTCTGGCAGTGGACGCCATGTCGCTGAGCTGGGGGGATCTGGGATTTCTATACCTGTTTCCTCCGATACCCATGCTGGGCAGGGTGGTTCGGAAGTTGGCTCTGGAAAGGGTGTCCGCCGATCTCGTGGCCCCAAGGTGGCCAAGGCGAGTGTGGTTCGCAGACATCGTTCGGCTGGCAGTGGACCAGTTCGTTCTGCCTCTTCGGCCCGATCTGCTCACTCAGGGTCGGTTTTGTTACCCCAATTTACCAGCGCTTGGTTTGATGGCCTGGCTGCTGAAACCTCCATCTTGAAGGAGGAGGGTCTTTCTGACTCAGTCGTTAAGACTCTGATCAGTGCCCGGAAGAGGTCTTCTTCTATCATCTACTATAGGACTTGGAAAGCCTATATCGCTTGGTGTGAGATGAGATCTTTTCCTTGTAGGGTCTTTTCGGTCTCCAGGATTCTGGAGTTTTTACAATCTGCGCTTCATCCTTTAGTTAAAACTTTTTTCCAGGGGGTTACACATGTGCGGCCTCCCAGGAAACCATTACTCCCGGTTTGGTATTTGAATTTGGTTCTTTCTGCTCCTCCTTTTGAGCCTCTGCAAGATATTGCTTTGTCTACCCTGACTCAGAAGATTGTCTTCTTGGTAGCTATCACTTCGGTCTGGCGTGTCTCGGAGTTGGCGGCCTTGTCTATCCAGGCGCCTTACTTTGAGAGGCATCAGGATAAAGTGGTCTTTCGGTTCAAACCAGACTTTGTTCCTAAGGTTGTTTCTGCTTTTCATTTGAATCAGGATATTGTTCTTCCCTCCTTGTGTCCTAATCCTAAGAATGACAAAGAGAGGGTTTTGCATTGTTTGGATGTAGTACGCTGTGTTAAGTACTACTTGATTATCACGTCTCCTTTTCGTAAGACGGATGCCTTTTTTGTTGTTCCCTGTGGGCCTAAGAAGGGTTTGGCACCGGCCAAATCTGCCGTTAGCAAATGGATACGTCAGGCCGTTATTGCGGCCTATGCTGCTAAGGGGAGTGCCCCCTTTTCGTATCACTGCTCATTCTACTCGCGCCGTTGGAGCGTCTTGGGCTTTTCAGCACCAAGCTTCTGTTGAACAAGTTTGTAAGGCCGCCACTTGGTCTCCTGTTCATACTTTTTCTAAGTTTTACAAAGTTGATGTGCGAGCCTCAGCGGATGCTGTTTTTGGCCGCAAAGTGCTGCAGACTGCAGTCATTTAAGTTATGCTTCACCTTGCCTTGGGATACCCATCCCTTGTGGACACTGCTTTTGGATGTCCCAATCGTGAAGAATATTTAAAGTGAAGCGGGGTGTGTGGCACACTGAGAATAATACCATTTTGTGAGTACTCACCTGAAAAATGGATATTGTCAGTGTGCCACACACCCCGCTTCACTCCCACCCTTTTCGGTATCCCGAATCCTTTATATGGTGAAGCTTTTATTTATTTTGAGGTTACCATTGAATTACTGGTACCTTGTCTTTCTGCTTTTTAAATCACTGGTGATAAATGGGAGGTACCAGGTATATATAGGCCGGAAGGGGGCTCGTTACAAGACTTCCTCTCTGCAACAGCGTCACCTGGTGGTGAGTAACCCAATCGTGAAGAACATTTAAAGTGAAGCGGGGTGTGTGGCACACTGACAATATCCATTTTTCAGGTGAGTACTCACAAAATGGTATTTTTGGTGATCCTGGTGTGGGATGCCCCGTCCCGTTAGACTTGTGGCCGGCTCCTGGCTGGATTTCCCCCTTCCGGGTCCCTGATTCCCCTCCGGGGGGAGGGAGGGGGGGCCTGGCCTATTTTTCGTTTTGGCCTATATTTCATTTTACCCATACTTTGTCAGTGTGAGTGTTTTTACTTGTGTATGTGTGTGTGAGTGCTTACTGTTCTGACCTCCATGCTTGACTTCTGCGTTCAGAAAGGGGGCGGGGCCGGGCTCTCGGCGTGGCCGCGGTAGCCCCGCCCCCTTATTTGGCGCGATGACAGGCTCGTTGCTAGGGGTCCGCGTTGCTGGGAGGGGGGCGTGTCCTCGGGAAACGCGCGTTCTGCGCTGGCCTGCTCTCCCTTCCTAGGCACGAGGCAGCGTGGGGGCCATCTTTCCTGACAGGCAGATTGCACTCGGGGTGGTAAGGGCCTGATGGCCATTTTCTTCAGCTGGTGTGTGTGTGCGTGGGGGCCCCTATTTAGCGGGGGCCCCCACTGGTCTCAGTTTTTGGCTGTGTGTGATATATATATATATATATATATATATATATATATATATATATATATTTTTTTTTTTTTTTTTTTTTCCCATGTGTGGCTGTTTTTTTTACACTGATTTACACTGCTCTGCTCTTATGTGGCTTTTTTTGTGTGTTACAGGCCCTGTATATGTGCATATTAAGGGCTCCCTCCTGGTCCTGGGGTCCCTAGATATAAAAATTTTCCACCCAAAAATCCTCCCACTGGGACTTTTAAGGGGCATCCCGGGTTGCTTATGCGTAATTCCCTGCGGTCTTGCGACTGACCACAAAAATTCACCATATGGAGGCTCTGCAGGATACCGGGCCCGGGATCCCTTCGGGACAATCCTTACGGGGGAGAATGTGCTGATTTGTATACCATGCGCACAAAAGGCCATAACGCGGCAGTCTGGTACCCAGCCTTCTGGGTCGGCTCCTCCCGCTTCATCGCCTTCCCCACCACACCTGATCTGTACCCCAAGTGACATTGGTACCAGTGGGGAGTCGCTTTCTCATGTTTGGGGTCGGTTGGCCAGCATAGAGAAAATGATTGCTAGCACGGCGGGCAAGAAGGCCCAGGCTAAAAAGAGACAGTTGTCGTCGGCCCAGCCTTTGTGGGATATTGACGATGAGTCCGCTGAATTGTCCGATTATTCCCCGTTAGAGGAGGGGGAATTGTATCAGGATTCAGAGGCTGACTATGGTCAGCCTGGGAATTCCAATGTCGGGCAGGCGCCGGGAGATACCGTTGATACGGTCACTGTTTTGTCATGTTTATTGGAGGTGTTGGATATTGATCCACCTGAGGCGCCCCCTCTTAAGAAGGGGGAATATTCTCGGTGTGCCACACACCCCGCTTCCCTTTTAATACTTACGATCGGGTTACTCCACCAGCAGGTGGCGACGTGCAGGGAGAAGTCTTGAAAACGAGCCCCTTCCGGCCTATATATACCTGGGACCTCCCACTGAATCACCAGTTTTTTTCTCTCTGCATGAAGCGACAAGACAGAAGAATGAAGTCTCCTGCTTGCAGGTAGCCGGGGTAAAATCCGGCATCCCCTTTTGGTCTATTTCTGCCCAGTTCTTGTGTGCCTAGGCTGCGGGCTGGGCAAAGGTAGATGGCACTTTAGGTGCCTAGGAGCTTATCTCCTCCGCTCGACCCCACTTGTGGGGCAATGCGGCTATCCGGCTGGTGATCCGGATTTGGGATGCCCCTGTCCCGATGTCCCTTCAGGTCACCTTCTCCCGCTTGGCCTTCTCCCTTCGCTAAAGGGGGGTGTGTGTGTGTGTGTGTGTGTGTAATGTGCATGAGTGCTTTACTGTGAAAAGGTCTTAGTGTCAGCGCATGGCCAGGGCTGCTGGGGCCTGTTTTTGACTGTTTGTTTGTTTGTTTTTCCCTCCTTTTGCGGTTGCGGCTCGCCATTGGTCGAGCCACGTCACTAGGGGGCAGGGCCGCGCTCTCTGCGGCCTCGCTCTGCGTGTTAAGGGGGCGTGGCCGGGACGCGCTGTCTCCGGGCCCGCCCCTCGCCCCTGGTCTCATTAGAGACCTGGACGCTGCAGCCGGTGGGGGAAGAGCTTCCTTGCAGCTGAAAACTACACCGGTAAAACGGCCCCACCATTGCGCACGTGGGGCCGTTCTTATGCTATGGCTGCTTGGACAGGACAGCGGCATTGCTGGTGGCTATCCGTCGGTCTATATGGCTGCGCCAGTGGACGGCGGACCTTAATTCTAAAAAGGCACTTACAGCGCTACCCTTCGTAGGTTTACGCCTTTTTGGCGAGAAATTGGATGCTGTTACCAAGGATGGTAAGTTGCCTCAATTCAAGAAACCTCGTCGCTCCTTCAGGGGTGCGAGTTCCTTTAGTCCCTCCTTTCGAGGAGCCAGAGCGGGCAGAGGGGCTTCCCTTCCCGTTACCGGGGCTGTAGGTTGGTCCCGAGGAAGAGGTCGTGGCCGTCCCGGTCAGTCCTGGGGCGCCAAGCCCAAACCTACTGCTAAGCCCGCTCAGCAATGAGGGGCTGCCCTCACCCGTGCGGGTGGGGGGACAATTGCGACACTCCTCCCTGGTTTAAGGCCGGGAGTCTCCGGACACATAGATCTGGGAGGTAGTGTCGCCCGGTTACAGACCGGAGTTCGAGTCTCGCCCTCCTTCACGGGTTTTCCTGGAAATGGCGGTCATCCGGCCGATGCCGCACTTGGAGGTGGGCCTCGATTTTTACACCATTCTCTTCCCAGTCCCCTAGAAGGAGGGGTCAGCTTGCCCCGTCCTGCATCTGAAGTTTTTGAAACTTCCCAGGTCCCCCCTTGCTCTAGCCAGGGTGGTGTCCTTTCGGGGGAATACGGTCGGATTTCGGTCAACACAGGGTGTTGCTCACTCAGTCCAAGGTCTGTCTGATTCAGGAGTTGGTTTGGATCCTTCTTTCCAATCCTTGGCGTCTGTTCTGGAGCTGAGAGCCTTCCGTCTGGTTCTTGCTCTTTTGTCCCATCATGGTCTGGGCCTTCTGGTTCAGCTACGCTCGGACAGTCAAGCAGCGGTTGCTTACTTCAATCATCAGGGAGGGACTTCCAGTCTGGGTGCTCTCAGAGTGGAGTCCCTGATCCTGACCTGGGCGAAGACACATGTTCCTTGTCTCTCGGCAGTCTGCAGTCCGCTCTGGTGGGGGACACCGGAGGTGGTCCTGTTTTCCTTTTGCCACAATTGCAGGCTAGAGGACCAAGACGAGTGTGGTGCGCAGATATCGTTTGGCTGACAGTGAATCAGCTCGTTCTGCCTCTTCGGCCCGATCTGCTCACTCAGGGTCGGCTGTCTTACCCCAGTTTACCAACGCTGGTTTTGATGGCTTGGCTGCTGAGACCTCCATCTTGAAGGAGGAGGGTCTTTCTGACTCGGTTATTAAGACTCTGATCGCTGCCCGAAAGAGGTCTTCTTCTATCACCTACTATAGGACTTGGAAAGCCTATATCGCTTGGTGTGAGGTTAGGTCTTTGCCTTGTAGGGTCTTTTCGGTCTCCAGGATTCTGGAGTTTTTACAATCAGGGCTGGACTCTGGTCTTCAGCTGAGTACTTTGAAAGGGCAGGTTTCTGCCTTATCTATCTTTTTTCAGAAGCGTTTCGCGCTTCTTTCATTAGTTAAAACTTTTTTCCAGGGGGTTACGCATGTGCGGCCTCCCAGGAAACCATTACTCCCGGTTTGGGATTTGAATTTGGTTCTTTCTGCTCCTCCTTTTGAGCCTCTGCAAGATATTGCTTTGTCTACCCTGACTCAGAAGATTGTCTTCTTGGTAGCTATCACTTCGGTTCGGCGTGTCTCGGAGTTGGCGGCCTTGTCTATTGAGGCGCCCTACTTTGAGAGGCAGCAGGACAAAGTGGTCTTTCGGTTCAAACCAGACTTTCTTCCTAAGGTTGTTTCTGCTTTTCATTTGAATCAGGATATTGTTCTTCCCTCCCTGTGTCCTAAGCCTAAGAATGACAAGGAGAGGGTTTTGCATTGTTTGGATGTAGTACGCTGTGTTAAGTACTATTTGATTATTACTTCTCCTTTTCGTAAGACTGATGCCTTTTTTGTTATGCCCTGTGGGCCAAGGAAGGGTTTGGCGCCGGCCAAATCTTCCTTTAGCAAATGGATACGTCAGGCCATTATTGCGGCCTATTCTGCTAAGGGGAAAGTTCCCCCTTTTCGTATCACTGCTCATTCTACTCGCGCCGTTGGAGCGTCTTGGGCTTTTCAGCACCAAGCTTCTGTTGAAAAAGTTTGTAAGGCCGCTACTTGATCTTCTGTTCATACTTTTCTAAGTTTTATAAGGTTGATGTGCGGGCCTTAAAGGGACGCAAAGTTCTTCAGACTGCAGTCATTTAAGTTATGCTTCACCTTGCCTTTGGATACCCATGCCTTGTGGACACTGCTTTTGGATGTCCCGATCGTAAGTATTAAAAGGGAAGCGGGGTGTGTGGCACACCGAGAATAATACCATTTTGTGAGTACTCACCTGAAAAATCGATACTATCATTGTGCCACACACCCCGCTTCACCCGCCCTTTTCGGTATTCCAAATCCTTTAAATGGTGAAGCTTTTCTTTATTTTGAGGTTACCGTTGGATTTCCTGGTACCTTGTCTTTCTGCTTTTTAAATAACTGGTGATTCAGTGGGAGGTCCCAGGTATATATAGGCCGGAAGGGGCTCGTTTTCAAGACTTCTCCCTGCACGTCGCCACCTGCTGGTGGAGTAACACGATCGTAAGTATTAAAAGGGAAGCGGGGTGTGTGGCACACCGATAATATCCATTTTTCAGGTGAGTACTCACAAAATGGTATTTTTTTGGGGCTCACAAGCCCCGTCTGGAATTCCCTACCCAGGGTCATTTTGATGCGCTGATACTTAGAGAATGGGAGAGGCCTTGCCGGCTTCCTGGTGTGCCTCAGGGATGGGATAAGAAGTATCCTTTTCCGGTGGAGGCGGTCAAGCGCTGGTCTTCGTCTCCCAAGGTTGACGCGCCTGTTTTAGGTTTAGTAACATAGTATGTAAGGCTGAATAAAGACTTTAGTCCATCCAGTTCAGCCTGTTTAACTCCTTCCAGTGGTCTAGTAGTGGTCCAGTGACCAACTCTTCTGTGCTGAACACCCCTGACGCCACCTCCCTTAAGGATGGCGAGGATAAGCGCCTTGATCATATGGCGTGCCACGCATTTGCCAACATGGGCTCGGCCCCGGGGCCTGGCTGAATAACGCTCAGCTTGATCCATATGGCGTTGAGTTCGCTATACTTAAGAAGTGCGAATTGTTTATGGATTTTGTCATGGCTGCGATGGAAGACTCCATTGTCGTGTGTAGTAGGACGTCAGCCTTACTGGTGGCCATGCGCAGACTGGTCTGGCTCCGTCAGTGGACAGCGGACGTGGGAGCCAAGAAGTCGTTCACAGCTCTCCCCTTCTTGGGTGCGCGGCTGTTTGGAGATAAATTGGATGCTGTTGCTAAAGGAGGTAAGTTACCTCAGCGGATGAAGGAGCACCGTCCCTTTCGGGGGGCGGGCTCGTTCACTCCTTCCTTTAGAGGGGCCAGAGCCTCTAGGGGTCTGGCCTTCTCAGGTGTCAGGGGCTCGTCCTGGAACAGAGGCAGAGGTCGGGCACATCCCGCGGCTGCCTGTGGTTCCAAGCCCAAGCCCGCCGTTAAACCGGCTCAGCAATTAAGGGGCGCCCTCACCCGCAAGGGTGGGGGGACGGCTGCGGCTCTTCTTCCAGGTCTGGGCCCGGGAGGTCACAGACAATTGGATCTTGGAAGTGGTCTCCTCCGGTAACAAACTGGAGTAGAGTACTGGCCGCCCCCAAGATTCTTAAGGTCTCGGGTGCCCTCGGACCCTTAGGCTGCACAGGGGCTCCTGTTAGCAGTAAAAAACCTTCTGGACATGGGGGTTATATGCCCGGTGCCTCTGTTGGAAAGAGGCAGGGGTTATTATTCCAACCTTTTCACGATTCCCAAAAAGGAGGGTTCGGTGAGACCCATTCTAGACCTCAAGGTTCTCAACAGGTTTCTCAGAGCCAAGAAGTTCCGCATGGAGACTCTGCTCGGCTATCAATTCCCTTCGCCAAGGGGATTTTATGACATCTATAGACATCAAGGATGCGTATCTGCATGTTCCAATTTTTCAGCGATTTCTCCGGTTTTCGTGGAGGATCAACATTATCAATTTGTGGCTCTTCCCTTCGGTCTGACCTTGGCACCGAGGGTCTTCACCAAGGTTTTGGCGGGCGTAATGGCTCTGCTCAGATCTCAGGGCATTCGCATTGTGCCTTATCTGAATGATCTGTTGATTTCAGCTTCTTCGCTTTAGCAGGCGGAACTGAACACCCACCAGGTGGTGTCGACCCTGGAGAGGTTCAGGTGGGTGATCAACCGCACCAAGTCTTCTCTCTCCCCGCCTCGAGTGATTTCATTTCTGGGCATGAATCTGGATACCAGTCAGGCCAGAGTGTTTCTGCCCCAGGCCAAAGTGCAGGGGATTCAGGGCCTGATCCGTCTTCTTCTGGCCAGTCCTTGTCCCTCTATCCGACAGGGGATGAAACTGGTGGGTCTGATGGTGTCCTCCTTCGAGGCGGTGCCGTTTGCACAGTTTCACGAGATCTCTTCAACTTCTCCTATTGACGTATTGGGACAGGAGCCCACAGTCATTGGATAAACCTTTCAAGATGTCTCCCAGGGTTCGGCAGTCCCTTCGGTGGTGGCTGGACTCGAGCAATCTGGTGATGGGCAGATCCTTTCTGGTCCCTTGTTGGGAGATGGTTACCACGGATGCCAGCCTGTCGGGCTGGGGAGGTTATTGGAAGAGTCATCAGTTCAGCGGGGTGTGGGGTCCGGTGCGTTTGGACAACCGAACGGCGGTGGCTTACATAAATCACCAAGGAGGGACTCGCAGCAGGAGTGCCCTCAGGGAAATCTCTCTGATCCTGCACTGGGCGGAGAGCAATGTTCCTTGCCTTTCGGCAGTCTACATTCCGGGAGTGGAGAATACGGAGGCGGATTCCCTGAGCAGGGGATCCTCTCGCCACGGAGAGTGGTCTCTCAACCCCGAGGTTTTTCTGGATCTTTGCCGCAGGTGGGGGACTCCGGAGGTGGATCTCTTTGCCTCGAGGCACAATCACAAACTTCCGGCCTTTGTGTCTCTTTCTCAGGATCCCCTGGCTTTGGCAGTGGATGCCTTGTCACTGGCTTGGAAGGACCTGGGTTTTCTGTACCTGTTTCCGCCTGTCTCCATGCTGGGCAAGGTAGTTTGCAAACTGGTTCTAGAAGGGGCACCAGCGATTCTGGTGGCTCCAAGGTGGCCAAGAAGAGTTTGATACGCAGACATTGTAAGGATGGCCGTGGACCAGTACCGGCTTCCCTTGCTGCCGGACCTGCTATCTCAGGGTCATCTGTTTTACCCCAATTTTCAAATGCTGGCTTTGACGGCTTGGCTGCTGCTGTCTGAGGCTGTTGTTCAGACCCTGATTAGGGCTAGGAAGTGGTCCTCTTCTGGCATTTACTATAGGACTTGGAGGTCCTACATTGATTGGTGTGAGGCTAGAACTTTGCCTTGCAGGGTTTTTTCTATACCCAGGATTTTGGAGTTTCTTGAGCATAATCTGGATCTTGGGTTCCAGCTTAGTACTTTGAAAGGACAGGTTTCTGCTCTGTCGGTTTTCTTCCAGAGGTCTTTTGCTTTACACCCGCTGGTTAAGACTTTTTTCCAAGGGGTCGCGCATGTGCGGCCCCCTCGGAAGGCTGTAGTCCCTGTTTGGGATTTGAATTTGGTTCTTTCGGCTCTGCAGGGTCCTCCTTTTGAGCCGTTACAGGATATTGCTCTTTCGGTCATCACTCAGAAAGTTGCTTTCTTGGTGGCTATTACCTCTGTCCGGCGTGTCTCTGAGTTGGCGGCCCTGTCGATTCAGGCCCCTTATTTTGAGAGACACCAGGATAAGGTGGTTTTTAGTTTTAAGCCGGATTTCCTTCCTAAGATGGTGTCTGCCTTCCGCCTCAATCAGGATATTGTTCTCCCTTCCTTGTGTCCTAAGCCTAGCAATGACCAGGAGAGGGTTTTGCACAATTTGGATGTTGTTCGCTGTGTGAAGTACTATTTGGTGATTACTTCTTCCTTCCGCAAGATGGACACTTTTTTCGTGGTGCCCTGCGGGCCCAGAAAAGGTTTGGCTCCTGCTACATCTACGATTAGCAAATGGATTCATCAGGCCATTGTTGGGGCCTATTCTGCTAAGGGGTGGACTCCCCCTTTTAGGGTTACTGCACACTCTACTCGTGCTGTTGGTGCATCCTGGACTTTTCAGCACCAGGCTTCTGTTGAGCAAGTTTGTAAGGCTGCTACTTGGTCTTCCGTTCATACTTTTTCCAAGTTTTACAAGGTTGATGTGTGGGCTTCAGCGGATGCTGTGTTTGGACGCAAGGTTCTGCAAGCTGCAGTGGTTTGAGTTGGTACATTCTTTACTGTTTCTGGTTCCCACCCATGACGGACACTGCTATTGGATGTCCCAGATGTCATGAAGAAGGAAGTGGAGTGTATGGCACACTTAGAATAATACCGTTTTGTGAGTACTCACTTTTAAAACGGGGATTATGAGTGTGCCATACACTCCACTTCACCCCACCCTTATTTGTTTCAGGTATTCTGGGGCTTTTATATGGTGAACCATTGGTTTTGTTTGTTACGGTTATATTTGGTTCTTCCTGGTCCCTTTACTGCTTTTGTACACTGGGGAATTGGTGGGAGGTCCCAGATATATATGGACCGGGAGGGGCTTTCTTTTTTGCATATTCATCTCTGCAGAAGTTCGCCCTCTACTGGAGAATAACCCAGATGTCATGAAGAAGGAAGTGGAGTGTATGGCACACTCATAATACCCATTTTAAAGGTGAGTACTCACAAAACTGTATTTTTTGCAGATGACACAAAGATATGTAGCACAGAAGATGTTCACAAGCTTCAGGCTGATTTGGACACTTCGAGTGACTGCGCATCCACTTGGCAAATGAAGTCATGTACTTGGGGTCTAATAACTTGAAGGCCACATATATCCTCGGGGAAGTATAACTGGGAGAGTCACTTGTTGAGAAGGATCTGGGGGTACTGGTAGATCATAGGCTAAATAACAGTATGCAATGCCAAGCAGCTGCTTCCAAGGCCACCACGATACTATCATGCATTAAAAGAGGCATGGAATTGCGGTATAGGGATGTAATTTTGCCTCTTTACAAGGCACTGGAGCGCCCTCACCTGGAATATGCCATCCAGTTCTGGGCACCCATTCATAGAAACGACGCTCTGACGATAGAAAGGGTGCAGAGGAGAGCCACCAAACTAATAAGGGGAATGAAGGATCTTAGTTATGAGGAAAGATTACGAGAATAAAATCTGTTTAGTCTTGAGAGGAGACGGCTGAGTGGGACATGATTAACTTGTATAAATATATAAATGGCCCATACAAAAAATATGGGAGAACACTATTTCAGGTAAAATCCTCTCTAAAGACAAGGCAGCACTCCCTTTGATTGGAAAAAAAGAAATGTAGTCTCCGGAGGCGACAATCATTTTTTTACCATAAGAACTATAAATCTATGGAATAGCCTCCCACAGAAGCTTGTTACAGCATCAACCGCTGACAGCTTCAAAAAAGGATTAGATTAGATGCTTTTTTAGAAGAAAATAACATTAACAGTTACTATTAGCAGTTATCAGTAAAAAAAAAAAAAAATAAAAAAAAATAAAATAAAATAAATAGATTCCCCTATAAAATCAAGTCAAATATAACTTCCCCTACCCCAACACCCTTGGTTGAACTTGATGGACATATGTCTTTTTTCGACCGTATTAACTTTGTAACTTTGTGACATTGGATTACAAGCCAGACATCCTGCTGCAAATGTTCCATTGACATGAATAGCATGTGGGCAGTGCTATGAAGGCACATCACGCCGATCTTGTTTCCAGTATTATGGTGTTGGGAGACACAGTTCCCTCTAGCCTTTATTTTAGGTACGCTGCATGGCACTACATTGATTTGGTTATGGAACCCGTGTTAAGGCCATTTCTCCAAAGTGCTCATTGATCCATTTTTCAACAGGGCAACACCAAGCCGCATTTTCCTTTGCCACTGTTAGCAGTCCATGTGGCCTAAGCATGCTGCTTTGGTTTGTTGCTTTGGTTGTTTTTGACTGTTTGTTTGTTTGTTTTTCCCTCCTTTTGCGGTTGCGGCTCGCCATTGGTCGAGCCACGTCACTAGGGGGCAGGGCCGCGCTCTCTGCGGCCTCGCTCTGCGTGTTAAGGGGGCGTGGCCGGGACGCGCTGTCTCCGGGCCCGCCCCTCGCCCCTGGTCTCATTAGAGACCTGGACGCTGCAGCCGGTGGGGGAAGAGCTTCCTTGCAGCTGAAAACTACACCGGTAAAACGGCCCCACCATTGCGCACGTGGGGCCGTTCTTATGCTATGGCTGCTTGGACAGGACAGCGGCATTGCTGGTGGCTATCCGTCGGTCTATATGGCTGCGCCAGTGGACGGCGGACCTTAATTCTAAAAAGGCACTTACAGCGCTACCCTTCGTAGGTTTACGCCTTTTTGGCGAGAAATTGGATGCTGTTACCAAGGATGGTAAGTTGCCTCAATTCAAGAAACCTCGTCGCTCCTTCAGGGGTGCGAGTTCCTTTAGTCCCTCCTTTCGAGGAGCCAGAGCGGGCAGAGGGGCTTCCCTTCCCGTTACCGGGGCTGTAGGTTGGTCCCGAGGAAGAGGTCGTGGCCGTCCCGGTCAGTCCTGGGGCGCCAAGCCCAAACCTACTGCTAAGCCCGCTCAGCAATGAGGGGCTGCCCTCACCCGTGCGGGTGGGGGGACAATTGCGACACTCCTCCCTGGTTTAAGGCCGGGAGTCTCCGGACACATAGATCTGGGAGGTAGTGTCGCCCGGTTACAGACCGGAGTTCGAGTCTCGCCCTCCTTCACGGGTTTTCCTGGAAATGGCGGTCATCCGGCCGATGCCGCACTTGGAGGTGGGCCTCGATTTTTACACCATTCTCTTCCCAGTCCCCTAGAAGGAGGGGTCAGCTTGCCCCGTCCTGCATCTGAAGTTTTTGAAACTTCCCAGGTCCCCCCTTGCTCTAGCCAGGGTGGTGTCCTTTCGGGGGAATACGGTCGGATTTCGGTCAACACAGGGTGTTGCTCACTCAGTCCAAGGTCTGTCTGATTCAGGAGTTGGTTTGGATCCTTCTTTCCAATCCTTGGCGTCTGTTCTGGAGCTGAGAGCCTTCCGTCTGGTTCTTGCTCTTTTGTCCCATCATGGTCTGGGCCTTCTGGTTCAGCTACGCTCGGACAGTCAAGCAGCGGTTGCTTACTTCAATCATCAGGGAGGGACTTCCAGTCTGGGTGCTCTCAGAGTGGAGTCCCTGATCCTGACCTGGGCGAAGACACATGTTCCTTGTCTCTCGGCAGTCTGCAGTCCGCTCTGGTGGGGGACACCGGAGGTGGTCCGGTTTTCCTTTTGCCACAATTGCAGGCTAGAGGACCAAGACGAGTGTGGTGCGCAGATATCGTTTGGCTGACAGTGAATCAGCTCGTTCTGCCTCTTCGGCCCGATCTGCTCACTCAGGGTCGGCTGTCTTACCCCAGTTTACCAACGCTGGTTTTGATGGCTTGGCTGCTGAGACCTCCATCTTGAAGGAGGAGGGTCTTTCTGACTCGGTTATTAAGACTCTGATCGCTGCCCGAAAGAGGTCTTCTTCTATCACCTACTATAGGACTTGGAAAGCCTATATCGCTTGGTGTGAGGTTAGGTCTTTGCCTTGTAGGGTCTTTTCGGTCTCCAGGATTCTGGAGTTTTTACAATCAGGGCTGGACTCTGGTCTTCAGCTGAGTACTTTGAAAGGGCAGGTTTCTGCCTTATCTATCTTTTTTCAGAAGCGTTTCGCGCTTCTTTCATTAGTTAAAACTTTTTTCCAGGGGGTTACGCATGTGCGGCCTCCCAGGAAACCATTACTCCCGGTTTGGGATTTGAATTTGGTTCTTTCTGCTCCTCCTTTTGAGCCTCTGCAAGATATTGCTTTGTCTACCCTGACTCAGAAGATTGTCTTCTTGGTAGCTATCACTTCGGTTCGGCGTGTCTCGGAGTTGGCGGCCTTGTCTATTGAGGCGCCCTACTTTGAGAGGCAGCAGGACAAAGTGGTCTTTCGGTTCAAACCAGACTTTCTTCCTAAGGTTGTTTCTGCTTTTCATTTGAATCAGGATATTGTTCTTCCCTCCCTGTGTCCTAAGCCTAAGAATGACAAGGAGAGGGTTTTGCATTGTTTGGATGTAGTACGCTGTGTTAAGTACTATTTGATTATTACTTCTCCTTTTCGTAAGACTGATGCCTTTTTTGTTATGCCCTGTGGGCCAAGGAAGGGTTTGGCGCCGGCCAAATCTTCCTTTAGCAAATGGATACGTCAGGCCATTATTGCGGCCTATTCTGCTAAGGGGAAAGTTCCCCCTTTTCGTATCACTGCTCATTCTACTCGCGCCGTTGGAGCGTCTTGGGCTTTTCAGCACCAAGCTTCTGTTGAAAAAGTTTGTAAGGCCGCTACTTGATCTTCTGTTCATACTTTTCTAAGTTTTATAAGGTTGATGTGCGGGCCTTAAAGGGACGCAAAGTTCTTCAGACTGCAGTCATTTAAGTTATGCTTCACCTTGCCTTTGGATACCCATGCCTTGTGGACACTGCTTTTGGATGTCCCGATCGTAAGTATTAAAAGGGAAGCGGGGTGTGTGGCACACCGAGAATAATACCATTTTGTGAGTACTCACCTGAAAAATGGATATTATCATTGTGCCACACACCCCGCTTCACCCGCCCTTTTCGGTATTCCAAATCCTTTATATGGTGAAGCTTTTCTTTATTTTGAGGTTACCGTTGGATTTCCTGGTACCTTGTCTTTCTGCTTTTTAAATAACTGGTGATTCAGTGGGAGGTCCCAGGTATATATAGGCCGGAAGGGGCTCGTTTTCAAGACTTCTCCCTGCACGTCGCCACCTGCTGGTGGAGTAACACGATCGTAAGTATTAAAAGGGAAGCGGGGTGTGTGGCACACCGATAATATCCATTTTTCAGGTGAGTACTCACAAAATGGTATTTTTTTGGGGCTCACAAGCCCCGTCTGGAATTCCCTACCCAGGGTCATTTTGATGCGCTGATACTTAGAGAATGGGAGAGGCCCTGCCGGCTTCCTGGTGTGCCTCAGGGATGGGATAAGAAGTATCCTTTTCCGGTGGAGGCGGTCAAGCGCTGGTCTTCGTCTCCCAAGGTTGACGCGCCTGTTTTAGGTTTAGTAACATAGTAACATAGTATGTAAGGCTGAATAAAGACTTTAGCCCATCCAGTTCAGCCTGTTTAACTCCTTCCAGTGGTCTAGTAGTGGTCCAGTGACCAACTCTTCTGTGCTGAACACCCCTGACGCCACCTCCCTTAAGGATGGCGAGGATAAGCGCCTTGATCATATGGCGTGCCACGCATTTGCCAACATGGGCTCGGCCCCGGGGCCTGGCTGAATAACGCTCAGCTTGATCCATATGGCGTTGAGTTCGCTATACTTAAGAAGTGCGAATTGTTTATGGATTTTGTCATGGCTGCGATGGAAGACTCCATTGTCGTGTGTAGTAGGACGTCAGCCTTACTGGTGGCCATGCGCAGACTGGTCTGGCTCTGTCAGTGGACAGCGGACGTGGGAGCCAAGAAGTCGTTCACAGCTCTCCCCTTCTTGGGTGCGCGGCTGTTTGGAGATAAATTGGATGCTGTTGCTAAAGGAGGTAAGTTACCTCAGCGGATGAAGGAGCACCGTCCCTTTCGGGGGGCGGGCTCGTTCACTCCTTCCTTTAGAGGGGCCAGAGCCTCTAGGGGTCTGGCCTTCTCAGGTGTCAGGGGCTCGTCCTGGAACAGAGGCAGAGGTCGGGCACATCCCGCGGCTGCCTGTGGTTCCAAGCCCAAGCCCGCCGTTAAACCGGCTCAGCAATGAAGGGGCGCCCTCACCCGCAAGGGTGGGGGGACGGCTGCGGCTCTTCTTCCAGGTCTGGGCCCGGGAGGTCACAGACAATTGGATCTTGGAAGTGGTCTCCTCCGGTAACAAACTGGAGTAGAGTACTGGCCGCCCCCAAGATTCTTAAGGTCTCGGGTGCCCTCGGACCCTTAGGCTGCACAGGGGCTCCTGTTAGCTGTAAAAAACCTTCTGGACATGGGGGTTATATGCCCGGTGCCTCTGTTGGAAAGAGGCAGGGGTTATTATTCCAACCTTTTCACGGTTCCCAAAAAGGAGGGTTCGGTGAGACCCATTCTAGACCTCAAGGTTCTCAACAGGTTTCTCAGAGCCAAGAAGTTCCGCATGGAGACTCTGCTCGGCTATCAATTCCCTTCGCCAAGGGGATTTTATGACATCCATAGACATCAAGGATGTGTATCTGCATGTTCCAATTTTTCAGCGATTTCTCCGGTTTTCGTGGAGGATCAACATTATCAATTTGTGGCTCTTCCCTTCGGTCTGACCTTGGCACTGAGGGTCTTCACCAAGGTTTTGGCGGGCGTAATGGCTCTGCTCAGATCTCAGGGCATTCGCATTGTGCCTTATCTGAATGATCTGTTGATTTCAGCTTCTTCGCTTCAGCAGGCGGAACTGAACACCCACCAGGTGGTGTCGACCCTGGAGAGGTTCAGGTGGGTGATCAACCGCACCAAGTCTTCTCTCTCCCCGCCTCGAGTGATTTCATTTCTGGGCATGAATCTGGATACCAGTCAGGCCAGAGTGTTTCTGCCCCAGGCCAAAGTGCAGGGGATTCAGGGCCTGATCCGTATTCTTCTGGCCAGTCCTTGTCCCTCTATCCGACAGGGGATGAAACTGGTGGGTCTGATGGTGTCCTCCTTCGAGGCGGTGCCGTTTGCACAGTTTCACGAGATCTCTTCAACTTCTCCTATTGACGTATTGGGACAGGAGCCCACAGTCATTGGATAAACCTTTCAAGATGTCTCCCAGGGTTCGGCAGTCCCTTCGGTGGTGGCTGGACTCGAGCAATCTGGTGATGGGCAGATCCTTTCTGGTCCCTTGTTGGGAGATGGTTACCACGGATGCCAGCCTGTCGGGCTGGGGAGGTTATTGGAAGAGTCATCAGTTCAGCGGGGTGTGGGGTCCGGTGCGTTTGGACAACCGAACGGCGGTGGCTTACATAAATCACCAAGGAGGGACTCGCAGCAGGAGTGCCCTCAGGGAAATCTCTCTGATCCTGCACTGGGCGGAGAGCAATGTTCCTTGCCTTTCGGCAGTCTACATTCCGGGAGTGGAGAATACGGAGGCGGATTCCCTGAGCAGGGGATCCTCTCGCCACGGAGAGTGGTCTCTCAACCCCGAGGTTTTTCTGGATCTTTGCCGCAGGTGGGGGACTCCGGAGGTGGATCTCTTTGCCTCGAGGCACAATCACAAACTTCCGGCCTTTGTGTCTCTTTCTCAGGATCCCCTGGCTTTGGCAGTGGATGCCTTGTCACTGGCTTGGAAGGACCTGGGTTTTCTGTACCTGTTTCCGCCTGTCTCCATGCTGGGCAAGGTAGTTCGCAAACTGGTTCTAGAAGGGGCACCAGCGATTCTGGTGGCTCCAAGGTGGCCAAGAAGAGTTTGATACGCAGACATTGTAAGGATGGCCATGGACCAGTACCGGCTTCCCTTGCTGCCGGACCTGCTATCTCAGGGTCATCTGTTTTACCCCAATTTTCAAATGCTGGCTTTGACGGCTTGGCTGCTGCTGTCTGAGGCTGTTGTTCAGACCCTGATTAGGGCTAGGAAGCGGTCCTCTTCTGGCATTTACTATAGGACTTGGAGGTCCTACATTGATTGGTGTGAGGCTAGAACTTTGCCTTGCAGGGTTTTTTCTATACCCAGGATTTTGGAGTTTCTTGAGCATAATCTGGATCTTGGGTTCCAGCTTAGTACTTTGAAAGGACAGGTTTCTGCTCTGTCGGTTTTCTTCCAGAGGTCTTTTGCTTTACACCCGCTGGTTAAGACTTTTTTCCAAGGGGTCGCGCATGTGCGGCCCCCTCGGAAGGCTGTAGTCCCTGTTTGGGATTTGAATTTGGTTCTTTCGGCTCTGCAGGGTCCTCCTTTTGAGCCGTTACAGGATATTGCTCTTTCGGTCATCACTCAGAAAGTTGCTTTCTTGGTGGCTATTACCTCTGTCCGGCGTGTCTCTGAGTTGGCGGCCCTGTCGATTCAGGCCCCTTATTTTGAGAGACACCAGGATAAGGTGGTTTTTAGTTTTAAGCCAGATTTCCTTCCTAAGATGGTGTCTGCCTTCCGCCTCAATCAGGATATTGTTCTCCCTTCCTTGTGTCCTAAGCCTAGCAATGACCAGGAGAGGGTTTTGCACAATTTGGATGTTGTTCGCTGTGTGAAGTACTATTTGGTGATTACTTCTTCCTTCCGCAAGACGGACACTTTTTTCGTGGTGCCCTGCGGGCCCAGAAAAGGTTTGGCTCCTGCTACATCTACGATTAGCAAATGGATTCATCAGGCCATTGTTGGGGCCTATTCTGCTAAGGGGTGGACTCCCCCTTTTAGGGTTACTGCACACTCTACTCGTGCTGTTGGTGCATCCTGGGCTTTTCAGCACCAGGCTTCTGTTGAGCAAGTTTGTAAGGCTGCTACTTGGTCTTCCGTTCATACTTTTTCCAAGTTTTACAAGGTTGATGTGTGGGCTTCAGCGGATGCTGTGTTTGGACGCAAGGTTCTGCAAGCTGCAGTGGTTTGAGTTGGTACATTCTTTACTGTTTCTGGTTCCCACCCATGACGGACACTGCTATTGGATGTCCCAGATGTCATGAAGAAGGAAGTGGAGTGTATGGCACACTTAGAATAATACCGTTTTGTGAGTACTCACTTTTAAAACGGGGATTATGAGTGTGCCATACACTCCACTTCACCCCACCCTTATTTGTTTCAGGTATTCTGGGGCTTTTATATGGTGAACCATTGGTTTTGTTTGTTACGGTTATATTTGGTTCTTCCTGGTCCCTTTACTGCTTTTGTACACTGGGGAATTGGTGGGAGGTCCCAGATATATATGGAGCGGGAGGGGCTTTCTTTTTTGCATATTCATCTCTGCAGAAGTTCGCCCTCTACTGGAGAATAACCCAGATGTCATGAAGAAGGAAGTGGAGTGTATGGCACACTCATAATACCCATTTTAAAGGTGAGTACTCACAAAACTGTATTTTTTGCAGATGACACAAAGATATGTAGCACAGAAGATGTTCACAAGCTTCAGGCTGATTTGGACACTTCGAGTGACTGCGCATCCACTTGGCAAATGAAGTCATGTACTTGGGGTCTAATAACTTGAAGGCCACATATATCCTCGGGGAAGTATAACTGGGAGAGTCACTTGTTGAGAAGGATCTGGGGGTACTGGTAGATCATAGGCTAAATAACAGTATGCAATGCCAAGCAGCTGCTTCCAAGGCCACCAAGATACTATCATGCATTAAAAGAGGCATGGAATTGCGATATAGGGATGTAATTTTGCCTCTTTACAAGGCACTGGAGCGCCCTCACCTGGAATATGCCATCCAGTTCTGGGCACCCATTCATAGAAACGACGCTCTGACTATAGAAAGGGTGCAGAGGAGAGCCACCAAACTAATAAGGGGAATGAAGGATCTTAGTTATGAGGAAAGATTACGAGAATAAAATCTGTTTAGTCTTGAGAGGAGACGGCTGAGTGGGACATGATTAACTTGTATAAATATATAAATAGCCCATACAAAAAATATGGGAGAACACTATTTCAGGTAAAATCCTCTCTAAAGACAAGGCAGCACTCCCTTTGATTGGAAAAAAAGAAATGTAGTCTCCGGAGGCGACAATCATTTTTTTACCATAAGAACTATAAATCTATGGAATAGCCTCCCACAGAAGCTTGTTACAGCATCAACCGCTGACAGCTTCAAAAAAGGATTAGATTAGATGCTTTTTTAGAAGAAAATAACATTAACAGTTACTATTAGCAGTTATCAGTAAAAAAAAAAAATAAAAAAAGAATAAAATAAAATAAATAGATTCCCCTATAAAATCAAGTCAAATATAACTTCCCCTACCCCAACACCCTTGGTTGAACTTGATGGACATATGTCTTTTTTCGACCGTATTAACTTTGTAACTTTGTGACATTGGATTACAAGCCAGACATCCTGCTGCAAATGTTCCATTGACATGAATAGCATGTGGGCAGTGCTATGAAGGCACATCACGCCGATCTTGTTTCCAGTATTATGGTGTTGGGAGACACAGTTCCCTCTAGCCTTTATTTTAGGTACGCTGCATGGCACTACATTGATTTGGTTATGGAACCCGTGTTAAGGCCATTTCTCCAAAGTGCTCATTGATCCATTTTTCAACAGGGCAACACCAAGCCGCATTTTCCTTTGCCACTGTTAGCAGTCCATGTGGCCTAAGCATGCTGCTTTGGCATGTGTGGTCTTATATCGACCACATATAGCATATCATTGGATTTGAAAGGAGCTCTGCCAGTAAAAGCAAGACCTCTGAATCCTATAATCAGAAGTACTCCTGAGGGACTGACATGCACGTTAGCACATGTGTAAAAACACACGGTGCTGGCAGGGACCTAAACAGTGTGATCACCCTGGACATGCAACCAAACTAAAATGTCTGGCATCTGAGGTTTGTATCTATAGCGTTAAAACAGAAGGAAATAATCTACCCCTAATATATACATAGCTACTCAGTTAGCGCAGTTGCAAAATGACATATGTCCATCAAGTACAACCAAGGGAATTTGGGTATTTGTTAATGTTTGTTAATGTTTTTTTCTTTAAAAAATAGCATCTAATCATTTTTGAAGCTGTCAGCTGTTGATGCTGTAACAAGCTTTTGTGGTTTAGTTCTCATGGTGAAAAATGACTGTTGCCTCCGGAGATTTAATTTTTTTTTTTTTTCCAGATGGATGAAGTTGCTCCCTTGTCTTTAGAGAGGATTTTACCTAAAAAAGTTTATCCCCATATTTTTTGTATTGGCCATTTATATATTTATACAAGTTAATCATGTCCCCCCTCAGACTTCTGCTCTCAAGACAAAACAGATTAAATTCCTGTAATTTTTCCCAGTTTGGTGGCTCTTCTCTGCACCCTTTCCACAATCAGTACGTCCTTTCTATGAATTTATGCCAGAACTGGACAGCATATAGGGCACCTAGCTACTCTGATTTTGTTTTCTTTGAGTTGATACATTTATAGAGACGTTTAGGGTTGGTTTTCCTTTCATTGGCCACATCTCTTTCATACTGCGCTTTTGCCAGCGTTATTTCTTGTTTACAAGCTTTATCTACTGCTTCATACTTCATGTTACTGAGAGTTTTGATCTGCTATTTTTAAATGCTGTTTTTTTGTTCTTTATTGCCTGTTTAACTGCAGATGTCGGCAAGGAGGGATTTAATTTGAGTCGCTTATACTTGTTGCCTATAGGAAAAAAATTGGAATGTTGGTACTCACAATTGATTTCAAGCACTACCATTTGGTATCTGTATCCCTATTTCTTAGCAAATGCTCCTAGTCCATGTACTGGAGTGCAGCCTTGAACCTGGGGAAGTTGGTCTTTCTAATATTTAGTGGTTTTGCCCCCAGCCAGAGAATGTTTTTTACAGTTTATGTTAAATACAACTATATGGTGGTCACTGTTACTTATATTTTCATGAGCTGTTACAGTCCCTACCAGGTCATCATCATTTGATATTGCCAGATCCAATAGAACATTACCCCTAGTAGGTGCCTCCACCAACTGGCTCATAAAGTTATCTTAGCAGCAAGCTGAGGAATGCTCTCTTGCAGGTGAAGCAGATCCATGGCTCCAGTCAATACCCAGGTGGTTGAAGTCCTCCATTATCACCACTGTACTTGTTTGTGCTGCCTGCGCTTTTTTTGCAGCTTAGTTGTGTTTGGGGGGGGGGGGGGGGGTTATAGATTACACCAAAATGTATTTTAACATTGTGTTCATCGCCCTGCAATCTACCCACAGGGATTCTACATGTTCACAATCCTCAGATAGTATATATATATATATATATATATATATATATATATATATACGTTTTTCAATTCTTGTTTTACATAAAGACCGACTCTGTCCTCTTACTTATACTGTCTTTCTGAAGAGGGTAAACCCTTGAAGATTAACAGCCCGATCATAGTGGAATCCAGCCATGTCTCAGCCACACCAATAACTTCAATGTTTTCTTCTAGTACCAGGGCCTTAAGCTCCCCAACTTTACTTGCCAGACTTTAGGTGATTGTGATTATACACTTCAAGTTGCCATCCAGTTTAACACATTCAGCTTTAGTATCATTAACACATGGATCTCCTTATTCATAGCATATGCAGTCCTCCCCCCTATTCTCCAGCCACTATTATATGCTCTCCCCTAAATCACCTGTCTTCCCCTTTGCTTGCCCCCCTTCTCATTTCTAGTTTAAATACTCTTCAACCCCATCTAGTATCCTTTTACCCAGCACAGCAGCCCCCCTTTCATTCAGGTTCAAATGATCTGTAGAATACAGTTTGTACCCCAGTGAAAAGTCAGCCCAGTGCTCTAGGAGCCCAAATCCTTCTGCCCTGCACCAGGACTTAAGCCATGAGTTCAACTCTCCAAGCTCCTGCTGTTGTTCGTTTGTAGCACATGGCACAGGCAGTATTCCAAAGAATTCAACCTTGGAAGTCCTTCCTACCAGTCTGTCATACCCAGCCCCTTCCAGTAATTTGTCCATCCTTTCCACCACATGCCGAACCCTGGCACCAGTGAGACAACAAACCATTTGGTTGATGCAGCCTTGACACATTGTTTTGTTAGTCCGCCTGATAATAGAATCCCCTGTGACCACTAACTGTCTAGTTCTGCCTGCAGTTCCTCTACGCGATTAATAGCGGACTGTATCCTCTAGGGCTGCCATTTCTGAGACTGACACCCTTTCATCATTACCCAACTCGACAATTTTGCTAGGATGCACAGACACACCCATAGCCTACTTTTTCTGTGCTCCCTTATAAACTACATTTACCCAGCTACTTACCCACTCCTCTTGCCCCATCTTCACCTTCCGTTTCTACACCACTTAATACTTGCTCGGTGAGCAGCATGTCAATCTCCCTCAGAGTTGCATTTTGCAATATCTCTAACCAGAGCTTCCATGTGCAACATGCCCACAGCAGTAGTCACCCTGGAACTGCTGGTCCAGTAATGTATACATCTGGCAAAAGCAGCATTGAATACAAAAAAAGTTAAAGCGGTCCTTCACTCTGAATAAGAGTCTATCTTGTATGTTTCCCACACCCTGTACATACAGATTGCCCACATTAAAAGTCATCCTACCTTCATCTTCTGCATGTTATGAGCCTTTAAACATCCAAGATGGTGGCTCATGGAACATCAGGCAGCCTGCAAACAGGAAGTGCCTTCTGACTGTGCTGCTCTGCATTCTGGGATTGCTGACCTTTTCCTGACCCCAGCTCTGCTCTGTCTGAGCAAAGTACAGCTATAATCCGCCCCCTTTACTTTATCCCACTCTCCTCTCCTCAGTAAGTGTGATGCTTCTGAGTCAAGATGGCGGCGCCCGTATCCTAAAGTCCTGAACAGAGTTGCAGCCCAGTGGGGGAAATAATAGGTGACTAAAAACGTAAAATATATTAACTTTAGATGCTGGGGAATAGTTTTTTAAGGGTTTGGGCTTTTCAATAAATCATGCTGAAGGTCCGGCTTAGTTGCAGCAAAACCTTTTGTTTATTTTAATGTGTTGGTATTAGCACACACTTATTTCCAAAATTAAACCAGAGATAGTTTGCATTATTTCACTTACCAGGTTTCCCAGGATCGGTCAAACCAACTTACCACAGGAACTCCTGATTTTTTTTAACTCTATAACACTTTTGAAGCAACACTTATTCCAAACCTGAGCTTTCCGAGTTTAATATACAGTCAGAAACGGGTGAGAAAAACAAAACACAAAATCCACTTACCATATACCCACTTTGTATTTTACCCACTTGACAAAGCTCTTGAGCACTCACTTTATGCAATCTGTTTTACAGCAATATGCTTTCCTTTCTTTTCACCAATGGTGCCACCAGTGGCAAAAAATAGCCTATGTAGGTGTTCCTTACATAGGTTCAGTTCAAAAGTCCACATTCATTCCCTAGAAAAAATAAATGGGAGGATGCTATACACTCACTTAGTTTACATTCCAGGACTGACCCCATTCTTCCTTATAAGGCTGCATTCTGTAGTTCAAGAAGGGGGAAATGTATGTGCTGTCTCTTAGGTCTCTTTTAAACCTAGCCATTTGTGTTGCGTTGGACTAGAAAGTAAATGGGCCCTTTCACATTAGTAACATAGTATGTAAGGCTGAAAAAATACTTTAGTCCATCCTGTTCAGCCTGTTTATTAGTGGTCTAGTAGCCATAGCTGGTAATGTTATTACATGGAAGGAAGGCCACATTTGAACTCTTTTAGCTTATTTTTCATGACTACTTCTTTGACAATCTTTCAGGGTATTCTAGTTCCCTCATTCCATTTATTAATTTAATGGACCATCTTTGAACTCGCTCAACTTCTGATATGTCTTGAGTGTGCTGTGTTCTGCAAAATCCTGCATGCAGCGTTTTTCCTGCAGAGCAACCGCAACGCAGGCCATAGAAGGAAAAGCGCATGTATTGCACTTTATCTGTGGTGCATTGAGGTGTAGTGGAAGTTAGGGCCATTCTCACCTCCACTTCCTGGTTCATTGCCGCTGGTACCCTCACCGCTGTCACAAGCTTCCATCCTCCGGTCTGGCGTCTGCTGTAGTCACCTTCCATGGGTCCTTGCTAGGCAAATTAATCATTTATCGATGCTGAGCCACATGTTAAAGCCACAAAAAAAACAAGGGATAGGTGGTCCCTTGTGTGCTGTGCTGCATTTGTGCACCCCCCCCCCCCCCCCACACCACCTGCTAAGCCCAATTTGGACAATGTCATAAAATATAAGAGTGGGAAATCTGCATGGAAGCTGACGGAACCTTGAGTAACAGGTCAGTAATACATTCCCATGCAGAAGTGTGACTGTTCTTGTCTGTCACTCAAGTTCAACTGTCTACGACATGCTGCCAGCACCCAAGTTCAAATGTCTACGCCATGCTGCCAGGATTGGGGGGGTGGGGGAGGCGATTAGGTGCGCTGTTTGTTACTTACTTCTTTATTATTTTAACACCCAATTCATACAGCAGGAGTATGGGGTGGTTGGGGGTTTCTTGGGACTTGTTTCTGGTTTGTAACAATGTAAGTAGTAATAAGTAAGTAATTCCAACAATATTGCTGCTTATGATTTTGCCTGTCCATTTACTTTATGCCACAAACTGTACTCTGAGAACTGATATAATGTAATAGTAATAGAATAATGTAATAGAATATTATCCCTACCCTGCTTTATTTTGGACTGTAAGTCAATATGTATACCTGCTAATTTCCTTTGTACCTATGTCCTTTATAAAATTCAATAAACCTTGTTGCAACCTTAAATATACTTTAGGGTGCTCTGACCTTTTAAATTAATCAGGTCATTTTTAACGCATTCTACTTTGAGGGCATGACTTCTCTATTTTACATCTTTGCATGTTTTTTAATATAACTGCGCGCCAGACAGCATATTGTACTGAACTGCAGAGGATCAACAGCACATCAAAATATTTGCATGTTCGCTTCACTTCACAAAAGCTCTGCAATTACAATGTCACACTCAGAGCAGAATGTCGACAGGAACATTTTCTAGCTAGCGGAGATGTGAATAAATAGGAACCAGCCAGGAAAATTGTAGACCCCTTTCTGACATTCAAAACTAGTCTGTCTGTAAAAATAACACAAATAAAGGCCTTGATTCAATAAGAGTTGAAAAGAATTCTCATGGTAGTAAAAATTTCACTTTATGAGAAAAAAGCGTAAGAATGTCACTGTTACCGATTCCTCAGCCAGGAAAACACTTTTTTTTACACTGTAGTAAAAAGTGCCATTGACTTTCATTGTATTTTTATCTGGTGATTCAGCAACAGTGAAATTATCAGGCTTTTCCTAATGAAGTGAATTATTTTTTCAACTGAAATCACCAGATTTTTTTTTCAACAATTGAATCGAGGCCAAAGTTTGTTAAACTGAAAGAGGCATAGGCCTACCTATTCATTATGTGTACCTACAGAAGTAGGTAGGAAGTCTTATTTCATAGTACTTTCTTATAACAATCTTAGAAATTATTGTCGATAGTACAATAGTACCATGTTTACCTGACAATAAGACAGGTCTTTTATACATTTTTGCTCCAAAAATAGGTGCTAAGGCTTATTTTCAAGGGATGTCTTACAGCTGGCTGGTAGCTGGCAAGATAATGGTAGCAGTGCAGCATCTCCCTTTCCTCTGCTGAAGCCTGGCAGCTGGATTATGAATTGTAACTAGGGCTTGTCTTTGGGGTAGGGCTTATATTTCTCACTTTATCAAAAATGCTGAAAAATCTTACTAGGACTTATTTTTGGGGTATGTCTTATTTTTAGGGAAACAGGGTAGGAGTAATAGTTCTGGTAGTTATGTTTAATGAGGCTCTCCAGAAGTCTTAAAGCCAATGGGCTGTATTTTTCCTACTTACTATTAACTGTCACTGACATTTATTTCCTTACAAACATAAAAGGAAATGTGTCTTTTAGAGCAGGCCAAAAGTCCCAAAAAGTTCAGTAAATTGCACCCCTAAAGCTCCACTCTGGCAATCAGTGACATAAACATTTTGGGAGGGCTTAACTTTGTGATAGATGGAATAGCGGGCAGATTCTATGCTACATAACTGCAGGCAGCAGGCATCTTGCCGCACACGAGTCCAGCTTATAAACAAACCTAATCCCACAGTCAAAATTGCCTTACATATCAGTGCAGTCCTTCTTTATTTCTAGTAGAAAGTTCTCACCTGTGATTACTCATTGATCTGCTGCACAGTTGAAAGAATTGTATCATTTTAGAAAATACATAATATTTACACTGACTGAATGGTGCGTATGGTAAATCCAGAGTCCACAGTAAAGAGTGATAAAGAAACACTGTTGCAAATCTTCCTCTCACAGGCGTGCACGCACACACACTCTCCTTTTAGCAGCTGGGTTATTCAGTGTGTGTGTGTGTAACATAATACACAAGCTGCCCATGTTTCTGAGGCACTTATCTCTGTTTGGTGTGGGCTGCTGCTGGCACAGCTCTCTCCTCATGCTTATGTGTGTGACAAGATAGCCGCTCCCATGCAGTTCTGCAGCAAAGAATCGGCCTGTTATTCTAGAACATCTGAATGAAGTTAAGCCCTGTCAAATAGTTTTGCCAGAGCGGGGGCTTTAGGGGAGCATTTTACTTTTTTTTTTTTTTTCATTTTGGTCTGCTTTAGGCCTGGCAAAATAGGCTGTAGAGGTTAAAAAAAGATCCTTGTAATAAAGTGTTGGTGAATACAACCTACAGGTTTAAAAAGCTTGGACTTTTTTCTTTAAAAGGGGAACAAAACCCACCCGAGCCACTGGCCTCCCCCTGGGCCATTCTGAATCAGGATGTCCCACTGTGCTAAACCCCCTGTGGCACCCGTAAAGACTCACCTTTCCCTACTCCAATAGTACATATGGGGAACCGCCTGATCAGCCTCTTAAACTGAGGTCTGATCTTGTCCAGGCATAAAAAAATGCACAGGTTTGATCCCACATAATCCAACAGGCTGCAGCAGTCTAGTTTAGAAGCAGTGAGCCCCAAAACACACCCTCCTATTTCCTTTCCTACTTTTCCTACTCCTTGCTTCTTTGCTCTCTACATACTAGTTTCCGAGCTTCTCTTTGTTCTTGATAATGCCCTTCTATGTGTTTCACTATTCCATTACCTAATCTTGGTCTCAATACAATCTCAATGTAGGCCTGTGGGCTGCATCGCTCCAATTTTAGCATTTCTGACTTCTCTGCTGCCCGCACGCTCAGTGGCTGGACTTGGTGCGCACACTTGCTTCCAGTAACAAGGGAGCGGGCTACCTCGTTGACTGTCCACATGGTGTGAATTATGGCCAGACATGTGCATGCTCTTGGTTTTGGGGCTGACTGTTCCTACACAAGACCGCTGCAGCCCACAGGTTATGTGAGATTGTATCTGCATCCCCCCAGTTGTAGATGTAGATCACACCCAGGAGCTGAACGTTGCTGTCACTCAGCTGAGCTATTGGACTTACCTGACCCCACAGCCCAGTGTTGAATTTTGCAGGAACTGAAGGGCTGGTAACTATAATACAAATAAGGGAGGGAGCAAGAGGATGTCTAAATTGTACAGTGTGCTGCCCAGTACATTTTTTTCTTTACTGCCTAATTTCGACAGCATGCACAAGCCAGACCATTAATGATTTAATATGATAATTTAATATTAATTGAAAACTTTTCTGTATCATCTTGGTACTTTCTGACTTTTATTCCAAATATCATTTTGAATGAACTACCATGGCAGTGCAGTAAACATAAACAGATGGTTCACAGGCTACTGGGAGTTTGGCTTGCTCAGTAAAGGTGAGCGTGTGGTATTATACATATTTATGTGTCTGTTCTCTTCCATAGGAAGAGCCAATCATTCATCATATGACTGCTAAGATAATTGAAAATGTCTGCACCACGATAACTTCACATGTCCAAGGATTTATCACTGGAGAGATTGGACCTGCGCTGTGGTATCTCTTTACCCACTCCACCGTTGATTCACTTAGAATCACTGCAATATCGGTATGTAGACCCCTCATCTGTCAGTATTTATTTTACTCTTTACATTCTGCGACAGCATGGGCTACTTAAATGAGCCTACTTATAGCAATGGAGAATGTATCAGCAAGCTGTCTGTATCAGCAGATGCAGCACTAGATTGAATGCAATGCCCGTAGGTGTTTTTCACTTGCTGAAGCCCCAGTCTTTTCACTGCCTTATTAATTGATAGTGTTTTAGTCATTTATTATTGTAGTATTTTATAATTCAAGCTGATCTACATTTATATTATTCACCTGACCATAAGGTTTAGAGGAGGAAAATGGGGAAAAAAATATTCAGAACCAAATTGTGTTCTAACACCTAATAAAAGACAGCCTGCCCACCCAAGAACCCCAGTGTGCAGAATCCCCCACCCCCCAAAACTCTGTAACAAGCAATGTGCAAAATCTCCCCTCAGGAACCCCATAAGAGGCAGTGTGCAGAACCCCCACCTAGAAAACACTATAACAGGCAGCGTTACAGAATCCCGCAACTAAGAATAAAACCCCTGATGACAGGCAGTGTGCAAAATCCTTTCCCCCCAGGAGCCCCATAAAAGAGTGTGTGCGGAATCCCCCCCCCCCCAAGAACCCAATAACAGGTAGTGTGTAGAATTCCCTCCTAAAAATCCTATAACAGGCAGTGTCCCAAATCAACCACCCCAAATAAAACCCCCCAATAACAGGCAGTGTGCAACCCCCCCTAAGAGCCTCATGACAGGCAGGGATCGGAATCCCCCCAGGAACCCCATAACAAGGCACGATGATCGGAATCCCCCCCCCCCCAGAGTCCTCTTACAAGCAATGAGCAGAACCCCCCCCAAAAAAACCTAACAGGCATTATGTGATATCCCGCTTAGGAACCCCATAACAGCCAGTGTGCAACCCCCCAAGAACCCCATAACAGCCAGTGTGCAGAATCCCCTCCTATAAAACCCTATAAAAGCCAGTGTGCAGAATCCCCCCCCCCCCCCGATAACAGACAGTGTTCAATACCCCCCCCAAAAGAAAAACCCAGATAAAAGGCAATGTTATTATTGTTTATTTATAAAGCACCATCATCTTATTAGCACTGTACAAAGTAGTAATTGCAGTCACTTTAGAAACATACAGTACATAGACAATTACAAATGAAGTGTTACAGAGTTCACTATGAATGTTATGAATACTAGATACATTATGAGCTAGAGAGCCATGTGCAGAATCCCCCCCCCCCCCTTCCAAGAGCCCGAAATCCCCCCTTCTAAGAACCTCCTAACAGGCAGTGTGCAGAATCCCCCCACCAAGAACGCCCTAACAGGCAGTGTGCAGAATCCCCCCACCAAGAACGCCCTAACAGGCAGTGTGCAGAATCCCCCCACCAAGAACGCCGTAACAGGCAGTGTGCAGAAATCCCCCCCAAGAACTCCATAGCAGGCAGTGGGTGCAATCCCCCTAGAACCCCATAAAAGGCATTGTGCAGACCCCCCCTCCCCAAGAACCCCATAACCTGCAGTGTGCAGACCCCCCCCCCCCCCCGAAAACCCTATAACAGGTTGTATGCAGAATCCTTCCCGATCACCCCATAACAGACAGTGTGCAGAACCCCCCCCCCCAAAAAAAAAAACCTATAACAGGTTTTATGCAGAATCCTTCCACAGCACCCCATAACAGGCAGTGTGCAGAACCCCCCCAGCACCCCCTAAAAGGCAATGAGCAGATTCCCCCCCCCCCCACCCCAGGACCTTATAAAAGACATGCCAGGCCCTCCTCTGTGAACTGGTATCGGGGTTCACAAGGAGTTAAATTTAAACACACAAACACACATAAAGTCCTTTACTTACTTTTTTCACCCTATTTACCTCCTTACATCACCGATCACCACTGCTGCCACTGACAGCCGGAAGTGATCTGCGGAATTCGAGTGTGGGTGCAGAGGATCTGAGCCCTCTGCCCCTGCACCTGGATTCTGCCCATCACCCCAGCCTCTCTGCTCATTTCCACCGCTTGGAGGGGCTATTATAGCGGCTTAGTGAGATTACGTCATCTCACTCCCAGCAAAAAAGACCCCCCCTGTGGCACCTGGGAGCTGTCAGAATCCGCTGTGTGGGCAACAGGTTGCAGATAGTGAAAACCGCTTCCATAAAACACACATTTACTTACATAGGAAAAAATGTAAAAACAATTCTAAATCAGCTCAGCACCTTAAAGTGCACCTATACTTAAAAAGTAAATGTATGTGGTCACCTTCCATCCCCTGCCCTGTGCCCCAAAACCTTTGTTTCTTTTTTACCTCAGCCTTTGCCCAATATTCATATAAACACCAGGAAATAGTTTTATGGCGAATGGCATGCAATATGCTAATTAATTCAGTTACAACCAAACTGTCACATAATGGCAGTTAGGTTGAAGTGCTCCTTATTTCTGAGCAGTGTGTACTCTGATTGTATCATCATTGGGGCTGGGTCTGTTCAGCCAGGAAGCAATATGGCCGACTTCATCCAGTTCATGTTGTTATGAATATTGGGCAAATGCTGAGGCAAAAAAAGAAGCACAGGCCGAGTATAGGTGCACTTTAACACAAAAATATACTGTTTTTCTTCCGATCCATTCCAGACCCTCCTTACACTTGGGATTACCTCCTTGCCCGATAGGATGTGACTGCAGGACAAAAATGGCGTGGCCCCTCCTGGCCCCATAAGTAGCAGCTGCCTCCTAATCAAGATCAGTTTCATTCTTGCAGTTGAAGTAACTGTGAAGGCTGTTGAAGATTCTCTCTCTTAAAGCGGACCTTCACTCTGAATAAGAATCTATCTTATATGTTTCCCACACCCTGTACATACAGATTGTCCACATTAAAAATCATCCTACCTGCATCTACTGCATGTTATGAGCCTTTAAACATCCAAGATGGCGGCTTATGGAAGCCGCCATCTTATCAGGCAGCCTGCAAACAGGAAGTGCCTCCTGACAGTGCTGCTCTGCATTCTGGGACTGCTGACCTTTACCTGACCCCAGCTCTGCTCTGTCTGAGCAAAGCACAGCTATAACCCGCCCCCCTGTACTTTATCCCACTCTCCTCTCCTCAGTAAGTGTGATGCTTCTGAGTCAAGATGGCGGCGCCCGTATCCTAAATTCCTGAACAGAGTTGCAGCCCAGTGGGGGAAAGAATAATAAGTTAGTGACTAAAAACGTAAAATATATTAATTTTAGATGCTGGGGAACCATTTTTTAAGAGTTTTGGCTTTTCATTAAATCACGCTGAAGGTCCGGTTTAAGGATTGGCAGCAAGCGGGGGATTGCACCCTGTCGGCTTCCTGCATAGCCTTATTCCCACGGATCTCCCAGACCCAATTGTGCCTCCTACAGTTTTGGCTGTTCTGGGATTCGTGAAGGTAAGGTGGAAGCGCTGGGGTCTTGGGGCGCTTACAGAGTTTATGCTCTGGGCTGCAGGCTTTTTGAAAAGCAAGTCAGCCGCAGGTTTTTCTCTGGTGTACTTGCTGAGGAATGTTATTTTTATCCAACCCATCCTTCTTCCAACATGTGTTAGGTTAATTTATAGTATATATATAAAAAAAAAAAAAAAGGCATTCTTTACATTTTAAAATTCATGCTTTTTCTTTTAAGGGGCGTGGTCTGACGCCACGCGGGGGGCGGGGCCAAATACGGAAGCTTGAGGCGGCTTCTGCGGCTTCAGTGTTGCTCTCTCCGGCTGGAGGGAGGTTGGTGTCCGCGCTCTCCGCGGAAACCCTGCAGGCATACCTCGTCTGGGCAGGAGGCAGGTGTCAGCAGCCCCCGGAGGCCGGTGTGCGGTGCGGTTGCGGCGACGGGGTCGGCTATTGCGGGCCGGCCCGCTGTCCTCGCTGGGGGCCCCGGGGCTTAATGGTGCTTAGTGGTCTGATGTCACGCGGGGGGCGGAGTCAAATACGGAAGCATGAGGCGGCTTCCGCGGCTTCAGTGTTGCTCTCTCCGGCTGGAGGGAGGTTGGTGTCCGCGCTCTCCGCGGAAACCCTGCAGGCATACCTCGTCTGGGCAGGAGGCAGGTGTCAGCAGTCCCCGGAGGCCGGGGTGCGGTTGCGGCGGCGGGGTCGGCTATTGCGGGCCGGCCCGCTGTCCTCGCTGGGGGCCCCGGGGCTTAATGGTGCTTAGTGGTCTGATGTCACGCGGGGGGCGGAGTCAAATACGGAAGCATGAGGCGGCTTCCGCGGCTTCAGTGTTGCTCTCTCCGGCTGGAGGGAGGTTGGTGTCCGCGCTCTCCGCGGAAACCCTGCAGGCATACCTCGTCTGGGCAGGAGGCAGGTGTCAGCAGTCCCCGGAGGCCGGGGTGCGGTTGCGGCGGCGGGGTCGGCTATTGCGGGCCGGCCCGCTGTCCTCGCTGGGGGCCCCGGGGCTTAATGGTGCTTAGTGGTGCTCATTGGGCCGCTGTGTGTTCGGTCCTGGGGGGTCACTGGTGATCCGGGTAACCACCATTAGCGGCTATGGGGCGCATGCTCCCGTGTGGGTCCCAATAAAGTTTCCTGTTATATATATATACATTTTTTTTCTTGTCTAGGCTATTGTGTGAGAAGGGTTGCTGGGGTAAGTGGACGTCGATTGTATTATATTGGATGTATTGTACTGTTCTAATGACATTTTTTTTTGTATAATATGTTTATTAGGAAGAAAATACAGCACAAAGTACATTTGACAAGTCCAATAACATTCTTGAATTAAGACAACTACCTGTGGCAAAGACAACTAACAGCAGTCACCAGACACTCCCCACCTCTGATAAGCATAGCGCGGTTAGGGAGTGATACCCACACGCCGGAGCATCAATACACATCTCCCAACTCCCACCCTTCATCTACACCCTACTACCCAGACATCGTCGTAGGGCCCCCGAGGGGGACCCCCAAGGAGTCCTCCACCCCAGTTCTGCTCTGAAGTCTTAGGATGGGGAGTGTATTCCGACCATGGGGATATAATTTGTGATCTTATAAGCGTAGTTTACATTTTTAAATTTTTAACAATAGAGAAAGGAAAAGAAAAGACAAGAGAGGAGAAGAAGACAAGTGAGGAAGAAGGTGTTTACGGATAAACAAGGAAGGTGGTGAGGTATGAAGGGGGGTAGAAAGAAGTGAAGGGAGGAAGGAAAGCAGGAAGGGGAGTATGTAGAGGAAGGTTACAAGTGAAGACTGAAGAGGGTCTGGTGTCAATGGTCCAGCTCGTAGAAACCTTTCGCTCCATCCCAGTCACCAATTATTGCCAGGAGTCTTGCCTCAAGACTGATTATATTGGAGTAAGTAATGCCCTAAATTCCGGAGTGTTTTGAGCGATGATCCAGGATGTCCAGGTGATATTAAGTTTCTCCCACCCCCCTTCCACGCCCCCCAGTACCATCTCCTCCATTCTCCTGATCCCCTCCACCTCCTGCACCCATTCCAGGATGTCCGGGGGATGCTGGGAGCGCCAGTGTCGGGGGATCACTGACCTGGCCGCAGTCAGCAAATGTCTAAGGATTCCTTTTTTTGCGGAGGAGATTGACCCAGGCACCACCGACAGCAAGGCTACTTGCGGTTCCCTAGGGATGTTCTCTAGCGTCAGAAAATTATACACTGAGAACACTTGGTCCCAGAACCTGTTTATTAAGGGACAGCTCCACCATATGTGGATCGTAGTGCCCTCCGCTCTCCCACATTGCCAGCATGCACCTGAGTCGGTTCCACCAAACTTGACTAGGTCCACTGGGCACCTATACCAACGGGTCAGAATTTTATAATTCTTCTCCTGAGCCTTACATGCCAAGGAAAGCTTGTGGGTCAAGGTAAAAGATTTCTCCCAGTCCTCAGCTCCCAGCTCCCGTCCCAATTCTAGTTCCCATTTTCGGACATATACCAGTTTCTCTGTGGATCATCCCTCTGCCTGCAAGACCCTGTACAGGAGCGAAAGAGCATGCGTGGGCGCGGAATCCGACCTCAGAATACACTCAAGCGAGGTCAAAGGCCTGCCCAGCGAAGAGCTCGGAGGATGGGAGTTTATGAAGGCAACCAGCTGTCTATTTAGAACTCTACTGACTCCGGGTTCAGGCTACACCCGGTATTTTATATTTAGCCTTTGGCTATAACCACACTTCTATTGCTTAAAGTACAATATTTATTTTATTCATAACATTAATTAAAAGGGACTATGTCCCATAAACATTTTTGTACATATGTATACAATTCTTTCATGTGTACATTTGTTGCCGCTGTCAAATACATTCATATGAGTACATTACTTGCCCCCCCCCCCCCATCTTGATGAGTCGATTGTTTCATTGGTGCCTTTCCATGTTCCTCTCGGGAAAAACAATACATGTGTGCACTTATACAATATACTAAACGGCAAATAATGCTTTGGATTCATTCCTTAAAGGACATTGAGAAAGCTGGAGTAACAGGCGAAACATGTCTGTCCTAAAGGGTGTACAATGAAATAATCGATCCAACAAAGGGTACACAATGAAACAATCGACTCATCAAGATGGGGGGGGGCAAGTAAAAGTAATGTCCCTTTTAATTAATGTTATGAATAAAATAAATTTTGTACTTTAAGCAATAGAAGTGTGGTTATGGCCAAAGGCTAAATATAAAATACTGGGTGTAGCCTGAACCCGGAGTCAGTAGAGCAAGATATTAGCCTGACCATATACCAACCATAGGAAGGGTCACCACAAGGGGCAACCAGGACATGGTTGCCCATTTTCTAAATGTCTATGTAGAAACCATGATAACTTCTCCCCTCGCCCCTGAACCCGTAAGTCCTGCAGGGTTGGGGGGCGGTTGTTTTGCAAAGTATCGCCCAGCCTAGTCCCCTGCACTTTCTCCCAAATTAAAAATCTACTTACCCCTACTCCTGGGGGAAAGGCTGGGTTATCGAACAAGGGAGTAAGTGGCCCTGGCCTATGTGATATATCCTTCTTCTTTAGTAATGAATCCCATATATACAGCAGGGAGTGCGTCAATATCATTAGACTTTGCAGTTTGGGTCTAAAGAGGGGTTCTATCCATGGGAGTGCAGTGAGATTCAGGGGGGAGGCGCTGTCTTCCACATTCACCCAGAGTTTATCTGCCAGGTGATGGTACCAGTCTTATAGTCTGACTAAGATTGCCGCCGTATGGTATCCTTTAAGATCCGGCAGGCCCATCCCCCCCTCTCCCTTGGGTCTTTTTTTTTAATTTTTTTTCTTTATTTAAAGGTTTTTTGCATATGAACATACACAGGAAAAATACAGAATACCATACCGTACAATACACAATAGGGTAGTGGGGCAGGGGTTAAATGGACAAGGGTTCTGGTGTAGGGAAAGGTGAGGTAGCAGCTGGGTGACCTATGTAGCACGCAGGTCTACAGACAAATAACTCAACAGCACGTGGAGGCTGTCGGGTGGGGCCACCCACAGTGGACACGAGATGCACCCACCCGGTCCCAAAATGCAGATGTCTCTCCCCGCAGGGCGCCCCCATGGCCAATTGGAGTTAAGATAAAAAGATAATAAACCCACCGCGAAGGGGGCCAAAAGGGGGGAGGGGCGTGGGTGAGCCCCTACCGCAGCACGTCAGCGCAGCAGTACAGGTCCGAGTCATCTGCACTCTGGCTCTTTGAATAACTGCTTGAACTCTTCAGATTCCTGGTAGGTTAGCCAGGGCATCCACGTTCGCCTATATTGCTCATCTCTATCGTGTATAGCAAGTGTGAGATCCTCCATCTCCGAGATGCTTAACACCTCCGCGACCCAATCCCTCACCGTGGGAGCTCTTTTTTGTTTCCAAAATCTTGGAATCGCTAGCTTGGCTGCATTCAACAAATGAGCCCGCAGTGATTTCTTATGCTTGCTTACGGAGTGATTCGTCGAATGCAGCTGAATCTGAGCTGGGTCAGTGAGGATCTGGCCCCCTGTGAGTTGAGAGATTATGGCCAGCACACCCTCCCAGTATGCTCGAATCTTGGAGCAGGACCATAGGATGTGTATTAGAGTGCCCTGTTCGGTCCCACACCTCCAACAATGCGGATCTACCGAGACAGACATGCTGTTGAGCCTGTCGGCAGTATAGTACCACCGGGTCAGAACCTTATAGTTAGTTTCATGCACTCTGGTGGCAATCGAGGATCTGTGGGCAAGAGATGCAATGATCTCTCTCTGCTCCTCTTCGAACTCCATCCCTAAGTCGGCCTCCCATTCCCTCCAAAACGTCAGGGGGCTTTCACGCTCTCCTACCAGTAACGAGTATAATTTGGAGGTCAGGTGGTCGCTTGGTGCTTCACCCAGGCAAACCCTCTCGAGCTCGGTATGAGACCTGCACCTTTCTCTCTTCAAACCCTGCCCAGCTACAAAGGACTGTAATCTAACCAGGGTCTATGGGTCAAGGTCTGCACTTTCCCACCTGGATCTCAAGTCTGACAGTGGTATCCACCCCCCCTCCGTAATCAAATCCCCTGCTCTCAGCCAAGTCAACCCACCCCACCCCCTGGGGTCCGCTCTGGATGATCCAGGGGCCAGTAGCGGGTTAGTGATTATAGGGACCATGGGGGAAGGCCACGGAGAGATCTCCGAATAGGATCTGTACTTCCCAAAGACCCACAGTGTTGCCTCAATGGTCGGGTGCCTCTTTAGGTCTAGGGGCAGGACCCCTCTTCCCCACATCAGGACGTCTGGTGGGGTGAGGGTCACGGCACGCTCCAGCTGAACCCACCGCTTTGTTTCCTGGCATGTCTCCCACTAACAAGTTCTCTGTAAATGTGAGGCCGTCCTGTAGAGCCTAATATCTGGCAGTGACATGCCCCCCTGGTTCTTGGGCCTACATAGCAAGCGTTTCCCAAGTCTAGCTCGCTTCTTGTTCCAGACGAAGCTCAAGAGGGACCTGCTAAGGTCAGCAAAGAAACCCGCGGGGATCCGAACCGGCAGGGCCTGGAACAAATACAACAGTCTGGGCAGTACCGTCATCTTTATTATGTTTACCCTCCCCATCCAGGAGAATGTGGGGAGGTCCCACCTCTCCAGGTCTGCTCTAATTCTTCTGGCCAGGGGAAGGAAGTTCAGGGGCACTATGTTGTACAAGGAGCATGGCAACTGGGTTCCCAGATATGTCAGAGGCCTTGGCCCACTTAAAGGGAAAGGACTGCCGTACGGTCCTGACCAGGCCTCCTTGAAGGGAGACATTCATGGCTTCGGACTTATCAAAATTGATTTTTTAAGTACGAGAGTCTCCCATAGGTCTCAAACTCCCTCATCAGGACTGGGATAGTTACGGAGGGATTAGTAATAAAAAAGAGCACATCATCCGCGTAGGCAGCGACCTTGTGGGTACTTTCACGGGAGAGCAGTCCCTGGATGTCATGATTATTCCTGATTCTTCCCCACAACGGCTCAAGTGACAGAGCAAAGAGGAGGGGCGAGAGGGGGCAGCCCTGGTGGGTTCCATTTTTGATCCACACCAGGTCCGAGAGGCGGCCATTGATTCTTATTCGTGCCGAAGGAGTGGTGTATAAGGCCTCTATGAGCAGTCTCATATTGTTCCCCAACCCGATGCACCGAAGAGACTCTTTCAGGAAAGGCCAGAATAACCTGTCAAAGGCCTTTTCGGCATCAGTAGACAGAAGCATCAGGGGGGTCCCTGAGGTTTTAGCTGCATGAATGACGTTGATGGCACGGATAACGTTGTCTCTGGCCTCTCTATGAAGTACAAACCCAGTCTGATCCAGGTGCACCAGATGGGGGACCAGGGGCGCCAACCTATTAGCTAAGACTTTGGCATACAGCTTCATATCTGCGTTAAGCAGAGAGATGGGCCTATAACTTTTACAAGATAACGGATCTTTTCCCGGCTTATGTATGACCGTAATGTGGGCTTCTAATTCCCTGCATGAGAAAGCTCCCGGGTTCTCCTCGTCCAATATTGTTTATAGTACCTAGACGTAAAACCGTCCGGTCCCGGCGCCTTGCCTGCGAGTGTAAGTTTAATGGCCTCGGCCAGCTCCCCCGTGCTAATTGGAGCTTCAATTAGGGCTGCGGCCTCCTCCGAGATCTTCGGCATATTAGAGCCCGCCAGGTATTGCTTAATTCTCTGCCTCAACCCCGATGTGTCCCTACGTATCCCATAGAGACCTGAGTAATAGTTCCTAAATGTGCCCGCTATAGACTCTGAAGTGTGCTTTTTCTGTTGGGATTCGTCCATAATTTCAGATATGAAGTTTTGGGCCTGCTGCTGCTTGAGGGCTCTCGCGAGGAGAGCGCTGCTTTTGTTGCCAAACTCATAATACCGCCTTTTACATTACCTAATCACATGCTTGGCTTTTTGCCTTAGTAGGGCGTTGAGGGCCACTCTAGCTTGCGTAAGCTCACCGAGTACACTCGCTGCCTCGGACTGTTTATGGGAGAGTTCCAGGGCATTGACCCTCTCTGTCAGTCTCGCCAGCAAAGCTGCGTTCTCCCTCTTTAATCGCGAGGCGTGGCTAATCAGAATGGACCCGAATAACACTTTTGTGGGCCTCCCAAAGTGTCAGGGGTGAGACCTCCCCATTATCGTTCTCATTAAAGTATGAGGTGATACCATCCCTGACAGCCTGCGGCACCACCGAGTTCTGCAGCAGGGATTCATTCAGCCTCCATGTAAAGGGGGAGAGGGGCCTGTTCACCAGATCCAGATCCAGGTAGACCGGGGCATGATCCGAGAATGAGGTGGGATAAATGCCGTCACCTGAAACTCGCTCCAGCAAGCTATGCGAGACCCAGAGATAATCAATTCGGGAATAAGTCCCGTGCACCTCCGAATAAAATGAGTCGTCCCTAGCCGTGGGGTTTCTAATTCGCCACACGTCCACCAGCTGCAGACTATACAATCTCTTCTTTAGGGATCTCAAGGCTGGTTGGGTAATTGTCGATTTGCCCGCTGAGGTGTCGATGAGAGGGTCAATCGGTAGGTTAAAACCACCACCGAGGATCAGCTCACCCTCTGCAAATTTTTCAACTTTGTCTAATGTCTGCTTGAGGAACTGAACCTGACCCTGGTTGGGAGCGTATATCGAGATCAGGGTGTATCGTTTCTGATTAATTGTATTTTTAACCATGACCACTCTCCCCGAGTCATCAGCCCAGGAATCCAACAATGAAAAAGGGGTGTCTCTTGCTATTAAGATAGCCGTCCCCCTTCTTCTTGCCCTCCGAGGTGCTGCTGGTGAAGACGTGCGGGAAAAATGTACTATTCAGCTTGGGGGAGGCTCCTTTTTTGAAGTGCGTCTCCTGGATAAAGATTATTTTCGCCTTGTATCTCCTTAACTCTTGCCACAATATCGTTCTTTTTTCTGGCGTGTTAAGGCCTTTCACATTAAAGGATACAACCTTCAGCGAGCCCATGTTATATGAATGCCTGTAGGAACCACCTAAGTAGACTGTGTAAAATGAGGCACCTGCCAGACCCTCTGGGGTTGTGGGGGATCGGGAAGGGGGTTGGGGGTTAGGGTAGCGATGAAGACCGCGGGGAACACAGGGACAGGGGAGCAAACAAATATGTAACAAAGAACTAGACTAAGTGGTAGTCAACCGGTAAATCACGATACACGTGCTCCGAAGATGGTGCTTTTTAGCAGAAGACGGTGGAATTCCACACTATCTCCCCAGATATGGGGGTGGATAGCGGTCCGCTTCTATCTTCCCCTCCACGAGGGCCAAAGTCGTCGCTGGAGGGGTGCACCTGTTATATAGGGGGATAGGAGAACTAGGATCGCTATCCTCGGGTTATGAACCGCACTACATTGAAAACTTTCATTCTGTTGCACTTTAAGGGACTCGGATGATACGATGGCTGGAGACCGTAAGATGGCGCACCGGGGCCGGCAGGGCACGGCCGCACATACAGCAGCACTACCCTCCCAGAAGGCCGACAGGCGCCCATGTCAGTGGCCAATGCCCACGAGACGGGCCCCCCGCCAGGGGGGGAGCCGCCCACCACGCGGCCAGTCGGCAGGCCCCGCACAACCACGACCGGTCAGCACCCATACATATACACACATATACATATATGATCAAACAGGAATAGATCCAAACAAACTCAGCTTAACTACATACTGTTATTCAAATAAAAGGGCCGGGGGCGCGTGCCTTGCCAGACACGACGGGGCTTACGTTAGCCCAATCGCGTGAGGCGGAATATAGACATATATCTTAACTTTTATCTCAACAATTCGACTCTGGGCATCCGGCCGGCAACCCGCGGGACGCGAGTCCCCAGTCGGGGCCCGAGCCAACAAAAACCATTTCAAACCAGTCCTAAAGAATCAAGAACCCCCCGCCACCGCGCCACTTTCCTCACCCTCCTCGGCCGCCTACCCCCAAGCTTTAAATCACAGGGTGGTGGGACTAACCGGGACAGGGGGGATCCAAGTATCGGCGCAGCAGGATCAGCGACCCCGTCTGTTTCTTCTGCCACCTCCACGCATGGGACCATCCGCTCCTCGCGGCGGCCGACCACCGAAGACCGGCAACTCCGGGGCAGTCCAATCAGGCACGTCCATCGGGGCCGTCTCCAAGAAATGGAACAAGTCCCGAAGCTGGCTTGGGGATTTCAACACGAAAAGGTCACCATTTTTCCAGACTCTCAGTTGAAAGGGGTGGCCCCAACGATAGGTAGCGCCTCTACTCTAAATGGCTTCCAGCAGGGGTTTTAGAAGCCTCCTCATCTGCAAAGTCCTATGGGACAGATCCTGCAGGACAATCACCTGGGCACCCCGGAACGCAATGGACCCCTTCTCCCAAGCTCGGCGGGTGATCTCTTCTTTGATTTTGAAGAAGTGGACCCTGCATATGACATCTCTGGGTCTATCTCTCTTCGTCGGGCGAGGGCCCAGCGCGCAGTGCACACGGTCAAGTTCAATGTGGTTGGTGCTGGGAAGCTCCAGAAGCTCATTGAAGATAGATGTAATCGTAGCCGCAAGGTCGTGGGGCACCACAGACTCGGGTACTCCCCGCAATCGAAGGTTGTTCCGTCGGTTGCGGTTCTCAGCGTCGTCGTGTGTAAGGAGCAGGTCAGACACATGTCGCTTATTCTCTGCTTGCTGTTGTTCCAGAGTTGCCACGCGCGCCTCCAGTGCCCCGTGCGAGTTCTCTACGCCGTCCACGCTAAGCGCAACATCATTCACAGCTCCCTGAAGGGTCGCCAGCTCTTTCTTAAAAGCCCCCTCCATCCTGGAAACGTATCCATCAAAGTCACCTTTGGTAGGGAGACCACCTAGGGCCTCTTTGATGTTGACTTTAACCGCTTCTGCAACTACGTGCGACAGAAGATCGAGTGGAATGGACGGGCAGGAGCCATGGCTATATGCCGGGAGCGTGGGGCTGTGCAGGACCGTTTTTCCGATGTATGGATTGGACTGAATTGGTGAATGGATTGACGTGCTATAGGGTGGGAAGGGTAGGTCAAACCCCCTATGGCTGAGGGGACACGCCCATGCCCACCTCGCTGCGAGAGCTTAAGTGTATCCCAAGGGGAATGGCCGCATAGCCCATTATTCGAGGCCGTCCCATGGTGGGACCTCCAAGATGGGACGGGACTCCCCGGGGGGCGTCAGGGCACCTGGTGTGCTTCTCGGTTCGGGGGAAAAGGCGATGGACCCCGATGAGAGCCTCATCATACCCCCACTAGCCGGGGACATGTGTATCAGTCCCATGCTCCGAGGCGGCGAATCTGGGGCGTTGCTGGCTGTCTCCGGGGACCCGGCTCTGTCTGAATGCATATGTATCTGCATTTGTGAGGGGAGGCTGCCATTACGCCTCTGTTGCTGATCCCTCCCTTCTGCAGGAAGGGCCCCGTGCAGCTGTGGGTCATCATGTGTCATGTCCAGGCTGTGAGCGTCAGATATGTGACCCGAGGAGGTGTTGGTCTCAGCGCCGCCTGGTGTTCCACCAGTGGTTCCGGTGCAGCCGTCCGCCCCACAGTGAACCTGCGCTTCCACCAGCCGGTAGCATCTCCCAGCCTCAGCAGGTGCGCATCCACCCTCTCCCTTCGTCAGTGGTATAGGGGCATCTCCCTCGGCAGCAGCCGGAGCGTGTCTGTCTCCGCCGTCCCCCGTCGGCGGCGGCAGGGGGGGCTCCCCGCCGACCCGCGCACGCCGCTCCCATCCGCCATCAGTGACGCGGGGATCTCACCTCCACAGGACCACCGGTCTTCCTCCCCCTTCAGACGGCCGGGGCCGCACCGGGCAGCAGTAGCAGAGCGGGTCACGTCTACAGACAATTCGGCGTGCTCCGCCGCCATCTTGGATTCCACCTTGCGTGCCTCCCCGTCCTCCCGGGAGCGGAAAAAGGAGGGGATGGAGCGGTCACGGATCTTCCTGGGGGCTCCCCTGCCTCTTCCCTTCTTGGGCATCTGCGTTGGCAGCTCAGCTGGATCGCCTGAGTGTCTATAATCACAAGGTTAGTGCGGAGCTCCCCTCACATGCGTCTCTACGGCACCATGTCAAGCCACGCCCCCTCCTCCCTTGGGTCTTATTAACACTGAGTAGCTAATCCTAGGCTTTTTACCATTCTACACAAATTTAATAAAGGCCGCTTTCAATGTTTTGAAAAAGCCCCGATCTGATACAATTGGGATGGCCTGAAATACATAGAGGAAGCGAGGCAAAATATCCATTTAAAATATGTTTACGCATCCCATCCATGAGTACTGTGCTCTATTGTATGATTTAAGACTCTCTAGAGCTTTGGAGAGGAGTGGAGCATAATTTAACCTATATAGGCTGTGTAGGTTAGTGGGTAGCTGGACTCCAAGGTAGGTAATGGACTCATGTTGCCACTTAAATGGGAAATTCGCTTGCAGAAGCTTTTGCATATTGCTAGACAAGGAAATATTTAGGGCCTCTGTTTTAGTAAGATTAACTTTAAAATTGCTAAGGCGACCAAATCTTTCGAATTCCCTAATTATAGAGGGCAAGGATAGGTGAGGGGATGAGATGTATAGCAGGAAATCATCAGCAAATAGAGTTTATGTTCCCTCCCACCGCAGGGGATTCCTTTAATTGAAGGGTTCGCTCTCAGGGCTTGCGCGAGGTGCTCCATGACAATTACATATAGCAGAGGTGAAAGAGGGCACCCCTGCCTTGTGCCATTACTGATTTTTAATGGGGATGACAGGAGCCCATTTACCCTTACTTTAGCCGTCGGGTCACTGTAGAGAGACATGATTTTCCCTAACAAGTCTGGGCCTATCCCTATCTGCACTAGAGCCGCCCGTAAGAATCTCCAGTGGACTCTATCAAACGCCTTCTCGGCGTCTACCGAGAGAAGGCAAGCAGGAATCCTATGGGCTTGTGCATGTTGCATAAGGGCAACTGTCTTCAGTGTGTTGTCCCTAGCTTCTCTCCCCACCACGAAGCCCACCTGGTCCTTGTTAATGATCTCCGCCAGGGGTTTTTGAAGCCTATTAGCTATGATTTTTGCAAAGAGCTTGATGTCAACATTTATTAGGGATATTGGTCTGTAGTTGCCAGTCAATGTCTTATCTTTATTGGGTTTTGGAATAACAGAGATGTGGGCCTCCAAGGCTTGCCTCGGGAAAGGGCAAGTACTGGATATGCTATTGAAGACTTTTGTAAAGAAGGGGGTAAGCCTCCCGCCCAATGTCTTGTAGAACCTTGGCGTGAACCCGTCCGGGCCTGGCCTCTTCCCCAGTGGGGTCCCTTTAATGGCCAGCCCCACCTCCGCTTCCTCAAAAGGCTCCTCCAATGAGTCCCCAACTTCTTTTGGTAAAGGCGGAACTGTGGTTTCCTCTACATAGGTTGATATGCGAGTATCTAATTCCTCTAAGGGGAGGGTGTCCCAGCAGCCTTCTATGTTGTATAGCGTCGTGTAGTAATTCTGGAACTCTTCGACTTTCTGATCTGGTTTGTGTACATCACAAACTTCTTTGCCCCTAACTACTGGAACATATGTCAAATCCTGCCTCGGATGCAAAGATCTAGCTAATAATTCCCACACTTATCAGAGAATTCGTGGAACCGGGATTTACATCTGTCCCTGTACTGCAGGTAGCTCTGGTCGTACAGTTTTTTTAAAACCTCCCTAGCCGCAATCAGCTCCAACAGGTCTTTAGGGGAGGATGAGCTTTTGTGAGACTGTTCAAGTAACTGAATACGATCCAGGGTGGCCCGAATCTGGTGAGTTCTTTCTCTTTTTAGCCTAGTTCCGTGCTTTATAAATACTCCCCTAAGTACACACTTCAGTGCCTCCCACTGTATTGGTATAGAGGTGTTATCATTTGCGTGATCGGCAACGAAGTGTGATATAGTGTCTTCCACTTCCGCCATACATAGCGAGTCTTTGAGGAGGTTATCGTTGAGTCTCCAACTAAGCTGCCTCCTAGCCCCTTCTAAAACAGGCAAATTGAGGTAAACCGGTGCGTGATCCGACCAGACAATTGGGCCAATTGAGGCACTCAGGTCCCTATTTAAAGCGTAGTGACTAACGAAAATATAGTCCAATCTGCTGTAGGGCGCATGGGTGTGGGAAAAAAATGTGTAGTCCCTCACGCCCTGATTCAGAATTCGCCAGACATCCACTACTTGGAGGCCATTCAAGGCCTTCTTAAAGGTCGCCAATTTGGATTGGGGGATTATCGACCTACCCTGAGAAGTATCTATCCTTGGGTCCAGCGCTACATTAAAATCCCCACCCAATACTATAACCCCTTCTGCGAATTTCTCTAAGAGGCGGAGGAATCGGACTCCAACCCCCATCTGATCCTGGTTGGGCAGATAGAGGTTTGCCAAGGTATATGTTTCGCTTCCTGTTGTCAATTTCAAGAAAATATATCTCTCCATGGGGTCTATCTTTGATTCCCGGGCTCCAACGTGGTACCTCTATGTATAGCGATTGATACTCCCTTGGACTTAGAGTCCAGATTTGGGGAGTGGTACCATCTGGTGAAATATCTATTTTTAATTTCCGGGATTCTACCTGTACTAAAGTGGCTTCTTGAAAAAGTATAATGTCCACCCTGTGCTGTGCAGCCTGTATAGTATCTTGGCCCTTTTTTCTGGGATGTTTAGGCCTTTGGCGTTGAGGGAGCATATTTTCAGACTAGCCATGCCGCCAGACCCTACTTATACTGAGGGGAGTAAAGGGTAGGAGAGCCGGGGGAAGGGAGTACAGGGAGAGAGCGGCTGTAAGGATAGGAAACCCGAGAGGCGGGCCGGGGGTACTAAAGACTACACTAATATCAGACTCCCCCAAGCAGCGTATGCGCTGCAATCCGCCTTTGGCCACTCGCCCTACCTGACCCGTCAGGGGTGCTCCGAGGGAATCAGCCAAACCGGGCGGCTCAGGTATATCGGCAACCTCAGTCGAGAGAGTGCTATACTAGTTGTGCCAACCTTGAAGGATAATATAGTAATTACAGATCAAGAGGAAGCGAAAGAGGAAGCGAAAGGGTAAATAGAACAAGAAAGCAGAAAAACAGAAAAACGGAAAAGCCCTCTGTGAAGAGGGAGGGCAGAGTCTAGAAACGGAACGACCGTTCCTTATTCTGCTTGTTCCTACCAAGCAAGAGCCCGGCGAGAGAGAGCAGAAGACTTTTGGGGGTAAAGCAGCCTCGCACCTCGGGGCGGGACTCCAGCAACCCCGGCTCTCATCACTAATACCGTGTCTCCAGCGCCTAAAGAACGTCCGACCCATCGGTCATCAGCTTAGAGAGACGACATAACAATAACTTCTGTTAGCAAACTTGAACAGTATAAATCAGGAGTCAAAAAACAGAACATGGAATCATGGCAACTTTTTCTTTTTTTGAGAGTAATCCTAATCAGACAAAGGATACACTGATATCTGGAGAGAGGCCCCTCCGCCAGAAAGCCCAATTCTGAAAACCCGATATCTTATCTCCTTGGGTCCGGTTGGACGGGCCCCCCCCACCCCGCCCCCTCCGCCGATCTCCTCTGCCCCACTGATCTCTCCGCAGGGGTGGCTCCATGCTGAAATCCAGCCAGTCCAGAACTTCAATGGGGCCGGTGTCCAGGAATCTGAACAGATCAGAGAAGTCCTCCCGACGCCGCAGGGTAAATACGCCGTTATCCTTACGGACGATGAGATGGAACGGATGGCCCCATTTATATGTAGCATTGACCTCCCGAAGCTTATCCAAGAGGGGGCGCATAATTCTCCTCATGCAAAGTGTATGCCGTGAGAGATCTGGCAGGATTTGTATCCTGTGGCCCTTCCACTCCACCCTCCGCTGCTCCCAGGATTTGCGTAAAATGTCCTCTTTGATTGTAAAGAAGGGGATGCGGCATAAAACATCTCGGGGAGCATCAATTTCGGCAGCTGGACGGCTAGTCACCCTATGTATCCGATCAATAACTATTTCCGAGTCTCTAGGGTTCCCCAGCAATGAGTTGAATATGTCCAATGCAGCAGCCCTCAGCTGGTTTGAGGGTAGGGATTCCGGGATGCCTCTCCATTTCAGGTTGTTACACCGGTTCCGGTTCTCCAAATCCTCTGACTGCAATATAACATCTGTGAGCTGCTGTTTCTGGCTATGGGATGCCCGCTCTAACTCAGAAATTTTATCTTCATGGGTCGCACTAGTACTTTCCAGGGAGGCTACTCTGGTATCTAACGCTGATGTTTGCTGCTGGAGATCCTCCAATTCTTTCCTTACAGCCCTTTCTATTCTCAGTGCCACTGCCTCCAAATCCTCTTTCAGGTCTGCTTTAGTGGGAAGGAACTGAAGGAGAAGCTTGAGACTGGAATCTAGCGCTGTGGGAATGTCCCAAGACGTCTGGCTCAGCCGGAAGGCTGTTTGGCGCTGGCCTCCAGATGACTCAGAGGCCCCTCTCCCGGATCCATCGTTTCCCAGATCTTCTTCAGGGCTGCATATCGGCGACCATCCGCAATCACCGGTCTTTTTGGGGGCATCCCGTGGTACCTGAGAAACATCTGTGGAGGGGGGGGGAGCTGCTAGGGGTGCTGGCTGCAGGAGGGTATATATGACCTGCTGTATCAGCCAATTTGCCTGCCGACCACTCATGACCGCTGATCTCTTTGGGGGCATCCCACATTGATTGAAGATCATCTGTGGGGGGAGGGGATCCACCCGGGGCACTGGCCGCGAAGGGGTGCCGAGGTGTTGCCATGTCAGCTAATTTGTGGGGTATAGCTGGGTGTGATGGCACCTCACCCTCCCTCCCCGCCCCTGTTGTGGGAGACACTTTTATTATGTGTGCTGGTGATTCACTTTGGTGCTGCAATTGACTATGCGCAGGGCTGGTATGCGAGGTGTGCTCTCTCGCTGAGCACACCTCTGCTCCTCGTGATAGCTGGGGCTCTGGCTGCGCGTCCGCCCGGCTCTCTCCCCCTTCTCTCCCCTCCTCAACTGTGGCTGTGTGGCGCGGTGAGACGCCGCTCTCCTCTACCTCCGCTCCCACCCGCATGTCTTCAGGACGGCTTATCGCCGCCTCGCTCTTGATTCGCGCTGAGGGAGGCATGATCCTCCCTTAGCCTGCGCCATCTTGGTCCCCGCCGCTCTGCTGGAAGGGTCCTCCGGGACCAGAAATCGGCTGATGCCGCCCTCTGATCAGCCGCCTCCACCTCTCACCGACTTCTTTCTTTTGTTGCCTCTCATGGAGGATTGCTGAGCTGCTTCTTTTTCGCCTGTGATCTACTGAAAACGCAGTTGGTTGCTGGAGCCCCACTATTGAGCGTCCTCACTCCGCCATGCATCGGCCACGCCCCCTCATGACATTTTTTTTTTTAATAGGGTTTTTTCTCCTGTTTATTTTTAGATTGGAAGAAGGATAAACGGGGTTGTGATTCCTCCCAGTCCCTTTGGGATTGGCATAGGCTTAGGACTATAGCTCTATTCTTGGTGTGCCACACACCCCGCTTCACTTCTTAAATATTCATTACTTCATGGGTTAATCCACCGCAGGTGACGTAGTGCAGAGAGGAAGTCTTGTAACGAGCCCCCTTCCGGCCCATATATACCTGGTACCTCCCTTCAATCACCAGTATTTTTCTCTCTGCTTGACAAACAGAGGTTGGAAGTTTCCTGCTTACAGGTAGGTCGGGGTATTCTTACCCCGCCACCCCCCTTTTGGTCTATTTCTGCCCGGTTTGAGTTTGTATACCTTTATGGTGGATAGGAAGCCTCCCAGCCTAGGCTGCTCACCGGGTAATTGGTAGACGGCACTATTGGTGCCTAGGAGCTTATCTCCTCCGCTCGTCCCCCTCTTTTGGGGGCAATGCGGCAATCCGGCATGGTGATCCGGAAATGGGATGCCCCTGTCCCGAGGGTCCCCGTAGCCCCTTACTCTCCCGTTTCAGTCCCTTCTCCCTTCACTATGGGGGGGGGGGTATAGAGGGTTGTGTATCTTGTATAGTGTTTTCACTGTATTGCTGTCTTTTTCTGTGTGTTCACTTTGTGCATAGAAGCAGACTGCGCAGCAGCATGGTGCGCTTTGTCTGTTATGCTGGAGCTCCGGGCAGATACTTTTTAGAGATGGCCAGTGTGTTGGTCAGCTTTATGGGGGCGGGGCAGCGGACCGCGCTCAGCTGCTGTGCTTTCACTTCAGATGCGTCCCCTCCCGCCTCCCTCCCTTCCCCGCTGCTCCGTGCGGCAGCCTGTGTGGCTGCGCTTATGTCTCCTTCCCCCTCCTCCGCCGCCTGGCTGTGTGTCAGCCAGCGCAGCTGGTGGCAATCCCTCAATGAATGGAACGGGGCGGCTCCCTGTGACGCGGGGGGGGGGGGCGTGGCGCCGGCGGAAGCGGCGCTCGGCGGCCCCAGCCTCACTTCCTTCCTGTCTCTGCTAAGAGAGGTCACGTGGGGGGGGCGCGCGCTGCAGCAACACATGGGTTTTGTGTTCTACTGCTGCGGCTGCTACATGTCCCTCCGGTCTTGCTGTCAGGTAAGCGGCCCCGCTTTTGTGGGGCCGAGAGTGAGATTTCTTATGGGGCAAGCTTTTAAGGAGGCACTCTTATCATACTATTGTGAACATGCTGCATATGTTACACTCACAAGGGATCTGATGGTTTGTTTTTCTTTCCTTTCAGATCCTGGGATCCCTCTTTTATTGCGGCCCTCCGGCTCTATATTGCCTGGCTAGTCATTCTTTATATATGAAATTGCACATTTTAGATATATATATACATATATATATATATTTATTTTGAGACTGTTAAGGGGGACCTTTTCTCTTAAAAAAAAAAAAAAAAAAGGTGTATTTACAAAAACCCTCCCTTCCGGGACATTCTTTATAAGGGGGCATCCCGGGTTGGCTTATGCCTTAAAAGTCCCAGTATTTGCGATACCATAAATCACCAATATGAAGGCTTCTGTTACTACCGGAAACGACTCGTCAGAGCCGTCCAGGGGGTGTGTAAAATGTGGGGCTGCGCTGATGATGATATCTTTATTTGCATTTCTTGTGCAAGGCAGATTATTGCGCGTCAGTCTGTTGATCCGGCTGCTGACCCGTCGCAACCTTCATCATCTCCTGCCTCTCCCTCCCTGTTCCGGACCCCGCATGACACTGTCAAAGGTGGGGATTCGCAATCCGAGGTGGTGGTAAAATCGGCCAGTCTTCGGGAAGTATTGCCCGTTAAAGCGGGGCTGAAGGCCCCTGCAAAACGGAAGCGCCTGACTCCGGTATCTTCGGCTCCTCAGGACGAATTGTGTGAGCCTGTGGAATGGTCCGATGGCTCCCCGGATGAGGGTGAATTCCTCTTGGAGTCAGATGAGCCGGCAGATCAGCTTGAGGCTGATGCGATTGGCGATTGGTCGGCGGGGGTTGCCCTTGACACCCCCTCCATTCTGGCTCAAATGTTTGAAATTCTGAATTTAGATCCGCCTGAGGCTGTCACCCTGCCAAAGGGTCAGTTGTTTAAAGAGCCTCAGCCGCGTTTGGTTTTTCCCAGACAGCACCACTTTGAGAGGGTGGTCCTTAAAGAATGGGAACATCCCACGCGGTTATCTGGAATCCCTTCCAGTTGGGAAAAGCGTTATCCTTTTCCGCCAGAATTGCTGAAGCTTTAGTCCGTCCCTCCTGAAGTCGATACCCCTGTGCTAGGGCTATCTAGCTCCGCTATGGTACAGTCTGCTGAGACCTCTGTCCCTAAAGATGGGGAGGATCGTAGGATTGACCAGTATGCTCGCCATGGCTTTGTTTATGCTGGGTCAACGATGCGCCCCCTGTGCGCTTCGGCCCTTCTTCTTTTAGCAGTAAGATCTGTAATCCAGGGGCTATGCGAGGATCTCAATCCCGCTTGTGATGAGTTCGCTGCGCTTAAGCAGTGCGATTCTTTTGTGTCTTACGTTCTATCCGCTCAGGACGATGCGCTGGCTATGAGTAGCAAGACAGCGGCAATGCTGGTCGCTATTCGTCGGTCAGTATGGCTGCGACAGTGGTCGGCGGACTCAGCTTCTAAAAAGGTGCTCACAGCTCTCCCCTTTTTGGGGTTGCGTCTGTTCGGGGAGAAAATTGATTCAGTCGCAAAGGGTGGTAAGATGCCACAACGCAAGAGGCCTCGACGCCCCTTTAGAGGGGCAGCTTCTGGTAGGCCGTCCTTTCGAGGATACAGAGCGGGTAGGGGGGCTTCCCTTCCCTCTACCAGTCGTACAGGTTGGACGCGGGGGAGGGGCCGTGGCCGTCCCGCCCAGTCCTGGGGCTCCAAGCCCAAACCTGCTGGTAAGCCCGCTCAGCAATGAGGGGCTGCCCTCACCCGTGCGGGTGGGGGGACGATTGCGACACTTCTCCCAGGTTTGGAACCGGGAGGTTCCGGACAGATGGATTCAGGAGATAGTGTCGTCCGGTTACAAGCTGGAATTCGAGTCTCGCCCTCCTTCACGGTTCTTTCGGTCTCGGGTGCCCATCGATCCTTTGGCCGCACAGGGGCTCCTGGCGTCGGTAGAGAATCTGTTAGAGATGGCGGTCATCCGGCCAGTACCGCGTTTAGAGATGGGCCTCGGTTTCTACTCCAATCTGTTCGCAGTCCCCAAGAAGGATGGGTCAGTTCGTCCCGTCCTGGACCTGAAGTTACTCAACAGGTTCATCCGTTTTCGGAAGTTTCACATGGAAACCTTGCGCACTGCCGTCGGCTCTCTTCGGCAAGGGGACTTCATGACGTCCATAGACATCAAGGATGCTTATCTGCATGTTCCCATCTGCCACCCTCATCAACGTTTTCTTCGATTCATGATGAAGGATCGGCATTATCAATTCGTGGCACTTCCGTTTGGCCTTACCTCAGCTCCAAGAGTGTTCACCAAGGTGCTGGCAGGGGTCATGGCCATTTTCAGAGCTCGGGGCATTCGTGTCGTACCTTATTTGGACGACCTTCTTATCATGGCTCCGTCACTCGATCAATCGGAGAAAGACACCAGGGTGGTGCTCTCCACGCTGGAAAGTTTCGGTTGGGTGATCAACCTCTCCAAGTCCTCCCTCGCTCCGGCCAGGGTGGTGTCCTTTCTGGGGATGCAGTTAGACTCTCATCAACACAGAGTGTTTCTCCCTCAGTCCAAAATTCTTCTGATTCAGGAGTTGGCTCGGGTCCTACTCTCCAATCCTCGGCCGTCCATCCGTCTGGGGATGAGGCTGGTAGGGTTGATGGTTGCCTCCTTCGAGGCAGTTCCTTTTGCTCAATTCCACACGAGGACGCTTCAGCTTTATCTGTTGGCGTCTTGGGACCGGCAGCCTCGGTCGCTGGATCAGCCCTTCCAGTTGTCCTCCCGGGTCCGGCAGTCCCTCCAGTGGTGGTTGGTCTCGACCAATCTCGTGAAGGGCAGGTCTTTCCTGGCCCCCCTTTGGGAAATTGTCACCACGGACGCCAGTCTGTCGGGATGGGGCAGATTCTGGAAGAAGCTGCAGTTCCAGGGGCAGTGGGGACCTCAAGAGGCCCACTTACCCATCAATATTCTGGAACTGAGAGCCATCCGTCGGGTGCTTGCTCTCCTGACTCAGCACGTTCTGGGCCTTCCGGTCCAGGTGCGTTCAGACAATCGAACAGCGGTTGCTTACATCAATCATCAGGGAGGGACTCGCAGCCTGAGTGCTCTCAGAGAGGTGTCCCTGATCCTGACCTGGGCAGAGGCCCATGTTCCTTGTCTCTCGGCGGTATACATCCCAGGAGTGGAGAACCTGGAAGCGGACCGCTTGAGCAGGGGCTCTCCCCGTCGGGGAGAATGGGCCCTCCATCCTCGGGTATTTCGCTCACTGTGTCGCCGATGGGGGACACCAGAGGTGGACCTGTTTGCCTCTCGTCACAATCACAGGCTCCCGAACTTCGTGTCGCTCTCCCAGGATCCTCTGGCTCTGGCAGTGGACGCCATGTCCCTGAGCTGGGGGGATCTGGGGTTTCTGTACCTGTTTCCTCCGATACCCATGCTAGGCAGAGTGCTTCGGAAGTTGGCTCTGGAAGGGGTGTCCGCCGTTCTCGTGGCCCCAAGTTGGCCGAGGCGAGTGTGGTTCGCAGACATCGTTCGGCTGGCAGTGGACCAGGTCGTTCTGCCTCTTCGGCCCGATCTGCTCACTCAGGGTCGATTGTGTTACCCCAATTTACCAGCGCTAGCTTTGACGGCCTGGCTGCTGAGACCTCCATCCTAAAGGAGGAGGGTCTTTCTGATTCAGTCGTTAAGACTCTGATCAGTGCCCGGAAGAGGTCTTCTTCTATCATCTACTATAGGACCTGGAAAGCCTATATCGCTTGGTGCGAGATGAGATCTTTTCCTTGTAGGGTATTTTCGGTCTCCAGGATTCTGGAGTTTTTACAATCTGGGCTGGACTCTGGTCTTCAGCTAAGTACGTTGAAAGGGCAAGTTTCTGCCTTATCTATCTTTTTTCAGAAGCGTGTTGCGCTTAAGCCTTTAGTTAAAACTTTTTTCCAGGGGGTTACGCATGTGCGGCCTCCCAGGAAACCATTACTCCCGGTTTGGGATTTGAATTTGGTTCTTTCTGCTCTTCAGGCTCCTCCTTTTGAGCCTTTGCAAGATATTGCTTTATCTACCCTGACTCAGAAGATGGTCTTCTTGGTAGCGATCACTTCGATCCGGCGTGTCTCGGAATTGGCGGCCTTGTCTATCCAGGCGCCTTACTTCGAGAGACATCAGGATAAAGTGGTTTTTCGGTTCAAGCCAGACTTTCTTCCTAAGGTGGTTTCTGCTTTTCATTTGAACCAAGATATTGTTCTTCCCTCCTTGTGTCCTAATCCTAAGAATGACAAAGAGAGGGTTTTGCATTGTTTGGATGTAGTACGCTGTGTTAAGTACTACTTGATTATCACGTCTCCTTTCCGTAGGACGGATTCCTTTTTTGTTGTGCCCCATGGGCCTAAGAAGGGTTTGGCACCAGCCAAATCTGCCATTAGCAAGTGGATACGTCAGGCCGTTACTGCAGCCTATTCTGCTAAGGGAAGAGTTCCCCCTTTTCGTATTACTGCTCATTCCACTCGCGCTGTTGGGGCGTCTTGGGCTTTTCAGCACCAAGCTTCTGTTGAACAGGTTTGTAAGGCCGCCACCTGGTCTTCTGTTCACACTTTTTCTAAGTTTTACAAAGTTGATGTGCGGGCCTCAGCGGATGCTGGTTTTGGCCGCAGAGTTCTGCAGACTGCAGTCATTTAAGTTATGCTTCACCTGGCCTTGAGATGCCCTTCCCTTGTGGACACTGCTTTTGGATGTCCCATGAAGTAATGAATATTTAAGAAGTGAAGCGGGGTGTGTGGCACACCAAGAATAATACCATTTTGTGAGTACTCACCTGAAAAATGGATATTGTTGGTGTGCCACACACCCCGCTTCACACCCGCCCTTTTCGGTATTACCGAAGCCTTTATATGGTGAAGCCTTTTTATATCAAATTTGATTTTGAGGTTACTGGTGGAATACTGGTACCTTGTATTACTGCTTTTTGATTATACTGGTGATTGAAGGGAGGTACCAGGTATATATGGGCCGGAAGGGGGCTCGTTACAAGACTTCCTCTCTGCACTACGTCACCTGCGGTGGATTAACCCATGAAGTAATGAATATTTAAGAAGTGAAGCGGGGTGTGTGGCACACCAACAATATCCATTTTTCAGGTGAGTACTCACAAAATGGTATTTTTTGCAAAAAATTATAAAAAAAAAAAAAAAAAAAAAAAAAACACCAATCAGGGGATAGTGATTCGGGCATCCCGCTTGAGTAGTTCCAGCACTGTATTTCCGCTTGCGCCATAAGAATTGGTTTAGACCATAATAGAACCGTTGCCCCGGTCTCTAGCCCAGCAATTGCTTTGGGAAGCGCCATAGCTCAGCCTGCTCAAATATCCCCCAGAGAAGGGGAAGGCAGCGAGGCGCAGGCAGATATGGCACACAGGTTGGATAACTTAGAGAGACAGTTATCCTTGGTCGTCCCTAAAAAAGCCACCAATAAGAGGAGGCATTTGGAGCCTGTTTATGAGGAAGAGGATTTATTTGCCTCTTTTGGGTCTGAGGAGGAGGAAGAATATTTGGATGAACAGCTCTCTTTGAATATTACCCCCCCTAAGGTGGCAAAAAGAGGGAAGGACGACCTGTTTAGGCCAGTGAGACAAAGGCAGGTATTTCCGGAACAGCCGCATTTTTCCAGGATGGTGTTAAAAGAGTTTGAAAATCCTAACAAGTTACCGGCTGTTCCTAGGATCCTAGACGCTAGGTATCCCTTTCCGGCGGATATGATTAAGCTTTGGTCTTTTCCACCCGAAGTGGATTCTCCAGTATCAGGCTTGTCCAATACTTCTATCATGCCGTCTGCTACTAATGCATCCTTAAGAGATCCCACAGAGAGACGAATGGATCAGTTGGCCCGCCATGCTTTTGCTATGGTTGGTTCTTTTCTTCGCCCGGTTTGTGCCACGGCTATTGTGTCCTTGGCTTCGAGGAAGAAGGTGAAGAAGCTTTTGGCCAGGGCTAAGTCTCGCAGACACTCTCAGGGGGCCAAGGAGTTTAGAGCTTGCTTGGACTTTAAAGTGGACCAACACCCAGGGGGGATCGGCCCGGAAATCTATAAGATTCCCGGACCGATCAGATCCCTCCCCGCGGGGCATCCGAAATCGGGATGTCCCGCGGGGAGGAACCCCCCAGGAGGCCCACAATCCTCACCTTACCTGCGATCCAACGGCGCATGCGCGAGACGCGGCCGCATCTCTCGCTTCCCTCTAGCAGGGCGCGCTCCCGCGCCGGCCGTTTTGTGAATGGCCGGCGCAGGAGCGCTCCCTGTTAGAGGGAAGCGAGAGACGCAGCCAATGACAGCGCTCTGGTATGCGCGTCCAAGCAGCTTTGGACGCGCATACCAGAGCTGCTCTGAGCGCTGTCATTGGCCGGACGAGGTCACGTGGGAGCGGGGAGAGGTGAGTTTTTGCGGCGATCGGGGGGGTTTCAGACAGCGGGGCACCCCCGATCGGGGTGCCCCACCTAAGTGGACCAACACCCAGGATAGTCAAAATCCTGGGTGTTGGTCCACTTTAACGCTTTTGCTATCACTGCCATGGAGGATGCAGTCAGGTTAGGTGCTAGGACCTCTGCCCTTCTGGTTGCCTTGCGCCGCTCCTTATGGCTAAGACAATTGTTGGCGGATGCTGCTGCTAAAAAGTCCCTTACAGATTTACCTATTTTAGGGAGCAGACTCTTTGGGGAGCAGCTCTACCTTATGGTCAAGGATGGCAAGCTTCCTCAGAGAAAGAGATCGGCTCGGCCTTTTCAGAGGCCTGCATCATATCGGCCCTTTTGGAGCGGTAGAGGCTCCTTCTTTTCATGTTCCCGTAGGAATTTTTGGGGCAGAGGCAGGGCCCGTAACAGGGCAGGAGGTGCCTGGAGAAATGGGCCTAAGCCTCCAGCCAAGCCCACTCCGGCATGAGGGGGCGCCCTCACCCGAGCGGGTGGGGGGGGCGGCTCTTGCATTTTGCTCCTATCTGGAGACGCCACGTGGCGGATCTTTGGATCCAAGAGGTGGTGACATCAGGCTACAAGATCTTGCAGCCAGACCGCCCGCACGGTTCCTTTGGTCAGGGGCATCCCGGAACCAGGTAAAGGCAGATGCCCTGAGAGCCGCTGTTTGGCATCTTCTTCAAAAAGAGGTAGTTTGCCAGGTACCCTTTCAGGAGGAAGGTCAGGGGTTTTACTCCAACCTGTTCACAATTTGCAAGAAGGATGGGTCGGTGCGTCCTATTTTAGACTTAAAGGGTCTCAACACGTTTATCTGGGTGAAACATTTCCACATGGAGACTTGAAGTCAGCGGTAAGATCGATTCAGCCCGGGAGTCTTATGACCACAATAGACATAAGGGACGCGTATCTTCATATCCCGATTTTTCCAGGTCATCAGAAATTCTTAAGGTTTCCTTGGAGGGTCAATATTTCCAGTTTGTGGCACTGCCGTTCGGCATATCCTCGGCTCCAATGGTATTCACCAAGGTCTTGGCAGGCCTCATGGGCATTCTGAGAAGCCAGGGGATATGCATAATCCCATACTTGAACGATCTCTTGATTTCTGCCGGGTCCCTTCAGGAGATCGAGAAGGACACGCAGACGGTTCTATCGACCCTAGAAGAGTTCGGTTGGGTGATCAATTATCCACTGTCCCATATCACCCCTGCACCAGTAAGGAATTTTTTGGGGATGTCTCTGGACACTGTCCAGGTCAAAGTTTTTCTGCCAGAGCAGAAGGATCGGTTAATCCAGGGCCAGATATAGTCCTTACTGGCCTGTCAACAGCCGACCATCCGGTTAGGGATGAAACTGGTAGACCTCATGGTGGCCTGCTTCAAGGCCGTGCCTTTTGCCTAGTTTCACATGAGGCCTCTTCAGTTAGATCTGTTGTCAAGCTGGGATCGAGCCCCGCAGTCGCTGGATCAGGCCTTTGTTCTGACTCCCTCAGCCAGGCAATCTCTCCTGTGGTGGTTGGACCCTCTGCACTTATTAGTAGGCAGGTCCTTTCTAACACCTCAGTGGCAGATCGTTTCCACGGATGCCAGTCTTACAGGCTGGGGGGGGCATCTGGCAGACCCAGAAGATCCAGGGACAGTGGGGTCCGAAGGAGAATCAGCTTCCCATAAATATTTTGGAGTTTAGAGCAATCTGGCTAGTGCTTCAGTATCTGACCCCCAGTATAAAGGGACAGGCTGTCCAAGTCCAGTCAGACAATTGGACAACGGTAGCCTATATCAACCGTCAGGGGGGTATTCGAAGCAGGAGTGCTCTAATGGAAGTAAGCCGGATTCTGGTTTGGGCAGAGGAGAGTGTTCCCTGCATGCATCTCGGCAGTTTACATCCCGGGGATAGAGAACCAGGAGACAGATGCATTGAGCAGGGGGTCGCTGCGTCGGGGTCCCTCAGTCAGAAGATTTTTCAAGCCCTTTGCCTTCGCTGGGGTTGTCCGGAGGTGGATCTCTTTCCATCCAGACACAATCACAAACGGCCGAAGTTAATGTACCTGTCAAGGGACCATCTGGCCATAGCAACTGACGCCCTGTCAACCTCTTGGGCAAGGTTCAAGCTTCTGTACGTTTTTCCCCCGCTCCCGCTTCTAGGTTGTGTACTAAGGAAGATAGCTCAGGAGGGGGTACCAACCATTCTGGTGGCTCCTCGCTGGCCAAGGAGAAGCTGGTTTTCAGACATAGTAAGGATGTCGGTAGATCATTGGTGCCTGCCAGACGATCCAGACCTTCTCACACAGGGGGGCGCTTCGGCATCCGAATTTACAGATGCTGGCTTTGACGGCCTGGCTATTGAGATCTTAGCAGAGAGAGGTTTATCGGCTAAGGTTATTCATACCATGGTTCAGGCCCGGAAAAAGACATCTGCCAAGATTTACTTCAGGTTCTGGCGAGCAATCTCCTGGTGTGAGTCTAGGAAATTTTCATGCAGAAAATATTCGGCTTCTAGAATTGTAGAATTTCTGCAGAATGGTTTAGAAATGGGCCTACAATTAAGCACCCTAAAGGCACATGTATCGGCCTTATCTATTTTTTTCCATTATTAATAGACTCATTAGAACTTTTGTCCAGGGAGTCACTCATGTCCGACCACCGCGCAAGCCTATTTTACCGGTGTGGGACTTGAATCTGGTACTATCTGCTCTCCAGGGTGCTCCTTTCGAGCCTATGATTGACACTCCATTGAGCATTTTGACGCTTAAGGTGATTTTTTTGGTGGCAATCACTTCTGTGTGGCGAGTTTCTGAATTAGCCGCCTTATGTATGAAGTCGCCTTATTTTGAGTTACACAGAGACAAGGTAGTTTTTCGGGTTTAAGCCTAATTTTTTAGCTAAGGTCGTCTCTCCTTTTCACCTTAATGAGGAGGTAATTCTACCTTCTTTATGCCCAGTTCTGGCTAATGCTAAGGAAAGGGCGCTTTATTCTTTGGATGTAGTCAGAGCCATAAGATATTTCATGGCAGCTACGGAATCCTGCCGGAAGTCAGATTTTCTTTTTGTTATATCGGAAGGGCCGAGAAAGGGGCTTCCGCCAGCTGAAACCACTGTCAGTAAGTGGATTAGGCAGGCAGTTGAAAGAGCCTACTCGGTCAAGGGGAAGGAATCCCCTTTTCGGGTCATGGCCCATTCTACTAGGGCTATTGGTGCTTCCTGGGCTTTTCAGCATCAGACCTCGGTGGAGCAGGTTTGTAAAGCTGCCACCAAATTTTTACAAGGTGGATGTTAGGGCCTCAGCTGATGCTGTGGTTGGTTGAAAGGCGGTAGTGAAATAAACTACCTGCTGTTCTGCGCTGGGGATCCTGCCCTTAGATGGCACTGCTTTTGGAGATCCCATGTGTAAGGAGGGTCTGGAATGGATCAGAAGAAAAAACACAATTCTGTGAGTACTCAGCTGTAGAATTGTTTTTTCTGGGGATCCATTCCAGACCCTCCGGACCACCCGTTTTTGTTTTGGGTCATGATCTATCTTTTGATGCTTTTTTGATGGTGTTTAGTCCATTTATTATTTCATTGGTATTAAAAAAAAGAAGAAAAAAAAAAAGAGAAGAGATTATATTTTGAGAGAATTTCAAGCGGAGTTCGGTGTGAGAGTAACATTGTCTCCTATAAGGGGGCCTCCCGGCCTGCCTCTGATTTATGTTTAACTGCTTTTTATGTACTGATCTTGATTAGGAAGCAGCTGCTACTTCTGGGGCCGGGAGGGGCCGCGCCTTTTTTGTCTTGCAGTCACATCCTATCGGCAAGGAGTTAATCCCAAGTGTAAGGAGGGTCTGGAATGGATCCCCAGGAAAAAACATTCTACAGGTGAGTACTCACAGAATAGTTTTTTTTCAATACCCAATTACAGGGATAACAGATGTATTGTAATCTGCATAATTCTCAAATAAAAATAGTCTTGAGATAAAAATTACATTGAAAGTGGACTTTTCCTTTAAATTAAGGTATTAAGGTTCTCGAAGGCAGAGACCTTAATAAGGTTTATTTCCTGTGAAGGTAAGTGCCTTTTTTTTGTTTTGTTTTTCATTTTGGGTTTACAACCCCTTTAACATGAAATACTGCATGCATGCTATTAAATTAATGGCTACCTAGTCAGGGTAACAAGCATTAAGGTTCCATTGTTGCAATGAAACCTGACATTGTATATGGGCTCAGCAGCTGATCTGGTTCTGCTGCAATTTTTATTGTACTGTTTTTATAGGTTGGGGAGATTTACTACCCATGTATCTTTTGTAGCCACTAACCATTACACAAATAATGTATGCTGTTCATGTGACGTGTTTTTGATAAGGGGACCCAAAGCTGTAAGGAATCTGGAATGAACCCATATAAAGGGGGGCTTCCTTCAGCTAATATTATTGGATATATAAGCTTTTATGGAAATTAAGAAACTGCTGGTCCGGGGCCCAGTTGTGCAATTCTCCTTCTACCAAAGACCATTTGGATATTCTCATTATGTTAGAAGATGGGTTGGTAATAATTGTCTGTGGGTCATTACCAACCCATGAGTACTGTATATAGTTTTTCACTATATCCAGTCCAGGTCGTCCCAGAAGTAATTACATGTGGGTATTCTGCCACTAGGTGGCGCGCTCGACTGCAAGATCCAAAGCTGTCGCTCCTCCCGGCCCCCTATAAAAACAGGTGTCTCACTCAGATTCCCCAGTGTTCGTCTTGCAGTCTGCTGCTGAAGATCGTTTGGATACTCTCTCCTGGATATTGCAGCTGAGCGGGACCTCCTAGCCCATCGGCCGCTGCGGACCCTATTCCCACTGATCCCGTGGACCCACTACTGCCTCCCAGCCTTGCTGATCGGGACGGTGATGGTAGGGAGAACGCCGGGGTCAGGCGTATGTCAGAGCTAGGCTCTGGGCCTCAGACCCTGTCTGAAGGGTAGCCGGCCATGGGCTGATGGTGAGCCTATAGGGGGGGGGGGGAGGAACCACTTTGCCCTCTGGCTTCATTCTCATTTATCCCACAAGCTTTATTGTTATAGTGTGTGTGTGTGATTGTGATTCACTTTTTACTTGCGCTGCCATACTTACCTCCCTCGCTCCTTCGAGTGCCTCCTCCTGCTCCCTCTCCCCTCCATCTTGGGCCGCGCTGTGGGGGGGGGGGGGTCGACGCGGCTCGGCGGCCTCTCATGAGGCCGTGGGCCCTTGTCTCTGGCGCGGTGTGCGTGCACGCTGCACACTGTGCGAGGGCCCCGCCGTGGGCTGCCCTGCGTCTTCTTCCCTGGTTTGGAGGTCTGCCTCCATTTTGCTGGCTTGTGAGGAGGCGGGAGGCGGGCGCTGGGTTCGCGCCATCAGTGGGGGCGGGGCCGCACTATGACTCTTTTCGCATCACTGCCAGTGCGGCCCGCCCCTCAAGGAACGCGCGGAGCTGTGCCTGGCGCCATCTTGCTGGTCTCCTGCCCGCTGCTGTCGGCCATGCTGCTGGGACCCCTCCGGTGATCTCTGTCGGTGTTGTGAGTCCTTTTGTTCTTTTATTTGGTATACTGCCATGCGCATGTGCTGTGGGATGCTTACGGCCCCTTCTCTGCTTGTGTCTTTCAGGTCGGGCCCTTTTAGGTTGTGGGTTGTGGTTCCTCCCGGTCTCACCCCCTCCTCCCTCCTCCCCCTCATTTTCTTTTATTAAGAGGGATCACACTCAAAGAGGGATTATATAGGAGGGATATAGCGGTTTGGGCCGTTAGTGCCTTGTAAACTGCATAAGATTTTTGTCTACTAATCACCATAATGGAGGCTTCTGGGGATAGTGAGCTAGGGGCCCCATCTGGGCGGGTGAAGCTCTGCCCATGTGCGGTGCCAGTCCTCTGGGCGGACTCAACACGGTCTGTGTCACTTGCGCCAGGAGCGTCTTTTTGGAGCATGATCGGGCGTATCTGCCCCTAGCCCTTTATTGCCTGTGGCCTCTCCAGCAGCCCCGCTGTTGCACTCAGCCCCCAGCGAGGGGGAAGCCAGCAAGGGGTCCCAAGTTGATTTGGTACATCGGGTGGCCATCTCTCGCACGACTTCTGGGAAGGCCACGAGTAAGAAGCAACACATCGAGCCCGTTCACTCGGATATTGATGATGATTATCTTTTTGGAGGTCTGGGCTCCATGGAGGAAGGTGAGTTATATAAGGACTCCTTTTCCACAGTGGATTATTCTGCCGGCTATGACAGCGGGCCTGGCTCTTCCTCGGGTGAGGATATGTGGCTCCCTGATGATACGGAGAAGTTGCTGGCTTTAGTGTTTGAGACGTTGCATATTGTCCCTCCTAAAGCTGCTAAGAGGAAGCAGGGTGATTTATTTTGGCCTGAAAGGCAGAGACTTGTCTTTTCTGAGCTGGCCCATTTTTCTAATATGATTTTCAAGGAGTGGGAAAGGCCTAACAAGTTGCCGCCAGTGCCTAGGAGCCTGGACAGGCGGTATCCCTTCCCTGAGGAGCTGGTCTGCCTATGGTCCCATCCCCCTGAAGTGGATTCACCTGTGTCGGAGTTATCCAACACTACGGTTATGCCGTCACCCGATACTGCTTCCTTGCGTGATCCAGCTGACAGGCGTATGGATCAGTTAGTTTGTCATGCATTTACCTTTGCTGGTGCATGGTTTCGCCCGGTGTGGGCCACGGCTATTGTCTCCTTAGCCATCAGAAAGAAGGTGAGACGTCTTGTGGATATTGCGAAGTCTCGCAAGCGGGCGGAGGAGTATAAAGACCTCAAATCTTGCGTGGATTTTATTGCCTTTGTTGTCTCTGCCATGGATGAGGGTGTCCGGTTCGGTGCCAGGGTTTCGACCCTGCTTGTTGCGCTTCGTCACTCGCTCTGGTTGCGGCAATGGTTGGCTGATGCCATGGCCAAGAAGTCGCCCACTAGTATCCCCTTCGTGGGGCACAGGTTGTTCAGGCAGCGTCTGGACCTCCTGATTAAGAATGGTAGACTTCCTCAGCGATGGAAGGCTGTGCGGCACTTTCGGGGTTTCTCTACCTATCGCTCCTTTCGTGGAGGAAGAGGCGTTTCATTTTTAGGTGGCCGCAGAGATTCCTGGGGACGAGGTAGGTCCCGCGGCCGTCCTAATCCCTCCTGGGGATCCAGATCCAAGCCCCCTGCCAAGACCCCTCAGGCATGAGGAGGCGCCCTCACCCATCCGGGTGGGGGGCCAGCTTTTGCTATTTGCTCATATCTGAAGACCGCGCGTCTCGGATCGGTGGATTCAGGAGGTGGTGCCCTCCGGTTACAAATAGAGCTGGCAGTAAGGCCGCCCCCAAGATTTCTTCAGTCTCGCATATCCCAGAACCCAGTGACGACACAGGCCCTGAGAATGGCCGTGCAGCACCTCCTGCGGTTAGGTGTGATTTGCCCTGTACCTCGTCAGGAGCAGGGTCAAGGTTTTTACTCCAACCTGTTCACGGTGCCCAAGAAGTACGAAAGTTAAGACCTATCCTGGACCTGAAGGGTCTCAACAGGCATTGTCAGGCATTTCCGCATGGAAACTTTACGGTCAGCGGTGAGCTTGCTTCGGCCCGGCGACTTCATGACCACGGTGGACATCAGGGATGCCTATTTGCACATCCCGATATTCCGGGGACATCAGAGGTTCCTGAGATTTGCTCTGGAGGACCAGCATTATCAGTTTGTGGCCCTGCCATTCGGGATATCCTCAGCTCCCTGGGTTTTCACCAAGGTGCTGGCTGGCATCATGGCTATTCTGAGGAATCTAAAACTATGGTGGGTGGTGCACTGCCTGACAATTAATCAAGATAGGTGCCAGCCATGGGGGAAACACAACGAACCAGAAATGTACATGAAAGATCCTAGACTAAGGGCCCTTCTTGGTGGGGGTCCTTGAGATTAGTCTAGGATCTCTCATGTACATTTCTGGCTATTCTGAGGAGTCAGGGCGTTTGCTGCCTTATCTGGACGATTTACTGATTGCGGCTCAGTCCCTTCAGCAGGCCGATAGCGACACCCGTTTGGTGTTATCCACTCTCCAGGAGTTCGGATGGGAAATCAATTATCCCAAGTCTTCGATCACTCCCTCAACGGTGAGGTCCTTCCTGAGCATGACGCCTCTCCGGTCAAGGTGTTCCTGCCACAGCAGAAGGTGGTGGGGCTTCAGACGCAGGTGCAAGCCTTGCTGTCTTGTCAGCGACCTTCGATCCGTCTGGGGATGAAGCTGGTGGGCCTGATGGTGTCCTGCTTTGAGGCAGTGCCCTTCGCCCAGTTCCACATGAGACCTCTTCAATTGAACCTGTTGACCGGCTGGGACCGGATGCAGGAGTCGCTGGAACAGGAGTTTTCTCTGTCTCCTCTGGCCAGACTGTCCATCTTGTGGTGGCTGGACCCCGGAAACCTGTTGGTGGCCAAGTCCTTTCTGACTCCCCGGTGGGAGATAGTTACCACGGATGCCAGTCTGACCGGCTGGGGAGGAGTTTGGCAGACGCAGAGGCTCCAGGGTCAGTGGGGTCCACAGGAGAACCACTTGCCCACAAATCTCCTGAAATTGAGAGCAATCCGGTTGGTGCTTCTACACTGGACTCCCTATTTACAGGGTCGTACGCTCCAGGTTCGCTCGGACAATCAGACGGCTGTCGCCTACATCAATTACCAGGGTGGGACTCGGAGCAAGCGAGCCCTTCGGGAGGTGACCCAGATTCTGCATTGGGCAGAGGAGAATGTTCCCTGCATTTCAGCGGTTTACATCCCCGGGGTAGAGAGCCAGGAGGCAGACTCCCTGAGCAGGGGGACCTCTCGTCTGGCGGAATGGTCTCTCAGCAACATGGTCTTTCACGCTCTGTGTCTACACTGGGGTCAGCCCGATGTGGACCTGTTTGCGTCCAGACACAATCACAAGCTCCCAAGGTTCGTCTCCCTGTCAAGAGGTCCTCTGGCCTTTGCCACAGACGCTCTGGCAATTTCTTGGACGTTCAGGCTCCTTTTTGTATTTCCTCCGTTTCCACTCCTGGGCTGAGTGCTGTGCAAGATAGCCCAGAAAGGGGTCCCAACCATCCTGGTGGATCCTCGCTGGCCGAGAAGGTTTGCGGACATAGTTCAGATGTCAGTGGATCGTTACATCGTGCCCGACGACCCAGGGCTTCTCACTCAGGGGTCGCTGCGGCACCCCAATTTACAGACGCTGGCTTTGACGGCCTGGCTATTGAGTCCTCAATCCTGAGGGAAAAGGGCGTACCATGATTCAGGCACGGAAGAAGTCTTCTTCCATGATATATTACAGAGTTTAGCGTGCCTGCATTGCTTGGTGTGAATCCAAGAGTTTCCCTTGTCGCACCTTCTCTATCTCTAGGATCTTGGAGTTTTTACAACACGGTTTAGACCTGGGTCTCCAGCTGAGCACCCTCAAGGGCCAGGTCTCTGCCTTGGCTATCTTTTTCCAGAGATCCTTTGCCAATCATAGATTAATTAAGACTTTTTTCCAGGGTGTTACCCATGTACGTCCACCACGTAAGCCTGCATTACCGGTGCAGGGCTTGAATTTGGTGCTTTCTGCTCTACAGGGGCCTCCCTTTGAGCCCTTGTGCGATGCTGCCTTGCCTATTTTGGCCCTCAAGGTGGTCTTTTTGGTAGCAAAAACTTCGGTGCGTCGCGTGTCTGAGCTGGCCGCGCTTTGTATGAAGCCTCCTTATTTTGAGCTTCATAAGGATAAGGTGGTTTTTCGTTTTAAACCCGATTTTTTACCTAAGGTCGTTTCTCCCTTTCACCTTAATGAGGAAGTTGTCTTACCTTCCTTGTGTCCAGCACCGGCTAATTCCAAGGAACGGACTCTCCATGCCCTGGATGTGGTCAGGTCCATTAAGTATTACCTGGCTGCGACTGAATCCGTCAGGAAATTGGATTTGCTCTTTGTCCTAACAATAGGTTCTAGGAAGGGCTTGCCTCCAGCCAAGTCCACTCTTAGTAAGTGGATCAGACAGGCGGTGCTGCAAGCATATTCTGCCAAGGGGAAGGAACCCCCTTTTCGGATCACAGCTCATTCTACCAGAGCTATTGGTGCCCCTTGGGCTTTTCAGCACCAGGCATCTGTTGAACAAGTTTGTAAGGCCTCCACTTGGTCTTCAGTTCATACCTTTACCAAGTTTTACAAGGTTGATGTTAGGGCCTCAGCTGATGCTGTCTTTGGCCGAAAGGTGCTTTAGGTGGTAGTGAAATGAACTACATGCTGTTCCACACTGGGGATCCCTCCCTAATGGACACTGCTTTTGGATGTCCCACATGTAATTACTTCCGGGGCGACCTGGACTGGATATAGTGAAAAATACAAATCTGTGAAACTCACCTGTAGGATTGTTTTTGAATATATCCAGTCCAGGTCGTCCCACCCCACCCTTTGTTCATTATCTCTTGTTTGCCTTTTATGGTGATTACCATTTTTGTGTTGGACCGTTGTCCTTAAGGTTTTTTGTTGGAGAGAGTACATACTAAAGCTATGTGACGTAACATGATTTCTTCGCCTCCCGGCCTGTCTCTTTTTCTTACTGCTTTTTGACCACTGGGGAATCTGAGTGAGACACCTGTTTTTATAGGGGGCCGGGAGGAGCGACAGCTTTGGATCTTGCAGTCGAGCGCGCCACCTAGTGGCAGGATACCCACATGTAATTACTTCTGGGACGACCTGGACTGGATATATTCAAAAACAATTCTACAGGTGAGTTTCACATAATTGTATTTTTTAGTGTGCTATTCTAGCAATGTTCAATGTACGCGAATACGGTCTTCCAGCTGACTGTGAAAAATTATACAGATTTTGTTTCTCGGCATTAATTAAGGTGTCTTGAAAAAAAGTTTGTTTCATACACCAAATTTAAATTCTATACTTTTTGAGGGCATTTTTTTAGACTTGGTAAGTTTTATTAAGTGCAACGGTACTTTCCTCTATTATTATGTCCTCTGTTACCTTTGAAAGATGCATTGTCATCTTTTGTCTGTGTATTGTAAAGCCTTGTAAATATTCATGAAACCTCATACCATTGCTAGATGTGCACAAAAAAGCAGCGGAGGATCCATTTTTAGCTGTTGCATTGAACAGTGATTTACGAAGACTAATCTTATGCCTTTTAAACATTTTAATTTAGTATTTTGGCAGTTTGCTTATCAAACCAGTTGTAGAGTTACTGGGCCATTAAAAACAAAAAGAAAAAAATGTTGACAGCATGTTATTTTCACTTTTCAATTTTGTGGAAAGATCGGCTCCAGTACAATGTGACCTGCACATTGGCAGCATGTGCACAGCAGCATATGATTGTGTCTGTGCATAAAGGTGTTTAAGAGTTAGCGGAACAACAATCAAAAAATGACTTAAACCAGACCAACTCCATATTCATATGCATCTTTTCTTAGGGCAATTTAGATTGTGCACATACAAATTCTGTAGTAAATTTTAGAAACAAAATGATGGCTCATGCATTTGAAGGCCACCTGCAGTCAGGAAGTGCTGCTGGGCTTCCTTTTACTGTGCATTGTCAGTTATGTCAGTTGAATCCAAGCAGCATCATGGCTGAGATGCTGGGAAGGGAAGCTCCAAATTGGTTGCTACCTTTCTTCTCCAACTGTTGGTCCAGTTTAACATCAAAGAAATAATGTTTGAATGAAAAATCTTAACCACTTAAAGGAGACATATAACCATGATGCAGAGCTATTATTCCCGGGGTATGCCCACTTTCCCATCAGTATGCAGTCAATGCTTATCTCCTTTTATGCCCCTGATGCTAGGGACAGACCCTGAATCCCAGATCTCACTGCCAGCGAAAAGGTAGGTTTAACTAAGTTCATGCAAGGCTTTTTGGAGGACAAGCAATTGAAGCTTCATGCAGAGGAACCTTTTCAGGAGCCAGGGCAAATAGCTGAATGAGAGCTGGATCAGGAGCAAAAACGGGTAGTCATATTGAGAGCGGGCTAACATAGTATGTAAGGTCTTGTTGGCCTCGACAGCTGCTGCCAAAACTCTGTTTAGCTAGCATCCCTTGAATTGCTACCCGTATAAAGAGTACCTTTTGGCAATTTTCGGTGTTGCAATAGGCTCCCAGCTAATGCCAGCTGTTTTAGCTGTAAAGCCCACCTCCTCAAGTGATTGCTGCTGTTGTGAGTGGCAATGATGTCATTGCCACACCTATGCAATGTCTGATCACCTTGGGCATATGTATTTCACATGTTCAGTGGGTTTTGCTCTGCTTTAAGTTTTACTAAAACCCCTAGGTCCTTTTCTATTGTAGTTTTACCCGGCATTTTCCTATTTAGTGAGTAATTATGACAAGCATTGTTCCTTCCCATGTGCATAACTTTACATTTAACTGTGTGTTTCCATTTTCTGCCCATACTTCAAACTTCATAAACATAAAAAAGCATGGAGCAAGAAAAGTTAAATTGTATAAATACATGTCCTGTTTTCAAACTACATTTTTCGTAATTGTAGCCAGATCCACCACCAACACCAGTCTCAAAGAACACTTACCACTTTTCAGAGAATAACCAACATATAACTCCTTTTTACGGACCCCAGATAAAGTGTATCTGCGTATGATTCCTTTTGTCACATGGGCGGCGGTCTCCAATTATATTCCAACATTGTAGTAAAAAATTCCATCTATATGGTCATTTCTCGATATTCAACTCATAATATGAAACCAAGAGAACAAAAGGCACATAGAGTAACTGTATTATTAAAATAACACAATTTAACAAGCTTCTCCATAGGTAACAAGCCTTCAAAAAACTGTTAACAATATCCCCAAGCTCTTCCCCGCACTCTCCTGTGGCCGTCAGGTGGAGGGAGATCTGTAAGCTGTTTTAATAAACCAGCAGCGAATGGCAGCGGTATAGCGTTGACGCGTTTCATACTTCAAACTTATCCAAATCTGTTTGTAGCAGTATGCTGTCTTCAATTGTGTTCATTACTATACAAAGTTCAGAATCTCCTGCAAAGTTTGACTTTCTATTTTGTATTCCGTTTCCAATGTTATTATATATATATGTTAAAGCGGAAGTTTTGTCAAAAAGTGAAACCCCCCCCCCCGCCCTGACACACTACCCTGGCCCTGAGGCAGGATGGCGGTATTAGAAAGAAAAAGACACCTTACCTCTGGATCCTGGGTGCCTCCATCTTGCATGAAAGCGCACAGAGCTGCATCCCCCCAGCTCTGTGCACACTCCCACTCACCCATTCAAATGGACGGGCGGGAGACCTAGGGGAGACATACCTGGGGTATGTGGCTTTGTGCTTTCTCTGCAGCAGGCGTACAGAGACCGGGGGAGTTGCAGTGGCCCCTGGGTAAGGTAAGGGATCTTTTTATTTCTAACCCCCGTCCTGCCTCAGCACCAGGGTAGTGTTTTAGGGTGGAGGGAGGAAACTTTTTGACTAAACTTACAATTTAAGAATTGTAGCCATAACAGTGATGCAAACCATTGATAACCAACCTCTGTTTCCTATCATTTAGCCAATTACTTTCCTGTGTACACACCCTTCCCCCCAGTCCAAGCAGTCTCAATTGTTGTATCAGTCTTTTGTGTGGCCCAGTATCAAATGATTTAAAAAAGTCCATATATATATGATGTCCCATGACTCTTTGATTTAGGTTTGAACTTTCTCATAAAAGCTTTTTATTTTCCTGACAGGGCCAAATTCACATGCTGATGAGGAGTAGTAAGGCAATTTAGACTGGATAGCATCTCTTATGAAACTTTCAAACAGCTTTACCACCGTAGATGGTAAACATACCGGTTTACAGTTCCCAGGTTCCCCTTTTTAATATAAAACTGGCACCACATTTGCTAAGCACCAAATCCCCATCAATTATGGAATCTTTACATATCAAAAATAATAGCTTGTCTATTACTGTACCTAATTCCCCTAACTCAAGGGGATGTTTGCCACCTGAACTCAGGGTTTTGCCTAAATTTACCTGTTTAAGGTGGACCAACACCCACCCCTGATTGGCCCGGGAATCTATAAGATTCCCGGGCCGATCAGCTCCCTTCCCGCGGGGCATCCGAAATAGGGATGCCCCGCTGTGTGAAACTTCCCAGAAAGCCCCTAAAAACTTACCTTATCGGCAACGGACAAACGACGGATAAGCCGCCGCCTCCCGTGCGTCCCTCTAGCACGAGCGGCGATCGGGGTGCCCCGCGGAAGTGGACCAACACCCAGGATAGTGAAAATCCTGGGTGTTGGTCCACTTTAAGTCGGAGCTGCACTTTCTTGGTTAGACAGATGACATTTAATGGAGTACTTGTGTTATACCTTTTCATTTCATTGGACATATCACGTTCCTCTCTAAAAAAGAAGCAAAGAGGAGGTTTAATAAATAGGCTTTATCCACATTCCCCTTTATAGTCACCCCATCCTAGCTTATAAAGGGGCCCACACATTCAGGTTTTTTTTTGTGTTTTTTTCTCAGCTTCCCCACCCTTGTCTGTTGTTTACCTGATTAGATATTTTCCTTATAGTTTTGTAATGCTTCCACAGTGGCTTCTTGCATAAAACCCTGACATGCCTAGTAGTCATACCAAAGCCAAGGTTGAGAGCCAGAGTAGGTAGTTAGACAATGCTGAATCATAACAAGCACAAGTCAGGTTGCAAGAAGAGCAACTTCACTTTAAACTATCTCTGGGTAATTTGCTACAGCATTTTACTGTCCATTATGGCATTTGTGTGTGGATCTTCAAGTTTACAATGTGCATAGGGTTCCAATCGTCTTGCTGTACCAAGTCCAAGCACCAAGCAGGTGTGCAGCGCCACACTGTTCTTCATTGGGGCATGTTTGGAGATGTGATAAAGTGCACATTTTTAGGCACATGTCAATACCTATCCCTCAGGGGCAAAGGCCTGCATGTATTAGTGTCATCAGTTTGCTTATTGCCTTGGCTAAACATGGGTAAGTGACACAGTTACACCAAAGGAAGCCTAGATGTAGCACCATGTTGAACTTTATAACAGATATACTGGAAACCTACAGATAAAATATTTTTTGATTGTCCTAACAGAAAGTGAAGGTCAAATATAATTTGATTACGTTTTATGTAAATGCAAAGAGATGGCTTTAGTGGTCTGAACAATGTTTTGTCCTTTCCTAGGCATTGTGCAGGATCACTCATCATGCCTCGACGGCCTTTCAGAGTGTCATTGAGAAAGTGGGACTTGTGTCAGTGATAAACGCCTTAGTGACAGGAATTGCCAAAGTACAGCAGTACATGCTGACCATGTTTGCTACAATGTTGTCATCTGGAATTCATCTCCAAAGACTCACACAAGAAAAGGTAAGAAGGGGTGTAATGCCTTGTGACATGGCTGACACCAATCTCTCATTTATTAGATATTATATAACTTGAGTAGCTGAAAGTGTTTTCAAATCATGCTCTTAAGAAATTCATATAAATGAATGATTGATTCCCTTAGCCTCTGAGCAAGACATGTAACCTATTATATTAATATCAGGTAAATTATCGGCTGTGCCTGGTCTGCAAATTGTCCTGCCTTAATGGCTTAAAGCAGACCTTCAGCATCCTTTAATGAAAAGCCCAAACCCCCAAAAAACTATTCCCCAGCATCTAAAATTAATATATTTAACGTTTTTAGTTACTTTTTATTCTTTCCCTCACTGGGACTGCAACTCTGTTCAGGACTCTAGGATATGGGCGCCGCCATCTTGGCTCAGTAGCATCACATACTGAGGAGAGGAGAGCGGGGTAAAGTACAGGTGGTGGGGTTATAGCTGTGCTTTGCACAAACAGAGCAGAGCTGGGGGTCAGGAAAAGGTCAGCAATCCTAGAATGCAGAGTGGCACAGTCAGAAGACACTTCCTGTTTGCAGGCAGCTGCACTTCCATGGGCCACCATCTTGGATGTTTAAAGTCTCATAAAATGCAGTAGATGCAGGTAGGATGATTTTTCTATCAATCCATTCCAGGTTTTCCTCTTCCTTACACTTGGGTAATTACTGCTCGGAGGGCGTGGGCTGCAAGATTAAAGGTGTGGCTCCTCCCGGCCCTATAAGTAAGCAGCTGCCTTTATCCAAACCAGTTTTCATTCTTGCAGTTTGATTGGACTCTGCAGGTCGCTTGGATTTCTCTCTCAGATTAGGTATTGGCAGCAAGCGGGGGATATACCCTGTCGGCTTCCTGCACGACCTTATTCCCACGGTTCCCCTGACCCATTGCCTCCCCAGCTTTGCTTTTTGGGGTCCGTGAAGGTAAGGTGAAGCGCTGGGGTCTGGGGCCCTTTTCAGATTGTATACGCCCTGGGCTGCAGGCTTTCTTTAAAAAGCAAGACAGCCGCAGGTTTTTGTCTGGTGAACCTGCCGGGGAACTGTGTATATTTTTATATACTACCCACTCTTCTTCCCACATGTGTTTTACTTTTTTATTTTTTAAATTTCACTTAAACTTTTGCTTTAAGGGGCCCGTGTTTTCGCGTTGTGACGTCATGTCTGGGGGCGCAAGCGCTTGTAAGGCTTTCCGGCTTTCACTAGCGTTCTCTCCGGCATCGAGAGAGGCAGCAGAGAGAGCTCCTCTGTCTATATACTTCTTTAGACTAGCAAGGCAGGTAAATACAGCGGGGATACGGCCTCTGCCACCTGGCTCCTCCGCTGCCACTCCCTCGCTGCTCCCTCGCCTCGCTTCCTGTCCTGAGGGTCCGGGCCGCGCTCCTGCCGACGCACCCCGGGCTACAGTTTGGGCTGGCGTACCCGGGGGCTTTTGGGGCGTTGCTTGGACCGCTCCAGGCACTGCGGTCCGGGATTTCGACGGACATGGCAGGCTGCGGCTGGGCTCCCAGCCCGGGGGCTCGGGGCGGCTGCGGCCTAGTCACAGGATCACGGCTTCTGTTGCTGCTTCCCTACGGAGAGGTAAGTGGATCATCGTTTATATGTCTCTTTTTATTGCTTTATTGTTATGTTGTTATATGGTTATAGTCATTATTTTAATATGCTGTTTTAAGATTGTGGGAAGAAGGTTGTTGGGTGTGGTTCCTCCCAGTCCCTTTTGGGGGATTGGCTATAGGCCTAGGACTTTAAAGTATTTTTTGCTTTCTAAAAATCACCATGATGGAGGCATCAGGGGATAGTGAGTCGGGTGTCCCACTCGGGCAAGACAAACTCTGCCCTTTGTGCAGGCAAAATCCCCTGGGTGGTTTCAGCATGGTTTATTCCGCTTGCGCCAGAGGTATTGTTTCTGACCATAATAGGGCTATTGCTACAGTATCTAGTCCTGCGTTAAAGTTGGTTCCTTCTGAAGCTCAGCCTCCCCAGTCAGCCCCTAGGGAAGGGGGGGAAGGCAGTGGGGCACAATCAGATCTGGCACATAGGTTGGCTAACCTGGAGAAACAGCTCTCATTAGTAGTCCCTAAAAAGGCCTCCGGTAAGAAGAGGCATTTGGAACCCGTTTATTCGGAAGAGGATTTTTTTGCCTTTATTCTAAGTATACAGTACGTCCTGCTCCAAATATAATACTTACAATTGGGTTATCCTCCGCCAGAGGGCGCTGTGGCACTGCAGACATGCAAAAACAGGCTCCTCCCGGCCCTTCATATACCCAGGGACCTCCCACAAATCCCCAGATTTCTCTGCAGTGCTGACTGCGAAGACATGAAGTATCACCCTCTCGCAGGTGAGCGGGGCTATTACAGCCTGCGGCCCTGTTGGACTATTCCCGCCCGTCCTCCTTGTGATGTGCCTCCCAGCCTGGGCTGCGCTGGTCGGGTGAAGGTAGGCAGCACCATGGGTGCTTAACGGAGCCACACTCCACCGCAGTCCCCCACCATAGGGTAGGCGGTTTAGGCTGATGGTGAGCCTCATAGTGGATGTCCCTCCCGCATTTTTGCCCCATGCCCCGTGTAGAGGTGGACCCTGTTAGAGGGTCGCCACCCTCCCTTGTTTTCCCCGGTATTGGGGGGAAAAGAAGGGGGGGGGGTGTTTGGCGGTCTCAATACTATTCTCAAGATTATGGCCGTATTTTGCCCCGGACCGGCATCTAGGTGTCAGAGCCGCACTACTTTCTCCATCTATTCTGGCTGCCGCCGTCTTTTTTCCTTTGACTTCTCAAATCTATGTAATTGTGTACAGCTCGCGCTGACTTATCATCCTGCAACTTGAGGCAGGAAGCTAATCTTTTTACATCGCCTATGGGCGGCGAATTGGTGGCGGCGTCTTTGGTCCTTACGAGTACCCACTAGCAGACGCCTTTACTCATACTACATGATTGACTTGCCAGCCTTAGCGGCCGCTTCAGATCTTCGCGCTCTTTGGGGGAAGGCGGGGACCTGGCGTGGCGCGCTCCGCGTCACGCCCTGATCCGACCCGCCCTCTGAGGTTCGGGTGGCGCCATTTTGTGGATCTTCGCGCTCGCGTGTTGGCGGTCCTTCTCCTCCCCTGGTCTGTAAGTGCCCTTGCTGGCGATTTCACTCTTTATTAATTCTTTTGCTGCGCATGGTCCTGACACCTATTGTTCCTCTAACGTCTTTCAGACGTTAAAGACTCCGGTGGCTTCTCCCGGCCTAACATAACTCGTAGCGGGCTTCAATAAATTCTCCCACATTCCTAGCGGGCCTTTGGGACATCCATGGTTGCTTATTGCATAAATCCCTACTGACATTTATTGCACTGATAATCACCATATGGAAGCATCTCGGAATTTTGTACCAGTGGTTCCCCTGGGACAAGACCCGCTGTGTATAACGTGTGGCTACCCCCACTTCGGTACTGAGAGCGCACCGATCTGTGCACGCTGTGCCGATCAAGTACTGGTCCGGCTGCCAGGATCGCCAGGGGCTGTCCCTCGCCCTAGCACTCCTATTCCACCAGGCTTAAATCTCGATGCTGCATCTTCCAGACTGCCCGCGGCTGACCAGACTATTACAGGGCCGACAAAGCGCTCGGGCCCTGACATGAAGCGGTCCTCTACGCCCTCTGTTTCTGCCCCTGCTAAGGGATCGGCGGAGTCCGCTACTCCGCGGGCCTGCACCACTTCTGATGAAGGAAGGTTGTTCTCGGACTCGGGCTCATCCGACGAGGAGCCGAGGAGTCATGACTATTCTAACCTCGACGACTGGAACCATTTTGATACCGTTGGCTTGCTGAGTAGAATCTTTAAGACCCTGTCTATCTCCCTCTCCAACGTGGCTCCCCAGCCGAGAGAGGAGCATTTCCATACAGCGACACCGCGCTTGGAATTCCTAGAGCAGGCTCGTTTCCATGCTCTCGTACTCAAGGAATGGGAACACCCCGGTCGGCTTCTAGGGGCCCCAGGGGACTGGGATTGGAAATACCCTTTCCCCCCTGAGATGGTTGATTGTTGGTCTTCGCCCCCTGTGGTAGACGCTCCTATCATTGGGGTTCCTAAACCCCCCTTTGTGGCAGCTCCTGCTTACTGTACCCTTTGGGACGCCGAGAACCGGCGCATGGATAAACTGGCTTCACACGCTTTTTTCTGTGTAGGAACGGCGCTGCGCCTGGTCTGTGTCGCGGCCATCACTGCAGTGGCCGTCAAAACCCTCATCGGACAGATGCTTGAGCATCACGTTAACGATCTCTCCTGGGAGGTGTTTAAGGCACTCTCCAGTTGTGATGTATTTCTAAGATTTATCCTTTTAGCTATGGATGACACCATCAGAATGTGTGCGAGGACTTCCGCCCTTGTGGTGGCGATGTGTCGCATGGTCTGGCTGCGAGAGTGGGGTGCGGACTATGCTGCTAAAAGGACTCTTACCAGGTTCCCCTTTAAAGGGCATTGCCTGTTCGGGGGGTGGGGGGGGGCCCGTCTGGACCTGTTTGGAAAGAAGGGCAAATCACCCCGGTGCAGGCGCCCGTCTCGGCCCCCTCGGGACAGGGACACCCCTCCCCCTCCATACCATAGCGTTAAACAAGAACCGGGGGTGTCCTCCCGGAGTCGTAGCACAGACCCCTGCCCCACGAGCAACAGACAACGCTCTGGGCCCTCCGGCAGGGTGAAACCTAAATCTTCCACCAAATCCCCTCAAGCATGATGGGGCGACTGCGGCACCTTGCTCCTATCAGGAGGCATTTTTCCTCTTTCTGGTGGATACAGGAGGTAGTTTCCTCCGGATACAGGATAAAGTTTGCTGCGCGGCCTCCCCCATGATTGTCCTCATGACCAGGTGCTGGTGCAGGCCATACACGGCCTGCTGGGTTTTGGAGGTCACTTACAGTTTACCCTTATCAGGCAGAGGCAGGTGCCGTCACGCCAACCCCTTCACATTCTCCCAAAAGAATGAGTTTGTCTGCCCTTCTTAATCACAAGTTGTTGGCAATTCTGCTATGCAGGCAGTTTTCTGCATGAAAATTTCTGGGATGGGCCACTAGCGCCTTGCGCCTAGTGGGTCCTTGCCTTCTGGGGAGATCAGGGATGCTTATGCTCACTTCCCTGTGTCTTCTAGACACTCAGGCTTTTCTGGTTGTGTTGGATGTCCAACACCGCTATTCCGTGGCCTTGTTATCTGGCCTCTCTTCTGCCCCCATGGTGTTCACCAGGGTACTAATGGAAGCTATGTCTCTGTTGAGACCAAGGGGAGTCTGCGAGAGGCCTGCCAGGTGGTCCTTCTCGCTTCCCAATCTCTATGTAAGGTCGAGTTAGCTACTCGGCTGGTGCCATCACTTGAGAGTCTTCTGGATGGGTGTTTTCTTCACCTCTTGTCCTCCTTGTCCTCTTGATGGGTATCTCCGTTTCTAGGGATGAATTTAGTCTCGGTCAGGCGAGAATCTTCCTCCCTCTACAATAAGGTGGACAATCTGGTTGCATGGGTTCAGTCCCTACTTGCTGTTCCAGTCCCTTCACCAGGCAGGAATGTGGCTGGTGGGCCCGTCTTGGTGACTTGCTTAGTGAAGTTCCTTATATTCCTCTACCAGGAGTTTTCTTCTACAACTTCTATTCTTAATACTGGACTGGGACCCAGCATCCCTGGAGCGGGATCATGTGTACCCTTCCCCTGGGTTAGGAGTCCCTCTTTGAGTGGATTTACTCTAGGATCCTGTCTGGGGACAGTTCTTTTCTTGCCCCTTCCACAGATGATCACCGTGGATGCCAACCCTTCAGGTGGCGGGGAGGTTTTTTCCTTCTGTAACCCCATGCGGGTGTGGGGAAGATGGGGCCTTCTAGGAGGTCCTTGTACCTATCAGTACAGTGAGTTTTCAGGCTGACGCTATCTCGCCTATCTTCTCCTCTTCCAGGCCTGCCTGTTGGGTGGTGCTCGGTCTGTCTGACGACTGTGGCCTGCCATTATTCATCTGTGTGAGACCTAGTGCAGGATGGTTCCCCAGGCAGGTATATGTTCCTGTTCTGGGTGGAGGATAATGTTCCCTGCTTATAATTGGTCCCTCTGTGACAGGTTGTGCTATCCCTGGGTTCTCTATGATGTTCAACCAGTATGGCTTGTTTGGTGCTCCGTCACCTTCAGGCTCTTGCCACTCATTTCCCTGTCCCTGGCTCCTCTGACCATGGTCATGAGGATTTAGTATTTTTATGACGGGGCATTCTGGCCTTTTGGCCTGGTCTCCCTTCCCCCTGTTAGGTGGTTTTCTGTGCAGAATCACTCTGGTAGGGGGACCATTGATTCGGGTGGCCCCTGGGGGGCCTAGTGGAGTGTGGATTCGCGGACGTGATACCTTAGGGTAGTTGTTCTATACGTTCTGCCAGGGGTGTCGCCCTGTTTCGCTCAGGGCCTCCGTTACATCACTCCAATTCTACAGTCTCTGGCCTGGGTGCTGGTTCTTCCGTCCTTATGGAGACGGGATTCTTCCCTCTGTGTTAGTGACTAATGGAAGTCTAAGAGCAGCGCTCTTCTTCTTCCTCTTCTTCCACTCTTATGAGGTATGGCTTACCCATATGGATAGGTGTTAGCCTAGGTCTCTTTCCCGTTGGACATTCTCTGTTCCTAGGACTCTGGAGTTATTACAGCATGGCTTGGAGTTGGCTCCCCAACTCGGTACTCTGAAGGGTCAGGTTCTACCCTGTCCGCCTTCCGGCAGAACTCTTTTGCTTATTTCCCTTGGCTAAGCTTCCTTCGGGGGTTGCTCATTGCGTGCCTCATTTAATTCTATGATCCCTGTTGGGATTTGAATTTTTTATTACTGTTGCCTTGTGGGACGTTCCTTTTGGGCCTATTCAGGAGGCTGTCTGACTGTCTTTTACATTCATCGTTGTCCCTTGGGTCTGCTGACTCAGTCAGACGTGGGTCTGAGCGGGTGGCTCTGTTTCGCTAGCCCTCGTTCCTTGTTATGCACCAGGATAGGGTGGTGCTCCGCCTTACGCCAGACCTTTCTACCTCTGGTGGTGGTTTAGGCTCATGTGTTTAAGACATTGTCTTTCTTTTGTACCTTATTCCTAGTAACCCTGAGGCACGGGGGTTTATTTTCCCTCATCAGGTGCTGGAATCCTTTTCCTGGATTGTTTTTCTGGTTCCTTAAGGGGACTGATGCCCCTCGGGGTTTGTGGGCACCTAACTCTGTATGTGGCTGATCTTGTCTGCTTCCAGGGGTTACGCGGCCTTGGCCTAGCCTTTACTTGGATGGTTTTTCCTTCTGGTCCTGGGGAAGATTGGCTTTTTCCTGGAATGATTGTTAGAGCTTGATCATGTCAGGCTGTTACTCTGACCTATTCCTTTGAGGTGCTGAGCTTCTCTCGCCTTATTCTGTTTCTACTGGTGAATAGGTATCCTTTGGCCTTTCATCACCAGGTTTTGTTGTACAGGTTTGCTAAATGGCTACCTTGGTTTCTGGTTCATACCTTTTCAAGGGTTTTACGATTTGACGCTGGAGCCTTTGCTTCTGTCACTTTCGGTGGCAGGGTTGCAGGTTACAGTGCCTCGTCGGCCTACTGTGCCTTTTTTGTTGGGGATCCCACCCTATTTTATGGACACTGCTATTGGATGTCCCAATTGTAAGTATTATATTTGGAGCAGGACGTACTGTATACTTAGAATAATACAATTCTGTGAAGTACTCACCTGTAGAATTGGTATTATACGTATACAGTACGTCCTGCTCCACCCCACCCTGGTTTTGCATTATTCTGGGTCCCCTGTATGGTGATTGTTGTTATTGTTATCATTGCCTCTGTGCCGGGATCCCAAGGCATCCTTACTGCTCTGGGTCCCTTCTGGGTCTCCCCCCCCCCCGCTCACGGACCCATCTGGGGCATCTAGGGGCCCTTTGCGGGAGCGCGGGCTGGCAGGCCGAAGTCCAGCCAATCCGGGACGGGAAGGGATCCAAGCCCATGAAAGCAAACATGTTTGGTAAGTCTGCTTTGCTGCGTAGAGCAAAAACAGCGTTGTCCTTGCGAATTATGAGATGGAACGGGTGCCCCCACTTGTAGGAGGCCCCCATTTCCCGAAGCTTGTCGAGCAAAGGTCGGAGCATTCTCCTCATCAGCAAAGTGCGACGAGATACATCAGGTAGTATCGAGATCTGCAAGCCCCTACATTCAATTCTACCTCGCTCCCAGGCCCGCCGTAGGATGTCCTCTTTAACGGTAAAAAAATGCACTCTGCACAGGACGTCTCTGGGGGTCACCGGCCGGCCGGCCCACTACTCTATGGACCCGATCGATTAGTAGCTCAGCGTCCAGGGGCCTCTCTAGCAGGGAGTTGAATATTTCCGTTACTGAAGAACACAAATTGTCCGCTTGAACCGATTCAGGGCGCCACGGATCTTCAGGTTATTGCGCCTATTTCTGTTTTCCTGATCGTCCACTTGAAGCCGGAGGTCGGTCATCTGCTGCTGGTACAAATCTTGCATTCTCTCCAGGTGTGTTAACCGCGTCTCGTGGTCTGCCCGAGAATCTTCGAGAGTGGCAACTTTAGTCTCCAGGGCCGAGGATTTCTGTTGGATATCTTCAATCTCCCTTCGCAGGGCCCTCTCGTTTCTGATCACCACCGCCTTCAGGTCAGCCTTAAGCTCAGCTTTTGTCGGCAAGTATTGCAGTATTGCCTGAAGACTTGGGTCTAGCGCTGGGGTTGGAGAGGGTTGGCCACTTGGGGGGTAACCCGCAGGGGATTCCGGGGGAGAGCTGGCCTGACCATCCGCAACATGCTGATGGATATCAGGATAGGTAGAACCCGAGGCTTCTGTATGTCCCCGTCTGGGGGAGATGATGCCGGGGGACCCAATACTGGACCCCGAGGACCATTCTGTGTCGACTACTTTAAAAGGGCTTTGGGCCAGACTTGAGGGGTGATTCGCCCGGTCTGCACCGGTGCAAGCATCTGCCGGGGCAGGGTGCAGCTCCACCTGCACCACCCTTCTGGATCTTGCTGGTGCTCCACGCTCGTTACTGGGTGAGGGGAAACCCCTATCCGTATTGGAGGGGCCAGGCTTGCCATTCTGTGCCCCTTGAAATTTGTCCCCGCTTCTGCCCTTTATCCCAGGGCTAGAGCCCACCGGGTGCTTTTCCACCTGTGACTTCCGTAGAGCCAGTCTGCCTCTCACTTGGCTCTCTCCCTCTCCTTCCTCCTTGCTGAAGAACATGACGCAGTCTATTTTATGGCCGGGCTGCGCAGCCGCTTCCAACCACTCCCTGCTGCTCCTTACGCCAGACCTTTCTACCTCTGGTGGTGGTTTAGGCTCATGTGTTTAAGACATTGTCTTTCTTTTGTACCTTATTCCTAGTAACCCTGAGGCACGGGGGTTTATTTTCCCTCATCAGGTGCTGGAATCCTTTTCCTGGATTGTTTTTCTGGTTCCTTAAGGGGACTGATGCCCCTCGGGGTTTGTGGGCACCTAACTCTGTATGTGGCTGATCTTGTCTGCTTCCAGGGGTTACGCGGCCTTGGCCTAGCCTTTACTTGGATGGTTTTTCCTTCTGGTCCTGGGGAAGATTGGCTTTTTCCTGGAATGATTGTTAGAGCTTGATCATGTCAGGCTGTTACTCTGACCTATTCCTTTGAGGTGCTGAGCTTCTCTCGCCTTATTCTGTTTCTACTGGTGAATAGGTATCCTTTGGCCTTTCATCACCAGGTTTTGTTGTACAGGTTTGCTAAATGGCTACCTTGGTTTCTGGTTCATACCTTTTCAAGGGTTTTACGATTTGACGCTGGAGCCTTTGCTTCTGTCACTTTCGGTGGCAGGGTTGCAGGTTACAGTGCCTCGTCGGCCTACTGTGCCTTTTTTGTTGGGGATCCCACCCTATTTTATGGACACTGCTATTGGATGTCCCAATTGTAAGTATTATATTTGGAGCAGGACGTACTGTATACTTAGAATAATACAATTCTGTGAAGTACTCACCTGTAGAATTGGTATTATACGTATACAGTACGTCCTGCTCCACCCCACCCTGGTTTTGCATTATTCTGGGTCCCCTGTATGGTGATTGTTGTTATTGTTATCATTGCCTCTGTGCCGGGATCCCAAGGCATCCTTACTGCTCTGGGTCCCTTCTGGGTCTCCCCCCCCCCCCGCTCACGGACCCATCTGGGGCATCTAGGGGCCCTTTGCGGGAGCGCGGGCTGGCAGGCCGAAGTCCAGCCAATCCGGGACGGGAAGGGATCCAAGCCCATGAAAGCAAACATGTTTGGTAAGTCTGCTTTGCTGCGTAGAGCAAAAACAGCGTTGTCCTTGCGAATTATGAGATGGAACGGGTGCCCCCACTTGTAGGAGGCCCCCATTTCCCGAAGCTTGTCGAGCAAAGGTCGGAGCATTCTCCTCATCAGCAAAGTGCGACGAGATACATCAGGTAGTATCGAGATCTGCAAGCCCCTACATTCAATTCTACCTCGCTCCCAGGCCCGCCGTAGGATGTCCTCTTTAACGGTAAAAAAATGCACTCTGCACAGGACGTCTCTGGGGGTCACCGGCCGGCCGGCCCACTACTCTATGGACCCGATCGATTAGTAGCTCAGCGTCCAGGGGCCTCTCTAGCAGGGAGTTGAATATTTCCGTTACTGAAGAACACAAATTGTCCGCTTGAACCGATTCAGGGCGCCACGGATCTTCAGGTTATTGCGCCTATTTCTGTTTTCCTGATCGTCCACTTGAAGCCGGAGGTCGGTCATCTGCTGCTGGTACAAATCTTGCATTCTCTCCAGGTGTGTTAACCGCGTCTCGTGGTCTGCCCGAGAATCTTCGAGAGTGGCAACTTTAGTCTCCAGGGCCGAGGATTTCTGTTGGATATCTTCAATCTCCCTTCGCAGGGCCCTCTCGTTTCTGATCACCACCGCCTTCAGGTCAGCCTTAAGCTCAGCTTTTGTCGGCAAGTATTGCAGTATTGCCTGAAGACTTGGGTCTAGCGCTGGGGTTGGAGAGGGTTGGCCACTTGGGGGGTAACCCGCAGGGGATTCCGGGGGAGAGCTGGCCTGACCATCCGCAACATGCTGATGGATATCAGGATAGGTAGAACCCGAGGCTTCTGTATGTCCCCGTCTGGGGGAGATGATGCCGGGGGACCCAATACTGGACCCCGAGGACCATTCTGTGTCGACTACTTTAAAAGGGCTTTGGGCCAGACTTGAGGGGAGATTCGCCCGGTCTGCACCGGTGCAAGCATCTGCCGGGGCAGGGTGCAGCTCCACCTGCACCACCCTTCTGGATCTTGCTGGTGCTCCACGCTCGTTACTGGGTGAGGGGAAACCCCTATCCGTATTGGAGGGGCCAGGCTTGCCATTCTGTGCCCCTTGAAATTTGTCCCCGCTTCTGCCCTTTATCCCAGGGCTAGAGCCCACCGGGTGCTTTTCCACCTGTGACTTCCGTAGAGCCAGTCTGCCTCTCACTTGGCTCTCTCCCTCTCCTTCCTCCTTGCTGAAGAACATGACGCAGTCTATTTTATGGCCGGGCTGCGCAGCCGCTTCCAACCACTCCCTGCTGCTCTCTTCACATTCTTCTCCCCAGCAACTAACCTCCGGGCTGGCGCTGTCATCACTGGGTGCGGGTCAGGGTGCCTTTATCAACTGAAAACGCCAGAATCAGATGGGAGCTCCTCCACTTGCTTCCTCACTCCCTCATGCCGAAGCCACGCCCCCCCCCCCTTCCCCGGTAGGATGATTTTTAATGTGGACAATCTATGTATGTACAGGGTGTGGGAAACATATAAGATAGACTCTTATTCAGAGTGAAGGTCCGCTTTAACGAGGTGAGTAAATAATGCCTGAAGGTAAAATCGAAGATTTTAACCTCCCCCGATGTTCCACTTTAAGTCAGGGAAAACCATGCAGCCACACAAATCAGTAGGTCTGCTTGCATTTTAAAAAAAATGTTGTTCCTATAGATGCCTGAGGCGTATATCTGAATTACTAAATTATCAGACAAGTGAAAATACACGTTTATATATTTACGCCTATGGTTAATTAAGTACAAAAATAATATATTCCAAGTATGTCTCACACCCTGCTTCGGAATGATTAATAACACGTGGGTTATAATCCAGTAGAGGGCGAACTTCTGCAGAGATGACTAGAAAAAAAGAAGCCCCTCCCAGTCCATAAATACCTGGGACCTCCAATACATTCCCCAGATAAGTCTCTGCAGATGGCGAAGCAAGTCAAGAAGATGGCTGTATCTTTCCTTTGCAGGTAAGGTAATTTTTTCCTATTTCCGCCCGGACCTTGTTGTTTTTAAGTCCCCAGGCCTCCCAGCCTTGGCTGTGGGTCCGGGCGAGGGTAGGGTACACCTTAGAGTTGTACTGCACAGGAGCCATGCTCCTCCGTGAGACCCCCTCCAAGGGGTAGGCGGCTGCCAGGTTGGTGATTCTGGTGTGGGATGCCCTGTCCGTTTATTACCATTGCTATATAACTTGGGTAGCTTGGGGATCCCCTCCATTACTCCCCGTTCCCGGTTAGTAGGGGGGGGGGCTTGACCCTCCATTTTGACCTTTTATTGTTGTTTTTTTTTTTTTTTTGTGTGTGCTTCACTTGCTGGCTCTGCCAGTGTGGGTGTGTTGTGAGTGGCAGTTTGTGTGTGTGTGTCTTGGGCACTGGTGCTCTGGTATGCCGGCCCGCACGCCCGCTGTTTACAGCGGCGGCGGGTCGGTCTCCTTTGCCGGCTCCTCAGCATGGCTGGGAGCGCGGCCTCCTCATCATTTTCCAGTCTCAGGGGAGGGGGCCGGGTGCTCGGCGCGCTTGTTGCGGCCTGCCCCCCTCCTCTGGCGCTCTGCGCTGGCCTGCCCTTCCTCCTAAGACTGGCCTTGTGAGACGCCATTATCCCTAGGGTTGCTGTGAGTGCCCTGCGGGGCCTTGGTTTTATTTTATACTGTTATTCATATATGTTTATGGCTTTTTATTAAGAATGAATGCCTTTACTTAAGGATTCCTTAATTGTGTCTTTCAGGGGGACTACCTTGCCTTGATTAAAAAAGGGGGTTCTCCCGGTCCTCAGGTCCCTTGCTCAGATCCTCCCACTAACGGACGCTGAGGGGCATCCCGGGTAGCTTCATAGCATAATTCCCATTGGTCATTGCGACTACCCTAAAAAATCACCATATGGAGGCTTCCCAAGATACCGGGCTTGGGATCCCTTCGGGGCAACCCCGGCAGTGTATGGTTTGTGGGTTATCCCTTGTGGGGGACAATGTGCAAATTTGTGTACCATGTGCACAGCAGGCCATTACGCGGCAATCCGGGCCCCTGGCGTCTGGATCGGCCACGCTGGCCTCATCACCTACAACCCCACGCCTGGCTTTGACCCCTAGTGACGTGGTCATTAGCGGGGAGTTGCAATCCGATGTCTGCGCCAGATTGGCCAACGTTGAGAAGATGATTGCTAGCTCTGCGGCCAGGAAGGCCCCAGCTAAGAGACGGCATTTGATCAGTATGACTCTTTGGATTGGTCTGATTATTCCCTGCTTGAGGAAGGGGAATTGTTTTCAGAATCTGATGGCTCTGACGATCAGCAGTTTCTGGATGCTGATGCCGGTAAGGAACGTGGGGATACTGTTGATACCCCCAGACTCCTGGCCCATAATTGAAGTGCTTGCTATTTACCCTCCTGCGGAGGCCCCTTTTTTGGGACTGCCAAACCTCGTTTGGAGTTCCCGGATCAGAAACACTTTAACAATCTGATCCTGAAAGAATGGGAAAAGCCCAGCCGGCTTCCTGGTATCCCTCAGGGGTGGGATAGGTAGTATCCCTTTCCTGTGGATGTGGTTAAGCGTTGGTCGTCACCCCCAGAGGTCAGCGCTCCAGTTCTGGGATTGTCCAATACATCGGTTGTGCACTCCCCAGATTCCACTACCTTGAAGGATAGTGAGGACCGGCGTCTCGACCAAATGGCTTTGCATGCCTTTGCCTGTGTGGGTTCGGCCTTACGCCCGGTTTGTGCCTCTGCACTCACGGCCGTGGCTTCTAGAATCTTAATCAGGGGACTGTTGGATGGTCCCCATCTCAGTCCTTCCAGTGAGGAATTTGCAGCATTGACGCGTTGTGAGATGTTCATTGCATTTGTCTTATCGACCTTGGATGACACTATATGTATGTGTAGTAGGACCTCGGCATTGCTAGTGGCAATCGGTTTGGTTGCGCCAATGGGCGGCTGATATCGCTGCAAAGAAGGCGCTTACAGGGCTACCCTTCGCGGGTATGCGCCTGTTTGGTGATAAATTGGACTCGGTGGACTCGGGTTCACTCTCTTTCATTCCCTCCTTTTGTGGCTCTCGAGCCAGCAGGGGAAGCTCTTATCCTGCGTTCAGAGGAGATTCCTGTGGTAGGGGCAGAGGACGCACCCGTCCCAGGACTGCCTGGGGTGCCAAACCCAAGGCTGCTGCCAAGCCCGCTCAGCAATGAGGGAGCGCCCTCACGGGTGGGGGGACGGCTGCGGCTCTTCGCCCAGGTCTGGGCCCTGGACGTCACAGACAACTGGATACTGGAGGTGGTCTCGTCTGGGTACAAGCTGGAGTTCGCATACAGGCCTCCTCCCAGATTCCTCAGGTATCGGGTTCCTGCGGACCCCCGAGCCGTACAGGTATTTTTCATGGCGGTGCAAAATCTTCGGGACATGGGGGTCGTTTGTCCGGTTCCCCCCATAGAGAGAGGTCAGGGTTTCTATTCCAACCTCTTTACGGTGCCCAAAAAGGATGGCTCCATAAGATCCATTTTGGACTTAAAGATTCTCAACAGGTTCATCAGAACCAAGAAATTTCGCATGGAGACTCTGCGCTCTGCCGTCAACTCCCTTCGTCCAGGGGACTTTGACTTCAATAGACATCAAGGACGCTTACCTTCATGTGCCGGTCTTTCCGGGACGTCAACGGTTTCTTAGATTCGTGGTAGGCAATCAGCACTACCAGTTTGTGGCTCTTCTCTTCGGGCTGACCTCGGCACCAAGGATGTTCACCAAGGTGTTGGCGGGCATAATGGCCCTTCTCAGAGCCCAGGGCATTCGCATTGTGCCGTATCTGGACGACCTTCTCATTACGTCCTCCTCTCTCCACCAGGTGGAGCTGGACATCAGGTGACAACGCTGGAGAGGTTCGGGTGGGTAATCAATTACCCCAAGTCTTCTTTCTCCCCGTCAAGGGAGGCTTCGTTTCTGGGCATGAATCTGGATACCATTCAGACCAGGGTGTTCCTACCCCAGTCAAAGGGGGATGTTGTTCAAGCTCTGATTCGTCTCCTTTTGTCCAACCCTTGTCCGTCCATCAGGCAAGGAATGAGACTGGTGGGGTTGGTGGTGGCTTGTTTCGAGACAGTTCCTTTTGCTCAGTTTCACATGAGGCCTCTTCAACTACATCTTTTATCGGCTTGGGACAGATGTCCTCTGTCCTTGGATCAGTCATTTGTGCTGTCTCCTCTGGTCCGGCGGTCCCTCCAGTGGTGGCTGGACCTGCAGAATCTTCTGGGGGGCAGATCCTTTCTAGCGCCCCGCTGGGAGATGGTCACCACAGATGCCAGCCTGTCGGGCTGGGGGGGGGGTTCTGGAAGGAACATCAGTTTCAGGGTCTGTGGGGTCCTCAGGAGGCTCACATCCCCATCGATATCCTGGAGCTGAGGGCGGTACGGTTGGTGCTGTCGCACCTGCCGCATCATCTCCAGGGATTACCGGTTCAGGTTCGATCGGACAATCGAACTGCGGCGGCTTACTTCAATCATCAAGGAGGGACTTGCAGCAGGAGTGTCTCTGATTCTTGCATGGGCCGAGAGCAATGTTCCATGTATCTCGGCGGTGTACATTCCAGGGGTGGAGAACCTGGAAGCGGACTCTCTGAGCAGGGGGGCCTCTCGCCGGGGGGAATGATCCCTCAGCAACGAGGTCTTTCTATCCCTCTGTTGCAAGTGGGGGATGCCGGAGGCGGATCTGTTTGCCTCTCGTCATAATCACAAGCTTCTTGCACTTGTGTCTCTGTCCCAGGACCCTCTGGCTCTGGCAGTGGATGCCATGTCTCCTGTATCTGTTTCCTCCCTTTCCCATGGTGGGCAGGGTGGTACGCAAGCTGGTTCACGAGGACGTGCCAGCAATCCTGGTGGCTCCAAGGTGGCCGAGACGGGTGTGGTTCGCAGACGTCGTGCGGCTGGCGGTCGATTTATACAGGCTGCCTCCGGTTCGGGATTTGATCACACAAGGTCAGCTTTGTTATCCCAATTTACAAACGCTGGCTTTGACGGCGTGGCTGCTGAAACCTTCATCTTAAAAGAAAAGGGTTTGTCTGAAGCTGGAGTTTTCTTCAGCATGGTCTGGACATGGGTTTTCAACTTAGCACTCTGAAGGGGCATGTTTCTGCTCTGGCGGTTTTCTTTGAGAGGTCTTTCGCTCTTCAGCCTTTGGTTAAGACCTTTTTTCCAGGGGGTCACTCATGTGCGCCCTCCTCGCAAACCCATGTTACCGGTTTGGGATTTAAATTTGGTGTTGTCTGCCCTTCAGGGTCCTCCTTTTGAACCAGTGCATGATGTTGCACTATCCATTTTCACCTTAAAGGTTGCCTTTTTGGTGGCTATCACCTCTGTTCGATGTGTTTCTGAGTTGGCGGCTCTGTCCATTCAGGCCCCCTGCTTTGAGGGACATCAGGACAATGTGGTTTTCTGCTTTAGCCCAGACTTTCTGCCAAAGGTTGTCTCTGCCTTTCAACTCAATCAGGACATTGTGCTTTCTTCCTTGTGTCCTAAGCCTAGCAACAAAAAGGAGAGGGCCTTGCAATCTCTGGATGTCGTTAGATGTGTAAAGTACTGGTGGCTACTTCACCATTCCTGAAGACGGACGCCTTTTTTGTGGTGCCCTCCGGTCCCAGGAAGGTTTTGGTGCCCGTCAAGTCTACCTTTACTATTTGGATTCGTCAGGCCGTTATTAGGACCTACTCTACCAAGGGGAGGGATCCCCCTTTCCAGATCACTGCTCATTCTACTCTTGCTGTGCTTGGTCTTCTGTTCATACTTTTTCCAAGTTTTATAAGGGCCTCAGCGGATGCTGTTTTTTGGCCGCAAAGTTCTGCAAGCTGCAGTGGTTAAATTTGTGCACTATTGCCTGCTGGGATCCCCACCCTTTTTGGACACTGCTATTGGATGTCCCATGTGTTATTAATCATTCCGAAGCAGGGTTTGAGACATACTTTTGTGATTGCTCACCTGTAAAATGGGTATCATAAGTATGTCTGACACCCTGCTTCGTCCCACCCTGAGTTGTATCTTGGATCCTCTTTTTGGTGAAATTTTTTTCTCATAGATTTTATTGGCTCTTCCTGGTCCCCTTACTGCTTTCTTATACTGGGGAATGTGTGGGAGGTCCCAGGTATTTATGTACTGGGAGGGGCTTCTTTTTTTCTAGTCATCTCTGCAGAAGTTCGCCCTCTACTGGACTATAACCCACGTGTTATTAATCATTCCGAAGCAGGGTGTGAGACATGCTTATAATACCCATTTTACAGGTGAGTAATCACAAAATGGTATTTTTCAAAACAGTTTTTGACCTTAATATTTTCCTTAACTTAAACTTTTCCAAATCTATAATTACAGCCAGAATAATGCAAGTTCCCCAGCACAAAGCTCTTTCATACAAACACATTATTAGCATCTGTTAAACCGGACCTTCACCGTGATTTATTGAAAAGCCCAAACCCTTGAAAAACTATTCCCCAGCATCTAAAATTAATATATAATACTACTATACTATACTATACTATATTAATATAGTTTTTAGTCACTTACTTATTATTCTTTCCCCCACTGGGCTGCAACTCTGTTAAGGACTCTAGGATACGGGTGCCGCCATCTTGACTCAGAAGCATCACACTTACTGAGGAGAGGCGAGTGGGATAAAGTATACAGGGGGTGGGTTATTTGCTCAGACAGAGCAGAGCTGTGGTCAGTAAAAGTTTAGCAGTCCCAGAAGGCACTTCCTGTTTGCAGGCTGCCTGATGTTCCATGATCCACCATCTTGGATATTTAAAGGCTCATAACATGCAGTAGATGAAGGTAGGATGATTTTTAATGTGAGCAATCTGTATGTGCAGGGTGTGGGAAACATATAAGATAAACTCTTATTAAGAGTGAAGGACCGCTTTAACTAAAAAACTTTTTACACCACTTCAATGCACCTCTATTTAGGTTTGATCCTACACCAATCCATTAAAGCTCCATTTTTGAAAAAAAAAAAAAATGATTAAACGGACAGGGCTGGAAGCTAATCTTTATGTCTCTAGTTGTCACCTTTAGATGGTTGGGGGTAACCCTTTAAGTGAGTCTGCGCCTATTGTAACCTTTAACCCTTCTAACGTCAGCTACGTAAAATTTACGTGGCTGCCTCTACTGTCGTTAACTGCCAGCTACGTAAATTGTATGATGTACCTGGCTTCCCCCCCCTGCTAGCAAAAACATTTACTCACCTTCCTGCACGATCACCTCTTTACCTGGGGGCCTCCGATCACCCCCCCCCCCCCAGCTTTTCCAGGTTCAGGAGAGGGCTCAACATGCCCTCTCCCCCTACTTCTTCCATGGGCACCGGCATCTCCATGACTAGACCTGCCCCTTTGGGGGCGTGGAGAATGACAACACCCTGCTGATGTCATCCTGCTCCCAGGTACAGCAGTCAGATGCAATGATCGCCGGCCACAGGAAGAGAGGGGCATGTGATCCTTTGATTAGAGGTGAGTAAATATATATTTTTTTTTAATAAAGTCTCATGTGTGAGACCTGTATCTATATGTAAGACCTGTATACCAGTTCACCAATGCTCTGGGTCTGGCAAGTCATCTGTGGCTAGCGGGTGACTTGCCATTAACGCTTTGCCCCCCCCCCCCCCATTACCTGCATCCCCAAAGCGCAGTGGGAGCAGAAGAGCCTGTGACCATTAGGCTTTGGAGCTTGCAGCTGGCAGGGCGGGGGCCACCAAAGCTGGCCCCTGCACCCTGTTCTACAAGCCCCCATTGCTGCAGCCATTTTGGAGCTTCCTCTACCACCTAATATAACGAATATTGGTCCGTTTAAAGTAGATTTTTCAAAACACAAAGTTTTCATAAATTCATATTGGACCACACAGGGGTGTCTGCATTTTATTAATAGTGCTAGATTTTTATTTTGTGGCTGAGCTGAGTGTTGAGGAAACTTGTAACACGTAAATTGTTATTACCCCACACACTTTCACCTTAACACTTGTTATATATAAATTGAGTGACTGACAATTTTTGTTTTTCTGTGACCAACATTATGGCTATGCCATTTATTAGTATTGTATATTGTTTTTAAAAATATGTCAAAAACATCTTTAGTGTGAAAAAAGCAATAATATGGATTTAACTTATATACCAGCAAGCCATAGCTCACAAGGGCTGTAATGTACTATGCGATTAACTTGCTCAGTAACAACTCCAGTGGCAAATGGCATATATTCCATTTGTATTGTTCCCAGAAAATAGATTAGCAGACGACTTCTCAGAAGATGCCAGAAAAATGACACCTTCCAGCCATGGCAGTCAACAAATAATTTACTAACTCAAGAAAAAGTCGAGATATTGCTCATTTCAAAACTTTTTATTGAGTCACAGCAGGCAGCTCCGCATTGCAGTGTTTAAATGGGCTTCCCACCGTAAGTCGCTAGGCCTGCTCAATTCACTTTAATAGAGCGACCGTGCCATAGCCTATGTATTTTGCAGTGAATGCAGGAGGCCACTGTACAGTGGAGGGGTGTTCATCGTTTTCCTTAGTTTTTACACTATGGGTGTCAGACCAATCCGCTGTACAGGACAATAGGTAAGTATTCCTTTTTGTTTAAGACGGGGAACGCTTAAAATAAGTGTATGCATTTTGCTTGTAGTGGCTTTTAAATGCACATTTAATTCTAAAAACTCCTGTTATTCATTGGAGCACCCATGGTGGGATAACCTGCTGCTGCCCCCCATTGTCTACTGTTGAGATTCATTAACTTATATTGAGAGGAGGAGGGAGGGTGGAGTGCTTTGTCTCATACAACCCAACTGAAGACGAATAGGGGGCAGCAGCAGGTTATCCCATCTTGTCTGCTTCCAAGAGCCACAAAGGCTAGGCTGTATCTTTCATTTCTATATCACTGCTCCGATTTCCATTATTTGTGGGGACCCGTAGATCTTGTATAGTATTTGTTCTCAGGTTCCTGAGAGCTATATTTTTTGGTTTAAGGCCTATAGTTTCTGTAAGCTGTAGTGTTCTGTAACTGTTGTAATAAATGCAGGCCAGCGCTGATATGCTTGACCGATGGCCTATCAATGATGGACACAATTCTAATAGGCTATGTTGTGGCCTACCCAGAAGAGGCCTGGAAGTGGTGAGTCCTGGCACCTTGTTTCTTATCCCATCATGGTTGCTCCCAGGAACCACAAGGCTGGGCTGTCCCTTTAATTTCTAAATTATTGCTCCGATTTCCAGTATTTGTAGGGACCTGTATAGTGTTTGTTCTCATGTTATGGTTTAAGGCCTATAGTTTCTGTAAGCTGCAGTGTTCTGTAACTGTTGTAATAAACGCACTGATTAAGATATTCAAGTTCACTTTTTACCCCCTCCTTTCCTTAGCTCCAATAGAATAATAAAATGAAAAAGAACCTAAACACTTTTGGAAATAACTTCCAAAAAGTGCCTTACCTCTGTTTCTGATTACTTATCACGGACAGGATGTTCATTCAACCCCATTGGCATTGCGAATAAATGGTGGCACAAAATATGTGGTTCTTTTCTCCCCTCTAGTCCACAGAAATAGGATGTTTTTTCACTCACCTCCTATTTGGTCATTACAAACCGTAAAAGGGTGTTTATAGTTGCTCTACAACGTCTGCATGCTTTCATAAATAAAAAAAAGGAATTTGCCAAGTTTTTATTTGAGCTTCTCCTGTGGGGATTTGTCTGGAATCTTTAAAGGAAAAATGGCAACTATGTCAATGGACAATCTGTCACAGGTGGCATCAGAACCTCTGTACTGGTTATATAATCTCTATAGACTTTCGGTCCACTGGGCCCTTGGTGTCAACCCGATTTGGGATGCTGCACAGTGGGAATCGATACTGACACACCTGTTCCAAATACGTTATTAGAGATTGGTTGCAGCACACTGTCAGAGAATCAATTATAGTAAAAAGAGAAAAAACAGAATAGGGTTCAAAATTCCCTGGTACCTCTGATTGTGTAGGTACCTGATACAATCCATATATAACCAAAATAGGGGAGAATGAACACCATGCAACATTATGCCATTAAAGTCATGTTTTTTAATGCTCATAAGTGTAATTTGCGCAAAACAGTGCAAAAATATATATAGTGTATAGATAAGGTTCTATGGTATAGCAGCAGTGACCTAAATAAGGGCACATGAGCATGTAGCACATCAAAGGGGTCATACAAATTCAAAGGATATAGAGGAAATGCAGCAAACGCAATTAAAGTCCATTATACATAGTCCATAGTAGTAAAGAACCCCTTGCACATTAAATTTGTGCAATAACCGTATCTGGAATTGCAGTCCTTTCCGCATTTCCTATGCAGTATCCTATTTTTTTAATTTTTTTATTTTTATCCCACCACATGCGCTAACGGTTCTATTTTTATCCTCTCTATAGCATTAGTTAAATTGCGCAAGTCTGCCCAATCGTTCGCTGTGCATGGTCTCCAATATGGTCTCCAGCTGCCTGTCGTCATGTATCTCACTGTGGGGACATCTAATACAAGTCGCACGCTCTCTAGTGCCGAAGGATCCGGATGTGACATCACCTCCTGTGTCTGTAGCCGCCCAACAGGAAAATCAACTACGACTGGCCCTCTCACGTACGCTCCGGCGGCCATCTTTTTTAAGGGCAATGCCCGATTATGCGCACTCTTTCTCTTCCCCCTATGTGACTCCGGGCCCGCCTCACGCGTCATTCCCCATTGGCTGCTGTTTGTCAGCCTGAAGGGATAAACAGGACGGACCACGAATAACGTCACGCTCCGGCGCGCGAGTACACCGCTCTTGGCGCCATTCCTGGCAATTCACTGGAGACCACAGCATTTAAAAATCTGCTCTCCCCTCTCTGGGATACCGCATCCTCTCGATAAAGGTCCTAGTCGACCGAAACATTGAGGTATTTTTGCCCTGCGGTCAGCCTGTAAGCTATTCTTTATGCTCTATGATCATCTTGTATTTCGCTGGTTACGCCTATTGAAATTACATGTGCAAGGGGTTCTTTACTACTATGGACTATGTATAATGTATAATGGACTTTAATTGTGTTTGCTGCATTTCCTCTATATCCTTTGAATTTGTATGACCCCTTTGATGTGCTACATGCTCATGTGCCCTTATTTAGGTCACTGCTGCTATACCATCGAACCTTATCTATACACTGTATATATTTTTGCACTGTTTTGTACAAATGACACCTATGAGCATTAAAAAACATGACTTAATGGCATAACGTTGCATGGTGTTCATTCTCCCCTATTTTGGTTGTATACACCTGTTCCAAATACTCACCTTCATCTGGGTTCCAGTGGTTGTCACAGGTGGCAACAGCAGCTGGCAGTGACTTGCAGAGCGGAGAGAGCATAGATGCGGCTGCTCTGCAGTGCCATCTGCTGCTGCCGCATATTGCTACATTTGATTGCCATTAGAACCAGGAAGAAAGTAAATATTTAGCACAGCCCTGGCTTGACAGTAACAATTCCTACTGTGGGACATCCCACAGCATATTCGATGTCTGCAAGGGGATTATGACTATTGACCAAACCTTGGTCCTCTTCAAGTTGCACATAAAATGGAAGTGGATTTATTTGACAGCACCTACCATAGTGTCCAGCCAGTAGGAATTTATGAAAGACATATAAAGCATTGATCTATCATTTTTACTTTCTTCTAATTAATAGAAAAGGTGGTTTTATTTTTATTTCAACTAAGCTGTTTAGATTTTCAATTCCCTTTTGTCTTTGATTAATGATCACCTTGTTAAACAATGCAAGCTTTTTGCATTTATTTATTTATTTTCTGCATATGACTTTTATCACTATGATGAAATGGCATTCTGCTGAGGCATATTTTACTTTTTTCTTTAATGCTTCTTTCTGGCGCTGATTTATGTTCGTCTCATTTATTTTTTGCAATTTTTCAGGATTTTGTTACAAAGATAGTTCGTCTTCTAGAAAGCCCTTCAACAGCAATACGAGCCAAAGCCTTCCTGGTCATTTTGCAAGTTTTAATTAACAACAAAGAGATGCTGCTGCTCTGCTGCCAAACCAGGTGAATTGAATTTGATTAAATATGTAAATCTTTTTTTATGTTGTACCAATATAATTTGCTGGAATTTAAAGTTGCATCTCAGCTGCAAAAGAAAAAAAAGTATTTTTCAGTGTGTGTGTGTCAACTGAAAAGTGCAAAGGCTAGAGTTCCAAACATAAAAAAGGAGAAGTAATACAAAATATTTCATTATCGCTGCAGCAAGAAAACCAGGGCCAAAGTGTATGCAATTTTAGCTGTGTGTTTGTGCAATTCAGCATCATACATGTTGAACACAGTTAAAGCAGACCTTCACTCTGAATAAGAGTCTATCTTTCCCCCACCCTGTACATACAGATTGTCCACATTAAAAATCATCCTACCTGCATCTACTGTATGTTATGAGCCTTTAAACATTCAAGATGGCGGCTTATGGAAGCCGCCATCTTATCAGGCAGCCTGCAAACAGGAAGTGCCTCCTGACTGTGCTGCTCTGCATTCTGGGACTGCTGACCTTTACCTGACCCCACCTCTGCTCTGTCTGAGCAAAGCACAGCTATAACCCGCCCCCCTGTACCTTATCCCACTCTCCTCTCCTCAGTAAGTGTGATGCTTCTGAGTCAAGATGGCGGCGCCCATATCCTAAATTCCTGAACAGAGTTGCAGCCCAGTGGAGGAAAGAATAATAAGTTAGTGACTAAAAACGTAAAATATATTAATTTTAGATGCTGGGGAACCGTTTTTTAAGAGTTTGGGCTTTTCATTAAATCACGCTGAAGGTCCGGTTTAAAGTGTAAGGGTATTATTTCATCTGTGATTGTCGCTTTAAAGTCTAAAAAAAAAAATCCAATTGTTTTCAGATCAATGATTCTTATAGCGTGTGCGCAATTTTTATTTGCATAATCATCTCTAATAAAATGAATGTAACTCACCCTTTTGATTCCTCTGTAATTTGAAAGAAAGTAACAAAAGTTGTTGTCAACTCACCTCTATAACTAGATGGCTGATCATGGATGGGGGCTGCTTCCCCCACAGGCAAAATACATTAAGTTGTTTAGAAATCCTGTAGCTTGCCAGGGCTAGGGAGAGCTTCCCTTCCTCTAAAGCAGACCTGGGCATTGTAAGGCCCGGGGGCCATATACGGCCCTTTGATTGGCTCTGACCGGCCCAGGCTGAGCTGGCTGACGGAGTCCCTCCTCTCGTGATTCAGCTTCCCTCCGCTTGTGCTGCCTTCGAGGAGCCCGCCCGTCCCTCTTCACAGCAGGTCGACGCCTCCCGCCACTCAGTGAGGAAGCGAGAACGCGCCAGACCTGAAAAGCCGACTGGCCGATCAGCTGCTGCTGCTTAAGTGATCGCCTGTGTACAGTGCGGGAGGCGCCGACCCGCTCCGAAGAGGGACGGGCGGGCGCTCCTACCAGGGGTAGGAGAAGGAGGTAGGCTCCGGCACCATCTTGCCTGGGTGGAGGGGCAGGACTCATAAGTGCCCTGACTGGAAGCCATACCCGGGCTGCTTCTAAGCTTAAGCGGAAGGAAAGTAAGGGAAGTGGGGCTGCATATGCTCTGCCCGGTGTGGTGGAAGAGTGAGCTGCTGACATATGTGGGGCGATATCCCCCCCCTTTCTGTGGATCCTACCAACCGGTATTACCCTCCCCTCCAGTTGTCAGCTAAGTGCACATGATCCTTGTCACAAGAGGACTTTAGCCCTCAAAATGTCCGCTAAAAAAAGAAAGGTAGATGCTGAATTCAGGGTTTTCCAAAAGAATTTACTGCTTTTTATAAAGAAATACAATTAATATTAAACAGAATTGAGTTCAGCCTTTTGGCCCGGCCCTCCACAATATTTTTAGTTTCTCATGTCATGGAAAAAAGAATTGCCCACCCCTGCTCTAAAGGTATCACCATTCGACTTCTACTACTTATAAAGCAGAACAAAAACTAGCTGGAATCTAAATGATGCCAGGACCAGCCACTGACCTTCCCCCAGGGCATCCCAATCTGTCTGAAACCCCCCAGGGACAACGCAGCACTCACCGCTTACTGTCGCTACCTTGCTGATATAAACAAGGACAGCCGCTTCTCCATTCAGATTGGCTGGGGACATGTGCACTGCAGGGGATCCGTCCACTCTCGCTCCCATTGCCAGGCTCTGCGTGTACACAGAACACATTTGCTAAGCAATTCATATGCACACGGAACGGCTCTGATTGGACGTGAGTCCGCTCATGCGCCATTGGACAGGGAGAGGTGAGTTTGAAAGGGCGATCTTGTACATTTTACACAGCAAGGCACCACAACTTCGAATGCTCCGGAGGCATGGAACAAAACCTGGAAAAGTCAAAATGCTGGGTTTTGTTCCACTTAAATGTATTAGTAAGGTTAACTTTTATACCTCCGATCATTGGGATGCTGCTGGACTTTTACACCATTTGATGTCTTTTTAAAGCACATAGTCTACTCCGTTGAAATTATAGTGGACCGAAACCCAGTCTATGGGACTGCAGGGCTGGCTGATTCCCTGTCCCTGGTGCATCCAAATCTGTGAAACCCACATTAGTCACCCAATATGCTTTGACAAGCCCACTGCGCTGGTGGCAACAGTTGCATACTCTTTCAGGTTTCTGTTGCAACTGAATGGCTGTGCATTGCCACACACAGGCGAAGTATGCGAGCGATGCCTTCCGCCGATGATGTATGCAGCTGGTATTCCATACAGCTTCTCCAGCTGCACATCAGTATGCACGGTTGGAGAAGCTGATTAGACGAGAGGCCACGCATGTGCCATTGGACCGAGGATAAGTGAGTTTACTGAGCGAACTGTGGAGTTTCACACAATGTCAACCCCTGGGGCATAAACCAAAACCTGGGATAGTTAAAATCCCGGGTTTTGGGTCACTCTAAATGCAAACCTAATGCAGCTGGAAAATAATGCATGGGAAATAAGTTTGCTTTACTGGTTAAGTTGTCAAAAAAGTTTAATGTGATTAAAGCAGAAGTCCAGTGTGTTGGTGGAAACGCACACAGAGTGGGGTTTCCCCTGTGCCCGGGGGGAACAGCACAGGATCCAGGCAAGATGTAGGTACTTTTTGACCGCCTGGCAGGGTTGCCGTGTGGGGAGGTTTTGGGACTTCTGCTTTAAATTTAAAATCATGTACTTGGGGAGAAACAACCCCCTCCATAATTTCAGTATGAGCAGTTCTGTTTTAGCCATGACTTCGGAATTGGGGGAATTACTGTAGGGATACTGATGGGCTTAAGATGACCATGTAGCCAAGCAGTAGGGAAAGCATGTAGGATGATAGGCCCACTTAGATTTGAATAGTTCAAATCCCAGGTGACTAGCAAAAAGCTGGTCCTGTAACTCAAGCCCCTGGCAATCTGGGAAATTGCTGAGGTAGAAGAGAAGACAGGATGGGACATCCAAAAGGTCCTGTCTGTGGGGTGAGGGTGGGCTTTTGTCTGTTTTAGAGAACTTAAAGTGTAAGTCCAGACTTCCAGACACAGGCTTGCTGAAGGTCCCCCACGCAGTGCTGAGTAAGATTTGACTGTTATGAATAAAATAAAAGGTACACAACTGACTGATGCTGGTCTTCAACATTGGCATCGCAAACGTCACTGACTGGTTAATCAGTGCAGCAGCAATGTGGCTGCAGCACAGTAATTGGCTGACCAAGCAGGAAGTCTTTTCACGGCAGCCGCCAATTGAGGGGGACTGCCCGGCATCGGTCAGGCTAATACAGTTTTTATTTAAACTGCCAAATTGGGCATCACCCTGGGCAGGTAGAGGAGGCAGGTTCAGGAGTCAAGTGTTTTTCAAGAAGAAACTTAACGAAAGATCAAGGGGACACAGCTGGGAGTTGAAATAATATGATGAGCAATGGCAGAAAATATTATTTTGCTTGAAGTGTAGTAGATGCTTGGAACAAACACCAGAGTTAGGAAAATCAACAGTAAGTGTTTTTTTTGTTCAATATATTTTTATTAGGAGGTAGCACAACACAAGGCTCAAAAATAAAGCAGATGACAATCTCAGAATACAGCATATGAATAAAAAATACATATGAAGAATGTCCAGCACATAGCACCCATACCGCCTCCCCCCAACCCCAGCAACCACAGTAGCATAAAACGAAATTAGATCAAATCTCCCCATCAGGCCCCAAGCGGATACCTCCAACATAGATCCTCGAAAATACAGCACCCGGATAGCCCAGCTGGGGGCGACTCTCGGGAAGTTTATCCTCCCGGAGAGCCTGAGACACTGTATGGAAGGGGGGGCGGCCTCAGGGCAAACCTGTATATGCTCACAACACTACCAGAGCCCGGTGCTCTGCCCTCTTTTATTAACTTTTTTTTAAAGGTGTAACAAGGAGTTACATAGAAAAAGAGAAGAGGAAAAAAGAGAAAAGACATAGGAAAGGAACACACAGTAGAAAGAAAGGGAACAAAGAACCAAACCTGTTGAAAGGATTCCCCCCCCCCCATCCACCCTCCAGCGGTGGACGAGAGGCGGATCAGTCCTGCTCTGAAGAGGGGGTCATGAGCGGCTAACGAAGTATGAGCCAGGGAGGCTCCAGGCACAAAAATCCTCTACGCGGCTATAAGGTGGAGAGCAGGGCCACGAACTCTGGCGTATCCCGAGCCATAATCCAAATCATCCATGTCTTATTAAACTTCTCTCTCCCACCTTCCACCCCCTCAAGCACCATCTCCTCCATCCTCCTGATTCCCTCCACCTCCCTCAGCCACTCCCATATGTCCGGTGTGTGCTGGGACCGCCAATGCCGGGGTATCACTGATCTGGCCGCGGTCAAGAGGTGCCGGAGTATCCCCCTCTTTGCTGTAGATATCGAGCCAGGCACCATAGATAATAAAGCTATATGCGGCTCCCCAGGTATACCCTCCGAAGTCAGGAATTTATACACCGCAAAGACCTGGTCCCAGAATTTATGTATCAAAGGGCAACTCCACCAAATGTGGAGCATTGTGCCTTCAGCATTACCACACCGCCAACACATACCCGAGTCAACTCCTCCAAATCTGGTCAGGTCTGCAGGGCATCTATACCACCGGGACAACATCTTATAATTTTTCTCCTGCGCTCTACACGCCACAGAAAGCTTATGCGTGGGAGTAAATGATTTTTCCCAATCTTCGGCTTCAAATTCCCGGTTCAGGTCCCGTTCCCATCTCCTCACATACCCAAGATCATCAGAGGGGTCTCTTTCTGTCAACAAGACCTGATACAGGAGCGAAAGGGCATGCGGTGGACCGCCGTCAGCCCTCAAGATGTTCTCAAAGGGGGTTAGAGGGCCAGTGAGTGCAGCTCCTTGGGCATGGGAGGAGATGAAGGCGACCAACTGCCTGTGAAGAAGCCAGGACACCCTTCCCCCTCGACCCCGAAGCTGGAGATCCCGAAGGCTTGGAGGATAGTTGTTTTGCATCGTGTCAGCTAGTCTAACCCCTTGTGATTTCTCCTAAATCAAGAACTTACTTGCCCCAACACCCGGGGGAAAGGCGGGATTATCGAATAAAGGGGTAAATGGTCCCGGCCTACGCGAAAGTGCTTTCTTTTTAAGAGCCGCATCCCAAACATACAGCGAAGCGCGGGTCAACAGCGGGAGACTATGCAACTTAGGTCTCAGCCGAGGCTCTACCCAAGGTAGAGCGGTAAGGTCGAGGGGTGAGGCCCCCCCCCTCAATACTCACCCACAACTTATCTTCCTTGTGGTGGAACCAATCTACTAGCCTGACCAACAAAGCTTCAGTGTGGTAGCCCTTGAGATCCGGCAATCCTAGACCTCCCTCAGCCTTGGGCCTAATCAGGACCGAGTAGCGAATCCTTGGCCTCTTATTGTTCCAGACAAAGCGAATCCAAGCACTCTTCAGGACCTTAAAAAAAACCCAGAGCCGGCACAATTGGGATGGTCTGAAACACATAGAGGAAGCGGGGTAATATATCCATCTTTAATATGTTTATGCGCCCCATCCACGAATACTGTGCTTTATTATATGCCTTAAGCTGGTCCTGTGTCCTAGATAGGAGGGGGGCATAATTTAATTTATAGAGATTCTCAAGATTAGTAGGTAATTGGACCCCTAGGTAAGTAATAGACTCCTTCTGCCATTTAAATAAAAAGTTGGCTTGTAAAAGCCACAGGGTATCTCCAGGAAGGGATATGTTAAGAGCTTCCATTTTAGAGAGGTTAACTTTAAAGTTACTAAGGGCACCAAATCTATCAAATTCTTTAAGTATAGACGGCAAGGATAGATGAGGGGACGTAATGTACAGCAGAAGGTCGTCTGCAAACAAAGATAGTTTATGTTCCCTCCCCCCACATGGAATTCCCTTAATTGCTGAGTTTGCTCTAAGAGCCTGTGCTAAGTGCTCCATGACTATAACGTACAGCAGCGGAGAGAGCGGGCATCCCTGCCTCGTCCCGTTGTTAATGCTAAATGGAGACGACAGGATCCCGTTCACTCTAACCCTTGCAGTTGGCCCATTATAGAGTGACATGATCTTACCTAGCATTTCCGGACCTATCCCCATTTGAACCAACGATGCTCGTAGAAAACGCCAATGAACCCGATCGAACGCCTTTTCGGCATCTACGGAGAGTAAACAGGAAGGGATCTTCCGAGCTTGCGCATACTGCATAAGGGTAATCGTCTTCAAAGTATTGTCCCTAGCTTCACGACCCAGAACGAAACCCACCTGGTCCTTATCTATAATCTCAGCTAAGGGTTCTTGCAACCTGTTCGCTATGACCTTAGCAAAGATTTTCATATCTACATTGACTAGTGAGATCAGCCTATAGTTACCAATTACGGTTTTATCTTTATTGGGCTTCGGTATAACTGTAATATGAGCCTCTAAGGACTGCCTAGGGAAGGGGCAGGAGTCCGAGACACTATTGAATACTTTCGTTAGGAAAGGAGTGAGCCTCTCCTCCAGAGTTTTATAGAATCGTGGTGTAAATCCATCGGGGCCCAGGCTTTTCCCCAACGGGGTCCCTTTAATGGCCCTCCCAATCTCAGTCTCTTCAAAGGGTGTCTCTAACAAGGCTCCCGTCTCCTCCGGCAGAGAAGGGACCGCTGTCTCCTCTATATAATCTGCAATGCGGGCCTCCATACTCCCCTGGGGCGAGGAATCCCGATCGGCTTTAATATTATACAACTTAGTGTAATATCCCTGAAATTCCTCCACTATCTGATCAGGTCTGTGAACCTCCCGTCCCCCCCCCCCCCTTAATAACTGGTACATACGTCAAATCCTGGCGAGGGTGCAAAGATCTCGCCAGCAGCCTCCCGCATTTATCAGAGAATTCATAGAACCTGGCTCTACATCTATCTCTGTATTTCAAATAACACTGATCATACAGCTTCCTAAGCGTCTCTCTAGCCGCGATAAGCTCCATCAGGTCGCTATTGGAGGTTGACTGTTTATGTGTCTGCTCCAATACCTGGATACGATCCAGAGTGGATCGAATATGATGCGTCCTTTCTCTCCTCAATCGGGAGCCATGTTTAATAAATATCCCTCTAAGGACACACTTCATCGCCTCCCACTGTGTCGGCAGAGGGGTGTCGTCCCCGGCATGGTCAGCAAGGAAATGTGAGACGGAGCTTTCCACCTCAGCCAGACAGACAGGGTCCCCGAGTAAATTATCATTGAGTTTCCACCCAAATTGTCTCCGTGCCCCTCCCGTCACCGGCAGGATGAGATATACTGGAGAGTGATCCGACCAGACCATCGGGCCAATGGAGGCACTCACGTCTCTAGACAGGGCATAATGACTAACAAAAATGTAGTCCAGTCTACTGTAGGAAGCGTGAGTGTGCGAGAAAAACGTGTAGTCTCGCGCCCCCTGATTCAGAATTCTCCACACATCGACAACCTGCAGGTCTCCCAGTGCCTTTCTAAAATTTGCCAGTTTAGATTGTGGTATTGCCGGCTTACCCTGTGACGTGTCTAAACGCAGATCTAGCGCCATGTTAAAGTCCCCCCCCAAAATTAAAGTCCCTTCAGTAAATTTCTCCAGGAGACGGAGGAAACGAGCCCCCACACCCGCTTGGTCTTGGTTGGTATATGTTTGCCACAGTATAAGTCTCCCCTCCAACCAGAAACCTCAAAAAGATGTATCTTCCCAGGGGGTCTATCTGCGAAACCACGGGCTCCAGCGAGGCTCCTTTATGTATCGCAATCGAAACTCCTTTAGACTTGGCATTAGGATTCGGAGAATGATACCATCTAGTAAAGTACTTGTTCTTAATTTCTGGGATTCTACCACTACTAAAATGGGTTTCCTGAAAAAGTATCACATCTACCCTTTCTTTGTGCAAGCCATAGAGTATCTTGGCTCTTTTTTCGGGGATGTTTAACCCCTTAGCGTTAAGGGAGCAGATCTTAATAGTAGCCATGCCGCCGGGCCCTCCCCCCGCCAACACAGGGCAGGAGCACAGACACGGAAGAGGGGCAATGTGTAAACCTCAACAACCCCGGAGAATCAAAGAGCAGGAGCAAAGAAAGAAACAGAAGAAGAGCAGAAGAAAGGAAAGAGAGAACCCAAGAAAGGAAAAACCCTCAAACAGGAAAGAGGGTAGGTTCTATAACCGGAACAACTGTTCCGTATTCCGCCTGGTCTCACCCGGCCAGGACCTGGTGAGAAAGAGCAGAAACTAGTGGGGGAAAAAGTGACCTCGCATCCCGGAGTGGGGCCCCAGAGAACCCCTCACCAACTGCAAAAGTAACATAACGAGCATTTAAAGCGTGAAATAAACAACAGCATTTTAAACCCGTAATATGACAAGTAAAAATATCAGTCAAACATGTGGGGAGAAAAATAAAAAATAGAGAGAAAAAAGGCAAAGGGCACAGCATAGCAACAAACACATATTCTTCGACCACCCGCCAGGGCAGCCCCCTCAGGGGGAGCAGTCTCATGACAAAAAGGATATCAGTGCGCTCATCGCAAGGACATCTCAGACAGAGGTCCGAAGTTCAAAGTCCAGCAATTCACCTCCCCGGGTCCGGACGAGCAGGGCGGACAGGGCCCCCCCCGCCGCGTCTCCACCGACGTTCTCCTCTAAGTAAGTGTTTTTTTTTTATTTGCCTGACATCAACACACATCTATCTTAAGATGAAGAGATCATATAGACATAGACCAGATGGACCATGTGGTCACCTTCTGCTGTTAACCATCTATGTTCCTGTGCACTAAAACAGAAAATAGCCAGTACCATCATAATATGAACATAATCAAAATTGCAGTGGTTATTTCTAAAACCTTAGGCTCTGTTTGCACCTCTGCAGTGCTGTGCTGCGTTTCAACGCAGTTACAATGCAGACAAAACACTGCACATAATTCTAGATGGGATAGTTCACACATCTGTGCTGCATTATGCAGCGTATCAAAAAAGACACCTTTTTCAGCGTAATGTAGTAGCAGCACAGGTCAATAGAGGTCTATGGCAAAGCAAGCACAACCCAGGTATAACGCAGTATACATGTGTTGCGCTTGCGTTGCCATAGAATTTACGAACTGTGCAAAAAATGTTTTTCTTGGTAAAAACGCAATGCAAATGCATTGCCAACGCATCAAAAGCATAGCTTTTATTTTGATACAATGTACCTCTGGCATACTTAAAAAAACACCTGCTCTTAACGCAACAGAGAGGTGAGAACACAGCCTTAAACTGGACCACCTGTATTTCTTTGACCCTCTGTCCCTCAGACGGAGAATAAGAACAAGCTTTGGGGGCATCCAGAATGTTGGAACCCCCCAGAACATAACCCCCCCCCCTGAATGTCCAATATCTTTACCTTCACTTTGGGAAAAGAGCAGAGGATGCCGGCGCAGGGGATGTGACCATGGCCCATCACGGTACACCTTTCCCGGTGCTGGCTCAAGGTGAAGGTAAGGATATTGGGCGTTCTTTGGGGTTGTTATGTTCAGAAGGGCTCCAGCATTCTGGATGCCCTTCTGAGCTTGTTCTTATTTGCTGGATGCGGGACCAACACTTTTAAGAGCACCATTAGCCTCAGGGGCCCTCTATCTAAGACTCCAGGGCCATCCAATTCTATTAACTCTGGGGCATCTCAGTTTAGCAGCCAAAGCCAAGCTTTCAGGACAGTATACACGGGAGCCTCAGAAATCAGGATGCCCCCTCCCCCTAACTACATTGAACAGTCATTATTCATAAAATGAGTTGGATCATTTTAATTGTGCAATTGCAATGGAAACTTGAAGACTTAGATTGCAACTTGGGTCCATAATAATGTGCAGCCTTTATTCTTAGTATACAGTACGTCCTGCTCCAGATAGATTACTTACACTTGGGGTTATCCTCCGCCAGATGGCACTGCACTGCAGAGACATGCAAAACAGGCTCCTCCCGGCCCCTCAAATACCCGGTGACCTCCCACAAATCCCCAGATTTCTCTGCAGTGCCGACTGCGAAGACATGAAGTATCACTCTCTCGCAGGTGAGCGGGGCTATTAAAGCCTGCAGCCCTGTTGGACTACTCCCACCCGTCCTCCTTGTAATGTGCCTCCCAGCCTGGGCTGCGCTGCTCGGGTGAAGGTAGGCAGCACAATGCGTGCTTATGGAGCCATGCTCCACCGCAGTCCCCCACCAAAGAGTAGGCGGTTTAGGCTGATGGTGAGCCTCTAGGGGATGCCCCTTTTTATTGCCCATTATTGCCCATGCCCCATGTAGCGGTGGGCCCTTTACAAAGGGTCGCCATCCTCCCTCGTTCCCCCCGTAGCTCGGGGGGGAAAGAAAGGGGGGGTGTGTGTGTTTGGTCCCAGTGTATTGTGATTACACGCTTACGGCCTTAGTAATGTCCTGGACTTGTATATGTGGTGTCAGAGTCGTGTAACTGCCGCCGCCGCGCACCCCATTTTTTCCTTCATGGATGTGCTGCACCGGGCGGCGGCGTCATCCTTGGCAAGTCATCTATTCTAAGTGTGTCACACTTCGCTCCTCATGACAACATTGACGGCTGTCCTAGAACTTCACGCTCTTCGTAGGGGCGGGGACCTGGCTTGGCGCGCTCTGCATCTGGCCCGCCCTTCGAGGTTCGCTTGGCGCCAGTTTGAGGTGTAGTCGCGCGGTCCGTCTCCTTTCGTTGGTCTGTAAGTGCCCTCGCGGGCGATTTTTATGCTCCTTGCTTACTGTGACATGGTTCTGACACCCCTCATTCTCATTATGTCTTTCAGACGGTTGAATCCAGTGGCTTCTCCCGGCCCGGTGTAATTGCCAGTTGGGCCTAGTATAATTACTCCCACTTCCCTACGGTTCATTGGGGCATCCAGGGTGGCTTCAGCGTCAATCCCTACTGGCCTATTGTGCCCATTAATCACCATATGGAGACATCCCAGGATGTTGTGACCGGGGTTCCTTCGGGACAAGCCCGGCTGTGTGTAGCTTGTGGGATCTCACCTATCAGCGGTGACAATGCACGGGTCTGTGTTCCTTGTGCACAGTAGGCGCTAATGGTACTGCCCGCCCCTCCCGGTGGCTGGGCCTGCACCTCGCCTCACTTCACCTACTCCCCCAAGCCTGAGTCTAACCCCCAATACAAGCGGGGATTCTCATCCTGATATGGCTGCTAGACTGGCCAGTGTTGAAAAATTGCTTGCTAATACCTTAGCGCGTAAGGCCACCGCAAAAAAGCGGCACTTAACCCCTGAAGAGGCTGATGAGTTGTTGCCTCTATATGGCTATACCCCCTCGGACGAAGGGAAGCTGTTCTCTGACTCAGGGTCATCTGACGAGAAGTCAAGGGGTCATGACGATTCTGACTCTGATCACTGGACCCCGGATGATACTGACAACCTGGTTCAGATTTTTGAGGTTTTGTCCATCTCTCCCCCTGCTGCGGCTCCCAGGCAAGGGGTGAGCTATTTCATACTGCTAAGGCTCGATTGGAATTTCCGGAGCAAACCCATTTCAATAACCTCGTGTTTAAGGAGTGGGAACATCCCAGTAGACTTCCCGGGATTCCTAAGAGTTTGGACATGAAGTATACTTTTCCTGCTGATATAGTCAAGTGCTGGTCATCGCCCCCCGAGGTTGATGCTCCTATTCTGGGGCTGTCTAACACCTCTATTATGCACTCTCCCAACACTACTACACTGCGGGACTCTGAGGACCGGCGCATTGACCAATTGGCATGCCATGCCTTTGCATTTGGGGGGGCGTTGCGCCTGGTCTGCGCCTTGGCCATTACTTCGGTGGCGCTCAGGGCCATGGTTAGGAATGCACTTGATGGTCCAGACGAATTGCCACCTGATACGATTAATGCACTGTCTAACTGTGATGTGTTTGTGAACTTTATCCTGTCTGCGTCGGATGATGCTATTAGGATGTGTGCCAGATCTTCCGCCTTGGCGGTAGCTAGACGCTGCGCGGTATGGCTGCGCCAGTGGGCTGCTGACAATGCTGCTAAGAAAGCCCTTACTGGGCTCCCATGTAAGGGGCTACATCTGTTTGGGGACCACCTAGACTTCTTTGCTAAAGGAGGTAAGTTACCCCAGCGCAGGCGGCAGTCCCGGCCCTTTACCTCTCAGTCCCCTACCGAGGCGCTAAGCAGGGAAAAGGGGTGTCCTTCGCAGGGGCTCGCGCAGATTCCTGGCATAGGAGCAGAGGACGACATCCTGGCTCCTCCTGGGGGTCCAAACCCAAAGCCCCTCCCAAGACCCCTCAGGAATGATGGGGCGCCCTCGCCCGTCAGGGTGGGGGGACGGCTACAGCACTTCGCGCACGTCTGGAGGCGCCAAGTCTCAGACCGGTGGATTCAGGAGGTAGTGTCCTCTGGTTACAAGATAGTTTGCTGTGCGCCCCCCCCACAAGATTCATCAGGTCCCGGGTCCCCCAGGACCCTGTATCAGCTCAGGTCTTGATGCAGGCCGTGCAAGGACTGCTAGATCTGGGGGTCATTTGCAGGGTCCCTTTAAGAGAATTGGGCAAGGGGTTCTATTCCAACCTTTTCACGAAAAGATGGTTCAGTCAGGCCCATTCTGGATTTAAAGATCCTCAACAAGTTTGTCAAGAACAGGCGCTTTCGCGCTCGGCCATCGGCTCTCTGTGCCCAGGGGATTTTATGACGTCTGTGGACATCAAAGATGCTTACCTTCACATCCCTGTCTTCCCGGGACATCAAAGGTTTCTCAGATTCACGTTGAAAGATCAGCATTACCAATTTGTGGCCTTACCATTCGGCCTCACTTCAGCCCCCAGAGTGTTCACCAAGGTGCTGGCAGGGGTGATGTCTCTGATAAGGTCAGGGGGCATACGCGTGCTGCGCTACCTAGACGACATTCTCATCACATCGCGGTCCCTACAGCAGAGCTGGACACTCAGCTGGTGGTGTCCACCTTGGAGTCCTTCGGCTGGGTGATCAATCACCCCAAGTCCTCTCTGTCCCCTTCGTCGGTGACCCCATTCCTGGGGATGATTCTGGATACGGTTCAGTCATGGATATTCCTTCCTCAACAGAAGGTGGAAGCTCTGACTGCGCAGGTGAGGTTCCTGCTCTCGTGCCCCCAGCCCTCCCTCCGGCAGGGAATGCAGCTGGTGGGCCTAATGGTGGCGAGCTTCGAGGCGGTGCCTTTTGCTCAGTTCCATTTGAGGCCTCTGCAGCTTCACCTTCTGTCAGTATGGGACAATGTGCGCTTCCCCCTTGGTCAGAGGGTCCCTCTCGTGGTGGCTGGACCACAAGAACTTACTAAAGGCCAGGTCCTTTCTGGCCCCCTCCTGGGAGACGGTCACCACGGATGCCAGTCTGTCAGGTTGGGGGTGATTCTGGAAGTCCCTGCGGTTCCAGGGGAGGTGGGGCCCTCAGGAGGCCCACTTACCCATCAACATTCTGGAACTACGGGCAATCAGGTTGGTACTGGAGCAGTTGACCGATCACCTGCAGGGAATGTCTGTGCAGGTGCGCTCAGACAACAGGACGGCGGTTGCCTACATCAACCATCAGGGAGGGACCCGGAGCAGGGTTGCCCTCCAGGAAGTGTTGTGGATTCTGACATTGGCGGAGGCCAATGTTCAATGCATTTCGGCTGTGTATATCCCGGGGGCAGATAATCTAGTGGCAGATTCTCTGAGCAGGGGGACTTCCCGTCAGGGGGAGTGGTCCCTCTGCAACAGGGTATTCCAGTCCCTGTGTCACCGTTGGGGTCTACCGGACGTGGATCTGTTCGCATCCCGTCACAATCACAAGCTCCCGGCCTTTGTCTCCCTGTCTCAGGATCCTCTGGTCTGGCCACGGATACTCTATCAATGTCATGGAAGGAATTTTGGCTCCTTTATGTCTTTCCTCTGTTCCCGCTGCTGGGCAGGGTCCTGCGCAAGATTGCTCTGGAAGGGGTGCCAGTGATTCTTGTGGCCCCCAGGTGGCCAAGAAGAGTGTGGTTCGCAGACGTGGTGCAAATGGCAGTAGACCAGTACGTCCTGCCGGGGGCGCCAGATCTGCTCACTCAGGGCTCCTTACGCCATCCCTATTTACAAACTCTGGCTTTGATGGCCTGGCTGCTGAAACCTCCATCTTGATGGAGAAAGGCTTGTCTGCCTCGGTGGTGGATACCATGGTGCAGGCTAGGAAGAAGACTTCTTCTGCCATCTATTATAGGGTATGGCGTACCTACATTGATTGGTGTGAGTCTAGGTCTCTCCCCTGTAGGGAGTTCTTAGTCCCTAGGGTTCTGGAGTTTTTACAGCATGGTTTGGAGTTGGATCTAAAACTCAGTATTCTGAAGGGTCAGGTTTCTGCCCTGTCCGTCTTCTTTCAGAAGTCCTTTGCTCAGCATCCCTTGGTTAAGGCCTTCTTTCAGGGGGTCACTCATGTGCGTCCCCCACGTAAACCTATGGTCCCTGTTTGGGACTTGAACTTGGTTTTGTCTGCCTTGCAGGGTGCTCCCTTTGAGCCTATTCAGGATGCTGCTCTGGCTGTACTTACCCTCAAGGTTGTCTTTCTGGTGGCTATTACTTCGGTCAGGCGTGTGTGAGAGCTGGCGGCTCTGTCTATCCAGCCCCCATACTTTGAGAGACACCAGGATAAGGTGGTGTTCCGCTTTAAGCCGGATTTCCTGCCTAAGGTTGTGTCTGCTTTTCATTTGAACCAGGATATTGTTCTTCCTTCATTGTGTCCTAATCCTAGCAACGCTAAGGAAAGGGCTTTGCATTCATTGGATGTGGTCAGGTGTCTGAAGTATTACCTGGTAGTCACTGCGGCTTTCAGGAAGACTGAAATGGATTCGTCAGGCTGTGATTCAGGCCTATTCTGCTAAGGGGAAGATTCCTCCCTTCCGCCTTACTGCTCATTCTACTCGTGCTATTGGGGCCTCCTGGGCCTTCCAGCACCAGGCTTCTGTTGAACAAGTTTACAAGGCCGCTACTTGATCTTCTGTTCACACCTTTTCAAAGTTTTACAAGGTTGATGTTAGGGCCTCAGCTGATGCTGTTTTTGGCCGCAAGGTTTTGCAGGCGGCAGTGGTTTAAACTGTCTGCTGTTACCTTTTGTTGGGGATCCCACCCTGCTTTATGGACACTGCTATTGGATGTCCCAAGTGTAAGTAATCTATCTGGAGCAGGACGTACTGTATACTAAGAATAATACAATTCTGTAAAATACTCACCTGTAGAATTGGTAATATAAGTATACAGTGCGTCCTGCTCCACCCCACCCTTTTTTGTTGCATTATTCTGCATCCCCTGTATGGTGATTGTTATCATTATTATAGTTACCAGTTTTTGGGTGGTTAAATTCTCCCGGCTTCTTGTTCACTGCTTTTCAATGCTGGGAATTTGTGGGAGGTCCCCGGTTATTTGAGGGGCTGGGAGGAGCCTGTTTTGCATGTCTCTGCAGTGCAGCGCCATCTGGCGGAGGATAACCCCAAGTGTAAGTAATCTATCTGGAGCAGGACGTACTGTATACTTATAATACCAATTCTACAGGTGAGTATTTCACAGAATTGTATTTTTATCATGTGAAGTGCCACACTAAGGATCCAGTATACTGTATGTCACAAGAGTATCACTGGTGTCTTAGTTGGTAGCACCTAAACATCGTATAGTTATCCACAGGGTTGACCAGCCATTTTTCATCTGCTGACTTTAACTGAGTGCTTGGGCAAATCTATATCTTATGCCAGACAACAACAGTCTGGTTTTGGTCTCAGAAATTATATCATGTAAGCACTAGGGTTTATTTTTTTTGCCTATTCCTAGCACGGCTTTCCAGACAGGGAGAACATTTCTTGACAAATGAATGGCCACACATGTGACATGTCATCAACCTTTGATTAAAGAGGGCCCTCTTAGCACATTAGTTGGGAAGCGAATTGGTCCTTTGTATCACAGAATGTATCACATTCTGTCTTTGATTTGACAGAAATATGTTCTAGAAAAAATATTTAACCAAATATAAATAACTTTTGCTTTGGGGGGAAAAAGGCCACACTTTACTTTATAATTTATAATTTAAACTGGATTTTTTGGACACCTTAATATCTTTGTTCATTCTATTACATTATTAATCCAGCACTGCCCTACATGATGATAGACCAAGGTTTATGCTCCTGATATAGTGTGGCCACCTATCAACTGTTTTCCACAGTAATAAAACTCACCATGACATGTTTTGTTTGTGACCAGTTGTACCAGGGATGTGTACCTGACTCTCCCCACAGTATTTCTATAATCTTTACTATTAATATATAACAGCCTATAGTAACTGTTAATATTATCTTATTAAAAATTAAAAAAAAAGAATCCTTTTTGTAGCTGTCAGTGGCTAATGCTATAACAAGTTTCTATGGAAGGGTATTCCACAGTTGTATATTTCTTATGGTTATAAAAGGATTGTCACTTCTGGAGATTGAAACTTTTTTTTTTTCCAGATGGGGAGTGCCTGCTTGTCTTAAGAGAGGATTTTACATGACGTTTTCCGCATCACTTTCTTTTATTGGCCTTTTCAGTCACATTATCAGTTTTGTGGCTCTCTCTGCACCCTTTGCAAAATCAGGGCATCCTTTCTGTGAACTGGTGCCCAGAACTGGTTACCATATTCCAGATGAGCGTGCACCAGTGCCTTGTAAAAAGGCAATATTACATCCCTATCCCATGATTCCATGCTTCTCTAATACATGATAATATCTTGGCTGCATTAGAATTGCATATGGTTATTTAGCCTGTGGTTTACCATTACCCCCAGATCCTTTTCAGCAAGAGGCTCTGCCATCTTTACTTCCCCTGAGGACATAAGTGGCCTGCAGATTATTACACCCCAAGTGCATTACTTTACCTTTATCCACATTCAAATTAATTTGACAAGTGGTTGCTTGTGAACATATTCAACAGACTGCACTGTGCTAGGATATTTTGGTGTCATCTGCAAAGTCAGTGTCGTTAATTCTGTCTTCTATATAATTTATTGTATTCAGTTAATTAAAGTGGACTAAAATCTTATTGATTCCCGGGCCGATCCAGCAGGGTTTTGGTCCACTGAATAATAGTGGGCCCAGCACTGAACCCTGGGGTGCACTGCTTACAACCGGGGACCATTTACAGAAGGTAACAACAACTTTCTGCGTATGGTCCCTCAGCCAGCTTTAAATTCAGACCTCTGTTTTCCCAATAAGCGGGTATGAGGGGCAGTGTCAAATGTTTTTGCAAAATCTAAAAAAACTATATCTACAGAAGCTGCGCCTTCTCTTGATCCTCATTGACCAATATATTCAAATATCATTACAGGATAAGTGGAAGAGGTGATGGGTAGATACCTACCACAAGGTCTTAATTTTATCATATCAAACTATATATATATCTAACTATATCTACAGCACCTGTGCATTCTCTTAATCCTCAGAGACCTCAAATTAGCCGTGATCTCAGGCACAAGACAACCCACTTACTATCCACTCGCTTCCATGCTGCACATATTCTAAGTATACAGTACGTCCTGCTCCAGATATAATACTTACACTTGGGTTATCCTCCGCCAGATGGTGCTGTGCACTGCAGACATGCCTGGCTTGGCGCGCTCCGCGTCACGGTTTGGCGCGCTCCGCGTCACGGTCAGCTCTGGCCCGCCCTTCGAGGTTCGTTTGGCGCCATTCTTGCTCGCGCGCGTGGTGAAGACCGTCCTCCCCCCTTTGTCTGTAAGTGCCCTCGCGGGCGATTTTATATTACCTTTATCACACCTTGCGCATGGCTCTGACATTCCTGTTCCCCTTATGTCTTTCAGACCGTGAATTCCGGTGGCTTCTCCCGGCCCGGCGTATCCCCCGGTTGAGACTATTAAATTTACTCCCACTTCCCCGTGGGTTATTGGGGCATCCAGGGTAGCTTACAGCGTCAATCCCTCCTGGCCTATTGTGCCGATAAAATCACCATATGGAGGCGTCCCAGGATATTGTAAACGGGGTTCCTTCGGGACGAGCCCGGCTGTGTGTAGCTTGTGGGATCTTACCTAGCAGCGGTGACAATGCACGGGTCTGTGTTCCTTGTGCACAGCAGGCGTTATCGGTGCTTCCCGCCTCTTCAGTGGCTGGGCCTGCACCTCGCCTCACTTCACCTACTCCCCCAAACCCATTTCAATAGCCTCGTGTTTAAAGAATGGGAACATCCCAGCAGACTGCCTGGGGTCCCTAAGAGTGTGGATAGGAAGTATCCCTTCCCTGCTGACTTGGTTAAGTGCTGGTCATCGCCCCCCGAGGTCGATGCTCCTATTCTAGGGTTGTCCAACACCTCTATCATGCACTCTCCTGACACTACTACGCTACGGGACTCTGAGGACTGGCGTATTGATCAATTGGCATGCCATGCCTTGCATTTGGGGGAGCGACCCTGCGCCCGGTTTGCGCCTTAGCCATCACGGCGGTAGCGCTCAGGGCCATGGTCAGGAATGCACTCGATGGCACAGATGAGTTGCCACCTGATACTGTCAATGCACTGTCTAACTGTGATGTGTTTGTAAACTTTATCCTGTCTGCATCGGACGATGCTATAAGGATGTGTGCCAGACCTTCTGCCCTGGCGGTAGCTATACGCCTCGCGGTTTGGTTGCGACAGTGGGCTGCTGACAATGCCGCTAAGAAAGCCATTACTGGGCTTCCATTTAAGGGGCTGCGCCTGTTTGGGGACCGTCTAGACCTCTTCGCCAAAGGAGGCAAGTTACCCCAGCGCAGGCGGCAGATTCGGCCCTTTCGAGGCCAGGGCACCCTTTCAATCCCCTACCGTGGGGCTAAACAGGGAAAAGGGGTGTCCTTCGCTGGGTCCCGCGCAGATTCCTGGCACAGGAATAGAGGACGCCGTCCCGGGTCCTCCTGGGGGCCCAAGTCCAAAGCCCCTCCCAAGACCCCTTAGGCATGAGGGGGCGCCCTCGCCCATCAGGGTGGGGGGACGTCTGCAGCACTTCGAGCATGTCTGGAGGCGCCACGTCTCAGACCAGTGGATTCATGAGGTAGTGTCCTCCGGCTACAAGATAGAATTTGCTGTACGGCCCCCCACCAGATTCATTGGGTCCCGGATCCCTCAGGACCCTGCCTCAGCTCAGGTCTTGTTGCTGGCCGTGCAGGGTCTCCTGGATCTAGGTGTCATTTGCAAGGTCCCCTTAGGAGACAGGGGCATGGGGTTCTACTCCAACCTTTTCACAGTACCCAAGAAGGATGGGTCAGTCATGCCCATTCTGGATTTAAAAATCCTCAACAAATTTGTCAAGAACAGGCACTTTTGCATGGAAACTCTGCGCTCGGCTTTGGCTCCCTGCGCCCAGGGGACTTCATGACGTCCGTAGACATTAAGGATGCTTACCTTCACATCCCGGTGACAGGTCTTTTCTGGCCCCTTCCTGGGAGACGGTCACGACGGATGCCAGTCTGTCAGGTTGGGGGGGATTCTGGAAGTCCCTGTGCTTCCAGGGGACGTGGGGTCCTTAGGAGGCCCATTTACCCATCAACATTCTGGAATTGCGGGCAGTCCGGTTGGTACTGGAGCGGTTGACCCAACACCTGAGGGGTATGTCGGTCCAGGTACACTCAGACAACAGGACGGCGGTTGCCTACATCAACCATCAGGGAGGGACCCGGAGCAAGGGTGCCCTCCAGGAGGTGTCTCAGATTCTGACATGGGCGGAGGCCAATGTACAATGCATTTCGTCTGTTTACATTCCGGGGGCGGAGAATCTGCTTGCAGATGCTCTGAGCAGGGGGACGTCCCGTCAGGGAGAGTGGTCCCTCTGCAACAGGGTATTCCAGTCCCTGTGTCACCGTTGGGGTCTACCGGATGTGGACCTGTTTGTGTCCCGTCACAACCACAAGCTCCCGGCCTTCGTGTCCCTGTCTCAGGATCCTCTGGCCTTGGCCACGGATGCCCTGTCCATGTCATGGAAGGAGTTTCGGCTCCTGTATGTATTTCCACCATTCCCCCTTCTGGGCAGGGTTCTGCACAAGATTGCTCTGGAAGGGGTGCCTGTGACTCTAGTGGCCCCCAGGTGGCCAAGAAGAGTGTGGGTCGCAGACGTGGTTCAAATGGCAGTAGACCAGTACGATCTGCCAGGGGTGCCAGATCTGCTAACTCAGGGCTCCCTACGCCATCCCAATTTACAAACGCTGGCTATGACGGCCTGGCTGCTGAGACCTCCATCTTGATGGAGAAGGGTTTGTCTGCCTCTGTGGTAGGTACTATGGTGCATGCTAGGAAGAAGACTTCTGCTGCTATCTATTATAGAATATGGCGTACCTACATTGACTGGTGTGAGTCTAGGTCTCTTCCCTGTAGGGAGTTCTCTGTCCCTAGGGTTCTGGAGTTCTTACAGCATGGTTTGGAGTTAGGTTTAAAACTCAGTACTCTGAAGGGTCAGGTTTCTGCCCTGTCCGTCTTCTTTCAGAAGTCCTTTGCTCAACATCATTTGGTTAAGACCTTCTTTCAGGGGGTCACTCATGCGCGTCCCCCTCGTAAACCTTTGGTCCCCGTTTGGGACTTAAACTTGGTTTTGTCTGCCATGCAGGGTGCTCCCTTTGAGCCTATTAACGATGCTGCTCTGGCTGTGTTTACTCTCAAGGTTGTCTTTTTGGTGGCCATAACTTCGGTTAGGCGTGTGTCGGAGCTGGCTGCGCTATCCATTCAGCCTACGTACTATGAGAGGCACCAGGACAAGGTGGTGTTCCGCTTCAAGCCGGATTTTCTGCCTAAGGTTGTGTCTGCTTTTCTTTTGAATCTTTTCTTTTGAATCAGGACATTGTTCTTTCTTCATTGTGTCTCAATGACAAGGTATGTGGTCAGGTGCCTGAAGTATTACCTGGTTGTCACTGCGGCTTTCAGGAAGACTGATGCTCTCTTCGTTGTGCCTTCTGGGCCTAAGAGGGGTTTGGCTCCTGCCAAGTCTGCTATCAGTAAATGGATCCGTCAGGCTGTGATTCAGGCCTATTCTGCTAAGGGGAAGAGTCCTCCTTTCCGTCTTACTGCTCATTCTACTCGTGCTATTGGGGCCTCCTGGGCCTTCCAGCACCAGGCTTCTGTTGAACAAGTTTGCAAGGCCGCTACTTGGTCTTCTGTTCACACCTTTTCAAAGTTTTACAAGGTTGATGTTCAGGCCTCAGCTGATGCTGTGTTTGGCCGCAAGGTTTTGCAGGCGGCAGTAGTTTAAGCTGCGTGCTGTTGCCTTTTTGTTGGGGATCCCACCCTACTTTTATGGACACTGCTATTGGATGTCCCAAGTGTAAGTATTATATCTGGAGCAGGACGTACTGTATACTTAGAATAATACAATTCTGTGAAATACTCACCTGTACAATTGGTATTATACGTATACAGTACGTCCTGCTCCACCCCACCCTGGTTTTTGCATTATTCTGGATCCCCCGTATGGTGTTTGTTGCCATTGTTGTTGTTACCAGTTTTCGGTGGTTGAATTTTCCCGGCTTCTTGTTCACTGCTTTTCAATGCTGGGGATTTGTGGGAGGTCCCTGGGTATATGAAGGGCCGGGAGGAGCCTGTTTTTGCATGTCTGCAGTGCACAGCGCCATCTGGTGGAGGATAACCGAAGTGTAAGTATTATATCTGGAGCAGGACGTACTGTATACGTATAATACCAATTCTACAGGTGAGTACTTCACAGAATTGTATTTTCTCACCCACTGCGGTGGTATGAGAAGGTCGTTATTGCGGGGTTCGTTGCCATTGAGATCCATACACAAGCAACTTCCATGTACGGAGGTGCCCATTGATGTTAATGGGAGGCACCATACTGAGGCCTTGCATTTCAGTTAAAGATGTGTGGTTCTGGAGTGGGTAAGTGGGTTGTCTCGTGCCCAGACACCCCTGATTTAGGGTTAATGGGGTACGTTTGTGAATGGACTGAAAAAAAATTGGCATGTCAAATGTTTACTTGATTGCCATATTACATTAGAGAAGCAACCACCAGTCTTAAAGATCCTAGGGTCAGTGGTCCAAAATTCCAGATAGGAATGCCCCAATGTCTAAAAATCCTGGGATCAATGTGAAGCTCAACTTTCTCACAGCGCATGTGTGGGCTGTGGCAGTATCTCCCCGAATGATTGGTGTGGGAATCGCCGCTGCTGCCCCTCCATTCAGCTTTTTATGCTGCACATGAATATGCACAGCATATAAAGCTGTTCGGATGAGGGCCCATACATGCACCATGGGATTGCTGGCAAGCTATGGAAAGAATACCGGTTTTCTGTGGGGGAGAAAGAGGAACAAAACCCAGGATAGTGAAAAGCCCCCTTTAACCTCCAAACACCATAGTTTCTACGTATGGGAGGGGCAGGAGATCAAGATGAGTCAAAGAAAAAAATAATTAATTTTAATAAATGTTTCTGTGTCTTTTGGATTTGACATTTATCCCTTTGTGAACTGGTAAGGGATGCATGCCATTCCTATACCAGTTCACAAGGTTTGGGGACTCATTTTTTTAAATTTTTTTACATATTTAATTAAAAAAAAACACTGGAAAATACAACAACAAACAAGACATTTCATGTTAATGCTCAAACTCAGCTAAATGAATATCTCTAGGTAGGCTGGCAGTTAAAGGGACTGTCCAGGCAAATTAACATGATTCAGCAGCTTATCTCATCATATCTGCCTTGACCCTTCACTCTAACCTTAAAGCAGAAACTTATGCAAAAACAAGATGGAGTTTGAGGTTACAAACCTCAATAACCACCAATAAGGGAGCACAACCAACAAACATTTAAACAATCATTTTATTGAGAGTACAAAAAAGCACATTTAAAATCATCTTCTGCTTCCCCTATCCGCAACTAATCTTCTAAATTGGTTATTGAGGTTTGTAACCCCAAACTCCACCTTGTTTTTGCATTGGTTGTATACTAGGTGAGCACGCCGAGATATTTGAATATAGAATTTAGTGGTGCACCACGCCTGTTTCTCTTAAAAGCAGAAACTTGGCACAGACTTCTAGCACTCACTTTGATTCCCCTAGCAGTGGACCACCAATCATAGGGATCAACTTCTGGTCTATAACTCTGCCCCCCGTGGCCACTAGTATTGTGATTAAGTGTCAAAGTATGCCTATATGAACATGCTGCCTTCTATTTTACTGGAGAGTGGCCATGCCAACTGTCTGGAAATCTCTAAAATGAATTTTCTCTTCCATTTTACTACAGGCCATCAGACTTAATACAGAGACGATTGGGTTAATCTTGACCAAAGGGCATGGACTGCAAGACAAAGGTGTGGCTCCACTTCCCGGGCCTATATCCTCCTGGCTGACTTCTTCCACTTCAGTTTTATTCTTGCAGTTGGAACTGGGCTGCAAGGGTGTATCTGAACTCCTCTCCCATTTACTTTTTGTTTTAAAAGGAATTATGCCTTGGAAGTGGGGGTAATGGAAACCTGACTGTTCCTTGGCCCTTATACTCCTTGGATCTGAATGGACCCACTTTGCCTCCGCAGCTAAGCTGCATTCGGATCAGGATGGTAAGGTAAACGCCAGGGTCTTGGGGCGCTGTGGGGTATCATCTTTTTTCTTCCAATCCATTCCATACACTCCTTACTCTTGGGTTTCCTCCTCCTTTCTGATCACGTGACTGCAAGAAAGAAAACAGGCGTGGCCCTCCCGGCCCATAAGTAGCAGCTGCCCCTAATCAGATCAGTTTTTCTTTCTTGCAGTGGCAAGATGACTGACTGAGGATTCAGGTAGCTCTCAAGGTTTTGCCAGCAAGTGGGGGACTGAACCCTGTCGGCTCTCTGCAGAGCCTTATTCCCACGGATCCCTCAAGACCCAAGTTTATGCCTCCACAGCGTTGGCTGTTTTGGTGTCCGTGAAGGTAAGGTGGAAGCGCCGGGGTCTTGGGGCGCTTACAGAGTGTATGCTCTGGGCTGCATGCTTCTCAGAAAGCAAGTCAGCCGCAGGTTTCTCACCCAGGGGGCAGAGTTATATCTGACCCACATGGCCTGTTTACTCACTTCTCCTTCTCTTCCGGAGGGAGGTGGAGGTTGCTAGTCTCTGATGAGCAGGTAAGAAGCGACGGATCTCTTCCTCCCCTTACCCCGTGTAGCAGCGCAGCCTAGGTGGACACCTGGGTTCCCCCCCTCATGATACTCGAGGCTGTTCCAGGCGCGCCTCCCCAGACCTCCCTCCCCTCTTCAATGTATCGGGGGACCCCCCGGCGGCGCCGCCAGATCGTGGTTGTAACATGGCCGAGCGGCGGGTCGGTTCAGCAGCCATTCTGTGGCCAGGGGGATATTGCGTGTAGGGGGTTTGTGAGTCGCAGGTGAGGCCTGATTCATTAATAAGTAGCTGTGTGCCTGTGTTGTTTTATTCTGGCATCTGCTTTCAGGTGAAGACTTGCAGCAGGGTGAGTGGATCGTCTTATTCTTTTTTTCTGTTTGTCTATCAATATTGTTATATTTTTATAGAATGTAAATATCTGGCTGGTTAAGGATCAATTTTTATTAAACATTGTTAAATATTTTTAAACATTTTCCAAATGTTATTATTATTATTTATTCATCTTTAATATTTATATTATTGCTTTATCTATTATTTTCATGATTAATGTTACTATTAATAGGCTTATGTATAGGGAGATGAGTTATTAAATCCATTTTTTCTCCTCTTTTATTTTTAGATTTGGAAGAAGGATAAAAAACAGGGTTGTGGTTCCTCCCGGTCCCTTTTTTGGGGGATTGGTTTAGGCTCAGGTCCTCTTGGATCGGTTGGCCCATATAAAAAAAAAAAAAAAAAAAAAAAAGGTTAAAAAGATTTATAAAAAAAAAAAAAACATGAGGGAGGCATCGGGGGATAGCGATACAGTCATCCCTCTGGAGCAGGGCAGGATCTGCCCTTTGTGCAAACAGGATCCTCTAGGCAGTTTTGGCACATTATGTTCCGCCTGTGCTGTTAGGATCGGCCTAGATCACAACAGAGCGGTTGACCGAGTATCTAGTCCAGCGAGTGCTGGTGGGAGCAGGGTGGCTCATCCATCCCCTGTTTCCCCTCAAGGGGGAGAAGACAGTGAGGGGCACACAGATATTGCTCACAGGCTGGATAATCTGGAAAGACAGTTGTCTTTTGTTTTGCCACGGAAGCCCGCATATAAGAAAAGACATTTAGAACCTGTGGCAGAGGAGGATATGTTTGCCTTTTTTGGAGAAGAAGAGGATGAGGATTTTATGGACGAGCAGGCCTCTGAGGGCGAGCTGCGTTCGGAAGAGGATAGTAAGTTTTCAGTAAAAGAAATAGACCGGTTGGTCAATCAGACCATGGGGTCATACAAAGGAGCACAACCAATATAAATTCATACAAAGTTTATTATAGTAATACATAAGACAAATACATTTAAAAACCACAATAACAACACATTTAAAACCACCTCAACCTGCCCTGAAAAAGTGCATGTGCGCCTGTCCAAAAAATACCCATATATAACACAGTATTTCACAGTATTTCAAGGGAATGGTAACAAAGACCTATTCCGTATGCATCAAGGGAGGGGAGGGGCAGGAAGTATGGCGCCTCACACCTGATGTTATGACGCGCGCACCGCCGCATCAGGGTCGCCGCATCAGCCATAGTGCCATAGTGGGTGGGGGACGCGGTGGGCGGGCCGGCCGGCCGCGGCTCGCTTGTTGCCAGGTGCGGGAGCGTCCGTAGTAACGGGCTCCCCGCCCCTGGCGTCACGGCTGGCGGCGGATACAGACGCGCGCACCCTGATGCGGCGGTGCGCGCGTCATAACATCAGGTGTGAGGCGCCGCACTTCCTGCCCCTCCCCTCCCTCCCTCCCTCCTCCCTTAGGGGTATTTAAGAGCGGGAGCTCACAACACCTGTCCCCGCACCCAAGCAAGAAGCGGTTCCTATACCGCGAAGCACAGGTGGAGCAGCCTCCTGCCCTGACTGTCCTCCCTGGTGTTTGACTTATATGTTTCCACACAGCTGAGTATCTCTCCTTTTTCATACCAACTACTTATTTATCTTGATTCTGTTACATTGTTACACTCTGCACAGCCATGAAGGTTATTTTATTTCTGAGTTTTGTTTTTTTGTCATGATATTTGAAGCACTTGATATATTTTTTTATATTTGGCTCCAATTGGGCGAATGAATTGTTGAGTAATTTGCACAATGCACATGTCACTTTGAGGATTTTGGTCCATATTAGGTGTAGATGTTGGTAGGATATTAGCATTTAATATATATTTGTAATTTGTGCCGGCACAAAAAAAGGTTTTTTGAACAAAGGGGAGCATATTTGATGCATAGGGAATAGGTCTTTGTTACCATTCCCTTGAAATACTGTGAAATACTGTGTTATATATGGGTATTTTTTGGACAGGCGCACATGCACTTTTTCAGGGCAGGTTGAGGTGGTTTTAAATGTGTTGTTGTTGTGGTTTTTAAATGTATTTGTCTTATGTATTACTATAATAAACTTTGTATGAATTTATATTGGTTGTGCTCCTTTGTATGACCCCATGGTCTGATTGACCAACCGGTCTATTTCTTTTACTGTTACATGTATCAGTGAGCATGCCCATATTTGTTTATCACTAGTGGTGCACCATATTTAGAAACATTGATAGTAAGTTTTCATCCGATGAAGATCCTCTCCTTGTGGATGAGACAGAAGGTCTACTGTCGGCAGTTTTTGATAACTTGAATATCTCCCCTCCTGAGGTAGTGAAAAGGAAAAAAGATGATCTGTTTAAGCCTGTTAGGCAAAAGCAGGTGTTCCCGGAACAACCTCACTTTTCTAAAATGGTTCTTAAGGAGTGGGAAAATCCTAATAAATTACCGGCCGTTCCTAAAATCCTAGATGTCAGGTATCCTTTCCCGGCAGACATGATCAAACTTTGGTCTTATCCGCCTGATGTGGACTCTCCAGTGGCAGGGTTGTCTAACACTTCAGTGATGCCATCCGCTGCTATGGGGTCCCTTAGAGATCCCACAGAAAGGCGTATGGATCAGTTAGCTCACCATGCCTTCGCCATGATAGGCTCCCTTCTCCGCCCAGTTTGTGCCACTGCCATTGTGTCCCTGGCTTCGAGAAAGAAGATGAAGAAGAATCTAGCCAGGGCCAAGTTGCGCAGGCTGTCACAAGAGTCTAAGGACTTTAAGGACTGTTTGGACTTTAATGCATTTGCAATTACTGCAATGGAAGATGTGGTAAGGCTGACGGCCAGAACCTCTGCGCTCCTTGTGGCTTTGCGCCACTCATTATGGCTTAGACAATGGTCGGCGGACGCCGCCGCTAAAAAGGCTCTGACGGATCTACCCTTTGTAGGGAGCAGACTTTTTAGAGAAAAGCTGGACGGTATGGTTAAAGACGGCAAACTTCCTCAGAGGAAAAGAACGACTAGGCCTTTTCAGAGGTTCTCATCTTTTCGGCCCTTCCGGAGGGGCAGAGGGACTTTGCAGCCTTGCTCCTGTAAAGTTTTTGGGGTAGAGGCAGAGCACGTAATAGAGCAGGAGGGGCCTGGAGAAGTGGGCCTAATCCTCCAGCCAAGCTCACTCCAGCATGAGGGGGCGCCCTCACCCGAGCGGGTGGGGGGACGGCTTTTGCATTTTGCTCACCTCTGGAGGCGCCACGTAAGGGATCAGTGGATCCAAGAGGTAGTGTCCTCAGGTTACAAGATCGAGTTTGCAGCCAGGCCACCCGCAAGGTTCCTTCGGTCAGGGGCATCCCGGAACCAGTCAAAATTAGATGCCCTGAAGTCCGCTGTTCAGCACCTCCTTCAAAAAGGGGTGATTTGTCGAATACCCCTTCGGGAAGAAGGTCAGGGGTTTTATTCCAACCTTTTTACAATTCCCAAAAAGGACGGGTCGATTTGTCCCATTTTAGATCTGAAGGATCTCAACAGGTATATCCGTGTGAAGCATTTCCGCATGGAGACGTTGAGGTCAGCGCTAACAGTAGTTCGACCTGGGGATCTTATGACTACCATAGACATAAGGGACGCGTATCTGCATGTGCCAATTTTTTCGGGACATCAAAGATTCCTGAGGTTTGCCCTGGAAGACAAGCATTTCCAGTTTGTGGCACTCCCATTCGGGATATCCTCGGCTCCAAGAGTATTCACCAAGGTTTTGGCAGGTCTCATGGCGATTTTCAGGAGCCAGGGGATTTGTATTGTCCCCTATGTGGACGATCTTCTAATAACAGCCGGCTAACTCAAAGTCAGATAGAGTGCTTCCTGGCTTGCTGGCAGCCGACTATTCGGCTGGGTATGAGGGCAATCGGCCTGATGGTAGCCTGCTTTGAGGCGGTACCTTTTGCCCAGTTTCACATGAGGCCCCTTCAATGGAATCTGTTGACAAGCTGGGATCGAGCCCCACAGTCGCTGGATCAAGTCTTCGTACTAACGCCCTTGGCAAGACATTCTCTTCTGTGGTGGATGGACCCTCTTCACTTGCCTGTAGGCAGGTCCTTCTTGACACCACATTGGCAGTTTGTTGCCACGGATGCCAGTCTCAGAGGATGGGGCGGCGTCTGGCAAACTCAGAAAGTCCAGGGCCAATGGGGACCAAGAGAAAATCAGCTCCCCATAAATGTATTGGAGTTAAGAGCCATCGGGCTAGTGCTTCAGTATCTGACCCCCTGCTTGAAGGGGCAGGCAGTCCAGGTCCAGTCAGACAACCGGACGGCGGTAGCCTATATCAATCGTCAGGTGGGTACCCGGAGCAAGGGTGCTCTTCTGGAGGTAGGCCGGATTCTGATCTGGGCAGAGGAGAATGTTCCCTGCATCTCGGCAGTTTACATCCCGGGGATAGAAAACCAGGAGGCCGACGCTCTGAACAGGAAGGTCCGGCGCCGGGGAGAATGGTCCCTCAGTCGGAAGGTTTTCCAAGCCCTTTGTCTTCGCTGGGGGCGTCCAGAAGTGGATCTCTTTGCGTCCAGACACAATCACAAGCAGCCAAAATTCATGTCCCTGTCAAGGGACCCTCTGACCATAGCCACAGACGCCCTTTCAGTCCCTTGGGCAAGGTTCAAGCTTCTGTACATTTTTTCCCCCATTTCCGCTTCTGAGTCGAGTGCTAAGAAGGATAATTCAGGAAGGAGTACCCACCATTCTAGTAGCTCCTCATTGGCCAAGAAGAAGTTGGTTCTCGGACGTAACAAGGATGGCGGTAGACCAATGGCGTCTACCGGTCGAGCCAGATCTTCTCACTTGGGGGGGCGCTTCGGCACCCGAATTTACAGATGCTGGCTTTGACGGCTTGGCTGTTGAGACCACGATCCTAGCAGAGAAAGGATTATCAGCTAAGGTCATTCATACCATGATCCAGGCCCGGAAGAAGTCGTCTTCCATGATTTATTACAAGGTCCGGCGGTCATTCATATCCTGGTGTGAGGCTAGGAAATTTTCATGAGTTCTAGAATTTCTTCAGGATGGCTTAGAAATGGGCCTACGATTAAGTACCCTAAATGGGCAGGTATCGGCCTTATTTATATTCTTAGTATACAGTACGTCCTGCTCCAGATAGATTACTTACACTTGGGTTATCCTCCGCCAGATGGCGCTGCACTGCAGAGACATGTAAAACAGGCTCCTCCCGGCCCCTCAAATACCCGGGGACCTCCCACAAATCCCCAGATTTCTCTGCAGTGCTTACTGCGAAGACATGAAGTTATCACTCTCTCGCAGGTGAGCGTGGCTATTAGCCTGCGTCCTTCGTGTGATGTGCCTCCCAGCCTGGGCTGCGCTGGTCGGGTGAAGGTAGGCGGCACCATGTGTGCTTAAGGAGCCCTGCTCCACCGCAATCCCCCACCAAAGGGTAGGCGGTATAGGCTGATGGTGAGCCTTTATGGGATGCCCCTCGCGCATTATTGTCCCATGCCCCGTGTAGCAGTGGGTCCTGTACAGAGGGCCGCCATCCTCCCTCATTCTCCCTGTAGCCTTCAGGAGGGAAAGGGGGGGTGTGGGTTAGCGTGTATCGTGATTCGCGCTGACTTGTCTTTTTTACTATTGCAAATGCCGCCACCGCATCTTTTCCTTCATTTGGATGTTCCGCGCCGGGCGGCGGCGTTACCTCAGACGCTTCTGTGTTCTCATTGGCTGCTTGTTGGTGGACTTCGCGCTCTTCGGGGGGCGGGGCCTGGCCTGGCGCGCCCTGCGTCACGGCTCGCTCTGGCCCGCCCTTCGAGGTACTTTCGGCGCCATGTTGTCAGGTCGCGCGCGCGTGTGGCGTTCTTACTTACCGCGGCCCGTAATTGCCCTCGCGGGTGGCTTTATACTCATTGTAGTGTGTTTGGTTCTGACACCCCTTCTTCTCATTGTGTCTTTCAGAGGGTGAATCCATTGGTTTCTCCTGGCCCGGTGTAATTGATAGTTGGGCCTTGTATAATTACTCCCACTTCCCTAGCTGGTCATTGGGGCATCCAGGGTTGCTTCATAGCGTCAATCCCTACTGGCACATTGTGCCTAATAATCACCATATGGAGGCATCCCAGGATAGTGTTACCGGGGTCCCCTTGGGACAAGACCGGCTGTGTGTAGCGCGTGGACAGCCTCATGCTGACGCTGACAAGGCGTGGGTCTGTGTACCCTGTGCTGAGCAGGTGCTTGCATTGCAATCTGGCCTGCCAGTGGCTGCACCTCGTTTCACTTCACCTACTCCCCCAGCTTAAATCTCACTCCTGTTGAGTTGCATACTTGTGGGGATTCTCAGCCTGATGTGTCTTCTAGACTGCCTACTGCTGAACAGATTATTGTGAGGTCTTTAGCGCGTAAGGGCCCTGGTAAGATGCGGCACTTGACGCCTAATGTTACTGTTTTCCCTACAGGATCTCAGGAGTTTATTAATCTGTGTGGCTATACCCCATCTGATGAAGGAGAGCTCTTTTCTGATTCAGGCTCATCTGATGAGAGACCAAGGGGTCATGACGATTCTGGCTCTGACCCCTGGGCCCCGGATGACACTGACAGATTATTGACCCAGATTTTTGAGGTTCTGTCTATCTCTCTCCCTGGTGAGGCTCCCAGGCAAAAAGGGGAGCTTTTCCATACAGCAAAATCATGTTTGGAATTTCTAGAGCAGGCACATTTCCATACCCTTGTGCTCAAGGAATGGGAGTGCCCCAGTAAACTTCCCCGGGTTTCCAAGGAGTTGGGATAGGAAGTATCCCTGTCCCCCGGAGATGGTTAAATGTTGGTCACCCCCCCCCTCCCGAGGTGGATGTCCCGATCCTAGGGCTATCTAACACCCCTGTCGTGCATTCCCCTGATTCTACTACCCTGCGGGATGCTGAGGACCGGCGCATTGCCCAGCTGGCCTCCCACGCCTTTGCATGTGCGCCCGGTCTGTGCCTCTGCTATTACTGCTGTGGCCACTAGAACCCTTATCAGAAATATGCTTGATAGTGCCCCTGATGATCTCCCTTGTGAGGTGTTTAATGCACTCTCCAGTTGTGATGTTTTTGTAAATTTTGTCCTATTAGCATTGGATGACACCATCAGAATGTGTGCCAGAACTTCTGCCCTCGTGGTGGCTATACGCCGCTTGGTTTGGCCCGCGACAGTGGGGTGCTGACAATGCTGCAAAGAAGGCCCTCACTGGGCTTCCTTTTAAGGGGCTATGCCTGTTTGGGGCCCGTCTAGACTTTTTTGCTAAGAGAGGCAAGTTACCCCAGCGCAGACGGCAGTCTCGGCCCCTTCGGGCCCCTAAACAAGGAAAAGGGGTGTCCTTCGCGGGGGCTCGTGCAGATTCCTGGCACAGGAGCAGAAGACAACGTCCTGGCTCCTCCTGGGGGGCTAAGCCCAAATCCTCTCCCAAGCCCCCTCAATCATGATGGGGCGCCCTCGCCCGTCAGGGTGGGGGGAAGACTGCGGCACTTTGCTCAAGTCTGGAGGCATCATGCCTCAGACCGGTGGATTCAGGAGGCAGTGTGCTGTGCAGCCTCCCCCAAGATTCATCAGGTCCCTGATCCATCAGGACCCTATCTCAGCTCAGGTGTTGGTGCAGGCCGTGCAAGGCCTGCTGGGTCTGGGGGTCATTTGCAGATTTCCCTTAAAAGACAGAGGCAAGGGGCTCTACTCCAACCTTTTCACAGTTCCCAAAAAAGATGGGTCAGTCAGGCCCATTCTGGATTTAAAGATCTTCAACAAATTTGTCAAGAACAGGCGTTTTCGCATGGAAACTCTGTGCTCGACCATCAGCTCCTTGCGCCCCGGGGGTTTCATGACGTCTGTGGACATCAAAGACGCTTACCTTCACATCCCTGTGTTTTCAGGACACCAAGGTTCCTCAGATTCGCGTTGGAAGATCAACATTGCCAATTTGTGGCCTTGCCATTGGCCTCTCTTCAGCTCCCAGAGTGCTCACCAAGGTGCTGGCGGGGGTGATGTCTCTGATGAGGCCAAGGGGCATCCGCGTGCTGCCCTACCTGGACGACATACTCATCACCTCTCGGTCTCTACAGCAGGCAGAGTTGGACACTCAGCTGGTGGTGGCCACCCTGGAGTCCTTTGGCTGGGTGATCAATCACCCCAAGTCTTCTCTGTCCCCTTCCTCGGTGACCCCGTTCCTGGGAATGATTCTGGATACGGTTCAGTCAAGGATATTCCTTCCTCAACAGAAGGTGGAAGCTCTAACTGCGCAGGTGAGGTTCCTGCTGTCGTGTCTCCATCCCTCCCTCAGGCAGCGAATGCAGTTGGTGGGCCTGATGGTGGTGTGCTTCGAGGCGGTGCCTTTTGCTCAGTTCCATTTGAGGCCTCTACATCTTCACCTTCTGTCACTTTGGGACAAGGACCCAACGTCCTTGAACGAGGTCCGTGTGCTCCCTCTCCCTTGGTCTGACGGTCTCTTTCGTGGTGGCTGGACTCCAGGAACTTGCTGGGGGGCAGGTCCTTCTGGCCCCCTCCTGGGAGACGGTCACCACGGATGCCAGTCTGTCGGGGGGGGGGGATTCTGGTAGTCCTTGCGGTGCCAGGGGAGGTGGGGGCCTCAGGAGGCCCACTTACCTATCAATATTTTGGAACTATGGACGATCAGATTGGTTCTGGGTCAGTCTGTGCAGGTGCGCTCAGACAACAGGACGGCGGTTGAATACATCAGCCATTAGGGAGGGACCCGGAGCAGGGGGGCCCTCCAGGAGGTGTCGCAGATTCTGACATGGGCGGAGGCCAATGTTCAATGCATTTCGCCTGTGTACATCCCCGGGGGCAGAGAGTCTACTGGCAGACTCTCTGAGCAGGGGGCCTTATCGTCAGTGAGAGTGGTCCCTCTGCAACAGGGTATTCCAGTCCCTGTGTCACCGTTGGTGTCTACCAGATGTGGATCTGTTTGCGTCCCGTCACAATTACAAGCTCCCGGCCCTTGTCTCCCTGTCTTAGGATCCTCTGGCCTGGACCACGGATGCTCTGTCCATGTCATGGCAGGAATTTCGGCTCCTGTATGTCTTTTCTCCATTCCCCCCGCTGGGCAGGGTTCTGCGCAAGATTGCTCTGGAAGGGGTACCAGCGATTCTGGTGGCCCCCAGGTGGCCAAGAAGAGTGTGGTTCACAGACGTGGTGCTGATGATAGTAGATCAGTACGTTCTGCCAGGGGTGCCAGATCTGCTCACTCAGGGCCCCTTACGTCATCCCAATTTACAAACTCTGGCTTTGCGGCCTAGCTGCTGAAACCTCCATCTTGATGGAGAAAGGCTTGTCCGCCTCGGTGGTTGATACCATGGTGAAGGCTAGGAAGAAAGCCTCTTCTTCCATCTATCACGGGGTATGACGTACCTACTTTGACTGGTGGGAGTCTAGGTCTCCTCCCTGTCGGGTGTTGTCAGTTCCCAGGGTTCTGGAGTTCTTACAGCATGGGTTGGTGTCGGGACTCCTAGGGTCAGGTGTCTGCCCTGTCTGTTTTTTTTATTATTTATTTTTTTTTTTCAGAAATCTTTTGCTCAGCATTCTTTGGTTAAGACCTTTTTCCAGGGGGTTACTCATGTGCGTCCCCCACGTAAACCTATGGCCCCTGTTTGGGATTGAACTTGGGTTTGTCTGCCTTGCAGGGTGCTCACTTTGAACCTATACAGGATGCTGCTCTGGCTATGCTTACCCTCAAGGTTGTCTTCTGGTGGCCATTACTTCGGTCAGGCCTGTGTCTGAGTTGGCGGCTCTGTCTATTCAGCCCCCATACTATGAGAGACACCAGGACAAGGTGGTGTCCCGCTTAAGCCAGACCTTCTGCCTAAGGTGGGTCTGCTTTTCATTTAAATCAAGATATTGTCCTTCCTTCAGTGTGCCCTAATCCTAGCAACGCTTAGGAAAGGGTTCTGCATTCCTTGGATGTGGTCAGGTGTCTGAAGTATTACCTGGTAGTCACTGCGTCCTTCAGGAAAACTGATGCTCTTTTAGTGGTCCATTTGGGCCCAGGAGGGGTTTGGCTCCTGCCAAGTCTACTATTAGCGAATGGATTCGCCAGGCTGTGATTCAGGCCTATTCTGCTAAGGGGAAGAGTCCTCCCTTCCTCCTTACTGCTCATTTTACTCGTGCTATTGGTGCCTCTTGGGCCTTCCAGCACCAGGCTTCTGTTGAACAAGTTTGCATGGCCGCTACTTGGTCTTCTGTTCATACTAAGTTTTACAAGGTTGATGTTAGGGCCTCAGCTGATGCTGTTTTTGGCCGCAAGGTTTTGCAGGCGGCAGTGGTTTAAACTGTCTGCTGTTACCTTTTTTGTTGGGGATCCCACCCTGCTTTATGAACAACGCTATTGGATGTCCCAAGTGTAAGTTATCTATCTGGAGCAGGACGTACTGTATACTAAGAATAATACAATTCTGTGTAATACTCACCTGTAGAATTGGTATTATAAGTATACAGTACGTCCTGCTCCATTCCACCCTGGTTTTTGCATCATTCTGGATCCCCTCTATGGTGATTGTAATCATCGTTATAGTTACCATTTTTTGGGTGGCTAAATTCTCCTGGCTTCTTGTTCACTGCTTTTCAATGCTGGGGATTTGCGGGAGGTCCCCGGGTATTTGAGGGGCCGGGAGGAGCCTGCTTTAAATGTCTCTGCAGTGCAGCGCCATCTGGCGGAGGATAACCCAAGTGTAAGTAATCTATCTGGAGCAGGACGTACTGTATACTTATAATACCAACCCCAAAGGTGAGTATTTCACAGAATTGTATTTTTTTTCCAGAGGTCTATCGCTTGTAATAGACTCATTAAAACTTTTTTTCAGGGAGTCCACCGCGCAAGTCTATATTACCGGTGTGGGACTTGAATTTGGTGTTGACGGCTCTACAGGACGCTCCCTTTGAACCTATGATTGACGCTCCAATGAGCATTTTGACGCTTAAAGTAGTTTTTTTAGTGGCAATTACTTCTGTGCGGCGTATTTCGGAGTTAGCCGCCTTATGTATGAAGTCTCCTTATTTTGAGTTACATAGATACAAGGTAGTTTTTCGTTTCAAGCCTGATTTTTTACCTAAGGTTGTCTCTCCCTTTCACCTTAATCAGGAGGTAATTCTACCCTCCTTATGCCCAGTTCCGGCTAATGCTAAGGAAAGGGCACTTCATTCTCTAGACGTGGTTAGAGCCATCAGGTATTATTTGGCAGCTACAGATGCCTTCCGCAAGACGGATTTTCCTTTTGTCATTTCAGAAGGACCAAAAAAGGGGTTTCCGCCAGCTAAAGCCACTATCAGTAAGTGGATTAGGCAGGCAGTAGCTAGAGCTTATTCGGCCAAGGGGAAGGAACCCCCTTTTCAGGTCACGGCCCATTCCACTAGGGCCTTCTTGGGCTTTTTAACATCAGGCTTCGGTGGAACAGGTTTGCAAAGCTGCCACCTGGTCTTCGGTGCATACATTCACCAAGTTTTACAAGGTAGATGTTAGAGCCTCAGCTGACGCTGTTGTGGGTCGATTCTACAGGCAGTAGTGAAGTGAAATTCCTGCCATTCTGCGTTAGAGGATCCCGCCCATAGATGGCACTGCTTTTGGAGATCCCAAGAGTAAGGAGTGTATGGAATGGATTGGAAGAAAAAACGCAATTCTGTGAGGTACTCACCTGTACAATTGTTTTTTCTGGGAATCCATTCCATACACTCCGGCCCACCCGTTCTAGGTCATGTTATCTTCCGATGTTTTTCTGATGGGGTGTTAATCCATTTTTTGATTATTAATTCATAATATTGGAAAAAAAAAAAAAGTAATAGGACTTAATTTTGAAATCATTTTTTGGTTGAGTTTGATGTGTAGTAACATGGACTCTTTTTAGGGCCTCCCGGCCTGTCTCTAATTAATTTTACTGCTTTTTAAGTAAACTGATCTGATTAGGAGCAGCTGCTACTTATGGGCCGGGAGGGCCACACCTGTTTTCTTTCTTGCAGTCACGTGATCAGCAAGGAGGAGGAAACCCAAGAGTAAGAAGTGTATGGAATGGATTCCCAGAAAAAACAATTCTACAGGTGAGTACCTCACAGAATTGCGTTTTTGTTTTTTAAAAAAGAGTGGCACTACCTGGCTGAGAATTCCGCCACAGGAAAAAGCAGCCATAAGGCTTTTGTCTGGTGAGCCTGATTGAGAGGAACCAGGGAAATCAATTTCCTCTTTATTGCTCTTTCCCACGTGTTACTGGCTAGAAGATTCAAAATTTGCGCTCCTTTAAGGGGGCGGGGTCAAGCGGGCTTCTTCCGGCAATTCATGAGGAGTGTTCGCCTCCTCCGACTCGAGGCACGGAAGCTACCCGACGCTGTGGAAAAATTTTCGGCTTAGCATAGCAGCGATCACCGGTGTGCGGCTCCTTTCTTACCCCGCTCGCGCTGGAAGATTTTCGGCCGGGTGAAATGGCAAGCACCACTAACATCGCGGTTCTCCTCCGGCCGCTCGCACTGCAACATTTTCGGCCGAGACTAAGCGGCAAGCACCGCTAACATTGCGGTTCTCCTCCGGCCACTCGCACTGCAACATTTTCGGCCGGGGCTAAACGGCAAGCACCACTGACATCGCGGTTCTCCTCCGGCTGCTCGCAATGCGACATTTTCGGCCGAGACTAAGCGGCAAGCACCGCTAACATTGCGGTTCTCCTCCGGCCACTCGCACTGCAACATTTTCGTCCGGGACTAAGCGGCAAGTACCGCTAACATTGCGGTTCTCCTCCGGCCGCTCTCACTGGAAGATTTTTGGCTGGGTGAAGGACCAAAGTATCGCCGTTTTGCGGTTCTTCTTTGGTGGTGCTTGATGGCTGCATGGCCACCCTCAAGAGGACCTTAACAATTATGTGTAATAATATACTTTTTTTTTCAAATATATCAATGTCTTTATTTTTTATTTTCTTCTTTTGTCTTTTAGATTGTGGGAAAAGACGGGCAATATATTGGTGTGGTTCACTCTCTGAGGTCTTAGAATAGTCTTGCGACTATCGGGATCTGTTCATATACTAGGTTTTAGACCCCCTGTGTGGTAATCTAGTATTAATCACCAGAACGGAGGCATCTGGGGTAATCGGATCTGGCCGTTTAGCAGATACTTACCCCATGTCCAGTGTGCAAATAGGCACTGGATGAGTATCGCACGGTGTGCAGGCATTGTGCAACAGTGATAGTTGCTGAATATGGAAGACAGATGTCTCCTCCTGCAAGGGTTTCGTCCCCTGTCTCTGTGCAATTAGATCCTAAGTCCCCCTCGGCAGCCCAACCTCTGGACAAGAATGTCCTTAAAGAGTTGGCAGATAGATTGGCCCACCTAGAGAATTGTTCAGAATCACCGACTCCTAGGAAAGCTTCGGGAAAAAAGAAGAATTTTAATTCCTCTGAATCGGAAGAGGATTTTATTGCTGCCATAGTCTCCCAGGAGGATTCCGTTGGGGAGGCTTCATCAAGTAGGGACTCGGATTCAGAGTCTTCCAAGCAAGGGGACTCTCCTTTTAAGGAGAAGATGGATGAGTTGATTGCATCCATTTTGGAGGTTATGGATTTTTCGGGCCCAGAAGTCCCCAAAAAGAAAAAGGGGGACTGGTTTAAGCCGGAAAAACAGAGGACAGTTTTTCCGGTGCATACACATTATTCAAAATTGATTCAAAAGGAATGGCAGAAGCCAGATAGACTTCCAGCCATTCCTAGAGTCCTAGATATTATGTATCCTTTTCCTTTTGAGTATGTTGAACTATGGTCTTGTGCCCCTAAGGTGGATGCTCCAGTTTCTGCTCTTTCTAAGACTGCAGTTATGCCTTCCTCTGACAGTGTTTCTCCAAAGGATCCAGCGGATAAAAGCAAAGATCAGATAGCACGCCATGCTTATGCTTTTGTGGGGTCGACCTTGCGGCCGGCCTGTGCTACATCCATAGTGGCTTTGGCGAGCAGGAGATTGTTAAAACAACTCGACTCCAAGACTTCTTCGGGTCATTCTCGGAGGTCATGCTCCCAGCTGATTCAGCCTAGTTTGGATATCAACAAGTATATGATCACAGCTATGGATGATCTGATGAAGTTAAGTGCCAGAGGTTTAGCACCGGTGGTGACTTTGAGGCGTGTCTTATGGCTAAAACAATGGTCAGCTGACACAGTCTCTAAGAAGCATCTAACAGGACTGCCCTATAAGGGGGGGCGTCTGTTTGGGGAGTGCTTAGACGACATGGTTAAGGAGGCTACTGGTGGTAAGTCTACTATTCTGCCACAGAAGCCGAAGTCTAGTACTACTGTCCGTGGGCCTTCTAACCCTCGGCCTTTTCGGGGAGGTAGAGGTGCTGCCTTTCCGGCATACCGGAGAAATTTCTGGAATAAATCAAAGTCCCAAGTTTGGGCAAAAACAGCTTGGCGAAACAAGGCCAAACCTCCTTCAAAGCCCACTCAGGCATGAAGGGACGCCCCCACCCTTGCAGGTCTTCTGCAGTTTGCGCACGTTTGGAGGCGCCATGTAACAGATCTTTGGATACAAGAGGTCATGACCTCAGGTTACAAGATCGAGTTAACAGCCAAACCTCCTCGAAGGTTCTTTCGGTCCACGGTATCCCGAAATCCACAGAACGCAGAAGCAATGAGATCTGCAGTCTCTCGCTTGTTAGAGATTGGAGTAGCATGTCCTGTCGCTCCCTTAGAGAGAGGTCAGGGGTTTTACTCAAATCTTTTTATAATTCCCAAGAAGGACAAATCGGTACGCCCGATATTAGATCTCAAGAGCCTCAACAGATTCATCCTTCTGAGGAGGCTTCGCATGGAAACGTTGAAATCCACTGTATTGGCACTTCAGCCAGGAGATTTCATGGCCACAGTGGATATTATGGATGCGTACCTACACATTCCGATTTTTCAAGGTCATCAGAAGTATCTACGATTTGCAGTAGATGGCCTCCATTTTCAGTTTGTGGCTCTTCCCTTTGGCCTGTTATCAGCTCCAAGGGTATTCACCAAAATATTGGCAGGTCTCATGGCTTATCTGAGAAGTCAGGGGATAAGTATAATACCTTACCTAGACGATCTGTTGATATGGGCCCCATCTTGTCAGGAGGCCCAGAAGGATACACAGACGGTCTTGTCGACATTGGAAGAATTCGGTTGGATAGTGAATTATCCAAAATCAAATATCACACCTTCAAGAGTTATGTATTTTCTGGGAATGTCATTGGACACTTCTCAGGCGAAGGTGTTTCTGCCAGATCAGAAGAGATTGGTACTTCAGGCCAGGGTACAGGGTCTCCTGGCCTGCCCTCACCCAACAATTCGACAGGAAATGAGTTTGTTGGGCCTGATGTTATCTTGCTTCGAGGCAGTGCCCTTTGCCTCAGCGTTTCACACAAGGACCCTTCCGATGGAATTGCTCTTGTCGGTCTGTGATCAAGATCCGCAGACTCTGGATCATCCATTTTGCATGACACAGTCAACAAGGCAGTCCCTAACCTGGTGGCTGAATCCTCAGCCTCTTCAGATTGGCAAATCCTTTCTTCCAGTACAGTGGATAATCATCACCACAGATGCCAGTTTATCTGGTTGGGGGGGGGGGGGGTGTCATGGAGTCACAAACAATCCAAGGACAGTGGAGTCCGAGGGAGAGCAGACTTCCCATAAATATTTTGGAATTGAGAGCAATTCGGTTTGTGTCTCAGTCATTGGACATCCCATCTGAAGGGGCATCCCGTCCGAGTTCAAACAGACAATCGGACAGCAGTGGCATACATCAATCACCAGGGGGCACTAGAAGCAGGCAAGCCCTTATGGAAGTGAGCCAGATTCTTCATTGGGCCGAGAAACAGGTTCCCTGCATCTCGGCAGTACACATACCGGGAGTGGACAACTTGCAGGCCGATCACCTCAGCAGAAAGGGCCTGCATCAGGGAGAGTGGTCTCTCAGTCAGAGAGTTATTCTAAGTATGCAGCACGTCCTGCTCCAGATAATGATTCATAACAGATGGGATTACCTCCACCAGAGGGCGCTTGACTGCAGAGATGGCAAAAAAGGCCCCCTCCCGGTCCATATATACCCGGGACCTCCCACAAATTCCCCAGTTTCTTCTCTGCAGTCGGCTGCGAAGGTCAGAAGATGGCTTCTCTTATCGCAGGTGAGTGGGGCTTAACAGCCCGCGGCCCTGTAGGACTATTCCCACCCGTTCCGCTTATTAGTTATGCCTCCCAGCTTTGGCTGCGCTGGTCGGGTGATGGTAGGCAGCACCTGTCAGAGGTGCTGCCCTTGCGGAGCCTGGCCCACTATGCCCTCACCCACTCCCCCTCGCCTGATTATGTCTCCCAGTGAGCTAAATACTAGTGGGGAGTCTCAGCCTGACGTGTCTTCCAGGTTGGCTAACATTGAGAGGCTGATTGCTAGCTCTGCGGCCCGTAAGGCCCCGGCTAAAAGGCAGCATGTGGCGCCGGGTGCATCTGCCTTTCCTATGGAGACGAGAACTTTCTTGATTTATCTGACTATACCCCACTTGAGGAGGGGGAATTGTTCTCTGACTCAGAGTTATCTGATGATCAGCAATTCAGTGGTTATGACTATGGCACTGATCATTGCGATGCTGATGATACCAATAGAATGTTAACTCAGATTTTTTATGTGCTTTCTATCTCCCTTCTTGCTGCGGCTCCCAAGTTACAGGGGGAACTTTTCAGTACTGCTAAACCACGTCTGGAATTTCCAGAACAGGCCCATTTCAATAATCTTGTTCTCAAAGAATGGGATCGTCCCGGCCGGCTTCCGGGAATCCCCAAGGGCTGGGATAAAAGGTACCCTTTTCCCGCTGATGTGGTTAAATGTTGGTCAACCCCTTCAGAAGTGGATGCACCAGTATTGGGGTTGTCCAACACTTCTGTGGTCCATTCCCCTGATTCCACTACTCTTAAGGATAGTGAGGACCGGCACATTGATCAGCTGGCTTTCCATGCCTTTTTCCTGTGTGGGGTCTGCCTTGTGCCCTGTCTGTGCTTCTGCTATTACTGCTGTTGCTATCAGGTCTCTCCTCAGTTGTCTGTTGGAAGGCGCTCCTGATGATACTGCTAGTGCCGAACTCAGGGCCTTGTCACAGTGTGAAATGTTCATTGCATATGTCCTCTCTGCTTTAGATGACACCATTAGGATGTGTAGTAGAACCTCTGCATTGGTGGTTGCTATACGCCGCTCTGTTTGGCTGCGCCAGTGGGCAGCTGATAACGCTGCTAAGAAGGCCCTCATGGGACTCACGTTTAAGGGGCTGCGCTTATTTGGTGATTGCTTGGACCTGTTTGCCTCAACGTAAGAAGCAGTTGCGGCCCGTTCGGGGGCCTTTGTTTCCTCCTACCGAGGGTCCAGGCCCGGGAGAGGGGTCTCCTTTGCTGGCTCTAGGGGAGACTTCTGGGGCAGGGGCAGAGGTCGTGCCTGCTCCGAATCTTCCTGGGGGATCCAAGCCCAAATCTGTTGCCAAGCCTCCTCAGCCATGAAGGGGCGCCCTCACCCATCCGGGTGGGGGGACGACTGCGGCTCTTCGCTCGTGTCTGGAGACAACAGTGGTCAGCCAGGTGGATTCTGGAGGTTGTGTCCTCTGGCTACAAGCTAGAGTTCGCTGCATGGCCACCTCCAAGATTTCTCTATTCTCGGATTCCTCTAGACCCCTTGGTAGCTCATGGACTTTTTCTGGCGGTGCAAAATCTACTGGGCTTGGGGGTCATCTGTCAGGTCCCTCCTGTGGAAAGAGGTCGGGTTTTTATTCCAATCTGTTCACAGTTCCCAAAAGGGATGGGTCAGTCAGACCCATTCTGGACTTAAAGCTGCTCAACAAGTTCATCAGGACCAGGCACTTGCGCATGGAGACCCTGCGCTCCGCGATCAGTTCGTTGCGCCCGGGAGACTTGATGACCTCCATAGACATCAAGGATGCTTACCTTCATGTTCCAGTCTTCCCAGGGCATCAATGATTCCTCAGGTTCGCCCTCGCGGACCAGCACTACCAATTTGTGGCACTGCCCTTCAGTCTCACTTCAGCCCCCAGGGTCTTCACCAAGGTGCTGGCGGGTGTCATGGCTCTCCTCTGGAGGCGGACTCCCTGAGCAGGGGGACCTCTCACCTGGGGGAATGGTCTCTCAGCAGCGAGGTCTTCCTGTCCTTATGTCACCGTTGGGGGGTACCGGATGTGGATCTGTTTGCGTCCCGCCACAATCACAAGCTCCCAGTCTTTGTCTCTCTGTCCCAGGATCCCCTGGCCCTTGCGGTGGATGCTCTGACTCTGCGCAAGCTGGCTCAGGAAAGGGTACCAGCAATCCTGGTGGCCCCCCCCCGGTGGCCAATACAGGTGTGGTTCGCAGATATCGTTCAACTGGCAGTAGATCAGTACGCCCTGCCCCTGGCCCCGGACCTTCTCACTCAAGGGCATCTTTGCCATCCCAGTTTACAAACGCTGGCTTTGACGGCCTGGCTGCTGAAACCTCCATCTTAAGGGATGAGGGGCTTTCTGAGTCTGTGGTTAACATTCTCTAATCAGGGCTAGGAAGAAATCCTCTTCTACCATCTACTATAGGATCTGGCGGGCCTACATTGACTGGTGTGAGTCTAGGGTCCTTCCATGTCGGGTGTTTTCCATTCCTAGGATTCTGGAGTTCCTCCAGCATGGTTTGGATCTGGGACTTCAGCTCAGCATGCTCAAGGGTCACGTTTCTGCTTTGGCTGTTTTCTTCCAGAGATCTTTCACTCAACATCCTCTGGTCAAGACTTTCTTCCAGGGGGTTGCTCATGTGCGTCCCCCTCGCAAACCTCTGTTTCCAGTTTGGGACTTAAATTTGGTTTTGTCTGCCCTTCAGGGCCCTCCTTTTGAGCCTGTGCATGAGGCTGCTCTGTCTATTCTTACTATTAAAGTTGCCTTTCTGGTGGCCATCACCTCGGTCAGGCGTGTTTCGGAGTTGGCGGCCCTTTCTATTCAGGCCCCCTACTTTGAGAGACACCAGGACAAGGTGGTTTTCAGATTTAAACCTGATTTCTTGCCTAAGGTTGTCTCTGCCTTCCATCTCAATCAGGACATTGTGCTTCCTTCCTTGTGCCCTAATCCTGGTAATTCCAAGGAGAGGGCCTTACATTCCCTGGATGTGATCAGGAATTTGAAGTTCTACTTGGTGGCTACTGCACCTTTTAGAAAGACTGATGCCTTGTTTGTGGTTCCTTCGGGTCCCAAGAAGGGCCTGGCCCCTGCTAAGTCTACTATTAGCAAATGGATTTGTCAGGCTATTTTTAGGGCCTAGACTGCTAGGGGAAAGGATCCTCCTTTCTGTGTTACTGCTCATTCTACACGTGCTGTTGGGGCCTCCTGGGCCTTCCAGCACCAGGCTTCTGTTGAACAAGTTTGTAAGGCTGCTACTTGGTCTTCTGTTCACACCTTTTCCAAGTTTTACAAGGTTGATGTTCGGGCCTCAGCGGATGCTGTTTTTGGCCGCAAGGTTCTGCAGGCGGCAGTGGTTTGAACTGCGCGTTGTTGCTTTTGGGATCCCACCCTGTTTAAGGACACTGCTATTGGATGTCCCATCTGCTATGAATCATTATCTGGGGCAGAACGTGCTGTATACTTAGAATAATACAATTCTGTGATTACTCACCTTGTAGAATTGGTATTATAAGTATGCAGCACGTCCTGCTCCACCCCACCCTGTTGCATTATCTTGGATCCTCTGTATGGTGATTGTTATCCTTGTTTATGTGTTAATTATCATTGGCTTCTCTTGGTTCTCCTTACTGCTTTTCTATACTGGGGAATTTGTGGGAGGTCCCGGGTATATATGGGACCGGGAGGGGCCTCTTTTTTGCCATCTCTGCAGTCAAGCACCCTCTGGCGGAGGTAATCCCATCTGTTATTAATCATTACCTGGAGCAGGACGTGCTGCATACTTATAATACCAATTCTACATGGTGAGTAATCACAGAATTGTATTTTTCAATCCCTATGCATGCGCTGGGGGATTCCGGACATAGATCTTTTTGCATCACGGCACAATCAGAGGGTGCCAAGGTTTGTGTCTCGGTCCAGGGATCCGCTAGAAGTAGCAACAGATGCCCTGGCTCCTCAGTGGTCAGCGTTCAAGCTTCTTTATGCATTCCCTCCGATTCCACTCCTAGGGCGAGTACTTAAAAAGATAGCTCGCGAGGGAGTCCCAACCATTCTGGTGGTTCCTCGGTGGCCAAGAAAAAGCTGGTTCTCAGACATAGTAAGGATGTCAGAAGGCAACCCGTGGAGGTTACCCGACGATCCAGATCTTCTCACACAGGGGCCTCTAAGGCACCCCGATTCACAAGTTCTGGCTTTGACGGCCTGGCCATTGAATCCTTCATCTTGGCAGAAAAGGATTTTTCTGCCAGAGTCATCCAGACTATGATTCAGGCCAGGAAGAAGTCTTCATCAATGATCTACTATAGAGTCTAGCGAGCATTTATCGCTTGGTGCGAGTCTAAGGGATTGTAGAATTTTTTCTGTTTTTTGCAAAAGGGTCTGGATGAAGGTCTTCAATTAAGTACTTTAAAGGGGCAGATATCAGCTCTTCAGGGTCCTCCTTTTGAACTACTGGTAGATGCGTCATTAAGTCTAATGACTCTTAAAATTATCTTTTTAGTGACAATAACCTCAGTAAGGAGGGTTTCTGAATTAGCTGTTTTATCAGCTAAGCCTCCTTATTTGGTGTTACATAAGGATAAGGCTGTTTTCAGTTTTAACCCTTTAAATGCCAAGCACGTAGTTTCTATGTGGTTGCTTCTCCTACCGTTAAGTGCCAAGCACGTAGAAACTACGTGCCTGGCATTTCTCCCTGCTAGTGTAAAAATATAAAAGAAAAAAAACTTACCTCTGGTATTGTTTGAAAGCTGGGCGTCTCCTCTTCCTGGGGGGGGGGGGATCCGATCCTTCCCCCGGCATCTCCCGTTTTCAGGAGGGGGCTCGAAACTGGCTGCCCCCCCCCCCCGTTTTCCCCGCTGACAGTTGCGCTGTAAAAGAAAAAAAAAATTACAGTCACTCACCTCCTCGCCCGTTCCCTCCGTCCGGCTCTTCTCTTCACCAGGAGGGGGTCCACCTGGGGTCCCCCGCCTGGGCTCCTCAGGCTTCAGGTGAGGACCCTCTTCCGGGTCCTCATCTCCTCTGATGGCGGCGATGGCCACCGCCCCTTTGTGGGAGGAGCGGGATGACATCATTTTGGGGGATATTCCAAAGGTAAAGGGTTATTTTGGTTGAAAAATCGCAAGGTGCGCACTTTGTCTGCAGAGCTGAAATTTTCAAGTAAAATTACCGTTTTGCACACGCTTTACTTTGGGGTGTCTGGCAACTCTTCCCTTGACAGTGGCTATGCATGTTGGTTATCGTTCTGTTTGGGGGATGTTGCTTTTTCAGATTAAACTTGTTTTTTCTTGTTTGTACATAGTTTTTTTAGGAAAATGTGGCTTTGATTCTGCTTTTTTATCCTTTTTTTAGGGAAAATCTTTGCAACCAAAGAATACATTGAGGGATTACTTCCAGAAAACTGTGGCCACATCAACAAGCCTGGTATGCCTAGAAAGCTTGAGGTGTGTACTTCCAGATAATATATAGTTTGTTGGGGGTATTTCAAATGTAAAGGGTTGTTTTTCTGGAAAAACTGAAAGGTGCGCACAGTTGTATTTTATCTGAAAATCCCCTAAAGCGCTGTTTCAGTTTGGGGGAGTCTCCTGGGCAGGAAAGGGGGTCTACCAATACATATGTGGTATCGCTGTAACCGGAATAAATTGGGATTTCACATGCAATAAGATTTTATTATTATGTAATATAAAAATATTGAGAATACACCTAAAAATTGACAAACAAGACATTTCATGTTAAAGCTCAGACTATGCTGGGAAATCCCTTCAAAAATCACATTTGAACATGCATAGTGCAAAATATTGATAAATGGCCTGGCAACAAAGGGTAACAAAAACTCCAGGTAGGCTGGCACTTAAAGGGTTAAACAGGATTTTCTTCCGAAATTGGTTTCCCCCTTCCATCTTAATGAAGAGATGGTTTTACCTTCCTTATGTCCGGCTCCAGTTTCCGTTAAGGAAAGAGTTCTTCACCCGCTGGATGTAGTGAGAGCACTGAGATATTATCTCACTGCAGCACAATCTTTCCGCAGGACGGACACCTTACTTGTCATACCAGAAGGTCCACGGAAAGGTCTTCCGCCAGCTAAGTCTACCATCAGCCGATGGATCAGACAAGCAGTGGTAAGAGCCTATGTGGCCAAGAGGAAGGATCCTCCCTTTAGGGTTACTGCTCATTCAACAAGAGCTATTGGAGCTTCTTGGGCTTTTCAGCATCAAGCTTCAGTAGAACAAGTATGCAAGGCCGCTACTTGGTCTTCAGTTCATACCTTTACCAAGTTCTATAAGGTGGATGTTGATGAGTTAAGGTCTTGTAAGGTCTTATTCCTGAGGATAAGGAATAAATTTTTTGGGGATCCCATCCTGAAGTAAGGGTACTGCTTATGGAGGTCCCAATCATCTCTGAATTTAGTCTGATGGCCTGAAGTAAAATGAAAGAGAAAAGAGAATTCTGTGAGTACTCACCTGTAGAATTAAAGGAATCAAAAAGCACTCCATTATGAAAATTGCTTGTATTAAAACTACATGCAAACGTATAAGCGCACGCAGGAAGGGATAATGAATGTTCAGGTTCATAAGATGGCAAAGAACAGTCCAGATAATCCAACGTTTCGGGGGTCAGTAGCCCCCTTTGTCAAGGAAGACTGTCAACAAGTGCACATAGTGTCCCTGCTATAAATACATGTAACTGGCACAGATTCAGAAATCCCGCCTGACGTCATAATGACGTCAGCGGGGTAAATAGCATACATATATAAGGTATACTTAGCATTCTTACATGGCTCCGGTTGCAACGGAGTCCCGTCACCGCCGGCCGCTGCTCGCTATGAGAGCGGGCGGCGGTATCCCCGCCTGTCATAGGGCTCACGGTGCTGGCAGACAGGCAGTAAAGTCTGCCTGGCAACTGATGACGCGGCAGCAGGCGCGCTCCTATTGGATCACGGCCACTGCAGTCATCACCAGCCCGTGTGACAGACTGAGCACACCCGGAGGTCGCAGGTCCCCGAATAGGGGAGCCGCGGCTTTCCGGGGAGCGCAACACGGGTCTGCCAGCGCCGGTGGCAGTGAGGGCCAAGTAGGCTCCTGAGCAAAGATGTTACAAGACATATACATAATCTAAATAGGGACTTATAAACCAGAGGGACTACGAACACAGAGGAAAAAGGGACAGATGAAAGGGATAGCCCGGAAATCTTGTTTGTCCCCATGCCAGACTGTGATCACATCATCTATGCATCGACCCCAATATCGTACATGATACGTATACAATGATGAGGGGTAAATGTATCTCTCTTCAAGGAAACCGACAAATAGGTTTACAAAGGCTGGAGCTATGGAACTCCCCATAGCTGTGCCGAGAATCTGTTTATAAAATACATTTTCAAACCTGAAGTAGTTATTCTGTAAGACTATTTCAAGACCTGTGATAAGGTATTCAGTTGGTATGTCTGCAGGTATTTGCGCCAAAAATTGTTTCACAGCCTTCACCCCTTGTTCATTTGGTATATTTGTATACAAGGAGGAAATATCCATAGTAGCAAGAAGATCATTCTTATCTATCCGTACTTCCTTGAACTTGTCTAGGAAGTCCCCAGTGTCTTTGAGGTAAGAAGGTAACCGTTGAACATACGGCTGTAGATAATAGTCTAGCCATTTGGCTAATGGTTGGGTGGCAGAGTCCGTACCAGCTACAATATGTCGGAATTTAAGCGGATTGCACCCCTTATGTACCTTTGGTAGGCCGTAAATCACAGGTGTGATGGGTGTTGGATTTGGATATATTCGGCTGTATTTTCGGCTAGCCACCCATTGGCGACTCCTAGAGCCATGTATTGTTGTACGCTGGCTTCCTATTGCTCCTACTAAATTCTATTCACTCTATCCATTTCCGTTCTTGTCCTGTTTCTTGTGTATACCCAGTAACCTTTTACTTCTGTCTCTCCTTCCCTCCCCTCCCCTTCTGTCTAGGTTCCCTCGTCCCCCTTGCCCCAACCACCTTAGTCAGGGGGCTCCCTTTGTTCCATCCTTTACCCCTTTCCTTTGTCCCTCTTGTAATGTGGTCCATTCCTTTATCCCCCCCCCCCCTCTTGGTATACTTTACCCTAATTAAGCTCTGGTCCTGCTCTGTTGCATGTTTACCAGTTTCCCCTCTCCCCCCCCCCCCCATCTTCCCTCTTTCTCCCGTTCTTCAACTCTCTCTATCATGCCTTCTATTTCAGCCTTTCACCCCTCTCTAATTCTTTCCTTTTAATTCTGTGTTGTTTCCGGGCTATCCCTCTTTCATCTGTCCCTTTTTCCTCTGTGTTCGTAGTCCCTCTTGTTTATATGTCCCTATTTAGATTATGTATATGTCTTGTAACATCTTTGCTCAGGAGTCTACTTGGCCCTCACTGCCACCGGCGCTGGCAGACCCGTGTTGCGCTCCCCGGAAAGCCGCGGCTCCCCTATTCGGGACCTGCGACCTCCGGGTGTGCTCAGTCTGTCACACGGCTGGTGATGACCGCATCATCAGTTGCCATGCAGACTTTACTGCCTGTATGCCAGCACCGTGAGCCCTATGACAGGCGGGGATACCGCCGCCCGCTCTCATAGCGAGCGGCGGCCGGCGGTGACGGCACTCCGTTGCAACCGGAGCCCCGATGAGCAAAGGTGAGTTCCTCTGGCACTTTTTTTGTTTTGTTTTTGTGTTGATATTTTATTACTCATGTAAGAATGCTAAGTATACCTTATATATGTATGCTATTTACCCCGCTGACGTCATTATGACATCAGGCGGGATTTTTGAATCTGTGCCAGTTACATGTATTTATAGCAGGGACACTATGTGCACTTGTTGACAGTCTTCCTTGACAAAGGGGGCTACTGACCCCCGAAACTTTGGATTATCTGGACTGTTCTTTGCCATCTTATGAACCTGAACATTCATTATCCCTTCCTGCGTGTGCTTATACGTTTGCATGAAGTTTGAATACAAGCAATTTTCATAATGGAGTGCCGGTCCTTTTTGATTTCTTTGGATCTTTAGCGGCGCCACCGCGGTCCTGGCACCCACCACTTATGGGATGTTGTAAGAGTGCATCAGCCACACTGTACTTGTTCACCTGTAGAATTAATTTCTCTTCCATTATTACTTCAGGACATCAGACCCTCACTATAGGTGGCTTTATCTGTGCCTTCGATGCCTAGTCTTGGTGAGGATGTAAATATGTAAATAAGGTGTATAGTGTGAAGTCAGCAAAAAAAAAAAAAAAAAACTAAACGGAGAAAGGAGTCTTGTCATCTGGCTCCAGCCTTTTGTCTCCAACAGGAGATAGGGGAGCGTCTCCCGGATGGCTGTTCTACTGCTTTTTAATAAAACTGAAGTGGAAGAAGTCAGCCAGGAAGATATAGGCCCGGGAAGTGGAGCCACACCTTTGTCTTGCAGTCCACGCCCTTCGGTCGAGATTAACCCAGTCGTCTCTGAATTAAGTCTGATGTCCTGAAGTAATAATGGAAGAGAAATTAATTCTGCAGGTGAGCACTCACAGAATTCTTTTTTTTCTGCATTGGCGATAAAGAAAAAAATTAAGAAATGAAGGACATTAGAAGCTTTAGGGCGTTTAGGCGCTTTAGGCTTATGCTATGGCGTGACTGTAACAAGTCAAGGCACACCTGCAAAATATATCATGTAGCAACTTTTAGTGTACTCTTCATAGCAGTGTTAGGAATCCTGTGTAATACATTTTGTAGTTTTTAGAAACCTTATATATACCATTATGCATAGCTCCCTGTATCTCCAGGTATACAGCGACTTATCAGAAAATAGTTCATCTTTCTGCATTTAGTATGCCTGGCCAGATCTGAGAGTTCTAATATGTAATTTGCTTTCTGATTCAGCTTACAGTTGGTAATCTGAAATTCTGGAAAGGAGAAATACAAAGAGGAGAATATAGGGTGAACAACTTTTCCGCAGAGTTGGGATATTTTCTGTTTTTAAGGGAGCACGAGATAAAGCCAAAATGAATGGCAGCTGATTTAATTCTAGCGGTATTACAGGTCTGGATTGACGGTTTGATAAAGTTTTTCCCATATTATTATTATTAGTTACTGTCATCCTTACCTTGCCTGCTAGCTGGTATTTTAGCTGGAAAGCCACACGGTGCATATAGATGTGATTTATCCACCTTTTCTGCCAAGGAGCGACTTTAACTTTGTGTGTTACGGTTGTGTTGAGAGATTTGACATTTCATGGTAGACGCAAGATAATGTATATTGTGCATAGCCGTAATTTTCTTTAGCTCATTTTAATTTACATGGCGGGGCAAGCAGTGACCTTCTTGAATTTGAAAATTTTTCTTCCCACTGACCTGAGGCATTTCTGTTTAGTAAAGCTTTTATTTTAAGTGATTTATATGATTTGTCATAGCTTGTAAATCCTGTTAGGCTCAGTACAGTGTAGTTTCTGTTATTAATTGTATGAAGCAGACAGCAGTGCGCTATTTACAGATAATGTAACAACAATAATAGTTCTACAATGATCCATCCCTAGAGATAACATGTTATAAATAAAACCATTTTATACCTAGAAATGATGTTGCGTGTAATCATAGTCAAATAGCTGACATGGGTCAAAAATCTGGACCCTTTTAAGAACCTGCAATTTGTGGGCTCTCAAAGCCGTGCAAGGACAGACACTGGGGATAAATGTTCTATTTTGTTAGAAATCATGTTTTTTCAAATGGTAAATTTATTGTAAAAAGAATAAGATATAAAGAGTTCTTTTCTTTGATATTTCTACTGTTGAAGGGCGCATGTGTCTCCATTTCATACAGTGCAGGATGGAAGCTGTAACAGGTCCGCAAAGTTTCGCATTTTTTCACTTTTATTTTTCCAGGACCACACAAAAAAGTGGTTACAGCTTCTCTCTACCTTGGAACTCTCAGCATGAGCATGCTCAACACTTTGCTCCATGACATGCCCCTCCCAGCTCAGCCACCACCCAGAAATTGTAGTAAAAAATCAGTTTCACCTAGAATACATATGGTATTAACATAGAACCGGGTGCTTTGAAATTGCTCATTTGATACTGTGGGAGTATATAAGTAGGATTGGGGGGAGAAAGTTGGGAAACTGTGGGCCTGGACAGGGACTTTAATGTATTTAACCACAACCCTTCTAAATCCATTTTCTTTTTTTTTTTAATATATATTTTGTAGCCTGTTAAAAGTCTGACACCTTGTCAATACATAAAGATACATGAGTGTTGAATATCATACACTGATAACACAATATTTGCTCAGTGATCAGCGGCACCTTAAAGAGGACTCTAACTACTTTTTCTCCCTTTTTATCATTTGCTCAACTCTGAAAATTATTCTCTAGACTGGATACTGCCAAATAGATTTTGTTTTTTTTCGGTCCTTATTTCATAATGTGTTTTTTTACATGGAGTCGTTGATTTAGAGAATTCGTCAATATGTGGCAGAGATTTATATACTTCCATTGAAATTAATAGAAAATATTATTTTGCCAAACCATTAGTTACATAAAGCAATCCTAGGCTAACTACTTCTTTAATTGCGAGTGGGTGGCGATCACAAGACTGCTGGTGACCAATCTGGATTTCCCAGTGGGCTTGCATAAAACCTGAATGGTTTCTATTAGTCACCTGATTAACTGTCATTTGTTGCCATACACCATGAATGAGGAAGTGGTGACATGAGTATAGTAATGCTTTAAGGCAGGGGTGTCAAACTAATTTTCACCAAGGGCCACATCCGCATTCTGGTTGCCTTCAAAGGGCCAGTTAATAACAAAACACACATGACAAATGTATGGTTAGACACAGAATGATTTTGCTCGGGACAGATGCAGATGCTGAATTATATTGCACAGGACAGCCTCAGAATTATTTTTATACAAGACAGGCACAAATTGTTTTGCCCAGAACAGATGCAGAATTATTTTGCCCAGGACAGACACAGAATTATTCTGCCCAGGACAGACACAGAATTATTCTGCCCAGGACAGACACAGAATTATTCTGCCCAGGACAGACACAGAATTATTTTGCCCAGGACAAACACATAATTATTTTGCCCAGGTCAGTTGCTAAATTATTTTGCCCAGGCCAGTCCTACAATTTTCTTTGCAGATGTTGAGTGGGTTAGGTGGTCCCTCTTGGTTGCACATAAACACAGAACAGTTGCAGGCACTACTTTTTTTTTCCACTGGAACTTTAAGTGCACAACAATCATTTTTAAGCACTGCACCCGGGGGCAGGATTGGAGGCGGTGTTGCGCCCCACAGTGAAGCACCACGTACCAGTGCAGCACTCCACACATTCATGAAGATGTGCTGCCGGTGTCAGGAACCTAGGTGAAACCAGGCCAACCTGCCGCCTAGCTTCTGCCATCTGCCACCTCTCAAAGGGCCACATAAAAGGGTTTGAAGGGCCGCATCCAGCCCCCAGGCCTTGAGTTTGACACATGTGCTTTAAGGAGTCTATCTATCTATCTGAAATTGCAAACGTCAATCGCTGCCCGATCATGGATAAAACACAATTGTGAATGCGATAGTGATATCGCATGCGAACGCCCTGGTGTGACAGCAGTCTAATAGTAAATGGAAATAAGTAGAATGCCAAAATAACAAGAACGATTAATTGTACTTGCCAGCTTGTGTTGAAATAACAGCATATTGCTATTACAATTCATCTGATGTGTATAGATACTTCTGCCCCTGTGTTGCAATGCTGGGTAAATGTGAAAGTGGTCAATGATACTGTACCTCACATGCTGGCTCATAAGACAAGAAGTTAGAGTTTAACATTTCTCCCCTGAAAAAGCTGACTGGGACACTCAAAGCCCTGTTATCCCTGGATTTCTTTTACTACCAGTAAGAGAAATCCACAAGCTTGGTGGGAGTTTTCTCGGTTTGGTTGTACAGTACTACAGCACATTTGTTTGACTGAGAGAGTCAACATTTTCTTACTTGTCCTAGAAATGCTTCTCCAGTCCTAAGCATCTGCTAAAATGTCCATTAAAGATTAACACCAAATTGAGGGAAAATTAACATTGTATAAATGCATATGTAAACAGATTAATTGTTAACATAAGTTTAATTCTTTTACATTCTATTACTACCTACCACAGCAAAATGGTGCCCATCTAAAATGATAATTTATTATAAGTAAAATCATTTATATATATATATATATATATATATATATATATATATATATATTACCATTTTGTGAATTCTCACCTGTAAAATTGGTATTATAAGTATGTCACACACCCCGCTTCAAGAAATTCATAATGTGTGGGTAATACTGACCTGTAGAGGGCGATATGCAGAGATGCAAGGAAAAAAGAGAGCCCCTCCCGGTCCATAAATGCCTGGGACCTCCCACTCATTACCCAGTATAAGAACAGCAGTAAGGTAAGGGACCAGGAAGAGCCCAACACAAAGCATAACAACGCAAAGTTCACCATATAAAGGATCCAGAATACAAAAGGGCAGGGTGAAGCGGGGTGTGTGACATACTTATAATACCCATTTTACAGGTGAGTATTCACAAAGTGGTATTATTCTAAGTATGTCACACACCCCACTTCAAGACATTCATTACATGTGGGACATCCAATAGCAGTGTCCATAAAGGGCGGGGATCCAAAAAAACAAGGCAACAAGGCACAAACTTAAACCACTGCAGCTTGCAGAACTTTGCAGCCAAAAACAGCATCCGCTGAGGCCCGAACATCAACCTTGTAAAACTTGGAAAAAGTGTGAACAGAAGACCAAGTAGCAGCCTTACAAACTTGCTCAACAGAGGCCTGGTGCTGAAAAGCCCAGGACGCCCCAACCGCACGAGTAGAATGAGCAGTAACACGAAAAGGGGGTACCTTCCCTTTGGCAGAATAGGCCCCAACTATGGTCTGACGGATCCATTTACTAATGGAAGACTTGGAATCCGTCTTACGAAAGGAAGACGTTACCTCCAAATAATACTTCACAAAACGAACCACATCCAAAGAATGCAGGGCCCTCTCCTTGTCATTGCTGGGATTAGGACACAGAGAGGGCAGAACAATGTCTTGGTTTAGGTGAAAGGCAGAAACAAAGAACCAAATTCAAATCCCAAACAGGGAGCAAAGGTTTTCTAGGAGGCCGCACATGCGTGAATCCCTGGAAAAAAGGATGTGGGGCAAATGACCTTTGAAAGAACACCGCCAGGGCAGAAACCTGCCCCTTCAGAGTACTAAGCTGGAGCCCCAGGTCCAGACCATGTTGAAGAAACTCCAGGATTCTGGAGATGAAAAATTCCCTACAAGGCAACGCCCTGATCTCACACCAATCAATATAAGACCTCCAAGTCCTATAGTAGATATCAGAGGAAGCCCGCTTCCTAGCACTAATGAGAGTTCGAATCACAGCATCGGAAAGACCTTCCTCCTTCAAGATGGAGGTTTCAGCAGCCACGCCGTCAAAGCCAGCGTTGGTAAATTGGGATAACGTAGTTGACCCTGGGTGAGCAGATCCGGCAGCAGGGGCAGAACGAACTGATCCTCTGCTAACCTTACCACATCTGCGAACCAAACCTGTCTTGGCCACCTTGGAGCCACCAGAATTGCTGACGCACCCTCCAGGGCCAGCTTGCGCACCACTCTGGCCACCAAGGGAAACGGAGGGAACAGATACAGAAACCCCAGATCCCTCCAGTTCAGAGACATGGCATCCACTGCCAGAGCCAGTGGATCCCGTGAGAGAGACACAAATGTCGGAAGTTTGTGATTGTGACGAGAGGCAAAGAGGTCCACCACCGGGGACCCCCACCTGAGACAAATCAAGCAAAACACTTTAGGGCTGAGAGACCATTCCCCCCGGCGAGCTGAGAACCTGCTCAGAGAGTCCGCCTCCGTGTTCTCCGCTCCTGGAATGTAAACTGCTGAAATGCATGGGACTTGGGTCTCCGCCCAGGCCAGAATCAAAGACACTTCCTTGAGGGCACTCCTGCTGCGAGTCCCTCCCTGGTGATTGATGTAGGCGACCGCTGTCCGATTGTCCGACCGGACTTGAACCGGCAATCCTTGCAACTGATGAGTCAAGCGAAACAGAACCATCCTGATGGCCCTCAATTCCAGAACATTGATGGACTCGTGAGCCTCCTGAGGCCCCCACAGTCCCTGAAACTGACGATCCTTCCAGAACCCCTCCCCATCCTGATAGACTGGCATCCGTGGTGACCGTCTCCCAACAAGGGGCCAGAAAGGATCTGCCCCTCGACAGATTGATTGGATCCAGCCACCACTGAAGGGAGCACCGAACTCGGGGGGTCATCAGGAAGGACTGATCCAACGACAGTGGCGACCCGTCCCAGGCCGCCAACAGATGGAGCTGGAGTGTCCTTGTGTGGAACTGAGCAAAGGGAACCGCTTCGAAGGAGGCTACCATCAATCCCACCAGCCTCATCCCCAGTCTGATGGCCGGACGAGGGATAGACAGGAGGAGTCGAACCAACTCCTGAATCAAGAGAACCTTGGACTGAGGAAGAAACACCCTGGCCTGGGAAGTATCCAGGGACATTCCCAGAAAAGACACTAACCTGGACGGAGAAAGGGAGGACTTGGGGTAGTTGATCACCCACCCGAATCTCTCCAGAGTGGACACCACAGTTCTGGTGTCCAATACCGCTTGGCTGAAGGAAGATGCCATAATGAGAAGGTTGTCCAGATAAGGGACAATGCGAATACCCTGGGCTCTGAGGAGAGCCATCACCCCGGCCAGCACCTTGGTGAAAACCCTTGGAGCCAAGGTAAGACCGAAAGGAAGTGCCACAAACTGAAAATGCCAATCCTCCACCACGAACCTGAGAAATCTCTGGTGCGCTGGAAAAATCGGCACATGCAGATAGGCGTCCTTGATGTCTACGGACGTCAGAAAGTCCCCCTGCCGAAGAGAATGGATAGCTGAACGCAGCGTTTCCATGTGAAATTTCCGCGGACGGACGAACCTGTTGAGGATCTTTAGATCCAGAATGGGTCGAACCGAGCCGTCCTTCTTGGGCACCGTGAACAGATTGGAATAAAAGCCCTGACCCCTGTCTGAGGGGGGCACTGGGCAAATAACTGCCATATCCAACAGACTCTTTACTGCCGCCTGGAGCTCCTGCGCGGCCAGAAGGTCCGAAGGCACCCGAGACCTGAGGAATCTGGGAGGGGGCCGGAGCTCGAACTCCAGCTTGTAGCCGGAAGTCACCACTTCCCGGATCCATCTGTCCAAGACCTCCCGGTCCCAGACCTGGGAGAAGTGTTGCAGCCGTCCCCCCACCCACATGGGTGAGGGTGCCCCCTCATTGCTGAGCTGGCTTGGCAGCGGGTTTGGGCTTAGAGCCCCAGCTGTATCCTGGGCGGGCACGTCCTCTGCCCCTGTTCCAGGAATCTCCTCTGGCTGCGGGGAAAACAATTCCTCTGCCAGCTCTAGCCCCACGAAAGGAAGGAGCAAAGGAACCCGCCCCCCGAAAGGGACGACGCTGTTTTTTGCGTTGAGGTAACTTACCACCCTTGGCAACTGAATCCAACTTCTCACCAAAGAGCCGTAATCCCACAAAGGGAAGAGCGGTCAACGACTTTTTAGACACAAAATCAGCTGCCCACTGGCGCAACCAAACCGAACGCCGAATAGTCACCAATAGAGCCGACGTTCTGCCACACATCATCAGTGTGTTATCCAAGGCGGTTAGTACAAATGACAAAAACAATTCACACCTTTTAAGGCCAAGGAACTCGTCACTATCCGGATCTAACCCGGAAGAAGTCAACAGGTCCCTGACCACCGACCTGGTAGCCACCACCAGCAGCACTGAAGCACAAACCGGCCTCATGGCTGACCCAACACTGGCAAAACCATGACAAGCCATTTGGTCAATGCGTTTATCCTCACCATCTTTAAGCGTGGAGCAATCAGGAGAATTTAAAACAGTAGTGTTGGATAAACCCCGAATCTGTGCATCCACCTCGGGAGGGGACGCCCAACGCTTAACCGTATCCAAGGGAAAGGGATATTTTTTGTCCCAACCCTGAGGGACACCTGGGAGCCGGGCAGGCCTCTCCCATTCCTTAGCAATAATCCCATCAAAATGCTTTTGGTTAGGAAATTCCAAGCGCGGCCTGGATTCTTCGAAAAATTCCCCCTTTTGCTGTGGAACCACCTCAGGAGGAGAAATAGCCAAAACCTCAAACATCTGAGCCAGAACATTAGGAGTATCCGAAGACCTCCCCAAGCCCCGCTCGGTATCAGCACCCACAAACTGCTGATCGTCTGAATTATGTGATTCTTCATATACCTCCCCTTCCTCAAGTTGGGAGTAATCAGACCAGTCCAGATTATCAAGATCATCCAAGTCGGCCGCCGGTGAAGACGGTGACAAGTGCTTTCTCTTAGCCGGAGCCTTTCTGGTGCCCGTGCTGGAGAATAATTTTTCAAGATTGGCCAATCGGGCACACATCTCCGATTGCAACTGCCCGCCCATGACAACGTCAGACTGGGCACGGATCAAACTGGGGGGGGGGGGGGGGAGAGACCGGCGGCGCTGAACCAGATGCCTGGGGTCCGGACTGCCGCATAATAGTCTGCTGTGCGCATGGTATACACAGATATACATCATCGCCAGTAAGGGATGCCCCACACCCCATACACTTCCGGGATTGCCCCGAGGGGAGCCCGAGCCCAGTATCCGGGGATGCCTCCATAAGGTGAACTTATAGTTGGTCGCAATGACCGAGGGAATTACGCATATAAGCAACCCGGGATGCCCCTTTAATGTCCCAAGTGGGAGGATTTGCAATATGCCAATTAAGAACCCAGGGACCCTAGGACCGGGAGAAACCCCCTAACACCACTGTAGGTTATATCTGAAAGACATAATAAAAAAGGCTAATAAGAAAAGCGGAGTATAAAATATATATATATATGACATAAAAATATATAATTATAGGTGATGGGACAGAAGGGGGGCCCACCGGGCCACTCACTGTGGTCCTGAAGACAGCTTCCTCTCTCCGTGAGGTAAAGAGCAGCTCTGAGGAGAGAAGGGGGGTGTGGCCAGCTCCTTCTGAGGAAACAGGCACAGAGAAAAGCACCTCAGCGGTGCCTGTGACACAGGGGCGGGCCGCAGCGCTGGAAAGCCCGGCCCCGCCCCCAAGAGTGAAGGCGTGAGGGGAGAAGCTCCCCTCTGCCATGACAATGCAAAAAGGCCGGCACCGCAGCCATGTGCGGCCACGGCGCCGGTCTCAGAAGAGACAGAAGGAGGGGAGCGGGCCGTGGCTTTGACCCTGACGCCCGGCCCCGCTCCTCGCTCAGAATCCAAGCCGCCTCAGCGCCAAATAGAAGGGTGGGGGCCGCGGCCTGCGCCTAAACCCAAAGGGGGGGGACCACCCAAAGTGTAAGGCCAAGGGACGGGGCATCCCAAACCGGGGTCACCATCCCGGATGACCGCCTACCCTCTTATATAGGGTCTCACGGGAGAGCATTTGCTCTTAAGCACCAAGGGTGCTTTTCTACCCTCACCTGGACCGTCAGCCTAGGCTGGGAGGCATGAGGTAACAGAAAAAAAAGATCCAGGCGGAAATAGATAACTAAAGGGCCAGGAGTCATCCCAGCTACCTGAAATCCCCCTGTGCAAGGAGGAGACCACATCTTCTGACTTGCTCGCCGTCTGCAGAGATGAAGACTGGGTAATGAGTGGGAGGTCCCAGGTATTTATGGATCGGGAGGGGCTCTCTTTTTTCCTGGCATCTCTGCATATCGCCCTCTACAGGTCAGTATTACCCACACGTTATGAATTTCTTGAAGCGGGGTGTGTGACATATATATACGCTGTGTTTGCGTGTCAGAATATTTTATACTTGTTTACGGGTTTGTCATTTTTTAAGAGATTGCATTTCAAGGGGGATAATATCCTCACCAAAATACTGCAAAGTAGAATCTTGTTTGTTTAATTAGTTTGACATAAATGTACAGTCTTTGCTAGGACTAGTGTAACTTTTGTTTCAAATTGAAAATAAAGAAAACCCAAGTGTCTGTGGTTGAAAAATATTTCATGTTCAGCTAAAAGAGCTTTAAAGTTAATGAGGACCTGTGACATTTTTTTCATAACGCATTGCGGAAATGAAATATAATGGGGTTGTTTATCAAGCAAATGATTTTAGACCTGTGAGGATTCATACCCGCCATTGCTTTTTTTTTCATTGCCATGCTGTGTAAAAAAATGTTCTCACCAATTTCCTTTATTTCATATAAGTATTTATTTAAAGAGATCCTATACCCAGAAAAGTCGTTTGTCATCACCTATTCCTAGCCCAGTGCCACAAAACAACCTGTGACCATTTAGTTGTAATTGAAGTAATCAGCATATGGCATGACATTCACCATCATGCTGCGTTCTTCTTCTTTATAAATATTGGGCAAAGGCTTTAGTAAAATAAGGAACACGGGCTGTTTTGGGGCACTGGGCTGGGGATGGAAGGTGACGACATAAATTTCCTTTCTGAATATAGATGCACTCTAACCTATAAGATTCCAGAGCTGCTAGATTCCCTCCCCCCCGGGGCACCCAGAATTGGGATGCCCCACTGTGTCAAACTCCCCAGGTCGCCCCGGAAAGTCACCTTCTTTCCCGGTCCAATGCCTCATGCACGAGCAACGGATGCATCCCGCTATCCATTTAGCAGGGCAAGTGCTGCTTCGGGCATTTGTGAATGGCCAGCGAGGGCACGCTTCCTGTTGGAGGGTAGTGGTGGATGCGCCCGCCAGCACGCTTGGATCCGAGCTATTGGATGAAGGGGCAGGAGTGGATCCGAGCTCATTGATTGGACAAGAGGCCACACATGCTCCATAGGACTGGGGAAGGGTGAGCTAGATTGGGCGACCTGGGGGGTTTCACACAGCAGAGTATCCCCGATCAGAGTGCCCTGGGGGCAAGGACCAAAACCCAGGATAGTCAAAATCCTAGCTTTTGGTCCACTTTAAAGCCAACCTATAGTCCAAACACAAGTCTTTTGAGTAGGGGGTATATGTAGTTAGTGCAGAACCACATGCTGTTTGATTCAACAGGGCCCCAAAATGGAAAGGGGTGGAATAGGGACCAGAGTTGGGGAGGGTTTAGGCCTACTTTAAAGCCTAACCTTGCCAGAAGTTTTGATTTTGCTGGGGGGTTAGAGCTACTTGCCGTCTGTAAATCTATTTAGAAATTAAGCCTTGCTTCTTGTCTGTGATGACTAAACAGAATGCTCATCTAGCAGAAAAGCCTTGCATGGCATTGGGACTCACCTTTGACAAATACTTCCTGTCTCTGGTGACAAGAAGTGATCTTCTTGGTCAGAGCCAACAAAAGTAGCTACAATCCTTGCCACACAAAAACCTATGGGATTTACATTTCAGAATATAATGAAAGAAACATTTCACACAGGCCAAGTGCTGCACAGAAGTCTTAGGATGGCAGTAAACATGAGATCCCCTCAAATCCTCATGATGAAATGCTCATTGAAAACAAACTGGACAGATTCACATCTATGCCCTGCTGCAGGGATCGTTTGCCCAACAATTAGAATGCAGTGCAGCCTAAAAGTCTATGGTAGATCAGGCTAAGTTCAAGAATTTTGCCTTACCCTGCCCATCAGCACTAGCCTCCTAGTCCTCACCGCTACCTCCATACTGACCTCAGGGTCCAATGCTGCAGCTTTATGGTCTTTCAGTTCTTGACAGCTCCTCTGCAGCCTCCAGATCTTTGGTTGTCACCTGCTAGTCTCCTCTGCTGCTGCTTTGGAGTCCCCAGTCCTTACGGCTTTCTCTACTGGCTTCTCCACTGCAGCTGTCCTCATTCATCATGCCTGAAAGGGCCCTAGGGCAATTGAGTGTTTTTAATCATAGAAAAACAGAAAATGATTGATGTGGCATTATAGAATGCCAACCTAAAGGAAGAATTGATGTGATAACCTGGACACAACCTACACATTTTATTGGCCCTGGGGCTTGTGGAAGCATAAAGAACCCCACGCAATTTCATACTGGCTATCCAGAGTAAATGAGATACATAGGCCTTGTTTCAATATGAGTTGAAAAATGAGATAAAAAGCCTGAGAATGTCACTGAATAACCAGATAGAAAGACAATGAAAGTCAATGACACTTTTATTACAGTGTAAACGGAGTAAAAAGTCCTCTACTTTTCTTAGGAGTAAAAAATTACCATTGATTTGCATTGTTTTCCTGGTTGCTGGTGATTCAGCAACAGTGAAATTCTCAGGTTTTTTTTCATAAAGTGAATTTTTTACTACCATGAAAATTTTTGTCAACTCTTTTTGAATCGAGGCCATAGAATGAAATACCTTACTTCCACACCACAGACAAATCTATCCAAACATTGGTTTACATTTCAGAATTTGACTTAATATCTAGCTCTTAAAGAGTGAGGTCCATGTATTCACCAATCAGCTGGTCACTACCACTTCTCTTCACCTTGACCCAATGGTCTGCATGCCAGGTCAATCGTTTGTAATTTATGTATGGCAAACACTTGTATGTACACCAATGCCATAAAATTAAAAAAAGAAAAGGAACAGAGTGCTAAGGAAATAAAGAATCTATAACTTGTGACCAGCAATTTCATTAAAACAGTTTTTTATGTTATTTTTTTAAATCAGCAGCAAAAGAAAGCTTGAAAATGTGTGTATTTATACCATATTTTTCGCACTGACCAGAAGACGCACCTAGAGTTTAGAGGAGAAAAACAAGAAAAAAAAATATTCTGAACCCCATGGTATGCTAAAATCCCCCCTCCTAATCACCCCATACCAGACAGCATGCAGAATCCCCCCAATCACACCATTAAAGGCAGTGTGCAGAATCACCTGTTACAGGTAGTGTGCAGCGTGCTCCCCATTTCAGGGAGTGTGCATAATCCTCCACATTACAGGCACATTACAGGCAGCGTGTGGCATCCCCTCTCATTACAGGCAGTATACAGCATCCCCCCATTGCAGGCAGTATGACAGAATCCCCCAATCACCCCACTGCTGGCAGCATGGCAGAGTTTCCCCCACATTGCGGCATGGTGAATCCCCCAATTCCAGCTTAAAGCATGGCTGAATCCACCGCAACGTACACGCACTTACCAGCGGTACTGCCTGTGTTGCCAATCTTCCTAGTCCCATGAGGTGGGTGGGTGTGGCCTATGTCTAGAGCCAGCATCCATTGTTTTCATTGGAGGTCGACCCTGTACATGGTCTTGTTTATTTGAATTCACTTTAGTGTCATAAGACAATAGGTATTGTTAGAAGGTCTTATTGTTTTGCATGTATATTATTCTTAGTATACAGTACATCCTGCTCCAAATATAATACTTACAATCGGGTTATACTCCGCCAGATGGCGCTGGACTGCAGAGACATCGAAAAAAGGCTCCTCCCGGCCCCTCAAATACCCGGGGACCTCCCACAAATCCCCAGAATTTCTCTGCAGTCTGGCTGTGAAGGACGAGAAATTGGCTCTCTACTCGCAGGTGAGCGGGGTTATTAACCTGTGGCCCTGTAGGACTATTCCCACCCATTCCACTAGTATTATGCATCCCAGCCTTGGCTGCGCTGGTCGGGTGAGGGTAGGCAGCACCGCTGTTAGGTGCTTAGGAGCGCTGCTCCACCGCAATCCCCCACCAAAGGGTAGGCGGTTCAGGCTTATGGTGAGCCTCTATGGGATGCCCCTCCCGCACTATTGCCCCTGCCTATCGGTGGGCCCTATTTAAGTGGCCGCCGTCCTCCCTCATCCTCCTTGTAGTCTTCGGGGGAAAAGAGGGGTGTGTGTAGATATGTATGTTATGCATTCTGTGCTTTACACTCTCTTTCACATGCTATTTAGTCTTGTGTCAGCCGCCGCGCTGACTTGTCTTTTTAAATTTGCCGCCGCCGCGCCTACTTGGTTCCGCGCTTGGCGGCGGCATTACCTCAGGCGCTGGTGCGCCATCATTGGCTGCTTGCCGTTCTGGCTTTGCTCTCCTCGGGGGGTGGGGCCGGTCTTTGGCACGTTCCGCATCATCACTGTTACCGGCCCGCCCCTCGAGGTATACCGACGCCATCTTTCCTGCTTGGTTGGTCTATGCACGACGGACTCCTACCTACCGCGGTCCGTAAGTGCCCTCGCGGGCGGCTTTATATCCTTCACTTTTGTTACGATGTACTTAAGGTCTTATCTGCTTATGTCTTTCAGGCGGGGCGAACCCTTTTTGGCTTCTCCCGGTCCTGTTTTTAGTATATTACTTGTAGGCCTTGTAAAAATAATACTCCCACTTCCCTAGCGGGTTATTGGGGCATCCAGGGTTGCTATATAGCGTTATTCCCTATCGGCGTATAGCACCGCAAAAATCACCATATGGAGGCATCCCAGGATAATGTGACCGGGGTCCCTTCGGGACAAGACCGGCTGTGTGTAGCGTGTGGGCAGCCTCATGCTGATGCTGACAAGGCGCGGGTCTGTGTACCCTGTGCTGAGCAGGTGCTTGCATTGCAATCTGGCCTGCCAGTGGCTGCACCTCGTTTCACTTCACCTACTCCCCCAAGCTTAAATCTCACTCCTACTGAGTTGCATACTAGTGGGGATTCTCAGCCTGATGTGTCTTCTAGACTGGCTACTGTTGAACAGTTGATTGCAAAGTCCTTAGCGCGTAAGGCCCCTGCTAAGAAGCGGCACTTGACGCCTAATGTCACTGTTTTCCCTATGGGAACTGAGGAGTTTTGGAATCTTTGTGGCTATACCCCGTCTGATGAAGGGGAGCTCTTTTCTGATTCAGGCTCATCTGATGAGAGACCAAGGGGTCATGACGATTCTGGCTCTGACCCCTGGGCCCCGGATGACACTGACAGATTATTGACCCAGATCTTTGAGGTTCTGTCTATCTCTCTCCCTGTTGAGGCTCCCAGGCAAAGAGGGGAGCTTTTCCATACAGCAAAATCACGTTTGGAATTTCCAGAGCAGGCACATTTCCATAACCTTGTGCTCAAGGAATGGGAGCGCCCCAGTAAACTTCCCGGGGGTTCCAAAAAGTTGGGATAGGAAGTATCCCTTTCCTGCTGAGGTGGTTAAATGTTGCTCATCCCCCCCCCCCCCCCCCGAGGTGGATGCCCCGATCCTAGGGCTATCTAACACCTATGTCATGCATTCCCCTGATTCTACTACCCTGCGGGATGCTGAATACCGGCGTATTGATCAGCTGGCATCCCAGCTCCTCAACAAGTTTGTCAGGGGCAGGCGCCTTCGCATGGAAACTCTGCGCTCTGCCATCAGTTCCCTGCGCCAAGGGGATTTAATGACGTCTGTGGACATCAAAGATGCTTACCTTCATATTCCTGTGTTCCCAGGTCATCAAAGGTTCCTCAGGTTCGCTCTGATGGATCAACACTACCAGTTTGTGGCCTTGCCCTTCGGCCTCACTTAAGCTCCCAGGGTGTTCACCAAGGTGCTGGCTGGCGTGATGTCTCTGCTCAGATGTCAGGGGGTCCGCGTGCTTCCCTATCTGGACGACATGCTCATCACTTCCCAGTCTCTACATCAGGCAGAGTTGGATACTCAGCTGGTGGTGTCCACTCTAGAGTCATTTGGGTGAGTGATCAACCACCCCAAGTCCTCACTGTCCCCTTCCTTGGTAACTCCATTCCTAGGAATTAATCTGGATACAGTTCAGGCAAGGATCTTCCTTCCTCAGCAGAAGGTGGACAGTCTGATTGCACAGGCTCAGTCCCTCCTAGCTTGTCCCCATCCCTCCATCAGGCAGGGGATGCAGCTGGTGGGCCTGATGGTGGCATGCTTCGAAGCGGTCCCTTATGCTCAGTTCCACTTGAGGCCTCTGCAACTTCACCTATTGTCAGTATGGGACAAGGACCCAGCATCCCTGGACAGGGTCTGTGTGCTCTCCCCCCTGGTCAGGAGGTCCCTCTTGTGGTGGATGGACTCAAGGAACCTGTTTGGGGGCAGATCCTTTCTTGCCCCTTCCTGGGAGACAGTCACCACAGATGCCAGTCTGTCAGGTTGGGGGGGTTTCTGGAAGTCCCTGCGGTTCCAGGGGAGGTGGGGCCCTCAGGAGGCCCACACACCTATCAATGTCTTGGAGCTGCGGGCGATCAGGTTAGTTCTGGCTCGCTTGACTATTCATCTTCGGGGCCTGCCTATTCAGGTGCGCTCGGACAACCAGACGGCAGTTGCCTACATCAATCATCAGGGAGGGACCCGGAGCAAGGGGGGCCCTCCAGGAAGCGTCTCTGATCCTGACTTGGGTGGTGTCCCCTGCATTTCAGCTGTGTACATCCCGGGGGTGGAAAATCGCCTGGCGGACTCTGAGCAGGGGGACCTCTCGCCAGGGGGAATGGATCCTATGCAGCAGGGTGTTTCAATCTCTGTGTCACCGTTGGGGCCAACCAGATGTGGACCTGTTTGCGTCCCGCCACAATCACAAGCACCCAGCTTTTGTCTCTCTGTCCAGGGATCCTCTGGCCCTGACCTCGGATACGCTTGCAATGTCATGGCAGGACTTTCAGTTCCTGTATGTCTTCCCTCCAATCCCCCTGCTGGGCAGGGTTCTGCGCAAGATTGCTCTGGTAGGGGTGCCAGCAATTCTGGTGGCCCCCAGGTGGCCAAGAAGAGTGTGGTTCGCAGACGTGGTACAGCTGGCAGTAGATCAGTACGCTCTGCCCTTGGTGCCAGATCTGCTCACTCAGGGCTCACTACGCCATCCCAATTTACAAACTCTGGCTTTGACGGCTTGGCTGCTGAAACCTCCATCTTGACGGAGAAGGGGCTGTCTTCCTCGGTTGTGGATACTTTGATTAAAGCTAGGAAGAAATCTTCCTCTTCCATTTATTACAGGGTTTGGCGTGCCTACATTGACTGGTGTGAGTCTAAGTCTCTTCCCTGTCGTGTGTTCTCTATTCCCAGGATTCTGGAGTTCCTGCAGCATGGGTTGGAGATGGGGCTCCAACTCAGTACTCTGAAGGGTCAGGTTTCTGCCCTGGCTATTTTCTTCCAGAAGTCCTTTGCTCAGCACCCTCTGATCAGGACTTTTTTCCAGGGGGTCACTCATGTGCGTCCCCCACGTAAGCCTATGTTGCCTGTTTGGGATCTGAACTTGGTCCTGTCAGCCTTGCAGGGTGCTCCCTTTGAACCTGTGCAGGATGCTGCCTTGGCCATTCTTACGCTCAAGGTTGTGTTTCTGGTGGCTATCACTTCTGTCAGGTGTGTGTCTGAGTCGGCGGCACTGTCCATTCAGCCCTCCTACTATGAGAGACACAAGGGCAAGGTGGTGTTTCGTTTCAAACCTGACTTTCTGCCTAAGGTAGTGTCTGCCTTTCATTTGAATCAGGATATTGTTCTTCCTTCTTTGTGCCCTAATCCTAGCAATGCTAAGGAGAGAGTTTTGCACTCTTTGGATGTGGTTAGGTGTCTGAAGTACTATCTGGTGGCTACTGCACCTTTCAGGAAAACTGATGCTCTTTTTGTGGTCCCTTCTGGTCCTAGGAAGGGTTTGGCTCCTGGCAAGTCTACTATCAGCAAGTGGATTTGACAGGCTGTGATTCAGGCCTACTCTGCTAAGGGGAAGAATCCTCCCTTCCGCCTTACTGCTCATTCCACTCGTGCTATTGGTGCCTCTTGGGCTTTTCAGCACCAGGCTTCTGTTGAACAAGTTTGCAAGGCCCCTACTTGGTCCTCTGTTCATACCTTTTCAAAGTTTTACAAGGTTGATGTTAGGGCCTCAGCTGATGCTGTTTTTGGCCGAAAGGTTCTGCAGGCGGCAGTGGTTTAAACTGTCTGCTGCTGCCTTTTTTCTTGGGGATCCCACCCTACTTTATGGACACTGCTATTGGATGTCCCGATTGTAAGTATTATATTTGGAGCAGGATGTACTGTATACTAAGAATAATACAATTCTGTGATTACTCACCTGTAGAATTGGTATTATGAGTATACAGTATGTCCTGCTCCAACCCACCCTTGGTTTTGCATTATCTTGGATCCCCTGTATGGTGATTGTTATCATTGTTATAGTTGATAGTTTGGGTCGTTTAATTCTCCCGGCTTCTCGTTAACTGCTTTTCAATGCTGGGGATTTGTGGGAGGTCCCCGGGTATTTGAGAGGCCGGGAGGAGCCTATTTTCGATGTCTCTGCAGTCCAGCACCATCTGGCGGAGTATAACCCGATTGTAAGTATAATATTTGGAGCAGGACATACTCATAATACCAATTCTACAGGTGAGTAATCACAGAATTGTATTTTTTCAGGCTTGTGATGTACATAGAAAGAGACACCCGAAAAACCACACCAGGAAAGGAGCAGCAAAGTGTCAGTGAATACTTGTCAGGATGTTTGGACCTTCTCATTCATCATATAACACAGGAACTGCCAGGAATTCTGGGTAATGTAACATGAATGGTTTGCATTATAGGCCATTGTTGGGCATTTAGCTCTGCATGGTTTTGCAAGGTATGTGATCTGAACTGATTTATTTATGATTTAAGAGTTTACTGCATTGTAGTGTCGTTGGGATTTGTGCAAAAAACATTCAAGCAGACCAAAACCAACCTTTGCGAAAAGGTGTTGGTCTAGGTCCACACAGTCCCTCCCCAAGCCTCACCCCCGAGAACGCCGGTGCATTCTTACCTCTTTCTGGATCTTCGGCCGGGAGTGCAGCCCCGTAATTGGCCCGCCGCCAGTTACGTGGGTCGGAGTTGCTACCTCGGTTTCGGCCGCCAAAGGGGCCTGTCCCCGTGGCCATTCATGGGGCTGCATTCCTGGGGAGGATCCAGGAAGAGGTAAGAATTGTGGGTGTTCTGGGGGGGGGGTGATGCGCAGGGGGGCTCCAGCATTCTGGTTCTCCCCTGGACCTATTTAGCAGAGAACTGGGTGTTGGTCTGCTTTAATGTCTCTTGCACACCACACACAATGCAGTAAGCTCTTTCAACATTAATAATTCAGTTCAGATCACCTCCCCTGCAAAAGAGAGGTAAGAATTGTGGGCGTTCTGTGGGGTAATTTGTGGAGGGGCTCCAGTATTCTGGTTGTTTAAATGCGTAGAAAAATAAATCGCTATTTTATTTTTCTTACCCCTGTAACCCCTGCTTTAGGCATTCTATTTCTGGGCTCTGTAGGTGGGCGTTTTATTCATAATGATGTTCTAGTGCAACAAAATTTGAACAACAGGATTTTCAAATCCTAGGTGCTGTGTTATGATGCAGTTGCAGGTCCTGCGACTCAATCCTCCGACAATTTGGCAGGCTGGTAGTAGATAGATGACATAATTCCATGTCTGTTCAATAGGGATGAGCGAATCGATCCGGACGAATCCGAATTCGTTCCGAATTTCAGGAAATATTCAATTCTGAACGAATCCGAATTTCCCTGCAATTCGATCGAAGTTTTCCTTTAAACTCCATTTACTTCAATTACAGGCATTGTAAAATGTTGGATGGACATGTCTGGACATATCCCCTGGGGCAAGTTATCATGGGAATGTCACATGCAGCCTATAAGCAGCCAGGAAGCCCGGTAACGTCACCGTGCTATATAAAGCGGCGGCCATCTTGCTTGTGCGCATTTCAGACTTGCATTCGTAAAATTTGATTCCTTTGTGCTGTAAACCGTAATCTGCCTTGCCACTGTGCATGCCATCTATGCAGTGCCTTATGTAACCCTATCTGTTATACTAAATAAGCGTTGTTCAGCATCAGCTTTATTAAGCTACTGCATTTTGCATAGGTTTTTGTCCTGCTGTCAATACACCAGGCTGCAGGGTATCCCAAACCACCACGTAGCACCCTATCTGTTATACTAAATAAGCGTCTACAGCCTCAGCTTTATTAAGCTATTGCATTTTTAATTGGTTTTGGTCTGCTTTAAATACACCAGGCCACAGGGTATCCCAAACTTGCACGTTGCACCCTATCTGTTATACTAAATAAGCGTTGTTCAGCATCAGCTTTATTAAGCTATTGCATTTTGCATTGGTTTTTGTCCTGCTGTTAATACACCAGGCCACAGGGTATCCCAAACCACCACATGGCACCCTATCTGTTATAATAAATAAGCGTCTACAGCCTCAGCTTTATTAAGCTATTGCATTTTGCATAGGTTTTTGTCCTGCTGTCAATACACCAGGCCGCAGGGTATCCCAAACCACCGCGTGGCACCCTATCTGTTATACTAAATAAGCGTCTACAGCCTCAGCTTTATTAAGTTATTGCATTTTGAATTGGTTTTGGTCTGCTTTAAATACACCAGGCCGCAGGGTATCCCAAACCACCACGTTGCACCCTATCTGTTATACTAAATAAGCGTTGTTCAGCATCAGCTTTATTAAGCTATTGCATTTTGCATAGGTTTTTGTCCTGCTGTTAATACACCAGGCCGCAGAGTATCCCAAACCACCACGTGGCACCCTATCTGTTATACTAAATAAGCGTCTACAGCCTCAGCTTTATTAAGTCATTGTATTTTGAATTGGTTTTGGTCTGCTTTAAATACACCAGGCCGCAGGGTATCCCAAACCGGCATCTGTTATACTAAATAAGCGTTGTTCAGCATCAGCTTTATTAAGCTATTGCATTTTGCAATTTTCCATTTTCCGTCCTCAGGGTATCCCAATTAGCACATTTGACCCTATCTGTTACACTAAAGCAGCTTTTAAAGGCTATTTCTCATAAATATATCGCAGTTTGAATTGTTTCTGTGTCTGCTGTAAAAACCCCAGCCCACACGGGCATCCCAAACACTAGCATAAATATCTCAAAATCTCTCTGTCTAATAACTGCTTGCATTTTATAATTAACATCACTTTTCCACAATCAAGGGAGGCCTCCTTTGTATGTGAGGAGGGGGCATCTCAAACACTAGCAGTAATATTTCAAGAGTACCTGTCTAATAACTGCTTGCATTTTATAATTAACGTCACTTTTCCACAATCAAGGGAGGCCTCCTCTGTATGTGAGGAGGGGGCATCCCAAACACTAGCAGTAATATTTCAAGAGTACCTGTCTATTAACTCGTTGCATTTTGTAAAGAAAGTCACTTTGTCAAATTGCCAGCAGCCATTGCCTTTAACCGGGGGGCATCCCAAATATGCTAGCATATTTAAGAGTGCTCACATTGGAGTTGGCAGCAGCAGCATTAGGAGCCCATATATTGCCTGAAAGACACACATATGAGCTGGCAGCAGCAGCATAGGGAGCCTATATATTGCCTGAAAGACACACCCAGGAGTTGGCAGCAGCATAGGGAGCCCATATATTGTCTGAAAGACACACCCAGGAGTTGGCAGCAGCATAGGGAGCCCATATATTGCCTGAAAGATACACCCTGGACTTGGCAGCAGCATAAGGAGCTACCATGCATCAGCTACTACCATGGATCAGCCATTGTTGGCTGGAAATCCTGGTTGAACCATGCCTGATTCATCTTCACAAAGGTGAGTCTTTCCACATTATTCGTGGACAGACAAGTTGTCCTTGGCATGACTATGGCCCCCGCCGCACTAAACACCCGCTCAGATGGCACGCTACTGGCCGGGCAGGACAGCTTTTCCAGGGCAAACTCTGCTAGTTGCAGCCACAAGTCAAGTTTGGCTGCCCAGAAGTCCAGCGGATCCTCAAGGTGTGTTGGCATGGTCATGTCAAGGTATGACACGACCTGCTGGTTCAGGTCCTGCTCCAGGTCTTCATGCTGCTCATGAGTAGACTCACTATGCGGGTGTAGAAAGCCACTCATTAGCGACTGAGGCTGCTGCTGATGGAGCTGCTGCTGCTTCTCCTTCCACCCCCCCAGCAGCCATGGCAGTGGAAGGTGATCGCAGAGGTTCCCCCGAGTCAGACCTACGAGAGTATGGACCATGGTGCAGATAGGCATCGGCCAACTGACTACGTAGAATGCCTTTGTAGTAGGTCAGTTTGTCCTCCCTCTCGGCGGGTTTAAAAAATGCCCCCATTTTGTGCCAGTTCAGCTCCGACACGGCTTGATCGACCATTCCTGTCTGCTGCCTGTACTGACCTCTGCTTTGTCTGACCACGAAGCTGCCTGCACCTCTGGATACCCCGCAACCTCTGACCTCCTGGCTTGACCCTTTGGTTACTCCTGACTACGCACCTGTCTCATCCCTGTACTCTGATGCACCCTCCGGATTGACTACCTGTGAACGAGCTCGGCTTCGGGATACCCTTGTGGTTCATCGGCCTTCACCGTAAGCAGCTATCCTTTGCGCCTATTAAGACCTGGGGGCAACCGTGTCCGGTGAGGTGTACCTAGCGTCCCGGCAAACGGGGGCTTGACTATAGTCAGAAGCGGCGGTGGAGATTGGGGGTTACCTGCTTACAGAAGGCTGGTGTCCCGCTGGGCATCACAGTATGGACCATGGCGCAGATAGGCATCGCCCAACTGACTACGTAGGATGTCTCTGTAGTATGAGGGGGGAAGGGAACTCTCACATAAGTGAGTACCCTTTATAAGTCTCCAGGCTTGGTAATGTAGTGCTTGGTTAATAGTGTGTAAGTCCACCTCCCTGGAACATACGTATTGGAATTCGGGGGGAAGGTTAGTCCCTCTTGGACTTTCAAGGGGAGGAACCTTACAGAAGAGGGAGTTTATTGGACTGTTTTGAAGGGTGTCCCCTACCCTTCTATGTAGGGAAAGAGTGCTGTATACTGTCAATAACTAGATGATTATGTAGAAAATAATAACATCCAAATATTTAATTGCAAGTGTCAGTTTGAGTGCACATTAGCAAAGTGCAGGATACAATTCATATTTAGTCCCATTATTGGTAACAATGATGTTCAATTTGTAACAGGTTCTATTTGAAATGGCTATTTACAGATGCGTTTCGCGGGAATATCGCTTCTTCAGTGTATGATGCCATTTGATCTTGGACATAAAGGGTTACCGGCATTAGTGTCTAAATAAAATATATAATGATAATTACTGATAACAATAAAAAGGAGACCTATACCTTTTGCACTTCGCCGGCAGGAGTGTAACTGTTAATCAAGGTGAAATAGTAGCTGTGTGCCTGAAGTGAATAAGTTAATGTAATAATTATTTTGTGACCAAACCATGTTGAAAACATGTTAATATATTTAGCGTATATTTTTACCTTATGGTAGAATTTATTGGTGTAGTCACTGTACTTTAGATTATGGTCACAGAAAAGGTATCCATTCCTTCAATGAGAGAGAAGGAATTTATCAGATATTATATTAGAGTATCGCCCATTCATAGAGAGGCTAATATATGTATCAAAGTAATGTAAGCATTGGTGATATCGTAAAGAAAAAACTTACTGTGCTTTATGTCACGCAGGGGAGAAGGAACACCCGTCCTCACGTGGGCGGGCAGCGGCGTCACTTGCAGAGTGGTGGCCGCCATTTTTGTGTAGTACTATAGATGTTTGTGTGAAAGTTTGAGGAAGCCATGTTGTGTTAGTTTGACACTCCTGTTTGCTATTGTGCAGTTCGGGTTTACAATTGAATGGCTGTGGATTTACATTTTCTAATACACATATGTGCTAAATATAATAAATTTGATATGCCCGCCTAGGTTAACATGAATGCAGTAATATACAGCGTGGTATAACTATAGTACAGGTATTACTTCAAGAAAAAATACATATTATAGATAGCATTAGGTAACTTTCGCAAGACATATTAAGAATAATAGTGTTGTATACATTAATAGAGACTCATTTGAAACATTGCTGTAACTAATATTGGAAACAAGAGCATATTGCAAAGACTTATGTGAGTTAATACCACAATTGAGTAAAGGTAAGCATATGTGGTAGAAATAGAAAATAAAAAATAAAAATAAAAAAATACCTATAATGTTGATAATTGTGTGTTATATGTTTAGTGGTAATGTACTAGAGATGCAAAGTATGATAGGAATTATAAATGGAACATGTAATGATAAGGTATGCCGGTTAAGATATTGGGGAACGGTGTTTATTTATGAAGTATGTTGATTGATTTTGTTTTATAAGGTTATAGTGTGATGGTACTGACAGTGGGACTTGGAACGGAAATCTCTTAGGTTTATTGTTTTAGGAAAGGGACAAAACTCACTGTCTCATTTAGGCCGGGGGGGGGGGGGGGGGGGTTGCCTTATATCTAGTTATCCATTTGGTTTCTGTTCTTAAGGTTCTTTGGGTAATATTTCTTGGATGCTTGTGGATTTGATCCAATACAGTAAAGGATATTCCATTGGGAATGCCGTTGTGGTAGGCAGAAAAGTGTCAGAATGTTTTTCTTCTTTATGTCTCGTAAATGTTCATAGATGCGATTTTTTTACTTCCGTTTTGTTTTCCCTATATAGAAACGCGGGCACTGGCATTGTAATAAGTAAATAACATCGGTTGTGTTGCAGTTTGCAAAATGCTGTGGAATTATTGTTTCCCCTGTGGGAAGTGTAATATTTTTATCTTGTGAAATAAATTGACATGACATGCATCCTCCACACATGAACGTTCCTTTTAATTTGTAGCATTGTTTCGTTATCGTTGTTGAATAATGACTGTGTGTTATATGGTCCTTGATTGATTGGGTTCGTCTATATATGATTTTTGGTTGGTCTGGGATAAACTTTCCGATATCAGGATCGTTTCTAATGATGTACCAATGATTGTTGAGAATTCTTCTGATTTCTTGGTGTTGTTGATTATAAGTCAAAATTAGTGTTGGATACGTTGGGTATTCTTGTTTGGTTCTTGGTTGTGAATTCAGCATTCGGATTCTATTTCTTGTAAGTGTTTTATGATATGCTGTTTTTAATGTTTTTTTGGGGTACCCTCTCTCTAATAGTCTCTGTCGAATTCTCCTGGCTGCTATCTTGAAATCCTCCTCGGATGAGCAGTTCCTTTTTGCTCTAAGGTATTCTCCGTACGGGATACTTTTAATAAGACTTCGAGGGTGGGAACTTGTTGCCCTAAGGATATTGTTGGATGCTGTAGGTTTTCTATAGTGGATGGTGCTAACTGATCGGTCCAGATTGATTTTTATTTTTAGATTTAGAAACGCAACTTGTTTGATATCATATTCCAATGTAAATTTCAAATTGAGGTCGTTCGTATTTAGTATGTCTACAAATTTCAACAAGGTTCGTTCATTGCCTTCCCAGATAATCAATATATCATCGATGTATCTCCACCATGAGGCAATGTGTTGGGTGTACTTGTTGAAATCCTCGTTATCCCAAATTTCTTTTTCCCATTTTTCTAGGTAAAGGTAGGCATATGCTGGGGCACATTTAGTGCCCATGGCTGTTCCTTGGATTTGATGGTAGAGTTGTCCACAAAATAGGAAGGCGTTATGTGTTAGTATAAATAGTAGTAATTCCAGAATAAATTTATTGTGATTGTGTTCACTAATGTCTAGTTGATCGAGGAAGTATTTGATAGCTGTTATGCCCTTGCTGTGTGGAATGCAAGAATATAATGCTTCTACGTCCAGAGTGACAAGTATGCTGTTGGTCGAAAGTGTGATGTCTTGTAGGAGTTGTAGTAAATGTGGTGTGTCCTTGACATAGGAGGACAAAGATAGTACAAATGGCTGAAGATGGGTATCGACATATTCGCTTGCCTTGCTCGTTAGGGAGCCCATTCCTGAGACGATAGGGCGGCCTGGAGGGTTGTTTAGTGATTTATGTATCTTCGGGAGGGTATAGAATGTTTGCGTTGTAGGTTTGTCTACTTGTAAAAATTCCCAGGTTTGTTTGGTGATGATGTTGTGTTCCCTCGCTATATCAAGGATACGATTGTACTCAAGTTCATCTGATTGCAGTTTTGTCATCAGGACTTTTTTATACCACTCCCTATTGTGCAGTATTTTATTGCACATTTGTTCGTATTGGTTTCTTGTCATAAGTACGATATTGCCGCCCTTGTCTGCTTGTTTAATAATTAGGTCAGTGTTTTGTTCTAATTCTTTTAAGGACGTTTTTGTTGGGATGTAACATTTTTCGGTCTGACTCCTTTAGTGTTTAGACGTTCAATTACTTGTGTGGTTACATTGATAAAAGTTTTAACGCTAGCATTGAGGGAGAGCGGGGGAAAATATGTGGAAGCCTTTTTGAAGATTTTCTTTGTTTTCGTGTCTTCTGTTTGGGGAGTTTATTCTTCATTATATTAACTGGAAAGTATGTGTAGACTTTCTTCATCTCCCTGAGTGAGTGTAATGTTGTTTTCTGGCTTTTCCTTTTCTTGGTATTGCTGTTTAAGTATTAATTTACGAGCAAATAGGTGGAGATCTTTAATGACATCGAAGTGGTTAAGGTTATTGTCCGGGCAGAAGTTAAGACCCTTAGAGAGTACCTCTGTTTGGGCTGGTGTTAGATGAAAGTCTGCTAGGTTAATGATATCTGTATGTGTGGTTTCATTTCCAATCATTATTGTCTGTGTGGGGGACCTCTTTTTGGGGGTTGTGTGGTGTACGGTGGTGTTTCCTGTTTTTTTGGGTCCCCTCCTAAAAAAGGTTCTCCGTACATTGGTGTGTCACTTTGCGCTGCGTCGGGAGAAGGGTAGTTCTTTCTTTTGTCCTTGACTGTCCTGGCATCTTGGTTGGGTGTTGAGTCTTGATCTCGGTTGTTTTTTGTAAACTGTTTTGAAAACAGTTTGTAGTGTCGTCTTGGTTCTTCTGTTAGAGAGCTATCCGAAGAGGATGATGATTGATGGGATGAATATGGGTTATACCGTCTGTATGTTCTATCTTGTTAAGGTGTTCTTATATGATGCCAATTATAGGCTTTATTCTCCTTGTATGCCCGACGGTCTCTTTCTAATTTGTTGTTTTTATATTCCCATACTTCTTTGATTAGTGTTTCTATTTTCTTTTTCAATTGGGTATCTGTAGTTGTAAAAGGGGGCCAGTCCCTATGTTTTTTAAGATCTTCACATATTTTTTTATATTCTCCTTCGATTTTCTCCAAATGATCTTCCTGTTGGTTTATTAGTAGTCGTAGCATGTTTATAGAACATGCTTGTAAATTCTGTTCCCATTTATCTTTGAAGGCTTGGCTTAGATCTCCAATTTGTGGAAAAATATGAATCCTAAGTCCAAATGAGATAATATTTTCATCTAAATATCTCTTTAGGTAATGGATGTTCCAATAGGTTTTGGTCTTTTTTCTTAGGATCCTTTCTAGAGAAGTGAATTTGTCCCTGATTTTAGTATGGGGTTCATCATCTCTGATCTGCGTTGTGGTACTCATGGAGAGATCTTTAAATGTTTGGTCCCAGTCGGTCCCAGATAGTTGTGTCATTTCAGTTGTAAATAGTAACAGGGAGCGCACGTCAGGCCTGGGGAACCAATAGGATCCCAGCCCTGCGTACCTGGCCCCCAAAGCGACGTCACACGTTATCCATTTAAATACACCACACTTCAGCGCCAACAGTGTAACACCACTCTGCAAGTGACGCCGCTGCCCGCCCACGTGAGAACGGGTGTTCCTTCTCCCCTGCATGACATAAAGCACAGTAAGTTTTTTTCTTTACGATATCACCAATGCTTACATTACTTTGATACATATATTAGCCTCTCTATGAATGGGTGATACTCTAATATAATATCTGATAAATTCCTTCTCTCTAATTGAAGGAATGGATACTTTTTCTGTGACCATAATCTAAAGTACAGTGACTACACCATACACGCTAAATATATTAACATGTTTTCAACATGGTTTGGTCACAAAATAATTATTACATTAACTTATTCACTTCAGGCACACAGCTACTATTTCACCTTGATTAACAGTTACACTCCTGCCTGCGAAGTGCAAAAGGTATAGCTTTCCTTTCTATTGTTATCAGTAATTATCTTTATATATTTTATTTAGACACTAATGCCGGTAACCCTTTATGTCCAAGATCAAATGGCATCATACACTGAAGAAGTGATATACCGCGAAACGCGTCTGTAAATAGCCATTTCAAATAGAACCTGTTACAAATTGAACATCATTGTTACCAATAATGGGACTAAACATGAATTGTATCCTGGACTTTGCTAATGTGTACTACAAACTGACACTTGCAATTAAATATTTGGATGTTATTATTTTCTACATAATCATCTAGTTATTGACAGTATACAGCACTCTTTCCCTACATAGAAGGGTAGGGGACACTCTTCAAAACAGTCCAATAAACTCCCTCTTCTGTAAGGTTCCTCCCCTTGAAAGTCCAAGAGGGACTAACCTTCCCCCCTGAATTCCAATGTCTCTGTAGTAGGTCAGTTTGTCCTCCCTCTCAGTGGGTGTAAAAAATGCTCCCATCTTGTGCTGGAAGCGAGGGTCCAATAAGGTGGAGAGCCAGAAGTCATCCCGCTGACAAATGGAGACAATTCTGCGGTCACTACGCAAGCACGTGAGCATGCATCGTGCCATTTGTGCAAGTGACTCGGAGGGACTGCCTGTCTCCATCTCCACTGCAAACTGCCACGGTGGGTCTGGGTCCTCTGCCTCACCTTCCTCACAACCCTGTAGCTCCTGTGGCTGCTCCTACTCCTCCTCTCCTGTCAGATAACTAGATAAAATGGCCATTTTGTCAATCCTGTGCCCCTCCTCCTCCTCCACTTCAGCCCCCACAGGCTTCATGTGACTGTGAAATGTATGCGCCATGTCTCCAGTGCCCTGACCAGCCATGGTTTCCAACACAGGGCCCGAGCAAACGGCAGGTGTCACGTATGAGCTGCCACTGGTTTACATTGAAGTTACACAGGGGAGTCCCCCATCCGTTTGGATCATCAAGAAATCTGTGATGGCTTTTCTCTGTTCCTATAGTCGATCCTGCATATGGAGGGTGGAATTCCAACGGGTGGAAACATCGCAAATGAGACTATGTTTGGGGATACCGTTCTGGCGCTGAAGCTCAAGAAGGGTGTGCTTGACGAGGTAGGAGTGGCTGAAGTGCATGCAAAGTTTCCTTCCCGTTGTTAGGATGTCTTGCAGATGGGGGGAAGACTTCAGAAAACGCTTGACAACTAGATTGAACACGTGTGCCATGGCAGGACGCATGGCTCAGGCTTCCTTGTCGCAGCGCAGACAAGATGTTCTTCGCAGTGTCAATCACCATGGTCCCATTTGCAGTTTTCGTGGAGTAAGCCATGATTTAATTTATTGAGTTCTCATATTCTTAGTATACAGTACGTCCTGCTCCAGATATAATACTTACACTTGGGTTATCCTCTGCCAGATGGTGCTGCACTGCAGAGACATGGAAAAACAGGCTCCTCCCGGGCCTTCAAATACCCAGGGACCTCCCACAAATCCCCAGATTTCTCTGCAGTGCTGACTGCGAAGACATGATGTATCACTCTCTCGCAGGTGAGCGGGGCTATTACAGCCTGCGACCCTGTTGGACTATTCCCACCCGTCCTCCCTGTGATGTGCCTCCCAGCCTGGGCTGCGCTGGTCGAGTGAAAGTAGGCAGCACCATGCATGCTTAACGGAGCCATGCTCCACCGCAGTCCCCCACCAAAGGGTAGGCGGTTTAGGGCTGATGGTGAGCCTCTAGGGGATGCCCCTCCCGCACTATTGCCCCATGCCCCGTATAGCGGTGGGCCCTGTACAAAGGGTCGCCATCCTCCCTCATTCCCCCCCGTAGCCCGGGGGGAAAGCAAGGGGTGTGTGTGTGTGTGTGTGTGTGTGTGTGTGGTGGTCTTAGTGTATGTTTTTACACGTTATGGCCTTAGTCTTGTCCCGGACTAGTATTCCTGGGGTCAGAGCCGCGCTGTTTGTTCTTTACTGTGTAATTGTCGCCACCTCTTCCTTTACTGGATGTGCTGCGCCGGGCGGTGACGTCGCCTTAGACGCTGCGGCGTCTTCATTGGCAAATCTTCTCTAAGTGTACCATTCATTTCGCTCCTCATGACAGTTTGTAACTACCTCAGAGCTTCGCGCTCTTCGGGGGGGGGGGGGACGCGGACCTAGATTGGGGCGCTCCGCGTCACTGCCCGCTCTGGCCCGCCCTTCGAGGTTCGCTTTGGCGCCATTTTGATGCTGGTCGCATGCATGCATGGTAGCGGTCCTCCTCCTCCCGAATTATCATTATCCTTGTTTACTGCGCATGGTTCTGACACCCTTTATTCCCATTATGTCTTTCAGACTGGTGAACACCTTTGGCTTCTCCCGGCCCGGTGTAAAATTATAGCGGGCCTTGTAATATTCTCCCACTTCCATAGCGGGTCTTTGGGGCATCCAGGGTTACTTATTGTGTAAATCCCTACTGGCATATTGTGCCTTGATTAATCACCATATAGAGGCATCTCAGAATTATGTGATCAGGGTTCCTCTGGGACAAGACCGGCGGTGTATAGCGTGTGGACAATCCCATGCTGATGCTGACAGGGCACGGGTCTGCGTACCCTGTGCCGAGCAAGCCCTGGCGCTGCAATCTGGTCGGCCAGTGGCTACACCTAGCTTCAATTCACCTATCTCCCAAGGCTTAAATCTCTCTCCTGCTGAGTCGCCTACAAGTGGGGAATTGCAGCCTGCTGGCCCTTCCAGACTGCCTACGGCTGAACAGATTATTGCTAGGTTGTCAGAGTGAATGGGCCCTGGTAGAAAGCGGCACCTGTCGCCCCATGTTTCTGTATGCTCTATGAGAACTGAAGGGTTTGCTACTCCGTGTGACTATACCCCTTCTGATGAAGGGGAGTTGTTCTCTGACTCGGGCTCTTCTGATGAGAGGCCGAGGAGTCATGACGATTCTGGCCCGGAATACTGGGGCCAGTGTGACACCGACGACCTGTTAATTAAGGTCTTTAAGGCACTGTCTATCTCTCCCCCCGGTCAGGTCCCCAAGCCTAGAGGGGAGCGTTTCAATACTGCGACTGCACGTTTGGAATTTTTAGAGCAGGCTCATTTCCATGCCCTTGTGCTCAAGGAATGGGAATGCCCCAGTAAACTTCCAGGGTACTGGGGATAGGAAATACCCTTTTCCCCCTGAGGTGGTTAATTGCTGGTCATCACCCCCCGTGGTGGATGCGCCGATCATAGGGGTCCCTAACCCCCCCTTTATTACAACCCCTGCTTATAGTACCCTTCGGGATGCTGAGGACCGGGGCATTGAGCTGCTGGCCTCCCATGCCTTTTCTTGTGCCGGGACGGCGCTGCACCCGGTCTGTGCCGCAGTCATTACTGCAGTGCCGCTAGAACCCTCATCAAAAAATTGCTCGATCATCACCCCGAGGATCTCCCCTGGGAGGTGTTTAATGCACTCTCCAATTGTGATGTATTTGTGAAGTTTATTCTATTAGCGCTAGATGACGCGATTAGAATGTATGCAAGAACTTCCGCCCTTGCGGTGGCTATTTGTCGCTTGGTCTGGCTGCGACAGTGGGGTGCTGATGATGCTACTAAAAAGACTCTTACTGGGCTCCCCTTTAGAGGGCAACTCCTATTTGGGGCACGTCTAGACCTGTTCGGTAAAAGGGGCAAATCACCCCTTCGCAGACGGCCGTCTCGGCCTCCTCGAGGCAGGAGCACCCCTCCTCCCCCCTACCTTAGTGTTAAACAGGAACCAGGGGTGTCTTTCCGGATTTTTCGCGCAGACTCCTGCCCCACGAGCAGCAGACAACGCTCTGGCCCCTCCGGCGGGGCTAAGCCCAAATCTTCCACCAAACCCCCTCAAGCATGATGAGGCGCCCTCAACCGGCTGGGTGAGGGGATGGCTGCAGCACCTTGCTCTTATCAGGAGGCATCTCGCCTCATTCTGGTGGATTCAGGAGGTTGTGTCCTCCAGATACAGGATAGCGTTTGCTGCACAGCCTTCCCCACTTTTTATCAGGTCCCAGGTACTCCTGGTCCCTGCCCCTGTTCAGTTGCTGGCACAGGCCATACTAGGCCTGCAAGGTCTGAGGGTCTCTTGCAGATTGCCCGTAATAGGCAGAGGCAAGGGCCACTATGCCACCTTCCACAGCCCCCCAAAGGATGGGTCGGGTGGCCCATTCTGGATTCACATCAATTCTCTAATTACAGGCAGTTTCCTGCATGGAAACTCTTGAGTTGGGCCATCAGCACCTTGCGCCCAGTGGGCGTCTTGCCGTCTGGGGAACTCTTCAATGCTTATGTTTACATTCCTGTGCCCTCAGATCTCTGAGGCTCTCCAGGTTCGTGTTGGAAGTCCAACACTGTTAATTGTGGCCCTGTTATCTGGCCTCTCTTCAACTCCCAGATGGTTCACTCAGGTGCTGTCGATGGTGATGTCTGTGATGAGACCAAGGGGCGCCCGCGCGATGTCTACCCGGACGCCCTTCCTCACTTCCCTGTCTCTGCATCAGGATAGTTGGATACCCGGCTGGTGGGCCCATTGGGAGTCATTTGGATGGGTGTTCAATCACCTCGAATCCTCGCTGTTCCCTAAAGTGGTAACTCCATTAATAGGAATGATTCTGAATCAGGGTCAAACCAGATTCTCCCCCTCTCAGCAATTAGGTGGGGATTCTGGTCTCATGGGCCCAGCCCCTCACTACTGTCCCGGTCTCTAAACACCAGGCTATCCCCCTTCCTAGCGACGCTGAGGAAGTGGTTCCGCATTCCTTATACAGGTGTTGGCAGTTTTTTCCTTAGGAGTCACTGTGTCCTTTACGGGAACGGAGGTTCCTTGGGGCTTGTGGTCATTACATCCTGAATGTGCCCGATCTCGTCTGCTCTCCAGAGTTGGGCGGTTTGGTCCTGGTTGTTACCTTAATGGATGTTACTCCTGGTACCTTGTTCGGCCTTTGGCTTCTGCCAAATTTATTAGCGATCGTATTGTCAGGCTGTTACTCAGGCCAATTCAGGCAAGGGGAAGAATCTCCCTTGTTGCCTTGATTCCTTTTCTACGCGTGCTTGATGCCTCTTGGGCCTTTCAGCACCGGTTTTGCTGTTGAACTGGTTGTTTAGACCACAACCATTGGCCTTCCGCTCATACCCTTTGCAAGGTTTTTACAATGTTGATGTTAGGGCCTCAGTTCATGCTGTCTTGGCCGTATGGTTCTGCAGGTGACAGTGCTTTAAACTGTCTGCTGTTGTCGTTTTTTGTTGGGGATCCCACCCTACTTTATGGACACTGCTTTTGGATGTCCCAAGTGTAAGTATTATATCTGGAGCAGGACGTACTGTATACTAAGAATAATACAATTCTGTGAAATACTCACCTGTAGAATTGATATTATTTGTATACAGTATGTCCTGCTCCACCCCACCCTGGTTTTTGCATTTTTCTGGATCCCCTGTATGGTGATTGTTATCTTGTTATCATTGCCAGTTGTTCTGGGTGGTTTAAATTCTCCCGGCTTCTTGTTCACTGCTTTTCAATGCTGGGGATTTGTGGGAGGTCCCTGGGTATTTGAAGGGCCGGGAGGAGCCTGTTTTTCCATGTCTCTGCAGTGCAGCGCCATCTGGCGGAGGATAACCCAAGTGTAAGTATTATATCTGGAGCAGGACGTACTGTATACAAATAATATCAATTCTACAGGTGAGTATTTCACAGAATTGTATTTTTTAGCAGTTCCTCCCATGTGTAGCTCTGTGGCTCAAGGCAAACCATGTGAAGAACAGCGTGAAACCGCCGTGTCCTGCACACATGGTAGGCTGGAAGGGCACTGGGAAAAAAATAAATTAAAAAAAAAATATTTAGAAAAAACAAAATACAAAAAAAAATTAAAAATGAAAAAAAAAATTGGTAAATATTGGTAAATATTAAAAAGAGACAATGGAAAAAAATATTTAAAAAAAATTTAAAAAATATATATTTATGTTTTTAAAAAAAACAAAATATGAAAAAAAAAAAAAAAAATCCACAAATAAAAAAAAAAAAAAAATGTTGATAAATTTTATATGTTACTGTTATTATGTTAGATGTTATTGTTGCTATGTTATATGTTATTATATGTTATTATTATAAATATGTTCAAATAAGATAAATGTTAACTATTAATATGTAATTGACAATTAGCCACTTTTTTCTGTGGCACCATTGCTAAGTGCAAGTGCACTGTCACAGGCACAAAGGCCTAGGAGCGTGGAGGCCACAGCGGAGGAACCTGTCCAAGCTGCTGTTGTGGTTGTGCAGGAACCAAAATCACCCAGTGGGCCTTAAAGTATATGTATTGTCCCTGACCGTAGTTACAGCTCCAGACGTAGGCACTGCTTTACACACTGACAGGCTAAAGGACTGGCCCACCTTCTGTTCAACAAAATTGTACAGGGCTGGTACTGCCTTCTTCGTAAAGAAATGACAGCATGGGACTCTCCACCTCTGCTCGGTACAAGCCATCAGTTCTCTGAAAGGTCCACCAACTCAAAAGGGAGGGACTGCAGCACCTGCAACTTATACAGGAGAGCACATTTAGCTTCTGCACGTTGGATGAGTGGGCACATACTGTTGTCTCTTGGACATGGCTTGGCAATGGATTGCTGGCGGAATGACTGACTCGGATTAAGAGGAGGAGGAGCATCTGGAGCGACAGAGGATGGGTATGGCACACAGGAGGTGGTGGAGCCTTGGCTGGCTGGAACAGAGAGCGGTGTGCCACTGGGTAATGCAGCAGGCTGGACCACCACTTTGGAGCCAACTCTCCAAGGCCGCTTGATGGTGACGCTGCAAATGTTGACGCAGGGCTGTGGGTCCAACATTGGGACCCTGGCCACACTTCACCTTCTGCCTACACATCTTTCATATAGCCATGTTAACCTCCTGCGGATGCTTGATGAAAAACTGCCACATGGCCTTGTAGCTGATTTTTCCTACCAACAGTCCGCACTAATTCACTGCTGCTGCCGCCGCCGCCGACTCCAGGGACCCTCTTCCACTACCTCCTGGGAAGATAGCCTGCCGCGAAAGTGGTCTACCCCGAGCACATTTGCCTCCATACTTTCCCCTTCTGCCACCATGATGGCCGCTAAATCTGTCACTCTCCATCACTCCAAGCCTTTAAAAGTGCCCTCAAATCTCACTAATGTCCTCCTCAGGTTCCTCAACAGTGTCTGCTTAAGAAGCCAAAACGATTGCAACACCACCTCCCATGCCACTCTCCTCATCACTACTTGCCCGCCTAGTGGAAGATGCGGCGAGTGTCTCCTGCACTTCTTGGCTGGGCAGTAGCTGCTGATTTTTCTGATTATCAGATCGTCCTCACTGAATAGTGGAGCTGAACCCTAAGCATAAGACATAACCGACAGTTGACTGGGGGTGTCAGATGTCACTTGTGATGCAGTGGATGATCGTGTTAACCAATGAATGATGGCAGATGGGTTGCTGGTCAAGACACGACCGCTAGCTGATCCCGGGAGATCAGTCCTCTCACTGAGACTCCTGCTGCCACTCACCCCTAGTCTGCTGCAACCTCTGCTTGATGAATTTCACTTCTCTGCCTGCATATATGAGGGGAGGACAAAACGCTACACTACACTTAAAACAGGATTTGTCGATAAGAGCAGCAGGTGTGTAACTATCTATGGTCTTTCACTAAGTAGTAACTAGGCCCTGAAGACTTTAACACGAACAAAGTGATGAAACTCTTAGATGTGCGTAAGTGATGCTCTGATGAGAGCAATTCAATGTGCTCCAGTATGCTTCAAAAATGTTTTTTTTTCAGAGACTGCCCTGCGTGGAAATGAATCGGGCATGGATCAGCCAAGATTTCCACCCACCAATGCCTGATGCACTAGAATAGATAGATAGATAGATAGATAGATAGATAGATAGATAGATAGATAGATAGATGATGCGATAGAGTAGAGTAGATCATCATGGGGCCAGACCAACACTAAAGAAATATGGATCGTGCAAAACAGATTTAAGGTGCTGCTCTCCAGTTACAGACATTCCTCCGCATCAGACCACAAGTAATTATTGAGAAATTGCTTTACGTTACTCTTACTTTTTATTAATATTCTTCGGATAAGATATCTGTGCCGAAAATCTCTATATGTTCTCTTAATGCTGCTGCCAACTTCAGGGTGTGTCTTTCTGGCAATTTTGGGCTCCTGCTGCTGCTGCTGCTTGCAACTCCAGTGTGTCTTTAGGCCAATTTGTGGGCTCCTGCTGCCAACTCCAGTGTGTCTTTCAAGCAATGTTTGGCCTCCTGCTGCTCCTGCTGCCAACTCCAGTGTGTCTTTCAAGCAATGTTTGGGCTCCTGCTGCTGCCAACTCCAGTGTGTCTTTCAAGCAGTTTTGGCCTCCTGCTGCTGCTGCTGCCAACTCCAGGGTGTCATTCAGCCAATATTCCTAGTATGTCACACACCCCGCTTCCAAATATTCATGACACTTGGGAAACCGGCCTGTAGAGGGCGATCTTGCAGAGATGACCCAGTAATTCTTCTCTGCAGATCGGCGAAGCAAGTCAGAAGATGACTCTCTCCTCCTTACAGGTAGCCAGGGTAACTCCCGGCCTTTTTCTCTATTTCTGCCTGAACCTCTTTTTTGCTTGTTATGCTATTATATGCCTCCCAGCCTTGGCTGCAGGCTCGGGCAATGGTAGATGTGCCTTAAGGCATGTATGGGAGTTTACTCCCCCGTGAGACCCTAAATAAAGGATAGGCGGTATCCGGGTTGGTGTTCCCCGGCATGGGATGCCCCGTCCCTTTTTATTTTCCTTATACCTTGCTGGTTTGGTGCTCATTTCCCTATACTTCTCTCCTTTAGTTCCCCTGGGCCCTTTTTGGGGTGAGAAGAGGGGGGGTTACGTTGGTAAAAGGGGATTATGTTAGAGGTGAGTCTATGCATCTTTTGCACCATGTTTTAAAAAAGATAGAGGAGAAATGTTATAGGAAGTGAACAGACAGCACTTTAGTGCATATCTTTTGTGAAGTCTGCTTTTGTGTGAGGAGGGAATTTGTTTTCCCTCATTTTTTTTCGGGCAGCGTGGTGTATCCGGAAGTAGGCGGGGCCTGGCGCGCGGCATCAGGGTCCGGCCCGCTTTGTCGTCACGATCCTCTAGTGGGATGCAGAGCACGCTTGCGTGCAGTGTCAGACCCGCCCCCCTTGTTTTCCTAGCTCCGCTCAGTTGGCGTCAGTACTAACACGGATCATTTCCGTTTCCTCTTGCGATTCACTTTCGCTTCCTCTGTGCGCGCTGGGCTTCAGTTTCGCATGGTAACGTGAGTACCCTTTGGCTTTGGCTGTGGGATATTTATTATCACTACTAGCTTTGCTGTCATGTTCATTAAAGTCGTGGTGCATATTTTAATTATGTTTTCCTGGTGGAATTCCTTTATAAAAGGGGTTTCTCCCGGTCCTTTGGCCCTTATCTTTTTAAGGGGGGGTCATTATTATTAATACTTGATTGATTAAATCCTCCCACCTGGGACTTTAAGGAGCATCCCGGGTAGCTAATTGCGTAAATCCCACGTAAGCTTTGCGACTATAAATAACTAAGTATATTTTGCAGAACACCATATGGAGGCATCTCAGGATACTGGGCTTACAGTTCCCTCGGGACAGACCCGGCAGTGTTTGGGGTGTGGGGCATCCCTTATAGGGGATAATGCATTTCTTTGCATTCCTTGTGCTCAGTTGACTATAACGCAGCAGACAGGGGCCCAAGCTTCAGGGTCTGCGGGCCCTGCCTCTTCTCCTACCCTGCCGTGTCTTATCCGAACCCCTAGTGATGTTGTCACGGGTGGAGAGTCGCATGCTGATGTTTGTGCCAGATTGACTCACATTGAAAAATGTATTTCTAGCACTGTGGCCAGGAAGGCCTCAGCTAAAAGAAAACATTTGACTCCTGCCGTTCCGGCGAGTGAGTTTGATAATTACGAGTTGCTTGACTGGTCTGACTATTCTCCACTTGAGGAAGGGGAATTGTTTGAGGAGTCTGACATTTCTGATGATCAGCAATTTGTGGGTACTGATGTTGAGCAAGGTGAGGGGGATGTTTTGGACACCCCGAAGGTTCTTGCTCACTTATTTGAGGTTTTGGCAATCTCTCCCCCAGAACCAGTTCTTCCTCAAAAAGGGGAGTTCTTTGGAGCCTCCAAGCCTCGTTTAGAATTTCCTAACCAGAAACATTTTGAGGATATTATTCTTAAAGAATGGGAGAAGCCTGCTCGGCTTCCTGGTGTTCCTCTGAGCTGGGATAAAAAATATCCCTTTCCAGTTCCAGTGGACGCAGTTAAGCGCTGGTCGTCCCCTCCTGAAGTGGACGCCCCTGTGCTCAGTTTATCCAATTCTTCGTTTTACATTCTCCTGATTCCACTACTCTTAAGGATGGAGAGGACAAGCGTATTGATCAAATGGCGTGCCACGCTTTTGCTAGTGTGGGCTCGGCCTTGTGGCCTGTTGGTGCTTCGGCACTAGCGGTGGCTGTTAGGTCTGTTATTAGGGACCTATCGATTACCTCAGGGCTTGATCCGGCTTCTGATGAGTTTGCCGCTCTCAAGCGGTGCGAGTTGTTTGTATCTTTTGTGCTTTCTGCATTAGACGATACTATGGTCATGTGCAGTAGAACTTCCGCCATGTTGGTGGCTATTCAGCGGTCGGTATGGTTATGTCAGTGGGCGGCTGATATTGTGGCCAAGAAATCGCTTACAGCGCTTACTTTTGGGGGATTGCGCCTCTTTGGAGAAAAGTTGGATTCTGTCACGAAAGGAGGGAAATTACCTCAGCGTAAGAGACAACGTTGTTCCGTCCGGGGGACGGCCTCCTTTAACCCTTCCTTTCGTGGGTCCAGAACTGGTAGGAGGTCGGCCTTTTCAGTCCCCAGGGGGATTGCATGGAATAGAGGAAAAGGACGTGGTCGTCCTAGTCAGAGCTGGGGGTCCAAGCCTAAATCTGCTTCCAAGCCAGCCCAGCAATGAGGAGACGCCCTCACCCTTGCGGGTGGGGGGATGGCTGCGGTTCTTCTTCCAGGTCTGGGTCCAAGAGGTATCAGACAATTGGATTCTGGAAGTAGTGTCTTCCGGTTACAAGCTGGAATTCGAGTTCCGGACTCCCAGATTTTTCAGGTCCTGGATGCCCTCGGATCCGGTGGTTGCTCAGGGGCTCCGGGTGGCAGTGGTGAATATGTTAAGCATGGCTGTCATCTGCCCAGTGCCTCCAGCGGAAAGGGGCTCGGGATTTTATTCCAACCTATTTACGGTGCCCAAGAAGGACGGCTCTGTTCGGCCTTTTCTAGATCTAAAGCGGCTCAATCGTTATATCCGCTTCAGAAGGTTCCGCATGGAATAATTTCGCTCAACAGTCGATGCTCTCCGTCAGGGGGACTTCATGACATCCATAGACATCAAAGATGCTTATCTGCACATTCCGATTTTCCCGGCTCACCAGAGATTTCTCAGGTTCACAGTAGAAGACCAGCATTTTCAGTTTGTGGCCCTTCCTTTCGGCCTTACTTCGGCTCCAAGAGTGTTTACCAAGATGCTGGCAGGAGTGATGGCTGTACTCAGAGTCCAGGGCATTCCCATTGTTCCATTTCTGGACGATCTTCTCATCACTGCCTCTTCCCTCAGTCAAACGGAATTAGACACCAGGACGGTGGTGTCTACGCTAGAGAGGTTCGGTTGGGTGATCAACCATCCAAAATCCTCTCTCTCCCCGTCCAGGGAGATTCCGTTTTTGGGCTTGATTCTGGATACCCTTCAGGCCAGGGTGTTTCTTCCTCAGTCCAAGATTCTTCTGATTCAAGATTTGATTAGTCTTTTCTTATCCAACCCTCATCAGTCTATCCGGCTGCGGATGAGACTGGTAGGATTGATGGTAGCCGCTTTCAAGGCAGTCCCTTTTGCCCAGTATCACATGAGGACGTTTCAGCTCCACCTCCTAGCGAAGTGGGACAAGTGTCCGCTATCATTGGATCATGTTTGTCTGTTGTCTCCCCACGTCCTGCAGTCCCTTCAGTGGTGGCTATTATCGAGCAATCTCAAGAAGGGCAGGTCATTTCTGACTCCTTGTTGGGAATTGGTCACCACGGACGCCAGCCTGATGGGCTGGGAGGCTTCTGGAGGGAACATCAGTTCCAGGGATTGTGGGGGCCTCAGGAGGCTCACTCTCCAATCAATATATTGGAGCTACGGGCCATTCGTTTGGTTCTATTTTGATTAACTCATCTATTACAGGGACTGCCGGTTCAGATTCGGTCAGACAACCGAACAGCGGTTGCATACATCAATCACCAGGGAGGGACTCGCAGTTGGGGTGCCCTCCGGGAGGTCTCTTTGATCCTTCATTGGGCAGAGATCAATGTTCCTTGCATCTCGGCAGTCTACATTCCGGGAGTAGAGAACATGAAGGCAGACTCCTTGAGCAGAGGATGCTCTCATCGGGGAGAATGGTCTCTTAATCCCAGGATTTTTCGGTTCCTTTGTGGGGGACTCCGGAGTTGGATCTTTTTGCTTCTTGTCACAACCACAAGCTTCCGGCTTTTGTGTCTCTATCTCAGGATCCTCTGGCAGTAGCAGTGGATGCCATGTCTCTGACCTGGGAGGATCTGGGATTCCTGTACCTATTTCCCCCCTTCTCCATGATAGGTAAGGTGGTGCGCAAGTTAGCACTGGTAGGGGCGCCAGCAATTCTGATGGCTCCAAGGTGGCCAAGACGTCTGTGGTTTGCAGACATTGTAAGGCTGGCAGTGGATCAGTTCCTTCTGCCTCTTCTTCCAGATCTCATCACCCAAGGTCAACTTCGTTACCCCAGTCTACAAACGCTGGCTTTGACGGCGTGGCTGCTGCAATCTCCATCTTAAAAGAAGAGGGTCTTTCTGATGCGGTGATTCAGACTTTTGTTAGAGCTAGGAAGAAGTCTTCCTCTGTCATCTACTACAGGACTTGGAGGTCCTATATTGATTGGTGTGAGACTAGGGCCTTGCCTTGCAGGGTTTTTTCAATTCCTAGAATTCTGGAGTTTCTGCAACATGGTCTGGATATGGGGTTCCAGATTAGTACTTTGAAAGGGCAAGTCTCTGCCTTGGCTATTTTCTTGCTCTTCATCCTTTGGTCAAGACCTTTTTCCAGGGGGTCACGCATGTGCGGCCTCCTAGAAAGCACTTTCTTCCAGTGTGGGACCTAAACTTGGTGCTTTCTGCTATGCAGGCTCCTCCTTTTGAGCCATTGCAGGATATTCCTCTTCCTATTCTTACTCAGAAGATTGCCTTTTTGGTGGCTATTACCTCTGTCCGCCGGGTTTCAGAGTCGGCGGCCTTGTCCATTCAGGCCCCTTATTTTGAGAGGCATCAGGACAAGGTGGTTTTCCGTATTAAACCGGATTTCCTTCCTAAAGTGGTTACGGCCTTTCATCTAAACCAGGACATTGTTCTTCCTTCCTTGTGTCCTAAGCCTAGTAATGACAGGGAAAGGGTTTTACATTCTTTGGATGTAGTTCGTTGCGTTAAATATTATTTGGTGACTACTTTGGTCTTCCGTAAGACGGATGCCTTTTTTGTGGTGCCCTCCGGGCCTAGGAGGGGTTTGGCACCTGCCAAGTCCTCCATTAGTAAATGGATACGTCAGGCTATTATTGGGGCCTATTCTGCTAAGGGGAAAGTTCCCCCTTTTCGGGTCACTGCTCATTCTACTCGTGCTGTTGGGGCTTCTTGGGCTTTTCAGCACCAGGCTTCTGTTGAACAAGTTTGCAAGGCTGCAACTTGGTCTTCTGTGCATACTTTTTCTAAGTTTTACAAGGTTGATGTGCGGGCCTCAGCGGATGCTGCTTTTGGCCGCAAAATTCTGCAAGCTGCAGTAGTTTAAGTTATGCATTATTTCCTTGGTGGGATCCCCACCCTTTATAGACACTGCTATTGGATGTCCCAAGTGTCATGAATATTTGGAAGCGGGGTGTGTGACATACTAGGAATAATACCATTTTGTGAGTACTCACCTGTAAAATGGGTATTACGAGTATGTCACACACCCCGCTACCCGCGCCCTTTTTTGTTCTGGGATCTTTTGTATGGTGAATCTTATTTTTATCTTTTTGATTATACAATATAATTGACTCCTCCTGGTTCCTCACTATCTTATACTGGGGAATGTTGGGAGGTCCCGGGTACTTATGGACCGGGAGGGGCTCCTTTTTTTCATGTCATCTCTGCAAGATCGCCCTCTACAGGCCGGTTTCCCAAGTGTCATGAATATTTGGAAGCGGGGTGTGTGACATACTCGTAATACCCATTTTACAGGTGAGTACTCACAAAATGGTATTTTTTGGGCTCCTGCTGCCAACTCCAGTGTGTCTTTCAAGCAATGTTTGGGCTCCTGCTGCACCTGCTGCCAACTCCAGTGTGTCTTTCAAGCAATGTTTGGGCTCCTGCTGCCAACTCCAGTGTCTCTTTCAAGCAATGTTTGGGCTCCTGCTGCTGCCAACTCCAGTGTCTCTTTTAAGCAATGTTTGGGCTCCTGCTGCTTGCAACTCCAGGGTGTCATTCAGCCAATTTTTGGGATCCTGCTGCCAACTCCAGTGTCTCTTTGAGCCAATGTTTGGGCTCCTGCTGCTGCTGCCAACTCCAGTGTGTCTTTTAAGCAATTTTGGCCTCCTGCTGCTGCTGCTGCCAACTCCAGTGTCTCTTTTAAGCAATGTTTGGGCTCCTGCTGCTGCTGCTTGCAACTCCATTGTGTCATTCAGCCAATTTTTGGGCTCCTGCTGCCAACTCCAGTGTCTCTTTGAGCCAATGTTTGGGCTCCTGCTGCTGCTGCCAACTCCACTGTGTCTTTCAAGCAATGTTTGGGCTCCTGCTGCCAGCTCCAGTGTGTCTTTCAAGCAATGTTTGGGCTCCTGCTGCTGCTGCTGCCAACTCCAGTGTGTCTTTCAAGCAATGTTTGGGCTCCTGCTGCCAACTCCAGTGTGTCTTTTAAGCAATGTTTGGGCTCCTGCTGCCAACTCCAGTGTGTCTTTCAAGCAATGTTTGGGCTCCTGCTACTCCTGCTGCCAACTCCAGTGTCTCTTTCAAGCAATGTTTGGACTCCTGCCGCTGCTGCTGCTTGCAACTCCAGGGTGTGTCTCTCAGTCATTTTTTGGGATCCTGCTGCCAACTCCAGTGTGTCTTTCAAGCAATGTTTGGGCTTCTGCTGCCAACTCCAGTGTCTCTTTCAAGCAATGTTTGGGCTCCTGCTGCTGCCAACTCCAGTGTCTCTTTTAAGCAATGTTTGGGCTCCTGCTGCTGCTGCCAACTCCAGTGTGTCTTTTAAGCAATTTTGGCCTCCTGCTGCTGCTGCCAACTCCAGTGTCTCTTTTAAGCAATGTTTGGGCTCCTGCTGCTGCTGCTTGCAACTCCATGTTGTCATTCAGCCAATTTTTGGGCTCCTGCTGCCAACTCCAGTGTCTCTTTGAGCCAATGTTTGGGCTCCTGCTGCTGCTGCCAACTCCACTGTGTCTTTCAAGCAATGTTTGGGCTCCTGCTGCCAGCTCCAGTGTGTCTTTCAAGCAATGTTTGGGCTCCTGCTGCTGCTGCCAACTCCAGTGTGTCTTTCAAGCAATGTTTGGGCTCCTGCTGCCAACTCCAGTATGTCTTTTAAGCAATGTTTGGGCTCCTGCTGCCAACTCCAGTGTGTCTTTCAAGCAATGTTTGGGCTCCTGCTACTCCTGCTGCCAACTCCAGTGTCTCTTTCAAGCAATGTTTGGACTCCTGCCGCTGCTGCTTGCAACTCCAGGGTGTGTCTCTCGGTCATTTTTTGGGCTCCTGCTGCTGCTGCCAACTCCAGTGTCTCTTTCAGCCAATGTTTGGGCTCCTGCTGCTGCCATCTCCAGTGTGTCTTTAGGCCAATTTTTGGGCTCCTGCTGCCAACTCCAGGATGTCTTTCATCCAATATTTTGGGCTCCTGCTGCCAACTCCAGTGTCTCTTTCAGCCAATGTTTGGGCTCCTGCTGCCAACTCCAGTATGTGTCTTCAGGCCAATTTTTGGGCTCCTGCTGCCAACTCCAGGATGTCTTTCATCCAATATTTGGGCTCCTGCTGCTGCCAGCTCCAGGGTGTGTTTTTCAGGCAATATAGGGGCCCCTCATAGTGATGCCACCTCAACTCTCTGTAATTGTGCCGCTCTGCGATTCTAATAGCGATGCCTCTGATCTGCATGTCATAATTATTTACAGTATTATTTCACTAACCCAGCACATATCATATGCATGTTACAGCAAGGCAGAATGGTTTACAACCCTATTGAGGCTCTAGGAAGCTCAGAAATAGCTGTTTTTAATAGCGATTTGTCGCGAATAAATTCGGACCGAAACAAATTTTGTCGGAAAATTCAGCGAATCAGCCGAATCGAATTTTTCAAAAGTTCGCTCATCTCTACTGTTCAATGCAACTGTATGTCTGCATCTAATACATTTTTTTATAGATCAACATTTGGGCTTAAGGCAACAGGATTCTTTCAAGTTGGTACCTGTTGTGTGACGAGTCTGTTGTGTGATCAGTGCGGCTGCAAGTCTGCATCTGAAACGTATTTATTTTCAACGAAAAATAGTTGGGTCAAGGCAACAAGTTTACTTCAAAATGGTAAATGCCACTGAAGGATGCCTATGAAATTGGCACATGCCTTAGAAAGGGCCACATTTTGCAACCTATGCAAAGTAACCAGGGGGTTACGGCCAAGGAACAAGTTTTCTTGTATGTTCATTGCAGCTGCATGTCTGCATTTGAAACTGCCACTGAAGGCAGTTGGTAAAATTGGCACATGCCTTTTGAAAAAAAAAACACATATTGAAACCTGTGTGTAAAATGAGGTCATCTGGGATGTCGGGGTCAAGGCAATTTCCTTGTGTGTTCAATGCAGCTGCAAGTCTGCATCTGAAGCTTTTTGCAAAAAAGAAAAACATTTGGGATCAAGGTGACCAGTTTTATTCAGGGTAATAACTGCAACTGAAGAAAGCATGAGAAGCTAGACCGTAGGACCACATGAGCTCAGAAGCATATGGTTAATGTGAGCTGCCACTGTGTGTCAAAATGGCCCATGCCAATGTATGAAGTGTATTGCTGACTTTAGGGCCCATCAGTTTTGTTAAATCTGAATGGCACAGAGGATTCCAACCGTATGTAAAGGTATGGCACATATATTAACTAAGCTGTTTGTTGGCTTGCAGTACCAATACATTTGGACATGGGACATATTGATTAGGATACAGGTTGGGTTGTGTCGTAGCTCAAGAAAATCTGGTTGTTGGATGGATTGCGGCTTGGATGACGGGGCATATGAGTCAGGATTTGGTATAGATGACTTGGCGTAGGACCAGTTGTAAGTCTTTTGCCAGGGACATTTACAAAATGATTTGATTTGTCTGATGGTGAATACAGCTTACAGTGTTCTCACACTGCTCCACATATACAATTTGGCATCCTGTATTCTCACAGCTGGACAGTGGATAGGTAGAATGATGAGTGTGGATGTCCTGCAGGTGTACAGCCTTTACAGTAAACTATGCACTAGATATATATATATATATATATAACCAAAAACCTTCAGTTGGGTCACAAGAAGCTAGAAACAAAATTGCAGTGACACCATCTAATCATACAGTTCTATTTCTGGTCAGTTGGAGGAGAAGTTCATTCTTACGCTGGCATATGTCCTTGCCTTTACAATATAGTGCATTTATTCTTTTATTTATTGTTTTAGTTTGCATTGCTTTGCTCATAGTGCAAAAAAACTGGTTTCCAGCACATGATGAAAATATACAATCTTAAAATTCTATATTCCAAGTGTGACATACACTCCGCTTCAATTCTTCATGACATTTGGGTTATTCTCCAGTAGAGGGCGAACTTCTGCAGAGATGAATGCAAAAAAGGAGCCCCTCCCAGTCCATAAATAACTGGGACCTCCCACCAATTCCCCAGTTTCTTCTTTGCAGGAAGGCGAGCAAGACAGAAGATGAAGACTTCTCTTACTTGCAGGTAAGCCGGGTTTGCGCCCGGGCATTTTTTGCCCCTATTGCTGCCAGGACCTTTCCTAAATCATTCCTATTCGAGCCTCCCAGCCTTGGCTGTGGGTCCTGTCATTCCTATGGCCAGATTCTGGCTGGGATTCCCCCCTTCCAGGTCCCTTACTTCCCTCCTGGGGGGGGGGGGGGCTTGTGGGGTCGGCCTGTATACCCTGTTGGTTTATATGTGTGTATGGCACTGTGTGTGTGTGTGAGTGTTTTACTTGTGTTGGGTGCTGACAGGATGTGTGCTTATACTTAGGGCCATAACAGTGCTGACCTCCTTCACTCAGCCTGGGGAGCTTCTCCCCCTCAGGCTTGTTCGGGGAGGGGGCGGGGCAGGGCTCTCGGCGTGGCCGCGGTAGCCCCGCCCCCTCGTTTGGGGCGATGCTGCGGGCCAGCCCATGGCTGGGATCCGCGTTGCTGGGAGGGGGCGAGGCCTGGCGACGCGCGTTCTGCGCTGACCCGCCCCCCCTCCTCTTCCTCCTCTTCTCACGAGGCTCTTCTCCGGGGGGCCATCTTGGTGCTGCTGCGGGATCCTGTGTGCTCCTGGCCGGTAAGGGCCTGTTGGCCACTTCCTTAGCTTATGCGGGGGCCCCTCTTCAGCAGGGGGGCCTCCTGTTTTGTCGCATGTGTGTGTATGGATATATGTTATTATATATGTTAATATATATATATATATATATATAGGCAATTTTGACTTAGTTGCTTCATTGTGTGTTTCAGATTGCATCGTTTATATGTATGTTAAGGGGTTCCTCCTAGTCCTGGGGTCCCTAGCCTTATATAGATCACCGCAAATCCTCCCACTGGGACTTTTAAGGGGCATCCCGGGTTGCTTATTGCTTAAATTCCCTGCGGTCTTGCGACTGACCACAGAAATCACCATGTGGAGGCTCCGCAGGATACCGGGCTCGGGCTCCCTCTGGGACAATCCCGGCCATGTGTGGGTTGTGGGGCATCCCTTACGGGTGAGAATGTGCTTATTTGTATACCATGTGCACAAAAGGCCATATCGCGGCAGTCGGGTGCCCAGCCTTCTGGGTCGGCGCCCCCCGCTTCATCGCCTTCCCCTCCCCACCTTATCCGTACCCCAAGTGACATTGGTGCTAGCGGGGAGTCGCATTCCGATGTTTGTGCTAGGTTGGCCAGCATCGAGAAATTTATGGTTAGTGCGGTGGGCAAGAAGGCCCAGGCCAAAAAGAGACATTTGTCGTTGGTCCAGGCGACTTGGGATAATGATTGTGATTCTTTTGATATGTCAGATTATTCCCCGTTGGAACAGGGGGAATTGTATGAGGAGTCAGAGGCTGACGATGTACGGTTTGGCGAGGCTGATGTTGGGCAGGCGCTGGGGGATGCTGTTGACACGGCCACGGTTTTGTCACATCTCTTGGAGGTTTTGGATATTGCGCCGCCTGAGGCGCCTCCTCTCAAGAAGGTGGAATTTTTTGGGGCCCACAAGCCTTGTTTGGAGTTCCCTACCCAGGGTCATTTTGATGCACTGATCCTTAGGGAATGGGAGAAACCTAGTCGGCTTCCAGGTGTTCCTCAGGGGTGGGATAAGAAGTATCCTTTCCCGGTGGAAGCGGTTAAGCACTGGGCTTCTCCTCCCGAGGTCGATGCACCAGTTTGGGGTTGACCAATTCCTCCGTGCTTCACACCCCAGACGCCACTTCCCTAAAGGATGGTGAGGATAGGCGCCTTGATCAGATGGCCTGCCATGCCTTTGCCAGTGTTGGTTCGGCTTTGTGGCCTGTTTGTGCATCTGCGCTAGTGGCGGTGGGTGCTAGGTCTCTGATTTGGGACTGGTTAAATGATGCTCACCTTGATCCGGCCAGCGCTGAGTTCACTACGCTTAAAAGATTTGAATTGTTCATAGATTTTGTTTTGGCTGCTATGGAAGACACTATTGTTATGTGTAGTAGGACTTCAGCCTTATTGGTGGCCATGTGCCGCTCGGTATGGCTCCGTCAGTGGACGGCGGACTTTGCGGCCAAGAAATCGCTCACAGCTCTCCCTTTCTTGGGTACGCGGCTGTTTGGAGATAAGTTGGATGCTGTGGCAAAGGGAGGTAAGTTACCTCAGCGGAAGAAACTGCGCCGTCCTTTTCGGGGGGCAGGCTCTTTCAATCCTTCCTTTCGAGGTGCCAGAGCTGGTAGAGGTTTGGCCTTCTCGGGTGTCAGAGGCTCTTCCTGGAACAGGGGCAGAGGTCGGGCCCGTCCCGCTTCTGCCTGGGGTTCCAAACCCAAGCCTGCGGGTAAACCAGCTCAGCAATGAAGGGACGCCCTCACCCGCTCGGGTGGGGGGGCGGCTGCGGCTCTTCTTCCAGGTCTGGGCTCGGGAGGTCACAGACAATTGGATCTTGGAAGTGGTCTCCTCCGGGTACAAACTGGAGTTCGAGTACTGGCCTCCTCCAAGATTTTTAAGGTCTCGGGTGCCCGCGGACCCTCAGGCGGCACAGGGGCTCCTGTTAGCAGTGAAAAACCTTCTGGACATGGGAGTTGTATGCCCGGTGCCTCCGTCGGAGAGGCAGGGGTTTCTACTCCAACCTTTTCACGGTTCCCAAGAAGGAAGGTTCTGTAAGACCCATTTTGGACTTCAAGGTCCTCAACAGATTCATCAGATTCAAGAAGTTCCGTATGGAGACTCTGCGCTCGGCCATCAGTTCCCTTCGTCAAGGGGATTTCATGACATCCATAAACATCAACGATGCATATTTGCATGTTCCAATTTTTCCAGCGCATCAGAGATTCCTCAGGTTCGAGGTGGACGATCAACATTTTCAAGTTTGTAGCCCTTCCCTTCGGGTTGACCTCAGCGCTGAGGGTCTTCACCAAGGTTCTGGCGGGCATAATGGCCCTATTCAGAGCTCAGGGAATTCGCATTGTGACATATCTGGACGACCTATTGATTTCAGCGTCTTCCCTCCGTCAGGCGGAGCTGGACACCCACCAGGTGGTGTCGACCCTGGAGAGGTTCGGGTGGGTGATCAACCGCCCCAAGTCCTCTCTCTCGCTATCACGGGAGATTTCATTTCTGGGCATGAATCTGGATACCATTCAGGCCAGAGTGTTTCTACCCCAGACCAAGGTGCAGGGGATTCAGGATCTGATCCGCCTTCTTCTGGCCGATCCTTGCCCCTCTATCCGGCAGGGGATGAAACTGGTGGGATTGATGGTGGCCTCCTTCGAGGCGGTCCCGTTTGCGCCCCATGGTTTGCACTTGAGGTTTAGGGCAACCTTAGGTAAGCCTGCTCCCAATTTATCTATTGCATTGTATGTCCCAAATGGGGCTCTTAGAGACTAGAATTAGTACTAGAGTTAGGACTGCACCTCACAGGGGCAGATTGTAGGTTGGTCAGCAAGCTAACTGGTTTGAGTGCTGTGGCCCCTTTAAGACTTTTGAATTCTAATTGCCCTGCTAATGTGCACCTCCCTGGTTAGTTATAAAATGGTCTGAGCGGCTGCCACCCCTCTTTTGTTTCTTTTGAATTTGTGCAAGCACATGGTGTGTGGGGTCTAGGCTGTATTGCAAGGTCTTTGACCCTTCCACCCCATGGTTTGCACTTGAGGTTTAGGGCAACCTCAGGTAAGCCTGCTCCCAATTTATCTATTGCATTGTATGTCCCAAATGGGGCTCTTAGAGACTAGAATTAGTACTAGAGTTAGGACTGCACCTCACAGGGGCACCTTGGCGCCGGTGGTGCAGCTTAAGCATACTTCTGCAGATGTGTGTGACCGAGCCCCCTGTTTTTAACCTAGTTTAGAGACAGATTGTAGGTTGGTCAGCAAGCTAACTGGTTTGAGTGCTGTGGCCCCTTTAAGCCCATTTGCGCAGTTTCACATGAGATCTCTTCAACTTCATCTATTGACGCATTGGGACAGGTGTCCGCTGTCATTGGATCAACCGTTCAGGATGTCTCCCAGGGTTCGGCAGTCTCTTCGGTGGTGGCTGGAGTCGAGCAACCTGTTGAGGGGCAGATCCTTTCTGGCTCCTCGCTGGGAGATGGTTACCATGGATGCCAGCCTGTCGGGCTGGGGAGGTTTCTGAAAGAGTCATCAGTTCAGCGGGGTGTGGGGTCCTCAGGAGGCTCACAACCCCATCAATGTTTTGGAGCTCAGAGCCATCCGGCTTGTTCTGTCACGGCTGACGTCGCACTTACAGGGTCTTCCGGTTCAGATTCGTGCAGTCAATCGGACGGCGGTAGCCTACATCAATCACCAAGGGGGGACTTGCAGCAGGAGTGCCCTCAGGGAAGTCTCTCTGATCCTGCATTGGGCAGAGAGCAATGTTCCTTGCATCTCGGCAATCTACATTCCGGGAGTGGAAAACACGGAGGCGGACTCCTTGAGCAGGGGGTTCTCTCGCCAAGGAAAGTGGTCCCTCAACCCCTGGGTTTTTCGGTCTCTTTGTTGCAAGTGGGGGACTCCGGAGGTGGATCTCTTTGCCTCATGGCACAATCACAAACTCCGGGCCTTTGTGTCTCTATCTCAGGACCATCTAGCTCTGGCAGTGGATGCCTTGTCCCTTGCTTGGAAGGATCTGGGGTTTCTGTACCTGTTTCCTCCCTTCTCCATGCTGGGAAAGGTAGTTTGCAAACTGGCTCTGGAGGGGGCACCAGCAATTCTGGTGGCTCCAAGGTGGCATAGAAGGGTTTGCTACGCAGACGTTGTAAGGCTGGCGGTAGATCAGTACTGGCTTCCCATGTTTCCGGATCTGTTATCTCAGGGTCAACTACGTTACCCCAATTTACAAACGCTGGCTTTGACGGCTTGGATGCTGAAACCTTCATTCTGAAGGAGGAAGGTTTGTCTGAGGCTGTGGTTCAGACCTTGATTAGAGCTAGGAAGCGGTCCTCTTCTGGCATTTACTATAGGGCTTGTGTGATGGTGTGAGGCTAGGGCCTTGCCTTGCAGGGTGTTTTCGATCCCTAGGATTTTGGAGTTTCTTCAGTGCGGTCTGGATCTTGGGCTCCAGCTTAGTACCTTGAAAGGGCAGGTCTCTGCTCTGTCTGTTTTCTTTTGCCTTACACCCGCTGGTTAAGACTTTTTTTCCAGGGGGTCACTCATGTTCGACCCCCTCGGAAGGCTATGGTTCCTGTTTGGGATTTGAATTAGGTTCTTTCGGCTCTCCAGGGTCCTCCTTTTGAGCCGCTACAGGATATTGCTCTTTCTGTTTTCACTCAAAAGGTTGCCTTCTTGGTGGCTATTAACTCTGTTCGGCGTGTTTCTGAGTTGGCGGCTCTGTCGATTCAGGCCCTTTACTTTGAAAGACACCAGGACAAGGTGGTCTTTTGCTTTAAGCCAGATTTCCTTCCCAAGGTGGTTTCTGCTTTCCATCTCAATCAGGATATTGTTCTCCCTTCCTTGTGTCCTAAGCCTAGCAATGACAAGGAGAGGGTTTTGCACAATTTGGATGTGGTTCACTGTGTTAAGTACTATTTGGTGACTACTTCTTCTTTCCGCAAGATGGATGCCTGTGGGCCCAGGAAAGGTTTGGCGCCCGCCAAGTCTACCATTAGCAAATGGATTCATCAGGCCATTGTTGGGGCCTATTCTGCTAAGGGGAGAACTCCCCCTTTTAGGGTCACTGCGCATTCTACTCGTGCTGTTGTTGCGTCCTGGGCTTTTCAGCACCAGGCTTCGGTTGAATAAGTTTGTAAGGCTGCTACTTGGTCTTCCGTTCATACTTTTTCCAAGTTTTACAAGGTTGATGTGCGGGCTTCAGCGGATGCTGTTTTTGGCCGCAAGGTTCTGCAAGCTGCTGTGGTTTGGTGGGTTCTTTACTGTTTATGGTTCCCACCCATGACGGGCACTGCTATTGGATGTCCCAAATGTCTTGTAGAATTGAAGCGGAGTGTATGTCATACTTGGAATAATACCGTTTTGTGATTACTCACCTTTAAAACGGATATTATAAGTGTGACATACACTCCGCTTCACCCACCCTGTTTGGTATTCTGGATCCTTTATATGGTGAACCATTGTTTCTTGGTTGTTAGTATTGTTATATTTGGTTCTTCCTGGTCCCCTTACTGCTATCCTAAACTGGGGAATTGGTGGGAGGTCCCAGGTATTTATGGACTGGGAGAAGCTCCTTTATTCTTATTATACAATACGACCTGCTCCAGATATAATACTTACACTTGGGTTATCCTCCGCCAGATGGCGCTGTACTGCAGAAGCATGCGAAATCAGGCTCCTCCCGGTCCTTCATATACCCAGGGACCTCCCACAAATCCCCAGATTTCTCTGCATGAAGACATGAAGTATCACTCTCTCGCAGGTTAGCGGGGCTATCAAAGCCTGCGGCCCTGTTGGACTACTCCCACCCGTCCTCCCTGTGATGTGCCTCCCAGCTTGGGCTGCGTCAGTCGGGTGAAGGTAGGCAGCACCTTGTGTGCTTATGGAGCCATGCTCCACCGCGGTCACCCACCAAAGGGTAGGCGGTTTAGGCTGATGGTGAGCCTCTAGAGGAGGCGTGTAGCGGTGGGCCCTATACAAAGGGTAGCGGTGGGCCCTATACAAAGGGTTGCCATCCTCCCTCGTTCCCCCCATAGTCCGGGGGGAAAGAAAGGGGGGGGGGTGTGTGTGGTGGTCAATGTATGCTTACACGCTTATGGCCTTAATACTGTCCTTTACTGGTATTCCTGGTGTCAGTGCCTCGCTGTTTTTAAAAAAAAATTATTATGCATCTGTCGCCGCACTCCTTCCCTTGTTGAATGTGCTGCGATGAGCGGCGGCGTTGCCTCAGACGCTGCTACGTCTTCATTGGCGAATTTTTTTCTAAGTGTGCCTTTCACTTCGATCTTCTGACAACTGAATCTATCTCAGAGCTTTGCGCTCTTCGGGGGGGCGGAGACCTGGCTTGGCGCGCTCCGCGTCACAGCCCGCTCTGGCCCGCCCTTCGAGGTCCGTTTGGCGACATTTCGATGCTCATCGCCGCGGTCAAATCGAGTGGCTTCTCCCGGCCCGGCTTAATTACCAGTGGACCTAGAAATATTACTCCCACTTCCCTGCGGGTCATTGGGGCATCCAGGGTAGCTTATAGCATCAATCCCTACTGGCCTATTGTGCCATTAATCACCATATGGAGGCATCCCAGGATATTGTGAACGGGGTTCCCTCGGGACAAGCCCGTCTGTGTGTAGCTTGTGGGGTCTCGCCTATCAGCGGTGACAATGCACGGGTCTGCGTCCCTTGTGCACAGCAGGCGCTAATGGTACTTCCCGCCCCTCCTGTGGCTGGGCCTGCACCTCGCCTCACTTCACCTACTCCCCCAAGCCTGAGTCTAACCCCCAATACAAGCGGGGATTCTCATCCTGACGTGGCTGCTAGACTGGCCAGTGTTGAAAAATTGCTTGCTAGCTCTCTAGCGCGCAAGGCCACTGCTAAAAAGCGGCACATAATCCCTGATTCGGCTCCCTTCCCTATGGAGTCTGAGGAGTTTTCACATTTTTATGGCCATACCCCTTCGGACGAAGGGGAGCTATTCTCTGACTCAGAATCTTCTGATGAGAAGACAAGGGGTCATGACGATTCCGGTTCGGACCACTGGACCCTGGATGATACTGACAAACTACTGCTTCAGATTTTTGAAGTTCTGTCCATCCCTCCCCCTGTTGCGGCTCCCAGGCAAAGGGGTGATCTATTTCATACTGCTAAGGCTCGATTGGAGTTTGCTGAGCAAACCCATTTCAATAACCTCGTGTTGAAGGAATGGGAACATCCCAGTAGACTTCCCGGGATCCCTAAGAGTTTGGACAGGAAGTATCCATTCCCTGCTGATATGGTCAAGTGCTGGTCATCACCCCCCGAGGTCGATGCCCCTGTTTTAGGGCTGTCTAACACCTCTATTATGCACTCCCCCAATACCACTACACTACGGGATTCTGAGGACCGGCGCATTGACCAATTGGCATGTCATGCCTTTGCATTTGGTGGGGCGGCGCTGCGCCCGGTTTGCGCCTTGGCCATTACTGCTGTGGCGCTCAGGGCCATGATCAGGAATGTTCTTGACGGCCCAGACAAGCTGCCTACTGATGCTGTTAATGCACTGTCTAATTGTGATGCGTTTGTGAACTTTATCCTGTCCGCGTCGGATGATGCTGTTAGGCTGTGTGCTAGATCTTCCGCCTTGGCGGTGGCTATACGCCGCGCGGTATGGCTGCGCCAGTGGGCGGCAGACAATGCCGCTAAGAAAGCCCTTACTGGGCTTCCCTTTAAGGGCCTGCGCCTGTTTGGGGACCGCCTAGACCTCTTTGCTAAAGGAGGTAAGTTACCACAGCGCAGGCGACAGCCTCGGCCCTTTCGTATCCAGGGCCCCCTTTCAGCCCCCTACAGAGGTGTTAAGCAGGGGAAAGGGGTGTCCTTCGCGGGGGCTTGTGCAGACTCCTGGCATAGGAGCAAGGGGCGACGCCCCGGCTCCTCCTGGGGAACCAAGCCCAAAGCCCCTCCCAAGACCCCTCAGGCATGATGGAGCGCCCGCCAGGGTGGGGGGGCGGTTACAGCACTTCGCGCATGTCTGGAGGCACCAAGTCTTGGACCGGTGGATTCAGGAGGTGGTTACCTCTGGCTACAAAATAGAGTTTGCTGTACGGCCCTCCTCAAGATTCGTCAGGTCCCGGATTCCCCAGGACCCGGCATCGGCTCAGGTCCTGATGCAAGCAGTGCAAGACCTTCTAGATCTGGGAATTATTTGCCAGGTTCCCTTGAGAGAATTGGGAGAAGGGTTCTACTCCAACCTGTTCACAGTACCCAAAAGAGATGTGTCAGTCAGGCCCATTCTGGATTTAAAGATCCTCAACAAATTTGTCAAGCACAAGCGCTTTCGCATGGAAACTCTGCGCTCGGCCGTTGGCTCTCTGCAACAGGGGATTTTATGACAACTGTGGACATCAAAGATGCTTACCTTCACATCCCTGTGTTTCCGGGACATCAAAGGTTCAGATTCGCGTTGAAGGATCAACATTATCAGTTTGTGGCCCTACCATTTGGCCTCACTTCAGCTTCCAGAGTGTTCACCAAGGTACTGGCGGGAGTGATGTCCTTGTTAAGGTCAGGGGGCATTCGAGTGCTGCCCTACCTGGACGACATCCTCATTGCCTCATGGCCCCTACAGCAGGCGGAGCTGGACACTCAGCGGGTGGTGTCCATCTTGGAGTCGTTCGGCTGGGTGATCAATCACCCCAAGTCTTCTCTGTCCCCTTCGTCGGTGACCCCATTCCTGGGGATGATTCTGGATACGGTTCAGTCATGAATATTCCTTCCCCAACAGAAGGTGGAAGCCCTGACTGTGCAGGGGCGGTCCCTGCTCTCGTGCCCCCACCTCTCACTCAGACAGGGAATGCAGCTGGTGGGTCTGATGGTGGCGAGCTTCGAGGCGGTGCCCTTTGCTCAGTTCCATTCGAGGCCTCTGCAGCTTCACCTCCTCTCGGTATGGGACAAGGATCCTGCGTCCCTGGACAAGTTTTGTGTGCTTCCCCCGTTGGTCATAAGGTCCCTCTCGTGGTGGCTGGACCACAAGAATTTGCTAAAGGGCAGGTCCTTTCTAGCCCCCTCCTGGGAGACGGTCACCACGGATGCCAGTCTGTCAGGTTGGGGGGGATTCTGGAAGTCCCTGAGGTTCCAGGGCAGGTGGAGCCCTCAGGAGGCCCATTTACCCATCAACTACGGACGGTCAGGTTGGTTCTGGAGCAGTTGACCGATCACCTGCAGGGACTGTCCGCGCTCAGACAACAGGACGGCGGTTGCCTACATCAATCATCAGGGAGGGACCCGGAGCAAGGGTGCCCTCCAGAAAGTGTCGCAGATTCTGACATGGGCGGAGGCCAATGTTCAATGTATTTCGGCTGTTTACATCCCGGGGGTGGAAAATCTCCTAGCAGACTTTCTGAGCAGGGGAACTTCCCGGCAAGGGGAGTGGTCCCTCTGCAACAGGGTGTTCCAGTCCCTGTGTCACCGTTGGGGTCTACCGGATGTGGATTTGTTTGCATCCCGTCACAATCGCAAGCTCCCGGCCTTTGTCTCCCTGTCTCAGGATCCTCTGGCTGTGGCCATGGACGGTCTGTCGTTGTCTTGGAAGAAATTTCGCCTCCTGTATGTATTTCCCCCGTTTCCCCTGCTGGGCAGGGTTCTGCGCAAGATTGCCCTGGAAAAGGTGCCAGTGATTCTAGTGGCCCCAAGGTGGCCAAGAAGGGTGTGGTTCGCAGACGTGGTACAAATGGCAGTAGATCAGTACGTCCTGCCAGAGGCGCCAGATCTACTCACTCAGTGCTCCTTACGCCATCCCAATTTACAAACTCTGGTTTTGACGGCTTGGCTGCTGAAACCTCCATCTTGATGGAGAAAGGCTTGTCAGCCTCACTTCTGCCATCTATTACAGGGTATGGCGTTCCTACATAGACTGGTGTGAGTCCAGGTCTCTTCCCTGCAGGGAGTTCTTCATCCCTAGGATTCTGGAATTTTTACAACACGCATTAGAGTTGGGTTTAAAGCTCAGTACTCGGAAGGGTCAGGTTTCTGCCCTGTCTGTTTACTTTCAGAAATCCTTTGCTCAGCATCACCTGGTTAGACCTTCTTTCAGGGGGTCACCCACGTGCGTCCCCCACGTAAGCCTACGGTTCCTGTATGGGACTTGAACCTGGTTTTGTCTGCCTTGCAGGGTGCTCCCTTTGAGCCTATTCAGGATGCTGCCTTGGCTGTACTTACCCTCAAAGTGGTTTTTCTGGTGGCTATCACTTCGGTCAGGCGTGTTTCGGAGCTGGCGGCATTGTCTATTCAGCCCCCATACTACGAGAGACACCAGGACAAGGTGGTGTTCCGCTTTAAGCCAGACTTTCTGCCGAAGGTGGTGTCGGCCTTTCACTTGAATCAGGATATTGTGCTTCCTTCATTGTGTCCTAGTCACTGCGGCCTTCAGGAAGACTGATGCTCTTTTTGTGGTCCCCTCTGGTCCTAGGAAGGGTTTGGCTCCGGCCAAGTCTACTATTAGCAAATGGATTCGTCAGGCTGTGATTCAAGCCTATCCTGCTAAGGGGAAGTGTCCTCCCTCCTGCCTTACTGCTCATTCTACTCGTGCTATCGGGGCCTCTTGGGCCTTCCAGCACCAGGCCTCGGTTGAACAAGTTTGCAAGGCCGCTACTTGGTCTTCTGTTCATACCTTTTCGAAGTTTTACAAGGTTGATGTTAGGGCCTCAGCAGATGCTGCTTTTGGCCATAAGGTTTTGCAAGCGGTAGTAGTTTAAACTGCCTGTTGTCACCTTTTTTTTTTTGTTGGGGGATCCCACCCTACTTTATGGACACTGCTATTGGATGTCCCAAGTGTAAGTATTATATCTGGAGCAGGACGTACTGTATACTAAGAATAATACAATTCTGTGAAATACTCACCTGTAGAATTGGTATTATGAGTATACAGTACGTCCTGCTCCACCCCACCCTGTTGTTGCATTATTCTGGATCCCCTGTATGGTGATTGTTATCTTGTTATTGTTACCAGTTGTTCTGGGTGGTTTTTAATTCTCCCGGCTTCACTGCTTTTCAATGCTGCGGATTTGTGGGAGGTCCCTGGGTATATGAAGGGCAGGGAGGAGCCTGTTTTCGCATGCTTCTGCAGTACAGCGCCATCTGGCGGAGGATAACCCAAGTGTAAGTATTATATCTGGAGCAGGTCGTACTGTATACTCATAATACCAATTCTACAGGTGAGTATTTCACAGAATTGTATTTTTGCATTCATCTCTGCAGAAGTTTGCCCTCTACTGGAGAATAACCCAAATGTCATGAAGAATTGAAGCGGAGTGTATGTCATACCTATAATATCCATTTTAAAGGCGAGTAATCACAAAATGGTATTATTTCTCAACATTTTGGGCATACCATGCAACAACCTAGCTTTTGGTCCCCAAAAAAAAAAACAATTTTACAATTAGTTTACCATTATTGTAACTGACTGTACTTTGCCAGAACAAGCCGCAGAGTTATATTAAATTTTATAACGCAAAATAAAGTATTAACAAAAATGTAATGTAAAAGAAAATAACTGATCCGTTTGAAAGATATTGTACTAAGAGTAGCAGTTGGAGGCAGCAGAAGATAATTCAAAAAAACAAAATATATTAGCTAAATATATAACGTGAGCTGAAAAGAAATCAAAAGCATAGAAGATAAAATGTTTTTTTTCATTGAAGTAGCTATATGCAGAATGTAAAAAATTGCTCCCAGGAATCAAAACAGCTTTTCACTGGGCCAAGAAGTGTGTGGCACTAACCACTTTTTCATAATCTAGGGAAAATGTCTTGTTTTATAAATTTTTAAGGAAATGTTGTTCTTTTTATCAGAAGTAAAAGAAAAACTACTACTACTACTTTTTTTTTGGTAACTTAAAAATATCACTGCTATATGTGGATGAGTTGAACATACAGTATAATCTTTTAGCATAATTGATTTTAGGACCACCAGTGGTAAAGTTGTTAAAGAGAAAGAACATATTTTTCTTTTGGGTGTATTTTTAATCTAATAATTCTGTTAGTATTATTATAAACTATTTTTATTCTTACAGGGCTTTTTCCCATCATAATTTACAGTTAAAAAAGAAAAGAAAAAGTTCTCCCTATCCTCGACAGAAGCTGGGTCCTGCAGATTCGGACGTAATTGCTTTAGTGCAGCTTAGGTGATGCTTTTGTCAGCAGGCAGGGGTCAAGCAAATTGGGGATTGCATGGGAGGTTGTTTTCTTCAATTCGGGGTAGATCTTTGTTTGCTGATTTTATACATTTTTGTATAAAATATTTTTGTATAACATAATTATAAAAATATGTTAAAATGTTTATATTTAAAAAAAACTTTAAAATATTAATGCAAGCCTGAATAGCTACAAAATATTTAGCTACAAATAAATTGCACAGAAGCCTATGAATGTCTTGCATAGCAGAAGACAGGGCAAAACAAAACCCACCAGCGGCCGGCCTGGAAAGCCACCATCTTTTCTCCGCTGTGTGAAAACCCCAACCTGCCGTGACTACATTATTCAACAGACGGCGTGCGCTGCCACATCTCCTGCATCCCTGGCATCGTGTGCGTTCTCTCGCCCCAGCCATGGAGATAGGCTGGTGTGGGAGCACGCATTCATTTCAAGTAAATGAGAGCTGCCTGCCGAGTTAAAAACTCGCCTGACCCCCTCGATCGACCCAGCCGGGTCTTCTCCACCAGGGGGCATCTCATTTACCCCCCACCCCCATGCTGCTCTAAAAAAAATAAAACAAAACAAAAAAGACATGTACTGACCTTCACCCGCGATCCCTCACACCGGGTCTCCTTTTCATCTGGGGGGTTTCCAATCCCACCCAGACTCTTCTGCCCTGAGAAGAGGGCCTGGAACAGAACCCCCCCCCCCTCTGCTTACAGTCTGCTGCCTCTAGCCCCGCCTTTTGTGGGAGGGGTGGATTACATCATCCCATCATGTCATCCCGTTTCTGACCCCAAGAGTCCTCAGATGTTGTGGTGATTGGTGGAGAGAGGGTGGAGGGGAAAGGAGGACCCTGATCCCCTGCCTTCCACCCCCCCCCCCCCCCCTTGACTGTTCACTGGCATATGTCATAGAGATCAGTGCAGGACACATGTTCCAGAGGTGATTAATAATAATAAATGTAATTTTACTCGTGTGGTGTGTTTTTTTTTTTTTTTTTTTATTACTGTTAACCCTTTGTGAACTGGTAAGGAATCCATGAGTCACCTATACCCGTTCAAAACCCTTGGGGGCTGGTAAGTAACCTGTGGGTGACCTTCCATTAACCCCCAGCACCCATTACCTGCCTCCCCAAAGCCCTGGGGGAGGGCAGAAGGAGCCAGGGATCACGAAGGCTATGCAGTTTTTAGCTTTCAGAGCCAGGGGCCCCCGAGGCTGGCCTCCATGCCCTGTTCTATAAGCCTTGCATAGCTGGTGCCTGGGCTGTGTAGGGGGACCCCATGCCATTTTTTTTTATTTTGGGGGGTTTTTAACCCTTGTCATATCCTTTTTAATTAACCCAGCATGTATAAAAGGCTTCCAGCAGCATCAGGAGATCCGCGCCCACCCGCTAGTTGGGTGTTTGCAGCTGCCGAAGAAGAAGCAATGGTGGCAATGGGGACAGCGCTTACGGTGGAGACATCGGGTAGGGATCAGTTGTCCCGCCGCCCTCCTGCCGCTCCTCCATGTTCTGGCCTCCCGTGGCTGTGGTCACCCAGTCAGCAGCGCAGTAGCGATGGATTTGTAAATTTACATTTATTTTAGTTTTTTTAACAAGCAGCCAATAAGACACACTGACATCCCCCCTCACTTTTGGGGGACAAAAATAAGTGCGTCTTATACTGTGAAAAAATGGGAATTGTCAAGGGTCTGTATATAATCTATCCTGATAAAAAGAACTTTAGTGCATCCAGTTAAGCCTGTGTATAAAGAAAAAAAAATCTAACTAAACTAAAAAATATAAATCTAAACAAAATTAAACTAATTTTGACATTCTTACTTGGTACCCTAGTCCCCACATTCCATTTATTTATTTAGTTGTCCACGTTTGAACGCTGCAGAAAGGTTTTTTTTTTCTGACTAAGTCTCTCTGTATTCTGAGATTACTGTCCTTTCTCTGACCACAGCTCTGCTCTGTCTGTGCAAAACACAGCTATAACTCACCCCCTGTACTTTTCACCGCTCTCCTCTCCTCAATGTGTGATGCTTTTGAGGCAAGATGGCAGCGCCGGTATCCTACAGTCCTGAACAAAGTTGAAGCCCAGCGGGGGAAAGAATAATAAATAAGTGATTAAAAAAATCAAAATGTATTAATTTTAGATGCTGGGAAGTTGTTTTTAAAGGGTTTGGGCTTCATTTAATTATGAAGGTCCAGTTTAAGTATTTAACTTTCACAAGAAAAAATAATATAACAATAATAACTAGAGTCAATTGTAAACCTCTGTATGTCTTCTCTCATCATAACCCATTTACCTTTTTCATATGTAAGCCCTTTACTTTTGTTTGTTATCATGTACTCCTTTTTTATGCACTCGGCTTTTCATTTGTCTTACAGGTGATATTCTTAGTGCCTTTTCTAATGTTTCTGGACGCAAACACCCCTCAACTGTTCAAGCTAAGCAACTCAAATTGTGTCTGCCCAATATGGCAGTAGTTTTGCATCTTGTAACATCGCAGGTACAGTTATTTTCAGTTTTGTTATTTAGTTTTATTTTGTTCAAACCATAGTCAGGTGCGAACACACTGACTAAATTAGGGGAGAGCACATGCCAACAAATGTTTATTAGGTGAATAGGCAGCATAAACACACAAAAATCTGTTTTATTTTGTTTTTTGATACATATATAATGGAATATAGATATTGGAAAAATGGTAGAATGAACTAATTCTAACTTGGACCTGATTTGTAAACAAGGCCAAATGGGGACCAAAATAATTCTTTGTCAAAATCCCTCCTCAGTTTCCAACTTTTCACGCATGCACATTTCTGTATGGAGTCCCAGTCCAGCAGATCGCTTCAGAGACTTAATGCATGCGCATTGCAGATGCCCAGCCTGCTCTGGAACTATTCTTAGTATACAGTACTTCCTGCTCCAGATAGATTACTTACACTTGGGTTATCCTCCACCAGATGGGGCTACACTGCAGAGACATGTAAAACAGGCTCCTCCCGGCCCCTCAAATACTCGGGGACCTCCCACAAATCCCCAGATTTCTCTGCAGTGCCGACTGTGAAGACATGAAGTATCACTCTCTCGAAGTATCACTCTCTCTCAACTCAAATTGTGTCTGCCCAATATGGCAGTAGTTTTGCATCTTGTAACATCGCAGGTACAGTTATTTTCAGTTTTGTTATTTAGTTTTATTTTGTTCAAACCATAGTCAGGCGCGAACACACTGACTAAATTAGGGGAGAACACATGCCAACAAATGTTTATTAAGTGAATAGGCAGCATAAACACACAAAAATCTGTTTTATTTTGTTTTTTGATACATATATAATGGAATATAGATATTGGAAAAATGGTAGAATGGACTAATTCTAACTTGGACCTGATTTGTAAACAAGGCCAAATGGGGACCAAAATAATTCTTTGTCAAAATCCCTCCTCAGTTTCCAACTTTTCACGCATGCACATTTCTGTATGGAGTACCAGTCCAGCAGATCGCTTCAGAGACTTAATGCATGCGCATTGCAGATGCCCAGCCTGCTCTGGAACTATTCTTAGTATACAGTATGTCCTGCTCCAGATAGATTACTTACACTTGGGTTATCCTCCACCAGATGGGGCTACACTGCAGAGACATGTAAAACAGGCTCCTCCCGGCCCCTCAAATACCCGGGGACCTCCCACAAATCCCCAGATTTCTCTGCAGTGCTGACTGTGAAGACATGAAGTATCACTCTCTCGCAGGTGAGCGGGGCTATTTAAGCCTGCGGCCCTGTTGGACTACTCCCACCCGTCCTCCTCGTAATGTGCCTCCCAGCCTGGGCTGCGCTGGTCGGGTGAAGGTAGGCAGCACCATGCGTGCTTATGGAGCCATGCTCCACCGCAGTCCCCCACCAAAGGGTAGGCGGTTTAAGCTGATGGTGAGCCTCTAGGGGATGCCCCTCCCACATTATTGCCCATGCCCCGTGTAGCGGTGGGCCCTGTACAAAGGGTCGCCATCCTCCCTCGTTCCCCTCGTAGCTCGGCGGGAAAGAAAGGGGGGGGTGTGTTTGGTCCCAGTGTATTGTGATTACACGCTTACGGCCTTAGTAATGTCCTGGACTTGTATATGTGGTGTCAGACACCGCGCTGATTTGCTTTTTTACTTGTGTAACTGCCGCCGCACGCGCCATTTTTCCTTCATGGATGTGCTGCGCCGGGCGGCGGCTGCGCCTCAGACGCTGCGGCGTCATCCTTGGCAAGTCATCTATTCTAAGTGTGTCATACACTTCGCTCCTCATGACAACATTGACGAGTGTCTTAGAGCTTCGCGCTCTTGGGGGGGCGGGGACCTGGCTTGGCGCGCTCCGCGTCTGGCCCGCCCTTCGAGGTTCGCTTGGCGCCAGTTTGAGATGTAGTCGCGCGCGTGGTAACGGTCCCTCTCCTTTCGTTGGTCTGTAAGTGCCCTCGCGGGCGATTTTTATGCTCCTTGCTTACTGTGCATGGTTCTGACACCCCTTATTCTCATTATGTCTTTCAGACGGTTGAATCCAGTGGCTTCTCCCGGCCTGGTGTAATTGCCAGTTGGGCCTAGTATAATTACTCCCACTTCCCTGCAGTTCATTGGGACATCCAGGGTAGCTTCAGCGTCAATCACTACTGGCCTGTTGTGCCTATTAATCACCATATGGAGGCATCCCAGGATATTGTGATCGAGGTTCCTTGTGGGGTAGCTTGTGGGGTCTCACCTATCAGCGGTGACAGTGGTACTTCCCGCCCCCCGGTGGCTGGGCCTGCACCTCGCCTCACTTCACCTACTCCCCCAAGCCTGAGTCTAACCCCCAATACAAGCGGGGATTCTCATCCTGACGTGGCTGCTAGACTGGCCAGTGTTGAAAAATTGCTTGCTAATACCTTAGCGCGTAAGGCCACCGCAAAAAAACGGCACTTAACCCCTGATGCCACTCTTTTCCCTACAGAGGCTGATGAGTTGTTGCATCTATATGGCTATACCCCCTCGGACGAAGGGGAGCTGTTCTCTGACTCAGGGTCATCTGACGAGAAGTCAAGGGGTCATGACGATTCTGGCTCTGATCACTGGACCCCGGATGATACTGACAAACTGCTGGTTCAGATTTTTTAGGTTTTGTCCATCTCTCCCCCTGTTGCGGCTCCCAGGCAAAGGGGTGAGCTATTTCATACTGCTAAGGCTCGATTGGAATTTCCAGAGCAAACCCATTTCAATAACCTCGTGTTTAAGGAGTGGAAACATCCCAGTAGACTTCCCGGGATTCCTAAGAGTTTGGACAGGAAGTATCCTTTTCCTGCTGATATGGTCAAGTGCTGGTCATCGCCCCCCGAGGTCAATGCTCCTATTCTGGGGCTGTCTAACACCTCTATTATGCACTCTCCAGACACTACTATGCTACGGGACTCTGAGGACCGGCGCATTGACCAATTGGCATGCCATGCCTTTGCATTTGGGGGGGGCGGCGTTGCGCCCGGTCTGCGCCTTGGCCATTACTTCGATGGCGCTCAGGGCCATGGTCAGGAATGCACTTGATGGCCCAGACGAATTGCCACCTGATACGATTAATGCACTGTCTAACTGTGATGTGTTTGTAAACTTTATCCTGTCTGCATCGGATGATGATATTAGGATGCGTGTCAGATCTTCCGCCTTGGCGGTAGATATACTCCGCACGGTATGGCTGCGCCAGTGGGCTGCTGACAGTGCTGCTAAGAAAGCCCTTACTGGGCTTCCATTTAAGGGGCTACGCCTGTTTGGGGACCGCCTAGACCTCTTTGCTAAAGGAGGTAAGTTACCCCAGCGCAGGCGACAGTCCCGGCCCTTTCGGAGCCAGGGCCCCCTTTCAGTCCCCTACTGAGGCGCTAAGCAGGGGAAAGGGGTGTCCTTCGCGGGGGCTCGCGCAGATTCCTGGCATAGGAGCAGAGGATGACGTCCTTGCTCCTTCTGGGGGTCCAAAGCCCCTCAGGCATGATGGGGCACCCTCGCCCGTCAGGGTGGGGGGACGGCTACAGCACTTCGCGCACGTCTGGAGGTGCCAAGTCTCAGACCGGTGGATTCAGGAGGTAGTGTCCTCTGGTTACAAGGTAGAGTTTGCTGTGCGGCCCCCCACAAGATTCATCAGGTCCCGGGTCCCCCAGGATCCTGTATCAGTTCAGATCTTCATGCAGGCCATGCAAGGACTGCTAGATCTGGGGGTCATTTGCAGGGTCCCTTTAAGAGAATTGGGCAAGGGGTTCTATTCCAACCTTTTCACAGTGCCCAAAAAATATAGTTCAGTCAGGCCCATTCTGGATTTAAAGATCCTCAAGATCAACATTACCAATTTGTGGCCTTACCATTCGGCCTCACTTCAGCCCCCAGAGTGTTCACCATGGTGCTGCCGGGGGTGATGTCTCTGATAAGGTCAGGAGGCATACGCGTGCTGCCCTGCCTGGACGACATTCTCATCACATCGTGGTCCCTACAGCAGGCAGAGCTGGACACTCAGCTGGTGGTGTCCACCTTGGAGTCCTTCGGCTGGGTGATCAATCACCCCATGTCCTCTCTGTCCCCTTCGTCGGTGACCCCATTCCTGGGGATGATTCTGGATACGGTTCAGTCACGGATTTTCCTTCCTCAACAGAAGGTGGAAGCTCTGACTGTGCAGGTGAGGTTCCTGCTCTGTGCCCCCAGCCCTCCCTCTGGCAGGGAATGCAGCTGGTGGGCCTAATGGTTGCGAGCTTCAGGGTGGTGCCTTTTGCTCAGTTCCATTTGAGGCCTCTGCAGCTTCACCTTCTGTCAGTATGGGACAAGGACCCCACATCCTTGGATGGGGTTTGTGTGCTTCCCCCCTTGGTCAGAGGATCCCTCTCGTGGTGGCTGGACCACAAGAACTTACTAAAGGACAGGTCCTTTCTGGCCCCCTCCTGGGAGACGGTCACCACGGATGCCAGTCTGTCAGGTTGGAGGGGGATTCTGGAAGTCCCTGCGGTTCCAGGGGAGGTGGGGCCCTCAGGAGGCCCACTTACCCATCAACATTCTGGAACTACGGGCAATCAGGTTGGTACTGGAGCAGTTGACCGATCACCTGCAGGGAATGTCTGTGCAGGTGCGCTCAGACAACAGGACGGCGGTTGCCTACATCAACCATCAGGGAGGGACCCGGAGCAGAGGTGCCCTCCAGGAAGTGTTGCGGATTCTGACATGGGCGGAGGCCAATGTTCAATGCATTTCGGCTGTGTATATCCCGGGGGCAGAGAATCTACTGGCAGACTCTCTGAGCAGGGGGACTTCCCGTCAGGGGTAGTGGTCCCTCTGCAACAGGGTATTCCAGTCCCTGTGTCACCGTTGGGATCTACCGGATGTGGATCTGTTCGCATCCCGTCACAATCACAAGCTCCCGGCCTTTGTCTCCCTGTCTCAGGATCCTCTGGCCTTGGCCACGGATGCTCTGTCAATGTCATGGAAGGAATTTCGGCTCCTGTATGTCTTTCCTCCGTTCCCCCTGCCTGGCAGGGTCCTGCGCAAGATTGCTCTGGAAGGGGTGCTAGTGATTCTGGTGGCCAAGAAGAGTGTGGTTCGCAGACGTGGTGCAAATGGTAGTAGACCAGTACGTCCTGCCGGGGGCGCCAGATCTGCTCACTCAGGGCTCCTTACGCCATCCCAATTTACAAACTCTGGCTTTGACAGCCTGGCTGCTGAAACCTCCATCATGATGGAGAAAGGCTTGTCTGCCTCGGTGGTGGGTACCATGGTGCTGGCTAGGAAGAAGACTTCTTCTGCCATCTATTATAGGGTATGGCGTACCTACATTGATTGGTGTGAGTCTAGGTCTCTCCCCTGTAGGGAGTTCTTAGCCCCTAGGGTTCTGGAGTTTTTACAGCATGGTTTGGAGTTGGGTCTAAAACTAAGTACTCTGAAGGGTCAGGTTTCTGCCCTGTCTGTCTTCTTTCAGAAGTCTTTTGCTCAGCACCCCTTGGTTAAGACCTTCTTTCAGGGGGTCACTCATGTGCGTCCCCCACGTAAACCTATGGACCCTGTTTGGGACTTGAACTTGGTTTTGTCTGCCTTGCAGGGTGCTCCCTTTTCAGGATGCTGCTCTGGCTGTACTTACCCTCAAGGTTGTCTTTCTGGTGGCTATTATTTCGGTCAGGCGTGTGTCTGAGCTGGCGGCTCTGTCTATCCAGCCCCCATACTTTGAGAGACACCAGGATAAGGTGGTGTTCCGCTTTAAGCCGGATTTCCTGCCTAAGGTGGTGTCTGCTTTTCATTTGAACCAGGATATTGTTCTTCCTTCATTGTGTCCTAATCCTAGCAACGCTAAGGAAAGGGTTTTGCATTTATTGGATGTGGTCAGGTGTCTGAGGTATTACCTGGTAGTCACTGCGGCTTTCAGGAAGACTGATGCTCTTTTTGTGGTCCCTTCTGGTCCTAGGAAGGGTTTGGCTCTTGCCAAGTCTACTATTAGCAAATGGATTCGTCGGGTTGGGATTCAGGCCTATTCTGCTAAGGGGAAGAGTCCTCCCTTCCGCCTTACTGCTCATTCTACTCGTGCTATTGGTGCCTCTTTGGCCTTCCAGCACCAGGCTTCTGTTGAACAAGTTTGCAAGGCCGCTACTTGGTCTTCTGTTCATACCTTTTCCAAGTTTTACAAGGTTGATGTTAGGGCCTCAGCTGATGCTGTTTTTGGCCGCAAGGTTTTGCAGGCGGCAGTGGTTTAACCCTTTAACCGCCAGCCTACCTTGAGATTTTGTCACCCTTTGTTGCCAGACCATTTTGCACTATTTTGCGCTCCACATGTTCAACAGTGATTTTTGAAGGGATTTCCCAGTATTTCCCCGGACAATTATATATTGTTTTTTTCAGCACAGTCTGGGCTTTAACATGAAGTGTCTTGTTTGTAAGATTGTCAGTGTTTTTTAAATATTTTTATGGAAAATATGTAAAAAAAAAAACCCAAAAAATTTTTTTTACAATTTGTAGTGTATTTTCTTAATAAAACATGCAAGTTGCTCCAAAAAATCATATTGTGTGTAAAAGCCCTATTCCTCCTGATTGCAACAGTACCACATATGTATTGGTGGACATCCTTTCCTGCCCAGGAGACACGTAAAACTAAAAAGAGCGACTGAGCCAATTTTCAAAGAAAATACACCATTTTGCTCTCATTGCGGTTTTTCAACCAAAACACCACTTTTCAATTAAAATACCCCCCACAAACCATATGTTCCCTGAAAGTACACACCTCAAGCATTCTAGGAGTACCAGGCTTGTTGTTGTAGCTGCAGCTTTCTGGACGCAAGCCTTCCTGAAACTCACTTGTTGTAACGGATTTCCCTAAAAAAATAGCAAAAATGCAGCATTAAGACCAAATTTTTCTATAAAAAACATGTGCTAACCAAAAATAACTAACCAAATCTGAAACAGCAAGGTCTTCTGAACGGAACAATACCCAACATGCATAGCTACCTCCAAGGGTAGGGTTGCCAATTACCCCAAAGCAAAGCGTATGCATAACGGGCATTTCAATTGAAATTTCCTGCTCTGCAGACAAAGTGCGCACCTTGCGCTTTTTCAACCAAAACACCACTTTTCAATTAAAATACCCCCCACAAACCATATGTTCCCTAAAAGTACACACCTCAAGCATTCTAGGAGTACCAGGCTTGTTGATGTAGCTGCAGCTTTCTGGACGCAAGCCTTCCTGAAACTCACTTGTTGTACCGGATTTCCCTAAAAAAATAGCAAAAATGCAGCATTAAGACCAAATTTTTCTATAAAAAACATGTGCTAACCAAAAATAACTAACCAAATCTGAAACGGCAAGGTCTTCTGAACGGAAAAATACCCAACATGCATAGCTACCTCCAAGGGTAGGGTTGCCAATTACCCCAAAGCAAAGCGTATGCATAACGGGCATTTCAATTGAAATTTCCTGCTCTGCAGACAAAGTGCGCACCTTGCGCTTTTTCAACCAAAACACCACTTTTCAATTAAAATACCCCCCACAAACCACATGTTCCCTGAAAGTACACACCTCAAGTGTTCTAGGCGTACCAGGCTTGTTGTTGTAGCTGCAGCTTTCCGGACGCAAGCCTTCCCGAAACACACTGGTTGTACCGGATTTCCCTAAAAAAATAACAAAAATGCAGCATTAAGACCAAATTTTTCTATAAAAACATGTGCTAACCAAAAAAAACAAACCAAACCAAAAACGGCAAGGTCTTCTGAACAGAACAATACCCAAGATGCATAGCTACCTCCAAGGGTAGGGTTGCCAATTTTGCTCCTGATCTGTCTCCAAATCTGATCTGCTCCTGACCTGTCTCCAAATCTGCTCCCCGACCAATCTGTCTCCAAATCTAAACTGCTCCCCGACCAATCTGTCTCCAAATCTAATCTGCTCCCCGACCAATCTGTCTCCAAATCTAATCTGCTCCCCGACCAATCTGTCTCCAAATCTAATCTGCTCCCCGACCAATCTGTATTCAATTTTAATCTACTCCCTGACCAGTGTCTCCAAATCTGATCTGCTCCCCGACCAGTGTCTCCAAATCTGATCTGCTCTCCGACCAGTGTCTCCAAATCTAATCTGCTCCCCGACCAATCTGTCTCCAAATCTAATCTGCTCCCCGACCAATCTGTCTCCAAATCTAATCTGCTCCCCGACCAATCTGTATCCAATTTTAATCTACTCCCTGACCAGTGTCTCCAAATCTGATCTGCTCCCCGACCAGTGTCTCCAAATCTGATATGCTCCCCGACCAGTGTCTCCAAATCTGATCTGCTCCCCGACCAGTGTCTCCAAATCTGATCTGCTCCGCGACCAGTGTCTCCAAATCTGATCTGCTCCCCGACCAGTGTCTCCAAATCTGATCTGCTCCGCGACCAGTGTCTCCAAATCTAATCTGCTCCCCGACCAGTGTCTCCAAATCTAATCTGCTCCCCGACCAATCTGTCTCCAAATCTGATCTGACCAATCTGTCTCCAAATCTAATCTGCTCCCCGACCAGTGTCTCCAAATCTAATCTGCTCCCCGACCAATCTGTCTCCAAATCTGATCTGACCAATCTGTCTCCAAATCTGATCTGCTCCCCGACCAGTGTCTCCAAATCTAATCTGCTCCCCGACCAGTGTCTCCAAATCTGATCTGCTCCCCGACCAATCTGTCTCCAAATCTAATCTGCTCCCCAACCAATCTCTATCCAATTTAAACTGCTCCCCGACCAGTGTCTCCAAATCTAATCTGCTCCCCGACCAATCTGTATCCAATTTTAATCTGCTCCCTGACCAGTGTCTCCAAATCTGATCTGCTCCACCCAGATCACCCATTCACCACAGATCACACACATCACACACAATTCACACACAATTCACACACAAAACACACACAGATCACACACACACACACACACACACACACACACACACACACACACACACACACACACACACAGATCCTCAGGCACAACCAGCAAGGACCTTTTATAAAGTAGAATGGGAAGGGTTGAGTAGGGTACATAGGGCTCCCTAAGCCTAGAAGGGGAGAGCGAGTGTTTGGCTTATCTTGGCTGGGGACATGCATCCTCGGCCCTTATCCCAATGGCACTGTTTCTGGATGGGTCGGGGGAGGTGGTTGGTTGTTCCTTGGTGCCCCAGGGATGTGCAGGGACCCCTTGCCTGGATTAGCCACCCTAGCGGCATGTCTGGTAGGGTTGAGCTACGTCCAGCTGGACAGCTTCGTCCTGGTCTGGGAGACTAGGATCCACCACCTTTTCCAATTTTGGGGTGCCCCTTTAGGATGTGATGTTTCTTGGTGGAGGCAGGTGTAGGTATGCCACAGTCCTAACTTGCCTGATGTTAGATCCTGTATGTATGACATCCATAGGAGGCTTTAAAAAAGCTATGGCTGCACCAGTGGTTATTTAGATGTGGAATGGATGAGCAGGACAAAGCAATGGGCACAAGGAGCTCCCACCCCCACAGATCACACACACACACACACACACACACACAAACACACAGATCACACACACATACAGATCACACACACATACAGATCACACACAGATCACACACACATACAGATCACACACACACATACAGATCACACACACATACAGATCACACACACACACACACACACACACACACACACACACACACACACACAGATCACACACACATACAGATCACACACACACACAGATCACACACACATCGCACAGATCACACACACATCGCACAGATCACACACACATCGCACAGATCACACACACATCGCACAGATCACACACACACATCACACAGATCACACACACATCACATACACACACACACACACACACACACACACACACACAGATCACACACACATCACACAGATCACACACATAACACAGCCACTTACCTGCGATCGCCGCCGAAAGAGGCCGGTGCCCGCGTGATGCCTGGAAATAGCAGGGGGCGCCGGCTGATGACAGCTGCCGTGCGCCCCCCGCTGATTGGTCAGGGGAGCGATCGGGTGACTTGGGTCACACCCAGGTCACCTCCCCCTGACCCCTGGGCTCCGGGAAAGATGCTGTGCCCGCGTCATCGGCTGAGGTAAGCAGGGGGCGCCGGCTGATGACAGCTGCCGTGCGCCCCCTGCTGATTGGTCAGGGGAGCGATCGGGTGACTTGGGTCACACCCAGGTCACCTCCCCCTAACCCCTGGACTCCCTTCAAGCTGCATCCACAACAACTGGCCCGCTGATGCCCCCCCCCCCCCCCCCCCGATGGCCGGAAGGTAAGGGAACGCTAGCCACGTAAAATTTACGTGGCTGGCGGTTAACTGCAGGAGAGGCAGCCACGTAAATTTTACGTGGCTGGCGTTTAAAGGGTTAAACTGTCTGCTGTTACCTTTTGTTGGGGGATCCCACCCTACTTTATGGACACTGCTATTGGATGCCCCAAGTGTAAGTAATCTATCTGGAGCAGGACGTACTGTATACTAAGAATAATACAATTCTGTGAAATACTCACCTGTAGAATTGGTATTATAAGTATACAGTACGTCCTGCTCCACCCCACCCTGGTTTGTTGCATTATTCTGGATCCCCTGTATGGTGATTGTTATCATTGTTATAGTTACCAGTTTTTGGGTGGTTAAGTTCTCCCGGCTTCTTGTTCACTGCTTTTCAATGCTGGGGATTTGTGGGAGGTCCCCGGGTATTTGAGGGGCCGGGAGGAGCCTGTTTTACATGTCTCTGCAGTGCAGTGCCATCTGGCGGAGGATAAGCCAAGTGTACGTAATCTATCTGGAGCAGGACGTACTGTATGCTTATAATACCAATTCTACAGGTGAGTATTTCACAGAATTTTATTTTTTTATCTGCACACTGAAGTTTAAATGGAGAACCTTATGCCATCACAGTGCTGCTTGATAATCAACCCTTTCTCTTCCATTTTACTACAGGCCACCAGAAATAATTCAGAGACGAATGGGTTAATCTCGACCGAAGGGCGTGGACTACAAGACAAAGGTGTGGCTCCACTTCCCGAGCCTATATCTTCCTGGCTGGCTTCTTCCTCTTCAGTTTTCTATTCTTAGTAAACAGTACGTCCTGCTCCAGATAGATTACTTACACTTGGGTATTACTCCGCCAGATGGCGCGGGACTGCAGAGACATCGAAAATAGGCTCCTCCCGGCCCCTCAAATACCCAGGGACCTCCCACAATCCCCAGATCTTCTCTGCAGTCTGGACTGTGAAGGACAAGATGGCTCTCTCTTCTCGCAGGTGAGCGGGGCTATTAGCCTGCAGCCCTGTAGGACTATTCCCACCCGTTCCATTAGTAATTTGCCTCCCAGCCTTGGCTGCGCTGGTCGGGTGATGGTAGGCAGCACCGCTGTCAGGTGCTTAGGAGCGCTGCTCCACCGCAATGCCCCACCAAAGGGTAGGCGGTATAGGCATATGGTGAGCCTTTATGGGATGCCCCTCCCGCACTATTGCCCCTGTCTATCGGTGGGTCCTGTTAAGTGGCCGCTGTCCTCCCTCGCTCTCCCTTGTATGTTATTATGATTGGTGTCAGTCGCCGCGCTGACTTGGTTGCACTGATTGTCTTATTCTCTGTGTGTCACACACCCCGCTTCCCCTTTAATTCTTACGATCGGGTTACTCCACCAGCAGGTGGCGAAGTTGCAGAGAGAAGTCTTGAAAACGAGCCCCTTCCGGCCTATATATACCTGGGACCTCCCACTTAACACCCAGTAAGACAGAAGAAAGAAGTCTCCTGCTTGCAGGTAGCCGGGGTCAAACCCCGGCACCCCCTTTTGGTCTATTGCTGCCCAGTTTGATTGTTTGCATACCTAGATGGTTAATGGAAGCCTCTCAGCCCAGGCTGCTGACTGGGCAACGGTAGATGGCACTATAGGTGCCTAGGAGCTTATCTCCTCCGCTCTACCCCACGCGTGGGGCAATGCGGCTATCCGGCATGGTGATCCGGATTTGGGATGCCCCTGTCCCGATGTTCCCCTTTGGCCATTCTCTCCCGCTACGGTCCCTTCTCCCTTCACTTTGGGGGGGGGGGGGTGGTTTGGGGGGTGCTTTTACTGTTTTGCATGTGTGTTTATACTATGTGTGTGGAGCGCTGGCAGACTCAGGCTCAGCGCCGCAGTGTGCGGTTGCGTGGCCTGGGCTGCTGGGGCTCTGTTTTCACTATTTATTGTGTGTCATGCTTTCCCCCCATTGAGTCCGAGGGCGTCGGGCGCCCTCTCTGCACGCGGCACCGCCATTTGGCGGACTGCGCCGTTTGAAATGGGGGCGGGGCCGCGGCCCGCGCTCTGTGACGCGATGGCGGGGGCGTGGCCTGAGCGCGTTGCTCTCGGAGCTCGGGCCCGCCTCACTTCCTCCTTCTCATCAAGGAGTCAGGTGCGGGGGACTTAGCTGGGGGAAGCTGCGTGCCTGGATTGCTGTTGGCTGTCTCTTCATGCGGTTTTCAGGTAACGGTCCCCACCTCGCATGTGGGGCCGTCTTTTTTGCTATAGTTTACTTTTCCACATATGTAAAGCCTGTGTTTGTGGTGGCACTTCAGCATAACTCTTAAAGCACTTATTGCTTTGTTATTGATATATATTCTACTATGTACCTTTATTCTGTTAATGAATGAATGTGCTGCATGCTGCCTATTTTTCTGGGGGTCTGACTGTTGTCTCTTTTCCCCCACAGATCCTGGGATCCCCTCACTGCAGTGGCTCTCCCGGTTCTGTTATACCTGGCTAGTCTTAGTACTCTAAATTGGGTCTTTTCCTAAGTTTAAAAAAAAAATTTAATTGAAATCCTCCTTTTCCCGGGACATTAATTATAAAGGGGCACCCCGGGTGGCTTAATGCGTAAAACCCTGGGTTGTTGCGAATACCATAATTTCACCATATGGAGGCTTCCGACATTACCAGAAATGGCTCTTCGGGGCTATCCAGGCTGTGTGGGGGTTGTGGGGCTCCGCTCCCAGGCGATGATGTCATATTATGCGTTCCATGTGCAAAGCAGAATATTGCGCGCCAGTCCGTCGCTCCGGCTTCTGGCTCCTCGCAACTTCCGTCATCTCCTACCCCCCCTCCCTTATTCCGGACCCCGTGTGACATTGTCAAAGGTGGGGATTCGCAATTCGAGGTGTGTGCACGATTGGCCAACCTCGAGAAAATAATTTCCGCCAAAGTAGCTCAGAAGGCTACAGCGAAGCGGAAACACCTTTCTCCGGCAGCGCCTGCTTCGGAGGATGAGAAGTTTGAAATATTGGATTGGTCCGATTGTCCCCCTGATGAGGAGGGGGAACTCCTTGAGGAGTCGGATGAGCCTGCAAACCAGCTAGGGATTGACGCTGCTGGCGATCAGGCTGGGGGGGTGTCCCTTGACACCCCTTCCATTTTGGCTCAAATGTTTGAAATTTTGGATTTGGATCCGCCCGAGGCGGTCCCCCTGCCAAAGGGTGAGTTATTTGATGTTCCCCAGCCACGTTTGGTGTTTCCCAGGCAACAACACTTTGTGAGGGTTGTCCTTAAGGAATGGGAACAACCCACGTGCCTGGCTGGAATTCCTCCTAGTTGGGATAAACGCTATCCCTTTCCGGAGGATTTGGTGAAGCTTTGGTCAGTTCCCCCTGACGTCGATACCCCTGTGTTAGGGCTGTCTAGCACGGCTGTGGTACACTCTTCTGACACCACTACCATTAGAGATGGTGAGGATCGTCGGATTGATCAATTGGCTTGCCATGGTTTTATCAGTGCCGGATCGACACTGCGGCCAGTGTGTGCTTCGGCGCTTCTTCTGTTGGCAGTTAGGTCCATTATTAGGGATCTGTGCGCAGGTCTTGATCCCGCTTGTGATGAGTTTAGTGCTCTCAAGCAGTGTGAGTCGTTTATTTCCTTTGTCTTGACCGCTCAGGACGATGGTCTTGCGATGAGTAGCAGGACAGCGGCACTGCTGGTTGCAATTCGTCGGTCAGTGTGGCTGCGCCAGTGGACAGCGGACTTTATCTCTAAAAAGGCGCTTACAGCGCTCCCTTTTTTGGGTTTGCGCCTGTTTGGCGATAAATTGGATTCAGTTGCCAAGGGTGGTAAATTGCCTCAACGCAAGAGGCCTCGTCTCTCCTTTCGGGGTGCGAGTGCCTTTAATCCTTCCTTTCGGGGAGTCAGAGCGGATAGAGGGGCTTCCTTTCCCGCTACCAGAGGTGCAGGTTGGACCCGGGGGAGGGGCCGTGGCCGTCCTGGTCAGTCCTGGGGTGCCAAGCCCAAGCCTGCTGGTAAGCCCACTCAGCAATGAGGGGCTGCCCTCACCCGTGCGGGTAGGGGACGATTGCGACACTTCTCCCTGGTCTGGGACCAGGAGGTTCCGGACAGGTGGATCCGGGAGGTGGTGTCGTCCGGTTACAAGCTGGAGTTCGAGTCTCGCCCGCCTTCACGGTTCTTCCGGTCTCGGGTGCCCACCGATCCTTTGGCCGCGCAGGGGCTCCTGGCGTCGGTAAGGAATCTCCTGGAAATGGCGGTCATCCGGCCGGTGCCGCGCTCAGAGGTAGGCCTCGGTTTTTACTCCAATCTTTTCACAGTCCCCAAGAAGGACGGGTCGGTTCGCCCCGTCCTGGATCTGAAGTTCCTCAACAGGTTCATCCGTACTCGGAAGTTTCGCATGGAAACTCTGCGTTCGGCCATCGGTTCTCTTCGGCAGGGGGACTTCATGACGTCCATAGACATCAAGGATGCTTACCTTCATGTTCCCATCTGCCGGGCTCATCAGCGTTTTCTTCGGTTCGTGATACAGGATCGGCATTTTCAATTTGTGGCACTTCCGTTTGGCCTTACCTCGGCTCCAAGAGTGTTCACCAAGGTGCTGGCAGGGGTGATTGCCATTCTCAGATCTCGGGGCATTCGTGTCGTACCTTATCTGGACGACCTTCTCATCATGGCTCCGTGCCTCAATCAATCAGAGACAGACACCAGGATGGTGGTCTCCGCGCTGGAAAGCTTCGGTTGGGTGATCAACTTTCCCAAGTCCTCCCTCGCTCCGGCCAGGGTGGTGTCCTTTCTGGGAATGCGGTTGGACACTTGTCAACACAGGGTGTTTCTCCCTCAGTCCAAAATTTATCTGATTCAGGAGTTGGCTCGGGTCCTTCTTTCCAATCCTTGGCCGTCCATCCGTCTGGGGATGAGGCTGGTAGGGTTGATGGTTGCCTCGTTCGAGGCAGTTCCTTTCGCTCAATTTTACACGAGGACGCTTCAGCTTCATCTGTTGGCGTCCTGGGACCGGCAACCACGGTAGTTGGATCAGCCCTTCCAGTTGTCCTCCCGGGTCCGGCATTCCCTCCAATAGTGGTTGGTCCCGACCAATCTTTCGAGGGGCAGGTCTTTCCTGACTCCTCTCTGGGAAATTGTCACCACGGACGCCAGTCTTTCGGGATGGGGGGGATTCTGGAAGGATCTTCAGTTCCAGGGGCAGTGGGGACCTCGAGAGGCCCACTTGCCCATCAATATTCTGGAACTGAGAGCCATCCATCTGGTTCTTGCTCTTTTGACTCAACGTGTTCTGGGCCTTCCGGTTCAGGTTCGCTCGGACAATCGAACAGCGGTAGCTTACATCAATCATCAGGGAGGGACTCGCAGTCTGGGTGCCCTCAGAGAGGTGTCCCTGATCCTGACCTGGGCGGAGGCCCATGTTCCTTGTCTCTCGGCGGTTTACATCCCGGGTGTGGAAAACCAGGAAGTGGATCTGTTGAGCAGGGGCTCTTCCCGTCTGGGAGAATGGGCTCTCCATCCTCAGGTTTTTCGGTCGCTGTGTCTCCGGTGGGGGACGCCGGAGGTGGACCTGTTTGCCTCTCGTCACAATTGCAGGCTCCTGAGCTTCGTGTCGCTCTCCCAGGATCCTCTGGCGGTGGACGCCATGTCCCTGAGCTGGGGGGATCTGGGGTTTCTGTACCTGTTTCCTCCGATACCCATGCTGGGCAGGGTGGTTCGGAAGCTGGCTCTGGAAAGGGTGTCCGCCATTCTCGTGGCTCCAAGGTGGCCAAGGCGAGTATGGTTCGCAGACATCGTGCGGCTGGCTGTGGACCAGTTCGTTCTGCCTCTTCAGCCCGATCTGCTCACTCAGGGTCGGCTGTGTTACCCCAATTTACCAACGCTGGGTTTGACGGCTTGGCTGCTGAAACCTCCATCTTGAAGGAGGAGGGTCTTTCTGACTCGGTTGTTAAGACTCTGATCGGTGCCCGGAAGAGGTCTTCTTCTATCATCTACTATAGGACTTGGAAAGCCTATATTGCTTGGTGTGAGGTTAGATCTTTGCCTTGTAGGGTCTTTTCGGTCTCCAGGATTCTGGAGTTTTTGCAATATTGCTTTGTCTACCTTGACTCAGAAGATTGTCTTCTTGGTAGCTATCACTTCGGTTCGGCGTGTCTCGGAGTTGGCGGCCTTGTCTATTCAGGCGCCCTACTTTGAGAAGCATCAGGACAAAGTGGTCTTTCGGTTCAAACCGGACTTTCTTCCTAAGGTTGTTTCTGCTTTTCATTTGAATCAGGATATTGTTCTTCCCTCCTTGTGTCCTAAGCCTAAGAATGACAAGGAGAGGGTTTTGCATTGTTTGGATGTAGTACGCTGTGTTAAGTACTATTTGATTATTACTTCTCCTTTTCGTAAAACTGATGCCTTTTTTGTTGTGCCCTGTGGGCCTAGGAAGGGTTTGGCGCCGGCCAAATCTTCCATTAGCAAGTGGATAGGTCAGGCCGTTATTGCGGCCTATTCTGCTAAGGGGAAAGTTCCCCCTTTTCGTATCACTGCTCATTCTACTCGCGCCGTTGGAGCGTCTTGGGCTTTTCAGCACCAAGCTTCTGTTGAAAAAGTTTGTAAGGCTGCTACTTGGTCTTCTGTTCATACTTTTTCTAAGTTTTACAAGGTTGATGTGCGGGCCTCAGCGGATGCTGTGTTTGGCCACAAAGTTCTGCAGACCGCAGTCGTTTAAGTTATGCTTCATTTTGCCTTCGGATACCCATCCCTTGTGGACACTGCTTTTGGATGTCCCGATCATAAGAATTAAAGGGGAAGCGGGGTGTGTGGCACACTGAGAATAATACCATTTTGTGAGTACTCACCTGTAAAATGGATTTTGTCAGTGTGTCACACACCCCGCTTCACCCGTCCTTTTCTGTATCCTGGATCCTTTATATGGTGAAGCTTTTCTTTATTTTTATTTTGAGGTTACCATTGGATTTCCTGGTACCTTGTCTTTCTGCTTTTGAATTCACTGGGTGTTAAGTGGGAGGTCCCAGGTATATATAGGCCGGAAGGGGCTCGTTTTCAAGACTTCTCTCTGCAACGTCGCCACCTGCTGGTGGAGTAACCCGATCGTAAGAATTAAAGGGGAAGCGGGGTGTGTGACACACTGACAATATCCATTTTACAGGTGAGTACTCACAAAATGGTATTTTTTAAATTTGCCTCAGGTGCTGGTGCGCCGTTATTGGCTGCTTGTCACGTGTACGGCTTTGCACTCTTCGGGGGGGGCGGGGCCTGCTTTTGGCGCGTTCTGCGTCACTGTCCCTGCGGTCCGCCCCTCGAGGTATACCCGACGCCATTTTTTCTTGGTTCCTGCTGCTACGTGACGGGCATCTACTTACCGCGGTCCGTGAGTGCCCTCGCGGGCGGCCTTATTTACCGTTGTCATTTACATGCCGCTTAACGCTCCCCTTTGCTTTCAGACGGGCCGAACCCTCTTGGCTTCTCCCGGCCCTACTCCCTCTATTTAGTTAATTAACTTGTGAGGCCTAGTGTTGATTACTCCCACTTCCCTAGCGGGTTATTGGGGCATCCCGGGTTGCTTTTATAGCGTCAATCCCTATCGGCCTATTGTGCCACTATAATCACCATATGGAGGCGTCTCAGGATAATGTGCTCGGTGTTCCTTCGGGACAAGCTGTGTGTAGCTTGTGGGGTGTCCCCTATTAGCGCTGACGATGTGCGGGTCTGTGTACCTTGCGCCCAGCAGGTGCTTGCGCTGCAGCCTGGTTTTCCAGTGGCTGGGCCTGCGCCTTGTATGACTTCACCTACTCCCCCAAGCTTAAATCTCACTCCCAATGAGTTGCATACAAGTGGGGATTCTCAGCCTGATGTGTCTTCCAGACTGGCTAGTGTTGAGAAGTTGATTGCTAATACCTTGGCGCGTAAGGCCTCTGCAAAAAAGCGGCACTTAACGCCTGATGTCACTCTTTTCCCTATGGTAGCTGATGAGTTTTTGGAACTGTCTGGCTATACCCCTTTGGAGGAAGGGGAGCTATTCTCCGACTCAGGGTCATCTGATGAGAGGCTCAGGGGTCATGATGATTCTGGCTCTGACCCCTGGGCCCCAGATGATACTGACAGACTGTTGGCTCAGATTTTTGAGGTTCTGTCTATTTCTCCCCCTGTTGCGGCCCCCAGGCAATAGGGGGAACTGTTTCATACTGCTAAGTCACGCTTGGAATTTCCTGAGCAAGCCCATTTTAATAACCTTGTGCTCAAGGAAGGGGAGCGCCCCGGCAGGCTTCCTGGTGTACCTAAGAGTTGGGATAGGAAGTATCCCTTTCCTGCTGATGTGGTGAAGTGTTGGTCATCCCCTCCTGAAGTGGATGCTCCGGTCCTAGGGTTATCTAACACCTCTGTCATGCACTCCCCTGACTCTACTACCCTGTGGGATGCTGACGACCAGCGCATTGATCAGCTGGCATCCCATGCCTTTGCATGTGTGGGGACGGCGCTGCGCCCGGTCTGTGCCTCTGCCATTACGGCTGTGGCTATTAGGACCCTGCTCAGAAGTATCCTTGATGGTGCCCCTGATGATGTGTCTAGGGAGGAGTTTAATGCACTCTCTGTGATGTTTTTGTGACCTATGTCCTCTCTGCCCTGGATGACACCTGTAGAATGTGTGGCAGAACCTCTGCCCTTGTGTTGGCTATACGCCGCTCGGTTTGGCTGCGCCAGTGGGCTGCTGACAAGTCTTAAAGGAGCCACAGCATTCAACCCTGTCAGTTTGCAGGCCAGCCAGTGGGCTGCTGACAACGCTGCCAAGAAAGCCCTCACTGGTTTTCCCTTCAAAGGACTACGCCTGTTTGGGGACCGCCTGGACCGGTTTGCCAAGGGAGGCAGGTTACCCCAGCGCAGGCGGCAGTCTCGGCCCTTTCAGGGTCAGGGCTCCTTTTCCTCCCCCTACCGTGGTGCTAGACAAGGGAGGGGGGTTTCCTTTACTGGGGCCTGAGGAGACTTCTGGGGTAGGGGCAGAGGAAGTGGACACCCTGGCTCCTCCTGGGGCTCCAAGCTTAAGTCCTCTCCCAAGCCCCCTCAGGCATGAAGGGGTGCCCTCACCCATCCGGGTGGGGGGACGGCTTCAGCACTTTGCTCACGTCTGGAGGCTTCATGTATCAGACCGGTGGATTCAAGAGGTAGTGTCCTCCGGTTGCAAGATAGAGTTTGCTGCAGGCTCATCAGATCCCGGATTTCTCAGGACCCTGTGTTAGCTCAGGATCTAGTGCAGGCGGTGCAAAGCCTTCTGGAGCTGGGGGTCATCTGCAAGGTCCCTTTTAGAGAAAGGGGCAAAGGCTTCTATTCTAACCTCTTCACAGTGCCCAAAAAAGATGGGTCAGTCAGGCCCATCCTGGACTTGAAGATCCTCAACAAATTTGTCAGGTGCAGGCGCTTTCGCATGGAAACTCTGTGCTCTGCCATCAGTTCCCTACTCCCAGGGGATTTCATGACGTCTGTGGACATCAAAGATGCTTACCTTCATATTCCTGTGTTTCCAGGGCATCAAAGGTTCCTCAGGTTCGCTCTGGAGGATCAACCCTACCAATTTGTGGCATTGCCCTTTGGTCTCACTTCAGAGTGATGGCTCTACTCAGGTCTCAGGGCATCCGCGTGCTGCCCTACCTGGACAACATTCTCATCACTTCCCAGTCTCTACATCAGGCAGAGTTGGATACTTAGCTGGTAGTGTCCACCCTGGAGTCCTTTGGCTGGGTGATCAACCATCCCAAGTCTTCTCTGTCACCCTCCTTGATGACTTCATTCCTGGGAATGAATCTGGATACAGGTCAGGCAAGAATTTTTCTTCCTCAGCAGAAGGTGGACAGTCTGATTATGCAGGTCCAGTTCCTGCTATCTTGTCATCATCCCTCCATCAGGCAGGGAATGCAGCTGGTGGGCCTGATGGTTGCGTGCTTTGAGGCGGTCCCTTATGCTCAGTTCCACTTGAGGCCTCTGCAACTCCACCTCTTGTCAGTATGGGACAAGGACCCTGCGTTCCTGGACCGGGTCTTTGTGCTTTCCCCCCTGGTCAGGCGGTCCCTCTCGTGGTGGCTGGACTCCAGGAACCTGTTGGGGGGCAGATCCTTTCTGACCCCCTCCTGGGAGACGGTCACCACGGATGCCAGTCTGTCAGGTTGGGGTGGTTTCTGGAAGTCCCTGCAGTTCCAGGGGAGGTGGGGCCCTCAGGAGGCCCACACACCTATCAACGTCTTGGAACTGCGGGCGATCAGGTTGGTTCTGGCTCAGTTGACTCATCACCTTCGGGGCCTGCCTGTTCAGGTGCGCTCGGACAACCAGATGGCAGTTGACTACATCAATCATCAGGGAGGGACCCGGAGCAGGAGGGCCCTCCAGGAAGTGTCTCTGACCCTGACTTGGGCGGAGGCCAATGTTCCCTGCATATCAGCGGTGTACATCCCGGGGGTGGAAAATCTGCAGGCAGACTCTGAGCAGGGGGACCTCTCGCCAGGGAGAATAGTCCCTCTGCCACAGGGTGTTTCAATCTCTGTGTCACTGTTGGGGCCAACCAGATGTGGATCTGTTTGCGTCCCGCCACAATCACAAGCTCCCAGCCTTTGTCTCCCTGTCCCAGGATCCGCTTTTCAGCACCAGGCTTCTGTTGATTAAGTTTGCAAGGCCGCTACTTGGTCTTCTGTTCATACCTTTTCAAAGTTTTACAAGGTTGATGTTAGGGCCTCAGCTGATGCTGCTTTTGGCCGAAAGGTTCTGCAGGCGGCAGTGGTTTAAACTGTCTGCTGCTGATTTTTCTTGGGGATCCCACCCTACTTTATGGACACTGCTATTGGATGTCCCAAGTTAGATTTGGAGCAGGACGTACTGTATACTAAGAATAATACAATTCTGTGATTACTCACCTGTAGAATTGGTATTATGAGTATACAGTACGTCCTGCTCCACCCCACCCTTGGTTTTGCATTATCTTGGATCCCCTGTATGGTGATTGTTATCATTGTTATAGTTAGCAGTTTGGATTTGTTTTAATTCTCCCGGCTTCTCGTCAACTGCTTTTTCATGCTGGGGATTGTGGGAGGTCCCTGGGTATTTGAGGGGTCGGGAGGAGCCTATTTTCGATGTCTCTGCAGTCCAGCGCCATCTGGCGCAGTAATACCCAAGTGTAAGTAATCTATCTGGAGAAGGACATACTGTATACTCATAATACCAATTCTACAGGTGAGTAATCACAGAATTGTATTTTCTTGCAGTTGGAACTGGACTGCAAGGGTGTATCTGAACTCCTCTCCCATTTACTTTTTGTTTTAAAAGGAATTATGCCTTGGAAGCGGGGGTAATGGAAACCTGTTCCTTGGCCCTTATACTCCGCTGATCTGAATGGACCCACTTTGCCTCCGCAGCTAAGCTGCATTCGGATCTGGATGGTAAGGTAAGCGCCAGGGTCTTGGGGCGCTGTGGGGTGTCACCTTTTTGATTTTAATGAGAGTGACACTCCTGGCTGAGAATTCCGCCACAGGAAAAAGCAGCCATAAGGTTTTTGTCTAGTGAACCTGATTGAGGGGAACCAGGGGAATTAATTTCCTCTTTATTGCTCTTTCCCACATGTTACTGGCTAGAAGATTCAAAATTCGCGCTCTTTTAAGGGGCGGGATTAAGAGGGCTCCTTCCGGCAATCAATGAGGAGCGTTCGCCTCCTCCGACTCAAGTCATTGAATCTACCCGCCGCTGTGGAAACATTTTCGGCTCAGCATAGCAGCGAGCACCGGTGTGTGGTTCCTTTCTTACCCCGCTCTTGCTGGAAGATTTTCGGCCGGGCGAAACGGCAAGTACCGCTAACATCGCGGTTCTCCTCCGGCTGCTTGCACTGGAACATTTTCGGCCGGGCTAAACCGGCAAGTACCGCTAACATCGTGGTTCTCCTCCGGCCGCTCGCACTGGACCATTTTCGGCCGGGCTAAGCGGCAAGTACCACTAACATCACGCCGCTGAGATTGCGCTTCTCCTCCGGCCGCTTTGAATGGAAGATTTTCGGCCGGGTGAAGGAGCAAAGTACCGCCAATTTCGTGGTTCTTCTCCGACAGCGCTTGATACTGGGGGGGGGGGCTGCTTCTGGCCGCTGCACGGCCACCCTCAAGCGGACCTAAATATCAGGTAAGTCATTTTTTTAATAATTATGTGTAATAATATGATAATTTTTCATATATATTAATGTCTTTATTTTTATATATTTTTTTTTTGTATTTTAGATTGTGGGGAAAGACGCGCAATATATTGGTGTGGTTCACTCTCTGAGGTCTTAGAATAGTCTTGTGACTATCGGGATCTGTTCATATACTAGGTTTTAGACCCCCTGGGAGGTAATCTAGCATTAATCACCATGACGGAGGCATCTGGGATATTTGGATCTGCCCGTTTAGCATATAGATTTACCCCATGTCCAGTATGCAAGCAGGCACTGGATGAGGTTGCACAGTGTGCAGGCAATGTGCAACAGTGATAGTTGCTGAATATGGAAGACTGATGTCTCCTTCTGCAAGGGTTTAGTCTCCTTTCAATTAGATCCTAAGTCCCCCTTGGCAGCCCAACCTCTGGACAAGGATGTCCTTAAAGCGGTCCTTCACTCTGAATAAGAGTCTATCTTATATGTTTCCCACACCCTGCACATACAGATTGCCCACATTAAAATTCATCCTACCTGTATCTACTGCATATTATGAGCCTTTAAATATCCAAAATGGTGGCTCACGGAACATCAGGCAGCCTGCAAACAGGAAGTGCCTTCTGACTGTGCTGCACTGCATTCTGGGACTGCTGACCTTTCCTGACCCCAGCTCTGCTCTGTCTGAGCAGAGCACAACTATAACCCACCCCCCTGTATTCACTCTCCTTTCCTCAGTAAGTGTGATGCTTCTGAGTCAAGATGGCGGCGCCCGAATAATAAGTAAGTGATTAAAAACTTAAAATGTATTAATTTTAGATGCTGGGGAATCGTTTTTTAAGGGTTTGTGCTTTTTAATAAATCATGGTGAAGGTCCGGTTTAAGGAGTTGGCAGATAGATTGGCCCGTCTAGAGAGTCGCTCAGAATCACCGGCTCCTAGAAAAGCTTCGGGAAAAAAGAAGCATTTGAATTCCTCTGAATCTGAAGAGATTTTTATTGCTGCCATAGTCTCCCAGGAGGAATCCGCTGGGGAGGCTTCATCCTGTAGGGACTCGGATTCAGAGTCCTCTAAGTAAGGGGCTCTCCTTTTAAGGAGAAGATGGATGAGTTGATTACATCCATTTCGAAGATTATGGATTTTTTGGGCCCAGAAGTCCCCAAAAAGAAAAAGGGGGACTGGTTTAAACAGGAAAAACAGAGGACGTGTTTTCCGGTGCATACACATTATTCTAAATTGATTCAAAAGGAATGGCAGAAGCCGGAGAGTCTTCCTGCCGTTCCTAGAGTTCTAGATATTATGTATCCTTGACGATCCAGGGACTGTGGAGTCCGAAGGAGAGCAAACTCCCCATAAATATTTAGTAATTGAGAGCAATTCGGTTGTTTCTCAGTCATTGCATGTCCCATCTGTAGGGGCATCCCATCCGGATTCAAACAGACAATTGGACGGCAGTGGCATATATCAATCACCAGGGGGGCACCAGAAGCAAGCAAGCCCTCATGGAAGTGAGCCAGATTCTTCTTTGGGCCGAGAAACAGGTTCCCTGCATCTCGGCAGTACACATACTGGGAGTAGACAACTTGCAGGCCGATCACCTCAGCAGAAAGCCCTGCATCAGGGGGAATGTTCTCTCAGTCAGAGAGTTTTTCAATCCCTATGCATGCGCTGGGGGATTCCGGACATAGATCTTTTTGCATCACCGCACAATCGGAAGGTGCCAAGGTTTGTGTCCCGCCCAGGGATCCTATAGCAGTAGCAACAGATTCCCTGACTCTTCAGTGCTCAGCGTTCATGCTTCTTTATGCATTCCCTCCGATTCCACTCCTAGGGCGAGTACTAAAAAAGATAGCTTGTGAGGGAGTACCAACCATTCTGGTGGCTCCTCGGTGGCCAAGAAGAAGCTGGTTCTCAGACATAGTAAGTATGTCAGAGGGCGACCCGTGGAGGTTGGCCGACGATCCAGATTTTCTCACACAGGGGCCTCTAAGGCACCCCAATTCACAAGTTCTGGCTTTGACGGCCTGGCCATTGAATCCTTCATCTTGGCAGAATAAGGTTTTTCTGCCAGTGTCATCCAGACCATGATTCAGGCCAGGAAGAAGTCTTCATCAATGATCTACTATAGAGTTTGGTGAGCATTTATCACTTGGTGCGAATCCAAAGGATTCGCTTGTAGAATTTTTTCGGTTTCCAGAATATTGGAGTTTTTGCAAAAGGTTCTGGATGAAGGTCTTCAATTAAGTACTTTAGGGCAGATATCTGCTTTATCTAATATTTTTCAGAAACATATAGCTGAAAATAAGTGTAACAGAACCTTTTTTCAGGGAGTCGCTCATGTGTGTAAGCCTCTTCCACCGGTTTGGGACTTAAACTTCGTCGTATCAGCTCTTCAGGGTCCTCCTTTTGAGCCATTAAGTTTATTGATTCTTAAGTTATTTTTTTTTGTGGCAATAACCTCAGTAAGGAGGGTTTCTGAATTAGCAGCTTTGCCTGTTAAGCCTCCTTATTTGGTGTTACATAAGGATAAGGCTGTTTTCCATTTTAAACAGGATTTTCTTCCGAAAGTGGTTTCCCCTTTCCATCTTAATGAAGAGGTGGTTATACCTTCCTTATGTCCGGTTCCAGTGTCTGATAAGGAAAGAGTTCTTCACTCGCTGGATATAGGGAGAGCGCTGAGATATTATCTCACTGCTACACAGCAGTTCCGTAGGAAGGACACCTTATTTGTTATGTAAATGGATTAATCTGTTCTACCTTAGATGTGGACCTAGGTGGAGAAAAGATTATTGTAGGTGCGCTGTGGATAAAAAAGTTTTGTTAAAATTGGCAGGTTAAAAGGGAGAGTAAATAATGGGTTAATGTTCTCTGCGATCCTGTGAGGAAAAATAGGTTAATATATATACATAAAAGTATGAATAAATAAATGCAATAGTATTACCAAAGTGAAGTTTCGTTTGAGGGGGTGTTTCCACCTTTTAATTAAATCAGAAACAACTAGGTATCATTACCTCTGACTAATTAGGCCTCAAAAATTGTTGGAATTTTTAATCTTGCTGTCTGATTGATTTCTCCTCTCAGGTAGCATTATACAGATTGGTCAGTGTTAATTGCACTATTGTCCCTGTATTCTGAGTTCTTTGAGCTGGTTTGTGGTGGATGATTCCTTGTTCAGGATGAGGTGAGTTTCTAGCGGGTTGGAGCAATGTGTTTGGTGGATCCTAGATGGTTTATAGGTTGTAGGTCGGCGTTGAAATGAAATAAGCTGTGTTCTTGAGGTCTAAGTAGGTGGTGTGAGTTGAGGTAGATGATTGTTTTGGATGGATGGAGATGATTGTCGTCAGAGAAGGTTCTAGTGGTTAGCGCAGATTAATTAGTTGAGGTCTTTAATGTTCTGATTTTAGATGTGTTGTGAAGCTTGTAACCGTTGTGGGGGAAATGTGAAAACTTGTAATAAAAGGTAAAAGGAGTATAAGGAGATTGTATGACTTACAGTTTCGGTAAGTTGATTAAAATTGATGCAACAATTAGTACAGTATATGCTTGGTGCTTTTTATTCACCGGCACTGACTGGATTGGCTGTGGTTTTACTTGTATCCTTTTAATTAATGGTAAACGAATTCAAGGAAATTGTATGAATTACAGTTTCGGTAAGTTGATCAAAATTGCTAGGAAAATTGGTACAGTTGATGCTCAGTGCTAGTTACTCACTACCACAGCCTGGATGGGCTGTGGTTTAGTTTTAGTGCAGAGGGTGCAGGTGAAAAAACGGAAAAGCCGGTTATTGCAGAGGGCGCAGGCAGGAGCAGCGCAGAGGTTTCCTCTGGGCTGGAGAAGTGTAGACCTTTTGCCTATGTCCTTCCTTTTTATTAGTGTACTTGTCTCTTCGTGTGTTATGGCTTTCTCAATTACCTTTATTTTTCTTCACTCCCTCCCCCTCCTTTATTATCATTATATAATCACCATTCTTCAATACAGGCAGCTTACTATGTGGTCCCATATTGCTTCCAAGTAGTCTGCAATATCATCACTACAGATTGACAAAGGCTTCAGCCGGAGACTTTAAGGCCTAAAATGGCCGAGCAGGCTTTTTGTCCAAGCATGCTGTACAAATTATTTTCTGCTCCCTCTATGCTGGTGCCCTGCCCCTTTACAGGGAGATCCCACTGATTGTCATACACAGGGTGGAGCTGAGAGCCCCATTTATAGGGACTGTGAGACTTGAACTGCTAAGACAAAGATTGTCATTTTCATGAGTCAAGATTCCTTTTCTGATGTACAGGGGCAGTGGTTCTATCAGAAGATCATTCATTTTGTACCCATAGAGCCATTGCTATCCAAGCTTAATGACTATTATTATTATTATTTTTTTCTTCCAATCCATTCCATACACTCCTTACTCTTGGGCTTCCTCCTCCTTGCTGATCACGTGACTGCAAGAAAGAAAACAGGTGTGGCCCTCCCGGCCCATAAGTAGCAGCTGTCCCTAATCAGTTTTCTTTCTAGCAGTGGCAAGATGACTGACTGAAGATTCAGGTAGCTCTCAAGGTTTTGGCAGCAAGCGAGGGACTGAACCCTGTCGGCTCTGCAGAGTCTTATTCCCACGGATCCCTCAAGACCCAAGTTTATGCCTCCACAGCGTTGGCTGTTTTGGGGTCCGTGAAGGTAAGGTGGAAGCGCCGGGGTCTTGGGGCGCTTACATAGTGTATATGCTCTGGGCTGCAGGCTTTTTTGAAAAGTAAGTCAGCCGCAGGTTTTTCTCTGGTGTACCTGCTGAGGAATGTTTTTTATTTTTTACCCAACCCTTCCTTCTTCCAGTTAGGTAGGTTTTTTATCATAAAAAAAAAAAAAAAATTTGTATGCCTTTAAGGGACGTGGCTGACGTCATGCAAGGGGCAGAGTTTAACCCGGAACCACAAGGCCGTGTATTCAGTTGTCTCTCTGCCCGGGCGAGGAAATCGCATATTGCTAGGTGTGTGTGTGTATATATATATATATATATATATATATATATATATATATATTGCGGCCAGATAGCAGTGCGAATGCGGCGGCGGCCAGTTGGGCCAAGGTGCTGGCCTAGAAATGCCTTGTGATTAGGATGGCTTTCGGGGGTTCTGCTTGTTTATTCATATTGCTGACTCAGGGCAAGCTGATTTTGCCGTTGTTTGCACTAAGCTATGATATATATATTATGTGTTTGATCATTTCTCTTGTATAGCGGTAAAGAGAAGAGCGGTGGTGGTGAGTGGACATCGCCATTATCAATTTTTATATCAATTTTTTTGATTAATTGCATTATCAATTTCATATTTCAGTTAGTTATATTTTTTATATTATTTATATTGTTATTATATATTTTATATATTTTTATATGTTTATAATATATATATATATATTTTAATATTTTACTATCTTTATGAATATATTTTATTATTATAATGATTGTCAGTTTTATCTTTTTATCAGTTTAAAAAAAAAAAAGGGAGATTATTAATGCTCTTTTTTTCTCCTGTTTTATTTTTTAGAATTTGGAAGAAGGATAGAAAAGGGTTGTGGTTCCTCCCGGTCCCTTTTGGGATTGGTTTTAGGCTTAGGGCCTTTTAGGTCTGATTGCCAAATGTAAAAAAAAAAAAACACCATGAGGGAGGCATCAGGGGATAGTGATTCGGGCATCCCATTTGAGCAGGATCCCCTGGGTAGTTTCAGGACGGTTTGTTCCGCTTGCGCCATGAGAATTGGTTAGACCATAATAGAGCGCCAGCTCAGGTCTTTAGTCATTACTGGTGTTATTAGTTATTACTGGTGTGAGCGCAACGGCTCACCCATCCCTTCCTTCCCCTGGAGAGGGGGAGGGCAGCGAGGCGCAGTCAGATGTGGTGCACAGGTTGGATAACCTGGAGAGACAGTTATCCTTGGTTATTCCAAAGAAGGCCACCTATAAGAGGAGGCATTGCAACCTGTTGCGGAGGAAAGAGATTTATTTGCCTCTTTTGGAGAGTGGGAGGAAGATGAGTATATAGATGAGCAGCTCTCAGAAGGCGAGTTACGCTCTGGTGAGGAAGATAGTAACTCTATTTTTTTCTCTTCTGATGAGGACCCCCTCCTCGCAGGCGAAACACAGTGTCTGCTCTTTTCGGTTTTGAAACTTTGAATATCACTCTCTCCCATATTGTATCTTGTACTCAGAATATCCACTGTCAAATCCGTAAAACTGCGTTTGAAATAGTGTATGTGCTGTATGTTCTACCCTGTCTGTAGTTACTGCTTTATGGAGCACTATGGAGGATGATGGCGCTATATAAATGAATAATAATAATAATATCACCCCTCCTGAGGTGGCAAGAAGAGGGAAGGATGATCTATTTAAGCCAGTAAGGCAAAGGCAGGTGTTCCCGGAGCAGCCGCACTTTTCTAAAATGGCGTTAAAGGAAAATCCTAACAAATTACCGGCTGTTCCTAGGATACTAGGCTCTAGGTATCCCTTTCCGGCGGACATGATTAAGCTTTGGTCTTACCCACCTGAGGTGGATTCTCCAGTAGCAGGCTTGTCTAATACTTCCATCATGCCGTTTGCTACTATGGGATCTTTAAGAGATCCCACGAAGAGACGAATGGATCAATTGGCCCGCCATGCTTTTGCTATGAAAGGATCCTTTCTACGTCCTGTTTGTGCCATGGCCATTGTGTCCCTGGCTTCAAGCCACACCTGTTTTCTTTCTTGGAAGAAGATGAAGAAAAAGTTTAGCCAGGGCTAAGTCTCGCAGGCTTATTCAAGAGTCCAAATATTTTAAGGATTGTTTGGACTTTAACTTGTTCGTTATCACTGCGATGGATGATGCAGTCAGGCTAGCTGCTAGAACTTCTGCTCTGCTTGTGGCCTTGCGCCGTTCCTTATGGCTAAGACAATGGTTGGCGGTTGCCGCCACTAAAAAAGCTCTTATATGTCTACCTTTTTTAGGGAGCAGATTTTTGGGAGAAAAACTGGACGGTATGGTGAAGGATGGCAAACTGCCTCAGAGAAAGAGGATGACTCGGCCTTTTCAGAGGACTTCATCATATCGACTCTTTTGGACTGGCAAAGGGGCCTTTCGTCCTTGCTCCCGTAGAGTTTTTTGAGGTAGAGGCAGAGCGTGTAATTGGGCAGAAGGGGCCTGGAGAAGTGGGCCTAATCCTCCAGCCAAGCTCACTCCAGCATGAGGGGGCGCCCTCACCCGAGCGGGTGGGGGGACGGCTTTTGCATTTTGCTCATATCTGGAAGCGCCGCGTAAGGGATCTGTGGATCCAAGAGGTAGTGTCCTCAGGTTACAAAATCGAGTTTGCAGCCAGACCGCCCGCAAGGTTCCTTCTGTCAGGGGCATCCCGGAACCAGTCAAAGTTAGATGCCCTAAAGTCCGCTGTTCGGCACCTCCTTCAAAAAGGGGTGATTTGTCGAGTACCCCTTCAGGAAGAAGGTCAGGGGTTTTATTCCAACCTTTTTACAATCCCCAAAAAGGACGGGTCGATTCGTCCCATTTTAGATCTGAAGGATCTCAACAGATATATCCGCGTGAAGCATTTCCGCATGGAGATGTTGAGGTCAGCTTTAACAGTAGTTCGACCCGGGGATCTTATGACTACCATAGACATAAGGGACGCGTATCTGCATGTGCCAATTTTTTCGGGACATCAAAGATTCCTGAGGTTTGCCCTGGAAGACAAGCATTTCCAGTTTGTGGCACTCCCATTCGGGATATCCTCGGCTCCAAGAGTATTCACCAAGGTTTTGGCAGGTCTCATGGCAATTTTCAGGAGCCAGGGGATTTGTATTGTCCCCTATTTGGACGATCTTCTAATATCAGCCGGATCGCAGCAGCAGATCCTGAAGGACACGCAGACGGTCCGATCGACTCTGGAGGAATTCGGCTGGGTGATCAATTACCCAAAGTCTCATATCACTCCGGCGCCAGTAAGGAACTTCTTAGGTATGATTCTGGACACTGTCCAAGTCAAAGTGTATCTACCAGGACAGAAGGCGCGACTAATCCAAGATCAGATAGAGTGCTTCCTGGCTTTCCGGCAGCCGACCATTCGGCTGGGTATGAGGTTGTTATGCCTGATGTTAACCTGCTTCGAGGCGGTACCTTTTGCCCAGTTTCACATGAGGCCCCTTCAATGGAATCTGTTGGCAAGCTGGGATCGAGCCCCACAGTCGCTGGATCAAGTATTTGTACTAACGCCCTCGGCAAGAAATTCTTTTCTGTGGTGGATGGACCCTCTTCACCTATCTGTAGGCAGATCCTTCTTGACCCCACAGTGGCAGATCGTTGCCACGGATGCCAGTCTCACAGGATGGGGCGGCGTTTGGCAATCTCAGAAAGTCCAGGGTCAGTGGGGGCCGAAAGAGAATCAGCTTCCCATAAATGTATTGGAATTAAGAGCCATCGGGTTAGTGCTTCAGTATCTGACCCCCTGCTTGAAGGGGCAGGCAGTCCAGGTCCAGTCGGCGGTAGCCTATATCAATCATCAGGGGGGTACCCGGAGCAAGGGTGCTCTACTGGAGGTAAGCCAGATTCTGATCTGGGCAGAGGAAAGCTGCATCTCGGCAGTTTTCATCCCGGGGATAGAAAACCAGGAGGCCGACGCTCTGAGCAGGAAGGTCCTGCGCCGGGGGGAATGGTCCCTCAGTCGGAAGGTTTTCCAAGCCCTTTGTCAGCGCTGGGGGCGCCCGGAAGTGGATCTCTTTGTGTCCAGACACAATCACAAGCAGCCAAAATTCATGTCCCTGTCAAGGGACCCTCTGGCCATAGCCATAGACGCCCTCTCAGTCCCTTGGACAAGGTTCAAGCTTCTGTACATTTTTCCCCCGTTTCCGCTTCTGAGTCGAGTGCTAAGAAGGATAATTCAGGAAGGAGTACCCACCATTCTAGTAGCTCCTCATTGGCCAAGAAGAAGTTGGACATAACAAGGATGGCGGTAGACCAATGGCGTCTACTGGTCGAGCCAGATCTTCTCACTCAGGGGGGCGCTTCGGCACCCGAATTTACAGATGCTGGCTTTGACGGCTTGGCTATTGAGACCGCGGTCCTAGCAGAGAGAGGATTATCAGTTAAGGTCATTCATACCATGATCCAGGCCTGGAAGAAGTCGTCTTCCATGATTTATTACAGGGTCTGGCGGTCATTCATATCCTGGTGTGAGGCTAGGAAATGTTCATGCAGAACGTATTCAATTTCCAGAGTTCTAGAATTTCTTCAGGATGGCTTAGAAATGGGCCTACGATTAAGTACCCTAAAAGGGCAGGTATCGGCCTTACCTATTTTTTTCCAGAGGTCTATCGCTTGTAATAGACTCATTAAAACTTTTTTTCAGGGAGTCACTCATGTCCGTCCACCGGTGTGGGACTTGAATTTGGTGTTGACGGCTCTACAGGGCGCTCCCTTTGAACCTATGATTGACGCTCCAATGAGCATTTTGACATTTAAAGTAATCTTTTTAGTGGCAATTACTTCTGTGCGGCGTATTTCGGAGATAGCCGCCTTATGTATGTAGTCTCCTTATTTTGAGTTACATAGAGACAAGGTAGTTTTTCGTTTTAAGCCTGATTTTTTACCTAAGGTTGTCTCTCCCTTTCACCTTAATCAGGAGGTAATTCTACCCTCCTTATGCCCAGTTCCGGCTAATACTAAGGAAAGGGCACTTCATTCTCTAGACGTGGTTAGAGCCATCAGGTATTATTTGGCAGCTACAGATGCAAGACGGATTTTCTCTTTGTCATTTCAGAAGGACCAAAAAAGAGAAAAAAAAAAGGGGTTTTCCGCCAGCTAAAGCCACTGTCAGTAAGTGGATTAGGCAGGCAGTAGCTAGAGCTTATTCGGCCAAGGGGAAGGAACCCCCTTTTCAGGTCACGGCCCATTCCACTAGGGCCATTGGTGCTTCTTGGGCTTTTCAACATCAGGCTTCTGTGGAACAGGTTTGCAAAGCTGCCACCTGGTCTTCGGTGCATACATTCACCAAGTTTTACAAGGTAGATGTTAGAGCCTCAGCTGACGCTGTTGTGGGTCGATTCTACAGGCAGTAGTGAAGTGAAATTCCTGCCATTCTGCATTAGAGGATCCCTCCCATAGATGGCACTGCTTTTGGAGATCCCAAGAGTAAGGAGTGTATGGAATGGATTGGAAGAAAAAACGCAATTCTGTGAGGTACTCAACTGTAGAATTGTTTTTTCTGGGAATCCATTCCATACACTCCGGCCCACCCGTTCTGGGTCATGGTATCTTCCGATGTTTTTCTGAGGTGTTAATCCATTTTTTTATTATTAATTCATAGTATTGAAAAAAAAAAAAAAAAGTAATAGGACTTAATTTTGAGAGCATTTTTTGGTTGAGTTTGATGTGTAGTAACATGGACTCTTTTTAGGGCCTCCTGGCCTGTCTCTAAATTATTTATTAGGGGCAGCTGCTACTTATGGGCCGAGAGGGCCACTCCTATTTTCTTTCTTGCAGTCACATGATCAGCAAGGAGGAGGAAGCCCAAGAGTAAGGAGTGTATGGAATGGATTCCCAGAAAAAACAATTCTACAGGTGAGTACCTCACAGAATTGCTTTATTTATATAGCGCCATCATCTTCCGTAGCACTTTACAGAGTAGTAGTTACAGACAGGGTAGAAACATATGGTACATATAATATATCAAGTGCAGTTTTACAGAGTTGACAATGGATATTCTGAGTACAAGACACAATAGGAGAGAGAGCCCTGCCCTTGCGAGCTTACAGTCTAAAGTATGAGGGGTGAAGATGAGGGGGAAGGATCACAAACATTCCGTATTGAGCTTTGTGGCATATGCCCTTTTAGAAGATTGGTTAAGCCAGATAATATGCTTGTCTGAATAAGTGAGTTTTGAGGGCTCCTTTGAAGGTTTTGAATCTTGTGGAGTGGCGGATTGGGTGGGGGAGGGCATTCCAGAAGTTAGGAGTTGCACGTGAGAAGTCCTGGAGGCAGGCGTGAGAGGAGGTGACCAGGGAGGAGGACAGGAGAAGGTCGGTAGCAGAGCGGAGGCTGCGTCTAGGTTGATATTGTTGGATTAGAGATGAGATGTAGGGAGGGGCCTGGTTGGAGAGAGCTTTGTATGCGAGAGTTAGCGTTTTGAACAGGATTCGCTGTGGGACTGGCAGCCAGTGTAGGGATTGGCAGAGAGGGCGCAGAACTGGAGGAGCGAGAGGAGAGATGGATGAGGCGAGCTGGACTACAGACCTCTTCCACTTATGTCTGTGTCATGAAGACATTTAAGCATATCATGATGAAAAACACAGGCATGAAAATGAACCTCTTGCAGTTCGTATGTAGAGAGAACTGTTAATATGCCCTCCACTAGCTGTATGAACATCTTCAGATAAACAGTTGTTCTTTGACAGCAAACTCTGTCAAGATCTTTTAGATGAGAGGCCACTTTGTCTCTGAAGTGTTGAAGCGTTGTTGTTAGAGTTGTCAACAAGGATATAATACAAATGTGATAGACGATCTTGAAAGGGGGTGCAAGACGAACCATCTGGTAATCAACTTGACGGTCCATTTAGAGCCCAAGAGGTCTCCTGACTCATTTTCGTAAGTAGTTTGGATACTACAAGAGTGGAGGATACAAACTTCTTAGAAGATGGTCATGGGTCGGAATGGGTGGGAAGAAATATGGCTATTCTGAGGAGCAAGCAGGTGAGCCTGTTGAATGCATTGCTTGTGTCCATGCTGTGCTTCTCATGCTCTCTATGGTTTTGGATGGCAAAAGGCATAACTTGGCTGCAAAAAACATCAGATCAGCATAGAAAGAAAAAATAAAATAAATATATATATATAGTTAGAGGCGGTGTTCATTACTAAATATATATATATGTAGTGAATTAATCACTGTAGGTTATAAAGCAAGTCAACATCGAGATGAGAGGTAGTATTGAAATTATCTTAAACGCAGCTTGGATATTCAGCATTATGACCATGATTTATTAATGTTTCCCTCAAATGTATCTTTAAACAGGTTTTTCGTTCCCAAGTCATTACTGAGGAATTTCTGTTCAGCCTTGGCACATTACTGGTAGGTTACCATTTTGAAAAAAAATGTTATACTGCATTTTTTACCAGTTTTCAAAGTTTATCCCACAACTTTCTTTTAAATTTAGCATCGATGGACAATTAGAATTCTCTTTCACCTTAAATATATTTGGTGAACCACTGAGATAAACGTTACATATACGTATTTGGATTTAATTATATAGACTTTTTCAGCTAAACTGACAGTATAAGACTTATCCCTGTAGGGATGCTGCACCCCAAGAAGAAGCAGAACACTAATTACCTGGGATCTAGGTCTACTTTAGGGATTTGGTCAAAGTAGTTTAGTTTCTAGATCTAATTGTGGTCCTCGGGAACAACTCTATCTCTACAGGCATCCAATTAGGATGCCCACCTGGAGGTCTGCTGAAAAGAAAACTACAGGCCATGTTCACGCTGTTGGAACACGCTGGACTAGAAAGCTGGGTAGGCATTCTACACTTATCATCCCTAACAGTTGCAGGCGGTTTGTACAACAATACATTTGTAAAAGCTACCGGTACACTGCAGAACAAAACGTATCTTGGCTGATTTTGTGTTTCACAGGACTGTTTGAAAGGGTGAGTATCTTAAGCTGAGAGGGGGCACTCAAAACTGGTCTTAAGACTGCTTTAACCCTTTAAGTGCCAGCCTACCTGAAGTTTTTGTCACCCTTTGTTGCCAGAATATATTGCACTATTATGCGCTCCCCATGTTCAAATGTGATTTTTGAAGGGATTTCCCAGGACAATTATATATTGTTTTTTTCAGCAGAGTATGGGCTTTATCATGAAATGTCTTGTTTGTCATTTTTTATGTATTCTTAATAATTTTGGGTGAAATATGTGCAAAAAAAATAAAAACAAATCGATTTTTTACAATTTGTAGTGTTTTTTGTAATTAAAAAATTTAAGTTTGTCAATAAAATCTTATTGCGTGTGAAATCCCAATTTCTCCCAGTCACAGCGGTACCACATATGTATAGGTAGACACCTTTCCTGCCCAGGAGACTCCCCCAAACTGAAACAGCGCTTTAGGGGATTTTCACATAAAATACAACTATGATATGCGCTATGTGCACCTTGCAGTTTTTCCAGAAAAATAACCCTCTACATTTGAAATACCCTCAACAAACTATATATTCTCTGGAAGTACACACATTAAGCTTTCTAGGTGTACCAGGCTTGTTGACGTGGCCATAGTTTTCTGGAATTAATCCCTCAATGTAATCTTTGGTTGCAAAGAGTTTCCCTAAAAAAAGGATAAAAAAAGCAGAATCAAAGCCACATTTTCCTAAAAAAACTATATACAAACAAGAGAAAACAAGTTTAATCTGAAAAAGCAACATCCCCTGAACAGAACGATACCCAACATGCATAGCTACTGTCAAGGGAAGAGTTGCCAAACACCCCAAAGTAAAGCATGTGCGTAACTGTAATTTTACTTGAAAATTTCAGCTCTGCAGACAAAGTGCGTAGCTTGCGTTTTTTCAACCAAAACAACCCTTTACATTTAGAATATCCCCCATAAACCATATATTCCCTGAAAGTACACATGTTAAGCTTTCTAAGGGTACCCAGCTTGTTGTAGTGGGCTCATCTTTCTGGAATGAATCCCTCAAAGAATTCTTTGGTTGCGCAGGGTTTCCCTAAAAAATGTATAAAAAAGCTGAATAAAAAACACCTTTTCCTAAAATATAAATATGCAAACCAGAAAAAACAAACTAAGTCTGAAAGCGCAAGGTCCCCCAAACAGAACAATACCCAACATGCATAGCTACTTAATTGCCAGCCTACTTGAGATTTTGTCACCCTCTGTTGACAGGTCATTTTTCCCCATTTTGCGCCATGTTTTGCGCCATTTTTGCTGGAATTTTCAGGAAAATTATATATATATATTTTTTTTTGCAGCAGAGTTTAGGCTTTAACATGAAATGCCGTTTGTAAATTTTATTTTGTTTTTTACAATATTATTAAGGAAAAAAATAAAGAAATAAATCAAATTTTTTAAAAAAAATTTGCTCCTTTATTTTAAATAAAAAAAAATATTTTATTAAAGAAAACCATATTGCATGTGAAAGCCCCATTTCTACCGATTAGAGCGGTACCACATATTTATCGATAGCCCCCGTTCCTGCCCAGTAGACCCCCCTAACTGAAACAAGTACTTTATAACATTTACAAATAAAATAAAACTACCATCCACACTACAAAGGGTTAAATTGAGAAAAAAAATGAGAGAGTCCCCCCTCCCGGTGGGATTTTTAAGGGTTAAAAGCCAGCTTTTGTGGCCCATGGCCCTGCAGGCTACAAGCCTGCATAGCCCATGGGCCCGGGCTCTTCTGCCCCCCCTGGGCTTTGGGGAGGCAGGTAATGGGGATGCCGGGGGTTAATGGCAAATCACCCGCTAGCCGCAGATGACTTGCCAGCCCCCAGCCTTGTGAACTGGTATAGTGGTCTCATAGACCCCTTACCAGTTCACAAGGGGTTACATGTAAAAAAAAGGACACCACACACAAAGAGAAAAAATGTATTTTTTTTTTTTAATACTCACACCCGCCCTGCTCCAATCACCACCGGCATCTGACAGATGCTGGAGCTCGGAGGGGGTATAGGAGGAGCGGGAGGACGTCATCCCGCTCCTCCCACTATTAGGGGAAAATGCCAGGCATGTCCTTTCTACGTACTTGGCTCTTAACGGTAGGAGAAGCAACCACATAGAAACTACGTGCTTGGCATTTAAAGGGTTAAAGTTACACTTAACAGTTAGATTCAAGTTTACATTTTTATTTTTTTATTTGATTGAAGGCTACTTAATGTGTCAGTAAAATATAACGATTTTAAGTTGGAAGTGTTTAGAGCAGTGTTCGCCAACCCTCTCCTCAAGTGGTCATGTTTTGTGGATATCCTCATAGCTGGCTTTATATCTCTGTCTGAGCACTAATTACTTCACCTTCTGTGTGGAGATCTGCAAAACCGGACCTGTTGGTGGCTCTCAAGGAGGGGGTTTGCGGAACTCTGCGTTCCCCACTTTAGTTCAGATTCTTTCTTTTACTTTAATTATAGTCTGTGGGTATTAACTACTAAACTTTATTTTTATTATGCTTGGTCTGGCACTATGGGTTCCTAAACCCTGGACCTTGTGCCAGGAATGTTGTAACCTAAAGCAGACCAACAGATAAGACAGGCTGGGGGGGATCCAAAATGCTGGAGCCCCCCCCCCCCCCCCCCCCCATAACCCACTCATGTAGCTATCAGAATGTCACCTATTAGAAAATTATCACAATGTCTCTAAGATCCAGCACCGCTGAATCTTTCATTTGAAACCATTATTCTTAGTATACAGTACGTCCTGCTCCAAATCTAATACTTACAGTTGGGATATACTCCGCCAGATGGAGCTGGACTGCAGAGACATCGAAAATAGGCTCCTCCCGGCCCCTCAAATACCCGGGGACCTCCCACAAACCCCCAGAATTTCTCTGCAGTCTGGCTGCGAAGGACGAGAAATGGCTCTCTACTCGCAGGTGAGCGGGGCTATTAGCCCGTGGCCCTGTAGGACTATTCCCACCCGTTCCACTAGTAATATGCCTCCCAGCCTTGACTGCACTGGTCGGGTGAAGGTAGGCAGCACCGCTGTTAGGTGCTTAGGAGCGCTGCTCCACCGCAATCCCCCCACCAAAGGGTAGGCGGTTCAGGCTTATGGTGAGCCTCTATGGATGCCCCTCCCGCACTAGTGCCCCCTTGCCCATCGGTGGGCCCTGTTTAAGTGGCCGCTGTCCTCCCTCATCCTCCTTGTAGTCTTCGGGGGAAAAGAGGGGGGGGTGTAAATATGTATGCTATGCATTCTGTGTTTTACACCTTTTTTCCATTCTGTTTAGTCTTGTGTCAGCCGCCGCGCTGGCTTGTCTTTACTGTCTTTTTTAAAATTGCCGCCGCCGCACGCTGACTTTGTTCCGCGCTTGGCGGCGGCATTACCTCAGGCGCTGGTGCGCCATCATTGGCTGCTTGCACGTTCTGGCTTTGCGCTCTTCGGGGGGGCGGGACCTCTCTATGGCGCGATTCGCGTCATCGCTGATATCGGCCCGCCCCTCGAGGTATACCGACGCCATCTTTATCCTGCCTTTGGCCCATGCGCGACGGACCCCTACCTACCGCGGTCCGTAAGTGCCCTCGCGGGCGGCTTTATATCTTTCACTTTTTGTTACTGTGTGCTTACAGGTCTTGTCTGCTTATGTCTTTCAGGCGGGGCGAACCCTTTTGGCTTCTCCCGGCCCTGTATTAGTATATAACTTGTAGGCTTTGTAAAAATAATACTCCCACTTCCCTAGCCGGTTATTGGGGAATCCGGGGTTGCTATATAGCGTTATTCCCTATCGGCGTATAGCGCCGCTATAATCACTATACGGAGGCATCCCAGGATAATGTGACCGGGGTCCCTTCGGGACAAGACCGGCTGTGTGTAGCGTGTTGGCAGCCTCATGCTGACGCTGACAAGGCGTACCCTGTGATGAGCAGGTGCTTGCATTGCAATCTGGCCTGCCAGTGGCTGCACCTCGTTTCACTTCACCTACTCCTCCAAGCTTAAATCTCACTCCTGCTGAGTTGCATACTAGTGGGGATTCTGTTGAGCAGTTGATTGCAAAGTCCTTAGCGCGTAAGGCCCCTGCTAAGAAGCGGCACTTGACGCCTAATTTCACTGTTTTCCCTATGGGAACTGAGGAGTTTTGAAATCTTTGTGGCTATACCCCGTCTGATGAAGGGGAGCTCTTTTCTGATTCAGGCTCATCTGATGAGAGACCAAGGGGTCATGACGAGTCTTGTATGACACTGACAGATTATTGACCCAGATTTTTGAGGTTCTGTCTATCTCTCTCTGTGTTGCGGTTCCCAGGCAAAGAGGGGAGCTTTTCCATACAGCAACATCACGTTTGGAATTTCCCGAGCAGGCACATTTCCATAACCTTGTGCTCAAGGAATGGGAGCGCCCCAGTAAACTTCCCGGGGTTCCAAAGAGTTGGGATAGGAAGTATCCCTTTCTGGCTGAGGTGGTTAAATGTTGGTCATCCCCCCCCCCCCCCCCCCCCTGAGGTGGATGCCCCGATCCTAGGGCTATCTAACACCTCTGTCATGCATTCCCCTGACTACTACCCTGCGGGATGCTGAGGACTGGCGCATTGACCAGCTGGCATCCCACGCCTTTGCATGTGCGGGGACGGCGCTGCGCCCGGTCTGTGCCTCTGCCATTACTGCTGTGGCCACTAGAACCCTTATCAGAAATGTGCTTGATAGTGCCCCTGATGATTTGCATTGTGAGGTGTTTAATGCACTCTCCAGTTGTGATGTTTTTGTAAATTTTGTCCTATCAGCATTGGATGACACCATCAGAATGTGTGCCATGACATCTGCCCTTGTGGTGGCTATACGCCGCTCGGTTTGGCTGCGCCAGTGGGCTGCTGACAACGCTGCCAAGAAGACCCTCACTGGGTTTCTCTTCAAAGGACTGTGCCTGTTTGGGGACCGCCTGGACCTTTTTGCTAAGGGAGGCAGGTTACCCCAGCGCAGGCGGCAACCTCGGCTCTTTCGGGGTCAGGGTTCCTTCTCCTCCCTTTACCGTGGTGCAAGACAGGGAAGGGGGGTTTCTTTCCCTGGGGCCCGGGGAGATTTCTGGGGTAAAGGCAGTGGGGGGACGGCTGCAGCACTTCGCTCACGTCTGGAGGCTTCATGTCTCAGACCGGTGGATTCAGGAGGTAGTGTCCTCCGGTTACAAGTTGGAGTTTGCTGCCGATCCCCCTCCAAGATTCATCAGATCCCAGATTCCTCAGGACCCTGTGTCAGCTCAGGAGCTAATGCAAGCAGTGCAAGGCCTCCTGGAGCTGGGGGTCATCTGCCAGGTCCCCTTAAGAGAAAAAGGCAAGGGCTTTTATTCCAACCTATTCACGGTACCCAAAAAAGATGGTTCTGTCAGGCCCATTCTGGACTTGAAGATCCTCAACAAGTTTGTCAGGGGCAGGCGCTTTCGCATGGAAACTCTGCGCTCTGCCATCAGTTCCCTGTGCCAATGGGGATTTCATGACTTCTGTGGACATCAAAGATGCTTATCTTCATATTCCTGTGTTCCCAGGTCATCAAAGGTTCCTCAGGTTCGCTCTGATGGATCAACACTACCAGTTTGTGGCCTTGCCCTTCGGCCTCACTTCAGCTCCCAGGGTGTTCACCAAGGTGCTGGCTGGCGTGATGTCTCTGCTCAGATGTCAGGGCATCCACGTGCTTCCCTATCTGGACGACATCCTCATCACTTCCCAGTTTCTACATCAGGCAGAGTTGGATACTCAGCTGGTGGTGTCCACTCTGGAGTCATTTGGATGGGTGATCAACCACCCCAAATCCTCACTGTCCCCTTCCTTGGTGACTCCATTCCTAGGAATGAATCTGGATACAGTTCAGGCAAGGATCTTCCTTCCTCAACAGAAGGTGGACAGTCTGATTGCACAGACTCAGTCCCTCCTAGCTTGTCCCCATACCTCCATCAGGCAGGGGATGGAGCTGGTGGGCCTGATGGTGGCATTCTTCGAGGCACTCCCTTATGCTCAGTTCCACTTGAGGCCCCTGCAACTTCACCTATTGTCAGTATGGGACAAGGACCCAGGGTCCCTGGACAGGGTCTGTGTGCTCTCCCCCCTGGTCAGGAGGTCCCTATCGTGGTGGATGGAACCTGTTGGGGGGCAGATCCTTTCTTGCCCCTTCCTGGGAGACGGTCACCACGGATGCCAGTCTGTCAGGTTGGGGGGGTTTCTGGAAGTCCCTGCAGTTCCAGGGGAGGTGGGGCCCTCAGGAGGCCCACACACCTATCAATGTCTTGGAACTGCGGGCGATCAGGCTAGTTCTGGCTCATTTGAATACTCACCTTCGGGGCCTGCCTGTTCAGGTGCGCTCGGACAACCAGACGGCAGTTGCCTACATCAATCATCAGGGAGGGACCCGGAGCAAGGGGCCCTCCAGGATGTGTCTCTGATCCTGACTTGGGCGGAGGCCAATGTACCCTGCATATCAGCTGTGTACATCCCGGGGGTGGAGAATCACCTGGTGGACTCTCTGAGCAGGGGGACCTCTCGCCAGGGAGAATGGTCCCTATGCAGCAGGGTGTTTCAATCTCTGTGTCATCGTTGGGGCCAACCAGATGTGGATCTGTTTGCGTCCCGCCACAATCACAAGCTCCCAGCTTTTGTCTCTCTGTCCCAGGATCCTCTGGCCTTGACCTCGGATGCGCTAGCAATGTCATGGCAGGACTTTCAGTTCCTGTATGTCTTCCCTCCAATCCCCCTGCTGGGCAGGGTTCTGCGCAAGATTGCTCTGGAAAGGGTGCCAGCAATTCTGGTGGCACCCAGGTGGCCAAGAGGAGTGTGGTTCACAGACGTGGTACAGCTGACAGTAGACCAGTACGCTCTGCCCTTGGTGCCAGATATGCTCACTCAGGGCTCACTACGCCATCCCAATTTACAAACTCTGGCTTTGACGGCTTGGCTGCTGAAACCTCCATCTTGATGGAGAAGGGGCTGTCTTCCTCGGTTGTGGATACTTTGATTAAAGCTAGGAAGAAGTCTTCCTCTTCCATTCATTACAGGGTTTGGCATGCTTACGTTGACTGGTGTGAGTCTAAGTCTCTTCCCTGTCGTGTGTTCTCTATTCCCAGGATTCTGGAGTTCCTGCAGCATGGGTTGGAGATGGGGCTCCAACTCAGTACTTTGAAGGGTCAGGTTTCTGCCCTGGCTATTTTCTTCCAGAAGTCCTTTGCTCAGCACCCTCTAATCAGGACTTTTTTCCAGGGGGTCACTCATGTGCGTCGCCCACGTAAGCCTATGGTGCCTGTTTGGGATCTGAACTTGGTTCTGTCAGCCTTGCAGGGTGCTCCCTTTGAACCTGTGCAGGATGCTGCCTTGGCCATTCTTACGCTCAAGGTTGTATTTCTGGTGGCTATCACTTCTGTCAGGCGTGTGTCTGAGTTGGCGGCGCTTTCCATTCAGCCCCCCTACTATGAGAGACACCAGGACAAGGTGGTGTTTCGTTTCAAACCTGACTTTCTGCCTAAGGTAGTGTCTGCCTTTCATTTGAATCGGGATATTGTTCTTCCTTCTTTGTGCCCTAATCCTAGCAATGCTAAGGAGAGGGTTTTGCACTCTTTGGATGTGGTTAGGTGTCTGAAGTACTATCTGGTGGCTACTGCACCTTTCAGGAAAACTGATGCTCTTTTTGTGGTCCCTTCTGGTCCTAGGAAGGGTTTGGCTCCTGCCAAGTCTACTATCAGCAAGTGGTTTTGTCAGGCTGTGATTCAGGCCTACTCTGCTAAGGGGAAGAATCCTCCCTTCCGCCTTACTGCTCATTCCACTTGTGCTATTGGTGCCTCTTGGGCTTTTCAGCACCAGGCTTCTGTTGAACAAGTTTGCAAGGCCGCTACTTGGTCTTCTGTTCCTTTTCAAAGTTTTACAAGGTAGATATTAGGGCCTCAGCTGATGCTGCTTTTGGTCGAAAGGTTCTGCAGGCGGCAGTGGTTTAAACTGTCTGCTGCTGATTTTTCTTGGGGATCCCACCCTACTTATGGACACTGCTATTGGATGTCCCAACTGTAAGTATTAGATTTGGAGCAGGACGTACTGTATGCTAAGAATAATACAATTCTGTGATTACTCACCTGTAGAATTGGTATTATGAGTATACAGTACGTCCTGCTCCAACCCACCCTTGATTGCATTGTTTTGGATCCCCTGTATGTTGATTGTTATCCTTGTTATAGTTGATAGTTTGGATTGTTTAATTCTCCCAGCTTCTCATTAACTGATTTTCAATGCTGGGGATTTGTGGGAGGTCCCCGGGTATCTGAGGGGCCGGGAGGAGCCTATTTTCGATGTCTCTGCAGTTCAGTGCCATCTGGCGGAGTATATCCCAACTGTAAGTATTAGATTTGGAGCAGGACGTACTGTATACTCATAATACCAATTCTACAGGTGAGTAATCACAGAATTGTATTTTTGAGGTTAAGCTCTGTCCTCTGGCAGTGCATGCCATTGTATTGGTTGGCGAGTTTGCACATAAGCAGACAACAGGAATAGTGGGAACATTGTATACAGCCATTAGCTCTGGGGATGGAGCAGCAGCAGCTTTGTGCCGTACCTGTATTTTACTGCAGCAGTCGCTCTACTTCAAAGCAGCCGCACAACTGCTTTAACCTTTTAAATGCCAGCCACGTAAAATTTACGTGGTTGCCTCTCCGTCACTCAAGTGCCAGCCACGTAAATTTCACGTGCCTGGCATTTACCCCTAACAGTTACAAAATAGAAAAAAAAACCCACTTACCTCCGGTATCCCCGTGAAGCTTGGGGTCCCCTCTTCCTCCGTCTTCAGGAGGGGGCCCGAAACCAGCCGCCCCCCCCCCCGTTTCCAGCACTGACATCGCCGCTGTAAAAAAAACAAAAAAACAAACTTTCATTTACTCACCTCCGCACCCGAGCCTTCTGTCGGGTCTCCTATTCACCAGGGGGGGTCCGATCCCCCCCCTGGGCTGCGCTGTCTTCAGGTGAGGACCCTCTTCCGGGTCCTCACCTCTAGTAATGGCGGCGATGGCCGCCTCCTCCTAGCCCCGCCCATTGTGGGAGGAGCGGGATGACGTCATCCCGCTCCTCCTATACCCCCTCCGATCGGAGCCCCCTCGCCTGTCACCCGCCCTGCGCCGATCACCACCGGCATCTGTCAGTGACATGAGCGGCGCGGGATAGCGGCGAGGGACGCCGGATCAGAGGTGAGTACAGTGTAAAAAAAGAAAAATAAAGATTTTTTTTCTTGTGTCTGTGTCTTATTATTTACTTTTAACCCCTTGTGAACTGGTAAGGGGTCCATGACCCCTATACCAGTTCACAAGGCTGGGGGGATGGCAAGCCACCTGCGCTAGCGGTTGGCTTGCCATTAACCCCCGGCACCCCCATTACCTGCCTCCCCAAAGGCCAGGGGGGGGCAGAAGAGCCCGGGCCCACATAGGCTATGTGGGCTCGTAGGCTGCAGGGTGGGGGGGCCACGAAAGCTGGCCCCCCCACTCTGTGCCTACAAGCCCCCATAGCTGGTCCCGGGCTGGTTACTTTGGGTAAGGGGACCCCACGTCAATTTTTTTATTTTTTATTTTTAAGGGTTTTTAACCCTTAAAAAAAAAAAAAAAAATGGGGTTCCCCTCCCCTGGGAGGGGGGGCGGGGGGGCCCTATGTCATTTTTTTTTTATTAACCCTTTGTGTTCTGTCATCCAGCAGCTATAAAAGGCTTCCAGCAGGTGAGCAGAAGCCAGTGATCGCCGAGGGACAGAGTGCTCCAGGATGGATGGGAGGTAAGTATAAAAAAAAATAAAAATTAATAAAATATTTTTTTCTCTGTGTGTGTGTGTGTGTGTTTTTTTTTTACATTTAACCCCTTGTGAACTGGTAAGGGGTCCATGACCCCAATACCAGTTCACAAGGCTGGGGGGATGGCAAGTCACCTGCACTAGCGGGTGACCTGCCATTAACCCCCGGCACCCCCATTACCTGCCTCCCCAAAGGCCAGGGGGGGGGCAGAAGAGCCCGGGCCCACGGGCTATGCGGGCTTGTAGCCTGCAGGGCCAGGGGCCACAAAAGCTGGCCCCTGCGCCCTGTTCCTACAAGCCCTGCATAGCTGATCCCGGGCTGGTTACTTTGGGTAAGGGGGACCCCACGTCAAATTTTTTTTTTGATTTTTAAGGGTTTTTAACCCTGGGAGGGGGGACCCTATGTCATTTTTTTCTCGATTTAACCCTTTGTGGTGTGGATGGTATTTGTATTTTATTTGTGAATGTTATAAAATACTTGTTTCAGTTAGAGGGGTCTCCTGGGCAGGAACGGGGGGCTACCGATAAATATGTGGTACCGTTCTAATCGGTAGAAATGGGGCTTTCACATGCAATATGCTTTTCCTTAATAAAATACATTTTTTATTTAAAATAAAGGAGTCAATTTTCTAAAAAAAAATTTTATTTATTTTTTTTACTTAATATTGAAAAAAAATAAATAAAATTTACAAACAAGACATTTCATGTTAAAGCCTAAACTCTGCTGCAAAAAAATATATATATAATTTTCCTGAAAGTTCCAGCAAAAATGGCGCAAAACATGACGCAAAATGGGGAAAAATGGCCTGTCAACAGAGGGTGACAAAATCTCAAGTAGGCTGGCAATTAAAAGGGTTAATAGTACCTCTGCATGTTGGGTATTGTTCTGCTCGGGGGACCTTGCGCTTTCAGACTTAGCTTGTTTTTTCTGGTTTGCATATTTATATTTTAGGAAAAGGTGTTTTTTATTCAGCTTTTTTTATACATTTTTTAGGGAAACCCTGCGCAAACAAAGAATTCTTTGAGGTAATAATTCCAGAAAGATGAGCCCACTAGAACAAGCTGGGTACCCTTAGAAAGCTTAACATGTGTACTTTCAGGGAATATATGGTTTATGGGGGATATTCCAAATGTCAAGGGTTGTTTTGGTTGAAAAATCGCAAGGTGCGCACTTTGTCTGCAGAGCTGAAATTTTCAAGTAAAATTACCGTTACGCACATGCTTTACTTTGCAAGTAAAATTACCGTTACGCACATGCTTTACTTTGGGGTGTTTGGCAACTCTTCCCTTGACAGAACCTATGCATGTTGGGTATTGTTCTCTTCGGGGGATGTTGCGTTTTCAGATTAAACTTGTTTTTTCTTGTTTGTATATAGTTTTTTTTAGGAAAATGTGGCTTTGATTCTGCTTTTTTATCCTTTTTTTAGGGAAACTATTTGCAACCAAAGAATCCATTGAGAGATTACTTCCAGAAAACTATGGCCACATCAACAAGCCTGGTACGCCTAGAAAGCCTGAGGTGTGTACTTCCAGAGAATATATAGTTTGTTGGGGGTATTTCAAATGTAAAGGGTTGTTTTTCTGGAAAAACTGCAAGGTGCGCATATTGCGTAGCATAGTTGTATTTTATCTGAAAATCCCCTAAAGCGCTGTTTCAGTTTGGGGGAGTCTCCTGGGCAGGAAAGGGTGTCTACCAATACATATGTGGTACCGCTGTAACCGGGAGAAATTGGGATTTCACACGCAATAAGATTTCATTGACAAACTTACATTTTTTATTACATTTTTTTTGCACATATTTCACCCAAAAATATTGAGAATACACCTAAAAAATTAGAAACAAGACATTTCATGTTAAAGCCCAGACTCTGCTGAAAAAAACAATATATCATTTTCCTGGGAAATCCCTGGAAATCCCTTCAAAAATCACATTTGAACATGGGGAGCGCATAATAGTGCAAAATGGTCTGGCAACAGAGTGTGACAAAAACTCCAGGTAGGCTGGCACTTAAAGGGTTAACACCTCTAAGATAAAATGCTCTTGGGTCAAAACTTGAAACCTGTTTTATGTTCCAGGAGCCAAAGTAACATCCTTGCATAGGCTTATAACGGTAATCATTATGTTATCTGCAAAAAGTGTTTAGTGGAGTTGTTTTTCTTTAAACTGATGTAGGTTATCCTGATGAGAATTTTTTTAGAGGGTGTCTAAATCAATATGTGCTTATGTTTGGCGGGTGTTGTCATAAATATGTGCTTATGTATGCATCTACAAGATGTTCCGCATCTCTTCTTATTATAACAATATTAATCTGGGAATTGTGGCTGGGATTACATTAGGGAGTAGGGCGGTTTATGTCTGCAGCTGATAATTAGAATATGGTAATGGTTCAGTAAAGTCTGTTATATGCTGCATCCCCCACCCCCCAAAAAGTGACTTCTTTTGATTTAATTTCTATGTATACTCTTTCCACGGGGTATTGATTCCAAGAAAACTGATTAGTTTCATTTACAATTTACTAGCCTCAAGTGTAAAATCAGCTGCAAAACCTGAATGTCTGAAAACATTCTGTACATAAACCATGTAATGAGGCTGTTATGTAAGAAAAAAAAAAACAGAATTGGGATGTAAAATGTGCAAATATATTTATTCTGTCTAATTACAATGTTAATATATCATAAGGTGATAATGTTTTTTCTCTCTTTTTATGACTTTTGGAATCATCAACCATGCAGAATAAGGCATCCAATTACTTTAGGAATTTACAATATTTTAAGAAAGGCTTTAACTGTGAAGAAATGAAATTATAATTCCCAACGTCTTTATGTATCGTACATGCCAGTGTTTTTTGTTTTTTTTATACCAAGTAGTAAGAATCAAAAGTGTCATAATCAATATTAGCAAGGTATAGTAAGGCAGAGGACACATAACTTAAAGAGACCCTGAAATCTCAAACCCCTTTCTTGCTTATACCCTCTCGCCCCTCCCCCAGGATTCAGGCACATAAGCCTAAAAATGATCACTCACCTGGACCCTAGGGCTGTCCTTGGTGGCCCTCCACAAATGAGCATTGTGGCTGACTTGTTTAGTCGGCCATACATAGAATCAAAGTTGCTGCCGCTATGATTAGGCAACAAGATGGTCTGAAGCAACCTGCAAGATGAGATCCTGGCATGAGATCGACTTAATGTTGTTTCCAGAGCAGAGATTTTTTTTATTTGTTTTATGTGCCTGAGCTATGGTGGAGGGGTGCAGGGGTGTGAGCAGTGTTTCTATTCTAAGTATGTCACACACCCCGCTTCCAATATTCATGACATGTGGGTTATAACCAGTAGAGGGCGAACTTCTGCAGAGATGACAGAAAAAAAGAAGCCCCTCCCAGTCCATAAATACCTGGGACCTCCAACACATTCCCAAGTTTTCGTCTCTGCAGACGGCGAGCAAGTCAGAAGATGGCTGTATCTCCTCCTTGCAGGTAGCCGGGTTACCCCCGGCCAATTGTTTCTATTGCTGCCCGGACCTTTTTTTTTTAAGTCCTCATAATGCCTCCCAGCCTAGGCTGTGGTTCCGGGCAATGGTAGGCAGCACCTTAGTGGTGTATACAGGGAGCCATGCTCCCCCGTGAGACCCCATACTAAGGGGTAGGCGGCGTCCGGGTTGGTGATCCCGGTTTGGGATGCCCCGTCCCTATTCTGTTCCTTCCACCTATGTGGTGTGGATTCCACCCTCCCCGGGTCTCCCTGTGCCCCTCTTTTGGGGGGGGGGGGGGGGCTTCTCTTCCCATAACTTTTAATTGTGTATTGTGTGTGTGGGTGTTGTGCGTGTTATTCTAAGTGTGCCATACACTCCACTTCGATCTTCATGACATGTGGGTAATCTCCAGTAGAGGGCGAACTTCTGCAGAGTTCCTTCTCTGCAGGGAAGGCGACAAGACAGAAGATGAAGACTTCTTTACTTACAGGTAAGCCGGGCCCGCGCCCGGCCGTCTATTGTCCCTATTACTGCCAGGACCCTTTCTAAATTGCCCTTATTTGAGCCTCCCAGCTTAGGCTGCGGGTCCTGGTGAAGGTAGGCAGCACCCTATGGGTGCGGAAGGAGCACTGCTCCACCGTGAGACCTCACTATGGGGTAGGCGGTTATCCAGGTTTTTTGGTGATCCTGGTGTGGGATGCCCCATCACTCTATGCTTATGGCCGGATTCTGGCAGGGTTCCCCCCCTTCTGGGTCCCTTACTCCCCTCCAGGGGGGGGGGGGGGGGGGGGGTTGCCTTGCCTGGCCGTTAATTCGTTTTTCGTTCTCCCATGCCCCTGTTTGTGTGGGTGTGTGATTTCACTGTGCGTGTGTGACTGACAGTGTGTGTTTTACTTCTGGGCCATGTCTGGTGCTGTGATAGCCTGGGGGAGCTTCTCCCCCTCAGACTGTGTTCAGGGAGGGGGCGGGGCCGGGCTCTCGGCGCGGCTGTGGTAGCCCCGCCCCCTTCTTTGGCGCGATTCTGTGGCTCGGGATCCGCGTTGCTGGGAGGGGGCGTGGCCTGGCGCTGGCGAGCCCTCCCCCTCTCCTTCTTCCTGCATGAGGCACTTCTCAGGGGCCATTTTGATGCTGGTTCTGAGCTGCGCTCCGAGTGGTAAGGGCCGGATGGCCACTTCCTTAGCTTATGTGGGGGCCCCTCTCTAGCGGGGGACCCCCACTGATTGCGGGCATGTGTGTGTGTGTGTGTGTTTTTTTTTGTGTTGGTTACGCATGTCTGGCTGGGATACAGATATATATATACACATATACAATTAGGTATGTGTTATTGCCTTATATATGTAGGATTGCACTTATGTTGCCTGTTTTGTGTGTTACAGATTGCATTGTATATGTGCATATTAAGGGGTTCCTCCTGGTCCTGGGGTCCCTAGTGTAAATTTGATCACCTCAAATCCTCCCACCGGGACTTTTAAGGGGCATCCCTGGTTTCTTAGGCGTAAATTCCCTGCGGTCTTGCGACTGACCACAAAAATCACCATATGGAGGCTCCGCAGGATACTGGGCTCGGGCTCCCTCTGGGACAATCCGGGCCATGTGTGGGGTGTGGGGTATCCCTTACGGGGGAGAATGTGCTGATCTGTATACCATGCACACAAAAGGCCATAACCCGGCAGTCTGGTACCCAGCCTTCTGGGTCGGCTCCTCCCGCTTCATCGCCTTCCCCTCCCCGCCTTATCCGTACCCCAAGTGACATTGGTGCCAGTGGGGAGTCGCACTCTGATGTTTGTGCTAGGTTGGCCAGCATCGAGAAATGTATTGCTAGCACGGTGGGCAAGAAGGCCCAGGCTAAAAAGAGACATTTGTCATCGGCCCAGCCCTTGTGGGATTTTGACGACGATTCCGTTGATTTGTCAGATTATTCTCCGTTAGAGGAGGGGGAATTGTATGAGTAAACAGAGGCTGACTATGTTCAGTCTGGTGATGCCGATGTCGGGCAGGCGCTGGGGGATGCCGTAGATACGGCCACTGTTTTGTCACATCTATTGGAGGTGTTGGATATTGAACCGCCTGAGGCGCCTCCTCTGAAGAAGGGGGAATTTTTTGGGGTCCGCAAGCCCCGTCTGGAATTCCCTACCCAGGGTCACTTTGATGCGCTGATCCTTAGAGAATGGGAGAGGCCCAGTCGGCTTCCTGGTGCTCCTCAGGGATGGGATAAGAAGTATCCTTTCCTGGTGGAGGCGGTTAAGCGCTGGTCTTCTCTTACCGAGGTCGACGCGCCTGTTTTAGGTTTGACCAACTCTTCTGTGCTGAATACCCCTGACGTCATTTCCCTTAAGGATGACGATGATAAGCGCCTTGATCAGATGGCGTGCCACGCATTTGCCAGCGTGGGCTCCGCCCTGCGGCCTGTTTGTGCATCTGCCCTGGTGTCGCTTGCTACCAGGTCTCTTATCAGGGACTGGCTGAATGACGCTCAGTTTGATCCAGCTAGCGCTGAGTTCGCTACCCTTAAGAGATGTGAATTGTTCATGGATTGTGTCTTGGCTGCTATGGAAGATTCTATTGTCATGTGTAGTAGGACTTCAGCCTTATTGGTGGCTATGCGCAGATCGGTCTGGCTCCGCCAGTGGACAGCGGACGTTGGGGCTAAGCAGTCGCTCACAGCTCTACCCTTCTTGGGTACGCGGCTGTTTGGAAATAAATTGTATGCTGTTGCTAAAGGAGTTAAGTTACCTCAGCGGAAGAAACAGCGCCGTCCCTTTGGGGGGGCTGGCTCGTTCACTCCTTCCTTTCGAGGTGCCAGAGCGGCTAGGGGTTTGGCCTTCTTGGGTGTCAGGGGCTCGTCCTGGAACAGGGGCAGAGGTCGGGCACGTTCCGCGGCTGCCTTGGGGTTCCAAGCCCAAGCCTGCCGTTAAACCGGCTCAGCAATGAAGGGGCACCCTCACTCGCAAGGGTGGGGGGACGGCTGCGGCTCTTCTTCCAGGTCTGGGCCCGGGAGGTCACAGACAATTGGATCTTGGAAGTGGTCTCCTCCGGGTACAAACTGGAGTTCGAGTACTGGCCGCCTCCAAGATTCTTAAGGTCTCGGGTGCCCTCGGACCCACAGGCTGCACAGGGGCTCCTGTTAGCATTGAAAAACCTTCTGGACATGGGGGTTATATGCCCGGTGCCTCCGTCGGAGAGAGACAGGGGTTACTACTCCAACCTTTTCACGGTTCCCAAAAAGGAGGGTTCGGTGAGACCCATTCTAGATCCCAAGGTTCTCAACAGGTTTATCAGAGCCAAAAAGTTCTGCATGGAGACTCTGCGCTCGGCTATCAATTCCCTTCGCCAAGGGGATTTTATGACATCCATAGACATCAAGGATGCGTATCTGCATGTGCCGATTTTTCAGGCACATCAGAGATTCCTCCGGTTTGCGGTGGAGGATTAACATTTTCAGTTTGTAGCCCTTCCCTTCGGACTGACCTCGGCGCCGAGGGTCTTGACCAAGGTCTTGGCGGGAATAATGGCTCTGCTCAGAGCTCAGGGCATTCGCATTGTACCTTATCTGGACGACCTGTTGATCTCAGCTTCTTCCCTCCGTCAGGCAGAGCTGGACACCCACCAGGTGGTGTCGACCCTGGAGAGGTTCGGGTGGGTGATCAACCGCCCCCAAGTCTTCTCTCTCTCCGTCTCGTGTGATTTCATTTCTGGGCCTGAATCTGGATACCATTCAGGCCAGAGTGTTTCTGCCCCAGACCAAGGTGCAGGGGATTCAGGGTCTGATCCGCCGTCTTCTGGCAAATCCTTGTCCCTCTATCCGACAGGGGATGAAACTGGTGGGCTTGATGGTATCCTCCTTCGAGGCGGTACCGTTTGCACAGTTTCACATGAGATCTCTTCAACTTCACCTATTGATGCATTGGGACAAGCAGTCATTGGATCAACCTTTCAGGATTTCTCCCAGGGTTCGGCAGTCCCTTCGGTGGTGGCTGGAATTGAGCAACCTGTTGAAGGGCAGATCCTTTCTGGTCCCTTGTTGGGAGACGGTCACCACGGATGCCAGCCTGTCGGGCTGGGGAGGTTATTGGAAAAGTCATCAGTTCAGCTGGGTGTGGGGTCCTCAGGAGGCTCACACCCCCATCAATGTCTTGGAGCTCAGAGCCATCCGACTGGTTCTGGCTCGGCTGACCTCACATTTATAGGGTCTACCGGTTCAAGTTCGTTCAGACAACCGAACGGCGGTAGCTTACATCAATCACCAAGGAGGGACTCGCAGCAGGATTGCCCTCGGGGAAGTCTCTCTGATCCTGCACTGGGTGGAGAGCAATGTTCCTTGCAATTCGGCAGTTTAAATTACGAGTGGAGAACATGGAGGCGGATTCTCTGAGCAGGGGATCCTCTCGCCAAGGAGAGTGGTCTCTCAACGCGAGGTTTTTCTGGATCTTTGTCGCAAGTGGGGGACTCCTGAGGTGGATCTCTTTGCCTCGAGGCACAATTATAAACTTCCGGCCTTTGTGTCTCTTTCTCAGGATCCTCTATCTCTGGCAGTGGATGCCTTGTCCCTTGCTTGGAAGGATCTGGGTTTTCTGTACCTGCTTCCACCCGTCTCCATGCTGGGCAAGGTAGTTCGCAAACTGGTTCTAGAAGGGGCACCAGCGATTCTGGTGGCTCCAAGGTGGCCAAGAAGGGTTTGCTACGCAGACGTTGTAAGGCTGGCCGTAGTTCAGTACCGGCTTCCCTTGTTGCCGGATCTGCTATCTCAGGGTCAACTACTTTACCCCAATTTACAAACGCTGGCTTTGACGGCTTGGCTGCTGAAACCTTCATTTTGAAAGGTTTGTCTGAGGCTGTTGTTCAGACCTTGATTAGGGCTAGGAAGCGGTCCTCTTCTGGCATTTACTATAGGACTTGGAGGTCCTATATTGATTGGTGTAAGGCTAGGGCCTTGCCTTGCAGGGTGCTGTCGATTCCCAGGACCTTGGAGTTTCTTCAGCATAATCTGGATCTTGGGTTCCAGCTTAGTACTTGGAAAGGACAGGTTTCTGCTCTGTCGGTTTTCTTCCAGAGGTCTTTTCTTCCACCCGCTGTTTAAGACCTTTTTCCAAGGGGTCACGCATGTGCGGCCCCCTCGGAAGGTTGTGGTTCCTGTTTGGGATTTGAATTTGGTTCTTTCGGCTCTCCAGGGTCCTCTTTTTGAGCCGCTACAGGATATTGCTCTTTTGGTTCTCACTCAGAAGGTTGCTTTCTTGGTGGCTATTACCTCTGTTCGGCGTGTTTCTGAGTTGGCGGCTCTGTCGATTCAGGCCCCTTACTTTGAGAGACACCAGGATAAGGTGGTTATTCCTAGTATGTCACACCCCCCACTTCCCGATATTCATGACACTTGGGATCCCGGGCCGGTAGAGGGCGATCTTGCAGAGATGACATGGAAAAAAGGAGCCCCTCCTGGTCCATAAGTACTGGGTTCCTCCCACTATTCCTCAGTCTTTTCGTCTCTGCAGTCGGTGAAGCATTCAGAAGATGACTCTCCTTCAAGCTGCAGGTAGCCGGGCTTGCTCCCGGCCCCTTTTTTTCTCTATTTCTGTCTGAAACTCTTTAAACCTGTTTGGTTATATTGTATGCCTCCCAGCCCTGGCTGTATGGTTCAGGCAAAGGTAGATACATACACCTTCTGGTGTATACAGGAGTATTACTCCCCCGTGAGACCCAAATGTGGGTAGGCGGCTCCTGGGTTGGTATTTCCGGCATGGGATGCCCCTGTCCCTTTATAATCCCCTTGTGCCTTATGGGTGCATTTCTATCCTCTCCTCTTAGTTCTCCTTTAACCCTGCTGGGTAAAAAGGAGAGGGGAAGGGGGGGCGTTATCTGGGCTTATGGGCACCATGCACACAAAAAAAAAAAAAAAAGAGATATATAAAATAAGTCTTTATTTCTTATTTTTATTATGTATGTTTTACTTTACTATTTAATAGGAAATGTTTTATTTAGATTTTCCTATCTCTGTCTAGGCAGCATTTGTGCTTACCTATTAAAGCTCTTTTTTTCTGGCTGTGTTCAGATTTGAATTTTCCCTCCATTTTTGGCCATGTGATCCTGGAAGTGGGCGGGGCTTAGGCATGCTTTTATTCAGAGAGCACCTGGTATGCTCTGTTTGACTTCCTGTTTCCTGCTTCCCTGTGGCCTTACCTCATGATGTGAGCTTATTGCATGGGCTGTGAGTACAAGCTGAAGGGAGTTTTTTTCTGTCATTTATTTATATTGTGTGCATTTCGTGACTGTTTTTTTGTTTTCTCTGTAGGTGGAAACTCCTTATTTAAAAAGGGGTTTCTCCTGGTCCTTATATAAAAAAAAAAGAAAGCCCTTAAGCCTTATTTGGGGGTCCATTTGTGTTTCAATCCTCCCACTTGGGACTATTTAAAAGGGCATCCTGGGTAGCAATTGCGTAAATCCCATATATACTTGGCGACTATATTCAATTATAGTATAATACTAAACACCATATGGAGGCATCCCAGGATAACGGACATGCAATTCCCTCTGCACAGACTCGGCAATGTTTTGGATGTGGGGCATCCCTTGTTGGGGATAACGCAATTCTTTGCATCCCTTGTGCACAATTAACTATTATGCAGCAAACTGAGGCCCAGGCTTCAGGGCCTGCGGCTAATGCCTCATCTCCTACTCCGCCATGTCTTGTCTGTACCCCCAATGATATTGTCATGGGTGGTGAGTCGCATGCTGATTTATGTGCCAGATTGGCTCATCTTGAAAGATTAATGTCTACCTCTGTGCCTAAGAAGGCCTCAGCTAAAAGAAAGCACTTGACTCATGCCGCTCCGGCAAGTGAGTCAGACAATTGTGAATTGCTTGATTGGTCTGATCCTTCTCAGTTAGAAGAAGGAGAATTATATGAGAAATCAGATGTTTCTGCTGAACAGCAATTTGTTGGTACTGAGATTGAGCAGGGTGAAGCAAGTAAACTAGAGGAAGAGAACAGAGATGTAACTTGTAAGGGTGATTTCTGTCCCCTACCATTTAGGATGAAGCAGGACATTGAAGCAGGAAACCCGGTCAGTGGTAGGCTAGAGGTGGAAAAGATCAAGGACACACTAAAATACAATACCAACAACATCCACATGATGTGTACCAATGCTCGCAGCTTGGGCAACAAGCTCTGTGAATTAATGGCTATCATATCCAGGGATGAATTTGATCTTGTTGCAATAACAGAGACTTGGTTCAAGGATCACAATGACTGGGAGATAGCCATACCTGGTTACACATTGTACAGAAAAGACAGATTGGATAGAAAGGGCGGTGGAGTAGCCATTTATGTCAAGACTACACTTCAATCAACAATAATTCAGCATACACATAATGAACTAGAAACTCTCTGGGTTACCATGCAGACTAAGGAGAGAGCTGTGGTCAGAATTGGTGTGATATATAGGCCCCCTGGACAATCTGAGGATCTAGATAACCTGTTTATAGATGAAATCAGTGGAATGGCAGAGAAGGGGGACATCGTAATTACAGGCGACTTCAACATGCCTGATGTGGACTGGAATATCCCAAGTGCATCGACATGCAAGAGCAGGACTATATTAGAGGCACTTAATGGAGTGTCTCTAAAACAACTTGTGACATTGCCAACTAAAGGAGATAACATTCTGGACTTAGTTCTGACCAATGGGGATCTGGTGTCCGAGGTCAGGGTTGAAGAAAATCTGGGTTCCAGTGACCATCAATGCTTATGGTTCAGAATAAAAACAGACATTGTGCAATCATACACCAGAACCAAAGTGCTAGACTTTAGGAAGACAAACTTCAAGGAAATGGCGGAGTATGTAGAAAGAAAATTAGGTGAGTGGAACAGAGTAGCAGAAGTGAGTGCCCAGTGGTCACTATTAAAAATGGCCATCTTAAAGGCAACTAAGCAATATGTGAAACAAACTAGCAAGAATAAAAGGAAGAAGAAACCATTATGGTTTACTAGGGAAGTCAGCACTATCATAAAAGATAAGAAGTCTGCCTATAAGAAGTATAAAGTAAGTGGAAGTGTAGCTAACAGAGAGGCATATAAAATTAAACAGAGGGAAGCAAAACTAATTATAAGCACTGCTAAAGGGCAAAAAGAGGAAGAAATGGCCAAATCTATGAAGAGGGGAGATAAAACCTTTTTCCGATATATTGGTGACAGAAAGAAGAAAAACAATGCAGTCTCAAAAATTAGAAATAGGGAAAATAAATATATTGACGGAGATAAGGCTGTGGCTGACCATCTGAATAGCTACTTTTGTTCGGTATTTTCAGATAGTAGCAGGCATTGCCATAGCACAGCATCCAGCTGGGAGGGCACAGCTCCAGAGTTTCTGGAGGCTGATGTCTTAGCCGAGCTGGCACATCTAAAGGTAAGTAAGGCGATGGGTCCAGATGGAATCCACCCCAGAGTTCTAAGGGAACTTAGGTTTGTGATTGCAGTCCCTCTGACTGATTTACTTAACCATTTCCTTTCAACTGGTGAGGTTCCAGATGATTGTTGTGGATACCCCAAAAGCTCTTGCTCAGTTATTTGAGGTTTTGGTTATTACTCCTCCTGAAGTAATCCCTCCTCAAAAAGGGGAATTCTTTGGAGCCTCTAAACCTCGTTTAGAAATCCCATATCAAAAGCATTTTTTTGATATTATTCTTAAAGAATGGGAGAAGCCTGCGCGGCTTCCTGGCATTCCCTTGGGCTGGGACAAGAAGTATCCCTTCCCAGCTGATACTGTTAAACGTTGGTCATCACCACCTGTGGTGGATGCCCCTGTGCTTAATTTATCCAATTCTTCTGTGTTGCATTCTCCTGACTCCACTACACTTAAAGATGGAGAGGATAAGCGTATTGATCAAATGGCGTGCCACGCTTTTTCCAGTGTGGGCTCGGCCTTGCTGCCTGTTGGTGCTTTAGCTTTGGCTATTAGGTCTGTTGTGAGAGACCTAATGAATTACTCAAGGCTTGGTCCAGCCTCTGATGAGTACGCCGCTCTTAAGCGATGTGAGATGTTTTCATCCTTTGTACTTTCTGCCTTAGATGACACTCTGGTCATGTGCAGCAGAACCTCTGCCTTGTTAGTCACCATTCGGCGGTCGGTGTGGTTGCGGCAGTGGGCAGCTGATATTGTAGCCAAGAAATCACTTATAGCGCTCCCTTTTGTGGGATTGCGCCTCTTTGGAGAAAGATTGGATTCTGTCACTAAGGGAGGTAAATTACCTCAGCGTAAGAAACAACGTCGTTCCTTTCGTGGAATGGCCTTTTTTAACCCTTCCTTTCGGGGGTCTAGATCCGGTAGAGGATCGGCCTTTGCAGCCCCTAGAGGGAATGCATGGAATAGAGGAAAGGGACGTGGCCGTCCAAGTCAGAATTGGGGGTCCAAAACCAAATCTGCCACTAAGCCTGCTCAACAATGAGGGGACGCCCTCACCCTTATGGGTGGGGGGACGGCTGCGGTTCTTCTTCCAGGTCTGGGTCAGGAGGTATCAGACAATTGGGCTCTGGAAGTAGTCTCTTCCAGTTACAAACTGGAATTCGAGTCCCGGCCTCCTCCCAGATTTTTCATGTCCCGGATGCTGTCAGATCCGGCAATTGCGCAGGGACTGTGGGCAGCAGTAGCGTATCTGTTAAACATGGCTGTCATCTGCCTAGTGCCTCCAGCGGAAAGGGGTTTGGGGTTTTATTCTAAGGAGACTCAATCAGTTTATCAGTTTCAGAGAATTCCGCATGGAGTCTCTGCGATCAACGATCGATGTTCTCCGTCAGGGGGACTTCATGACATCCATAGACATCAAGGATGCTTATTTACACATTCCTATTTTTCCGGGTCACCAGAGATTTCTCAGGTTCTCAATAGAAGACCAGCATTATCGATTTGTGGCCCTGCCATTCGGCCTTACCTCGTCCCCAAGAGTCTTTACCAAGATGCTGGCAGGAGTGATGGCTATATTCAGGGTCCAGGGCATCCGCATTGTGCCTTTCCTGGACGATCTTCTTATCGCAGCCTCCTCCCTCGAACAATCAGAGTTGGACACCAGGATGGTGGTCTCTACGCTAGAAAGGTTCAGATGGGTAATAAGTTACCCCAAATCCTCTCTCTGTCCGTCCAGGGAAATTCCCTTCCTGGGCCTGATTCTGGATACATTTCAGACCAAGGTTTTTCTTCCTCAGTCCAAAATGGTTCTGATTCAGGACTTGATTCGTCTATTCTTGTCCAACCCTCGTCAGTCTATCCGTCTAGGGATGAGACTAGTGGAATTGATGGTAGCTACATTCGAGGCAGTTCCGTTTGCCCAGTTTCACATAAGGACGCTTCAGCTCTTCCTCTTGGCAAAGTGGGACAGGTGCCCACTATCATTGAATCAGACTTGTCTATTGTCTCCCCACGTTTTGCAGTCCCTTCAGTGGCGGTTAATATCGCACAACCTCCAGAAGGGCAAGTCGTTTCTGACTCCGCGTTGGGAACTGGTTACCACGGATACCAGCCTGGGGGGCTGGGGGGGCTTCTGGAAGAAGCATCCAAGGATTGTGGGGGCCTCAGGAGGCTCATTCTCCAATCAATGTATTAGAGCTTCGGGACATACGTCTTGTTCTACTTTGACTGACCCACTTCTTACAGGGTCTGCCAGTTCAGATTCGGTCAGACAACCGAACAGCTGTTGCCTACATCAATCACCAGGGAGGGATTCGCAGTTGTGGTGCCCTTCGGGAAGTGTCTCGCCAGGGAGAATGGTCTCTCAATCCAAGGGTCTTTCAGTTCCTCTGTCACAAGTGGGGGACTCCACGGTTGGACCTGTTTGCTTCTCGTCACAATCACAAGCTGCCAGCTTTTGTGTCTCTATCTCAGGATCCTCTGGCAGTGGCAGCGGATGCCATGTCTCTAGCCTGGAAGGATCTGGGGTTCCTATATCTGTTTCCCCCATTCTCCATGATCAGCAAGGTGGGGCGCAAGCTAGCACTGGAGGAGGTGCCAGCAATTCTGGTGGCGCCAAGGTGGCCAAGACGTCTGTGGTACGCAGACGTCGTAAGGCTGGCAGTGGATCGTGTCCATCTGCTTCTTCTTCCAGATCTCATCACTCAGGGTCAACTTTGTTACCCCAATTTACAAACGCTGGCTTTGACGGCATGGCTGCTGAAGTCTCCATCTTGAAAGAAGATCTTTCTGATGTGGTTATTCAGACTCTTATTAGAGCTAGGAAGAAGTCTTCCTCTGTCATTTATTACAGGGCTTGGAGGTCCTATATTGATTGGTGTGAATCCAGGGCTTTGCCCTGTAGAGTATTTTCTATTCCTAGAATTCTGGAATATCTGCAACGAGGTCTGGATATGTGATTCCAGATTAGTACTTTGAAAGTGCAAGTCTCTGCCTTGGCTATTTTCTTTCAAAGGTCATTTGCTCTTCATCCTTTGGTTAAGACTTTTTTCCAAGGAGTCGCGCATGTGCGGCCTCCCAGAAAGCCTATACTTCCTGTTTGGGACCTTAACCTAGTGCTTTCAGCTATGCAGGCCGCTCCCTTTGAGCCTTTGCAGGACATTCCTCTTCCTATTCTTACTCAGAAGGTTGCCTTTTTGGTTGCTATTACTTCTGTCCGCCGAGTTTCTGAACTGGCGGCTTTGTCTATTCTAGCCCCTTATTTTGAGAGGCATCAAGATAAGGTTGTTTTCCGTTTTAAACCGGATTTCCTTCCTAAGGTGGTGTCTGCTTTCCACCTAAATCAGGATATAATTCTTCCTTCCTTGTGTCCTAAACCTAGGAACGTCAAGGAAAGGGTCTTACATTCTTTGGATGTAGTTCGTTGTGTTAAGTATTATTTAGTTACTACTTCGGCCTTCCGCAAGACGGATGCCTTTTTTGTTGTGCCTACTGGACCCAAGAAGGGTTTTGCTCCTGCCAAATCTTCCTTTAGTAAGTGGATACGTCAGGCCATCATTGGGGCCTATATGGCTAAGGGGAAGGTTCCCCCTTTTCGTGTCACCGCTCATTCTACTCGTGCTATTGGAGCTTCCTGGGCTTTTCAGCACCAGGCTTCTGTTGAACAGGTTTGCAAGGCTGCGACTTCTGTGCTGCGACTTCTGTGGGACTTCGGTCTTCTGTGCATACTTTTTCTAAGTTTACAAGGTTGATGTGCGGGCCTCAGCGGATGCTGTTTTTGCCCGCCACCCTTGATCATTGGTGCCATGGCGGAGCCCGGCCACTGGCTGGGAGACGCGTTCCGGGAGGGGGCGGGGCCAGGCACGGAGCGCAATCCGTGTTGGCCCGCCCTTCTTCTCCCTCTCTCTTCTGGAGCTGCTGGCCGGATGCCATTGCCTTTTTGGTTGTGAGTGCCCTGTGGGCCCCTTCCTTATTACTTATTGCGCTGCGCCTCGCTTTATAGCGCTTGGAGAAGCTTCCTAGGCCTTTAGTTTAAAATTATATATTTATATGTATATTGTATGTATTTGCATATATTGTTTTGTATACGACATATGAGTATGGTGTGTGCATGATTGTACATTCTTATGGGTCCCTTCAATTGTGTCTTTCAGGAGGACTCCTTTTAAAAAGGGGGTTCTCCCGGGCCTAGGGTCCCATGGAGTTTAAATTGGGGTCCTAAAAATCCTCCCACTTGGGACTTGAAGGGGCAACCCGGGTAGTTCAAGTAACGGAATTCCCTCTGGTCCTTGCGACTACCTTAAAATCACCATTTGGAGGCTCCCCAGGATACCGGGCTCTGGCTCCCTTCGGGACAATCCTGGCAGTGTGTGAGTTGTGGGGTATCCCTTACAGGGGATAATGTACTGATTTGCATACCATGTACTCAGCAGGCCATAACGCGGTAGTCGGGGTCCCAGGTGTCTGGGTGCGTGCCTCCGGCCTCATCTCCTACCCCACCCCGCCTTATCCGTACCCCAAGTGACACTGTCATTAGCGGGGAGTCGCAATCTGATGTATGTGCTAGATTGGCCAACATCGAGAAATTGATTTCTAGCTCTGCGGCCAGAAAGGCCCCAGCTAAGAGAAGACATTTGTCACCGGCCGCGCCGGTTCTGGATGTTGATGACTATGTTTCCCTTGACTGGTCTGATTGTTCCCCGCTTGAGGAAGGGGAATTGTTTGGGGCAGGGGGATGCCGTTGATACCCCCAGGGTCCTGGCCCATTCATTTGAGGTGCTGTATATTTCTCCCACTGAAGGGGGAATTCTTTGGGACTTCTAAGCCGCGCTTGGAGTTTCCAAATCAGAATCATTTTGAAAGCATGATTCTTAAGGAATGGGAGAGATTTAGCCGGCTCCCCTGTGTTCCTCAGGGATGGGATAGAAAGTATCCCTTTCCGGTGGACGCGGTGAAGCGCTGGTCGTCCCCTCCTGAGGTCGACTGCACCCGTTCTGGGATTGTCCAACACCTCTGTTGTATATTCCCCAGACACCACCACTCTAAAAGATGGTGAGGACAAGCGCCTTTACCAAATGGCCTGCCATGCCTTCGCTAGTGTGGGTTCAGCCTTGCGGCCTGTTTGTGCGTCTGCGCTCACGGCTGTGGCTACCAGGTCTGTGGTTAGGGACCTGGTGATTGGTTCCCAGCTTAACCCGGCCAGTGATGAATTCGCAGCCCTTAAGCAGTGTGAATTGTTCATGTCTTTTGTTTTATCCGCCTTGGATGACACAATAGGCATGTGTAGTAGAACCTCTGCGTTGCCAGTGGCTATTCGCCGATCGGTCTGGTTGCGCCAATGGGCGGCTGACATTGCGGCTAAGAAATCACTAACAGGGCTACCCTTCCTGGGTATACGGCTGTTTGGAGATAAGTTGGATTCGGTGGCGAAAGGGGGAAAGTTACCACAACGTAAGAAGCAGCGTTGCTCCTTTTTGGGGGGCAGGCTCCTTTAATCCCTCCTTTCGCGGTGCCAGAGCAGGCAGAGGTTTTGCCTACCTTCAGAGGTGATTCCTGGAACAGAGGCAGAGGACGTGCTCGTCCTGGACCTGCCTGGGGTTCCAAGCCTAAGCCCGCTGCCAAGCCAGCTCAGCAATGAGGGGGCGCCCTCACCCTTGCGGGTGGGGGGGGCGGCTGCAACACTTTTTTCCAGGTTTGGGCCTGGGAGGTCACAGACAAATGGATCTTGGAAGTCGTCTCTTCCGGGTACAAACTGGAGTTCGAGTCCCAGCCTCCTCACAGATTCCTCAGGTCTCGGGTGCTCTTAGATCCCCGGGCTGCACAGGGGCTCCTGTTGGCAGTACAAAATCTTCTGGACATGGAAGTCATATGCCCAGTGCCTTTCTCGGAGAGAGGCCGGGGCTATTATTCCAACCTCTTCACGGTGCCCAAAAAGGATGGATCCATAAGACTCTCAACAGGTTCATTCGAACCAAGAAGTTCCTTCTCACACCGGAGATTTCTCAGGTTTGTGGTGGGAGATAAGCATTTTCAGTTTGTTGCCCTCCCTTTCGGGCTCACCTCGGCACCAAGGGTGTTCACCAAGGTGCTGGTGGTCATAATGGCCCTCCTCAGAGCCCAGGGCATTCGCATTGTGCCGTATCTGGACGACATCCTCATTACGACATCCTCTCTCAGACAGGCGGAGCTAGACACCAGGACGGTGGTGACGACGCTGGAGGGGTTTGGCTGGGTGATCGACCATCCCAAGTCTTCTCTATCCCCGTCAAGGGGGATTTCGTTTCTGGGCATGAATCTGGATACCGTTCAGACCAGGGTGTTCCTACCTCAGTCGAAGGTGCAGATGGTTCAAGATCTGATACGTCTTCTCGTGTCCAACCCTCACCCGTCTATCCGGCTCGGGATGAGACTGGTGGGTTTGATGGTGGCTTCCTTCGAGGCAGTTCCCTTTGCTCAGTTCCACATGAGGTCGCTTCAGGTCCATTTACTGTTGGCTTGGGACAGCTGTCCGCAGTCATTGGATCAGTCATTTCTGATGTCTCCCCTGGTTCGGCAGTCTCTTCAGTGGTGGCTGGAACCAAGGAATCTTCTGAGGGGCAGGTCTTTTCTGACCCCTTGTTGGGGGACGGTCCCCACAGATGCCAGGCTGTCGGGCTGGGGGGGTTTCTGGAAGGAACATCAGTTCCAGGGGCTGTGGGGTCCTCGGGAGGCCCACACCCCCATCAATGTCTGAGAGCTATTTGGTTGGTGCTGTCATGCTTGACGCATCACCTCCAGGGTCTACCGATTCAGGTTCGATCAGACAATCAGACTGCGGTCGCTTACATCAAATCACCAAGGAGGGACTCGCAGCAGGAGTACCCTCAGGGAAGTTTCTCTGATACTTGCATGGGTGGAGAGCTATGTTCCATGTATTTCAGCGGTGTACATTCCGGGTGTGGAGAACACGGAGGCGGACTCCCTGAGCAGGGGATTCTCTTGCCGAGGGGAATGGTCTCTCGACCACAAGGTATTCCGGTCCCTTTGCCACAAGTGGGGGATTCCGGAGGTAGATCTCCTTGCCTCACGTCACAATCACAAGCTTCCTGCATTTGTGACTCTGTCTCAGGATCCTCTGGCCCTGGCAGCGGACGCCATGTATCTTGCCTGGAGGGATTTGGGGTTCCTGTACCTGTTTCCCCCCTTCTCCATGGTGGGCAAGGTGGTGCGCAAGCTGGCTCAAGAGGGTGCGCCAGCAATTCTGGTGGCCCCAAGGTGGCCAAGACAGGTTTGGTTCGCAGACGTCGTACGGCTGGCGGTAGATCAGTACAGGTTGCCCCTGTTTCCGGATCTGATCACTCAAGGTCAACTTTGTTACCCCAATTTACAAACGCTGGCTTTGTCAGCGTGGCTGATGAAACCTCCATCTTAAAAGAAGAAGGTTTGTCTGATGCTGTGCTTCAGACACTTGTTAGGGCTAGGAAGAGATCTTCCTCTAACATCTACTACAGGACTTGGAGGCCCTATATTGATTGGTGTGAGGCTAGGGCCTTGCCTTGCAGGGTGTTTTCGATCCCTAGGATTTTGGATTTTCTTCAACAGGGTCTGGACCTGGGGTTCCAGCTTAGTACCTTGAAAGGGCAGGTCTCTGCCCTGGCGGTCTTCTTTCAAAGGTCCTTTGCTCTTCATCCCTTGGTTAAAACTTTTTTCCAGGGGATCACTCATGTGCGGCCCCCTCGAAAGCCTTTGTTGCCTGTTTGGGATTTGTATTTGGTTCTGTCGGCCCTCCAGGGGCCTCCTTTTGAGCCGGTGCAGGATGTTGCACTTTCTGTGCTCACTCAAAGGGTTGCCTTTTTGGTGGCTATTACCTCTGTTCGGCGTGTCTTTGAGTTGGCGGCTCTGTCTATTCAGGCCCCTTACTTTGAGAAGACACCAGGACAGGGTGGTATTTCGCTTTAAGCCAGATTTCCTTCCTAAGGGGGTTTCTGCCTTCCACCTCAATCAGGTTGTAGTTCTCCCTTCCTTGTGTCCTAAGCCTAGCAATGACAAGGAGAGGGTTTTTGCACTTTGGATGTGGTTCGTTGTGTGAAGTACTATTTGCTGGCTACTTCTCCCTTTCGTAAGGAGGATGCCTTATTCGTGGTGCCCTCCGGGCCCAGGAAGGGTTTGGCGCCCACCAAGTCTACCATTAGTAGATGGATACGCCTGGCCATTGTTGGGGCCTATACTGCCAAGGGGAAGGTTCCTCCTTTTCAGATCACTGCTCATTTTTCTTGATGTGCGGGCCTCAGCGGATGATGTTTTTGGCCGCAAGGTTCTGCAAGCGGCAGTGGTTTAAATTTGTGCATTTTTGCCGTATCGGGATCCCCACCCTTGATGGACACTGCTATTGGATGTCCCACGTCATGAATATTGGAAGCGGGGTCTGTGACATACTTAGAATAATACCATTTTGTGATTACTCACCTGTAAAATGGGTATTATAAGTATGTCACACACCCCGCTTCATCACGCCCTTTTGTATTCTGGATCCTTTATATGGTGAACATTTTATTGTTAAGTTTGTTATAATTGGCTCTTCCTGGTCCCCTTACTGCTGTCCTATACTGGGGAATGTGTGGGAGGTCCCAGGTATTTATGGACCGGGAGGGGCTTCTTTATTCCTGTCATCTCTGCAGAAGTTCGCCCTCTACTGGTTATATCCCACATGTCATGAATATTGGAAGCGGGGTGTGTGACATACTTATAATACCCATTTTACAGGTGAGTAATCACAAAATGGTATTTTTATTTTTTTCAACGGCAGATCTATACATGCCCAGTACTTTAACACTCTCTTGAATGTCTGGCTCATGTGCTTACACATTTATCCCCCCCCCTTCACTGCAGAGGGTTAAAGCTATGCCTGGCACACCTCCCTCTGAAGGCAGTAAATGGAAATGCCCACTCTATTCATTGGTCGGACCCTGGTCAGGCTAGGAATACAGGAATTGAATTGCTGCTGTGTAGTTGATATGATTACACCTTGTTTATGTTGGCCTTAAAATGCCCATTAACAATACAGTTAATTTATGGTACCACAAACCTTATATTTTGCATAATGTAGTGAATTAGCTGCTTCCTTATGGTAAAGTTGTGTCATGCAGATTTGCTACCTATGTGTTGGTTAATATATCTGGGTGCGCCTTGTGTCCTGAGTAGTCACAGTGGTTGTTGTATAGATTTGTCCCCTGTATGCCTAGTCTGTTGCTATTAGAGGTAATTATCCCTTATCTACAGTAGTATACTACAATTACAAGTATTCTCCTTCTGGATTTAGATTGATCCCTTGTAGTGTTTAAGTAAAGTAAGTAAGCTATTTTGAAAACAGGTAAGTCATTAAAACGATTTGTAAATGGGGGGCTAGCGTTATTTACTGATGCTATAGCGAAGGGAACTATCTATGTTCACTGTAAGAAAATAAATTAGCTCAAGGGGATGTCTGCCATTACCTACAGACCTACAGAAGAAATTGCTGTGCAAAGTATTGATGTTTGAGTTTTTTTGGGGTATACTTGGAGGCTGGTGTATTGCCAGACACTCTGAAAAGTAAGACCATTTTCTCATCTGCCTTGTTCTTCAGATCCAAGTACTTGGACCTAGTTATTGTATTCTTTTGAGGGGGGGGGGGGCTGTCTTGGGGTCTAACTTCGAGATCAATGAGAAGATGTGAAACTAGAATCTGGACCTATGACCTATGCAGCGTTTTCCCTAAAAGCCAGGGATGCAACAACACTCTGGATGGTTTCTTGCTTTACTGTTATCCCTTCCTTTGGTAAAGAATGCCTCAGACATGCTAGCTCTGTCCTTGCAAACCAGAGATAAAAAGAGAGTCAGCTGTTTACAATAACTTTGGACCTCTGGGTTCATTAACCCTTTAAATGCCAAGCACGGAGTTTCTACGTGGTTGGTTCTCCTACCGTTAATTGGCAAGCACGTAGAAACTATGTGCCTGGCATTTCCCCCTAATAGTTAAAAAAAAAAAAAAAAAAAAAAACACTTACCTCTGGTATCCATGTGAAGCTTGGGGTCCCCTCTTCCTGGGGGGGGCATCCGATCCTTCCCCCGTCGTCCTCCCCCCCCCCCCCCCCCCCGTTTCCAGCGCTGACAGTTTGCCTGTAAAAAAAAAACAAAAAACTGTCATTTACTCACCTTCTGTCCGGGTCTCCTCTTCATCGGGGGGGGGAGTCTCATCCCCCCCCCTGGGCTGCGCAGGCTTCAGGTGAGGACCCTGAAGAGGGTCCTCACCTGAAGCCTGAGAGGGTCCTCACCTGAAGCCTGCGCAGCCCAGGGGGGGGATGAGACCCCCCCCCCTGGTGAAGAGGAGACCCTCTTGTAATGACGGCGATGGCCGCCGCCCCTAGCCCTGCCCATTGTGGGAGGAGCAGGATGACGTCTTCCCGCTCCGATCGGAACCTCCTCGCCTCTCACCCGCCCGGCGGCGATCACTACCGGCATCTGTCAGTGACAGCGGCGCGGGACAGCGACGAGGGACGCAGGATCGGAGGTGAGTACAGTAAAAAAAAAAAATAATAATAAAGATTTATGTGTCAGTGTCTTTTTTTTTACATTTAACCTCTTGTGAACCTCTTGTGAACTGGTAAGGGGTCCATGACCCCATGTCAATTTTTGGGGGGATTTTTAAGGAATTTTAACCCCTAAAAATTCCCCCCCAAAAATGCTCCCCCCCAGGGGGCTCCCCAAAGCCCAGGGGTCCATGACCCCTATACCAGTTCACAAGGCTGGGGGGATGGCAAGTCACCTGCGACTAGCGGGTGACTTGCCATTAACCCCCGGCACCCCCATTACCTGCCTCCTCAAAGCCCAGGGGGGGCAAAAGAGCCCGGGCCCATTGGCTATGTGGGCTTGCAGCCTGCAGGGCCAGGGGCCACAAAAGCTGGCCCCTGTGCCCTGTTTCTACAAGCCCTGCATAGCTGGTCCCGGGCTGGTTACTTTGGGTAAGGGGGACCCCATGTCAATTTTCTTTGGGATTTTTAAGGGTTTTTAACCCTTAAAAATCCCCCCAAATATGGGGTCCCCCCCTCGGGGGACTCGATTTAACCCTTTGTAGTGTGGATGGTAGTTGTATTTTATTTGTAAATGTTATAAAGTACTTGTTTCAGTTAGGGCGGTCTCCTGGGGCAGGAACGGGGGGCTACCGATAAATATGTGGTACCGTTCTAATCGGTAGAAATGGGGCTTTCACATGCAATACGGTTTTCCTTAATAAAATACATTTTTTATTTAAAATAAAGCAGTCAATTTTCTAAAAAATGTTATTTTTTTTTTTTTTTTTTTACTTAATAATATTGTAAAAACAAAATAAAATTTACAAACAAGACATTTCATGTTAAAGCCTAAACTCTGCTGCAAAAAAAAAAATATATATATATATATATATATATATATATATATATATATATATATATATATAATGGAGCATAATGGGGAAAAATGACCTGTCAACAGAGGGTGACAAAATCTCAAGTAGGCTGGCAATTAAAAGGGTTAAAAGTAGCTATGCATGTTGGGTATTGTTCTGTTCGGGGGACCTTGCGCTTTCAGACTTAGCTTGTTTTTTCCGGTTTGCATATTTATATTTTAGGAAAAGATGTTTTTTATTCAGCTTTTTTATACATTTTTTAGGGAAATCCTGCACAACCAAACAATTTTTTGAGGGATTAATTCCAGAAAGATGAGCCCACTACAACAAGCTGGGTACCCTTAGAAAGCTTAACATGTGTACTTTCAGGGAATATATGGTTTATGGGGGATATTCCAAATGTAAAGGGTTGTTTTGGTTGAAAAATCGCACTTTGTCTGCAGAGCTGAAATTTTCAATTAAAATTACCGTTACGCACATGCTTTACTTTGGGGTGTTTGGCAACTCTTCCCTTGACAGTAGCAATGCATGTTGGGTATCGTTCTGTTCGGGGCATGTAGCTTTTTCAGATTAAACTTGTTTTTTCTTGTTTGAGGTGTGTACTTCCAGAGAATATATAGTTTGTCGGGGGTATTTCAAATGTAAAGGGTTGCTTTTCTGGAAAAACTGCAAGGTGTGCATATTGCATAGCATAGTTGTATTTTATCTGAAAATCCCCTAAAGCGCTGTTTCAGTTTGGGGGAGTCTCCTGGGCAGGAAAGGGTGTCTACCTATACATATGTGGTATCGCTGTAACCGGGAGAAATTGGGATTTCACACGCAATAAGATTTTATTGACAAACTTACATTTTTTTATTACAAAAAAACACTACAAATTGTAAAAAATAGATTTTATTTTTATTTTTTTGCACATATTTCACCCAAAAATATTGAGAATACACCTAAAAAAGGGCAAACAAGACATTTCATGTTAAAGCCCAGACTCTGCTGAAAAAAACAATATATAATTTTCCTGGGAAATCCCTTCAAAAATCACCTTTGAACATGGGGAGCGCATAATAGTGCAAAATAGTCTGGCAACAAAGGGTGACAAAAACTCCAGGTAGGCTGGCAGCGAAAGGGTTAAAGGATACCCCCATAAAAACATCCAGCCTTTCTATTCCAATCCCTCATGTTCATGTAGAATGTATATACCTGCTGGACCTGAAAAGGGTAGTTCGTCAATGTTGTTATTGATTTGAAAGGTGATCTTTTCTTCTGGTACTGCCAGAAGGTCCAGATCTGGGAGAAATGATTAAAGGGAAAGTTGTTGGCTCCCTCTACTCTGCAAGCCACCACCAGCAGTAAACCATCATGATTTCTGGGTGAGCAGAAAGGAGAGCAGGGGTGATACTTCTCTTTCAGAGCCACCACAAGAGGTTTCTTTAGCATTAAACACTACAGGACATCTACAATACATCAGGATACCCCCTAAGGAACAAGAAAGTGTAATTTTTTTCAGATTTTTAGAATCACTTAAAAAAAAAAAGCCTAGCAAATAATAGTTAAGTGTGCCATTACTCTACTGATTAACTTCAACCCTTACACCTTTGAGTGGCAAAAGACTATCAATAATTATTTCTATGATAGGCAAGAAAGCTTCAAGTATTCTACAGCAATGGATACACCAAACCTCCTTACCTCTTACTTTTTATAGAAAAGCTATCATTTTTGTTTTTAATGGTGCTTCTTGAAGCCTCAATACAGATGGAAACCTGGGAGGGTTATATCCAGAACCTCACATCCAAGCTTAAATGGAATCTGGTGAAAACATTCAGCTTGGATGAATCACATTGATTCAGTGGTGCATTCCTTGCAGTTAAAAAAACTATGTGATATTCCTGCAGAAGCTAGTTCTTGCAGGTAAGGTAAATGCCTCTAAAACATCTCTGCTTACCCTGAAGGAACACTTCCATCCTAATAAAGGTTTTCAGTATATTATGCTGTTAATTTGTCATTAAAATCCACATTTAAATTGTCCCTGTATATCAGTGGAAGGCGAAGAAATAAGACAATAACTTTTAATGGGAACTGAGTATATCTTCTGATGGTAGTGTCCTTTAAACAGTATATTAAGAATAATCTGCAAATAGTAGGTTTTCTAATAGGAGGTTAGGAAGAATTCTTCTTACTAACTGTATTTGCTTATTATTGTCCTACCTCACAGTTACTTGCACCAAATTGTAGAGCTCATAGAGGAGTTATTGTCTTTGAGCAGGAGCCTGTGTATTTCCACAGGACATCTAGACCTTTAAATATGCAAAGAAGTCCTATCACCCTGGCAGCATGGGGGCATACTGGATTTGGATGCCCCACTATGCACCCCCCATTACCCCAAAAGCCAAGTACAAGGCAACCTATTCACCCATTAAACCAGCAGCCTATAAAGTTCATCCAGTGGACTTGGATATCGCTGTGAACCCACAAACCCAACTGATTGGTGCTGTTCATGTGGGTGACAACCATGGGTATTGAGCTTTGTGGGGAGGGGTGCTTAGTGAGGCAAGGTTAGATGGTCTGTTCTGCCAGGGTGAGAGTACCTCCAGTAATTTTGGAATTGAAGTCTTCTTTAAAGTGATCCTATACCCAGAAAGGAAGTTTAAGTTTTTGTAGGCATATCAGCATAACAGTTGTCCCCTTTTATCCCCAACCCAGTGCCCGAAAACTGCCTGAATTACTTTATTCTTTGCCCAATATTCATAACAACACAAACCAGATGTAGTGGGCCATATTGCTCTCTGGCTGAGCAGCCCTGCCCCTGGTGCTTTGCAGTGTTACATTCAGTTACAGTACACACAGCTTAGCATTGATGAGCATTTCAACATTACTGCCATTATGTGACAGAATGAATTAACATATAGCTGCCGTTCAGAGATTATATTGCTTTCTGTTTTTTATGAATATTGGGCAAAGGTTTTAGTAAAAAAAGAAACCGGGTGATTCTTGGGACTTGGCTGGGGGTCAAGGTGATGACATAAACTTGGTTTCTGAGTATAGGATCACTTTAAAGGGAGTCATGGGGCAAACCCACTACCTCACTGCCACCCTCCTCTCGCGCGGAGCCAGAATGCATCAGTTACAAAGAAGAGAAACCCTTATCTCGCCTGCGGTTTAATGCCGCTCTCCCTGGATCCTGGGCGTTGCCATCTTGGGAGAAAGCACAAAGCGGCTTCCCCCAGTTCTGTGTGGTCTTCGTCTGCCATTCAAGTGAATGGGCATATTGGAGCACGCGCATTGCGGGGGATGTCGTATTGTTTCTTTCTGAGCAAGGGCCACATGGACAAAGGAGAACGGCATTAGACGCAGAGTGCTTCTCTTTTTTTTTTTTATAAAACCTTTGCACAATATTCATAAAAAACACTAGAACTGGCACCTGGAACTCTGGAACTGAACTGAAATAGGGAGTAAGTTAAACTGTCACATAATGGGCATTTAGTTTGTAGTGCTTTCAGATTTATTGCTGTTATTATAAGTGATAAGACTGATCCTCAATGCTGAGCTGTGTTTAACTGAACGCATCATCTCTGTAAAAGCACCAGGAGGCACTGCTGCATGGCCAGGGAGCAATATGGCTGACCATTCTAACAGCAGACTGCATCCAGTTAGTGTATTTATGGAAAGAAATGCAGACTGTTTGGGGTACTGGGCTGTGGATAGGTGATGATGACATAAACTTCCTTTCTGGATATAGGATCATTTTTAACACTCTTCTTAACATACTATTCCTGAATTGATGTCATCTTCAACCCCTTACTGACATACTTTTATGTCAGGTTCAAAGGGAGGTTCCCACAATTCATGTGAAGCACATAAAATGTTAATAAACTGGATTTGAAGGGTGCAAATTTAAAATAGGGTCTTGTTGGGGGGGTCTGACATTCAAAGTAAAGTATTCCAAAATCTTACTGTGGCTGGGAGAGGTTAAAGAACAGGACTTTCAACCATGCATTTACTCAGAAGTATAACTGAATGGGGCAGACATTAAAGATTGGCCCCAATGTTTCTCTCTTCTTTCACATTTAGCCCCCTAAAATGCATTTTAGCTATATTAAATTGAGTGGTCGAGCAGTAATCCTGTGGAACATTTTCCCACGAAGCTAGTTCTTGCAGGTAAGGTAAATCACTTTAAAACTGCTCTGCTTTCTCTGAAGGAACACTTCTATCCCAAGGTTCATTATATTAGGTTGTCCTTTTTTCATTGAAATCCACATAAAAATGGACCAACAGTCAAAAATGACTTAAACCAGACCAACACAACAAACAGTGCTCATATGCATCCTTCCCCAAGACAATTTAGATTGCTGCACATAAACATTATTTTACCTTTTTCTAAATCCTGCTGTGGTAAATTCTAAAAACAAAATGGCGGTTCATAGATGTACAGGCCGCCTGCAAACAGGATGTAATGCTTGGCTTCCTGTTACTGTTCATTGTTAGTTATGCCAGTTAAATCCGGGCAGCAGCATGGCTGAGATGCTGGGAGAGAAAGCTCCAAAATCCGAGGCTGTTGGTTCGGTTTAACGTTGTCCCTGTATATCTGTGAAAGGCGAAGAACTAAGGCAATACCTTAATACCTAAGGCAACATTACTATTTTCTTTTAGTAGTGTCCCTTTAGGCAGCATATTAAGAATAATCTACAACTAGGAGCTTTTCTGTTAAAGCAGTCCTGCACCCATTTTCTGTATGTGGGGGTCCGCATTATGACAGCCAAATGCAGCCAAGTGATTGGCCTCTGACGGGCACGTGGGACGGGCACTTACTCTTTCTCGGCCGCCAGTCCAGGCTGGAGCAAAAGCGCTTCTTAGACTACAGTCTCAACCACCTGAATTCTTGGCAATCTCAAACATGCCAGTTGGGCATGGCTTGAGCAGTGAAAAAAACGCTTTTGGGTTAAACTGGGCCAACATTGAGCTTGTCTCATCACATGATGAACAGGACTTACAAACATGTATTTACTTAGATGTGTACCTGAATGGGACCAGGCCCTGGTGCCAACATTAAAAAGAGGCCCCTCAAGATTTATCACAATCTCCAAACTGAGAATAAGAGGGGGTTTGCTAGCATAGCTGGTTTGGGAGAAACATTTATGAACATGTGGCATATATGTTTCAGTATGCTAATTTTGGTGAAGAGCTTTTCTAAAAAGAGTTGAAGCCTTTGCTTTGGGTGCAGTCTGCCCAACCTTCCACAAACATGAATGGCAGTGTATATTAACCCTGTAAATGCCAGTCCCGTAGAATCTACGATGGTGCCTCTCCAACAAATGACTGTCAGCACTGTAGATTTTACAGGGCTGGCATTTTGTCCCTGTGTATTTTTTTTTTTTTACATTAACCCTTTGTGAACTGGTAAGGGGTCCATGAGATCCCTATACCAATTTACAAGGTACAAGGGGCTGGCCCTGCCAGCCAGCAGTTGACTTGCCATCAACCCCTGGCCCCATTACCTGCCTCCCCAAAGCCTGTGGGAGGCAGAAAAGCCAGTGGCCTGTGAGGGTTATGCGGGCTGGTAGCCTTCAGAGTTGTGGGCCGGCACCTCTGCCTCTGCTCCCTGGTCTACCAGCCCACATAACTGGTGCCTGGGTTAGTTTTGCTTGGATAGGGGGGACCCCACACCATTTAAAAAAGTTTTTAATAGTTTAACCCTTTACAAGACTCCACGCACATTTTTGAAAAAATCTGATAGTAAATTTATGGTGAACACCACGTATATATAATAACCAACAATTAACAATTATTGTATCAAAAGAAGTTGCTAGTCCCAGATAGTCACCAAAAGAACTAAATCACAAAGAGTAGGTAGGGAGTCCACTCACCCAAAAAAATAACCCTTGATATTGCACATATTAGTTGTATTTCATTTGAAAATGTCATAAATTGCTCTTTTCGGTTTGGGGGATCTCCTGGGCAGGAACAGGGTTCTACTAATACATATATGGTACCATTGTAATTGCAAGGAATAGGGCATGCGATATGGTTTTCTTGAAAAAAAATATTAAAAGCTACAAAGTTGAAAAAATATGAAATCACTGAAAAAATTCCAAACATGAAATTTCATGTTTACTGAACTTTCCTTCAAAAATCACAGTTAAACAAATATAGTGCAAAATGGTGAAAATGGTCTGCCAACAGAGGGTGACAAAATCTCTAGGTAGGCTGGCACTGAAAGGGTTAAACTGCACATATGTTGTATGGGTTTTTCTGTTTGTCTTTTGTAAAAGCACACTAATAGATATTGCAAGTAAAAGACCATTAGTAAGTACAGTAAAAAACACATTATATAACCCAAAAAAGTGAGAATGTGTTGCAAGTAAAGAAAATATTAGTCACCATAGTAAAACACGTGTAAATACTAGTTATAGAACACATGAAAACTCAAAAAACGACAAACAAAAACATTTAAAATTTCAAATTTGTGAACCAATAATCTTCATGTCATTTTTTTAATGCAATAATTTTGTAGCTCATATAACTTCGGTCTATACATTTTCTAGGGCTCTGTGTTTGATTGGTTAGAGGAAACAATTATACTGAGCAGCAATAGAGATTCTGGGGCTTCAAGCAGTGTGATACTTGATGTATTCTTACCGGTGCCAGAGAAGCTGTTCTTCTGGCTCGATAACTCTATTAGTTTACAATCCTAAGGCATCTGCATCAGTTGTCCTGTTCTCCCAGCCCCCCATCATATTTTATAACAGATGTCCTGTGGGGTATCTCCAGCCCTTCCAAGAGGAGCAACCTGATTCAACTCGAAGGAAGAACAATATGAACCAGGGGACGCCAGACATGTTTTAAATAGTAATCACTTGCCAGAGACCATTTGCAGGCTTCTTTTAAGTGAAACATAGCTGGTGTCTAAATCCCAAAGGGAAGTTATTAGAGTTTGCTGGAAGATAATATAAGCAGAAATCCTTTTCTCAGTCCCACTCTAGGGAACCCTCCTTGGACAAAAAGATTGTTAAAAAGTTCTACTTTCCCATCTGCCTACAGGAGCATGCTGGATTTGCTGCACTCATATAGTTCTATCCCATAATGTAGTAAGCAGCATCCAGCAGGCTTCCACTTATCCCTGCACCCTGCTCTGTTGGCTATTTTAATATCCATAACAAAGGCAATTAGAGGACAGGGTTATCTGCAGACCCTTCCTGCTCACTGTAGAAAATCAAGATGCAGCCACCAAGTGAAGAGTACAGACAGACAGGCCGTGTGTTGCATTTGCCTGTGTTCTAGATACTAGTGTCAGAAATAACTTTTTTTATTTCAAATCACAGAGTTCCTGTTGTCAAGCTAGCATACGTGCTGGCGAATATACATTAATTATAGAGAGACTAGTGTAAATTAGAGAGGGGGATGACAGATTTCACAAGTCCCTGTTGGTAGCACTGACAGATTTTCATATTTGTAAAGATAACCAAGAGAGACAGATCACAAAAAAGGTAATTTGTAAAAAAAAATGCTGCTTCTTGCTGTTGGGAAGAGCACAAAGTATAATCCTAAGGATATCCTTGGATGTGCTAGATGGAGACTGTGATATGAGTATGCATCCACTGTGTTGTAAAAGTATTTTATCTACAATGTAGATGTAAATCTTTACTTAATAGAGATGTCCTTTTTTTGTAGTGGTTTACCATAGACGAGTTGCAGTATTTAGAATAACTTAAAATACTGCGGAGTTGCATTTATTTATATCACCTCCATTTCCCAGATAAAGTCAGCGCTTTAATATGGCCACTAGTGGCACCATAAACACATTGGAGCTGCTGTTTTCAAGGTATTAATTCCCTGACACTTTAACAACTAACTACTGTACTACAAAGTCTTCCCTTCAAAATGCCCCCCCCCCCCCCCCCCGGCATTGCAGTCATTCAGCAATCCCACCTCCTGTAGTGGATCCAGGGGGTTTAGATGAGGATCTATTTTCAAATGACAAGGACTTGAAGGACCAGTGAATCAGGTCTGTAAATAATTTGGTACCTGAGTTTGAAATCACAGTAGGTCAAAGAACACCATATTTAGTGCTGGTCACCACTTTTAGGTCCGATATTGTAAACATGAGGGGGATGGTAATTGCGCATGGGGATGCCCGACTGAAGGCTTACAGCTCTCCAAATTGGGACCAAGGGGCTGCCCAGGGACAGGGCTATGTACTCACACAGTCTATGGATTGATGATCACCTTCCAGAGCACACCAGAGACATTAAAGCACATGGTTCTATTTATGGGATGCCCCTATCTTATTAAACACAGTCCACAATCCAGCACAAACTTAACAAGAATGGTTCCGCAGCAACCATAGTTTCCTCCCCAATATGACTTAGAGGATATATTCCTTTCTGGGCATCCTCTCCTGAGATAACTCCGAACCTTGCTCCAGGGACACCTTCCTGTGACCCCTAACTTCCAGGTCCCAATCTGGCTTTCTAGCTTTTCCTTTGAAAACCCAACCAGGGCATCAGACACTAAGGCCTACATCCCCATCCATCTCTCTCCAAGGAATCTGACTGAGCTGCACTCCAGGGCCATTCTCTTCTGATCCCTTCAAGGTCCCAAGCTGGTTTCTCTTCCTCTACTGTAACTCCACAGGGGTCCCAAGCACTAAGCGTCCACTAATAGTATTCTCCAGCAACTGTACTTCAGGGGTGTGCCCTACCAGCCCCACGCCTTCTCACCATTCCAAACGGAACAATGCTTTCTATATCTCAAGGATGTTTCTCTACATGCTGACTTCTCCTCGGGGCTCTATTCCCATACCCAGTGGAACTCACTAGAACCTCTCCTCAGCAGACCCTTTATAGCCTATCCCTCTGCTCCCCTCCCATGGCTAGCCTAAGGAACTGTACTAAACTAGTTATTCTATTTCTTATCCTATGGGGTATCTAGTGGCCTATCCAAGTAACTACATCTACACTATACACTTTTAAGTAAATCTCTTTTACTTCCAACCATCCCGCCCAGGGTATCCCAGGTCTTCCTTTCTCCACTTCAGGGATCCCCCTCTCAGGTACACTCCTATCCCATTTGTTTTCTGTTAAAGCGGATTAAAGCTCTCAAGCACCTGCCTTGGAGTCTAAAAGAGTCCCGTGCCTGCCACTTGGCTGTCCCCAGGGTATCCCAGTTCTTCCTGCTGTGTAAACTCCCTAGGGTTGCATACATTTCTGAGGGCTCCCACAATTTTTCGCATCCCATGGCCGCACGCTCTTTAGCTGATGCACACTCCAGCACCCGGCTGTTTATACTGGGGCCAGGAGTGCATTTCATACTAAAGGAAAGCCGGGGATGTGGCTAGCAGGATTGTCAATTCTGCTGGCTGGGCTTGGCCACAGTTTTATTTTTAAATCAAGCCACTGCCAAGACAGCAGCATTGCCCAGGGTACTTGGGTGGGGGGGGGGGGAGTGCAGTAAGGGTCCATGGAGGGGGGTTTAGAGGTTTCTGCCCTGCTTTAATTTCCTGTCTTAAAATACCAAACGGGGGCGTGTCCTGGCAATGGTGGAGTGTGGACGTGAGTAACCCTGCTCCCGGACCCCGGACCCCTTAATCGGTTTGAGTACTGCCATTAAAGCCACCAGAAGTATGTCCAAAAAGAAGGTGAGGAAGAGTGGGGACAAGGGAGACAGGAAGACCCCTCCGAAGTGGGTGACGGCCGGCAAATGGCACACCGGCGGGAGAGGCGCGAGAAGCAGCATGGCGGCGGGACGTGGAGAGGTGGATGCAGCCGAGACAACCTGCCTTACCTCTTCATACGGCGAGACATCAGACCAGGAGTGTGCGGCGTCCCGGGGCTCCCCGCCCGCCTGCGGGGCTGGGAGGGAGGAGGAGATGCGGTCCGAGGAGCCTGAGGAAAGAGGTGGGTGCAGCAAGATGGCGACCGCGGAGCCGGAGACGGCCGCATCACCGCCCGCATCACCGCCCGCATCACGGGCCGCGTCATGGCCCGCATCACGATCTGCGGAGGGCCTTCCACGGAGGGAGGGGGAAGCAGAGAGAGGGACTCAGCTTGCAGATGCAGGCTCAGCGAAGGCAGCAGGCGCCGCACAGCCGGTCGGTGGAGCTCCGCAGCAGGAAGCAGAGAGACAGGCTGGAGCAGCCACTACAGATCACATCAGCCGGCCCCTGGGGCCGAGTAAAAGCACATCACCACATGCCCCGTCCTTCTCCCCTTCAAGTACACAGGTCGGGCAGCAGGGGATGAGCTGTGCCGAGGTCCCCCTACCAGACCCCATCACAGAGGCAGTGGCACAGGGCGCAGAGCTGAGCAGGGCCCCCTTGCACATCAACCTAATAAAATTTGCCTTTGAGCCCAGGAAAAGCAGAAATGTGGCTCTGCCCGCCCAAGGAACTCCCACCCCTGTTGACGGGGCTGCCCTGTCTGGGGAGCTTCCCCAAATGCCCCAGGGTTGTGGTGAGGCCGTTCAGGGAGTGCACCTGGCCGAACCTGGAGCCCCCTCGTTACTGGGGTCCCCACCATCTCCGCTGCTACCGTCCCCGGGAAGAGTCAGTGATAAAGCAGGACCGGGGCTCTCGCCCATGTCCCCCGGGTCCTTTTCATCTCCGCCCAGCACCCACCCTGTGTCCCCACCTGGGCAGCTCTTTTCTCCCGATGGAGCGCCTCCTGAAGTGTCTCAATCTCTGGCCAATGAAATCCACTTGGAAACCATCTCGCTTCTAAAGGGGATCCCGTCACGATCCGACATCGAAAGTCTCATCGCAAAATACGAAGCAACGTTTAAGCGGGAACTGACAACTGTTAAACATCAGGTCTCAGAAGTGGAGCAGAGAGTTACTGCGCTAGAGACGGAGAGTGCAACAGCAGCTGACCGCGTACAGGCGTTAGAAACCAGAAGCGTTCGGCAAGAAGCGATGTTGCAAACGTGCCTTCTCCATATAGACGACCTGGAAAACAGGAGTAGGCGGAATAACCTCCGCCTAAGGGGCATCCCAGAGGCAGCAGGGGGAGAAAACCTACAGCACATTGTATCAAGCATCTTTAACACTGTCCTCGATCGAGATCCAGCTACTCCCATTGTGCTCGACAGGGTTCACCGGGCCTTAGGCCCCAGAAGTCCGGATCCAGCTTTCCCACGAGATGTGGTGTGCAAAGTCCACCTGTTTTCCCTTAAAGAAGAGATACTTCGGAAAGCTTGGCACAAGGGCACAGTTAAATATAATGGGGCGGCTGTTAAAATTCTCCAGGACCTTTCCAAACGGACTTTGCAGATGCGGAGGGCCCTCAAGCCCCTTCTTGAAGTGATTTTAACAAACGGGGGCACCTACAGATGGGGATTTCCCTTTCATCTGATTGTGCGGAGAGAGCAGCGGAATTTCATTCTGAGGTCTCCTGTGGACTTGGAGAAGCTGTTTGAGTTCCTCGGATGCGAGCCCATCCGGATCCAGGACTGGCTGTCCCCGGAGTTTCCCAGTGCCATGGAAGAATCCACGAGTGGTCCACGAAGGGGCCCGAGGAATTACCGCGACCTGCAGCGCCTCAAAAGATCCTCTGCCCCGTATGGGAACGGGTTGCCTCGGTCTAAGCGGGGCGACCCACCCGTGCAGCGGCCTCGTGCGACCCGTCCGGATGGCCGATACGAGGGGACGGGGTCCCCTCCGCGCCCCCCTGGTTCTCCCCGCGGGGGCGGTGGGGGGAACCTCGGCGAGCCCCAAAGGGGGTGATTGGCGTTGACTCCCCTCGGTGTATTGCTCCCTCCCATCTCTTCAATCTCTCTCAGCGATTGCACCGAACTGGAAAGATGAACTAATCCTGCTCTGGGGCGGCAGTGCTATCTGGCCTGTCTCCCGGAGAGGGCCCCCCCTGGGGCTAACCTCCGCTGTTATGTTTTCTAAGTTCTAGGTCGTTGTTCTCCTTTGATCCACCTTTCACTAGTGCGGTAACTGTTAACATAGGTTGCTAATTGGCAGGTATACGTGTCAGAGCAGGGGTCGGGGGACGGTAGGGTGCCTGCCCTTGAGTCTCGCCTTCCCTGCTAGACACTGTACCCCCCAATAGGAGGGGCTGCTCGGACGCTCAGGCGATCGAGGCCTCGATTTTCCATACTTGGAATAGTACTGTTAATTTAAGTTTGTTCTGTTCTGTGTTCTAATTGTGGTTATAGCGCACCCCCAACCACAGGGGTAGACTAGCTACCCTCTGTACCCCTCCCTCCCTTTCCTCCCCCCTTCCTCCCCTTTGGGTGTCGGGCTAACACACGTGGGCGCCATGACTAGGGGGGTCAATCCAACAACTCTGACCAAGCCCATATCTGAGTTTAACATAGTTTCCCTGAATGTTAAAGGGCTTAACAGCCCAGAAAAACGGTCCCTCACCCTGAGAAATCTTAAGGGGCTTAAGGCCCAAATAGCCTTCCTGCAGGAAACACACTTCAAGGCTGGTGGTCCACCCTCTTTATGCAACAGAACCTTTCAGAGGAGCTACCACAGCTACTCTCCGGACTCTAGGTCCCGGGGGGTCAGCATTTTAATCGATGCCGGTCTCCCGTGGGAGCTGGACGACTATAAAACAGATGAGGAGGGGCGCTGGATCTTCCTGAAAGGGAGGGTAGCGTCCCATCTCTACACATTCGCCAATTTCTACCTGCCAAACACGGGTCAGACCGCCTTCCTTGAAAAAGCATTGGAAAACCTCTCGACCTTCAGGGAGGGGGAATTGATTATTGGGGGGGACTTTAATCTGGCATTGGATCCTCTTATTGATACCTCCAGGGGCGCACCGCAGTTGTCCTATGTTAAACTTAATAGGCTTAAAAAAGTAATCGCCCTGTACCAGCTAATAGACCCCTGGAGAGTCCTCCACCCGACGGATAAGGACTACACGTTCTTCTCCGCTCCCCACAACTCTTACTCCAGGATAGACTTCTTCCTGATTCCCCATGCCTCTCTACCCAAGGTTTCTGCTGCAGAAATTGGCAATATCACCATCTCCGACCATGCCCCAGTCACGCTCACAGCGATTCTACCGAGCCCGATCATGAAGAGCTGGTCCTGGAGGCTCAATACCTCCTTGCTAGAGGACCAGGTAGTCATGGAGGAAATTCAAAAAGAACTCCAAGAGTTCTTCGCCTTAAACGCCTCCCCTGAGATAAGCCCTGGAGTCCTGTGGGAATCCCATAAATGCGTCATTAGAGGGATTTTCATCAAAATCGGTTCCCGAATAAAAAAAGAAAAAGTGAAACGCACGCTGGAACTCCTGTCGGAGATCAGGAAATTTGAGATGCTCCATAAACAATCCCTGGCAGTTGCCCACCTAGCAACGCTGACGTCTTTGAGGGAACAGCTTAAAATGCTGAGTTGTGATAGGTTGAAGGCTCAATTAACTAAATGCCGGAGAGCCTTTTACGAATCGGGGGACAAGTGTGGCAAGCTCTTGGCCAGGGCCCTCCGTTCAGAGAGGGCCAAGACCTATATCCCGAAAATCACAGGCTCGGATGGTCGGGTCAGACACTTAACAAGTGAAATTGCAGAATCTTTCAGGAGGTTCTACCAATCATTATACAACCTCCCAAAGGACCGGAGACCTGACCAGTCGACCGTGATAGAGAGATATATTAGTGAATCGGGGATGCCCAGCTTACCGCCTGAGGTGGTCGAGGGGTTGGAGGAGCCTATTTCTCTGGGGGAACTACAGAAGGCGGTCAAAGGGACGGCAGGTGGGAAGGCACCGGGTCCGGATGGGCTCCCGGCTCTTTACTACAAAAGATTGATGCCGACCCTGGCCCCCAGTATGCTTTCGGTCTTCAACTCGGTCGGGGGGGGGGGCGCCTTTCCGAAAGACTCACTAAGGGCTTTCATCTCTGTGCTACCGAAGGAAGGGAAAGACCCCTCACAATGTAGCAGCTACAGACCTATTTCGCTTCTGAATTCAGATATTAAAATATTTGCTAAAATCCTGGCCGCAAGAATAGCCCCACACCTCCATCACGTAATCGGGTTGGATCAGGTGGGATTCATGCCACATAGGGAAGCAAGGGACAACACTATTAAGGTGCTGAACCTAATCCATACTGCACAACAGAAAAACATACATGCCCTTCTCCTCGCGACCGACGCCGAGAAAGCATTTGACAGAGTGAGTTGGCTCTTCATGAAGGCCACCCTTCGACACCTGGGCCTAGGCCCAAATGCACTAAGCTTGATCCTCAGCCTTTACGAGGGTCCCTCGGCGTCGGTGCGAGTGAATGGCATGCTCTCAGATTCTTTTAACATCACAAATGGGACGAGGCAGGGATGCCCGCTGTCCCCCCTGATTTTTATTTTGACCCTTGAACCACTACTTTGCAAGATTCGCAGACACCCAGACATCAGAGGTCTGAGAAGTTCGGAAGCGGAATATAAAGTTGCTGCATATGCAGATGACCTGATCTTCTGCTTATCAGGTCCAGAAATTACGCTACCTAATTTAATCGAAGAGCTCAAGCAATATGGGGAACTCTCAGGTTATAAAATTAATTACTCTAAATCTGAGATGCATAATATTAACATCCCAACAGAGAGGTTCTCCCGCCTGCAGAGCTCGTTCCCCTTCAAATGGGCCAAAGAAAGCTTTACCTACCTGGGGACTAAAATCGGATGTGATCTCTCCAAAATATTTGGATTAAACTTCCCCCCCCTCCTCAGGAAATTTCAGGAAGATATCTCAAAATGGTCTGTGGGAAAATTATCTTGGTTTGGGCGGTGCAACGCTCTGAAGATGAACCTTCTCCCTAGGCTGCTGTATCTTCTGCAGGCCCTCCCGATAGCTGTCCCTCCAGCCTTCCTGCGCGAGGTTAGATCCCTCTTTGCCAGATTCGTTTGGGGAGGGAAACGGCACAGGATCAATAGAGACACGCTCACCAGGGCAAAAGAGAACGGGGGAATGGGGTTCCCGGACCCGGTGAGATACCATTCGGCAGTTCACCTTGGGAGAGTTGTAGACTGGTGTCTACACGGGAGCAATAAGCAGTGGGTCGGCTTGGAACAGGAGGCAATGGAGACACCATTACCAAACATTATGTGGCTGGAGGGAGGGGACGTGCCCCGGGCTCTTAAACATCCCACTATAGGAACTACCTTAAAAGTAGGCAAGTCAACAGCGGGCTTTCCAGATATCTCCCCTGGACCCTCCCCCATGATCCCCGTCCTGGGCAATCCAGACTTCCCCCCGGGCTGTGAGGGGCCGAGATCTAAGGAGTGGAGAGAGGCGGGAGTCTATAGAGTACAACATTTCTGGTCTGAGGGCGGATGGTCGGATTTATCTTTACTAGCTCAGGCCAGGGGACTTTCGGAATGGTCGAGTTGGCAGAGCACCCAGCTCTGGCACTTCCTAAGGTCCCTTGGGGTTACCCCTATCCGGCACAGGCCCCTCACAGCTTTTGAGGAAATTTGTACAAGCAGGAGTCCCGAGACACACGTTCTCTCCCGCATGTATAAGCTACTTGTCTCCCCCTTGACCGAAAAGGTGCCGCCTTACATTGGAAAGTGGGAGCGAGACCTGGGTGTCACCTTCTCACCGGACCAGATTGTTAGGCTTCTCTCCGCGCCGCACAAAACCTCCGTTTGCACTAAATTCCAGGAGTGCAATTACAAGCTACTCACCCGCTGGTATGCAGTCCCCACCGTGATCGGTAAGTGGGCACCCGGCTCGTCGGCTAACTGCTGGCGGTGCGGTGCGGAGAGAGGAGACCTTCTACACATTTTCTGGTCCTGCCCTACGATTCGCCCTTTTTGGGACGCCGTCAGGAGGATAATAAACGACATATCGGAATATCACCTACCTGACGACCCGGGCGCGTGTCTGCTCCACCTAACCAATGCCCCCTTTAAGGGCTATAAGAAATCTCTCCAGTGCCAGCTATTGAACGCAGCAAAGGCTTGCATTCCGCTACTGTGGAGGCAGGAAAGTTCCCCCTCGCTTGCCACCTGGGTTTTAAAGGTGAATGATATCATGCACTTCGAGAGCCTTATATTGACCAGAGATGGAGGGTCTGAAAAATTCACCACCACCTGGTATAATTGGATGCGGTTTTTAGACTCCGACGAATGTAAGACAATCCTGGAATCCTCTTAGGAACATGGGCTTCCCGCACCATGAATATCACCGCAGCCTATACGTGTACTCCCCAGCTCCTCTCCCCCCCCCCCCCCCCCACAGGTGCGGCTATGAGCCCGATTCGCCCCACCGTTCTTATGCCCTGCCCTGCCCTCTTGTTTTTGTGTGGTTTCTTTCTTTTTTATTACCCTGTAGGTTCCTGTCATGGTACTCTGGATAGTGTAAAATTCGAGCTAATAGGCTCGATCGTAGCTTGTGAACGGAAACAATTGTATGTTGAAAGATAATCTTTAATATGACTGCTATTGTTTCTTGCCATGACTGTATTTCTCTGTTTCACTTTGAAAACTTATAAATAAAGAATTTACAAAAAATACCAAACAAAAATGAAGGCAAAATTTCCCTGATGGAGTCACATAAAGCAAAAAAATAATTTAAGCAAATCCTTACTTTAAATAAAACTTGTTTACATTACATAGTTACATTGTCAGCAATTTCAGCACCTTCTACACCTAATAATACTTTGTATTTATTTTTTTTAATTTACACATATTTTTGTGTTACAGAATCATATTAAATCTGTGGATACTGGGGAGACCAATTTGGAAGGAGCCGTGGGTAAGTGCATCCTGGGGCAATCTACAACATGAAAGAATTACTAGAACAAAGGTTAATTGAGTCACCAATAGTCCTACAACACAACAATGGCTTTTTTTGTGACCAGGTCAAGCCGCATCAGATGAACTGATCAGGACAGCTCTATCGGCGTTTGAAGCTGTAACACAGCATCCAGTCTTGTTGACACTTCACCACTCCCCAGTAAGTCTTGGCAGAACTTGAAACAATATTTTCCTACTAGTTGGAGCAATTCCCAACAGCCATCTAAGCAATCAGTAGCTTTTAGGGTCATGCCTGCAATTTAAACAATAAAGCTTTTTCAGCGCAATCACATTTCTTGTTTGTAACCCTATCTGAAATTGTATAATACGGTTTTAAAATGTTTTAAATGAAGTGAATGAATTATGTTCTTTTTCCTACCTTATAATCGTAAACATTAGACATTAGAAAAGAGCTGGTGGTTTTGATGAACATGTCACTCATTGCTGTAATTTCTATGGCTAACTATAAAAATCACTGGTAAATATTGTATATGTAAAATTACAGTTTTGCTTTGAGCAGGATAAAAATGTTATACTAGTCAGTTTGCTATGGCTGTATGTGCCTAATGGCAAGATTTCCCCATGCCCTCAGTGCCTTGGATAGCAACAACTGAAAAGAAAATGGATTCATGGATTCAGAAATGGAAACATTTGTATTATAGTGATACTTGTGACTTACACCAACTGTAATCTAATTAACCTTAAAGTGGACCAAAACTCATATAAATGAGTTGATCCTTATTAGGAAGTTTCCCTGGAGGCAGGCAGAGTTGTGCCACAGTGTGAAACCTCCCCCATTTGGAAACTGGGCCACAATGATGAGGTTTAGAATCTTGAACATTTCATTTTGCATAGCATAATGAATAGCATAATAAGCACAATCTAGATACCCACTGTTTCCACAAACTCTTTTACACTCCTCCTGCTACCATACAACCCCATTACCACATTTATATCTAACAAGCCCCATAAAAGATGATATGCCTAATGTACACCCACGCCTTCAATTACTTATCTACCAGTCGACATCTCCCTTTCGTGGACAGATGAAGTATTGCTTCTGCAGCTACTGTGGCACCCATTTCTCTCCAGAGACAACAGAGTCAATGTTTGTTCAGGGCTCCACCGCCTGGTTCCTAATGCTGGCAGAGGCAAGGTACGCAGAGCATCCGTGACAAGAAAGTGGTTTATAGGCATAAACACCTTATGGTGGTCTCCTCGGCCAGGTCTTGTTCAAAGGCGGGACCTCTTTGATTTTCATGGATTTGTGGGCCTTCCCTCACCCCCCCCCCCCCACTGGTATGGAAGCAGTATCCAATAAACACAATTGTTTGGCTTTCGATCCGGAGCAGGATCATCCGATCTTTCAGAATCTTTCAGAGTCTCAAGAAGACTCGTCGGATGAGGAGCCGGATGTTTACTAGCATGACAGGGTCCTTGAATCTTTTCCAGGTTAGATTCGGATTATGAGCAGGGTTTGGGAGAAGCTGGACAGAGGTCCCTTCAAATTTAGGATCTTGGTGATCCACTACCCATTCCTGGACATGGGTTTACAGAGGTGGACCCGCCCGCCTGTAATGGATGATCCTTTTGTCTTTGTCTTGCAAAGCATATGCTGCTTCCTACCTCTGGCAGTACCTCTTTAAAAGATACAGTCAGTAGACTAGATGCACCACAGGTTAGCAGTGGAGATAGTGTTACTTTGTGACCTACATTTGCCTCTGCTCCCTTTAGCAGGTAGATGGGGGGTGCAAGACTTCGGATCTCCAGAGGACCCACAGGGTAGATCCCAAGGTGCAGGTGCTCTTGCAAGATCCGGTTAACTTGGTGAGGTTTACCAAGAGAGCAGTAGTTGATTTCATTAAGCTGCTCTACAGGAACCTTGCCCTGTCAGTATCTTTACTTGAGTGATGTGGCTCAAACAGTGGTCTGCAGATCCTATGTCCAAGAAGACCTTGGCTGCTCTACCCTTGGGGTTGATGCTTATTGGGATAGCAGCTTCATGAACTGGTCAAGCGAGCCACAGGTGGTAAGAGTACTCGCTTACCGCAACAACAGACTTGGTGTGGGCTTACCTTTTGATCCTTCAACAGATATGGTCTGCGTCCTCAAGAGGAGGCAGGTGCATAAAGCACATTTAATAAAAACCCACAGGTAAGCTTAAGTCTCCCTGGTGCCCTAAGCCCAGGTTAGAGCATAAGTCTGGTCAGGCATGAAGGGATGCCCTTACGCTTTGAGGTGGGGTAGACATCTTGCCAGTTTGCTTACATCTGGCAAGCCTAATTGATGGATGTCTGGGTCAGAGAAGTTGTGACTTTTTGGGTACAAGGGTCAATTATTTGTGGTGTCAACACAGCCCCGCTTACCAGGGAAGTTGCTTAGGTTGGGTGACGACCAACTATTGCATGCTGATGTTATGCTCCAGTTTCATCATGGGGAAAGAGGCTTTGGCTTCTATTCCAGATTATTGTGATCCCAAGAAGGATGGGTCTGGGCCTCAGGCGCCTCCACAACTTTTCAACAACATTCACATGACCAGATTCAAGTTGGAATCTCTGTGGTTGGTGGTCTCGGTTTTCCAACAAGGGATTACCTGGTGATAATCGTCATCAAGGATGTGTTCTTATGCTTCCTGATCTTCCTGGGGCATCAGCAATATTTTCACCTTGTGCTGCGTCAACACCATTATCGGCTTGTGGCACTCTGGTTTGGGATCGCAGAGTTATTACCAAGGTGCTAGCAGCAATCATGGTGACCCTCTACTGTCGGGTGATTTGCATTGCTCCATATTTGGATGATCTCCTAATCTGGGCTCCCTCTCTTCGACAGGAATGTGCAGATGATGTTGGGAAACCTGAAGATATTTGGGTGGCTGATCAGTTATCCCAAATTTCATTCAACACCCTGGGTATGTTCCTGTATACATCCCAGGCCAATGTGTTTTTTCCGGAAGCCAAGGTGCGGAAACTGCAGGGGAGCATGGTGAACTTGCATTTAAATCCTCAGCCCAGTGTGCTACTTCTGGCTCTGGCGTGGCGTCCTTCGAAGCAGTCCCTTATGCCCAGATTCATACCAGGGCTCTACATCGCTAACATGCTGAAATGGATGTCTTTTTTTCAGTCTAACACAATGGCCTCGATTCAATAAGAGTTGAATAAAATTCTCATGGTAGTAAAAAATTTAATTCATGAGAAAAAAAGCCATGTCAATGTTAAAAAGCAATGTCACTGTTACTGAATCACCAGATAAAAAGACAATGACAGCTTTTACTACAGTGTAGAAAGGAGTAAATGGTTCTCTACTTTTCTTAGGAGTAAAAAAGTGCCATTGACTTTCATTGTTTTCCTAGATGAATTTTTCATGAATTTTTTACTACCATTTTCAACTCTTATTGAATCAAGGTTATTGTTACTATATCACTATATCCTTATATTATCCTATATTCTTTGGCCTGGACAGACAGTTCTCTCTTCTGGGGGTGATTTGTCATCAATCATCAATGGAATAATGGCTCCATTCGTAACCCGTGAGCCATGGCTGCTCTTTTCTGCTTTTCTCTGCGGTTGGGGGGCAGTGTGGTACCCACTGATGATTAAGGTTTGATGGTTACCAGACATGTAGTATGCCTGTCTCATTGGACCAGTAGTCAGCAGGACAATATGATGGCCATTGCATATGTCAGTCATCAGGGAGACACCAGGAGCTATAGGACAAAATGGGAAGCTGCCAGGTTTATTACATGGGTGCACATTCGGTGTGCTGTGCACAAACCAAATGTAGACAACAGCTGTGCAGATTTTCTCAGTAGAAAAGTCCTCACCAGGGAGAGTGAGCTCTTTCCCCCCCCCCCAGAGATATATTTCACATGATTTGCAACAGGTGGAATGTTTCCATGGTAGACCTATTTGCATCCAGGCACACCAGGAAGGTGATTTCTAACTCTGCCCCAGGACCCTCTAGCATTCAGAATGGATGCTCTGAAGACTCTTTGGTCCCAGTTTCAGCTAGTGTATGCCTTCCTGTAGCAGTCGCTGCTTCCTCAGTTGATGTATGAGGTAGAGGGTGTCATGACCATTCTCTATGCCCCTCATTTGCCAAGGTGAACCTGGTTCACAGACGTGGTTGGGCCAACCGTTGATCAGCCTCTATGACTTGCAATGACCTGGCAATTCAATCCCAGATGCAGTGGGATAGAGGACTCTCCCCTTGAGTAGTAGCCACTCTTCAGTCAAGATCCACTACCAAACACGCAGACCTACTTTGCCTGGGGTGAGTCTCATTCGCCCCTGCATTTTTTCATCTCTCGCATCTTAAAATATTTGCGGAAGGGTCTGTATGAAAGGTTGCGGTTAAGCATCCTTAGGGGTCAAGTTCGACCTTATCGATTCTGTTTCAGTTCCTGATAGCAGAGAATTCTTTGGTCTACACATTCATGTAGAGGATGGCTCATGTCACAGAGTAGCAGAGCTGGCAGCATTATCTTGCCAGCTGCCCTTTCATAAGGACAAGTTTGTTCTGTGTCTGTGAGATTACTTGCCGAAAGTTGTTTTCGGTTTTTCATTGAATGAAGACATCATCCTACCCTCCTATTGACGGAATCCTGTTCATCCGAAGGAATGGATTTTGCGCTGCCTTAAGGTAGTGTGTGCACTGAAATAATAATTAGCAGCAGAAACAGCGCCAGGCTTCAGTGGATCAAGTTTGCAAAGATGGCACTTGGTCATCGATTCACGCCTTCCTTGTTTATAAGGTAGATTTTCGAGCAGCCTTGAACATTGTGTTCGGATCAAAGTTGCTTCAGATGACCGTTCAGTGCCTGCCAAGCGCCTGGTTCTCTGACATAACTTTGCCAGACTGAATATTCTACTTTTACACAGTCTCCCCTTTTTGTGCAAGTTTGGAGTTGCCTCCCATCCATTTTTGGGTACTGCTTTGAACATCCCATTCGTGATTGCTCTGTGTGCCTGTATGGACAACCTGACAGAGATAGTACCATTTCTTTTGGAACATGTGGAAGGTGCGGCCTTGATTGTATTCAATCTGCAGGAGATGGACACTTGTCAATAAAGCTGATTGAAAGTCAATATATCCTAGCAACCCCCAGCACAGCTTGTCAGTTTCAAAGAGGGTCCTGGGGAGATTGGATGCAAGAAGCGCTAGCTCTGCATTTATCTTATAATAATTTTTTTTTCCAAAATGTATTCATATATTTACGTTTATTCAGCTATTTTCACCACAGTCCCTGACTAACAATGAAGATTCCACTGACACCCCTCCCCCACAAAAGGTCACAAAAGGGGAAGATCCACACTGTGCGAGGCTCCAGTTTGTGGGCAACTAATGTCAGTGAGTACACCTTAAAATTGAACCAGACCATGAGCAGACTTCATCATGCTTAGTGTATAACTTGCTGCTGAGCATTATTTCCCTTGCTGCAATTTTAATGGGCTAAGAATATTTGTACTTTTTATCATTCCTTTCACTCAGAGGCTGATTACACTTCATGTATTCTGTTCTTCTCAGTGGCTGCTCCTGTTAAATAAGGCGTGGTGCTGGCTGAGACAGTGTTTTTTTATTATTAATGTCTGTGGCTTGTGCTGCTTAATAGCGATGCAAGTCGTTTTTTTAATGGTGGCATTGGTTCCTTTGTACTCTGCCATAGTGTAGTGATGTAGGCAGCACTACTGTGTTTTTTCTCTTCAGTTGGTGTGGGGATTGTCTCCGTGAGGGAACAACACTATGGGTTACCTCATTCACATCAAGAGCCCTCTCTGAGTTGAAGCATTTACTTCCTGTGGCGTCTTCCAAATCCAAGGAAAAGGATATTTATGCTGCCATAGATTCTCAGGAAGATTCTTCAGAAGGGGAGCTCTCATCCAGCAGAGAAGAGATTCATTCAGATTTGTGTTCTTCTTTGAAACAGGGGTCCTCTATGTTCAGGGAACAAATGGATAATCTGACGTCCTCTATTCTAGAGGTTTTGGGCATCCCAGCTCCTAGAGCCCCTAAGTGGAGGAAGGGGGATTCATACAGATCCAAAAAACAAAGGCAGTCTCCCTTTACTAAGCTTATCCAGAAGGAATGGAAACACCTGACAAGCTCCTCACCATTTCTAGTGTGGTGTATACTAAGTATCCTTTTCCTACGGAAATATTTGGTCCTTATCTTCTGAAGTGAATTATCCTGTTTCAGGACTTTCTAGGAACACTGTTATTCCTACTTCAGATAGTGCTTCCCTAGGAGACCCGGTGGATAAGCACCTGGATCAAGTATCCAGGCATGCTTTTTCCATGCTAGGATTATGGCCACCCTGTGCTGTGTCCATGGCAGACAAGAAGTGGTTGAAACAGTTGATTTCTCAGTTTCGGGCTGGTCACTCCCATAATTGATGCTCTCAGCAGCATGTCTACAAATATGTCATCTCTTCTATGGATGATATTGTTAGACTAAATGCCAAGGGTTGGTGGCTTAGCGGCGTTCTTTATGGCTTAAGCAATGGTCGGCCAACACAACTTCCAAGAAGACTCTAACAGGACTTCCTTTTATGGGAGATTGTCTTTTTAGGGACTTCCTTTTATGGGAGATTGTCTTTTTAGGGACTTCCTTTTATGGGATATTGTCTTTTTAGGGAACATTTGAATGATGTTGTGAAGAGAGCCACAGGGGGGCAGGTCCACCAGGCTTCTGCAAAGACGGAAATCTAATCCTTATCACAGATCTTCCGATAGTCATCCATTTCATTTTCCTCTAGACGCTGAGAAGTGTTCTGGAATAAACCTAAAACCCAGAACAAGTCTGGTGAAACCTTCTAAGCCCTCCCAGACATGAAACATAGAAGGTTGACGGCAGAAGGAGACCATACGGTCCGTCTAGTCTGCCCTTAAGGCAGACTAGATGGACCGTGAAGGCACACCTTCCCCCCTGCCTGGGACACCTCTTGCTTTTTTCTCATCATTGGAGGCTTCATGAGGTGGATGCATGGATCCAAGAAATACTTTCTTCAGGCTACAAGATTGAGCTGGGGGCCAGAACTCCTCAGAGGTTCTTTTTTTCAAGGGTGTGCTGGAATCCGGAAAAAGCAAAAGCATTGAGATCCGCAGTAGCGCCTCTATTACAACTAGGAGTAATCTGTCCCATTCCTCTTTCAGAGAGTGGTTACAGAATCTACTCCAATTTGTTTGTAATCCACAATAAGGATGACTCAATGTGCCCAATTCTGGACCTCAAGGACCTCAACAGTTTCAGCTGACTTTGCAGTTTTTTAGTCAGAAGATCCACAACTGCCCTTCAGCCAGGGGATTATATGACCACAGTGAATATAAAGGACACCTACCTGCATATCCCTATATTCCTGGGCCATTTTTGTGTTTTGCAGTAGATGGCCTACATGTTTGTGGCTCTGCCTTTTGGTCTGTCCTCGGCTACAAGGGTTTTTACCAAAGTTCTGTCAGGCATCATGGCTCTTCTAAGGCACCAGGGGATACGAATTACCCCATACTTATACTATCTTTTGATCAGAGACCCATCTTTTCAGGAGGTCTTGAGAGATACACAGACCGTCCTATCAAGACTAGAATACTTTGAGTGGTTAGTCAACTATCCAAAGTTGCATATCATTCCCTCAAGAGTTATCTCCTTTCTTATGTCTCCTAGGGGAGGAATCCTCTTTTTTGGGTTACGGCCATTCTATTTGGGCTATTGGAGCTTCCTGGGCTTTTCAGGGTTCATTGGAGCAGGTCTGCAAGGCTGCTACTTGGTCTTTGGTTCATACATTTACCAAATTTTATAAGGTAGATGTTAGAGCCTCAGTGGATTCCGCTTTTGGTCGATTTAAGCCGTAATGAGCTCTTCAGCTGATGTTTTGATTTTTTCAGAATGGCTTACTCCTCAGGATTAAGGTTGACACTTGGGATTCCTACCCAGGAAGAAGGGCACTGCTGATTCGGTGACTCCCTGGAGTGGAATATAAGAGAAAATACAATTCTGTGATTCTCACCTATTGATTTATCGCTTCATCTACTCCAGGGCATCACGCCCATACTATCTGCTAGACTTCTATATCCATTCTATAGATGCTATAGTCCTAGTGAAGCTTTGTATATATGTAAACATTTTGTGTGTTAACAAAAAAAAGAAAGGAGAGGAAAGAGAGGAGTCCTAACATGTCATCTTGTTTTACAACTAAATGGGGGATATCTTAGGATGCCTTTATCCTCCCGGGCGACTGTTCCTACTGCTTTTCAGTAACTGGATTGCAGAGGGCAGCCAGAAGTATATATAGGCCAGGAGAAACCACACCTTTTATCTTGCAGCCCCGCCCTTTGGACAAGAGTTAGCCCATTCGGATGTGATTTGGTGACACCCTGCATTGGGAGAAGAGAAAAATCAATTATACAGATGAGAATCACAGAATTGTATTTTTTAATATGGTACTATTAGCTATTTAACACCATGTTTTTGAACCATTTGATTTGGTTCCACTTATCTACTTTTCTCAAAAAAGTAACCTTTTTTCGATATCGGCCATTGGTCATATCATCTATAAGAGGAATCTTCCGATTAAGCAGCAATTTCCATTGAACTTCACTAAATGTTTTTTCATAAAGACACATTGGTAATTAGATTACTTCTAGACAATAAATGACTTAAACCAGGCCAATACAACAAACAGTGCTCATATGCATTCCTCCCCAGGGCAATTTAGATTGCTGCACATAAAAATTCATTTACCTTTTTCTAACTCCTGCTGTAGTAAATTTTAAAAACAAAATGGCGGCTCATGCATTTGCAGGCCAAGTGCTGCTGGGCTACATGTTACTGTGCAGTGTCAGTTATGTCAATTGAATCCAGACAACAGCATGGCTGAGATGCTGGGGGGAGGAAGCTCCAAAATGACGCTACCTTTCTTTTCCAACTGTGCCAGGCTGTTGGTCCGGTTTAAGGTTGTTACATCTTTTCACATTAATGAAGAGATTGTATTAATTCTCTTTGTTCAACTTCAAAGGCTTAGCAAATATTGCCGCATCGACTTAAAAAATATAAGAAAACTGATTATTTGTTCATTACTCTGGAGAATGGTAAAACATGGATAACCAGTTCTTCCTAAGACCATGTAAAGGGATCAGGATGACTTTTGTCAACTTTTACAAGGCAAAGAGAAATAGGTGCCTGTTTGGAGTATTCTGCAGCTTATTGTCCTACATGGTTGGTTCATTCTGGGCTTCCCATAAACAGGCCTCTGGATACCAGGTGGAACTGGTATGTAAGGAAGCTACACAGTCAGACGTCCTCACCTTTACTAAATTTTATAAAAATTAAATACTGTCACCTCTGCGGAGGCAGCACTGGGTAGTAAAATTCTGAGTTCTAGGATTTATGTTTCATTATTTTAATATGTCCTTGGTTACTGGACATAGTTGGCAGTCAGGGTTATAGTGAATTGCTGTTCACCCTCCCTGTTAATTACTGCTTGGGACATCCCCGAAGTGATGAATACAATCAAGGCCGAGTCCTCCACATGTTCCAGAAGAAAAGTAAGTGTTAGTACTCACCGTAAAGGTCTTTTCTTCTGGAAGTGTGGAGGACGCGGCATTTCCGCGGCAATGTGATTTCAGCCTGCGGTAGAACACGGTGTTATTGTTTATTTCCTTTCAAGAAGGTTCTATTTTTTCCACGATTAATCTCAGTTACTGCTTTTTACAAACTGACAAGCTGTGCTTTGGGTTGCTAGGATATACTGACTTTCCATCAACTTTATTGACAAGAGTGTCCATTTCCTGTGGATACCTTGACAACCCAGAAGTGATGAATACAATTAAGGCTGTGTCCTCCACAGATCCAGAAGAATAGATCTTTACAGTGAGTATTAAAACTTCTTTTTTTGTATCTGCCATGTAAAGTGGTTTTTCCTTAGTTGTCCATACAAGGGCACCATGCCGTCTGTGCCTGTTGCCATAGCCTTTGAGCAGCATCTTAACCTTCTCTGGCCTTTTTGTTAATAAATCTTATATAAATCCCATAGATCCAGTCTCAACTGCTTTGTACTGGGAAACCTACTGGCTGGCCTGGTCTTATACCTGCACATGGGGAGGAATTACAGCTCACTTCCTGCTCTAGTCCCACCTTCCGGCTACTACCCATTTGTGATTGCTTGGTGTCCTTGTATGGACAATTTAGGGACAATTTTATTTTTTTGTGTATTTTTTTAAATTATTGCTTCTAACATGTTTGTTGTTCTTAATCAGTATCTATTCGTATATTTTTAAACGCCATGTGGTGCTCTTGAGGCACCTAACACCCAACTGTTCCCGTGTGCCATGATCAGGGCAGCCCATTGCTTTGTGCATGCGTACACGCACTGCTTGTGTTTGTCTCTGATGTCTCTGAGTGGTTGGGTTAAATGTGGAGAAAAAAATCCTATGTGTGTGCAAGCATATATGCACAGAAAAAAAGAAACTTGGCCACACAGCCTAGAACAATGCAAAAGTTTTAGGATGACAAAATGCTCAGCCAGCACAAGGCTGGTTCTCAATGTGCACTCCTGTCACTATGAATTTAGTTATTTACAATATGCTTAGTAAGTTTCATTCTCATATTGGGAAGTAGGACAGCTCTGCGTTATCGCGTTAAAGAATTCCCTAGCTGTTTTTTCTTTCGTCTTTCTTAGATGGTCACCTTCAATTTTCTGATTGTAACTGTCATAAGATTTAATCACACAAGAGATTAAAATCTGAGCCTCTCATGTCTATAAATCCCTCTCAAGGAGAGACAGGGTTGAGTTGCTATTGTTTCACATTGACAACTCTTAATAAAAAAAGCCTGAGCCTCCAAGTCAACTGTTACAAGTTGTGATGATAAAATTAAAAAAAATAAAGTATACATACCCACTTCACTTATATACATTTTGTTCACTAACATTCTAAATGGTGTAAGCTATTCTATTTATTGAATATTTTAATTGGTTTGGGACTATTATAGTCTGCAGTTGCGTAAAATAAACCATTGGTCTGGATCCTCTCTGCAATGTAAATTGCCGCTTTACAGTTTGAGAGCAACTGAAATATTACCCAGATCCTTTCTTCCACGGTGCATGTGCAGATTCTCCTTGAATCAGCATTGATGGCTTTACATATTAATGCCTGATAATCAGTCCTGAATGAATAGAATGCTGTGGTGCCACCTGCTCCCTCCAGTGATCCTTTCCGCTCACTCGCGACTGTGGGCACCCACCACCAGCCATTAAGATATTCATGGTGGGTCATCAAGGAAACAGGTAAAATCACAGAGAAACCTAAGGGTTTCATATACCAGGCTTCCCTGGGAACATCCCTGGGAAAGGCTTTCACCCCGGCCCTGGAGTCTTTTAGCTTCTGTGGCTGGACGTCATGGGCTTTGGTCTGTTTTAAGAGTGTTTTGTACATAGTGAGAACCAGCATAGTATCCCCTACAACTTTTGTGGGCCTCTTGATTTTTTTTTCTAGTTGTGTACTTTTCACAGTAATTACTCTTTGGTGTAATTTATTTGGGGGGAGCATTGCTCTTTAATATAGCCATCAGAAATATTAAAGATAATCTGAGGAATACCGAGGCAGCTGGAACATCATTGCCACCATCTCTAGATCATGTTGTGCATGTTCCAGCCATTGTTGCATTTTAGACACCCAGTATTTCCTGAGGTGATGAGTTTAAAGGTTGCAGATAACCGGACTGATAGGGACATAGTCATTGACCATTGTGGATTATGGCCCTTCCTGTGAGGACTTGAAATTTCCACTGCAGAATAAAAAAACTGCAATATCTCAGACTTTCTTTGTCGCTGGTGATGGTGCCACCGCTGCTTTCTGTCTGTCTCTCATGGGTAACAGAAATGTGATGGTTGGTATATACAGCCATCAGGATAAGCTCTGCACAAACACAGTAAAAGTGATGCATTTTGGTTCCCCTCTCTATTACTTTTTTCTTTGGCTCATTTTGGCTGAGGTTTTGATTTTTTTGTACCTTAGTTTACCTGGTACCTGTTTTTTCTCCTGGACCCACACTCACCTCCCCCCTCAATCTACCCCTGCTCTCCAGGATAGAGACACCTACAGTAACAGAAAGGGGAGCATCACTTCCTCCACCAAGGCCCCTGCTTTACTGCTTTAGGGGTTGGGTAATTGTCATTGTCAGTTGAAGTAGACTTGAGAGCCCTTCTTTCTATTTCTCTCATGTCACCCACCTGTCTTTAAACTAAGCAAGACCCTGCCCCCCCCCCCCCCCCCCCCAGGGGCTATTAGCAAAACCCAGGATTGTCAAAATCTCAGGTTTAGTTCTGCTTTAAGCAACAAAAACTTCTATTTTAGCAGGAAGACCATGTTGTAAATGCCCGCAATGTCTGATCATTTTTGTGGTTTCCTGAAATAAGGTAAAAATCAATAAATGTATTTACCACCAGGTATATACTGTACATATATACACATACAAATATACTAATAACTCTTCCTGATATGCGGCTGGCTATAGGTCACATATAATGAAAGTGAAGGGATGTGGTGGATAAATAGGCCTAATACAACACATCCCACATGCTGGGGTAATGTATCAGAAGGCTAGAGCAATGTGGCCTAAGCATACACGGGGCAGAAAATACTACAAAGATTCTCAATAGGGTTCAGGTCAGGGGAAGATAGTGGCCACAAACCATAGCAGCCAATAACTGAGAGGTATACAATGATTTTACTCTTGAATGCATGGTTTTTCTTTTTGTATTGGAAGACATTGGTCAGTCAGAAACTCTATATACTTTGCTGAGGTCAGTCACCCTAAAGGAACCTACCAGCTCCCTCCCCGAGATTTCAGACCAAAACTTGACTCGGCCACCTTGCTGATGTTGCAGCCTTGTAGGGACATGGTGGGCATCCACTACTCAATCCATATGGACAACTCAGGAGTGCACAGCACTCATCAGTATACAAGACCATTTCATGTATGGCTGGGTCCATTACAAGCCATTTCTGCTTGTAAACACTGGTAAGGGGTGGCTGAATGCGCAATCACAAGCCTCTGGAGGATCCTGCTGTACACCTTGAATTTTGGGGGATTTAGAGGCACCAGCAGCTTCAAATACCTGTTTGCAATGGCATTTTAGCAGCTGATCTCTTAATCTTATACATTTGTCTGGCAGAGACCTTCCTCATTATGCTTTTATCTGCACAAAGCCCTCTGCTCTGAATCAACCACAAATCTCACAAAAGTCAGTTCCGTAGCACTCCTGCTGGTGTGCTTTATGCAGCACATTGCTGTTTCTTTAGTTGGCATCTGGTATATTTTGGAACTGCCTGGCTACGTGCCCTGATTACCTCTACCTGTGAAATCTGACTGCTGGGCTTAATAGAAGTCTACGCCCAGCAGCAGGTTTCACCAGTATATGGTCTCTTCACTGCCTTGATTCCAGTGAGTCCCAGTCCAAGATTTCTCTTCCTTGATGTCAATTGGTTGCTGGTGGCACAGGTGAGCTGGAGCCTTTCCCATTTCTCTTGTTTTAAAGTGATTGCCCAACTAAGCACTTTGGGGTACCCTGCCTTAGTTTTTCCAAATTTGCCATACCTGATGTAAGGTTTCCTTGTTTATGCTATGCTTGCTAGATTTTGTTTTAATAAACTTTTGTTTGTAACCCCCCCCCCCCAATACCGTGTGTCTAGTCCCATTCCTTGTGGTCAGACCCTGGCTGTGGGGCCTCCCATGACATATACATTTTTTTTTCCTCTTTTTATGACTTTCTATTTCCAAGGCATTGCACCGTCTTAGATGGCGTGACGCCAGCGGCCTCAAGCGAGCTAATAAGCTGATGTGCATGCGTCATAAGACTGGGAAGAGGTGAGTTAGATCGGGCTATCTGGGGGGTTTCACAAAGCGGGGTGCCCCCTGGGAAAGGACCAAAATCCAGGATAGTCGAAAGCCTGGGTTTTAGTCCACTTTAATGAGTTGTTATACTTTAAAGTGTAAGGCCTGTCACCGGGTAACACCCACCCTGCCACCCTCCTCTGGCACTAAGCCAGGGTGGAGGGGTCACAATAAAAACATACAATACAATTAAAAATGCTCAACTTTCTGTGTTCAGGATCCAGATATCTGACACTCCTGCAGCTGCGGAGAACGTGCAAAGAGTGGCTTCCCAGCTTAGTGTGCATGCTTTTTCAAATGCTGAATGCTGATTCAAGATGGTGGCATAATTGCAGAATGTAAATCGCAGGATCCCGGGCAAAGTAAGGTGTTATATATATTGTAGCCCCCCCCTGCCCTGCCTCAACCCCCCGAGGAGGGTGACAGGGTGGAGGGGGGTTACCTACTAACTATACTTGCAAAGAGAAAAAAAACCCTCTTTATTTACCTTGGCCTCTCAATGTATAACTCCCACCGGAGTACCGGTAGGAGTGTGGCTTTGATGACACATGCCAGCCCGGTGGATTTGCCTTAAGTCATTCTGGTGGCTGCATCCCTGGTTTCCCTTCCGAGTGCGTGCACTTCTGCACCCAGTCTATCTGAATGCCTGGGTTGTGGGAGCGGGCTCCAGGCCTGGGATGCGACTGCCGCTGACAAATGTGCCTTCATACAGCGTATCATATACCTTTCTGGAGACCAACCCAATGTAGATGCCAGAAATTCCTCCTGCAACCTCCCCAGAGAGTAGAGACTGGGGAAATTCAGAGGAGAGGAGTGTCACATGTGCGGATGATGCAGAATCAGGAACATCAGGCAGGAGCTGAAGATATGGAAGGCAATAGGGAGCTAAAGCTGACTGTAACTGAGAGTAGCCAGCTAGGGAGTAAATGGTAGTGTGCTACACCATGCACTGGTGCCCGCGTGGGGAGTCGGCCGTCAGATCTGGTTTTTGACAGTCTTCCGCAAGGAGGGTCAGCCTGCACTGCAGAAAAGTAGGGGTCCCACTACTGCTGCCAGTGAGGCCAAATATGGGAAAAGGTTATTCCGGGTTTTGGAGGATGCTGATGCAGGAAAGCAAGAGAGTCCAGAGCCAGGAAAGCCGTAATACAGTGCCAAAGTTCAGAGAGCCAAAACAGGTGAGTACAGGAACAGACCTGAGGGTTATCTGTATTTCCAAGCCGAGGGTCGCAGAGCTAGAGCAGTCATCCAAGCCAGGGAGTCAGAGCCGGAGTGGGGTTGGTATCCAGAGCCAAAAGTCAGAGCCGGAGAGTAACACAGAGCATGAGGAGAGTGTTGCTTCAGAAAGATTTGCAGGCATCTTCCCAGTGCCATAGGCCTCCTTTTAAAGGCCCTTCTAGCACCAGGAGGGCCTGCTGCACATGCTCAGTAACACCCAGGCTTGCAGAAAGCAAATCAGAGTATTATCAGAATATTATAACAAAAATCACACACATTACTTATAATTTAAACAGCACTTTAGAGATCGGGACGGAATGGTTCAGTTTTAGACATTTACAAATTGAAAGTTGAACAATGTATTTCGGTATTTTTTGCATTGGTTTGAGAAACCAGCCCAACTGAATGTTTTTAGTTGGTGATGTTTGTTTGCATATGTGTAGGAATAATATCTAGTGCTTTATATTTATATTAGATAAATGAATGTTGTGTAAATTATGTCATATCTAAAATACAGTGTGCTTGCACTGATAAAAGTACTATTCCAAGTATGTCACACACCCCGCTTCCAATATTCATGACATATGGGTTATGGTCCAGTAGAGGGCGAACTTCTGCAGAGATGAAAGCAAAAAAGAAGCCCCTCCTGGTCCATAAATACCTGGGACATCCCACTCATTCCCCAGTTCCTTCTCTGCAGGACGGCGAGCAAGTCAGAAGATGTCTGTTTCTCTTCTTTGCAGGTAAGCCGGGTTTACACCCGACCATTTTTTGCCCTATTTCTGCCCGGACCTTTATACTGTAAACCTATTCTAGCCTCCCAGCCTTGGCTGCAGGTCCAGGTGAGGGTAGGTAAGACACCTTAATAGGTGTTCAGGGAGCCATGCTCCCCCGTGAGACCCCGCATGAAGGGGTAGGCGGAATCCGGGTTGGTGATCCCGGTTTGGGATGCCCTGTCCCTATTTATCCCTTGCATCTAGAGTGCGGGATTCCCCCCTTCCGGGTCCCTCTGCTAACCCTCCAGGGGGTGGGGGATGGATGTGTCTCTCGCTCTTTCTTCCATTTCACTCTGTTCATCTGTGGTATGATTGTTAGTGGATGTGTGCGTGGTGGTTTTTTTATTACCATATTTTGCAATGCTACTATCTCCTGAGGGGAGCTTCTTCCCCTCAGGCTGCGGCGTTGAGGGGGCGGGGCCGGGCGATCGACGCTGCTGCGGCCCGCCCCCTCCTGCCTTGGCGCCATTTGCGGAGCCCAGCCTCCTGCTGGGAACCGCGCTACATGGTTATGAGGGAGGGGTGGCGGGGCCAGGCGCGGCGCGCGATCCGCGCTGGCCTGGCCCCTTCTTCGTCTCTCTCTCTCTCCCGACGCTGAGCTGCTGAGTTGGTGGCAGCCATTACTGCTGACACGTGAGTGCCCTCTTGGGCTCCTTTTCATGGTCATTACTGTCTTGCCATGCGCCTCATTCAGACAGGGGATTGCGCTGGCCCCCTTTTTTCTCCATTGTGTGATTATATGATTGTATTATATTACGCATGTGTGTGTGGGCATGTGCTTATGCCACTCTTCTGTGTCTTTCAGGAGGACTCCCTGTGCCTTGCAATTAAGGGGGTTCTCCCGGTCCTAGGGTCCCTAGAAGTAATTTGGGCTCCTATAAATCCTCCCACTCTGGACACAAAGGGGCATCCCGGGTTGCTTATCAGCGTAATTCCCTCTGGTCATTGTGACTTTCCCTAAAAATCACCATATGGAGGCTACACAGGATACCGGGCTCGGGCTCCCATCGGGACAATCCTGGCTATGTGTGGGTTGTGGGGTTCCCCTTACAGGGGAGAATGTACTGATTTGCATACCATGTGCGCAACAGGCCATAACACGGCAGTCAGGACCACAGGCGTCGCCCGTCTCATCTCATACCCCTCCCCTCCTTATCCGTACCCCATGTGACACTGTCATTAGTGGGGAGTCGCACTCGGAGGTATGTGCTAGGCTGGTCAACCTCGAGAAAATTATTTCTAGCTCAGTGGGCAGAAAGGCCCCTGCTAAGAAAAGGCATCTGTCTTCTTTTTATTTGAGTTTTTTTTTATACAAATGTAGCTTCAACATACAAAGCACATAGGTCGGTCTTGCCATAATTTTGGATCAGAAAAAAAGCAACACAAACATGGTATCACATGAATCCAGAAAATTGTTTTTCCTACAGGCATTGTACCCTAAGTCAAGACTATATACATCAAATCAACCAACTCGAGCTACTAGCAATGTGATTGCATCCTTATTTACGTTGTAGATTTGCTGCTCAAGGTGGGGGCTGCCGTATTATGTTGGTGTTTCTTTCTTCGAGATTTATTGGATTATCTCCCTCTATCACTCTAGTTAAGTACCAAGTGGTATCCCGAAATGTTTGGTACAATTTTTGTTTAATTTCTACGTGTAAAGTGTCAATAAAGCTTTCCCATGTATTGAAAAAACTGGGTGTTTTCTTTTCTTTGTCTAGGGTTGCATCAGCCCATTCAAACTTGAAGAGCTGCTGCAACTTCTCCATAAAGTGGAGTGAGGGAGGTTCGTCTCCAATCCAGCCCTGGAGAATGACTTTTTTCGCAACTGCAGCCGTTAACAGAATTAATTTCTTAGTGCCTCTATCTATCCTCTGGGTGGTAGTATCAATTGAGCCAAATATTGCCCATCTTGGAGTGAGAGGCAGATAGTTTATCAATTTTGTAATCATATATCTATGTACTTTTCTCCAGAACTGGTTGACAACCGAACATTCCCATAGACAATGATATAAATTTGCCCCCTCCTCCCCACATTTCCTACAGTGGTCAGAGTCAGACAGTTTAATCTGTACTGAACGGACAGGTGACACATAGTTGTAATGATATAATCTAAGAAGCATTTCTCTGTAGGAGGATGCTTGTAGGGTCGCCCAGGAATATTTGTACATTTTAAGCAGCTCCTCAATGTCAAGTTCTGGGAAGTGAGTGCACCATTTAATCATTCCCGTGTGGAGTTCCTCATAATTGAGTGTGTGTCTTAAGAAATTATAATGCAGTGCTATGGCTCTGCTATTCGGTGGCATCATGTTCAATAGTGTGTCCAGCCCATTATCCCAGTCCTGAGTCGAAAATTTTTTGACTGTCTGTTTGACATAAGATGTCAATTGAAAGTAGGCAAACGTGTGCGGAACTGTAAACTGGAATTTTTCATTGAATTCCTGATGTGTAAGCATTCTTTTGCAATTTAGCTGTAACAGCTCCCCAATGTGTGTGATCCCTTCTTTTTCCCAGTCCGTGAATGGGCGTGTCGTGTTCCCGTTTAGGAAATTTAGATTTCCTGTAATAGGTAATAGTGTTGATAAATGGGGGTTTAGCTTGTATTTCTTCATTAGTTTTTGCCAGAGACCCCAGATGGACATTAATAGTGGATTTAGAGTGACATGTTCAGGTAGCAATGCTTTCTGCATGTGAATCAGATAGGATACCATGCTTTGATCTAATTGCGGATCTGTGTGTATGTGAGTGTTCTTGATCCGATCTCTTAATACACCAAGTAACGCTGCTGCGTTTTAATTAAAAGGATCTGGTAGATTGACTCCGGCGTTTTCCCGTGTTTGCTGTAACACCCTTCTACTTATTGTCGCTCTCTTCTTGCCCCATATAAATTCCCTGAATCTTTTGTTTAATTCTGTAATTTCTTTATGGTTTAGGAGTATAGGGAGTGTCTGCAGATAAAACAGCAGCTTCGGAAATGCTATCATTTTTATTAAATAAATACGTCCCAGGTATGAGAGAGTCAACCCGGCCCAGGTTTGTAAATCTCGCTGAATCTCTCTTATAATGGGTTTGATATTAATATCATAGAGTTTGTGCTGATTTTTAGGTAGCATAACTCTAAGTACTTTATGTACTGTTTGTTCCATTTAAACGGGAAGTTGTCTCCCCAGCTCGGTTTTGTGCAATTATTTAGATATAGGGCCGACGATTTTTCTAAGTTAATGGAGTAACCTGTGACGGTACCAAATTGGGCTATGATCTTCAATATCCGTGGGAGTGTGGTTCGGGGATTAGCTACATATAACAAGACATCATCCGCAAAAGCTGTTATCTTTATTTCCTCTTTGCCTATTTTTATTCCTTGGAAGGCACTCTCCCCCTCCAATAATCGAAAGAGCGGGTCAATGGCCAAATTAAATAATAGTGGTGACAAGGGGCATCCCTGTCTGACTCCCCTCCCCAGCTGGACGCCGTTGGTGAGCTGTCCATTAACCAATAGTTGGCAGGTTGGTGCCTTGTATACATATTGTATCAGTGACGTAAATGTTCCGCCAAAGGCTCTCTCCGTTAATATAGCGTTAAGCCATGGCCATGCAATTTTATCGAACGCTTTTTCAGCATCCAGACTGAGGAGGAAACCCTTAGAATTTCTACTAGTAGTAATTGCTGCTATTGCTGTTCCTATGCCTATTGAGATGTGCTTGCCCCTAACAAAGCCCAATTGGTGTTTAGTAAGCAGTTTTGGGGAAAAGCAGACGGTAATTGATTAATGATTGTGACTCCCCTGACTGGGCTGATTATTCCCCGCTTGAGGAGGGGGAATTGTTTGAGGAATCTGAGACTGAGGAACTGCAGTTCTTTGATTCTGATGCCGGGAAGGCGCTGAGGGATGCTGTGGATACCCCCAAGGTCCTGGCCCATCTCTTAGGGGTTCTGGATATTTCCCCACCAGCGGAGGCCCCTCTGAAGAAGGGGGAATTCTTTGGGTTCTCTAAGCCCCGCTTGGAGTTCCCAAATCAGGATCATTTTGACAGCATGATTCTTAGAGAATGGGAGAAGCCGAATCGGCATCACTGTGTTCCTCAGGGATGGGATAGGAAGTATCCCTTTCCGGTTGACACGGTGAAGCGCTGGTCTTCCCCTCCTGAGGTCGATGCGCCCATCTTAGGATTGTCCAACACCTCTGTTGTACATACTCTGACGCCACTACCCTCAAGGATGGCGAGGACAAGCGCATTGATCAGATGGCATGTCATGCTTTTGCCAGTGTGGGTTCAGCCTTGCGGCCTGTCTGTGCATTGGCACTCGTGGCTGTGGCTACTAGGTCTGAGATTAGGGACATGTTAAATGGGTCCCAGCTCAACCCGGCCAGCGTTGAATTCACAGCCCTTAAGAGGTGTGCATTGTTCATGAATTTTGTCTTGTCGGCTATGGACGACACTATTACCATGTGTAGTAGAACTTCGGCTCTGCTGGTGGCCATGCGCCGATCAGTCTGGCTACGCCAGTGGGCGGCTGACGTTGCGGCCAAGAAATCACTTACAGCTCTGCCCTTCCTGGGTACGCAGCTGTTTGGAGACAAATTGGATTCTGTGGCAAAAGGTGGAAGGCTACCTCAGCGTAAGAAGCAGCGTCGCTCCTTTCGGGGGGCAAGCTCCTTCAATCCTTCCTTTCGCGGTGCCAGAGTGGGCAGAGGTCTTGCTTACTCTGGCTTCAGAGGGGATTCCTGGAACAGAGGCAGAGGACGTGCCCGTCCGGCCTCTACCTGGGGTTCCAAGCCCAAGCCCGCTGCTAAGCCAGCTCAGCAATGAAGAGGCGCCCTCACCCTTATGGACTGCTGCGGCTCTTCTTCCGGGTCTGGGCCCCAGGAGGTCACAGACAGGCAGATTTTGGATGTGGTCTCGTCCGGGTACAAACTGGAATTCGAGTACTGGCCTCCTCCCAGATTCCTAAGGTCCCGAGTGGCCTCGGATCCCCAGGCTGCGCAGGGGCTCCTGTTGGCAGTAAGGAATCTTCTGGACATGGAAGTCATATGCCCGGTGCCTCTGAGAGAGGCCGGGGCTATTATTCCAACCTCTTCACGGTCCCCAAAAAGGATGGTGCCATGAGACCCATTCTGGATATGAAGCTTCTCAACAGGTTCATCAGAACCAAGAAGTTCCGCATGGAGACTCTGCGCTCAGCCATCAATTCCCTTCGCCAAGGGGATTTTATGACGTCCATAGACATTAAGGATGCTTACCTGCATGTACCAATCTTCCCAGCGCACCAGAGATTTCTCAGGTTTGTGGTGGGAGATCGGCATTTTCAGTTTGTGGCTCTCCCTTTCGGGCTGACCTCGGCACAGAAGGTGTTCACCAAGATTCTGGCGGGCGTAATGGCCCTGCTCAGAACCCAGGGCATTCGCATTGTGCCGTATCTGGACGACCTGCTCATTACAGCTTCTTCCCTCTGTCAGGCGGAGCTGGACACCAGGACGGTGGTGACGACACTGGAAAGGTTCGGATGGGTGATCAACCATGACCTTGGCACAGAAGGTGTTCACCAAGATTCTGGCGGGCGTAATGGCCCTGCTCAGAACCCAGGGCATTCGCATTGTGCCGTATCTGGACGACCTGCTCATTACAGCTTCTTCCCTCTGTCAGGCGGAGCTGGACACCAGGACGGTGGTGACGACACTGGAAAGGTTCGGATGGGTGATCAACCATGACCTCGGCACAGAAGGTGTTCACCAAGATTCTGGCGGGCGTAATGGCCCTGCTCAGAACCCAGGGCATTCGCATTGTGCCGTATCTGGACGACCTGCTCATTACAGCTTCTTCCCTCTGTCAGGCGGAGCTGGACACCAGGACGGTGGTGACGACACTGGAAAGGTTCGGATGGGTGATCAACCACCCCAAATGATCTCTTTTCTGGGCATGATTCTGGATACCATTCAAGCCAGAGTGTTCCTACCTCAGCCAAAGGTGCAGATGGTTCAGGATCTGATACGTCTTCTCCTGACCAATCCTCGCCCCTCTATCCGGCTAGGAATGAAACTGGTAGGATTGATGGTGGCTTCCTTCGAGACAGTCCCCTTTGCTCAGTTCCACATGAGATCGCTCCAACTCCATCTATTGCTGACCTGGGACGGATGTCCACGGTCATTGGATCAGTCCTTTCTGATGTCTCTCAGGGTTCGGCAGTCCCTTCAGTGGTGGCTGGAACCAAGCAATCTGCTGAGGGGCAGATCCTTTCTGGCCCCTTGTTGGGAGACGGTTACCATGGATGCCAGCCTGTCGGGCTGGGGAGGTTTCTGGAAGGATCATCAGTTCAACGGGTTGTGGGGTCCTCAGGAGGCTCACACCCACATCAATGTCTTGGAGCTCAGAGCTATCCGTTTGGTTCTGCCACGTCTGACACCGCACCAACAGGGTTTACTGGTTCAGGTTCGACAATTGAACTGCGGTAGCTTACATCATTCACCAAGGAGGGACTCGCAGCAGGAGTGCCCTCAGGGAAGTCTCTATGATTCTGGCGTGGGCAGAGAGCAATGTTCCTTGAATTTCGCCTGTGTACATTCCGGGAGTGGAGAACACAGAGGCGGACTCCCTGAGCAGGAGATTCTCTCGCCGAGGGGAATGGTCTCTCAACCACAGGGTGTTTCGGTCCCTGTGTCACAAGTGGGGGACTCCGGAGGTGGATCTTTTTGCCTCACGGCACAATCACAAGCTCCCATCCTTCATGTCTCTGTCTCAGGATCCCCTGGCTCTGGCAGTGGATGCCATGTCCCTTGCCTGGAGGGATCTGGGGTTCCTGTACCTGTTTCCCCCCCTCTCCATGGTAGGCAAGGTGGTGCGCAAACTGGCTCTAGAGGGGGCACCAGCAATTCTGGTGGCCCCAAGGTGGCCAAGATAGGTTTGGTTCGCAGACGTCGTATGGCTGGCGGTAGATCAATACAGTTTGCCCCTGTTTCCGGATCTGATCACGCAAGGTCAACTATGTTACCCCAATTTACAAACGCTGGCTTTGACGGCTGAAACCTCCATATTAAAGAAGGAAGGTTTGTCTGATGCTGTGATTCAGACTCTTGTTAGAGCTAGGAAGAGATCTTCTTCTATCATCTACTATAGGACTTGGCAGTCCTATATAGACTGTTGTGAGGCTAGGGCCTTGCCTTGCAGGGTGTTTTCGATTCCTAGGATTTTGGAGTTTCTCCAACACGGCCTGGATCTGGGTTTCCAGCTCAGTACCTTGAAAGGGCAGGTCTCTGCCCTGGCTGTATTTTTTCAAAGGCCTTTTGCTCTGCATCCTCTGGTTAAGACTTTTTTTCCAAGGGGTCACTCATGTTCGGCCCCCTAGAAAGCCTTTAGTTCCCGTTTGGGACCTAAACCTGGTTCTATCGGCCCTCCAGGGGCCTCCTTTTGAGCCGGTGCAGGATGTTGCACTCTCTGTTCTCACTCAAAAGGTTGCCTTTTTGGTACCTCTGTTCGGCGTGTCTCTGAGTTGGCGGCTCTGTCGATTCAGGCTCCTTACTTTGAGAGACACCAAGACAAAGTGGTTTTTCGCTTTAAACCAGATTTCCTTCCTAAGGTGGTTTCTGCCTTCCACCTCAATCAGGATGTAGTTCTCCCTTCCTTGTGTCCTAAGCCTAGCAATGACAAGGAGAGGGTTTTGCACTCTTTGGATGTGGTTCGTGGTGCTCTCTGTGCCCAGGAAAGGTTTTGCGCCCGCCAAGTCTACCATTAGTAAATGAATTCATCAGGCCATTGTTGGGGCCTATTCTGCTAAGGGGAAAGTTCCCCCTTTTATGATCACTGCTCATTCTACTCGTGCTGTTGGGGCTTCCTGGGCTTTTCAGCACCAGGCTTCTGTTGAACAAGTTTGTAAGGCTGCTACTTGGTCTTCCGTTCATAGTTTTTCCAAGTTTTATAAGGTTGATGTGTGGGCCTCAGCGGATGCTGTTTTTGGCCCCAAGGTTCTGCAAGCTGCAGTGGTTTAAATTGGTACATTTGTTTACTGTTTTAGGATCCCCATCCATGACGGACACTGCTATTGGATGTCCCATATGTCATGAATATGTGCGACATACTTGGAATAATACCATTTTGTGATTGCTCACCTGTAAAATGGGTATTATAAGTATATCACACACGCCGCTTCACCCCGCCCGTTGGTATTCTGGATCCTTTATATGGTGAACCTTTTTATTGTTAAGAATTTTATATTTGGCTCTCCCTCGTCCCCTTCTGCTTTCATATACTGGGGAATGAGTGGGAGGTCCCAGGTATTTATGGACCGGGAGGGGCTTCTTTTTTGCTTTCATCTCTGCAGAAGTTCGCCCTCTACTGGACCATAACCCATATGTCATGAATATTGGAAACGGGGTGTGTGACATACTTATACTCATTTTACAGGTGAGTAATCACAAAATGGTATTTTTACAGATGGTGCAGCCTTTCCACTTAAGATATCTGAGATTAAGATGTAGCTTGTTTAGAGAACCTTTTATCAGACATAGATTGTTTGTGACCTCTTGGTGTAAAACTGGGTTGTAGTAAACCTTTTTTTATCATTTATGTAAAAATTATGAAAATTGAAACTATTCACATCCGACCTAAACAAAATAAATATGTAGTATGAATCGCATAGCCTGTAATTAATTTAGGAAAATACCTGCTTCACCTTAGGTTTTAGTTTGGCTTGAAGAGTTTAGTAATTGGGGACATCATTTAACTGCAATCTTGTGAAGGAGTTTGAATTTATGAATAAAGATGAGTGGTATCCTACATATCACAATGCCCTACGAGAAGTTAGGAAGTAATTCTAAATGTTGTCGATCAATAGAGAAAATGTAACTTGTCTTCCTGGCCAGAAGCCATTATTTGTGCTAAGCCCTAGAGGTCAAGGTATTTTGAGAAGTGAACAGTTATTAGTATTTCTTATGAGTGTTTGACCCTGATGTTTGCATTTTTATTAAGTATTCAAATAATTGTATTTACTAGAACATTGTAATTTTTAGAGTAATATTCTGTAAACTATACTCACATTTATACTGCATATACAAACGCTCCTAGTCCAGTGCTCTGATACTTACCTGATTTCCTGATCCATGCCCTACAATCGCCTGCCACTTTTGGACTATGGACTGTCCCCTGCCATTCGTCACTGGGGCACACCCCTCTATTCACTGCAATGCCATGTCTTGATTGCAGTGAATGGAGGGGGCATGGCATAGTCTCTGTGCCGAATGGCAGAAGGTGATCCATCGTCAACACTATGAAAGAACAGGGCAGTGGGGAACCTGGTTTATGCAATCCTGTAAGTGTCGAACTAACGGCTATTGTCTGTGGAGGATGAATGTTGATAATTAAACTATAATTAAACTAAAGCAATACCAGCACTCTGCTTACTAACTATTTCTTAACTAAGACATAAGCAATCAAGTCACTACTTATGTAATATGTATATATACAAGAGAAGTAATCATCAAGAGTTTAGTGCTATTGGCTCTAGAGCGGAGCAAAGCAATCCTGCCTCTGGAAGAAAAGATGGCGATAGCTGAGAACACCTATGCCAGTTCTGCAAATGAGACCGACTACACCCTCTTGCTTTCCCTTAAGAGAGAGTATAAACTCATCTTGGTGGACTTGGTGAGAAAATCTATACTAGTTAAGCAAAGCTTGGTTTTTGAAAAAGGGGATAAAATAGAAGACCTCTGGCCTATTTGTCTAGAGAAGAAACCCCCTCCAATAATATAGCTGCCATTAAGTGCAATGTCACTATGGTCTCAAGTGGAAAGGTCATATTGGAACAGTTTTAGAATTACTATTCTGACCTGTATGCTTCCAAGGACAACTACCTCACTACTATTAATTGCCCAACCCTTTCTAGGAGTGTTCAGGGCTACTTTAATGCACCTATCACCACTGGAGGAGGTGTCAGGGGCGATCATCACCCTCCCCAACTAGCAGGCCCAGATGGTCTAACTTTAGGGTGGTATGTTTATAATATGACCCCCAAACTACTTGAGGTACTGTCCACTGCTTTGGATCAATCCTCACTTACCTAACTAATTTTCCAAGGCCAACAAAGTCCTGATCCATAAAGAGGGAACCGCCTGATTCCTGTACATCGCATCAGCCGATATCTTTGCTGAATCAGGATGCCAAACTCCTGGCTGAGGTACTGGCCACCAGACTAAACAAGGCAATTCTCACTCTCACCAGTCTGGTTTCATGCCCAGACATACCACTGCTTTTTGCTGTTTTCCAACCTCCAAATACATCATGATAATGCTGGACACCCGACCGGTTGTATCCTTAGATAACAAAAAGGCTTTTGAATTCCATTGAACGGTCCTTTTTGTGGGCAATTACACAAAGTTGGCGTGCCTTCAAATTTTGTTGGCTATCTACGGTTGTCGTTTAAGTTTCTGGTGGTTAGAATGAAGACCAGCGGACTCTTTTCTGATCAATTCCAAGTAGAGGAACTCCATTGCTTTTTGCCCTGCTATAGATCCTTGAGCAATATTAATTAGAAGTTCCCCCACGATTTTTGGATGGAAAGTTGATACCATGGGGAATAAGGTCTTGTTCTATGCAGATGACACAATGTTATACTTGGTGAACTGCACTACAGCTCTTGAGGCTTCATCAGATACAATAGATGAATTTGAGAAGTTCTCTGGCATAAAAATTAACTGGGACAAAGCCATCTATTTCCTGTGTACAACCTGGATAGCCTGGTCATCTCACCCTGCTCACTACTAAAAATAGTTGATCAGTTCAGTTTTTGGGAACTGTCATCCACAACAGCCCTCTAGATAAATTTCTATAACTGTGCCTGTTTCACATTTCAGAACCCTGGAATCTGTGGTCTTTGTGTTCCTCTGGGGCCCCCAGATTAAATAAGACTATAATAAGATCCCAAATGAAGTTGGGGGGGGCTAGCAGTGCCATATAGGCGACTTTATTTCTATGAGACCCAGCTCCTATATGTCCACTGGTGGTTGTGTCTGCCTGATGATAATCCTGTAATTGCGCGCCCACAGGTTTTTTTTTGTGGGCTTTGGTGTAAAGGGGGATGTGACGGGTACTTTGTGCAACTCTTTGCATGAGAACTGGCTGTGATATCTGGGACCGGATACAGAAGTTGGATATGAGACCTGACACATTAATGAAATGGTCTCCTCGCACCCACCCCCATTTGCCAAAACGTGGGTCCCTTCCAGGTTTTTCCTCCTGGGAACCGAGAGGTTTAACTACACTGGACCAGATTTATAATGTAGGAGTTCTGTTGTCATTTGAGCAACTACGATCTGGAAAAGCCAGTATCATCTTTATAAAGCATTATACTTGACTGCCTGGAATGCCACATTCCCAAGCTAAGTGAGAGGTGGCAGGCATTACACCCCTCAGTAATTAGAGCTAGAGATGGGTTAATACAAACAAAATGGTTAAACCAGGCATATCTTAAACCAGTATGTTTAAATAGTATGGGCCTGATGAGTAAAGATAAATGACCCTGATGCAAGCAGAGCGCTGGTACATATGATTTGGGAGTGTCCCTCTATTTCACGATTCTGGGAGGAGGGTTCTAGACTAATAAGCAAGGTAGTTGGTCAACCAATTAATAAATCACCATTGCTCTGTCTATTTGGCATAGTGAAACTGATATCAGAGGCTAACACCTCCAAAACAAGTCTTTCTATGCTAGGGAGAGTATCTTGCTGAATTGGAGGCATCCAGCAATGTCCACGGTACAGGGCTGGAAAAGCATAATCAATCAAAAATTGCCACTGTATAAAATGACAAAAAAAATTAGATGTACAGCACCTAATGTACAACATTGTTGACCCATGCCCCCCACCTTGTAAATGTTTTCATTTTTGTCTACTACCTTAGCTGTGCCCAACAGTATTGTAATACCATGTGTGGTATGAATGTGTCGTCTGTGCTAAATGTAAACTTGTTGGTAACTGTGGTACCTAATTTTTATTGTTTCAAAAGGAAAAGAAAAAAAAAATCAAGAGATTACATGTAGCACATTCTCACCAACATCTTATGAGAAGTAACCATCTGGGGGGTCAGGTATTTTGCTGGTTTTATACAGTAACTGCTATAAATTCTACATCTACCCATTTCACTGGTTAGTTCCAATCAGTCAAGTTGGGGGTCTCTCATCTGGAAATACAGGCATTACTCTACAGATGGGCAAAAATAAGTCACAAAGTCACATAAACAACTTTTTCATTCATGATTCAGTTCGAAATGGCCAACATGTATACAAAATGGCATAACAATAAGTGATCAACTTACCAATGCCAATACATTGCTGCAGTGACAAAAACTTCACCTATGATCCCCTGTGCACTGTAGCAGACCTAGAGGCTGACCTACAGCTCCCACCCTACCATTTGAGGGTGTTAGAAAAATATTCACATAATGAATATTTATTGCCAACTGGGCAACAGATTAATTTCCACAGCTTTGGGTATGCCTTTAAAGAAGCTTTATTAAGCAATCCATTTGATTGAATATACTCAGGTGATTTGGCGTGTACTTTTGAAGCATCAGCAATCAAAGATTAACTCTTTCCATAATCAAATATTAGATATGTCACTTACATCTCCACTGGGAATGACGTTATCTGTATACTGTTATCGACACTGGAAGCCTCTCCAGTTTTTTATACCCATATTCACCACTGACCAGAGGTGGCCACCTACTCGTCAGTGACTGAAGCAGAGGGTTAAAAACACTTGGACAGATTCCTCTACACTTGGAGTGGGAAACATCACAATGGAATAGAAATATTGTAGGATACAGCATAAGTTTCTGTCAGCAGATAGTTTTGTATTCCCCAGCAAAGCAAACTCAAGGCTTAGCACAGCAAATTAGTCATGAAATGGATAGTCATGAACTTCAGGATAGGATAGGTCCGAGACACCATTTTGTATCCCTCACTATTTTTACAGGTGCCGAGTACCCAAAACCACATGCTGTAAGCCTTATTATTCAGCCAATCACTGCAATCCCCCACAATGTGATCTTGCTTAATAGTGAAAGTTAAACAAGAAGTAATATCAATGTTTTGGGTTAAATATCATTCAACCATTCTAATTTAAAATGGGTGCCACTTCCCACTGTTAAAATATAATTTACATTATTAAAGGAGCAATATCACAAATTTTGTTGGCAAACACAGTAAGTAAATGAGAGTTGCCATGTGTTTGAGTAATGGACTGACAAGTAAATGTGTGTGTGGGGGAAAAAGCTTGCATGCTCCCTGATAGTAGTGTTAGTAATTAAAAAAACAGGCTGGGTAATGGCTCCCGTCACCCAGGAAGAAACCAAGTTGTATGTGGGGGAGAATGCCGTCTGTTGAGCTGAAGTGTGGCTCCCGGCTTGGCATGTGCTGAGAGCTGCTGGAGGGAAGCCGTTGGCAGCACGCTGCTGGCGGGTTTGTAAAGGTTTTTCTGTTGTACTGCCTGTGGAGGGAGGGAGAGAGAGAACGAGAATGAATATAAATTAAACAGGATGGCAGCATTCATTTTTTTCCACATTGTGTTTTTTTAATTTTTTCAACCTATTTTTGTTGCTCTTCTGATTTATTATTATTCTAAGTATGTCACACCCCCCCCCCCTTCAAGACATTCATTACACTTGGGTATACTGACCTGTAGATGGCGTTCTTGCAGAGATGATAACAAAAAAAGGTCAGACCCTCCCGGCCCATAAATACCTGGGACCTCCCACTCATTCCCCAGTCTTCATCTCTGCAGAGGCGAGCAAGTCAGCAGATGATGTCTCCTCCTTGCAGGTAGCTGGGATGACTCCCGGCCACTTTTTATTCTTCTATTTCTGCCCGGACCCCCTTTTCTTTAAATTACTTGCCTCCCAGCCTAGGCTGCTGGTCTGGGCAAAGGTAGTTGGCACCCCTGTTGCTTAGGAGCCGTGAGACCCCATAACAAGGGGTAGGCAGCTATCCGGGTTGGTGATCCCGGTTTGGGACGCCCCGTCCCTTGGCCCTACCCTGGCATTGATTCCCCCTCTCCGGGATACCCTTAGGGGGGGGGGTCACTTAGGGATTATTCTTTATTTTGCATATGTGTGTGTTTGGTGCATTATTAGAGTGTGTGTTGTTCAGACTGGGCTGGGGCCACGGCGGTTCCTGCGGCGCCGACCTCCGGCATGTGGTAATGGCGCCTGTGGGCGCCCATGAGGCGCTTCTCCTCCTTGGGGCGGGGTCGGGCACTAGCGCGCGCGCCCACAGCCCGCCCCCCGTGCTGCGGCCGCTGTTTGTTAGGTCCCGGCTTCTGGACGGGAGATACGGGTCCCTCCTCCTCTGCTCTCCTCGTGTCCCCACAGTTCCTTCCTGCCTGCGCGCGGTAGTCTGGTGGGGCGAAGGTCGGGTGAGTGGCCTGTGGCCATCAGATTTCTATTATTTACTCCTTATGGGACATTGCAGCATAGTCTGAGTGTGTGTGTTTTGTGTGTTCCAGGTGGACCATTGACACTATTAAAGGGGGACTCTCCCGGTCCTAAGGTCCCTGGTTAAATTTAGTGGCTTAACATTCCTCCCACTCGGGACTTAAAGGGACATCCCGGGTTGCATTACTGCGTAATTCCCTTGGAGCATTGTACACATTTATATATATATATATATATATATCCTTTTTAAAAAATCACCGTATGGTGGCATCCCCGGATACTGGGCTTGTGCCCCCCTCGGGGCAATCGAGGCTGTGTTTGGGGTGTGGGGTATCCCTTTTGGGGGATGATGTATTTCTTTGTGTACCCTGTGCGCAGCGGTCTATTACGCGACAGACCGGATCTCAGGCGTCCGGTTCTGCTCCGCCAGTCTCCTCTCCGTCTCCCCCTCGCTTGACACGTACCTCATGTGATGTGGTCATTGGCGGGGAGTCGCAATCTGAGGTGTGTGCCAGATTGGCCAATCTTGAAAAATTGTTTTCCAGTGCCGTTGCTAAAAAGGCCACGGCAAAGAGAAAACATTTGTATACGGCTGCGCAGGATAGGGAGGATTTTGACTCCCTGGATTGGTCTGATTTTTCCCCGCGTGAGGAAGGGGAGTTGTATGAGGAGTCTGATGACTCTGATGATCAGCAGTTTGTGGGCTCTGATACTGAGCAGGGCCAGGGGGATTCTTTGGATACCGCTAGGGTCCTGGCTCATATGTTTGAGGTCCTGGCTATTTCTCCCCCCGAGGCGGCTCCTCCGCTGAAGGGGGAGTTCTTTAAAGTAACTAAGCCGCGTTTGGAATTTCCTTATCAAAAGCATTTTGATGGTATCATTCTCAAGGAATGGGAGAGGCCGACTCGGCTTCCGGGTGTTCCACTGGGTTGGGACAAGAAATATCCCTTTCCGGCGGACGCGGTGAAGCACTGGTCGTCCCCCCCGAGGTGGATGCTCCTGTCCTGGGGTTGTCCAGCTCCGCAGTCCATTCTCCGGAGTGCACTACTCTAAAGGATGGTGAGGATAAACGCATTGACCAGATGGCTTGTCATGGTTTTGCCAGTGTTGGATCGGCCTTGCGGCCGGTTTGTGCTTCTGCGCTTGTACTGGTTGCTGCCGGGTCGGTTGTTAGAGGATTGTTGACCTCGTCCGGGCTTGACCCGGCTAGTGAGGAGTTTGCCGACCTTAAGCGCTGTGAGTTATTCTTATCCTTTCTACTGTCCGCCCTGGACGACACTTTGGTCATGTGTAGCAGAGCTGCGGCTCTGCTTGTGGCTATCCACAGGTCGGTTTGGTTACGCCAGTGGGCGGCTGATTTTGTGTGGCCAAAAAGTCGCTCACGGCCCTTCCCTTTGTGGGGTTGCGGCTCTTTGGAGAAAAATTGGATTCGGTGGCAAAGGGAGGTAAGTTACCTCAGCGTAAGAAGCAGCGTCGCCCCTTTCGGGGGGCGGCTTCCTTCTCTCAGTCCTTTTGTGGGGCTAGATTCGGCCGGGGTTCGGCTTTCCCCTAGTCCAGAAGTGATTCCTGGACCAGGGGCAGGGGTCGGCCCCGTCCAGGACACAGTTGGGGCTCCAAGCCTAGAGCCGCTGCCAAGCCGGCTCAGCAATCAGGGGGCGCCCTCACCCTTGCGGGTGGGCGGACGGCTGCTACTCTCCTCCCAGGTTTGGGTCCAAGAGGTCTCGGACAGGTGGATTCAGGAAGTGGTGTCTTCCGGTTACAAGCTGGAGGTCGAGTTCCGGCCCCCTCCCAGATTCTTCAGTTCTCGGGTGCCGTCAGATCCTCTGGCCGCCCAGGGGCTTCGGGCGGCAGTAGCAAGTCTTTTGGACATGGCTGCTGTCATCTGCCCGGTGCCCCACTCAGACCGGGGCCTGGGCTTCTATTCCAATTTGTTCACGGTGCCCAAGAAGGGCGGATCCGTTCGTCCCATTCTGGATCTGAAGTTGCTCAACAGGTTTGTTCGTCCCCGGAAGTTCCGTATGGAAACTCTGCGCTCAGCCATCCACTCACTTCGTCAGGGGGACTTCATGACGTCCATAGACATCAAAGTTGCTTACCTGCATATTCCAATATTTCCGGCACACCAGAGATTCCTCGGGTTTGTCGTGGACAATCGACATTTTCAGTTTGTGGCTCTTCCGTTTGGCCTTACCTCGGCTCCAAGGGTTTTTACCAAGGTGTTGGCAGGAGTGATGGCCATCCTCAGAGCCAGGGGTATCCGCATCGTGCCCTATCTGGACGATCTTCTCATCATGGCGTCTTCCCTCAGTCAGGTGCAGCTGGATACCAGGAATGTGGTGTCCACTCTGGAGAGTTTCGGTTGGGTGATCAACTATCCCAAGTCCTGCCTCACTCCCTCCAGGGTGGTGGAGTTCCTGGGAATGTCGCTGGATACTTCTCAGGCCAGGGTGTTTCTCCCCCGAGCCAAGGTTCTTCTGATTCAGGAATTGACTCAGCGTCTTCTATCCATTCCCCGTCTGTCCATCCGGCTAGGGATGCGACTCGTGGGATTGATGGTGGCGTCGTTCGAGGCGGTTCACTTTAGCCAGTTTCACACAAGGACGCTCCAGCTCCATCTCTTGGCGGCCTGGGACGGGTCCCCGCTGTCATTGGATCAGTCCTTTCTGATGTCCCCCCGGGTGCGGCGTTCCCTTCGGTGGTGGCTGAAACCAAGCAATCTGACGAGGGGCAGGTCCTTTCTGACCCCTCGTTGGGAGACGGTCGCCACGGATGCCAGCCTGTCAGGTTGGGGGGGATTTTGGAAGGATCTTCAGTTTCAGAGACTGTGGGGGCCTCTGGAGGCTCACGATCCCATCAATGTTCGGGAGTTGAGAGCCATGAGGCTGGTTCTGGCTCACTTGACTCATCAGTTGCGGGGCCTACCGGTCCAAGTTTGGTTGGACAATCGGACTGCGGTTGCCTACATCAATCACCAGGAAGGGACTCGCAGCAGGCGTGCCCTCAGGGAAGTGTCCTTGATCCTTGCCTGGGCCGAGAGCAATGTCCCATGCATCTCGGCGGTGTACATTCCAGGAGTGAAGAACACGGAGGCGGACTCCCTGAGCAGGGGGTCATCTCGCCGGGGGGAATGGTCGCTCTGCCCCAAGGTGTTTCGGTCGCTTTGCCACCGGTGGGGGTCTCCGGAGGTGGACCTCTTTTGCCTCTCGTCACAATCACAAGCTTCTGGCATTTGTGTCTCTCTTGTGGGATCCACTGGCTCTGGCAGTGGATGCCATGTCTCTGAACTGGAGGGATCTGGGGTTTCTGTACCTGTTCCCTCCGTTTCCCATGGTGGGCAGAGTGGTGCGCAAGCTGGCCCTAGAGGGCGCGTCAGCAATCCTGGTGGCTCCAAGGTGGCCAAGACAGGTTTGGTTCGCAGACATGGTAAGGTTGGCGGAGGATCAGTTAGACCTGCCCCTTCTGCCGGATCTGCTCACTCAGGGACCACTGCTCTACCCCAATTTACCAACGCTGGCTCTACGCTTACTCAGAAGGTTGTTTTTCTGGTTGCCATCACTTCCGTTCGGTGTGTATCGGAGTTGGCAGCCTTGTCTATTAAGGCTCCTTACTTTGAGAGGCATCAGGACAAGGTTGTTTTCCGCTTCAAACCAGATTTCCTTCCTAAGCTGGTCTCTGCTTCTCATTTGAATCAGGATATTGTTCTTCCCTCCTTGTGTCCTAAGCCCAGCAATGACAAGGAGAGGGTTTTCCATTTTTTGGATGTGGTTCGCTGTGTGAAGTACTATTTGGTGGCTACTTCTCCTTTTCGTAGGACTAATGCCCATTTTGTGGTGCCCTCTGGGCCTAGGAAGGGTTTGGCTCCTGCCAAGTCTTCCATTAGTAAATGGATTCGCCAGGCCATTGTTGGGGCCTATTTTGCTAAGGGGAAGATTCCCCCTTTTCGTGTTACTGCTCATTCTACTCGTGCTGTTGGGGCGTCCTGGGCCTTCCAGCACCAGGCTTCTGTTGAGCAGGTTTGTAAGGCTGCTACTTGGTCTTCAGTTCACACTTTTTCCAAGTTTTACAAGGTTGATGTTCGGGCCTCAGCGGATGCTGTTTTTGGCCGCAAAGTTCTGCAAGCTGCAGTGGTTTAAGTTTGTGCCTTGTTTTTTGGATCCCCGCCCTTTATGGACACTGCTATTGGATGTCCCAAGTGTAATGAATGTCTTGAAGCGGAGTGTGTGACATACTTAGAATAATAATATTATAAGTATGTCACACACCCCGCTTCACCCTGCCCTTTTGTATTCTGGATCCTTTATATGGTGAACCTTTGTTAGTTTTTATTGGCTTTCCTGGTCCCTTGGTCTTACTGTTATCTTTATACTGGGGAATGAGTGGGAGGTCCCAGGTATTTATGGGCTGGGAGGGTCTGACCTTTTTTTGTTATCATCTCTGCAAGATCGCCATCTACAGGTCAGTATACCCAAGTGTAATGAATGTCTTGAAGCGGGGTGTGTGACATACTTATAATACCCATTTTACAGGTGAGTATTCACAAAATTGTATTTTTACAGTTTTTATTTCATGTTCTCTGCTGCTGTCTGCAGTATCTTTCCATCTATTATTTCCTCTTTCTTACAATGCCATTTTCCTTTTTTCCATGTATTATTCTTTTCAGCTTTGTGTTTTTTATGCGGAACTACCTTTTCTCATGCCATGGCACATGCACTAGTTGCGCTATGCACTATGTTCTAGTCCAATCAGCACAAGCGGCTCTGTTTGCATGCTGAGCTTGGCAATGGGGAGGTTGAGCAGCTGCAGCCCTGGGTGCCCAGCTTATCTGAATTGCTATCCGTGGGAGCGCGCTTCAGCCCAGAGATGCTGAGGAAGCAGCCACAGCTGTTTACTCGCCACGGGAGCCAGGTAGCATTTCATACAGTGGGGTATCCCGACTTGGGATGCTCCAGGAGAAAGGCCAGTAGCCAGCAATGGAGTCTTTTAGACTTCAGGGGAAGGCCAATCAGGGTCTTGTTCTGCTTTAATACCCCTATATATATCTGCACATTCATTCAAAGTATTTTTTTAGTTTAGCTTATTTTGTATTTTATATATTTATTGAGTCACCTAGTTGTTTCATCACAGAAGCAGAACTTCACACACACACAGGTGTTACCGCCTGCCTGGAGCAAGGTGCAAGAGCAGACATCCCCCATTTATTTTAAAATTGTTTAATTAACATGCTAGAATCTATTGTGTGGCTATTTCATTATTTATGTTTTTTAATGCAAATATTTGCGATAGTGCTCCTTTAATGTCAAGTTCATTTCTAGCCAAATACTCATAAATAGTTGCCTGGTAAAGCCTTTAAAGTTTACAGAAAAGCAAAGATGACTATAATTACTATTTGTGTTGTAATTATAAACTCAATAATAAACTTTATTAGTTTACTTAATTGACCAACTTTATATTAGTCTTAAATGCAATTAACTTCCCTATAATAGTTATGGGATTCAAGGTAAATGCTTTCCCAAGTACTTATTTGGCATTCGTGAGTCTTTGGGTGTCATTTATAGTGTCAACCATTTGATAGATATTAGCAGCGGCATAAAATGGTATGTAAATGTAAATAGCCTTTTCTAAGTGCAGAGTTACTTATTATAGTTATATATACTTATTATTACTGCTATCTACTAAAGTTTAGTATATCTCTACTTGCATAATTTAGAATACGCAGCTACAGTTGTGTGCTTAGGCCAGAGTATAGGTATTGGTATTTCTCTATTGGAAGAAATAGAAAGATTTCAAAGAAATTCTGAAGCCCAAGTAAAAAATCAGAGCATACTTGTCTTATCTACTGTTGTAGATTTCTTGTTCCAGACATGTTGGTTCCCTTTTCTCTTTGTTGATCTTGTTACATTCATTGTTTGCAGACAGTGGGTTCTTCTGCCAGTCTCCTGCTAAGCATACAAATGGTGAAACATTCATGTAACATAAGTATTTTTTTACTGGCAGTGAACTAAATGAAGATAGAGGAATAAGCTAGCTTCGCTGCACATACAGTAAATAGTGTGTCTCACTTGTTGATCTCACAAAAATCGCACATGCCAGCAGAAAATCTGCTCAGGAGGATGAATCAGCTGTATTAAAGTAAAGGATCCTTGTTTGCTCATTCCTGTGGGGGGCATCAGAAACAGAGTGCCCCCAAACTAGGACCCCAGAGCTCTTCTGTGCTTCTCTTCCGGGTTCTGGACCCATGTGACTGCTGGTTGATTACAGGGTTAATTACACAGAAAGCACCCCACAGACTCAAACATGCATAAACAGGGTATGTAAAACACTTCCCAGCCACACTCTGAACTTAATTCTCAATAGTAATCACAAAGTAATGTGGGCCCCAGAGTTTAGTGTGCCCGGGATTCTGCCCAGCCAGGTTGGTTTCATCCAGCCCTAGAATCAGAGGTTGAATTGTTGAAGTTAATAGCCAATATAGGATAGATCTTCTTTGGTTAGCTCTTTCATTACTCGAACAAGGTGGTTTTCTAGCCATCATGAATATGAAGAAAGCTTAATTAGGCTTCACTGTAGCAGAGAGCTTTATATGGGACTGTAGACCCAAATCAACCATAAGAGAACTCACCTTTTCTCTCCCACAGAAGGTCCTGGTCCATCCAATGGTCAAAAACATCCCAGTTTCTGAGATCATCTTGTGCTGGTCGCAGTAACTGCTCGCCTCCTGCATTCACTGAGCTGAACATGCACATGCACTGTGGTTGACACAGATGGGCATTACCTGTCGACCCAATTAATTATGTGGTGTGCTCTTCCCCTGGGATTCGTTCTCATTAAAAGAGGCCTTCTGAGCAGCTGATCAGCTTGGATCCATTGCAAGGGAGAAAATGTGAGTACTTTTTTTTTCCCCAGCGACCCTTTAAGCAGTGTCCTGATTCCAGCCACTGAGGGGTTGATTCAGCGCCATTTTCTCACTTTTTCTGAGAGAAAACACTTTTTCTCTGCTGTTTTCCTTGGTGGAATTCAGAACCATATTTAGCTATGCACATTTTTAAAAAAAGTCCAGGCTCCCAAAAAAATTCTCTCTATACTCTCTTTTTGAGGCCACCGATGATCACTGATAATCCAGAGCTCTGAATCATAACTGATTGGAAGATTATTGCCTGGCCCTATCGTCCATCGCATCTCTGTTCACACTGTAGTCCCCCCCCCCCCCCCCTATATGTCAGTGATGCAAGCATATCCCTCCATCACTACGGGGGGGGGCTCTCAGGTCATGACATGTATTGTAGTGAACAGAGGGGGCGTGTCGGTATCACTGTGACTGATGGCAGGCGGAGGCACACGTAGCAAATGCGAATATTCCTGACTATTAAGCTGGATGTCACTGGACTTGGATCCGATAATCAGGAGAGGTTTTGAGCACTGGACTAACTGCGATCATCAGAGGGGGGCAAAAGTCTGTCAGATAAATCTGTTCTGTAGAGCAATCCTCCTGTTTCAGGTTTCTACTCACATGCACAATTACTTTTATAGAGAGCATTATGTCTCTTAAAGCACTCCTAAAATGCCCATTGCGTAGCTTTCAAAATTGTGTCTATTCTCCCTCTGCATTTTGGATTACACCTTTCTATATCTGAGGAAACTCTGGAATCTTACCTTTTGGTCAGGGTTTATTATAGATCCTGTTTGGTTCAGTGCTCATTCAAGTTAGGGGTTAAGTTCACGTGAGTACAGTGTTGCTTAGTAATAATCATTTTAAAACAGAATGCTGAATAACCTTCAACTGCTCGGCTTGTTAAGAATTCACCTTCATTTTTGTTACAACACATGCCAACCACATGTGATTTATACAGTCACAATGTTAGCAGGCCATGTCTGGTATAGCTGTAATGTCCCACTTGTCTGCTATTGATTCTAAAATTGAATACTGAGGCTGTTGCAGGAATAAATCTTTGACACTACATGTCCACACAGATGATCATTTTAATTATAGAGTTAGCCTGTGAAACCCTTTAGTTTGTGGTGATGCTGGTTCTATTTCTGCTCACACAGTAATTCATTCCAGACCCTGTCTTGCTTTGTTTTAGGTTGTAGAAGCTATCCTCCCACCTTTAGCCTCCCTGGTGTGCAGCCAGAATGGTAAGCTAGGCCACATCAAGTATGGCTCTATGTAGATCCAACATTTTGTTTCAATTACACAGCTGTATGGTAACATTCTTGGCTCTCTTTTTTTTCTAGTGGAATGGAGGCTGTTCAGCTTGCGGCTACTTGCAGAAACCACATCACTACTTGTTAACCATGAAGCTGTGGTGGAGGGGAGAGAGGAAGGTCTTCAATTAAACAACACATTCATGTCCCTGGTCAGAAACTTGTTGCTTCCAAAGTGAGTCATCCAGCTGGGCTCAATTCTTGTTGAATTGTCTTTCTTTGTCCAGTTTCTTTAATAATTTTCTCTTGTTCATTTGGAGATACTGGCATTACTGATTTTTGTTACATGTATTTTATTTTCCTAAATTATGGATATGACATCATGATCCCTATCAGGAATGTATTGGCCCAATTTCGACAAATTGCCAAGGCCCTAGTAACCTATAGTCATGTCTAGACCTGATGACTGCGCAAAATTGTTTACTAACCATTCAATGGTGTATTTTGTCATTCTGTACATTCTCTGTATCACACAATTCTTGCATACCAGCCAAGGACTATATCCTTATCTCTTGCCAATTGCAATGCCTCTTTGAAACCCACCCTAGGACTTATTTCTGATGGTGTGAATAATTAGGCCTCACCTTATATTCCTTTTTCCTGTCTGCAAACCTGAGTTTTTCTTTTATTGCAGTATTGCCTGATCTGCTCTTTTAGATCATGTTGCACCTCATAAGAGCTATAGGCTCTTACTTGCCATCTTCAGACTCAGTAATTCTTGCTCACAAAGCTAGCTTATTTTATATACTACACTAAATTCTGCAGCTTGTTTGAGTGCCCTGCCCTTTCATTTAGAGCCACTGTTTTGTTGGTACAGGAACTTTTTTTGTGTCCTCCAGTGGGGGTCAGTTATCCAACTGATAATGGTTTAGGAGGGAGAGGTCATACTTATTACATAGATTGATTAGTTTATAAAAATCAGATCAAATCTGTTACGTAGGCATAACTGCAAATGTAAGCACTAAAATATTATTCAGCAGCAGGATAAAAATAGGTCTACATGAAATCTCATCTTTATAGAGCTCATAATCCATCTCTGCCAGTACCCTTTTGGCTCTGGAGGTAGAAACAAATTGTGTGAAAGATGGCTTAGTGGTGGCAAACTAATAATTGCTGTTGGAGCTCCGCTATACCTGTAGGCAGACACACATTACCATTTTTCATTTCTTATTAGCTGGTTCCATTTCCCAGCATTGGGAGTCTGTTGACATCTTTCTATCACCAGCTGTACTGTTCTACATGAGTAGTCTAATTGTCTCTTCTTCTTTTCAGCAGACATATTGCGCTTCACAGTTTGCACACTGGCACTTTTCTTGTTTTTGGCATACTGTTATTATTTGTTTGTGTTTTTCCTGAGTATGCACACAGACCATTACACTGTACAGTTTCCCATTGAATAATGATATTGTCAATGAGCTTTCTGCTGTAGACTATAGGGATACTGTCACAGATTGGTTATACTGACAGCTAATTCCAACATTTCTTTTAGACATACAAAATGATTAATTTTCAGTTCAATATTGATGTTTATTTAGCTTTTAACTTTTTTTGAGTAAAACTCTTATTTAGACTTTTTAGTTTTGGGCAAAGCAAGGGATTTGTAGGGCTACTTAAAGCTGTCCTATACCCATATGTTAACCATTTCCACATTCATGAGTGTCTCTCAATCTCGTGACTGCTAGCGACCAATCTGGACATCCCAGTGGGCTTACACATCAAACATGAGTACATTCTGCTGGTCACTTATTAACTACCATTTGGTGCCATACACCATGAATGAGGAAATGTTGACTTGACTTTAGTGTTGCTTTAAACCAGACCGACACCCAACAAACAGTGCTCATATGCATCCCTCATATGTACTAAAATATGGATTGGACGCGCACAGCCCAAAATTATCTCTATGTGGGGGTGCTGGGCCAATATGTGCCCATCTATACCACTAACACAACCAATTGGAGGGAATTGTCTGGGAATCCCACGGGTCCCCAAATGGTCCGCACTCCACCCACACTACACTTTGTAATGATGTAACACTGCAGTCAATAGTACTAAACAAAATATAAATTTTTATTAATGATTAAAAAGGACTCACATGAGCACTAATGTACATAAAATACAAAAATGACAATCTTAAAAAACATATACACAAAGGATATACACAGAAGGGGGGTTTGAGAGGAAAAATGGGGCTAAATCTGAATGCAATACAGTCAGTATACCTGATGCAAAGTACAGCTCTATCACTGCCCACCAGTATATATACATGCAATGGAATGTCCTGATTATGCAAGTAATTATCCCAGGTGCGGATCAATATACAATATAAAACATATATATACACTCTAATCTATAGAGGTCACGGAGCAATGTCCAGTGAGCAGACTATAAGGCACTTATTCAATACATGGCAGTAAAAAGATAGTCAAAGCGCAATTGTAACAAACACAAGGTCTACATTACCACATGATGTCTCTGGCCCGCCTCAAAAACCCCCGTGTATAGCGGCCCGCCGACGCGTTCCGTGGACTCCCCACTTCACCAGGGCGCAAGTGGCCATGCTGTGCCCCTGTCTTCTCCCTCCCTAAATATGCGAGGCGCGCTGACGAGTGGCCGCCGCCCGCCACCGCCACGCAGACGCCCACCCGATCCTCCAATCAGGGACAGTCCCTAGTGTGACGTCAGGCAGTAGCGGGAGGCGGCCACACCAGCCAGCACAACAACGCTGACACATGCTGCGGCGGGCACGCGTCCCCGCCGGCGCCGGCCCGAGCACACTCCCCTGCAGTGGGAGGTGCCGGGCCAGCGTCAGCGGAGGCGCTGCCCAGATACATCACCTGTGTTGGACGCGCGCCCCTGCCGGCGCCGAGCCGATCACACTCCCCTGCAGTAGGAGGCGTCGGCCCAGCGTCGGCGGGGGCGCGCGCCCGCCGCTGCAACAGGACGCCTCACACAGGTGAGGACGTCCTGGATGTTAGTAAGTGCCTAATGAATGGAGGGGGGGGGAGGAGACAGGGAAAAACCAGCCCGATCCCATATTAGCCAAACATAAAGATCAACAACAACACAAAAAATTCAAAAAATTATTACAACATATTTACATATATATATGTACATCATCTCTCTTGGGTCTCTCCCATCTATACCACAATTTTCTACTCTGAATTACATTGTACTTTGACATCAATTAATCACAAAATATTAGATATGTTACACTCTATTTGTATTACACTCTATTTGTTACTACTGTTAGGCAGAGACAACTTAACAACTATCCCTACTGTTGCAAAGAGAATCATCTTCTCAACGGTCATGTATTATTGTGTTGTAACATAATCTCTTCTTCTATCTACAGTGACTCATACACAATTTTCCTTAAGACATGATCACCTCTATAACTACCACAAATAAAAATAATAATAATAAAAATAAATATAAAAATAAAAAATGAAAATACAAATAATAATACCCAGCTGTCCATAATTGAGCGATCTTCATACAAATGAATATGTGAGTATATTCGTGGGCATTATCATGTATTTAGGTGAGAGGAGGACACCTTAAAGTGGGCCTAAACTAGACCCCCTTCTATTTATTATGTCATATTGCCTGGTCTCATTCAATGTACCCACCATATAATCCTGTGCACTGCACAGTATCCAATGTACCACGTGCACCAAATAATCATTCCTACCCCAAATAAAAAATAATAATGTTATTATTAATAGTGATGAAGGTAACCATAATCTGACTAGTAAAAAACCATTCATTTTTATTAAAAAACTATGTGAAACAATATGTGAAAAACCACTCCAAAAATTTAGTCCCTACAAAAATTTATGTATGTGGTACTAATAATAATAAGAAAAAATTTATATTTATATATAAATATAATCATAAGATTATAAGGAATATGGAAATAGTGTGGTGTATAATATGTAACAAAAAGTGAGGAGTGTGTACTCTCAAGACCATCCTACATATATCTACTGTGAATGAACAGTGCTGACTAATTCAACCTGTTCTTACAATGGGTATCCCGGGCACTCGCCCATATTATTAGCTGCTGAGAACAGTGGACTAGAAGTGCATATCACCTAATAAATAAATAAAATAAAAAGTATATAATAAAAAATATCATGGATATACTCTCTGATATTAATACTCTTATGTGAGAGTTACCAATAATCTACACAGTGCACATAATTATACGGAGATACTCATTAGCTAGGCAGATTTCTTATATCCAGCCACTCTTCTATTACTGGTGTTTGACGAGTTGGTCCAAGGCTGGTCCACTCCCGAGGGCAAACGGCACATGGGGTCCCCCAGAGGGGAGTAATTCTTCTCATTTGTCCAGACTTCAATTTGCTATACCATCCTACTTCACTGCAAGTACAGCTTGGTCAGTGTACAATCCTCTATTCTGCAATACAAAACATATAGTGAAAGTGCATCCCTAACCACAGGACTGTGCTCCCAATATATTATCCAAAAATAATTATTACACAAAATGAGAAAATCTCATAAGGGTATAGTGCAAACAATAAAAAAATTTTTAAAGATTTTTTTTTCTCAAAATAATAATGCTGGTGATGAAGAAAACAACGATATGTGATAAGAATGTGATGTATAAAACAAAAAATGAAAAGAAAAACCTACCAAAAAAAACCATTCCAACATATATCTTACGGTGAAATACCAGATCTACTAATAGATGGAGCTGTTCCTGTCTGGATCCAATACCCGCCTGGGGACCCATAAGACCTATTGTCACTTCATCTACCCAAAAAGGGGATGAAGGAAAATTCTTCATTAATTCCCATCGGGGCCCGACTCTGTAACTTGAAGATCCACTGTGCCTCCTTTTGTAAAAGCATTTTTTTTATATCGCCCCCTCTGATACCCAGGCGCACTTGGTCAACCAAGAAAATCTGAGTACCCTTTGCTTTACCTTGGTGATGTTCCAAATAATGTGCAGCAACTGGAGTAACTGGTTGTGACTCTCTTGTATCCCTTTCTGCTAATCTAATAGTAGACAGATGTTTTTGCAGTCTAAGCTTTGCCACGTTCTTAGTCTCCCCCACATAATCAAGGGGGCACGGGCAGCGGAGTACATAGATCACCCCCTTTGATTGACACGTGAACGGATGTCTGATCTTGAAAGTCTCATTAGTTCTCAGATTACTGATGTGATCCGTTTTAACAATCAACCCACAGACATTACAATGTCCACAGGGTCTGCTACCCCTGCTCTTACTCCCTCGTTCCAGCCAGGTGGGCATTATCTCTAAATGACTCCTGCAGAGCTTGTCTCACAGGTTTGGTGCCCGTCTGGCCGTCATCCGGGGCCCCCCTTGTACTAGCTCCTTCAGACGGGGGTCTGATTGCAAAATCTTCCAATGTGATCTAAGTATCTGTTTAACAGAACCCCAATCATTATTGAGTGTTGAAATAAACCTCACCTGATTGTGCCGTTCCTTTCGTCTGTATTGAAGTAGCTCTTCTCTCGGGGTATTTTTCGCTCTGTGTGGCTTTGTCTAAAACCCTTCTCGGGTATCCTCTATTCTGGAAACGTATTTTCAGTTTTTCTGATTCTGCCCTAAAATCCTCCTCTCGGGAGCAATTCCTTCTGATCCTAAGCCACTGCCCGATTGGTATTCCATCCTTTAAGTATTTTTGATGGAAGCTGGAGTAATGGAGAATACTGTTTGTGGCGGTTTTCTTCCGAAACAGGGTGGTGGCTATCGTGCCATCTTGTTGTAGTTGTAGTTGGAGATCCAAAAATTCTAAATTGGTAGAAGAGATATGGTGGGTCAGGCGTATGTTGATATCATTATTGTTCAGCTTCGCAATGAATTCTTCACACAGGGATACAGGTCCATGCCACAGAAACAAGATGTCGTCTATGAACCTGTACCAGCCCAAAATGTGGGGCTGGTACAGGTTCAATGCTTCACCCCACACCTGTTCGCGCTCCCACCATCCCAGAAATAGGTTGGCGACAGATGGGGCACACTTGGCGCCCATCGCCACCCCCCTAATCTGGAGATAGTGTTTGCCATTGAACACAAAAGCATTGTGTGTCAGTGCAAATTCCAACAGTTCTAAGATAAATTCATGATGTTCCCTGTTCTCCGTTGACTCCATGGTCAAAAAGTAGCGTACCGCTTGTAAAGCCAAATCATGTGCAATACTTGTGTACTGGGATTCTACATCGCAAGTCACTAGAAGTGTATCTTCCGGTACATGCAACATGTGTACACGATTAAGGACATCCGTGGTATCCCTGATGTATGATTCCAATGATTGTACATGTGGTTGTAATGTTTGGTCCACATAAGTGCAGACTTGTTCGGTGAGGCTGCCAATGCCTGAAACAATAGGCCTTCCTGGTGGTCTAGTTAGATTCTTGGGAATTTTTGGCAAAATATAAAACGTTGGACTTCGTGGAAAGTCCACTCTAAGGAAGTCGCAGACTGTGTCCGTGATGATCCTGGCATTGAAGGCCCTGTCTAGTATTAGGTCTAGCTCTCGCTTAAAGATAGTCACTGGATTGTTTGTTAATAGCTTATATGTGCTAGTGTCCCTCAGTTGTCTCTGGACCTCACCTATATAGTAGTCACGAGTCATCATGACTACATTCCCCCCCTTATCCGCTTCTTTAAGAACCAGATCCTCTCTTTCCTGGAGAGATTTAAGAGCTAAAGTTTCTTCTTTTGTTAAGTTCTTATAGTGTTTTCTGGGTTGTAATGCTCTAATGTCGCTACTCACCAGGTCAAAGAAGATCTGTAGCGCGGGGATATTGTGCCAAGATGGTGAGAACGTAGAAGGTCTCTTGAACCGGGTCATCTCTGATGAATCCTGTTCCTCCAAAAGTTCTGTTAAGTGCTTTAGGGCTTGAATCTCAGTGCTGTCCCAATTGGGCTCAAATTGTGCATATTCTGTGTCAGAGAAATGACATTTCAATGCGAGTTGCCTACAAAACATGAAGAGATCCTTTACAGTGTCAAACTTATCAATCGAGTGTGTGGGCGAGAAGCTAAGACCTTTCGACAATACACGTTTCTGAATCTCTGTGAGGGGAATTTCAGTCAAGTTAATTATTTCTAATTCCGGCGATTTTTCCGCCGTCTTGGAAATGACGGGGAGACCTCTCTCCTCCCCCGTATTTCCCTCGGTCTCAAGCGATGGTGTTCCCATGTCTCCAGTCGGTCCTTTCTGCTGTCTATTTCTCCTCTTCCCAGTCCCCCTCCTTGTCCGTCGGTACTGAGCTGGTCTAAAAAACTAGATTCCGAGGAGTTGGACTGGTCTGAGGGAAAAGCTGTGTTGGGGGGTGAGGGTCCCCGTCCAGACCTATGAGTCCTATGTCGTTCATTGTTCCCCTGTTTCATGTTGGATCGTCCTCTTGGATCCCTGTCCTGTCTAAATCCAGGATTCCTATGTTCTATATCCCTCTTGTTACCGAAATGGTGCCATTTATACACCCTCCCCTGAGCCAAATCCTGTCTATCCCTATCCAATTTGTGACGTTTGTGTGAGACAATTTCCTCTTCATATTTGTCCAATTCATGAGCGAGTGATTCCATCAGACTGTTGGAGCGTGCATCTAAAATAAGTTGGTTAAGTTGCACATACAGTTCTTTCAATTTTATATTGATTGCTTCCAGCAGTCTGGTGTCTTCTTTGAGTAGATCAATAAGATTAAGGGAACATATGCATCCCTCACTCCCAGGGAAATTCAGATTGCTGTACATAAAAATTAATTTACCTTTTTCTATATCCTGCTGTGGTCAATTTTATAATCAAAATGGCGTCTCCTGGTGCTGCAGGTTGCCTGCAAACAGGAAGTGCTGCTGCATTTCCTGTAACTGTGGATTGCCAGTTATGTCAGTTGAATCCAGCAGCATGGCTGGTATGCTAGGAAAGGAAGCTCCAAAATGGCCTCTGCCTTTAGAAAACCAGTGAGACTGTGTTTAAGCTTTTAGTGGAGTGGATGCAGGAGAAAATATAAGTGCTGACAATGCTTCAGTATCATGCATGCAGATGGGGCAAGTGAGTTTTGGGGAGATTTCTTTTCCAACTGTGTTAGGCTGTTGATCTGGTTTAAGTGCATGTGTTGATGGATTTCTATTGGTCAATTAGAAAAGCACATCTGCAGCATAAATGGGCTTTAAAAAAACTTGTCTACACTATACCTACATAAATGTAAACTAATCTCCCACCTGGTGTGCCCCATGTACCACCAAGGGTCACATAGTCCATTGCGGCTGGAAAGGGGGGGGGGGGGGGGGAATTATATCACTCGATTTAGGGCATTTCAGCAGTCTGACATGCTCGATAGTAACACAAAAGTAACAAAAATAGATTTCTTGGATTACTCCAAAATAAGTAAATTAAAATTTTTTAAACACTTCAAAGTTTTTTTTTGCTGCAAGTTGTTTTGTGGGATCCCCAGTCTTCTCCTCTCTATTCTATACACTGCTGTAGAGGAGCCTCATCACCGCCCACTCTGCGTGCCTGACCACCTGATAGTCTATTAGCGGTGTATAGGCCAGAGCAGTGCATTCTGCGCTATTACATACTACGGGCCATTCCATATCTGGATGCCCTTAGGAAACTTAGGCAATGAAGCAATAGTCTGTGTATACCACTTTAGGCAATATCATTGTTTGATGTGTCGCTCCACCATTCTTAGTCAATTCAACAGTTATAACATATACGGCCTGATTTAGAAATAGCTTCAGCTCATTTTTTTCCAGAGGTCTCCACCATTGTTTTTTCTAATAGGGCAGTCACATAAGCAGAAACAGGTGGACTCACGCCTTTTTCTGGAGGTTTTACCAAAAACTAGTGCACATTTCAAGCTATTGCATCAAGGTAGATTTTTAAGTTCACAAGCCAAAAGCACGGATAATGCCCTGTGACAAAATCAAGACAGCAGAAGAAACATAATATGAGATTTAATTAATGTTAGTGATCTTGATGTTTTCATTTTGAATACAAACCACAACAATACGTATTTTATAATACATCCACAAATGTCCTCTTTTTCATCTCTGCTGATTCTGGTGAATGACGGCAGCATGGCTTTGTAAATTAGGCCCGTAATTCGGTGATATGTAAAAGGCTAGAGGATATTTGATCACCTAAAAATCACCAATCTGCATGGATTTACTGAAGACTAACCATGTCTGATTATAATATTATGACTTTGTCACTAAAGTGTTAGATTTAGGTGGTGCTATGGATATCACATTATGGATATCGAGATTACAGCAAAGCCTTTGACACAATTTCATGTAAAGTTCTCCGAAAGTTAATACCTAGAGGGAGGCAAGTTTAAAGTGGTGTACTGCAAAGTTCTGACCTGGGCCCTTTTCTTTTTAATATGTTCATGGGAACATGGTGACATGGGAAAAGGATAGGGGTACTGTTTACTTATGATCTGGAAATTAGTGAGCAGTGTAGTCAGGCAATGAGGAAAGCCAGTAGGGTGCTTGGCTGCATAGCACAAGGCATCACCGAAGGAAGAAGAGAGGGTTTGGTGTTTTTATATAGTGTTTGGGTGAGGCCACATCTGGAATATTGTGTACAGTTCTGAAGACCTCAACTACAACAAAAAACATTACACAAATACAAGTACAAGGGAAGGCTACAAAATTAGTTGAAGAGCTTAAATGTATATATTATCAAGAAGGACTTAAAGCAGACCAACACCCGCTGCGGAGAGGGTGTTGCTGGCTTACATAGGCTGTGAAGCTAAGCCTGCCGAATGTCCTGCCCACGTGAGTGCCACACAGAGGTGCTGGATTCCCAGCGGAGGAGCTAGGATAAGAGAAAGATTACAGGCATCTTGGGGGGGGGGTTATCCCTCATTATCCATCATTCTGGATGCCCCTCAGCCTGACATATAGCGACGGCGACCACCAACAGCCTCTTCGTGTAGGGTGTTGGTCCACTTTAATGTGTACAGTCTTGAGGAAAGAATGAAAAGAGGCTACCCAATTGAACCATTGGTGAAAGGATTTAATAATGTTCCGGATGCAAGTGAAGATGAAACTTATTGATATAACAAGAGGGAAGATCGGGAGCAATGTCAGAAAATATTTTGAAAAATTTGCAGATATTTGCAGCAAAAGTGGCTGGAAGATCATCAGTAACTGAATTTAATCAAATGGTCTCCTGCCATCAACCTTTCATGGTTCTAAATAATTGTCTTTGTAAAGCTAATAAATAATATTAGGGTGATATCAGCTAGATTGTTATCCACATAATCCAGTGGTTCAAGCCCATTTTTTTACAAAATAAGTGTTGATCACCATCTAGGTGGTATCCAGGCTGGTCTAGACCATATGACCACTAGCAGCCAATCACATGACTGCAATTTGCTGGTAAAATAAGAAGCAGGTAAGAATATCTCGGGGAAATGTAACAGCAATCAGGTGTTGGTCAGCTTTAAAGGGTAATTCCACTTTCAATGGTTTTTTAAAGGCTTCCTTTATTGTGTGCCAAAATGATGTCTTCAGTGTGCTAAGCTTATATGGTATTTATTTTTATTTTCTATTTGATTGCGACAATGTATTTACCTTAGAAGCATAAATCAACTGCATAAATCAACAGGTGCACTCCTGGCTTGCTAGTCATCTGATTTGCTATAGCAGGGACGACAGGATTAACCCATTCTGCTGAAAATCAACTATTTTAGATGAGGATCACAATCTTGCGTTCCAGTAGATAAAGGGTTACTGGCAGCGTACACACCTGGAGAGGTCATTATGTTGTTTAGTTTACCTGTTATATTGGAGGAATTTTGGGACTTGTCGTCCATTGTGTTTAGTGAAGACCAATGAAAAATACTCCCACTGTAACAAGACAGATCACCGGAAATATGAGAAACTTGGAATCAGCATGCTGATAAGTGAGTCACAGGTATGAGGGCACAATCCTAACACAAATGACTATTTGACATTCCAAAAAAGAGGAAAACAATAAGGCAGAACACCAACAACTTGGAAAAAAGGGCGTTTTCCGTTAACTCTTTGCCTGCCTTATAAAGAACAAGTAGTTTGTGCGTTATTTGGTAAACCAAATTTGGTAATAGGTTGATGTCTGCTTTAAAGAGGAACATTTCAGGTATTGGGAAGTTAATAAAAACTCCCCAAACCTGGCTTGCTCGCCCCCCCCCCCCCTCTCTGCTTTCACTTTATACGACTTTTGACTTACCTGTTTTTTCACATTGTGCTACAGCATCCCTCGGTCCCGCACCGTCTCTGTCAGACTGCACCATTTTTTCGGCCAGTCATGCACTGTTCCGCCCCTCAGATCTTGCGCATGCGCAGTGTCACTGCATAGGCTGTTATGACACTCGGCGCAGAAGAGCGTGAGATCTGAAGAGCGACGCATGAGTTTTGAAGAGTGGACGGCTAGAGGTGAGTACGGCTAAGCCTGCTGCAATCACTCAGCAACGGATAAAGGGGGTGCAAAATGGCCAGGCATGCTGACGGATGTCGGCGTTTTAGATTACGCTGACATCCAAATGGCAGTGTGTGAGGGATGTTTTTGTATAGAAGATCCAGAAATGGTCTGATGTTCCTCTTTAACTCTGCTTTGTAGCAAGTTCTTTAGAATGTATCTAATCTGTTTTGTGTCTACTGAAACTTCTCATATTAAAAAAAAAATGTCTCAAAGCTCCCAGTTTTAGATTGCGGCTATTTCAAGCAAAGGTTATGCTATGCAAATCTAATCTACTACTTTCAGTGAAAATGATCATATTCTTATTATACAGTACGTCCTGCTCCAGATAGATTACTTACACTCGGGTATTACTCCGCCAGATGGCGCTGGACTGCAGAGACATCGAAAATAGGCTCCTCCCGGCCCCTCAAATACCCAGGGACCTTCCACAATCCCCAGATCTTCTCTGCAGTCTGGACTGCGAAGGACAAGATGATGGCTCTCTCTACTCGCAGGTGAGCGGGGCTATTAGCCTGCGGCCCTGTAGGACTATTCCCACCCGTTCCATCAGTAATTGCCTCCCAGCCTTGGCTGCGCTGGTCGGGTGATGGTAGGCAGCACCGCTGTTAGGTGCTTAGGAGCGCTGCTCCACCGCAATCCCCCACCAAAGGGTAGGCGGTACAGGCATATGGTGAGCCTCTATGGGATGCCCCTCCCGCACTATTGCCCCTTGCCCCTGTCTATCAGTGGGCCCTGTTAAGTGGCCGCTGTCCTCCCTCACTCTCCTTGTAGCCTTCTGGGGAGGGAGGGGGATGTGTGTGTGTGTATATAGGTGTATTGGCTTTTATGCTTCACTAAATTATGCTTAGTGTCAGCCGCCGCGCTGACTGGTTTTCACTTATTGTGCCTTGAAATTGAATCCGCCGTTGCGCACGCTTTCCTGTGTTCCGTGCTTGGCCGCGGCGTTACTGTCTTTGGCGCGTTCCGCGTCACTGTTCATGCGGGCCCGCCCCTCGAGGTATACCGACGCCATTTTTTTGCTTGGTTCCTGCTGCGTGACGGGCTTCTACCTACCACGCTCCGTGAGTGCCCTCCCGGGCGGCTTTATTCCCGCTGTTGTTTATTGTATACTTACGGCTCCCCTTTGATTCAGACGGGCGAACCCTCTTGGCTTCTCCCGGCCCTACTCCCTCTATTTAGTTGATTAACTTGTGAGGCCTAGTGTTAATTACTCCCACTTCCCTAGCGGGTTATTGGGGCATCCCGGGTTGCTTTATAGCGTCAATCCCTATCGCCTATTGTGCCGCTATAATCACCATATGGAGGCACCTCAGGATAATGTGCTCAGGGTTCCTTCGGGACAAGCCCGGCTGTGTGTAGCTTGTCGGGTGTCCCATATTAGCACTGACAATGCACGGGTCTGTGTACCTTGTGCCGAGCAGGTGCTTGCGCTGCAATCTGGCCTTCCAGTGGCTGGGCCTGCTCCTCGTTTCATTTTACCTACTCCCCCAAGCTTAAATCTCACTCCCTCTGAGTTGCATACAAGTGGGGATTCTCAGCCTGATGTGTCTTCTAGATTGGCTAGTGTTGAGAAGTTAATTGCTAATGCCTTGGCGCGTAAGGCCTCTGCAAAAAAGCGGCATTTAACGCCTGATGTCACTCTTTTCCCTATGGAAGCTGATGAGTTTTTGGAACTGTCTGGCTATACCCCTTTGGAGGAAGGGGAGCTATTCTCCGACTCAGGGTCATCTGAGTGGCCCAGGGGTCATGACAATTCTGGCTCTGACCCCTGGGCCCAGGATGATACTGATAGACTGTTGGCTCAGATTTTTGAGGTTCTGTCTATCTCTCCCCCTGTTGCGCCCCCCAGGCAACGGGGGGGAATTTTCTCATACTGCTAAGTCACGCTTAGAACTTCCTGAGCAAGCACAATTTAATAACCTTGTGCTCAAGGAATGGGAGCGTCCCAGTAGACTTCCCGGTGTACTTAAGAGTTGGGATAGGAAGTATCCCTTTCCTGCTGATGTGGTGAAGTGTTGGTCATCCCCTCCCGAAGTGGATGCCCCCGGTCCTATGGTTATCTAACACCTCTGTCATGCACTCCCCTGACTCTACTACCCTGCGGGATGCTGAGGACCGGCGCATTGATCAGCTGGCGTCCCATGCCTTTGCATGTGTGGTGACGGCGCTGCGCCCGGTCTGTGCCTCTGCCATTATGGCTGTGGCTATTAGGACCCTGCTCAGAAGTATCCTTGATGGTGCCTCTGATGATGTGTCTAGTGAGGAGTTTAATGCACTCTCTCGTTGTAGCACAAAAAAGACAAGATACCGCGCACAGCATTAGAAGTTAAAAAGCTCAACGTGTAGCGAGTCCTTCGTCTCAAAAGTAGTCCAAAACTGTAGTAAAACACAGAGCTGGTAGTAGGTAATAACTCAAATCAAGATTCAGCAGTCCCACAGCGCATGCACCTCCACCGTGAAGTCACCAATAAAGCTGGCCTCTTACCAAATAAATGATAACACTCTCTTGTTGTGATGTTTTTGTGACTTATGTCCTCTCTGCCTTGGATGACATCATTAGAATGTGTGGCAGAACCTCTGCCCTTGTGGTGGCTATACGCTGCTCGGTTTGGCTGCGCCAGTGGGCTGCTGACAACGCTGCCAAGAAAGCCCTCACTGGTTTTCCCTTCAAAGGACTACGCCTGTTTGGGGACCGCCTGGACCTATTTGCTAAGGGAGGCAGGTTATCCCAGCGCAGGCGGCAGTCTCGGCCCTTTCGGGGTCAGGGCTCCTTTTCCCCCCCCTACCGTGGTGCTAGACAAGGGAGGGGGGTTTCTTTACTGGGGCCCGAGGAGACTTCTGGGGTAGGGGCAGAGGACGTGGACGCCCTGGCCCCTCCTGGGGCTCCAAGCTTAAGTCCTCTCCCAAGTCCCCTCAGGCATGATGGGGCGCCCTCACCCATCCGGGTGGGGGGACGGCTTCAGCACTTTGCTCACGTCTGGAGGCTTCATGTCTCAGACCGGTGGATTCAGGAGGTAGTGTCCTCCGGTTACAAGATAGAGTCTGCTGCCTGCCCCCCTCCAAGATTCATCAGATCCCGGATTCCTCAGGACCCTGTGTCAGCTCAGGATCTAGTGCAGGCAGTGCAAAGCCTTCTGGAGCTGGCGGTCATCTGCAAGGTCCCTTTAAGAGAAAGGGGCAAGGGCTTCTATTCCAACCTCTTCACAGTGCCCAAAAAAGATGGGTCAGTCAGGCCTATCCTGGACTTGAAGATCCTCAACAAATTTGTCAGGTGCAGGCGCTTTCGCATGGAAACTCTGCGCTCTGCCATCAGTTTCCTGCGCCCAGGGGATTTCATGACGTCTGTGGACATCAAAGATGCTTACCTTCATATTCCTGTATTTCCAGGTCATCAAAGGTTCCTCAGGTTCGCTCTGGAGGATCAACACTACTAATTTGTGGCATTTTGTGGCTTTTGGTCTCACTTCAGCTCCCAGGGTGTTCACCAAGGTGCTGGCAGGAGTGATGTCTCTGCTCAGGTTTCAGGGCATCTGCGTGCTGCCCTACCTGGACGACATTCTCATCACTTCCCAGTCTCTACATCAGGCAGAATTGGATACTCAGCTGGTGTTGTCCACCCTGGAGTCGTTTGGCTGGGTGATCAACCAGCCCAAGTCTTCACTGTCTCCCTCCTTGGTGACTTCATTCCTGGGAATGAATCTGGATACAGTTCAGGGAAGGATATTCTAAGTATACAGTACGTCCTGCTCCAGATATAATACTTACAATTCGGTTATCCTCCGCCTGAGGGCGCTGTGCACTGCAGACATGCAAAAAACAGGCTCCTCCCGGCCCATCATATACCCAGGGACCTCCCACAAATCCCCAGATTTCTCTGCAGTGCTGACTGCGAAGACATGTAGTATCACTCTCTCGCAGGCGAGCGGGGCTATTACAGCCTGCGGCCCTGTGGGACTATTCCCACCCGTCCTCCTTGATGCTGGTCGGGTGTGCTTAATGGAGCCATGCTCCACCGCAGTCCCCCACCATAGGGTAGGCGGTTAGGCTGATGGTGAGCCTCATAGTGGATGTCCCTCCCGCATTCTTGTCCCATGCCCGGTGTAGAGGTGGACCCTGTGTAGAGGGTCGCCGTCCTTCCTCGTTTCCCCCCATACTTCGGGGGAAAAGAAGGGGTGTGTGTGTGTGTGTGTGTGTAGTCCGTTGGCGGTCTCAGTGTACAGTATTTTCATGCTTATGGCCGTGCTTTTGCCCCTGATCGGCAACTGGGTGTCAGAGCCGCGCCTTTCTAGTTTGACCCTCTCAATTTTTACTTGCAATAGTCTACCGCACATCCTGCGTTATTATGCTACATCTTGGGCAGGAAACTGATTTTTCGCACGCTTACGGGCGTTAGAATGGTGGCGGTGTATTGAGACTTCATGAGTATCCACTAGCAGATGCCCTTACTGGCACACTCTATGCTTAGCTTGCCAACCCTTTACACGGCTGCTTCAGAGTTCCGCGCTCTAAGGGGAGGCGGGGACCCGGCGTGGTGCGCTCCGCATCACGCCCAGTTCAGACCCGCCCTCCGAGGTTCCGTTGGCGCCATTTTGTTTATCCCCGCGCGCGCGTGTTGGCGGTCTCTCTCTCCTCCCCAGGTCGGTGAGTGCCCTCGCGGGCGTTTTCATTTTTAGTATTCTTTCTGTGGCGCATGGCCCTGACACCCCTTGTTCCCCTTCTGTCTTTCCGACCTTGAAGATTCCGGTGGCTTCTCCCGGCCTAACATATATTGTAGCGGGCTTACAAATTCTCCCACATTAACCTAGCGGGTCTTTGGGACATCCAGGGTGGCCTATTGCGTAAATCCCTACTGGTATATTATATTAACAAATCACCATATGTAGGCATCTCAGAATTATGTGACCGGGGTCCCTCCGGGACAAGACCGGCTGTGTGCAGCGTGTGGACTGCCCCACGCTGATGCGGACAGAGCATGGGTCTGCGGACCATGTGCTGAACAAGCACTGGCCCTGCAATCAGGGTTGCTAGTGGCTGCGCCTCGTTTCAATACACCTCTCTCCCCGTGCTTAAATCTCACTCCTGATGAGTCGCACTCGAGCGGGAATGAACAGCAAGTCGTGGTGCGCAGACTGCCTACGGCCGAGCAGGTGATTTCGAGGTTGGCGGAGCGCTTGGGCCCTGGTAAGAAGCGGTCCCTGACGCCTCCGGTTTCGCCCATTCCTTCTGAATCTGAAGAGTTCACTACTGAGCAGGGTTTTGCTCTTTATGATGAAGGTCGGCTATTCTCTGACTCGGGCTCATCGGACGAGGGGCTGAGGAGTCATGATGATCCGGACCCCGGTTATTGGGGCCTGTGTGACACCGACGAATTACTGATAAAGATCTTCAAGGTCTTGTCTATCTCTATCCCTGGTGAGGTCTAGGCCTAGAAGGGAGAGTTTCCATACAGTGCCGCCGTGTTTGGAATTTCTGGAGCAGAATCACTTCCAAGCTCTTGTGCTCAAAGAATGGCAATGCCCTAGTAAACTTCCAGGGGTTCCAGGGGACTGGGATTGGAAATACCCCTTTCCCCCTGAGGTGGTTAACTGCTGGTCATCACCTCCCGTGGTGAATGCACCGATCATTGGGGTTCTTAACCCCCCCTTTATTGCGGCCCCTAGTTATCATACCCTTCTGGATGCTGAGGACCGGCGCATTGATAGACTGGCTTCCCACGCCTTTTCTTGTGCAGGAACGACTCTGCGCCTGGTCTGTGCCGCGGCCATCGCTGCAGTGGCCGCTAGGACCCTCATCAGAAAGCTGATTGATCATCAACCTGAGGATCTCCCCTGGGAGGTGTTTAATGCACTCTCCAGTTGTGATGAATTTGTAAGATTTATCCTTTGGGCGCTGGATGACACCATCAGCATGTGTGCTAGAACTTCCGCCCTTGCTGTAGCTATACGCCGACTGGTCTGGCTGCGACAGTGGGGTGTTGACGATGCTACGAAAAAGATTCTTACTGGGCTTCCCTTTAGAGGGCGACGCCTATTCGGGGCCCGTCTGGACCTGTTTGGAAAAAAGGCCAAAACACCCCTTTACAGAAGGCGGCCTCGGCCTTCTCGAAGCAGGGGCACCCCGCCAACCCCCTATGTTATCATCAAACCAGAACCAGTGGTGTCCTTCCAGCTTTTTGGTATAGATCCCTGCCCCAGGAGTGGCAGACAACGCCCTGGTCCCTCCAGCAGGACTAAGTCCAAGCCTGTTACCAAAACCCCCCAGGCATGATGGGGCGAAGGGGATGGCCGCAGCACCTTGCCCCTATCAGGAGGTTGCATGCCTCGTTCTGATGGAGTCAGGAGGAAGTTTCCTCTGGATGCAGGATAGTGTCTGCTGGGCGGCCCCTTCCCGAGATATTCAGGATGCTTCTGGTCCCTGCCTCTCTTCTTGTGTTGGAGCAGGCCACGCGCGATCTGCGAGGTCTAGGGTGACCTGCTGGTTACCCTGAACAGACAGAGGCCGGGGCCTCTACACTAACCTTTCCACATTCCTCCAAACGGATGAGACACTGTCCATTATGGCCTTCCATAGGTGAGGCAGCTTACATTCACAGGCGGTTTTACTGCATGGTTCCTCTGAGTTGGGCCGCCAGTGCCCTGTGTTCAGGGACCTAAGACGCTTATGTCATGGCCATTGCGCCTTCCGGGCTCCAAGGACCTTACAGGTTAGTTGTTGGCGCTCCAACACTGCTGATTGTGGCCTTATTATCTGGCCTTGGTTCTGCTCCCGGAGTGATCACCTAGGCGATGACGGGGGTGATATCTCTACTAAGACCTAGGGGGCGTCCGCGCGAGGAACTGTCGGGCCGTCCCTCTTTGCTTCCCAATTCCTGCGTCAGACCGAGTTGTTACTCGGTTGGTGGTGTCCTTTGGGAGTCTTTGGATGGGTGCTCAATCACCTCAATTCCTCTTTTTCCCCTAGTGGTATCTCCATTCCTAGGGTTGAACCTGGATTCAGTTGAGACAGGAACCTGCTTCCTTGACTATACTTGGTCAATCTGGTTGCATGGGCTCAGTCCCTGTTGGTGGCTGTTCAAAGGCTGTTCTTTGTGCTCAGAGCCCTTGGGCTTTTCTGCTACTCTTATTGTAAATGCTGGACTGGGTTCCAGCTTCCCTGGAGAAGGGTCTGTGTACCCTTCCACCTTGGTACGGTGGTTTCCCCTGAGACTGTTGTACTAGGGGTACCGGTCAGGGGGTGCCCCCTTCCTTGCGTCTTCCTGCAGTTGGATATCAAATCTATCAGGTCGACGGAGGGGGGTCTTTTTTCTTCTAAATTCCCCTGTGGTTCTGGGGGAGGTGGGACCTTTAAGGGCTCATCCATCTGTCTAATTTTGAAGCAGCAGGCCTTCAGGTTGGCTCTATATCGCTGGTCTTCTCCCTTGCGGGATCAGGCTATTTGGGGGCCCCTTGGTCTGTCTGATGACAGTGGCCTGTATAAATTACCTGTGTGGGCTCGGAAGCAGGATGATCCCCCAGGAAGGTATCTGATCCTGATCCGGGTGAGGGACAGCGTTCCCTGCATAGCTAAGATATTCACTCCTGTGGAGGTCCTTCTGCGATAGAATGTGCTTGTTCTTGTGTCTCCATGTGATCCGTCTAGTGTGGATCTTTTCTGGGCCCGTCCCTATCATGGGTCCTAGGCCCTTGTTTCCCTGTCTCAGATTGTTCTGACCTTGGTCTTGAGGCTTCGTCACTTCATGCTGAACATTCTGTGCTATATGTCTTACCTTCTTTAACCCTGCTTGACAGGGTTCTGTGCAAGTATGCTCTGGAAGGGGGAACCAGTGATACTGACGGCCCTTGGGTGGCCTAGTGGAGTGTGGTTTGCAGATGTGGTTCTGTGGACAGCGGACCTGTACGTCCTGTCAGGAGTGCTGGCCTGTTCACTCAGGCTCCCCGTCTCTATTTCACCCCTACCTACGGACTCTAGTCTGGATGGTCTGACGGTTGGTTCATCCACCTTGATGGAGATGGGTGTACCTTTCTGGGTGTCTGTTACTTTCGAAAGCCTAGGATTGGCTTCTTTTGCCTCTTCTTCCGTCTATTGTGGGGTATTGTTTACCCATATTGATTGGGTTGAGTTTTTGGTCCCTCCCCTGTGGGCTGGCTCCGTTCCCAGTGTTTTATAGTTATTACAGAACGGGTTGGAGTTGGCTCTCCTACTCGGTGCCCTGGTGGTTCAGGCTCTGCCCTGTCCGTCTTCTGCAGGAGTCTTACTCAGTTCCTTGCCTGGGTTGACTCTCTTTCAGGGATTGCTTAGTGAGATCCCTCACTTAGTTCTAGGGTCCCTGTTGGGATTGATTCTATTCGGTTTGCCTTGTGGAGTGTTCCCCTTTGGCTCTATTCCGGATGCTGTCTGACTGTTCTTATCCATAAGGTTGCCCTTCTGGGCTGCTACCTCAGTCGGCAGTGCGCCTGAGTGGGCGGATATGTTTAGCTAGCCCTCGTTTTTCTTATTGTATCTTCACCAAGATGAGATGGCGTTCCGCCTACGTCGGTTATTCTGCCTAAGGTGGTGTCTTAGGCTCTGGTATTAAGACGTCATCCTTCTTCTGGGATTTATTCCTTGTAATGCTGAGGCACGGGAATCTATTTTCCCTCCATAGGTGCTGGAATTTTTTTCCCTGGATTGTCTCCTGTCCCTTAGGGGACTGATGTTCCTCGGGGTTGTGGGCACTTACATCTGGATGTGCCTGATCTCGTCTGCCTCTAGGGGTTAGGCGGCCTTGGGCTTGGCCTTTACCTGTATAAGATGCCCCTTCTGGTCCTGGGGAAGGCTCGGCTTCTTCCTGGGCTATTTTTAGTTGTTGCTCTTGTTAGGCCTTACTCAAGCCTATTCCTTAAGGGGATGAGTTCTTCTCACTCTATTCTGATTGCGCTGGTGCCTTGGTATCCTTGGGGCTTTCGGCACCAGGTCTTGTTGAACAGGTTTGCTTGAACGCTACTTGTTTTCTTGTTTGTACCCTTCAAGGGTTGTTTTGATGTTGAAGTTAGAGCCTTTGCTCGTGTCGCTCTTGGTAGCGAGGTATTGCAGGTGACAGTGCCTTCAACTGTCTGCTGTTGCCTTTTTTGTTGGGGATCCCACCATGTTCTATTGACACTGCTATTGGATGTCCCAATTGTAAGTATTATATCTGGAGCAGGACGTACTGTATACTTAGAATAATACAATTCTGTGAAATACTCACCTGTAGAATTGGTATTATACGTATACAGTACATCCTGCTCCACCCCACCCTGTTTTTGCATTATTCTGGATCCCCTGTATGGTGATTGTTGTTATTGTTACCATTACCAGTTGTTTTTGGTGGTTGGTTTCTCCCGGCTTCTGGTTCACTGCTTTTCAATGCTGGGGATTTGTGGGAGGACCCTGGGTATATGAAGGGCTGGGAGGAGCCTGTTTTTTGCATGTCTGCAGTGAACAGCGCCCTCTGGCGGAGAATAACCCAAGTGTAAGTATTATATCTGGAGCAGGACGTACTGTATACGTATAATACCAATTCTACAGGTGAGTATTTCACAGAATTGTATTTTTTCTTCCTCAGCAGAAGGTGGACAGTCTAATTGCACAGGTCCAGTTCCTGCTATCTTGCCATCATCCCTCCATCAGGCAGGGAATGCAGCTTGTGGGCCTGATGGTGGCGTGCTTCGAGGTGGTCCCTTATGCTCAGTTCCACTTGAGGCCTCTGCAGCTCCACCTCTTGTCAGTATGGGACAAGGACCCTGCGTCCCTGGACCGTGTCTTTGCGCTTTCCCCCCTGGTCAGGCGGTCCCTCTCGTGGTGGCTGGACTCCAGGAACCTGTTGGGGGGCAGATCCTTTCTGACCCCCTCCTGGGAGACAGTCACCACGGATGCCAGTCTGTCAGGTTGGGGGGGGTTTCTGGAAGTCCCTGGGGAGGTGGGGCCCTCAGGAGGCCCACACACCTATCAACATCTTGGAGCTGCGGCTGATCAGGTTGGTTCTGGCTCAGTTGACTCATCACCTTCGGGACCTGCCTGTTCAGGTGCGCTCGGACAACCAGACGGCAGTTGCCTACATCAGTCATCAGGGAGGGACCCGGAGCAAGAGGGCCCTCCAGGAAGTGTCTCTGATCCTGGCCTGGGCGGAGGCCAATGTTCCCTGCATATCAGCGGTGTACATTCCGGGGGTGGAAAATCTGCTTGCAGATTCTCTGAGCAGGGGGACCTCTCGCCAGGGAGAATGGTCCCTCTGCAACAGGGTGTTCCAATCTCTGTGTCACCGCTGGGGCCAACCAGATGTGGATCTGTTTGTGTCCCATCACAATCACAAGCTCCCGGCCTTTGTCTCCCTGTTCCAGGATCCTCTGGCCTTGACCATGGATGCCCTAGCAATGTCATGGCAGGCAGTTCCTGTATGTCTTTCCTCCATTGCCCCTGCTGGGCAGGGTTCTGCGCAAGATAGCGCTGGAGGGGGTGCCAGCAATTCTGGTGGCCCCCAGGTGGCCAAGAAGAGTGTTGTTTGCAGACGTGGTGCAGCTGGCAGTAGATCAGTACGTTCTGCCGAGGGTGCCAGACCTGCTCACTCAGGGTCCCTTACGCCATCCCAATTTACAAACTCTGGCTTTGACGGCCTGGCTGCTGAAACCTCCATCTTGATAGAGAAGGGGCTGTCTGCCTCGGTTGTTGATACCATGATAAAGGCTAGGAAGAAGTCTTCTTCTTCCATTTATTACAGGGTTTGGCGTGTCTACATTGACTGGTGTGAGTCTAAGTCTCTTCCCTGTCGTGTGTTCTCTATTCCCAGGATTCTGAAGTTCCTGCAGCAAGGGTTGGAAATGGGGCTCCAACTCAGTACTCTGAAGGGTCAGGTTTCTGCCCTGGCTGTTTTCTTCCAGAAGTCCTTTGCTCAGCATTCTCTGATCAGGATTTTTTTTCCAGGGGGTTACTCATGTGCGTTCCCCACGTAAGCCTATGATGCCTGTTTGGGATTTGAACTTGGTTTTGTCAGCCTTGCAGGGTATTGTCTTTTTGGTGGCTATCACCTCTGTTAGACGTGAGTCTGAGTTGGCGGCGCTCTCCATCCAGCCCCCCTACTATGAGAAACACCAGGACAAGGTGGTGTTTCGCTTCAAGCCGGACTTTCTGCCTAAGGTTGTGTCTGCTTTTCATTTGAATCAGGACATTGTTCTTCCGTCATTGTGCCCTAATCCTAGTAATGCTAAGGAGAGGGTTTTGCATTCTTTGGATGTGGTTAGGTGTCTGAAGTATTATCTGGTGGCTACTACACCTTTCAGAAAAACTGATGCTCTTTTTGTGGTCCCTTCTGGTCATAGGAAGGGTTTGGCTCCTGCCAAATCTACTATCAGCAAATGGATTCATCAGGCTGTGATTCAGGCCTACCCTGTTTCCCCGAAAATAAGACAGTGTCTTATATTAATTTTTGCTCCCAAAGATGTTCTAGGTATTATTTTCAGGGGATGTCTTACATTTTTCCATGAAGAAGAATTCACATGCATTCACAAAAAAAGGAAATTTATTAACTGTTAAACAGTAGTAGTTGCCATCACAAACCAGCATAACCAGACAAAATGTGACTCCTGTCAAAATTTCATGTTACCTCCCCCCCCGATCCTCCTGTCCCAATTTACCCCCCTTCTCCTGTACTACCGGTAGTGGCATATGTGGGGAATCAAAAACATACAACCTCCCCTCCTCATCATCAGTGGGTGAAGGTGGGGGAGGTGGGGGTAGAGTCTAGAGAATCCAGGGAATTCTCTAGTTTCCATCCCCCCCTCGCCTCACTTCACCTGGCATTTCCCCCATAGAAATTCTTTTTTTCTTCTTCTTCACAGTCTGCTGCCACTACTCACTAACTTACTGTCAGAGAGCGAGCAGCAGACATCAGCTTTCACTTTGGTGGCGGCCGCTTTGATGACGAGTGACGTCCCCCAGTGATGTTCCCCTATGCACAACGTCAGGGGCGTCACTCGTCATCAGAGAGAGCCGGCCGCAGCTGACTCAGGACTCTTGCTGCGGCCGCTCGCTATATCCACTCCTGCAGGCGCTTGCTATGGCAGCGCTTACCAGCAAATACTTGCTGCGGCCGCAGCTCTCTGCAGGTGATCGCTGCAGCCGCAGGTCACTATGGCGGCAATGAAGTTACGGTAGCAGGCGCGGTGCGCACCCAGCCGTGACGCGACGCCTTCATACCGGCGACGGGGCGGTGGGTGGAAGGGTGTCGAGAGGATGTGAGGATCAGCGGGTGGGTGGTGTTCTAACATTATTTTGGGGGGAGGTCTTATTTTCGGGGGGGGAGGTCTTATTTTCGGGGGAGGTCTTATATTTAGCCTTCATGCTAAAAGCACAGTAGGCCTTATTTTCGGAGTAGGTCTTATTTTCGGGGAAACAGGGTACTCTGCTAAGGGGAAGAATCTTCCCTTCTGCCTTACTGCTCATTCTACTCGTGCTATTGGTGCCTCTTGGGCTTTTCAGCACCAGGCTTCTGTTGAACAAGTTTGCAAGGCCGCTACTTGGTCTTCTGTTCATACCTTTTCAAAGTTTTACAAGGTTGATGTTAGGGCCTCAGCTGATGCTGTTTTTGGCCACAAGGTTTTGCAGGCGGCAGTGGTTTAAACTGTCTGCTGTTACCTTTCGGGATCCCACCCTACTTTATGGACACTGCTATTGGATGTCTCAAGTGTAAGTAATCTATCTGGAGCAGGATGTACTGTATACTAAGAATAATACAATTCTGTGATTACTCACCTGTAGAATTGGTATTATGAGTATACAGTACGTCCTGCTCCACCCCACCCTTGGTTTTTGCATCTTGGATCCCCTGTATGGTTATTGTTATAGTTACCAGTTTGGGTTGGTTTAATTCAACCGGCTTCTCGTTTACTGCTTTTCAATGCTGGGGATTGTGGGAGGTCCCTGGGTATTTGAGGGGCCGAGAGGAGCCTATTTTCGATGTCTCTGCAGTCCAGCGCCATCTGGCGGAGTATTACCCGAGTGTAAGTAATCTATCTGGAGCAGGACGTACTGTATACTCATAATACCAATTCTACAGGTGAGTAATCACAGAATTGTATTTTTTGTAGTTCTTTAAATAACCTATAATTAGAGTTAGCAGTGACTCAAATAGCAAGATGTACAGATCTTGATCATATTCTAGCCAAGCCACTATTACTGAACATTGAGTTGTTATATAAATGTTGTATAGTGCTTTAACTATAGATTTTAATATATACCCCAAAATAGCTATGTTCCTAAATAAATCTACCAGCGCTGCCTTAAATCCTAAAATCTTTAGAGCTGTCACAGCATTTCTTCTTCTTCCCAGATATTGGTTAAAATGTATGAAGGTATAGTGCTGTAACCATTTGCCCTGAAATATATTCAATTCAATTTATTGTTCGCCAAGTACATCGTGAGATGAACAAGGAATTCTTTTTGGCATATACACATTGCAACAGTAAACAGTTAACTTCATTTCCAGTAACATAGGAAGGGGAACATAGAAAAAGAGATACACAGACACAGTTAATCTTCTAAAGTGCAAATGATACAAAGTGCAAATTATACCGGCTTGAGCCAGGGCCTATGATGCCTGCCTATTGTTGAGTAAGTCCTGCAGGCTGGTACCTTAAGACGCAGCCCAGATGGTAAGTAATGGAATAGGGCATGTCCAGGGTGGGAGGAATCCCGAAGTATCTTTTCTGCCCGAGTCTTGGTTCTGCGTTCGTGGAGTTCATGCAGGGATGGTAACGGGGCTCCAATTATTCTTTCTGCTGTCTTAATTGTTCTTTGGAGTCTACACTTGTCCCTTTTAGTAGATCCCTCGAACCAGACAGAGAAAGAAAAACACAGTACAGAACCAATGACGGCATTGAAGAAGAGCACTAGCAACCTTTTCGACAGACCGTGGGGGGTCGGATGGCTCCAGGAGATCCCCCGGAATAGGCCGCCCCCCCCCCCGCTTCTGCAGCAGCAGCTGCTAACTGTAAAAAAAAAAAAAAAAAAAAAAATGACATTCACTTACCTGTGTGTGCGCTGGCTCCCGCTGTCCCTCCTCTTCACCTGGGGGGCCTCCGATCGCCCCCCAGGACTTACCGATCTTCAGGAGAGAGCCCGGGAGGCTCTCTCCTCTCTCCTCCTCGATGGCGGCCGCCATCTTGCCGCTAAGCCCCGCCCCCTTGGGACAAAGGAGCTTACAATCGGAGGTAAGTACAGTAAAAAAATTTTTTTTTTTTTTTAAATAAAATACTTTTGTGTGGTGTTTTTTTAATTTAACCCTTTGTGAACTGGTAAGGGGTCCATGAGACCCCTTATACCAGTTCACAAGGCTCTGGGTATGGCAGGTCACCTGCGGCAAGCGGGTGGCTTGCCATAACCCCCAGCCCACCATTACCTGCCCCCCCAACGGCCAGGGGGGGGCAGAAGGGCCCGGGCCACTTAGTGGCTATGTGGGCTAGTAGCCTGCAGGGCCAGGGGCCACCAACGCTGGCCCCTGCGCCCTGTTCTACAAGCCCCCATAGCTGGCCCGGGTCGGTAATGCTGGGTAGGGGGGACCCTACGTCATTTTTTGGGGGGATTTTTAAGGGTTTTTAACCCTTAAAATTCCAAAAAAAATGCCCCCCCCCCCCTAGGAGGGGGAACCCTATGTCATTTTTTTTTTTAATTAACCCTTTTGTTTTCTGTAATCCAGCAGCTATAAAAGGCTGAAAGAGTGCTCCACTATGGATGGGAGGTAAGTATTAAAAAAAAAAAAAAAAAAAAAATATTTTTTCTCTTTGTGTGTCTGTGTTTTTTTTTTACATTTAACCCCTTGTGAACTGGTAAGGGGTCCATGACCCCTATACCAGTTCACAAGGCTGGGGGAGGTGGCAAGTCACCTGCGCTAGCCGGTGACTTGCCATTAACCCCCGGCACCCCCATTACCTGCCTCCCCAAAGCCCAGGGGGGGCAGAAGAGCCCGGGCCCACTGGCTATGTGGACTTGTAGCCTGCAGGGCCAGGGGCCACAAAAGCTGGCCCCTGCGCCCCGTTCCTACAAGCCCTACATAGCTGGTCCCGGGCTGGTTACTTTGGGTAAGGGGGGGGGGGGGGGCATGTCATTTTTTTTTTTTTTTTTAAGGATTTTTAACCCTTAAAAATCCCCCCAAAAAATGGAGGGGGAGGGGGGACCCTATGTCTCGATTTAACCCTTTGTAGTGTGGATGGTAGTTGTATTTTATTTGTAAATGTTAAAAATTACTTGTTTCAGTTAGAGGGGTCTCCTGGGCAGGAACAGGGGGCTACCGATAAATATGTGGTACCGTTCTAATCGGTAGAAATGGGGCTTTCACATGCAATATGGTTTTCCCTAATCAAATACATTTTTTATTTAAAATAAAGGAGGCAATTTTCTAAAAAATGTTTTTATTTATTTATTTTTTTTTACTTAATAATAAATAAAATTAATAATAAATAAAATTTACAAACAAGACATTTCATGTTAAAGCCTAAACTCTGCTGCAAAAAATATATATATAATTTTCCTGAAAATTCCAGCAAAAATGACGCAAAACATGGCGCAAAACATGGCGCAAAATGGGGAAAAATGACCTGTCAACAGAGGGTGACAAAATCTAGTAAGCTGGCAATTAAAAGGGTTAATAGTACCTCTGCATGTTGGGTATTGTTCTGTTCGGGGGACCTTGCACTTTCAGACTTAGCTTGTTTTTTCTTGTTTGCATATTTATATTTTAGGAAAAGGTGTTTTTTATTCTGCTTTTTTATACATTTTTTAGGGAAACTCTGCGCAACCAAAGAGTTTTTTGAGGGATTAATTCCAGAAAGATGAGCCCACTACAACAAGCTGGGTATGCTTAGAAAGCTTAACATGTGTACTTTCAGGGAATATATGGTTTATGGGGGATATTCCAAATGTAAAGGGTTGTTTTGGTTGAAAAATCGCAAGGTGCGCACTTTGTCTGCAGAGCTGAAATTTTCAAGAAAAATTACCGTTATGCTCATGCTTTACTTTGGGGTGTTTGGCAACTCTTCCCTTGACAGAACCTATGCATGTTGGGTATCGTTCTGTTCGGGGGATGTTGCTTTTTCAGATTATACTTGTTTTTTCTTGTTTGTATATAGTTTTTTAGGAAAATGTGGCTTTGATTCTGCTTTTTTATCCTTTTTTTAGGGAAACTCTTTGCAACCAAAGAATACATTGAGGGATTACTTCTAGAAAACTGTGGCCACATCAACAAGCCTGGTACGCCTAGAAAGCCTGAGGTGTGTACTTCCAGAGAATATATAGTTTGTGGGGGGTATTTCAAATGTAAAGTGTTGTTTTTCTGGAAAAACTGCAAGGTGCGCATAGCGCATATCAGTTGTATTTTTTCTGAAAATCCCCTAAAGCTCTGTTTCAGTTTGGGGGAGTCTCCTGGGCAGGAAAAGGTGTCTACCTATACATATGTGGTACCGCTGTAACTGTGAGAAATTGGGGTTTCACACGCAATAAGATTTTATTGACAAACTTACATTTTTTATTACAAAAAAACACTACAAATTGTAAAAAAATTATTTTTTTTATTTTTTTGCACATATTTCGCCAAAAAATATTGAGAATACACCTAAAAAATGACAAACAAGACATTTCATGTTAAAGCTCAGACTCTGCTGAAAAAAACAATATATCATTTTCCTGGGAAATCCCTGGAAATCCCTTCAAAAATCACATTTTAACATGGGGAGTGCAAAATAGTGCAAAATGGTCTGGCAACAGAGTGTGACAAAAACTCCAGGTAGGCTGGCACTTAAAGGGTTAAAGGTCTCAATCATGTCCCCCCTCTCCCTTCTTTCCTCCAGACTGTACAAATTAAGTTCTTTAAGTCTCTCCTGATAAGTTTTAAGTTTAAGTCCTTCCACCATTTTCGTTGCCCGTCTTTGGACCCGTTCAATTTGAATAATGTCTTTTTGCAGGTAAGGTCTCCAGAACTAGACACAGTATTCTAGCTGTGGCCTTACCAGGGCTCTATACAGCGGCATCACAACCTCCCTCTTCCTACTGGTGATGCCTCGAGCTATGCAGCCGAGCATCCTGCTTGCTTTTCCCACTGCCTATCTACACTGTCCACTCATCTTGCAGCTATCAGTAATCAGTACCCCTAAATCTCTCTCCTCCGAGGTCCTGGCTAACACAGTGCTGCCCATACGGTACTCAGAGCAGGGATTCCTTTTACCCAAGTGCATGATTTTACATTTAGAGACATTAAACTCTAGTTTCCACAATTTTGACCATCTATCCAGTAAAGCTAAATCATTTTCCATGTTGCAGACACCTCCAGGAATATCCACTCTATTACTCACCTTTGTATCATCAGCAAATAGACAAACTTTTCCTACCAAGCATTCTTTCCTACAAATATATTAAAAAGAATGGGGCCCAGGACAGAGCCTTAGAATAATGCACGAGAACTCCAGTGGAGAGTAAAAAGGTCTGCAAATAAGAGCCAGGTATTCTATATCAGATGTACACCTCTTATCTAACGCATGAGCATTTATTCTTAGTATACAGTACGTCCTGCTCCAGATATAATACTTACACTTGGGTTATCCTCCGCCAGATCGCGCTGCACTGCGGAGACATGGAAAAACACCATTTGTCGCTTGCTCTGGCTGTGACAGTGGGTGCTGATGATGCTACTAAAGAGACTCTTACTGGGCTCCCCTTCAGAGGCCAATGCCTATTTGGGGCCCGTCTAGACCTGTTCGGCAAAAAGGGCAAATCACCCCTTCGCAGACGGCCGTCCCGGCCCCCTCGATGCAGTAGCACCCCGCCTCCCATATTCCTGCCCCACGAGCAGCAAGCAACGCTCTGGCCCTTCCGGCGGGGCTAAGCCCAAATCTTCCACCAAACCCCCTCAAGCATGATTGGGCGCCCTCGCTTGGCTGGGTGAGGGGATGGCTGCAGCACCTTGCTCTTATCAGGAGGCATTTTGCCTCATTCTGGTGGATTCAGGAGGTTGTGTCCTCCAGATACAGGTTAGAGTTTGCTGCACGGCCTTCCCCAGTTTTTATCAGGCCCCAGGTACTCCTGGTCCCTGCCCCTGTTCAGTTGCTGGCACAGGCCATGATAGGCCGGCAAGGTCTGAGGGCCTCTTGCAGATTGCCCATGATAGGCAGAGGCAAGGGCCGCTATACCACCTTCCACAGCCCCCCAAGGGATGGGTTGGGTGGCCCATTCTGGATTCACAGCAATTCCTTAATTTCAGTCAGTTTTCCTGCATGGAAACTCTTGAGTTGGGCCATCAGCACCTTGCGCCCTGTGGGCGTCTTGCTGTCTGGGAAACTCTTCGATGCTTATGTTTGTATTCCTGTGCCCTCAGATCTCTGAGGCTCTCCAGGTTCATGTTGGAAGTCCAACACTGTTAATTGTGGCCCTGTTATCTGGCCTCTCTTCAACTCCGAGATGGTTCACTCAAGTGCTTTCAATGGTGATGTCTCTGATGAGACCAAGGGACGTCCGCGCGATGTCTACCCGGACGCCTTCCCTCACTCCCCTGTCTCTGCGTCAGGATAGTTTGGATACCCGGCTGGTGGGGCCATTGGGAGTCATTTGGATGGGTGTTTAATCACCTCGAGTCCTCGCTGTTCCCTAAAGTGGCAACTCCATTAATAGGAATGATCCTGGATCATGTTCTACCAGATTCTCCCCTCTCAGCAATTAGGTGGGCATTCTGGTCTCATGGGCCCAGTCCCTCACTACTGTCCTGGTTCTTAACACCAGGCAGGGATGCAACTGGTGGGCCGTTGTTAACTTGCTCGGCAGGAGCCCGAGTAGCTGAAGAGGTCCCTTATGCTCAGCTCCCATTGAGCTCGTCTGCGACTTCTATTGGTAACATAGGACAGGGATCCAGCACCCCTGGAGCAGGGCCTGTGGGCCTTCCCACCTGTTTGACGGTTTTCTCTTGAAAGTGGATGAACTCGAGGGACCTGTCTGGGGGCAGTTCCCCCTTTGCCCTTTTCTGGAAATGGCCACCTTGGATGCCAACCTTCAGGTTGAAGGGGATGGTTTCTTCCGAAACCCCCTGCGATTCTGGTGTTGGGGGGGCCCTTAGTGGGTCCCTACACATTTTTGTAGTCTAATCAGTGAGCGTTTTTCAGTGGCTCTTTCTCACTTGACCGCTCCCCTTCTGGCTTGCCAGGCTGGGGGTGCTCGGTCCGTCTGACGACAGACGTACTACATTAACCATTGGAAGGGGCCTGGAGCTGGCGGACCTTCCAGGGAGTGTCTATGTTCCCTTCCGGGCGGAGACGATGCTCCCTGCATGTTAGTGATATTAGCTCCAGTAAAACCCTCTGCGACAGGATGTGCTAACCCCTGTGTCGTTATGGATCTGTTGGGTTCCGTTACCTTCACAGGCTATCGGCCTTTGTTTCCCTGTCCCAGGATCCTATGTCAGTGTTCTGGATGCCTTAGTACCATCTTGACAGGACTTTGGTTCTGTGTGTCCTTCTCCATTCCCTCTGCTAGGCAGGGTTATGCGGAAGATTACTCTGGTAAGGGGACCAGTGCTTCTGGTGGCCCCCAGTTGACCTAGTATAGTGTGGTTGCTGACATGGTACTGTGATCAGTAGTTCCGCACCTTGCCAGGAGTGCCAGTTGATCACTCATGGCCCCCTTTACGTCATTATAATTCATGGTCCCTGGCCTAGTCGATCTGACTGCTGAAACATACATCTTGATGGAGACAAGTTTAGCTGTCTCGGTGTTTGTGACTATGGGAAGGCTAGGAGTAAGCCTCTTCCTCATCTTCTTCTATTGTTGTAGGGTATGGCACACCCACATTGATTGGGGCGAGTCTAGTTCTCTTACTTGTTGGACGTTCTCGGTTCCCAGGTTTCCAGTGTGGCTTTCAGCTTGACTTGGAGTTGGTTCCCCAGCTTAGTTCGCTGCTGGGTCAGGCTCTGCCCTGTCCACCTTGCCTTAGCAGCCTCTGGTTCGGTCTTCCTTGGTTAAGACTTCCTTCAGGGGGTGCTCATGTGCGTCCTCCATGTACTCCTATGATCCCTGTTGGGATTGAAATTGAATTCTTTCCATCTGCTTGCAAGGATTGTCCCTTGGTCCTATTCAGGATGCTGTCTGGATGTTCTTACCCTCAAGGTTGTCCTTCTGGTGCCTGTTACCTTGGTCAGGCGTTTGTTAGCGGGCGGCTCGGTCTACCTAGCCCTCATTCCTTGAGATACACCAGGATAAGGTGGAGTTCCGCCTGAAGCCGGATTCTCTACCTCTGAAGGTGTCTTATGTTCATTTATTCGAGATATTCTTATCCACGGCTATCCCCCTTCCTAGCGACGCTGAGGAAGTGGTTTTGCATTCCTTATACAGGTGTTGGCAGTTTTTTTTTTCCTTAGGAGTCACTGTGTCCTTAGGGGAACTGAGGTTCCTTGGGGCTTGTGGTCATTACATCCTGAATGTGCCCTATCTCGTCTGTTCTCGGGAGTTGGGCGGTTTGGTCCTGGTTGTTACCTTAATGGATGTACTCCTGGTACCTTGTTTTGGCCTTTGGCTTCTGCCAAATTTATTAGCGATCGGATTGTCAGGCTGTTACTCAGGCCTACTCAAGCAAGGGGAAGAATCTCCCTTGTTGCCTTGATTCCTTTTCTACGTGTGTTTGATGCCTCTTGGGCCTTTCAGCACCGGTTTTGCTGTTGAACTGGTTGGTTAGGCCACTACCATTGGCCTTCTGCTCATACCCCTTGCAAGGTTTTACAGTGCTGATGTTAGGGCCTCAGCTCATGCTGTCTTGGCCGTATGGTTCTGCAGGTGACAGTGCTTTAAACTGTCTGCTGTTGTCGTTTTTTGTTGTGGATCCCACCCTACTTTATGGACACTGCTTTTGGATGTCCCAAGTGTAAGTATTATATCTGGAGCAGGACATACTGTATACTAAGAATAATACAATTCTGTGAAATACTCACCTGTAGAATTGGTATTATTAGTATACAGTACGTCCTGCTCCACCCCACCCTGGTTTTTGCATTTTTCTGGATCCCCTGTATGGTGATTGTTATCTTGTTATCATTACCAGTTGTTCTGGGTGGTTTTAAATTCTCCCGGCTTCTTGTTCACTGCTTTTCAATGCTGGGGATTTGTGGGAGGTCCCTGGGTAATTGAAGGGCCGGGAGGAGCCTGTTTTTCCATGTCTCTGCAGTGCAGCGCCATCTGGCGGAGGATAACCCAAGTGTAAGTATTATATCTGGAGCAGGACGTACAGTATACTAATAATACCAATTCTACACGTGAGTATTTCACAGAATTGTATTTTGACCCATCTGTTGTTGGTGTAGAAGCAAATGCCGCCTCCCCTAGCTTTGCCAGTTGCATCCGAGTCCCGATCCGCTCTATGGATGGTGAACCCTTCAATTTCCAGGTTTATATACTTATGTATAGACTTATATACTATAAGTAAATTTATCCTTTATTCAGCCCAAATTCATTTTACAGGAACAAAACAATGTTTTTTTTTCTTGTGTGACAGGCAATGTTCCAAAATGCAGATCTAGCTTATAATTTGCACTATAAATGCAAATTTGGCTTCAGCACTGTCTTATCTGGACTCTTGGCATGAGTGTACATACCGTAAAGGCAGAAGGGGCAACTGCTACATTGACCCTGGCAGAAGGGCACCAAATACCTGCTGTCTCCCCTCACCTTGCAGAACCTGTGGCAACAGCAGTATTCAGCATTGGTGTGTTGTCTACTACATGGCACTTTTTGTAAAGGGCACTTACAATGGTGTCATTTCTTAGATTACATGTCATTTGAATTTTTTACTCTGGTATTATGCTTATTATTTCCTCTACGCTTTATGTTATGTCTGTCCATGTTTTATTTATGTACTAAATCTCTTGCACTTTCTCTGTCAGCACTTTCATGCTTATTGTTGGCCCCCTTGAAGTGTTTGTACTTTAAAGCCTTGGAGGCATAAGGATATGAGTGCCTGAGTGCATATGCATATCATGTAATGTATTCAAGCCAGAAGCATATTGATAATAACCATTGAAAAAGTATCATCTAAGGCTGTTTACCTAGGGACAAAAATTACCCCTAAGAAAAACTTGGAACTACAACAACGCCTGAATGATCATTCTGGACCATCCCAGAATGCAAAGGGTTAGCAATCCAGGGGAGTGCAAGTGATGATAATCAGGGCAGAAGGACGTCTATCATCTTTGACAAAGCCCCAGATGGAGGCGGTGAAACACGTTCCTGCATGTTGAATCACTTCAGTAAGCGGAGGAATGAAGCCACCGCTTGGAGAGATCGTGAGTAGAGATTTTTCCGACAAAATTCGCTTCGGTCCGAATTTATTCGCGATGAATCGCTATTAAAAACGGCTATTTCTGAGCTTCCTAGAGCCTCAATAGGGTTGTAAACCATTCTGCCTTGCTGTAACATGCATAGTGCTGGGTTAGTGAAATAATTCTGTAAATAATTATGACATGCAGATCAGAGGCATCGCTATTAGAATCGCAGAGCGGCACAATTGCAGAGAGTTGAGGTGACATCACTATGAGGGGCCCCTATATTACCTGAAAAACACACCCTGGAGCTGGCAGCTGCAGGAGCCCAAATATTGGCTGAAAGACATCCTGGGGTTGGCAGCAGGAGCCCAAAAATTGGCTGAATGACACCCTAGAGTTGCAAGCAGCAGCAGGAGCCCAAACATAGCTTGAAAGACACACTGGAGTTGGCAGCAGGAGCCCAAAAATTGGCTGAATGACACCCTGGAGTTTCAAGCAGCAGCAGCAGCCCAAACATAGCTTGAAATACACACTGGAGTTGGCAGCAGGAGCCCAAAAATTGGCTGAATGACACCCTGGAGTTGCAAGCAGCAGCAGCAGGAGCCCAAACATAGCTTGAAAGAGACACTGGAGTTGGCAGCAGGAGCCCAAAAATTGGCTGAATGACACCCTGGAGTTGCAAGCAGCAGCCCAAACATAGCTTGAAAGAGACACTGGAGTTGGCAGCAGGAGCCAAAAATTGGCTGAATGACACCTTGGAGTTGCAAGCAGCAGGAGCCCAAACATAGCTTGAAAGAGACACTGGAGTTGGCAGCAGGAGCCCAAAAATTGTCTGAATGACACCCTGGAGTTGCAAGCAGCAGCAGCAGAAGCCCAAACATTGGCTGAAAGAGACACTGGAGTTGGCAGCAGGAGCCCAACAATTGGCTGAATGACACCCTGGAGTTGCAAGCAGCAGCAGCAGGAGCCCAAACATAGCTTGAAAGAGACACTGGAGTTGGCAGCAGGAGCCCAAAAATTGGCTGAATGACACCCTGGAGTTGCAAGCAGCAGCAGCCCAAACATTGGCTGAAAGAGACACTGGAGTTGGCAGCAGGCGCCCAAACATTGACTGATAGACACACCCTGGAGTTGGCAGCAGCAGGAACCCAAAAATTGGCCTAAAGACACACTAGAGTTGCCAGCAGCAGCAGCAGGAGCCCAAACATAGCTTGAAAGAGACACTGGAGTTGGCAGCAGGAGCCCAAAAATTGGCCAAAAGACATAAATATGTTTTGCACCATTTGGAAAGTGTAAAACGTGGCACCATGCTGAATCTAGTCGCATGCATCAGCCATTGGTGGGTGGAAATCCTGGCTGATCCATCCCTGATTCATTTTCACAAAGGTGAGTCTCTCCACATTTTTAGTTGACAGACGAGTTCTCCTCGCCGTAACTATGGCCCCCGCCGCACTAAACACCCGCTCAGATGGCACGCTACTTGCCGGGCAGGACAGCTTTTCCAGGGCAAACTCGGCTAGCTGCGGCCACAAGTCAAGTTTGGCTGCCCAGAAGTCCAGCGGATCCTCAAGGTGTGTTGGCATGGTCATGTCAAGGTATGACATGACCTGCTGGTTGAGGTCCTGCTCCAGGTCTTCCTGCTGCTCATGAGTAGCCTCACTATACGGCTGTAGAAAGCTACTCATTAGCGACTGAAGACTGAGGCTGCTGCTGATGGAGCTGCTGCTGCTGCTCCTGCCAACCCCCCCAGCAGCCATGGCAGTGGAAGGTGAGCGCAGAGGTCCCCCCGAGTCAGACCTGCGAGAGTATGGACCATGGCGCAGATAGGTATCGCCCAACTGACTACTGAGAATGTCTTTGTAGTAGGTCAGTTTGTCCTCTCGGCGGGTTCACAAAATGCCCCAATTTTGTGCCGGAAGCGAGGGTCCAATAAGGTGGAGAGCCAGAAGTCATCCCGCTGACAAATGGAAACAATTCTGGGGTCACTACGCAAGCACGTGAGCATGCTTCCTGCCATTTGCGCAAGTGACTCGGAGGGACTACCTGTCTCCATCTCCACTGCATGTTGCCACGGTGTGCTTGGGTCCTCTGCCTCGCCTTCCTCACAACCCTCTAGCTCCTCTGGCTGCTCCTCTGGCTGCTCCTGCTCCTCCTCTCCTGTCCGCTGACTAGATAAACCAGCCATTTCGCCAAGCCTAAACTGTGCACTGTGCCACTCCTTCTCCAGTTCAGCTCCAACGGGGTTCATGTGGCCGTAAGATGTAGACGCCATGTCTCCAGTGCCCTGACCAGCCATGGTTTCCAACATGTGCTGTAGTACATGAAGCAGTGGAATCACATCATTCATCCCGTAATCCTGGCGACTCACAAATAAAGTGGCTTCCTCAAAGGGCCTGAGCAAACGGCAGGTGTCACGTATGAGCTGCCACTGGTTGACATTGAAGTTACACAGGGGAGTCCCCCTATCCACTTGGATCATCAAGAAATCCATGATGGCTTTTCTCTGTTCGTATAATCTGTCCAACATATGCAGGTTGGAATTCCAACGGGTGGAAACATCGCAAATCAGACTATGTTGGGGGCTACCGTTCTGACTCTGTAGCTCAAGAAGGGTGTGCTTGGCGGTGTATGAGTGGCTGAAGTGCATGCAAAGTTTCCTTGAAGTTGTTAGGATGTCTTGCAGATGGGGGGAAGACTTCAGAAACTGCTTCACAACCAGATTGAAGACGTGAGCCATGCAGGGCGTCAGCCTTCCTTGTCGCAGCGCAGACAAAATGTTCTTCCCATTGTCGGTAACCATGGTTCCCATTTTCAGTTTTCTTGGAGTAAGCCATGTTTGGATTTCTTGATGAATACATTTAAGCAGTTCCTCCCCTGTGTGACTCCGTTCGCCAAGCCAAACCATGTGAAGCACAGCGTGACACCTCCGTGCCCTGCACACATGGTAGGCTGGAGGGGCACTGAGACTTGAGCCTACAGTGGAGGGTGAGGAGATGGCGGAGGATGAGGAGGCCGAGTCGCATGGTGTCACAGGCACAACGGCCAGGGAGCGCGGAGGCCAAAGCGGCGTGACCTGTCCAAGTTGCTGCTGCTGCAAAGGGACCACATTCACCCAGTGGGCCGTAAACGACATGTACTGTCCCTGACCGTAGTTACAGCTCCAGATGTTGGCGCTGCCATGCACTTTGCTACACACTGACAGGCTCATGGACTGGCCCACCTTCTGTTCAACAAAAGTGTGCAGCGCTGGTACTGCCTTCTTGGCAAAGAAATAACGGCTTGGGACTCTCCACCTCGGCTCGACACAAGCCATCATTTCTCTGAAAGGTGCAGAGTCCACCACCTGAAAAGGGAGCGACTGCAGCACTAGCATCTTGGACAGGAGCACATTCAGCTTCTGCGCTGTAGGATGAGTGGGCGCATACTGCTGTCTCTTGGACATGGCTTCGCTAATGGATTGCTGGCGGGATGCATGACTTGGAGGAGGAGGAGCAGGAGCATCAGGAGGAGCGACAGAGGATGGGTATGACGCACAGCTGCCTTCGGCTGAGGTGCTGGAGCCTTGGCTGACAGAAATTGGGAGCGACATGCCACTTGGTGAGGAAGCAGCCTGGACCACCTCTTCAGAGCCTCGGTTCTCCCAGGCCGCTTTATGGTGACGCATCATATGTTGACGCAGGGCCGTGGTGCCAACATTTGGGCCCTAGCTACGCTTCACCTTCTGCCTACATATCTTGCATGTGGCCATGTTACCCTCCTGCGGATGCTTGAGGAAAAACTGCCACACTGCCAAGTAGCTACTTTTTCCACCAACAGCCCGCACTGATTCACTGCTACTGTCGCCAACTCCAGGAACCCCTGCTCCACTACTTCCTGATAAGGTAGCCTGCCGCGCAGCAGGTGCTCTACCCCGGCCATGTTTGGCTCCAGGCTTTACAATTCTGCCCCCATGCTGACTGCCAACCATGCTGCTAACACCTTGCTGCCTCAGCTGCTGACTCCGTGGCAACCTGCGCCCCTCTTCTCCTGATGATGAGGATGAAGCCCCTTCTGCACCCAGCTCCCAAGTGCGATCAGCTTCATCATCATCATCATCACCGAGTTGTGGCTGCACGTTACTGATGTTCTCGGTTTCCTCAACTGTGTCTGGCGCAGGGGCTGGAACGCTCGCGACAACACCCACGCCACTCTCCACATCACTATTTGTCTGCCTAGCGAAGGAAGCCATCTTCTGGCTGGGCAGTAGCTGCTGAATGTCCTCTATCTGATCGTCCTCACTAAAGAGTGGAGCTGAACCCAAAGCATAGGATACGTCGCTGGGGGAGGGAATGGCGTAGGACAGAGGCAATGGGAGGACAGGGGCTGCTCTCGGGGCATGCCAACTCAGGGTTGTGTCAGAGGAACCTACCGACCCTAGACTGGGGGTGTCAGATGTAACTTGTGATGATGTGGATGACCGCGTTAACCAATCTACCAGGGCAGATGCGTTACTGGTGGAGACACGACCGCTAGCAGATACTGGCAGATCAGGTCTCTCACCGCGACTCCTGCTGCCACTCGCCCCTAGTCTGCTGCGACCTCTGCCTGCTGAATCTTGGCCTCTGCCACTCCTCTTTGAACATCCTGGCACTTGTCTGCCTGACATTTTAATGTATTTGAAATGCGCAATAGGCACTTAAAAAAATGTGTTTACTTTAAAAAGCAGAAGCTAAATAAAGTGAGATACTGCTTCTCTGCACCAGATACTATGAAAATTGGCAATATGGGATGCCCTGCGGGCTGGTGTTTTTACAAGACACACAAAACCAATCAAAATGCAATATATTAATAAAACAGAGCCTGTAGAAGCTGCTTTAGTATAACAGATAGGGTGAAATGTGCTTGTTTGGGATACCCTGCGGCCTGTTGTTTTTACAGGACGCACAGAACCAATTCCAAATGCAATATATTAATAAAACAGAGCCTTTAGAAGCTGATTAAGTATAACAGATAGGGTGAAATGTGCTGGTTTGGGATGCCCATGTGGCCTGGTGTTTTTACAGGACGCACAAAACCAATTCAAAATGCAATATATTAATAAAACAAAGCCTGTAGAAGCTGCTTTAGTATAACAGGGTGAAATGTGCTTGTTTGGGATACCCTGCGGCCTGGTGTTTTTACAGGAAGCACAAAACCAATTCAAAATGCAATATATTAATAAAACAGAGCCTTTAGAAGCTGATTTAGTATAACAGGGTGAAATGTGCTTGTTTGGGATACCCTGCGGCCTGGTGTTTTTACAGGAAGCACAAAACCAATTCAAAATGCAATATATTAATAAAACAGAGCCTGTAGAAGCTGCTTTAGTATGACAGGGTGAAATGTGCTTGTTTGGGATACCCTGCGGCCTGGTGTTTTTACAGGACGCAGAAAACCAATTCCAAATGCAATATATTAATAAAACAGAGCCTGTAGAAGCTGATTTAATATAACAGATGGCGGTGTGAGTGCGTGGCCGAGCAGAGGCGCTTCCTGTAAGTGACCAGGCAGCGAGGAGTGAGACGTGCAGCGGCGCCGGGTAAAGCTGAGCCGGCGTGTGCGAAGAGTGATGTGGCCGGCGGGAAGAGGAGACGGCGGTCGGCGCCATCTTGTGGAGGAGGAGAGTGGCCGCTGGTGTGCTCCGGGACGACTGTCCATACAGTCTGCAGGCAAACCAACTTGGCAGTGAACGCAGCAGAAGGGGTGAGGTGAGGAACAGGGGAGGAGTGGGTTGCTTGGCTGGGTTGAAGGCACCACCAAGGCAGAATTTGTTGTGCAGGAGACTAAAGGCAGGGGCTCCCACCTGGGCACCCCCTGCAAGTGGACATCCCCCTTCTCCATACAGTTTCAGTGTGAATCCTCTGGCCAGGTGCATAGCACACCTTCTCAACCCACCCTCTGCGCTCATCAGCGCCTGTCAGTGCCCACGCAGCAGGAGTTGCCGGGAAGCAGCTTGTGTTGCGGCTCCAGTCCCCTACTGCCCAACCAGGCTTGTCTCCACCTGAGAACTCCCACTTATGGGAGGTAATAAGAAACACAAGTCCACCCTGAGCTGCAGAAGAACCCAAACCATGGAGGCCTCAGGCGGATCTGGCCCGGAACCCTCTAATCCTGGCACTTCTGCTATCATGGTGGCCATTGCCTCATGCCAGAATGTTTTAACCACTATGTTCGAGTCCCTGCAGGAGCAGTTTAACTACCTCCGCCTTGATCTAGATAAGATCCTTTACCGCACGGGAGAAGCAGAAAGGAGATTTGGGGAGACAGAAGACAAGGTGGCAGCAAATGCGGGAGAGCTAGCAACCCCTAGGAGGCCGGTGGCCATGCTAATGGGCAGAGCCGAGAACTCAGAGAAGAGAACAATGTTAGAATTTTGTGCCTGCCGGAGAAATTGTCCCTCCCTTTAGCAGTTTGTGGAGAATCTCACCAGGGAGATATTGGCCCCGGCGAATCTGACGAAATTCTTTATGGTTGAAAGGGTGCACAAAATCCCCCTGAGGCCCCCGGCCCCCCCCAAGACCTTTCATATTTAAGGTTCTTTATAAGGTTCATTATAAAGATCGGGAGGCTATACTTGCTACCGCCAGGATGAAGGGTGTGGTGACCTACAATAATTCCTCCTGGGGGACTGTTTGTTTGTTTTTGTTGCACTATTTGTTTACGTGTCCAGGGTGTGGCTGTGGTGTGTGTTCAGAAGTCCGGGGGAGCGGGAAATGTCCAGAGGTTGGCCGGGGGGTGTACTTGGGAGGGAAGCTTCTGGGATCACTGACTATATACCTGATTGACTGCAATGACGGAGTATAAAATTCTTTCTTGGAACGTCTAAATTAAATAAATGGCTTAAATTAAATAAATGGCTTAAATTAAATAAATGGCTTCCCCTATGAAATAAAAAATAACTTCCCCCTACCCCAACACCCTTGGTTGAACTTGATGGACATATGTCTTTTTTCAACCGTATTAACTATGTCTGTGGGCTTAATGATAATATTAAGCAAACTACTGTATTCCAGTTTATTAAAGGATACAGGCCCAATGTGGCAATACTGCAAGAAATGCATATGATGGGTCAGAGGGCATTAGCGTTGAGACGACCCTGGATCTCACAGTCATATCATGCTTGGTTTTTATAACTGATGTTATAATTGTTGGGCTATATATCCCACCCCCATTTGACATCCACCTCCTCCAGCATATCTCCAGAATGGTAGTTGCACCTCCCTCTGATCCGTTGTTGCTGGTGGGGGACTTCAACATAGTGCTGAATGGTTCCCTGGATAGGTTGAGGGGAGTCCTGGAGCGGGTGCTTGGTTGGCCTTCTTGGCCAAGGCGTTGGGCCTGGGAGAGGCCTGGAGGTGGAGGCATCCAAATGTGAGGGCGTATTCCTGCCACTCAGTGGTCCATTGGACTTTGTCCAGGATCATTTGGCCTTCGCCTCATCCCAGATGCTTCCCAGGGTTCAGTCCTGTGAATATTTTCCCAGGGGAATATCGGATCACTCCCCTCTGATGCTTACTGTTGGTCTATCAGTGGTGCGCTGGAGTCGGGACCCTTAATCCATTGTGGTTGGATGCTCCCGGGGTCAAGGAACATCTGCAATCCATTGCTGAGATGTTCTGGGAGTGCAATAATGGGAGGTGTCGCGAGGGGTGACATAAGACGCCTTCAAGGCTGTTGTAAGAGGGGTGCCATTAGCGCCATCGCAGCAGAGAGGTCTGGGGGGGAGGGTCGAACTGGAAAACAAAATGGCCAGAGCGGAAGAGGCATATGTAGCCTCCGCCGATGATAGGGAACACTAAATTCTCATGGCTCTCAAGAGGGAATGCAATGGAAACGGCCAAGAAGGCGATACTATTTAAACAAGGGAATATCTTTGATAAGGGAGATAAAATGCGAAGACCCTGGCGAACTTGGCCAGGGCTAAAAGAGCCTCCAATATGATAGCGGGACTTAAGTGTTGGGGATCGCTGGGTATCCAGTGGCGAAGATATATCTAAGATATTTCAGTTATTCTACTCTACCCTCTATTCCTCAAGAACATCCTATATCCTGTGGGAATTGGATGAATACTTAGTCGGTATTAAATTCCCGGTCCTTTCGCCAGAGGATCGGTAGGCCTTGGGTGGTCCGATTACATTGGAGGAAATAACGGCGGCTATAGGGGCCCTCCCAAATCGGAGGGCACCGGATGGGATGCCAGCGACATGGTACAAACGCCACATAGAGCAGTTAGGTGCTAAATTGCACTGGGGTAGAGTGACCAGGCTGGGGTTGGAGGCAGGTGATGGGCTGGTTTGGTCCCAATATACCCTCTCTGGGGCAATCCCATGCTACCAGAGCTCAGTGCCATGATGGATACGCGGTTCTGGGAGCATAAAGGAGTCCATACGTTGGGACAGCTTTACTCCTCTGGTGTCCTCATGTCATTTGAGCAGGTGAGTGGAAAGTTCCAGCTCTCTCCAAGGGAATTTTTCCGATACCTCCTGCTCAGGCATGCCCTACAGGCCCAGTTTACCAGGGTGGGTCCGCAAATAGTTGAACTCCTTGTAGAGAGCGTTATTAGGATGGATGAGTTGGCAAAACCAGTCTCCACATTGTATAAGAACATGCTGGGCTGTCTAGGTCCCCCCCCCCCCCCCCGTGAGAAGGTCGAGCAGTTGTGGCAGGGGTTGGAACGGAGTTTGGATCAGAATGACTGCGATAAAGTAATGGAAAATATTTATACATCGGTTGTGGAGGCAAGGGAGAGACTAATTCAAACTAAGTGGATCCACCAAGCATATATTACGCCTGCACTGACCTATTTAGGATGGGCCTTTTGGATAGAGATCAGTGCCCTAGGTGTGGTTTGGGTAGGGCCACACAGATCCATATGACATGGCCGTGTATAGTGTTGGTGCGCTTCTTGGGGGAAGTAATGGGCATGGTAAGCAAAGTAGTCGGCTTTCAGGTTCAGGGGTCAATAGTGCTCTGCCTCCTTGGGGTGACAGAGCCACTAACAGGCGAGGACGCTAAAGGGGTTGCTACGATTTCTATGCTAAGAAGTGTGTACTCCTGAACTGGAAGCATCCAGCGGCTCCGTCAGTGCAGGCGTGGAAGAAATTGAGTAATCAGAAGCTACCCCTCTACAAACTGACATACGGCTCTGGGGTTACCCCATACATTTGGTAAAGTGTGGGACTCGTGGATTCAATGTGTGTAGTCGGCCTCGGGTGATGAGTAGAGGTGGTCAATAGGGGGGAGTAATGGCTTTTGAAGGGTGGCCCCTCAACAAGTCCTGGTGGGGAGCTGGGCATCTGCTCGGAGAGGCGATGGGGCTTGTGTGGGCAGGGCTGAAGTTTGTTGTGCTGGGGGCCAAAGTTGAGCGGCCCAGACTTTGGCCACTCCTTGGCTGTGTGTCCCTCCCCGCCTCCCAAATCGGCTTGTAGTTAGGATATGACTAGAAGGCTGCCCTGGTTCTCCTGGGCTCCTGTGTGAGTGTGTGTGTGTGTGTGTGTGTGTGTGTGTGTGTGTGTGTGTGTCATCCTCGTGTGTATGTTGTAGTGTAGTCTGTTGGTGCCTGCGGCACCGTACTGTTGTTGTATGTTCTTTATTGAAATTCAAAATAAAAAATTTAAAAAAAGAAATAGATATTTCCGTATTTTGAATTGCCCTGGAACACTGTTTTTTTTTTTTGCTCTCCCTCTCTGTAGGATTGCAGGTGATCAGTCATTGCATAAGTGTGGCAATGACATCATTGCCACACATAACAATGGCAATGAATGTAGGAGGTGGGGCTTTACAGCTAAAACAGGATTAGAGTGAAGCAGGGGCCGTGAAAATTGGCAAATGATTATCTTCATGGGGGAGAAATTCAGGGGGTGCTAGTTAAAAATGTGGGTATTGATCCGCTTTAAGCTGAATACACAATTTGGGACCAAGTGCAAAAAGTTGCTTACATATTGATATTAACAATTCAGGCTAGGTATAAAACCCCCCAAGGCACCGGAGCAGTGACAAGACACTGACTGGTGCCGGATGAAGATGGGAGATGTAAGTATATTGTAAATTTAGAACAATAAAAATATTTTGTGATGTTATTTTTTTACTACCTTGAACTAATAAGAGGGCCAAGGGACCCCTATACTTGAGGGCAGCAAGTTACCTGCCACCATGGTGGATAACTTGTCGTTGAAACTGAGTAAAGGGGGTGGGAGTAGCTCCATCACTAGTATTTTTACAAAATTATTATTATTATTCAACCTGGGAACCAATTTACCGCCCAGTTTAACCCTCTCTTCATCTAAGTATTAAGCAGCAAACATGTCTAGCTATGTGGAAAGACAGAGATTTGGTTGCATATATCTACAGATACATGTGGAAGCCACATCGCCCCGACAAGGCACTCTGTGTTTAGTGTGGTCTCTACTCTTCTTTTTGAGTCCCCAAAGTTGGGACATGCAATGCAGTCAAATATATCAGAGCTACTCACCTGGGAAGCTGCCAGCCTCCCTTTAGAACACTCCACAGTGAGAGAACCATATTGAATGTATCCCTCCCTGTGTGTGCTCATGGCAATAACTTGTCGTTGCACCCCGCCCCATTACCCGTATCCCCAAAATCCAAGGGGGTACGGAAGAGATAGTGCCCATTAGCTTGGGCCTGGGGCAGCACCATCCCCAGGCTGAAGGTCATAGAGGCTGATGTTTTGGCATTGCTTTAGGCCTGCATATCAGCCCTCTGAGTCATTCGGACCACAGCCTCTATGCTTGGTGTGCTGGCATGTAGCCTCGGGAGGGGGGGAACTGTATGTCATTTTTTTTCAAACACAAATATTTAGGGCTGTTTTCAAATAGCCCTGCTTATGCTGATGCTCAACATTATGTTTTTCTAGTTAAATGAGGCTGTCAACTTCAGAAACACGCTCTGGTGGGGGTTAGCATGGCTAAGGGCTAGAGGGAAGACACTGAGGGGGCAGTCCATCAGCCATGATACCATTGACACCCTTAACTTTGGCAAGGGGAAGGAGAAGGAAAGGAGGGTAATCTAGGGCAAAAACAGAAAGTGCCAATGAGTCATGCTCGTTCCATTCAGATTTCCTTTGCCACTCAGAGTGGCAAGGCAAGCTGAATGAAGCCAGCATCTCTGGTAATTTCCACTCAAATCTAGCTGTGGGCATGCCCACGCCGGCCATTCAAAAAGGCCTGGTGCAGGTGTGCGTCCAGCTAGAGGTATACAAAAACATACATCTGCAAAATGTGGTCTACACAATTTTATGGGTGCAGGGCCTGAGGAAGTGGGTGTACAGGAACCATGGATTGTGTGGCCTTTGGGGAGCCTCCAGCTTGGTTTTCCAGCCCTGTTCTTTTATTTTCCTGTATCTTTCTGTTGTATTTCAGACATTCCTCACTTTAAACATATACTGTTGGACTTACTCTGCTGTAGGCTTTTACCTGTAGCATAGTAACAGGCTCACACAAGATTTGGGTATTTTTATAGGTTAACCTACACAGATATATATATATATATATATATATATATATATATATTTATATTTTATTTATTTATATATATAGATATATATGTTATGGTGTGATATATACATTTTGTCTGTGATATTTAGTTTATTATAACATTATATGTGTCACTTGCCAATTAATAGTATTCGTCTTTGTAACATCGCACATTGAAGCATGAAATCTGGATCACAGTTTATGCCACCAATTACCAGAGTGGGGCTTTAGGGATGCAATTTACTGAACTTGCTTTTTTGACTTTTGGTCTGCTTTAAGACTTCTCAATCTCCCTCAACTCTCTTTCTGAAAAGACCCCTACTCAGGGTGCTGAATGATGGCGCCAAAAGTTCTCAGACACAACTCCTGACTACTACCTGGGACGAGGGCCCTAGTTAATCTACAGTTTTTATTTCTACATACTGTGTATTTTTTCAGAGCAGTTTGAACATCATTAAAGTGTTTATGCTTTTCTTGTGTTTTAGGTATGATAAAATTCTCCTGGAACCTGACCCTGTGCCTGTGTATGCTTTGAAATTGTTGGTGCCTTTGACTGAATACAGTTCCCCCTTTATCAGGTAAATATTTAAGATTTATCAATAATCTAAAATAATTTTGCTAGTTGTAGGTTTATTTTAAGTGTGATAATGATGCTGATAAATCTTTTCTGTTCCCCTTTTCTCACTTAATGTGGGCAGTTAAACGCACAACATCAGTAAGAAAAGTAGAGAGAGACAAAAACTTATCAGCACCCCCTGGTACTAGTTCTGCATTCCATATTGACCAATTATACACGGCTGTCCTAATTTCTGTAGTTTAGGTAGTTAGCTTCTGAGGCATGATGGCTTGGTCTTTTCATTAAATCATGTTGAAGGTCCGGTTTAATGCAGTCATCCAGCAGTGCCCCCGCCACACACACACACACACACCGTTACTCCCCCCTTTGGTAAGCCTATTTTGAATAATCATGCCAGCTGCATCACCACTGCTGCAGAGTGATTATGTGACTTGCAACCACTCAAGCTCTCTGTGTCGGCTGCAACTGCAAATCCAGGGAGTGGTAGAGCTTTCGTTCCCCTCACTGTTTGGTGTCCGCTGAGAAGGTAATTTTTTCAAAATTAGGATTAGTGCACAGGGGTTTATTTGTCTAGAATTCCGATATAAAGGTGAGGCCCAAGAGTGTTTCTTGGAGCTGTCTCAACAATAATACCTTGCATTTGAAGTTAGACACATAGTTTGACTAGGACAACTTTTTCTATTGTACCAATCAAGAGCATCTTTGGGATAGTGGGTCCATTAAAGGTAAAGGCAAGACTGCCAGGGTGATATGACCCCCCCCAATAAGAAGAAGACAGAGACAGTCCTTATCTGATTGGTTTGCACAGCCAGAATTCCAGTTTGGAATACCTCTCCACTCTTTTTCACAAGGAATATGTGACATCATGCTAAATCAACCGTTTTGGACTCCTGTGTATTCGGTGGCCGGTGAGGTTTTTGCCATGCCTGTTTTATTGATTGTCAATCGTGACAAGCGGAGCTGGCTGCTGTGGACCCAGGTACACAGGAGGGGGAGTTATGCTATTCAGTTGTTTTTAGAGAACCAACAGCAGGCAAGTATCCCTTGAAGAGTTAGAAATATAACGGTCCTGTGTTTTGGCTTCAGATACATTAAAGGGACACTATATAAGTCAATATTTCCTCATTTACATGTTTGGCAGCAAATGGCAGCCAATTATGTGACCACCAGCAACCATTCAGGTTTGAAATTCAAGGCCACTCACCAAACCTAAGTGGTGACAGGCAGTCACTGGACTAGCAGCCATTCAATGAGTGAGGAAGTTGGCTGACTCGACAATAGTGCCGCTGTGAAAAGACTTAGTAAAAGGTTTACATGTAAAGTCTATACCAGATTAGACAAATTAAGTATTAACTTATGAGATGGTGTAATGCAACCCTCTCCTCAGGAACCCCCAACAAGTTTTGTGAATCTCCAAAAAAATGCACAGATGTAAAAATTAGCACTCAGAAAGAGTTATAGAATCGGTTATATGACCTGTAGGTGGCCTTTGAGGAGTAGGATTGAGCACGTGTGGTGCAAAGCAGGGCCCCCCAACCCTGAGTCTTCTGTACTGGCTGACAGAAGACTCCATTCAGTATAATGAACTTTCATCTGCATGGAGGTTTACAGAAAGCTTTGACAATCTACCCAGATAAAGAAGTACTTTGGGAAAATTAATTTGCAAATTTAAAAAGCAACCAGATGATGATGGTTGAGTGATAATAAAAATATAATTAAAACACCAAAGGGAATCTGTGGATTTGAGGGATTGAATCTGAAATGTTGTTTCCCCTTTCACACACAATAAGCTGCTGCTGCTCAGGGAGGTTTGTTTTTTTACTTCTCTTAGACATAACTATTTGGCTCTTTTTGATTTGTTTGACTGATTTCTGCACAGTATTACATTAAATACATTAAAAAAGGTTTATTTTTCTTTTTTCTACAGCCACAGTAACCCACCCCCAGGCATCACAAATAGGGATGCACATTCATTAGAATATATAGGGAATTGCCTGAAAGTTGGTGTGCACCCTCTCCTCCCCCCCCAAACCGAAGTTTTTCCTGCTTTTCCAGCTGTCATTAGAAACCTAACACAATAGATATGAAAAATGAAGTGGACGTGCCACACCACACACCTTCCTCCCAAAGAGGAGCACCAACTCATCAAAAAAGTCACATAATCTTTATTGTTACAAAGGACAATTAAAATACAAAAACACACAAGACATTTTAAAACACTGTATAGACCCCTATATCATTCCAAATACAAAAAAACCTACAGGGCTATCAATAAGGAGGAACACTATGGGCAACTATAACCCCAAAGTACTAACACCACCCTAAATATTTTAAATATTTTTGTGCCGGCACAAAACTTTATCCACAATAGTGTGTATAAACCTAACCTCACCTTTGAAGTGGCATGGGATCCGCGGGCGCGGTGTCTAGTCTGTTATGACCCCTTCTGTATTTTATTGTTTTTGATAAGTGGTGCACCCCTTGGTTCTTAAATATATAGAAACCTAACACAAACCACCAGCGGCCAGATGAGGGGCAGGATTTCACCAGGGAAGCATGATGAAGGTAAGTGTAGCCGTGATTTGCGCACGGGGGAGAGGGAGGGGGTCGGTTGTCTCCAGCAATTAGATTGAATAGAAGTGTTCCTTCTCTTTCACACCTATGACCAAAAGCTCAGGTTTAGTGTGTTCCCCACCTGGATTTAGGCTTTTAACCGTGACTTTTTAAGATATTAGGATCTTAGTGGCTTAAACTATTTTTTTTAAAAGCACAGGTCTGCAAAAAATATATATTTAAAAGACTGCATGGGATGTTTTTGCATCGCCCATTGTACCTGACCCCACGCATGTGAAGTGGGAACGTCCGGAGGTAAGTTTTTAGGGGCAGTCAGGGGGGTTCCACACAGTGGGACATCTCAAATTGGGGGCAAAGACCGCAAATCCAACCTCCTCACAACGTCTACTAATAACTGAATTAAATACAACAGAACATGATTGACACTGTGGTGTAGCACAAAACCTTCCACCCCACACAATCCAAGTCCTTTTCCTTCTTTTTTCTTTGCACTCCTCGTCTTCATTTAAGAATAATTTTTCAATATGAAGTTTTAAAATCTGGATTAGCTCACTAGTTCCATAACAAATTCATCAGCTGTACAGCCAAAACACAACTGTTTGCAAGAAAGCCTGACATGATGGATTTTTTTAGTATTTCTCACATATTCAGCATGCAAAAATATCTCAGAAGTTAAAAAATCCAATGCTGTTTTTTGGTTGCATATCTGTGTAATATATTAATTATTCCCATATACAAAAATAATCTTATTTTTTAGGCTTTAAGTAGCAAAGGTAAGTATGTCAGCAAAGATCACATTTATTTCTATGGACTAGCTCTTACATCAAACCTACATGCAAAATATAGCAAAAGGTGAATTAATAATTAACATTTATAGCAAAAAGCTATAAACTGCATAAATCTAGGGGTCTGTTTTACATAATAATGTCTCCATGCACTGTAAAGTAATTTGCAAAACAAATTAGAATTCAGCTCAGTTGTCCTTCCAAGACACAGCTAGTGTTCTTTAACTCAGCTCACCCACTGTGACATCACAGTGCTTTAGAAATAATTAGTGGCATTTTGCATTGATCGTATTAAGAGTCAAAGCAGAATTGACACAGTTCAGGAATGAAACTAATACTGGTGGATGCATATATTTATGTTGATGCTTTGCTTTAATTGAACCTTCCCTATACATTTCGCAGAAGCACATCCCGCTGGAATGCTACCCTGGACTGGCATTTCCTCTGTCCATCTATCACCATCCCCAAATCAGAGGTGGCAATCATAGGCGTTATTTGAGATATTGCTTATGACCTTCCGCTTCCAGGAAGCAAGTAGTATTTGAAAGATCATATAAAGGACAGCTTAAGTCCATTGTGTTATTATGTAGGATAGGATAGGAATCCCATTTATTGAGAAAGGGTTTGTGGAGCATGCTTCCAGACACTGGAACTTATGCACAAGATTATGCATACTGGACAAGACATATGCATGTCTGTATACCTTACTATCCAATACTTTAACAATAAAGTTGATGTTCTGATGAATAATAATAGATCCTCTGGGTCAGCCAGGGAGCCTGTCAGGATCCAATGGTCTGGCATCTGGTTTTAGAGGGCAGAGAAGCTAATGACCTGAAATTGGACAAAGAGACGAGACCTCTGTTTTGGGTGAACTGCAGCACCTTAGAGGCTTTTTCTGTTTTTACTATGCACTAATGATAGGTAAGTGCTTTGTTGTAATATTCAGTTACTGGAACAACCAGCCATAAAGCTTCAAGCTACACAAGTAATGGTGGTTTTAAATATAATGTGCCCTTTAGGGTTGTTAGGTGATAAGGCTTATGTACTTGTACTCTTAAACTGATGCAATGTATGGACTATTAAAATCCCTGTTTGGGTATAAAAAAATACTTAGCCATTATATCTTGTAGTAGCCCATGCATCCCATGAACTGCGGTAGGAGAACAGGTCCCTTTACATGCTCGCTGCCATCTCAGTGTATAGAACTGCATATTAGACACTCAGGTGAGGTGGGGGGTTGAGTCTTGTGTACTAATTAGTTTGTAAATCGTGGATGAACTCCTGAAAAATCCTCAGGCATACCACTGGAACAGTTATCCTGTCTGCTGCAAGTTTACTGCTTTTAACCCTTTAACTGCCAGCCTAGCTTTAGATTTTGTCACCCTCTGTTGCCAGACTATTTTTCAATATTTTGCGCTATACAACTGTGATTTTTTAAGGTATTTCCCAGAAAAATGATATATTGTTTTTTCAGTCTGGGCTTTAACATTAAATGTCTTGCTTGGTTTTGTTTTAGTATATTCTCAATATTTTTGTGTAAAATGTGTGTGAAAAAATAAAAATGAATCAATTTATTTACATTCTGTAGTGTTTTTGTAATTAAAGAATGTAGGTTTTCCAATAAAATTATATTGCATGTAAAACCCCCATTTCTCCCGGTTACAACTGTAACACATATGTTTTGGTAGAAACCCTTTCCTACCCTTAAGACTCCCCCAAACAGGTACAGCGCTTCACGAGATTTTAAGTTAAAATACAACTGCTATGCGCACCTTGCAGTTTTTCAAGTAAAAACACCCTTTACATTTGAAATACCCCCCACAAACGATATATTATATACTATATTCTCTGGAAGTACATGTCTCAAGCTTTCTAGGCATACCAGCCATGTTGAAATGGGCACAGTTTTATTGAAGTAATCCCTCAATTAATTACTTGGTTGTATAGGGTTTCCCTAAAAAAAAAAGAATAAAAAAGCTGTTACTTTCAAGGGAAGAGTTGCCAAATACCCAAGTAAAGCATGTGCGTAAGGGTAATTTTGCTTAAAAATGTCAGTTCTGTAGACGAAGGGAGCTCCTTGTGCTTTTTAAATTAAAGAAACCCTTTACATCTGAAATACCTTCCACAAACCATATATTCCCTGAAAGTACACAAGTTAAGCTTTCTAGGCATACCTAGCTTGTTGTACTGGGCTCATCTTTCTGGAAGTAATCCCTCGAAGAATTATTTGGTTTCCCAGGTCACAGGGTTTCCATAAAAATGTATACAAAAGCAGAATAAAAAACACATTTTCCTAAAATATTAATATACAAACAAGAAAATTGAGCTAAATCTGAAAACGCAAGTTCCCCCGAACAGAACAATAGCTAAAATGCATAGCTACTTTTTAACACTTTTTTTTTATTATTCTTTATTTTGTTTTGCAATATATAAGGATAACAACATAGGTAAACACACATAGGAAGTGCAGCTGTTCGTAGCTCACTGTGCATGCTTCAATAGACCATGCATTTATTACAATGATACAATTGTCCAATCTGTACAATAACGTATAGCAAAAAGGTCTTATCACGACTAGCAAGCTTCGCAGATGCCAATTGGATCAGGTTTTTTATCAGTAAGAGGGAAGAAGGGGGCATGAAAGGGAGCATCTCCCCTAGGGGCTGTCCCCCTGTTGTTCCTTGGTACCCTCAAGTCTCTTACCCTCTGAGGTGCCTTGAGTCCTGCGCCATGTATAAGGACGTGCTTAACCCCATGTTTAAGGTATGAGGGGAAGGAAAGGAGGGGTATGGGATAGGTTGAGGGGGGGGGGACTCCCGTTCCCCGGAGGGCAATTCCATTCCATAGCTCTTTCACGCTCCAGATCATATTAAGTGTCAGGGGTTTCACAGTCCTCTGCTTAAAGCAATTCAGCTATCTATCAGGGTTCTATACTCCTCGGATTCCTGGAAGACCAACCAAGGCCACTAGGTGTTCTTAAACTGCTCGTCTCTGTCGTGTAGGGACAAGGTCATGTCCTCCATCTCCCTAATGGAGGAAACTTTCCACAGCCAATCTCTTACTGATGGGGCCCCCTTTTGCTTCCACAGACGAGGGATCACTAGGTTCGCAGCATTTAGCAGGTGGACTAACAGAGACCTCTTGCATTTCCCGATGGAACCATCCGCCAGGTGCAAAAGTATAACTGCAGGGTCGTGTTGAGTCTGAGAACCCGTGATCTTCTCAATTACTGGAATAACTTTCTCCCAGTATGTCCGAATTTTGGGACAGCCCCAAAAAATATGAAATAGGGTCCCCTTTTCTCTACTACATCTTCAGCAGCGGTCGTCTGTCCCTGGAAACATCCTGCTAATTCTATCTGGTGTGTAGTACCACCGCGTTAGGAGTTTGTAATTTGCTTCCTGCACCCTGGTGGCTACTGAGGATTTATGCGCTAACATCGCCACCTTCTCTCTGTGCTTATCTGAAAGGGATCTGCCCTGATCGGCTTCCCAATCCCCCCAGAACATTGGGGGAGTCTCCTGTTTTCCCGAAAGCAGTGAGTAAATCTTAGAGACAAGGTGGAAATGTTCCAGTTCCCCCGTGCAGAACCGTTCTAAATCAGTGGGACTCCTGCATCTATACTTTTTAAAGCCTATGCGGGTTAGGTACGATTGGAAGTAAAGTAAGTTCCAGGGGTCGAGGTCCCTATCAGGCCACCTGCCCTTCAAGTCGCCCAGCGCGGTCCACCCATGAGAGTTTATTAGGTCTCCACTTCTCAGGTGCGGTAGGTCCCCCCATCCCCTGAGCATAGCCCTAGAACAGCTTGAGGGGAGTGAAGGATTGTTCAGTAGAGATGTTAGGGGAGTCGGCCAGGGCGATATCTCCTCTCGTACCCTATGTCTCTTAAAGACGTTCAGGGTCGCGGATATCGTGGGGTGTGTCCTAACCTCGGACAGGGGGATTGCTTCATTCCATGGAACAATATCAAGGGGTGCTGGTGTTATTGCTCTCTCCATATTGACCCATTTCTTTGTATCCCCACATAGCTGCCACTCGCACACCCTCTGTAGATGGGAGGCGACCCAGTACAGTTTGATATCGGGTAGCGCCATCCCTCCCTGTTGTTTTGGCCTACATAGGATCTGGTACTTTATCCTGGCCGTTTTCTTCTGCCAGACAAAATTTTTGAATGCCTGACTAAAGACCTTAAAGAAGGTTTCAGGCAGGTGGATTGGAAGGGACTGGAAGAGGAACAACAGCCGAGGCAACACCGACATCTTGATAATGTTGACTCTGCCCATCCAAGAGAAGGTGGGCAGGTCCCATTTCTCTAAGTCTGCCTTTATCGTTCGTGCAAGAGGCGAGAAGTTCAGGGCATAGATGAGCGGGAGTTGGCTCGGCAGCTGTGTTCCTAGGTAAGTTATAGTGGTGTTTGCCCATCTGAAGAAGGACTGCTGCAGGGTCTTGCTTATCTCAGTTGAGAGTGTCACTTTTAGGGCTTCTGACTTACTAAAATTTATTTTGAAGAATGAGAGTCTCCCATACACTTCAAACTCTTTCATTAACACCGGTAAGGTTACTATTGGTTTAGTAATGAAAAAGAGAAGGTCATCCGCGTATGCTGCTATTTTGTGTGACCCCTCTGCGGTTTCCACCCCCCTAATGTCTCAGTTATTCCTCACCTTACATGAAAAAGGTTCCAACGAGAGTGCAAAGAGGAGGGTGGGCATCCCTGTCGAGTACCGTTGCGAATCAGCACAGGACTCGAAAGGAGGCCATTCACCCTGATTCTAGCGGAGGGGGCAGTGTATAGTGCTTCTATAAAATTCCTCATTATTTCTCCCAGGCCAACGTGGCGGATCGTTTCCTTCATGAACCTCCAACTCACCCTGTCGAAGGCCTTTTCTGTATCTGTCGACAAGAGCATCGCGGGGTGGCCAGTAGATCTCACCTTATGGAGCACGTTAATGGCTCTCACCACGTTATCCCTAGCCTCTCTCCCCAACACGAACCCCGTCTGGTCCAAGTGCACAACCTGTGCTACCACAGGAGCCAGTCTGTTGGCAAGAATTTACGCGTACAACTTCAGGTCCGTGTTGAGGAGGGAGATGGGACGATAGCTTTGGCACGTCAACGGGTCTTTGCCAGGCTTATGTATGACTGTAATATGTGCCTCGAGCTCTCTGTCTGAGAAGGCACCTTGTGTTTCAGGGTCTGAGATTGAGTTCCACGCTCTAATAATACGGGGACCCAGCACAGGAAAAAATGTCTTATAGTACTTTGTGGTATAGCTGTCAGGGCCAGGGGCCTTTCCAGCTGGGGTCTGCTTTATAGCTTTCTCTAGTTCTTCCATGTCGATGGGGGCCTCTAGGGACTCTGTTACTTCTCTCGGGACTGTGGGCATCCCCGAGCTCCTTACATATTCCCTCACCCTGTTTTGCGAGATTTTCTGCCGCCGTGTCTGGTGCCAGGTTGTATAGGGTATCGTAGTATGATCTGAAGGAGTCTGCAATCTTTTCCAGGGCGTGTTGCTTCTGTTGGGACCCATCTAAGATTTCGGCTATGAAATTTTGAGAACACTGCTTTCCCGGTGCTCGGGCTAGGAGCGAGCTACTCTTATTACCGAATTCGTAATAAGTGCGTCTGCATTATTCTTAGTATACAGTACGTCCTGCTCCAGATAGATTACTTACACTTGGGTTATCCTCCGCCAGATGGTGCTGCACTGCAGAGACATTTAAAACAGGCTCCTCCCGGCCCCTTAAATACCCGGGACCTCCCACAAATCCCCAGATTTTTCTGCAGTGCTTACTGCGAAGACATGAAGTTATCATCTCTGCGGCCCTGTGGGACTATTCCCACCCGTTCCTCGTTTGATGTGCCTCCCAGCCTGGGCTGCGCTGGTCGGGTGAAGGTAGGCAGCACCATGTGTGCTTAAGGAGCGCTGCTCCGCCACAGTCCCCGACCAAAGGGTAGGCGGTATAGGCTGATGGTGAGCCTGATGGTGGCGTGCTTCGAAGCGGTCCCTTATGCTCAGTTCCACTTGCGGCCTCTACAACTTCACCTATTGTCTGTATGGGACAAGGACCCAGCGTCCCTGGACAGGGTCTGTGTGCTCCCCCCCCCTGATCAGGGGTCCCTCTTGTGGTGGATGGACTCAAGTAACCTGTTGGGGGGCAGATCCTTTCTTGCCCCTTCCTGGGAGACGGTCACCACGGATGCCAGTCTATCAGGTTGGGGGGGGGGTTCTGGAAGTCCCTGCGGTTCCAGGGGAGGTGGGGCCCTTAGGAGGCCCACTCATCTATCAATGTCTTGGAGCTGCGAGCGATCAGGTTAGTTCTGGCTCGCTTGACTACTCATCTTCAGGGCCTGCCTGTTCATTGGCGCTCAGACAACCAGACGGCAGTTACCTGCATCTATCATCGGGGGGAGGCCCAGAACAAGAGGGCCCTCCAGGAAGTGTCTCTGATCCTGACCTGGGTGGAGGCCAATTTCCTCTGCATATCAGCGGTGTACATTCCGGGGGTGGAAAATCTGCTGGCAGAACCTCTGGGCAGGGGGACCTCTCGCCAGGGAGAATGGTCCCTCTGCAACAAGGTGTTCCAAACTCTGTGTCACCGTTGGGGCCAACCAGATGGGGATCTGTTTGCGTCCCGTCACAATCACATGCTCCCGGCCTTTGTCTCCCTGTCCCAGGATCCTCTGGCCTTGACCACGGATGCTCTAGCAATGTCATGGCAGGACATTCAGTTCCTGTATGTCTTTCCTCCATTCCCCCTGCTGTGCAGGGTTCTGCGTAAGATTGTTCTGGAGGGATGCCAGCAATTCTGGTGGCCGTGAAGAGTGTGGTTCGCGGACGTGGTGCAGATGGTAGTAGACCAGTACGTTCTGCCAGGGGTGCCAGATCTGCTCACTCAGGGCCCCTTACGCCATCCCAATTTACAAACTCTGGCTCTGACGGCCTGGCTGCTGAAACCTCCATCTTGATGGAGAAAGGCTTGTCCGCCTCGGTGGTTGTTACCATGGTGAAGACTAGGAAGAAAAACTTCTTCTTCCATCTATTATAGGGTATGGCGTACTTACCTTGACTGGTGTGAGTCTAGGTCTCTTCCCTGTCTGGTGTTTTCAGTCCCCAGGGTTCTGGAGTTCTTACAGCATGGGTTGGAGTCGGGACTCCGCCTCAGTACTCTGAAGGGTCAGGTTTCTACCCTGTCTGTTTTCTTTCAGAAGTCTTTTGCTCAGCATTCTCTGATTTAGACCCTTTTTTCCAGGGGGTCGCTCATGTGGGTCCCCCACATAAACCTGTGGTCCCTGTTTGAGATTTGTACTTGGTTTTGTCTGCCTTGCAGGGTGTTTCCTTTGAACCTATGCAGGATGCTGCTCTGGCGGTTCTTGCCCTCAAGGTTGTCTTCTGGTAGCCATTACTTCAGTCAGGCGTGTGTCTGAGTTGGTGGCTCTTTCTATTCAGCCCCCGTACTTTGGGAGACACCAGGACAAGGTGGTGTTCTGCTTTTAGCCAGATTTTCTTCCTAAGGTAGTGTCTGCTTTTCATTTGAATCAAGATATTGTTCTTCCTTCTTTGTGCCCTAATCCTAGCAACGCTAAGGAGAGGGTTTTGCATTCCTTGGATGTGGTCAGGTGTTGAAGTATTACCTGGTGGTCACTGCGTCCTTCAGGAAAACTGATGCTCTTTTTGTGGTCCCTGCGGGGCCCAGGAAGGCCCAGTCTACTGTTAGCAAATGGATCCGTCAGGCCGTGATTCAGGCCTATTCTGCTAAGGGGACGAGTCCTTCCTTTTCGCCTTACTGCTCATTCTACTCGTGCTATTGGCCCTTCCAGCAGCAGGCTTCTGTTGAACAAGTTTGCAAGACCGCTACTTGGTCTTCTGTTCATACCTTTTCAAAGTTTATAAGGTTGATGTTAGGGCCTCAGCTCATGCTGTTTTTGGCCGAAAGGTTTTGCAGGCGGCAGTGGTTTTACCTTTTTTGCTGGGGATCCCACCCTACTTTATGGACACTGCTATTGGATGTCCCAAATGTAAGTAATCTATCTGGAGCAGGACGTACTGTATACTAAGAATAATACAATTCTGTGAAATACTCACCTGTAGTTATCATGGTTATAGTTACCAGTTTGGGCGGTTAAATTCTCCCGGCTTCTCGTTCACTGCTTTTCAATGCTGGGGATTTGTGGGAGGTCCCGGGTATTTAAGGGGTCGGGAGGAGCCTGTTTTACATGTCTCTGCAGTGCAGCGCCATCTGGCGGAGGATAACCCAAGTGTAAGTAATCTATCTGGAGCAGGACGTACTGTATACTTATAATATCAATTCTACAGGTGAGTATTTCACAGAATTGTATTTTTTAATTGTGTATTTAGCCCTATTCAAGAGTACAGCATTTAAGGCTTCTCTTGCTTGTGTCAGCTCGCCTAGAACCCTTACCGCCTCTGAGCGCTTGTGAGACAGCTCCAGAGCCTTGACTTTTTCCGTAAGCTTCATTAAATGGCCTACCCTTTCCTTTTTGATCCTGGAGGCATGATTAATCAAGGCGCCTCTAATCACACTCTTGTGAGCCTCCCACAGCATCAGAGGCGACACATCCCCATTATCATTCTCTCTAAAGTAGATTAAAGTAAAGTAAGTTGATGCTCTCTCCGATCTCTTTTGTGACCACGGCATCTTGAAGGAGGGACTCATTAAGTCTCCAAGTCATTGGAAGAAGGGGTCTATCACTGATGGTCATGTCCAGATATACCGGGGCGTGGTCTGAAAAAGAGGCCGGGTAGATGCCACCCTCCACCATTCTATCCAATAAGCTATGCGAGACCCATATGTAGTCGATTCTGGAATACGTCCCGTGAACCCGTGAGAAAAAAGAGTAATCCTTCTCTTTGGGATTGGCTATTCTCCAGGCATCAACCAGCTGCATACCGTGTAGCTTTTTCCGGAGAACTCTGATGCCCGACTGGGACAGCGAGGATTTGCCTGTGGAGGAGTATAAGATGGGTTCCATGGCTAAGTTAAAGTCGCCACCCTGGAACTTAAGCTGTTCTTGGTTAGGGGCGTAAAATGATGCAAATGTATATTTCCTACGACCCATCAGGCCCTTAATCAGTACCACTCTTCCCCATTCATCACTCCATTCCTCTTGTGCAGTAAAGTGGAGGTCCCTGGCCAGCAAGATTGCTGCACCTTTTTATTTCTTTCCTTCTTCTGTGCAGCTAGTGTACACCTGGGTAAAGGCCCTGTTAGCAAGACGTGGGATAGCGGTCTTCTTAAAGTGGGTCTCCTGTATAAAAGCTATCTTCATCTTCTGTCTTTTTAACTCCTGTCGGAGGATTGTTCTTTTCTCCGGGGAGTTAAGACCCCTGAAATTTAGAGATACCACCTTTATAGTGCTCATCTCTAATCCGTATTGAGAGAAATCCCGTGTAGAGTGACGTAGGGGTGGGGGAGTGTGGGTAGGGGGGGAAAGGGGAGAGTCTAAGACAATGGAGAGGAAGTAAAAAGGGCGGGAAGAAAAAGAAAGTTGAGGAAGAAAAAAATAAATAAATATTGAACAAACTTCGATAACGTACCGGTGCTACGCCTTTAGGCAAACACCGTCAACGGTGCCTATTGCTTTCACAGGGCGGGCACCAGGCCCTAGGCCCCTGGTAAAAGAATCTCGCTCTCCCGTCTAAGAGGCTCCGTGGATCCTCTCAGAGGGGCGCACGCAAGACTCCTGGGGGGCAAGGAAGACTAAACTCTTGGTTGGCGCGACGCCAATACGCTCTCTGAGGAGGTGCTCATCTCGGCTCTCCCCTCCAGCAGGGAAAACCACGGGGGGGGGAGCGGGCGGAGAAGGGACCAAGGGGACATCATGTTAACACGCTAGAGTCCACCCCTGGCACTGTTGCCCAACGGAGCTGAGGTACTCCAACCTTACATACGCCATCCTCTTCTGCCTCTTCGACCATCTCGGGGTCCGCCTCCCGGACGACGAGGCAGCTGTCTGGCATACACGGCGAGATCGGGCGCTGTCCAGTCCGGGATGTCGAACATCTCGTCATCCAGAAAATGAAAAAGATCAGGTAACTGACTCTGAGCTTTGAGTATGAACAGGCTGCCGTTCTTCCGGACTATAAGTTGGAATGGGTGGCCCCATCTATATGTCGCCCCCTGTCGTTGAATTGTCTCCAACAGATTCTTTAGAATCCTGTGCATGTGCAGTGTCCTTCGGGATAAGTCCTGTAAGACAATCACTTGGGCTCCCTGAAATGCGATGGGGCCCTTGTCCCAGGCTCGTCTTTAATTTTGAAAAAATGGACCCTACAGATGATGTCTCTGGGTCTGTCGCCCTCTTGAAGGGGGGGCCCTAGGGCCCTATGCACTCGGTCAAGCTCAATGGCGTTCTCACTTGGCTGGTTAAGCAGAGTGTTGAAGATGGAGACAACGGCTTGCAGTAGACCCTGGGCTCCTATTGTCTCCGGGACACCCCGTAGGCGGAGATTATTTCTTCGGCTCCTGTTTTCTGCATCGTCGTGCGCTAGAAACATCTCCGAAAAAAGCCTTTTATTGGATTCCTGTTGCTGCTCCACCGCGGCCAGCCGTTCTGACAGGGCCCTATGCGTGGTTTCCACGCCATCTAATCTCTGAGTGACCTCCGCCACCGTCCCCTGTAGGGTCGCCAATTCTCTTTTTATAGTCCCCTCCATTCTAGAGACATATCCATCAAGGTCTCGCCGTGTGGGGAGACCCCGTAGGGCCTCGCTGATATTGATTCGGACCGCCTCTGCTACAGACTGTAAGATAACATCCAACTGAACCAAAGGGGCTTGACTGTGTCCAGGGGGGGAACCCCATTCCTCAGGCCCTCCGAGTTGCGTGTCGTGGGGGGGGGGGGGGGGGGGGCACACGGTGATCCATCACCTCAGCCGGGTTGTCCAAGGCTTGGTTTCCTCGGAGGAGACATTCTTCCATGCGGCTCCCACAGGCCACGGCCAGCCGCGGGGATCCTCCATCAGACCAGCAGCCGTCTCGGGCTCTGCTCTGCAAATGCTGGGGCCATCGCGGGGCTAGCGTGTAGTGGCTCGCACTGCACATCCCAGACATGGAACGGGCTCCCAGGGGGTGTCGGGGGGCCACTCCCTATGATCTGGGGTGTCAGGGCTGACTGTGAGCTCCTCCCGGTCTTGTGGCCCTCTGTTCTGAGGTTGCGGCGTGTCTGCCCCACTGCTGCTCAGAGACTCCCCCCCCCCCCCTCCCTGCCTGGGGAGCCTGTGTATAATGTGGGTTTATAGTTTTATTGTTGCCCATCACCATGCTCTGAGCCGCCGGTCGCTTCAGTTGGCCAGTCCGGTGCGCTGTGTACCAGCGCCTGCACCACGAGGGCACTTCATCGCCGCCGGCCCGGGTGACGGAGGACTCACCTCGCGCCGCTCTCCTGTGTTCTGACCTGCGGCACCATCTTGGATCCTGCCGTCGGCTCTTCTGCCCTCTTCCCGCGGGTGAAATTGGAGGTTATTGCCGGTCCTCATTCCTCCGGGCTGCCCCTCTCTGCTTCCCACGTCTGGGCATCCGTTTTCTTGCTGCCGCAAGCCTCTCAGGCCCCTGCTGGTCCCTTCAGACGCTCCTCACACCACCATGTCAAGCCACGCCCCCCCTTTTTAACACTTTTAACTGCCAGTCTACTGGATATTTTCTTCCCCTCCGTTGACAGGTCATTTTTCAACATTTGGCGCTATATATATATATATATATATATATATATATATATATATTTTGTTTAGGCTTCAACATGAAATTTCTTATTTGTAATTTTTCCAGTGTTTTTTTTTAAAAAGTAAAATGAAAAAAAAAAAATCTTTAATAATAATAATAATAATAAACATGTTTATTTTAAATAAAACATTGATTTTAATAAAGAGAACCATATTGCATGTGAGAGCCCTATTTCTTGCAATGACAACGGTACCACATATGTATGTTCTTGCCCAGCAGGCACCCAAACAGAAAAAAGCACTTTTTTACAAATAAAATGCAGGTGAGGGATGATGTCATCTGCCCCACCCTCAAAAGGTTGGGCTAGCGGTGGCAACCGTGAAAGTGTGGAAAGGGCCTATTGTGGGTCCTTTACCCATGACATAAGAGCCTGAGGGGGGTTCGGAAGCCCCTCAGGTAAAGAGGAGACCCGGCAGGAGGGGTTGTGGCTGCAGGTGAGTAAATGTCTTTTTTGCAGATAGAGCCAGTGGAAGGGGGTCTCTTTTGGGCCCTCTCCTGGAGGGGGAATCGGATACCCTCCATCGGACCAATTGAGGGGTCAGGTGAGTTATTCCAAGTATGTCACACACCCCGCTTCCACTATTCATGACATATGGGTTATGGTCCAGTAGAGGGCGAACTTCTGCAGAGATGAAAGCAAAATAGAAGCCCCTCCCGGTCCATAAATACCTGGGACCTCCCACACATTCCAGTTCCTTCTCTGCCGGATGGCGAGCAAGTCAGAAGATGTATGCTGCTCTTCCTTGCAGGTAAGCCGTGTTTACACCCAGCCATGTTGTGCTCTATTTCTGCCCGGACTTTTATGCATTAAGCCCATTTCTAGCCTCCATGCTCCCCCGTGAGACCCCATACAAGGGGGTAGGCGGCATCCGGGTTGGTGATTCCGGTTTGAGATGCCCTGTGCCCATTTAATTCCCTTCCACCCTTTTGGTGAGGGATTCTCCCCCTTTCGGGTCCCCTCTGTTACCCTCCAGCGGAGGGGGGGGGGGGATGGCGTTATTCTTCTATTTTGATTCTGTGAGGGGCCGGGCGCTCGCGCGTTGCCGCGGCCTGACCCCTTCTGTTGGCGCCATTGAGGACCCATCCCATTGCTGGGAACTGCATTACAGGACTCGGAGGGAAGGGGGCGGGGCCGGGCGCAGCGCGGCGTGCGATCCCCGCTGGGCCGCCCCTTCTTTTCCCTTCCTCTTTCCCTCTCAGGCGCTGCTGGCTGAATAGGACGCCATTTCTGCGGTGGGTGAGTGCCCTGCTGGGCACCCCCCTCTTCTTGCTATACTTGGCCATTATGCATCAGTCGCCGCTTGGGGCAGCGCTGGCCTCCCTGCTATTGTTGTTTCTGATGACATGTATTTATTTCGCTGTTGTGTGTGTGTGCATGTGCTTATGGCCACATATCTTGTGTCTTTCAGGAGGACTCCCTGTGCCTTGCTTAAAAGGGGGTTCTCCCGGTCCTAGGGTCCCTAGCTGTAATTTGGGGCACTTATAAATCCTCCCACTCGGGACTTAAGGGACATCCCGGGTTGCTTACCAGCATAATTCCCTCTGGTCATTGCGACTACCCTAAAATCACCATATGGAGGCTCCACAGGATACCGGGCTTGGGCTCGCTTCGGGGCAGTCACGGCTATGTGTGGGTTGTGGGGTACCCCTTACGGGGGAGAATGTACTAATTTGCATACCATGTGCGCAACAGGCCATTACGTGGCAGTCGGGATCCCAGGCGTCTAGGTCCGTGCCGCCCGCCTCATCTCCTACCCCTCCCCGCATCATAAGTACCCCAAGTGACACTGTCATTAGTGGGGAGTCGCACTCAGATGTATGTGCTAGGCTGGCCAACCTTGAGAAAATTATTTCTAGCTCAGTGGGCAGAAAGGCCCCTGCTAAGAAAAGGCATCTGTCACTGGCTACGCCGGTAATTGATTTTGATGATTATGACTCCCCTGACTGGGCTGATTATTCCCCCGCTCGAGGAGGGGGAATTATTTGAGGAATCCGAGACTGAGGAACTGCAGTTCTGTGATTCGGATGCCGGGCAGGCGCTGGGGGATGCTGTGGATACTCCCAGGGTCCTGACCCATCTCTCAGAGGTTCTGGGTATTTCCTCACCAGCGGAGGCCCCTCCGAAGAGGGGGGAATTCTTTGAGTTCTCTAAGCCCCGCTTGGAGTTTCCAAATCAGGATCATTTTGACAGCATGATTTTTAAAGAATGGGAGAAGCCGAGTCGCCTTCATGGTGTTCCTCAGGGATGGGATAGAAAGTATCCCTTTCCAGTGGACGCGGTGAAGCGCTGGTCTTCCCCGCCCGAGGTTGATGCGCCCATCTTAGGACTGTCCAACACCTCCGTTGTACATATTCCTGACGCCACTACCCTTAAGGATGGTGAGGACAAGCGCATTGATCAGATGGCTTGCCATGCCTTTGCCAGTGTGGGTTGAGCCTCGCGAGCCTGTCTGTGAATCGGCACTCGTGGCTGACGCTACCAAGTTGGAGATCAGGGACATGTTAAATGGGTCCAAGCTCAACCCGGACAGCGTTGAATTCACAGCCCTTAAGAGGTGTGAATTGTTTATGAATTTTGTTTAGTCGGCTATGGACGACACTATTACCATGTGTAGTAGAACTTCAGCTCTATTGGTGGCCATGCGCCGATCGGTCTGGCTGCGCCAGTGGGCGGCTGACATTGCGGCAAAGAAATCACTTACAGCTCTGCCCTTCCTGGGAACGCGGCTGTTTGGAGACAAATTGGATTCTGTGGCGAAAGGTGGAAAGCTATCTCAGCGTAAGAAGCAGCGTCGCTCCTTTCGGGGGGCAAGCTCCTTCAGTCCTTCCTTTCACGGTGCCAGAGGGGGCAGAGGTCTTGCCTACTCTGGCTTCAGAGGGGGTTCCTGGAACAGAGGTAGAGGACGTGCCCGTTCAGCCTCTACCTGGGGTTCCAAGCCCAAGCCCGCGGCCAAGCCAGCTCAGCAATGAGGAGCCGCCCTCACCCTTGTGAGGGGGATGGCTGCGGCTCTTCTTCCAGGTTTGGGCCCAGGAGGTTACGGACAAGTGGATATTGGAAGTGGTCTCATCTGGGTACAAACTGGAGTTCGAGTACCGGCCTCCTCCCAGATTCCTAAGGTCTCGGGTGCCTTCGGATCCTCGGGCGGCGCAAGGGCTCCTGTCGGCTGTAAAGAACCTCCTGGACATGGCGGTCATATGCCCGGTGCCTCTTTCGGAGAGAATACGGGGCTATTATTCCAACCTTTTCACGGTTCCCAAAAGGGATGGCTCCGTAAGACCCATTCTGGATTTGAAGCTTCTCAACAGGTTCATCAGAACCAAGAGGTTCCGCATGTAGACTCTGCGCTCAGCCATTGGTTCCCTTCGTCAGGGGGATTTCATGACGTCCATAGACATCAAGAATGCTTACCTTCATGTACCAATTTTTCCAGCACACCAGAGATTTCTCAGGTTTGTGGTCGGAGATCAGCATTTTCAGTTTGTGGCCCTCCCGTTCGGGCTGACCTTGCCACCGAGGGTTTTGGCGGGCATTATGGCCCTGCTCAGAGCCCAGGGCATTCGCATTGTGCCATATCTGGACATTACAGCTTCCTCCCTCTGCCAGGCGGAGGTGGACACCAGGACGGTGGTGACGATGCTGGAGAGGTTCGGATGGGTGATCAACCACCCCAAGTCTTCTCTCTCCCCATCAAGGGAGATTTCCTTTCTGGGCATGAATCTGGATAACAGTCAGGCCAGAGTGTTCCTACCTCAGCCAAAGGTGCAGAGGATTCAGGATCTGATACGTGTTCTCCTGACCAACCCTCACCCTTCTATTCGGCTAGGGATGACTCTGGTAGGTTTGATGGTGGCCTCCTTCGAGGCAGTCCCCTTTGCTCAATTCCACATGAGGTCGCTACAACTCCATCCATTGCTGAAATGGGACAGGTGTCCACAGTCCTTGGATCAGTCATTTCTGATGTCTCCCAGGGTTCGGCAGTCCCTTCAGTGGTGGCTGGAATCAAGCAATCTGATGAGGGGCAGATCGTTCCTGGCCCCTCGTTGGGAGACGGTTACCATGGATGCCAGCCTGTCGGGCTGGGGAGGTTTCTGGAAGGATCATCAGTTCCAGGGGTTGTGGGGTCCTCAGGAGGCTCACACCCCCATCAATGTCTTGGAGCTCAGAGCTATCCGCTTGGTTCTGTCGCGTCTGACACTTCACCTACAGGGTTTACCGGTTCAGGTTCGATCAGACAATCGTACTGCGGTAGCTTACATCAATCACCAAGGAGGGACTGGCAGTAGGAGTGCCCTCAGGGAAGTCTCTCTGATGCTGACATGGGCGGAGAGCAATGTTCCTTGCATCTCGGCAGTATACATTCCGGGAGTGGAGAACACGGAGGCGGACTCCCTGAGCAGGGGATTCTCTCGCCGAGGGGAATGGTCTCTCAACCACAGGGTGTTGCGGGCCCTGTGCCACAAGTGGGGGACCCCGGAGGTGGATCTCTTTGCCTCTCTGCACAATCACAAGCTCCCAACCTTTGTATCTCTCTCTCAGGATCCCCTGGCAGTGGATGCCTTGTCCCTTGCCTGGAGGGATCTGGGGTTTCTGTACCTGTTTCCCCCCTTCTCCATGGTAGGCAAGGTAGTACGCAAGCTGGCTCTAGAGGGGGCACCAGCAATTCTGGTGGCCCCATGGTGGCCAAGACAGGTTTTGTTTGCAGACGTTGTAAGATTGGCGGTAGATCACTACAGGCTGCCCCTGTCTCCGGATCTGATCTCTCAGGGTCAACTACGTTACCCCAATTTACAAACGCTTGCTTTGACGGCGTGGCTGCTGAAACCTTCACCCTGAGGGAGGAAGGTTTGTCTGAGGCGGTTATTCAAACCTTGATTAGAGCTAGGAAGATGACTTCCTCTACCATTTACTTTAGGACTTGGCGGTCCTATATTGACTGGTGGGAGGCTAGGGCCTTAGCTTGCAGGGTGTTTTCGATTCCTAGGATTTTGGAGTTTCTACAACACGGTCTGGATCTGGGGTTCCAGCTCAGTACTTTGAAGGGTCAGGTTTCTGCCCTGGCTGTCTTTTTTCAAAGGTCTTTTGCTTTGCATCATCTGGTCAAGACTTTTTTCCAAGGGGTTACTCATGTTCGGCCCCCTAGAAAGTCTTTGGTTCCCGTTTGGGACCTAAATTTGGTTCTTCCAGCCCTCCAGGGGCCCCCTTTTGAACCGATGCAGGATGTGGCTCTTTCTGTGCTCACTCAAAAGGTTGCCTTTTTGGTGGCTATTACCTCTGTTCTGCGTGTCTCTGAGTTGGCGGCTCTGTCTATTCAGGCCCCTTACTTTGAGAGACATCAGGATAAGGTGGTTTTTCGCTTTAAACCAGATTTCCTTCCTAAGGTGGTTTCTGCCTTCCATCTCAATCAGAATGTAGTTCTCCCTTCCTTGTGTCCTAAGCCTAGCAATGACAAGGAGAGGGTTTTGCACTCTTTGGATGTGGTTCGTTGTGTGAAGTACTATGTGGTTGCTACTTCTCCTTTTCGAAAGATGGACGCCTTGTTCGTGGTGCCTTCCGGGCCCAGAAAGGGTTTGGCGCCCATTGTTGGGGCCTCTTCGGCTAAGGGAAGGGTTCCTCCTTTTAAGATCACTGCTTATTCTACTCATGCTGTTGGGGCTTCCTAGGCTTTTCAGCACCAGGCTTCTGTTGAACAAGTTTGTAAGGTTGCTACTTGGTCTTCCGTTCATACTTTTTTCAAAGTTTTATAAGGTTGATGTGCGGACCTCAGTGGATGCTGTTTTTGGCCGCAAGGTTCTGCAAGCTGCAGTGGTTTAAATTGGTGCATTTTTTTGCTGTATTTGGATCCCCACCCATGACGGACACTGCTATTGGATGTCCCATATGTCATGAATAGTGGAAGCGGGGTGTGTGACATACTTGGAATAATACCATTTTGTAATTACTCACCTTTAAAATGGGTATTATAAGTATGTCACACACCCCGCTTCATCCCGCCCTTTAGTATTCTGGATCCTTTATATGGTGAACCTTTTATTGTTAAGAATGTTTTATTAGCTCTTCCTGGTCCCCTTACTGCTGTCATATACTGAGGAATGTGTGGGAGGTCCCAGGTATTTATGGACCGGAAGGGGCTTTTTTGCTTTCATCTCTGCAGAAGTTCGCCCTCTACTGGACCATAACCCATATGTCATGAATAGTGGAAGCGGGGTGTGTGACATACTTATAATAACCATTTTAAAAGTGAGTAATCACAAAATGGTATTTTTACCTTTTTATACTATGGGGGTTTAAAGTCAGTTTTGTGAGTCTCGTATAGCTGGAACTTAATGGTTGGCAAAGCAGCTACGAGAGACTCATGTAGCTGGCACTAGAAGGGTTAATCCCAGCATTGATTTTACAAATCTACTCACAGGTTACGTTTGCAAAATCATGCATATTATGCTGCAACATTCAGTGACACCAACCTAACAAGTTCTCTTTAGATACAGACTGTAGAGCTCTGGTTTAAAAAAAAACTTCTTTTAGCATCCTTTAGAAACAAATAAGTTCCTTAAAGTCACTCAGCAGCTCCATTAATCACTGAGAATGATGCGCTTAATCATTTATGTTATCTCTTTCTCAGCTGCTACATTTCTTCTCTCAATTTAGGAATATAAGCTCTGCTTTAGAAGCAACACATTTAGGCAACTTGGTTTTCATGGAAGTTAATTATAAGAATTCATAATTAATTTCAAGACAACAAACCAGAATAAATGTTAAATGAAGGGAACTGAAGTTTCATGGCTCACTGTCTCTTATAACTGCAGAGAAATTTACTGGTGTGATACATTTTAGTACTCTTCTTTTTCTTTTGTGCATCATACTACCAGCCCTTTCCTATTTTAGGAAGATATTAAAGTACCATTGTTTCTGTCTGAGATTATTTCATAAAATAATAAATAAAAATAAATCCAATCACTTGAAATGGTACAATCCAGTCAGTGGAGACTAGATGAAAATAAAAAAACATATATGTGCTATTGTAGCCTAGTACTTCTGGCAGATACTGAAATATCACACAGTGGGGTGTAAGCACTTCTTAGCCTACCATGGCTAAGTTTAGACCTGGTTGGATATGGGACACTATTTTCACAGCACGGCCTGTTTCATTTCAATCATTACTTCTGGGTATTCCGCCACAAGGTGGCGCAGTTGACTGCAGAAGACTTGTGGCTCCTCCCGGCCCTATAAAAAGCCAGGAATCGCCCCTTGACCCCCGGTGTTTCTCTGCAGTCACGACTGCGAAGAACAGAAGATGGCTCTCTATGGTTATTCGCAGGCGAGCGGGGCAACCAAGCCTTCGGCCCTGTAAGCCTGTTTCCACCCATTTTCTGGACCCTCCTGCCTCCCAGCCTAGGCTGATCGGATCGGGTGACGGTAGGGGAACACCTGGGGTCGGGTGTTTGGTGAGCTCTGCTCCAGGCCGCAGACCCTGTACCTGAAGGGTAGCCGGCCATAGGCATATGGTGAGCCTATAGGGGGATTGGAGAAACCACTGCTGCCTTTGTGCCTGGTGTGCATTTACTGGGGTGAGGGGGTTATTTATTCCATGTCACTGCGTGCCATTCATTTTTCCCTTTCCCCCCCCCCCCCCCCTGTACCCCTGGTCCGCTGTTGCTGCTTCGGTCGCCACCCCCCCTCCTCTTCCCCTTACCCCTCTCCCGGGCGTGGAGGTTTTCGGGGGGTGGGGGTCGGGTGACGGCCTGCACGCGCGTCCGCAGACTCCTTCCCCGCCGCCACCACGAGCGCACTGCGGGGACCGTCCCTTCACCTGGCGCCAGACGCCATTCTCGGGTCTGCTGCCGGCATCTTCGCGCCTTTATTTCGCTGGGGGCGGCGCCGTGGGATGACGCATATCGCATCATCTTCCTGCGGCCCGCCCCTCGAGGTTCTTCTTGCGGCGCCATCTTGCTGCTTCGTCTTGCTGGCTGGCTGCGGGTTCCTGGGGACACTGTCTGCTTCGGCTGGTGACATCGCCTGGATCCTCTGCGTGCGCTGCGGGCGCCCTTGCAGCTGGTCCGTGAGTCCTGCGGGGTGTTTATTTTCTGGTGCATGTGCTGTGGGATGCTCATTGCGTTTTCATGCTTATGTTTTACAGACGGAATAGCAGTATTGTGGTTTCTCCCGGTCCCATACCCCCCTTCCCCTGTCTCCTCTCTGTGGGGCTTCCCTTGGTGGCATCCCGGGTGGGCTCTTTCTTAGCCTTTACTCCGCGTTGGCTTACTGTGCCTCTTTTGATAATCACCATATGGAGGCTTCTGGGGATAGCGAACTTGGGGGCCCCTCGGGCAGGCTCGGCTGTGTGTCATGTGCGGGGCATCCCTTTTGAGTGGTGGCGGCGCGGTTTGTGTCCCGTGCACCCAGGTTCATTGTGGAAGAGGTTGGGCTGAGCGCCTCTCTTTCCAGTCCTGTCTTCCCGACAGCATCTCCTACCCCCCCCCGCGCCTGCGTTTAGCCCCCAGCGAGCGAGAAGACAGCAGGGGGTCGCAATCGGATCTGACGCTGAGCGTGGCCAGCATTGAGTGACAACTGGCCCGGCCGGCGGCGGGCAAGGCCTCTAGCAAAAAGAGGCATCTAGACGCCGATTTGTCCCTCCTGGCCGATGAGGACGAGGGCCTTGACATTTTCGGTGGCCGTGACTCCCTGGAGGAGGGGGCGTTGTTCCGTGACTCGGACTTCTCTGGGGTTCATCTGGGCGAGTACAATAGTGATTTAGGGTCTTCCTCGGATGAGGATACCTGGCTCCCGGATGATACTGACAGGCTGTCGGCTGTCTTTGATACATTGCACATGGCCCCCCCCAAAGGTGGCGAAGAAGAAGCAGGGCAAGCTCTTCCGCCCTGGCAAGCAACGCCTGGAGTCCCCGGAACAGGGCCATTTCTCTAACATGGTCCTCAATGAGTGGGAACGCCCTAACAGGTTACCCTCGGTGCCCAAGGGGTTAGACAGAAGGTATCCCTTCTCGGCCAATTTGGTTAGGCGCTGGTCGTGCCCACCTGAGGTGGACGCCCCGGTCCTGGTGCTATCCAACAGTTCGGTCATGCCGTCCCCCGACACTACCACCTTGCGTGATAGCGCGGACCGACGCATGGATCAGCTGGCTTGTCATGCCTTCACCTTTGTAGGGGCCGGTTTGCCGGTTCACCCCTCCATCCGTCTGGGGATGCAGTTGGTGGGCCTAATGGTGTTCTGCTTCGAGGCGGTTCCCTTTGCTCAGTTCCACATGAGGCCTCTTCAGTTACATATCCTGTCGGCTTGGGATCGGACTCAGGAGTCCATGGATCAGGAATTTGCTCTGTCCCCTCTGGTCAGACAGTCCCTTTCGTGGTGGTTGGACTCGAGGAATCCTCTAGTGGGCAGGTCCTTTCTGCCTCCGTGATGGGAGATTGTCACCACGGGCGCCAGTCTGACCAGCTGGGGGGGGAGTTTGGCAGTCACTGAAGTTTCAGGGTCAGTGGGATCCCCAGGAGACCCACGCGCCCATCAACATCCTAGAGATGAGGGCGATCAGGTTGGTGCTCTCCCAGTTGACTCCCCACCTTCGGGGTCGTACCATACAAGTCCGCTCGGACAATCAGACGGAGGTTGCCTACATCAATCATCAGGGAGGGACCCGGAGCAAGCGAGCCCTCAAGAAAGTGTCCCTGATCTTATCATGCTCGGAGGAGACTGTTCCCTGCATCTCGGCGGTTTACATTCCCGGGGTGGAGAACCAGGAGGCGGATTCCCTGAGCAGGAGGACGTCTCGTCTGGGGGAATGGTCTCTCAGCAACAAGGTATTTCACGCTTTGTGCCGCTGCTGGGGTCAGCCGGATGTGGACCTGTTTGCGTCCCATCACAATCACAAGCTTCCAAGGTTCATGACCCTGTCAAAGGATCCTCTGGCCTTCGCCACGGACGCGCTAGCGATTCCCTGGACGGAGTTTCGGCTCCTCTATGTATTTCCTCCCTCTCCTCTGCTGGGGCGTGTGCTGCGCAAGATAGCCCAGGAGGGGGTACCGGCCATTCTAGTGGCCCCCGCTAGCCAAGGAGGGTATGGTTCGTGGATGTCATCCAGATGGCAGTGGATCGGTACGTCTTGCCCGACGATCCAGAGCTTCTCACTCAGGGGCTGCTGCTCCATCCCAATTTACAAACGCTGGCTTTAACGGCTTGGCTGCTGAAACCTCCATCTTGATGGGCAAGGGTTTGCCGGCCTCTGTTGTCGATACTTTGATTCAGGCTTGGAAGAAATCTTCGTCTACTATTTACTACAGGGTCTGGCATGCTTATATTGCTTGGTGTGAGTCCAAGTCTCTATCTTGTCGTGAATTCTCTATTCCCAGGATTCTGGAGTTTTTACAGCATGGTCTGGATTCGGGTCTACAACTCAGTACCCTCAAGGGACAGGTTTCGGCTCTGGCAATCTTTTTTCAAAGATCTTTTGCCAATCATAGGCTTGTCAAGACCTTTTTCCAGGGAGTTACTCATGTGCATCCGCCGCGTAAGCCTCTGTTGCCGGTTTGGGATTTAAACTTGGTGCTTTCTGCTCTACAGGGTCCTCCCTTCGAGCCTAGGTGTAAGGCCGCTTTGTCCATTCTGACTCTTAAGGTAGCCTTTCTGGTCTCTATTACTTCGGTGCATCGAGTATCTGAGCTGGCGGCGCTTTCCATGAAACCTCCTCATTTTGAGCGGCATCAGGATAAGGTGGTGTTCCGTCTTAATATGGAATTTTTGCCCAAGGTTGTTTCTGCCTTTCATCTCAATGAAGACATTGTCTTACCTTCCTATTGTCCTGCCCCTGCTAATTCCAAGGAACAGAACCTTCATTCTCTGGATGTGGTCAGGGCGCTCAAGTATCTGGTTGCTGCAGAGCCCTTTAGGAAGTCTGACTCTCTTTTTGTTCTTCCTTCCGGACTTAGGAAGGGCTTGCCTCCAGCCAAATCCACTATCAGCAAGTGGATTAGACAGGCGGTGGTGCAAGCTTATTCTGCCAAAGGGAAGGAACCTCCCTTCCGCGTTACTGCTCACTCTACTAGGGCTATTGGTGCCTCTTGGGCTTTTCAGCGCCAGGCTTCTGTTGAAGTTTGTAAGGCCGCTACTTGGTCTTCTGTTCATACTTTTTCTAAGTTTTACAAGGTTGATGTTAGGGCCTCAGCTGATGCTGTTTTTGGCCGCAAGGTGCTTCAGGCGGTAGTGGCTTGAACTGCCTGCCGTTACTCCTTGGGGATCCCACCCTACTTTGCCAACACTGCTATTGGATGTCCCAGAAGTAATGATTGAAATGAAACAGGCCATGCTGTACACTTGGAAAAATACAATTCTGTGATTACTCACCTGTAGAATTGATTTTACTGTGTACAGCACAGCCTGTTTCATCCCTCCCTTGTTATCGTTGTCCTTGGTTGCCTCTTTATGGTGATTTGTTCAAGGGATTTTTTTTGTAAGCCTGTATATTTTTTATCATGGTTTATCTCTCGGCTTCTTGCATAACTGCTTTTCAACACTGGGGGTCTATGGGTGATTCCTGGCTTTTTATAGGGCCGGGAGGAGCCACAAGTCTTCTGCAGTCAACTGCGCCACCTTGTGCCACCAGAAGTAATGATTGAAATGAAACAGGCCGTGCTGTACACAGTAAAATCAATTCTACAGGTGAGTAATCACAGAATTGTATTTTTGCATTAAAGGAGCAGTATCGCAAATTTTTCTTGGTGACTTATATTTAAATGGTACTTTGAATGTAGGTAAGTGTTGGAGTAAGAATTACAAATTTAGAAAAAAATTATGTGTGTGTTGAGCAGCTGGAGACTAATAGCTCATGTTTATGTCTGCTGAGTGTCGGGTCCCGACACTCTGGCCTGTTCCATGCTGAGGAGAGGGGTGAAACAATGTATCAAAGTACCAGCTGTTCAGTGCTGGCAGCTGTCCAGCATAAGATAACAACATTGCAACATTGCCTGGCCAGAACTTATATATCTAAAACAGAGAGAAAAGCTCTAGAAGTCATTTAGCTGATTTTGACAGTTGGCTCTGCTGCAGAATCTTTCAGTTTACCATTTTTTCTTTCATATTCTTATTTTTCATTTTTCCATATGATCTTTCTTTCAGCTTTGTGTGTTTTGAGCAAAGCCCAACCCAGGATTTTCACTATCTGGAGTTTTGTTTTGTGCCCCTAGGGGCATCCCGACTTGGGATGCCCTGATATGTGAAATCCCCAAGTTCGCCTGTGAAAACGTACCTTTCCCTGTCCCACAGCGCATGCGCGAGCTCTCATCCAATCAGCTCTGTTTGCACGCAGATGGGGAGCCTGAGCAGTAACCTTCCTGGCCGTCCGGCCTGTCTAAATGACTATCTGCGTGAGCGCGCCAGAAAAATGGAGGGATCTGTGGTTATCCAGGGGTCGTTTCACACAGTGGGCATCCTGATTTAGAATGCCCAAGGGGCAAGGTCAATGGCCGGGTCTTATAGACTTCAGGGTCGGCAACTCAGGGTTTTGTTCCACTTTAATACCTTTAGATTTTCCTGCACAGTTATTCAAAGAAGAATTTCAGTTATTTTCAGTCAGTTTAGTTTATTTTGTATAGATTTTACACATTTGAGTCACCTGGTCTCATAACAAAAGCAGCACCTCACACACACATAGTCGTTACCACTGATTACAGTGTCAGCCTCTGAGGTTGCTAGGAGACCAGTGGGCTAAATTAAGCAGCTCACTAAATACAACTCAGCAGATCCCCCTATTTAGCAAATGGACTGAACCATTGTAATTATACAATTTAAAAGAAAGGCATATATTTTTTCCTATTTTTATCGCCAGATTATTTATACACATGTTAGAAGCTATTGTGTGGCTATTTGATTATTTATCTTTTTTAATGCAAATTTCGCGATACTGCTCCTTTATGGATGGGATATGGTGAGAATTCAAATAATTCTGAAAGTGGTTTCTTCCTAGAAGAAACGGGGTAGCAATATCTATTTCTAAAAGGGTTCCGTTTACATAGTAATAAGACCAGGAATCAAGATGGAAGGTACATTCTTGTGAAAGGTTAGATTGAGGAGAATTTGATGTTTACACATATTAATAATATTAGGAATCACGGTTTATTTTTGTCAAAAGTCAGTCTGGGAGGAATATGTTTTTGCTTGTATGTTAGACGGCTAAAATACTTTACTCACATTTAGTACACAGCAGCTGTTCCGTTCTGGTGAGTTAAACTGGACTTCATTTAATGAAAAGATAAAAAGCCCTTAAAAAAATATCCCCCGTTATCTAAAATGTATATGTTTGAAGGGGAGAGAGGGGTTAAAAGTGCAGGGGGAGGGGTTAATACTGTTTTCTGCACAGACAGAGCAGAGCTGGAGTCGAGAGATGGACAGCAATCCCAGAATTCATAGTCAGAAGGGACTTTCTGTCTGCAGGCAGCCTGAGACTCCATGGGCCGCCATCTTGGATGTTTAGAAATGCATTAGGTGCAAGTAGGATGATTTTTAATGTGGGCAATCTGTATGTACATGGTGGGGGAAACACAAGATAGACTCTTATTGAGGGTGAAGCTCCGGTTTAAAACTTACCAGATTCCAAGCCCCCTACTTTCCAGCGCTGGTTTATATTCAGGGACAAGCTTGATCACTCTCTCCATGTTGGTGTCTGTCAGGTCCCGTGGGACACCCGCCTTCTGAGAAAGCTTGCAACCCCCAATCTCCGCTGCTAGCTTCACCTATAGTCAAGCCCCCATCTGTCGGGACTCTTTATACGCCTCACCAGGCACGGTTGCCCCCAGGACTTCGTAGCACAAAGCATGCGGACTTACAGGAAGGAAGGTGGATGAACCAGGAACGAGACTGGACGAGGTCGGGAAAGCAGGGGTCATACACGGGAGATCAGTCCAGACAAGCGCGGCACAAAAGGATGAGACGGAAGAGTAGTCAAAGTCGAGCCAAGGGTCAAGCCGGAAGGTCACGGGTACGCAGTACAAGGGAGCAGGCAAATCGTAGTCAGAAACAGGCAATGGTTGGTCCAGGCGGCAATCACGGGATGGTCAATACACAGCAAGATCAAACGGGAAGTACAGATAATCACACCCAGCAGCACGCTATCACTGGCAAGGAACAACTGCGGGGAACAAAACTTTATTAGGAGGGAACTGATGGGATTGAATGGGAAGTAGTGGAGTGATTGGTGTATACATGAACCTTGGGCTGATTGCCCAGTTTAATTTTACAAGGGTGTTTTCGCCCAGAACTCCGTACTCATTGGTCCACCTTAAAACAAGGGCACATTGGCCCACCTTAACCCGCCGGAGGTCATAAGACAGCCGTGCTCGTGCGCGCGAGCACGAGCTGTCAGAGAGGAGCGAGGAGGAGAGGGAGCGTGTCTGCTCATCTCCTGCCGGAGACCCGGCCGCTGAGCGGGCGCAGAGGCAGACAGGCTCTGGAGCCCGTGCTGCCTACAGACGCTGCGGGACCGGCGTGAAGGTGAGTTGTTCGTGACAGTGTCCATCCCTCCGCACACCCTCTTTATTATTGTAATGGAGACAGAGTGCTCAGGTTTTCCACCCCCTTCATTATATTGAATTGTGTGGGCAGACTGTGGACATGGTGACTGACATAGAGGAGCAGATGTCTAGTGAGACAATTCCCCAGTAGCTTGTCCACGAAGGCCGGGGCAGGACAGGGTGGGGCACAAAAGTTAAGAATGATTTTAATATTATATTTGCCTGGAGAGGGACTTCAAATTTACAGCTCCTCAATGCAGTAGGTTTGTGAACAGAGGAAATAGAAGGGAATTTCATCCTAGCCCTTGGTGCCTCTCTAAAAAAGACTATGAGAAACCCCAGAGAGAGCAGGAAGATTGCAAAGGCCAATCTTCAATTTGTTAAATTGCTGCCTTCTTAGTTGATAGTTGGAGGGAGTTAACTCCCTTGGGCAGGGACTATACCTTTTTACAGATCCATCATGCCTATTCCAGAATAGACCACATTTTTACCTGTCCTAATTATGTGGGCAGAAACAATTTTGGAGGTCCCCTGGGGGATAATTCACTAGTGCTACTGGTTCTAGAACATTTTAGACTGAAACCCCCTACGACCCAACGGAGACTTAATAAAGGCTTGTTGAATAATAAGGAGGCACAGGTTGGGCTTGAGGCAAAGTTGCAGGAGTATTTCACACATACCAAGTGAGCCTGAGAACTAACTGGGAAGGATGAAACCCAGATATTAAACTGAGTGAAAAATTGCTGGAGAACTTCTGCAAGCAACATTAATTCATGTTAAGCAGTCACGGTGAGCTGCCACGCCCCCTCCATTGCAGTGAATGGAGAGGGGCATTGTAGCACACCGTGACTGATGGCAGGGATGTCGCCATGTCGGAGCAGGACAGGGAGAGAAGCCTGGCGAGCAAGCTGCGCTGTGCGAGGTGCTGTCTGGGGAGGGACCTGCATCCAGCCATTCAGGTGAGCGCTATTGCCCCGGACTAGGAGCAATGGCCTGTGTGGGAGAAAAGGTTAGTATAGCTTTTTTTTTTGCCTGAAAATTGTCTTTAACAGGAGGGAGAAAAAAATCTGTTTTTCCAGAGACAACCTCAAAATAGGTGTTTGTAGCTACCCGTAATTTGCTGTCTCAGGAGCAGGAGCTACAAGGTAATTTAGGATGGTATAAATTCCCACTATATTATCCGTTGGTTACATCATTTCCTGATGAGTGATAGAGATTCCTCTCAGAACCTGGCAACATGTGGTGGGGTAACCCCTCATCAATAAGTTTTGGAAATGTGTTCTGTCAATCTATAACCTAATATTGCACCGACCATCTCACAAATCAAAAAGGGAGTTCTTTGACAATTTATTACTGCAGTAAGAGCCATCTTACCAAGACACATTGAAAACCCCAATTATTACCTACAAAGTTGTAATAGGTATAGCTAAAAACATCCACCATATGCAAGATGAGGTGGACTTACAGGAGAAGTATCTGAGGACAGGACAGGTTGCATAACCTTTTGAGGCTCCAGCTTAAACTCTCTGCAGTACTTATTTTATGAATTTCTTATAGGGTACCATAATATCATAGCATCCCTTCAGCTGGTTTCTTCCCAGCCTTGTCTGGTATTCAAGTCTGCTTCCACTGAAAAACTTGACCTCAGAATTTACCTTATCATGCCCATAACTGCACAGAGCCAGGTCCTGTGCCCGCGCTCCCAATAGAGGTAGGGAGGTGGCGGGCAGTTACCCTGCCCACCCACCTCTCCTCAATCTTCTGGCCTCCCGGTGGCTGTGGCAGCCTGCCCAGCAACGCGGAAGTGCCAGGACATGTGAGAATACTTTTTTGTTTTACATCCTGGAACAGGATGTGGGGTAATGTCACACTGCCTATAGGAAATGGCAGGGGGATATGTCACACTGCCTATGGGAATGGGATAGGGGCAATGCCACACTGCCTATAGGAATGGGATGGGGATAATGCCACACTGCTTGTATGGGGAATGGGAGGGGGGAATGCTGCCTATGGGAATGGGATGGGGGGGGTAATGCCACACTGCCTATGGAAATGGGATGGGGAAAAACCAAACTATTATGTGAATGGGATGGGGATAATGCCACATTGCTTGTATGGGGAATGGGAGGGGGGAATGCTGCATTGTCTGTAATTTGGAGATTTTGCACCTTGCCTATTATTTGTTCCTTGGGGGGGGGGGCTGTTTTAGTGCAACATTTGTGGGTCGGAATATTTCCTTTCCTGCTCTAAATCCTATGTGCGTCTTATAGGGCGAAAATTCAGCAGGCAATATTTATTTATTTAACATTTTTCCTGCCAAACCTTTCTCTAACATCCACTACCTGTGTTGCACAGATGTTTTGCTCTTCCTTGTATCTTCATTGTCCTTCATTTCCAGTATTTGTAATAACCATACATTAAACTAAAAATGAATATCTCCAAATATAAATTCCTCATATCTGCTGTTGTTTCCCAGCAAATAGCTAAGACATTTGAAATAATCTGCACTTCACTCGTTGCGTTGCTCCATTGCAGGACATTATTATGTCCTGAGTAAGTAAAGATTCAGGAGTGAAACACTCTATAAATTACAGAGGCTCATAAGTTTTTTTTTAATCCCTCCTCTAAATCTTATAGATTTCTAGCAAAACCAGAATCCTGAAATGATACATGTATATAATAACCTCTCTGGTATAGCAAGTAATGTAGGTCACAGTGTACAGTAGCTTTCTACTCATAAAAGCAACTGTTATTTTCTTCTACTGTATAATGTAACACAAAGGCTTCCACGGGTATAAATTCTGAGATATTTCTTAATATGGTAAAACAAAAAGAGCATATAAATCCAATCACCCTGCCTTGGTAAAATAATCCAGGATTACATTAATAACATTTATTTTTGAGTTTCTTCAAACCAATCTTTAAAGATTTTGAAAAGCTCAGAATACATTGGCAACGATTTTAGATACCTGTACACTGATTTTGAAGATTCTCTCTCATTCATTGCACAGGTACAGTATCACAAACAATCAGGCATTCCAAATGTTAGATTCCAATCACTGAACTTTTATTTTTTTCCTGCAAAATGTTGACCCACTTTGTGAATAATTGTAGAGGATCTGTTCTTTCTGTATATAGGACACTATGTTGTTTTATCCCTTTTTGATAGTGTTGCTGTTTTATTTGCCTTTTTAGGTTATTTATGTCATATGTAATATTTGTACATGTTCTGGTCCAGCTTACTGGTTACTTGTAATTGGTAATTTAGTGGTCCTTAAATGCACTAACAAAAATCTGCCACTTGAAGCAATTGCCTAGATTTGGCACTAACCATTTAAATTACTGCTGATTAAACGTGCGGCTCTCTGGCTGCGTCCCCATTGTTGGCATGGCTGGGCATGCTGGAGGGAATGGGGGTGCTGTGTTGGGACTTCTAAGCATAGCTGCAGCTGTGGCTGAAAGGATTGAGGTGTGCGAATGGGGAAACCAGATGTTTCACATCTTAGGACATCCTAATTTGGGAAATCAGAGTTTAGGGGCCATTTTGTAAGAGCATGTAAAAACAACTAATACTTACTGTAGGTCTGTTTAAAAATGGTATCCCAGAAAAAATCAAATACCCACCTAACCTAAGTTACAACGCTGACATTCCCCTGGCTTGTCTGCTTGGTGCTTATTCACAATTGCTGACCACCACATCCCACGAGCACACACACGTACACACACACACACACACACAGTGTATTGCAGGGGGACACTGTAGGAGAATAATGGACACCAGTTTTTGTGAATAAAAAACCTGCAGCTTACAAGGCGTGAAAGGGGGAGGGATTATGTCTACTGCTGTGTGCAGAGAAAGCAGTGGAAGTCCATTCAGGTATCAGGCTTCATGCTGCACTGCACTGATCTGTAGCATGGTATGTTAAGGTAAAAAGCATACTAAGATTTTTTTGCGTGACTAGATATACAATTTAACTGTAAAAGCCTCTGACCAATGTACATTAAGATGAGGTCCTAGGTATTTGTGGTGGATGGCTGTTTTTGAGTGGTTGGTAAATTTCTAAAAGCTTGCTCATATGATAAGAACATAAATAGGCAGCACAGAACATACTTGCAATTTATTACAAAAACTTTAAGAAAGATGTTTAAGGTATTCTGTAGCTTATAATTTTAATTAATACTATTTTTTGAATACACAAGCATTGATGTACCCCACATAGTCTGATGCAAGAGGGGTGGCAATTGGTCCACCTCTCATTGCTTTAAAAAAATGAATAAATAAAATCCATAGTTCTACACTGCACTCTTTCAGTTTGGATATCATCTAAAGTTTTTTATTTAAATAATAGTTTTAAGCCAGCAAGATTTGTTTGTTAACCTTTTTAATGGCATTTCCTGGAGTCATGTATTAATGGTTTCTTTTATAATCTAAATAATGTAATATATTTTTCTTGTCCTTTTACTCAAAAGTGTTGTAAACAGGACACACATCAATCCACATAGATTATCTAAATATTACGACTGTGTAAAAACAACATTGTGCAGTTTTCAAGGTCATCCTGTAAGCCTTTTCAGTTGAGCTTCAATGCTACATTCTTTTGTAAAGATTTTGTAATTAAACAAACTAAATGTCGGGCACTGGTGAGCACCTATTGATGGTGGACACCTTTTAGTGCGACTCTTCCTCACCCGGGCCTGAGTACCTCTTCTGCCACCTGCGAAACCCAAGAAATAGTCCTCACACTTGCCTGATCAGCTGCGTCACACTCAAGACTCCACCGGATGGATTAGGAGGTGAGGAGAGCCCAGCAGCCTCTTCATCACCCGCCCGCTGATCCTCTTGCTGCTGGCCTTGTGCTGCGCCATGGCCACCACACTCCTTGGCTGGGCACGAATCAGAGCGACTGTGGTTAAGGGAACCACCGACAGTCTCCCCACGATCACCGGCTGCCTGACCTCCAGCAGCATGTACGACTGGTTCGCCGATGACTGCCTATCAATCAGCATCGGCCTCCGCCAGTACAGGGCGCGCTTTTCAGCTGGGAGAGCGGACGGACAGCTTTCTGGCTTCCCTCGACTCCTCTTACCTTTCCTGTGGTGCAGGGGAGAAGACAAGCATGGGCACCCAGTACGTATTGCTCCTCAAACGGGTGCTGAGGAGGAAACTGCATCACAAGGTGAGCGTAGCCCGTCGTCGGGCACCCACCTGGCAGCTGTGCCTAACACGCATGAAAAGGGCGGGTGGACCGGAGAAACCTAGACCCACACTGCCTGACCCTTTTGAACAACCCCCCCCCCGCCCACCATGTTCGCAGTGCAGGGAAGGAGACCAGCACAGGAAGCGCAGGTCCCATGCTGATTGCACGACCTGGGGGACCCACTACCCCAGAATACGGCATACCGTCCCCACGGCTACACTTGGGGCCCATCGTACCACTGACCTGAGGCCTGCTGCAGCTGCCAAACACCCCTCACACCCCCAATAGTCAGGGGACAGGCAGGTACAGCTCAATCAGCCTTAACCTAAGCAGTTAGGAGGCCCTCAGAGCTCCCACGGGCGCCCATGGGAGTGAATTCATGTAATTCATATCTATACTGGCTTTCTATTCTTGGTGTGCCACACACCCCGCTTCACCTTTAATATTCTTCACGATTGGGTTACTCACCGCCAGGTGACGCTGTGCAGAGAGGAAGTCTTGTAACGAGCCCCCTTCTGGCCTATATATACCTGGTACCTCCCATTTATCACCAGTGTTTTTCTCTCTGCTTGACGACAAGACAGAAGATTGAAGTCTCCTGCTTACAGGTAGCCGGGGTCTTACCCCGGCACCACCTTTTGGTCTATTTATGCCCGGTTTTTGATTGTTTGTACCTTTATGGTGGAATGGAAGCCTCCCAGCCTAGGCTGCTCACTGGGCAATTGGTAGACGGCACTATAGGTGCCTAGGAGCTTATCTCCTCCGTTCGACCCCCTCTTTTGGGGGCAATGCGGCTATCCGGCATGGTGATTCGGAAGTGGGATGCCCCTGTCCTGAGGGTCCCCTTAGCCCCTTACTCTCCCGTTGCGGTCCCTTCTCCCTTCACTATGGGGGGGGGGGGGTGTAGAGGGATGTGTATTGTGTGTATGGTTTATTTCAACGTTGTCAGGCTGCACCGCAAGTGAGTGTGCATATGGCCTGACTTTGATTCCTCCTTATATGGCAGTCTCTGTTTTGCGGGCTGCTGCTGCTGACCTGTAGGGCCAGAGCTTTGGGTCAGCTTTAGGGGTGACCGGGGTGGGCTGTACGGTGTCAGGCTTGCTTATGGCTGCCTGCACTTTTCTCACTTTATCCAGCTCCCCTCCCCCCTCCGCTTATCTCCTTTGTTTTAATCGGCCACTCCCGCCTTCGCTGACATTTGCTGCCTGTCTCCACCACCTCTTTAGTCGGGTGCTGGGCTTTTGTAAGCCTTACTGGGGCAGGTAAGCGGCCTCACCTGGCGTGGGGCAGTCTATTTTTTTATGGTGTTTGACTGTTTATTTAAAAAGTAATATATTTAATGGAAAAATACTTTTATTTAAAAAAAAAAAAAAGAAAAATATATAAGGAGGAAAATCAGAGGCCAGTTTTCTTGCCTCTTCAAAGCACTTGGTGCTGTGTATGTATGTTATATTGCATGTTGCCATTGGTTCCTGGGGGTCTTACTGTTGGTTTGTTTCTTCCCCACAGTTCCTGGGATTCCCTCAATACAGCGGCCTCCCGGTTCTTTTTTGCCTGGCTAGTCCTTTCTTTTCCTCCAAATTGGGACATATTTATATATATATATATATATATATATATATATATATATATATGTATATATATTAAAAAAATATATATATATATATATTTATTTAAGGGGATCTTTATTATAAATTAAATCCTCCCTCCCGGGACATTAACATAAAGGGGCATCCCGGGTGGCTTATGCCTTAAACCCTAATTTTTGCGAATACCATAAATCACCATATGGAGGCTTCCGATATTACCGGCCATCTAGGGTATGCGGAGGATGTGGGACTCCGCTCCCAGCTGATAATGTTTTTGTATGCATTCCTTGTGCAAAGCAGAGTATTGCGCGTCAGTCCTTTGCTCCGGCTGCTGGCCCTTCGCAACTCCCATCATTCCCTACCCCTCCCTCCCTATTCCGGACCCCGCGTGACATTGTCAAGAGTGGGGATTGGCGGCACAGTTGGCCAACCTCGAGAAAATAGTTTCCGTTAAAGCAGGGTTGAAGGCCACTGCGAAACGGAAGCACCTGACTCCTATACCTCCGGCTTCACAGGATGATGTATGTGAGCCTGTGGTTTGGTCCGATTGCTCCCGACGAGGAGGGAGAATTTTTGGTGGAGTCAGATGAGCCTGCAGATCAGCTTGAGGTTGATGCTATTGGCGATTTGTCTGCGGGGGGTTTTCGTGACACCCCCTCCATTCTTGCTCAAATGTTTGAAATTTTTAATTTAGATCCACCTGAGGCTGTCACCCTGCCAAAGGGTCAGTTGTTTAATGTCCCTCAGCCGCCTTTGGTTTTTCCCAGACACCACTTTGAGAAAATTGTGCTCAAGGAATGGGAACATCCCACGCGGTTAACTGGAATTCCTTCCAGTTGGGAGAAACGTTATCCTTTTCCGCCAGAATTGGTGAAGCTTTGGTCGGTTTCTCCTGACGTCGATACCCCTGTACTAGGGCTCTCCAGCATGGCTATGGTGCAGTCTGCTGAGACTACTGCCCTTAAGGATGGTGAGGATCGTCGGATTGACCAGTACGCTCGCCATGGTTTTAGTTACGCCGGGTCAGCGATGCGCCCGGTGTGTGCTTCAGCGCTTCTTCTTTTGGCGGTTAGATCTGTAATTCAGGGTCTGTGTGTGGATCTTGATCCCACTTGCAAGGAGCTTATTGCTCTCAGGCAGTGTGAGTCTTTTGTCTCCTATGTTCTGTCCGCTCAGGACGATGCGCTGGCTATGAGTAGCAAGACAGCTGCAATGCTGGTGGCTGTTCGTCGGGCAGTATGGCTGCGCCAGTGGTCGGCGGACGCAGCTTCTAAAAAGGTGCTCACAGCTCTCCCCTTTTTAGGGTTGCGGCTGTTTGGTGATAAAATGTATTCAGTTGCCAAAGGTGGTAAAATGCCCCAACGTAAGAAGCCTCGTCGTCCCTTTCGGGGGGCAAGTTCTGGTAGACCTTCCTTTCGGGGATTCAAAGCGGGTAGGGGGGCTTCCTTTCCCGCTACCAGAGGTGCAGGTTGGACTCGGGGGAAGGGCCGTGGCCGTCCCACTCAGTCCTGGGGCACCAAGCCCAAACCCGCTGATAAGCCCGCTCAGCAATGAGGGGCTGCCCTCACCCGTGCGGGTGGGGGGACGATTGCGACACTTCTCCCCGGTTTGGAACCAGAAGGTTCCGGACAGATGGATCCGGGAGATAGTGTTGTCCGGTTACAAACTGGAATTCGAGTCTCGCCCTCCTTCACGGTTCTTTCGGTCTCGGGTGCCCATCGATCCTTTGGCCGCACAGGGGCTCCTGGCGTCGGTAAGGAATCTGTTAGAGATGGCGGTCATCCGGCCGGTACCGCGCTTAGAGAGGGGCCTCGGTTTCTACTCCAATCTTTTCGCAGTCCCCAAGAAGGACGGGTCTGTTCGTCCCGTCCTGGACCTGATATTACTCAACAAGTTCATCCGTTTTCGGAAGTTTCGCATGGAAACTTTGCGTACGGCCGTCGGTTCCCTTCGGCAGGGGGACTTCATGACGTCCATAGACATCAAGGATGCTTATCTTCATGTTCCCATCTGCCACACTCATCAACGTTTTCTTCGATTTGTGATGGAAGATCAGCATTTTCAATTCGTGGCACTTCCGTTTGGCCTTACCTCGGCTCCAAGAGTGTTCACCAAGGTGCTGGCAGGGGTAATGGCCATTTTCAGATCTCGGGGCATTCGTGTCGTACCCTATTTGGACGACCTTCTCATCATGGCTCCGTCACTCAATCAATCATAGACAGACACCAGGATGGTGGTCTCCACGCTGGAAAGCTTTGGTTGGTTGATCAACTTCCCCAAGTCCTCCCTCGCTCCGGCCAGGGTGGTGTCCTTTCTGGGGATGCAGTTGGACTCTCATCAACACAGAGTGTTTCTCCCCCAGTCCAAAATTCATCTGATTCAGGGGTTGGCTCGGGTCCTACTTTTCAATCCTCGGCCGTCCATCCGTCTGGGGATGAGGCTGGTAGGGTTGATGGTTGCCTCCTTCGAGGCAGTTCCTTTTGCTCAATTTCACACAAGGACGCTTCAGCTTTATCTGTTGGTGTCTTGGGACCAGCAGCCTCGGTCGCTGGATCAGCCCTTCCAGTTGTCCTCCCGGGTCCGGCAGTCCCTCCAGTGGTGGTTGGTCTCGACCAATCTCGTGAAGGGCAGGTCTTTCCTGACCCCTCTTTGGGAAATTGTCACCACGGACGCCAGTCTGTCGGGATGGGGCGGATTCTGGAAGGAGCTGCAGTTCCAGGGGCAGTGGGGGCCGCAAGAGGCCCACTTACCCATCAATATTCTGGAACTGAGAGCCATCCGTCGGGTTCTTGCTCTCCTGACTCAACACGTTCTGGGCCTTCCGGTCCAGGTGCGTTCAGACATTCGAACAGCGGTTGCTTACATCAATCATCAGGGAGGGACTCGCAGTCTGAGTGCTCTCAGAGAGGTGTCCCTGATCCTGACCTGGGCAGAGGCCCATGTTCCTTGTCTCTCGGCGGTATACATTCCAGGAGTGGAGAACCAGGAAGCGGACCGGTTGAGCAGGAGCTCTCCCCGTCTGGGAGAATGGGCTTTCCATCCTCAGGTTTTTCGCTCACTGTGTCTCCGATGGGGGACACCGGAGGTGGACCTGTTTGCCTCTCGTCACAATCACAGGCTCCCGAACTTCGTGTCACTCTCCCAGGATCCTCTGGCTCTGGCAGTGGACGCCATGTCCCTGAGCTGGGGGGATCTGGGATTTTCTATTCCTCCGATACCCATGCTGGGCAGGGTGGTTCTGAAGTTGGCTCTGGAAAGGGTGTCCACCGTTCTCGTGGCCCCAAGGTGGCCAAGGCGAGTGTGGTTCGCAGACATCGTTCGGCTGGCAGTGGACCAGTTCGTTCTGCCTCTTCGGCCCGATCTGCTCATTCAGGGTCGGTTGTGTTACCCCAATTTACCAGCGCTGGGTTTGACGGCCTGGCTGCTGAAACCTCCATCTTGAAGGAGGAGGGTCTTTCTGACTCAGTCGTTAAGACTCTGATCAGTGCCCGGAAGAGGTCTTCTTCTATCATCTACTATAGGACTTGGAAAGCCTATATCGCTTGGTGCGAGATTAGATCTTTTCCTTGTAGGGTCTTCTCGGTCTCCAGGATTCTGGAGTTTTTACAATCTGGGCTGGACTCTGGTCTTCAGCTAAGTACTTTGAAAGGGCAAGTTTCTGCCTTATCTATCTTTTTTAAGAAGCGTTTTGCGCTTCATCCTTTGGTTAAAACTTTTTTTCCAGGGGGTTACGCATGTGCGGCCTCCCAGGAAACCATTACTCCCGGTTTGGGATTTGAATTTGGTTCTTTCTGCTCTGCAGGCTCCTCCTTTTGAGCCTCTGCAAGATATTGCTTTGTCTACCCTGACTCAGAAGATTGTCTTCTTGGTAGCTATCACTTCGGTCCGACGTGTCTCGGAGTTGACGGCCTTGTCTATCCAGGCGCCCTACTTTGAGAGGCATCAGGATAAAGTGGTCTTTCGGTTCAAGCCAGACTTTCTTCCTAAGGTTGTTTCTGCTTTTCATTTGAATCAGGATATTGTTCTTCCCTGCTTGTGTCCTAATCCTAAGAATGACAAAGAGAGGGTTTTACATTGTTTGGATGTAGTACGCTGTGTTAAGTACTACTTGATTATCACATCTCCTTTTCGTAAGACGGATGCCTTTTTTGTTGTGCCCCATGGGCCTAAGAAGGGTTTGACTCCGGCCAAATCTTCCATTAGCAAATGGATACGTCAGGCCGTTATTGCGGCCTATTCTGCTAAGGGGAAAGTTCCCCCTTTTCGTATCACTGCTCATTCTACTCGCGCTGTTGGAGCGTCTTGGGCTTTTCAGCACCAAGCTTCTGTTGAACAAGTTTGTAAGGCCGCCACTTGGTCTTCTGTTCATACTTTTTCTAAGTTTTACAAAGTTGATGTGCGAGCCTCAGCGGATGCTGTTTTTGGCCGCAAAGTTCTGCAGACTGCAGTCATTTAAGTTATGCTTCCCCTTGCCTTGAGATGCCCATCCCTTGTGGACACTGCTTTTGGATGTCCCAATCGTGAAGAATATTAAAGGTGAAGCGGGGTGTGTGGCACACCAAGAATAATACCATTTTGTGAGTACTCACCTGAAAAATGGATATTGTTGGTGTGCCACACACCCCCCTTCACTCCCACCCTTTTCGGTATTCCGAATCCTTTATATGGTGAAGCTTTTATTTATATTGATTTATTTTGAGGTTACCGTTAATTTACTGGTACCTTGTCTTTCTGCTTTTTAATACACTGGTGATAAATGGGAGGTACCAGGTATATATAGGCCGGAAGGGGGCTCGTTACAAAACTTCCTCTCTGCACAGTGTCACCTGGCGGTGAGTAACCCAATCGTGAAGAATATTAAAGGTGAAGCGGGGTGTGTGGCACACCAACAATATCCATTTTTCAGGTGAGTACTCACAAAATGGTATTTTTCCAAATCTTTTCCTGCTTCCCCTCTATTCTTCTTACTCCCATCATTCTTCCAAGGGGCAGATTGGGGGCCACTTCCCTGATTTACACCAGAAGAGCCCTTTCCCATACACCTCTAAATGACTCAGAATAAACTCTCATTAATTAGCCACAATGTCCAGGGCTATAACCTGCAAGAGATCTAAAGCCTTTTCCTATTATAAATTGTGTCATGCTAACATCCTTTGTTCACATGAGATTAGGTTCTCCTCTCCATCACAGCCCCAATTTCCCTCAGGGCATTATCCACAATTTTATTTGTCAACTCCAGAATTACTAAATCTGCTTGACGACTTTAATTGGGATTTTTTCAGATTTCCCAGCTAACAGCATTACATGCCAAAAGAGAAGCCCCTATGTGGCTGCTGCTGGAAGCGCCCAACTGTAATCGCTCACGGTGGACTCCCTGCTGTGGCTTCCCCCCCTTCCTCTCGACCTCCAGGCTTAAGCCCAATTATGCAACACAGCTTGAACATCTAAGACAAGGTAAAGTTCTCAAGCAATTTAATATTCCCACATTTGCCGCTGCATCTTCAATCCCCTGCTTCCTCCGGATGGGGATTCCCCTGCTATGTTTAAATGGTGATAGGGATCCATTGGGGAAAGGGCCTGATCTCTACTACTTATACTTATAAATGACACAGGTACCCACAGTAAACATAACTATGTAAAACTGGGAGCAAGATCTGTTCTTGGTCAGAGACTCAGAGGACAGGACAAGAACCTGTTTGGTGATAGGAAAATGCTCAATGTCTACCAAGGAAAGTGCATACATGGTGATGATGCTTTGGTACTTGGTTCCCACCAGACTAGCGAGGGCCTTGCCATCTGCTATAGATAGGTGTTTTGGGGCTGTGGAGCAGAGGGAACCATGTATCACACTTGGGGGACATGCCCGAGAGTGCTGCATTTGTGGATGAGGGTTTTTGGGCTGTTGGGGACCCTCTTTGGGGTGGAAACCTCTGGGTAGCCCTGATGCATCAGAAGATAGATTCCTTCACTAACATGCAGCAACGGCTTGTAACATTTGTATTAATTGCGGCCCAGCAAGCTATAGCAGGGGCCTGGAAGAAGCCATTCATCAGTTATTATAGATTTAAGGCCATAATTAATGGCTTCATGATCAATGAGAAACTCTCAGCAATCCTACAAGATAGACATGCTCACTTCCTTCTGGGACCCTTGTGTGCTTTATGCCCATCCCAACTTGTCAGCAATGAGTATAGAGACCTTGTAACAGACCCAGAGCCAGGGAGGGACCCCCCTTAATTTAGCGACCCTCTTCTCCCACACTGCCCCTTTCTCCCCATTTCCTTTCTCTATTCTGAACTTACCTTCTCTTGATTCCCTATTTCTCTCTAAGTTCTTATCTATACGTGACACTTACCGTCACATGGTCATGATTGATGGAGCACACGAGTTTCAATGAAACCTGTAACAGATAGTCACTCACCCTTTTCAACAGGCGTTTAGGTCAAAGGCATTGGACATTGAATGTTTTTTTAATCAAGCACAATATTGCATAATTGTGCTACATAATGATCCTGTACTTAACTCCCCATTGTATTCTCACTGCTTAAAGTGGACCAACACCCAGGATTTTGACTATCCTGGGCTTTGGTCCACTTCGGGGGGGGGGGGCACCCCGATTGGGGGTGCCCCGCTGTGTGAAACCCCCCAGAAAGCCCCAAAAACTCACCTCACCACGCTCCCACGTGACCGCGCCGTCCAAGCGGGTGACAGCGACGTCCAAGACAGCGCGTTCGCCGCCGCCTCCCGCACGTCACTCTTACAGGGCGCGCGCCCGCGCCGGCCATTCAGAAAAAGGCCGGCGCGGGCGCGCGCACGTCTGGAGGGGCGCGCGGGAGGCGGTAAGGTTAGGTTTTTTGGGGGTTTTGGGGGAGTTTCACCCCGATCTTGGATGTCCCGCGGTGAGGGAGGTGATCGGCCCGGGAATCTTATAGATCACCCCTGGGTGTTGGTGCACTTTAATGTACTATTGCTATGCTTAGAATAGTAACTCAAACTTGGGCTTAAACACTTGTAGTGTGAGGAGACCCTAATAAGTGTTACATTTTTAGGGGATTTTTTAATCACTGAGAGTGAACAAACCTTCTACCACAATGACTGGTCTAAGAGGTCATTTGTACATTGTTGATTTCCATAAAATCAGATGACATGTAATTAACATTCCTGTGAATTAACATTTTTCGTCTTTCTTTTGGTGACCTAATATCCCCTATTGGGACAGTGACTCTGAAATAACTTCCTATGTGGATTTTACTTCAAAGATGCACTATAAGCAGGAAGGAGTTTGGCGACTTTTTTTTTTCAATTTTGCAAGCATTCATTTTAATTCAGTATTTCTTTTGTTTTGTTTGTTGTAGGGTTATTGAAGAGAGCAATTTAGTTCCTGTTCTTTTTCAAGTGATTTTGGTAAGAACCAGTCCTATTCAACTCAATTGCTTTCATTTATCCTCATGCTTTACTTTAATGTAATGGATTACGGTGCATATTTTGAAGTTGATTTATATTTAACTTCTTTATATATAGAATACCATTCTAGCTGCCTGCTTGCTTTACCCCAATTCTTGCTGGTAGGCCCTCACATCTTCTATGTCTGCCTAGCAAGATCTTTGTACACATTTATCTAAAACCCCTCCTGAGATTAGAGGCTTAACTTTCATTGAAATGTGTGTCCAACCAAGATGGTTGCCTCTATTCTAACTGTTACCTAGGACATTGTTTGCATGCTTATTAATGATGTTTTTTATTCTTAAAAAACAATATGTAATATGTATAGATGTTCCGCCTGTTGTGCATCCATTGAAGATCAATAGTGGCATTGGGATGGGCATTTCAGACTGCTAAAATGACATATTAACTGTATCATTCTGGGTATGCTTTATCCATTATCTTGTTTAGTTTTTCTTTTTATTTAGTCATTGGTAAACGTTGAAAATATGATGTTGGAAGTATTGAACCCCATGGTTTCCACTAGTTAGATTTAGTCAAGTGCAGCCTCAGACATCACCAAACATTAACACTTTTTATTTGCCCACTTAATCCATATTCCCACTGTATATGCATCCTTATATTGCCTCTCTAAGTATACAGTATACGGCATAATACTTAGAACAGAATCTGGTAGCTACACTAGATAAAATCTCTAGCACTCTGAAACAAGGACCTTCTTGGTGGAAGACTTGCATGGTTTAAATTACAGATCACCTCTTTACTTGTTGGTGGTACATGACATACACAGGCATTACCACTTTTCCAAGTCATCCTTCAGCTTGACCACGTGGAGAGATTATGCTCCACCCCCTGGGAGGAAACACAAAACAGGAACAGAGTTTAAAAGCCCCACCCCTTCCTCCCCACCTCAGTTCTTTGTGTTTCCTCCCTGGGAAACCTTGGGACAGAGTGTGTGCTGATGTTTTTTAGTAAACGGCCAGTTTGTCATTTTAGTTTATTATTTTCTACCCTCCATAGTTTGGAGATAGCCAGCTGCACCAGATATAACCCACAGGAGACTCTGTTGGAGACTGGATGCACCTGGGGCTATATCCCTCATAGTCTATGGGGATTGCACAGACAGTGCAAAATCCCCGTCTTTTAATCCTGCTCTTTATAGGAAGCAGGTGTGCTGGTTGTTCTGCCGCTCTGGAAGTAATCCTTTAGAAGGGTTGCGGTTTGGGGAAATAGATCGTTAGTTGCGATCTATTTCCCTTCATTTTTTCAAATCCAGAGGTGTGGCGGTGACGTCAAATGCGCCCTTTTCTGGTTTTTCGGCAGGATGCCGGAAACCGGAAATTCAACCAGCGTGGTTAATCTGAGCCGCCGCGGGTAGCGTTGGATCAGTTTAAATTTAGGGACAGCAGCAGCAGCATCCAGCCGAGCTCCCACGGGCCCTACCAACGCTGAGGTGGACACTGCAGTGGAGGCACTCATGTCGGAAGCACCCGATGGAAGCCAGCACTCGGTAGGAGACACCTGCCAACATATAGTGATGTTTTTTAGATGTATATGTGTATGGGTATATATATATATATATATATATATTCTTAGTATACAGTACGTCCTGCTCCAGATATAGTACTTACACTTGGGTTATCCTCCGCCAGATGGCGCTGCACTGCAGAGACATGCAAAACAGGCTCCTCCCGGCCCCTCAAATACCCGGGGACCTCCCACAAATCCCCAGATTTCTCTGCAGTGCCGACTGCGAAGACATGAAGTATCACTCTCTCGCAGGTGAGCAGGGCTATTAAAGCCTGCGGCCCTGTTGGACTATTCCCACCTGTCCTCGTTGTGATGTGCCTCCCAGCCTGGGCTGCGCTGGTCGGGTGAAGGTAGGCAGCACTACGCGTGCTTATGGAGCGCTGCTCCGCCGCAGTCCCCCACCAAAGGGTAGGCGGTGTAGGCTGATGGTGAGCCTCTAAGGGATGCCCCTCCCGCATTACTGCCCCTTGCCCCGTGTAGCGGTGGGACCTGTACTAAGGGCCGCCATCCTCCCTCGTTCCCCCTGTAGTCGGGGGGAAAGAAAGGGGGGGTGTGCCTGTGTGGTCTGTATAGGATCTTGGCACGTATATGGCCTTTGTCTGTCTTTGGACTCTTATAGATATGGTGTCAGCCGCCGCGCCCTTTTTATGTATTTTACTTGTATGACTGCTGCCGTCACGCACGCTTTTTTCCTTCGTTGAATGTTCCGCGCCGGGCGGCGGCGTTACCTCAGACACCTCTGTGTCCTCATCGGCTTATGTTGGACTTCGCGCTCTTCGGGAGAGCGGGGTCTGTTTTGGCGCGCTCTGCGTCATGGTACGCTCGGCGCCAGTTTGTCTGTCCGCGTGCAACGCGTGGGGCGTTCCTGCTTACCGTGGTACTGTAAGTGCCCTCTCAGGCGGCTTATACTCATTGTAGTGTTTTCGGTTCTGACACCACTCTCTTCTCATTGTGTCTTTCAGACTGGTGAACACCATTGGCTTCTCCCGGCCCGGTGTAATTTATAGCGGGCCTTGTAAAATTCTCCCACTTCCCTAGCGGGTCTTTGGGGCATCCAGGTTTGTCTATAGCGTAAATCCCTGCTGGCATATTGTGCTTAACTAATCACCATATGGAGGCATCTCAGAATTATGGGACCGGGGTCCCTCTGGGACGAGACCGGCTGTGTATAGCGTGTGGACAACCCCATGCTGATGCTGACGGCACGGGTCTGCGGACCCTGTGCCGAGCAAGCACTGGCTCTGCAATCAGGTCTGCCAGTGGCTGCACCTCGTTTCAATTAACCTATTTCCCCATGCTTAAATCTCACTTCTGCTGAGTCGCATACAAGTGGGGATCTGCAGCCTGTTGCGTCTTCCAGACTAGAGCAGGCGCATTTCCATGCTCTTGTGCTCAAGGAATGGGAATGCCCAGTAAACTTCCAGGGGTCCCAGGGGACTGGGATAGGAAATACCCTTTTCCCCCTGAGGTGGTTAATTGCAGGTCATCCCCCCCCCCGTGGTGGATGCCCCGATCATAGGGGTTCCTAACCCCCCCTTTATTGCAGCCCCTGCTTATAATACCCTTCGGGATGCTGAGGACCGGCGCATTGATCTGCTGGCCTCCCACGCCTTTTCTTGTGCAGGGACGGCCTTGCGCCCCGGTCTGTGCCGCGGCTATTACTGCAGTGGCCGCTAGAACCCTCATCAGAAAGTTGATTGATCATCACTCTGAGGATCTCCCCTGGGATGTGTTTAATGCACTCTCCAGCTGCGATGTGTTTGTAAAATGTATTCTATTAGCGTTGGATGACACCATTAGAATGTGTGCAAGAACTTCTGCCCTTACGGTGGCTATACGTCGCTTGGTCTGGCTGCGACAGTGGGGTGCTGACGATGCTACTAAAAAGAATTTTACCGGGCTTCCCTTTAGAGGGCTACGCTTGTTTGGGGCCCGTCTAGACCTGTTTGGAAAAAAGAGTAAGTCACCCCTACGCAGGCGGCCGTCTCGGCCCCCTCGGGGCAGGGGCACCCCTCCTCCTCCCTACCATAGTGTTAAACAAGAACCAGGGGTGTCCTTCGTGGGGGCTCGCACAGGCTCCTGCCCCGGGAGCAGCAGAAAACACTCTGGCCCCTCCCGCGGGGCTAAGCCTAAATCTTCCACCAATCCCCCTCAAGCATGATGGGGCGCCCTCGCCCGTCTGGGTGAGGGGATGGCTGCGGCACTTTGCTCTTGTCAGGAGGCATTACGCCTCATAATGGTGGATTCAGGAGGTAGTGTCCTCCGGATACAAGATAGAGTTTGCTGCGCGGCCTTCCCCAAGATTATTAGGTCCCGGATACTCCTGGTCCCTGCTGCTGTTCCGGTGCTGGCTCAGTCCATGCAGGACCTGCTTGGTCTGAGGGTCACTTGCAGGTTGCCCTTAACAGGCAGAGGCAGGGGCCGTTACACCAATCTTCCACAGTCCCCCAAAAGGATGGGTCAGTCTGGCCCCTTCTGGATTCACAGGTTCTCGGTGATTATCCAACTACAGGCAGTTTCTGCATGGAAACTCTGAGATGGGCCATCAGCGCCTTGCGCCCAGGGGGCTTCTTGCCGTCTGTGGAGCTCTAAGATGCTTTGTTCACATCCCTGTGTCTTTTGGACATCGAGACTCTTACGGTTTGTGTTGGAAGTCCAACACTGCTAATTTGCGGCCTTGTTATCTGGCCTCTCTTCAGCTCCCAGAGTGCTCACCAAGGTGCTGTCGGGAGTGTTGTCTCTGATGAGACCAAGGGGCGTTCACGCGATGACCTACCTGGACGTCCTTTTTCACTTCCTAATCTCTACGTCAGGCTAAGTTGGACACTCGGCTGGTGGTGTCCATTGGGAGTCATTGGATGGGTGATCAATCACCCCAAGTCCTCATTGTCCCCTTGATTGGTATCTCCATTCATAGGAATGACTCTGGATTCGATTCAGATTAGAATCTTCCTTCCTCAGCAACAAAGTGGACTATCTGGTTGCATGGACTCGGTCCCTCATTGCTGTCCCAGTCCCTTCACCAGGCAGGGATGCAGCGGGTGGGCCCGTGGCCTGCTCAGAAGAGGTCCCTCATGCTCAGTTTCCCTTGGCCCCTTCTGCGACTTCTATTGTTAGCACAGGACAGGGATCCAGCATCCCTGGAGCAGGGTCTGTGTGCCTTCCCCCTGGTAAGGAAGTTAAGGAACCTGTCTGGGGCAGTTCCCTTCTTGCCCTGTCCTGGAGACGGTCACGATGGATGCCAATCTGTCAGGTTGAAGGGGCGGGTTTTTTCTTCTGAATCTCCCTGCGGTTCTGGGGGAGGTGGGGCCCTTAGAAGGTCCGTACATTTATAGATGTTTTATTCAGTTAGCGTTTAGGTTGGCTCTATCTCGCTTGACTACTCCTCTTCAGGGCCCGCCTGTTCGGGGGCGCTCGGTCGGTCTGACGACAGTGGCCTACATTAATAATTGGGAGGGACCTGGAGCAGGAGGGTCCTCCAGGAAGTGTCTTTGATCCTAATCTGGGTGGAGGACAATGTCCCCTGCATATCAGTGGTATTCACTCCGGTGGGGGTCCCTCTGCGACAGGATGTGCTAATCCCTGTGTCACTATGGGGTCCAACCAGTTCTGGATCTGCTTGCCCCGTCACTATCACAAGCTCTCGGCCCTAGTTTCCCTGTCCCAGGATTCTCTGGCCGTGATCAGGATGCCTTAGTAACGTCATGGCTGGACGTTCTGTTCTGTATGTCTTTTCTCCATTCCCCCTGCTGGCAGGGTTCTGTGCAAGATTGCCCTGGAAGGGGGACCAGTGTTTCTGGTGGCCCCCGGGTGCCCTAGTAGAGTGTGGTTTGCAGACATGGTAACGAGGGCAGTAGTTCTGTACGTTCTGCCAGGAGTGCCAGCTCTGTTCACTCAGGGCCCCTTTACGTCACCCCAATCTACAGACTCTGGCCTAGATGGCCTGACTGCTGAAACATCCATCTTGATGGAGACAGGCTTATCTGTCTCAGTGATTGAGATTATGGGAAGACTAGGAGCAAGCTTCTTCTTCTTCTTCCATCTGTTATAGGGTATGGCATACCCATATTAACAGGTGCGAGTCTAGGTCTCTTCCCTGTTGGGCGTTCTCGGTTCCCAGGGTTCTAGAGTTATTACAGCATGAGTTGGAGTTGGTTCTCCAACTCAGTGCTCTGATGGGTCAGGTTCTGCCCTGTCCACCTTGCCTTAGAAGTCCTTTGTTCAGTCTTCCTTGGTTAAGACTTCTTTCAGGGGGTACTCATGTGCGTCCCCCATGTAATCCTATGGTCCCTGCTGGGATTTGAATTTGATTCTGTCTGCCTTGCAGGGTTTTTCCCTTTGCTCCTATTCAGGATGCTGTCTGGCTGCTCTTACCCTCAAGGTTGTCCTTCTGGTGGCTGTTACTTCGGTCAGACGTGTGTTTGGCGGGCGGCTCTGTCTACCTAGCCCCCATTCTTTGAGATACACCAGGATAAGGTGGTGTTCCGCCTGAAGCCGGACTCTCTGCCTAAGGTGGTGTCTTATGTTCATTGATTCAAGATCTGTTCTTCCTTCTGTGCCTTATTCCTAGCAACGCTGAGGAAAGGGTTCTGCATTCCTTGAACAGGTGTTGGAAGTTTTTCCTTGGTAGTCACTGTGTCCTTGAGGAGAATTGATGTTCCTTTGGGCCTACGGTCACTCCATCCTGAATGTGCTCGATCTCGTCTGCTCTCAGGGAGTTGGGCGGCTTTGGCCTGGTCATTACTTGAATGGGATGGTTCCTTTCTGGTCCTAGGAAAGGGTTTTTGGCTTCTGCCAAGTCTACTGTTAGCGACTGGATTCGTCAGGCTGGTACTCAGGCCTATTTCAACAAGGGGAAGAATCTTCCTTTTCGCTTTGCTTCTTATTCTACTCGTGCCTTTGGTCCCTCTTGGGCTTTTCAGCACCAGGCTTCTGTTGAACTGGTTTGCTAGGCCGCTATTTGGTCTTCTGTTCATACCTTTTCAATGTTTTACAAGGTTGATGTTAGGGCCTCAGCTCATGCTGTCTTGGCCACATGGTTATGCAGATGACAGTGGTTTTAACTGTCTGCTGTTGCCTTTTTTGTTGGGGATCCCACCCTACTTATGGACACTGCTATTGGATGTCCCAAGTGTAAGTACCATATCTGGAGCAGGACGTACTGTATACTAAGAATAATTCAATTCTGTGAAATACTCACCTGTAGAATTTATATTATTTGTATACAGTACGTCCTGCTCCACCCCACCCTGGTTTTTGCATTTTTTTGGATCCCCTGTATGGTGATTGTTACCATTGTTATAGTTACCAGTTTTGTTAGTTAATTCTCCCGGCTTCTGGTTCACTGCTTTTCAATGCTGGGGATTTGTGGGAGGTCCCCGGGTATTTGAGGGGCCGGGAGGAGCCTGTTTTGCATGTCTCTGCAGTGCAGTGCCATCTGGCGGAGGATAACCCAAGTGTAAGTACTATATCGGGAGCAGGATGTACTGTATACAAATAATACCAATTCTACAGGTGAGTATTTCACAGAATAGTATTTTTTTTCTTTTCCTCTTCTGGCCTTTGCACACTCTTCTCTTATATTTGGTTCTTGATATCTGGAGCTACTATTACCTCCTCTAGGCCTGTCCCTAGAATTTGAAGTTGAGGTACCCCTATCTCTATTTTGTATAGTAGCCTGCATTACTCTGTTTCTTTTAGCATACAGTAGGTACTATGGTTAGGTTTACTATTTACTATTACTATAGTGGAATTGGATGTTTTTTTCCTGCATTGCCTACACTTTGGTTGAGTTCACACATGTAAAAATAAAAAGGGTATTCAAAGGGTATATGCCATACAAACATTTTCTTCAGATACATTTGGGTTGATGGGTCCCATAGAGTTGCTTGGTCTCTCTTTCAGAATTGGGCCTGATACTCAGAGTGCAAATCTGTCTCCTGGACCAATGTTCATACTGATTGTACATGGAATATGTAGGCACGGTAGGTAACAACTTTGTATAGGATACAACCTCCTGATTAAGGTAGACGGACTATATACCCACATGCAATGAGACGTGTCCCCAGATATTTTTCAAGATTAGGATTTTATAAAGACTCACTAAAATCTTCCATTCTGTTGTCTAGTTGTTTGTTTTAATCTTAACCTTCTTCCTAATGTTTAATGTTGGAAGCTGGTCTTGTTTGACTCCTAAAGAAATGCTGATTCAGGGACAGACGCATCGCAGCATTACAAGTGTGTGATCTAGCACAACTTCCAGAAGTAAAAAAATGTCATGTTAGAACTGTTTCTTAACAGATTTCATTTAATATGGTTTCAAATAATTGAAATTTGATGAGGCAAAACACAAAGAAATGTGAGCTGTAAATGATTTGTTTGTTGAGGAAAGACCTTCAAGGTAGCTGAATCTAGGTTATTGCATATATAAAATATCCTGCAGAGGATGATAGATTTTACTAGTAAAATTGGAAGTTAATGATTAGTGTCTCTGAAATTTTTTGGTTCTTGAAGGCATCATTTGTAAAAAGTATTTCGATGAGGGGGGTTTTATATCCTCATATTTGCTAATGTATGTATTTTTTAGGAAAAGGATTGTGATTTATTGTATTTACTTGAAACATTTTATTGCACCTACCAGGCACTTTTTCAAAGAAAATAATTTGCTATTCCATCTATTAAAAAAAAATTTGTTGAGGAACTATAACATAAAATAACATAGAAATGCAGTGGCTATGGCTTCTGTTATGATTGGATTTTGTTTCTTTTTTAATACAAAAGAAATGAATGATGGCACCACAAAATAATACATCAATCAAATAGGGTTGCTTCTCCACCTTTTACATTTTATTAATTTTGTAAAAATGTCTCCTGTGATAAACTTTACATGAGCCCTGTCAAAAGCAAGTACTTTTGCAATGACCTAATATTTAATTTCAGAAATGTATAATTAGTGGTACAAGTAACAAAACTATAATCTGTTATTGTGAGCCTGTCTCTGGCCTGTGCCCCTGCAGGTACCTAAAGTAGACACATTCCTACCCAGGATCCTTACATGAGAAACCATCGTGCTGCTCCGCCGATGCCAGGTCTCCTGCATGCTGCTGACAGGTTTAATGTATGCCACACGCATTCCACCATTTCAGGCGCTTTCATGCCGGGGGACAGGAAACAAAAAGTGCAGTGAAGGGCAGCGGATAGGGCTGCTAATGCAACACAACAGTGTGTGCTTCAGTTGTTGGTTTCTACGGCATTGCGATGGAAACACACTTCGTGAAAGGGTCCTTAGGGGGTTTTTACAACCAAGCTTTTGTTCACCAGGTCTGCAAAACCAGTTATTTGGTCTACTAGGTCTTTGGGTTTGGACCATAAGGTGTAGGTGGCAGGCGGAGTGCCAGTCCATGTGATTTTAGTGTACTCACCTTTACTTGAAATTTTATAGTACCATGTTCTTACCCTGGGTGTGGTTGCATGATTTTTTTGAGTTGTGCATGCTACCTTGTGGTTCTTCATTTGGCTTGTCTACCAGATACTGTTAGTTAGGCCTGCTTTGTGTGAAGTTACTGTATATGCATGAGGGGTGGATCATCTCTCTTACTGCTGAACCTTCTAATAGGCTAACCATTTACCTAGTAGCACTATAGCTGGATTGTAGTAGCTGTGTCTCTATTTTTTTATGTTTTATGGTGAGCACATTACATCCTCTTGCCTGTAATAGGTTAAAGTCCCTGTCTAGGTATTACAAAAACAAGTCTATAGTCACCTTTTATCCCGCGAGCTCCTCTGTGCATACCTACCGACGGTGGCAAACATTGCAGCGTCTATCAGACTGGCTTCACGCCTCCTAACATGCTTACCACATTAATTTCAGGGGAGGGGGGCATGCCTGGACAGGCTCCTTGAATGTTCCTTGGCATGCCCCCTCCATTGCAATGACTAGAGTAGACATGTGGGGAATCAAGACCTCCTGGAGTCCGCCATGAGAGACCAACACACTGGAAGACATAATTGCTGAATTCCAATCCTTGTATGCAAATGCGGGTGCTGAACATAGGAGCTGCATGGGCTGCGGTGACAAAAGGTGAGTATAGGCTTTTTCATTATTTTAGCCTGGGCAGTCCCTTTAAATTTGCTGATATAATTTACAAACTGATATTTTTATAGGGATGTATTTGTTACAGGAATCAGTTTATTTGTCCTGTATTGGGTTAAATAAAAATGCTTGGAAGAATATTATATAAAACTCATAATGGTTCTACTTTACTTTTCTTGAGTTCACTGGGGAAAGCAGACTGCACTCTGAATATTTTTGGCATTAAACTTAAAACGAAAAAATAGAACTCCAGGACAATAACATTTGAAAAAAAATTAGTGTAATAAAACAAAAAATAAGCATCAAATCGGTAACCTTATCTGCTGTAGAATACAAAAGGCCAGTGATCAAATTAGTCCAAATTCTAAACCCAGACAAAATATAACACACATTTCGTTTTTCTCTTTCCGACAGGTTTTTGTTCTCAGGCAATATTTAATATTCAGTGAAGACTCTGTCCCATGACACAAATGTTATTCGCCATAGGAATGTTGTCAAGTTCAACTTCACAGAGTATTGATTAACAGACAAACTTTACAGTATGTGTGAATGTTTGTCATGCTCAATATATAATATATGGTCTGTTGTAAACCAACCAAACCTTTTTATCTAGCCTGTACTTATGTCTGCTGAGTTTGAAAACATCCATGCCAATGGCTTTTTACCATCTCTGCCTTATTGAATTTTCTGCTTGTGATTTATCTCTCTGTGACAATCAGGGAGGCTGGAAAATGTCTGAGGGGATTTTTATAAATAATAATAATTTGTACTATATTGTATAATCACCTATAGGTAAAGGTTTTATAGACATACTGTTGAGTTTGTATCTACACATAGTTGAGTACTAGGTGTAAAACATTTTTTTTATTTCTGATAGCCCGCTTCTGAAAAACCCAGTACCACTGTCAAAATTAGCCTAAATCTCAGTGCAATAATACTTTAGCTTTAGCCAAAAGTAAAAAGCCATCAGGCGAACTGACTGTTCAGAAAGCTGTTAAAACATTGTATCAATATCAACTGTTTCAGTGCTCAGTGGCTGTTGAGGCCATTTACTTACATTGATACATAGTTACCCTAATTCCCTCCAGCAGCCGTTGATTCAGTGTGCATATAAGATGCTACCCCTTTTCTGACACATTTTGGAGTTTCTGACATGTGGATAAAATACGCAAATACAGAAAAAGTTCTCTCTCTCTGGAAGTCAAAGTAGGGTGATTCAGAGAGTTTTAAAACATTGGGGTTGATTCAGAGCCAGGTGAGAATTCTCACTCATTTTTATAAAGCTCATAATGGTTCTACTTTACTTTTCTTAGTGGGTTCACTGGGGAAAGCAGACTGCACTCTGAATACTTTTGGCATTAAACTTAAAACAAAAAAATAGAACTCCAGGACAATAACATTTGAAAAAAAATTAGTGTAACAAAACAAAAAATAAGCACCAAATCGGTAACCTTATCTGCTGTAAAATACAAAAGGTCAGTGATCAAATTAGTCCAAATTCTAAACCCAGACAAAATATAACACACACTTCGTTTTTCTCTTTCCGACAGGTTTTTGTTCTCAGGCAATATTTAATATTCAGTGAAGACTCTGTCCCATGACACAAATGTTATTCACCATAGGAATGTTGTCAAGTTCAACTTCACAGAGTATTGATTAACAGACAAACTTTACAGTGGTTAAAATACGCAAATACAGAAAAAGTTCTCTCTCTCTGGAAGTCAAAGTAGGTTGATTCAGAGCCAGGTGAGAATTCTCACTCCTTTTTAGGAGAGAAAACTGCTATTGACTTTCATTGTCTACCAGGTGTAAATTTTCACCTGGCTCTGAATCAGCCCCAAGGTAGACAATGAAAGCCAAAGGCAGTTTTCTAACCTGGTTCTGAATCGACCCAATTGATTTTGTGAGTTTTTGATTCAGACATTTTACATCTGCTAAGAGCAGGAGTAAAAATTCTGCCTCATTGAGAGAAACCAATTCCATGTTGTATATTTTTTGTAATGTTTTTGTTATACTGATGAACTGGGCTCTTCTGCACCCCCAGTACCCCAAGAGAGGGTACCAGAAGACGGTGTCGGCTGGTCACCCGTTGGTCCAGGCAGGTGACATTCCTGCCTTATAAAAAGGTATAGGGTTCCTCTGGATCCCTTACCAGTTCATCAACAGTAGTAGAAATAAACACAACACAAAATATTCAAAATTTTACCGTATCTTTCACCATATAAGACGCACTTAATTTTCCCTAAAAGTGTGTGGGGGAGGGGATGTCAGTGCGTCTTAACGTGCGAATGTACATTCCATATATCCAGCGCAGCCTCGGTGGTCGCCGCTGCCTGCCTGCCTCCGCTATTATCTCGTTCCAGCCCCTGGGTAGGGCATGGCCTGTGACTCCTGCCAGGGTCACGCTGGCAGGAGTGGGGGGCCATCTGTGGGAAGCAGCAGTTACAGCAAGTTCACAGCGAGCCAATTCTGGCCCCGGGTGGGCGTGGCCTATGACTCCTGCCAGCGTCATTGGACGCTGGCAGGAGTCACAGGCCATGCCTCCCAGACGGGAAGTGCCCTTCTCTGAACTTGCGGCAGGAAGCAGCAAGAACGCTGGGGAGTACTGCACACTGTCTCTCTTGGGGATGCCTGCACACTGTCTCTCTTGGGGATGACCGCACACTGCCTCTCTTGGGGATGCCTACACACTGCCTCTCTTGGAGATGTCTGCACACTGCCTCTCTAGGGGATGCCCGCACACTGCCTCTCTTGGGGATGCCTACACACTGCCTCTCTTGGAGATGTCTGCACAATGCCTCTCTAGGGGATGCCTGCACACTGTCTCTCTTGGAGATGCCCGTACACTGCCTGTATTGGGGATGCCTGCACACTGTCTCTCTTGGGGATGCCCGCACACTGCCTGTATTGGGGATGCCTGCACACTGCCTGTATTGGGGATGCCTGCACACTGCCTGTATTGGGGATGCCCACACACTGCCTGTATTGGGGATGTCCACACACTGCCTGTATTGGGGATGCCCGCACACTGTCTGTATTGGGGATGCCCGCACACTGCCTGTGTTGGGGATTCCCGCACACTGCCTGTATTGGGGATGCCCGCACACTGCCTGTATTGGGGATGACTGCACACTGCCTGTATTGGGGATGCCCACACCCTGCCTGTATTGGGGATGCCCACACCCTGCCTGTATTGGGGATGCCCACACACTGCCTGTATTGGGGATGACTGCACACTGCCTGTATTGGGGATGCCCACACACTGCCTGTATTGGGGATGCCCACACACTGCCTGTAATTTGGTATGCCTGCACACTGCCTGTAATGTGGGATGCCCCTCACTGCCTGTAATGTGGAATACTGCTTACTGCCTGTAATGTGGAGTCTGTAATGGTGTGATCGGGGGGAATTCTGCACACTGTCTATAATGGGGTGATTGGTAGGGGGTATTCTAGCACACTATTTGGTTCAGAATATTTTTTCTAATTTTTCTCTTTCAAATCCAGGGCGCGTCTTATATGCGACAAATGCGGTACTTAGCGCCTATAGCATAACGGTTGAGAAAATACAAAATAACAGTATTAGTAGTTGTTTATTCACCTGGACAACCTTGTTTTTTGTATGTATAGTACCTTCAATTCATTACTTTCACATTCATGCCCTAGACATAAAGAAAAAATGGCACCTTGTTCTGCTTCCAGAAAGTGTGCTCCAGAGAACCTTAACATATTTTCCAGTGAGTTTACTTATGTATCTAGATCAGGGGTGGGCACTTATTTATTCCATGGGGCCACATGAGAAACTAAAAATATTATGGAGGACCGGGCCAAAAGGCTGAACTCAGTTCTGCATAATATAATTGTAATACTTTATATAAAGCAGTAAATAGCATTGTTTGACAAGCTGGTACAAGTATATGTTATAGTTAAACAATGAAAAAGTGAAGTTGCCTTGCAAAAAAATGTAATTTATTAAATAAACCACATTTTGTGTGTCCAGTGAGGTCTCACACATCCCAAACTGGGATGCCCCAGAGGCATGATGCCTGTAACCCAGCCCTGGATTCCTTCACACTCCAAAGGGCTAGGTTACATGGGTTTTGGTCTGCTTTAAAACATTATGACCAAATCAGGTTAGGATGGAATAACCCCCCTCCTTTACATTATTATTAAACTAACACAGCGCTGCTCACACTTTTTACTCATTAGCAATGTGAAAAATTGCAGATTCCCTCACATAAAGCAGAACAAAACCCAGAGCGGCCACTGGTCTTCCCCCTGGAAATCCCAGATCGGGATGCCCTACTGTGTGAAACCCTTTTTACTCAGTAGCAACATGAAAAATGGCAGACTCTGCCTTTTTTACCTTTTTTCACGTTGCTACTGAGTAAAAAGGGTTTTAAAAAGTAGAGCATCCCGGGATGCACGGGTTTTTAACCCTTAAAATTCCAAAGAAAATAGGGTCCCCCCCCCCCCTGGGAGGGGGGGCCCTATGTCGTTTTGTTTAAAAATTAACAGCATAGTTGTAGCTTATCTGAAAAAGTGCTGTTTCAGTTTGGGGAAGTCTCCTTGGCACGAAAGGGTGTCTACCAATACATATGTGGTACCATTGTGATCGGGAGAAATGTGGTTTTCAAACGCAATAAGATTTTATTGACAAATTTACATTTTTTATTACAAAAACACTACAAATTGTAAAAAATAGATTTATTTTAATTTTTTTGCACATATTTCACCCAAAAGTATTAAGAATACACTTTAAAAAGGCCAAACAAGACATTTCATGTTAAAGCCCAGACTCTGCTGAAAAAAACAATATATAATTTTCCTGGAAAATCCCTGGAAATCCCTTCAAAAATCAAAGTTGAAACGTAGTCTAGCAACAGATGGTGACAACAAATCCAAATACTTACCAGTCACATAATGCTGAATACAGTCTTTGCATATGCTTAAAGTGGACCAAAGCCCAGCTCGATCGGCCCAGAAATCTATAAGATTCCCGGACCAATCGATTCCCCCCCCTGGGGTATACCGATTTTTACCGTTCACTTACCTTACTTCCTCGTCCAACTGGGGGATGCAGCCACTGGCCTTGGATGCCGTCTTAGATGGCTTGATGTCAGCGGCTCCGAGCGCGCTAATTGGATGAGCAGCTGCGCATGCGCCTTAGGACCCGGAAGAGGTGAATTTCTTTGGCCGATCTGGGGGGTTTCACACACCGGGGGAAAGGACCAAGACCCAGTATAGTCAAAATCCTGGGTTTTGGTCCACTTTAAAGTAATCCTATACCCAGAAAGGAAGTTTATGTCGCCCTCTTCCATCTGCAGCCCAGTGCCCCAAAACAGCATGTGTTTCGTTTTTTTGGTTTGTTTTTTTTTTTTTTTTTTTTTTTTTACTAAATCCTTTGCCCATTACTCATAACACAAACTGGATACAGTCAGCCATATTGCTCCCTGGCCGAGCGGCCCCTGCTGCTTTTCAGCAATGATACATTCAGTTACAGTACACACAGCTCAGCATTGGGGAGCACTTCAATCTTAACTGCTATTATTTGACAGTTTAGTTGTATCGGAAGTAATTAGCATATAGCTGCTATTGGGACATCATACTGCTTTCTGTTACAACTCAGGCGGTTTTGGGACCCATTCAAGTAAATGGGCAGACGGGAGCACGCACGTTGCGGCCCGTGACACTGTAAGATTCCGGGACTAAAATGTATACATGAATAATTAAGTCGTGGGCAGGAGTTTGACCAGCGGGGCGTGTGCTTCAGACAATGCAGCAAACCAGGCCAGGTTCGCCCGCCCTCATCACTCTTACCGCCCGTATTGCTCTCGTCAGATGCCAACGCTGAATTATTCATCCTTCATACAGCGAGCCGCATCCCATGAATCATTGCTTTTGGTGCCCTCCGCCATATACTCCCATTTGGCGGGTGGTGCATGGCAAGTGTAACCTCCTTTCTCCAGTGCATTTTGCTCCACATTTGTGGTCTGTCGGGGCGAAACGTGTTGGAGGATGGAGGTCATGCCTGCCACATCCTCTGCAGGTGATACGTGCTGAAGAGCACTATCCTTGCTGCCCCGGGAGTCTATGATGGAGGGCACTGAAAGCTGTGGTTCGTGGGACAGCACACCGCATTTCACAAACCGCAGTAGTCAGTGCCAGACGAAGCCCCGAAGGTGGGCAAAATGTGCCAGAGGATGGAGGTCACACCTACTACACTCCCCAAATAAGAGTCTATGCCGGAGGGCACCGAATGCTATGGTTCGTGGGATGTGGCATGCTGTATGATGGAGGAATACTTCAGCATTGGTATCTGAGTAGGGCAATACAGGACTTCTATTCAGGTGGTAAGAGGCGGCTGACAAATCCAGGCTTGTTTGCTGCATTGTCTGAAGCACATGCCCTGCTGCTCACACTCCTGCCTGAGACTTTATTATTCATGTATATAGTTTAGTCCTGGACTTTCACTGGGTTATGGCCCTCTGATTTCCCTCAGGCTGGTCTACAATGCCTGGATGCTGCCAAATAATGTTTAGTGAGTTTTTTGTTTGAATCCTATTCCTTAATTTTTGCTGGCTTAGTCATTGTTTGGATGTGGCTGTGGTGGATGTTTGGAGTGACAATGATGTCTGTTTTAAAAAGAAGGTTTTGCTAATTATTCAATCTTTGGTCACCTGTACTTAAAGTGGACCAACACCCTGAGGTGATCGGCCCGGGAATCTATAAGATTCCCGGGCCGATCACCTCACACACCGTGGGACATCCGAGATCGGGATGTCCCGCGGGGTGTAAACCCCCCAAAACCCCCGAAAAACCTTACCTCTCCAGCCGCTGCTTCCGCCGCCTCACTCGCGCTCCTCTAGACGTGCCCGCGCCGGCCGTCTCTGAATGGCGGGCGCGCACACGTCAAGAGTGACGCGCGGGAGGCGCCGACGGGCAAGCTGCTTGTACGTCGCTGTCAATCAGCTTGTCCGTCGGCGCCGATTGGACGGCGCGGCCACGTGGGAGCGGGGAGAGGTGAGTTTTGGGGGCTTTCTGGGGGGTTTCACACAGCGGGGCACCCCCGATCGGGGGGCCCCGGGGAAGTGGACCAATACCCAGGATAGTCAAAATCCTGGGTGTTGGTCCACTTTAATGAGCTCTCTTTGGCACCTGCAGGAGTCACATTAACGGATTGTGTATTTAGGCATGAGGGGACTACCTCATGACTGAAATACCACTTTAACCCACTAAGTGCCAGTTTACTTAGAGTTTGTCACCCTCTGTTGCCAGGCCATTTTCACTATTTTGTGCTGCACATGTTCAACTGTGATTTTTGAAGGGATTTCCAGGGATTGCCCAGGAAAATTATATATTGTTTTTTTCAGCCTGGGTCTGGGCTTTAACGTGAAATGTTTGTCATTTTTTGGGGGGTATTCTCATTATTTCTGGGTGAAGTATGTGCAAAAAAAATTGATGTTTTATAATTTGTAGTGTTATTTTTAATAAGAAAAATATGTAACTTTTTCAATAAAATCATAATGCCTGTAAAAGCCAAATTTCTCCCAGTTACAAGCGCATTGCATGTTTATTGGTAGAAACCCTTTCCTTCCCCGGAGACTCCCCTAAACTGAAACATTTTTTCAGATAAAATACAACTGCAGTTTTTCAAGAAAAACAACCCTTGGCATTTGAAATACCCTCACAAACTCTATATTTTCTGGAATACACACCAAGTTTTTTAGGCATACCAGGCCTGATGACATGGGCACATTTTTCTAGAAGTAATCCCTAAAAGTATTCTTTGGTTGCATATGGTTTCCCTAAAAAAATGTATAAATAAGCAGAATAAAAACACATTATTCCAAGTGTGACATACACTCCGCTTCAAATCTTCATGACATTTGGGTTATTCTCCAGTAGAGGACGAACTTCTGCAGAGATGAATGCAAAAAAAGGAGCTCCTCCCAGTCCATAAATACCTGGGACCTCCCACCAATTTCCCAGTTCCTTCTCAAGGCGAGCAAGACAGAAGATGAAGGCTTCTCTTACTTGCAGGTAAGCCGGGTTCGCGCCCGGGCCATTTTTTGCCCCTATTGCTGCCAGGACATTTCCTATATTATCCCTATGCGAGCCTCCCAGCCTTGGCTGCGGGTCCTGGTAAGGGTAGGTAGCACTTTATGGGGTTTGCAAGGAGCATTGCTCCGCTGTGAGACCTCATTACAAGGGGTAGGCGGTTGCCCGGGTTTGGTGATCCCTGTGTGGGATGCCCTGTCCCTGTCATTCCTTTGGCCAGATTCTGGCTGGGATTCCCCCCTTCCGGGTCCCTTACTTCCCTCTGGGGGGGGGGGGGGTCGGCCTGTATACCCTGTTGGTTTATGTGTGTATGACACTGTGTATGTGAGTGTTTTTACTTGTGTTGGGTGCTGACAGGATGTTTGCATTATACTCAGGGCCATAACAATGCTGGCCTCCTTCACTCAAGCCTGGGGAGCTTCTCCCCCTCAGGCTTGTTTGGTTCGTTTGGCGCGATGGCTGGGATCCGCGTTGCTGGGAGGGGGGCGTGGCCTGCGGTGCACGTTCTGCGCTGGCCCGCCCCCCCTCCTCTTCCTCCTCTTCTCATGAGGCTCTTCTCCGGGGGCCATCTTGGTGCTGCTGCGGGACCCTGGTTGCTCCTGGCTCGGTAAGGGTCTGTTGGCCACTTCCTTAGCTTATGCGGGGGCCCTTCTTCAGCAGGGGGGCCTCTTGTGAGACTATTTTTGACTTGGATGCTTCATTGTGTGTTTCAGATCGTTTATCGTTTATGTGCATGTTAAGGGGTTCCTCCTAGTCCTGGGGTCCCTAGCCTTAATATAGATCACCACAAATCCTCCCACTGGGACTTTTAAGGGGCATCCCGGGTTGCTTATTGCTTAAACTCCCTGCGGTCTTGCGACTGACCACAAAAATCACCATATGGAGGCTCCGCAGGATACCGGGCTCGGGCTCCCTCTGACAATCCCGGCCATGTGTGGGTTGTGGGGCATCCCTTACGGGTGAGAATGTGCTTATTTGTATACCATATGCACAAATGGGCATATCGCGGCAGTCGGGTGCCCAGCCTTCTGGGTCGGCGCCCCCCGCTTCATCGCCTTCCCCTCCCCACCTTATCCGTACCCCAAGTGACATTGGTACTAGCGGGGAGTTGCATTCCAATGTTTGTGCTAGGTTGGCCAGCATCGAGAAATTTATGGTTAGCGCGGTGGGCAAGAAGGCCCAGGCTAAAAAGAGACATTTGTCGTCGGTCCAGGCGACTTGGGATATTGATGATGATTCTTTTGATATGTCAGATTATTCCCCGCTAGAGGAGGGGGAATTGTATGAGGAGTCAGAGGCTGACGATGTACGGTTTGGCGCGACTGATGTTGAGCAGGCTCTGGGGGATGCTGTGGACACGGCCACGGTTTTGTCACATCTCTTGGAGGTCTTGGATATTGTGCCACCTGAGGCGCCTCCTCTCAAGAAGGGGGAATTTTTTGGGGCCCACAAGCCTCATTTGGAGTTCCCTACCCAGGGTCATTTTGATGCACTGATCCTTAGGGAATGGGAGAAACCTAGTCGGCTTCCTGGTGTTCCTCAGGAATGGGATAAGAAGTATCCTTTCCCTGTGGAAGCGGTTAAGCGATGGGCTTCTCCTCCCGAGATTGATGCGTCAGTTTTGGGGTTGACTAACTCCTCCGTGCTTCACACCCCAGACGCCACTTCCCTAAAGGATGGTGAGGATAGGCGCCTTGATCAGATGGCATGCCATGCCTTTGCCAGTGTTGGTTCGGCCTTGCAGCCTGTTTGTGCATCTGCGCTAGTGGCGGTGGGTGCTAGGTCTCTGATTAGGGACTGGTTAAATGACGCTCACCTTGATCTGGCCAGCGTTGATTTCACTACGCTTAAAAGATTTGAATTGTTCATGGATTTTGTCTTGGCTGCTATGGAAAACACTATTGTTATGTGTAGTAGGACTTCAGCCTTGCACCGCTCGGTATGGCTCCGTCAGTGGATGGCGGACTTTGCGGCCAAGAAATCGCTCACAGCTCTTCCCTTCTTGGGTATGCAGCTGTTTGGAGATAAGTTGGATGCTGTGGCAAAGGGAGGTAAGTTATCTCAGCGGAAGAAACTGCACAGTCCCTTTCGGGGGGCAGGCTCTTTCAATCCTTCCTTTCGAGGTGCCAGAGCTGGTAGAGGTTTGGCCTTCTCGGGTGTCAGCTTTTCCTGGAACAGGGTCAGAGGTCGGGCCCGTCCCGCTTCTGCCTGGGGTTCCAAACCCAAGCCTGCGGGTAAACCAGCTCAGCAATGAAGGGGCGCCCTCACCCGCTCGGGTGGGGGGGCGGCTGCGGCTCTTCTTCCAGGTCTGGGCTCGGGAGGTCACAGACAATTGGATCTTGGAAGTGGTCTCCTCCGGGTAAAAACTGGAGTTCGAGTACTGGCCGCCTCCAAGATTCTTAATTTCTCGGGTGCCCTCGGACCCTCAGGCTGCACAGGGGCTCGTGTTAGCAGTAAAAAACCTTCTGGACATGGGAGTTATTTGCCCGGTGCCTCAGTTGGAGAGAGGCAGGGGTTACTACTCCAATCTTTTCACGGTTCCCAAAAAGGAGGGTTCGGTGAGACCCATTCTAGATCTCAAGGTTCTCAACAGGTTTGATGAGTACTGGCCTCCTCCAAGATTTTTAAGGTCACGGGTGCCCGCGGACCCTCAGGCGGCACAGGGGCTCCTGTTAGCAGTGAAAAACCTTCTGGACATGAAAGTTGTATGCCCGGTGCCTCCGTCGGAGAGAGGCAGGGGTTTCTACTCCAACCTTTTCACGGTTCCCAAGAAGGAAGGTTCTGTAAGACCCATTTTGGATCTCAAGGTCCTCAACAGATTCATCAGATTCAAGTATGGAGACTCTGCGCTCGGCCATCATCCCTTCGTCAAGGGGATTTCATGACATCCATAGACATCAAAGATGCATATTTGCATGTTCCAATTTTTCCAGCGCATCAGAGATTCCTCAGGTTCGAGGTGGACGATCAACATTTTCAGTTTGTAGCCCTTCCCTTCGGGTTGACCTCAGCGCCGAGGGTCTTCACCAAGGTTCGAGGCGGTCCCGTTTGCGCAGTTTCACATGAGATCTCTTCAACTTCATCTATTGACGCATTGGGACAGGTGTCCGCTGTCATTGGATCAACCGTTCAGGATGTCTCCCGGGGTTCGGCAGTCTCTTCGGTGGTGGCTGGAGTCGAGCAACCTGTTGAGGGGCAGATCCTTTCTGGTTCCTCGCTGGGAGACGGTTACCACGGATGCCAGCCTGTCGGGCGGGGGAGGTTTCTGGAAGAGTCATCAGTTCAGCGGGGTGTGGGGTCCTCAGGAGGCTCACAACCCCATCAATGTTTTGGAGCTCAGAGCCATCCGGCTTGTTCTGTCATGGCTGACGTCGCACTTACAGGGTCTTCCGGTACAGATTCGTGCAGACAATCGGACGGCGGTAGCCTACATTAATCACCAAGGGGGGACTCGCAGCAGGAGTGCCATCAGGGAAGTCTCTCTGATCCTGTATTGGGCGGAGAGCAATGTTCCTTGCATTTCGGCAGTCTACATTCCGGGAGTGGAAAACACGGTGGCGGACTCCCTGAGCAGGGGGTTCTCTCGCCAATGAGAGTGGTCCCTCAACCCCAGGTTTTTTCGGGTTCTTTGTCGCAAGTGGGGGACTCCGGAGGTGGATCTCTTTGCCTCACGGCACAATCACAAACTCCCAGCCTTTGTGTCTCTATCTCAGGATCCTCTAGCTCTGGCAGTGGATGCCTTGCTTGGAAGGATCTGGGGTTTCTGTACCTGTTTCCTACCTTCTCCATGCTGGGCAAGGTAGTTTGCAAGCTGGCTCTGGAGGGGGCACCAGCAATTCTGGTGGCTCCAAGGTGGCCAAGAAGGGTTTGGTACGCAGGCGTTGTAAGGCTGGCAGTAGATCAGTACCGGCTTCCCATGTTTCCGGATCTGTTATCTCAGGGTCAACTACATTACCGCAATTTACAAACGCTGGTTTTGACGGCTTGGGTGCTGAAACCTTCATTTTAAAGGATGGAAGGTTTGTCTGAGGCTGTGGTTCAGACCTTGATTAGAGCTAGGAAGCGGTCCTCTTCTGGCATTTACTATAGGGCTTGGCGGTCTTATATTGACTGGTGTGAGGCTAGGGCCTTGCCTTGCAGGGTGTTTTCGATCCTTAGGATTTTGGAGTTTCTTCAGCACGGTCTGGATCTTGGGCTCCAGCTTAGTACCTTGAAAGGGTAGGTTTCTGCTCTGTCTGTTTTCTTCCAAAGATCTTTTGCCTTACACCTGTTGGTTAAGACCTTTTTCCAGGGGGTCACTCATGTTCAACCCCCTCGGAAGGCTATGGTTCCTGTTTGGGATTTGAATTAGGTTCTTTCGGCTCTCCAGGGTCCTCCTTTTGAGCCGTTACAGGATATTGCTCTTTCTGTTTTCACTCAAAAGGTTGCCTTCTTGGTGGCTATTACCTCTGTTCGGCGTGTTTCTGAGTTGGCGGCTCTGTCGATTCAGGCCCCTTACTTTGAAAGACACCAGGACAAGGTGGTCTTTCGCTTTAAGACAGATTTCCTTCCTAAGGTGGTTTCTGCTTTCCATCTCAATCAGGATATTGTTGGCCCTTCCTTGTGTCCTAAGCCTAGCAATGACCAGGAGAGGGTTTTGCACAATTTGGATGTGGTTCGCTGTGCTAAGTATTATTTGGTGACTACTTCTTCTTTCCGCAAGACGGATGCCTTTTTCATGGTGCCCTGTGGGCCCAGGAAAGGTTTGGCGCCCGCCAAGTCTACCATTAGCAAATGGATTCATCAGGCCATTGTTGGGGCCTATTCTGCTAAGGGGAGGACTCCCCCTTTTAGCGTCACTGCGCATTCTACTCGTGCTGTTGGTGCGTCCTGGGCTTTTCAGCACCAGGCTTCTGTTGAACAAGCTTGTAAGGCTGCTACTTGGTCTTCCGTTCATACTTTTTCCAAGTTTTACAAGGTTGATGTGCGGGCTTCAGCGGATGCTGTATTTGGCCGCAAGGTTCTGCAAGCTGCAGTGGTTTAGATTGGTGCATTCTTTACTGTTTATGGTTCCCATCCATGACGGACACTGCTATTGGATGTCCCAAATGTCATGAAGAATTGAAGCGGAGTGTATGTCACACTTGGAATAATACCGTTTTGTGATTACTCACCTTTAAAACGGATATTATATGTTTGATATACACTCCGCTTCACCCACCCTGTTTGGTATTCTGGATCCTTTATATGGTGAACCTTTGTTTCTTGGTTGTTACTATTGTTATATTTGGTTCTTCCTGGTCCCCTTACTGTTATCTTACACTGGGGAATTGGTGGGAGGTCCCAGGTATTTATGGACTGGGAGGAGCTCCTTTTTTGCATTCATCTCTGCAGAAGTTCGCCCTCTACTGGAGAATAACCCAAATGTCATGAAGAATTGAGTGTATGTCACACTTATAATATCCGTTTTAAAGGTGAGTAATCACAAAACTGTATTTTTTCCTAATTTTCCATTGTATAACTGCTTATGGGTAGTTTGTGTGGAGTCATTATTTCAGCTTTTTTTTTCTTTAATGACGCTTCACCCTCAATAAATGTCCCATTTTTTTCCGCAAAATCTCAGACCAGCCTGTTGATTCTGATTTGGGCACATGACACATGTCTCTCAACATCTATCTTGAGCCTCTATGGTGGCATTTGCCGCTTCTTTGGCTGCGCATATTAATGTATGGCTGAAGAAGCTGAATGGGAGAAGCTGCATCCCGCTAAGGCTTTGTGTCCACGCTAGACAATCAGTTATAGCAGGAATGGTGTGCAGGCTGTCGCTGTCCTTGCATGTGCTGCAGACTGGGGAACTGGCGAGGTTTCACATAATGAAGCGTCACGACAGAGGTGGGTGCCTAAACGGATCTAGTGTCTTAAAGACACTAGGTCCAGTTTTGGTCCACTTTATATGATAAACAAATGGCAGCAAAACACATATTCAAGAATTGCCAGACATAGAGACATACCATAAATTGAAAGTGAAAAAAATATAAATGTACCCCACAGTACCAATTATCTGGAATATAACCATTTTATTGGTCATACACAAAACCTAAGGCCACAGGACAATATAAAAACCAGAAGGGGTAGCCACCCCCTAGCTTCAACAATAATGATATCCAAACTGAGAGTTTATTGGTAAAAGACTGTTCGGTACAGTTTTCCTGAGATTAGATTGGGGGGGGGGGGGAATTACTTTTTTACTGGTTGAGAACTGTGTGTACTAAAGAGCAGTATAATTCAAATAAAGGTCCAGGTCCTTTTCATAAGTCAAGTCCGGTAAGGTGTAGCCGACACATGGTGTGTATTGTTCCACTGTTGACTGGTGCAGGAGGGCAGAATGGGTAAGTGTTTTGCCCAAGTATATACTTCAGGCGGGTTGGATTCCCTGGCAGGTACTGTTAGCAGTAGCCTGTAGACTTTAAAGTGCTACTGCAGGCAAAGGTAAATTGTTACACTATTGTTTAGGGCTACATTTGGCACTGCCCTAAGCGGTTTTGCGTTAAATTTGAGAAGAAATGCTGTACACACTCCAAAAACTAGCTATTGAAAGCCATTAACAGCATGCATTGCTGACCCTTCTTGAGCTCGAGCCTGTTTCTGTCTTCTGTTAACTTATGCCAACCTGGACTACTCTGCTGACTTTACAACTTTTGTACTACTGCATAAGTACCAGTTACCTGTTGCTGTCCTGGCTTAGATTTTTTTAATCGTCTATGTGATCTTCTGTTCCCACTTGCAATTTGGATCATTGTGACCTCTTCTGATGAGCCTGTTTTGGGTTCCTCTTCCTGATCCTGATCACGTCTGTCATGTGCCATATATGTGGCACAGAATAGTTCACGCATTAGCTTCTGCTACTTGAAACCTGGATGTCCCTGTTCCCACCTCCTGTGTCACCCTGATTCAAGACACACACAACAATTCATTTCTCCACCATTGGCATCCTACTAGGTGCATCTTATTGGTGCCACACACAAATTCTTTCCACAGACTTCCTATTCTAAGTGGGGCTAGGACACACCTCCCTTCATTACAGCCTTTGCTCCCATGATTATCCGAGATGCTGTACATTACAATGTTTTAGCAGGAGGAAGATATACCTCCTTTTAATTATTCATATTTTTGGGTTGCACTAGGGATAACTCAGGCTATCTCAATGTTGCTGCAGGGTTCTGCTCCCAGGGTCTAAAATCAGTGCAGCCCTGACACTGGTAAGGCTTAGCGGTCCATCCTGGTGGAACAGGATCAATAGGTGACTAAAACACCCCCTATAGTCCCAGTCACTGGAGATAATGACCATTGTTTACCTAGAAGTATCTGGATCCATGCTGCTGTATTGTTGGGATGCCACATATCATCTGTCTATATTCTTGGTGTGCCACACACCCCGCTTCACCTTTAATATTCTTCACGATTGGGTTACTCACCACCAGGTGACGCTGTTGCAGAGAGGAAGTCTTGTAACGAGCCCCCTTCCGGCCTATATATACCTGGTACCTCCCATTTATCACCAGTGTTTTTCTCTCTGCATGACGACAAGACAGAAGATTGAAGTCTCCTGCTTGCAGGTAGCCGGGGTCTTACCCCGGCACCCCCTTTGGTCTATTTCTGCCCGGTTTTGATTGTTGTTACCTTTGTGGTTAAATGGAAGCCTCCCAGCCTAGGCTGCTCACTGCGCAATTGGTAGACGGCACTATAGGTGCCTAGGAGCTTATCTCCTCCGCTCGACCCCCTGTTTTGGGGGCAATGCGGCTGTCCGGCATGGTGATCCGGATTTGGGATGCCCCTGTCCCGAGGTTCCCCTTGGCCCCTTGCTCTCCCGTTACGGTCCCTTCTCCCTTCACTATGGGGCGGGGGGGGGGGGTAGAGGGATGTGCATTGTATGTATGTTTTTACTGTATGTTTTATTTGTTTACTTATTTCAACGTTTGTCAGGCTGCTGCTGGCCTGTAGGGCCAGAGTTTTGGGTCAGCTTTAGGGGTGGCCGGGGCGGGCTGCGCTGTGTCAGGCTTGCCTGAGGCTGCCTGTGCCTTTCCCAGGTTATACAGCTCCCCCTCCCCTTGTCTCCTCTGTAAAAAAAAAAAAAAAAAAAAAAACGGCCGCCGCTTGGCTTGTCAGTTTTTGGGGGCAGCGCAGGCTGCCTAGGAACTCCTGTTTCCCCCTCCCCCCTTCTCCTTTTACTGAGGGCGTTGTTAGCCCTCTTGTTATCTTGGCACCGCCATCCGGCAGGCCGCACTGTTCAAATTCGGCGGGGGGGGGGGGGGGGGGGCGGGGCCCGGATGACGTCAGGGGTGGGGGCGTGTTTCCGGCGGCGCGTCATCTCACCGGGCCCAGCTCGGCTGAGAGCCCCGCATGTGTGTGCTGCTGCTGCTGGCCGCTCCCGCTCTGCCGCTACTGCTGCCACTGCCGCCTTCGCTCCTTTTGCTGCCTGTCTTCCACCGCTTCAACTGGTCGGGTGCTGGGCTTTTCTTTTAGCCTTCCTTGGGCAGGTAAGAGGCCAGTTTTCTTTGCCTCTTCAAAGCACTCTGGTGCTGTGTATGTATGTTGTATTGCATGTTGCCATTTGTTTCTGGGGGTCTTACTGTTGGTTTTTTCCTCCCCCACAGATCCTGGGATTCCCTCAATACAGTGGCCTCCCGGTTCTATTTTACCTGGCTAGTCCTTTTTTTCTCCAAATTGGGATATATATATATATATATATATACACATATATATTAAAAAAATAAAATAAAAAAAAAAAAGTTGTAGATATACAACATAATGATTTATTAGTTTATTTTAAAAAGGGGATCGTTATTATAAATTAAATCCTCCCTCCCGGGACATTAACATAAAGGGGCATCCCGGGTGGCTTATGCCTTTAACCCAGGATTTTGCGAATACCATAAATCACCATATGGAGGCTTCCGATAATACCGGAAATGGTTCTTCTGGGCCATCCAGGGTGTGTGGAGGCTGTGGGACTCTCCCACTCTGACGCTCCCAGGCGATGATGTTATAGTATGCATTCCTTGTGCAAGGCAGAATATTGCGCGTCAGTCCGTCGCTCCGGCTGCTGGCTCTTCGCAACTTCCATCATCCCCTACCCCTCCCTCCCTGTTCCGGACCCCGTGTGACATTGTCAAAGGTGGGGATTCGCAATCCGAGGTGTCTGCACGATTAGCCAACCTCGAGAAGATAATTTCCGTTAAAGCAGGGTTGAAGGCCACTGCGAAACGGAAGCACCTTTTTCCTGTACCTTCGGCTTCACAGGATGAAGTATGTGAGCCTGTGGATTGGTCCGATTGCTCCCTGGACGAGGAGGGAGAATTCCTGGTGGAGTCAGATGAGCCTGCAGATCAGCTTGAGGTTGATGCTATTGGCGATTTGTCTGCGGGGGTTTCCCTTAACACCCCCTCCATTCTGGCTCAAATGTTTGAAATTTTGAATTTGGATCCGCCTGAGGCCGTCACCCTGCCAAAGGGTCAGTTGTTTAATGTGCCTCAGCCGCGTTTGGTTTTTCCCAGACAACACCACTTTGATAGGGTTGTGCTTAAGGAATGGGAACATCCCACGCGGTTAACTGGAATTCCTTCCAGTTGGGAGAAACGTTATCCTTTTCCGCCAGAATTGGTGAAGCTTTGGTCGGTTCCTCCTGACGTCGATACCCCGGTGCTAGGGCTTTCTAGCACGGCTATGGTGCAGTCTTCTGAAACCACTGCCCTTAAGGATGGTGAGGATCGTCGGATTGACCAGTACGCTCGCCATGGTTTTATTTATGCCAGGTCAACGATGCGCCCGGTGTGTGCTTCGGCGCTTCTTCTATTGGCGGTTAGATCTTTTATTCAGGATATGTGTGTGGATCTTGATCCCACTTGTAAGGAGTTTACTGCTCTCAGGCAGTGTGAGTCTTTTGTTTCCTATGTTCTGTCTGCTCAGGACGATGCGCTGAGTAGCAGGACAGCGGCAATGCTGGTGGCTGTTCGTCGGGCAGTATGGCTGCGCCAGTGGTCGCGGGCGCAGCTTCTAAAAAGGTGCTCACAGCTCTCCCCTTTTTGGGATTGCGACTGTTTGGTGATAAAATTGATTCAGTTGCAAAAGGTGGTAAAATGCCGCAACGTAAGAGGCCTCGTCGTCCCTTTCGGGGGGCAAGTTCTGGTAGGCCTTCCTTTCGGGGATTCAGAGCGGGTAGGGGGGCTTCCTTTCCTGCTACCAGAGGTGCAGGTTGGACTCGGGGGAAGGGCCGTGGCCGTCCCGCTCAGTCCTGGGGCACCAAGCCCAAGCCTGCCGGTAAGCCCGCTCAGCAATGAGGGGCTGCCCTCACCCGTGCGGGTGGGGGGACGATTGCGACACTTCTCCCAGGTTTGGGACCAGGAGATTCCGGACAGATGGATCCGGGAGGTAGTGTCGTCCGGTTACAAGCTGGAATTCGAGTCTCGCCCTCCTTCACGGTTCTTTCGGTCTCGGGTGCCCATCGATCCTTTGGCCGCACAGGGGCTCCTGGCGTCGGTAAAGAATCTGTTAGAAATGGCGGTCATCCGGCCGGTACCGCGCTTAGAGATGGGCCTCGGTTTCTACTCCAATCTTTTCGCAGTCCCCAAAAAGGACGGGTCGGTTCGTCCCGTCCTGGACCTGAAATTACTCAACAGGTTCATCCGTTTTCGGAAGTTTCGCATGGAAACTTTACGTACGTCCGTCGGTTCCCTTCGGCAGGGGGACTTCATGACGTCCATAGACATCAAGGATGCTTATCTTCATGTTCCCATCTGCCACGCTCATCAACATTTTCTTCGATTCGTGATGGAAGATCAGCATTTTCAATTCGTGGCACTTCCGTTTGGCCTTACCTCGGCTCCAAGAGTGTTTACCAAGGTGCTGGCAGGGGTGATGGCCATTTTCAGATCTCGGGGCATTTGTGTCGTACCTTATTTGGACGACCTTCTCATCATGGCTCCGTCACTCAATCAATCGGAGACAGACACCAGGATGGTGGTCTCCATGCTGGAAAGCTTTGGTTGGGTGATCAACTTCCCCAAGTCCTCCCTCGCTCCGGCCAGGGTGGTGTCCTTTCTGGGGATGCAGTTGGACTCTCAACACAGAGTGTTTCTCCCCCAGTCCAAAATTCATCTGATTCAGGAGTTGGCTCGGGTCCTTCTTTCCAATCCTCGGCCGTCCATCAGTCTGGGGATGAGGCTGGTAGGGTTGATGGTCGCCTCTTTCGAGGCAGTTCCTTTTGCTCAATTTCACACGAGGACGCTTCAGCTTTATCTGTTGGCGTCCTGGGACCGGCAGCCTCGGTCGCTGGATCAGCCCTTCCAGTTGTCCTTCCGGGTCCGGCAGTCCCTCCAGTGGTGGTTGGTCTCGGCCAATCTCGTGAGGGGCAGGTCCTTCCTGACCCCTCTTTGGGAAATTGTCACCACGGACGCCAGTCTTTCGGGATGGGGCGGATTCTGGAAGGAGCTTCAGTTCCAGGGGCAATGGAGACCTCAAGAGGCCCACTTACCCATCAATGTTCTGGAACTGAGAGCCATCCGTCGGGTGCTTGCTCTCCTGACTCATCACGTTCTGGGCCTTCCGGTCCAGGTGCGTTCAGACAATCGAACAGCGGTTGCTTACATCAATCATCAGGGAGGGACTCGCAGTCTGAGTGCTCTCCCTGATCCTGACCTGGGCAGAGGCCCATGTTCCTTGTCTCTCGGCGGTATACATTCCAGGAGTGGAGAACCAGGAAGCGGACCGGTTGAGCAGGGGCTCTCCCCGTCTGGGAGAATGGGCTCTCCATCCTCAGGTTTTTCGCTCACTGTGTCTCCGATGGGGGACACCGGAGGTGGACCTGTTTGCCTCTCGTCACAATCACAGGCTCCCGAACTTCGTGTCGCTCTCCCAGGATCCTCTGGCTCTGGCAGTGGACGCCATGTCCCTGAGCTGGGTGGATCTGGGATTTCTATACCTGTTTCCTCCGATACCCATGCTGGGCAGGATGGTTCGGAAGTTGGCTCTGGAAAGGGTGTCCGCCGTTCTCGTGGCCCCAAGGTGGCCAAGGCGAGTGTGGTTCGCAGACATCGTTCGGCTGGCAGTGGACCAGTTAGTTCTGCCTCTTCGGCCCGATCTGCTCACTCAGGGTCGGTTGCGTTACCCCAATTTACCAGCGCTGGGTTTGTTGGCCTGGCTGCTGAAACCTCCATCTTGAAGGAGGAGGGTCTTTCTGACTCAGTCGTTAAGACTCTGATCAGTGCCCGGAAGAGGTCTTCTTCTATCATCTACTATAGGACTTGGAAAGTCTATATCGCTTGGTGTGAGATTAGATCATTTCCTTGTAGGGTCTTTTCGGTCTCCAGGATTCTGGAGTTTTTACAATCTGGGCTGGACTCTGGTCTTCAGCTAAGTACTTTGAAAGGGCAAGTTTCTGCCTTATCTATCTTTTTTAAGAAGCGTTTTGCGCTTCATCCTTTAGTTAAAACTTTTTTCCAGGGGGTTACGCATGTGCGGCCTCCCAGGAAACCATTACTCCCAGTTTGGGATTTGAATTTGGTTCTTTCTGCTCTGCAGGCTCCTCCTTTTGAGCCTCTGCAAGATATTGCTTTGTCTACCCTGACTCAGAAGATTGTCTTCTTGGTAGCTATCACTTCGGTCCGGCGTGTCTCGGAGTTGGCGGCCTTGTCTATCCAGGCGCCCTACTTTGAGAGGCATCAGGATAAGGTGGTCTTTCGGTTCAAGCCAGACTTTCTTCCTAAGGTTGTTTCTGCTTTTCATTTGAATCAGGATATTGTTCTTCCCTCCTTGTGTCCTAATCCTAAGAATGACAAAGAGAGGGTTTTGCATTGTTTGGATGTAGTACGCTGTGTTAAGTACTACTTGATTATCACGTCTCCTTTTCGTAAGACGGATGCTTTTTTTGTTGTGCCCTGTGGGCCTAAGAAGGGTTTGGCACCAGCCAAATCTGCCATTAGCAAATGGATACGTCAGGCCGTTATTGCGGCCTATTCTGCTAAGGGGAAAGTTCCCCCTTTTCGTATCACTGCTCATTCTACTCGCGCCGTTGGAGCGTCTTGGGCTTTTCAGCACCAAGCTTCTGTTGAACAAGTTTGTAAGGCCGCCACTTGGTCTTCTGTTCATACTTTTTCTAAGTTTTACAAAGTTGATGTGCGAGCCTCAGCTGCTGTTTTTGGCCGCAAAGTTCTGCAGACTGCAGTCATTTAAGTTATGCTTCACCTTGCCTTGGGATGCCCATCCCTTGTGGACACTGCTTTTGGATGTCCCAATCGTGAAGAATATTAAAGGTGAAGCGGGGTGTGTGGCACACCAAGAATAATACCATTTTGTGAGTACTCACCTGAAAAATGGATATTGTTGGTGTGCCACACACCCCGCTTCACTCCCACCCTTTTCGGTATTCCGAATCCTTTATATGGTGAAGCTTTTATTTATTTTGAGGTTACCGTTAAATTACTGGTACCTTGTCTTTCTGCTTTTTAAATCACTGGTGATAAATGGGAGGTACCAGGTATATATAGGCCGGAAGGGGGCTTGTTACAAGACTTCCTCTCTGCAGCAACGTCACCTGGCGGTGAGTAACCCAATCATGAAGAATATTAAAGGTGAAGCGGGGTGTGTGGCACACCAACAATATCCATTTTTCAGATGAGTACTCACAAAATGGTATTTTTATTCACTCTCCCTCCTAGCAGTTTTGGTCTGTAGCCAGTGGCTGTGCACATGGGTGATGTTGCCATGGTAAATGGTGTTGGGAAATGAGCTGCTCATAGCACAGACATTTTAAGGCAACAGTTCAACTGATGGACACACTACATATAAATTGTATTGCTTGTAAAGGCACCCGGAGATAGCAGTGGGAGCACATAAAAGCTTTAAAGCTCCACAACAAGGGGGGCAGGGAGGCCTTAGCACATGTCCTCTTAGCAGTGCAGTGAGCAGTGAAGCATAGTAAACAAGGCAATCCCATGTCTGTCACACTGTCAGCGTGTCTCTCATCTACGCTGGATCTCCAGGCAATTGCCTCCGTGGTCCTCCAATGGTCTGCCTCACTCCACGGTCACTTAAATCCAATGCCTCAGCTCTGAGCATATCCTCCACAGGATGAACATTCCCCTATATGGGGTAATGAAGGACCATACGCAATTGTCTTAATGATAACTATTTCTAAAACTTTTATTTGTGATGTAAGAATAAGATCTATGTACACAAATAAGGCTCCTTATCTTTTTACAAAGGCTTGTGTGTCTGACTGATCTGGGGACTTCGTTCAGGTGACAACTCCCATTTTCCACCTGCTTTGTTTATAGCCAGTGCCCATTTGCCTGGATACATAGGTGCCCCTAGAACTTCCAAGTGCAAAAGCTATCACCTGAGGCTGGTAATACTGACATACAACTAAGGCCTTCTGTAGCTGAGGTAGCACAGGATGATCTAGGAAATCCTGGTCTGCAATAGAGTGGTCAATTCTAGAAACAACGAAACAAAGGGAGCAGACAAAAGCACCTGGAATGAGGCCGAAGGTCAGCGATCAATCCGGCAGAGGTATCCATAAAGGCAAGGCAGGCTCAAGTTCAAAGACAGCCGGCAATGCTTTCATTTTGCAGATTCAGTATAGCAATGACTGAATGCTATAGTGGCTAGGAAGGAGTTGGTTTAATTTGGCGTTGAAACATTTAGTAAAGGGCATGGGATAAAAGGTGACATTGGCTAGGAAAGAGACCGTGGATCTTTGGCCTTTTCAACAGCGGCTTAATATGGGCTTGTTTTAACTGGTGACAAGTTAATATCTAGTCCATTTGGGGGATGGGAAAATGCTATCAGTTAAGGGAAACAACATCCAAGCCTTTACAAGAACGGCACTACTTTTAATTTGTTTAAGATAATTATTAGTGGCTCATTTTAGACAACATCTTTTATATTCCAATAATTAAGTTGAGAATGTGTTCTGTCTGAATAGCAAAGAAGTGCATTGTAACTAAATTTCCTGTGAAAAGCGTTAATTAGTTTTCTCATACTGAATCATCAAAGATCCCCCCCTGAGCTGCAGTGAAAAACACATTTACTTTCCGCTTTTGGTAGCGTTATATTTTGCATTGCAAGCAATGAGCAAATAGCTGCAATCTGCTTCATACAATTTTGTTTCTGTGCATCTGAAATATTTGCTCTGCTTTGATGTTTCATTAGATTAACATTCATGATTCCACTCTTCATTAAAACTAGGTAATGCTTGATTATCATTTTGTTGTTTTCATGTTGATGTTGTTGTTTAGCATGATAAAAAAAAATAAAAAAAAAATCTATTGTTGATTTAATCTATTCCTCCATGGCAAGTTAATGAGTTCAGATTGAAATATTTTCCATTTGTCTGTTATAGTCAGGCAGTTCTGACCAATAATTTTTAAGCAATTGAGCATAAAAATAAACATCCTCTTCCGCAGAGTAGCTTTTTAATGTAGGACATTGAGAAGAAACAATATAGGGTTTCGGTTACTATGGTGAGTTGCTTATTTTGAGATTTGAGTGCAGATATAACTAGGTTTCCTCAGAAACCTACGTAGCCATGTAATTACTGAGATGCAATCAGATGCAAATAGTTCTTATCTAGGGAAGAATTACAGCTGCAGTTGCTTCTGCCCTTTTAAGACCAAGGTCATGCGGCCTTTATGAAGAGGGACGTCTAGTGGCCATACAGTACTTATTGCAAGGCTTGATGAATAGCCAGAGCTGTATGGACTCTGCTGCCTTCCCGAGCTTCCCATTGCATCTCCCTGCAGGCATACAGTAAGCAATTGATGAGCAGCCAAAATCATGTGTCTTTTACAGGTGCTGGATGCTCTGGGTGTCCTACTGGCTGTGCAGCTTTTAATTGCTTTATACCATTTAAGCTCACTGAAAATGTATTCATTCATCTGAACTTTCTGACCAAAATATCTCCTGTACAGACCTGGTCCAGGATGGTAAATGGTGGACCTACTTTGTAGTTATTTGATGACTGCTTTCTTATTTCAGTTTCAATATTATATAGCATTTTTGCAGATTTTATCGCTTTACACAATGGTTAAACCCCCTTTTTGTGTATACTAATATATTCTAAATATGTGGTGGCAAGGCTGTGTTTAGAGTCCACACAGCCCTAGCTGCTTTAAGAGTGAAAGTGATTTACCTTTCATTGAGCGACTGGAGCACTGTAACGCCTCCTCTGTCGGTCTTCTTAGTGAGGAAATCACATCCTTATTCAGATTCTGTTCTCCTCCCTGCTCTCTGGTTACACTACTTGCTGGCAGGCTGGAGATGCTCTTAGCCTGCAGCATCTCTCACCCTCTTTTTCTGATCGTACTATGTGCTGGCTGTAATAATTAGAGGCACAACAATGCACTTATTTAGTTACTATGATATTTGTAGAGCACTCAGTGTGCTTAAATCACATCGCTGTGGCGGCACTGTTTTTCCAAATTTTTTCTCTGCATCTCCAATGCTCCAATACTTTTACCAATAACTTATGAACTACAGGGTCTTTTTGAAAACGGATTGAGGTTTGGGACAGTGCAACGTGTAGCTAGAAATGATGGAACAACAATCGGACTTGCCTCTAGTATAAATTTGAGATTTACATTGTATCAATGGAACCAGATTTCATGGCTAATGTTCAGTAAGGTAAGGCAAAAAGAATCCTAAAAAAAGGGGATAGGGTCAATGCTGAAATGTTACCCACTGGGATGTTGTCCCTCTGTATCAGACTTCCCTAGGCACAGGCCTTTTGTACCAAATGGGAAATACAGCCCAATGTAATTTCCCGCTAAATCGGAAACTTGCAATTTATATATAGTATTGACTTTTGATTTGCAGGCAATGATCTTCTCTTCTCTCCACTGCAGCAACTCCTCTAGGCCTGATGCTGTAAATCATACGGGTCTCATACATCCTGTTCTGCTGCATGTACACCAATTCATCTAGGGCCATCCACCAAGGCAAATTGCTGAATTTACTTTGCCATAACAGAAGGGGCGTGGCATGCTCTGCCTTTATGTTAAAGACCTATATCTATTTTAAACAACCCCACCTTATTTCCTGCCACTGCTATTTCTAAAACTCTAAAACCCCCTTGTCAGCATCTGCATCCATATTCGACCTTGGTTCGACGGATCAAGGGTGAGATAATCACTTCAGCAGCCAGCTAGCACCCCCCCCCCCCCCTGCCAGGGCTACCAATCTGTTCCTGCATCTTTGCTTGATGCACACACTGGTAGTAAGGAGGACTTTGGGTCATTAATAAATTATTTTTTAGTTTATACAAAGAGAGAAAAAAAAACACACAATGCAGCACAACTAAGGTGAAATGTGTTTTAACACACTTTGTGCTGCTATAGAGTCACTATGGAATGTGCTGCCAGCATTTCGCTCTGCAACTTGCTGCTCTTTGCCTTAATACAGTACATACAGTGCTGCTATGTAAAATTGACAAAAGCCATGTTTTTTTATTTCTTAGCATTTGTGTTCTCATACATTCATAATCAAGGTGTGAAAGGGCCCTGATATAGCAATATTACTTTTTATTTTACTTACATGAATAGGCTTTCTATATGACTTTTTATTTAGACAGTCCACTCCTTGTGGTGAATTAGCTAGGCTGACTGTTTATTTAGGGTATACTATAACTAAAATATTATAGAAAATGAAAAAGGTGTACATTTTTTGACCTATCTAGCATAAGTCTGTGATGGATACAGTGTTGCACAAAAGTACTGTACAGGCAGACTAAAAGATAGGTCATCCTTCTAATCACAGGCCATATTGCAGTTCTTCATGTTCGACCAGGCTATATACCATGCAGATGTCTCATATACTTGGAGTTTCCAGTAGGGAAAGCATTTCAGAGTTTTTCCCCAGTTCTATTGTAGTTTCTCTTGTAGTCACACCTCTAAGCCAATGTTCCCCAAACCTCTCCTTGAGAGCCACCAACAGGTCAGGTTTTCTAGATTGTCACACAGATGAGGTAATTAATGTAGCAGCAGGTCTAGTTATGTGGAGACCTGTTGGTGGCTCTTGAGGAGAGGGTCGGGGAACATTGCCCTAAACTAACATTTGATTCAACTTCAACCAAAATGTTTAATTTTGTTTTTTGATATAGCAAAATAAAATTAGAACCACACTAATTATTTCCTTGCTGAAAATTAATTCATTATCAAGACAGGTGTTGGTCAGAAGAAGATATAGAGTGCCAGTGCAACCTCTCTATTCCCAGTATTTCCCATTGCTTTTCTTTCTGGATCTTTCACTTTGGTCAGCAGAAAATAAAGAAACATACTGTTAATAGGACCATAGACTCCAAATATAAGTATATTACAGCAGACTGAAAGTCCCAAAAGAAAATTGTATACAATTAAAATCCACCCTGTGGCGCAGCACATGTTGGCATGCTAAGCAGATACCCATTTATTTTGGGCTGTGCTTTGTATGCCGTTCCCGCACATCTGGGTTCACGTACTGCGAATGTAGATTCAGATGCTGCAGACTTTTGCTTGGTGGCACACTTGATCACCTTCCCCCATCCGCAGCTCTGAAGTCTCATGATGCTTCTGCCCTGCAGCTCAGCTAGCTACACTTTCATAGCCCACTTCCACGAGATTTGACTGCAGGAAGCACTGTTTAAAGGAATAAAAGTAAGGGGACACCAAACAATGTTAATCATGTAACAATTTACATAGACATCATTATTGATGTTTGATGGCGGGACATTTGGACTTCTTTAAATGCTCCTCACTGTTTAGAGCACGCGTCAAACTCGCCCTTTTTATGTGGTCCTCCGACAAGTAGCAGACAGTGGTGGCTGAGTGACACCCCATCTAATATAGCATAATCGCTCCAAGGCTTCAGACACCGGCAGCTGGTTCTCAGGACCGTGGGAGGTGCTGCTTAGAAATGCACTGGTACACTGCACTCCACTATGGTGCACAGTATTGCCTCTAATCCCAGCTGCAGTGTCTATACAAAGAGCTGGTATGTACCTATCTACCGTATTCGGGGGAGTAGTGTTTGTAATTGTTCTGTGTCTCTGTGCAACCAGTGCTACATCTTCTCCTTACTGAAATTCTGTTCTGGGCAAAATATTTCAGCATCTGTCCTGGGCAAAATAGTTCTGCATATGTACTGAGCAAAATAATTCTGCATCTTTCCTGGACAAAAGAATTTTGCTTCTGTCCTGGGCAATTTAATTCAGTGTCTGCATCTGCCAGGGGCCAAAGTATTCTGTATCTGTAACCAAACATTTGAATGATTGTTCTTTTTTTTCTGTTATTAACTGGCCCTTTGAAGGCGACCAGAAGTGTCCCTCAGTGAAAATGAGTTTGACACCCCTTGTCTAGAGCCATAACATGTTTTGGCTGCAGTTGGTTGTTAATACTTTATACTGTGTGAGGACAACTGAGGCCATTAACCTGAATGAAGCTGGGAATCTAAGCTAAGAAATCTACCAGTGAGGTATACATAATGGAAATGATGTCTGGTTGAGACTCCTGGCATCCAGCCAAAGTCGAAATCTTAAAAATTGCATTAGATTTACATTAAAAATACAGTCTGTACAATTTTAGATACTATTATATTCTAGTGAATTCAGATAAAAAGTTTGGGCACAGTAACACAACACTTTTTGATGGCTAATTTCGATCATATATTTGGAGAAATATAATGAAGAACTAGAACATCTATTTGGAAAAGTAACACAATCATTTATGCGTCTTCTCTTGTGCTTTTCATTCTTTCCTAGTGATGCATAAAGCGCCAAGGCCTCTGCAATGTTAAATGCGTTTAAAGTCGTTTTTTTTTATCTTTTTTTAAACCCTAAGCTTTCAATAAATATAAACTACCTACAAATGCTCTGTGCAAAACCTAGTTTTTGCTACAGCTCCCAATGTGCCTATCCCAAATGTTTTTTTTCATGAAAGCATTTTTCACTACCTGCAATCTGCTGCTATTAACAACTGTACATCAGTATTTCCAGGAAGAGAGAAGTGAGCTGTGTACAGCCAGAACACTGCTGCTATGGCCACTGCTGCGGTGAGAGAGCTTACTGAGCCTTACACATGACCAGTAGAAGTGTTCTATTTGTACCGGGATCACTTCACTCATCTTGTAGATGTTTGTGGACGGTTTGCAACAGACCAGGTAGTAAAAACTGATTCCTTAAAACATGAATTTGCTAATATATGAAAAAAATGAAAAAAACATTGCTACATAAGCTCTGTACCTCAAGAACATTCTTTTGGGAAAAAATAATATAGACTTTAAAAAAATGCCATCAAAAGTGAACTTTTGCAACTCTTTGACTGCAAGGATCCTGGTCCACAGGGACACCAAACTAATCTAACCTACCCCCTCACACCATTTGTAAGCTCTGTATTGGAGAGATACTCACCTTTACCTAAGAGGGCCCCATTCAATATTGGAAAAGAAACAGATACATGCATCTGCCACACATGCATCTCCTCCAGGAGGAGACATTCTTTGCTGAAGAGTGCAACTCTTTTCTGTCCCACATCATAAATAACCTGATTTTGGACCTAGGCGGATATAAAAATAATTACCTGCTTTGTGATAACCACCTGATCACTTGGCAGAAGTGGGGCACCTGGGGCCCTGCTTCTCCCTAGATTTGAAGTGGCAGCCTGATGGTTAAGCTCATGACTGACTGAGCTGTAAATTAAAGCATGGAGTTCCAACTGGAGGATTGGCTGCTGAGCTCTGTACATGTAAGTTATTTTTTAACCCCAAATTTACTCTCACTGGAGGAGGAGATATGGGGTTGCTGGTGCTGGGGCAAATATCTGCCAAGGGAAGGCTCCAGAATCTGATACAGTATTTAAGTGTCGGTCTATATTTTGTTGGTGTTCTAGTCATTTCTCTACTGATGCACTGTAAAAATCTAAATGCTTTCTCTGCTACTTGGCCACTCTTTACTCATGTTTCAGTCTTCTTAAATGTCTGCTGCCTGTTAAGGCTTTAATCGGGTGGTATTTGGCCTTTCTTTCTCCCCTTAAGGACACGGTCTCACTTGGAGATGCATATAGCCTGTTAGATCTCAAGTTCAATTAGTACTACCTCACCTAGGTCTAATCCTATTGAATGACAAATTGAGATCTGCCCATCTTATCCTTTTGAAGGGTATTTGAATTGTTCGGCTTCGTATTAGGACTAGTTTAGGACAAATCTACTACCAGCAGTGGGACTTTGCTTTGGCAGTGGCACTTCCCACTGCCTTAGGATTCAATTCAAATTTCTTTAGGAGAAGAATGCGTTAGGACAAAGAACAGGGTAAATTCTTTAACAAACGTAATGGAGATTTATCTCCATTACCTGATTTTTCCTGGTCAAGCTGTCTATTGGTTACTACTTGGAGCTGGAAGGTGGGACTAGAGCAGGAAGAGAGCTGTGATTCCTCCCTCGTCTGCAAGTATAAAGCCCGACATACTGGTATCTTTCCAAGTTTTGCTCTAGTCTTTGTCAGGATAGGATCAGATAATTCTCTTTTTTTCTCCTTTCTCTTGAGTTCACCGTATATTCAGGGCAGCACAAATGTCCACTCCGCCGCTTCCATCGCCTTCAGGGGACAGAAAACCAATGCCACTGGGCTAAGGAGCCTGAGTCCCCTTTACTGTTAGGGGCACTCAGCTTGAGGAGACCAGCCTTTGCATCCCCAGGAAAAGGCGTGGGTAAGGAAATGTGCTGTTTTCAGACAGGCTGCTTAACAGAACTGTCCTTACTTTCTAAGGCACTGGGATAAGATTGGTGCCATATTCTTTAAAAAAATGTAGGGGGTGTGGCTTTCAGCTTTTGGGGCAGAAGTCTTGTGATGGGTTGCCTTCTGGCCTGTGCTTGAGAAGGGGGCTATGCTGGGTGCTCCCAGTCATACAGCAGGAAACGGCTTCCTTCACATGGATGCTGCCACTGCCGCTATTACCGCCGTTTCCCGCCACCACTATTACTCAGGCTGCCGTCGCCACTGTTGCTGTTTGCTGCTCCATTGCACCTCTCACCCACACAGTCGCACTCGGCCACACTGAGGCAGCCCAGGTGAATCCCCTTGGTATAGGCATGGTCCAGTGGGGCATCCTGCTTCATGTGTATTTTATATCTAGATATACATAGTTTATTGGGAACCATAGATTTTCCTTCTTTTTCAGGAGGAATTTCATAAATGGGACAAAGACTGATTTAGACATCTTCCTCCTAAAATGGACAGCTTGACAAAGAAAATACAATTTTTGTTCTTAGTTGTTCATACAGGGGCAAAACTGCCCAAGGTATATATATATATATATATATATATATATATATATATATATATTTTTTTTTATTTATTTTTTTTTTTTTGCAAATTGGAGTTTACTCAGTGGATCTCCCTTTCAGTTCAAAGCTGGACACAGTGACCTGAGTCTTCAACAAGGTCATGGTTGTCTTTAGATAAATGTCTGCTGAAAGCGAAAAGCGACCCTGTACATGGACATCGTTCTTATGACTCGCCCTAGGGCAATTAACTCTGATGAAAGTGGCAATAATATTATTTGTCCTACCAGAGCCATTCAGAAGTGTGTGGAACATTCCCAAATTGACATACTGGATGAAGCATCTCTACATTGGCAGAGGGGGAGGGGGTGGTCTGTGTCATGTAAGTGTGTGTTTTAGCTTTCTAACCCAGATTTTCCAAACCATAACTATTATGTGCAAAGTAACTTAAAGAAATATTTTGTTTTTGCCTTTTTGGGTTACTGACCCTTACAGACCAAATAAGGCATCATTCCTTCTGTATAAATGTGCATTTTAACTTACTTTCAATATGCTTTCCACTTAATGCAATTTTCTTGTTCCTTTGTAGCCACTGACATTTTTTACAGTTATTTTTTTATTTGTTTTTCATTATTCTTTCTATTCAGTGCACGTTGTCCTTGCTGCTCGCATCTGGATGGCATAGCAGTAGCATAATGCTGAAAGCAAAAATGCTTGCAGTTTTGATCGATAATAACAGAGCCTGGAAAAACACTGAAGGCCTGAATAAGATTCCTTTTCTTTTAACGGCACAAATAAAATGATGCAGAGAATGGAAGCCTAATGCAGTCCATTTAATGCAAAGCTCTCTGGGGAATGGACTGGAGATTAGACCTTGCTGCCCTTCTTATTAAGACCCTAGTGCTCAGGATGCTGACTGGGTGAACATCATCTCCATATCAGACATCAGGTTTCCAGTGAGTGAAATTCTAATTACGTTTTAAAGATCTTTGTGAAAACTCAGAAGCTGGATTTTCAGTATTTTTAAATTATTACTTCGGTCATTGTAGGATCGGCCTGAAGATAGTGACCTGTGACCGCCCATTAATCTCATGAGACTTCATTGCAGAAAAATTACACTTGTTTACAATTGTGGCTAAAATTGCTGCACTAGGTTTCTTGAATAGACAGAAGGCAAATTATAGGAAATAATGGAGGAAAAATGGAGCCAATGTGTGCTTAATGGCACATGATTATATTTAATTTCCGGGCTATTTCCATCATTATGCCTGCATTATCCTCACTGATACCTAATTTAAGCCTGCTGCCAATGAGTTTTGTTAGGTTACTTCCCCCGAAGATACATTGAACATTAATCGCCTGTCATTACAGTTCATGTTTGGCTGGAATTACACTAATGCCTAATAATTCTTTAGCCAACTTCTGTATCCCATTTCTTTGTCTGAAACTTTGCGGATCGAAGTGTTAAATAATTGCTTTAAAACCATATTTATTATTTTTTCTACTCGTATTAAGCCTTACAGTGCCTGCACAATATAGAAAAGTTGGAGTGAGAGTAACGTAATATATTTGATAGCTGTTATTATACTGAGGTCTGATATTATGTTTTAAATTAAAAGCTGACTTCACATTTTACAGTTGGGTTATATGATCGACTAAGGTTTGCCTAAATTGTGCAGAACTCAAAGCACGTGTGGGATGTAAGAACCAGCCTAAAATGAAATGATGTTGCAAAAAATGCAGTGAAATGTGTATAGGAATTGTTTTTATATTACATAATGTTTTCTTGAGCACAGAGTGGCCCTGAGCAATTATAATATGTGTGTGAGGTGCAGAAATATCTAACATTGCAAAATTATAGACACTTCCCCAAGCAGCAAAGTATCCTTCTGCTATGTTAAAGGGTTAGTCCATGCAATGACAATATGGGAACAAGGAGGTCAGCCTGTCCCATGTGCTTCTTCTCCTTTTCCTGCAGCGCTCTGTAGATTCTGTAGCAGTTCCAAGACAATGCTCTAAATGTGGTTGCACAGCCACTCCTGTCCCTCAGCGCTCCCAATGTAAGTGAATCGGCAAGTGTAACCACTGCCGGGCTTGCTCATGTTGGGAGGGCTGAAGGACAGGAGGCCTTGCCACTACAGTCATGAAAAAATAGAAAGAATGGGAGGGGAAAACATTAGAGACATGATATAGCATCTACAGCATGCTGCAGAAAATAAAGAAGAGGGACCTGGGACAGGCTCCAAGAGAGCTCATTATTGCCATTGCTTGGAATGTCCATTTAAAACTTCTTTGTGAACCACCACAATATAAATAACGCCCCGGCTCATTGTGCTGTTAGGGAAGCTAAAATCCATACGACCAACAAAATAAACTCCCAATATGAAGCACCACAGATTGGGGCTACATTATAGAGGAATAACACCAAATGGGGAGTTTTCAGGGCCAGCCACTGGGCATGCCAAATTGAGATGCCCCACTGTGTGGACCGCTCCCGATTTGCCAGAAACAGAGCTATTTGCCTGACATTAAATATGCACGGCAAATAGCTCTGATTAGACAAGAGCATACGCATGTGCCATGACCAGGGGAAGGTAGCACACATATCTAAAGCGGGGCATCCCAAATCAGGATGTCCATGGTTCTGTTCCACTTCAAAGCAGCAAAAATTGAGGCCATATTTATACAGACCTTTTCCCAAGTGCACCTAAATGCTCCCTCCCCAACCTGCATTTAACAATACTATATCATGTTTTATTCCCACCCTTTTCATTTGTGAATGGTCCATTTTTTAAAAAGCAACTCCCTTAATCGTGAGTTTTACCTGGCTCTTCCTGGCAGATCTCAGGGGTAACCCCAACTCTATTGGCATATTCTCTCCAATTGCATGGAGAGTCCATTGCAAATCTAGGAAAGGAAAGTGTTCTCCATTTCATACCAATCTCATCCTACCACTGACCAGGCAGGGGTCAGTTTTTAAAGTGGACCAACACCCAGGATTTTGACTATCCTGGGTCTTGGTCCACTTCGGTGGGGCACCCCCGATCGGGGTACCCCGCTGTGTGAAACCCCCCCCGATCACCCGAAAAACTCACCTCTCCCCGCTCCCAGCGCCGACGGACAAGCAATCTGACAGTCGCGGACAAGCGGCTCCTCCGCCGCCGCCTCCCGCGCGTCCCTCTCCCGCGCGATAAGGTAAAGGGATTTGGGGTGTTTGGGGGGGTTTCACCCCGCGGGACATCCCGATCTCGGATGTCCTGCGGGGAGGGAGGTGCTCAGAGCTCAGGGCATTCGCATTGTGCCTTATCTGGATGACCTGTTGATCTCAGCTTCTTCCCTCCGTCAGGCGGAGCTGGACACCCACCAGGTGGTGTCGACTCTGGAGAGGTTCGGGTGGGTGATCAACCACCCCAAGTCTTCTCTGTCTCCGTCACGAGTGATTTCATTTCTGGGCATGAATCTGGATACCATTCAGGCCAGTGTGTTTCTGCCCCAGACCAAGGTGCAGGGGATTCAGGACCTGATCATCCTTCTTTGGGCCAGTCCTTGTCCCTCTATCCGACAGGGGATGAAACTGGTGGGCTTGATGGTGTCCTCCTTTGAGGCGGTACTGTTTGCACGCATGAGATCTCTTCAACTTCACCTATTGACGCATTTGGACAGGTGTCCGCAGTCATTGGATCAACCTTTCAGGATGTCTCCCAGGGTTCGGCAGTCCCTTCGGTGGTGGCTGGACGCGAGCAACCTGTTGAAGGGCAGATCCTTTCTGGTCCCTTGTTGGGAGACGTTTACCACGGATGCTGGGGAGGGCTGGGGAGGTTATTGGAAAAGTCATCAGTTCAGCGGGGTGTGGGTTCCTCAGGAGGCTCACACCCCCATCAATGTCTTGGAGCTCAGAGCCATCCGACTGGTTCTGGCACGGCTGACCTCACATTTACAGGGTCTACCGGTTCAGGTTCGCTCAGACAACCGAACGGCGATAGCTTCCATCAATCACCAAGGAGGGACTCGCAGCAGGAGTGCCCTCAGGGAAGTCTCTCTGATCCTGCACTGGGCGGAGAGCAATGTTCCTTGCGTTTCGGAAGTCTACTTTCCGAGAGTGGAGAACACAGAGGCGGATTCCCTGAGCAGGGGATCCTCTTGCCAAGGAGAGTGGTCTCTCAACCCCAAGGTTTTTCTGGATCTTTGCCGCAAGTGGGGGACTCCGGAGGTGGATCTCTTTGCCTCGAGGCACAATCACAAACTTCCGGCCTTTGTGTCTCTTTCTCAGGATCCTCTATCTCTGGCAGTGGATGCCTTGTCCCTCGCTTGGTAGGATCTGGGTTTTATGTACCTGTTTCCGCCCGTCTCCATGCTGGGCAAGGTAGTTCGCAAACTGTTGCTAGAAGGGGCACCAGCAATTCTGGTGGCTCCAAGGTGGCAAAAAGGGTTTGGTACGCAGACGTTGTAAGGCTGGCCGTAGATCAGTACCGGCTTCCCATGTTGCCGGATCTGTTATCTCAGGGTCTTCTACTTTACCCCAATTTACAAACGCTGGCTTTGACGGCTTGGCTGCTGAAACCTTCATTCTGAAGGAGGAAGGTTTGTCTGCGGCCGTTGTTCAGACCTTGATTAGAGCTAGGAAGCGGTCCTCTTCTGGCATTTTCTATAGGACTTGGAGGTCCTATATTGATTGGTGTGCAGCTAGGGCCTTGCCTTGTAGGGTGTTTTCGATTCCTAGGATTTTGGAGTTTCTTCAGCATCATCTGGATCTTGGGTTCCAGCTTAGTACTTTGAAAGGACAGGTTTCTGCTCTGTCGGTTTTCTTCTAGAGGTCTTTTGCCTTACACCCGCTGGCTAAGATTTTTTTTCCAAGGGGTCACGCATGTGCGCCCCCCTCGGAAGGCTGTGGTTCCGGTTTGGGATTGGAATTTGGTTCTTTCGGCTCTCCAGGGTCCTCCTTTTGAGCCGCTACAGGATATTGCTCTTTCGGTTCTCACTCAGATGGTTGCCTTCTTGGTGGCTATTACCTCTGTTCGGCGTGTCTCTGAGTTGGCGGCTCTGTCGATTCAGGCCCCTTACTTTGAGAGACACCAGGATAAGGTGGTTTTTCGCTTTAAGCCAGATTAAAGTGGTGTCTGCCTTCCACCTCAATTAGGATATTGTTCTCCCTTCCTTGTGTCCTAAGCCTAACAATGACAAGGAGTGGGTTCTGCACAATTTGGATGTCGTTGGCTGTGTGAAATTCTATTTGGTGACTACTTCTTTTTTCCGCAAGACGTTGTTTGTGTTTTTTTTTTTTTCTTTTTTTCGTGGTGCCCTGCGGGCCCAGGAAAGGATTGGCGTCCGCCAAGTCTACCATTAGTAAATGGATTCGTCAGGCCGTTGTTGGGGCCTATTCTGCTAAGGGGAGGACTCCCCCTTTTAGGGTCACGGCGCACTCTACTCGTGCTGTTGGTGCATCCTGGGCTTTTCAGCACCAGGCTTCGGTTGAGCAAGTTTGTAAGGCTGCTACTTGGTCTTCCGTTCATACTTTTTCCAAGTTTTACAAGGTTTATGTGCGGGCTTCAGCGGATGCTGTTTTTGGCCGCAAGCTTCTGCAAGCTGCAGTGGTTTGAGTTGGTACATTCTTTACTGTTTCTGGTTCCCACCCATGACGGACACAGCTATTGGATGTCCCACATGTCATGAAGATCGAAGTGGAGTGTATGGCACACTTAGAATAATACCATTTTGTGAGTTCTCACCTTTAAAACGGGTATTATGAGTGTGCCATACACTCCACTTCGCGCCACCCCTTTTTTTCAGGTATTCTGGAGTTTTTTATTTGGTGAACCATTGGTTTTGATTGTTAAGGTTATAATTGGTTCTTCCTGGTCCCCTTACTGCTTTTTTACACTGGGAAATTGGTGGGAGGTCCCAGGTATATATGGGCCGGGAAGGGCTTTCTTTTTTTGCATATTCATCTCTGTAGAAGTTCGCCCTCTACTGGAGATTACCCACATGTCATGAAGATCGAAGTGGAGTGTATGGCACACTCACCCGTTTTAAAGGTGAGAACTCACAAAACGGTATTTTTCTGTTCTCAGCTCAGTAGCAGGTGACACAGCTATTGCTGTTAGTAAAGGTTCTGAAGACACTGACAGACCTGGGGCAAGCTCAGATGTTGATTGTGATTTTGGCTTTAGGAGGACATCTCCAGTTCTGAAATATTTATTGACACTAAACAAAATCACAGAATAAGCTGTTGCAAAGAAGATGTTTATAGGTCACTTAATTATCCATATTATTATTATGGTGGAAAGGCAGTGCAGGGTGGGAAGCCGCTCTCCAGACAATAACAATGAAGCAGTGCTGGATGTCCAGCACATGTCCTCCACATGCATAAACAGGTAAAACATAGCATTTCATGCAAATATTAAAAGACTGATACCCAACCACAAGGGGCAGGCGCCAGGCTCTGCAACTTTTTTGAAGGAAAGTACCCTCTAGAATAAGCTGTAGCTGCTCAGGCACAAAGATCGGAACCATGTATCTCCTTTTGTACATGAAGTACTGCTTCACAGTGTGTGCTGTGGGAGATTAAAAGTTAGTTTACTGTATGCTTTTCATTTTCTTTCTTTACGGGCCTTTTGAGTACAGCAGGCATACAATGTCCATTTTATGTTTACAGCTTATTGTAGGTCGGATTTTTAAACATGCTTTGTGTTGTAGAGTCCCTCCTTCCTTACAACACATTTTTCCCTCTAGCAGCTTCTGGTATGGCTTCAGGCTCTCCAACATTTCTCCAAATTTGATTATAATAAAAATATATACCATAACCACATATTCATTATTACATACTCTTCCATCCTTGCCTATTTTAAGTTCCTGTCTGGACGTGAACATTTAAAAATTCTATTCCTTTGTCCCCCACAGCACCACCGTCCCCCATACAGTGGCTGAGAGGCATGGCGGTGTCCATCAAGGAGGTGTTATGCTTCCCTAACATGCCTACTCCATTCATTGCAATGGCGTCAGGGCGCACCTAACCTGCCTTGGGGCATCCCCTCAATTGCAATGAATGAACTAGGCATGTTGGAGTGTAACCAAGGCTCGATGAATGCCAGACTAAGCCCCCATTGATCCAGTAAAAAGATAGTGCCGCACCACCTCAAATATAAAATATATGTCGCCTTTATTAAATTATTTGCAAAATATACACCACAAAAGGACAAACACACTACACAAGATTAAAATACATTGCTAAAACCATGAGATATCGGGATGTTAAGGCTGGCTACCTATGCTGTAAAATACAATTTTAATTGACATAATATAAAGGGTTCCCCAATGCTATCCCCAAGTGGTAATGCAAGACTAAAGATTAAAAATTAATATACTCAACAGTGCTACAAAATACAACAGTGTGAATAAGTAAATACGTGGTATCAAGTACAATTACAAAAAATGTTATAAGGGATATGTGTAAACCATCAGATGTGCAAAGATGTATCAACAAAGTGCTAAGTGCTGTGAACCAGGGTCTGAGCACATGGGTTTTGTGCCAGATCCATTAGATAAAGTGCAAAAGTGCTAAGCATTTGAATGGGAACTAATCTATCACAAATACAAAAAATCACCCTATTTGTATGGCCAGCATCCAGCGATATCCAGACCGAGAGCAACGACGCGTTGCGTGGTTAAAACCTTACCACTTCGTCAGGCTGTCTTGGGCGGAGGAGACTGTTCCTGCATCTCGGCGGTTTACATTCCAGGGGTGGAGAATTCAGGGGTGGAGATTGAGGCTTGGAAGAAATCCTCGTCTTTTTTCTACTACAGTGTCTGGCATGCTTACATTGCTTGGTGTGAGTCCAAGTCTCTTTTTTGTCAGGAATTTTCCATTCCCAGGATTCTGGAGTTTTTATAGCATGGTCTGGATTCGGGCTTTCAACTTAGTACCCTCAAGGGACAGGTTTCGGCTCTGGCAATTTTTTTCCAAAGATCCTTTGCTAATCACAGGCTTGTTAAGACCTTCTTTCAGGGAGTTACTCATGTGCGTCCGCCGCGTAAGCCTACCGGTTTGGGACTTAAACTTGGTGTTGTCTGCTGTACAGGGTCCTCCTTTTGAGACCTTGTGCAATGCTGCGCTATCCATATTGACTCTTAAAGTGGCCTTTTTGGTCGCTATTACTTCGGTGCGTCGAGTCTCTGAGCTGGCGGCACTCTTTTTTAACCTCTTTTTTTTTTTAGAGGCATCAGGATAAGGTGGTGTTCCGTCTTAACCCGGAATTTTTGCCCAAGGTTGTATCTGCTTTTCATCTCAATGAGGATATTGTCTTACCTTCCTATTTTCCTGCCCCTGCTAATTCCAAGGAACGGAACCTTCATTCTCTGGATGTGGTCAGGGCGCTCAAGTATTATTTGGTCTCCACTGAGCCTTTTAGGAAGTCTGATTCTCTTTTTGTTCTTCCTTCCGGTCCTAGGAAGGGCTTGCCTCCGGCTAAATCTACTATCAGCAGGTGGATTAGACAGGTGGTGGTGCGTGCTTATTCTGCCATTATATTATTATTCTGGCATTATACAAAGCCTCTTGGGCTTTTCAGCACCAGGCTTCTGTTCTGGCCGCTACTTGGTCTTCTTTTCATACTTTGTGGTCTGCTTACTTACGTGGTCTGAACTGCTGGCCGTTACTCATTGGGGATCCCACCCTACTTTACGGACACTGCAATTGGATGTCCCAGAAGTAATGATTGAATGAAACAGGCCGTGCTGTACACTTGGAAAAATACAATTCTGTGATTACTCACCTGTAGAATTGATTTTACTGTGTACAGCACGGCCTGTTTCATCCCTCCCTTGTTATCGTTGCCCTTGGTTGCCTCTTTATGGTGATTGGTTTCAAGTTAACCTTTTTAGGCTGTGTATTCTTTGATCATGGTTTATCTCCCAGCTTCTTGTATAACTGCTTTTCAACACTGGGGGTCTATTGGTGATTCCTGGCTTTTTATAGGGCTGGGAGGAGCCACAAGTCTTCTACAGTCAACTGTGCCACCTTGTGGCGACATACCCAGAAGTAATGGTTGAATGAAACAGGCCGTGCTGTACACAGTAAAATCAATTCTACAGGTGAGTAATCACAGAATTGTATTTTTAACATCTGTTGTATTGGTCAAAGAACTGTCAGACTTGAATCAGTAATGCTTTTTTTGCCAATGGTGAGGTTACAAAATTTTTTCTTCATTTTTAAGTCCCTTATAAGACAAGCAAGATAACATTAAATACTATGTTCTCCTTGGAAAATGGTCTCCACTATATGTGTGCGCATTGGTGTCATGTAGACTTATGCATTCAAAGCTATTAAATCCTAAATATGTGCATTTGTATTGTAGTTGGGATATGTGTAACTGCACTGCTACTCAACTGGTGTTGCGGTGGGCTGTCTACCTGGGGGTCTCAGCTTCTAGGAATGGCTTATTTAAAAAGCTGCCTCCAGACTAAAATGCAGGTTGCTGCAGTTCTAACTGAAGCTTGAGCCTCTGGTCATACTTAACCAGGGATCCTTTTTATTGACCTTGCCATGTCCTGACTATGTCCGGAGTACTGATTCTTGTTAATTGTTTAGTACCTTTGTTGCCACTTCTACCCCTCTGAAAATGAAGGATGTATGCAAACCACTTATTGCATAATCAATATTTCTGAATTTGATTTCCAATGAGACCCCATCCTCCAGTTAATATACCGATACAATATGTCCCCACCTGTAACTAAAAAAATATGTTCATTTTCCTTTTGAACAGCCGCTGTAGTGTAGTGCTGTCACATACATGACACATGCAAATACATTACAAAGTTTATTGATGAACTTAATCAACTAGGTGGAAGCTTTTTCCCCTGTGACTGGGGGGAAGTCAAGCACATCGGGAATGGTGAAGAAGAAATTACCATGTAAGTTCATGGAAGAATTAGCCGTGCATATTATAGATGAGTCTGTAGACTCTACTCATCTATAAAGCGAAGGCCAGCTTTTACATATGAGGTATGTATGTGGAAGATGCAGCCCCAAAATACAACTGTGCACTGCAATAAGTATATTTAAGGCTGACCACCTCCTTTTGGGGTGCTACATGAGGCGGGAGCTGCCAGATACCTATCCGGATATCTAAGGGTCCGGGTATGTTCATATCTCTTCCAAACACAGAAATCCATGTATATACACATCAGTGCAACCACCTTTCCATATGCCCTGAAAATAGTGTGGACGCTAAGCTGTTGCTTGATTGCATGTGTGCTATTCCAAGTATGATTCTGCATTCATGCATATTTTCTTGCACTTTTCCAAGCACATTTGACCTCTTTTCTACAATAAAAGAGCAGACCTGGCAGTAGCACAACACTGTTTGATAAGCTAACTTCCTGGTTCCTGTGTTCTCTGCTTCTGGATTATTCATTGGTGTTTTGACCTGGTTTTCCCTTCTCGACTTTGGCTTTGGAGTGTCTATTGAGCTGACTATTCTTAGTATACAGTACGTCCTGCTCCAAATCTAATACTTACAGTTGGGATATACTCCGCCAGATGGCGCTGGACTGCAGAGACATCGAAAATAGGCTCCTCCCGGCCCCTCAAATACCCAGGGACCTCCCACAAATCCCCAGAATTTCTCTGCAGTCTGGCTGCGAAGGATGAGAAATTGGCTCTCTAATCGCAGGGAGTGGGGTTATTAACCTGCGGCCCTGTAGGACTATTCCCACCCGTTCCACTAGTAATATGCCTCCCAGCCTTGGCTGCGCTGGTCGGGTGAAGGTAGGCAGCACCGCCGTTGGTGCTTAGGAGGGCTGCTCCACCGCCATCCCCCACCAAAGGGTAGGCTGTTCAGGCTTATGGTGAGCCTCTATGGGATGCCCCTCCCGCACTATTGCCCCTTGCCCCTGCCTATCGGTGGGCCCTATTTAAGTGGCCACCGTCCTCCCTCATCCTCCTTGTAGTCTTCGGGGGAAAAGAGGGGGGGGTGTATGTGTATAGATATGTATGTTATGCAGTCTGTGTTTTCCCTTTTCACATGCCTTTATTCTTTTGTCAGCCGCCGCGCTGACTTGTCTTATTGCTTTTTTAATTTACCGCCGCCGCCGTGCTGACTTGGTTCCGCGCTTGGCGGCGGTGCAAGGCCTCCTGGAGCTGGGGGTCATCTGCCAGGTCCATTTAAGAGAAAATGGCAAGGGCTGTTATTCCAACCTATTCACAGTACCCAAAAAGGATGGTTCTGTCAGGCCCATCCTGGACTTAAAGATTCTCAACAAGTTTGTCAGGGGCAGGCGCTTTCGCATGGAGACTCTGCGCTCTGCTATCAGTTCCCTGCGCCAAGGGGATTTCATGACTTCTGTGGACATCAAGATGCTTACCTTCATATTCCTGTGTTCCCAGGTCATCAAAGGTTCCTCAGGTTTACTCTGATGGATCAACACTACCAATTTGTGGCCTTGCCCTCCGGCCTCACTTCAGCTCCCAGGGTGTTCACCAAGTTGCTGGCTTGCGTGATGTCTCTGCTCAGATGTCAGAGCGTCCGCGTGCTTCCCTATCTGGACGACATCCTCATCACTCCCCAGTCTCTACATCAGGCAGAGTTGGACACTCAGCTGGTGGTGTCCACTCTGGAGTCATTTGGATGGGTGATCAACCACCCCAAGTCCTCACTGTCCCCTTCCTTGGTAACTCCATTCCTAGGAATGAATCTGGATACAGTGCAGGCAAGGATCTTCCTTGCTCAGCAGAAGGTGGACAGTCTGATTGCACAGGCTCAGTCCCTCCTAGCTTGTCCCCATCCCTCCATCAGGCAGGGGATGCAGCTGGTGGGCCTGATGGTGGCGTGCTTCGAAGCGGTCCCTTATGCTCAGTTCCACTTGAGGCCTCTGCAACTTCACCTATTGTCTGTATGGGACAAGGACCCAGCGTGCCTGGACAGGGTCTGTGTGCTCTCCCCCCTAGTCAGGAGGTCCCTCTTGTGGTGGATGGACTCAAGGAACCTGTTGGGGGGGCAGATCCTTTCTTGCCCCTTCCTGGGAGACGGTCACCACGGATGCCAGTCTGTCAGGTTGGGGGGGGGGGTTTCTGGAAGTCCCTGCGGTTCCAGGGGAGGTGGGGCCCTCAGGAGGCCCACACACCTATCAATGTCTTGGAGCTGCGGGCGATCAGGTTAGTTCTGGCTCGCTTGACTACTCCTCTTCGGGGTTCCCGGTGCGCTCGGACAACCAGACTGCAGTTGCCTACATCAATCATCAGGGAGGGACCCGGAGCAAGGGGGCCCTCCAGGAAGCGTCTCTGATCCTGACTTGGGAGGAGGTCAATGTCCCCTGCATTTCAGCGGTGTACATCCTGGGGGTGGAAAATCACCTGGCGGACTCTCTGAGCAGGGGGACCTCTCGCTAGGGAGAATGGTCCCTATGCAGCAGGGTGTTTCAATCTCTGTGTCACCGTTGGGGCCAACCAGATGTGGATCTGTTTGCGTCCCGCCACAATCACAAGCTCCCAGCTTTTGTCTCTCTGTCCCAAGATCATCTGGCCCTGACCTCGGATGCGCTAGCAATGTCATGAAAGGACATTCAGTTCCTGTATGTCTTCCCTCCAATTCCCCTGCTGGGAAGGGTTCTGCGCAAGATTGCTCTGGAAGGGGTGCCAGCAATTCTGGTGGCCCCCAGGTGGCCAAGAAGAGTGTGGTTCGCAGACGTGGTGCAGCTGGCAGTAGGTCAGTATGCTCTGCCCTTGGTGCCAGATCTGCTCACTCAGGGCTTACTACGCCATCCCAATTTACAAGCTCTGGCTTTGACGGCTTGGCTGCTGAAACCTCCATCTTGATGGAGAAGGGGCTGTCTTCCTCGGTTGTGGATACTTTGATTAAAGCTAGGAAGAAGTCTTCCTCTTCCATTTACTACAGGGTTTGGCGTGTCTACATTGACTGGTGTGAGTCTAAGTCTCTTCCCTGTCGTGTGTTCTCTATTCCCAGGATTCTGGAGTTCCTGCAGCATGGGTTGGAGATGGGGCTCCAACTCAGTACTCAGAAGGGTCAGGTTTCTGCCCTGGCTATTTTCTTCCAGAAGTCCTTTGCTCAGCACCCTCTGATCAGGACTTTTTTCCAGGGGGTCACTCATGTGCGTCCTCCACGTAAGCCTATGGTGCCTGTTTGGGATCTGAACTTGGTTCTGTCAGCCTTGCAGGGTGCTCCCTTTGAACCTGTGCAGGATGCTGCCTTGGCCATTCTTACGCTCAAGGTTGTATTTCTGGTGGCTATCACTTCTGTCAGGCGTGTGTCTGCGTTGGCGGCGCTGTCCATTCAGCCCCCCCTACTATGAGAGACACCAGGACATGGTGGTGTTTCGTTTCAAACCTGACTTTCTACCTAAGGTAGTGTCTGCTTTTCATTTGAAGCAGGATATTCTTCCTTCTTTGTGCCCTAATCCTAGCAATGCTAAGGAGAGAGTTTTGCACTCTTTGGATGTGGTTAGGTGTCTGAAGTACTATCTGAAGTACTATCTGGTGGCTACTGCACCTTTCAGGAAAACTGATGCTCTTTTTGTGGTCCCTTTCTGGTCCTAGGAAGGGTTTGGCTCCTGACAGTGCTATACAAAACCGTGTGTACCAGTGAGCGCCTGGCCAGTATTGATGATTAAATAAGAGCACGCCCAAAGCAATTATAAGCTAAATGTAAAAACGAGACGACACCCTGGCGAAGTGTCATTCGGACACGCAACGCGTCGGTGGCGGCTGCTACGGGGGACCCCTAGTGACTAGGTATGTAGTGATAGTCTCGTTTTTACAGGCCAGGCGCTCACTGGTACACACGGTTTTGTATAGCACTGTTCTTATTTAATTATATGGTTATTTATTAGAAGTGTCTTTTGTTGGTTATCGGTTTTTGTCACGGTATACACATGTATGCCATAGTGGGTATTTATGCACTTAGCACTTTAGGTATTAATTAATTAGCTTTATTCATTGTATGTTACAGCTTGTATTTTTGCACATAGCACTTTTTTGAAAATAGCAGTTTATATCAATAGTGTGATAATTACGGTTTTCTTTTAACAATTTCACTTGCTTGGTCACGTTGCTAATTTAAATATTCTGGTCAGCAATATGTTCAGGATATATTTTTGAACTCGCATATATACACGCCCAACATTCATAATAGCCACAATTATGGCTTAATTAATATAGTCACAGATTTTAGGTTAATCCCCCGTTGTGTGTTTATATCTTTGTGTTTTTTAAATCTTTGTGTACTGTATTGTGATGTGTTGTAGATTGTGTTGTTAATGTTTAAGAAATTATTTAATAAAACATCATTGCTAAATTTTATTTTCAGAGTGCGGCCTTATATACATGGGGATGGTAGTTTAGGGGTAATCTAGGACTCCTTTATTGTTATAATTGTGTTTGGTTTCACATCCCCATTAGCCAGCACCTACTTCATTATTATATAGATTTTCAGCGGTGCAGATCCACTTTTTTTGAATACTTGAGATTTTGTCACTTGACAGGTAATTTTCCAACATTTTGTGCTATGTTTAACTGTTATTTTTGCAGGAATGTCCAGGAAAAAAAAAAAAAAAAAAAAATATATATATATATATATATATATATATATATATATATATATATATATATATATTTTCTTGGCAGAGTTTAGGCTTTAACATGAAATGTCTTATTTGTAATTTGACCACTATCTTTTAAAATATTTGATTGTTGAATATTGTTTTATTTATTTTAAATAAAACATTTATTTTATTAAAGAAAACCATATTGCATGTGAAAGCCCCATTTCTCTCGATTACAATGGTACTACATATGTATCGGTAGCTCCTCGATTAAGGGTTAAAAACCCTGACGTTGGTTCCCCCTACCCAGCATAACTGGCCTGGGGACCACCTATGCATGGCTTACCTCCCAGGCTTTGGGTAGGCAGGTAATGGGGGGGGGGGGGACCCAAAGCCTTGTGAACTGTCCCACACTGATCACTCTGGTTTCTGCTCTCCTGCTGCTGCTGCTGCTGCTGCTGCTGAAATACTTTTATACCAACTGGGTGACAGGACAGGAAAGGCTTAATTAAAAAAGGGTATCCCCTCTGGGGGGGGGGGGCTGCATATTTTTGGGGATTTTTAAGGGTATCCAGCCCGAGGACCAGCTATGCAGGGCTTGCACTCTCAGCTTTGCTTGACAAACATTCATTTCTGATTATTCTTTATCCTAAAGTTTTGATTTAGTATGGATATTTTAATAACTCAGAACGCTTACTAACATACTGATTATATATATATATATATATATATATATATATATATATATATATATAAAATATTTTATTTATTTTTATATATTTTTTTTTCATTACTGACCTGCTTTTATCACATAGCCTTGATCAAGCATGGTATCTCTTTTATACATTTATTTTGGTGTTCAAAAACAGCAGTCCAACATCATTAACATAATACATAACTGTTTTTGGTAGACATGATATAATAAATAACAGACCCAATAGTTCCTCTTGAAAATGGGTTATTCCAGACATTGTTCTGATGAAGAAAATGTTTTAATTAGAAACTTGATTGGAGAGGGAAAAACATATAGAGAAGTGAATCAAGTTCTAGGCTTCTCAGGTGAAATGATCTCAAATTGGGAAGGGAGGGAAACGCAGGGGAACTTTTGTGCAAATAGATCAAAAATAGCCAAAATGTCAAAGGCTTAGCCAATGATTGCCTCCAGAAAGATCAAAGAAGATCTGTGATGAGTGGGTTCTGCTACAACCAGAAGATGAAGCCAAGTTACCAGTAAGCAAAGTTGGAAAAAATGACATGTCCTGAATAGGTTGGGTACAATTTACAAAGAAACACATTAACTGGCACAAATTTAATTAAAATTATTTATGAAGGAATAGCAACTGGTGAGCGGCCGGTAATGACGGGCCCCGCCACGAGAACGCCGGCTCCCCACCACATTCACACATTTATCAAGCCAATCCTGCTTAGTGACTGAGATAGCGCCATATAGCAACTCATTCATCATTATTCCAGCCTCAGCCCACAGCGCCAGCGTCCGACCTTGAACAGCGACAGGTATGACCTCTCGCTACCTGGTGCTCTCCAATGCATTTCAATGGAACAATCTTTAAATATTAATAATTAATTGTTATTAATGTTTTTAATGTGAAAAATTCTGTGACCACTTCTGCCATTTTAGATAATTTTTTAAGGGAAAAAAAAAATTGTACAGAATTGATATTAAAGGTCTGATATTAATGTATTCATATTACTAAATTATTTAAAATACTTTTTTTTTGGTTTCCAAAAATATGGTGGTTTGGGGGTCAAAAAACTACTTTTAACACATCGCCTCCAGCGCTCTGGGGTTTAAACATGCATTTCACAGCGCTTGAATTTTTTGAGCATGATTTTTTGATGAATATGGTGGAAGCCGGTCGCTCTGACCAGTCGCTATCATATGCACCCATACATCACGGAACCTGTCAAATAGCGACTCGTAACCTTGTATTCAACATTACGCCACACCGACTGAGTCGCTGTCAACAACCGAACAACAGCCAAGCACAGCGACTACTAGCGGGCGCTGTGAAAATACTGCTACAGTCGCTCAACTGTCGATACATGTCGCTATTAATAAATCAGCCTCAAAGAGAAATTGTACAACATTCTGTGGACTGATGAAAGCAAAATTATCCTTTAATTTAGTGGCTGCAGACAGTATGTTCCACAACCCCAAGGACTAGCTACAGTACACTGTGAAACCCATAAGGCAAGGCCTAAAATCATGATATGGTGATGCTTCCCATACCATGGCGTTGGAACTATTTATCGCATACAAGGGGTCATGGATCAGTTTGAATGTATCAAAATACTTAAATATTGAAAAAGAAATGTCCTTGAAATGGGGTTCAGCATGATAATGATGACCTAAGAAAATCTCAATCCCAAACTGGATACATTTTCGTATTGTTCTGATTTGGAACTGAACGTTTAGTGTTCCCAATGCATTTGCATTTATGGTAAAAAATAGTATTATAATGATTTTGCACTATTTGCTTTTTTAAACTCACTGCTATTTTTTGAACACTTGTACAGGTTTGATTCAGCACTGTATTTCTTTTTTTTAAAGAGAAAATGCTTTTTCTCATGATGTTTTTCTTCTGTGAAATTCAGCAGAATATTCAGCTGAGCACATTTGTAAAAAATTGATGCTAAATTACATCGAGGAAAGAAATCATGAGAAAAAACATTTTCTCTCAAAGTGAGTAAAAAATACGGTGTTGAATCAACCCTTATGTGGGATTTTCTTTTAAACTAAAGTTTGTCTTGGTAAAATGATTTTATGTTGCTCAATAAATAGTGGCTGATTAGGCAGGAAGTATAAATCTTGGCTTATTGCTTCATCATTGAGTATGGACCATTGACTCTGAATTCAGTGATTCAACAATGATGACCACACCAGAAAGGTAGCAGTTTATCATTGCTGTTCCGTGACGCTAATAGCTTCTCAATTGTTCTGAATATATATCCTAATGAGAAAATTACATTACCTGATTACAGCATTTTTAGCTTCTTTATTTTTAGCGATTTTAAGTGACCATGAGCCTGGATTTTCTTCAGTGAAATGTTTAATAAATCTAACAGTTTACTAAATAAATTATAGTCAATATTTTTTGTTAGCAAAGAGCAGAATGATAGGGGTGCATTAGTACAATTTTGCAAAGATGTTAAAGGCTGTATCTATGACGTTTTTTTTTTCCACCCATGTTCCCATGGTCCACATGTCAAAAATGACATTTTAGGTTGCTTTTAGTAATCACCCCTGGAGGGTATTTAGGATACTCCTCTGTTTAAAGATCCTTAGGAGGACCAAAATTGAGCTCTCTCTCTTTCTCTCTCTCTCTCTCTCTCTCTATATATATATATATATATATATATATATATATATATATATCAGTAGAAAACAGTTGCACACTGCAACGCTGCCTGCCTCCAGCTGAAGAGAGGTGCGGTTGTGGCATCATGTGTGCAGGTAGATACTGCCCCCATAAAATGAAGCTCATCTTACTCATTTACTCCCTACCCATGCTCTTGTACTGGCAAAACCTATAGATGCAGTTCAACTTGTTCTGCAGTATCTGCTTGAATGAATTAAAGGGATTGTAAACCCAATGGCAATAATAGGGCAGTAATCAGCTCACTTGATGATAGTCCTATGTGCTTCTTCCTAAAGCACAGGTTAGAAGCCATAGCAGAGAAGAAAATGTTTGCCCTCCTTTCAATTTCATTCCTCCAGGGCCAAAAAAGTGGTCTAGCACCTACTCTGTCCCTTGGTGCTCTCAGTCAGAGTGAGCATGACAAGCCAAAATAGTCCCACAGCTGTCTGACCATAGCAGAGCATGTTCATGACTAATAAACCTGCACAATGACACTCCATTCCCAGCTCAGCCACTGCATGGAAATTTAAGGTATGAATGCTGTTTTTCTTGAATGAATGCATAAGGTATTTACATATTATAATCGGGTTTTTAAGATGCTTTGAAATAGATAGTTTTACATTGTTCCCTAGGAGAATAAGGTGGGATAAAGTTAGTTAGCAGATGCACAGTGGCTTCAAAAATAAAAAAAACTCCCTTCCCTCCCCTCCACCTCTAAATAGCAGGTAAATTAAGTCATAAAATGACATACTCACCTGGTTTTCTGTATTCTTTGTGGTGCCATTTCAACACACTACTGCTTAAGTGATTAGGTGAAAATATGACTGTTGTGATTCAATGCCACGCCAAAGTGTGACGGCTAAACCAGGTACTATTTTCATTTTTTTAAATTGAGGTTAGCAGGGGGTTAGAGGAAAAACATTTTTAACTGATTTAGTAGAACCAGAGCATGTTTTTCATTTTGGACATGCGGCATTTTTGAATAATTATGAAAATATATTAGTCAATCTTGTCACTCCATTTTTTTACAAATTCAAGAATTGTGTCTAATTAACAGTCTTTTTTTAAATTCTATTTTATATTCTTCTTGTCTCATCAATGCTGCATGGCATTTTGCTAAATCTGAGGCCCTGGATCACTCTCCATTCAGAGGGGTCTATTTGGGTGACAGAAAAAAGGACAGACATGGATGCTTCTCATTCTTACGGACATCCAAACATCCCCTTCTTTGTATACTCCCCTCGTCATATGATGTCCCCCGTCTCTCTTTCCTTCCTCTTGCCTCTATGTCGTATTGAGTCATCTAAACCAACCTCAGGGTTTGCATCCCCAGGCCCTACCATTTGGGAAATCCTGCGTAGGGTTATGCAAACCCTACCAAATCAGGGAACTGACTTTTTACAAATGATTTCTCCTCTTGTGGAGGCTGTGTCCAAAGCTCTTTCTTAGGGCCAGCTTCCACGAAAGTAGCCTGCCAAAAAGCATTAGGCCACAATGTTTTATTCTATCCCCAGGCTCCAGGAGGCTCCCCCTTCAACCATGCAGAGAGCAAGGCACTCAGTACTAAAATGTCCAAGTGGTTAGAGCTGTCCTGTTTGCCAGAACTTGCATTGCCCAACATAAAACTTCAAATCAATTTTACCATTATTTCCAGAATAATATTCTGTCACTAGTAGGACATAGCTTCTCAACCCTCCTTCTCAAGGGCCACAAACATGGCAGGTTTTGCAGCTCTCCACACTAATGCACAGGGGATGTAATTAATACTGAGTCTATAGTTTGAGCACTAATTACACCACCTGTGCATCTGTGTTGAAGTCTGCAAAACCAGGCCTAGTGATGACCCTTGAGGAGGAGGGTTGAGCATGTGTGGTGTAAGAGTTGCCAAAGACTGCTTTTCCCTTTCTCTGACAGATATGTATCCATTTGCTTCTGAATTTCAGGTTCCTAAGGTGGACTAGTGTGTTTTCAAGCTGTTTGGCCTGCCAGCATCTGGGTGAGGGGGATCCTTTGATACCCCTTCTGCAGTGACCATGGGATCTCCTGTTAGGAAGTCCAGACCTGAGGCCTAGGGTTAACCTGGAGGTGCAGCCCAACTTCTTTTTTTTTTTTACCAAAAGTCAAGACCTTGTGACCCCGTTTAGACCCAGGATAATTACTGGCAGCCCTCCTTTTTCTCAGGAATGTAGGCCTACCTCCTACATGCAGTACTTCCTTTGATTTCACCCACAGCAGTCAGGGCCCATGGCACCTCTGGTAAGGCCAGGGCCTCTTACTTTTGAGTGAATGTGGCTTTTCAGCATGTCCTGCTTGAGCCCGGTGGAGGTCTTTTCTCCCCAGTCATCCTTGATCTTGAAGGGACTTAAATGCTGAAAATTATAGGGAGCTTGATCATATTCAGTCAGCCCTCACCCTTTTTTGGTTTCTGGCTCGGTCAGCTTTGCCTTGACCAGTTCTAGGGGAACTCTGGTCCCTGGAGCAAGGATTCAGGGCTACCAGTGTCGGTATGCACTGTGGAGCATTTCAATGTTGAGGGACCTTCCAGTCTTGCTTGGAATATTTTTGGACACATTATAGGTTGTCTTTTTGACTGGTTGTCATTCAGGATAATCAAAGTCCCACTTTTGAAAAGGACCAATAATGTAGTTTCTGGGTTAATAACGTTTTCTGCCTGTTTGTTCATAATTAATCATTAAAACAAAACTGTAACAACATTCTACAACATGTATGAATACCATGTAGTACTGTGCCCCTTTATCAATAGATTTTTATTACTATACTATACTATGTAATATACTATAGCATATAATAGAAATTGTGGTGTAACATTTGTTGTTAACATGCCCCTGAACTTATCTTTGAACTAATCTTCACAGACCTCTAATTAATCATAAATTATTTTACCTTGCACAAAGATAAATCTAGGGAAGATATTAACATAACATTGAATGTTGTTTTTGTTATCCTTAATTTTATTACATAACCTACTTTACATAAAGCATTCCGGTAAAAAACCTATGGAAAGAGAAAACTCTATTTTATGATGTATCTTTATGCTATTTATTTTCAGCTCTTTCTCCTCCATCTCCTCCTTTGCCTCTGCCATACCTGTGAGACAGTTTTCAGCCTAATCAAGGTTGTCATTTTTGGGTTAGTGGTACAGACAGGAGCAGTCCTAAACAGATTGCCCTGTCGTCTTAGACAGTGAGCAAAACAGAGAGGAGGCACCCTCTGTCCTTTGGGACCTCTGTCCTCGTTTCATAATCCTTTTTTATTTCTGATGTACAATTTCTAGCGATGTGCAGCTGGTTCTCTTGCCACATTTTCTGCCTCAAGGCATGATACTGTAACGGCATCCAAGAGAAATTGCCAGCCTCATGGGTGCAGTTGATGAAGTGATAAACTAATTTACTCTGTGGCTTTAAATATAATTGGGGCTTCAAAGTTGCCTTTAGCAGTAACAGTGGTGTAATGGAATCTACATATTACAATAATGAAACTAGAGAGGAACAACAACATATATTTCATTCTGTGTTGCATATAAATGTGTACTTTGATATAGATTTGTTTAAACTTAGAGGATCCAATTTACTCCACCACATACTTGAAATGGATGGAAGGCAGATCCATTTTTGCTCATGGCTAAGTGATGAAATTACAGTTTGTGTTGCCATTCAAGCGATTTGTGAATTAATTTGTTTCATGTTATGTACTGCCGTAATAACCTTTTGCCATCGCTCTTGCAGTACTATTAAAGTGGAATTCTGGTCTCTATGTATCCCCCTGCCCTTCCTCACAGCCCTTGTGCTCAGGCAGGGTGAGGGTGGTTACAAAAAAAAATATATGCTTTACCTCGCCCAGGATCCAGACAGTATGCCCACATGGCGGATTAAATGCCAGCATAACATTGGATCAGTAGCGTTGAATCTAGATGGATTATCTATCCAAAATGAAAGAGATGTCCCACTTATAATTGAGGCCCAAAGGGAGTCTAGTGCCTAGTGTAAAGATCCAATAAGCCTCCCTACATAAAAGTTTTTTGTAAACATCACCGCCCCTTGGACCCATGATAACCTTTTCAATTGCACACACATTAACCCTTTAAATGCCAGCCACGTAAAATTTACGTGGTTGCCTCTCCGTCACTTAAGTGCCCCTCGTTGGATCCGGCCGGGTCTCCTCTTTAATTGGGGGGTCGGATGGCTCCAGGAGAGCCCCCGGAATAGGCCGCCCCCCCGCTTCTGCAGCAGCAGCTGCTAACTGTAAAAAAAATAAATAAATAAATAAAAATGACATTCACTTACCTGCGTGTGCGCTGGCTCCTGCTGTCCCTCCTCTTCACCTAGGGGGCCTCCGATCCCCCCCCAGGACTTACGGATCTTCAGGAGAGAGCCCGGGAGGCTCTCTCCCCTTTCCTCGTCAATGGCGGCCGCCATCTTGCCACTAATGACGTCATCACGGCCCCGATCACCGGCATCAGCGTTCTCAGCTGTCAGATCAGGTGATCGGTGCCGGGGAAGGAGGTGGCAGGAGATCCTCTGATCTCCTGCCTCCCCCTTCTCTGGATGCCGATCACCGGCATCTGTCATCAGAGCGGCGAGGGACAAGAGCTTACAATTGGAGGTAAGTACAGTAAAAAATTTTTTTTTATTTTTTAATAAAATACTTTTTATTAACGTGTGTTGTTTTTTTGTTAACAGTTAACCCTTTGTGAGCTGGTAAGGGGTCCATGAGACCCCTTATACCAGTTCACAAGGCTCTGGGTCTGGCAAGTCACCTGCGGCTAGCGGGTGACTTGCCATTAACCCCCAGCCCCCCATTACCTGCCTCCCCAACGGCCAGGGGGGGGGGCAGAAGGGCCCGGGCCACTTAGTGGCTATGTGGGCTAGTAGCCTGCAGGGCCAGGGGCCAGCGTTGGTGGTTCTGTTCTACAAGCCCCCATAGCTGGCCTGGGTCGTAATGCTGGGTAGCAAAAAAAAATTGGGCCCCCCCCCGGGAGGAGGGACCCTATGTCATTTTTTTTTTATTAACCCTTTTGTGTTCTGTCATCCAGCAGCTATAAAAGGCTTCTAGCAAGTGAGCAGAAGCCAGTGATCGCCGAGGGACAGAGTGCTCCAGTATGGATGGGAGGTAAGTATTAAAAAAAAAAAAAATAATAATAAAATATTTTTTCTCTTTGTGTGCCTGTGTTTTTTTTACATTTAACCCCTTGTGAACTGGTAAGGGGTCCATGAGACCCCTATACCAGTTCTCAAGGCTGGGGGATGGCAAGTCACCTGCGCTAGCCGGTGACTTGCCATTAACCCCCGGCACCCCCATTACCTGCCTCCCCAAAGGCCAGGGGGGGGGGCAGAAGAGCCTGCAGGGCCAGGGGCCACAAAAGCTGGCCCCTGCGCCCTGTTCCTACAAGCCCTGCATAGCTGGTCCTGGGCTGGTTACTTTGGGTAAGGGGGGCCCCATGTCATTTTTTCATTGTTTTTACCCCTTAAAAATCCCCAAAAAAAAAATGGACCCCCCCCCCCCCCCCCCCCGGGAGGGGGGACCCTATGTCATTTTTTTTTTCTTGATTTAACCCTTTGTAGTGTGGATGGTAGTTGTATTTTATTTGAAAATGTTAAAAATTACTTGTTTCAGTTAGGGGGGTCTCCTGGGCAGGAACAGGGGGCTACCGATAAATATGTGGTACCGTTCTAATCGGTAGAAATGGGGCTTTCACATGCAATATGGTTTTCCCTAATAAAATACATTTTTTATTTAAAATAAAGGAGGCAATTTTCTAAAAAAAAATTATTTTTTTTTTTTTTACTTAATAATAAATAAAATTAATAATAAATAAAATTTACAAACAAGACATTTCATGTTAAAGCCTAAACTCTGCTGCAAGGAGAGGAAAAGGTGTTTTTTATTCAGCTTTTTTATACATTTTTAGGGAAACCCTGCGCAACCAAATAATTCTTTGAGGGATCAATTCCAGAAAGATGAGCCCCACTACAACAAGCTGGGTACGCTTAGAAAGCTTAACATGTGTACTTTCAGGGAATATATTCCAAATGTAAAGGGTTGTTTTGGTTGAAAAATCGCAAGGTGCGCACTTTGTCTGCAGAGCTGAAATTTTCAAGAAAAATTACCATTATGCTCATGCTTTACTTTGGGGTGTTTGGCAACTCTTCCCTTGACAGTAGCAATGCATGTTGGGTATCGTTCTGTTTGGGGGATGTTGCTTTTTCAGATTATACTTGTTTTTTCTTGTTTGTATATAGTTTTTTTAGGAAAATGTGGCTTTGATTCTGCTTTTTTATCCTTTTTTTAGGGAGACTCTTTGCAACCAAAGAATACATTGAGGGATTACTTCCAGAAGACTGTGGCCACATAAACAAGCCTGGTACAAATAGAAAGCCTGAAGTGTGTACTTACAGGGAATATATAGTTTGTGGGGGTTATTTCAAATGTAAAGGGTTGTTTTTCTGGAAAAAACTGCAAGGTGCGCCTAGCGCATATCACAGTTGTATTTTTTCTGAAAATCCCCTAAAGCTCTGTTTCAGTTTGGGGGAGTCTCCTGGGCAGGAAAGGGTGTCTACCTATACATATGTGGTACCGCTGTAACCGGGAGAAATTGGGATTTCACACGCAATAAGATTTTATTGACAAACTTACATTTTTTATTACAAAAAAACACTACAAATTGTAAAAAAAATAAGATTTTTTTTTAATTTTTTTGCACATATTTCGCCAAAAAATATTGAGAATACACCTAAAAATTACAAACAAGACATTTCATGTTAAAGCTCAGACTCTGCTGAAAAAAACAATATATCATTTTCCTGGGAAATCCCTGGAAATCCCTTCAAAAATCACATTTGGTCGGAGATGTGCCAGAAATTATGTGGAACCTCTATTTAATCCTTCAGTGGAGGAAGATAGAATAAAAGCCCTGATACCCACGTGTGCTCAACTCAACCTTTTTGTTTTCTGCAAGCCTCTCCCACAGACCCAAGACACAAGTATAGGCTGGAGCATAACCTTCATAATACTGTACCCTGGTTCTAATACTAAAATAGTTTGAGCAGTTGTTGGTGAATGTAAATGCTAGTCTCCTTCAGAAACTCCTCATGGGTGGCTTTTTTTTTAATAATGTCATAAAAAATGCTTTAATGCCCACTTCATGTAGTATATAATATGTATGCTCTCAACCAAGCTAGGAAAAAACATATTTTTACCGTCCACAAATGGTTGTACAGAAAAAGATTGCAAAATATAAACAACTTTAAGTCAAGTCCATTGAGAAATACACAAAAAGTACAAGTGACAGAAATATATTGCATATAAAGTTCTTTTTGCCTTTAAATACCCAAATCTGGACTAGTCCTGTGCAACAGATTGGTGGCGGGTGTGTCTTATTTGTCTAGACTTCTACTTTAGGATTTACTTAGTGATTTCCATGCATGAAAATAAAAAAAATGCTATACTCATAATGTATTCACCTATAGCTACTATCATTAATGCTGCAAAGTGGACCAAATCCTGTGTTTTTGTCTGTCCCCCTGGGACACCCCGCTGTGTGAAATCCTGTTGTTCGCCCAGTAAACTCACCTCCACTCTGTCCATCAGCGCATGCGCAGCCTCTCCGGTCGTGCATATTAATGTGTTGCTAAAGAAGCTGAATACATGTGCAGCGTGAGGCATCACTTGCATCCTGAACGTGGCGGCACACAGCCAAAAAGTGATGCCAGTGATGCTGTTGCCCGTCGAGCATGCGCCGTGGGTTTTTGGTAAAAGTACGAAACCCAGGCAAACTGTGGGGTTTCACACAGTGTGGCATCCCATTTCGTGAGGTCCTTGGGAGAGGAAATCAGCTGGCCCTGGAGTCTCATAGACTAAAGTTTTGGTCTGCTTTAGGTAAAAATAAATATGGACATTTATCTTTTGTATTATTAGCAAATAGATTCAGCATCAATAACAGTATTTAAAAATGGCATGTCTTCTGGCCATTGTGTTTTTTTTTATTATGCCATATGCAACAGTAAAGATTTTTTTAACCCTTCTAGTGCCAGCTACGTGACTCTCACGTAGCTGCCTCTCCAAACGTTAAGTGCCAGCTACGTGAGAGTCACGTAGATACAGACTTACCTGACCCCTCATTTGAAAGTGCCAGCGATTCTGTACAATAATCAAGTAGTAGATTTTCGCCCCCGGGCTTCTGATCTTCAGGAGGAGGCCCGGAATAGCCCCCCCCCCCCCCCCGCCGGCGCCGACATTTGAAAAAAAAAAAAAAGTAAATGTCATTTACCTCGCAGCGCGATGGCTCTCCCCGGGTCTTCTCTTCACCAGGGGGGGCTCCGATCCCCCCTGGGCTTTCCACGCTTCGGGTGAGGGCCCAGAAACAGGCCCTCACCATCCTCTTCGGCCGGCGCTGGCCCCGCCCTATAACCCCGCCCCTAACCCCACCCAATAACCCCGCCCCTAACCCCGCCCGCTTGATGATGTCATCCCGCTCCTCGGGTTACTGGCACCCGGGCTCCGTTCTATCAGTTGTCGGTAGCGATCGGAGCAGGGAGGGTGGCAGGAAGGGATGCTCTAATCTCCTTGCCTCCCTCCCTCCCTGCTTTGATCACTACCGACAACTGTCATCTGCAGCGGCGCGGGACACTGGATGGGAGGTAAGTATAAGTGAAAAAAGAATAATAAAGAATTTTTTGTCTGGTGTCTTTTTTTTTTTTACTTAACCCTTTGTGAACTGGTAAGGGGTCCATGAGACCCCTTATACCAGTTCACAAGGCTCTGGGTATGGCAGGTCACCTGCGGCAAGCGGGTGACTTGCCATAACCCCCAGCCCCCCATTACCTGCCTCCCCAACGGCCAGGGGGGGGCAGAAGGGCCCGAGCCACGTGGCTATGTGGGCTAGTAGCCTGCAGGGCCAGGGGCCACCAACGCTGTCCCCTGCGCCCTGTTCTACAAGCCCCCATAGCTGGTCCGGGTCAGTAATGCTGGGTGAGGGGGACCCTACGTCATTTTTTGGGGGGATTTTAAGGGTTTTTAATCCTTAAAATTCCCCCCAAAAAATGAGGTCCCCCCCCCCCCCCAGGAGGGGGGACCCTACGTCGTTTTTTTTTTTAAGTTAACCCCTTACAACTATGCAATCATATTGCAATACTATGCAATCATCTGAAATCTCCTAAACTGCTGTTTCAGTTTGGGGGAGTTTCCTGGGCAGGAAATGGTGTCTACCAATACATATGTGGTACCGTTGTAACCGGGAGAAATAGGGCTTTCACACGCAATAATATTTTATTAACAAACTTACATTTTTTATTAGAAAAAAAACACTACAAATTGTAAAAAATTGTTTTTGTTTTATTTTTTTGCACATATTTCACCCAAAAGTATTGAGAATACACTAAAAAAAGGCCAAACAAGACATTTCATGTTGAAGCCCAGACTCTGCTGAAAAAAAACAATATATCATTTTCCTGGAAAATCCCTGGAAATACCTTCAAAAATCCAGGTTGAACACGTGTAGCGCAAAAACGTGAAAAGTAGTCCGGCAACAGAGTCTGACAAAAAATCTCGGTAGGCTGGCACTCAAAGGGTTAAAGGGTTGGTTGGTCAGGGCAATATCAATAATAAGGCAGCAGGAAGCTCACCTGAAGCCTGCTACATTTGCCTCCCCTCCATTTCCTGCTGTACACTCTAGATTCTTTGTGGTCAAAAGTTGCCTGAAACTGTACCACAATGGAAAGAGGGGAATGCCACACTGCCTATGGGAATGGGAGGGGAGGATTGCCGCGCTGCCTTTGGAAATGGGAGGAGGGAATGCCACAGATTCTGCACCTTGCCTATTATTTGTTTCTTGGGGGGATGGTGTTTAAGCACAACATTTGGTTCAGAATATTTATTTTTTTATTTTCTCCTCCACATTCCAAGGTGCATCCTATGGGCAGCTGCATCTTATAGGGCAAAAAATACAGTATGTGCAAAGCTAATCAATAGTTGTACTCCTAGATTAAGCATTAGAAGTGACACAATAGCAAGGGAAACACATTGGTTTAGTGTCTACTGTAGGATTTGACATGAAGCTGAAGAGGAAAAACACCCAAGAGAGTAAAAATACATGGTGTTCTTCTTTAAAATATAATACTGCTATAAATTAGGCTTAAAGTAGCAGTATCACAAAATTTGCATTAAAAAAGATAAATAATTAAATAGCCACACAATAGCTTCTAACATGTGTATAAATAATGTGGCGATAGAAAAAGGAAAAAATATCTGCCTTTCTTTTAAATTGCATAATGACAATGGCTCAGTCCATTTCCTGAATAGGGGGATCTGCTGGGTTGTATTTAGTGAGCTGCTTCATTTAACCCACAGGTCTCCTAGCAACACTTTACCTCAGAGGCTGACACTGTAATCAGTGGTGACGGCTGTGTGTGTGTGAGGTGCTGCTTTTGTTATGAGACCAGGTGACTCAAATGTGTAAAATCTATACAAAATAAACTAAACTGACTGAAAATAACTGAAATTCTTCTTTGAATAACTGTGCAGGAAAATCTAAAGGTATTAAAGTGGAACAAAACACTGAGTGGCCGACCCTGAAGTCTATAAGACCCGGCCATTGACCTTCCCCCTTGGGCATCCTAAATCGGGATGCCCCACTGTGTGAAACAACCCCTGGATAATCACAGATCCCCCCATTTTTCTGGCGCGCTCACGCAGATAGTCATTTAGACAGGCCGGGCGGCCAGGAAGGTTACTGCTCAGGCTCCCCATCTGCGTGCAAACAGCGCTGATTGGATGAGAGCCTGCGCATGCACTGTGGGACAGGGAAAAGTACGTTTTCACAGGCGAACTTGGGGATTTCACATATCAGGGCATCCCAACTCGGGATGCCCCTAGGGGCACAAAACAAAACTCCAGATAGTGAAAATCCTGGGTTGGGCTTTGCTCAAAACACACAAAGCTGAAAGAAAGATCATATGGTAAAATGAAAAATAAGAATATGAAAGAGAAAATGGGAAACTGAAAGATTCTGCAGCAGAGCCAACATGAAGCGAAAACTGTCAAAATAAAAAATGTTTAGAGCAAAAAAACAGGATGTAAACATAAAAATCCAATTCTGAAATAAAATAACCCCCCCCCCCCCAAAAAAAAAAACTGGTGAGTCTGAGATTCGAACCAATGACTCTCTGGTTCAAACTGACATTGAATTTACCAATGAGCTAAATGACTTCTAGAGCTTTTCTTTCTGTTTTAGATATATGAGTTCTGGCCAGGCAATGTTGCAATATTATCTTATGCTGGATGGCTGCCAGCACTGAACAGCTAATTACTTTGTTACATTGTTTCCCCCTCTCCTCAGTGTGGAACAGGCCAGAGTGTCGGGCCCAACACTCAGCAGACATAAATATGAGCTATTAGTCTCCAGCTGCACAACACAGACATCACTTTTTTTCTAAATTTGTAATTCTTACTCCAACACTTACCTACATTCAAAGTACCATTTAAATATGTCACCAAGAAAAATTTGCGATACTGCTCCTTTAATAAGCTATCATACAAAACCAAAACTAATCCAGAACGATCAAACTGTTGGAACATCTGTTACTTAATACTGTTGCTTGAAGCATCCGATTGGGCCAGGGGTGGCCTTATTTAAAGGACATATAAACTATCGTCTGTTTTGAAATATAATCAGATACGCTTTTTTTTATTTCTTTGCTATGCCCTTGGCGTTTCATGACTGTCCCGTTTAAACACAGAAGCAATTAGTTTTGAGAAGGCTGATTCTTCAGGGTCCAGTGCTTCCATGCCTTTCATTTGCAAAAGCCGCAGATTTTAATGAAGTTGTTTCATCTGTGTTGCCAAACACTAGAATTTTGCTGCTTCAATTCTAATTATCTCAGTTGGCGATTGCTGTGTTTTATTAAAGCTGTCAAACGTACTGTTCATTAAATGCCCATGTTTGCAACCTCTCTCCCACAAATAATATCAACTTTTTCTTTTGATAGATTGAAAGAACAGATTTCCTCCTTAATCTCAGCAAAATGGGTTTACTAGTCATAATGAATTTTGAGCTACCACAGACCTCTTATGAATAGAGAGCATTACATTAACTTTCTTGGAGACATTTCAACTAGAACCCCATAGAGTACTTTTTCAGATAAGTTCTGTGTCTTTCAGATACTCAAATTATGATAATCGTTGATACACTCCAAAAGATGAGCCTGTTGGCAAAGGGTAGAAGCTGAGAATTGGCCATTGTTTTTTATAGACATGCAGCACATGAAACATCCAACAGCTAATGGCTACCTAACTCCAAAAATAAAGAAAGCATAGAAACCAAAGCAGTGGCTTGAAGTTGTTTACATTTTATGACCCAGAAACTACACTACAGGCTCATTGACTATTTCTGGTGTCCTATAGAACAGTGTCTCTTTTTTATGCCAAGTAACCCCTAAAGACAAGAAGTTTCAACAGAGTACACCCAAAGAAGAAATCCATTATAAATGTGGCCAAAATAAGTAGACCCCAGGCCTAATATCACCTTTAACCCTTTTATTGCCAGCCACGTAAATTTGACGTGGCTGCCTCTCCAACCGTTAAACGCCAGCCACGTAAAATTTACGTGACTGACTTTCCCCAGTAATAACATAAAAAGTAAAAAAAAAGACACTTACCTGACCCCTCGTTCGATCCAGCCGGGTCTCTTCTTCAGCCAGAGGGGCTTTGATCGCCCATTGGGGCTCCCCCGGCTGCAGGGGAGTGCCCAAAATAGGGTTCCCCCCCCCCGTTTCAGCAGCCTCCCGGTTTCCTGCAAAAAAAAAAAAGACGGTTAACTACCTTTGTCCCCGCCGGCTCCCGCAGGCTCTCCTCTTCACAGGGGGGCTCCGATCACCCCCCCCGCTCTTCCGTCTTCTGGAGGGGGCATAACAGTGGCCGCCATCTTGGCTTCTAGCCCTGCCCCTTCGGGGGCGGGGGCGATGACGTCACCGCTGGGTGTTGTCGGGGCACCCGGCGGTTCAGCTGTCAGATGCCGGTGACGGCTGGACAGAGGAGGAGGGAGGTAGGTGATCATCCGATCGCCTGCCTCCTCCCTCCTCTGCCCAGCCGTCACCTGCATCTGATCGCCACGGGACACAGGAGATGAAGATCGGAGGTGAGTAAAGTAAAAAAAAATTTTTTTTTAATAAAGTTATTTGAAAAAAGTGTTTGTGTCTTTTTTTTTTTTTTTACTTTTAACCCTTTGTGAACTGGTAAGGGGTCCATGTGACCTCTATACCAGTTCACAAGGCTCGGGGGTCTGGCAAGTCACCTGCGGCTAGCGGGTGACTTGCCATTAACCCCTGGCCCCCCAAATGACCTGCCTCCCCAAAGCCCAGGGGGGGCAGAAGAGCCGTGGCCCTAGGCTATGACGGCTTGTAGCCGGCAGGGCCAGGGGCCACTAAAGCTGGCCCCTGCGCCCTGTTCTACAAGTCCCCATAGCTGGTCACAGGCTGGTTACGCTGGGTAGGGGGGACCTCACGCCATTTTTTTTTTGGATTTTTAAGGGTTTTAACCCTTTAAGTGCCAGCCTACCTGGAGTTTTTGTCACACTCTGTTGCCAGACCATTTTGCACTATTTTGCACTCCCTATGTTCAAATGTGATTTTTGAAGGGATTTCCAGGGATTTCCCCGGAAAAGGATATATTGTTTTTTTCAGCAGAGTCTGAGCTTTAATATGAAATGTCTTGTTCGTCATTTTTAGGTGTATTCTCAATATTTTTTGGCGAAATATGTGCAAAAAAATAAAAAAAAATCTATTTTTTACAATTTATAGTGTTTTTTTGTAATAAAAAAATGTAAGTTTGTCAATAAAATCTTATTGCGTGTGAAACCCCAATTTCTCCCGGTTACAGTGGTACCACATACGTATCGGTAGACACCCTTTCCTGCCCAGGAGACTCCCCCAAACTGAAACAGAGCTTTAGGGGATTTTCAGAAAAAATACAACTGTGATATGCGCTAGGCGCACCTTGCAGTTTTTCCAGAAAAACAACCCTTTACATTTGAAATACCCCACACAAACTATATATTCTCTGGAAGTACACACCTCAGGCTTTCTATTTGTACCAGGCTTGTTGATGTGGCCACAGTTTTCTAGAAGTAATCCCTCAATGTATTCTTTGGTTGCAAAGAGTTTCCCTAAAAAAAGGATAAAAAAGCAGAATCAAAGCCACATTTTCCTAAAAAAACTATATACAAACAAGAAAGAACAAGTAAAATCTGAAAAAGCAACATCCCCCGAACAGAACGATACCCAACATGCATAGCTACTGTCAAGGGAAGAGTTGCCAAACACCCCAAAGTAAAGCATGAGCATAACGGTAATTTTTCTTGAAAATTTCAGCTCTGCAGTCAAAGTGCGCACCTTGCGATTTTTCAACCAAAACAACCCTTTACATTTGGAATATCCCCCATAAACCATATATTCCCTGAAAGTACACATGTTAAGCTTTCTAAGCGTACCCAGCTTGTTGTAGTGGGCTCATCTTTCTGGAATTGATCCCTCAAAGAATTCTTTGGTTGCGCAGGGTTTCCCTAAAAAATGTATAAAAAAGCTGAATAAAAAACACCTTTTCCTAAAATGTAAATATGCAAACAAGAAAAAACAAGCTAAGTCTGAAAGCGCAAGGTCCCCTGAACAGAACAATACCCAACTTGCAGAGGTACTATTAACCCTTTTAATTGCCAGCCTACTTGAGATTTTGTCACCCTCTGTTGACAGGTCATTTTTCCCCATTTTGCGCCATGTTTTTAAAAACCAGGCTTTAAAATTAAACATCTTGTTTGTAAATTTTATTTATTATTAAGTAAAAAAAATAAATAAATAAAATCTTTTTTAGAAAATTGCCTCCTTTATTTTAAATAAAAAATGTATTTTATTAGGGAAAACCATATTGCATGTGAAAGCCCCATTTCTACCGATTAGAACGGTACCACATATTTATCGGTAGCCCCCTGTTCCTGCCCAGGAGACCCCCCCCCTAACTGAAACAAGTAATTTTTTTACATTTACAAATAAAATAAAACTACCATCCACACTACAAAGGGTTAAATTGAGAAAAAAAAAATGACATAGGGTCCCCCCTCCCGGGGGGGATTTTTAAGGGTTAAAAATCCTTAAAAATCCAAAAAAAATTACATGGGGCCCCCCTTACCCAAAGTAACCAGCCCGGGACCAGCTATGCAGAGCTTGTAGGAACAGGGCGCAGGGGCCAGCTTTTGTGGCCCCTGGCCCTGCAGGCTACAAGCCCGCATAGCCCGTGGCCACGGGCTCTTCTGCCCCCCCCTGGCCTTTGGGGAGGCAGGTAATGGGGGTTAATGGCAAGTCACCGGCTAGCTCACTAGCAGGGGTAAATGCCAGGCACGTAAATTTTACGTGGCTGGCACTTAAGTGACGAAGAGGCAACCACGTAAATTTTATGTGGCTGGTATTTAAAGGGTTAACCCTTAAATATCCCCAAAAAAATGGGGTCCCCCTTCCTATGTTGCCTGTAACCCAGTAGGTTTAAAAGGCTTCCAGCAGCAGCAGGAGAGCAGAAGCCTAAGTGATCAGCGTGGGACACAGGGATGGATGGGAGGTAAGTATTAAAAAAAATAATTTAAAAAAATATATTTTTTTAATAAAGTTATTTTTAAAGTGTGTCTCTGTGTGTTTTTTTCTGTGTGTTTTTTTTTTTTTTTTTACTTTTAACCCTTTGTGAACTGGTAAGGGATCTATGAGTCCCCTTATACCAGTTCACAAGGCTCTGGGTCTGGCAAGTCACCAGTTTTTTTGTTTTTTTTAACTTATTTATTTAAAAATATTAAAAAAAGTAGAAAAAATACAAACAAGACATTTCATGTTAAAGCCTATACTCTGCCACAAAAAGAAAATATGCCATTTTCTTGGAAATTCCTGCAAAAATCACAGTTAAACATCACGCAAAATGGTGAAAAATATCCTGTCAGCAGAGGGTGACAAAATCTCAAGTAGACTGGCAGTCAAAAGGTTACAGGTACCTATGCCTATTGGGTATTGTTCTGCTCGGGGGACCTTGCGCTTTCAGATTTAGCTTGTTTTTTCTTATTTGCATATTGATATTTTAGGAAAAGGTGTTTTTTCTGCTTTTTTATACATTTTTTTGTGAAACCCTGTGCAACCTAAGAATTCTTCGAGATATTACTTCCAGAAAGATGAGCCCACTACAACAAGCTGGGTACGCTTAGAAAACTTAACATGTGTACTTTCAGGGAATATATGGTTTATGGGGGATTTTCCAAATGTAAAGGGTTAGTTTGGTAGAAAAAGCACAAGGTGCGCACTTTGTCTGCAGAGCTGAAATTTTGAAGTAAAATTACAGTTACGCGCATGCTTTAGTTTGGTGTGTTTGGCAACTCTTTCCTTGACAGAACCTATGCATGTTGGGTATCATTCTGTTTGGGGGATGTTGCTTTTTCAGATTTTCTGTTTTTTTTAGGAAAATGTGGTTTTAATTCTGCTTTTTTATTAATTTTTAGGGAAACCCTGTGCGACCAAAGAATACATTGAGGGATTACTTCCAGAAAACTGCGCCCATGTCAACAAGCCTGGTACGCCTAGAAAGCCTGAGGTGTATACTTCTAGAGAGTATATAGTTTGTAGGGGGTATTTCAAGTGTAAAGGGTTGGTTTTCTTGAAAAACTGCAAGGTGTGCATATTGCATAGCATAGTTGTATTTTATCTGAAAATCTCCTAAAGTGTTGTTTCAATTTGGGGGAGTCTCCTGGGCAGGAAAGGGTGTCTACCTATACATATGTGGTACAGCTGTAACCGGGAGAAATTGGGGTTTCACATGCAATAAGATTTTTATTGACAAACTTACATTTTTTATTACAAAAAAACACTACAAATTGTAAAAATTAGTTTTTTTTTGTTTTTTTTTTTGCACAATTTTCACCCACAAATATTGAGAATACACTTATAAAATGACTAACAAAACATTTCATGTTAAAGCCCAAGCTCTGCTGAAAAAAACAATATATCACTTTCCTGGGAAATCCCTGGAAATCCCTTCAAAACTCACAGTTGAACATGGGGAGCGCAAAATAGTGCAAAATAATCTGGCAACAAAGGGTGACAAAATCTCAAGGTAGGCTGGCGGTTAAAGGGTTAAAGCAAAATTTACTGTTTTACTGTTAACATAATATATTAGACCTAGCAGCCCCCTGTTGTTGGTTCACCCCAAACATCCCTGGGGTACATGTATTGCAGGTTGAGAATCGGTGACCTAGAAGACCTTCCTTTTCTCCTCTGGAAGAGCTCATTACTTTGGGTGGAATGCCTCTGAGACCTCTGATTGTATGAGATTGAGCTTACTGAACATTGCTCTTTTTAATGTTTCAGTTAAATGATGTTTAACCCTTTCAGTGCCAAGCACATAGATTCTTCGTGCTCGCTTCTACTCCACTTAAAGGAGCAGTATCGCGAAATTTGCATTAAAAAAGATAAATAATTAAATTGCCACACAATAGCTTCTAACATGTGTATAAATAATCTGGCGATAGAAAAAGGAAAAAATATATGCCTTTCTTTTAAATTGTATAATTACAATGGCTCAGTCCATTTGCTGAATAGGGGGATCTGCTGGGTTGTATTTAGTGAGCTGCTTCATTTAGCCCACTGGTCTCCTAGCAACACTTTACCTCAGAGGCTGACACTGTAATCAGTGGTAATGGCTGTGTGTGTGTGAGGTGCTGCTTTTGTTATGAGACCAGGTGACTCAAATGTGTAAAATCTATACAAAATAAACTAAACTGACTGAAAACGACTGAAATTCTTCTTTGAATAACCGTGCAGGAAAATCTAAAGGTATTGAAGTGGAACAAAACCCTGAGTTGCCGACCCTGAATTCTATAAGACCCGGCCATTGACCTTGCCCCTTGGGAATTCTAAATCAGGATGCCCACTGTGTGAAACAACCCCTGGATACCCACAGATCCCCCCATTTTTCTGGCGCGCTCACGCAGATAGTCATTTAGACAGGCCTGGCGGCCAGGAAGGTTACTGCTCAGGCTCCCCATCTGCGTGCAAACAGAGCTGATTGGATGAGAGCCCGCACATGCGCTTTGGGACAGGGAAAGGTACGTTTTCACAGGCGAACTTGGGGATTTCACATATCAGGGCATGCCCCTAGGGGCACAAAACAAAACTCCAGATAGTGAAAATCCTGGGTTGGGCTTTGCTCAAAACCCACAAAGCTGAAAGAAAGATCATATGGAAAAATGTGTTAAGAAAAGAGAGAGAAAATGGTAAACTGAAAGATTCTGCAGCAGAGCCAACATGAAGGGAAAACTGTCAAAATCAGCTAAATGACTTCTAGAGCTTTTCTCTCTGTTTTAGATATATAAGTTCTGGCCAGGCAATGTTGTTATCTTATGCTGGAAGGCTGCCAGCACTGAACAGCTGATACTTTGATACATTGTTTCACCCCTCTCCTCAACATGGAACAGGCCAGAGTGTCGGGCTCCGACACTCAGAAGACATAAACATGAGCTATTAGTCTCCAGCTGCTCAACACAGACATAATTTTTTTCTAAATTTGTAATTCTTACTCCAACACTTACCTACATTCAAAGTACCATTTAAATATGTCACCAAGAAAAATTCGCGATACTGCTCCTTTAAGAGCCAAGCACGTAGAATCTACGCGCCTGACTTTCCCCCCTGCTACAGTAAAAAATAAGTAAAAAAAACACTCACCTGACCCCTTGTTCGATGCGGCCGGGTCTCCTCTTCATCCGAGGGGGCTTCGATCCCCCACCCAGGCCCCCCCGGCTGCAGCGGAGTGCCCGGAATAGCCACCCCCCCCCCCCCCCGCCGGAATTACATGTAAAAAAAATAAATAAAAATGACATTTACCTCGGTGTCCAATCGCTCCCACCGGGTCTCCTCTTCACCAGGGGGCCTCCAATCACCCCCCCTGTCTCTTCAGCTTCAGAGGAGAGCCTGACAGGCCTCTCCCCCTCCTCTCCCGATGGGCGCCGCCATCTTGCCGATACAAGCCCCCATAGCTGGCCCTGGGCCGGTTATGCTGGGTAGGGGGACGTCACTCCATTTTTTTGGAATTTTAGTTTTTAACCCTTAAAATTCCCCAAAAATGGGGTTCCCCCACCCCGGGGAGTGGGCCCTATGTCATTTTTTTTTATTTAACACTATGTTACCTGTCACTCAGCAGGTAAAAAATGCTTCCAGCAGCAGCAGGAGCACTGAAGTCAAAGTGATCAGCGTGGGACACGGTGCTCCGGGATGGATGAGAGGTAAGTATTAAAAAAATATTTTTTTTTTACTCTGTGTGTGTGTGTTTTGTTTACATTTAACCATTTGTGAACAGGTAAGGGATCCATGAGACCCCTATACCAGTTCACAAGGCTCTGGGTCTGGCAAGTCACCTGCAGCTAGCGGGTGACTTGCCATTAACTCTGAGCCCACCCATTATCTGCCTTCCCAAAGCCCAGGGGCGGGGGGGGACAGAAGAGCCCCTGGCCATAGGCTATGCCTACTTGTAGCCTGCAGGGCCAAAGTTGGCCCCTGCACCTTGTACAAGCCCCCATAGCTGGTCCCAGGGCTGGTTATGCTGGGTAGTGGGGACCTCACGCCATTTTTTGGGGGGGATTTTTAAGGGTTCTTAACCCTTAAAATCCCCCCCCCAAAAAAATGGGCCCCCCTCTGCCAGGAAGGGGGACCCCACAACATTTTTTTTAAATTTAACCCTTTATAGTGTGGATAGTAGTTGTATTTTATTTGTATATGTTATAAAGTGCTCTTTTTAGTTTGGGAGGTCTCCTGGACAGTAACGGGGGGCTACTAATACATATGTGGTACTGTTGTAATCGGGAGAAATAGGGCTTTCATGTGCAATATGGTTTTCTTTAGTGCAATAAATTGTTTATTTAAAATAAATGAGTTTTTTGAATTAAAAATATTAAAAAAAACATTACAAAAATTACAAACAAGACATTTCATGTTAAAGCCTAAACTCTGCCGCAAAAAAATATATAGGATTTCCCTGGAAATTCTTGAAAAAATCCCGGTTAAACATGGGGAAAAATGACCTGTCAACAGAGGGTGACAAAATTTCAAGTAAGCTGGGAAATAAAAGGATTGTAAGTAGCTATGCATGTTGGGTAATGTTCTGCTCGGGGGACCTTGCACTTTCAGATTTACCTTGTTCTTTCTTGTTTGTATATTGATATTTTAGGAAAAGGTGTTTTTTATTCTGCTTTTGTATACATTTTTTAGGGAAACCCTGTGCAACCAAAGAATTCTTTGAGGGATTACTTCCAGAAAGATGAGTCCACTACAACCAGCTATGTACACTTAGAAAGCTTAATAGGTGAACTTTCAGGGAATATATGGTTTGTGGGGGGCATTCCAAATGTAAAGGGTTGTTTTAGTAGAAAAAGCGCAATGTGTGTACTTTGTCTGCAGAGCTGAAATTTTCAAGTAAAATAATTCTTACGCACATGCTTTACTTTGGGGTGTTTGCCAACTCTTCCCTTGACAGTAGCTATGCATGTTGGGTATTGTTCTGTTCGGGGGTGTTGCTTTTTCGGATTTAACTTGTTTTTTCTTGTTTGCATATAGTTTTTTAGGAAAAAGTGCCTTTGATTCAGTTTTTTTATTCTTTTTTTTTTTTAGGGAAACCCTGTGCAACCAAATAATTAATTGAGAGATTACTTCCAGAAAACTGCACCCATGTCAACAAGCCTGGTACGCCTAGAAATCTTGAGGTGTGTACTTCCAGAGAATATATATTTTGTTGGGGGTATTTCAAATGTAAAGGGTTGTTTTTCTTGAAAAACTGCAATGTGCGCAAAGAGCCTAGCACAGCTGTATTTTTTCTGAAAATCTACTAAAGCACTCTTTCAGTTTGGGGGAGTCTCCTGGGCAGGAAAGGGTGTCTACCAATACATATGTGGTACCGCTGTAACCAGGAGAAATGGGGCTTTTACATGCAATAAGATTTTATTGACAAACTTACATTTTTTTATTACAACAAAACACTTCAAATTGTCAAAAAATGATTTTTTAAATTTATTTTCACATATTTTACCCAAAAATATTGGGAATACACCTAAAAAATGGCAAACAAGACATTTCATGTTAAAGCCCAGACTATACTGAAAAAAACAATATATAATTTCACTGGGAAATCCCTGGAAATCCCCTTAAAAAATCACAGTTGAACATATGGCGCACAAAATTGTGCAAAATGGTCTGGCAACAAGGGTGACAAAATCTCCAGATAGGCTGGCAGCGAAAGGGATAATAAGAGAACTAACTTGTCGGTTTGGGTGGCTTAAAAAAGACTGAGCCGTATTTGATAAATAGAGGTCCTGCACCTCCCCCACATAAATACAAATAGACAATATATGAGGCGTGCCTGTGAATGCCACAAAATAGCTCTATAAATTACTCTCAATTGTGTGGCTCATTGTTTGGTGGTTTCATTGTTTGGTGAATCTGTCATATATGTCACTATTGTGGTTGCTGGAGCCGCATAATTGAGAGTAATTTAAAAATGGAACTGGGTACTCAAAACACCTGCTACCTTAGTAAAAGGTGTTTATTCTAAGTATGCAGCACGTCCTGCTCCAGATAATGATTCATAACAGATGGGATTACCTCCGCCAGAGGGCAGTTGAGTGCAGAGATGGCAAAAAGAGGCCCCTCTCGGTCCCATATATACCCGGGACCTCCCACAAATTCCCCAGTTTCTTCTCTGCAGTCGGCTGCGAAGGTCAGAAGATGGATTCTCTTATCGCAGGTGAGCGGGGCTTAACAGCCCGCAGCCCTGTAGCACTATTCCCACCCGTTCCACTTATTACTTATGCCTCCCAGCTTTGGCTGCGCTGGTCGGGTGATGGTAGGCAGCACCTATCACAGGTGCTCTCTTTACGGAGCCTGGCTCTGACCGCAATCCCCCACCAAAGGGTAGGCGGTGCAGGTTATGGTGAACCTGATTTGGGATGCCCCGTCCGCTCTTGCTCTTCCCTGCCCTGGTCATCGGTGGATCTCCTTATTTGGCATCCACTCTCCCCTCTCTCTCGTTGTTCCGTTCGGGGGGGGGGGTGTATGTGTGTTTGTTGCTGTGTGTGTGTGATTGCACTTTAACTTTCAGGGCTCCGCGCTCTGTCTTCACTTTGGTCATATTCTTAGTATACAGTACGTCCTGCTCCAGATAGATTACTTACACTTGGGTTATCCTCCGCCAGATGGCGCTGCACTTCAGAGACATGTAAAACAGGCTCCTCCCGGCCCCTCAAATACCGGGTGACCTCCCACAAATCCCCAGATTTCTCTGCAGTGCTTACTGCGAAGACATGAAATATCACTCTGTCGCAGGTGAGCAGGGCTATTAAAGCCTGCGGCCCTGTTGGACTATTCCCACCCGTCCTTGATGTGATGTGCCTCCCAGCCTGGGCTGCGCTGGTCGGGTGAAGGTAGGCAGCATCCTCCCTCATTCTCCCCGTAGCCTTCGGGAGGAAAAGAAGGGGGGTGTGTGGTTGAACATGTGCCGTGATTCGTGTATATTGCCTGTTGGCATGTGTATTGGGACTAGTATATGTGTGTCAACCGCCGCGCTGACTTGTGTTTACTATTGCAAACGCCGCCGCAGTGCGGGCCCTTTCCTTCAAATTTGGATGCCGCGCTGGGCGGCGGCGTTGCCTCAGACGCTTTTTGATACTGCTAAAGCTCGTTTGGAATTTCCTGAGCAAACCCATTTCAATAACCTCGTGCTTAAGGAGTGGGAACATCCCAGTAGACTTCCCGGCATACCTAAGAGTTGGGACAGAAAGTATCCTTTTCCTGCTGACATGGTCAAGTGCTGGTCATCGCCCCCTGAGGTCGATGCCCCTATTCTAGGGTTGTCTAACACCTCTATTATGCACTCCCCTGACACTACTACGCTGCGGGATGCTGAGGACCGGCGCATTGTCCAATTAGCGTGCCATGCCTTTGCATTTGTTGGGGTGGCGCTGCACCCGGTTTGCGCCTCGGCCATCACGTCTGTGGCGCTCAGGACCCTGATCAGAAGTGTACTTGACGGGTCTGATGAAGGGCAACTGGATACGTGTAATGCCCTGTCTAACTGTGATATGTTTGTGAACTATTATTATCCTATCTGCCTTGGATGATGCCATTAGGATATGTGCCAGATCCTCTGCCTTGGCGGTAGCTATACGCCGCACGGTCTGGCTGCGCCAGTGGGCTGCTGACAATGCTGCTAAGAGAGCCCTTACTGGGCTTCCATTTAAGGGGCTACGCCTGTTTGGGGACCGCCTAGACCTTTTTGCTAAAGGAGGCAAGTTACCCCAGTGCAGGCGGCAGTCACAGCCCTTTCGGGGCCAGGGGCCCCCTTCACTCCCCTACCGCGGTGCTAAGCAGGGCAAAGGGGTGTCCTTCGCGGGGGCTTGTACAGATTCCTGGCACAGGAACAGAGATCGACGTCCCGGCGCCTCCTGGGGGTCTAAACAAAAACCCTCTCCCAAGCCCCCCCAGGCATGATGGGGCGCCCTCGCCCATCAGGGTGGGGGGACGGCTACAGCACTTCGCGCACGTCTGGAGGCATCACGTCTCAGACAGGTGGATTCAGGAGGTGGTGTCCTCCGGTTACAAGATAGAGTTTGCTGTGCGCCCCCCCCCCCCTAAGATTCGTCAAGTCCAGGATCCCCCAGGACCCTGCCTCAGCTCAGGTCTTGATGCAGGCCGTGCAAGGCCTTCTGGATATGGGGGTCATTTGCAGTGTCCCCTTAAGAGAAAGAGGCAAGGGGTTCTATTCCAACCTTTTCACAGTTCCCAAAAAAGATGGGACAGTCAGGCCCATTCTGGATTTAAAGATCCTCAACAAATTTGTCAGAAACAGGCGTTTTCGCATGGAAACTCTGCGATCGGCCATTGGCTCCCTGCGCCCAGGGGATCTCATGACGTCGGTGGACATCAAGGATGCTTACCTTCACATCCCTGTGTTCCCTGGACACCAGAGGTTTCTCAGATTTGCGTTGGAAGATCAACATTACCAATTTGTGGCCCTGCCCTTTGGTCTCACCTCAGCTCCCAGAGTGTTCACCAAGGTGCTGGCGGGGGTGATGTCTCTGGTGAAGTCAAGGGGCATACGCTCGCTACCCTATCTGGACGACATACTCATCACCTCTCAGTCTCTGCATCAGGCAGAGTTGGACACGCAGCTGGTGGTATCCACCTTGGAGTCCTTCGGCTGGGTGATCAATCACCCCAAGTCCTTGGTGACCCCATTCCTGGGAATGATTCTGGATACTATTCAGTCAAGGATATTCCTTCCTCAGCAGAAGGTGGAAGCTCTAACTGCGCAGGTGAGGTTCCTGCTATCATGCCCCCAGCCCTCACTCAGGCAGGGAATGCAGTTGGTGGGCCTGATGGTGGCGTGCTTCGAGGCGGTGCCCTTTGCTCAGTTCCATTTGAGGCCTCTACAACTTCACCTTCTGTCAGTATGGGGCAAAGATCCTAAGTCCTTGGACGGGATCTGTGTGCTTCCCCCCTTGGTCAGACGGTCCCTTTCGTGGTGGCTGGACCACAGGAACTTGCTGGGAGGCAGGTCCTTTCTGGCCCCCTCCTGGGAGACGGTCACCACGGATGCCAGTCTGTCAGGATGGGGGGGATTCTGGAAGTCCTTGCGGTTCCAGGGGAGGTGGGGCCCTGAGGAGGCCCACTTACCCATCAACATTCTGGAACTGCGGGCAATCAGGTTGGTACTGGAGCAGTTGACCAATCACCTGAGAGGTCTGTCTGTGCAGGTGCGCTCAGACAACAGGATGGCGGTTGCCTACATCAACCATCAGAGAGGGACCCGGAGCAGGAGGGCCCTCCAGGAGGTATCGCGGATTCTGACATGGGCAGAGGCCAATGTTCAATGCATTTCGGCTGTGAACATCCCAGGGGCAGAAAATCTACTGGCAGACTCTCTGAGCAGGGGGACCTCTCGTCAGGGAGAGTGGTCCCTCTGCAACAGGGTATTCCAGTCCCTGTGTCACCGTTGGGGTCTACCGGATGTGGATCTGTTTGCATCCCATCACAATCACAAGCTCCAGGCTTTTGTCTCCCTGTCTCAGGATCCTCTGGCCTTGGCCACAGATGCTCTGTCCATATCATGGCAGGAATTTCGTCTCCCGTATGTCTTTCCTCCATTCCCCCTGCTGGGCAGGGTACTGCGCAAGATTGCTCTGGAAAGGGTGCCAGTGATTCTGGTGGCTCCCAGGTGGCCAAGAAGAGTGTGGTTCGCAGACGTGGTGCAGATGGCAGTAGATCAGTACGTCCTGCCAGCAGTACCAGATCTGCTCACTCAGGGCTCCCTACGCCATCCCAATTTACAAACTCTGGCTTTGACGGCCTGGCTGCTGAAACCTCCATCTTGATGGAAAAGGGCTTGTCTGCCTCCGTGGTTGAGACCATGGTGAAGGCTAGGAAGAAGTCTTCATCTTCCATCTATTATAGGGTTTGGCGTGCTTACATTGACTGGTGTGATTCTAGGTCTCTTCCCTGTCGGGTGTTCTCAGTTCCCAGGGTTCTAGAGTTCTAACAGCAAGGCTTGGAGTCTGGTCTCCAACTCAGTACTTTGAAGGGTCATGTTTCTGCCCTGTCTGTTTTCTTTCAAAGTCTTTTGCTCAACATTCCTTGGTCAAGACTTTCTTTCAGGGGGTTACTCATGTGCGTCCCCCACGAAAACCTATGGTCCCTGTTTGGGATTTGAATTTGGTCTTGTCTGCCTTGCAGGGTGCTCCCTGTACTTACCCTCAAGGTTGTCTTTCTGGTGGCTATTGCTTCGGTCAGGCGTGTGTCTGAGCTTGCGGCTCTGTCTATCCAGCCTCCATACTTTGAGAGACACCAGGATAAGGTGGTGTTCCGCTTTAAGCCAGATTTTCTGCCTAAGGTGGTGTCTGCTTTTCATTTGAATCAAGATATTGTTCTTCCTTCCTTGTGCCCTAATCCTAGTAATGCTAAGGAAAGGGTTTTGCACTCCTTGGATGTGGTCAGGTGTCTGAAGTATTACCTAGTAGTCACTGCGTCCTTCAGGAAGACTGATGCTCTTTTTGTGGTCCCTTCTGTTCCTAGGAAGGGTTTGGCTCCTGCCAAGTCTACTATCAGCAAATGGATCCGTCAGGCTGTGATTCAGGCCTATTCGGCTAAGGGGAAGAGTCCTCCCTTCCGCCTTACTGCTCATTCTACTCGTGCTATTGGTGCCTCTTGGGCCTTTCAGCACCAGGCTTCTGTTGAACAAGTTTGCAAGGCCGCTACTTGGTCTTCTCTTCATACCTTTTCAAAGTTTTACAAGGTTGACATTAAGGCCTCAGCTGATGCTGTTTTTGGCCGCAAGGTTTTACAGGCGGCAGTGGTTTAAACTGCCTGCTGTTACCTTTCTTATTGGGGATCCCACCCTACTTTATGGACACTGCTATTGGATGTCCCAAGTGTAAGTAATCTATCTGGAGCAGGACGTACTGTATACTAAGAATAATACAATTCTGTGAAGTACTCACCTGTAGAATTGGTATTATAAGTATACACGTACTACGTCCTGCTCCACCCCACCCTGTTGTTGCTTTATTCTGGATCCCCTGTATGGTGATTTTCATCATTTTTATAGTTACCAGTTTTGTTTTGGGTGGTTAAATTCTCCCGGTCTCTTGTTTACTGCTTTTCAATGCTGGGAATTTGTGGGAGGTCCCCAGGTATTTGAGGGGCCGGGAGGAGCCTGTTTTACATGTCTTTGCAGTGCAGCGCCATCTGGCGGAGGATAACACAAGTGTAAGTAATCTATCTGGAGCAGGACGTACTGTATACTTATAATACCAATTCTACAGGTGAGTACTTCACAGAATTGTATTTTTGAATTTGCCGCCACTGACACGCGCGCCTTGTGGCGTCCGCGGTCAGCGGCGGCATCATCATCAAGAATCCCTGCGCGCCCATTGGCTGTTACATCCCGGCCAGTCTGCACGCTTCCCGGAGGGGGCGTGGCTTGTCTGTTGGCGCGCTCTGCGTCGTCTCCTCCTGCGGCCCGCCCCTTGAGGTTCCTCCAGCGCCATTTTGGTCTCTCCTGGTGTGATTGCTGGCTCCCCACTGCGGTCCGTGAGTGCCCCTGTCTGTGGGCTTGGCTTTTGTTTATTTGTCATTTCGGTGTACTTATGGGGTGTCATTGTTATGTCTTTCAGGCGGGATAACTGTTTTAAGAGGTTTCTCCTAGTCCTATTCCCTCTATTAGTTATTTTTAACTTGTAACTTTATTAGAGGCTTACACTGTAAAATCCTCCCACTTCCCTGGCGGACATATGGAGGCTTCACAGGATATTGTGCTTGGGGTCCCCTCGGGACAAGCCCCGCTGTGTGTGGTGTGTGGGGCATCCCCTGTGGGCGATGATGTGTGGGTCTGTGTACCCTGGGCCCAGCAGGCGCTTGCGCTGCATTCTGGGCTATCTGTGACTGGGCCTGCGCCCACTATGTCCTCACCCACTCCCCCTCGCTTGATTATGACTCCCAGTGAGCTAAATACTAGTGGGGAGTCTCAGCCTGACGTGTCTTCCAGGTTGGCTAACATTGAGAGGTTGATTGCTAGCTCTGCGGCCTGTAAGGTCCCGGCTAAAAGGCGGCATGTGGTGCCGGGTGCGTCTGCCTTTCCTATGGAGACTGAGAATTTCCTTGATTTGTCTGACTATACCCCACTTGAGGAGGCCTAGTTCAATAATCTTGTTCTCAAAGAATGGGAGCGTCCCAGCCAGCTTCCCAGAATCCCTAAGGGCTGGGATAAAAGGTACCCTTTTCCCACTGATGTGGTTAAATGTTGGTCAACCCCCCCAGAAGTGGATGCACCAGTATTGGGGCTGTCCAACACATCTGTGGTCCATTCCCCTGATTCCACTACCCTCAAGGATAGTGAGTAGGGATGTGCGAATCGATCCGGACGAACCCGAATTCGTTCCGAATTTCAGGAAAAATTTGATTCTGAACGAATCCGAATTTTCCCACGATTTGATCGATCGAAGTTTTCATTTAAACTCAATTTATTTCAATTACAGCCATTGTAAAATGGTGGATGGACATGTCCGGACATATCCCCTGGGGCAAGTTATCATGGGAAGGTCACATGCAGCCTATCAGCAGCCAGGAAGCCCGGTGACGTCACAGTGCTATATGAACGGCGGCCATCTTGCTTGTGTGCATTTCAGTGTTGTATTGCGGCCGGAACGGAGCTTGCTACAGACAGGGAGAGACTAACATAGAGGCAGGGAGACCCACAGAGTGCCAGGGAGAGCCAGGGAAAGATAGGGAAAAATCAGGAAGGATCCAGGCAGGGCCAGCAGAGAAAGTGACAGGGAAACTTTTTTTTTTTATTTTCATTTCACTTCATTTGCCAGATCAGTTTAAATTGCTTTGGTTTGTGCTGTAAAAAATTCCTGGCCACTGTGCATCCTATCTGTTACACACAAGCATTTCTTATAACTCGATTAATTTTAATTTTTTTGTGTCTGCTGTAAAAACCTCAGCCCACATGGGCATCCCATTTCAGCACATTTGACCCTATCTGTTACACTAAAGCAGCTTTTAAAGGCTATTTCTCATAAATATTTTGCAGTTTGAATTGTTTTTGTGTGTGCTGTAAAAACCCCAGCCCACATGGGCATCCCAAACCAGCACATTTGACCCTATCTGTTACACTAAAGCAGCTTTTAAAGGCTATTTCTCATAAATATATTGCAGTTTGAATTGTTTTTGTGTGTGCTGTAAAAACACCAGCCCACATGGGCATCCCAAACCAGCATTTTTGACCCTATCTGTTACACTAAAGCAGCTTTTAAAGGCTATTTCTCATAAATATATTGCAGTTTGAATTGTTTTTGTGTGTGCTGTAAAAACACCAGGCCGCAGGGTATCCCAAACCTGCACATTTCACCCTATCTGTTACACTAAAGCAGCTTTTAAAGGCTATTTCTCATAAATATATTGCAGTTTGAATTGTTTTTGTGTGTGCTGTAAAAACACCACGCCGCAGGGTATCCCAAACCTGCACATTTGACCCTATCTGTTACACTAAAGCAGCTTGTAAAGGCTATTTCTCATAAATATATTGCAGTTTGAATTGTTTTTGTGTGTGCTGTAAAAACACCAGGCCTCAGGGTATCCCAAACCTGCACATTTGACCCTATCTGTTACACTAAAGCAGCTTGTAAAGGCTATTTCTCATAAATATATTGCAGTTTGAATTGTTTTTGTGTGTGCTGTAAAAACACCAGGCCTCAGGGTATCCCAAACCTGCACATTTGACCCTATTTGTTACACTAAAGCAGCTTTTAAAGGCTATTTCTCATAAATATATCGCAGTTTGAATTGTTTTTGTGTGTGCTGTAAAAACACCAGGCCGCAGGGTATCCCAAACCTGCACATTTGACCCTATCTGTTACACTAAAGCAGCTTTTAAAGGCTATTTCTCATAAATATATTGCAGTTTGAATTGTTTTTGTGTGTGCTGTAAAAAAAACAGGCCTCAGGGTATCCCAAACCAGCACATTTGACCCTATCTGTTACACTAAAGCAGCTTTTAAAGGCTATTTCTCATAAATATATTGCAGTTTGAATTGTTTTTGTGTGTGCTGTAAAAACACCAGGCCGCAGGGTATCCCAAACCTGCACATTTGACCCTATCTGTTACAAGCAGCTTTTAAAGGGTTATTTCTTATAAATATATTGCAGTTTCAATTGTTTCTGTGTCTGCTGTAAACAGCCCTGCCCACAGGGCATCCCATATTGCCAATTTTCATAGTATCTGTTACAGAGAAACATTTCCTCAGTTTATTTAGCTTCTGGTTTTTAAAGTAAACACATTTTTTAAAGTGCCTATTGCGCATTTCAAATACATAAAAATGTCAGGCAGACAAGTGCCTGGATGTTCACAGAGTAGTGGCAGAGGCCAAGATTCAGCAGGCAGAGGTCGCAGCAGACTAGGGTCGAGTGGCAGCAGGAGTCGCGGTGAGAGACCTGATCTGCCAGTATCTGCTACCGGTCGTGTCTCCACCAGTAACGCATCTGCCGTCGTAGATTGGTTAACGCGGTCATCCACATCATCACAAGTTACATCTGACACCCCCAGTCTAAGGTCGGTAGGTTGGCATGGCCCGAGAGCAGTCCCTATCCTCCCATTGCCTCTGTCCTACGCCGTTCCCTCCCCCAGTGATGTATCCTATGCTTTGGGTTCAGCTCCACTCTTAAGTGAGGAGGATGATCAGATAGAGGACAGTCAGCAGCTACTGCCCAGCCAAGAAATGGAGGTGGCTTCTTTCGCTAAGGAGACAAAAATCGATGTGGAGAGTGGTGTGGGTGTTGCGAGCGTTCCAACTCCTGCACCAGACACTGTTGAGGAAACCGAGAACATCAGTGACGTGCAGCCACAACTCGATGATGATGATGATGATGAAGCCAATCGCACTTGGGAGCCGGGTGCAGAAGGGGCTTCATCATCATCATCAGGAGAAAAGCGGCGCAGGTTGCCCCGGAGTCAGCAGCTAAGGCAGCAAGGTGTTAGCAGCATGGTTGGCAGTCAGCATGGGGGCAGAATTGTAAAGCCTGGAGCCAGCCGGGGCTGGGGTAGAGCACTTGCTGCACGACAGGCTACCTTATCGGGAGGTAGTGGATCAGGGGTTCCTGGAGTTGGCGACAGTAGCAGTGAATCAGTGCGGCCTGTTGGTGGGAAACGTAGCTACTCGGCCGTGTGGCAGTTTTTCCTGAAGCATCCGCAGGAGGGTAACATGGCCACATGCAAGATATGTAGGCAGAAGGTGAAGCATGGCCAGGGCCCAAATGTTGGCACCACGGCCCTGCGTCAACATGCTGCGTCACCATAAAGTGGCCTGGGAGAACCGAGGCTCTGAAGAGGTGGTCCAGGCTTCTTCCTCACTGAGTGGCACGCCACTCCCAATTTCTGCCAGCCAAGGCTCCAGCACCTCAGCCGAAGGCAGCTGTGCGTCATACCCATACTCGGTCGCTCCTCCTGATGCTCCTGCTTCTCCTCCTTCAAGTCATGCATCCCACGAGCAATCCATCAGCGAAGCCATGTCCAAGAGACAGCAGTATGCGCCCACTCATCCTACGGCGCAGAAGCTGAATGTGCTCCTGTCCAAGTTGCTGGTGCTGCAGTCGCTCCCTTTTCAGGTGGTGGACTCTGCACCCTTCAGAGAACTGATGGCTTGTGCCGAGCCGAGGTGGAGAGTGCCAAGCCGTCATTTCTTTGCCAAGAAGGCAGTACCAGCGCTGCACAATTTTGTTGAACAGAAGGTGGGCCAGTCCTTGAGCCTGTCGGCGTGTAGCAAAGTGCATGGCAGTGCCGACGTCTGGAGCTGTAACTACGGTCAGGGACAGTACATGTCGTTTACGGCCCACTGGGTGAATGTAGTCCCTTTGCAGCAGCAGCAACTTTGACAGGTCACGCCGCTTCGGCCTCCGCGCTCCCTGGCCGTTGTGCTTGTGACACCATGTGACTCGGCCTCCTCATCCTCCGCCTTCTCCTCACCCTCCACTGTAGGCTCAGGTCTCAGTGCCCCTCCAGTCTACCATGTGTGCAGGGCAAGGAGGTGTCACGCTGTGCTTCACATGGTTTGTCTTGGCAAACGGAGTCACACAGGGGAGGAACTGCTTAAATTTATTCATCAAGAAATCCAAACATGGCTTATTCCAAGAAAACTGAAAATGGGAACCATGGTTACCGACAATGGGAAGAACATTTTGTCTGCGCTGTGACAAGGAAGGCTGAACCATGCGCCCTGCATGGCTCACGTCTTCGATATGGTTGTGAAGCGGTTTCTGAAGTCTTCCCCCCATCTGCAAGACATCCTAACAACTTCAAGGAAACTTTGCATGCACTTCAGCCACTCATACACCGCCAAGCACACCCTTGAGCTACAGCGTCAGAACGGTAGCCCCCGACATAGTCTGATTTGCGATGTTTCCACCCGTTGGAATTCCACCCTGCATATGTTGGACAGACTATACGAACAGAGAAAAGCCATCACGGATTTCTTGATGATCCAAGCGGATAGGAGGACTCCCCTGTGTAACTTCAATGTCAACCAGTGGCAGCTCATACGTGACACCTGGCATTTGCTCAGGCCCTTTGAGCCACTTTATTTGTGAGTTGCCAGGATTACAGGATGAACGACGTAATTCCACTGCTTCATGTACTACAGCACATGTTGGAAACCATGGCTGGTCAGGGCACTGGAGACATGGCGTCTACATCTTATGGCCACATGAACCCCGTTGGAGCTGAACTGGAGGAGGAGGAGGAAGAGGAGGAGGAGTGGCACAGTGCACAGTTTAGGCTTGGCGAAATGGCTGGTTTATCTAGTCAGCGGACAGGAGAGGAGGAGCAGGAGCAGCCAGAGGAGCTAGAGGGTTGTGAGGAAGGCGAGACAGAGGACCCAGACACACCGTGGCAGTATGCACTGGAGATGGAGACAGATAGTCCCTCCGTGTCACTTGCGCAAATGGCAGGAAGCATGCTCACGTGCTTGCGTAGTGACCCCAGAATTGTTTCCATCTGTCAGCGGGATAACTTCTGGCTCTCCACCTTATTGGACCCTCGCTTCCGGCACAAAATGGGGGCATTTTTTAAACCCGCCGAGAGGGAGGACAAACTGACCTACTACAAAGACATTCTACGTAGTCAGTTGGCCGATGCCTATCTGCGCCATGGTCCATACTGTCGCAGGTCTGACTCGGGGGGACCTCTGCGCTCACCTTCCACTGCCATGGCTGCTGGGAGGGTTGGCAGGAGCAGCAGCAGCAGCTCCATCAGCAGCAGCCTCAGTCTTCAGTCGCTAATGAGTAGCTTTCTACACCCGCATAGTGAGGCTACGCATGAGTAGCAGGAAGACCTGGAGCAGGACCTGAACCAGCAGGTCTTGTCATACCTTGACATGACCATGCCAACACACCTTGAGGATCCGCTGGACTTCTGGGCAGCCAAACTTGACTTGTGGCCGCAACTAGCTGAGTTTGCCCTGGAAAAGCTGTCCTGCCCGGCGAGTAGCATGCCATCTGAGCGGGTGTTTAGTGCGGCGGGGGCCATATTTACGGCGAGGAGAACTCGTCTGTCAACTAAAAATGTGGAGAGACTCGCCTTTGTGAAAATGAATCAGGGATGGATCAGCCAGGATTTCCACCCACCAATGGCTGATGCATGCGACTAGATTCAGCATGGTGCCACGTTTTACACTTTACAAATGGTGCAAAACATATTTATGTCTTTATGCCAATTTTTGGGCTCCTGCTGATGCCAACTTCAGGGTGTGCCTTTCAGCCAATTTTTGGGCTCCTGCTGCTGCTGCCAACTCCAGTGTCTCTTTGAAAAAATGTTTGGGCTCCTGCTGCTGCTGCTTGCAACTCCAGTGTGTCTTTAGTCCAATTTTTGGGCTCCTGCTGCCAACTCCAGTGTCTCTTTTAAGCAATGTTTGGGCTCCTGCTCCTGCTGCCAAATCCAGTGTCTCTTTCAATCAATGTTTGGGCTCCTGCTGCTCCTGTTGCCAACTCCAGTGTCTCTTTCAAGCAATGTTTGGGCTCCTGCTCCTGCCAACTCCAAGGTGTCATTCGGCCAATTTTTGGGCTCCTGCTGCCAAATGCAGTGTCTCTTTCAAGCAATGTTTGGGCTCCTGTTGCTGCTTGCAACTCCAGGGTGTACTCCAGTGTCTCTTTGAGCCAATGTTTGCGCTCCTGCTGCCAACTCCAGTGTGTCTTTCAAGCAATGTTTGGGCTCCTGCTGCTGCTTGCAACTCCAGGGTGTCATTCAGCCAATGTTTGGGCTCCTGCTGCCAACTCCAGTGTCTCTTTCAAGCAATGTTTGGGCTCCTGCTGCTGCTGCTTGCAACTCCAGGGTGTCATTCAGCCAATGTTTGGCCTCCTGCTGCCAACTCCAGTGTCTCTTTCAAGCAATGTTTGGGCTCCTGCTGCTGCTGCTTGCAACTCCAGTGTGTCTTTAGTCCAATGTTTGGGCTCCTGCTGCCAACTCCAGTGTCTCTTTCAAGCAATGTTTGGGCTCCTGCTGCTCTTGCTGCCAAATCCAGTGTCTCTTTCAATCAATGTTTGGGCTCCTGCTGCCAAATGCAGTGTCTCTTTCAAGCAATGTTTGGGCTCCTGCTCCTGCTGCCGCCAACTGCAGGGTGTCATTCGGCCAATTTTTGGGCTCCTGCTGCCAAATGCAGTGTCTTTCAAGCAATGTTTAGGCTCCTGCTGCTGCCAACTCCAGTGTCTCTTTGAGCCAATGTTTGGGCTCCTGCTGCTCCTGCTGCCAACTCCAGTGTCTCTTTGAGCCAATGTTTGGGCTCCTGCTGCTCCTGCTGCCAACTCCAGTGTCTCTTTCAAGCAATGTTTGGGCTCCTGCTGCTGCCAACTCCAGGGTGTCATTCGGCCAATTTTTGGGCTCCTGCTGCCAAATGCAGTGTCTCTTTCAAGCAATGTTTGGGCTCCTGCTGCTGCTGCTGCCAACTCCAGTGTGTCTTTCAAGCAATGTTTGGGCTCCTGCTGCTTGCAACTCCAGGGTGTCATTCAGCCAATTTTTGGCCTCCTGCTGCCAACTCCAGTGTCTCTTTGAGCCAATGTGTGGGCTCCTGCTGCCAACTCCAGTGTCTTTTTCAAGCAATGTTTGGGCTCCTGCTGCTGCTGCTTGCAACTCCAGGTTGTCTCTTTCAGCCAATGTTTGGGCTCCTGCTGCTGCCAACTCCAGTGTCTCTTTCAGCCAATGTTTGGGCTCCTGCTGCTGCCAACTCCAGTGTGTCTTTAGGCCAATGTTTGGGCTCCTGCTGCTGCTGGCAACTCCAGTGTGTGTTTTCAGGCCAGTTTTTGGGCTCCTGCTGCCAACTCCAGGATGTCTTTCAGCCAATATTTGGGCTCCTGCTGCTGCCAGCTCCAGGGTGTGTTTTTCAGGCAATATAGGGGCTCCTCATTGTGATGCCACCTCAACTCTCTGCAATTGTGCCGCTCTGTGATTCTAATTGCGATGCCTCTGATCTGCATGTCATAATTATTTACAGTATTATTTCACTAACCCAGCACTCATCCTATGTGTGTAACAACAAGGCAGAATGGTTTACAACCCTATTGAGGCTCTAGGAAGCTCAGAAGTTTTTAATAGCGATTCGTTGCAAATAAATTCGGACAGAACCAAATTTTGTCGGAAAATTCGACCAATCAGCCAAATAGTGAGGACCGGCGCATTGACCAGCTGGCTTCCCATGCCTTTGCCTGTGTGGGGTCTGCCTTGCGCCCTGTCTGTGCTTCTACTATTACTGCTGTGGCTATTAGGACTCTCCTCAAGGGTCTGCTGGAAGGCGCCCCTGATGATACTTTCAGTACCGAGTTCAGGGCCTTGTCACAGTGTGAGATGTTCATTGCATTTCTGCCTTAGATGACACCATTAGGATGTGTAGTAGAGCCTCTGCCTTTGTGGTTGCTATACGCCGCTCTGTTTGGCTGCGCCACTGGGCAGCTGATAACGCTGCTAAGAAGGCTCTCACGGGGCTCCCCTTTAAGGGGCTGCGCCTATTTGGTGATCGCTTGGACCTGTTTGCCAAGGGGGGTAAGTTGCCTCAACGTAAGAAGCAGCTGCGGCCCTTTCGGGGTTTGGGTGCCTTTGCTCCCTCCTACCGTGGATCCAGGTCCGGGAGAGGGGTTTACTTTGCAGGTTCTAGGGGAGACTTCTGGGGCAGGGGCAGAGGTCGTGCCCGCTCCGGATCTTCCTGGGGGTCCAAGCCCAAATCTGTTGCCAAGCCTTCTCAGCCATGAAGGGGCGCCCTCACCCATCCGGGTGGGGGGACGGCTGCGGCTCTTCGCTCGTGTCTGGAGACAACAGGTCTCAGACAGGTGGATTCTGGAGGTTGTGTCCTCCGGCTAGAAGCTAGAGTTCGCTGCCTGGTCACCTCCAAGATTTCTCAGTTCTCGGATTCTTCTAGACCCCTTGGCAGCTCATGGGCTGTTTCTGGCTGTGCAAAATCTCCTGGACTTGGGGGTCATCTGTCAGGTCCCTCCTGTGGAAAGAGGTCGGGGTTTTTATTCCAATCTGTTCACAGTACCCAAAAGGGATGGTTCCGTCAGACCCATCCTGGACTTAAAGCTGCTCAACAAGTTCATCAGGACCAGGCACTTTCGCATGGAGACCCTGCGCTCCACGATCAATTCATTGCGCCCGGGAGACTTCATGACCTCCATAGACATCAAAGATGCTTACCTTCATGTTCCAATCTTCCCAGGGCATCAGAGATTCCTCAGGTTCACGCTGGCGGACCAGCACTACCAATTTGTGGCCCTGCCCTTCGGTCTCACTTCGGCCTCCAGGGTCTTCACCAAGGTGCTGGCGGGTGTCATGGCTCTCCTCAGGGCTCAGGGCATTCGCATTCTTCCCTATCTGGACGACCTTCTCATCACTTCTCAATCTTTCCAGCCGGCGGTATTGGATGCCCAGCGAGTGGTGACGGTTCTGGAGTCGTTCGGCTGGGTGATCAATCACCCCAAATCTTTCCTGTCTCCGTCTCGGGTGACTTCCTTCCTGGGCATAAATCTGGATACTGTTCAGGCCAGGATTTTTCTTCGTCAGCAGAAGGTGGACTCTCTGCAAGCTCAAGTTCATTCCCTTCTGTCCTGCCCTCACCCTTCCATCCGGCAGGGGATGCAGCTGTGGGGCCCTCAGGAGGCCCATGTTCCTATCAACATCCTGGAACTGAGGGCGGTTTGGTTGGTTCTGGCCCAATTGACTCTTGACCTTCTGGGCCGGCCCGTCCAAGGTCGCTCAGACAACCAGACGGCGGTTGCCTACATCAATCATCAGGGGGGGACTCGGAGCAAGAGTGCCTTTAAGGAGGTGTCCATGATTCTGTCCTGGGCGGAGGACAATGTCCCTTGCATCTCAGCAGTGTACATTCCAGGGGGTGGAGAATCTGGAGGCAGATTTCTGAGCAGGGGGACTTCTCACCTGGGGGAATGGTCTCTCAGCAGCGAGGTCTTCCTTGTGTCACCATTGGGGGGTACCGGAAGTGGATCTGTTTGCGTCACAAGCTCCCAGTCTTTGTCTCTCTGTCCCAGGATCCCCTGGCCCTTGCGGTGGATGCTCTGACTCCTGGGCAGGGTTCTGTGCAAGCTGGCTCAGGAAAGGGTGCCAGCAATCCTGGTGGCCCCCCGTTGGCCAAGACAGGTGTGGTTCACAGATATCGTTCAGCTGGCGGTAGATCAGTACGCTCTGCCCCTGGTCCTTCTCACTCAAGGGCGGCTATGCCATCCCAATTTACAAACGCTGGCTTTGACGGCCTGGCTGCTGAAACCTCCATCTTAAAGGGTGAGGGGCTTTCTGATTCTGTGGTTAATACTCTAATCAGGGCTAGGAAGAAATCTTCTTTTACCATCTACTATAGGATCTGGCGGACCTACATTGACTGGTGTGAGTCTAGGTTCCTTCCCTGTCGGGTATTTTCCATTCCTAGGATTCTGGAGTTTCTTCAGCATGGTCTGGATCTGGGACTTCAGCTCAGCACGCTCAAGGGTCACGTTTCTGCCTTGGCTATTTTCTTCCAGAGATCTTTCGCTCAACATCCTCTGGTCAAGACTTTCTTCCAGGGGGTTGCTCATGTGCGTCCCCCTCGCAAACCTCTGTTGCCAGTTTGGGACTTAAATTTGGTTTTGTCTGCCCTTCAGGGTCCTCCATTTGAGCCTGTGCATGAGGCTGCTCTGTCTATTCTTACTCTTAAAGTTGCCTTTTTGGTGGCTGTCACCTCGGTCAGGCATGTTTTGGAGTTGGCGGCCCTTTCTATTCAGGCCCCCTACTTTGAGAGACACCAGGACATGGTGGTTTTCCGCTTTAAACCTGATTTCTTGCCTAAGGTTGTCTCTGCCTTCCATCTCAATCAGAAGATTGTGCTTCCTTCCTTGTGCCCTAATCCTGGTAATTCCAAGGAGAGGGCCTTACATTCCCTGGATGTGGTCAGGAATTTGAAGTTGGTGGCTACTGCTTCTTTTAGAAAGACTGATGCCTTGTTTGTGGTTCCTTCGGTCCCAAGAAGGGCCTGGCACCTGCTAAGTCTACTATTAGCAAATGGATTCGGCAGGCTATTTTTAGGGCCTATTCTGCTAGGGGAAAGGATCCTTCTTTCTGTGTTACTGCTCATTCTACACATGCTGTTGGGGCCTCCTGGGCCTTCCAGCACCAGGCTTCTGTTGAACAAGTTTGTAAGGCTGCTACTTGGTGTTCTGTTCATACCTTTTCCAAGTTTTACAAGGTTGATGTTCGGGCCTCAGATGATGCTGTTTTTGGCCGCAAAGTTCTGCAGGCGGCAATGGTTTGAACTGCATGTTGTTGCTTTTGGGGATCCCACCCTATTTACGGACACTGCTATTGGATGTCCCATCTGTTATGAATCATTATCTGGAGCAGGACGTGCTGCATACTTAGAATAATACAATTCTGTGTTTACTCACCTTGTAGAATTGGTATTATAAGTATGCAGCATGTCCTGCTCCACCCCACCCAGTTTGCATTATCTTGGATCCTCTGTATGGTGATTGTTATCCTTGTTAATGTTGTTAATTATCATTGGCTTCTCCTGGTTCTCCTTACTGCTTTTTAATACTGGGGAATTTGTGGGAGGTCCCGGGTATTTATGGGACCGGGAGGGGCCTCTTTCTGCCATCTCTGCAGTCAAGCGCCCTCTCAGTAGAAAAAGCGCAAGGCATGCACTTTGTCTGCAGTGCTGAAATGTTCAAGTAAAATAATTCTTACGCTCATGCTTTACTTTGGGGTGTTTGCCAACTCTTCCCTTGACAGTAGCTATGCATGTTGGGTGTTGTTCTGTTCGGGGGTGTTGCTTTTTCAGATTTAACTTGTTTTTTCTTGTTTGCATATAGTTTTTTAGGAAAAAGTGCCTTTGATTCTGTTTTTTTATTCTATTTTATAGGGAAACCCTGTGCAACCAAATAATTCATTGAGAGATTACTTCCAGAGATCTGCACCCATGTCAACAAGCCTGGTACACCTAGAAAGCTTGAGGTGTGTACTTCCAGAGAATATATAGGTTGTTGGGGGTATTTCAAATGTAAAGGGTAGTTTTTCTTGAAAAACTGCAATGTGCGCAAAGCGCCTAGCACAGCTGTATTTTATCTGAAAATCTACTAAAGCACTGTTTCAGTTTGGGGGAGTCTTCTGGGCAGGAAAGGGTGTCTACCAATACATATGTGGTACCGCTGTAACCGGGAGAAATGGGGCTTTTACATGCAATAAGATTTTATTGACAAACTTACATTTTTTTATTACAACAAAACACTTCAAATTGTCAAAAAATGATTTTTTTTATTTTTTTACACATATTTTACCCAAATATATTGGGAATACACCTGAAAATGACAAACAAGACATTTCATGTTAAAGCCCAGACTATGCTGAAAAAAACAATATATAATTTCCCTGGGAAATCCCCTCAAAAATCACAGTTGAACATATGGAGTGCAAAATAGTGCAAAATGGTCTGGCAACAAGGGTGACAAAATCTCCAGATAGGCTGGCAGCGAAAGGGATAATAAGAGCACTAACTTGTCAGTTTGGGTGGCTTAAAAAATACTGTGACATTGGCATCTTAAAAACTGAGCCGTATTTGATAAATAGAGGTCCTGCACCTCCCCCACATAAATACAAATAGACAATATATGAGGTGTGCCTGTGAATGCCACAAAATAGTTCTATAAATTACTCTCAATTGTGTGGCTCATTGTTTGGTGGTTTCATTGTTTGGTGAATCTATTAACCTTTTATTGTTGCACATTTTTATTACACTTATATGGCCCATAATATGGATGTCCTCAGTCTGTGGATGTTTTTTAAATGTATGTTTTTACATTTATTTTAAATAAATACTGAGTTCCTAGCAATTTAATTAGTATGCAATAACATTTTTGATGGTAGGTGCCTGTCATATATGTCACTATTGTGGTTACTGGAGCCGCATAATTGAGAGTAATTTAAAAATGGAACTGGGTACCCAAAACAACTGCTACCTTAGCAATCTTTTTTAACACATCATTCTAAAATGAAAGCAAAACAAATCTGCACCCAGGCAGAAGATATTAATAGTAAGGCTATTACAGGCTATTGTTTTATGCTACCAAGTATATAATCCCTCAATGTACCCAGCCTACCATTTTTATTGATCTCAAACAAAAGCTGTTAGAGCATCTGCTGACACACTTAATTATGACGAATGCAGAACCTACAATTCTCATACTGTATTCCTACATGGGCAAATATCTACAGATTCTCTGTAACAGTGGTTCTCAACTGTTTTACGCCAAGTATCCCCTAGCAACAAGATATTCTAACCAAGCACCCCCAAGGAGTGTATAACTTATAAATGTTATCAAAATAAGTAGGTCATAGGCCGTGTAACACTTTTAAAGTAAGTAGAAATAATGTTTTACTGTTAAAATGATATACCAAACCCATCATACCTGCAATGCTGGTGCACTCATGAATATCTCGGCATACCCCTTCAAGCTGTGCCACATACAACCTGAAGTACGTGTACCGTAGGTTGAGAAACAGTGCTCTAAAAGACCCAAAATACTTTATCACCTACCATTTAGGACTTGTAGTGTTTGCAGAATCCAGCCACTAAAGAATACAGTATACTTGCTTTTCTGCAACACACAACCCATTTTCCAGACAGAGTACACTATTGGTGGACAGATTAATGCATCAACTAACTATTTGTAAAATATATCCTATGGCTTTGTCTATTCACGTCCAGAGTTTACCCAAAATGGCTCTTAAACGTGCACAGTAGAAGAACAGATTATGACATTTTCGTTCCTATCTGTACAACTCCCAGCAGTCAGAGAGCCATTGCTAACAGCCTGATTAAACGATTTGAATGATTTTGTAGCAGGACAAATACTTGATTTTCATTGTGTCTGCCATAATGACATAGAACACCAAATGATCTTTTCTGTTTTCTGGTCTCAAATCTTACTGAATTTAATGGAAGGCTTAACTCACCAGCCTTCATTTTTCCTACATAAATTGCCAGTCATGCATTGAATAGGAAGCTTACGCATAGGGTATTTTGTAAGGCTCAGTATCAATGGGTGTTACAAAACCTTAAAGAACAGGGGTGCAGACAGGACTCGGGCCAATGACTCAGGAAGAAGTGGCTGCCAGCCCTGATGGCAGTTCTGTGATTTCGCACCTGCGCGCACACTTTTAGTGCTCAATACCTACTGCAGCCTGTCACTGGTCAGCTTCTTTTCTGTTTCTTGCAAATATGTTGACCTGGGTGCTGTGTAAAACTTTGTAACGCCCATAAAAAGTGGACTGCTAAATTAATTTTAGCAGACATGTTTCTTATAGGCATTGGTGTTGTGGAAGCTACACACACTGTCAATGTCAGAGTAAGAAAGGGGCTGACATTGAGGTTGTATAGGGTCCAACATTTTTAATAGTGGAGAACATTCCCACATCCTTGGTGGGTACTTACTGAAAGCTTCTACCTAGGGTAATTTATTTTTGGTGGGTAACTGGATATAACATTGTGGAATATTGCTAGCTATTACCTGCCAGCATATTATCTCTTTATGATTTAGCTTACTTTGGAGAAATGGATGTTTAATCCATGCAATGCAAATTTATTTTTAATGTTTATTTAATGTAGTTGTTTGAATTCCCTTTATGTCACTCCTAAACGCTGCATAATTACAAGTTGCAATTTATGTTGCATACTACTTTGTGATTTGGACAATGCATTTGTCTTGAGTGACAAATTAATGCCACTGTCAGAAAGTACTCTGCACAGACGTTGGCATCTATCATTTATCAAGGCACCAGCATGAATTCCTTAATCGCTTCCTCTTTTGTTTTGATATAGATGCACTTTATTACCTTTTTTGTTCCATTAGTTATTTTGTCCTCAAACATGAATGAAGGAAACTGTCATGTCAGTGTTTAAACATAAATCTCCCTACATACTTCAGAAATCATTCGAGCCACTGGTTGATAGAGATGAGCCAGAGCTTCCGTTTCGGAAGCCCTCCGGTCGGAGGGTCCCCAGTTTCCAAAATGTGGTACACCTGAACGCTTGATACAATATCTCTGATTGCTGCAAAGTGTGAAATTGTCCCCTATTGTGAAAGGGGGTCCCCCTTACCAGTTCACCATAAAAAAAAAAAAAAAAACTCAGTCACCGCATCTTCCTTTATCTTTCCCTCACCTGACAGTATATTCTCTACAGGTCCACCAGGCCATGGTCTCCCTCCTGGTCCAACGGGCACTGGTCTGCTGCTCTCATGGAGCCACTATTGAAGCTACCCTGACAGCATCTGTAGTGACGGGGATCCCTTCTCCTACCTTTCCCTCCCACCAACCTATTTCTGGGCTGCAGGAGCAGGAAGACATTTATTCTATAGAGTAGGAGCCTCTGTGGAACTCCCCGATTTTGCCGATGATGTCACTGAAGGGGAGCGCCATCTGTCTCCCCTCACTACAGATGCCTCAACGCCTGACCTGGTGGATCTGCAGAAAGGGTGCTGGCCAGTGGGGGACAGGTGTGGTGACTGGGAGTTCTTTCTTTTTATTCTTAGTATACAGTACGTCCTGCTCCAGATAAGAATCATTACACTTGGGTATTACTCCGCCAGATGGCGCTGGGCTGCAGAGACCGCGAAATTGGCTCCTCCCGGCCCCTCAAATACCCGGGACCTCCCACAAATCCCCAGAATTTCTCTGCAGTCTGGACTGCGAAGGACAAGAAGATGGCTCTCTCTTCTCGCAGGTGAGCGGGGCTATTAGCCTGCGGCCCTGTAGGACTATTCCCACCCGTTCCATTATTAATGTGCCTCCCAGCCTTGGCTGCGCTGGTCCGGGTGATGGTAGGCAGCACTGCTGTCAGGTGCTTAGGAGCGCTGCTCCACCGCAATCCCCCACCAAAGGGTAGGCGGTATAGGCATATGGTGAGCCTCTATGGGATGCCCCTCCCGAACTATTGCCCCTTGCCCCTGTCTATCGGTGGGCCCTATGTTAAGTGGCCGCTGCCCTCCCTCACTCTTCCTTGTAGCTCTCAGTGGGGTGTGTGTGTGTGTATGCGTTGGTGCTTCACTTGGTTATGTGCTTTTTGTTTTTGTCAGTCTCCGCGCTGACTTGGTTGCACTATTTGTGATTTGAAAATGCCTCCGCCGCCGCGCACTTCCACTGCGTTCCGCAGATGGCGGCGGCATTGCCTCGGGCGCTAATGCGCTTTCACTGGCCGCTAGTCACGTGTGCTGCTTCACGCTCTTCGGGGGGACGGGGCCCGCGGTTGGCGCGTTCCGCGTCACGGTCTCCGCGGCCCACCCCTCGAAGTATACTCGGCGCCATTTTTCTATTGTTTCGTCTGCTGCGTGGCTGGCATCTACCTACCGCGGTCCGTGAGTGCCCTCGCGGGTGCCTTTATTTACTCTATGTCATTATACATGTCGCTTATGGGGTCCTCTTCGCTCATGTCTTTCAGGCGGTTCGAACTCTATTGGTTTCTCCCGGCCCTACTCCCTCTATTTAGTTATTAAACTTGTGAGGCCTAGTGTACTAATTACTCCCACTTCCCTATTGGGCTATTGGGGCATCCCGGGTCGCTTTTATAGCGTGAATCCCTATCGGCCTATTGGGCTGCTATAATCACCATATGGAGGTGTCTCAGGATAATGTGCTCGAGGTTACTTCGGGACAAGCCCGGCTGTGTGTAGCTTTTGGGGGGTGTCCCCTAGTAGTGCTGACAATGTGCGGGTCTGTATAACTTGTGCCCAGCAGGTGCTTGCACTGCAGCCTGGTTTACCAGCGGCTGGGCCTGCGCCACGTATGGCCTCACCTACTCCCCCAAGCTTGAATTTGACTCCCATTGAGTTGCATACCAGTGGGGATTCTCAGCCTGATGACTGGCTAGTGTTAAGAAGTTGCTTGCTAATACCATGGCGCGTAAGGCCTCTGCTAAAAAGCGGCACTTGACGTCTGATGTCACTCTTTTCCCTATGGAGGCGGAGGAGTTTTTGGATTTGTCTGGTTATACCCCTTGGAAGAAGGGGAGTTGTTCTCTGACTCGGAGTCATCTGATGAGAGGCCCAGGGGTCATGATGATTCTGGCTCTGACCCCTGGGCCCCAGATGATATTGATAGGCTGTTGGCTCAGATTTTTGAGGTACTGTCTATCTCTCCCCCGGTTGCGGCCCCTAGGCAGCAGGGGGAATTATTTCATACTGCTAAGCCTCGTTTAGAGTTTCCTGAGCAAGCCCATTTTAATAATCGCGTGCTCAAGGAATGGGAGCGTCCCAGCAGACTCCCCGGAGAGTTGGGATAAGAGGTATCCCTTTCCTGCTGAGGTGGTGAGGCTTTGTCATCCCCTCCTGAGGTGGATGCCCCGGTCCTAGGGTTATCTAACATCTCTGTCATGCATTCCCCTGACTCTACTACGCTGAGGACCGGCGTATTGATCAGCTGGTGTCCCATGCCTTTGCCTGTGTGGGGACGGCGCTGCGCCCGGTCTGTGCCTCTGCCATTACAGTGGTGGCCATTAGAACTCTGCTTAAAAGTGTCCTGGATGGTGCTCCTGATGATGTGTCTAGCGAGGAGTTTAATGCACTCTCTCATTGTGAGGTTTTTGTGTCTTATGTCCTCTCTGCCCTGGATGATACCATTAGGATGTGTGGCAGAGCCTCTGCCCTAGTGTTGGCTATACGCCGCTCGGTTTGTCTGCGCCAGTGGGCAGCTGACTCCGTAGATCCAGACAGGGGAGGGGGGTCTTCTCCTTTACTTGGGCCCGAGGAGATTTCTGGGGTAGGGGCAGAGAACGTGGACGCCCTGGCTCATCCTGGGCCTCCAAGCCTAAGTCTTCTCCCAAGCCCCTTCAGGCATGAAGGGGCACCCTCACCCATCCAGGTGGGGGGACGGCTTCAGCATTTTGCTCATGTCTGGAGGCTTCATGTCTCAGACTGGTGGATTCAGGAGGTAGTGTCCTCCGGTTACAAGATAGAGTTTGCTGCCTGGCCACCCCCAAGATTCATCAGATCCCGGATGTCTCAGGACACTATGTCAGCTCAGGCTCTAATTCTGGCGGTGCAAAGCCTTCTGGAGCTGGGGATCATCTGTCAGGTCCCCTTACGAGAAAGGGGCAAGGGTTTCTATTCCAACCTCTTCACCATGCCCAAAGGAGATGGGTCAGTCAGGCCCATCCTGGACTTGAAGATCCTCACCAAATTTGTCAGGTGCAGGCACTTGAAAACTTTGCGCTCTGCCATCAGTTCCCTGCGTCCAGGGGACTTCATGACCTCTGTGGACATCAAGGATGCTTACCTTCATATTCATGTTTTTTCAGGTCATCAAAGGTTCCTCAGGTTTGCTCTGGAGGATCAGCACTACCAATTTGTGACATTGCCCTTCGGTCTCACTTCAGCTCCCAGAGTGTTCACCAAGGTGCTGGCAGGAGTGATGTCTCTACTCAGGTCTCAGGGCATTCACGTGCTGCCCTATTTGGACGACATTCTCATCACTTCTCAGTCCCTCCAACAGACAGAGCTGGATACTCAGCTAGTAGTGTCCACTCTGGAGTCATTTGGCTGGGTGATCAACCATCCCAAGTCTTCCCTGTCTCCCTCCTTGGTGACACCCTTCCTGGGAATGAATCTGGATACGTTTCAGGCAAGAATTTTTTCTTCCTCAGCAGAAGGTGGACAGTCTGCTAGCGCAGGTTCAGTTCCTGCTATCTTGCCCTCATCCCTCCATCAGGCAGGGAATGCAGCTGGTGGGCCTGATGGTGTTGTGCTTCGAGGCGGTCCCTTATGCCCAGTTTCACATAAGGCCTCTGCAACTCCACCCCTTGTCAGTATGCGACAAGGATCCTGCGTCCCAGGACCAGGTTCTTGTTCTGTCCCCCCTAGTCAGGCGGTCCCTCTCGTGGTGGCTTTACTCCAGGAACCTGTTGGTGGGCAGATCCTTTCTGGCCCCCTGCTGGGAGACGGTCACCACGGATGCCAGTCTGACAGGTTGGGGGGGCTTCTGGAAGTCCCTGCAGTTCCAAGGGCGGTGGGGCCCTCAGGAGGCTCACACACCTATCAACATTCTGGAACTGAGGGCGATTAGGTTGGTTCTGGCTCACTTGACCCAACACCTTCGGGGCCGGCCTGTTCAGGTACGCTCGGACAACCAGACGGTGGTTGCCTACATCAATCATCAGGGAGGGAGCCGGAGCAAGGGGGCCCTCAAGGAAGTGTCTCTGATCCTGGCCTGGGCGGAGGACAATGTTCCCTGCATATCAGCTGTGTACATTCCGGGGGTGGAGAATCTGCAGGCAGACTCTCTGAGCAGGGGGACCTCTCGCCTGGGAGAATGGTCCCTCTGCGACAGGGCGTTTCAATCTCTGTGTCACCGTTGGGGCCAACCAGATGTGGATCTGTTTGTGTCCCGACACAATCACAAGCTCCCGGCCTTTGTCTCCCTGTCCCAGGATCCTCTGGCCTTGGCCACAGATGCCCTAGCAATGTCATGGCAGGACTTTGAGCTCCTGTATCTCTTTCCCCCTGTTGGGCAGGGTTCTGCGCAAGATTGCTTAGGAGGGGGTGCCAGCAATCCTGGTGGCCCCCATGTAGCCAAGAAGAGTGTGGTTCGCAGACGTGGTGCAGCTGGCAGTAGATCAGTACGCTCTGCCCAGGGTTCCAGACCTGCTCACTCAGGGTCATTTACGCCATCCCAATTTACAAACTCTGGCTTTGACGGCCTGGCTGCTGAAACCTCCATCTTGATGGAAAAGGGGCTTTCTGCCTCTGTTGTTGATACCATGATAAAGGCTAGGAAGAAGTCTTCTTCTTCCATTTACTATAGGGTTTGGTGTGCCTACATTGACTGGTGTGAGTCTAGGTCTCTCCCCTGTCGCGTGTTCTCTATTCCCAGGATCCTGGAGTTCCTACAGCATGGTTTGGAGCTAGGAGTTCAACTCAGTACTCTGAAGGGCCATGTCTCTGCCCTGGCTGTTTTCTTCCAGAGGTCCTTTGCCCAGCATTCTCTGATCAGGATTTTTTTCCAGGGGGTTTCTCATGTGCGTCCGCCTATGTTGCCTGTTTGGGATTTGAACTTGGTCTTGTCTGCCTTGCAGGGTGCTCCTTTTGAACCTGTGCAGGAGGCTGCCCTGGCCATTCTTACTCTCAAGGTTGTCTTTTTGGTGGCTATCACAGGCATGTTTCTGAGTTGGAGACGCTTTCCATCCAGCCCCCCTACTTTGAGAGACACCAGGACAAGGTGGTTTTTCGCTTCAAGCCAGATTATCTGCCTAAGGTCGTGTCTGCCTTTAATCTGAATCAGGACATTGTTCTTCCTTCCTTGTGCCCTAATCCTAGTAACGCTAAGGAGAGGGCTTTGCATTCCTTGGATGTGGTTAGGTGTCTAAAGTACTATCTGGTGGCTACTGCACCATTCAGAAAAACAGATGCTCTTTTTGTGGTCCCTTCTGGTCCCAGGAAGGGTTTGGCTTATGCTAAATCTACTATCAGCAAATGGATCCGTCAGGCTGTGATTCAGGCCTACTCTGCTAAGGGGAAGAATCCTCCCTTCCGCCTTACTGCTCATTCCACTCGTGCTATTGGTGCCTCTTGGGCTTTTCAGCACCTGGCTTCTGTTGAACAAGTTTGCAAGGCCGCTACTTGGTCTTCTATTCATACCTTTTCAAAGTTTTACAAGGTTGATGTTAGGGCCTCAGCTGATGCTGCTTTTGGCCGCAAGGTTCTGCAGGCGGCAGTGGTATGACCTGTCTGTTGTTACCTTTGGGGATCCCACCCTACTTTATGGACACTGCTATTGAATGTCCCAATTGTAATGATTCTGAGCAGGACGGACTGTATACTAAGAATAATACAATTCTGTGATTACTCACCTGTAGAATTGTTATTATGAGTATACAGTACGTCCTGCTCCGCCCCAGCCCTTGGTTTTGCATTATCCTAGGATCCCCTGTATGGTGATTTTTATCATTGTTATAGTTACTAGTTGGTTCTGTTATCATTCTCCCGGCTTCTCGTTAACTGCTTTTCAATGCTGGGGATTTGTGGGAGGTCCCGGGTATTTGAGAGGCTGGGAGGAGCCAATTTTGCTGTCTCTGCAGTCCAGCGCCATCTGGCGGAGTAATACCCAAGTGTAATGATTCTTATCTGGAGCAGGATGTACTGTATACTCATGATAACAATTCTACAGGTGAGTAATCACAGAATTGTATTTTTTAACTGTATTTTTCTTTCTGTTTTTGAACTGGTAAGGGGTCGAAGGGACTCCCATACCAGTTCACACGGTAGTGATGGCTGCTACTTGGCAAGATCTGGGTTAGATCATACGGCATGCCACCTATTGATGCGGGTGTCATGCTGAATAATTTGACCCAGAATTTACTGGTATCCGGCGTGGGGTAACCTGAAGTATATAAGAAATAGCTGGGTGAAATCTTACTAGGCCTACTACTACTGAAAGAAGCATTTGTTATTTTTATATTGCAACTTACTTTATGTTATATATATGTTTAGTGTTGTGTATAAATGACTTTTCCAGAATATCAGTCAGCTGGAATTTCCTTCAGCTAAGACCCCCACTTGAATGGAGTCAAATCCTTTAACTCAGTGTACCATTAATTTGGGCCTTATTGGCTTACAATCACTACTTTGTTTTTTACAGACACATCAAGAGAACCTGCTGGGAAATGTAATTCAAAATGTAATTTCTTTGCTATACAACTTGGTGTCGCAGAAAGGTATCAACATGAAGCTCCTGTATGAACAAGGTAGGTGAACTAAAGTTCTGTACAAAAATTAGGATTTTATGAGTACAGCGCTTTGTATGTCAGTTGTAGCAGCGCCTTAAACAGGGGGCTAGCCTGCAAAATTGGAACACGAATGGAACACGAAGAGTGCAAGAGAGTATCACTCTCAGAATCTTTAAGCCCAGGCGCGCTATTGTAGCAAGACTGAGGGAGATAAATTCAATATATGAAATATTTCCTCTCATTTCCACTGGTTATCATATGCATTAGGCTGCAGGAAGATTAATATCAAGCTTGCAGTCATCCGAGTGTGGTACTTTAAATACTGTAGCTGAATCTACACACCATATAACGGGTATAGGAATAAGCAAAAGAGGAGACTCACCCGCCGGGCCCGGAGGTAAACCTGACATGGGCACTGATTAAATATCACTGCGTGAAGGCTGCTTATCTTCATCGTCATCCACATGTCCTAACGCAAATTCCTCTCACTTCTATATTGGAATCTTCACCAACACTTTTTTGTAAAAGATCACTTTGAAAATGTATCCAGGAAAAAACAATTTTACATATACCCAACACTGCTAATTAGCTCCGAAGTTCCTTTAATTGCTGTGCGGGGTCGGTTTAAAAAGACCTGTAGTCCCGCATTGGCTGTTTCCCATTCTGCAGACTACAAGCGGAGATTTGAGACTTATAGCGACTTGCTGCGAATTTCATGTATGCTTGCAATACGCAATTTTTGGACATCGCAACCATAGCGTACAATAGACACTCAATTGCTATGCGCTATCTTAAGACGAACGGGACACAGCCAATGCGGGACTACAGGTCTTTTTAAACCGACCAGCACAGCCATTAAAGAAACCTTGGCGGGTGAGTCTCCTCTTTTGCTTATTCCTTTACCCGTTATAGGATGTGTAGATTCAGCTACGGTATTTAACCGTTCAAGTGCCAAGCCCGTAGGTACTACGGGGTTGTTTCTCCATCTGTTAAGTGGCAAGCCCGTAGTACCCCTGCTATCATAAAAAATAAAGTAAATGAACACTCACCTGACCCCTCGCTCGAACTCGCCGGGTCTTCTCTTCACCCTGGGGGTATCCGATTACCCCCAGGGGCTCTTCTGTCTTCAGGAGGGGGCAAAAAATAGCCTCCCCCCCCCGCTTCGGCAGCCGCTGCTGCTAAGAGTAAAAATAAAATAAATTAAAAAATGACATTTACTCACCTCTGTGCCGATTCCTTGGGCCGGGTCTCCTCTTCACCACAGTGAGGAGGGGGCAAAACATGCCCCTCCGACATTCGTGCCGTTAGCCCCGCCCCTTGTGGGCGGGATGTGGTCCCCTGCCTCCCCAGCCCCCTCCAGTGATCAGCCCTGACAGCTATCAGCTGGAGAGAATCGTCGCGGGACACATCGGAGGTGAGTGTTAAAAAAAATAAAATATATATATATATTTTTTTCTCTGTGTCAGTGTCTTTTTTTTACATTTAAACATTTGTGAACTGGTAAGGGGTCCATGAGACCCCTATACCAGTTCACAAGGCTGGGGAACAATGCTGTTTAAGGGTTAGGGTTAGCCTAACCCTAACCCTTAAAATTCCAAAAGAAATGGGGTGCCCCCGCGGGGGAGGGGGCCTATGTCATTTTTTTGTTTTTAATTACATAGTATGTAATGTAAGGCTGAATAAAGAATTGAGTCCATCCAGTTCAGCCTGTTTAACTCCTTCCAGTGGTCTAGTAGCCATAGCTGGAAATGTTATTACATGCCAGGAAGGCATCAAGGCCACTTTTGAACGTTTTTACTGTATCCTTCATAACTACCTCCTCTGGCAGCGAGTTCCATAGTCTCACTGCTCTTACAGAGAAGAATCCCCTCCTATGTCGGTGGAGAAAGCACCTTTCCTCTAACCTTAGTGGATGCCCTCGGGTTATAGTTACACTCCGAGGTATAAATAGATTGTGGGACAGATCTTTGTATTGACCCCGAATATATTTATACATAGTTATTAGATCACCCCTCAATCATCTTTTTTCTAAACTAAATAAACCTAACTTGGACAATCTTTCAGGGTACTCTAGCCCCCGCACTCCTTTTATTAACTTTGTTGCCCTTCTTTGAATGCAGTTCTGATATGTCCTTCTTAAGCACAGGTGCCCAGAACTGTACACAGTACTCCATATGGGGTCTGACCAGTGACTTGTACAGGGGTAAAATGATGTTCTGGTCATGAGCACCTATGCCCTTCCTGATGCACCCCATGATCCTATTTGCTTTGGCAGCAGCTGCCTGGCATTGATTACTACAGTTGAGCTTATTGTCAATTAAAACCCCTAGGTCCTTTTCCATTGTTGTTTTACCAAGTGTTTGTTTATTTAGTGTGTAATCATGATACAGATTTCTCCTTCCTATGTGCATAACCTTACATTTATCTGTGTTAAACTTCGTTTACGATTTAACTGTCCATGCTTCCAATTTATCTAAATCTGTTTGTAGCTGCCTGCTGTCCTCTTTTGTTTTAATTACTTTACACAGCTTAGTATCATCTGCAAAGATTGAGACTTTACTGTTTAATCCATTCCCAATGTCATTTATATATATATTGAAGAGAATTGGTCCCAGATCTGACCCTTGTAACAGTGACCCAATCTGAGTGCGTACCATTGATAACCACCCTCTGCTTCGATCATTAAGCCAATTTGCCACCCATCTGCACATGTTTTCCCCTAGTCCAAGCATTCTCATCTTTTGTACCAGCCTTTTATGTGGCACAGTATCAAATGCTTTAGAAAAGTCAAGATATATGATATCCAATGACTCCCCCTGATCCCATTAACCCCTTATGCTCTGTCACCTAGCAGCTATAAAAGGCTTCCAGCAGCAGCAGGCGAGCAGAAGCCAGATTGATCAGCGGGGGACACAGTGTCCAGGGATGGATGGGAGGTAAGTATAAAAAGAAAAAAACAAATAAAATATTTTTTTCCATGTGTGTTAGGTGTGTTTTTTTTACACTTAACCCTTTGTGAACTGGTAAGGGATCCATGAGACCCCTATACCAGTTCACAAGGCTGGGGGCTGGCAAGTCACCTGCGGCTAGCGGGTGACTTGCCATTAACCCCCGGCACCCCCAATTACCTGCCTCCCCAAAGCCCAGGGGAGGGGGCAGAAGAGCCTGGGCCCACACAGGGTATGTAGGCTTGTAGGCTGCAGGGTGGGGGGCCACACAAGCTGGCCCCTGCACCCTGTTCCTACAAGCCCCCATAGCTGGTCCCGGGCTGGTTATGATGGGTAAGGGGGACCCCATGTCATTTTTTTAAAATTAACCCCTTATGTTTATAGTGTGGATAGTAGTATTTTATTTGTAAATGTTATAAAGTGCTATTTTCAGTTTGAGGGGTCTGCTGGGCAAGAATGGGGGGGCTACCGATACATATGTGGTACCGTTTTAGACAATTGTCTCCTTAAAATAAAGGAGACAATTGTCTAAAAAATATTATTTTCCAAGTATACAGCACGTCCTGTTCCAATAAATCCTTACGTCTGAATCCCAGACGTAAGGAATTACTGGAACAGGATGTGCTGTATACTATAAAATCAATTCTACAGGCGAGTACTCACAGAATTGTATTTTTATTTATTTTTTTGTTTTTTTTCGCAAAAATATTTAAAAAACAGTAGAAAAATTATAAACAAGACATTTCATGTTAAAGCCTAAACGCTGCTGCAAAATATATATATCCCTTTAACCGCCAGCCTACCTTGAGATTTTGTCACCCTTTGTTGCCAGACCATTTTTCACTATTTTGTGCTCCCCATGTTCAACTGTGATTTTTGAAGGGATTTCCAGGGATTTCCCAGGAAAGTTATATATTGTTTTTTTCAGCAGAGCCTGAGCTTTAACATGGAATGTCTTGTTTGTCATTTTTTAAGTGTATTCTCAATATTTTTGGGTGAAAATTGTACAAAAAAATAAAAAAAAAATTTTTTTACAATTTGTAGTGTTTTTTTGTAATAAAAAATGTAGTTTGTCAATAAATTCTTATTGCGTGTGAAACCCCAATTTCTCCCGGTTACAGCGGTACCACATATGTATAGGTAGACACCCTTTCCTGCCCAGGAGACTCCCCCAAACTGAAACAATGCTTTAGGAGATTTTCAGATAAAATACAACTATGCTATGCAATATGTGCACCTTGCAGTTTTTCAAGAAAAAGAACCCTTTACATTTGAAATACCCCCTACAAACTATATATTCCCTAGAAGTACACACCTCGGGCTTTCTAGGCGTACCAGGCTTGTTGACATGGGTGCAGTTTTCTGGAAGTAATCCCTCAATGTATTCTTTGGTTGCACAGGGTTTCCTTAAAAATGAATAAAAAAGCAGAATCAAAACCACATTTTTCTAAAAAAAACTATATGCAAACCAGAAAATCTTAAAAAGCAACATGCCCCGAACAGAACAATACCCAACATGCATAGGTTCTGTCAATGAAAGAGTTGCCAAACACACCAAAGTAAAGCATGCGCATAGCGGTAATTTTACTTCAAAATTTCAGCTCTGCAGACAAAGTGCGCACCTTGTGCTTTTTCTACCAAAGCAACCCTTTACATTTGCAATATCCCCGATAAACCATATATTCCCTGAAAGTACACATGTTAAGCTTTCTAAGCATACCCAGCTTGTTGTAGTGGGCTCATCTTTCTGGAAGTAATATCTCGAAGAATTCTTAGGTTGCACAGGATTTCACAAAAAATGTATAAAAAAGCAGAATAAAAAGCACCTTTTCCTAAAATATCAATATGCAAATAAGAAAAAACAAGGCAAATCTGAGCAGAACAATACCCAACATGCATAGTTACCTGTAAGCTTTTAACTGCCAACGTACTTGAGATTTTGTCACCCTCTGCTGACAAGATATTTTTCACCGTTTTGCGTGATGTTTAACTGTGATTTTTGCAGGAATTTCCAAGAAAATGGCATATTTTCTTTTTGTGGCAGAGTTTAGGCTTTAACATGAGATGTCTTGTTTGTATTTTTTTTACTTTTTTAATATATTGTTAAGTAAATAAGTAAAAAAAAAAAACATTTATTTTATTAAAGAAAACCATATTGCATGTGAAAGCCCCATTTCTCCCGATTACAATGATACCACATATGTATCGGTAGCCCCCCTGTTCCTGTCCAGGTGATCCCCTAAACTGAAAAGAGCACTTTATAACATTTACAAATAAAATACAACTACTATCCACATAATAAAGGGTTAAATAAATAAAAAATTGGTGTGGGGTCTCCCTTCACAGGGGGGGTACACCATTTCTTGGGGGAATTTTTAGGTTTTTTTTGGGAGGCAGGTAATGGGGGGTCTCGAGGTTAATGGCAAGTCACCCACTAGCCGCAGGGGACTTGCCAGACCCAGAGCCTTGTGAACTGGTATAGGGGTCTCGTAGATCCCTTACCAGTTCACAAAGGGTTAAAAGTAAAAAAAAAAACACACACAGAGACACACTTTAAAAATAACTTTATTAAAAAATAATACATTTTTTTAATAATTTTTTTTAAATACTTACCTCCCATCCATCCCTGTGTCCCACGCTAATCACTTAGGCTTCTGCTCTCCTGCTGCTGCTGGAAGCCTTTTATACCTGATGGGTTACAGATAACATAGGGTTAATTTAAAAAAAAAATGACATAGGGTTAAAACCCTTAAAAATCCCCCCCAAAAATGGCGTGAGGTCCCCCCTACCCAGCGTAACCAGCCTGTGACCAGCTATGGGGGCTTGTAGAACAGGGCGCAGGGGCCAGCTTTAGTGGCCCCTGGACCTGCCGGCTACAAGCCTTCATAGCCTAGGGCCACGGCTCTTCTGCCCCCCCCCCAGGCTTTGGGAAGGCAGGTAATTTGGGGGCCAGGGGTTAATGGCAAGTCACGCAGGTGACTTGCCAGACCTCCGAGCCCTGTGAACTGGTGTAGGGGTCACATGGACCCCTTACCAGTTCACAAACGGTTAAAAGTAAAAAAAAAACAAAAAAAAAAACCACACTTTTTTCAAATGACTTTATTAAAATAAAAAAAAAAATGTACTCACCTCCGTTCTTCATCTCCTGTGTCCCGCGGCGATCAGATGCAGGTGACGGCTGGGAAGAGGAGGGGGGAGGCAGGCGATCGGAGGATCGCCTACCTTCCTCCTTCTCTGTCCAGCCCTCACTGGCATCTGACAGCTGAACTGCCGGGTGCCCCGACGACACCCGGCGGCGACGTCAACGGCCAGAATCCAAGATGGTGGCCGCCGTCGGAAGCTGCGGAGGGCTGTTATGCCCCCTCCAGAAGACGGAAGAGCGGGGGGGGGGTGATCGGAGCCCCCTCCCCCCATGAAGAGGAGAGACGGCAGGCAAATCCCGGCGGCTGCTGAAACGGGGGGGTGCACCCTATTTTGGGCACTCCCCTGCAGCCGGATCAAACGAGGGGTCAGGTAAGTGATTTTTTTTTTAACTTTTTATTCTATTAATGGGGAAAATCAGGCACGTAAAATTTACGTGGCTGGCGGTTAACTGCAGGGGAGGCAGCCACATAAATTTTACGTGGCTGGCGTTTAAAAGGATATATATATATATATATATATTCCTGGAAATTCTTTCAAAAATCACGGTTAAACATGGGGCAAAATGGGGAAAAATTACCTGTCAACAGAGGGTGACAAAATTTCAAATAGGCTGGCAATTAAAAGGGTTGAAAGTAGCTATGCATGTTGGGTATTGTTCTGTTCAGGGGATCTTGCGCTTTCGGACTTAGCTTGTTTTTTCTTGTTTGCATATTAATATTTTAGGGAAAGGTGTTTTTTATTCTGCTTTTTTATACATTTTTTTAGGGAAACCCTGTGCAACCATAGAATTCTTTGACGGATTACTTCCAGAAAGTTGAGCCCACTACAACAAGCTGGGCACGCTTAGAAAGCTTAACGTGTACTTTCAGGGAATATGATTTGTGGAGGGTATTCCAAATATAAAGGGTTGTTCTGGAAGAAAAAGCGCAAGGTGCGCACTTTGTCAGCAGAGCTGAAATTTTCAAGTAAAATTATTGTTACGCACATGCTTTACTATGGGGTGTTTGGCAACTCTTCTCTTGACAGTAGCTATGCATGTTGGGTATTGTTCTGTTCGGGGGATGTTGCTTTTTCAGATTTAACTTGTTATTCTTAGTATACAGTACGTCCTTCTCCAGATTAGATTACTTACACTTGGGTATTACTCCGCCAGATGGCGCTGGACTGCAGAGACATCGAAAACAGGCTCCTCTCGGCCCCTCAAATACCAGGGACCTCCCACAAAATCCCCAGATCTTCTCTGCAGTCTGGATTGCAAAGGGCAAGAAGATGGCTCTCTCTTCTCGCAGGTGAGCGGGGCTATTAGCCTGCGGCCCTGTAGGACTATTCCCACCCGTTCCATTTTTAATGTGCCTCCCAGCCTTGGCTGCGCTGGTCGGGTGATGGTAGGCAGCACCGCTGTCAGGTGCTTAGGAGCGCTGCTCCACCACAATTCCCCACCAAAGGGTAGGCTGTATAGGCATATGGTGAGCCTCTATGGGATGCCCCTCCCGCCCTATTGCCCCTTACCCCTGTCTATCGGTGGGTCCTGTTAAGTGGCCGCTGTCCTCCCTCGCTCTCCCTTGTAGCTCTCGGGGGGGGGGGTGTATGTTAATTTGCCATGGTGCTTCACTGTATTATGTAGTTATGGTTGGTGTCAGTCGCCGCGCTGACTTGGTTGCACTGGTTGCCTTTTTAAATTTGCCACTGCGCGCGCTTCCACAGTGTTCCGCGCTTGGCGGCAATGTTACCTCAGCCGCTGGTGCGACCTTATTGGCTGCTTGTGACACTGTGTGTGGCAGAGCCTCTGCCCTGGTGGTGGCTATACGCCGATCGGTTTGGCTGCGCCAGTGGGCTGCTGACAACGCTGCCAAGAAAGCCCTCACTGGTTTTCCCTTCAAAGGACTAGTTTGCTGCCTGACCCCCCCCCCCCCCCCCAAGGTTCATCAGATCCCGGATTTCTCAGGACCCTGTGTCAGCTCAGGCTCTAGTGCAGGCGGTGCAAAGCCTTCTGGAGCTGGGTGTCATCTGCCAGGTCCCTTTACGAGAAAGGGGCAAGGGCTTCTATTCCAACCTCTCCACCTTGCCCAAAAGAGATGGGTCAGTCAGGCCCATCCTGGACTTTAAGATCCTCAACAAATTTGTCAGGTGCAGGCGCTTTCGCATGGAAACTCTGCCATCAGTTCCCTGCGTCCAGGGGACTTCATGACGTCTGTGGACATCAAAGATGCTTACCTCCATATTCCTGTGTTTCCAGGTCATCAAAGGTTCCTCAGGTTCGCTCTGGAGGATCAGCACTACCAATTTGTGGCATTGCCCTTTGGTCTCACTTCAGCTCCCAGGGTGTTCACCAAGGTGCTGGCAGGAGTGATGTCTCTGCTCAGGTCTCAGGGCATCCGCGTGCTGCCCTACCTGGACGACATTCTCATCACTTCCCATTCCTTACATCAGGCAGAGTTGGATACTCAGCTGGTAGTGTCCAGTCTGGAGTCATTTGGCTGGGTGATCAACCATCCCAAGTCTTCTCTGTTTCCCTCCTTGGTGACTCCCTTCCTGGGAATGACTCTGGATACAGTTTAGGCAAGGATTTTTCTTCCTCAGCAGAAGGTGGACAGTCTGATTGCGCAGGTTCAGTTGCTGCTATCTTGTCATCATCCCTCCATCAGGCAGGGAATGCAGCTGGTCGGCCTGATGGCGGCGTGCTTCGAGGCGGTCCCTTATGCTCAGTTCCACTTGAGGCCTCTGCAACTCCACCTCTTGTCAGTATGGGACAAGTATCCTGCGTCCCTGGACCAGGTCTTTGTGCTTTCCCCCCTGGTCAGGCGGTCCCTCTCGTGGTGGCTGGACTCCAGGAACCTGTTGGGGGGCAGATCCTTTCTGGTCCCCTCCTGGGAGACGGTCACCACGGATGCCAGTCTGACAGGTTGGGGGGGGGGTTTCTGGAAGTCCCTGCAGTTCCAAGGGAGGTGGGGCCCTCAGGAGACCCACACACCTATCAACATTCTGGAACTGCGGGTGATCAGGTTGGTTCTGACTCAGTTGACTCATCACCTTCGGGGCCTGCCTGTTCAGGTACGCTCGGACAACCAGACGGCAGATGCCTACATCAATCATCAGGGAGGGACCTGGAGCAAGAGGTCCCTCCAGGAAGTGTCTCTGATCCTGGCCTGGGCGGAGGCCAATGTTCCCTGCATATCAGCTGTGTACATCCCGGGGGTGGAGAATCTGCAGGCAGACTCTCTGAGCAAGGGGACCTCTCGCCTGGGAGAATGGTCCCTCTGCAACAGGGTGTTTCAATCTCTGTGTCACCGTTGGGGCCAAGCAGATGTGGATCTGTTTGCGTCCCGTAACAATCACAAGCTCCTGGCCTTTGTCTCCCTGTCCCAGGATCCTCTGGCCTTGGCCACGGATGCTCTAGCAATGTCATGGCAGGACTTTCATCTCCTGTATGTCTTTCCTCCATTCCCCCTGTTGGGCAGGGTTCTGCGCAAGATAGCTCAGGAGGGGGTGCCAGCAATCCTGGTGGCCCCCAGGTGGCCAAGAAGAGTGTGGTTCGCAGACATGGTGCAGCTGGCAGTAGATCAGTACGCTCTGCCCAGGGTGCCAGACCTGCTCACTCAGGTTCACTTACGCCATCCCAATTTACAAACTGGCTTTGATGGCCTGGCTGCTGAAACCTCCATCTTGATAGAGTAGGGGCTGTCTACCTCTGTTGTGGATACCATGATAAAGGCTAGGAAGAAGTCTTCTTCTTCCATTTACTATAGGGTTTGGCGTGCCTACATTGACTGGTGTGAGTCTAGGTCTCTTCCCTGTCGCGTGTTTTCTATTCTCAGGATCATGGAGTTCCTGCAGCATGGGTTGGAGATGGGGCTCCAACTCAGTACTCTGAAGGGTCATGTTTCTGCCCTGGCTGTTTTCTTCCAGAAGTCCTTTGCCCAGCATTCTCTGATCAGGACTTTTTTCCAGGGGGTTACTAATGTGCGTCCCCCACGTAAGCCCATGTTGCCTGTTTGGGATTTGAACTTGGTCTTGTCTGCCTTGCAGGGTGCTCCCTTTGAACCTGTGCAGGATGCTGCCCTGGCCATTCTTACTCTCAAGGTTGTATTTCTGGTGGCTATCACCTCTGTTAGGCATGTTTCTGAGTTGGCGGCGCTTTCCATCCAGCCCCCTACTTTGAGAGACACCAGGACAAGGTGGTGTTTCGCTTCATGCCAGACTTTCTGCCTAAGGTAGTGTCTGCCTTTCATTTGAATCAGGACATTGTTCTTCCTTCCTTGTGCCCTAATCCTAGTAATGCTAAGGAGAGGGTCTTGCATTCTTTGGATGTGGTTAGGTGTCTGAAGTACTATCTGGTGGCTACTGCACTGCAAAAACTGATGCTCTTTTTGTGGTCCCTTCTGGTCCTAGGAAGGGTTTGGCACCTGCCAAGTCTACTATCAGCAAATGGATTCGTTCAGGCTGTGATTCAGGCCTATTCTGCTAAGGGGAAGAATCCTCCCTTCCGCCTTACTGCTCATTCTACTCGTGCTATTGGTGCCTCTTGGGCTTTTCAGCACCAGGCTTCTGTTGAACAAGTTTGCAAGGCCGCTACTTTGTCTTCTGTTCATACCTCTTCAAAGTTTTACAAGGTTGATGTTAGGGCCTCAGCTGATGCTGCTTTTGGCCGTAAGGTTCTGCAGGCGGCAGTGGTATGACCTGTCTGCTGTTACCTTTGGGGATCCCACGCTACTTTATGGACACTGCTATTGGATGTCCCAAGTGTAAGTAATCTAATCTGGAGCAGGACGTACTGTATACTAAGAATAATACAATTCTGTGATTACTCACCTGTAGAATTGGTATTATGAGTATACAGTACGTCCTGCTCCACCCTACCCTTGGTTTTGCATTATCCTGAATGTTGCTGTGGCTCAGATATGCAACGTTGGATCACCGGCTACGTTAATATTCCTGCAATCCCTGGTGAAACACAGTAGGGCATCTTCAGGATGCCCACACAGAGGGAGACCACCGGCCCTAGAGTCTTATAAACTCCAGACCTGTGCTTACGCTTCTTTAAATGAATTGTCTTAGCAAAACTATACCTACCCTACCCACAGGCTCGATGTCCTCATGGCCCTGCAGGCTTGTAAGTAAATATATCTAATAACTAAAATAATATATATATATATATATATATATATATATATATATATATATATGGCTCTGGAACAACTGTAATTAAATATATCTCTAATAACAAACAATATATATATATATATATATATATATATATATATATATATATATAATATTGTTACATTTCTGACTCGCCCAAAAATATCTAAACACGCAACTGGATAGCGCTTGTATAATTGTAGGAACTTTTAGATATCTGGTATTCTAAAAAGACAGATAGTAAATAAATATATATTTTTCTCATATCAGAAATTTTCTGCTTAAATATCCCATCTTTCTCTGAAGTCCCACAAAAAAAAATGTGTTTTGATGCTTGTTGCAACTACAGAGTGATCCATCACATTATAAATATCCCTGGTACCGTTCACTTGATCTCTGACCCAGATACAACCCCTTTATCGCCCATTATCTGGGAATGGTCAGGTTAACCCTTTTGTTGCCAAGCACGTAACACCTACGTGCTGGCATGTCCAAGCGTTAAGTGCCAAGCACGTAGGTGTTACGTGCTTGACTTCCCCCCCTGCTAGCTAAACAAATATAAAAAAAAATACTCACCTGACCCCTCTATCGATCCGTCCGGGTCTCCTCTTTAATTTGTTGCCATCCGATCCCCCCTGGGGGTCCGGATGGCTCCAGGAGAACCCCCGGAATAGTGCCCCCCCCCCCCCTTCGGCAGCGGCTGCTGCTAACTATTACAAAAAAAAAAAAAAAATAAAAAAAAAGGACATTTACTCACCTGAAGCTGCGCTGCCTCCCGCCCGGTCTCCTCTTCACTGGGGGGGCCTCCGATCACCCCCCCAGTCCGCTTAGTCTTCAGGAGAGGGCTCAAAATGCCCTCTCCCCCTGCCTTCCGATGGGCGCCGTCATCTTGATGACTAGCCCCGGGTGAGGTGAGTAAAGAAAAAAAAACTTTTTTTTTTTTTAATAAATGACATTTTTGTGTGATGTGTTTTTTTTATTTTACTGTTAACCCTTTGTGAACTGGTAAGGTGTCCATAATTGAGGTGTTCACAATTGAGTTGAGTTGCAACTAGCGGGTGACTTGCCATTAACCCCCGCACCCCCAATTACCTGCCTCCCCAAAGCCCAGGGTGGGGCAGAAGAGCCCGGGCCCACACAGGCTATGTGGGCTTGTAGGCTGCAGGGTGGGGGGCCCACAAAAGCTGGCCCCTCCACTCTGTTCCTACAAGCCCCCATAGCTGGTCCCGGGCTGGTTATGGCGGGTAATGGGGACCCTACATCAATCTTTGGGGGGATTTTTAAGGGTTAGGGTTAGCCTAACCCTAACCCTTAAAATTCCCCAAAAAATGGGGTCCCCCCCATGTCATTTTTTTGGATTTTTAACGGTTTGGGTTAGCCTAACCCTAACCCTTAAAATACCCCAAAAAATGGGGTCCCCCCGGGCCCATTTTTTTTTATTTTTAAGGGTTAGGGTTAGCCTAATCCTAACCCTTAAAATTCCAAAAAAAATGGGGTCCATCCCCCGAGGAGGGGGGACCCTATGTCATTTTTTTTTAAGATTAACCCCTTATGCTCTGTCGCCCAGCAGCTATAAAAGGCTTCCAGCAGCAGCAGGAGAGCAGAAGCCAGACTGATCAGTGTAGGACACAGTGCTCCAGGATAGATGGGAGGTAAGTATAAAAAAAAACAAATAAATTATTTTTTCTCCATGTGTCTGTGTGTTTTTTTTTTACTTTTAACCCCTTGTGAACTGGTAAGGGGTCCATGAGACCCCTATACCAGTTTGCAAGGCTGGGGGCTGGCAAGTCACCTGCGGCTAGCGGGTGACTTGCCATTAACTGCCGGCACCCCCAATTACCTGCCTCCCCAAAGCCCAGGGGGGGGCAGAGGAGCTTGTAGACGGCAGGGCGGGGGGCCACCAAAACTGGCCTCTTCGCCCTGTTCCTACAAGCCCCCATAGCTGGTCCCAGGCTGGTTATGATGGGTAAGGGGGGCCCCACGTCATTTTTTGGGGGATTTTTTTCAAATTCTTTTTTATTTGAGTTTTTAACAGTCTTCCAACATATAAGATACAACGTTTGACCTTCTCCAAAAAATTACAGCATACTAAAAGAGGTACAAGCATAACACTGCATAGGAATAGACAACATTTTTTCCATTATCATTGTATGTCAGATCCAGGTGTTCAACATCGAAACATCTGATCCTAGTCATCATTGTTTGATCAAGAAGCATCGTTTACACACGGTCTTGCTGCTCAAGGTGGGGGCCGTGTACCTCTCCTACATCCTCTCTTTCGAGGTTAATTGGATCGTCTCCCTCCACCATTCTTGTCAAGTACCAAGTGGTGTCTCGAAATGTCTGATATAGTTTTTGTTTGGTTTCTATGTTTAAGGTGTCAATAAAGCTTTCCCATGTATTGAAGAATTTGGGCGTTTTCTTTTCTTTATCTAGGGTTGCCTCAGCCCATTCGAATTTAAAGAGCTGTTGTAATTTTTCCATAAAGTGTTGGAATGAGGGCGGATCACTCCCTATCCATCTTTGAAGAATAACCTTCTTTGCTACTGTGGCTATCATTAGGATTAGTTTTCTAGTTCCTTTGTCTATCCTCTGGGTATTGGTGTCTATGGAGCCGAATATTGCCCACCTCGGAGTAAGGGGTAGGTAGCTTGTCAGCTTTGTAATCATGTATCTGTGCACTTTCCTCCAGAACTGATTGATTACCGGACACTCCCACAGACAGTGGTACAGATCTGCTCCCTCCTTTCCACACTTTTTGCAGTGGTCGGCGTCAGACAGTTTCATCTGCACTGATCGTGCTGGTGATACATAATTATAATGGTACAACCTAAGCAGCATTTCTCTATAAGAGGATGCCTGCAAAGTTGTCCAGGAGTAGTTGTACATTTTGAGCAGTTCGGCAATATCCAACTCCGGAAAATGAGTGCACCACTTGGTCATGTCTGTATTGAGTTCTTCATAATGAAGAGTATGTCTTAAAAATTTGTAGTGTGTCGCTATGGCTTTGCTGTTTGGTGGTGTTGTGTTCAGCAGTATGTCTAGCTCGTTTTCCCAGTCCCGAGTGGAAAATCTTTTGATTGTTTTTTTGACATATGATGACAGTTGAAAGTATGCAAAAGTATGTGAGGCCGTGAATGGGAATTTTTCTTTGACTTCTTGAAATGTAAGTATTCTTTTGTCATTTCGCTTCAATAGTTGTCCAATATATGTGAGTCCTGCTTTCTCCCACTCCGTGAATGGGGGTGTTTGGCTCCCATTCAAGAAATCTAGGTTGCCCATGATGGGTAATAGTACTGATGAGTGGGGGTTTAGTTTGTATCTTTTCCTCAATTTTTGCCAAAGGCCCCAAATGGACATCAGTAGCGGGTTTAGTGTAACCTGTTCAAGTAATTCTGTTTTTGGCATATGAATCATGTAAGCTAGTTTAATATCTGGTATCATGCTCTGATCTAACTGTGGATCTGTATGTATATGCGTGTTCTTGATCCAGTCTCTCGGCACTCCAAGTAGTGCCGCTGTATTGTAATTGAAAGGGTCTGGAAGGTTTACTCCAGCATTCTCCCGTGGCTGCTGCAACACCCTTCTGCTTATTATTGCTCTTTTCTTACCCCAAATGAATTCTCTGAACCTTTTGTGTAGTTCCATAATTTCCTTATTATTTAGGAGTATAGGGAGTGTTTGTAGGTAGAACAACAGCTTCGGGAATGCAATCATTTTTACTAGGTAGATTCGTCCCAAATTTTGGGGGGATTTTTAACGTTTTTTTAACCCTTAAAATTCCCCAAAAAATGCCCCCCCCCCCCCAGAAGGGGGACCCTATGTCATTTTTTTTTAAATGTACCCCTTATGTTTATAGTGTGGATAGTAGTATATTATTTTTAAATGGTATAAAGTGCTCTTTTCAGTTTGGGGGGTCTCCTGGGCAAGAATGGGGGGGCTAGCGATACATATGTGGTACCGTTGTAATCAGGAGAAATGGGGCTTTCACATGCAATATGGTTTTCTCTAATAAAGTAAATGTTTTATTTTAAATAAAGGGGACAATTGTCTAAAAAATATTATTTTATTTATTTTTTTGTTTTTTTACGCAAAAATATTTAAAAAACAGTAGAAAAATTACAAACAAGACATTTCATGTTAAAGCCTAAACTCTGCTGCAATATATATATATATATATTTTCCTGAAAATTCCGGCAAAAATCACAGTTAAACATGGCGCAAAATGGGGAAAAATTACCTGTCAACAGAGGGTGACAAAACTTCAAGTAGGCTGGCAATTAAAAGGGTTAATAGTACCTATGCATGTTGGATATTGTTCTGCTCAGCGGACCTTGCGCTTTCAGATTTAGCTTGTTTTTTCTTGTTTGCATATTTTTTTTTCAGGAAAACATGTTATTTTTTCATTTTTTTATTCATTTTTTTTAGGCAAACCCTGTGCAACCTAAGAATTCTTCAAGGAATTACTTTCAAAAAGGTGAGCCTACTACAACAAGCTGGGTACTCTTAGAAAGCTGAACATGTGTACTTTCATGGAATATATGGTTTATGGGGGGTATTCCAAATGTAAAGGGTTGTTTTGGTTGAAAAATTGCAAGGTGCACACTTTGTCTGCAGAGCTGAAATTTTCAAGTAAAATTACTGTTATGTGCACGCTTTACTTTGTGATGTTTGCCAACTCTTCCCTTGACAGTACCTATGCATGTTGGGTATCGTTCTGTTTGGGGCATGTTGCTTTTTGAGATTTTACTTTGTTTTTTCTTGTTTGCATATAGTTTTTTTAGGAAAATGTGGCTTGATTCTTCCTGTTTATTCTTTTTTAGGGAAACTTTGTGCAACCAAAGAATACATGGAGGGATTACTTCCAGAAAACTAAGCCCACATAAACAAGCTTGGTACGCCTAGAAAGCTTGAGGTGTGTACTTCCAGAGAATATATAGTTTGTGGGGGGTATTTCAAATGTAAAGGGTTGTTTTTCTGGAAAATCTGCAAGGTGCGCATAGCGCAGTTGTATTTCATCTGAAAATCTCCTAAAGCTCTGTTTCAGTTTGGAGGAGTCTCCTGGGCAGGAAAGGGTGTCTACCAATATATATGTGGTACCGCTGTGACCGGAAGAAATTTTTTTGACAAAATTACATTTTTTTATTACAAAAAAACACTACAAATTGCAAAAAATAGATTTTCTTTATATTTTGCACATTTCACCAAAAAGTATTGAGAATACACTAAAAAAAGGCCAAACAAGACATTTCATGTTGAAGCCCAGACTCTGTTGAAAAAAACACTATATAATTTTCCTGGGAAATCCCTGGAAATCCTTTCAAAAATCACAGTTGAACATGTGTAGCGCAAAATATTGAAACATGGTCTGGCAACAGGGTGACAAAAGCTGCAGGTAGGCTGGCAGTGAAAAGGGTTAATTATGGCTTTGGTTTTTAAGAATTTTTATAATTGTATAGCTGATTCCAAAAAACATTTTTATTAGGAAATATATATATATATATTATAAATAGAGAGAGAGAGATAGAGAGGTGGAAATATTTCATTATACGTCAATAATATAAAGGCCCAGTGTTTACATTTCTTGTGAATGGCATCTTATCCTGGAGAACCTGAGCTTTGTATAACTGGTCGAATGCAACTATTTATATATTTATATATATATAGAGACAGACAGACAGAAATGTAGAGAGACAGGCTGAGCTGGTCCAGTTGCAGTGCCCTGAGCTCAAAATCCTGAGATTTGTCTCCTGACCAGCCCCAGTGCACCTGTAAGCACCCAACGCTAAATGCAAATGATGGTAGGATATGCCCCTTCTTCCAATCAACAAAGCATGGTCTTGCAGCACCAGTTGACTAGGAATTGATAGCACTGAATCAAGACTGTGCAGCCCATAGGACTCTGTGTGATCAAGCCTGTAGGCAGGGAGGTAGTCCTTCTTTAAACTTCCCTAGTTCAGTTGGTGACCTTTTGTACATTTTGGTTGCTGGATGGATTTGGGGAGACTCTGGATAGATGCTAGGGACAGGAATAAGAAAGCAGGGGATGACAAGTGTTGTATGACCCTCGGATGATGTTCGGGATTGTATCTGAGCAAAAATAATGTTGACTATTTCTCTATCACATTCTAAATCCAAAGTATAAAAATGTTGGCTGGTGCTCATCTAATTCCATAATGAATATTATATAAAACTATATAAATACATTGTACAGTGGCACTGTATTCCATTCTGCATACGTGATACTAGGTAATTTATTTTTTAGTTAAAACTACTTTAGTGGTCTTTCTGTAATGTTGTCTATCCCCAAAGATTTACATCTACTTATTGCTAGTGAAGCTGCAGAAAGGCAAAGCTGTGTTAGCATAAATGTAAAGTGACAGCGCTTATCAAGTCGCACATCCAGTAGTTTGCCATGTCAGTTACTCCCTGTAGCCATGAAAATGATACACGATGATAAGGATATAAAACAGTGTTCTATTACTTCTCAACTGTATCCGTTCACACTGTGTCTATAAAGAGGAACGTTTGTCACAATAAAATGACTCACAGATTTAAATTATGCTTTGCTAGTTATCTTCATGCAATTTATCAATTTTATACCAATATACTTATAATCGCCAAAGAAAATAAAAGAAAAATGGAAAGCACAGTAATAGGATTGTGAAGACACATATTTAGGGCTTTTCTGTGTGATATCACATGTCTTTCATATTTCAAAGCAAAAAGTCAGGAAGGTCCTCACTTACATTTTGCAGGACAGGTGCCCAATTGGGCCCTCTGGCTGGCCTGAGTGGTACAGGGCAGCTGCAGGTATAGGATTGGCAGCTCCCAAAATGTTTAACTATACTGCTAGCAGCTGCATTAGAATATAGACATTAAATACCAGTCTTCTTGCCTTTCCCTGTCACTACCCATTTTTGGTCTATTATGACCAGTCCCTGTTCCATCCCCAGGTTGCGTAAACCTTTATTTTGATTAAACCAGAAAATCTGGACTTGGTTGGTTAAGAAACAGTAGCACAAAAAGTTGAGAAATTAACATTGAAAAATGTGAAAGTGTATTAATATGCTTATTCATTTCACTGTACAACATTAGTAGAACATTGGGATTAAATCTACAGCATACGTTAGCATATATTAGGTCCAGACTGTCATTGATTATAAAACAGTGGATTAAATAGGAGGTTAAAGAATGTAAAAGTGTGTTTCTAACAACCTATTGATAAAGAAACCAGATCTAAGCCATGCAGTGAAAGTTGCACACGTCACCTGCTTCTTGTTCCATGAAGCTGGTTTATTAGGCTTTTGAAACGCTTTGAATGTGTCACAAATTAGAGGAGCCACACCTCCACACGTCTGGCCACAAAACAAAAGTCTTGCTGAGCATGAAAAAGGTAAATAGGCAGATGAAAGTCTTGTGGATAAAAGTGTTTTTTATTGTTTTTTTATCCAAAGAATTGATAAATGTTTATTACAAAGATACCGTGAATCGCTTTTCAGTTTAACTTGTTTGAAGTGCTAAACTTGAGTGTTTGATCTATCTTTGTTTTATCTGGTATTGCAAATGTTATTAGTCATATACAAATGATCTATGCATGTGTGGTCCAGGTGTACAAAGGGACATTTTCCTCTGAAAGCACGCCAAGCAGGAATCAAGGCTATTTTCTTTGCCATTTAAAGTGACATATTTTTTTTTATATAAGTACTGGAGAGATTAACTACCGTTCAGACTTGATCATTGGTTTTTCGCCAATACATTACTTTTAGTTCAATATCTTTTTATTAGATTTTCACAACAAGAGTAAAATGGTACAAAGAACAGAACAAAGGAAGTAGAGGAGGAATATATTAATGATTAGGTCCCAATCCAAGAGCATACAAAAGTCAACAGCATGACTCGGGTAACGACCCTCCCCATCTGCCCCGCCCCACCTGTGAATGACCTGATTATATCAATTATAGGAAGCTTGCCACTCCTGTTAGCTGTGGCAGGCCCAGCATCCAGCCCCCCCCCCCCCCCCGGGTCAGGCCCAAAGCCGGGCCAGACCACCGAATGACCGGGGCCAAGGGCGGCGAGACCACCCGGGGCACCAACCACACAACCAGAGAGGGGGGCGACCACCAAGGGCGGAGGGGAGGCAAGAAGGCCCTGAGGTTTAGGAACATCAAGGACATGAATAAGAAGTAAAGAACCTGAAGAAAAGGGAAGGGCAGGGACAACAAAGGAAAATGGGGGCAAGGGAAAGCAGGAGGTGGTTAAGGAGAAGAGCAAGAGCAAAGGCACGGAGGCTGCAGGAGCGGAGGCGCACAAACCCACAACCCCCCCAAGAGTCTACACCTGCAGGCGATTATCTCTATAGTCCATCCAGCCCACCCATGTCATATAGTGTCTCTCCCATGTGTCCTCTGATTCGGAGATCATTTCTTCCATACGGCGTATGGTCTCGACCTCTTGCACCCATTCAGCAAATGAAGGTGGAACTGTAGAGTTCCATTGTCTAGGGATGACGGCTCTTAATGCCGTCAGGAAATGTCTCAGGACCCCTTTCTTACCTTGGGAGAGAGAGCCTGGGAGAAGTGACAACAGAGCCAGTTGTGGAGAGTTCTGTATTGCCTCTCCTGTGATGTTGTAGATTGACAGGACTTTTCCCCACAGTGCCTTAATTGGCGGACAGCCCCACCAAATGGGGATTGTGAAACCCCCCAATCCATCACAGCACAAGCATACAGTATGCCCCTGGCTAACCTGATTAAGGATGCCCTGATTGTGAAGCCCACCAAACCATCACAGCACAAGCATATAGTATGCCCCTGGCTAACCTGATTAAGGATGCCCTGATTGTGAACCCACCAAACCATCACAGCACAAGCATATAGTATGCCCCTGGCTAACCTGATTAAGGAAGCCCTGATTGTGAAGCCCCCATAACCCATCACAGCACAAGCATACAGTATGCCCCTGGCTAACCTGATTAAGGATGCCCTGATTGTGAACCCACCAAACCATCACAGCACAAGCATATAGTATGCCCCTGGCTAACCTGATTAAGGAAGCCCTGATTGTGAAGCCCCCATAACCCATCACAGCACAAGCATATAGTATGCCCCTGGCTAACCTGATTAAGGATGCCCTGATTGTGAAACCCCCCAACCCATCACAGCACAAGCATATAGTATGCCCCTGGCTAACCTGATTAAGGAAGCCCTGATTGTGAAACCCCCCAACCCATCACAGCACAAGCATACAGTATGCCCCTGGCTAACCTGATTAAGGGTGCCCTGATTGTGAAACCCCCCCAAACCATCACAGCACAAGCATATAGTATGCCCCTGGCTAACCTGATTAAGGAAGCCCTGATTGTGAAACCCCCATAACCCATCACCGCATAAGCGTATAGTATGCCCCTGGCTAACCTGATTAAGGATGCCCTGATTGTGAAACCCCCCAACCCATCACAGCACAAGCATATAGTATGCCCCTGGCTAACCTGATTAAGGAAGCCCTGATTGTGAAACCCCCCAATCCATCACAGAACAAGCATATAGTATGCCCCTGGCTAACCTGATTAAGGATGCCCTGATTGTGAAACCCCCCAAACCATCACAGCACAAGCATATAGTATGCCCCTGGCTAACCTGATTAAGGAAGCCCTGATTGTGAAACCCCCCAACCCATCACAGCACAAGCATACAGTATGCCCCTGGCTAACCTGATTAAGGGTGCCCTGATTGTGAAACCCCCCCAAACCATCACAGCACAAGCATATAGTATGCCCCTGGCTAACCTGATTAAGGAAGCCCTGATTGTGAAACCCCCATAACCCATCACCGCATAAGCGTATAGTATGCCCCTGGCTAACCTGATTAAGGATGCCCTGATTGTGAAACCCCCCAACCCATCACAGCACAAGCATATAGTATGCCCCTGGCTAACCTGATTAAGTAAGCCCTGATTGTGAACCCCCCCCAATCCATCACAGCACAAGCATATAGTATGCCCCTGGCTAATCTGATTAAGGAAGCCCTGATTGTGAAACCCCCATAACCCATCACAGCACAAGCATATAGTATGCCTCTGGCTAACCTGATTAAGGATGCCCTGATTGTGAAACCCCCCAACCCATCACAGCACAAGCATATAGTATGCCCCTGGCTAACCTGATTAAGGAAGCCCTGATTGTGAAACCCCCCAATCCATCACAGCACAAGCATATAGTATGCCCCTGGCTAACCTGATTAAGGAAGCCCTGATTGTGAAATCCTAATTGTCAAACCCACCAATCCTTCACAGGGCAAGCATATGTCCCTGGCAGAATCGGTGCTCTGTGCGCTCACCAAACCTGGTGACCAAAGACCTGAATGACTGCCAGCTGGAGCACACATTTCACCAGCTGCTTATTATCATTGGTGCAGCACAACGCAGCATGTCCGCTCCCTCGAGAGATGCTGCCAGTGGCTTAGGCTTGTGCTTTAATAGAAGCCTTCAAAGCTTACAGCTAGGCATTGCCCCCAATCTTTACTGCTTAGTACACCTTTGCTTTGGACCCTCTGCTGGCTGAGTGCAGGCAGCAAAGTAAAAGTATCTGTTTAAAGCAACAGAACAGGCATATAATCTAAATAACCAGCTTTACGCTACATGCACACCTGTTGGGTTGAATTTCAGATTTGATTTATTTTGGGCTTGCTGATTGGGATTCATTTTGGATAAGAAAATGCATTTGACTTTACAATTGCATCTGCATTGTGCATCGTTTACTAGGCACAGGGGTTTGGGTCTATGCTTCAGAGGCTGAATGGCTAGCATTCGGTCATGGCAGGATGATAGCCCCCATGCCCTTTAATACAAGTTCAGTGTTCCTGGAGTCTTCCGCATCCCCCTGGGCAGTTGGGTAGAGGGTTATGAGGTGGGGGTGTCTGTGTATATACCAGTTCAGAGGGTATGGGAACCAACAAGTCACATGGTAGCATCTGCAGGTGACATGTTGGTTCCCATACCCTCTGAACTAGTATAAAAGTTGTTTGGACCGTTTGCCAACAACTTTATAATTTGTGAGTAAAAACCATACACACACACAAATAAAAAGTATTTTAAGACATCTATATGAAACTATAATAATCTTTATTTATGTAGTGCCGACATATTCTGCATCACTTTACAATCAGAGGGTTCAAGTACAAACAGTATTAAATTACATAACCAAAAACTAGTAAGCAATTGAAATGGGGAATGAGGATCCTGCTCACAAGCTTACAATCTATGACGAGAATGGGGGGGGGGGGGCAGGAAAAGTAATATGTGATTTATATTATGGTCCAGCTATCTTCGCAAAAATATAAGTAAATACAAGCTCTATAGACCAACCCCCAGCTGATTTAGTGCCTTTTGGGTGCAGGGGTGTGGTGGATGGTATTTCATGTTGGATCGTGTTCAGAAAAATTTAGTTAAATAAAAAGTAATAAATAGAAAAAACTATACTTGCTTCCATCATCATCTCTGGTGGGTGCGGTCTTCCTGCTCTCAAACAGCTCCCATCTGTTCTCTGTCTGCTCCTCTTTGGCCAGCAGTTAGGCTTTGTTAGTCCTGATCTGTACAAGCTTTCATCCCACCTGGGAAAATGTGCTGCTGCCAGGGAGCAAAGCGTATATTCCCGTTCGGAGGGGTTTCTGGAGATCTCCTTCTTGGAATATGTGATGCTGGGTCATGAACAAAGACAGGGATACAAGACTTTATAAGCTCCTCCAGGAGAATAGGAACATGCTAGCCTACATACTAGGATGTAAGCTTAGCAGCCTCCTAGAAGCAATGCAAGCAGAAGCCCTGATAGTACATGGGTTAGGCAGAAGAGGGACTAGCACATAATCATGCTGTCCGTGGTTGGGGGAGTGGGAGGTGTCTTAAACCAGAACAATACCCGTTCTTCACAAAATGGGTGGTCTGAGCACAGATGGCCATGTTGATGTGCATTTACCCTAGTAAACAGCAGAATGCTTACCTTTCTCCTTGGTACCCCTGGAGAAATTAAGCGCTCTGATTGGCCGCGTTGGTTAACTGAACTCTGCACTCTGGTTTCTGGCACTTTCCCTGAATTCTCCAGTTTACCAGTGTTAATGTGCAAGGGGATATTGGCAAACGGGATGCCTGCCCTGCGCTCGGAACAACACCCATCTTGTGAAAAATGGGTGTTGGTTTGGTTTAAGCTTCCTGTCTAGGTGCAGCAGATAAAAAGGGCTGATGGCCAGACAGCTCTGGGAGACCCCGGCTGGCAGCCACTTGAACAACAACTGGAATAATAATATTGGCTAACGTTATCCTTATCCATTTCACAGCTCTTCAATCTGCTGCATTGTATGAAAAATCTCTACCAGTTAATTTGCTCTTAAAATGTTAGAAATAAATATTATTCCTATTTACAGATTGAAAAGTCTTGTATACGATACAGACATGTATGTGTTCCCTTTTTAACTCCATAAGTAAGTAAATGGTTATGTAACGTATTCAGTTCTCTGAGGCTATACTAAACGGCCGTCTATTTTTGTGCTTAGTGTCTGTTTTGTTGCTGTGTTTCCATGCTTATATAATTTTTTTTAAACATTTGCTGCTCCTATGAAATGTTACCCATCTCATGTTAATCTTGTATTAGGCTTTTTGCTTGAGCAGATCTACATTAAATAAAATTGTAGAAGATGTTTGCTTATCCCATACAGACATTAAAGCAATATCCTTTCATGCCATGCTTACTCACCAATAGCTCCTGCTCTGCTTCTAGAGACAGAGCTAGGGTGTGTATAGTGATTCTGAAATATGCCTCTGGTATGTTCTGATATTATGCACTTTGTCAACATTTTTGCGAATATTCTGATTATGTGCTTCTAACTTGCATAAAAAGAGCACAAACCCCCCGAGAAACCTTGTATATATTAGAAAACATTTCAAATAATGTATTGCAGTGCATAGTATAACTGCATTGATGCAGACCTTCAGTAAACATTCTAGTAAAGTGAATATATTTGCAGATGCTTTGCCCCTATACTGCATGGGAGTGGCCATCTTGCTACACAGCAAAAGGGGTGGAGCTGCTGCTGACAGCCTGTCTCTGCCAGCACACAGGTACACCACAGATGTATTGGAAGCAATGTATTGGAGAAAAATGTCTGGCTCCACACAGAATGTTAGAAGGAGATACAATATTGTAAGGAAAATACCCAGCTGGCATGAAGTGCGCCTGTGACATTCAGTCTCTCCACACAAGACAGGCTGTTGGTGTAGAGGCAGCAGCAAAGCTTGGCGTTTTGCAATAAGCAACTCACTACAAACAGAAAGAGATATATGCTTAACAGGGACATGGGGCAGCATCTCTGTCAAGCTGCACATATGTACACTGAATCAACAGCCGGTGGAGGAAATGTTTAATAATGTATCTATAATGTATTTAATAATGTATCTCTATAGAGCTGGAGAGGCTAGAGAAGGGATTGTTAGACAGAGATTTCAGGCATTATTTATTGTGGGACTGTTTTTTTCTTTAGAAGCAGGGCTATCAGGTGTGTAACAAAATGGCAGCTCCCATGCTCTTCAGGAGCATACCATGTGCATGCTATTCCACAACATCTGTATGGGGGTAAAGCCCCCTTAAATAGCTTACCGTGAGAGGGTGTTAGGGGAGCAACTTACTAAACTTTGATTTCTTGAATAGAGGTTAGCTTTAAATACAGATGTTTTAATATAGTTAAAGGGGTTCTCAAAGTAACCCAAGTTCTGCTTGAACTTAAAGTGGACCAAAACCCAGGATTTTTCTCCCCTAGGTATCCCAGCCTTTCTAGCCAGCCTCGTTACCCCACTCCTGCTGATACCGGCAGTATGTGTGCTCATATGTGTGATGCTGCCGGGTGATGCGGCAGTATGCTGCACTCCACTGTGGATCTCGGGTATTCCTCTAATCCTGCCTCTGCCTCTAGTTTTGCCTGCAGTGCCTATAAAAGCATCTGGCTCCTTTTTAATGTTTTAATGTGTTGGATAAGTGCTTGCAAGTATTGTTTTTGTTCAGTGCAACCCGCTCTCACCACACAAGGGGGGTCTGCATAACCCAACCAAATTACTGCTACCACATAGGGTGCTACAGCTGCAGGACGTATTGCTAGCTAATCGCAGGTGGGGCTGTCCTGGGCAATATTTCAGCATCTGTCTGTGTCTGTCCTGCGTAAAATATTTCAGTCTTTTCACCTGTCCTGGGTAAAATATTTCTCTGGCTGTCCCAGGCAAAATATTTCTGTGTTTGCATCTGTCCTGGGCAAAATAATTCTGTGTGTGTGTAAGAAAACATTTGAGTGACCTTTCTTGCATATTGTTTTGTGACAAACTAGGATTGCTGTTTTCTTGTATTTCTTCAGAACCTTTTTCTGGAAAGTATTAATCAAAATGATTTGCTCTTAATGCTACTGTTTTTCTGAACCCCAAGTAAAAGCAAACTCACCATCTATGCACGAGAACCTTTCCTCAGCAGCCCCCAACTTCACTTTCGTGTTCTGTACCACCTTTGCCATTCAAGACCATTGGGTTTGCTCAGCAGGCATGCACATTGGTGTGCTCTCAAGTTACATGACTGGCCGTCAGCTGTGTGTGTGAACTGCAGCCATGGTAGGATACATGGAGCTGAGATACTGTATAACTTGCTTACCATCAATGCCAAATCCACTGGGGGGGCTAGTAACCTAGTTGGGCTTTAAAGAGGCTCAAAACCCTCTGCAGCTAAAAGACTCCTGGGCTGGCCATTAGCCTGCCATTGTGGCATCTAAAATCAGGATGCCCCACTGTATGAAACCCCCAAGGTTGCCGGTAAACTAATCTTTACCAATGGCCCCCCTGACACTGTGTTCAGCCATTCAGTTAGGCCCAAATCAAGTGGGAAATCAAGGGTTATTATAAATTTATCATAAATTCAAGATGGATTTGATTGCCTCCACGGTTCCTCTTCTGAGGATGGACGATTTTATGATCACACTAGACATGAAGGATGCCTATTATCACATCCCCATTATTCCTAGTATGTCACACACCCCACTTCCAAATATTCATGACACTTGGGAACCCGGCCTGTAGAGGGCGATCTTGCAGAGATGACATGGAAAAAGGAGCCCCTCCTGGTCCATAAGTACTGGGTTCCTCCCACTATTCCTCAGTCTTTTCGTCTCTGCAGTCGGTGAAGCATTCAGAAGATGACTCTCCTTCAAGCTGCAGGTAGCCAGGTTTGCTCCCGGACCCTTTTTTTTTCTTTTTTTCTGTCTGATACTCTTTAAACCTGTTTGGTTATATTGTATGCCTCCAAGCCCTGGATATATGGTTCAGGCAAAGGTAGATAAATACACATTCTGGTGTATACAGGAGTTTTACTCCTCCGTGAGACCCAAATGTGGGTAGGCGGTTTCCGGGTTGGTGTTCTCAGCATGGGATGCCCCTGTCCCTTTATAATCCCCTTGTGCCTTATGGGTGTATTTCTATCCTCTCCCCTTTAGTTCTCCTTTACCATGCTGGGGTAAAAAGAATAATCTTTATTACATATATATTATTATGTATGTTTACTATACTATTTAATAGGATATGTTTTATTTAGATTTTCCTATTTCTGTCTAGGCAGCATTCTTTTGCTTACCTTTTAAAGCTCTTTGTTTCTGCTATGTTCAGATTTGAATTTCCCTCCATTCTTGGTCATGTGATTCTGGGGGTGGGCAGGGCTTAGGCACACTGCATCATTTCATTCTCAGAGCACCCTGGTGTGCTCTCTTTGTCTGCCTTGCTCCTGCTGCTTCCCTATGGTCTTCCCTCATTGTGCTTGCTTCGGCAGCACATATACTAAAATTGGAACAATACAGAGAAGATTAGCATGGCCCCTGTGCAAGGTATAAGAGAATACATGCGGTGGGTCCTGATGAAGGGGGCCCCAGCGCACCCCGAAACGTCGACTCACTTCCACTGCTGTACTGTACTGATGTTATAGCAATACAAACTTCTTTTTGAACTTTTTTGGAGTGCTGGTTCTTCACATACAGACTGGTATTTGCGGCGTCTCCGCGAACCGTGCACCCGCATAATATAAAGGGTAAGAGTGCGGCTGCATCTGGATTTATCTGGGGTTTTACTCCAACCTATTCACGGTACCCAAAAAGGACGGCTCTGTTCGGCCTATCCTAGACCAAAGGAGACTCAATCAATTTATCGGTTTCAGAAAATTCTGCATAGAGTCTCTGCGATCAACGGTCGATGCTCTCCATCTGGGGGACTTCATGACATCCATAGACATCAAGGATGCTTATTTGCACATTCCTATTTTTCCGGGTCACCAGAGATTTCTCAGGTTCTCGATAGAAGACCAGCATTATCAATTTGTGGCCCTGCCATTCGGCCTTACCTCGGCCCCCAAGAGTCTTTAACAAGATGCTGGCAGGAGTGATGGCTATATTCAGGGTCCAGGGCATCCGCATTGTGCCTTTTCTGGACGATCTTCTTATCGCGGCCTCCTCCCTCGAACAATCAGAGCTGGACACCAGGATGGTGGTCTCTACGCTAGAGAGGTTCGGATGGTTAATAAGTTACCCCAAATCCTCTCTCTGTCCGTCCAGGGAATTCCCTTCCTGGGCCTGATTCTGGATACATTTCAGGCCAAGGTTTTTCTTCCTCAGTCCAAAATGGTTCTGATTCAGGACTTGATTCGTCTATTCTTGTCCAACCCTCATCAGTCTATCCGTCTAGGGATGAGACTAGTGGGATTGATGGTAGCTGCATTCGAGGCAGTCCCGTTTGCCCAGTTTCACATAAGGATGCTTCAGCTCTTCCTCTTGGCAAAGTGGGACAGGTGCCCACTATCATTGAATCAGACTTGTCTATTGTCGCCCCACGTTTTGCAGTCCCTTCAGTGGTGGTTAATATCGCTCAACCTCCAGAAGGGCAAGTCATTTCTGACTCCGCGTTGGGAACTTATTACCATGGATGCCAGCCTGGTGGGCTGGGGGGGCTTCTGGAAGAAGCATCAGTTCCAAGGATTGTGGGGGCCTCAGGAGGCTCATTCTCCAATCAATGTATTAGAGCTTCGGGCCATACGTCTTGTTCTACTTCGACTGACCCATTTCTTATAGGGTCTGCCAGTTCAGATTCGGTCAGACAACCGAACAGCTGTTGCATACATCAATCACCAGGGAGGGACTCGCAGTTGGGGTTCCCTCCGGGAAGTGTCTCTGATCCTTCAGTGGGCAGAGATCAATGTTCCCTGCATATCAGCAGTTTACTCCGGGGATAGAGAATGTGGAGGCAGACTCCCTGAGCAGGGGATGTTCTGGCCAGGGAGAATGGTCTCTCAATCCAAGGGTCTTTCAATTCCTCTGTCACAAGTGGGGGACTCCACGGTTGGACCTGTTTGCTTCTCGTCACAATCAAAAGCTGCCTGCTTTTGTGTCTCTATCCCAGGATCCTCTGGCAGTGGCAGCGGATGCCATGTCTCTGCCTGGAAGGATCTGGGGTTCCTGTATCTGTTTCCCCCATTCTCCATGATCAGCAAGGTGGTGCGCAAGTTAGCACTGGAGGAGGCACCAGCAATTCTGGTGGCGACAAGGTGGCCAAGACGTCTGTGGTACGCAGACGTCGTAAGGCTGGTAGTGGATCGGTTCCATCTGCCTCTTCTTCCAGATCTCATCACTCAGGGTCAACTTTGTTACCCCAATTTACAAACGCTGGCTTTGACGGCATGGCTGCTGAAGTCTCCATCTTGAAAGAAGAAGGTCTTTCTGATGTGGTTATTCAGACTCTTATTAGAGCTAGGAAGAAGTCTTCCTCTGTCATTTATTATAGGACTTGGAGGTCCTATATTGATTGGTGTGAATCCAGGGCTTTGCCCTGTAGAGTATTTTCTATTCCTAGAATTCTGGAATATCTGCAACGAGGTCTGGATATGGGATTCCAGATTAGTACTTTGAAAGGGCAAGTCTCTGCCTTGGCAATTTTCTTTCAAAGATCGTTTGCTTTTCATCCTTTGGTTAAAACCTTTTTCCAAGGAGCCGCGCATGTGCAGCCTCCCAGAAAGCCTATACTTCCTGTTTGGGACCTTAACCTGGTGCTTTCAGCTATGCAGGCTGCTCCCTTTGAGCCTTTGCAGGATATTGCTCTTCCTATTCTTACTCAGAAGGTTGCTATTACTTCTTTCCGCCGAGTTTCTGAACTGGCGGCTTTGTCTATTCTAGCCCCTTATTTTGAGAGGCATCAAGATAAGGTTGTTTTCCGTTTTAAACCGGATCTCCTTCCTAAGGTGGTGTCTGCTTTCCACCTAAATCAGGATATAGTTCTTCCTTGTGTCTTCCTTTTGTCCTAAACCTAGTAATGACAAGGTACATTCTTTGCATGTACTTTGTTGTGTTAAGTATTATTTAGTTACTACTTCGGCCTTCCGCAAGACGGATGCCTTTTTTGTTGTGCCTTCTGGGCCCAAGAAGGGTTTTGCTCCTGCCAAATCTTCCCTTAGTAAGTGGATACGTCAGGCCAACATTGGGGCCTATATGGCTAAGGGGAAAGTTCCCCCTTTTCGTGTCACCGCTCATTATACTCGTGCTATTGGAGCTTCCTGGGCTTTTCAGCACCAGGCTTCTGTTGGAACAAGTTTGCAAGGCTGCGACTTGGTCTTCTGTGCATACTTTTTCTAAGTTTTACAAGGCTGATGTGTGGGCCTCAGCGGATGCTGCTTTTGGCCGCAAAATTCTGCAAGCTGCAGTAATTTAAGTTACGCATTATTCCTTGGGGATCCTCCACCCATTATAGACACTGCTATTGGATGTCCCAAGTGTCATGAATATTTGGAAGTGGGGTGTGTGACATACTAGGAATACCACCATTTTGTGAGTACTCACCTGTAAAATGGTTATTACGAGTCACACACCCCACTTCCCCCTCCCTTTTTTGTTCTAAGGGATCCTTTATATGGTTAAAGGGGGGTGGGAGCAGCTCAGTCACTATTATTTATACAAAATTATTATTATTATTCAGGGCCTGGGAACTAATTTACCACCCAGTTTAACCCTCTCATCAACTAAATATCAAGCAACAAACATGTCTAGCTATGTGGAAAGACAGAGATTTGGTTGCATATATCTGCAGATACATGTGGAAGCCACATTGCCCCGGCAAGGCACTCAGTGCAATGCAGACAAATATCTGAGAGCTACTCACCTGGGAAGCAGCCAGCCTCCCTTTAGAACACTTCACAGGGAGAAATCCATATTGACTGAATTCCTCCCTGCTTGTGCTCATGGCAATTCAAATGAATAAAGGGGGGTGGGAACAGCTCAATCACTATTATTTATACAAAATTATTATTATTCAGGGCCTGGGAACTAATTTACCGCCCAGTTTAACCCTCTCATCAACTAAATATCAAGCAACAAACATGTCTAGCTATGTGGAAAGACAGATTTGGTTGCATATATCTGCAGATACATGTTAAATCTCTGTCTTTCCACATAGCTAGACATGTTTGTTGCTTGATATTTAGTTGATGCGAGGGTTAAACTGGGCGGTAAATTCAGGCCCTGAATAATAATAATAATTTTGTATAAATAATAGTGATTGAGCTGCTCCCACCCCCCTTAATTCATTTGAATTGCCATGAGCACAACCAGGGAGGAATTCAGTCAATATGGATTTCTCCCTGTGAAGTGTTCTAAAGGGAGGCTGGCTGCTTCCCAGGAAAGTAGCTCTCAGATATTTGTCTGCATTGCATGTCCCAACTTTGGAGATGTTGATGAGAGGGTTAAACTGGGCGGTAAATTAGTTCCCAGGCCCTGAATAATAATAATAATTTTGTATAAATAGTGATTGAGCTGCTCCCACCCCCCTTTATTGATCCTTTATATGGTGATTATTATTTTCAACTATTTTTCAATTATCGAATATAATTTGCTCTTCCTGGTTCTTCACTGCTTTTTAAAAAGACTGAGGAATAGTGGGAGGAACCCAGTACTTATGGACCAGGAGGGGCTCCTTTTTCCATGTCATCTCTGCAAGATCGCCCTCTACAGGCCGGGTTCCCAAGTGCCATGAATATTTGGAAGTGGGGTGTATGACATACTCGTATCTGCAGATATATGCAACCAAATCTCTGTCTTTCCACATAGCTAGACATGTTTGTTGCTTGATATTTAGTTGATGAGAGGGTTAAACTGGGCGGTAAATTAGTTCCCAGGCCCTGAATAATAATAATAATTGTGTATAAATAGTGATTGAGCTGCTCACACCCCCCTTTATTGATCCTTTATATGGTGATTATTATTTTCAACTATTTTTCAATTATCGAATATAATTTGCTCTTCCTGGTTCTTCACTGCTTTTTAAAAAGACTGAGGAATAGTGGGAGGAACCCAGTACTTATGGACCAGGAGGGGCTCCTTTTTCCATGTCATCTCTGCAAGATCGCCCTCTACAGGCCGGGTTCCCAAGTGCCATGAATATTTGGAAGTGGGGTGTGTGACATACTCGTATCTGCAGATATATGCAACCAATTCTCTGTCTTTCCACATAGCTAGACATGTTTGTTGTTTGATATTTAGTTGATGAGAGGGTTAAACTGGGCGGTAAATTAGTTCCCAGGCCCTGAATAATAATAATAATTTTGTATAAATAGTGATTGAGCTGCTCCCACCCCCCTTTATTGATCCTTTATATGGTGATTATTATTTTCAACTATTTTTCAATTATCGAATATATTTTGCTCTTCCTGGTTCTTCACTGCTTTTTAAAAAGACTGAGGAATAGTGGGAGGAACCCAGTACTTATGGACCAGGAGGGGCTCCTTTTTCCATGTCATCTCTGCAAGATCGCCCTCTACAGGCCGGGTTCCCAAGTGCCATGAATATTTGGAAGTGGGGTGTGTGACATACTCGTAATAACCATTTTACAGGTGAGTACTCACAAAATGGTATTTTTCAGGAACACCATACATAACTGAGGATAGCTGTATTGCTAGACCACACCATTTAACATTTCCAGTTTACATGTCTACCCTTCCGCATTTCATCGGCACTAAGGGTGTTTACTAAAGTAATGGTGGAAGTTGTAGTATGTTTCAGGAAGGAAGGCATCAATAATACCCTATATTGGACGCCTTGCTGATATCAGCAGATTCCTCAGAGAAACTTCAGAAACAATGGGAACAGGTATGTCACATATTTACCAGAACTAGGTTGGGTCATAATTTAGTTCCCTCTAACACCATTCAGTTCCTGGGAGTCGTTCACTGGGCACAGGCCGGATTTAGATTGTTTCAAACTTTCATCCTTCGTCAATAGAACAGAAGACAAGATAGCATTGATGACTGTTTTTCTTCCCGCACAGGTTCTAGTAAGCTTCTCATAGTGAGGGGACCTGAAGAATTTGGACAAAGGGGTACACTGGACCTTGGATCCCCAAACTTCGATTACTATAGACGTAAGTCTCCAAAGTTGGGGAGGCGTGGTAGGAGACCTGGCAACCTGGTCAGACTCCGAGATGTGCCAGTCTTCAAATTTCCAAGAACTAAAGGCGGTACTAATGACACTGATCCGGGCCCCGGAACTAGTCACCAACAAACATGTACTGGTTCTCTCGGGTAACGTAACTATGTTACCCCATATAAACAGACGGTGCGGTTCAAGATGTCCTCTACTGATACAACTAACGATGGAGCTGTTTCAGTGGTCTGAGGAGAATATTCAGGCAGATTACTTGAGTCGCCACACATTAAGCGCAGCAGAATGGAGACTAAAACCAGAAGTGTTTCAGACTCTGTGTCAGATATGGGGCAATCCCCAGGTGGATGCCTTTGCAGCGAGAGCCAACATGCATGTTAGGCACTTACCTCGTCGCCGTCTCTGGTCCCGCGGCGCGCTGTCGGGCGGTCCCCGGCTGGTTGCTGCCCGGCGCTCCCCGGGTGTCCTGGCTCCTCAGCGCGGTTGCGGCGGTCAGGGGTCGGCGGCGAGGGGCTGGTGTCGGCGGCCGCGCCGCAGCCCGCTCTGCGCGGCTGCGCGGTCCCGTCGGGCTCCCTCGCTGTTCGGCGCTTCCGCCTCCCGGCGGGGGCGCGCTCGATCTTCAGCGTGCTCGCGCGCGCGCGCGAGCACGTCACCTTTATGCCTCCCGGCGGCGCTTTCCCCAGCGCGCCCGCCGGGGGCGAGTTTGATTCATCCAACCCTGGCCCTGTTCATAAAGGGAGCCCAGGGACTGGTCGGCCTGTCTGGCCTGGGCCGTCCAGTTCCTGGGACCACTCCCGTTTTTAGTGTTGCACCAAGCACCTTCCTTCCCTCCTTTTTCCCTGTTCCCCATTGGCCAGATATTCCTATAAATCTGCACTACTCCAGTTTCCCAGTGCCCGTTATAGCTTCTGGGTTCTGGATGTGCGTTGCTGTGTCTTAGTGAAGAATTTGGATTTGGATTGGACTTCGATTATTCTTGCTAGCTGCCTGCCCTGACCTTCTGCTTTGCCTGACCACTCTTTTGCCTGACCCTCCTGTACCTCGCCTGTGACCTCCTGGACTTGACCTCGGCTACCCTTGACCACTCCTTGTTACCTCCCTTGGATACCTCGCCTGTGACCTCCTGGTTTGACCTCGGCCTGAATTACGGACTTTCGCACCCGGCATCCTCATTCGGGATTCCCTGCCAAACATCAATCTGCACCTTAAGCTGTTATCCTTTGCGCCTGTTAAGTCCTGGGGGCAGCCGACTGGGAGAGGCATTACCCGTGTCTCCTACAAGCGGGGGCTTGTCTATAGGCGGAAGTGGCGGTGGAGATTGGGGGATATCGGCTTAAGACAGACGGGTGTTTGGTACAGTCCTGACATTATAACGGGCCAAAGAAGAATGGACCAAATCCTGGAGCAGGTGCAAGCCTTGACAGCGGCGGTGGAGCACCTGGCTCATCGAGTTGCGGCCCAGGAGAACCGTCCTACTCCCATCGTCCCCACTTCTCAGGGGACTCCGGCCGCAATGTCTGTGGAACCCAAGATCCCACTCCCTGAGAAGTTTTTTGGCGATAGGGCAAAATTTGCCAATTTTCGGGACTCTTGTAAACTGTACTTCCAGCTTCGTCCGGTTTCCTCAGGGTCACAGGAGCAAAAGGTGGGCTTGATTATTTCCCTGCTGCATGGAGACCCTCAGTCCTGGGCCTTTAGCTTATCAGCTCAGGACCCAATTCGCCTATCGGTGGATAGTTTCTTCGCTGCAATGGAGGTCCTCTATGATGATCCTGACAAAGGGGCCTCAGCTGATGCCAAATTACGTACCCTCCGCCAGGGACGCCGTCCAGCCGAAGACTACTGTTCTGAATTCCGGCGTTGGGCGGTTGACTCACGTTGGAACAATCCTGCCCTCTGCGGCCAATTCCGACTAGGTCTGGCTGACTCTATCAAGGACACCCTGGTGAACTACCCGGAACCCCAAACTCTGGATGAATTGATGCATTTGGCCATCCGCATTGATCGTCGACTCCGGGAGAGGCGCCTAGAGAAAGGATCACATCCTGAATCGGCTTCAAAGTCTGAGGCTCTAGTCGCTCAACCTTCAGAAGAGCCCATGCAGCTAGGTGCCACCAGGCTCACCGAAGGCGAGAGACGACGACGCCTATCTGAGGGGCTCTGTCTTTACTGTGGTGGAACCGGCCACATGGTTAGACTTTGCCCAAAGAAACCGTCGGGAAACTTCAGAGCCTAGGGGGTTTCGAGGGGGCCCTCCTAGGCTGTAAGGTATCTCCTCAAGTATCGTCTCCAGTTTTCGTTCCAGTCCAGTTTATGAGTGGTGTTAAATGTGTTAATCTAAAGGCTCTTCTAGATTCTGGAGCAGCTGGGAATTTCCTAGACTCTGAACTAGCGCAGACTTTAGGAATTATGGTACAGACCTTGCCAACTCCTATCCGGGTTTCAGCCATTGATGGCACTCCAGTGGCCGGGGGGTTAGTTCGGTTCCAATCCCCTCCTATGCAGATCAAAGTGGGAGCCAGTCATTCTGAGGTTATCAGGTTCTTGATTTTGAGTATGCCTGGTACTCCTTTGATTTTGGGTTTGCCATGGCTGCAGGAGCATAATCCCCAAATTGATTGGGTTTCGGGGCAAATCACCAAGTGGGGACACCAGTGTTTTCGGAACTGCCTAGAATTCCCTCTCAGGGTTGCGCGCCTAGCCCCTATTGGGGTTCCAACTTCATATTTGGAGTTTGCTGATGTCTTTTCAGAAAAGGCGGCAGACAAACTTCCTCCCCATAGACCTTGGGACTGCCCAATAGAACTGCTCCCTGGTACGATGCCTCCCAGAGGGAGAATATTTAATTTGACCCGAGCGGAAGCCCTTGCCATGCGGGAATATATCGCCGAGAACTTAGAAAAAGGGTTCATTCGGCCTTCGTCTTCTCCAGCAGGGGCAGGGTTCTTTTTTGTGGAAAAAAAAGATGGGGGACTTCGCCCCTGCATCGATTACCGGGGCTTAAATAACATCACGGTAAAAAATAAGTATCCCCTACCGCTTATTGAGGGACTCTTTACTCAGGTGGTTAGGGCGCAGGTCTTCTCTAAACTGGATCTCCGGGGGGCCTATAACCTCATAAGAATCAGGCAGGGGGACGAGTGGAAAACGGCCTTCAATACCCTTGAAGGGCATTATGAGTATTTGGTAATGCCTTTCGGCCTGTGTAATGCCCCTGCGGTCTTTCAAAGTTTTGTCAACGAAATTTTCAGGGATTATCTTGGCCGGTTTATGGTTGTTTACCTAGATGACATTTTAATTTTTTCTTCATCCATTGACGAACATCGTAAACATGTGTGCCTAGTTTTGCAGAAACTTAGGGAGAATTGCTTATATGCCAAGTTAAAGAAATGTCAATTTGAAGTATCTGAGGTTCAGTTTCTCGGTTACATTATCTCCAAATCTGGTCTGTCTATGGACCAATCTAAGGTGAAGGCTGTTCTAGAATGGGAGCAGCCCAGAGATCTGAAGGGCCTGCAAAGGTTTTTGGGTTTTGCCAATTTTTATAGAAGGTTCATTAAGAATTTCTCTGCCCTGGTTACACCACTAACTGACCTAACTAAGAAAAGCGGGTACCCCCCGGTTTGGCCGGCTCAAGCTGTCCAGGCCTTCGGGAATCTTAAGAGGGTATTTAGTGCTGCTCCCGTCCTAGTCCATCCTGATGAGCAACGACCTTTCCTCGTGGAGGTGGATGCTTCTGAAATAGCGGTCGGAGCGGTCTTGTCTCAGTACCACGGCTCACCTGCACGCCTCCATCCATGTGCCTTCTTTTCCAAGAAATTCTCAGCGGCCGAAAGAAATTATGATATCGGCAACAGAGAATTACTGGCCATCAAGCTTGCCTTCCAGGAATGGAGACACTGGCTGGAGGGGGCTCAGTATCCAGTTACGGTCTTTACGGACCATAAAAATCTAGAATACATCCAGTCCGCCAAGAGATTAACTCCTAGACAGGCTCGCTGGTCCTTATTCTTTTCTCGGTTTAATTTTTCTATAACCTATAAGCCCGGGTCCAAAAACATAAAAGCGGACGCCCTGTCTCGGAGTTTCTCTCCCCCTGACTTACCGGAAAGGATGGTGTCTCCCATCTTGCCTCGCTCCCTAGTGGTGGCCGCCATCCAACCCCAACTTCCCGATCTTACTCAGTTCCAGGCCCAAGCTCCTCCTGGGAAACCCGCTTCAGCCCTGTTTGTGCCTTCTACTTACCGGTCTGAGTTCTTGTCCCATTTTCACGATACCAAAACAACCGGTCATCCAGGGGTTAAGAAAACCATAGCTTTATTATTACGCCAAGTTTGGTGGCCTTCTCTTAGGAAGGACGTTCAAAGGTTTGTCTCCGCTTGCAAAGTCTGTGCCCAAAGTAAGTCCTTGAGGAGTTCGCCTGAAGGCCCACTCCTTCCATTGTCCATTCCTGCCTCCCCGTGGACCCATCTGGCCATGGATTTTGTTACTGACCTTCCCCCGTCTCAGGGACATACAGTTATTTGGGTAATTGTGGACCGCTTTAGCAAGATGGCCCATTTCGTCCCTTTAAAGAAACTCCCCTCAGCTCAAACTCTTGCTCAACTCTTCATTACTCATGTCTTTAGGATTCATGGTATCCCCATGGATATTGTTTCGGATAGGGGGGTCCAGTTTGTCTCCCGGTTTTGGAGGGCTTTCTGTGCCAAGTTGGGTTTCACCGTCTCCCTTTCCTCGGCCTTCCATCCGCAGTCGAATGGTCAAACCGAGAGAACGAACCAGTCCCTGGAACAATATTTGCGCTGTTTTACGGCGGATACTCAAACTGATTGGGCCTTCTTCTTACCATTTGCGGAATTTGCTTTTAACAACGCCACACATTCGTCCACGGGGGTTTCTCCTTTCCATTGTGTTTATGGCAAGGACCTGAAGTTTTCTGCTCTTTCGGACCAACCCTCTAGAGTCCCCTCCGTGGATGAATGGGTTTCCAAATGGCCAGGGGAATGGAATAAAATCCAGCAACATCTAGCTAGGGCCGCTCTTCAGCAGAAAAAATTTTCTGATCGCAAACGATCGTCTAACTCTAACTTTAAAGTGGGTGACTGGGTTTGGCTTTCAACCAAGAATTTGGCGCTACGCCAGCCCTCCGCTAAGTTAGGACCTAAATTTATTGGCCCCTTCCCCATAACACAAAAAATTAATCAGGTTACGTACCAGTTGGCCCTCCCTTCGTCCATGAAAATCTGTAAATCCTTTCATGTTTCACTTCTTAAGTCTGCAAAAAACCATGAACCTAATAGTCCTCCTAGTCCTGTGTTAGTTGATGGGCATCAGGAGTTTGAGGTGGCCCGGGTTCTTGATTCTCGCTTTTTTCGGAACTCTCTTCAATATCTTATTGACTGGAAGGGATACGGTCCGGAAGAAAGATCTTGGGTTCCTGCCAGAGAGGTTCATGCACAGAATTTGGTAAAGAGGTTTCACAGAGAGAATCCTTTGAAACCTAGTTTGGAGGGTCCAGTGGCCCCTCCTCAGGGGGGGGGGTAATGTTAGGCACTTACCTCGTCGCCGTCCCTGGTCCCGCGGCGCGCTGTCGGGCGGTCCCCGGCTGGTTGCTGCCCGGCGCTCCCCGGGTGTCCTGGCTCCTCAGCGCGGTTGCGGCGGTCAGGGGTCGGCGGCGCGGGCTGGTGTCGGCGGTCCCGTCGGGCTCCCTCGCTGTTCGGCGCTTCCGCCTCCCGGCGGGGGCGCGCTCGATCTTCAGCGTGCTCGCGCGCGCGTGCGAGCACGTCACCTTTATGCCTCCCGGCGGCGCTTTCCCCAGCGCGCCCGCCGGGGGCGAGTTTGATTCATCCAACCCTGGCCCTGTTCATAAAGGGAGCCCAGGGACTGGTCGGCCTGTCTGGCCTGGGCCGTCCAGTTCCTGGGACCACTCCCGTTTTTAGTGTTGCACCAAGCACCTTCCTTCCCTCCTTTTTCCCTGTTCCCCATTGGCCAGATATTCCTATAAATCTGCACTACTCCAGTTTCCCAGTGCCCGTTATAGCTTCTGGGTTCTGGATGTGCGTTGCTGTGTCTTAGTGAAGAATTTGGATTTGGATTGGACTTCGATTATTCTTGCTAGCTGCCTGCCCTGACCTTCTGCTTTGCCTGACCACTCTTTTGCCTGACCCTCCTGTACCTCGCCTGTGACCTCCTGGACTTGACCTCGGCTACCCTTGACCACTCCTTGTTACCTCCCTTGGATACCTCGCCTGTGACCTCCTGGTTGGACCTCGGCCTGAATTACGGACTTTCGCACCCGGCATCCTCATTCGGGATTCCCTGCCAAACATCAATCTGCACCTTAAGCTGTTATCCTTTGCGCCTGTTAAGTCCTGGGGGCAACCGACTGGGAGAGGCATTACCCGTGTCTCCTACAAGCGGGGGCTTGTCTATAGGCGGAAGTGGCGGTGGAGATTGGGGGATATCGGCTTAAGACAGACGGGTGTTTGGTACAGTCCTGACAATGCAACTCTCTCAATTTTTTTCCTAAATCCTAGAGAAGATCTAGAGGGGCTGGAACAACAGGGGGTCTAATTTACGTGTTTCCACCTTTACCACACATCACCTGCGTTGTAAGGAACATGAATCAAGATCAATCAGAAGCTATTTTACTGACACCTGACTTGCCCAGAAGAGCCTGGTACCACCCTTTTCAAAATGATGCAAGTGGGCCAACCCTTCCAGTTTGGACAGATCTACTGTCTCAGGGAACAGTCCTGCGTCCAAATTTATTGAATCTCAGGATGATGGCCTGGCGTTTGAGCAGGACATTTTAAAAGCTAGAGGGTTTTCCGCACAGGTCACTGAGACGCTATTGAGATCAGAGAAGCAGACTACTCATAATAGCTATGTAAAAATCTTCTTAAAAACATACATTCAAAAATGTTGGACTATTCTCAGAGTGGTCTTAAACAGGACCTCAAACCAGCTACCCTAAATTCTCAGGTGGCAGCATTAGGTAGGAGCGAACAAAAGAATTTGGGAAGGACAAAAATCTGATTATATCTTATGCTGGAAATAACAAGGGCAGAAGGGTAACAAAGCCAATCATTGCAAGAATGGTATTGCCTGGGCCTATCAGGATGATGAACACTTCTCACCAACATCAGTCAAGGCACAATCGACCAGAGCTATATCCGCTTCTTGGGCTGAGGCTTCTTCAGTTCCAGTAGATCAGATCTGCAGGGCAGCTATGTGGTCAATTATAACAACCTTAATCTATCATTACAGACTCAATGTGGTGAAGGCAGAGAACCTCAACTTTGGCAGAGCGTTGTTGGCTGCGTTAACCACCCATAAGGTAGTAGATCTTTGGTATATCTCTTGTGGTGTCATGTCATGGAGCGTAAGGGAAAACTTTAGTTACTTACCGGTAACATCCTTTCCCTCTAGCCTCCATGACATCAGGGATTTCACACCTTCAGAGGTCTGTGTAATTATGATATAAATTATGAGTTTACCTAGGATATAGTCTATATTATTCACTGGGGAATGGTGGGTGGGGACAGAATTTATACTCCTACTTATTTCCTTTCCAGGTGGATAGGTCCAAGCCTTTGCCCAATATTTATAACCGCACGAACAGGATGCATTCCGCCATATTTCTCTATGGCCGAGCAGCCTCACCCCCTTGTGCCCTACAGTGAGGATGCATTCAGTTACAATACACACAGCTCATGCCCTGTTTACAATGAGCAATTGTGGGCCAGTCGTTTTTTAGTGCAAGCTGGGAATACCAGCTGGGAGCTCATCCGCACTTTTATTAAGGTTATATTTCATTTATTTGGGTTGGTTTCATTGTTTGATTCCTCTTTAATTTCTTACAGCACCTTAGCTTAGCACATAGCACTTTAGCACAGTTGCATTGGATTTTCTATATGAATTATATATATAAATGTGTTGTGTGATTAATATTGGCTATGCATTGTTTGGGGGGATTAACTTGTACTATGCCCTTGCTGTGTTTTGGTTTTTAAATGTCTGTTTGGTATGTGATGTTTTTAATAAATCTTGAGGACTTGAATTAATTATCAGGTGATTACTTAGTAACATAGTAACATAGTATGTAAGGCTGAATAAAGACTTTAGTCCATCCAGTTCAGCCTGTTTAACTCCTTCCAGTGGTCTAGTAGCCATAGCTGGAAATGTTATTACATGCCAGGAGGGCATCAGGGCCACTTTTGAACGTTTTTACTGTATCCATCATTACTACCTCCTCTGGCAGCGAGTTCCATAGTCTCACTGCTCTTACAGAGAAGAATCCCCTCCTATGTCGGTGGAGAAAGCACCTTTCCTCTAACCTTAGTGGATGCCCCCGGGTTATGGTTACACTCCAGGGTATAAATAGATTGTGGGACAGATCTTTGTATTGACCCCGAATATATTTATACATAGTTATTAGATATTAGATAACCCCTCAATCATCTTTTTTCTAGACTAAATAAACCTAACTTGGACAATCTTTCCGGGTACTCTAGCCCCCGCACTCCTTTTATTAACTTTGTTGCCCTCCTTTGAACGTGCTCCAGTTCTGATATGTCCTTCTTAAGCACAGGTGCCCAGAACTGTACACAGTATTCCATATGAGGTCTGACCAGTGACTTGTAAAGGGGTAAAATGATGCTCTGGTCATGAGCACCTATGCCCCTCCTGATGCACCCCATGATCCTATTTGCCTTGGCAGCAGCTGCCTGGCATTGATTACTACAGTTGAGCTTATTGTCAACTAAAACCCCTAGGTCCTTTTCCATTGTTGTTTTTCCAAGTGTTTCTTTATTTAGTGTGTAATCATGACACAGATTTCTCCTTCCCATGTGCATAACCTTACATTTATCTGTGTTAAACTTCATTTGCCATTTAACTGCCCATGCTTCCAATTTATCTAAATCTGTTTGTGGCTGCCTGCTGTCCTCTTTTGTTTTAATTACTTTACTCAGCTTAGTATCATCTGCAAAGATTGATACTTAGTTGGGGTGATTGGTGCCGTTTGGATGCTGCCCTCTGTTGTGGTAGCTGGGCCACATTATTTTGCTTATTGATTGTTAGTGCAAGCGCCTTGCATTACAGTTTGGATGTTTTCTTCCCTCAATGCTGCTTGGTATTCCTGTTATAGTGATTTTAATTTTCGTTTTCCCCAGCTATACCATTGTATGCCGTTGGTTTTTTGACAAGATACAGCTGTTTAAGCCCTCCTCCCCCTCCTTGAAATCTCATGCTGGGAGCAATTGGATCCTATTGAAAATAATGCAACAATGATAGGTCAAAAGAAGTTTTAATTTCCCCCCATTTTTTCCTTTGAAGCCAAAATCTTTTGTGAGTATTTTTATCCAATTCATTACCAGGGCACTAAGGGGAGTTGATAGATGTTTGTCGCTTTCATTTGTGATTCCAAAGGAGTGGAATCGCTTTCGCACTAGCCTCCAGGTGGGCAGAGGGGGGAAGGATAACATATTATGTCATGTGTGTGGTACAATCTAGGCTGTAGGATCAGTGGTTTAGTGGACATGTTCTATTAACATGCATATGTGGCATATGTCACAGTATGTACTTAGGCTCCTAATATATTTCTTAAATGTAAGTACTGTATAATTTTAGGTTTCTCAATTTTATTTTGGACACATGCACTTTGTTTTGTTTAACTGTGATTCTATGGCAGGCATAACTGTGTAGTGTTTGTTATTGCTTTTTAAAATGGGACTTGTGTTCTAATAGAAAACACATTCTATTAAATTTGCCATCTTTTAAAATAGGCCAGAATGTTACAGGACATCAATTTTCTGTAACAATACATTTTTGAAGGCAGAGAATGAAAATTCAATCAATGAACAGATACAGCAGAGTAGTTCTGAAGAGGTAGCTAAGAGCGAACGAGGTGAAATGACACTGAAATTGGAGAGGAAATCATCGTAGTGGTTACACTGGCCATAGAGCAATGAAAGGGGCATGAAGCCAACATCATACAAGAATTGGTGCATGACCCTACTACAGTTTTATGGCTAAATGTCATTAAGTGGGTAAAATTAAAACTTGTCTTGCAGTTCTATAATTTGCTCTGGATCCGTGCCCTGCACTCTGACTGATGTCTCTAAAACTGATTTGCAGCTAAGGGCACCTTGTGGTATAGTTCAGTGCATGCTGGAAGAAAGTAATGCTCCAGTGCAGCTTATAATGCCATTATTATTGGCATTGTTGTTATTATTGCTTATATAGCTCCATCTTCTTCAGCATCACTGTACTTAGTAGTAATTACAGGCAGGGTAAAACACACAGTTCATAGACTAGTACCAGTAAGATGCTACAGAGTACAGAGTGAAGTGAACATCAACATCAGGGCACAAACTTGCAAGTCATGCTGGAGGTGCCCTTGGAAAATGCAAAACTAGCACTTAAAGTGGATTTTTTCCTATGTTGATCTGGCCGACTGGCTGTAGTACAGCTTCTTCAGCTGCGCATATTAATGTGAGGTTGGGGAAGCTTAATGGGAGCCTAGCTGCATTCAAGGTCAGCACGTGGCATCCCCTGTATTCTTAGGCTGTGCACAGCGATGCCAGTCATTAAGTTATGGTGGGCATGGCTGAGCGGACGTTGCGTCTGGGTTGATATGTCTTAATTAAAGATGTAGTGAGGCACTTTGTAAATTAAAGTTAAAATTCTGAATAGAATTTTCTGTCAGACAGGCAGCCAGTGGAGGGGCCTACAGAGTGTAAAAACACTGAAAAAAAATGATAAACGAGAGGAATGAGGTGAGCAGCAGAGTTCAGAATAGGTTCGAGAGGTGCCAGTCTGTTTGGATAAGGCATACACTAACGTTTTTGTGGTGTCAAGTGAGAGGAAGAAATTAACGTGGGAGATGTTTTTAAGCTGGAGATGACAATATGTGGCAAGTAGTTAATATAAGGTTGCAAGGTGGAAAATACCCAGCCCTGTTTAGCCAAGGTTCAGTTAGAAGTAGCAAGAGGACACAAATGAAGAGATGGCTGTTAGACAGGTAGGTAGGTCAGATAGAGGGAAAAAAAGATTTGTCTCTGATATGTATGCAGTGTCATCTGCATAAAAATGTTATTGGAAAACTTGTAAGTTGTCCAAAACAATAAGTATAGATTGTAAAAAGTAGGAGTCCTAGGGCAGGACCATGTGGTACTCCAGCAGATAGAGGATTAGGTGAGAAATCTATCTTCGAGGATGATACACCATAAGAGATGGGATGTGAGCCAGAAGAGTGTGAGACCTCAAATTAATTCCAAGAGAAGAAAGTATTGCCATATACCAAGGGTTACTTTTTTTTATCAAAGGGCATCCTCCTGGGTGCTATAAATGAGTTGTCAGTCACCCCAAACAAACAAAAGATACACAAAACAACCATTTACAAAGCAAACAATGCCCACAAATATTTTTCCTCACCTTTCAGAGCAAATCAAGCTTGGGTAAAGAATAAATAGCAGCAGATTAGGTTGAAATACAGTTCAGTCTAATGCCTAGGTTCATTGTCTGAAAAAAGATTCTAATGCCCCATTATCACAGTACGATTTTCCAACGACAAATCACTTCATCGAGCAAGTGTGCCAGCAGGCCTGGACATTTTATCTGCTAATCGTTTAGGTTCTTGCCTGACTGGGGTTTCTTTGACTATTTTTCGTTTGAAATTCATTTTTGGACATGATGAGCCAATAATCTAGTACTCTGTCGAGAACACTTTAAAGGGATGAAATGTAGGTGGCCCTTTAAAAGCTTGACTACGCTGCTTACCCCATATAACATCTGTCATCATCTAAATGTCAATATAATATTATGCAAATACTGTTTTAAAGCCTTTCTACACAGGCTTGTGTGGACTTTTTAATTGGCAGTTCAACTTTTAATTCAGTGAAATAATGTCTGAAAAAGCTGCTCTGCAGTTGCATCATGATATGACCAAGACATTTTAGACACATTTGTATATTGCGCAGTGAGGCTCTAAATGCATATCATAGATTGTCAGAGCTAGATGTCCTTAAAGTTGACATATCACTAGCATTTTTACTATTCTTATTACTATAGTAATAGGTACTTGTCCTTGGGGCATCCCGATTTGGGATGCCCGACTGTGTGAACCCACCCAGATTGCCCTCAAAATTCACATCTTCCCTTGCTCAGATTCTCGTCTAGTCAGCATTTTATGGCTACATATAAATGCATGGCATACAGCTCTGTTTACACACAGAAACCAGCATAGAAAAAAGGGGAGAGGATGCACCCCTGGACTCCATGCGGTCTGCAGCGTGTTCCCGTCCCCCTACCTATCTGAATAGCTGGGTGCAGAAGGTGTCAGAAAAGTAAGCGTTTAAGGGCGATGGGTGTGGTTTCACCTAGCAGGTTATCCCACATCGGATTGCCCCAGGGGAAGTTAATTGATCTGTGTCTCCAGGGCCTTCAGAAATGCTGATGGGTCTGCTTACAATACAGATTGTACAATTTTGGTTTAGGAACTCCGATCTACATAGAATTAGTGAATACTAAAAACTTGGTACAGCACACACGCATTCCTAATGCTAGACAAATGTAGTAAGTGTGAAAAATAAATTGGCAGCCGCTGACTTATAGTATCTGCTAAGCGTCGCAAGAAAATGTAAAACATTCACTGGGGTATTCAGTAAGGCAAAAGGCAATTGTAATGATGTGACCTTATTGATTTAGTACGCTTTAGCCTGCTGCATTAAATTTGCATTATAGATTATTTTTTGTCTTGCCTTCATGCATAATAGCATTGTCCACAGTGTGGCGGGGTCCTTTTTAGTGTTACTAACTGTACAATCTTATGTTTTATTACTGATTAGTTTGGGATCTTTTTGAATACACTCTCACACAGCTGTTATAGGCAGTGGTGATTAGGCTGACCAGTTTGATACAGGATGACTTTACACCCAGGGATATGCCTGCATCGTGTCCAGTCCATGTTTGAAGGATTTTTTAATGAGCAAGTAAAAGTTATTTTAATAGGGGAACTGAACTACTCTAGCCTACTCCCTCACCATTTCCTAGCACAGCGGCATCCAATGGACACAGGAAGGAGTGCACAAACTTGCAAAAATCATATTTACCCTAACAGGAGGTGCACTGCATTGTGCTTCTATTTCCTGCCCCATCATTGAGAACTCAATGCCACTTGTGGCTTCTTGCAGTGTGGCACTTACCTCAACCTGTACTGCCTCCACTGATTCACTTCAGCTGCTCTTACTGTACTGGGTTCTCTGGTCTAGCTGCCTGGTCCTCACTGCCGCCACTGGGTCCTCTGCTCTTTTTTGCCATGACTACACCACCAACAAGAACACTAGCCCCCACCCAGCTGCCACACTTACACCCCCCTTCCCTCTTGCAGCCACATGTTCACCACTCACTCCCACCTCACATAAGCTACTGACTATAAAATTCCACCTGCTAAACTGATAAACCTAGTGGATGAACTAAACACATTCATATTCTTTAAGAAAGCACAAATTATCAACCACCAGCTTGGTTGAAAACGTCCTTTATTGAATAACTGATGTGAGACAAAATATTAGGGGAATTCTCGCACCATGTCAGAAGGGTGGACATCCTTGCTGTGATCAGGAAGTCACTATACTTTGCCCCATGCCATTAGATTAATAAATCACAGAGGCAAGCTTTCACCAACAGTAACTGACGTTCCACTGGCCACCCCAACCACTCATACAGTTAGTGCCATTTAGATGTCCATACGTTTTATTATTTACTTATCATATAATTTAATTAAATGGGTTTTGTACAACATGCTCACGTTTATCATATTTTCATATGTGTTACATTATGGGCAGTCGGAAAGAGCATTTTACTGCATATTATACTTGTATGATGATTTATTTGACCAATAAGATTATTAGGTCCTCCGTCATGCCTTAAAGGAGCACTATCGCAAAATTGAGTAATGTTAAAAATCCATATAAACACGTCTGCTATTGAGAAGAGAGGTCAGTTATTAGCCCAGAATAAAACTCCCGCCAAGCTTGTGGTTTATTCTCACATGGTAGAAACAATATCCAGGGTTTACAGGTTTAGTCTATGAGGGGTGACAGAGCCTGTGACCCCGGATGCCCTTTTCCATCTATTAAAATAAAAGAAACTTGCCTGGCTGGATATTTCTTGATGTTGAGAGTATAAGTGACCTGTCCTCCCGCTATCCGCATATTTTTTCGCGATAGTGCTCCTTTAAAGATGAGTAACCGCCGGCCTAGAGATTGTAAGACTCTAGGGCCAATGATCTCCCTCTTTGTAGAGCATCCCGATTTTGAACGCCATGATGTGAGAAACCCCCGGGTCTACCCAAAAAACATTTCCTATGATTCCACTGAGCTTTATCTGTGCATATCTGTACTTTGAGAAACAACTGGTATGGCACACCCTGAGGAGCAGGGGGTATGGCCAACTTTGACGCTCTTGCCACAGCGTCAAAGCAACAGCTATATGGAATGTGTGGCTGTGATGGGCTGGCACCATGGAAGCAAAGAAAATGTGATTTTACTAGAGGCATACACACTGTGCCTCAGGATAGGGAATTCTGGGTTTTGTTCCTCTTTAAATAGCCCAGCTTGAGAGTCTGCTAAATGCATAGCTGTGATTGTAATGCTGCCCCTGCAGTTGTCACTGTGCACGGGCCACAGCTCCAAAAACTGTGTGTAGGGGGAATTCTTAGTAAAAACTGGTAGCTAAAGTATGCAGCTGCGAACTGTGGAACAAGTATGTGAGCACTTGGTAGCACATAATAAACATTTTCCAAATGTAGACCTTTTCATATTTCTACAGAAAAAAAACAAAAGCAGTGCTCTCTTGATACTGTTTTTTTTCGTCAGAAGAGAGTTCATCGCAATTTTCTGACCAAATATTTTTTTACATCTAAAATCACACTAGGTTCATTCTGCTTTTCAAACCATCTGGGATTACTGGCAATCCATAACATGCAAAATAAAGCACAGAGCCATGCAGTTCATTATTGATTTTATTACAATCACTTACTAGGTCTCCAGTTACTTAAAATAAATGGAAATGAAAAAAAGAATACATCTGCAATGAAGCCTAATGGTATTACAAGCTGAAATTAAAAGACATATCTAAAATCCAGATTACAACATATTCTTTCTGTGCATCAGTTACCATTAAACTTTACATACTGGTCGCCATCACTGGAAGTGAATACAGCTTCCACCTTTCTCAATATTGTTATAACATATACTTAAAAAGGTGATAAATCCACTGGAAACTATAGTTTAAGCAAAATGCTAGTTACATGTATAGAATTATAACAAATAAAAAATAACTTTTTCTTGCTTCCCTTCTAGTTTAGTTGGGGACACTGCTTTACATTGGGGTATAGTCCCACCTATCAGCATATTTGGACACTGGGAAAAGGATTCCTTTACTGTCACATCTGCACAGCTTATAGGGAAACGTGCCTGTAGCACCTTGATTTTAAGTCACAGTTAGGCTAAATGATCTTAACAAGTTTAAAGTGACTTTTTTTCTGGAACATAGAAAAACTTGCCTAGTTGTAAAGTTAAATATGTATATTAGATATGACAGACCTTCAGCATCAATAAATCCCAAAGCAGGAAGGGAGGCACAGATAAACTTCTCTGGAGAGATGGGGTATACACATGAGCTCAGCGAACAGTGTGATTGCCCTGGGCGCCAAAGTCCCCTCGGGTGTGTCTAGGGATGCTCATATAGACTCTTCTCAGACCACTTCTGCTTTACCTCTTCCCAACTTATCATCTGTGCTCATTTGGCCTCTGTGACCTCCTTCCACCTCTGTATACCTCCTCCCACCATATATTTCCCTATCTCTATCTACCTCTGTTCACCTCTGCTCACCTTTCCACATAAAAGCATATATAATGATTTAAGGTTAAAGCTTGTCTACAGTAAACAGTTTGTGTTTTTGCAGCTCTTTTCAGCTCATTGTAATGGAACGACAAACAGGCCCTTAGACCAAAAACACCTTATATTGCACCCCTGTTTTAGAGGGTCTCTGTAGGCAGTGTCAGACTCTAGTACTCTGGGCCTACTAGAGGGAAACCATCTTAGGGCTCTCTTGAGCTGTATAGAAACACCATTATTGCACAATATAAAGTGCAATGTAATTAACTTAATAACACTTAAACCGGACCTTCAGCATGATTTAATGAAAAGCCCAAACTCTTAAAAAACGGTTCCCCAGCATCTAAAATTAATATATTTTAAGTTTTTAGTCACTAACTTATTATTCTTTCCTCCGCTGGGCTGCAACTCTGTTCAGGAATTTAGGATACGGGCGCTGCCATCTTGACTCAGAAGCATCACACTTACTGAGGAGAGGAGAGTGGGATAAGGTACAGGGGGGCGGGTTATAGCTGTGCTTTGCTCAGACAGAGCAGAGCTGGGGTCAGGTAAAGGTCAGCAGTCCCAGAATGCAGAGCAGCACAGTCAGGAGGCACTTCCTGTTTGCAGGCTGCCTGATAAGATGGCGGCTTCCATAAGCCGCCATCTTGGATGTTTAAAGGCTCATAACATGCAGTAGATGCAGGTAGGATGATTTTTAATGTGAGCAATCTGTATGTACAGGGTGTGGGAAACATATAAGATAGGCTCTTATTCAGAGTGAAGGTCCGCTTTAATTACTGAATAAAAAACAAACTCACAGAACACATAAGGAAAAACCAAAAACACTGTGTTAGCCTTGGACCTCCTGTACTGCACAGATTGCAGTCCTGGGTCTGTGGAGGGGATCCTCTGGTTGGGCAATCCGGCACAGGTCTTATTTTTTTGCTTCCTTTCCCATAGAAATGATGGTTAATTCATTTTTTCCACACTTTGGTTTAGTGCAATTATCTGCAAATGGTTAATATAAAATCGAAAATGGAATTAGAACATAAAGAAAATGCAAGCACATTAGGACTTGAATACTTACAGAAATACACTGCTGGAAAGTGCTGAGGTTCACATAGATTAGTTTTTTATGTAATTGGTTTTTATATACCCATAGGATATATACTGTTATAATAAAGGATCTCCAATAGTATATAAATTAAAGTTGTGTTTTCATACCACGAAAAACCATCTATTAATATAAAAAAAAAACATAACAAATGTGATGAAAAATACATCGGGATAAAAAATAAGTGCATAAGTAATTTAAATACCCCTAGTGTACATAAAACATTTTCTACCAAACATTATGAATACAAATACTTAATGGGATGTATCCTTTTCAAGGCTTTTCCTGGTACAGTTGGAAAAGAAAGGTAGTGGCCATTTTGGAGCTTCCTCTCCCAGCATCTCAGCCATGCTGCTGCCTGGATTCAACTGACATAACTGACAATGCACAGTAACAGGAAGCCCAGCAGCACTTCCTGCAAATGCAAGAGCCGCCATTTTCTTTCTAAATTTTTTCTACAGCAGGGGTAAATTAATTTTTATGTGCAGAAATCTAAGTTGCCCCTGGGAGGGATGCATATGAGCATTATTTGTTGGGCCGGCTTAAGTAATTTTTAATTGTTGGTCCACTTTAATCATATTTATCAAAGACAATGAAAACGCTTAACTGTGTAACTCATCAGATTTTACTACATCATTTGCATTTAATGGTTAATCTCTAGTGGTAAATATTTCCCCAGGGAATAGTGGCAGCATATATAAGAATGTATTTTCTTTGCCAATGTTGTACAGTCAACAGAAAATATGAGTTTACAGTCTTTAGGGGTCTATGAGAGCAATTTTTTGGCCTAGGACAACCTCTAGGATATCTGTTCTTTAAAATAGTTTGTTAGCCTACACTTAGTGTTGGAATTGTTAATTGCATTGTGTCCTTATTTTGCTGAAATCTAGCTGCATGTCTAACTCTTCAAGTAAACCAACACCCTTAGAAGAAACGGTGCTCATGTTTATCCCTGCCCAGGGCAATTCCAATTCCTGCACATAAGAACTCATTTACCTTTTTGTAATGCTGTCAACATTACAACCAAAATGGTGTCCCATGGAGATGAAACCCCCTGCAAAGAGGAAGTGCAGTTTTCCTGCAGCTGTGCATTGTGGGTTACGCTGGGTAAATCAAGACAGCAGCAAAGCTGGGAAGGAAAAGCTCTGGGGTGCTTCAAGATGGACACAACCAGGAAAAAAATGGTGGGGCGGTGTTTTAGCTTTGAGTAGTTGCAGGAGCAAATATAAGTGCTGGCAATGATTTAGTATCATGCATGCATATGGGGCATACATGATACTGAACTTGTCAGCACTTACATTTGCTCCTGCATCCACTCAAAGCTGAAACGCTGCCTCACTTGATCGTGGCCATTTTGCAGGACCTGGGAAGCTTCCTTATCCAGTATCCCATTGCTGCTGCCTGGATTTAAACCTGACCTTTAGCGTCAATTAATGTGTTGGGATATGCTGGCTGCTCGGGTGGGGGGGGGAGGGTGCGGGGGGCAATAGATTGAGCGGTGGACCAATTTTGGGATTTCCATCCGAATTAAGTATTGTCATGATTAAGAGCCCAGTAGGGCTAGAAATGCTCTAGAGTTTGATTTTGTAGCTTGTAGCTTTAATTGTAACTGATTTGGATTTAAGTAGAAGTTTTCTATATATATGTGCACTGGCCCTTTGGATTTATCATGTATGCTTTGAGGGAGTTGGAATGCCCTTAGGGTTGATTCAGAGCCCCTTTCTCACCTTTTTTTGCATGAATATTTCCATTCTCGTTCATTTTTTCCCCTCGTCTGATTCAGCAAAGCCTTTTTTCTGCGAGAACTTTAGTTTGAAATGTTTTCATTTTTGCATGATTTTTCGTTTGGTAGCAAGACCTCCATAAAAATGATGAGAAAGGGGCTCTGAATCAACCCTCTTAGCCTTGCTGGACATACACGGCATTGGACTATACTATATTGAAATATACGTAAACCCCCCCCCCTAGCAAATCTGTACCAAGGAGGGCCTTGGTACACAGGGACACTAAACTAACCTAACTGACCTTTCACAACTTCAGTGAGCACCACATTAGAGATATACACCACTCACAGGGGGCAGGAAACACATGTGCAGCAGTCAGTCCACCTCACTAGGAGAGACGCTTCACGGCAGTGTACAGTTGTTTTCTGTACCCCATGCCTATTTCAGCCTTGGAATCATTAACTGTAGGTGATTCTTATTAGGGACCTGTGTGTTGCCTATAACTGAAAGATGTCGCAACTTGATTTGGTAATTGAACTTTAGATGCAGATCCTCAGATTGGCCATTTTATGCAGTTATCCCACTCTAGACACTGACAATTTTATGGAGGCATATGAAAAGTATGAAGCAGAGTGATGAGTGCTGCTGTAATGTTCTTTGTTCTTTGACTGATTACTTGATGGTAACTGTTTAGATAAACTTCAGAATTCAATACAATTTAGCACCTGTAGCTGCAGTTAGCTTTTTTGAGAAAATTGCATTTCTCCAATAATCTTTAATTGCCTACAGATTCATGATTACATTCAAAAATGATTATTGGAAGCAGCAAATATAAAATTCAGCTGGTGTATTTCCTAGATGCCTGTATAGGCTTTTTATATAGCACTTTATTTAGCTTCAATTAGACTTAACCTTAACATCACTCCTTAAAGGAAAAGGCCACTTCAAATGTACTTTCCATCATTGTGTGCCAAAATGATTATATATATATATATATAATGATAATGAAAATATCCTCAAGGTGCTGAGCTCATCTGTTAACAATTTTATTTTTCATTTCTCATCTCTACATTCTGGGGCACCACCAGTAGCAATGCGTGGATTAATCTCAGCCACAGGTGCGGACTGCAAGATAGGAAAAAAATAGATCCTCCCGGCCTATATAGGGCAGTCTGTGGCAGGATCTCCTCAGTTCTTTTCTTTTCTTGCAGTCGCAAGGGATTGTGAAGATGTCAGGATTTTTTTCTTTTGAGTTGCTGAGCGGGGACTTCATCTGTCTCCCAGCCCCTCACCAGCTGCAATGTTCCTAGGGACCCACGTTAGATGCCTCAAAATGGTTTACTAAGCCGATAGTATGGGATCGTGCAGAGTGAGCGGAGCGTGCATGGGTCCAGGTAAGCACGCGGGGCTGGGTCTGAGACCCGAGGATCAGGACTCCTGATCTCTGGGCCTTGCATGGTGGCCCTTCTGTTTGCCTTCCATTTAGCCTTGTTTCCCTCTTCCCCATGGCTGCTGGAGGGGGGGCCCGAGGTAGGTGGCCGGGCTCCTAGGTGTCAGTGTTTTCTGCTGGTCAGAGGCGGTCTTGTTGCAGGGGGCATGGCCACCAGCCATGCGGCCTGCCTATTGGCGAACTCAGGAAGGGGACAGACCGGCCATGCCTGTGGTGGAGGAGTGGCTTAAACCCGCTCGGTCCTTACAGTGTGCCAAGGCTCCATCCTCCTCACAGCATGAGACAGCACCATCTTGTGTGGTGCCTGGAGGTCCCTGCTGCACCCCTATCACTTGGCAGCTGCTGCACTGCCTCCCTGAGTAAAGAATTCAGTGTGGCTGCCACCCCACAGTTTTCCTAGTCAGGTAGGGCTCCTTTTTGGGGGCAAAACCTTTTCAATTGTACTGATTCCCTTTGGAGTCTGATAATTGTTCATGTTGTTGCAGAGTGGGGGTCTGGGACCTGCTGCACCCTTGACCTGTGGGTTGATCTCAGCTGCAGGGTGGTTGCTTTTCCGGTAGTGCAGGCAGGTCTGACCAGTAGACGACAAGTGGTGTCCAGCTGTATTGCTTAGCAGTTAGATCAGCCATTTTACCATGTCGGAGGCATCAGAGGCACCAGGCCTTCGTATTTTAACTGACAGCGGTGCCGCGTGTCCCATGGGCCAAGCACGTCTGACCTCGGGCAAGGTACCCCTGTGTGCTGGGTGCACTACTGTCCTGCACCGCCTTAAGCAGCCGGCAGATTCCTTGCCTCAGTCGGATTTCCAGTTTCCCCTGCGGCTTCAGGCTCATACTCATCTGAGCGGGATACTCCCTCAGGGGGGCTGCCAGGTACATTTGTGTCCCAGGGTCAGCCCACAGATGGGGTTCCTCCTTTGGACGTAGCAAACAAGATGGCTTGGTTGGACAGCATGGTCAGTGCCCTTCATCAGCAGGGTCATCCCGAGTCTCTGCCTGCCCAGGCGGAAAGGCTACTGCCAAGCGTAGGCATATTCAGACGGAATCCTCGGGGGATACTAGCTCCTACGTCGAGGACCTATTCTGGGGTTTAGGATCTAGTTCGGGACGCTTGGAGGGGGAGGTGTCGTCAGGCAGCGGAGAGGAACCGGAAGCTGTGCATACCCTGGGGAACCCTTCAGATCACCCAACACTTGAGGAGCTTATTGAGGCAATATTGGAGGTTCTGCACCTCTCTATGTCTCGGATGAGGTCAGATAAAGAAGGGTGAACCCTACAAGCGCCTGAAGGTCAGGCAGGTCTTTCCAAGACTTGCCTATTTCAACAGGCTAGTGGCAAAGGAGTGGGAGAAACGGAAAAGCTTCTGTCTCTTCCTAAGTTCCTGGATGCCAAGTACCCCTTTCCAGATGAGGCGTCAGGGTTTTGTCTTTGCCACCTGAGGTAGACAAACCGGTGTCGGGTCTGGCTCTACACATCATTATCCCAACCTCGGATAGGGCATCCTTGAGAGACCCGGTGGATTGAAGTTTGGACCAGCTGGCTAGGCATGCATTCTCCATGGTGTGGGTCGGCCATGCTTTCAGCCTGTGCCTTGTCTATGGCAGCTACGGTACGCAAGGTCTGGATGAAGCGGCAGAGGAGGCGTTTGCGACATGGAGGTTAGTGTTCCTCTGCACTTCGCTTGAACTTCTTCGCTATCGAGGTCTTCAGATACATGCTGCCGGCTATGGATGACTTGGTGCATCTGGTGGCTAGGGGGCTGGCCTTGCTGGTCACCTTGCAACGCATGGTCAGGCTGAGCCTCTGGATGACCTGCTCCAGAAGGCCACAGGTGGGAAGTCGACCAGGCTTCCACAGAAACTGAGACTGAGGACAGTTATAGAAAGAAAGAGGACGAGAAAGGAAATTTACCGGTGAGTACACAAAATTCCCTTTTTTACAACGTTTTTTTCTGGCAACAATGTGTTTATGTTAGCAACGTAAACAAAATGGTATGACTTCCTGATTCTGGCTTGCTAATGATCTAACTGAGACAGAGACGACGCTCCTGAGCTCACATGTTTAACCCCTCTTTCTCTAATTCAGCCTCTTAAGGTGAGGGGATCACAGTCTTATGTTCCAGAAGCGAAAGTATTACTGGCAGCGTTCTCACCTGGGGAGGTCATTACTGCTGCTTGATTTTTCCAAACATGCTGATGAGCCCACCTGTTACAGTGGAAGGATAGTTATCCTTAAGCTATTATGCTATTATAAGGGCTTTCACGCAATGAATGATCTTAATTTTTTTATCTTTTGGTGGTTGGGGTGCAGGCTACTGGAACACACAGTATTTTGTATACATTGTAGAGTAACTTATTTTACACACTATTAATATTATTGTTTATTTATATAGCACCATCATCTTCTGTTGCGCTACTATTATTTTATTGTTTCCTTTGGAGGTTTTGACGACCTACATATTTTCTTATGTTCTCAGGACTGGTCCACCATGTGTCAAACCTAATTGTGGAGACTGCGGCTTTGTATCTTGAAGTTGATGACAAGATTCGATTAAAAACTGCCAATTCCCAGCTTCTCCTTCTCCTGGACATTTTGCATTCTATGCTAAAATACACATCTAGTGTGGTGCGACTGATCATACAGGTATGGGAACGGAAAAATGCAGCAGATAATGGGACATGCTATTTTGTATTGTTTTCGTCTTGATCCATTTACCATACGCATATTCTAGGTCCCCTTTGTTTGAGGCACTAAACCTTTTAAACTGAACACTGGAACAGTAGCATGTTAAATAGTATTTTAACATGGTAAATTAGAGTCAAGTGATTCTGTAAGTAGGATGTAAAATTATGAAATCAAAATGACTGACATTAATTAACTACAAGCTTTATCAAAAACAGACATATTAAACATAAACAATATTGCACATTTATCATCCTGCAGTATATATATATATATATATATATATATATATATATATATATATATATTTTTTTTTTTTTTTTTTTTTTTTGCTATAAAAACATTTACATTGACCCCTAGCATGAATTGTTTATGTGCCAATAAAAGGAACTGATAGAACTATCTGACTTTTTTGTAGAATTTGTTTTAGAATATTTTACGCTTTGTTATTACTATATGTTATAAGCAGTTTATGCAGCTAAAAATCTTTTGATTATTTTACATGTGAACAGTTTGTACTGGCACATTTATGGCTAGCTGGTGGTAATGCCAGCCAATTTTTTGCACCGGACTTGACCAGATCATATACACGACCTAAAGCAAGCCAATTGCCAAAGACTTTTGTGAATTTGAATTAGCTAAACTTTGAGCTGCAGTCGGGCTGGGGGCGGTGGTAACACCCTCTCTGCCCTTGGATCCCCAAACCCACAGCAGACCTTTCTGAATGAGAAGTGTGGGCGTGCCATGGCTAGAAGGTGAGTGGGGGATGCTGCCGATGATTCTTCTCCCTCTGGCTCTGCTTAGCTGCTTAGCCACTGACTGAGCCAAAGGGATCCAAGTGAAATTAAGCATGGTGGATGGCTTAGCAGGACGCTCAGCCAATAAGCACACTCGTTTCCGGCTAGGCCTGTGCTGTGGGAATGACAGGAAGGTGTGTGTCTTGAACCAGGGGGAAACACACAGTGGGGGATACCAATTTGGAATATCCCCTCCCAATAGGAACAATATGGGAAAGTAAAATTCCTGTGTGGTGTTCCTCTTTAAATGTTGCTGCTTCTATAATATCTCCATGATAATAGGCCTTATGATCTATTTTCTTCCCAGACTACTGAATGTGATGCTTTAGATTTATATTAGACCCCACCTATTAATATAATGTCCCACGCCTAACCAGGGGTGGGCTTCAGCAGGTCTCCCTGGTTCTGTAGAACCAGTTGTGTAAAATTGTAGCAGTTCTCAGAACTGAGGAGAACTGCCACAAATAAGTTATACAATCCTTTAATATTGCTTAGACTCTCATGCTACTCTTTGTTTGGGTAGTGCTGTATGGTAACACATTGTCCAGGAATCTGACCCTGTTTTCCTGAAATTGTTTTTCTGCCATTCACATAATATTAACATGAAAGCTAAACTTCATCAGTATGTGTCTTTCTATTATTTTACATTCAGGCTCAGAAGACTGGCCAGGGAGGGGACACTCAGACAGCAGAGGAGCTTCTACTTTTCAATAGGCCTCTAACAGATCTAATGAGCTTGCTCATCCAGCTGGTAATATCATGGTTTCTCTATTTTATTTTAGTTTTTCTTAAATATGTATTTGAAATGTGTGAAATGAGTTTGTAATGTTTAATATTGTTGCGTAGAAAATGTTAAGGACTGTGAATTAGTGTCTAAATCCCTGACAACAAAAGTGAGTACACCCCAAGGTGAAAATGTCCAAATTGTTTCCCAAGTGTCAGTATTGTGTGTGGCCACCATTATTTTCCAGCACTGCCTTAACATTCTTGGGCAAGGGGTTCACTAGAGCATCACAGGGTTCCACAGGAATTGTCTTTAGTTGACCATGGCGGAGCCTGTTCTAAGTGGAACCTGTCTTATTAAACCGCTGTATGATCATGACCACCGAGCTGCAGCTCAGTTTCAGTGTGTTGGCAATGTTCTTATAGCCTAGGCCATTTTTCCATGAGGTGCCATGCTTTCTCATACGAGTATGAGAAAGCGTGAGAGCAAACCCACCTGCTCCCCGTTCACACCCGGGACTAACATGTCAGATGACATTGGGGAGGAACAATACAATTTGGCCATTTTTACTTGGGGGTGTGCTCACTTTTGTTGCCAGGGGTTTAGACATTAAAGGCTGTGTGTTGAGTTACTTTGAGGGCTCACCAAATTTACATTGTTATACAAGCTGTACACTGCCTCAAAGTGTCATATCTTCAGTTTTATCCCATGAAAAGATATCATAAATGATTAACACAAAAGTGAGAGTAGTATTCAATGTGTTTTAACGCAGAGTTTTAAAAAGGCAACAAGCCTTACAAGCTAGGTAATGAAATGCATCAACAGGTCAGAATTGGTGGGGCATTGTTAGGCTACAAAGTTATTAGGATGCATTGTTCATGCTATTGCAGTGCCAAGAAATAAATTGGTTTGGCCAGTGCTCTGTATAAAGCTATTTGCCTAAAGTATTTAGCATCAAACACTGGGGAACCCTGAAGTATACATACAGAGGTATATACCTTAATGTAAGGCTTATTGTATTTCCTCATTCTTATACATATATGTACACACACACACACATACAACGTGGGGGGTCATGCACTTCCGCAGGGAATCTGGAATCTTTCTGGGCCTATTGGGTTTTGTTCCATTTGGAATACTTTTTTCTTTAGCTATGAAGCTCACATGCGTATAAGAATGAAAGGTGATGTAAATCTTGGAGGGATAGTCTTGGGTACAACCAGCACATCCTCACATTATTCATCTCTTTTTCTCTCATTTTCACATTTCTCTTGGTGGTTTATTTTTTTACTTATTGTTTCTATTCAGTTTTATCATTTTTCTAATGGCTTAGTTCTAATATCCCAGAGTTGGGTCACCTTTTTTCTGCTGTTACAGCCCACTCTTATTGAAGGCATCTGTGTCGCCTTTTAACCTGCCCTATGTGCTGCAGCTAGGTTGGGTGCTGCGGTTTAACTTGGTCTGCAATGTAGTCATTTTGCCAATCCTTTTTTGGACACTATTCCTGGTGGGGAATCAAAAATAAAATGTAGGCCTCAAGAGAACTGTTCTAGCACCAGCTGTGAAAAAAAAAGTTCCTCAAACTATTTGTATTGATCACTGTTAACTATTGGTTAATGTACACCAATAGAAATGATCTGTTGCTGTTTTCAACATGGAACCTGAACATAGCCCCAGATTGGTAATTTGTTAATTTACCCCTGAGGTAATAAGTGGATAACCTGTGCAGCACTATGCTGCATGGCCGTGTCATACACAGTCCTAGGCCATTCATGGCACATATTAACTTTTTCCCACCTTATGCCCCTTTGTAACAGTGTAAAATAATCCATTTCAAAGCATCTCAAAATCTCCAATTATATATAAATAACAATTGTTTTCTATGCAAAGCTGCTTTGTTCCCTTATTGGAGACTGCTGTGAGGCCACTGTGGCTTGCTTGTACTGAGTGCTCCAAAGGACACAGTGGCCATTAAACTAGTTTTTTGCATGGTTCTGGAGAAATGAAACTGAAAGAAGAGCAAACTTTGGAGCCCTGCTACAGTCCTGTGCATCATGTAAGCGGCATGCTGCCTTATTTATTGCTGTTGGGTTTATAGTCCCTTTAAGTTAGCATATCTGATTCTCAGAGTGAGTCCCTCCCCTGCAACCCATGAGTGCTACTCAGCAGTTGGGCAGGGATGTTTTTTATCTGCTCTTCACCCAGGCAAAAACCGCAGTGGCTGGCAGATGTGAGTTTGCACCCTCAGTGCTAAATGAATTGTTAGCTTTTCTCAGTAGAGAACTAAGACCCTAACTCTCCATCCAGACTGATGGATAAGTATCCGATGGGGATGCATCAGTGCATTAGGCTCTTTGGATTTCCTAATTCAAGGTATGTAAATCGCAAAGGTCTTTGATCTGCAACTCGAGTCCCGCAGGATAATCTGTTTTTTGTTGCCCCTCAAAAAAGGGTTTCTCTCTGATTTCCAAACACTCAGAGCTTTAGTCCAGGGAATGAAGCAAGTTGGACAGGCAAAGTTCCTTGGCTGGTTTACAAATGGTCCAGCCCCTTATTAATGGCATCTCAGCAAGGGACTTGCATTAATGGAGAAATTTACCCATATAGATTACAGAATTATGCTACACACCACTTCCCTGGAAGTGGCAGTCAGATGCTCCCTATGGCTCGTGAATGAATGGTAATTAGATTTTTGAAGGATATTCTGATTTGAGGTGCCATAACATACACAAACGAGGCAGTGGAGGGAAGAGAATACTTCAACCAACTGTCCTTTATGGGTGGGGGTCGAAGTATTCTCTGCTTGCACATTCCCACAATTCCTTTACTGCCAGTCTGCTGCCTATGGTTCTAGGCTAGGTTCTCAAATATTCAGGGTATGAGTTTTTCCTAAATGGTCTTTTTATGTGATATAACCAGACCCAGTGTTGGTTTCTTCAGTAATGTAGATTTCCAGTTTAACCTTGTGTAAGGGGTTTACCCTTATGCTGATTGGCTTCAAATGAAGGTGACTTGCCTTTATTGGTAATGTTCTTTCACATGAATTTGCGTTTAACCTTCCTTGTCACCTTCACTATGTTCTTGGTCCTTGGTTGAGTGGGTGGGGGAGAATGTCATTGTCAATGTTTGGGAATCACCATCTTCAGGTAAAATAAGGTACTTTTAGCTTTGATTTTGTTAAAGAAGAAGTCCAAGCATTCTGTTACAAGCCCCTCCCCCATGCCAAACCAGAAATAACATAAAACCAACACACTGAAAGTTGAGCATTCTGCACAGAAGCTAAAGCTGGAACATTGAGTTACCCAATCAATTGAGTATGGCTGCCATGCAGAGCCCTGCCCCTGCAGACAATAGGGGAAGATTGCAGCAATCAGGTGAGTCATTTTATAAGTCTGAATCAGGCTGAGCACAGGGAAAGGGAGGGGTGGCTGGGGGGGGGGGGTTACAAAAAGCTGTGTGAAAACCCCTGGGATGTCGGTAATCACTCATCTTTCCTGGGTCCAATGGCACATACTAAGGCTTTTGTATAATCAGAGCCATTTGCCATGACTGTGATAGGTTTCAGTAGGGAGCTAGGGTGTCCGCATCCCCAGCCGTGCTCATACTACTGCCCCAGCCTATCTTAACGGCTGGGATAGGAGCGTGCACAGACCAAGGAAGCAGCTTGTGCTCCACATTGAGAGCAATGAGAGGCGTTTGGCGATTGATACAGTCAAGGTAAACGGCACTGACTGGATGAAGCCTGTGCGTGTGCCATTGGACTCAGGGAAGGTGAGTGATTTACCAGCATCCTGGGGGGATTCACACAGCCAGGCATCTCAGAAGCCTGCCCTGGAATTTTTTTGGGATCCAGGGCTGGGTTTTGATCCACTTTTATATATCTATTATAAGTTTTTTCAATATATGTTCTGACCGACATTTGTTGAAGCTGGAAAGTTGAGAACATTAATCTGTTTAAAAATTACTTCAGACTTTGGAGACAGGACATGCATAATATGTGATAGAAATGTCTTATATTTAATCAAATCTGGTAATGGTTGTACAGGGCACCTAATCTCAAGAAATATCTGGCTTTATTAGGCATAATTGGGGAGGCTTTTTAGAGTTAGCCTGTCTTTATTTATACAATGATTCACATACTAAACAGTAGCCCTGTTTATGAGACTAAATCAACACTAAATCAAATAATTAGTGCATACACAGCTATAACAAATAACTTACAATTTGCAGGACATGTTACCCTTTAGCTCCCATTGCAAGTTTAAATGAACCAAAGTTTCAGTAAAATTAAATAAACTGGACATATGTTCGGTTTGTAATGGTGCTTGTTTACTAGCAACACTGAGCACTGAAAGAATAGAATTTATTTTTGATACTTCTTTTGCATATTTTACTGACAGATAAGACAAAAACAGACCTATTAAAATATGCAAACTATGTTCTATTTTTAAAGATTTTAGTTTACTGCCATGAATATATTTTCATATTTCTTATTCCCTTTTATAATGATACGAAAAGATACATCCTTTGGAACCCATTTGTGTTTGTGGCACAAGCTGTGCCCTATGTTTCTTTTTGAAAACATAACATCTGATTAATTAGATTTTTCTCTGGGCTGCCAATTTAGTAATATGAGTATTCATAACTTAAATATCAAAAGGTTTTTTAACACAATTAACTAATTGGGAGCTAATTAACAAATCAAGTGAATGCTTCTGAAATGATGAACACATATTGCCATCATCCTGTTAGGAGTGCAGTTACTGTGGCTGGTGAAACTTTATTAAATAAGCCTTAAAAGCTTAGAAAATTGCTCCCCCAAAGCCCCTCTGTGGCAATCAAGTGACATAAGCTTATTGAGGGGGATGAACACCATGCAGATGTTTGAAATAGCAGGCAGACTCTGCACAGACTCTTATACATGCATGGCAGCGACCATCTTGATGCACATAAAGGAGCTGATTCTGAAGACTCTCAGTCAAAATTGCCTCATAGCTTTGTGCAGTCATCTTTTATTGCTAGCCAGAAGTAGTAATCCTTCAGCTTTAATGACTCATCAAAATACATTGTAGACATCCCATGACTGAGTGCTTTTGTGGTTAACGCCACTATAGATATACATTCTAACAGCTCCCCTCACACAGATTGCTTTTGCTACATATTCAATATATCTGTGTGTGAAAAATGACAGGCAAGCTTCTCCTTGTTTCTAAGGGCATATACCACTCAATTTGGTGTGAATTGCTGCTGGCACAGCTCCGCCCTAATTCCCATGTGTTAGCAGGCCTATCAGGTGTGTGGCAAGATGGCCTCCCCCATGTAATTCAAGAGTGAATAATCTTTATGCCATTCCACAACATCTGCATGGGGTTATGCCCTCGTAAACTGCTTATGCCACTGATCATTTCTTTTTCTGACTGGAGGTCAGCTTTAAAACTGAAACTACCTAAAACTGGTTGTTTCACACCGGGAAGCCCCTAGAACTGTAACTTTTCTGTGTCTAAGAAATATCAACCTGGGTCCATTTTTCTTCTTTATGTGGTAGCTACATTTATTTCTGATCTGAAAACCTTTGGTATAAGAGGCAAATTAATAATGCAAATTTATCAAGACAATAATAATATATTGTTTCCTATAGTTTTCCCATGCAGAACTATTTTCTATCCTCATGTTATATTTAATATGTATTAAAATTAATTAAAAGATAGTGAATAATTCCTTGAAGCTTTATTTAAAAAATAAAGAATTTAATTAAGGGACGATTGAGGCTTCATTTTTATCACAGTTGAGCATACATGGGTTGAAACAGGGATAGTAAACAAAAGACGAATCATATTAGTTGCTCACTTGAGAACAAACCTGACTTTTTCAGAATTTTGTTTTTACTAAGATAAAGGCATTTTTTTATTGTTTATTGGGAGAAACTGCAGCAAATTAAGTACATGAAGAGCCTTATTTAAGAAGCGACAGCGCCCCTTTTTTTGGCCTCAGCAGCACTCTGCTTGGGATTTAAGAAAGAAAAAAATGGCAGTGCCGATGCTGCTGACGGTTAGCATCTTGTTTAACACTAGCGCCAAAAATAATGCAGCGTCGGGTGCTCTGTTTAAAGCAGCACCAGATGAAACCTGGCTCTGTTGCTCAAGATCTCATAGAGCACAATGTGCAGAAATGTATTAAATTGTTTAATGCATATAATTAATATTACATGTATTTTTTGTACTGAACTTGCACTTTAACTTGTCAATAATAGAAACACAGGACCTAGATGGGCCAAAATGTTTTTTTTGGGGTGTTATTAAAGCGGACCTTCACTCTGAATAAGAGTCTATCTTATATGTTTCCCACACCCTGTACATACAGATTGTCCACATTAAAAATCATCCTACCTGCATCTACTGCATGTTATGAGCCTTTAAACATCCAAGATGATGGCTTATGGAGGCCGCCATCTTATCAGGCAGCCTGCAAACAGGAAGTGCCTCCTGACTGTGCTGCTCTGCATTCTGGGACTGCTGACCTTTACCTGACCCCAGCTCTGCTCTGTCTGAGCAAAGCACACCTATAACCCGCCCCCCTGTACCTTATCCCACTCTCCTCTCCTCAGTAAGTGTGATGCTTCTGAGTCAAGATGGCGGCGCCCGTATCCTAAATTCCTGAACAGAGTTGCAGCCCAGTGAAGGAAAGAATAATAAGTTAGTGACTAAAAACGTAAAATATATTAATTTTAGATGCTGGGGAACCGTTTTTTAAGAGTTTGGGCTTTTCATTAAATCACGCTGAAGGACCGGTTTAAGATTGATTTTAATGGCTTCTTTTGTTAACAATGTGTATTTAGGACACCAACAACTAGAACACAACCTAAACGCACTGTAAAGTTTGTCCCCTTTGTCCCCAGCAGTGATTTCTTGTAACTAATGAAAAACACTGACTAGCGCGGGGATAATACAGTGCCAAAGATTTTAAGGAGGAAAAAAAATGGCGGGGAGCAGTAGAAAAACAGCAGTACAAACTTGCGCTCATCGGCACTGGTATAATTGGCCGGCGGGTCCAACATGCGCTGACATAGGCCGGGCAATACCTAAGTGCAACAATAAAGGCAAATTAGTAGGGTCCTGCACATCACTGCTAGCGTCAATTTAGTACACAGCATAGTGCTAGATAAGACTGAATGTCTGCTCTTTGAAGCTGGTGCTATAGCCACAAAAATTATGCTAACAAGCGGACCTCATAAATAAGGTTTATGGTCATCCACCAGCTGGTTTTATTCAAAGTGTATATTAATGGCTGCACATTAAAGTGTCAGTTTGTTATATACAAAAATAGTTCATGAAGTTAGTTTAAATGTTCACAAGCCAATAGTATCTCTGATTGCCCAGGAAAATTAGCTCTAAGATGCTACTTCGATGGTCAGGTTCAGGGGATAGGTCCATGTAGGCTGTTTTCTGGATGAGATATCACTCTGCACACTGCAAATTTCCCCTACAGTTGTGATAGGTTGCAGTGGGTAGCAAGAGCGTCTGCATCCCCAACAGCACTCCCCTACCTGAACGGCTGGGACAGGAGCATGCACAGCCCGAGGAAGCAGGCAGCTTGTGCTCCACATTGAAAGCAATGACAGGCGTTTGCCGATTGGCATAGTCAAGCTAAACAGGTGACTGGACGAAAGCCCACGCTTGTTCCATTGGACCCAGGAAAATTAAGTGATTAACAGCCGGGGGGTTCACACTGCCGGGCACCCCAATTCAGGATGCCCAGGGGAAAGCCAGCAGCCGACCCTGGAATTTTTTAGATCTTTTGGCCCGGCTGGGTTTTGATCCACTTTAAGGCAATCTATTACAACTTTTAGTGACCCAGTAATAGCAATCAGTTTGTTATATCCAAAAATAGTTCAGAAAGTTAGTCCAAATTCACAAACCAATAGTATCTCACCCATAAGTCTTTTTACTCAGAAAATTAGCTCTAAGATGCTACCTGGATGGTCAGATTTAGGGGATAGGTCCATGTAGGCTGTTTTCTGGATGCAACGTCACTCTGCACACTGCAAATTTCCCCTACAATTGTGTATCTACTAAAAGAAAAAAAAATGTTGTCATTTTTCAGTTCACATTTATTTTATGGAGTTTCATTTGGAATAAATCTTCCATGCATTGATAAATCTGGCCTTACATAGAGTAAAACTGTGAATACCAGTATGAGAGCCAGCCAGCTATATAGACCCATTTTGTTTTAACATTTTCTTAAAGAATAGATGACACGTTTTAATCAAATTGGTTAACCTTTAATTATGTCATCTTAATTACGTGTGAGCCTAGGGATCCATTATTTTTAAATGTGGCACTGATTTCATGAAGTATGTTGCCAAATTCTTCATTTAGTTAATTTATTATTTGGAGGTCAAGTCAGCACTTTCCCACAGTTAAGTTCCAAAATGTTTCTCTATATTTACAGTAACTGCTAATCAAGTATGCTACGTTTTTATTTTGCGGTGAATCTTGCAAGTGTTTAGGAGCGTTCAAATTGTAGATTTAAAACTCTTAAGGCTCGGTTCACACTGGAGCAATGCGATGCGATAGCGATTATAGCAGTAGTAGTAAAGCAATTGCACAGCGATTTCATAGCAATTGTGATAGCAATTTTCTATACAGCCAACAAAAAGACAAAGGACACAGGACATGTATCTGATTTCCTGTTCCTGGGTCGCTATTCAGAACGGTTGTGGCTTAACTTATGTATTTAGCTTAGACACTCCTCTCGGAGCCTATTTAATAAATCATAAAATACATTATTTTTGAACTGCATGTGTAAAGATTTAAAAAAAAGACAGAAAATCTGACTGGCTCCTAGCTGTATCCAAAGTATTAGCGCTAAAGCGAAATGTTGTCATTGATTTGAATAGGATCGTGATTGCCATGCTAAGCCCCAAAACGCTGCATACAGGACTTTTTTTTTAAGCACCCAGTATATGCTTTTGCTTTGTGAATGGCTCCATAGCTAGCACATCAAAATGCAGCAGTGTGAATGGGGGGTCTAAATTCTGTGATTCTTGGGTAAGTATTATTAGTACAGAGAGTCTTATAAACGTTCTCATTATTTTAAATTAGCCACATATACTCTTTTATATGCACCTGTATGCCAACTTGATATGCTGACACCTTATCTTTCGCCAAGTAAAATTTTCTCAATAAGTACAACACTGCCCCAAATGGTGATACAAACGAATAACAATGCATTTTATTATATTATAGCTGTATATCTTTTTAGGAGCTGTCCTACCTCCAACTTGGCCAAAGAATATACAAATTTAGTCCTAACTGTTAGATATGCTAACAGTTACGAGGCAACCTGCCAACTTGTCACCCACTCTTGTATCACTCATGCCCACTCTGGTATGCAAAGCCGGCCCAAGTACACCAATTGACTTCAATGGGTGTCTCTGTACAATAGGAGCAGTCTCAATAGGGCTGCTCTGGGCTGAGCCAAGCCCAGCCACCGGGCATGCTTCTCATGGCTACTGCGCAGCAGATGAGTGATGTTGGGTGCACTAGTGGGTGACAGATAAGGTAAGCTGGGCATCTTGTGCTTGCTGGCACATCTAGTCTGAGGTCTATGGGATGTTACTTTGCCCGGATCCTGCGCCATTAGCAACTGCCGAACAAACACTGCACGAAGTGGCATCCCTCACTCTGTGTGCGGGCGGGGCCGCTCACACAGCGCTGGGGAAGCTGCTCTGTGCTTCCTGTCCAAGATGGTGGCACCCAGGACCTGAAGCGCTGGGAGAGCTAAGGTGGCGAGGTTTGAATGTTCTTGTCTAGACGTATCTCAACTTGGGGGTCCATTCAAGTCCCTGGTGGCTTTTAGATACTCTATAGACAATTGGATGAGATCTCTCTTTATGAACAGATAAATGGATTTGTTGATCGAGAAAATGTATGACTTGTATGCAAGTGGATGATTTGTATTGGAACATGGAAGATATGTTGGCTAATTTGGTAGAGCAAACATTCGTGAGATGCTTGTACTGTGATGCGCCATGTCCTATTTGTGGTCAAACTATTGACCACATACCGAGCCAGTGGCGAGAACGCCCACGTGACCGCCCGGCGGCCAATCGCGGGACTCCGTTCTCGCCGCTGGCTCGGTATGCAGGTGAGTAAAACAAGTTATTTATGCGTTTTGCTGCGAAGAGGGCTCCAGCATTCTGGATGCACCCCCCCCCTCACTTCTTACAATGAGCACACAGCCAGACCAACACCGGTTAAGGTAAAAAAGGGGGTTTGGTCCGGTTTAAGATTAAATGTAACATTGAGCCCATGGGGCTCAAATTTATCAAGAGTATGGATCCACTTTGACCTTTTGGAAATCTCCCCTACTCTGTCTCCTCCTCTCCAGTTGTTCAGGCATATATTGATCCCTATAAAGGTTTATACCATGACAGAATCAAACCCGTCAGGTAGAAAGTTTATGGGAATCGATATATGCCCAAAAAACTGGAGAGTAGTGGATAGGGTGTATTGAGTTGGTGTTTGAGTGAGCCGCTGCTGCGGCTTGCGAGTCACTTACAGGGTTGTGCTTTGGGCCGTTGCCGATCGCCGCATCACTGGTTGCCGTCTCTCCAGGAAGAAGACAGCATCGCCATTGCAGTCTCTCCGAGGTCCACTTGCATTCCGTGGGCCTGCTTTCCCGGCCAGCTGCCACCCTCCTGCCTCTGCCCGTGCTGATATATTTTAATTAATAGTGAAACTAAGCTAAAGATGCACCACTGAGTTACATATGTGGTGCTGGCACTGAGGTTCAAAAAAGTACAAGTAGAATATGAGAGGAGTGGATCAGGTAAACCCCACAAAGGTGGCACTCACACATTAAATATCAATGAATCCATATTTATTAAATAAAAAATATTAAAATTATATTTAATAAAAATGCTAATCAAACACAAATAGACAATATTAAAAAACATACAAGATAAAACCCGTATGGGACTATATAAGAGCTAAGACACAATACTATTTCATATGGATAATATACACAAGAAGCTCTCAAAATAAGTTAATAAATGTGTCAAAAAAACTTAAAACTTAGAAATAGATGTGTAAAAATGTGGTTGATCCACCAAGGTGCAAGTGCTATCTGACTAAAATGTATCTATATATGTAAACAGTAACAAGATAAAGTGCAAAGAGCTACAAAGCAGCAGACTAATGTGTCACTTAAACAAAAAGAAACAAAGTTACAAACGTTCAGAGTTGTATTAAAATCCCTAAGGGAAAGTGCAAGTGTTAAATAGCAGCAGACTGACATACACAGCTGCAGCAAGATATCAGAAATCAATCAAATTAATTCAGAGTTGCATCACCAGTATCGAACGCCCCTGTTCCACCGAGGTCTGGTCACGCCGACGCCTTGCGTAGATCAAGTCCACTTCGCCAGGGCGAATGACCATTACTGTGTGATACCCACCTTAAATGTGCCAGACTGAAAAGCTGCATCCAATCGCCAGCTGAAGCGCGCCAGCTGCGCCCGACCGCCCTCCAAAACAGAGGGCATAAGGGCAAAGACCCGACGTTGCTCCACTTCCGCCCGCCTGGAACGCAGGAATAACCAGAAGTCCTGCGGGCAGCGTGCTCCAAAAACCCAGCAAGCACGCTGCTCCCCCCTGTAGTAGGAGGCAGCCATCTGTCAGTCCCTGGGATGCACGCTCCCCACCAGAAGCCCAGCCCACCCATCACATGACATTCGCTCACCAAGCGCCTGTCACTGTGCGGCCAGTATGGAAGTCTACCAACCATAAAGGGAGCACACACAGTAGAAGATGTAGCAAATTTGATGATTAGACTAATGTAATCTTAATACAACATAGTATAATAATTATATGAATAAAGATGGCCTACTATAATTTATACAACATTTTCTATATAATTGGCAACAATAAATTCAATACATATATACATATGCAGATATATTCAGTTTAATCTAGGAGTATGTTAATATTAAGCAATTGAGCGAGATCAATAGAAAGGAAAAGCTTCAAATAAAAAGGTCAGGGCAACATGAACATTAAAATTGCATAATATTTCACACTCAGGGCTAAATCCGTGGGAGTAAGGAATGTGAAAGCTGGTCATGATATTATTTGCACCGGGGATAAAAAATATATATTGGGGGGTGTGGCTTGGCCATGAGGTAGTGCATGCAAGAGCTCTGCTGCGGCCCCTGATTTTATAGGTGATCCAGGCGGCATATACCTTCCCGAAACCTGCATAATGGGGAGCAATAAGAAGAGGAGAGCAGGGGGATCCATAAAGAAGCCCCCCAAGAAGGCTATAGCAGTTTCTTTAAACCTAAAGACCCGGCGGGGCAGAAAGCCCCTACCAGCAAGATAGCGCCCGACGGGGCCCCCGGCGGAAGAGAGGAGCGTCGAGAGATGCCGGAGGATGGTGTCGTCTCCCAATCACCCCGGGGAGTGAATAATATGTCCCCTACCTTGCGTCCGAAGCTGCAGCCGGGAGCCGCTATTGTGCCAGGTAGCGCTGCTGCGTCCTATCCGGACAAGGAGATGACGTCGCTGGGCCGCGAGTTCACCGCTGAGGCGGTGAAGTACTGCCGTGAGACGCGGCGGGGATCCGCGTCTGAGATGCTGGGCCGCCCCGAGTCTTGCACTCACCGCCTGAGGAGTCGGCTTGCGTGGGCGGCAGGTGGCGGGGGCAGGCATCGGGAGAGCGGTGCGGCGCCGAGGGAGGGAGGCAGGTTGTCAGGCAGACAGCTGGGCACACAGCCTCACACGTGCCTGCGCTGCCTGGGAACGAGATCCCCTCTGTGCACCACGATAAAGAGGGCAGCCTGGGTGAACAGCCGGATGCAGGGGAGAGGGGAATAAATGTCAGCACTGTTCAGATGACATCTCCAGCACATAAACCCCCGTCCCCTGAGATGCTCTCCCCAGCCCAGTCACACATCATGACCCCCACCTGGGGAGACAGCCCTGCTCCCACCAAAAGCACAGTGTGGGCAGACATCCACCCAACCCCTGGAGGTATTGACCTTCCATGTACACCGTCCCAAACATCCTCGGAGGCTGTGCGTTGGGAGTGGTCACCCGGCTCCAGCATCAACCCACCAAGCGGATTGTCCCCAGGTCAGAGGTCTGCGAGCAGCACCGGGAGCCTGGGACCTGCCATGTCCGACCAGGCTGCTGAAGGTCCCTCCGGCTCCCCATCTGGGATGCCCCCGATTCAGGCGCCAGTCAGAAAGCTGTTCCCTCAGCCAACTATCGACCCCAGCATCCGAGCCATCCTGCAATGCCTCCCAACCAAAGCAGAGCTTAAGGCGGACCTGGAGGCGGTGGCAACCAGAATCGAGAGGGCTCTACGCAGAGAAATTGCAACAAAAAATCCTCTGCCCTGGATACTAAAGTTGCGTCGCTTGAGGATTCTCGCACAGACCACGAAGCGCGCCTGGCGGCCCTGGAAGGGTCTCAAGAGCTGCACCAACAACAGTTGATCGACCTCCGGCTTCAAACAGATGACCAGGAGAACAGAAATAGGCGTAACAACTTGAAGATTCGAGGCATCCCTGAATCGGTCAGATCAGAGACACTACGCCCATTGGCAACAGAATTGTTTAATTATATGTTGGGGAGACCGTTAGACGCTGAGCTGATCATCGACAGAATCCACAGGGTGGCTGGTCGCCCGGCCGGGGACCCCCAGGCACCCAGAGACGTTCTATGTAGTATTCACTTTTTCACCATCAAAGAAGACATTCTACGCCAGGCTTTGGGAAAGGGGAAGGTTTGAATGGCAGGGCTCGCAAATCACGATTCTACCGGATGTGTCACGTTAGCACCCTGCAGATGAGGCGCATGCTTAGACCTCTCCTCGACAAGATACGGGAGATCGGGGCCTCCTACAAGTGGGGCCACCCATTTCACCTTATAGTACGTGGAGACAACTCCACGTTTGTCCTCCGGAATAAAGCGGATCTACCAGGGCTGTTTATTTTTCTGGGCTTGGATCCCTTCCCAGTGCCAGATTGGTTGGTGGTTGACCTGCCGCCCCCCCTCCCGCGGCAGGCTCCCCGGAGGCCCCGTTTGGTCCGGGAACAGAGAAGGGGTGTCCCCAGAAGGAACATGGAGCGCTAAGCCCCCTCTCCCCCTTCCCCCTTCCTTTTCTTCTTCCTTTGCTCCTCCCCTCCCAACGACTGCCTCTTGTTTTTCCCACGGTCCCCCCCGCCCCCGCACTCTAGTGAGTAACCGTTCAACGAGGAATGACATGCTCCAGTGTGACTCTACGGCACAGCAACAGTGCGAGTGTTCTGGACTTTGGGGCTGGGGTGGGAGTCTGGGGAATATATGTGGGCCTCCTCCCCTGGTCTGCGTTGCTGGGGGGCTGGGGTTCCCCCCCCCCATTCCTGCGTGCATTGCGGTAGGGGGGGGCGGCCCGCTCGGCTTGGCTGGCTGGAGGCCGGAAATGGCCCTGTCTTCGTTAATTCAACAAGAGGCGGGGGCGCTCCCCGGAACTCGGGGAGTAATAACAATTGTTGGTGTGACCCGTTAGCGTTAATGGTTTTGGGGTTACCTGCTGTTAAAGTTTTTTGCTGGTTAAAGGTTTGTTGCCGGACACGGAAGGGGCAATCGGGGGAGTTGCGGTGGGTGCCTGGTTGGAGATGGTGATTGTCTCTTGAGCGGGCAGGGTGGGATAGGAGCCTGGTCAGTAACTGTGGGCACATAGGGGCTAGCTCCCGAGTTGCGAAGTCACTTCTCCAATTACCGTCCCGCGCTACCCTGCTGGACTTTGACCAGCAGGTGTCGTGTGGCGTTTGGGGACCTTGTCCTCGGTACTCTTGCTTGCCCTCCTCTGTAAAGGAAGGGCTTATTAGTTTTCTTTTTCTAATTTTCACGCACTCTTTTCGTCCTTACGTCCCCTTTGGCTATACCTCAGAGGGGATACTAATCTATCTCTCTATTTTCTATTTCCTCTTTCTCACCTTTCCTCCCGTTCTTCTTAGAGGTCCTGGCCCTTGGCTTGGATCCCGCGCCCTTGGCGCCTCTGTGTCTCTGCGGCCCTCTGCGGCTTTCTGACTGCTGCACCGTACATTGATCGCACGCCACAACCCCAGACATCCCGCTAACATGGCTAGCCTCAAGTTATGTACCTTCAATGCTAAGGGGCTAAATAATCCCGAAAAGAGGGCAAAAATATTGTACGGATTTCACAAAGAAAGGGTAGACGTCATTATGCTGCAAGAGACGCATTTTTGTCAGGGGAAAATCCCAGAAATTAGAAACCGGTACTATGATAGATGGTTTCACAGCCCCAACCCAGAAAACAAATCTAAAGGAGTGTCCATTGCATTTCATAAATCTGTCCCCATAGAACCTTTGGACTCGAAGGTAGACCCGAATGGCAGATATTTATTTTTGAAGTTTGCACTATATGAGGCCAGGTATACACTCGCTAACTTTTACTTACCCAGTCAGGTCCAGGTGGAGGTGGGCCTGGGGATCTTGCGTTTGCTGGAGGAGTACGCGGAGGGTACCATAGTGTTAGGAGGAGACTTCAACCTGGTATTAGACCCGAGGCTGGATTCCTCCCAGGGTAAGTCAGCGATGCCCCACTCCGGGTTGAATAGGCTCCGTGGGGCCCTCCGCACCCTCCAGGTTGTAGATACCTGGAGAATTCAGCATGGTGGGGCAAGGGACTATACCTTAAGTTACTTTTCCCACCCCCATAACACCTATAGTAGATTAGACTACTTTTTCCTCAGCCACCATGTACTCGCGCGTGACCCTGATACCTCTATTGGGCAGATACTTTGGTCAGACCATGCTCCCGTCTTCTTGAGCCTTACGATCCCGGAGGTGATCCCTAGGCACTATAATTGGTGCCTTAATGATAACTTTTTGAAGAATGCCTTGTGTCTGGCCGAAATAAAGACCACCATAGCTAACTTCCAATCTGACCATGTCAATGACACAACTCCGTTGCCAATGCAGTGGGAAGCGCTCAAATGTGTATTGCGGGGGGTCTTCATCAAGCATGGATCTAGGCTCAAGAGGGAACGGACGTGCCAGATTGGGGCTGTGCTGGAGCGTATCAAGGAATTAGAGGAGGTGCACAAAACCTCCTCCGCCCAAGCAGTTTTGAGGGAGCTATTGGATGCCAGGCAGAGCTTGAAGGGCATATACGACCAATGTTTTCTTAAATTCAGAGATAGATGTAGGGCCCGTATCTATGCGCACTCAGATAAATGTGGCAAGATGCTGGCCCAGTCCCTCCACGCAAGGCAGGGTTGTGCGTTCATACCCACCATCAAGGGGGCCGGGGGACTGGAGGTTCATAGGACACCTCAGATAGCGGGCGATTTTCAGGCCTTCTACTCCAAACTTTATAACATCGAGAACACCCCTGCCCAGGGGCCGATGCAGGCAGAGAGTGCCTCGATAGTAGACTATATAAGGAAAACAGCCCTTCCAACCTTACTCCCAGAAGATAGTGACTTGCTGGAGGACACATTTAGGATAGAGGAGGTGGTTCAGGCTATAGGGGAATCCCCCACAGGTAAGAGCCCGGGCCCAGATGGATTCACCCCCAGGTTTTATAAGGTGCTGGGGACTTTGATCGCCCCCTTTCTTGTCAAGGTGTTCAACTCGAGCCGCTGCCCCTTCCCGAGACAAGCCCTAGAGGCGCACATTGCGGTCATCCCAAAGCCCAGTAGGGACAGTACCTTGCCGGGAAGTTACAGACCAATCTCACTGATCAATGTAGATGTAAAAATATATGCTAAAATCATTGCCCTCAGAGTTCAGCCACTGCTCCCCTCATTGGTCAACTTAGATCAGGTGGGGTTTGTCTCGGGAAGGGAGGCAAGAGACAACACCATTAAGGCAATTTCCCTGATTCATTATGCACAGTCGCGGACCATCCCGGCCTGCGTGCTGGCGGTGGATGCGGAGAAAGCCTTTGATAGGGTGCACTGGGGGTTCCTGAAGGCAACACTGGATCAAGTAGGAATAGGCCCGGTCATGCTAGCCAGAATTATGGCCCTATACCATGACCCTACCGCAAAGGGTAAAGGTCAATGGCTCCCTGTCAGGCCCCTTCAACATCCGGAATGGTACTCGTCAAGGGTGCCCTCTATCTCCACTGCTTTATGTGTTGGTGATGGAGCACCTGGCCAATGCCCTGAGGACCAACCCTTCTATCAGGGGGATCTCCTGTGGGGGGAAAGAGCACAAGCTTTCTCTCTTTGCTGATGATCTGCTTATGTATGTAACCTCACCGCATATATCTATGCCCTCTAATTTGGCGGAGTTCAAGCGTTTTAGCGAACTCAGTAACTTCAAAGTGAACCTATCTAAATCAGAGATCTTAAACGTCTCTCTAGACATGCGGACTCAGCAACTCCTACAGGCGAATTTCCCCTTCAAGTGTCAGGGAGAGGCCATAAAGTACCTAGGGGTCCAGCTGCCTTCGGATTTGGGTAAACTGTACAAACTCAATTACGCTCCGCTCCTTAAGTCAACGGTCACCAATCTAAGCCTCTATAACAAAAATCAATATTCATGGCTGGGGCGCATAAATATTTAAAAAATGAACATCTTGCCCCGATTCCTCTATCTATTCCAGGCAATCCCACTGGCCCCGGAGTGTGGCTTCTTCAAGCTGCTCCAAGAAGCCTTTTTTCAATTCATCTGGGGCAGTGGGAGGCCCAGAGTGCGTAGGGCAACACTCTGCAGGCCCAAAAGTGAGGGGGGACTTGGGATTCCAGATCTCAAGATCTACCATGCCGCGTCGGTGTTGGTACGCCTCTCAGACTGGTTCCACCAAAATGAAAATAAGTGTTGGGTCAACATAGAGAGGGATACCTCCCCACTTGGACTGACGGCCTTACCTCGGGTGGACCCCCCACGCCGGCCTAGGAAACAGAAGCTGCCCTATCTGGTGGGCCCTTTGCTGACGATATGGGATAGGTTACTGAGACGGGGGGAATTGTCACTCAGACCTGGACCCCTCACCCTGTTATTCGATAACCCGGCATTCCCTCCAGGAATGAACTCTAAGACATTCCTCCTTTGGGAGGCATCTCGGGACACTAGACTGGGAGACATAGTGTCGAGTGCAGGCCTGCCTTCCCTCTTAGACTTACGGACTCGGGGTGGAAGTGGGAATATCTCCTGGCTCTTGCACGCCCAACTGGTTGCCTTTGTCAAATCCCATACACCAGCCTCAAACCTCTTTCGCCCTCTTACGCCCTTAGAGAGGCTTCTGAAAGATACGACAACCCCTAAACATGTGATTTCTACTCTCTACTAGATCCTTCAGGATGAGGGGAGGGTCTGGAGTTGCCCCAGTTCTGTAGGAAGTGGGAAGAGGAATTGGGACAAACATTTTAACCTGAGGAGTGAGAGAAGTCCTTTGCGCTTACTCACAAATTGTCTATGGCGTGCAGAGCACAGGAAAAGAATTATAAAATTCTCGCAAGATGGTATAGATGCACTTCAGTCCTGGTACAATTCGGGGGAGCGGAGACTGGAGACTGTTGGAGGTGTGGGAGGGCCCCGGGACCTTTTGGGATGGGGTGCTCGGAATTTATAAACACCTGACCCTTGAAAACATCCCGAACACACCACAGGAAACCCTCCTATCAATGATCCCAGTGGCGGTGGCGGCAAACAAAAAGGGGCTGCTCAGACACTTGCTTCCAGCCACCAGATCGGTGATCCCCAGACACTGGCGTACCAATGTTGCTCCTTCCCTGTTAGAATGGTACGGGGAGGTGGAGAATATCAAGAGGATGGAGGAGCTGGCATTGGAAAAGATGGAGGAGGGAACCCAGAAGTTCCTTAGGACATGGACTCTATGGGAGGTGTCACGGGTCTCGCCAGACTTCCGGGGGCTCCTGGAGCGTGTGTAGCATTGGGGGGGGGGGGCAGTGGCGGGGGAGGAACCCGATCCCCGGATCGGTGGAGTGTGGTCAGGACGAATCTGGGGGCGGGGTCCGGGCGCGGGATACCGGGCCTCATGGCTCTTGGTTCTCTATTCTTCTCTACCTATTCTCTTTGTTCCTTTTTTTTCCCCCTCTTTCTTCATTTTTCTCTCTCTTTATTTTACCTCTTTTCCTTTTTCCATACTTCCTCTATCTCTGCTGATCACTGGGAGGAGTGGATGCGGCAGTACACACGCTGGAAGAGCCGGTCAGGGATGGGGGTCATAAGATGGGGGATGGATCCCCTAAGCCCGTAAATAGGCTGTACCCCGAGCTTTGGAAGGAAGTAGGTTCGGGACCCTGTAGGCCAGATAAAAAATGTAATACTTTGTATCTGGTTGCCGTTTTATCCTCACCCTGTGATCCTCTGATTTCTTTTTTCTATTTACTGTTCTGTCTAAAATGAAACGAGATACATACAGATGTTAAATGTTTTGTATCCAGAAACAATATGCATTTTCTAAAACCCGGCATCGGTGACACCGTCCTCTTTGTGCCAGGGGAAAGTAGATGTCATTCCAATGGTCCAAGAAGTTCCAGGCGCCATCACCCAGTTTTGTCTTGTATGTTTTTTAATATTGGCCTTGATTCACAGCCTCCTTTACCTGCACTTTCACATGTGAAAACATGTTTTTGTGTCTTTTTTCCTATTGCATGGCATGGCCTGCTTCAAGAAGTCCTTACGTATCAGATATTCCTCCACAAGGTGGCGCAGTGTACTGCAGAAGAGTTGTGGCTCCTCCCGGCACCATATAAAAACAGGTTCACCAATAGACCTCCCCAGTTTTTCCTCTGCAGTGATACTGCGAAGATAGAAGATGGCTCTATGTTGCACAGGTGAGCAGGGCAACCAAGCCTGCGGCCCTGCAAGTCTTTTTCCACCCGTTTCCGGACCCTCTGTGCCTCCCAGCCTTGGCTGATGGATCGGGTGAGGGTAGAGGAGCACTAGGATCAAGTGCTCAAAGAGCGCTGCTCCAAGCCGCAGACCCTGTACCACAAAGGGTAGCCGGCCATAGGCTTTATGGTGTGCCTTATGAGGGATGCAGAGTTCCTGTCCTAGCTTCTGAGGGGGTGAGTGTTTTGGGAACTGTGTTCTGGTTATACCCCTTGTTTGCCTTGTTTGGTTTCTGGGGTCCCCCCCCTTCCCTGGCCCGGCTCTCCTCTCCCCCCTCCCCGGCGTGTCCGGGGGGGGGGGGGGGGGGGCGAGTGGCAGCGGCGAGGTGTTTTTAAGTGAAATTGTGTTTAACGTTGGTTGTCACGTGAGCACCGCTTTCACGCTCTTCGGGGGGGGGGGGGGCGGGGATGGCGTGTAACGCATCGTCCCCCCGCGGCCCGCCCCTCGAGGTTCTTCTGCCGGCGCCATTTTGAGCCTGCTGCGCGTCTGGGGCCCTTCGTCCTTCCTGAGCTGCGGCGGTCATCGTTTACTGTGTCGCTTCCTCCCGTGGTCTGGCGGCTTGGTGATCACCTGCCTGGTGATCTCCTCCCACAGTTGCAATCTGTGGTTTTTGCTGGTAGCTCTGGAATTGCTCCCATAAAGTTGGTGGAAATGGTCGGAGACACCAGTAGCCAAAGCCAGACAATAGCCCTCACTAAAGTCCCCACTCAGAGTGCCACACCGCAGGTTTCGCACAAATGACGGCCTGTCTGCATCATCCTGGGTACTTGACAAAATGGGTGACATTTGTGGATGTGGATGATGAATAAGAAGACCTTTCACTGGCTAATGAATGAGGAGGACTTGCTTGGGGGCCGAGTGTGTGTTCTTGGCTGGGCCGGTGAGACGGGGCTCTCAAAATTAGATTCTGCGAAGTGGCCTCGAGCAGGAGAGGGTGTTGTTGGGGGGCTATTGTGTGTTGCCCTACTTTTCCACTTGCCCTTACTACACTTGCATGCTAATGATGTTGTAGTGTGAGATGTGTGAGTAGGGCGAGCAGTATGGCTGTAGGAGAATTCCTTTGCCTTCCTGGCTGTGGCAGTTTTGGTTTGAGCTGCAGTCTGGCTCAAAGGAGCTTTTATTTGCCTAGTGAAGGCCTGGTTGGCTCAACATTCTTGCATGCCTTAGATTTGCCTTTGCGACCAGTATGTGTAGGAGTGGCTTTGCTGGACCTAGTAGTTGGCCTGCCACTGTGTAGGATTGAGGTTGAAGGCAAAGGCTCTTGCTGATGCGCGCCACATAACCGATAGAAACTCTTTTAGATGGCCCCCACGCTCTTCTTTTTTTGCCATCACACAGGATGCACAGCAGCGCCTACAACAATTTACAGCTGCTGCTCATAGGCTGGTGGGAAAAATAGAGGAGTTGGCCACATCATTGGCGACCAGAAGTGATTAAAACACTGGGAGGCTGCCAATATTTATTTGTACATAGTTATTTTAAAAACATTTTTACTATTGTATTGTTCTAACATTTTTATAACAAAATGTTTTTATAACCCAAATTTCTAAATAAAAAAAAAAAAACATAATTACTACGTTTCCAACGATTGTTGATGTCAATATTTTATGGTTCTTAAAAATCAGAGTGCACAAGGAAAACCAAACAAAGGTCAAGAGGGAAGCAAGTTAAGGTAAGCATTGCAGCAGAAGTGAGTGATGGAATAGCGTGTACATGAATCAGTTAATAAGCTGCACGCATGCGTACATGCCTGCAGACATAGCAGCTTCTACATCAAAATTACGTTCCTATGTATATTTTGAGAAACATGCAAGCTGAATATCGCGGGATGCTGAAATTCTACGTTGGAAGGTACATTGAAAAATGTTCAAAAACGGTAATAGACAAGGATTACAATTCAACGTAAACGAAAACCTTGTCCTCTCGCTACGCTGCGAGAGCCGTACACAGCCACTTACGTAGCTACGAAAGCAAAACGAAACGCTCCCGATGGAGGCTCTGCATCAGGCATACGCACGTATACCTACGAATACTATGTGAAAATTACATATTTGGAGACAAAAACAACAACGATTTTAGAAGGCTTTGAATCAACCCTATTGTCTTTTTGTGTTTGATTAGCATTTTTTATTCAATAAATATGCATTCATTGATATTTAATGTGTGAGTGGCACCTTTGTGGGTTTTATCTGTGGGCTAACCTGATATTTTAATTAATAATCTCCTTTTTCTTTGCGTCTCGCCACAATCGGAAAGTTTGAAATTTGTATCTTGGTTCAGATATCCTCTAGCTATAGCAACAGATGCCCTGACCCTTCCCTGGTCAGCATTCAGGCTTCTTTATGCGTTCCCACTCCTGGGTTAAGTACTAAAAAGGGAGTTCCAATCGTTCTGGTGGCTCCTCATTGGCCAAGGAAACATAGTAAGGATGTCGTAAGGTTGTTGGAATGCGACAATTGATTCAGGCCCGGCAGCAAACTTTATCAAATATTTAACAAAGTCTGGCAACTATTTATCACTTGGTGCGAATCTAGGGGTTTTGCTTGTAGAAATTTTGTTTCCAGAATTTGGAAATTTTTGCAGAAGGGTCTTGATGAGGGTTAGATATCTATTTTTCAGAAATCCATTTCTGAAAATAGGCTTATTAGGACTTTTTTGCAGGGCGTCACCCATGAGCGTACTCCATGTAAGCCTATTCTGCCTGTCTGGGACCTGAACATTGTTTTATCAGCTCTTCAGGGTCCTCCTTTTAAACTGCTGGCAAAAGTGTAATTAAGCTTAATGACACTTAAGGTGATCTTCCTGTTTGGAAGATATCTGAGCTAGCAGCTTAATTGGTTAAGTCTCCTTATTTAGTTTTGCATAAAGACAAGGATTTTCTGCCTAAGGTGGTTTCCCCTTTTCATCTTAATGAATAGGTGATTTTACCCTCTTTATGTCCTGCTCCGGTCAGCCATAAGGAGAGAGTTCTTCACTCCCTGGAAGTAATAAGGGCCCTTAAATATTATCTCTCAGCTACACAGGTTCGCAAGTCTAACTTCTTATTTGTTATATGTGAGGGGCTGCAGAAGGTCTTCCACCAGCTAAGTCTACCATCAGCCAATGGATTAGACAAGCAGTAGTAAGGGCATGCATTACTATGGGGAAGAATTTTTCTTTTCGATTTATGGCTCACTCTACACAGGCTGTTGGAGCTTCCTGGGCTTTTCAGCACCAGGCTTCGGTAGAGTAGGTAGGCAAGACTACTACCTGGTCTTCAGTTCATACATTTACTAAGCTTTATAAGATAGATGTTATAGCTCCTACCTTGATTTTTGAAAATATTTATTCCTCATTAAAGGAATAAGCTTAACACTTGGGATCCCACGCTGAAGTAAGCACTGCTTTTGGAGGTTCCATCTGTTTATGAATTCCTGACTCCCTGGAGTGGAATATGAAAGAAAATGCAATTCTGTAATTCTCACTTGTAGAATAGTTTTCTCTCTTTTTCCGGCAAGCGCACCCTATCTGCTAGACTACTATAATTGTTACTCGGATACCATAGCCATAGTGGAGCTTGTATATATGTAAATAGTTGATCAGCATAAAAAAAATAATTCATTTCAATTAAAAATGTAATTAAAAGAAAGAAAAAGAGGAAAGTAAATGGAGAAGGGAAGAGAGGAGCTTGTTTCATCCTTCCTTATCTCCAACAAGACGTGGGGCTCCTTAGGATCCAGGTGACTGTGTCTACTGCTTTTCAATTACTGGATTGCGGAACCACACCTTTTGTCTTGCAGTCCCTGTTCTTAGGTTGAGAGTTAACCCAACCATTTCTGAATTCCTGCCTCCCTGGATTGGAAAAAGAGAGAAAACAATTCTACAGGTGAGAATCACAGAATTGCATTATTGTGTACAGTATGTATAGTACCTATAAATTCATATAAATGTATTTACCAAGCTAACCTGATAATTATGCAAGTAAAAAAATGCATGTCTTTCCTGGCTTGGCTCCCAGGTTCTATTTAAAAAGTATTGATCAAAATGATGTATTACTAATAACAATTGTTTGTGAAATAATAATATGTTATTGATTTGCAGTGGTGAAGTACATTATAATGTATGATTGTACAACACTCCTTATATAAATGATTAACACAGCATTGGGGCAAACCACGTACATGATTATCTGGATTCTTGTACACTGATGAAAGATAAAGTGTAAGATTGCATTTCCTAGATAAAAAGTGGTGGAAGAGCAAATCAATAAATTGGCCTCATTCAGTGGTAAAATAAAATGACACAAACTGTAATGATCACTTCTCTCTAAATACCTTGCTGGTTAGTATATATAAAGTGGTGTTTTATTTAGGATATAAAAGAGTTAAAATACAGCGCTAAACAAACTTTGAGAAATAAAAACACATAAAAGAATGTGAAACAAGTTCTCCAAACAAATCAAATAATTTCAGTTGCTCAATGTGTTAAACCCCAAATTCCCTAACTTAGTCTCGTATTCCTTAATGTCCACTTATTGTACAAAGCAACCCTTATAAACAGCTATAACGAAAAAAGCAGTCAGAAGTGTGCATCACTTTATACAACACATGTTCCCACCACCAGCTTAAGGTACTGTACTCTTACCAACAGCTGTAGATTTTCAAACATTAATTCCTTATAACAGCCAGAGTGTTTGGTAATCAGAAGATGCAACCACCTTATAAAATGTGTCATTAACAACATCTCCAATAAAATCCATTCGGCAGAGCACCCCATCCATAAAAAACAAGCAGAAAAAATACAATATAGTGTAATAAAGTCTAAAAACGAATAATTTAAATAAAAAGCTGTTCACTCCCAAGTACCAAAAATAATTGTGCATAATCACATGTTCCACTGCAAACCCGGCCAATATCGGCCAAAAGGAAGGGAAGAAGTGTAGCTCTCACCACCTGCACGCTGTCCCAATATCCAGCTCGAGCATTTAAAAGACTGCCACCGAAGCCACCATGGGCGTGTTTCATCTCTTCAACTTTCACTTTAGGCTGGTAGTGCAGCCAGATTAGTTATAGATGGGCTCCTCAACACAAGGAACTTATTTTTCATCTGATTGTTGTCCTTTATTATCTATTCATCAGGTATAGAAAGATAGGTAGAAAGGTTAATACATAATACATTCTGATTGATTTAACCTTCAGGCACCCCTCTAAACCACATTTCAAGTAGACTAACAATGTTGCTGTTTTAACTTCAGTCCTATACCCTCAGAGCCGCTAAATTACCAAGTTGGGTAATAATGCAAGAGTGTTATGCTCAGAAATGGCAGCCCTAGTGGATGCTGCTCTCCCTAACAGCCAGGAGGACAGCCCAGCTGGCAAGCAGGTGGTTGGGACTGCAGGTAGGACTAGACAGTTAGTGGTAATAGGGGATTCTGTTATGAGGTGGGCTGATCTGAACTTAGAGAGTTAAACGCATGGCTCAAGCCCTGGTGCAAGACAGAAGGATTTGGGTTCCTAGAGCACTGGGCTGATTTTCATTGGGGTACAAACTGTATTCTACAGATAATTTGCACCTGAACGGAATGGGGCTGCTCTGCTGGGTAAGAGGATACTAGAAGGGGGATATTTAAACTAGAGATGAGAGGGGAGGGCAAGAGCAAAAACAAAGGTTAAGACAGGTTACTTAGGGGACAGCATATGATGATGGGTGAAGAATTAGAAGGAGGAGGACTGGTGTGATGGATAAGGAGAAAAATTAGCCGTATGCATTACTGCAGAAGCTTATACTAATGCTCAATGCGTCAAACTAGATAGGAACTTAAATTGTATGTTCACAAATGCCAGAAGTCTGGCAAGTAAAGTGGGGGAGCTTGAGGCTCTGGTGCTGGAAGAGAATATTGATGTTGTTGGTGTGGCTGAGACATGACTGGATTCCACACATGAATGGACTGTCAATCTTCAAGGTTTTGCTCTCTTTTGGAAAGACAGAGCAAAAAAGGAAGGCTGTGGACTGTGTCTCTATGTAAACCAAGAATTCAGAGTATATATTAATTAGAGGATACTATCAGAAGATTGTGAGGATTGTGGGTGGAAGTGTGTGGTGATGTAAACAATGTTAAAATACAAATTAGAGTAATCTATAGACCCCCATACATAACTGAGGAAATAGAGGGCCAGCTGCATAAACAGAGCAGGCGTCACAGGCTGGTACAGTGGTGGTGATGGGGGACTTCAACTATCCAGATATTGACTGGAGACACGGTTCTGCTTCTACTACAAGGGGGAGAGCATTCCTCGGCTTGATACACGATAACTATACGACTCAGTTAGTGGAGGCACCTACTAGGAGTGATGCTCTTTTGGATCTGTTAATATCAAATAATGATGACCTGATAGGTACGGGAACAGTCCGTGAAAATCTTGGTAACAGTGACCATAGTTGTAATTAACATAAACTGTAAGAAAGATTTTCTGTCTGGGAGGGCAAAGACACTGAATTTTAGAAAGGCCAACTTCCCCAGGCTCAGAGTTGCACTCCAGGACATAGACTGGGAGCATCTGTTGAAGAATAAGGATACAGATGCCAAATAGGAGTGCTTTAAATCATTTGGTGAGTACCAACGTTGCAAAATTTATTCTTATGGGTAACAACTATAAGCAGCTAAACTTAAACCCCTCATGACTGACACCTGTGGTTAAAAGGGCAATTAAGTACAAGAAAGCGACATTTAAACAATATAAGGCTGAGCTCTCATCTGTAACTCCTAAAAAATATACATTAGTAAATAAAGCATGTAAAAAAGAAATAAGGTTGGCAAAAGCCCAAAATGAAAAAGATGAGGCCCAAAAAAGCAAAACAAACCCTAAACATTTTTTGAAATATATAAATTCAAAGAAAATGAAATCACAGCAGGTGGGTGCCCTAATTAATGATAATGGGGAAATGGTCATTGTGATGAAGAGAAGGCAGAGCTGTTAAATGGATTCTTTAGCTCTGTGAACACAAAAGAGGAAGGAACCAACATCGGAGATGCCACTGATAGCAATAGCCCAAGTAAAATACTCAACAAGCTAAGATCTTAAGAAAAACTAAATAATTTAAAGGCTGCAGGATGGGATGGACTTCACCCAAGAGTTCTTAAAGAATTCAGCTCTGTTATCTCATCACTCCTGTTCTTGACCTTTAAATACTCACTAACAACTGGTATAGTGGCAAGAGATTGGCGCAAGGCAAATTTGGTGCTCATTTTTAAAAGGGGCTCTAGGTCTTCTCCACGCAGTTACAGACCTGTAAGATTAACATCTATTGTGGGAAAATTGCTTAAGGGGCTACATACACAAATATGTAGCTATGCATATTATAAGTGACAACTAGCACAGTTTTACTAAGGGTAGAAGCTGCCAGACTAACCTGATTGGCTTCTATGAGGAGACTGGAAGAATGGAGAGAGGGGAGGCTGTAGATATAGTTTTTCTATAGTTTGCAAAAGCATTTTGTCCCCCATAGATGCTTATTGGAGAAATTGAGATCTTCAGGATTGGAAAATACAGTTTGTAACTGGATTGAAAACTGACTGAAGGATGGTGTGCAGAGAGTTGTGGTTAATGATACCTACTCTAAATTATTTCCAGTTCTAAGCTGTGTACCCCAGGGTTCACTGCTGGGCCCACTCTTATTCAACTTGTTTACAAACGACATAGAAGATGGAATTAAATGCACTGTCTCTATTTTTGCAGATGACACAAAGATATGCACAGTGCAGGCTATTACAGTTGTTCACAAGCTTCAAGCTGACTTGGACACTTTGAGTGTCTGGGCATCCACTTGGCGGTCTAATAACCTGAAGGCCACTTATGTCCTCGGGGGAGTTAAACTGGGAGAAACACTTGTTGAGAAGGATCTGGGGGTACCGGTAGATCATAGGCTAAATAACAGCATGCAATGTCAAGCAGTTGCTTCCAAGGCCACCAATATTTTGTCATTAAAAGAGGCATGGAATCACGGGATAGGGATGTAATTTTGCCTCTTTACAAGGCACTGGTGCACCCTCACCTGGAATATGCCGTCCAGTTCTGGGGAGCAGAGTAGAGCCACCAAACTAGCAAGAGGGATTAAGGATCTTAGTTATGAGGAAAGGTTACGAGAATTAAATCTGTTTAGTATTGAGAGGAGATGACTGAGTGGGGACAAGGTCAACTTGTATAAATATATAAATGGCCAATGCAAAAAATATGGGGAAACATTATTTCAGGACAAGGGGGCACTCCCTTCGACTGGAAAAAGAGAAATTCAGTCTTCGTAGGTGACGATCACTTTTTAACCTTAAGAACTATAAATCTGTGGAATAGCTTACTACAGCATCAACCGCTGACAGATTCAAAAAGGATTAGATGCTTATTTAGAAGATAATAACATTAACAGTTATTATTAGCTGTTATCAGTAACAAAAAACAAAAAATAAAATAAAAAGTAACTTCCCCTAATCCAACATCCTTGGTTGAACTTGATGGACATGTCTTTTTTCAACCATATTAACTATGTAAATTCCTCTCCACTAGGTAGGCCCCTAAAGCACTCAGGTCTGAATTATTTCCAGAAAAGTTCCTACAGATTACAAACCACTTGTACTGATGCTTACATGAGTAATTATCTGAATTCCTTCTCTACATTCATAGGCCTAAAATGGTGTGTAGATCTCATGTATTTGCTCATATTAAACATTTGTGTTGCTCAGCATATTTTTTACCTTCTAACAGGAATCAGAAAACACCTTTAAGTTCAATGCTTTATTGTATGAAAGATGTGTTCATAGCTCGCTGTGCCATAGATGGTGTGCCTGCAGGCTCCATTTATGTAATTCCATCTTTACCTGTACCGAGTCGTGCAATGAGTAACCAATATAACTGTCTTATTAAGATTATAGTCCTGCTGTGTACATGACATGCTCTGTTCCATTTTCTTTTCTATACATAAGAATAATAACAGCTGTGTCTCAGCAGCAAACACCTGCTCTGTGAAAATTGTTTTTAGACCTATTTCTGTCCTATAGAGTTTCACAACAATGTTGCAGACCTTACCAGCATAGATGTCATTTTCTATTAAGTGTGCTTTTGTATAACCTCATTAATGTGCTGAAGCAAGTGTGCCCTGGGGATACTTCAGATGCCTTCATTGTTGTTCTAAAATTAGAGTGCCCTAAAAATCTACAGCAGGATAAAAATGTCACTTCTGCTTCAAAGATCACATACAGTGTGAACCCTGGTGTTATTACATGAGCCGTGTCTAGCTTAGTGCTAAAGGCATTGTTGTTCTTCTCCTGATCTTCAGGGCCTTCTGAGAACTTGATATGTTTTTCAGGCCTTTACTAGACCCACTGGCCCAATTCAAATGCTAATATTTTATGACCGTGTGTCTTTGTGGTTTCAAATTGCTCGTAGTTGTAAAAAACACAACTGTGCTCCTAACTATTCTTTTAAACTTCTTTCAGTCCATCAGCCAAACTCTGGGAGGGATTGTGTTTTAGAACATCTGTGGCCCAACAGCCAGTTGGAAAAAGACTATAAATGTTGTTGTGTCTGACAGGTTGCTGGTAGTGAGTTTCTTTGAAAGGGGTAGAGAAGCTTTTCACCCCCTGGAAATAATGTGAAAATTAAACATTTTGTTTAACCCAATAATTTGAACCAGGCCTCTCATTTATTTTTCAATGGTTCAAAGTGCCCAGTAACATCAGTATCTACCCTACTTCCAAATCTTTCTTATGAACAGGTAGTCTGAAAGGAAAGGGAGAAATATTGCATCACACACCAAGTGGATGTGGTCATAGCCGAAGCGCATGTGTCCTCACAGCAGATTGCTTTAGATATTTCCAAGATAGAATGGACATGAGCAAAAGTCCAGAGAAAAAACTTGTTTTAAGGAGGGCCACCAAACCTTGGTCTGTTCCTGGAGGGGGGGAAGGAGGTAGTATACCCGATATGGATATATAAAAATAAAAATATATGGCCTGCACCCTGTGATCCACTGCCGATTGGACCAGGAGTCAAGAACTGAGCACTCTGTTCTGTCTTTTGGTGTGCAGCGGTACTGCTACTGTGGTAGTGATTGAAAGACATGAAATGTCACTTAACCTGTGAGGTCCACAGCAGCCATGAAGCAGGGTTGTGCTTCTGCTGTCATCAGTTGGGAGAAAGGACTGAATGACTTGAGGAACGGCAATGGTTGGAGGCACTTTTTAGGATTGTGTTATATAAAGACTCCTGTTACTATTCATTTTAATGTTTGTGATTGCATCTGATCTACCATCACTTTCTGCCTGGACTTGAGGGACAGGACGATCATATAAAAGAAAACCTATGGGTGCCATTTGGAAATTAGGACCCAAAGCTAGTGATTAGCAAGCAAATATGATACTGTCAGCGACTCCCCCCCGGTTCTAGTGACATTCATGGCCTTTCCAGTATATTTACTTTTACTTTGATCTCCATATACATGAAGTGAGAATAATGGCTACTTTTCCACTAGTGTTTTGCACGCATTTTGTTGGTTTACATTCCCTTGTGTGAGCTCTTTGTATGTGTGGATTGTATTTTTAATCTTTTTAGCTACATTGTAGGCTCCAAAATTTCCATACTCCTCTTACTCCTTACCGTCGAGACATGAAACAGCACATCCTAGGCTCCTGGGACAGCTCTGTTTCCCTGACAGTAGGCTGGAAATGTGCTCCCCCCTGCCAACTGCAGAGCAGTAGGCTGCCTCCAATCATGAGGGAGCAGGAAACCTTGTATTAACACAATTTTGTTTGTTTTTTTGATTGTATGCATGTATATATATATTGTGCTTATGTACTACACTGATTGATAGATAGATAGTAAACAGGCTGAACTGGATAGACTAAAGTCTTTATTCAGCCTTACATACTATGTTACTATGTTCCTATGTTACTATATGATTATCTAGTTTTTTTGCACTTTAGCACTTTATTCAGGATTCTTTAGGATTTTTTAGTGTTTCTTATGCTTTATATATTTTTTGTGCCGGCACAAAAGGATTGATTTAGGGTGTTAATATTTGAGGCCATGCACCCATGTGGTATAAACTAGATAGCCCTGCTTTGGGCATATCTTATTGTATAATTATGGTCATAGTAACGATTGGTTTTAATAGGTCTTGTGTTATATGTTTTTAGCTCTTTTTTGCATCAATAAAGTGTTGTATTATTTATGGTAGTCGTGGTGCTTCTTCATGGGAGGAAGGTGTGCCTAGTGCATGTCCACTCCCAAAAACTTTTTTGTCTGGGGTACAGTTGTCTTGAAGTGAGCACACATTAATTTTCTCATATAAGCAGTGCACCCTTTTGCTATATTGGAGCAGGAAACCTTGCTTATTGAAGGACAAAGAATGCACCTTACTGACCATGCCAAGCTTAGAGCAGTCAGCATGGTCAGTCGAGTTGAACACTCTTCCTCTAATCTGCAAGAAAGCTTGCTCTCTTGATGTATAGAACCCTAGTGGCAAAAGAACAATGCCTTATCAAAGTCCAGGGCTGTGCGTAGTCATGTCTTTAAGAAGTATGTTTTTTATGAGCCTGCAGAAACCCTTTAATTCTATTAAACATACTGTACATGCAAAACATGTAAGAATGGTTAGTACTGAAGTGTATGAAACAATCCACTTTAAAACTGGAACACCATATTCCTATAATTGTCTCACTTAATTTTTTTAGTCAGGTATTACCATAGACACCTAGCAGAGGACCGGTTAACCGGTTGGATATTTAACACTATCCAACCTACTCTGAAGTTACAATTCTGGTGTAAAAATCCTCACTGGTCAGCCAGGTCCATCTACTCATTAGGTAAACCTTAAATCTAACATATACAAGTCCTGCAAGCCAATGATATTCACATATTTACTTAATAAAATAGCTTTTTCATGCAAAAAGAATATATCTTGATAGCATAGTTAAAATCATATACGTGAAAGTTATTACAATTAAAGTATATATTCTTATTAGGATTCTATGTTAAATGTGTTGGAAATGGTGTGGAAATGTACTTCCTACGCATTTCGCTCAAGTGCTTTTTCAGGGAAGTTTCACTGCCAGTCACTCTATTAAAAAAAACATTAAAACCAAAGGACCAGTAAATCACTCTATGCATTTACATATTTTCTTCTGCACATTCATATTAAAGTTTACACATTACTTACAAAATTCAAGGCACTCTCTTGATTGTCCTATCACCTTTCAGGAGTATTGCTTTAATATCCACTGCTTTAGTCGTGCTTTGACATGACCTGCTAGCCTTTTAAGATGAGGCTCTGGATCATAAAGTTCCTTTTTGGTTGTTCAATACCCATTTTTACAGATAGCCAATATTAATTTAATAATACCTGTTACAGTATGTAGCTTAAACATTCTATAGCACAAGTAAATTAAGCTGTTGCATTTCTAGCAAATGATCTTAAGATTTTAATCTTATCCTGCAGACTGGATTTTCTAGGTCCACTTTAAACCTCAACACATGGAGGCTAATGTTGGAAAATAGCAGGGGGGGGGGGGGGCCTGCTTCCAACGTATTCCCATCCACCAAGAATGTCTCCCGCTGCATCCTCCTCACACTAGTTAGGTTAAGTTGCTGCTGAAATTTGCTCTGATCACTGAAGGATGTGCTTTAACCACAGACAAAAACTAGTAATATGGTGTGGTACATATTCATTTAAGATAACTTGCATATCATAATATAATATTCTGCTTCAGAGTTTCTGGTAAATTATTTTATTGCATTGTGTTATGAAAAATTGGGACCTTCATTTTATCTGCTGTTAGTATTAATGAAATGCAGATTAGCTCATTATATCCTAAAATGTGTTCATCTTATATTCATTAAACTTTGGAAAGGTTAGCACTGTGGAAGGATATGGAAGTATGTCATTTCTACAGCTCTTATTAGCCACAATCAATCTACTCAAAAGAGAGGTGAAAAGAAATTGTTCCTCGTGAAACATAAAATATGCGTTCTCAAGTTGTTCACTTTGATAAGAAGAGCCTTTTCTGGGGTTCCGGAAGCTCTCAGCACTGCTAGGTGGAAATAGGGCTTTCTGTGGGAGTAATTACAGCAGCGGATGCAGCACAAATGATTTCTGCTGATAGCACTGTTAAGCTTCCCAAAGTGATACAGCCTGCATTTATGTTCATGCATCTGTTTCTAAACATTACCAGTCAGAGAGAATTCTTTGTAATAAGGACTGCTGTAACCAGATTTTCTAGTTATTTAAAGTAGTCACCACACCAAAGAAGAAAAAAGTAAAGAGCACCTCCAGTCATAACTGACAGAATGGTGGTATCCCTTTCTGGTATGCTTTCTGCACATCACTGTGTGATCAGCTCTCTTTACATATGGCGACCAATGACATACTAGATGTGCTCGATGGGAGACGAGCACAAAGGAGCTGGAAGCTATTGTAGCATATTTAGGCCACACAGGCTGTCCAAATTAGGCTTTGTTCTGGAGTAGTGCCCATAGCACTGGTTTCATGACCAAGTCAATATAATCAGATCTGTTAGTGTACCTTAAATCTGGCTACTGAGAATTATGCCACCGCACACCATAATCCTGGAGTAGGACTGGTGTGACATTCAATTGTGAAGGTCTCATCATGGAGTCAGCCAAATAGTCTCCAGACCAATCTCTGGCTATCATTGAGTTCAAGAAAAAAGTGGAACTTATCACTGAAGTAAATAGATCTACTTCAGAAGTAGTGGCATGCAAACAAACTGTAGCTAGACATCTGACTCGTACCCCAGTGTTTTAAAAATGTCTTCTGTTTATTCTAAGTATGCATCACACCCTGTTCCAGAATAATTCATTACGTCTGGGTTATAGTCCACAAGAGGGCGCTTTACTGCAGAGATGGCAAAAAAGAGGCCCCTCCCGGCCCATATATACCCGGGACCTCCCACTTATTCCCCAGTTTAGTCTCTGCAGTCGGCGTCGACGGTCAAGATAATGGCTCTCTCTCTCCTTGCAGGTAACTATTTCCACCCGGGCCATTTTAAAAATGCCTCCCAGCTACGGCTGCATGGTCCGGGTGATGGTAGGAGCACCTATTAGAGGTGTTTTTTACAATGGAGCTAGACTCCACCAAAGGGTAGGCGGCTAAGGTTGGTGGTCCTGATATGGGATGCCCTGTCCATTTTATAGCCCTCATTACATGGCTCCAAATGTAACCATGGGCTTTTCCCCCTGCCTCCCTGTTAGTTGAGGGGGGGGGGGGGGGGGTGCGGCCATTCATTTGTAATGTGATGTGTGCTGTTTTACTTTCACCTTGCATGTGTGTTTCTTCCCCTCTCCTCCATTCTGCTATTCCGGCCATTTGATCGGTCCGCGCACGCGCTCCAGCTCCGCAGCCCTATTGGCTTGGGAGTGCGGCCTGTGGTTGGTCCCTGCGTTTTCGAGGGGGCGGGGCCTAGTGCTCAGCGCGCTCCACAGCGGTCCGCCCCCGTCCTCCTTCTCACGGCCGCCTCCCAGCCCTATTGGCTGGGGAGCGCGGCCTGTGGTTGGTTCCCACGTTTTGCAGCGGCCCGCCCCCGTCCTCCTTCTCTTCCTGCGGTCCTTCCGGCGCCATCTTATCCCTGACGGTGCTTGTGAGTGCCCCATGCGTGCTTATATCTTATATCATTATGTGTAGATTGGTAATTGTCATTGGGCTGCCAGGAGATTGTTAAGGCTTTGCGGGCAGCATTTGTTGGTACATTTATTAGTATTGTAACTACAACTACTTGTATGCGGGTTCTTGCTTATTTTTGCTTACGCTGGTTTCCCTATTATGTCTTACAGGCGGGACAACCCTAATTAGAGGTCCCGGTCCTGTGGCCCTATCCCTCAAATTTAAGGGTACCATTATTACCATTGGCCCTTTTTAAATCCTCCCACTAACGGACATTTAAGGGGCATCCCGGGTAGCTGAACAGCGTGATTCCCATTGGTCATGGCGACTACCAAAATCACCATACGGAGGCTTCCCAGGATACTGTGCTCGGGGCCCCCTTGGGGCAAGCCCGGCTGTGTGTGGTATGTGGGGCATCCCTTGTGGCTATAATGTGCTGATTCAATGTGCGTGTGTGTGTGTTCAATGTGCACAGCAGGCACTTATGCTGCAAGCTGGGCCATGTGCGGCTGGTTCAGCTCTGCTGGTCTCATCCCCCACGCCCCCGCGCCTGGTTTATGACCCCTAGTGACATTAACACTAGCGAGGAGTCGCTATATTATGTTTGCGCTAGATTGGCCTTTACGTTAACATCATGATTAAATCATTGTCTCTCTGTACCCCTCTAGTGGAAGGGAAAATTGTTCAGATTCTGATCCCTCTGATGATCAGCCTGCCATGGCACTGATGCCGCCTCAGAGCAGTGGGATGCTGATGACACCCGTAGGCTTCTTACTCAGAGTTTTGAGGTACTTGCCATTGTCCCTCCTGCAGCGGCTCCTAAGCAGCAGGGGGAATTGTTTGGTACCGCAGAACCGCGGTCGGAATTGCCAAAACAGACGCCTTTTTGTTATCTGGTTCTCTAGGAATGGGAACGGCTTGCCGGTTCTCGGTATACATATGGGGTGGGATAGAGGTATCCTTTCCCCGCGGATTGGTCTAGTGTTGGTCAATTTCCCCTGAGGTGGGCGCCCCCATCCTGGGGTTGTCTGTTACGTCTGTGGCGCATTCCCTCGCTTCTACAACCTGATGGATAGTGAGGACTGATGTATTGAGTAACGGGACTCCCATGCCCTTGTCTGTGTGGGTTCGGCCTTGCGCCCGGTGGGTGCCCTTGCTATTACGGCCGTGGCTATTAGGACCTTATTCAGGGGCCTTCTTTAAGGCTTTCATGCGGATCCTTCTAGGGCTAAATTAGAGCTTGTCACAATGTGAGCTGATTATCCCCGCCTTAGATGACACCATTCGGCGGTATAGCAGGACCTCGGCTTGGTGGTCTCTTCCAGTTGTTCGGTCTGCTGGCTCCAGTGGGCAGCTGATAATGCTGTTAGGAAGGCATTCAAGGGGCTTCCCTCTGTTGGGTTGTGCCTGTTGGTGATCGTTGAATCTCTGGCTAAGGGAGGCAAGTTTCCCCAACGCAATAAGCAGCCACGACCCTTTCGGGGGTCAGAGTCCTTCAATCCCTCCTTTCATGGGCCTGGGTCAGGCAGGGGGGTACCCTTTGTGGGACAAAGGGGAGATTCTGGGGTAGAGGCAGTTGCCGTGCCCGATATGGATCCTTATGGGGTGCTATGCCAAATCCACTGCTAGTCCGCTCAGCATTGAGGGGGCGCCTTCACCCTTCTGGTGGGGGACGGCTGCTGCTCTTCACTCCTCTTCTCAGATTCTTATCACGGGTTCCTACGGACCCTTGGGCTGCTCAGGGCCTGTTGCTGGCGGTACAAAGCCTTCTGGCCATGGGGGCCGTCCGTCAGGTCCCCCCGGGAGATAGAGGTCAGTGTTAACAATCTCTTTACAGTGCCCAAAAGGGATGGCCCCATCAGTCCCATCTGAGAACTAATCTTCTCAACAAGTTCATCAGAACCTGACTTGTCGCATGGTAACGCTGCACTACGTCTTCAGTTCCCTGCGCCCGGGGAACTTTATGACTTAGACAGACATCTTGGATGCTTATCCTCACGTGCTGGTTTTTCCAGGGCACCAGCGGTTCCTCAGGTTTGCAGTAGAGGAACGACATTTGTGGCACTCCCCTTCGGGCCCACCTTGCCCACAGGGGTTACTCAAGGTGTTGGCAAGCGTGATGGCCTTCTCAGAGCCCGTAGTTATTCGCATTCTTCTCATTAAGTCTCCTTCACTCCAACTGGCAGAGCTGGACACCTGGATGGTGGTGGCGACACTGGAGTGGTTTGGGTGGGTGATCAATTACCACAAGTTCTCTCTCTCTCCCCTCCCGCGTGATCGCCTTCCTGGGTATGACTCTGGATACCACTCAGGCCAGGGTTTTTCCTCCCTCAACAGAAAGTGGTCGCCTTTCAAGCGCCGATTCACGTTCTGCTGTCCAACCCTCATCCATCCTTCCGGTAAGGGATGCAGCTGGTGGGACATATGGTGGCCTGCTTCTAGGCAGTGACCTATGCTTTCTTCATATCCATCTTCTTTCAGCCTGGGAAAGGAATTGTCCCCTGTCTCTGGTTCAGGTCTTTGCTTTAAATAGGTATCCTCTGGTCCGGTGGTCCCCCCTCGAGTGGCTGGACTTGAGAATCTTCTGGGGGCGGATCATTCCTGACACAGTACTGGCAGACGGTCACTACGGTTGTCAGACTGTCAGGCTGGGGGGGGCTACTGGGTGAGTCCTCCAAAATTCTAGTGGCTGTGGGGCCCTCAGGAGGCACATGCCCCTATTAATGTTCTGTAGTTGAGGGCGGTTCGGTTGGCGCTGGCGCAGCTGACGCCTCACCTCCAGGGCCTACCGGTTCAGGTTCGTTCCGACTACTGGGCTGCGGTCGCTTGCATCAATTATCAGGGAGGGACTCAGAGCAAGAGTTTCCTCCGTGAGGTGTTGTTGATCCTATCCTGGGTCTAGGACAATTTTCCGTGCATCTTGGCGGTTACATTCCGGGAGCAGGAAACCTGGAAGCGGATCCCCTGAGCGGGGGAGGGGCTTCTCGCTGGGGCGAATGGTACCTTAACAGCGAGGTCTTCCTATCTCTCTGTCACTGGTGAGGGATGCCGGTTGTTGATCTGTTTGCTTCTTGTCACAGTCGCTCGCTTCCAGCATTTGTATCACTGTCCCAGGATCTTCTGGCTCTGGCGGTGGATGCCATGTCTCTATCCTGGCCGGGATTCGGTCTCCTGTACCTTTTTTACCTCCGTTCCCCTTCTGGACTAAGTCTTAAGTAAGCTGATTCAAGAAGGATTTCCAGTTGTTCTGGTGGCCCCCAGGTGGCCAAGACAGGTGTGGTTCGCAGACGTCGTGCAGCTGACGGTCGATTAGTACCCTCTGCCCTGGTTCTGGATCTTCTCACTCAAGGACGGCTCTGTTTCCCCAATGTACATACGCTGGCTTTGACGGCATGGCTGCTGTTACCTCCATCCTAGAGGAGAGGGTATGTCTGATGCTGTTGTTCAGACTCTGGTCTGAGCTAGGAAGAAATTTTCTTCAAGCAGCTTCTACAGGACCTGGTGGACCTACATTGTCTGGTGTGAGGCTGGTGCCTTCACCTGTTGGGGGTTCCTCTTTCCTCGGATACTGGAGTTCCTTCAACATGGTCCTGATTTGGATTTTTCAGCTCAGCGCTCTGAAGAGGCATGTTTCCGCCTTGGCTGTTCTCTTGCAGAGGTCCTTGCTCTTCATCCTTGTTTCCGGTTTGGATTTGAGTTTGGTATTGTCTGCCCTCCGGGGTCCTTCTTAGAATCTGTGCATGAAGCTGCACTGTTTATTCTCACCTTGAAAGTTGCCTCCTTGGTGGCTATTTCTTCTGTCTGACGTATTTCTGAGTTGGTGGCTCTGTCCATTCAGGCCCCCTACTTTGAGAGACACTAGGACAGGGTGGTTTTTCCGTTTTGGACCGGACTTCTTGCATAGGGTTGTCTCTGCCTTTCACTTTATTCAGGACATTGTGCTTCCTTCCTTATGTCCTAATCCTGGTAATGACAAGGATGGGGCCTTGCTTCTCTGAACGTTGTCAGAAACTTGAAATACTACCTGGTGGCCTTAGTGCCTTTTCAGGAAGACCGACGCCTTGTTTGGGGTACCCTTTGGTCCAAAGAAGGGTTTGGCGCCGGTCAGGTCTACTATTAGCATATGGATTTGTCAGGCCGTTGTTAGGACCTATTCTGTTAGGGGAAGGGTTCCCCCTTTTCCCAAGTTACTGTTCATTTTACTTGCGCAGTTGAGGCCTTTAGGCCTTTTTAGCACCAGGCCTTGGTTGAACGAGTTTGTAAGACTGCTACTTGGTCTTCTGTTCATACCTTTTCCAAGGTTGATGTTTGGGCCTCAGCGGATGCTGCCGCAAAGGTCTACAAGTTGCAGTGTTTTGAACTGCGCATTGTGGCCTTGCTTTGGGATCCTCACCCGTTGTACACTGCAACTGGATGTCCCAGACGTAATGAATTATTCTGGAGCAGGGTGTGATGCATACTTAGAATAATACCATTCTGTGAATACTCACCTGTAGAATGGATATTATCAGTATGCATCACACCCTGCTCCATCCCGCCCTGAGTTGTATTCTGGATGCTCTATATGGTGAATTTTTCCTTGTTAATGTTAATTTGTTTTTGGCTTCTCCTGGTTCCCTTACTGCTTACATATACTGGGGAATGAGTGGGAGGTCCCCGGTATATATTGGCCCGGGATGGGCCTCTTTTTTGCCATCTCTGCAGTAAAGCGCCCTCTTGTGGACTATAACCCAGACGTAGTGAATTATTCTGGAGCAGGGTGTGATGCATACTGATAATATCCATTCTACAGGTGAGTATTCACAGAATGGTATTGTTAGTTCGTTTCAACATTGTTGGCTGCCCTGTGCTTGTGATCTGATGTGCAATTTCACTTGCTGTACAGAATTATTCCCTATGCCCCATTCTTCCAATAAGACTATGCACAACTTTTGCGGTAACCATCAGGACATACAACATAAATCATTGCTAACATCTTGGCCTAGGTGGGTAGCGATGTGATAAACCAAGGTCTCTCAGTTCATTGCATCTTCAGTTTGCAACAAGTGACAATAACTGGCATATAAACCAACAGGGCATCACACAATTATCCCACACCTCTTGTTCTGAATTATGTGGGTTCATTTGGCTAAAAAAAATATTGCTTTCATCGCAGTGAGACCTACCCTTCCCTTACTTTTTTAATTTAGGCGAATCACTGATAGATTTCTGCAGAAGGGTCTAGAAAATTGATGGTGGCTATCTGGTTATATGTTGCAAGGCTTCTGTAGGAAAATGAAGAGCTTTTGCATGCCTAAGTTGCAGATAGTGAATAAATATTATTAATATTATTATTACTGACATATATGTAACCCAGAGTGTTTCCTTGCACTATTGGGGAATATCTGTGAGATAATTTACATCTTAAATTTTTCCTAGCATTCAGAAAATGGTATGAGCTGATAATGAATATGTTAATGGGGAATATATGGAGACTTCTCCCAGGATTTACTTCGAAAGACTGTCTGTGGAGCTGCTTTACATAACTTGTAGTTAATATATTTGACCTATCAGTTACTGAGCTCAGCACCTTTAGTATGCAGCTATGGATACGATTTGTATGTCTTTATTTTGCCCAAACGTTTTGTTGCACAATGTAGTTATCTTAAACAAAGATGTGTTGTTACTTCTTACACAACTATTCTTATTCAAATGTAGGTACACCTTTTTACATTCATTTAAAATAATCTAACTATTTGCATGTTTGATTCAATATTGTTCCTTAACCCTTTCAGTGTCAGCTACCTAGAATTTACGTAGTTGCCTTTCCGACTGTTACGTACCAGCTACATAAATTCTACGTAGCTGGGGTTTTCCCCTAGTTGTGGGCCAAAAAAAATGCTCACCTCCATCCGGGATCCAGCGCTGAGGTCTCCTCTTCCCCTGGACCTCGGATTCCTCCCCTGGGGTCTTTAGCAGGGCAGAGAATGCCTATTCCCTGCCCCGTACGGCGGCTTCTTACAGCTCCCCAGCCGCCGCAGTGAGGGGCCTTTCATACTGGGAGTGAGATGACTCCATCTTACTCAGCTGGTATAAAAGGCCGTTCCCGGCAGCAGGAGCGAGTGTTAGAAGCCCCGGAGTGATCGCCCGAAGCCGGACGGGGGCAGGGAACTCAAATCCCCTCTTCCGCGGATCATTTTTGCCTGTTGAACAGTGGCAGTGATCGGCGATGGAATTGGAAAAAAAATACTGTATTCTAAGTGTGCCATACACTCCACTTCGATCTTCATGACATGTGGGTAATCTCCAGTAGAGGGCGAACTTCTGCAGAGATGAATATGCAAAAAAGAAAGCCCCTCCCGGTCCATATATACCTGGGACCTCCCACCAATTTCCCAGTTCCTTCTCTGCAGGGAAGGCGACAAGACAGAAGATGAAGACTTCTTACTTACAGGTAAGCCGGGCCTGCGCTTGGCCGTTTATTGTCCCTATTGCTGCCAGGACCCTTTCTAAATTGCCCCTATTTAAGCCAAGGTATGCAGTACCCTATGGGTGCGGAAGGAGCATTGCTCCACCGTGAGACCTCACTATGGGGTAGGCGGTTACCCAGGTTTTGGTGATCCTGGTGTGGGATGCCCCTCTATGCTTATGACCGGATTCTGGCAGGGTTCCCCCCCTTCTGGTTCCCTTACTCCGCTCACTTCTGAGACCATAGGGTCGATTCAAAGAAACATGTAAAAGCTTTGATTTTGTTGCCGATCATGGTATTTTTTCCGAACGCTCGAGCACTCGTATGAACTTGCGAGTGATTCTATAACCTAATGAGTTTCCTATTGTAAAATGCCCGTCCGTTCGTATGCTATCTTCCGACCTTGGCCCAGTCATTTTCAATCGTAAATTTTAGGTTGAGTGATCTGTTGTTGAGACGGCAGCATGTTTTTTTTCCCTTCTTCCATCGTCCACCTCTTCGTATTTCTTGCGTTTCCCGATGATTTTTCCTGCTTTTTAACCTCTAATACTCGTTCGCTCGTAAATGTAGAAGATCTTGCGCATGCGCAATACAAGCTACACTCATCAAACTGTTCTGCCACAAATGTGGCCACATATATTACACTACCAAGCTCACCCCAACTACTTAGCGCTACTCTAACACTTACATTTATTACCTCTAAAACTGACCCAAACCACTTTGCGGTCATGCGAATCTTCATATTTGCTTTTTCTTGATTTCATTCGTTTAGTGGTAACCAACCATTAATGAATGTATTTCTAAAATTAAATCATACAGATTTTTTTTTGTTGTTTTTTGATCTGGCATTTTTTTCTTGCGTTTTAATATAAATTTTTGGTTTCAAATGGTACAACTTTAAATTTTTAGTGTTGTTACCCACACCCTGTACATACAGATTGCTCTCCAAAGAAAAAAACACCCAGCATCTTCTGCATGTTATGAGCCTGGAAACAGCCAAGATGGCGGGTCAGGTAATCTGCAAACAGAAAGGGCCTTGTGACTGTGTTGCTCTGCATTCGGGGATTTCTGACCTTTCCAGGCCCCCAGTTCTGCTGTGTCTGAGCAAAACACAGCTGTAACCCACACCCTGCACTTTATCCTGCTCTCCTCTCCTCAGTAAGTGTGATGCATCTGACCAAAGATGAGATAAAATAATTACTACAACAATAAATCCGAAAACAAATTAAGATTCAAGTACAACAATCCAAATATAAATAACAAAGGACATAAGATTAAAAAAATATAGCAATTATATTGATGTGTGGCAAAATAAAGGTTTACATGCAAAGGACTAATTAAGGTCCGCATTAAAATGCTTTTAGAAGGCATACATGAAATGTATTGATTCAGGTATGCATTGCTAAACAATTTATGGCCTCGGCCATGCTCATACATGCAATTCATTGGAGCTGAAGGCGCGCAGACTCCTCCACATAGCCACAAAACCTGTTCAACAATAGCAATCCGAGTCCTCAAAGGTGTCGGAAGTGGTTTTTAAATTAAACTGATTTATTGGGTGGTAATCAGCTCTCTGATTCACACGGAAACACATCTGATTAGCGGAAGTTTTCTGAACGAACGGAAAATTTCCGATTGGGATCGGAAAACTTCCGAATATCGAAAGAGCATATACGTCTATGCCCGAACGTTTGTGCGAATCCGAAATGGCCAAAAAAAATGGAAAAAATGACTAACACCCACCCAAACTTCCGATTCCTGATCCGAAATCAATTAACTTTTGGATTTTGAATCGACCCTCATATCTGGTGCCTTGATTTAGCCTGGCGAGCTTCTCCCTCTCAGGCTGTGTTCAGGGGGGGCGCGGCCGAGGTAGCCCCGCCCCCTTCTTTGGCGCGATTCTGTGGCTCAATCCTTGGGATCCGCGTTGCTGGGAGGGGGGCGTGGCCTGGCGAGCTCGCGTTCTGCGCTGCCCGCGCTCCCCCTTCTCTTCCTGTCTATTTGCATGAGGCACTTCTCGGGGGACATTTTGGATGGCTGTTGCTGAGCTGCGGTCCTGGTGGTAAGGGCCGGATGGCCACTTCCTTAGCTTATGTGGGGGCCCCTCTCTAGCAGGGTGGCCCCACTGATTTGCGGGCATGTGTGTGTGTCTATTTGTTTTTGGTTGTCGCATGTCTGGAGCTGGGATATAGATATATATATTTATATATATATAATTATGTATGTGTTATTGCCTTATATATATATATATATATATATATATATATAGGGGATTGCACTTATGATGCCTGTTTGTGTGTTACAGATTGTATTGTATTTGTGCATATTAAGGGGTTCCTCCTGGTCCTGGGGTCCCTAGTGTAAAATTAATCACCTCAAATCCTCCCACCGGGACTTTTAAGGGGCATCTTGTGTTGCTTAGGCGTAAATTCCCTGCGGTCTTGCGACTGACCACAAAAATCACCATATGGAAGCTCCGCAGGATACTGGGCTCGGGCTCCCTCTGGGACAATCCGGGCCATGTGTGGGGTGTGGGCTATCCCTTACGGGGGAGAATGTGCTGCTCTGTATACCATGCGCACAAAAGGCCATAACGCGGCAGTCTGGTACCCAGCCTTCTGGGTCGTCTCCTCCCGCTTCATCGCCTTCCCCTCCCCGCCTTATCCGTACCCCAAGTGACATTTGTGCCAGCGGGGAGTCGCACTCTGATGTTTGGGCTAGGTTGGCCAGCATCGAGAAATTTATTGCTAGCACGGTGGGCAAGAAGGCCCAGGCTAAAAAGAGACATGTGGGATGTTGACGACGATTCAGTTGATTTGTCAGATTATTCCCCATTAGAGGAGGGGGAATTGTATGAGGAAACAGAGCCTGACTATGTTCAGTCTGGGGATGCCGATGTCGGGCAGGCGCTGGGGAATGCCGTAGGTATGGCCACTGTTTTGTCACATCTATTGGAGGTGTTGGATATTGAACTGCCTGAGGCGCCCCCTCTCAAGAAGGGGGAATTTTTTGGGGTCCGCAAGCCCCGTCTGGAATTCCCTACCCAGGGTCACTTTGATGCGCTGATCCTTAGAGAATGGGAGAGGCCCAGTCGGCTTCCTGGTGTTCCTCAGGGATGGGATAAAAAGTATCCTTTCCCGGTGGAGGCGGTTAAGCGCTGGTCTTCTCCTCCCGAGGTCGAAGCGCCAGTTTTAGGTTTGACCAACTCTTCTGTGCTGAACACCCCTGACGCCACTTCCCTTAAGGATGGCGAGGATAAGCGCCTTGATCAGATGGCGTGCCACGCATTTGCCAGTGTGGGCTCGGCCTGCGGCCTGTTTGTGCATCTGCCCTGGTGTCGCTTGCTACCAGGTCTCTTATCAGGGACTGGCTGAATGACGCTCAGTTTGATCCAGCTTGCGCTGATTTCGCTACCCTTAAGAGATGTGAATTGTTCATGGATTTTGTCATGGCTACTATGGAAGATTCTATTGTCGTGTGTAGTAGGACTTCAGACTTACTGGTGGCTATGCGCAGATCTGTCTGGCTCCGCCAGTGGACGGAGGACGTTGGGGCCAAGAAGTCACTCACAGCTCTTCCCTTCTTGGGTACGCGGCTGTTTGGAGATAAATTGGATGCTGTTGCTAAAGGAGGTAAGTTACCTCAGCGGAAGAGACAGCGCCGTCCCTTTGGGGGGGGCTGGCTCGTTCACTCCTTCCTTTCGAGGGGCCAGAGCGGCTAGGGATTTGGCCTTCTCGGGTGGCAGGGGCTCGCCCTGGAACAGGGGCAGAGGTCGGGCACGTCCCGTGGCTGCCTGGGGTTCCAAGCCTGCCGTTAAACCTGCTCAGCAATGAAGGGACGCTCTCACCCGCAAGGGTGGGGGGGGCGGCTGCGGCTCTTCTTCCAGGTCTGGGCCCGGGAGGTCACAGACAATTGGATCTTGGAAGTGGTCTCCTCCGGGTACAAACTGGAGTTCGAATACTGGCCGCCCCCAAGATTCTTAAGGTCTCGGGTGCCCTCGGACCCTCAGGCTGCACAGGGGCTCCTGTTAGCAGTGAAAAACCTTCTGGACATGGGGGTTATATGCCCGGTGCCTCCGTCGGAGAGAGGAAGGGGTTACTACTCCAACCTTTTCACGGTTCCCAAAAAGGAGGGTTCGGTGAGACCCATTCTAGATCTCAAGGTTCTCAACAGGTTTATCAGAGCCAAAAAGTTCCGCATGGAGACTCTGCGCTTGGCTATCAAAGTGGATTTTATGACATCCATAGACATCAAGGATGCGTATCTGCATGTTCCAATGTTTCAGGCACATCATAGATTCCTCTGGTTTGCGGTGGAGGATCAACATTTTCAGTTTGTAGCCCTTCCCTTCAGACTGACCTCGGCGCAGAGGGTCTTCACCAAGGTCTTGGCGGGAAAAATGGCTCTGCTCAGAGCTCAGGGCATTCGCATTGTGCCTTATCTGGACGACCTGTTGATCTCAGCTTCTTCCCTCCATCAGGCGGGGCTGGACACCCACCAGGTGGTGTCGACCCTGGAGAGGTTCGGGTGGGTGGTCAACCGCCCCAAGTCTTCTCTCTCTCTGTCTTGTGTGATTTCATTTCTGGGCATGAATCTGGATACCATTCTGGCCAGAGTGTTTGTGCCCCAGAGCAAGGTGCAGGGGATTCAGGGTCTGATCCGCCTTCTTTGGGCCAATCCTTGTCCCTCTATCCGACAGGGGATGAAACTGGTGGGCTTGATGGTATCCTCCTTCGAGGTGGTACCGTTTGTACAGTTTCACATGAGATCTCTCTTCACCTCTTCTTCTCACTTCACCTATTGACGCATTGGGGCAGGTGTCTGCAGTCATTGGATCAACCTTTCAGGATGTCTCCCAGGGTTCGGCAGTCCCTTCGGTGGTGGCTGGAATCGAGCAACCTGTTGAAGGGCAGATCCTTTCTGGTCCCTTGTTGGGAGACGGTTACCACGGATGCCAGCCTGTCGTGCTGGGGAGGTTATTGGAAAAGTCATCAGTTCAGTGGGGTGTGGGGTCCTCAGGAGGCTCACACCCCCATCAATGTCTTAGAGCTCAGAGCCATCCGACTGGTTCTGGCTCGGCTGACCTCACATTTACAGGGTCTACCGGTTCAGGTCCGTACAGACAACTGAACGGCGGTAGCTTACATCAATCACCAAGGAGGGACTCGCAGCAGGAGTGCCCTCAGGGAAGTCTCTCTGATCCTGCACTGGGCGGAGAGCAATGTTCCTTGCGTTTTGGCAGTCTACATTCCGGGAGTGGAGAACACGGAGGCGGATTCCCTGAGCAGGGGATCCTCTCGCCAAGGAGAGTGGTCTCTCAACTCCGAGGTTTTTCTGGATCTTTGCCGCAAGTGGGGGACTCCGGAGGTGGATCTCTTTGCCTCGAGGCACAATCACAAACTTCCGGCCTTTGTGTCTCTTTCTCAGGATCCTCTATCTCTGGCAGTGGATGCCTTGTCCCTTGCTTGGAATGAGCTGACTTTTCTGCACCTGTTTCCGCCCGTCTCCATGCTGGGCAAGGTAGTTCGCAAGCTGGTTCTAGAAGGGGCACCAGCGATTCTGGTGGCTCCAAGGTGGCCAAGAAGGGTTTGGTGCGCAGACGTTGTAAGGATGGCCGTAGATCAGTACCGGCTTCCCTTGTTGCCGGATCTGCTATCTCAGGGTCAACTACTTTACCCCAATTTACAAACGCTGGCTTTGACGGCTTGGCTACTGAAACCTTCATTTAGGTTTGTCTGAGGCTGTTGTTCAGACCTTGATTAGGGCTAGAAAGCGGTCCTCTTCTGGCATTTACTATAGGACTTGGAGGTCCTATATTGATGGTGTGAGGCTAGGGCCTTGCCTTGCAGGGTGTTTTCGATTCCCAGGATTTTGAAGTTTCTTCAGCATAATTTGGATCTTGGGTTCCAGCTTAGTACTTTGAGAGGACAGGTGTTAGGCGCCGGACACCCTTCTCTCTTAAGCCAGGTAATCCCCAATCTCCACCACCTCTTCTGCCTTTAGACAAGTCCCCGCTCGCAGGAGACGCGGATTATGCCTCTCCAGACTCGGTTACCCCCAGGACTTAGTTGGCGCAAAGATTACTGGCTTAAGGGGGAGACGGATGAACGGCGGGGTATCCCGAATATGGATGCCGGGATGTAGATAGGATTACAGGTGGAGAATCAATCAGAAAGGTCCAAAAACAAGCCGAGGTCAAGCCGGGTGGTCACAGAGCGAGGTATCCAAGGGGTCAAGCGAAGAGTTGTCAAAAACGAGCCGAGGTCAAACCAGGTGAGCACCAAAACGCGGTATCAGAGGGATCAGGCAAAAGCGAAGTCAGGACAGGCAAAAAGGTCAGGGCGGGCAGCAGACAAGGATGGTCAGAGACGAAGCCGAGTAGTAACTATCAATGCAGACTGGAAAGCACACCCTATGAACCAGAGGCTATAACGGGCACTAGTGGACGGGACCACAACATATTTAAAGGGGAACTGGCCAATGGGAAGGGGGAACTGGTGATTGGTGCAACTGTGATTTGGGGGGAATGTAGTGTTTGGTGCAACTAGGATGTAGTTCCCTATTGGAGCAGCCCCAGGGACTGGACCGCCCTGGCCAGTCAGGCTGTCCAGTCCCTGGGTTCATTCCCACCCAGGCTAAGGACCTGACTGGTCCATTTGAATCTTCCCCCGGCGAATGCGCAGGGAGCAGCGCCGCCGAGGGGCATATTGAAACCGTGACAGAGGGCCGGGGGACCGGGCGCGAGGAGGAGGTAAGGGCCTGACAACAGGTTTCTGCTCTGTCGGTTTTCTTCCAGAGGTCTTTTGCCTTACACCCACTGGTTAATACCTTTTTTCAAGGGGTCGCGCATGTGCGGCCTCCTCGGAAGGCTGTGATTCTTGTTTGGGATTTGAATTTGGTTCTTTCGGCTCTCCAGGGTCCTCCTTTTGAGCTTTCTTGGTGGCTATTACCTCTGTTCGGCATGTCTCTGAGTTGGCGGCTCTGTCGATTCAGGCCCCTTACTTTGAGAGACACCAGGATAAGGTGGTTTTTCATTTTAAGCTGGATTTTCTTCCTAAGGTGGTGTCTGCTTTCCACCTCAATCAGGATATTGTTCTCCCTTCCTTGTGTCCTAAGCCTAACAATGACAAGGAGAGGGTTCTGCACAATTTGGATGTTGTTCGCTGTGTGAAGTACTGTTTGGTGACTACTTCTTCCTTCCGCAAGACGGACGCTTTTTTCGTGGTGCCCTGCGGGCCCAGGAAAGGTTTGGCGCCTGCTAAGAATACGATTAGCAAATGGATTCGTCAGGCCATTGTTGGGGCCTATTCTGCTAAGGGGAGGACTCCCCTTTTTAGGGTCACTGCGCACTCTACTCGTGCGGTTGGTGCGTCCTGGGCTTTTCAGCACCAGGCTTCTGTTGAACAAGTTTGTAAGGCTGCTACTTGGTCTTCCGTTCATACTTTTTCCAAGTTTCACAAGGTTGATGTGCGGGCTTCAGAGGATGCTGTTTTTGGCCGCAAGGTTCTGCAGGCTGCAGTGGTTTGAGTTGGTACATTCTTTACTGTTTCTGGTTCTCACCCATGACGGACACTGCTATTGGATGTCCCACATGTCATTAAGATCAAAGTGGAGTGTATGGCACACTTAGAATAATACCGTTTTGTGAGTACTCACCTTTAAAACGGGTATTATGAGTGTGCCATACACTCCACTTCGCCTCACCCCTTTTTTTCAGGTATTCTGGGGCTTTTATATGGTGAACCATTGGTTTTGATAGTTAAGGTTATAATTGGTTCTTCTTGGTCCCCTTACTGCTTTTTTACACAGGGAAATTGGTGGGAGGTCCCAGGTATATCCCTTTCAGTGCCAAGCATGTAGATTCTACGTGCTCGCTTCCACTCCACTTAAGTGCCAAGCACGTAAAATCTATGTGCTTGACTTTCCCCCCTGATAGTAAAAAAAATATAAATCAAAAATACTTACCTGACCCCTCGTTGGATCCGGCCGGGTCTCCCCTTTAATTTGGTGCCATCCGATCCCCCGTGGGGGGTCGGATGGCTCCAGGAGAGCCCCCGGAATAGGGCCATCCCCCCCGCTTCGGCAGCAGCAGCTGCTAAATGTAAAAAAAAAAAAAAAAAAGGACATTTCCTTACCCGAGGCCGCACTGTCTCCCGATGGGTGTCCTCTTCACTGGGGGCCTCCGATCGCCCCCCCAGCCTCTTCGGTGGCGAGGAGAGAGCCCCCCCCCACTTCCTGGAACGGGTCTGCTAGCCCCGCCCCCTGGGGGCGGGGCCGGGTGACATCTTATGATGTCACCAGCAGCCCTCTTAATGCCGGGACGTGAGACAGACAATCAGTCTGCTCGTGTGCCTGGAGGAGGGCAGATGGGGAGGAGGAGAGGGCTGAGATCGCCCCCCCTCCTCCCCAGGCTCTCTCCTTCAAACACACGAGCAGGCTGTCAGCGGAGATCGCCAGGGGACACAGGATCGGAGGTGAGTAAAGTAAAAAAAAAATAAATAAAGATCTTTTATTTCTTATGTGTCTGTGTCTTATTTAACATTTAACCCCTTGTGAACTGGAAAGGGGTCCATGAGACCCCTTATACCAGTTCACAAGGCTGGGGGATGGCATGTCACCCGCTTGCCGCAGCGGGTGACTTGCCATTAACCCCCGGCACCCCCAATTACCTGCCTCCCCAAAGCCCAGGGGGGGGCAGAAGAGCCTGTGCCCACACAGGCTATGTGGGCTCGTAGGCTGCAGGGTGGGGGGGCCACAAAAGTTGGCCCCCCCACTCTGTGCCTACAAGACCCCATAGCTGGTCCCGGGCTGGTAATGATGGGTAAGGGGGACCCCATTTCATTTTTTTGGGGGGATTTTTAAGGGTTTTTAACCCTTAAAATTCCAAAAAAATGGGGTCCGCCCCCCTGGGAGGGGGGACCCTATGTCATTTTTTTTTTTTAATAAACCCTTTGTGTTCTGTCATCCAGCAGCTATAAAAGGCTTCCAGCAGGTGAGCAGAAGCCAGTGATCGCCGAGGGACACAGTGCTCCAGGATGGATGGGAGGTAACATGTGTACTTTCAGGTAATATATGGTTTATGGGGGATATTCCAAATGTAAAGGGTTGGTTTGGTTGAAAAATCGCAAGGTGCGCACTTTGTCTGCAGAGCTGAAATTTTCAAGTAAAATCACTGTTACGCACATGCTTTACTTTGGGGTGTTTGGCAACTCTTCCCTTGACAGTAGCTATGCATGTTGGGTATCATTATGTTCGGGGGATGTTGCTTTTTCAGAATAAACTTGTTTTTTCTTGTTTGCACATAGTTTTTTAGGAAAATGTGGCTTTGATTCTGCTTTTTTATCCTTTTTTTAGGGAAACATTGAGGGATTACTTCCAGAAAACTATGGGCACATCATCAAGCCTGGTACGCCTAGAAAGCTTGAGGTGTGTACTTCCAGAGAATATATAGTTTGTTGGGGGTATTTCAAATGTAAAGGGTTGTTTTTCTGGAAAAACTGCAAGGTGCGCATATTGCATTGCATAGTTGTATTTTATCTGAAAATTCCCTAAAGCGCTATTTCAGTTTGGGGGAGTCTCCTGGGCAGAAAAGGGTGTCTACCGATACATATGTGGTATCGCTGTAACTGGGAGAAATTGGGATTTCACACGCAATAAGATTTTATTGAAAAACTTACATTTTTTATTACAAAAAAAAACTACAAATTGTAAAAATGTATTTTTTTTTATTTTTTTTTCACATATTTCACCCAAAAATATTGAGAATACACCTATTACAAACAAGACATTTCATGTTAAAGCCCAGACTCTGCTGAAAAAAACAATATATAATTTTCCTGGGAAATCCCTGGAAATCCCTTCAAAAATCACATTGTAACATGGGGAGCGCAAAATAGTGCAAAATGGTTTGGCACCAAGGGTGACAAAAACTCCAGGTAGGCTGGCAACGAAAGGGATATATGGACCGGGAGGGGCTTTTTTTTTTGCATATTCATCTCTGCAGAAGTTCGCCCTCTACTGGAGTTTACCCACATGTCATGAAGATCGAAGTGGAGTGTATGGCACACTCATAATACCCGTTTTAAAGGTGAGTACTCACAAAACGGTGTTTTCTCTGTTTACATTTAATCCTTTGTGGATGGGTAAGGGGGTCTTTGGGACCCCTGTACCAGTTAACAAGACGGAAGGTCCTGGCAAGTCACCTGTGGCAAGCAGGTGACTTTCATAACCCCCTGCCCCATTACTTTCATCTCCAAAGCCCAGGGGGTGCAGAAGAGCCGGGGGGGGCTCCTGTCAGCCTCAGCGCTCTGGTCTACCAGCCCCCATAGCTGGTGCTTGGTTTGGTATTGCTGGATAGGGGGGACCCCACACTAAAAAAAAATGTAAGGGTGTAACCCTTGATAGTGTACATAATAATTGTATTTCATTTGAAAAAGTCATAAAACGCGCTTTTCAGTTTGGAGTGTCTGCTGGCTAGAAACAAGTGTCTACCAATACGTACCGTTGTAATTGGGAGGAATGGGGCTTTTTACACACAATATGGTTTAGTCTTAAAAAAATTGCATTTTTTATTGAAAAAGATAAAATTTACATTTTTACTCACTGAAAAAATTAAAAACAATTCCATGTTCAAGCCCAAACTTTGCAAAAAAAAAATTAAAAATATTAAATTATCCTGGAAATTTCTGCAAAAATCCCAGTTAAACATATATAGCGCAAAATAGTGAAAATTGGTCTGGCAACAGAGGGTGACAGAATCTCTAAGTAGGCTGGCTCTTAAAGGGTTAAAGAGGTTTACTTACTTTACAGTTTTCACGCTTTTAAATGCTTTTCATTATACCCGATCATATCTGATATCCCTATTCATCCGCACTGGCCTATTTTTGTTTGTTGATGGTTTATCCTAAAGAGGAAGTCCAGGTTTTTTTTAACCTCTCCCCCAGCCACCCCTCGCTCTTCCATGGCTAAGCCCAATTTGGGCATTAAAATAATAATAAAAAGTAACTCACTTGATTGCGTGAGTCCACCCATGATGCCGGGGGAAGGGGGGCTCTGCATGGCAGCCATGGACTAGAGTGACAGGCCAGTCTCTCTGTCCCAGGAGCAATATCACTGAAGATATGACACTTTTGATTCTATGTAAAGTAGTCAGTGTACAGCTTGTATCAAAGTGTAAATTTGGTGTTCCCACAAAATAACTCGGCACACATCCTAAGTGAAAATGGGCAAATAGCGCTGTTTGCCATTCCTCTCCCCCTGTTTGGGTCATGTGACTTGTTAAAGTAGCATGTGGGTTGAATTTGGTGTTATTGCTTTCACACACTCTCATACGGAGTAGACTGGCCATAGGGTGTACCAGGACAAATAGGCCACAGCTTATCTCCGTTTACCTGGGCTGCTCCAGCTATGTGTGCAGCGGGGCTCGGGTGAATGAAGTACAAGTGCTGGTCATCCATCCAAGTGCTGTAGCCTATGATGACCGAGCTGCAACACAGGAAGCAACATTAGTTCCTGCTAGGTCAGGGCCAGGGTCGACACCAGCGACCCACACAGAGCATGAGGTTCGGCATAGAGCAGAGGAGAACATGTGGGTACAGGCAGCATGAAGGTAAGTGGGGATGGAGGTCGGAGTCATACAGAGAAGTGCAGGGGCAGAGCAGCAGCAACCGGATTCTGGTTCCTGAGCGTTCAGAGTCTGCCCTCTCTCCCTCTCAATTAACCATCCATTCATCCTTGGATCAGCAGCAGGGGGCTGTAAATCTGATAAGCTGGGGACTAACCCTTCCAGGGACAGCACCTCAAGCACATTTAAAAAGTAAGCCATTTTTTTTCTGTCCTTCTCCCTGACCTTGTTTTCCTGCTACATAGAGATCCAGATAAAGTCCTATCTTCTTTCACCAGTTCAAAGCATTCTGACCAAAACCCAGGTTTTTCTTTTACCAGAGTGCAAAAGTGGATCTATCACAATTGCTGGCCAACTAGTTACCCCTGGGGCAACCCTAATTCAGGATGCTCCACTGTGTTAACCCCCCCACCCCAGACAGGCCTGCAAACCTCTTTCCTTTCCACCAGTCCCATCCTTTTAGCATCCCTGCAGCTCTCACGCCCAGCCATTCAGGTAGGCTGGACGCGTGGAAGCATGCACTACACCTGGAAACCAGGGATGTTACAACCGCTGCTCCCTATGTCCAAAACAATGGCTTTTTGCCATGCATTAGTGTGCACTATACAAAAAAGAGGAGGTGGTGAACTGATAACTCTTCACCTGCCCCCACAGAGGAGCGGCACCACATACATGTATAATAAGAATACATTTTATTTAAACATAGACAGAGTCACCGTACCCCTCTCGTATCTAATACAGTATGCCAATAAATAAATGAGCCCCTGGGCTGTTATATTTGACACAAATATCTCCCTTTTTGTACATTGCCTAATTTGAGTGTAGCACACAGTAGGATTTTTCAATGGGTGGTGCAATTCTTTGTTTCATTAGTATGCACTACATAAAGCGTTGATTGGATGAGCACCTACACTCGCTGATTGGACGAGTGGCCCTTCATGTGCCTTAGTACCAGGAAGAGGTGAGTTGGCATTGGCGATCTGGGGGGTTTCACACAGCGGGGCACCCCCAATCGGCGGGTGGGTTTTGGTCCACTTTAAAGAGAACTTCTTGGGTGTTGTTCTTCCTTCTGGGAGCATTCTGATTTGGGATGTCTCACTGTGTGTATCCTCCAGAATCACCAATAAATTCACCTTTTTCTGCACACCTTTAGCTTTGGATGCACTTGCACTAGCCATTCTGAAATGTCTGATGCAGGTACACACCTAGCTAGATGTATAGCAAGGATGTGGCTGCAGCCCTGATATGTAGTGTGGGCTCAGGGGTAAAGAGAGTCTTATGGACGCTAGAGGGGGTTGTTCCTCTCGAGGGCAGCCTTATTCCCACTCCCAGTATACACTTCCTAGACCAGGGGCTCCCAATAGGTGGTACTAGTACCACTGGTTGTACCCCAACCATATCTGTTGTCATCTATAATTTTCTCAGGTCTAATTTGCTCACTAAGTACAAAAGTGCTCTGAATGGTGATGCAAACAATATATGTGGCTAGTTATGTGCATTTCATGCACTGTTTTGTGCATTTTAACACGGTTTTAGGTGACAGCCAACCCACATATGCCAAGGTGGTACTTGAAATAATTACAAAATGGAAAGTGGTGCTTGATAAAAAATTGTTGGGAACCCCTGTCCTAGACTTTGCCGGGAAAGTAATGGTGGCCACACAAAATACTGACACTTTGGGCACAATTTGGCCATTTTCATTTAGGAGTGAACTCACTTTTGTTGCCAATGGTTGTGTGTTGAGTTATTTTGAGGGCTCATCAAATTTACACTTTTATACAAGCTGTACACTGACTACTCTACATTGTATTAAAGTGTCATATCAGTGGTGTCCCATGACAGGACATAATTAAATATTCACAAAAATGTAAGTACAACAACGTTTTGGCAGGATAAGTAAGAAACTTGTGTACTATAGACATTGAGTATAATGAAGCAAAATGAAATACTGAAATCCTTTTTTTTATTTTTTCATTGTATTTCTTCAACACACATAACACATAAAAAAGTTCAGTTTCATTTGTGCAGGGGCAAGAGGCTATAGCCTTGTCATCAATTCCAAAATATAAAGCCATTTGTCCTAGTCATTCTTTGAGACTTAGAATTTGGAACAGTGCAATAAACACAATAAATAACCCTGCTTATACAAAGCATAGTGACAACAAAATAAAGTTACTGTCAGAGTATGGCAAATTAAAGTGGACCAACAGTCAAAAATCTAAAGTGGACCAACACAGCAAACAGTGCTCATATGCATGCCTCCCCAAGGCAATTTAGATTGCTGTACATAAACGTTAATTTACCTTTTTCTATCTCCTGCTTTGGTAAGTTTTATAGACAAAATGGTGGCTCATGGATCTGCAGGCCATCTGCAAACAGAAAGTGCTGCTGGGTTTCCTGTTACTGTGTATTGTCATTTGAATCCAGGAATCAAAATAGCTGGGAAAGGAAACTCCAAAATGGCTGCTACTAGGCGAAAATCAGTGATGTGGCGTTTCAGCTTTCAGTAGGTGCAGAGGCATCATGCGTGCAGATGGGACCATTGAGTTTTGGGAAGTTTTCTTTGCCAACTGTGCCAGGCTGTTGGTCTGGTTTAAGGGGCCAGTCCAGCCTAACTAACTCTTATTGTTCATGGGAGCAGCCATGATGGAATTACTGCATAATGACGCACCATTATCTTATACTAAGATGTATGAGGCAAAGCATTACCCCTTCCTTCTCCTCTCAATAGAAGACAGTGGTGCGGCATTATGCAGTAATTCTATCATTCCATCATGGCTGCTCCCAAGAACAATAAGAGTTAGGCTGGACTGGCTCTTTAATGTTTGGTGCTTTTTAACATAGCTGGAAACCTTTTAGGCTGAATCACTTTTTCACCCTCATAGTAAACTATTAATTGTATATTGTTGTGCTATTATAAGGAAACGGGGACTTGGGGATCTAAAATGACTAAAAGCTTTGTTTAAAATAAATAAAACCTTCAAAGATATTAGTTTAAAACTAAATGTTTCTTGGGGTTTGGGCGGTGGCAGGCTAGGATATTCCAAGTATGTCACACACCACGTTTCCAATATTCATGACATATGGGTTATAACCAGTAGAGGGCGAACTTCTGCAGAGATGACAGGAAAAAAGAAGCCCCTCCCGGTCCATAAATACCTGGGACCTCCCACACATTACCCAGTTTTCGTCTCTGCAGATGGCGAGCAAGTCAGAAGATGGCTGTGTCTCTTCCTTGCAGGTAAGCTGGGTTTACACCCGGCCATTTTGTCTCTATTTCTGTCCGGACCTTGTTTGTTTTAGTCCCCATGCCTCCCAGCCTTGGCTGTAGGTCCGGGCGAAGGTAGACTACGCCTTTAGAGGTGTATTAGGGAGCCATGCTCCCCTGTGAGACCCCATATTTAGGGGTAGGCGGTATCCAGGTTGGTGATCCTGGTTTGGGATGCCCTGTCCCTGATATACCGTTACACCGGGATTCTGCCCCCCCCTTCTGGGTCACCCTGTTCCCCTCTGCGCTGGGGGGGGGCATCCTTTTATCCTAATTTTCCTTTATTATTTTTTTGTGCATGATTGTGTGCCCTTCTTATGGCCCCTTCACATTGTATCTTTCAGGAGGAATCCCTATCTATCATATTAAAAGGGGGTTTCTCCCGGTCCTAGGGTCCCTTGGAGATAAATTTGGGGTCCTACCAATCCTCCAACTTGGGACTTAAAGGGGCATCCCGGGTAGCTTAATTGGCGTAATTCCCTCTGGTCCTTGCGACTACCATTAAAATCACCATATGGAGGCTCCCCAGGATACCGGGCTCGGGCTCCCTTCGGGGCAATCCCGGCAGTGTGTTGGGTGTGGGGTATCCCTTACGGGGGATAATGTGCTGATTTGCATACCATGTGCTCAGCAGGCCATAACGCGGCAGTCGAGGTCCCAGGCGTCTGGGTCCGCGCCGCCGGCCTCATCACCTACTCCACCCCACCTGATCCGTACCCCAAGTGACACTGTCATTAGTGGGGAGTCGCAATCTGATGTATGTGCTAGATTGGCCAACATCGAGAGACTGATTTCTAGCTCTGCGGCCAGAAAGGCCCCAGCTAAGAAGAGACATTTATCACCGGCCGCACCGGTTCTGGATTTTGATGATTGTGATATCCTTGACTGGTCTGATTATTCCCCACTTGAGGAGGGGGAATTGTTTGATGAGTCTGATGGCTCTGAGGATCAGCAGTTTTTGGATGCTGATGCTGGGCAGGAGCATGGGGATGCCGTGGATACCTCCAGGATTCTGGCCCATTTGTTTGAGGTGCTGGCTATTTCTCCTCCGGCGGAGTCCCCTCCGCAGAAAGGGAAATTTTTTAGGACCTCTAAGCCTCGTTTGGAGTTCCCAAATCAGAAGCATTTTGAAAATCTGATTCTTAAGGAATGGGAAAGACCTAGCCGGCTTCCTGGTGTTCCTCAGGGATGGCATAGGAAGTATCCCTTTCCGGTGGACGCGGTGAAGCGCTGGTCGTCCCCTCCCGAAGTCGATGCACCAGTCCTGGGATTGTCCAACACATCTGCTGTGCACTCTCCAGACGCCACCACGATTAAGGATGGTGAGGACCGACGTATTGACCAAATGGCTTGTCATGCCTTTGCTAGCATGGGTTCAGCCTTGCGGCCTGTGTGTGCTTCTGCGTTCACGGCTGTGGCTACCAGGTCTGTGGTTAGGGGCCTGTTGAGTGGTTCCCAGCTTAACCCGGCCAGTGATGAATTTGCAATGCTTACGCGGTGTGATTTATTAATGTCCTTTGTCTTATCTGCCTTGGATGACACAATATGTATGTGTAGCAGATTGCTGGTGTCTAGTCGCTGATCAGTCTGGTTGTGCCAGTGGGCGGCTGACATTGCGGCTAAAAGTCACTTACAGGGCTACCCTTCCTGGGTATGCGGCTGTTTGGAGATAAATTGGATTCAGTTGCGAAAGGAGGAAGGCTACCGCAGCACAAGAAGCAGCGTTGCTCCTTTTGGGGGGCAGGCTCCTTTAATCCTTCCTTTCGCTGTGCCAGAGCTGGCAGAGGAGCTGCCTACTCTACCTTCAGGGGGGATTCCTGGAACAGAGGCAGAGGACGGGCCCGTCCGGGACCTGTCTGGGGTTCCAAGACCAAGCCCGTTGCCAAGCCAGCTCAGCAATGAGGGGGCGCCCTCACCCTTGCGGGTGGGGGGGACGGCTGCGGCACTTCTTCCGGGTCTGGGCCCGGGAGGTCACAGACAAGTGGATCTTGGAAGTGGTCTCTTCCGTGTACAAACTGGAGTTCGAGGCCCGGCCTCCTCCCAGATTTCTCAGGTCTCGGGTCCCCTCAGACCCCCGGGCTGCACAGGGGCTCCTGTTGGCAGTGCAAAGTCTTCTGGACATGGAAGTCATCTGCCCGGTGCCTTTATTAGAGAGAGGCCGGGGCTATTATTCCAACCTTTTCACGGTGCCCAAAAAGGATGGATCCATAAGACCCATTCTGGATTTGAAGGTTCTCAACAGGTTCATCAGAACCAGGAGGTTCTGCATGGAGACTTTGCGCTCAGCCATCCTTTCTCTTCGTCAGGGGGACTCCATGAGGTCCATAGACATCAAGGATGCTTACCTTCATGTACCAATCTTCCCAGCACACCAGAGATTTCTCAGGTTTGTGGTGGGAGATCGGCATTTTCAGTTTGTGGCCCTCCCGTTCGGGCTGACCTCGGCACCAAGGGTGTTCACCAAGGTGTTGGTGGGTATAATGGCCCTTCTCAGAGCCCAGGGCATTCGCATTGTGCCGTATCTGGACGACCTCCTCATTACGGCATCCTATCTCGGACAGGCGGAGCTGGACACCAGGATGGTGGTGTCAACGCTGGAGAGGTTTGGCTGGGTGATCAACCACCCCAAGTCTTCTCTCTCCCTGTCAAGGGAGGTTGCATTTCTGGGCATGAATCTGGATACCATTCAGACCAGGGTGTTTCTACCTCAGTCGAAGGTGCAGATGGTTCAAGATCTGATACGTCTTCTTTTGTCAATCCCTCGCCCGTCTATCCGGCTAGGGATGAGACTGGTGGGGTTGATGGTGGCTTCCTTCGAGGCAGTCCTCTTTGCTCAGTTCCACATGAGGTCGCTCCAGCTCCATCTACTGTCGGTTTGGGACAGATGTCCGCTGTCTTTGGATCAGTCATTTCTGATGTCTCCCCTGGTTCGGCAGTCTCTTCAGTGGTGGCTGGAACCAAGGAATCTTCTGAGGGGCAGGTCTTTTCTGACCCCTTGTTGGGAGACGGTCAGCAGGGATGCCAGCCTGTCGGGCTGGGGGGGTTTCTGGAAGGAACATCAGTTCCAGGGGCTGTGGGGTCCTCGGGAGGCCCACACCCCCATCAATGTCTTGGAGCTGAGAGCTATTCTGTTGGTGCTGTCACGCTTGACGCATCACCTCCAGGGTCTACCAGTTCAGGTTCAATCAGAGAATCGGACTGCGGTCGCTTACATCAATCACCAAGGAGGGACTCGCAGCAGGAGTGCCCTGAGGGAAGTTTCTCTGATTCTTGCATGGGCGGAGAGCAATGTCCCATCCATTTCAGCGGTGTACATTCCGGGAGTGGAGAACACGGAGGCGGACTCCTGAGCAGGGGATTCTCTCGTCGAGGGGAATGGTCGCTCAACCACAATGTGTTCCGGTCCCTCTGTCACAAGTGGGGGATTCCGGAGGTGGATCTTTTTGCCTCACGTCACAATCACATGCTTCCGGCATTTGTGTCTCGGTCTCAGGATCCTCTGGCCCTGGCAGTGGATGCCTTGTCTCTTGCCTGGAGGGATCTGGGGTTTCTGTACCTGTTTCCCCCTTCTCCATGGTGGGCAAAGTGGTGCGCATGCTGGCTCTAGAGGGTGCGCCAGCAATTCTGGTGGCCCCAAGGTGGCCAAGACAGGTTTGGTTCGCAGACGTCGTGCGGCTGGCGGTAGATCAGTACAGGTTGCCCCTGTTTCCGGATCTGATCACTCAAGGTCAACTTCGTTACCCCAATTTACAAACGCTGGCTTTGACGGCGTGGCTGCTGAAACCTCCATCTTAAAGGAGGAAGGTTTGTCTGATGCTGTGATTCAGACACTTGTTAAAGCTAGGAAGAGATCTTCCTCTAACATCTATTACAGGACTTGGAGGTCCTGTATTGACTGGTGTGAGGGTAGGACATTGCCTTGCAGGGTGTTTTCGATTCCTATGATTTGGGATTTTCTTCAACACGGTCTGGACCTGGGGCTCCAGCTTAGTACCTTGAAAGGGCGGGTTTCTGCCCTGGCGGTCTTCTTTCAAAGGTTGAATCCTCTGCATCCCTTGGTTAGGACTTTTTCCAGCGGGTCACTCATGTGCGGCCCCCTAGAAAGCCCTTGTTGCCCGTTTGGGATTTGAATTTGGTTCTGTCGGCCCTCCAGGGGCCTCCCTTTGAGCCGATGCAGGATATTGCACTTTCTATGCTTACACAAAAGATTGCCTTTTTGCTGGCTATTACCTCTGTTCGACGTGTCTCTGAGTTGGCGGCTTTGTCCATTCAGGCCCCTTACTTTGAGAGACACCAGGACAAGGTGGTCTTTCGCTTTAAGCCAGATTTCCTTCCTAAGGTGGTTTCTGCCTTCCATCTCAATCAGGATGTGGTTCTTCCTTCCTTGTGTCCTAAGCCTAGCAATGACAAGGAGAGGGTCCTGCACTCTTTGGATGTAGTTTGTTGTGTGAAGTACTATTTGGTGGCTACTTCTCCCTTTCGTAAGACGGACGCCTTGTTCGTGGTGCCCTCCGGCCTAGGAATGGTTTGGAGCCCGCCAAGTCTACCATTAGCAAATGGATGCGTCAGGCCATCGTTGGGGCCTATTCTGCCAAGGGGAAGGTTCCCCCTTTTCATATCACTGCTCATTCTACTCATGCTGTTGGGGCTTCTTGGGCTTTTCAGCACCAGGCCTCTGTTGAACAAGTTTGTAAGGCTGCTATTTGATCTTCTGTTCATACTTTTTCCAAGTTTTATAAGGTTGATGTGCGGGCCTCAGCGGATGCTGTTTTTGGCCGCAAGGTTCTGCAAGCTGCAGTGGTTTAAATTTGTGCATTATTGCCTTTTTGGGATCCCCACCCATGTTGGACACTGCTATTGGATGTCCCATATGTCATGAATATTGGACGCGGAGTGTGTGACATACTTGGAATAATATCATTTTGTGATTACTCACCTGTAAAATGGGTATTATAAGTATGTCACACACCCCGCTTCATCCCACCCTTATTGTATTCTGGATCCTTTATATGGTGAACCTTTTATTGTTAAGATTTTTGGATTTGGCCCTTCCTGGTCCCCTTACTGCTTTCCTATACTGGGTAATGTGTGGAAGGTCCCAGGTATTTATGGACCGGGAGGGGCTTCTTTATTCCTATCATCTCTGCAGAAGTTCGCCCTCTACTGGTTATAACCCATATGTCATGAATATTGGAAGCGGGGTGTGTGACATTTTACAGGTGAGTATTCACAAAATGGTATTTTTCCCCAAGATAACAGAATAGTGGTATCTGAAATTAAATAAATAGACTACATGTGCTTCGTTGTCTTATTAAAGTCCCTATTTAGACATCACATAAAGAAAACCTTACTTTGGGCCCACATCAGGCTTAGCACAGGGAGAGAGGTGTGGTTAGAGGGAATTAAAGGGGCTTTACATGTTTAAAGTCAACAAATGTTAAAGTCCCTGTACGGACAAAAACAATAAATAGCACATACTTTCCTACAGGCCCTACTGCTGAATTGCATGATGCCGGTAGTTTGAATCTTACCTGCATCAGCCATCTTGTCCTTGCAGTTTGGGGTCCAGTGTTTCTCCCCTTGCATCAGTCACAATCACTGGGTACGCTCACTTCATTTAATACTATGGAGCAGTTGTGCCAGGCACAGCACAAATAGACTAGGTCCAGCTGCTGTGACTGATGCCAGCAAGAAGCCTGGAGGCAGCCACGTGACCATAGGCCTAGGTCCAGCACAAGGATAACACAGTCTGGATCTCCAGTATAGGTAAGTTTCAAACCCCTGGAATATCACCAATACGCTGCGCAGGTATATAGTTGAGTATGTGCTGTGTATGTTCATAGATTCCCTTTAAAGTGGACCAAAACTCAGGATTTTGATTATCCAGGGTTTTGGTCCTTGCCCCAGAGCATGCCGATCGGCGATGACCCGCTGTGTGAAACCCCCCAGGTCGCCCGATCGCACTCACCCTTTCTCGGTTCTAAGGCGCACGCGCAGCCTCTCGTCCAATCAGCGCGCTTGGATCCTCTCGCGTCAGCTAGTCTAAGCCTTAGTCTAAAGTGAGTGGATACGAGCACGCTGGAGGCTCCACCGTCCACCTCTAAAGAGTAGCGTTCCCGCGCTGGCCATTCACAATGGATGTGGCCACTGCTCATGCATGCGCCATTGGACTGCGAATGAAGGTGAGTTTATGGGTGGCTTGGGGGGTTTCACACAGCGGGGCATCCAAAATGGGGGAGAGGGAGTCAATCGGCCCAGGAATCTTATAGCTCTCTGTAGGTTTTGGTACACTTTAACTGGTTGGTCTTCCTTGTCATGGAAGTTATTTAGCCTTTTTAAGTCATTCTGAGTTCTCTTATACAGCTATATGTTGCAGCAAACCTCCTTGGGTTTTAACCTGATACTGTTAAACAACAGAAGCTAGCACCCAATCACACCTAAAGAAGTGCTCACGCAGGTACAAAGTTCATATGATGACACCTTAAGGCTGAAATGCAATCTTCACGAGTTGTATGCCATGCAGCTCCTACTAGGTTATACACACTTACTACGCAATAAAATATTGCCAAATAGATTGCAGAGCTCCGTTTTTCACACCACGTCCGCATACTTCATATATGTGGTCCCACCACCAATAGTAAACTTTTATCAGACTTAACTGGATGCCTTTAATATATATATATACCACTAGAACTTATTACAGATCCAGCATCTTCAAGGTTAAATCATACCTCTTCAAATAATGCACATATGGTATCTCTTAAATCAACTGCGGGCTTACAATTTGCTTAGGCCTTCTTTAAAGCTATTATCCATTTGCACTCAAATTGCCATGAGAGGAAAAAAATTAATGACATAGTGTAATATTCCTAAAATTAAGGTAGACCCCTCCTTTATTGCACTCGAAGTACTTCTACAGTGAAAATGAGGGACTGTGTCTGATCACCGTCAAACCATGTGCTGCCCGGGATCTCATCAGCTTCTGGGGGCTTTCTTCACTGGACCCTGTGTACACAATGATGGCAGTGTCTCCTTGTTTGGGCCTCCGTGGCGGGGTTAGTGGTGTGTTGTCACACCTATGGGTGAATTTGCACCATTACTTCCATTAGGACACGTAGGTCTGGGGCTCTTCTAAAAAGCTCTTTTGTTTCTTTATAGAAATGGCTGGCATAGATAAAGTCTGTAATGCAAGTCAAGGCTCTAAAAAGACAAGATACCGCGCTCAGCACTACAAGTAAAAAAGCTCAACGTGTAGCGAGTCCTTCATCTCAAAAGTAGTCCAAAACTGTAGTAAAACACTGGTAGTAGGTAATAACTCAAATCAAGATTCAGCAGTCCCGCAGTGCATGCACCTCCACCGTTAAGTCACCAATAAAGCTGGCCTCTTACCAAATAAATGATGACAATGGGCATATAAGGATCAGCAATTAGACTTGTTTACTTCAAGGAACCCTGGCGGTGAGAACTGTTGGCTTCTGTTGTATTTGAGATACGCTGTTTTTAATCTTATATTTGTGAGTGCATTTCTTATTAAATATTAGTCTTTATTTGAATGAGCGCTCTGCACTAGATGGTTTTATTTATCTCTCACATGGTTAATCACTCGACCGGATGGTCTTTGGTGCATACCTGAGGAAATTAAAGCGTTGCAAAACTGCATCAGGGCATTGGAAGCTATACCCCCTCAGTGTGGAGCAGTGGAAGTTTGAGTCTAATTGCTGATCCTTATATGCCCATTGTCATCATTTATTTGGTAAGAGGCCAGCTTTATTGGTGACTTCACGGTGGAGGTGCATGCACTGTGGGACTGCTGAATCTTGATTTGAGTTATTACCTACTACCAGCTCTGTGTTTTACTACAAGTCAAGGCTCTGATGTCTATTCTTAGTATACAGTACGTCCTGCTCCAAATATAATACTTACAAGATGGCGCTGGACTGCAGAGACATCGAAAATAGGCTCCTCCCGGCCCCTCAAATACCCGGGGACCTCCCACAAATCCCTAGAATTTCTCTGCAGTCTGGCTGCGAAGGACGAGAAATGGCTCTCTACTCGCAGGTGAGCGGGGCTATTAGCCTGCGGCCCTGTAGGACTATTCCCACCCGTTCCACTAGTAATATGCCTTCCAGCCTTGGCTGCGCTGGTCGGATGAAGGTAGGCAGCACCGCTGTTAGGTGCTTAGGAGCGCTGCTCCACCGCAATCCCCCACCAAAGGGTAGGCGGTTCAGGCTTATGGTGAGCCTCCCGCACTAGTGCCCCTTGCCCCTGCCTATCGGTGGGCCCTGTTTAAGTGGCCGCTGTCCTCCCTCATTCTCCTTGTAGCCTTCGGGGGAAAAGAGGGGGGGGGGTGTAAATGTGTATGCTATGCATTCTGTGTTTTACACTTTATATTTATTCTGTCTGTCTTGTGTCAGCCACCGCGCTGGCTTCCTTTTACTGTCCTTTAAAATTACCTCAGGCGCTGGTGCGCCGTCATTGGCTGCTTGTCACGTCCTGGCTTCGCGCTCTTCCGGGGGGGGCAGGGCCCGTCTATGGCGTGCTCCGCGTCATCGCTGATACCGGCCCACCCCTCGAGGTATACCGATGCCATCTTTAACCTGCTTGGTTGGCCCATGTGCGACGGACCTCTACCTACCGCGGTCCGTAAGTGCCCTCGCGGGCGGCTTTATATTCTTCCTTTTATTACTGTGGGCTTACGGTCTTGTCTTCTTATGTCTTTCAGGCGGGGCAAACCCTTTTTGGCTTCTCCCGGCCCTTTATTAGTTATATAACTAGTAGGCCTTGTTAATACTCCCACTTCCCTAGCGGATTATTGGGGCATCCGGGGTTGCTATATAGCGTTATTCCCTATCGGCGTATAGCGCCACTATAATCACCATATTGAGGCATCCCAGGATAATGTGGCCGGGGTTCCTTCGGGACAAGACCGGCTGTGTGTAGCATGTGGGCAGCCTCATGCTGACGCTGACAAGGTGTGGGTCTGTGTAACCTGTGCTGAGCAGGTGCTTGCATTGCAATCTGGCCTGCCAGTGGCTGCACCTAGTTTTACTTCGCCTACTCCCCCAAGCTTAAATCTCACTCCTGCTGAGTTGCATACAAGTGGAGATTCTCAGCCTGATGTGTCTTCTAGACTGGCTGGTGTTGAGAAGTTAATTGCTAATACCTTGGCGCGTAAGGCCCCTGCTAAAAAGCGGCACTTAACGCCTAATGTCACTATTTTTCCTATGGAAACTGAAGAGTTTTGGAATCTTTGTGGCTATACCTCGTCTGATGAAGGGGAGCTAATTTCTGACTCAGGCTCATCTGATGAGAGACTAAGGGGTCATGATGATTCTGGCTCTGACCCCTGGGCCCCGGATGACACTGACAGATTATTGACCCAGATTTTTGAGGTTCTGTCCATCTCTCTCCCTGTTGCGGCTCCCAGGCAAAGAGGGGAGCTTTTCCATACAGCAAAATCACGTTTGGAATTTCCCGAGCAGGCACATTTGCATAACCTTGTGCTCAAGGAATGGGAGCGCCCCAGTAAACTTCCCGGGGTTCCAAAAAGTTGGGATAGGAAGTATCCTGCTGAGGTGGTAAAGTGTTGGTCATCCCCCCGAGGTAAATGCCCCGATCCTAGGGCTATCTAACACCTCTGTCATGTATTCCCCTGACTCTACTACCCTGCGGGATGCTGAGGACCGGCGCATTGACCAGCTGGCATCCCACGCCTTTGCATGTGCGGGGACGGTGCTGTGCCCGGTCTGTGCCTTTACTGCTGTGACCACTAGAACCCTTATCAGAAATATACTTGATAGTGCCCCTGATGATTTGCCTTGTGAGGTGTTCAATGCACTCTCCAGTTGTGATTTTTTTGTAAATTTTGTCCTATCACCCATGGATGACACCATCAGAATGTGTGCCAGAACTTCTGCCCTTGTGGTGGCTATACACCGCTCGGTTTGGCTGCCCCAGTGGGCTGCTGACAACGATGCCAAGAAGGCCCTCACTGGTTTTCCCTTTAAAGGACTGCGCCTGTTTGGGGACCGCCTGGACCTTTTTGCTAAGGGAGGCAGGTTACCCCAGCGCAGGCGTCAATCTCGGCCCTTTCAGGGTCAGGGTTCCTTCTCCTCCCCTTACTGTAGGCCAGACAGGGGAGGGGGGTTTCCTTTCTTGGGACCCAGGGAGATTTCTGGGGCAGAGGACGTGGACGGCCTGGCCCCTCCTGGGGTCCCAAAGCTAAATCCTCTCCCAAGCCCCCTCAGGCATGATGGGGCGCCCTCACCCATCCGGGTGGGGGGACGGCTGCAGCACTTCTCACGTCTGGAGGCTTCATGTCTCAGACCGGTGGATTCAGGAGGTAGTGTCCTCCGGTTACAAGATAGAGTTTGCTGCCTGTCCTCCTCCAAGATTCATCAGATCCCGGATTCCTCAGGACCCTGTGTCAGCTCAGGAGCTAGTGCAAGCAGTGCAAGGCCTCCTGGAGCTGGGGGTCATCTGCCAGGTCCCCTTAAGAGAAAAAGACAAGGGCTGTTGGGGGGCAGATCCTTTCTTACCCCTCCCTGGGAGACGGTCACTGCGGATGCCAGTCTGTCAGGTTGGGGGGGTTTCTGGAAGTCCCTGTGGTTCCAGGGGAGGTGGGGTCCTCATGAGGCCCACACACCTATCAATGTCTTGGAACTACGGGCGATCAGGTTAGTTTTGGCTCACTTGACTACTCACCTTCGGGGCCTGCCTGTTCAGGTGCGCTCGGACAACCAGACGGCAGTTGCCTACATTAATCATCAGGGAGGGACCCGGAGCAAGGGGGCCCTCTAGGAAGCGTCTCTAATCCTGGGCGGTGGCCAATGTCCCCTGCATATCAGCTGTGTACATCCCGGGGGTGGAAAATCGGCTGGCGGACTCTCTGAGCAAGGGGACCTCTCGCCAGGGAGAATGGTCCCTATGCAGCAGGGTGTTTCAATCCCTGTGTCACCGTTGGGGCCAACCAGATGTGGATCTGTTTGCGTCCCGCCACAATCACAAGCTCCCAGCTTTTGTCTCTCTGTCCCAAGATCCTCTGGCCTTGACCTCGGATGCTCTAGCAATGTCATGGCAGGACTTTCAGTTCCTGTATGTCTTGCCTCCAATTCCCCTGCTGGGCAGGGTTCTGCGCAAGATTGCTCTGGAAGGGGTGCCAGCAATTCTGATGGCCCCCAAGAAGAGTGTGGTTCGCAGATGTGGTGCAGCTGGCAGTAGATCAGTACGCTCTGCCCTTGGTGCCAGATCTGCTCACTCAGGGCTCACTACTCCATCCCAATTTACAAACTCTGGCTTTGACGGCCTGGCTGCTGAAACCTCCATCTTGATGGAGAAGGGGCTGTCTTCCTCGGTTGTGGATACTTTGATAAAGGCTAGGAGGAAGTCTTCCTCTTCCATTTATTACAGGGTTTGGCGTGCCTACATGGACTGGTGTGAGTCTAAGTCTCTTCCCTGTCGTGTCTTCTCTATTCCCAGGATTCTGGAGTTCCTGCAGCATGGGTTGGAGATGGGACTCCAGCTCAGTACTCTGAAGGGTCAGGTTTCTGCCCTGGCTATTTCCTTCCAGAAGTCCTTTGCTCAGCAGCCTCTGATCAGGACTTTTTTCCAGAGGGTCACTCATGTGCGCCCTCCACGTAAGCCTATGGTGCCTGTTTGGGATTTGAACTTGGTTCTGTCAGCCTTGCAGGGTGCTCCCTTTGAACCTGTGCAGGATGCTGCCCTGGCCATTCTTACGCTCAAGGTTGTATTTCTGGTGGCTATCACCTCTGTCAGGCGTGTGTCTGAGTTGGCGGCGCTTTCCATTCAGCCCCCCTACTATGAGAGACACCAGGACAAGGTGGCGTTTTGTTTCAAACCTGATTTTCTGCCTAAGGTAGTGTCTGCCTTTCATTTGAATCAGGATATTGTTCTTCCTTCTTTGTGCCCTAATCCTAGCAATGCTAAGGAGAGGGTTTTGCACTCTTTGGAAGTGGTTAGGTGTCTGAAGTACTATCTGGTGGCTACTGCACCTTTCAGGAAAACTGATGCTCTTTTTGTGGTCCCTTCTGGTCCTAGGAAGGGTTTGGCTCCTGCCAAGTCTACTATCAGCAAGTGGATTCGTCAGGCTGTGAATCAGGCCTACTCTGCTAAGGGGAAGAATCCTCCCTTCCGCCTTACTGCTCATTCCACTCGTGCTATTGGTGCCTCTTGGGCTTTTCAGCACCAGGCTTCTGTTGAACAAGTTTGCAAGGCCGCTACTTGGTCTTCTGTTCATACCTTTTCAAAGTTTTACAAGGTTGATGTTAGGGCCTCAGCTGATGCTGTTTTTGGCCGAAAGGTTCTGCAGGCGGAAGTGGTTTAAACTGTCTGCTGCTGCTTTTTATTGGGGATCCCACCCTACTTTATGGACACTGCTATTGGATGTCCCACTTGTAAGTATTATATTTGGAGCAGGACGTACTGTATACTGAGAATAATACAATTCTGTGATTTCTCACCTGTAGAATTGGTATTATGAGTATACAGTGCGTCCTGCTCCAACCCACCCTTGGTTTGCATTATCTTGGATCCCCTGTATGGTGATTGTTATCATTGTTATAGTTGATAGTTTGGGTTGTTTAATTCTCCCGGCTTCTCATTAACTGCTTTTCAATGCTGGGGATTTGGGTATTTGAGGGGCCGGGAGTAGCCTATTTTCGATGTTTCTGCAGTCCAGCGCCATTTTAAGTATTATATTTGGAGCAGGACGTACTGTATACTCATAATACCAATTCTACAGGTGAGTAATAACAGAATTGTATTTTTGTGCAGCCCAGCCAGTGTGATTGATACATGTCTATTTGTCAGACAAACAGGAAAGCAAAGCATTTGGAAGCTAATGAGCAAAGTAATGCTGATGTGACATTTAGGAAAAGTCTGGGGAACATGCCGGGTGGGTGTGTGAATGCTTCTGTATTAGCACTGTAGGGATTTCTCAGGTTAAACCCTTGGCGAATAATAAAATGTGAGCTGTAGATCAGAAATGGAGGACTTTAGTAATATGCATGTTGTTTGGGAGCACATTACAAATAGCAGTAGCTTTTTCCCCTGGGTAATTGGTGCATTTCATAGCCAGCCATTTTTAAATGTTTTTCCAGACGCTGTATTAGAAATCATTTGTATCCACTTGTGATTTCCCGCAGCTTTTCAATGGCCCGGGCCTGCTCAAGCTTGCATTAACTGCCCGTGTATAGGCTCTGGAAAGCTTCAGCCTTTTATCATCTGCTTGCGAGGACTAAACACCTCATAAATTTGTGTTTTATTCACACCTTCTGATTGGTATTTCAAGGTTGTTGCTACCTTCCTGAATACCTCCGAGAGCACAAGAGAGCAGTTCCTTGGGAAGGAAGTAAATCAATGCAATTTACTTATGTGCTGTGATTTGTGGGGTGAAAGCCTCACTTTCAGATCGGCAGAAAAGAAAAGCTATTTCATGTAGCGGAGAGTGGCGGCTTGATGCACTCATTCTGGAAATTGTATTTTTCTCAGTTTTTTACTCTTGTTACTTCAACATGAAATTATAGCCTGTGAGAAATGACAAATTGACAGCTTCAGAAAGTGCAGCCATCAGTCATCCGGCAGGCTGCTGCTGCAGTGTCAGTTGTTTTTACTCTCCTGTGGGTTTGTTGCACCATTCTGCAGGTAAATTCCAATAAAATATATTGTGTTTCTCTCCCTGTGTCTTATACTTTAAAGCTCCAGCCTCGCCCAAATAAATAGTCCCTGCATTTCTTTACGCTGCAACATAAATATATGCACTATAAAGCTTATTGTGTTTGTCAGTGCAAAAAAGAGCATGTGTCACAGCCCATAGGAACCAATGAAAAATCATATTTTTTGTCGGCCTGATATGCTGATATTTGCTATCAAACACATCACTTTGCACTATTATTAACCCTCTAACTGTTTTGCTGTGTTTTACCCTTTTGAATAAAGCTTTTAGGTTTGGCTGACCCTTATTGCCCCCTCACCCTGTGTGTCAGAACTCTGTACTCTGCATCTATAGCTGCCCTTGCCAACTTTGGCCCATTTTGGATGTTTTGAAAGTTTTCATAGTTAGGCAGTTAAAGTGGACCAACAGTCAAAAATGACTTAAACCGGACCAACACAACAAACAGTGCTCATATGCATCCCTCCCCAGGACAATTCAGATTGCTGCACATAAAAATAAATATTCTTAGTATACAGTACGTCCTGCTCCAAATATAATACTTACAAGTGGGTTATACTCCGCCAGATGGCGCTGGACTGCAGAGACATCGAAAATAGGCTCCTCCTGGCCCCTCAAATACCCGGGGACCTCCCACAAATCCCCAGAATTTCTCTCATTGGCTGCTTGCACGTTCTAGCTTCGCACTCTTTGGGGGGAGCGGGGCCCGTCTACGGCGCGCTCTGCGTCATCGCTGATACCAGCCTGACCCTTGAGGTATACCGACGCCATCTTTAACTTGCTTGGTTGGCCCATGCGCGACGGACCTCTACCTACCGCGGTCAGTAAGTGCCCTCGCGGGCGGCTTTATATTTTTCCTTTTATTACTGTGTGCTTACGCTCTTGGCTTCTTATGTCTTTCAGGCGGGGCGAACCCTTTTTGGCTTCTCCCTGTCCTTTATTAGTTATATAACTAGTAGGCCTTGTTAATACTCCCACTTCCCTAGCGGGTTATTGGGGCATCCGGGGTTGCTATATAGCGTTATTCCCTATCGGCGTATAGCGCCGCTATAATCACCATATTGAGGCGTCCCAGGATAATGTGACCGGGGTCCCTTCGGGACAAGACCGGCTGTGTGTAGCGTGTGGGCAGCCTCATGCGGACGCTGACAAGGCGCGGGTCTGTGTACCCTGTGCTGAGCAGGTGCTTGCATTGCAATCTGGCCTGCCAGTGGATGCACCTCGTTTCACTTCGCCTACTCCCCCAAGCTTAAACCTCACTCCTACTGAGTTGCATACTAGTGGGGATTCTCAGCCTGATGCGTCTTTTAGACTGGCTAATGTTGAGCAGTTGATTGCTAAGTCGTTAGCGCGTAAGGCCCCTGCTAAAAAGCGGCACTTAACGCCTAATGTCTCTATTTTTCCTATGGAAACTGAGGAGTTTTGGAATCTTTGTGGCTATACCCCATCTGATGAAGGGGAGCTGTTTTCTGACTGAGAGACCATTCTGGCTCTGGCCCCTGGGCCCCAGATGACACTGACAGATTATTGTCCCAGATTATTGAGATTCTGTCCAGCTCTCTCAAAATCACGTTTGGAATTTCCCGAGCAGGCACATTCCCATAACCTTGTGCTCAAGGAATGGGAGCGCCTCAGTAAACTTCCCGGGGTTCCAAAAAGTTGGGATAGGAAGTATCCCTTTCCTGCTGAGGTGGTAAAGTGTTGGTCATCCCCCCCCCCCCCCGAGGTGGATGCCCCGATCCTAGGGCTATCTAACACCTCTGTCATGCATTCCCCTGACTCTACTACCCTGCGGGATGCTGAGGACCGGTGTATTGACCAGCTGGCATCCCACGATGTGCCCCTGATGATTTGCCTTGTGAGGTGTTCAATGCACTCTCCAGTTGTGATGTTTTTGTAAATTTTGTCCTATCAGCCATGGATGACACCATCAGAATGTGTGCCAGAACTTCTGCCCTTGTGGTGGCTATACACCGCTCGGTTTGGCTTCGCCAGTGGGCTGCTGACAATGCTGCCAAGTAGGCCCTCACCCAAGGTGGATGCCCCGTTCCTAGGGCTATCTAACACTTCTGTCATGCATTCCCCTGACTCTACTACCCTGCAGGATGCTGAGGACCGTCGCATTGACCAGCTGGCATCCCACGCCTTTGCATGTGCGGGGACGGCGCTGCGCCCGGTCTGTGCCTTTACTGCTGTGACCACTAGAACCCTTATCATAAATATACTTGATAGTGCCCCTGATGATTTGCCTTGTGAGGTGTTCAGTGCACTCTCCAGTTGTGATGTTTTTGTAAATTTTGTCCTATCAGCCACGGATGACACCATCAGAATGTTTGCCAGAACTTCTGCCCTTGTGGTGGCTATATGCCGCTCGGTTTGGCTGCGCCAGTGGGCTGCTGACAACGCTGCCAAGAAGGCCCTCACCCGAGGTGGATGCCCCGATCCTAGGGCTATCTAACACCTCTGTCATGCATTCCCCTGACTCTACTACCCTGCGGGATGCTGAGGACCGGCGCATTGACCAGCTGGCATCCCACGCCTTTGCATGTGCGTGGACGGTGCTGTGCCCGGTCTGTGCCTTTACTGCTGTGACCACTAGAACCCTTATCAGAAATATACTTGATAGTGCCCCTGATGATTTGCCTTGTGAGGTGTTCAGTGCACTCTCCAGTTGTGATGTTTTTGTAAATTTTGTCCTATCAGCCATGGATGACACCATCAGAATGTGTGCCAGAACTTCTGCCCTTGTGGTGGCTCGGGTTGGCTGCGCCAGTGGGCTGCTGACAACGCTACCAAGAAGCCCTCACTGGTTTTCCCTTTAAAGGACGCCTGTTTAGGGACCGCCTGGACATTTTTGCTAAGGGAGGCAGGTTACCCCACCGCAGGCGGGTGGGGGGATGGCTGCAGCACTTCGCTCACGTCTGGAGGCTTCATGTCTCAGACCGGTGGATTCAGGAGGTAGTGTCCTCCGGTTACAAGATAGAGTTTGCTCCGTCTTCCCTGCCAGACGCTTCACCCCCAATAGGTTGGGCTTTCGGTCGTCTCGACGACAGAAGCCTCTATTATCCATACTTGGAATAATACTGTTTGACTCTAACTTGTTTTGTTTTGTGTTACACTTGGTTATAGTGCGTCCCCTATCCCAGGGGCAGACTAGTTACCCTTCATACCCCCTCTCTCCCTTCATTCCCTTCCCCTTTAATATTGAGTGTTGGGCCAAAACGCGTGGGTACAATGGCCAGGGGGGGCAAACCAATGATCCTAACCAGAGCCATCTCTGAATTCAACACAGTTTCCCTGAACGTCAAAGGACTCAATAGCCCGGAAAAAAGGTCCCTTACTTTGAGGAATCTTAAGGGGCTTAAGGCTCAAATTGCTTTCTTGCAGGAAACGCATTTCAGGGCAGGTGGATCACCCTCTCTTGGCAATAGAACCTTCCAAAAAAGCTACCACAGCTACTCCCCGGACTCTAGGTCACGGGGAGTCTGCATCCTTATTGATAATGGTCTCCCCTGGGAGCTTGTTGATTATAAAACGGACGAAGAGGGACACTGGATCTTCCTGAAAGGGAGGCTAGCGTCTCATCTTTACACCTTTGCCAATCTTTACTTGCCAAACACGGGTCAGACTACCTTCCTTGAAAGGGTGTTGGATAACCTCTCTAACTTTAGGGAGGGCGAATTGATTATTGGGGGGGGATTTTAATCTAGCGCTGGACCCACTTATCGATACTTCTAAGGGCTCACCCCATCTGTCCTATACAAAACTTAATAGGCTTAAGAAAGTAATCGCCCTGCATCAGTTGATAGACCCTTGGAGAATCCTGCATCCGACAGATAAGGATTCTACGTTCTTCTCAGCCCCCCACAACTCTTACTCTAGGATTGACTTCTTCCTTATCCCCCATGCCACACTATCCAGGGTCTCTGCTGCAGAAATTGGTTGCATTACCATTTCTGACCATGCCCCAGTCATACTCACAGCAGCTCTGCCGAGCCCAACCATGAAGGGATGGTCTTGGCGGCTTAATACCTCATTATTAGAAGACCAGGTAGTCCTGGAGGAAGTCCAAAAAGAGCTCCAAGAGTTCTTTGCCCTCAACGCCTCCCCTGAGATTCTGGAGTCCTATGGGAATCACATAAATGCGTTATTCGGGGGATCTTTATCAAAATCGGCTCCCGACTCAAAAAAGAAAAGGCAAAACACACAATGGAACTCCTGGCTGAGACCAGGGCACTTGAGAAACTTCACAAACAGTCCCTCGCAGCCGCCCATCTAGCTACTCTGATGTCTTTGAGGGAACAGCTAAAAACGCTGAGTTGTGATAAGTGGAAGGCTCAATTGACCAAATGCTGGAGAGCCTTCTACGAGTCGGGGGACGAGTGTGGCAGGCTATTGGCAAGGGCCCTGCGATCTGAGAGGGCAAAGACCTATGTCCCAAAAATCACAGACCCAGATGGCCGGGTCAGACACCTAACAAGTGAGATTGCAGAGTCTTTTAGGGGGTTTTATCAGTCCTTATACAACCTGCCGAGAGACCAGAGACCTGACCAGATGACCGTAGTAGCGAGATATATTGGCAAGTCAGGGATGCCCAGTCTGCCGCCTGAGGTGGTCGAGGGTTTAGAGGAGCCCATCTCATTGAAGGAGCTGCAGAAGGCGATTACGGGGACAGCGGGTGGGAAAGCTCCGGGTCCAGATGGGCTCCCGGCGCTTTACTATAAACGAATAATGTCGATCTTGGCCACTAGAATGTTGTCGGCTTCAACTCGGTAAGAGATGGGGGCTCCTTTCCGACAGACACCCTAAGGGCATTCATTTCTGTGCTGCCGAAAGAGGGGAAAGACCCTTCGAAGTGTGGCAGCTATAGACCTATTTCGCTTTTAAATTCAGATATTAAAATTTTCGCCAAGGTCCTGGCCACCAGAATCGCCCCACACCTCCACCACGTAATTGGGTTAGATCAAGTAGGTTTCATGCCATATAGGGAAGCTAGGGACAAAACTATTAAGGTGTTGAACCTAATCCATACAGCACAACAGAAAAACATACAGGCCCTTCTCCTCGCGACCGACGCCGAAAAGGCATTTGATAGGGTCAACTGGCTTTTCATGAATGCCACCTTACATCACTTGGGTCTAGGCCCCAAAGCATTAAGCTGGATCCACAGCCTTTACGAGGGTCCTTCGGCGTCGGTTCGTGTGAATGGCGTGTTCTCGGATTCTTTCAGTATCTCCAACGGGACGAGACGGGTGCCCGCTGTCCCCCCTGATTTTTATTCTAACCCTTGAACCACTACCCCAGAAATTACATTACCTAACCTAATGGAAGAGCTCAAACAGTATGGGGAACTTTCAGGCTTCAAAATCAATTACTCTAAATCAGAGATACATAACATCAATATCCCATTAGAAAAGTTTACCCGTTTGCGGAGCTCGTTCCCCTTCAAATGGGCCAAAGAAAGTTTTACTTACCTGGGGACTAAAATTGGGAGTGACCTTTCCAAAATTTTTGGCTTAAACTTCCCCCCTCTCCTTAAAAAAATTTCACGAAGATATTTCAAAATGGTCTCTTGGAAAATTGTCTTGGTTTGGGCGCTGCAACGCTCTGAAGATGAACCTTCTCCCTAGGCTGTTGTACCTTCTGCAGGCCCTCCCGATAGCGGTCCCACCAGCCTTTCTTCGTGAGATTAGATCCCTCTTTGCCAAATCTGTCTGGGGAGGAAAACGACACAGGATTGACAGAGAAACGTTCACCAGGACGAAGGAGCACGGGGGGATAGGGTTTCCGGACCCAGTGAGATACCATTCTGCTGTGCACCTAGGGAGAATAGTGGACTGGTGTCTACATGGGAGCACCAAGCAGTGGGTTGGTTTGGAGCAGGAGGCCGCGGAGGCGCCGCTACCAAACATTATGTGGTTGGGGGTGAGGGGCGTCCCTCTGGCTCTTAGACACCCTACTGGTGGAACCTCGTTAAAAATAGGAAAGTCTGTTGCTAACCTACCGGAAATTTCTCCCGGGCCTTCCGCTTTGATTCCCGTCCTGGGCAATCCGGACTTCCCCCCGGGCTGTGAGGGGCCAAGATCGAAGGAATGGAGAAGAGCAGGCGTCTATAGAGTTAAACATTTCTGGTCGGAGAATGGATGGTCAGATCTATCGTCATTAGCTCAAGCCAGGGAGCTTTCGGAATGGTCGAGTTGGCAGAGCATACAGCTCTGGCATTTCCTAGGGTCCTTTGGGGACCTCCCCGCCAGACATAGACCTCTTACGATCTTTGAGGAAATTTGTATGAGCAATAATCCTTAGAAACATGTGCTCTCCCTCATGTACAAGCTACTTATCTCCCCCAAAGCGGATGAGGTGCCGCCTTACGTTAATAAGTGGGAACGGGATCTGGGTATTTCCCTGACACCGGAACAGATCGGGAGGCTTCTCTCCGCGCCACATAAAACCTCCATCTGTACCAAATGCCAAGAGTGCAATTATAAGATACTTGCCCGTTGGTACGCAGTCCCAACCGTAATTGGCAAGTGGGCCCCTGGCTCGTCGACTAATTGCTGGAGGTGTGGCGCGGAGAGGGGTGATCTATTACACATTTTCTGGTCGTGCCCTAGAATTCGACCTTTCTGGGACTCTGTCAGGAAGGTAACAAACGTCGTATCGGAGTATCACTTACCTGACAACCTGGGTGAGTGTTTACTCCATCTGACCAAAGCCCGGTTTAAGAGCTATAGGACATCTCTCCAATGTCAGCTACTGAATGCAGCCAAGGCGTGTATTCCGTTGATGTGGAGGCAGGTGAGTCCTCCCTCGCTAGCAACCTGGGTTTTGAAGGTGAATGATATCATGCGCTTCGAGAGTCTTATACAGACCAGGGACAGAGGGTCGGAGAAATTCACCACCACCTGGTATAATTGGATGCAGTTTTTGGACTCTGAGGAATGTAAGTCAATCTTGGAGTCTCCCTAGGGCTTTGAGCTTCTGCCCCATGGTATCTACAATGGCTTGCGCCTGACATACGGTCCCCCTCCAGCGCAGGTATCCCCCCTTTCCCCCCCCCCCCACGGGTTGGTATACCCAAACACTCTCCCTGCACAAATATCCTGCCTGCCTTTTTTTCTTTACCCTGTTAAGTTCTATGCATCTTCGAACAATATGTGATTGTGCCAAGGATTAGACTTGATCGTGATGCAGAAACAAGTGTATATATATATAATAAAAAACACAGAGCAAGAAATTTTGTTTTGCAAAAGGCTGAAAGTTCTAAGTATATGAGCTAGCAAGTTGTCATCATACACAGTATCCCACGGTGCATGCACTTCACACAAGCATGTGCAAGATTATCCTCCACCGATAGTGCAAACTCTTACCGGCTTCAGATCAATAAAGCATTTATATATAGTGTGAGAAACGTTGTTGAAGCTTCAAATGACGTCTGCATCAGATTCTATATTTATCACACAGTGCTCAGACCATATAACCGCTTCTCATCTATAAAGCACTCTTGAGTAAATTATAATGCCGTTGGTGCTGCTTCCAAAACCATATCCTTACTTGTCCGGAGCTCAGCGGCGGCCGCTCAGGGAAACAAACAGCGGGGTGACCGGAGGAGCGGGAGGCAGGCAACCGACTGCGGACAAGATGGAGTCTCCGAAACCGACTCTCTAACTAGGCTACATCAATCACCAGGGAGGGACTCGCAGTTGGGGTGCCCTCCGGGAAGTGTCTCGCCAGGGAGAATGGTCTCTCAATCCAAGGGTCTTTCAGTTCCTCTGTCACAAGTGGGGGGACTCCACAGTTGGACCTGTTTGCTTCTCGCCACAATCACAAGCTGCCAGCTTTTGTGTCTCTATCCCAGGATCCTCTGGCAGTGGCAGCGGATGCCATGTCTCTGGCTTGGAAGGATCTGGGGTTCCTATATCTGTTTCCCCCATTCTCCATGATCAGCAAGGTCGTGCGCAAGTTAGCACTGGAGGAGGCGCCAGCAGTTCTGGTGGTGCCAAGGCGGCCAAGACATCTGTGGTACGCAGACGTCGTAAGGCTGGCAGTGGATCGTTTCCATCTGTCTCTTCTTCCAGATCTCATCACTCAGGGTCAACTTTGTTACCCCAATTTACAAACGCTGGCTTTGACGGCATGGCTGCTGAAGTCTCCATCTTGAAAGAAGAAGGTCTTTCTGATGTGGTTATTCAGACTCTTATTAGAGCTGGGAAGGAGTCTTCCTCTGTCATTTATTACAGGACTTGGAGGTCCTATATTGATTGGTGTGAATCCAGGGCTTTGCCCTGTAGAGTATTTTCTATTCCTAGAATTCTGGAATATCTGCACAAGGTCTGGATATGGGATTCCAGATTAGTACTTTGAAAGGGCAAGTCTCTGCCTTGGCTATTTTCTTTCAAAGGTCGTTTGCTCTTCATCCTTTGGTTAAGACTTTTTTCCAAGGAGTCGCGCATGTGTGGCCTCCCAGAAAGCCTATACTTCCTGTTTGGGACCTTAACCTAGTGCTTTCAGCTATGCAGGCCGCTCCCTTTGAGCCCTTGCAGGATATTCCTCTTCCTATTCTTACTCAGAAGGTTGCCTTTTTGGTTGCTATTACTTCTGTCCGCAGAGTTTCTGAACTGAACTTCCTAAGGTGGTGTCTGCTTTCCACCTAAATCAGGATATAGTTCTTCCTTCCTTGTGTCCTAAACCTAGTAACGACAAGGAAAGGGTCTTACATTCTTTGGATGTAGTTCGTTGTGTTAAGTATTATTTAGTTACTACTTCGGCCTTCCACAAGACGGATGCCTTTTTTGTTGTGCCTTCTGGGCCCAAGAAGGGTTTTGCTCCTGCCAAATCTTCCCTTAGTAAGTGGATACGTCAGGCCATCATTGGGGCCTATATGGCTAAGGGGAAGGTTCCCCCTTTTCGTGTTACCCCTCATTCTACTCGTGCTATTGGAGCTTCCTGGGCTTTTCAGCACCAGACTTCTGTTGAACAGCTTTGCAAGGCTGCGACTTGGTCTTCTGTGCATACTTTTTCTAAGTTTTACAAGGTTGATGTGTGGGCCTCAGCGGATGCTGCTTTTGGCCGCAAAATTCTGCAAGCTGCAGTAATTTAAGTTATGCATTATTCCTTGGGGATCTCCACCCATTATAGACACTGCTATTGGATGTCCCAAGTGTCATGAATATTTGGAAGTGGGGTGTGTGACATACTTGGAATAATGCCATTTTGTGAGTACTCACCTGTAAAATGGTTAATACGAGTATGTCACACACCCCACTTCCACCGCCCTTTTTTGTTCTAAGGGATCCTTTACATGGTGATTATTATTTTCAAACTATTTTTCAATCATCGAATATAATTTGCTCTTCCTGGTTCTTCACTGCTTTTTAAAAAGACTGAGGAATAGTGGGAGGAACCCAGTACTTATGGACCAGGAGGGGATCCTTTTTCCATGTCATCTCTGCAAGATCGCCCTCTACAGGTCGGGTTCCCAAGTGTCATGAATATTTGGGGTGTGTGACATACTCGTAATAACCATTTTACAGGTGAGTACTCACAAAATGGTATTTTTCCTGAAATTCGGAACTAATTCGGGTTCGTCCGGATCGATTCGCTCATCCCTAGCAATGACAGAAGGAATGGCATTGAAGAAAGGAATACAAGGAATGATAGAGAGGAAGAAAGACTAGAAGGAATGACAAAATAGATGGAAAGACAGAAAGAAGGGATAGTAGGAATGACCGAAAAAAGGGAAGCCAGAAAGAACAGAATGAATGACACGTAAAGAACAAAATGACAGAAATAAAAGAAGTAATTGCAGGAAGACTAGAAGGAGGGGAGAAATAAGGAATAAAATGAATGACTGAAAGAATAGAAGGAAGGACACAGAAAGAAAGAAAGTAAGAATTATGACCGGGTAAAATGACAGAAAACAAATAAGAAATTACACAGAAAGAGAGAATAGAAGAATGTGACAAAGAATAGAAGGAATGACAGAGAAAGAAAAAAAGGACAGGAAAGAGAGAGTGAGAATGAAATAAACAATATCCTGGAAGCCAATCTGCCACTGGCTGATTCCCAGTCCTAGTTGGTGCAGGACATGGTGTGTCACAGGCCCTCCCAAGGCACCCTGGCACCTACCCTGCTAAGCCCTGTGCTGCTGCCAGCCCTGGTCGCTAGTCATTAGGTTTAGAAGGTGTCAATAGTACTCTAGTTACTTTTGTTCATAAAGCAGAAGTGATTTGCACTAGGCAACTGCTCCTGACCACTGGCTCCTACACAGAAATTTCAGTAAAGAAAAAAATGTTTCTGGTTTGTGAAAAGAAACACTTAATTTAATTTAACTAGTATTATATATTATTTCATATTTATTCTTCAATTGTTTCTTACTTGCTTACAGATGCCCTCGGAAGACCCAGAAATATATGAGAGCTCATCCCAGTGCTTGTCACTAATGGTGCAGCTCTATGGTGGAGATAGCCAGGATAGTATGACAACAGACAACATGGAGAGCTTTGCTCAGGTTATTCTGTCAAAGCGGGAGCCAAAGCAGCAAAAGTTACTACTAAGAGTGATCAAAAGACTGGTGAGTACATTTTTCCTAAAAATGCAATTCTTGCCTGAAAACTAGCAACCTGTCCAACGTCTATGCAGTTAATTTGCAAGGCTCTAAATGAAGTGAAAAGATAAATATTGTTATATGATGCTTAGAATGTGCTCTGCTGGCCTTTGTAGCCCTTAGTGGGCTTTTCCCAAACACATGTAAAGTAAAAGCAAGTTCATTTTTCATTATGGCCTCCCAAAAATAACTTCACCCTCCAGGCACAACCACAAGCATGTGGTCAGCTATTCCTTCCTGACCACAGTTTTTCCAGCAGCTGTAACAGTTGAACTATGCTGAAGTGGTAGTTTTGGCTCATTAGTCCTTGTGTTTATGTATATTTTAAGTGTAACTGTTGGTTTGCTTTTAGGTGCCACATGCAGAAACATAAATAAAATATGCAAGGTGGTTGCCATGTACTACAATTGCCTTGCAAGCATTTTTTCCACTCCTATTTGACCTAAAATCACTCATCATTTATAAATGAATCTCATAGGACAAGTGATCAACCCATATCAACCTTTATGTTTTTTCCCCCATAAATTTGGATGCCTATAAGGTTCATGTCGAATAAAAATGACGGTTTTATATGTTACATAATATCAAAACTTCAGCCAGATTTATTTGTGCACTACAACAAATACTGTGTCCAAGAATATACATTTTAGTAGATTATCCAGAATACATAGATGAATAGTGTTAAATGCTTTTTCATTATTTGTAATCCTGTAGCAGCTACCCTATGGGGCAGATTGGGGTCGAAAATGTGTAGAAGCTTGTAAGGTGCTAAACCCATCCTTTGATTTTGTTTTTATTTTATCCTTTAAAGGCCACTATTTAGTGTTCGCCCTGTGTATATGGTGTGTTCTCTATTCTATGTTTTATACAAGTGTACCTTGCAAGGCCTTTTATCGTTAAATATAGTTACTTTATTACCTTACCTCTTGCAATGTTCCTACAATAAAGGAATAAGTAAAATAAGTATTTTTTAAACTGCTTTGCAAACCGGTATTATTGAACTCCACAAAGCTGGGTTAACACTCGGCATTGACAAGCAAAATAAAACCGGGTAAATCTAAGGCAGCTTTGAGTTTTGTAAAGAAGAGAACTCTGCTGGTGAGGGAATGTTAGATTACGTTTTTATAATGGCTCTAGAAGAAGCTATTACATTGTTATGTATCCTGTAAACTACATCATAAGTTTATAACAAATGTAATCATCGTGTTAATGTTCAGTTCTACGGCCCATGGTTTGTGTTTTTATGTTAACATAGCAGAATCACATTTAAATAGAAGCAAGGATGTAATTCTTTTTTGGGCTTTTGGGGTTTTTTAACAGCCAGTTGAAACCTTTTAATAACATGGATTAAATGTGTACTTGCAGTCTTTGGGAAATTCTTTTTTTTTAAGTGCCTTTTGATTCATAGACTGTATAGATTTTTCTATCATGCCTTCTAAAACTAAGTAGCATGGGACTACCTGCTATAGCCTGCCAGTAGGTAGAATTAAAGTTATTGTCAAAAGTATTCATGTTGTGTAGGGCTGAACATGCAAATCTTGTTCCTTTCACCTTGTGTCCTCTGTAATAACAGTAGCAGGGCTGAGTGATGCAATCACGTTGTGTGCATTGCATTATATTGAGCTTTTCTTGGCTTGGAGAGCTCTATTCTAGCCTATCACTAAGAGACAGGGTGCCCACCTGACACAAGCCTCAGGATTCAAATTGTGGTCGGAATCAGGGTGGAGGCACTGAAGTCAGAGGGAGAATGGGTTCCCCTTCCTTTCTGTGACCAGAGAAAAGAGAGATTATGTGGTACTGACACAGCATTAGGTAAGTTGCCAGGCAAATTATTTTAAAGCACGACTGGTCAATTCCTTTAAAGTCATTGTCCAGGCAGTAAAGTAAAGAACACTATACTCACCTTTTATCATCTGTCTGAGTAATGACTTGGAAGTAACAAAATTGAGGGGCATGCTAAAGATTTGGTAAAGCAAGTTTACCATTGGGTGAGCTTTTGGGTGTGAGCTGAAGTTTCTACTTGAACACACAAAGAAGAATCTATAAAACATTTCTGTTTTCCCCAAAATTACAAACCCTTGTGATAGGGTATCTTTACAGGTGAGGCACATCATTTTTCCTTGTGTACTGCACGGCTTGCTTCATTTCAATTCATTACAATTGGGTAGTTTGCCACAAGGTGGCGCAGTTGACTGCAGAAAGACTTGTGGCTCCTCCCAGCCCATAAAGGGGGGGGGGCTGGTGGGGGCTGCACGGTGCTGTGGCCTTCTCTCCCCACTGCCATGAGCGCACTGCGCTCCACGGTGGGGGACGCTGCGGGGGCTCGTCCTCCTCACTCTGAGTGCCGGGTGCCATTTTTGGCCTCAGGCGACAGAGCTCTTTGCGGGGGCGGGGCCGCGGGATGACGCGTATTGCGTCGTCTTCCGGCCCACCCCTCGAGGATCGTAGTCGGCGCCATCTTTCCTCACCGCACCTAAGGCTTGCTGTGGTAGGGGACTCGCCTGGGGGACCCTGTCCTCGTCCAGGCTGCTGCAGGACATCGCCGGTTGCTCCTTGTGCCACTGTGGTGCTGGGGACGCCATTCGCTGAGTTGGTCCATGAGTCGATCCCTCTTGTTATTCACTTTGGGTGCATGTGCTGTGGGATGCTCAATGATATTTTCGTGTTATGTCTTTCAGACGGGTTAGCAGTGTTGTGGTTTCTCCCGGTTCCATACCCCCCCCACCCCTGTCCCTTCTCTGTAGGGCATCCTTTGGGGGCATCCCGGGTGGGCCTTTCGTTAGCCCTTATACCGCGTTGGCCTATTGTGCCTTTTTTGATAATCACCATATGGAGGCTTCTGGGGATAGCGAGCTTGGGGGCCCTTCTGGGCAGGCTCGGCTGTGTCTCATGTGCGGGGCATCCCCTTTGAGTGGGGGTGGCGTGGTTTGTGTCTCGTGTGCCCAAAGTGTCATCGCGGAACAGGTTGGGCTGAGCTCCTCTCTTACCAGCCGTGTCCTCCCCGCAGCATCACCTACTCCCCGCGCCTGCATTTAACTCCCAGCGAGGGGGGCCTCATTCGGACCTGGCGCTGCGCGTGACCAGCATTGAGCGGCAACTGGCCGTCCGGCCGCGGGCAAGGCCTCTAGCAAGAAGAGGCACCTGGATACGGACTTGTCCCTCTTTGCCGATGAGGACGAGGTCTTTGATACCTATGCCGGCCGTGACTCCTTGGAGGAGGGGAAGTTGTTCCTGCGATTCGGATTCCTCTGGGGATCGTCATGGCGTGTATGATAGTGATCTTCCTCACACGAGGATACTTGGCTCCCAGATGATACCGATAAGCTTTTGTCGGCCGTTTTTGATACCTTACACATTGCCCCCCCCTAAGACGGCAAAGAAGAAGCAGGGTGAGCTCTTCCGCCCTGACAAGCAACGCTTGGAGTTCCCGGAGCAGGGTAATTTTTCCAATATGGTCCTCAAGGAGTGGGAACGCCCCAACAGGTTACCCTCTGTGTCCAAGGGTTTGGATAGAAGGTATCCCTTCTCGTCTGACTTGGTTCGTCACTGGTTGTGCCCCCCTGAGGCGGACGCTCCGGTCCTGGGGCTGTCCAACACTTCGGTCATGCCATCTCCCGACACCACTACTTTGCACGATAACGTCGACCGGTGTATGGATCAGCTTGCTTGTCATGCTTTCAACTTTGTAGGGGCTGGCTTGCGTCCGGTCTGCGCTGCGGCCATTGTGGCCATTGCTTTAAAAAAGAAGGTCAGGCGCCTTGCTGAGGCTCTGCCCAGTCTCGCAAGAGAGCGGAGGATTACAAGGACCTTTTACTTTGTTCTGACTTTATTGCATTTGTGCTGTCTGCCATGGATGACGCCGTCCGGCTTGGCGGTAGGGCCTCGGCCCTGTTGGTCGCTATGCGTCGGTCCGTCTGGTTGCGTCAGTGGGCGGCTGACACTGCCGCTAAGAAGTCTCTCACCGGGCTTCCCTTCACTGGACTCCGTCTTTTCGGTAAGCGTCTTGATGTTCTGACCAAGGATGGTAGGCTCCCCCAGCGTAGAAAGCAGGCTCGGCCCTTTCGGGGATCCTCTTCCTTTCGCACTTCCCGGGGAGGTCGTGGATCCTCCTTCTCAGGTAGCCGCAGAGACTCTTGGGGTCGAGGCAGATCCCGCAGGCGCCCTGGTCTCTCCTGGGGAACCAAACCCTAACCCCCCGCCAAGGCCCCTCAGGCATGAGGAGGCGCCCTCACCCGTCCGGGTGGGGGGACGGCTTCGGCTTTTTGCTCACGTCTGGAGACTACGCGTCTCGGACCGGTGGATTCAGGAGGTGGATTCCGCCGGTTACAAGATAGAGTTTGCAGCCTGGCCGTCCCCAAGATTCCTTTGGTCCCGGATCTTTTAAAATCCCGTGACGGCTCAGGGCCTGAGGTTGGCCGTACAACGTCTTCTGGCCTCCGGAGTGGTTTGTCTGGTGCCCCCTCAGGAACAGGGTCAGGGGTACTATTCCAACCTGTTCACGGTGCCCAAGAAGGACGGCTCCCTGAGGCCCATCCTGGATCTAAAGGCTCTCAACTAATTTGTCAGGTTCAAGCATTTCCGCATGGAGACCTTACGGTCGGCGGTAAGTGCCCTTCGGCCGGGCGACTTCATAACCACGGTGGACATCAAGGATGCCTACCTTCACGTTCCGATCTTCCTAGATCATCAGAGGTTTTTGAGGTTCGCTCTGGGGGATCAACACTACCAGTTTGTGGCCTTGCTGTTCGGTATCACCTCGGCCCCTCGGATCTTCACCAAGGTGCTGGAGGGTGTCATGGCCTTACTGAGAAGTCAGGGCATTCGCATTCTTCCTTACCTGGACGACCTATTGATTGCTGTTCCGTCTCTTCATCAGGCCGAGCAGGATACTCAGGTGGTGACGTCCACTATCGAGTCCTTCGGCTGGGTGATCAATTATCCCAAGTTTTCACTTTCTCCGTCTTTGGTGAGGTCCTTCCTTGGCATGACGCTGGATACTTCTCAGGTCAAGGTGTTTCTCCTTCAGCAGAAGGTGGAGGGCATCCAGATGCAGGCGCGAGCCCTGCTATCGTGTCCTCATCCCTCCATCCGTCTGGGAATGCAGTTGGTGGGCCTCATGGTGTCTTGCTTCGAGGCAGTTCCCTTTGCCCAGTTCCACATGAGACCTCTTCAGTTACATCTCTTGTCAGTTTGGGATCGGAATCAGGAGTCCCTGGAACAGGAATTTGCTCTGTCCCCTCTGGCAAAGCAGTCCCTATCGTGGTGGCTGGACTCGGGGAATCATCTAGTGGGCAGGTCCTTTCTGCCTCCGTGCTGGGAGATTGTCACCAGGGACGCCAGTCTGACCGGTTGAGGAGGGGTTTGGCCATCGCTGAAGTTCCAGGGCCAGTGGGGCCCTCAGGAGGCTCATGCGCCCATCAATCTTCTGGAGTTAAGAGCAATCAGTTTGGTTCTTCTCAGTCTGACTTCTCATCTACGGGGCCGGGAGGTCCAGGTCCGCTCGGACAATCGGACGGCTGTTGTGTACATCAATCATCAGGGCGGGACTCGGAGCAAACAAGCTCTTGAGGAAGTTTCTCTGATCCTGTCTTGGGCGGAGGAGAATGATCCCTCAGCAGTCTACATCCCAGGGGTGGAGAACCAGGAGGTGGACTCCCTGAGCAGGGGGACGTCTCGCCTGGGGGATTGGTCCCACAGCATCAAGATCTTTCATGCTCTGTGTCGACGCTGGGGTCAGCCGGACGTGGACCTGTTTGCTTTATGCATTTCCTCCATTTCCTCTGTTGGGTCGTGTGCTGCGCAAGATAGCCCAGGAGGGGATGCCTACCATCTTGGTGGCCCCCCCGATGGCCGAGGAGGGTATGGTTCGCGGACGTCGTCCAGTTAGCGGTGGATCAGTTCGTAATGCCCGACGATCCAGAGCTCCTCACTCAGGGACAGCTGCGCTATCCCAATTTACAAACGCTGGCTTTGACGGCTTGGCTGCTGAAACCTCCATCCTGAGGAGTATGGGATTGCTGGCTTCGGTTGCCAATACTTTGATTCAGGCTCGGAAGAAATCCTCGTCTATGATTTACTACAGGGTCTGGCATGCTTATATTTCCTGGTGCGAGTCTAAGTCTTTTCCCTGTCGTACTTTTTTCCATTCCCAGGATTCTGGAAGTTTTACAACATGGTCTGGAGTCGGGTCTACAACTGAGTACCTTCAAAGGACAGGTTTCGGCTCTGGCAATTTTTTTTCCAAAGATCGTTTGCCAATCATAGACTACTCATGTACGTCCTCTGCTACCGGTTTGGGATTTGAACTTGGTGCTTTCTGCTCTCCAGGGTCCTCCCTTCGAGCCTCTGCATGATGTTTCTTTGCCCATTCTAACTATTAAGGTGGCCTTTTTGGTTGCTATCACTTCGGTGCGTCGTGTCTCGGCGCTTACCATGAACTTAAAAAGTGGATCAAGAGCACACCAGAGTTTAGTTGCAAGTAAAAAGTATATTAATATATCACAGCAAGCAAAAAGATATATACATATATATAAATATGATTCTTTCAAGAGAAAATGATACAGTGGGCATATGTTGTGTTCACTTTATCATCAGGAGCGTTTTTGTTCACCTCTATGAATAGCACAAAGGACATATATGTTAACTCTAACAAGTACTGTATACAGAAGAAGAGCTATAAAGGGTAATAATTATTACCATAGTAACTAGTGGGTTGATAAAGCCTTGATAAAGGAGCCGGGTGCTCAGGAACGTGGGCATTGTCTCTTTTTTGCAATCATGGGTTATACTCCATTTATTGGTAATGTTCTATTTGACTCTGTACCATACATTATGATGTTACTTGGCGTCGTGATTATACAGTCTTATTGTACATGTTATGCTGTTGGTTCACGTCTGGTATGATGCAGGGCACGGTTTACACTTGTCTGATCAGAAACTAAAACTGTTATGTCTTGTGCATTACTGCTATTCTGCTGTGTACCATTTTCTTGACATACAGCTGCAGCCCATCCATATACCATTCATCAGGATCGTGAAACTTTCACCCACTAGTTACTATGGTAATAATTATTACCCTTTATAGCTCTTCTTCTGTATACAGTTCTTGTTAGAGTTAACATATATGTCCTTTGTGCTATTCATAGAGGTGAACAAAAACGCTCCTGATGATAAAGTGAACAAAATATATGCTCACTGTATCCTTTTTTCTTGAAAGAATCATATGTATATATATGTATATATCTTTTTGCTTGCTGTGATATATTAATATACTTTTTACTTGCAACTAAACTCTGGTGTGCTCTTGATCCACTTTTTAAGTCTATGGTTATGCTCGAGGTACATTTGTGGTGAAGCCCCTCAGGACCAATTGAGCACCCATGGTATTTCTTTCTGATTGATCAATCATTGGTGTGCCGAAAACCAATTCCTAATATTATGGCGCTTACCATGAAACCTCCTTATTTTGAGCAGCATCAGGATAAGGTGGAATTTTTGCCTAAGGTTGTCTCTGCCTTTTATCTTAATGAGGGCATTGTTTTGCCTTCTTTGTGTCCTGCCCCTTCTAATTATAAGGAACGGACCCTTCATTCTCTGGATGTGGTTTGAGCGCTCAAATTTTATTTGGTCGCCACTGAGTCTTTTCGGAAGTCTGATGCTCTGTTTGTTCTTCCTGCCGGGCCTAGGAAGGGTTTGCCTCCAGCCAAATCCACTATCAGCAAGTGGATCAGACAGGCGGTGGTGCAATCTTACACTGCTAAAGGGAAGGAACCTCCCTTCCGTGTTACTGCTCACTCTACTAGGGCTATTGGTGCCTCTTGGGCTTTTCAGCACCAGGCTTCTGTTGAACAGGTTTGTAAGGCCGCTACTTTGTCTTCAGTTCATACCTTTTCTAAGTTTTACAAGGTTGATGTTAGGGCCTCAGCTGATGCTGTTTTTCGCCGCAAGCTGCTTAAGGCGGTAGTGGCTTGAACTGCCTGCCGTTGCTCACTGGGGATCCCACCCTTTTTTCATGGACACTTCTGTTGGATGTCCCAATCGTAATGAATTGAAATGAAGCAAGCCGTGCTGTACACCAGGAAAAATACAATTCTGTGATTACTCACCTGTAGAATTGTTTTTACTGTGTACAGCACGGCTTGCTTCATCCCTCCCTCGTTATCGTTGTCCTATTTTGCCTCGTTATGGTGATTTTGTTAAGAGAGTTCTCTTGTAGTGGGGCTGTGTATGATGTTAACATGGTTTTGTCTCCTGGCTTCTTGCATTACTGCTTTTCAAACATTGGGTAATTCCTGGCCTTTTATTGGCCGGAAGGAGCCACAAGTCTTTATGGCGGAATACCCAATCGTAATAAATTGAAATGAAGCAAACCGCGCTGTACACAGTAAAAACAATTCTACAGGTGAGTAACCACAGAATTGTATTTTTCCATTAAGGTAAGGATATTATTTTTTGGAAACAAGAGCACCAGATGGGCTATGCAGAATGATTTTTCATAGCCCATAGGGTGCTTTTTTCCAAACTTAAAGTGGAACAAAACCCTCGACGGCTAGCCCTGGAGTCTAAAAATCCCCAGAACCAGGTACTGGGCCTTTCACTGGGGCATACTAAATTGGGATGTCCCACTGTGTGAAACCCCCCTGGGTTGCTGCAAATCTCACCTTTTCCACATCTAAATGGAACTGGGGATCACTATTGCTTTGTGTCTAATCAAAACGCACCAAAACCTATGCAGTGCAGTCCTGGACTCTAAAAGACTGCCTGCTGATCTGCACCTTGGGCATCTGAAATCATGATGCCAACCCTGGGGTTTGCTGGTAATCTTACTTTTCCCAGCGGCACCCGTGACACTTCTCTAGGGCTCGCAGATTTCCTATCCATGTGTGGAACCCCCTAGATTTGCCAGTATACTCCTCTCACTGGTAATTCCACATTGTGGTCTTTCCCTGGATGATGCACACTTCTGCGCCAGGCCAATTGGATAGGCTAGGCAGGAGCACACGTTGGCAGAGGATAACTGGTAATGCCAGCCACTCCCCACCCTCTATGCCGGGTTCTGTATACAGAGTTTATAATACTGCACAGCTTTTAATACTAATTGGATGAGAGCCCACACATGCCCCCTGGGTTCAACAGCGAGATCAACATACCAGCGATTCAAGGGGCATTTCGCACAGCAAGGCTTCGAAATCAAGAAGTCACTTTGTCAAAGAGCAGATTTCCCTGTGGGTCTGCTTAAAATAGAAAACCATGGGTAAAAATGTCAATAGTTCCGCTGTAATATATAGCAGCTACCTGGGCTGCACATCGCCACCAATAAAACAAGAAACCAGGTGTCGGCATGTCGGCATACTTAACGCTTCCAGGCCTCATCTGCGCCTGCTGCAGCTTCCAGGACCATCAGCTGCCAGCGCTGATAGGCTCGCCCACTGGCTGCGCTGATAGGCTGCTCTCTGTCACTTAGGAGCATCCTAGAGTCTGATAGGCTGCGCGGCAGCAGCCTCAGAAGAGGTCCGGCAGTGGTGAGTATTCAAACGCCTGGTTTCTTGTTTTAAAGGTGGCGATGTGCTGTCCGCCTGCTATATAGTACAGTAGAACTATGATCATTTTTGACCATAGTTTTGCTTTGAAGAAACTATATTCATTTCAAATTAACAGAAAATATCGGCCTCTGCACTTTATAGTTAGAAGATTAAAACAATAAAACAATAAAAATACCTCGTAATATTTAAGAACTGTTATCAAGATATGAAATTATACTTTAGAAAGAGTTATATTTATTTATAACATGAAAATAGAAATGTATTTTGCTTAATGTTCACAGTAAGAACAAGGGGGGAATGGAAAGCTGTTTACCTCACAGGAAAGCTGATCAGATTTTCGGAACACCTCCCCGCAGAGAGGAGCAGGGCCTTTTTGTATTGGAAAAGTTTTTGGGAAAACCTGCATATACACACTCTGCCCTCATGATGGTGCTGGTGTTACTATTAATTTTAAACAAATGGGAATAGGTTATCCTGCAATCCCAGTGGCTACCCAGCCAAATCCTAGCTTGACTGTGCAAATTGGGTGTCGTGTGATTTCTTGACTAGCAAATCCAGAGCCTCAAACTCTGATTATTTTGTGGTCATGACAGTCCTTACAATGATCATCATAGCATAGCATATATCTGGCAAACAAGAAATGGTCACGTGGGGCTGGAGCAAAAGAACAAGGAAGTAGTAGATCTGGTGATACCCAAGACTAGGCTTGCAGGGGGCTTATCGGGATGCCCCTCCCGCCCAGACCAACAGCCAATTTTGCAAAAAAAAAAACTTGTTCTGCTTTTAGCTATTTACAATTTGAGTATATTTTGGGGTCAGATTGAGTACAAGACTGAGAGGGACCTTAGTATGCAGCAAGCCTTCAGAATTTGAGTTAAAATAGAATTTCAGGTAAAAGTATATACCAGTACCAGTACCTGTATAATATGCATTACAATTCAGAACACCATCTCCTAACCAATGCAGTCTCACTAACAATAAACAACTGATTAATGGCCATCTCACATTTTTGTTAGTTATCAGGAGGCTGCGCACATAACCTTAACAAATATAGGAGTATAGGAATATAGGGGAGGCTGCACTAACAATGCTATAAAACTATAATTATTGATTTGATTAAAAATTAACAATCAGTTATTTATCAGTTACAGGTGCCCGTACCCACATCAGGCATTTCTGAATGTTTGGTGCTGGGGGGGGGGGGGGGGGAGTATGTGCCCTGATTATCTTTTCTAACTGCCATCACTTGAGAGCGACTTAGTAAAGATCAATGGAGCAGGAGCCTCTGACTGGTGTCAAGTGCATGCACTGTGGGATCACTGTCGAGGTTCTCAGGCAAATCACACAGCTGTACATCCTAAATTGGGATGCCCCACTGAAGGGAACAATCTCCAGCACAGTATAAATCTTGGTGATCTTTGAAGAAAGTGCTTTTGTAGTGATGGTTCATTTCAACGGAAACATCTGAACTAGGTTAAAATGGAACCTTTTCACAGAGATTCTTACAATTGCCATTCTTTGACCTTATCTTCCATGTTTGTTTAACTTTACTTTCAGGCATCATTGGGGAGTCCTGTAGTGAGTCTACTATAGGACTATATTTAATCTTTTATGGCAATCTTTTATATATATGACGTCTGAAACTGATAGAAATGTTAATGTGAACAATGCACCCCCTAGTGGGGAAGGAATCTAAAGCCTTAGATAATTCAAGAGTTGTTTCACGGCCACAAAAAGCGCAAGGTGACAGGCTGAGTGCCTTGATAAAAGTTATATAATTCTATAGCATGACCTATCATATGCTTTATACATTATTATAAAGAGTACTTTATTGCTTCAATGATAAGGATTACAATGGAAGAAAAGTGAGCTGTGTGTTAGAGCTGATCTGGATATCCAGTTTCTTTTTTAAAACTTGGATAGGTAGTTGATTTAGCTAAAATGACCATAATCCCTGTGTAAAGTATAAATTGTATAGTTTTGACCCTTTTGGATATATACTTTCAAATATTTGTTTATTTGAAAAAGGATACATGCTTTCTTACATAAATCGGTGCATATATAATCACATCAGGTACAACCTGGAAAAGATTGGCTTCACACAGTGGGACATCCCTATTTGAGATGCCCCAGGGGAAGGCTAGTGACCGGCCCTAGAGTCATTTAGACTGCAGGTCCGCCGCACAAGGGTTTTGGTCCGCTTAAACTTGGCTTATGAGGAACAGCTATTGCATTCTATAGGTTATGCAGAAGTGCAGTATAGTTGCCTTGACATGTTTTCCTAGATAATATTCGGAGGGATGGATATACTGTCCTAGGTCCTAGATGAATCTATAGTATAATGTAAATGTTATTTAAATGGCATGAAAGGTCAAAAAAGTAGCATTCATAAAAGTATGTCAAAAGATGGTGCCTCTATATGTGCCAAAACATATCCCATTAAGGTTTCTGTTTTTAAGTATCTTAGTAATAAATAGCAGCCAATCAGAAATTAGTTACACTGTAGTGTAGCTCCTGCTATGGTGTCAGCCATTTACAGGAGCGAGGGGGTAAATACTCTGTGAAACCCTTGATTAAAGTGGACCAACACCCAGGATTTTCACTATCCTGGGCTTTGGTCCACTTCCCTGGGGTGTGAAACCCCCCAGATCGTTAGCTTCAACTCACCTCACCCCTCTCCTACGGCACATGCGCGGCCGCTCGTCCAATCAGTGCCCTTGGAGCCGCTGAGCTATACACTTCTAAGCGAAGTCTTAGCTCAGCGGCTCCGAGCACGCTGGCAGCCACATCTCGCGCTTCCCTCTAACAGGGAGCGCGCCCGCATCGGCCATTCGCAAGTGGGCGGCGCGGGCATGCGTCCTGCTAGAGAGAAGCGCGAGATGCGGCCCGCGCATGCGCCGTTGGACCGGGATTCAGGTAAGGTTTGCAGCTGTCCTGGGGGGGTTTCACACAGCGGGCCATCCCGATTTTGGATGCCCCGCGGGGAGGGATTGGATCGGCCCGGGAATCTTATAGATTCCAAGGCCGATCCTGCTGGATGTTGGTCCACTTTAAATAAGAGAGAAAATTATAATAGCTTGGTATGGAATGGCAGAATACTCATTGTTGTGAATTTGAAAAAAATCAAATAGATATGTGCTTACATATATAAATCACTGCATATATAATATCAACATCAGGTAAGTTTGGCATTCATATACATAATTTAGGTGCGTTCAGCAAAAGACTGGACATAGGTTAGTTTGAGACAAAGCATAGGGCCCCTTAACTTGGCCTAAGGGGAACAGACGTTGACTTCTATATGTGCAGCCTAGTTGCCCTGATGCATTTTGCTAGATAAGCTGCTTCAGATGGATGAATGTACTGTACTATGTCTAGGTCTCCATAGATGAATCTATGGTATAATGTAAATGTTGTTTTATTAGGAAATGGTGTGACGGGTCAAATAAGGTTAATGGATTTTTGTATACCCTAAATGGTCACAACTTTTTCAGCTACCCTGCCCTGCTGCTTTTTAATCGGCTGGCCTCCCGGTGGCCACAGCATGAGGCTGTGGCCACGGCATGAGGCCCCCCGGTGGCCACAGCACGACATTGCCACAGCATGAGGCAATGTCGGAGTGAGGGAATGCCACACTGCCTATGGGGATGAGATGGGGGAATGCCACACTGCCTATGGGAATGAGATGGAGGGAATGCCACACTGCCTATGGGAATGGGATGGGGGGAATGCCACACTGCCTATGGGAATGAGATGGAGGGAATGCCACACTGCCTATGGGAATGGGATGGGGGAATGCCACACTGCCTATGGGGATGAGATGGGGGAATGCCACACTGCCTATGGGAATGAGATGGAGGGAATGCCACACTGCCTATGAGAATGGGATGGGGGGAATGCCACACTGCCTATGGGGATGAGATGGGGGAATGCAACACTGCATATGAGATTGTGATGGGGGGAATGTCACACTGCCTATGGGGATGAGATGGGGGAATGCCACACTGCCTATGGGGATGAGATGGGGGAATGCCACACTGCCTATAGGGATGAGATGGGGGAATGCCACACTGCCTATGGGAATGGGATTGGGGGATGCCACACTGCATATGGGGAATGGGATGGGGGTGCCACACTGCCTATGGGAATGGGATGGTGGGAATGCTACACCGCCTATGGGAATGGAATGGGGCAGAATGCCAAACTGCCTATATGGGGAATGGGATGGGGGTATGCCACATTGCCAATGGGATGGGGGTGCCACACTGCCTATGGGATGGTATAGGGGAATGCCACACTGCCAATGGGATGGGGGTGCCACAATGCCTATGGGATGGTATGGGGGAATGCCACACTACCTATGGGAATAGGATGGGGGAATGCCACACTGCCTATGGGAATGGGATGGGGGGATGCCACACTGCCTATGGGAATGGGATGGGGGGAATGCTATACTGCCTATGGGAATGGGGTGAGGGAATGCCAGAATGCATATGGTGATGGGTTGAGGGGAAAGCCACACTGTCTATAATGGGTGTTTTAGCACAACATTTGATTTAGAATATTTTTATTTTCCTCCTCCAAAACCTAGGTGTGTCTTATGGGCAAGTGTGTCTTATAGGGTGAAAAATACGGGTACTTTTACTTGACATACACAGGCGAAGGGAACTCCGGCCCTAGTCTGCCTCCCATTTATACTTCCCTTGGTGATACAACAGGCCTATTACATTGTCAGAGAATACTTTCACAACCGGCCAAATGGTAAGTATACTTAACTGGGAGTTTCAGGGCACCCAAACATTTTGATTTCTCGTGGAAATCTGAGCAACCTTGCCAATTTAACACCTCTCTTTGCTATTTTTTAATAATTTTGTAACCTGGACACTTCCTTTAATGTGGACCAAAACCCAGGATTTTGACTATCCTGGGTTTTGGTCCATGCCCCTGGGGCACCCCAGCCGGGGGTGCCCCGCTGTGTGAAACCCCCCTGGTCCCCCGAACAAACTTGTCCAATCAGCGCGCTCGAATCTGCTCAAGCCCCTTCGTCCAGGAGCTCATTTAGAGCATTGGCGGCCGCATTCCCCGCTAATCTGTAACATGGGGTGTGCCACGCCGGCCATTCACAAATGCCTGGCGCGGGCACGCACTTTGCTAAAGGGATAGCGGGGATGCGGCCACTGCTCGCACATGTGCTCTTGGGCCGGAAAGGAAGGTGAGTTTTTAGGCGACCTGGGGGGTTTCATACAGCGAGTATATGCCTGGGTGGGTTTTGTACAGAGCATTTAAAATACTGGGTTGGTTGATGAAGACTGGGTATATCACTGTCACATTTCCAAGTTGAAATGCATTTTTGTTTCATAGTCTTATAATACATTTATTAAGAGATAAAAATAGAAAATCAGAGCATTTACTTCATATTACTTTTTTTTACCACCTACCTCACTCAGTACCTGGCCCTTGTAAATGATTTTATTACATTAACTTTATGATATATACTCAAGCTGGCAAATGCTAGTTTGGTTTTTTTTTTACAGCTTCCACAAGTTGGAAGTAGTTTTAGAAGTCAATAAGAGCCTTACATTAGGTACCTCTGCACCTGATGACCCCACACTTCATTACAAAGCTATCTAGAATAAAAACAAGAGGCTGGTCATGGCCTGAGTGTATTTTTGGATATGCGGCATGCTTTTATGCAGGTTGGATTGGATTTATTTTGAAGCCTTTTACAACCTAAATACAATAGTCTATTTGGAGGGCTCTCTGTCCCCTGCCTCGCCTGTTCTGCTGGAAGACAAGAAAGAGAGCTTGTACAGCAACCTCTTGAGGTCAAGTGTTCTGCAAGATAATAATGGCAACGTACAAACCCTGCAGTGTTCTGGTCCTCATAAATCAGGTGAAAAAAATATCCAATTTCATGGAGAGGATGGCATCTCTCTATTTTGAGAGAGTAAGGTGAAATTGATATCCTCATCAAAAGAATTATGTGACCAAATGAAAATGGAAGCCTGTACCTGCGGAAAGATGATGAAAATGTGACATTAACTGAGCTCCGCTAGAACAGCCAGGTGAGCAACTTCCACTTTGAAGTGGATGGTATTTGGGAAGACACAATAGTGTGCTAGCTATACTATACCATAAGAGGATCGATTTCACACTGACACTGACCAGGGCCATGTCACAGATCAAAGGCATTTTTTGAACTTTGGCCTATCAGGGACAAAAGATTAGTAAGTGAGTAAAATTAAAACACAATTTGTTAGCTGGCTGAAATGTACTTACTGTATATTATTTTTTATTTCATTCATAAAGTGATTGGATTATGAGGAATAATTATGGTCTTCATATTGTAATGAGATCTCTGCCCCCATGTGGGAGTGCTTGTTGCCTTACTGTAGATGGCCAAGCTTTCCATCACTTGTGGAGTGTTCTTCAAACCTTCAAATATGCCACTATCACATATATGGTATGCTGAGATCCCCCGGATCCCCACTGCCTCATATAAATCCCTGGATCTACTGCCCAGGACCCCCAGTTTTCAACTAGAGCCTTCTGCAAGGTTGGTTAGGCTTGGCCGCTTGAGGGGGCATCATCCCCAGGGAGCAGTCAAGGACCCGAGCAAGAAGGCAATGGTAGTTCAAGTCAAGATGGCAATGGGCATGTTCCAAGATAAGCCAAGATCGGGGGTCACAGGCACTGAAACAAAGTCCAGAGGTGGAGCCAGGAGGTCAGGGGTATAAGACGGAGGTGCAGGAGCTGGGGAAAAAGAGTAGTCCAAGGGATGATCCAAAAGGAATGGTCAGAAGGCTAACAGCATTGAATCCAGGAATCTAAAACAAAGTCCAAAGGGTTAATCCAAGAAGTGTAAATGAGAAGCAAGCTGAGGTTAAATTAGGATAAGCAATCCAAGATGAAAGATTCAAGGGTGGATAGTTACATCAGCTGACAAGGAAGTTGGAAACTGATGTCAGCTGACAGGGGAATTAACTGTTACCTGACTGACTACATGTGCAGAAGCAGCAATCATATATGCTGACCGCACCTGCACCTGTGCATAACCAGCCAGATGCACAGGCTCATGACAGCTTTGGGGCTAATTATTCCTGAATAAATAGCTCAACCTTTATTGAAAAACATCTGCACTTTACCGGATCAACTTTTTTACCTCAAAACTCAATTGAGTGTGTAGACTTTCCATACAGACCTCAGATTAGGGCTGCCAGAGTGGCACAAGGTTTGTCTGCTTACTTTTCACCAGCTCTCGAAGCAACTGCTCTCTCACAGTTCAGTTTATTGCTTGTTATTGGTTCGCCAATTTTTGTTTTGTGTATTTAGTAAAAGGGTATTGGGGAAAAAAAACGTTATAATCCATTAGTCCCAGGATTTGATTCTACTGCTGTTCAGTTAAATTGAGATTATTTTACCGTTTACTAGTTTTTTTGTTTTTCCTTTCCATGTACCAAAAATTAAGGATATATAGTTTGAAAAAAACTATGCACCTATGTTACCAAAGTAATGATGTGACAATAGCAACCATCTCACTGGAAACAGATGTATTGGTTGCAGTGATCTTTCCCTGTCACCCAGGGTACTGCCATCCTTTGATAATACTTCACTCTAGTAATATATAGTATATAGTAATATAGTAACAACAAGCCTAAAAAGACTTTTTTTAGTATAAGTAAACATCCTCTTGCCATCTAGCAAGTTTTTACTCATTTTATTTAGGCAATTTTTTCATTTATTTAAGTACTGTGTGCAACTGTAGAAGTTGCCATGTGGTATTCCCGACTGACATTTTGCAGGCACTCTCCACCTGGTGAACACTATGTGCTTACAGAAGATATTGACTCACATTTTTATTCCTTCCATCCAGCACAAGGCAAATAAGCATCTAAAGATGGCTGAATGTGGCTGAGATACAGCTTCATATTTTCCATAGTCATTCTAATGTGCAAGGAGGGGTGCAAATGTAAAAATAGCCAGGAATCAAGGAAGAATTTTAATGGGACATGTTCCAATATTTTTATTAAACATTAATAACAAAAACAGGAAAAATAAAAAACAATGAATACAACAGCATTATTTAAAGCCACAACATATCACAACGTATTATATTTTGTACGGTGAAAGCTTACATAACTTTCACTTGCAAGTAAGTCAAACATTCTAACCCATTGCTTAATTAATACCTGGGTGCCCCACATCTTCCTTTAAGCACTTGGGTGTACCCTGTTATACCACAACTTTCTCTAAGCACTGGGGTGTACCCTGTTATACCACAATTTGCTCTAAGAACTGGGGTGAGTGTACCCTGTTATACTACAACATTCTGGACACTTTAGGCACATTTTCCTGCATTTTTTCGTCCATTTCGGGCCACTGTAACTGCAGTTGTACAACATTGAAGAAAGAAGCAAATAAGGAACAGGGACGTGGCTGTGACGCTTCTGCTGCTGCTGGTACTTGAGCTGGTGCTCATCCGGTCGCTGGCGCTGCATGAAGAGGGCATCTTTTATCCTTGCCTGCTACAGCTTCCTCTGTTGCAAGTAGGCGCCATGGTTTGAAGGAGTGAGGAGGCCACAACATTAAGGCAGACGTAGATTATATGGCACGCAGTGCTACCAGTCCTGTGGGCTATTCCTCCACCCCCCTCCATTGCAGCCGAGAGTGCAGAACCCTCTACCTCACCCCCCATAAAACCTGTAAGGCTGTCCCAACCAGAATTTATGTGGTCACTAATGCTCTATGATGACACGTCTGGCTGGGATACCATGGGCTATCTGCCTGCTCTTGCCCCAGTTGCAGATGTAGGGCTCATGAATGCTCAGTAGCTTCTATGGGAGAATCAGGGCATGAGAGGGAGGCTAGCAGGGAGCAATGAGTGGAGGTGGATGCCAGGGAGGAAGATGAGACCTACATGGACCGAAGGAAGAGGTGGTGGTCACACAGCACCAGGCAGCCAGCAGAAGAAGGAGAAGGGAACCGTTCATTAGCGGTCAGCCCATTGCGACTTTGTGTCCCTCCTGCTTATCTCTTCAACCAGCGTCCCCCAGGGCTCTCCGACTCTGATTCTCCATGTCTGAACATCCATGTCAAGTCTAATTTGAGGGGATGTTGCATGACCAGGTCAGTGGAAGGGAGCAAGTTTACTAGGGCTCATCATATAATTTAAAGCATTTGCTGAATGAAAATGACAGCCCCTGACAACGAGCAGGAGGTGAGCAAAAACATGCTAATTTAACTCTGTCTAGAGTCTTATGTGGACCTTTCCAAAATATTCCAGGGTCGGCAGTGGCAGCAGTAACTAGATAATCCTGATCATCCTCCTGTAACCCCAGTGTGTGAAGCTGGGAGCTGCCCTTCCGGGTTGGCGGGGCCTGGTTCCCATTGAAAACAATGAGTGCATCCCAGTGCCAACAACAACTTACAACAACAGGGTATGGAGACGTCCATTGTTTTCAATGGCAGCCGGCCTTACAGAGGCCACAGCTAGTTAATGCTGAGGCTAGGTACTGCTGGCATTGCTGGCCACAGAGTTGGACTTGTCCTTTGGGGCTAACCCTGGATTTTCTTACTAGATCACCTTTAGTACTGTTTCCACATACAGTTTGATATATCTTAACTTCCTAGAATCAAATCTAATCTCTCCCTGGTAACAGTTCTGGCCTGTGGCAGCCTAACCTACCCCTTTAAGAAGCCACTAATCCCTGCAATTCTGAGTTGCCAGGGATAGACAAATAATGAACACACATATAAATAAACTATTTTATTACAATGCTTCCAATAGGACCTAAACAGTTTGATCATAATGAACTGATGTACGCTGGATTAAAAGCAGGCATTGCTGTGCGACAGGTATTATATCCTCTTCCCCGCTGTTTATTTTCCAGCTGCAGATAGCTTATTATATTGTCCCTGCAAGTAGAACACACTTAGATGATCTTCCTTCTGGCTCCCTAATGGACTTGAGGCTTTAAGTGTCACTGACAAATAAAGATGCTTTTGGGAATATGAGGAGTGAGGCCTATCATTTCACTTTGCGATACCACAATCTGAGAGAACCTGTCATGATATGCAGCTAGACATAAAAGGGTTATTTCCTTCCGTGTTGCCGTGTTATCTCCTACTTATAAATAGGTTGCGATGGGGGGGGGGGGGGGGGAGGTAAACAATGTGCTGAGACAGATTACATTCCTTTCTTCTACCTATACATTGTCATCATCAGATACATTAGCTGAATATAGGGCAAGTTTCTACTTGCTGTATATTTGTGAGTTTGCTGTTGGAATGAATGCCGTGTATAAGAAATTAGAGGGTGGGAAACATATAAGAATTGACCACATATGGATGTATATTTTATATTTAGATTTTCTAAAATGTCCTTTTTTTCATCAGTGTTTATGACTAATTCACAAGGGATCTAGTCATCCACAGAAATCTAATTTATTTTAATCTTTGTTGATACAAGGATAAAAACATTAAATATCTATGCTCACATTCTCCCAAATATTCAATACATACATTAGTGGTAGGATGTGGGGAAATTATTTTAGATTTGTAAAGTATTCACACGGCTCCCAACACAGGGAGTAATAGATTTACCCATCACTCTTTGAAGTAGGCGGAGCCAAGCAAATCATGTCTTTGCATCTTTGACCCTTTCAAGGCATTTAGAAAACGCATGTGCAATGCAAAGGATGAGCTGAAAATTTATCCAGACAAACACCTTCCAAGCATGGAAATACTTTTAGCTCTGTGCTGATGAGAGCCACAGGCTTGAAACACCTTTCCACAAGTGGAAGGTGTTTGGATGGCAAAGAGATCACTTGTATAGCACTGTGTTCATACTTTCCGTTCTAGGAAATGGCCTTTTTTCCTTTACCTTTGAGTAGAGGGTCCCTATTTCTCTTCCATTTTACATCATGCCATCAGAAGAATTCAGAGACCAATGGGTTAACCTCTCCCGAAGGGTGTTGTCTGCAAGAACAAAGGTGTGTCTCCACCTCCCGGGCCTATAGCCACCTGGCTGACTTGATGCACTTCAGTTTTCTTTCTTGCAATGGAACTGCAAGGACTTATCTGAACTCCTCTCATATTTACTTTTTGTTTTAAAGTGGACCAACACCCAGGATTTTCACTATCCTGGGTGTTGGTCCACTTCTGCGGGGTGCCCCGATGTGTGAAACCCTCCAGAAAGCCCAAAAAAACTTACCTCACCGCCGACGGACAAGTGGCGGACAAGCCGAGGCCGCCGCCGTCTCTCGCGCGTCCCTCTTACAGGGCCCGCGCATGCGCCGTTGGAACGGGAGTAGGTAAGGTTTGTGGGCATCCGGGGGGGTTTCACACAGCGGGGCATCCCAATTTAGGATGCCCCGCGGGGAGGGAGCTGATCAGCGGTGGGTGTTGGTCCACTTTAAAGGAATTATGCCTTGGAAGCGGGGGTAATGGAAACCTGACTGTTCCTTGGATCTTGAATGGACCCACTTTGCCTCTGCAGCTAAGCTGCAATTGGATCAGGATGGTAAGGTAAGCGCCAGGGTCTAGGGGCGGTGTGGGGCGTCACCTTTTTGTTTTTTTAAAAAAGAGTGACACTCCTGCCTGAGAATTCCGCCACAGAAAAAAGCAGCCATAAGGCTTTTGTTTGGTGAGCCTGTATGAGGGGAACCAGGGAAATTAATTTCCTCTTTATTGCTCTTCCCATGTGTTTTTACTGGTTGAAAAATGCAAAATTTGCGCCCGCCGCTATGGAAACATTTTCGGCTTAGCATAGCAGCAAGCACCGGTGTGCGGCTCTTTTCTTAACCCGCTCTCACTGGAAGATTTTCGGCCAGGCGAAGCAGCAAGTACCGCTAACATCGCGGTTCTCCTCCGGCTGCTCGCATTGCAACATTTTCGGCCGGGGCTAAGCGGCAAGTACCGCTAACATCGCGGTTCTCCTCCCGCCGCTCGCACTGCAATATTTTCAAAGTATACAGCACGTCCTGTTTCACTAAATTCTTAACGCTTGGGATATCCCGCCACAAGGTGGCGCAGTGGACTGCAGAAAGACTTGTGGCATCTCCCAGCCCTATAAAAGGACAGGAACCTCCCACAAATTCCCAGTTTCCTTCTGCAGTCAGGACTGCGAAGATAGAAGATGGCTCTCTATTTTACGCAGGCGAGCGGGGACTGCTAACAAGTACTGCTAACATCGCGGTTCTCCTGTGGCCGCTCGCACTGCAACATTGCCTTCAGTGGCAGATTTTTGGCCGGGCGAAGCGCCGAGTACCGCTGAGATCGCGGTTCTTCTCCGGCCGCCTTCACAGGAAGATTTTCGGCTGGGGGAAGCACAAAAGTACCGCCGGCTTCACGGTTCTTCTCCGGCAGTGCTTGATACTGGGGTTGTTGGCCGGCAAAAAGGGCTGCACGGCCACCCTCAAGCGGGCCTAAATCTTTAGGTAGGTCATTTTTTAATTATGTGTATTAATATGATATTTATTCATATATAAATATTAATGTTTTTTAATTGTTCTTGTTTTTAAAAGATATATGATTGTGGGATATGACTGGCAATATATTGATGTGGTTCACCCTCTGAGCTGTCTTGCGACTATCGGGAACTGTTCACATACTAGGTTTTAGACCCCCTGGGAGGTAATCTAGTATTAATCACCATGACGGAGGCATCTGGGGTAATCGGATCTGGTCCTTTAGCAGATAGATTCACCCCATGTCCAGTATGCAAACAGACACTGGACGAGGATAGCATGGTGTGCAGGGTTATGCTACTGTAGTAGTGGATATGAAAGACAATTGTCTCCTCCCTGCAAGGGCTCTGACCCTTGTTGCTGGTGCCCTCTGAGCTTAAAAACACCCCTGGCAGCCTTCAAGTGGACCTAAAACCTTTAAGTCATACCGGCTACTAAGAAGGTTTTGAAGAGGATATTGTGGCTGCCATAGCCTCCTTCTGAGTCTTTAAACTCTGTCGGCAGCCCTCAAGTGGTCCTAAACCTTTAGAAAGTCATTTAGAAGGATTGGCTACTAAAAAGGTTTTTAAAGAAAAGATTTATACTCTAAAGGATATTGTGGCTGCCATAGTCTCCCAGGAAGTTATCCGTTGGGAGGATTTATCCAGTAGGGACTCATATTCAAAGTCCTCTATGCAAGGGGGTGCTCAGTTCCTAAGGTACTAGATACTATCCCCTCGATTCAAAGAGCAAAAGTTAATTGATTTCGTATCGAGAATCGTAAGTTTGGGTGGGTGTTAGTCATTTTTTCCTGTTTTTTTGGCCATTTCCGACTCGCACGAGCCTACGTACGAATGCGTATATGCTCTTACGATCAGCGGAAGTTCGTTCCTAAATTTTAGGATCAAAACGTAAAACTTAGGATCAAATCCTAAAACTTACGTTCAAAACGTAAAACTTAGGATCAAATCCTAAAACTTACGTTCAAAACGTAAAACTTAGGTTAATTGGATGTGTTTAGGTGTGATTCAGAGAAACCTCTAAACGCGTTTTAAAAGAAAGCCACAGCCGACACCTTTTAGCAGCCGGATTGCTGTTCGTGAACAGGTTTTTTGGCTATGTGGAGGAGTCTGCGCGTCTTGTGCTCCAATGAACTGCATGTATCAGCATGGCCGAGGCCATAAATTGTATGGCAATGCATACCTGATTCATGTATGCCTTATAAAAGCATTTTAATGTGGACCTTAATTAGTCCTTTGCATGTAAACGTTTATTTTGCAATATATTTGCGTTAATTAAAGAAACTTATGTCCTTTGTTATTTATTTTAAAATTGAGGTACTAGAATAATATTTTTAGATTGCATTTATTGGTGTAGTTGTTTACCTTTGCTTTGTTTAATTATTTAAGCACATCTTTGGTCAGATGCATCACACTTACTGAGGAGAGGAGAGCGGGATAAAGTGCAGGATGTGGGTTACTGCTGTATTTTGCACAGACACAGCAGAGCTGGGGGCATGGAAAAGTCAGAAATCAAAGAATCCAGAGCAACACAGTCACAAGGCCCTTTCTGTTTGCAGGCTGCCCGATAATACCTGAGCCGCCATCTTGGCTGTTTCTAGGCTCATAACATGCAGAAGTTGCTGGGTGTTTTTTAATATTTGTGAGCAATCTGTATGTAGAGGGTGTGGGTAACCACACAAAAAATTTAAAGTTGTACCATTTGAAGCATAAATATTAAAATTAAATGCACAAGTAAAAAATGCAAGTTAACTAAAAATTAAACAAAGTAAGATTTACTTATGCAAATGCATTCATTAATGGTTGGTTACTACAAAATGAATGAAATAAAGAAAAATAAAAGACCAAATATTTAGAATGCACTTTAATGAGGTAAGTTTGTAGTGCGGAGCCGCAAGATCAGAAGGATTTACGTCCAGACAAAAAAGGAAAAAGGGCAAAACCAATGTTGCAACCTGAGAAATGAAACGGAAAATTCAGGATGGAAACTGACATAGGTCTGATTCCCGAACTGCCATACGAACGGACGTATATTTTAGGATAGAAACGTATTTGCTTATTGAATCACTCGCAAGTTCATACGAACGCACGAGCGGACGTGAAAAATAGGATGATCGTGAGCCAAATCCAAGCTGTTACATGTTTCTTTGAATCAACCCATATGTATCCCTTTCCTCCAGATCAGACTGAATTATGGTCTTGCCCTCCTGTAGTGGATGCTCTGGGGCCAGGTCTTTTTAAGATTTTGGTTATGCCATCCTCTGATAGTGCTTCTCCAAAGGATCCAGCGAATAAGCGCGTGGATCAGGTGGCATGTCCTGCTTATTCTATTATGGGGTCGACCTTGCAGCCGGCCTGGGCTACATACATAGCATTTTTGGGGAGCAGGAGGTTGTTAAAACAACTGGACTCGAAGACTAATAGGAGTCATTCATGAAAGTCATGCTCCCAGGTGATCAAGACCAGTTTGGCTACAACAGGTATATGATACGGGCTATGGAGGATTGAGCAGGTTAGTTGCCAGAGGCCTAGCTCTGGTGTTAGCCTTAACGCGTTCTTTATGGCTTAAGCAATGGCCAGCTGACATAGCCTCCAAAAAAGAATGACAGGACTCCCCTTTAAGGTGGGGTGTCTGTTTGGGGAGTGCTTGGTTGACATGGTAAAGCATGCTACTAGTGGTAAATCATCTAATCTGCCACAGAAGCCGAAGTCTAATACTGCTTCCGCAGGGCCTCTAATACTCCGGGGTTCCGGCTAGAGGTTCAGCCTCTTCGGGATACTGAAGAGATTTGTGGAATAAGACAAAGTTCCAAATTAAGGCAACAGGTGTCTGGCAGAATAAAGCCAGACCCCCTTCAAAGCCTGCTCAGGCATGAAGGGATGCCCCCGCTCTTGCAGGTGTGGGGGGACCGCTTCTGCATCCACAGTGAAGTTACTCCAGCCGGGCAGTGTATATATAAGGATACATACCTACATTGCTGTAGGTGGCCTACATCTTCAGTTTGTGGCGTTACCCTTCGGTCTATCTTCAGCACCATGGGTGTTTACCAAGGTGTTGGCAGGTCTCATGTTTTCTCTAAGAAGTCAGGATATACATATAATCTCTTACTTAGACTATCTGTTGATATGGGCCCCATCATGTCAGGGGGCCCAGAAAGATACACAGACTGTCTGATCGACATTGGATAATTGACTATCCAGTCGAATTCTTAAGTCAAATATCATATCATAGCTTCAAGAGTTATTCTTTTCTAGGACTGTCATTAGACACGTTTCAGGCAAGAGTGTTTTTCCAACACAGAAGTGATCTAACTTAAGGCCAGGGTACAGGGTCTCTTGTCTTGCCATCACCCGACCATTCATCAAGGAATATGTCTGTTGGACCTGATGGTATCTTGCTTGAGTCAGTACCTTTTGCACTGTTCACACAAGACCCCTGTAGATGGAATTGCTCACAATCTGTGATCGAGACCCACACGCTCTGGATCACTCTTTTTGCATGACACTGTCAACAAGGCAGTCTCTAGCTTGGTCCTCAGCCTATTCAGACTGGCAAATCGTCCCTTCCAGTACAGTGGAAGATCGTCACCATGGATGCCAGTCTATCGGGTTGGGGGAGTGTCATGAAGTCACCAACGCTCCAGGGACAGTGGAGTCTGAAGGAGAGCAAACTCTCCATAAATATCCTGGAACTGATAGCAGCATTTTGGCTGTACACATACCTGGAGTGGACAACTTGCAGGCTGATCATCTCAGCAGAACGGTTCTGCATCAGAGGGAATGGTCTCTTAGTCAGAGGGTTTTTTCAATCCCTATGCATGTGCTGGGGGATTCCGGACATAGATCTATTGTGCATCACAACACAATCGGAAGGTTACAAAGTTTGTGTCTCGGTCCAGGGATCCTCTAACTATAGCAACAGATGTCCTGACTCTTCAGTGGTCAGCGTTCAAACTTCTTTATGCATTCCCTCCGATTCCACTCCTAGTGCGAGTACTAAAAGAGATAGCTTGCGAGGGAGTCCCAACCATTCTGGTGGCTCCTCGGTGGCCAAAAAGAAGCTGGTTCTCAGACATAGTAAGAATGTCAGAGGGCAACTCGTGGAGGTTACCCGACGATCCATATCTTCTCACACATGTTCTGGCTTGGATGGCCTGGCTATTAAATCCTTTATCTTGGCAGAAAGGGGGTTCTTCTGACATAGTCATGCAGACTATGATTCAGGCCAGGAAGAAGCCTTCATCAATGATCTACTATAGAGCCTGGCAAGCATTATCGCTTGGTGCGAATTCAGAAGGTTCACTGGTAGAATTTTCTCTGTTCCCAGAATATTTGTTTTTTTGGCAGAAAGGTCTTGATGAAGGTTTTCAATTGAGTACTTTAAGGGGACAGATATCTGCTTTATCTATCTTTTTATTCAGAAACCCATTGCTGCTGTGAATAAATGTATCAAAACTTTTTGTATAGGGAGTCGCTCATGTGCAGCCTCCTCTTAAGCTACTTCTGCCGGTTTGGGACCTGAACTTATTTTTATTAGCTCTTTATCAGCATCCTCCTTTTGAACTATTGGCAGATGCATCATTAAGTTTATTGACTCTTAAGGTTATCTTTTTTTAGTGGCAATAACCTCAGTATGGAAGGTTTCTGAATTAGCAGCTTATCAGTTAAGTCTCCTTATTTAGTGTTACATAACAACAAGGTCGTCTTCTGCTTTAAACAGGATGTTCTTCCTAAGGTGGTTTCCATCTTAATGGAGGTGAATTGCCTTCCTTATGTCCTACTCCAGTGTCCGATAAAGAAAGGATTCTTCATTGCTGGATGTAGGGAAAAGCACTAAGATACGATCTCACTGATACACAATCTTTCCGTAGGTCGGACTCCTTATTTTGTCATACCTGGGGGTCCACGGAAAGGTGTTCCAATATCTAAGTCTACCATCAGCGATGGATTAGACAGGCAGTGGTAAGAGCCTATATTCCCTAAGGGGAAGGATTCTTCTTTTAGGACTACTGCTCATTTGACAAGAGCTATTGGAGCTTCTTGGGCTTTTTAGCATCAAGCCTCAATAGAACAAGTATGCAAAGCCGCTACTTGGTTTTCAGCTCATACATTTACCAAATTCTATAAGGTAGAGCCTTTGGTAGGAAGGAATTACATACAGTGGTAATCAGATGGTTTTGGAATGTCTTATTCCTGAAAGGAATAAGGGTTTTTGGAATGTCTTGTTCCTGAAAGGAATAAGGGTTTTTGGAATGTCTTGTTCCTGAAAGGAATAAGGGTTTTTGAAATGCCCTATTCCTGAAAGGAATAAGGTTTGGGGATCCCACCCGAATTAGGATACTGCTTTTGGAGGTCCCATTCGTCTCTGAATTCTTCTGATGGCCTGAAGTAAAATGGAAGAGAAAAGAAAATTCTGTGAGTACTCACCTGTAGAATTAATTTCTCTTCCATTATTACTTCAGGACATCAGACCCTCCCTGTCTGCTAGGTTACTATGTCCATGTCTTGGATGCCTAGTTTTAATGGAGTGATAAATATGTAAATACCGTATTTTTCGCCCTATAAGACGCACTTGCCCATAAGACGCACCTAGGATTTGGGGGAAGAAAATAAGAAAAAAAATTTTTCAATCAAAAACACACCATTACAGACAGTGTGGCATTCCCCTATCCAATTCCCATAGGCCGTGTGGGATGCCCCCATGCCATAGACAGTGTAGCATGCCCCCATCCCATTCCCCGTATATCCAGTGTGGCATCCCCCCCTCCCATTCACCATATACCCATTGGCTGTGTGGCATCCCCCTCTCCCCCCATTAGTATAGGCTGTGTGGCATCCACCTCTCCCCCCATTCCCATTGGCTGTGTGGCTTTCCCCATCCCCCCATTAGTATAGGCTGTGTGGCATCCCTCTCTCCCCATTCCCATAGGCAGTGTGGCATCCCCCTCTCCCCATTAGCATGGGCTGTGTGGCATCCCCCCTCCCCCCATTAGCATGGGCTGTGTGGCATCCCCCTCTCCCCATTAGCATGGGCTGTGTGGCATCCCCCTCTCCCCATTCCCATAGGCTGTGTGGCATCCCCCTCCCCCCATTTCCATAGGCTGTGTGGCATCCCCCATTCCCATAGGCTGTGTGACATCCCCCTCCCTCCATTCCCATAGGCTGTGTGGCATACCCCTCCCCCCATTCCCAAAGGCTGTGTGGCATCCCCCCCCCCATTCCCATAGGCTGTGTGGCATCCCCATCCCCCCATTCCCAAAGGCTGTGTGGCATCCCCATCCCCCCATTCCCATAGGCTGTGTGGCATCCCCATCCCCCCATTCCCATAGGCTGTGTGGCATCCCCATCCCCCCCATTCCCATAGGCTGTGTGGCATACCCCTCCCCCCATTCCCAAAGGCTGTGTGGCATCCCCCTCCCCCCATTCCCATAGGCTGTGTGGCATACCCCTCCCCCCATTCCCAAAGGCTGTGTGGCATCCCCATCCCCCCATTCCCATAGGCTGTGTGGCATACCCCTCCCCCCATTCCCATAGGCTGTGTGGCATCCCCATCCCCCCATTCCCATAGGCTGTGTGGCATACCCCTCCCCCCATTCCCAAAGGCTGTGTGGCATCCCCATCCCCCCATTCCCATAGGCTGTGTGGCATCCCCATCCCCCCATTCCCATAGGCTGTGTGGCATCCCCATCCCCCCATTCCCATAGGCCGTGTGGCATCCCCCTTCCCCCATTAGTATAGGCTGTGTGGCCCCTCTCCCCCCCCATTAGAATAGGCTGTTGCCCCTCTCCCCCCATTCCCACCCCCCTCCCCCCATTAGTATAGGCAGGCGCCATAGTAAAAAAAAAAAAAAGTTAAACTCACCTGTCCGCTGACACCACTGCGCTGAGCGGCCGGCTCCGTGAATGGGGTGGGCGTGGCCTGCGCCGCAGCGTCGACGCAGGCCACGCCCACCCCATTCACAAGCTGGCTCTGTCCCGGTCCCGCCGCTGCGATCGCTGTCTTTTCAGGCAGCGATGACAGCGGCGGGGCCAGAGACAGAGTCCCCGCCGCTCCTCCATCTGCTCCCCCACATGCGATCACGAAGGTCCGGGCAGCGGGCGGGCGTGGCCTGCGCCGGTGCAGGCCACGCCCACCCACTGCCGGGACCTTCGTGCTCGCGTGTGGAGGAGCAGATGGAGGAGCGGCAGGGGCTCTGTCTCTGGCCCCGCCGCTGTCATCGCTGCCTGAAAAGACAGCGATCGCAGCGGCGGGGCCGGGACACAGCCCCCGCCGCTCCTCTGGCCTCTCGCAGTGTGCCAGACAACGCGGGAGCGCCAGGGACGGGTGAGTTTTTTTTTTTTTTTTAATTTTTTTTTTTTTTTTTTTTACATTCGCCCGATAAGGCGCACTGACATTTTTCCCCCACTTTTGGGGAAAAATAAGTGCGTCTTATAGGGCGAAAAATACGGTAGTTGCTGTAAATAATGATCAGTCAAAAAAAAAAAAATTAAACGGAGAGAGGAGTCTTGTATTTTGTCTCCAGCCTTTTGTTTCCAACAGGATAGGTATGCCTCCCGGAAGGCTGGTTCTACTGCTTTTCAATTAAACTGAAGTGCATCAAGTCAGTCAGGTGGTTATAGGCCCTGGAGGTGGAGACACACCTTTGTTCTTGCAGACCACACCCTTCGGGAGAGGTTAACCCATTTGAATTCTTCTGATGTCCTGAAGTAATAATGGAAGAGAAATTCATTCTACAGGTGAGTACTCAATATACAGGTGAGTACTAATATAATTTCTCCACATGGTGGCTTGCGACTGTGGTACTACCAAGTCTCATATCCCATACAACCAAATACTTCCAGCCTTGTGTTGATGAGATCCACACACTCGAATCACATGTTCACAAGTGGACGGTGTTTGGCTGTGTAAATTTTAAGCTAATCCTTGGAATTGCACACAATCAGCATTATGAGTGCCTTGGATGGCACTGAGATGTAAAAAGATGATTTGCATAGCTCCGCCTAATGCAAGTAGTGATTGGTAATTCCATTATTCTGTAATTCTGTTTTACCTTTCAGCTTTGTAAAGGTAATGCCCTTTTGTGATAATACTGTATGGCACCCTGCAAACCTCATTAACTAATGACTATGGGGGGTGCAGGATGGGTGATTATTAGTGCCACTTTATGTGAATTTTGATTTAACCCTTTAACTGCCAGTTTACCTTGAGATTTTGTCACTCTCTGTTGCCGGACCATTTTTCAATACTTTGCGCTATACATGTTCTACTGATTTTTGAAGAGATTTCCCAGGAAAATTATATATTGCTTTTGTCTGGGTTTTAACATGAAATGCTACCCTGCAAACTGGTATAGGGGTCCCTTACAGGTTCTCAAAGGGTTAAATGTAAAAAAGACACACATTGCGGAGAAAATGTATTTAAGAAAAAATTTTCACCTTCGATCCTCAGGTCTGCTATCCCAAGCCGATCCAATGACAGATGATGGTGATCGGTGGGGAGGCCAGGGATCAGAGTCACCCCTTCACCTCTCTCCGCTGAACACCAGCATCTGAAGACTTTGGCACTGGGAGCTGGATGACATAACTGATTACGTAATCTGCTCCACCCACAAGAGGCAGGGCTAGTGGCAGCAATGGCAGAAGTGGGGGAGGGGCCTGTTTCCAGGCCCTCTCCTCACCACAGAAGAGCCCGGGACGAGGGGATCCGAGGCCCCCTGCCCTGGGTAAAAAGGGCAGCAATGGAAGTGCAGGGCTGTTTCGGGTCCTCTCCTGAAGCCGGAGGAACCCAGGATGGATGAAGAGGAGACCAGGCCGGATCGATCGAGGGGTCAGGTGGGTGGCTTTTTCTTTCTTTTGCCCACTAGCAAGGGGATGAACCAGACTGGGGTCTATGCATTGTGGAAGCCACCTGGCTCGGCTGTATCCAGTGCACCTGAATACCAGTGGGAGGGAGAATCTGGCCAAGTTTTTGCTAATTGTTATCTAGCAAAATACAGAAAGTGTCTCCTCCTTTTTCTGGACCAAAAAGAAGATCAGCCAAGGATCAAAAGGGAGGTACAACCAACATTCAATAAATAATAATTTTATTCCACATATGTATAAGAGAAAGTGCAATGCTAAAATACATTACACAAAAGCATAAAATCAACGCAAAAACACATGACAGACCAGAACACCCCACGATAAGAGGTGGAGGTGGGGGACAGTCGCTATAAACAACAATAAATTTAATTATAAAATAATCCTGCCTGTGATCCATATCTGTAAGGTATAACACAATAAATAATCAAAAGAAAGAGATAAAGAATCAAATTACCTTATATAATCCTAGGATGTCCCCCCACCTCCACCTTTTATTGTGTGGTATTTTGGTCTGTCATGTGTGTATTTTAATGGATTTTAACATTGTCTTGTGTCCCTTATGCATAAAAGGGTTAAAAGTACCTATGCAAGTTGGGTGTTGTTCTGTGTGGGGGACCTTGCTCTTCTTATTTGCATATTGATATTTTAGGAACATTTGTTTTTTATTCAGCTTTTTTTATAAATTTGTTTAGGGAAACCCTGTGCAACCAAAGAATTCTTTGATGGATTACTTCCAGAAAGATGAGCCCACTACATCAAGCTGGGTACACCTAGAAAGCTTAATGTTTGTACTTTCAGGGAATATATCATTTGTGAGGAGTATTCCAAATGTTGTGGTTGAAAAAGGTGCACACTTTTCAAGTAAAATTATCCTTACGCATATGCTTTTACTTTTGGGTGTTTGGCAACTCTTGGGTATTGTTCTGTTCGGAAAACCTTGCTTTTTCAGAATTAACTTGTTTTTTCTTGTTTGCATATTGTTGTTTTTAGGAAAATGTGGCTTTGATTCTGCTTTTAGGGAAATTCCATGCAACCAAGGAATTCATTGAGGGATTACTTCCAGAAAACTGCACTCACGTCAGCAAGCTCGGTACGCCTAGAAAGCTTGAGGTGTGTGCTTCCAGAGAATATATATTGTTTTTCTTGAAAAGCTGCAAGGTGCACACAGCAGTAATTAAGCTGAAAATCTCGTAAAGTGGTGTTTCAGTTTGGAGGAGTCTCCTGGGCAGGAATAGGTATCCACCAATACATATGTGGTACCTTTGTAACCAGGAGAAATTTAGATTTCATATGCAATATGATTTTATTGAAAAACATACATTTTTTATTACAAAAAAAAACACTGAAAATTGTAAAAAAAGTTTGTTTTTTTATTTTTTTTTTGCCATGCAGACACACCTATTTGGTAAAAGCCATGACCACTCATAATTCCTCACAACTACCTAGAGTCTATAGGAAGACTTGGAAGGCTGGGTGGTCTGTTGCAAAATTAGTATCAAAGGGGCATGGTTTGTAAAAATAGTCACACATATTCTCTTTTGAATCGCTGCAGAGCTTTCCAGCAGTGTTATTCTTAGTATACAGTACGTCCTGCTCCAAATCTAATACTTAAACTTGGGATATACTCCGCCAGATGGTGCTGAACTGCAGAGACATCGAAAATAGGCTCCTCTCAGCCCCTCAAATACCCGAGGACCTCCCACAAATCCCCTGAATTTCTCTGCAGTCTGGCTGCGAAGGACGAGAAATGGCTCTCAACTCGCAGGTGAGCGGGGCTATTAGCCTGCGGCCCTGTAGGACTATTCCCACCCGTTCCACTAGTAATATGCCTCCCAGCCTTGGCTGCGCTGGTCGGGTGAAGGTAGGCAGCACCGCTGTTAGGTGCTTAGGAGCACTGCTCCACCGCAATCCCCCACCAAAGGGTAGGCGGTTCAGGCTTATGGTGAGCCTCTATGGGATGCCCCTCCCGCACTAGTGCCCCCTTGCCCCTGCCTATCGGTGGACCCTGTTTAAGTGGCCGCTGTCCTCCCTCATCCTCCTTGTAGCCTTCGGGGGAAAAGAGGGGGGGGGTGTAAATATGTATGCTATGCATTCTGTTTTTTACACTCTTTTTCCATTCTGTTTAGTCTTGTGTCAGCCGCCATGCTGACTTGCCTTTACTGTCTTTTTAAAATTGCCACCGCCGCGCGCTGACTTGGTTCCGCGCTTGGCGGCGGCATTACCTCAGGCGCTGGTGCGCCATCATTGGCTGCTTGCACGTTCTGGCTTTGCGCTCTTCGGGGGGGGGGCGGGGCCCGTCTATGGCGCGCTCCGCGTCATCGCTGATACCGGCCCACCCCCCGAGGTTTACCGACGCCATCTTTATCCTGCTTGGTTGGCCCATGCGCGACGGACCCCTACCTACCGCGGTCCGTAAGTGCCCTTGCGTGGGGCTTTATATCTTTCACTTTTGTTACTGTGTGCTTACAGGTCTTGTCTGCTTATGTTTTTCAGGCGGGGCGAACCCTTTTGGCTTCTCCCGGCCATGTATTAGTATATAACTTGTAGGCTTTGTAAAAATAATACTCCCACTTCCCTAGCGGGTTATTGGGGCATCCGGGGTTGCTATATAGCGTTATTCCCTATCGGCGTATAGCGCCGCTATAATCACCATATGGAGGCATCCCAGGTTAATGTGACCGGGGTCCCTTCGGGACAAGACCGGCTGTGTGTAGCGTGTGGGCAGCCTCATGCTGACTCTGACAAGGCGCGGGTCTGTGTACCCTGTGCTGAGCAGGTGCTTGCATTTCAATCTGGCCTGCCAGTGGCTGCACCTCGTTTCACTTCGCCTACTCCCCCAAGCTTAAACCTCACTCCTACTGAGTTGCATACTAGTGGGGATTCTCAGCCTGATGGGTCTTCTAGACTGGCTACTGTTGAGCAGTTCATTGCTAAGTCTTTAGCGCGTAAGGCCCCTGCTAAGAAGCGGCACTTGACGCCTAATGTCACTGTTTTTCCTATGGGAACTGAGGAGTTTTGGAATCTTTGTGGCTATACCCCGTCTGATGAAGGGGAGCTCTTTTCTGATTCAGGCTCATCTGATGAGAGACCAAGGGGTCATGACGATTCTGGCTCTGACCCCTGGGCCCCGGATGACACTGACAGATTATTGACCCAGATTTTTGAGGTTCTGTCCATCTCTCTCCCTGTTGCGGCTCCCAGGCAAAGAGGGGAGCTTTTCCATACAGCGAAATCACGTTTGGAATTTCCTGAGCAGGCACATTTCCATAACCTTGTGCTCAAGGAATGGGAGCGCCCCAGTAAACTTCCCGGGGTTCCAAAAAGTTGGGATAGGAAGTATCCCTTTCCTGCTGAGGTGGTTAAATGTTGGTCATTCCCCCCCGAGGTGGATGCCCCGATCCTAGGGCTATCTAACACCTCTGTCATGCATTCCCCTGACTCTACTACCCTGCGGGATGCTGAGGACCGGCGCATTGACCAGCTGGCATCCCACGCCTTTGCATGTGCGGGGACGGCGCTGCGCCCCGGTCTGTGCCTCTGCCATTACTGCTGTGGCCACTAGAACCCTTATCAGAAATATGCTTGATAGTGCCCCTGATGATTTGCCTTGTGAGGTGTTTAATGCACTCTCCAGTTGTGATGTTTTTGTAAATTTTGTCCTATCAGCATTGGATGACACCATCAGAATGTGTGCCAGAACTTCTGCCCTTGTGGTGGCTATACGCCGATCGGTTTGGCTGTGCCAGTGGGCTGCTGACAACGCTGCCAAGAAGGCCCTCACTGGGTTTCCCTTTAAAGGACTGCGCCTGTTTGGGGACCGCCTGGACCTTTTTTGCTAAGGGAGGCAGGTTACCCCAGCGCAGGCTGCAATCTCGGCCTTTTCGGGGTCATGATTCCTTCTCCTCCCCTTACCGTGGTGTCAGACAGGGAAGGGGGGGTTTCCTTTCCTGGGGCCGGGGTGATTTCTGGGGTAGGGGCAGAGGACGTGGACGTCCTGGCTCCTCCTGGGGTCCCAAAGCAAAATCCTCTCCCAAGCCCCCTCAGGCATGATGGGACGCCCTCACCCATCCGGGTGGGGGGGCGGCTGCAGCACTTCGCTCACGTCTGGAGGCTTCGTGTCTCAGACCGGTGGATTCAGGAGGTAGTGTCCCCGGTTACAAGTTGGAGTTTGCTGCCTGTCCCCCTCCAAGATTCATCAGATCCCGGATTCCTCAGGACCCTGTGTCAGCTCAGGAGCTAGTGCAAGCAGTGCAAGGCCTCCTGGAGCTGGGGGTCATCTGCCAGGTCCCCTTAAGAGAAAAAGGCAAGGGCTTTTATTCCAACCTATTCACAGTACCCAAAAAAGATGGTTCAGTCAGGCCCATCCTGGACTTGAAGATCCTCAACAAGTTACATCCCGGGGGTGGAAAATCGCCTGGCGGACTCTCTGAGCAGGGAGACCTCTCGCCAGGAAGAATGGTCCCTATGCAGCAGGGTGTTTCAATCTCGGTGTCACCGTTGGGGCCAACCAGATGTGGATCTGTTTGCGTCCCGCCACAATCACAAGCTCCCAGCTTTTGTCTCTCTGTCCCAGGATCCTCTGGCCTTGACCTCGGATGCGCTAGCAATGTCATGGCAGGACTTTCAGTTCCTGTATGTCTTCCCTCCAATCCCCCTGCTGGGCAGGGTTCTGCGCAAGATTGCTCTGGAAGGGGTGCCAGCAATTCTGGTGGCCCCCAGGTGGCCAAGAAGAGTGTGGTGGTACAGCTGGCAGTAGATCAATACGCTCTGCCCTTGGTGCCAGATCTGATCACTCAGGGCTCACTACGCCATCCCAATTTACAAACTCTGGCTTTGACGGCTTGGCTGCTGAAACCTCATCTTTATGGAGAAGGGGCTGTCTTCCTCGGTTGTGGATACTTTGATTAAAGCTAGGAAGAAGTCTTCCTCTTCCATTTATTACAGGGTTTGGCATGCCTACATTGACTGGTGTGAGTCTAAGTCTCTTCCCTGTTGTGTGTTCTCTATTCCCAGGATTCTGGAGTTCCTGCAGCATGGGTTGGAGATGGGGCTCCAATTCAGTACTCTGAAGGGCCAGGTTTCTGCCCTGGCTATTTTCTTCCAGAAGTCCTTTGCTCAGCACCCTCTGATCAGGACTTTTTTCCAGGGGGTCACTCATGTGCGTCGCCCACGTAAGCCTATGGTGCCTGTTTGGGATCTGAACTTGGTTCTGTCAGCCTTGCAGGGTGCTCCCTTTGAACCTGTGCAGGATGCTGCCTTGGCCATTCTTATGCTCAAGGTTGTATTTTTGGTGGCTATCACTTCTGTCAGGCGTGTGTCTGAGTTGGCGGCGCTTTCCATTCAGCCCCCCTACTAAGGGAGACGCCAGGACAAGGTGGTGTTTCGTTTCAAACCTGACTTGGATCAGGATATTGTTCTTCCTTCTTTGTGCCCTAATCCTAGCAATGCTAAGGAGAGGGTTTTGCACTCTTTGGATGTGGTTAGTTGTCTGAAGTACTATCTGGTGGCTACTGCACCTTTCAGGAAAACTGATGCTCTTTTTGTGGTCCCTTCTGGTCCTAGGAAGGGTTTGGCTCCTGCCAAGTCTACTATCAGCAAGTGGATTCGTCAGGCTGTGATTCAGGCCTACTCTGCTAAGGGGAAGAATCCTCCCTTCCGCCTTACTGCTCATTCCACTCGTGCTATTGGTGCCTCTTGGGCTTTTCAGCACCAGGCTTCTGTTGAACAAGTTTGCAAGGCCGCTACTTGGTCTTCTGTTCATACCTATTCAAAGTTTTACAAGGTTGATGTTAGGGCTTCAGCTGATGCTGCTTTTGGCCTAAAGGTTCTGCAGGCGGCAGTGGTCTGCTGCTGATTTTTCTTGGGGATCCCACCCTACTTTATGGACACTGCTATTGGATGTCCCAAGTGTAAGTATTAGATTTGGAGCAGGACGTACTGTATACTAAGAATAATACAATTCTGTGATTACTCACCTGTAGAACCCTTGGTTTGCATTTTCTTGGATCCCCTGTATGGTGATTGTTATCATTGTTATAGTTGATAGTTTGGATTGTTTAATTCTCCCGGCTTCTCATTAACTGCTTTTCAATGCTGGGGATTTGTGGGATGTCCCCGGGTATTTGAGGGGCCGGGAGGAGCCTATTTTCGATGTCTCTGCAGTCCAGCGCCATGTGGTGGAGTATATCCCAAGTGTAAGTATTAGATTTGGAGCAGGACGTACTGTATACTCATAATACCAATTCTGCAGGTGAGTAATCACAGAATTGTATTTTTTTTCTGTGATATGTAGGGTGAGTATTAAAGTAGCAATTTAGCATTTAATTAACATGCCTGTCTTTGTCTTGAATTTTTCTTTGGAAATTAATAAATTGTCTGGGATAAGTCATTAAAGAACAGATGTTCAAAATAGACAATTTATTATCTTAAATTAAAAAAACGTAAAAACGTATTAACTTGCATGACATCATATTTTAATTTACAGTCCACTAATTCATTGGCATTACAGTCTTGTTATCCTATTAATTATCACTTTGAGAGCATAAATTACTTTTTCTAGATTATAATGTTGACTCTTGTTTTAGTTTTAGCCAGTAAGTGCAGCAATTTAATTTCTCTACAATAATGCTTTACTTTTCAATATAGCATTGAAGTTAAGATAGAAAGAAAAATGAGTGCACTTTATTATACAAAGCATTCTTATGCAGATTAATGTATTAAGTTTGACAATTTTTGCAGCAACATATTAACTCTTAAATTAGTTCCAACGCCCATTTTGCTCTAAATTGGTGCTGGAACGCATCAATATTGTCAAGCCCTCCCACGCACGGATGCCTGCAATCCTCACATCAACACTGGACCATGTGAACACCAGTGGCCAGTTATGGGGCTGGGTTTATACGGCGGAGGTAAGTCAAAATTGCGGCTTGCAGGGGCAGGTACGTGGGTGGCAGTTTAGCAATCTGAATGTTGCCTCAGCTATCACATTGCGATCTAGCACCCAGTTAGGTTGTTGAACTGCTTTAAAGTAAACCAAAACCCTTCCACACAAATTAAAATCGCCTAACCCCCTTGCTGTAAGTCCTCTCCCTGGGAGTATGAGACACAAAACAAATCACAATTTTCTCTTACCCTGGCATATTGTAAACCTTGTTTTTGAAGTTCTTTTGCCAGGCTCCTATGACATCAGTGGAGAGCAAGCCCATGTTAAATTTTCAATGGATTTGCATTTACTCCCCGGTCCAGCACTTTTACCTGATCAGCAGATCCAAGACTTGTGCCACCCCGGGTGGTCAGTCAGTCACATCCGCATCACAACAGATGGCTGCCCGGCCATTCTTCACAGTGACACTGGCACACCCCCTCCATTCATAAGAACAGGGTCTGGAAAGACTGGGCACACATATGGCAGGGACTGAGCACACAGAAGAAGATGGCAGCAACTGGGCAAACAGGGGAAGATGTCAGGGACTACACACACGGGGGTGGTGCTGGCAGGGTTCTGGGCGCATGGGAAAAAGGCGGGGACTAGGCACACAGGAGAGTATGCCAGGGGCTGGGTACACAGGGAAGGAAGGCAGGGGGCTGGTCACACCGGTCACACCGGGGAGGAAGGCAGGGGCTGGGCCCAAAGGAGAGGACAGCAAGGACTGGTCATACAGGGGAGAGCATCAGGGACTGTGCACACAGAATAGGGCAGCAAGGACTGGTCACACAGGGGAGGGCAACAGGGACTGGTCACACAGGGGAAGATGGCAGGGACTGGGCACACAGGGGAGGATGGCAGGGACTTGGTTCTGAAATAAGGATGACAGAGACTAGTTACAGGGGAAGTTGCAGGGCACATGGGGGAGAATTGTAGGGAATGAGACCAGAGAGAATTATGGCAGGGATTAGGCAAACATGGGCACAGGGAGGAGGATGGCAAAGACTAGTTACAGGGGAGACTGGGAGCAGAATAGCTGCACAGGATAATTAAATACTGTATGTAGCCCCTCTTTTATTTAAAACTGTCCCTGCAGCTACATTTTAGTTATATTGCGAAGCTGAGGAAGATTTTAAGTGAGTCACATAGGACTTGGGAATAAATGGTGGTTTTCATAACTATACTAAAGGCAGAGAAATTAATAACGGAAGGCTACGCTGATGTGTGACCTCATTAACCTCTGAGACTCTTTGTTTCACAGATCATAGTGTGAAATTCTTTGAACTGACTCTGAAGACAACCCCTAGAAAAAGCCTGGGTGGCATAGCAAAGGAACTAGTGCCCAATTCTGGACAAGACTAGCAATTCAATGTGCACATACATTTTTTTCTTATTACAGGAAATGCATTTAACCACATCCTCTATAGACAGAATGTGGGGCCTTGTTGTGGGGAACATGCATAAAATATTTACAAAATGAAAGATAACAAATTAATGCTGAAATAGCAGCAGAGGCAATGCTGTATTCTGAATTGAATGAAATTTAGAACTAAGTATCCTTATAACATTTACACACCCCACCTCACTGCCACAGTAAAATTGCTGAAACCCTCCCAAAAATGCCTCTTTTTAAATTTCAGATCTTGAATCTATGCCTTGTGGTAATAAAGTTGACATTTAACTTCTTAAATGCTTAATAATCCCAGCTAAATCTATTGTAAATACTTCCTTAATACGGCAAATAGATCAATTAAACAAAAACACATATTTGGAGTAGTAACTTCTTCTTCCATGCTCTTTGGGGGATAGCCGCACTTCATAATAGGTGAACAAGTCACCTTAGGGAGATTACATACCTAAAAAGAAGACTTTGCAAATGTATGGGAAGCTGCAGGGCCGCTTCACCTCTTTTTCCTGCAGTTCTACTCTAACAGTGAGAGCTCCCCAACACAGGTGGAGGTTGCCCAGGGCTCTAACCCTTTACCTATGGTGATTCACATACACACCTCCCTAATGTGGGCCCACTGATGACGACCAGTCCCGTCATCACCAATCCTGGTCTTGCTGTTGACCAGTTCTAGCTAGCCAGCCCGGGTGCCCACAGAAGGATTATGCTCTGCAAGGAGGGGGGCGGAGCTAGCTGGATGTTTTAAGGGATAGGCGAGAAGGGTGATAGCCCTTGGTGCTGAGGCCATGGGGGGTGCTTTTTTCTCTGCCAGGGCTACTGGTAGTACAGGCCATAATACAGATACAGACCCCTTATCACCCCCCAAATTGGGCTTAGTCATTGGGAGGGGGCTCTGGCTGCTGCTAAGGTCGTGGCACAGCATGACATATACCTGTATGTGGCAGCAGTGCCATAGGGAGGGTAAGGAGCAGGCAGAACATTATTCTAAGTATACAGCACGTCCTGTTCCAGAATATTCCTTACACTTGGGTAATACATCCACAAGATGGCGCTGGACTGCAGAAAACAGCTTGTGGCTCCTCCCGGCCCTATATAAGTCAGGAACCTCCCACAAATTCTCCAGTTAATTTCTGCAGTCTGCGCTGAGAAGATAGAAGATAGCTCTCTTGTGGTGCAGGTGAGCGGGGCTTATTGCCTGCGGCCCTGCAGGACTATTCCCACCCGTTCCGTTCTATATACTGCCTCCCAGCCTCGGCTGACAAGGTTCAGGTGAAGGTAGGTTAGTAAGCACCAGTAAAAAAGGTGCTGAGGAGCTATGCTCCTACCGCAGTCCCTGCTCCGACAGGGTAGGCGGTTTAGGCTGATGGTGAGCTTTCTGGGATGCCCCCACTGCTTCTCGGGTTGGCCAGGCTCTACCTGTGCCTTAATCCTTCCCATAGGTTCCCCTCCTCCCTCTTCTCCCTTTCTCCCCTGGGAGCACATGACTCCCCGGGAATCCTGTCTTTAACCTCTCTCGTTCTCCCTCTGGGTGATCTCGGAGGGGGGGGGGGGGGGGTGTCCAGTTGTTTTAAGCTGTGTCTTTATCCTTAGTGTGTTTTTTACTGTATACGCCGCTACCCCACGCTTGTACTGCGCTCCGCGGATGGCGGCGTCATTCACTTCAGAGCTGCCCGGCAGCTATTGGCCGGCAGGGTCACGTGTGCGCGCTTCGCGCTCTTCGGGGGGGGGGGCGGTCTCCGGGGATGACAATTTTGACGTCACATCTCCACGGAGCCCGCCCCTAGAGGTCTGCGGATGCCATTTTCTTTGCCATTGCTGTGTGTGCTGCCTGGCTCCCAAAGCGGTCTGTGAAAAAATGTTTTTCTGGATTCCTTGCTGTATTCTCATAGGAATGTTGTTATGTCTTTCAGGCGGGTTAAAACTTCAGCACTGTGGTTTCTCCCGGCCATCTCCCCTCATTTTCTCCCACTTCCCTGGCGGGTTATTGGGGCATCCCGGGTAGCTCCTTAGCGTTAACCCTTACTGGCCTACTGTGCCATTCAAATCACCATATGGAGGCTTCTGGGGATAATGGGCCTGGGGTTCCTTCGGGACAAGCCCGGCTACGTGTTGCGTGTGGGGTATCCCCAATCGGTGATGATGTCAGGGTATGTGTACCCTGCGCCCAGCAGGTACTTGCACTGCAGTCTGGGTTACCTGTTGCTGGGCCTGCGCCCCCTCGGGCTTCGCCTACCCCCCTACGCTTACATCTGACCCCCAGCGAGGAGCATACCAGCGGGGAGTCTCAGCCTGATTTGGCTGCACGGGTGGCCAGCATTGAAAAACATATTGCTGGGTCTGCCTCACGTAAGGCTTCTGCTAAGAAGCGGCATTTATCTCCCGCCGTTTCCCTCTTTCCTTTGGAAGCTGAGGAATTTTTTGACACTACTGGTTATTCCCCCCTGGAGGAGGGGGAATTGTTCTCTGATTCAAAATCATCCTAAGGTTTATGGTGGTACCGGGTCTCCCTTTGGGGAAGATCCATGGTCCTCAGATGACACTGACAGGCTTTTGGCTCATATTTTTGAAGTGCTCTGTATCTCCCCTCTTGCCGTGGCTTCGCTGCAGCAGGGTGAAATTTTTCTTACTGTTAAACCACGTTAGGAATTCCCGGAGCAGACTCACTTTAATAATCCGGTGCTCAAAGAATGGGAGCGGCCTAGCAAGCTCCCTGGGTTGCCCAAGAGTTGGGACAAGAGGTATCCCTTTCCTGCTGAGGTGATTAAGCGTGATCATGTCCTCCTGAGGTGGACGCGCCCGTTCTGGGGCTGTCCAATACATCTGTCATGCATTCTCCTGACACTACTACCCTGAAGGATGGTGAGGACCGGCGCATGGACCAGCTGGCTTGCCATGCTTTTGCCTGTGTGGGGGGCCGCGCTACGCCCGGTTTGTGCCTCTGCCATTACAGCTATTGCTATTAAGGGTTTCTTAGAGGGGGCCTCTGATGATGCGGGAGGAGAAGAGTATAGACCTCTCCTGCTTTGCTATGAATTTGTTGCATATGTTCTGTCTGCCATGGATGATGCTATTAGAATGTGTGGTAGGACTTCTGCCCTTTTGGTGGCAATACGCCACTCTGTTTGGTTGCGTCAATGGGTAGCTGATAATTCTGCTAAGAAGGCTCTCATTGGCTTTTCCTTTAAGGGGCTGCGCCTCTTTGGTGAACGCTTGGACTTGTTCGGCAGGGGCGGTAGGTTACCTCAACGTAGGAGGCCGTCTCAGTCCTTTCGGGGGATGGGTGCCTTTCTCCCTTCCTTCCGTGGTTCCAGAATTGGTCGAGGAGTCTCTTTTGCTGGGGCTTTGCTAGGGTTAGCCTAACCCTAACCCTTAAAATTCCAAAAAAAAAATAGGGTCCCCCCCCCCCCGGGAGGGGGGACCCTAAGTCAATTTTTTTCATTTTAAGGGTTAGGGTTAGGCTAACCCTAACCCTTAAAATTAAAAAAAAAAAATGACGTAGGGCGCCCATCGGAGGAAGAGGGGAGAGAGCCTGACAGGGTGAAGAAGAGACCCGGCCAGTTCGAATGAGGGGTCAGGTAAGTGTTTTTTTTTACATTTTGCAGGCGCTAGCAGGGGGCGAAGCCAGGCATGTAAATTTTACGTGGCTGGCGTTTAACGGTTGGAGAGGCAGCCATGTAAAATTTACGTGGCTGGCAATAGAAGGGTTAAGGACACTGCTATTGGATGTCACAAGTGTAAGGAATCTTCTGGAACAGGACGTGCTGTATACTTAGAATAATACAATTCTGTGATTACTCACCTGTAGAATTGGTATTATACGTATACAGCACGTCCTGTTCCATCCCACCCTTGTTATCATTATTCTTAGTTACCTCTGTATGGTGATTGTTCATATATTCATTTTTGAATTCCTGTTATTATTGTTCTCCCGGCTTCTTGTTAAATGCTTGTCAATACTGGGGAATTTGTGGGAGGTCCCTGACTTATATAGGGCTGGGAGGAGCCACAAGCTGTTTTTCTGCAGTCCAGCGCCATCTTGTGGATGTATTACCCAAGCGTAAGGAATATTCTGGAACAGGACGTGATTTAAAGCGAAACAAAAATGTGACTTTCCCAGATTTTGGTCTGTGTCCTGGGGCTTCGCTGTGTGCAACCCCCCAGTTCGCTCATAAAAACTCACTTTTCCATGCTCCAATGGCGCATGCATCGGCTCTTGTCCAATGAGAGATGCCTGCTGTGACTACGACATTCTCATTGACTTGAATGGAAAGCATATAGGCTGGGGCAGAAGCGCGTGCATGGCCGGTGATGCGGCAGTGTGCGCTCCTCATTCAAAACAATGAGAGCCGTCTGCTGAATAACCTAGTCACAGCAGGTGGCTGTCATTGGACGAGAGCATGCACATGAGCCGTTGGAGCGTAAAAAGCTGAATTTTTATGACCAAACTGGGGGGTTTCAGGCAGCAGGGCCTCCCGATGCGGGATGCCGTGGGGAAAAGCTAGTGGCCGGCCCTAGAATCATTTATATTCTAGGCTGACCGATGGTGGGTTGTGTTCCGCTTTAAAAAAAATATACATTTCAAAAATAAATGTTTGCTAAAAGCATGCTTGTGTTTTGGCCTCTCTCCCCCAAAGTTCCCCCCAATGTTCCTTTCTTATAACTGACTATAAAAGCTATTGTTTTCAAAAGCTTTATGAAACTCTTATTGCTGACAGTTATCTGTAAACTCAAGACAATCCTTGAACTCTTTTGTCATCGTTCAGCTGTAAAAAGTCACCATGTTTTATTTAAGCTCTGAAATTGCACATCATACGGTTTAATGATGTATTGATTGTCATGTCTTCAGTAACTGCAGATCTATAATGCCCAAACCACATTAAAGTTGCAACTGACCCATTGTCACAGCTTCCTACTCCATAATCACACCTCTGTACAACTGTATGTCCTAGATTCCAGAAAAATAGACCATGTCTGCATATACCAAGGCAAAAGGCCCTTTCCCTGCTTATTTCACCCCTTCATGTACCTGCACTACAGTCTGCTGCTGCTATGAGCCATACTGGCCCACATAACCCAATGCCTTCATGCACAAAGGCACCCTGTTTCAGGTGCGGTAAGTTCACACGGCAATGTAGAGTTGGCACAGAGGCAGGGCCGTATTTGGTGTTCATGGTGCCCTAGGCACTTTTAGTGCTTGTGCCTCCCTTTTTTTAAGTTAGATCATAAAAATGGTCCATATAAAAAAAGGTGGGGAGAGGGACAGGGTGCAATGGGCTAGATGCAGAGTATGTGTGTGGAGGAGGAAGAGGGTACAAAGGGGGAAATTTTGACATACAGGAGTTACATGACAAAAGCAGTGGAGGGGAGATGCTCTGACCTGTGCACCCTCACCCCCCCTCTTCACACAAATACACTATGCAACCTTCTGTGGCTGGGGGGGTGCTTGTTAGGAGGCAATAATGTTTTGGCTATAAGAGTTTTCATTTCTTTTCTTTACTACAGTAGTAAGAGCAGCGCCCCCCCCTTCCAGGTTGTCACCCTAGGCACGTGCCTAGGGTTGCCTAATGGGAAATACAGCCCTGCACAGAGGTACAGTACTTTTTCCCATTCACTGACTTTTGATGTATGATGATAGGAATACAGGCTGAAACATGGCTTGTTAAGTTTGCTGCTCAGGTGGGGAAAGTTTGTAGGCAACTTTGACTGTGGGACCTCCCAAATGTTTACAGTGCCACAGAATACAATGGTGCTTTTAAACTAAACAATAATAATTATCATTGTGCTGGGTTTATACCTGGAGTGTTAGTCCTTATTTGATTTTTTGGATTCTGCAGCACCTTTCTGGACCAAGCACTCATTGTAAATTCTAGTATGAGTGCAGCATGATGACATTTTGTTAAACAATATTAGGCATATAGAAAGATCCAGATGTATAAAGCTGGTGAAGCTGGCCATTAGACTTTTTTTAATGAAAAATTAGACTTATGCTCAGAATTGATATGCACAGAACATGTCTTTACAAGCAGAGGGCATGTGGGTGGCTGCTTCTGCGTATTGCGTATGCAGTGGTAGTATTACTTTCCTTCACTGATATGTGGAGAACAATAACCGTATTATGAACCAGCTCTAACCTGCTTCAGCATCTGTTTAGCTCTGTGTGGAGCCATGTTTACCCCTTATAACTTGCAAACAAATGCGTATTACAAAGAACTTATTAAGTTAAAAATGGGTCTTATTTAAGCAATCGGCAAATGAATATGCTTAATTATTATATGCTTAATAATTATTAATATTATTTGTATATAGAAAAATGACAATGCAACTGGACTGCAGTTTTGTACATTTTGAAAAGCAAGTGAAGATTAACCCTTTAAGTGCCAGCCTACCTGGATTTTTTGTCACACTCTGTTGCCAGACTACTTTTCACGTTTTTGCGCTACACATGTTCAACCTTGATTTTTGAAGGGATTTCCAGGGATTTTCCAGGAAAATTATATATTGTTTTTTTCAGCAGAGTCTGGGCTTCAACATGTCTTGTTTGGCCTTTTTTTAGTGTATTCTCAATACTTTTGGGTGAAATATGTGCAAAAAAATTAAAAAATAAATTTTTTACAATTTGTAGTGTATTTTTGTAATAAAAAATGTAAGTTTGTTAATAAAATATTATTGCGTGTGAAAGCCCTATTTCTCCCGGTTACAACGGTACCACATATGTATTGGTATACACCCTTTCCTGCCCAGGAAACTCCTCCAAACTGAAACAGCAGTTTAGGAGATTTCAGATAGGATACAACTATGCAATATGATTGCATAGTTGTAAGGGGTTAACTTAAAAAAAAAAAAATGACATAGGGTCCCCCTTACCCAGCATTACCTACCCGGACCAGCTATGGGGGCTTGTAGAACAGGGTGCAGGGGCCAGCGTTGGTGGCCCCTGGCCCTGCAGGCTACTAGCCCACATACCCACTAAGTGGCCCGGGCCCTTCTGCCCCCCCCCCGGCTGTTGGGGAGGCAGGTAATGGGGGGCTGGGGGTTATGGCAAGTCACCCGCTAGCCGCAGGTGATTGCCAGCCCCAGATCCTTGTGAACTGGTACAAGGGGTCTCATGGACCCCTTACCAGTTCACAAATAGTTAAAAGTAAAAAAGACACAGACACAAAATATTTTCAGTGTCCCGCGCTGCTGCAGATGACACTTGTCGGTAGTGATCGGAGCAGGGTGGGAGGCAGGGAGATCAGAGCCACCCTGCCTGCCACCCTCCCTGCTCCGATCGCTACCGACAAGTGACAGTCTGAGCCTGGGTGCCGGTATAGAGGAGCTGGATGATGTCATCCAGCTCCTCCCACAAGTGGACGGGGCTAGGGGCGGGGCCAGCGCCGGACAGAGCTGCAGATGACACTTGTCGGTAGTGATCGGAGCAGGGTGGGAGGCAGGGAGATCAGAGCCACCCTGCCTGCCACCCTACCTGCTCCGATTGCTACCGACAAGTGACAGTCTGAGCCTGGGTGCCGGTATAGAGGAGCTGGATGATGTCATCCAGCTCCTCCCACAAGTGGACGGGGCTAGGGGCGGGGCCAGCGCCGGACAGAGAGGACGGTGAGGGCCCGTTGCTGGGTCCTCACCCGAAGAGTGGTAAGTCCGGGGGGGGGGGGATCGGAGCCCCCCCTGGTGAAGAGAAGACCCGGGGAGAGCGATCGGGCTGCGAGGTGAGTTTGTGTCATTATTTATTTATTTTTTCTTTCAGATGCCGCGGGGGGGTGTATTCCGGGCCCCCTCCTGAAGATCAGAGGCCCGGGGGCGAGAATCAAACAGCTGATTCTTGAGGAGAATCGCTAGCACTATCAAACGAGGGGTCAGGGAAGTCTGTATCTTTTATAGTTTTTTATGGGGGTTTAAAGTCATCTACATGAGACTCACATAGCTGGCACTAGAAGGTTTAAACCAACACTATCGCGAAAAAATGGCCCAATGATAGAAGTTTAAATAAATATGCTGGATGGCGGGACGAGAGGTCACTTATACACCTGGCATGAAGAAATATCAAACTAGGCATGTTTTTTTTATTTTAATGGAAGGAAGAGGAAATCTGGGGTGTCAGGTTATGTCACACCGATACACTAAACCTGTCACCCCTGTATTTTATTCCTTCCATGAGAGAAGAAACCACAAGCTTGGCTGTGTTTTATTCAGTTCGAGTTTGTAAGTGCCCCCTCATCTCATTTGTCGACATGTTTATATGGATATTTAATATCACACAATTTTGCCATAGTGCTCCTTTAAGTTTCGTTGTTTTAGACCTTTATTTAATCACCCTAATAAAAAAAATGTGCAATGCAGCAAAATGAACCTTAGAAATAGGTTGCGCTGTGCGATGAATGTAGTCTAAATAAAATTCACATAACGTACATTTGTGAAAATGCAAAAGTGCAAATTCTTATGCTGGGCACGGTAGCTATGCCTTTGGTTCCTAAATATCTTTTGAATCATTTCAAAGAGAAGAATCTCTGTCCAGTTCAAGCTTTTTGTGTTATCACTTATAAAACATGTTTTTTCTAATTTGCCACTCTATAGACCAAACATGAACAGTTCAGATCTTTTGTTTTAGTCTGTATCAAACAAGACATTTTGTTTACAAAATGATCCACAAGCGTTTTCAGTTTCAGACACCAGCACAGGAGAAAGACCAAAGTCATACAGATGTGGAGGTTCTAGTTGAAACTTGTTTGAAATCAGGCTCCTTTTTCTAGAGATGTTGTGCTATTGGTAAAGCAAACATTTGAACTTGAATTCTAGTTCAGGGAAGCATCACAAGGCAACTTCTGTTTATGGATTTTTAAGACGCCTTGCTAATAAAACATAAAGATGCATGTAACCTGGAATACATTGATAGGCAAAATGGACTGTAGTTCTCCTTTTGCAGCATTACTGTAGATATCCACAATGGAAGGAATGATAAGACTAACACCCACGCTATCCTCTCTCTGTTAACAGTGTCCCCAGCACCAGAGGGGGCAGGCTGGCAAATATCTGTATGGGGGTATACAGGAGGCAAACTGCTCCGATAACATCAGAAAGGAAGTTAACCTGTTTAATTGCATTTGTTGGCCATGCAGAACTGCGACATTGGTTGAAAACATCATTTGGAGCAGTGCAATGCATAAAGTCATGCAGATATAGGCCAGGAGATTCATGATCTTACTAACTTTGGGTGTTAATAGCTTGTTAGTGCCAGACAGGCCAGTTGGAGTTTTTATGGAACTGCTCATCTCCTGGGGTTTGATGCACAACAGTGTCTAGGGTACAGATACACAACCTGTGGCCCACACTGCCATCAGTTGCAGCCCCAATGCCCATAGGGAGTTGGAGAGCTGCACTTGCCTTTGCCTGCAGAACAAAGCCACTTTCCACTAGAGGGCAGCCGCTTGCTAATTTTCAAAGCAGGAAGTAAGGCACCAAAGAACCTTTCTGGAGAGGTGGGTGACACACATTTGCTACTAGTGTATTGTTTTTGTTGGGTGTGTCTGGTAATGCCTATGGAGACCATTGTTTTTATTTAAAGTGGACCAACACCCAGGGGTGATCGGCCCGGGAATCTATAAGATTCCCGGGCCGATCACCTCCCTCACCGCGGGACATCCGAGATCGGGATGTCCCGCGGTGAGGGACCCCCCCAAATGCCCCAAAAAACTCACCTCCCGCGCGCCCCTCTAGGCGTGCAGGCCCCTGCGCCGGCCGTTTGTGAATGGCCGGCGCGGGTGCGCGCACTGTCAAAGGGGCGCGCGGGAGGTGGCGGCGGACGCGCTGTCTTGTCCACAGCTGTCACCCGCTTGTCCGTGGCTACGTGGGAGCGTGGTGAGGTGAGTTTTGGGGGGTTTCTGGAGGGTTTTACACAGCGGGGTGCCCCCCTGAAGTGGACCAAAACCCAGGATAGTCAAAATCCTGGGTGTTGGTCCACTTTAAAAGGTTGCAGGGGATATTATATTGTGTGTTTATAGGCATTGCTGCAAATACGGCATGTAATCAGTAAGCATAAATAAAGGTTGCTAGCATTGTGGGAAACCAGTTTAGTGCTATCCAGTGCTTTGCAGTAAAAGTATGTACACACATAAGAAGAATTGCAATGGCAATTATCTGTTATTGCAGCTTAGGCTGGCAATTAAGAGTTAAAAAAATTCTTCCCTGTCCAAGCCTGTCACTCCTGATCAAGTTTTTTTCTTTGTGAGCAGAATGTATAGGTAAACCCTATTTTTTCAGCGCTTAAAGTGGAACGGAACCCATGAATTTGACGCCTCTATTTATTCACCTCTTCCTGTTTCTAACTGTGCATGCGCAGGCTCTCGTCCAATGTAAACGTCTCTTATTGACTGCAATGGGGAGCATGTACAGCTGCATCCCACGCATCTCAGGCGACGTGCACGCTCCTACCCCCCAGCCTATCTGAATGGCTGAAGCAGCAGGAGGGTGCATGCACCGCGGGGGATGTGGCAGCCCGGTCTCCCCATTGAGAGCTGTTTCCTGAATGCGCAGCTGGAGCGTGGAAAGGTGAGTGTTTACAGGCACCCTGGGGGGGGGGGGGTTACACAGCGGGGCTGATTCGGGATGTTTAGATTCCAAGGCTGACCCATGTGGATTTTTTTTCCGTTTTATGAGCTTTAGCAAATAAGTTAAAATTGACTTTTTTCTGTTTCAGTGCTTCCATTGTTAGAACAATAAATATTGGTACCGAACATGTTTGATTTCTCCCTTTTCTTGGGATGTATGTTTTTATAATTGAATCGTTTTTACAACACATTATTGTTTCGGTCCTACAATAGCTGCAGATGAGTAGCATTTTTTCATGTCTGATTTTAGACAGTACAACCCCCCCCCCCCACTAGTGTCCCATTTGGAATGCAGTATGCAAAGATGCTTTTGTTAACTTGTCTTCAGAAGTCGGCGCAGACATAATAGGACACTTCAACATGGCAGCACATATATGGTTTACTCTTCTGCTTCTCTGCCAAATAAAATCTGTAAAGTTTATTTTATGTTTTGGATATGGATATAACTTAAAGTGGACGAATCACCAGGATTTTTATTATCCTGGTGATTGGTCCATTTTTCTGCAGCATCCCAGACTGGGATGCCCTGCTATGTGAAACCCCTCGGATCGCTCCCTCTTAACTTACCTTTATGCAGTTCCCACAGCACACACGTGGGCTCTCTTCCAATCAGCTTTTTATGATGTGCATAGCGAAGGGAGGGCCACACCCTCACTCTCCCTGTGGTTAGCGACATGCTCCCAGCCTATCTGAATGGCTGGTCACAGGAGCACGCCACAGCTGCGAGATGCTGGGGATGTGTCTATGCGGATCAGCGAGGAGGTAAACTGTGTGGGCAATTGCTATGGTTTCACATTACGGGGTATCCCAGATTGGGATTCCCCCTGAGATATGATATGTAATTAGTGCACCGGTATTGGTGATTGGTCCTGTTTTAACACAGTTGCCAATATCTGACTTGTAGTGTTGCTGGAATATGCCTCTGTTATGTTTTACACACTTCAGCCTTTTTTTTAGTTTGCTGATTATACTGTCCAGGTTGAACAGTTGTCTCAGGGTACGGGGAAACACCCCTTTATGAGGACATGGTGAAAAAGAGAAGACCCTGGAATGGTGGTAATGGGTTATCAAGAGGAGCGTGTGGCTTAAGAAACACGGCCCTAATGGAAATTAATAATAAACGAATGATCAGATGGTAATTGGTTCCATCCCGTTTGGTGGGGATGTTCACTGAAATCTGCGGCAACTGTTATAGAGGGTGTGAGGCGAAGGGGTACATGCTACATACGTGGTGGTCATGTGGGATAGCAACATCCTTTTGGCACAGAGTCCAACAAAATAATGAAGTTTGAATTGCCACGGGAGACGTATGTTGCTTTATTTAAACCGGACCTTCACCCTGATTTAATGAAAAGCCCAAACTCTTAAAAAACAATTCCACAGCATCTAAAATTAATATATTTTACATGTTTAGTCACTAATTTATTATACTTTCCCCCACTGGGCTGCAACTCTGTTCGGGAATTTAGGATACGGGCGCCGCCATCTTGACTCAGAAGCATCACACTTACTGAGGAGAGGAGAGTGGGATAAGGTACAGGGGGGCGGGTTATAGCTGTGCTTTGCTCAGACAGAGCAGAGCTGGGGTCAGGGAAAGGTCAGCAGTCCCAGAATGCAGAGCAGCACAGTCACTTCCTGTTTGCAGGCACTTCCTGTTTGCAGGCTGCCTGCAAAAATGGCAGCTTCCATAAGCCGCCATCTTGGATGTTTAAAGGCTTATAAAATGCAGTAGATGCAGGTAGGATGATTTTTAATGTGAGCAATTTGTATGTACAGGGTGTGGGAAACATATAAGATAGACTCTTATTTAGAGTGAAGGTCCGCTTTAATATCAAACCAAACAATACCCCCAATGAGACATGGAAGGCAGTGGCTAGACTATCAATCGCCTATCAACAGCAAAAACATGGAAACAAATGGAAAATTGGATGAGAAAGGTCAATGAGAAAATTAATGAATGATACGTATTACCAATTTCTTCAGATCTGACCGCAATGGGTGCCTGACAAGATGTTTGATGTGGAACAAAAAACCTGTACTAGGAATTTTAGGTTCTATTTTTGTTAAGATTTAGTACTGTTAACTGTATGGTATTATTGTTTTGGATTGTGTAACAAAGTGGCATGATTTAAATTTGGAAATAGCTTTCTAATAATTTTCTAATAAAAAAAATCTAAACACAAAACATAATACATGAGGGGAAGGCATCCAGGACACTTCTGAACTCCTCATGACTACCTTCTCTGGCAGAGAGTTCCATAGTTTCACTGCTCTTACAGTAAAAAATCCCCTCCTGAGCCGGTGCAAGAAGCGTCTTTTCTCTAATCACTCCTCGTTCTATGTTGCTCATTAATATTCACATCATAGGATGCACATATGTGCTGAGGGATGACTATTGAGGTAATAATAATGGGCTTTCCTAGGGTTTACACAAAGCGGACCATCCCTTATGGGCTTTTGTTCCTTTTTCATTTTAAAGCGGGCCTTCACTCTGAATAAAAGTCTATCTTATATGTTTCCCACACCCTGTACATACAGAATGATCACATTAAAAATCATCCTACCTGCATCTACTGCATGTTATGAGCCTTTAAACATCCAAGATGGGGGCTCATGGATCATCAGGCAGCCTGCAAACAGGACTGTGTCGCTCTGCATTCTGGGATTGCTGACTTTTCGCTGACCCCGGCTCTGCTCTGTCTGTGCGAAGCACAGCTATAAACCCACCCCCTGCACCCCCCCCTCTGCTCTTCTCAGTATGGGATGCTCCCGAGGCAAGATGGCGGCGTTCGTATGCTAGAGTCCTGAACAGAGTTGAAGCCCAGTGGAGGAAAGAATAATAACTAAGTGACTAAAACTGTAAATATATATTAGTTTTAGATGCTGGGGGATAGTTTTTTAAGGGTTTGGGCTTTTCATTATATCATGCTGAAGGTCCGGTTTAACCCAAATCCAAAAAGCAACACTAGTCGTAGACCTATCCCCACCCCTCTTACACTGTGGTACACACCATCACACCACATATACAGTGTGGGATATACCATCTCCTGTGTCTGCACATATATAGCTGCCCCTTTTTTTTCTTGCCTGTATTTTCTACAAAAAATGGGAAGAAAAGTGAGACACTGCCCTTCTTCACAGACGCTAAGAGCAGTTTTAGTCTGCTTTTCACATAGGCTGACAAAAAACTGTAGCTATGGCTGTATAATAGATGACTGGAGATCATATTTTGGGAGATCTGACAGTCGGATAACCTCTATCAGGGAGGTAGGACACATAAAGTCGACCAAAACCCGAGATTTTCACTATCCAGGGTTTTGCTCTTTTGGGATGGCACCCTCCTTTGTTTAAAGTAAATTTGTGCTTGGGGATAGTGGGATTTTAGTTCCCATGACATCCTCTGTTTCCCTTAATAGTTACACTATGTATAACATACTACCCAGGCAGGTAAACCTTCTAGTCTGCTATATCAAAAGCTATTGATGCTGAGTTCTAGCCCTTACTCTAGAGCCTGGACCCTAGGCCTCCTCTTGCTAAGAGCAGAGGGTGGTCATAATTCTGCTCCCTGGGCATCTCCATTCCTGTGTGTATCGGAGTGCTTCCCCCCCCCCCCCCCCCCCCGCCTGTCATCACTGCTAGCACATAACTGCACATAGCCAGGAAAACAGACAGGCAGAGGGAGTGGCACTCTCTGTACACACTGAAGGGAGCAGCTCACTCTGTGACGATGCAGCTCACTCTGTATTTGGTAGATTAGCAACTACATACTTTAAAAAGCTTGATCAGCTGGTAATGTTTTTATTTTACACTTAGTCTAGATGTGCCCTTTAGGCTGTTCTGCCCTTTAGACAGATTTTCCACTGCAATAGGTTATATTAGAAAAGCTAAATAATACATAAGTTCTGGTAAAATGTAAACTCTGTATGTTGGACTATATGGGTATACTGTGACTTTTTTATACTGTACAGTGACCTGAACATTTGGATGTTCCACTCTCTATAAAATATTGTTCTGTTACAGAATTTGCTTTGTGTTATTATTTTTTTGTATAATTCCATTAAGTATGCAGTTTTCATGCTGCAAATGATGCCTGCTTATCTGTACTTGCCAAAAGCGTTGCATATCTGATATCCTCCAATAGCAAACTATAATTCCTCCAGGAAGCATCAGAAGGAACTGGCACACAATGAATAATTCATGTGCTGACTGTGTGGCAAGATTGTGCGTAAATGAACAGGGCACAGTGACAATCGTAATGTTCTGAAAAGAAACAGGAAAGAAGAACTTTGGCCTTTTCCCTTCAACTCTGTAATGCTCCAACACAAAATAAGTTGTCTCATAGTTCTGACACGAAAGCTGTAAAAAAAATTTAAAAAGTCCTATTATTTTTATTTATGTAATATAGTTATTATGTAATATAGTCATTATATTATATAGAGTTTTTCAGCCACATACAATTGGAGCTATTTTTTGCATAGGAGACATCTGACCAATTCGGCACTTTACGTTAAGAGATTTTGCATTTGAAAGAAAATATTGCGCGCATAGATATTCCCTTCACTAACCTGATTTTAAACCATGTTCTTTCAGATGAGTAAGTTTAGGATACCCTTGGTGGTGGGCAAGCAAGCATATGGCTGGTCAAACTCATGTGCTGCAGTAATGTTTCGAGTTTCACTTATGAGTTCCCGCTCTAGACTTCTGATGGTGGTTCTGCAAGGACCAACATGGTCGAAATAGCAGACTGCCAGACACTGGATTTATAGCCTATGACAGGTAATATATTTCCCCCAGGTTAAAGTTCTCTATTCTGATTCTTCTACCCTGGCCCCCTTTGGGGAGATGGTCTCTTCAGGAAGGATACCTTGGTAAAGGGGATCCCTTTAAGGAGTTGGTTTGCTTGTAGTTAGGCTAGGGAGCTGGGCTATTTTATGAGGATGTCATCATCCCAATTTAGGGGGCTTTATGTTTTTGGATTTCGTAGGCCACATTGATAAAGCCCATTATTTGCTTTTTAGGAGCTGTAATTTTGGAGAGGCCTGGTGGGTTACTGGTTACACTGGAAATGCCAAGTCACAGGCTCACTGTTTCTGCTTGATTACTTGAATGATGGCAAGATGGAAGAGCCTGCATATATTTCCCATCTTTCAAAACCGCCACTGCCATGTGTTCAAAGTTAATAGGTACTGCCATTTTGATAGTCAATAGTTTGTTTGGCATCCATTTTGGAGAGGTCTAGTGGGGTTACTGGTAACACTCAAAATGCAGTGCCAGACTGCTGACTAGGATTACAGAGCCTGGTTATACAGTCACCGATGCTGTCCCCAGCCATCCACTCCATAAGGAGTGCAATAAGTTTGTTGTTGTTCATGGCAATTTCTATTAGTGGAGGGGATTAGAAAGGGTGATTGCTATCTGTTGTTTTTTAAATTCAGTGTTAATTAGGGGATGAATCATCTAAATCAGCCAAGGACCCAGTGGACAGGCCCCCACAAAGTTGCTGTAGCTTTTGTTGTTCTGAAGAAGTTTCTAAATCAAATAACTTGACTTCTGCTCATTCAGTTTATATTCTGTACAAAAGGTGAATTGTGCTAATGAGACTTTGAGCAGAGAGACATTTTTTTTTTTGTCAAAGCTGAAAACAAAATGGTGCAAGTCCCAGGATGCCTTTAAATGTAATATGTATTGTAACAATTATATCATACCATATTTTTCGCACTATAGGATGCACCCAGGGTTTAGAGGAGGAAAATTAGAGAAAAAATATTCCGTGTGCTAAAGTAGTGTGCTAAAATACCTTTCTCACAATCACTCTATTACAGACAGTGTGCAAAATCCCTCCCAATTACCCCATTACAGTCCTCTATTTAAGAGTGTGTGGCAACCCCCATTACAGGCATCGTGCAGACTCCCTGTTACAGGCAGTACGTGACATCCCCCATTACAGGTACAGTGCAGACCCCCATTACAGTTAGCAGGCAGACCCCACATTACAGCCAGTGGGAAGACTTCCCCATTACAGGCAGTGGGCAGACCCCCCCTTACAGGCAGTGGGCAGATCCCCCCATTAAAGGCAGTGGGCAGCCCCCCACTAAAGGAATCAGGCAGACACCCCCCTTTACAGGCAGTGGGCAGCCCCCCATTAAAGGAAGCAGGAAGACCCCTATTAGAGGCAGCAGGCAGACCCACCCCATTACAGGCAATGGGTGGACCCCCCTGTGACAGACACTCTGCCATCACTATTCAATTGCCCACCGGGTCATTCACTGACCTTTTTCTTAATTAGGTTCCAGACAATGTCATTGTATTTTGATACTGTTACAGGCAATGTCATTGTAGTTTGTATTGTATTACAGACTGCCATTGTGTTGATTGATTACGTCACAGACAATGGCATTGTTCTGATTGATTGTGTTACAGACGTCTATTGTGTTCCTGATTGCGTCACCGGCAGAGTTGAGGGATTGTGTGCCCTGCTGCTATTGGTCGGTGTGTGTGTCATGCAGTTCTCCATCAGGTCCACCTTGCATGGAGACTTGTGTATATAAGGCCTAGAGTGGCACTAATAAACACTTCACCTTCACCCTCAATACTGAAGTTCTGTCTCTTATTGGGGGAAACGCTATATTACAATTCACTAGCCCTTGTAAGGGCTGTTCCTGTTTCCTCACGGACGACTCTGGAATTCCAGCAGCACCTCTCACCATTGGGAAAAGGACGTCTCGGGCGGTGAAGCCCTCCGGCGATTACAGGCAGCGGGCAGACCCCCACATTAGAGGGAACAGACAGACCCCCATTATAAGTAGCGAGCAGACCCCCTATTAGAGGCTGTGGGCAAGCCCCCCATTAGAGGCAGAGTGTGACATCACACCCTACCTCCCCCGGAAACTCTGCCCACCCACTGCTTCACCATTGTCCGGGGGGGGGGGGGTTATGCTGGTTGAAATAGGGGGGGAAAATCTGTCTTTCCCCACCTTTACATTCACTCCATAAGATGCTCTGACACCCTCCCTTTTGGGAGAAAGGTGTGTCTTATGGAACGAAAAAGAGGGTACTTATGATAAGAACCGATTTTATTCCAGCCTAGTAAAGAGCGATAAGCAGTGCCCCCAAATGAATCAATTGTTAGCCCCATCTGTGGATCTGGGGATTCACTGGATTTTTCTCAAACTTGCTGTTCACCCCCACATATTCAGCATGGTTTATTTCAAGCCTATACATTTATCCAGACTTTTTCTATTCCTGTTTTATAAGTTTCATAGATATTCTTAGTAAAGGAGCTGCTTGTAGCTTTTGTTGTTCTGAATGTGAAATTTCTAAAGCAAATGCCTTGACTTCTGCTCATTTAATTTATATTCTGTACAAAGGTGAATTGTGTTAATGAGACTTTAAGCAGAGAGACGTTTTTTATTTGTCACTCTACAGAGGATAGCTGAATGAATTCATTTTCACAGCATGCTCTGGAGAATTACTTGACCAAATACCCAAGCACCAGTGTGAGGGCTTACAGGTTATAATTACTGCTGAGATCGACAAGCCTTTTCAGTAGAAGTGTCCATTTCATGGGCCTCGTATTTATAGCTAATTAAAAATGTATGCATTTCTTCGACTTGTCTGCTAAATGAAAGATGAAATTCACCAGTACATGTTGATTTTCTCATATAAAGCCCCATTTATTATTAATACACTGCAGCCAAATAGAAAAAAATAATCATACTGAACTGATGTATGCAAAATGGAAGCATTACCTAAATAAATATGACCAAGAATCTGCTGCATATTTTACTACTTCAAGGGTCCACCCCTTGTTCTCCTCTCAGGTCCCCTTTCCATATGAGACCTACAAATCCCCCTTTATCATCCAGGAATACAGTTCATAATATCCAACAAGATCCTCCTACAACATGTACCAGCTCAAAACCTTTATTTAGATTATTTTTCCTATTCTAAATCCTAAATTTACATTTTGATTATTTTCCCTAAATACGTTATCCATGGCTCCATTATCCCAATAATTAATCTATGCTAAAATCATCCACCTTCACTGTGACTTGTCTTTTGGGGTCTGGGGGTGCACACAAATTCTAGATCTGTAGGGATGGCGGCCTTTAGGTGGAGCTCAAGTGCAGTGGTGTTGCTGTCAGATCAGGTCCTCATCTTTTTCTATGTAGTGTGTGGTAACAGTGAGTGGCTGCTTGGACAAGGAACTACCCAGGGACCCTTCCCAGAACCCTAAAATATACTTAAAAAGGTTCAACCCTCTGCCACCAAGCACGACTGACAGTTGCACCAACTTGGAATCTGAAGCCCGACTTGAAAAGAATGTGCCTAGGTTTATTGCAAAGCCACAGTCACATTAATTTAGTAAACAACCAGAACTCACTGTCTGGGACTTTTTCAACACTAGCAATCCTAGCTCCTAGCTCTTACCCATGACCTCATTCCTGCCCCCCAACCAACAAACAGATGGGACCGGACACACAGACTCCACAGACAGGGGAGGGGCCTATGCTGCCAGAAGTAAACTATATTAATGTTTTCTCTTTTGCCTTATGAAATGGTAGCCAGGAAAAGTAGGGAGGACAAGGGGGCACCTTCTGGGACCTAAGAGAACAGGTTACTGGCTCTGTCTGCATGGCTTTGCTGAGCCACACTTCCCCCGAGGTACAAATAAAAGGGTCTAACCTGTACCCCAATCTGCAGTATCTATCTATGTCTCTATTCTGGCCCTCAGTTCCTTCTGTGCCCCTGGTCCCAAAATAATAGGAAGACTACAAGTTGATAAGATCCCCCCAGAACCACAGTTAACAAGCAGAGTGAGGCCCCACCATCCACAAATAGGCAAGCCTACTGCCACCCACAGCCCCACCATAAGGAAATACCTATTTCCCACAGGTATTCCTACAACGGGGGAAGGAATATAGCAGCAGTGGAGAAGGCGCTGTCCACCATAGTGTTTGCTCTTAGGCCTGCAGGAATTAGCATTTCATTGCTGTGGGTCTAGGTGGTTGCAGGAGAGAGGTAGGATTACCATGGCCTACACTCTCCTTGCGACTAACTTGACAGGTCTTCTTTAAAAAAAAAATGAATTAAACTGCTAATCCTTCCCCACCACAATCCTACCCACAAACGATAGAGACAAGAAAAAAGAAACTAGGAGAGTGAGGGGTGGAAAAACAAGAGAAGGAAAGAGATAAGAAAAGTAAGAGGAAAGAATGTAGAAGGTAGAAAGATCAAGAAAAACATAAAGATAAACGGGACATGGAAAATAGAGTATACCAGATGGCTAGAATAAATAGGAGAGAGGCTGAAAAAAGGAAGAGATGTGGTAAATACATTGAGAACACAGGATAGAGATAGGTCAATGTGGAGGAAAGACAGAAATAATTTAAAAATGAGAGTGATAGGGAAGAAGCAGTAATGAAAGAGGGAAAGTACAGAGATGAAGGAATGTGGGCGAGGAAAGCCATTGAGGAATGGGAAGAAGGAAATGGTATTAAAGTAATTAGAAAGTAGTACAGAAAGAATGTTAAAGGGACATCTCAGCAAAAATAATAAATGATACATACTCACCAAGAGTCCCACGTAGCTGATCAGCCCTGCTCCAGAAATTTGGAACTCCACTGGAGATTTAGACCATGCTATCATCATCTCGCATCTTCACTGACTCGTATCACCCAGGGTGAGTGCGGCCCTCGCTCTATTCATTTCAGGTAGGCTTACTGTAAGAGAGTATCTGTGGTTTATTATTTTTGCTGTACTTGGACTTTAAAGTGAAGGAGATGGAGGAAGAAGGGAATGTAAAAGGACAGAAATAATGTGAGGAAAATTGTAAATTAGTCACACATAATAAAAAAAGATAGAGGGAGAAGGACTGAAGGTAGAAGAGGAAGAAAAGAAAGAGGGGAAGTGTGAAAGAAAGTGCAACAGAGACTAAGAGGAAAGTAAAAGTGAATGAGAGATGGATGAGCCAATAGCAAAGTAGAAGGATAGTAAATGTGGGGGAAAGCAAATGGGTATTGTAAAGATGGAGATAGAGGGAAAGTAGGAGAAGGATGTATAAGGAGGCTTTGTGAGGAAATAAAGTGATAACTGAGGAGAAATTCCCAGGGATACATACTGGGCTATCTCAAAATGGAATGCTCTGATGGGGAGGAACAATATCTAGGAGAGTAAAGATCCTGGATGGTGTTCCTCTTTAAAGGCTGCCGGACATTGTGCTTTAATACAACTACACTATAAGAGTGGATTTAAACATTGTGTGCTTTTGACTATGGGGCAGAGCTGGGTTAACTGGCTTTGACATTCCACCCTCCTGCTTCTCCTGTGACCAAAAGAAGCTGCTGACACTTACTGACCCCACTGCTCATTAGTGTTCAAACATTCACCTCAGTAAGGGGTTCCCCATGACTGAATTGTTTACAAGAGAGGAGAATGTCTGATTACTAACCAGGACACGAGGGACACAGCTGCATGATGCACCACACAATCTGCTCACAGTAGAAGTAATCCCTACCCTTTGCGGATAGGTAATGATGACCATTCATGGCAGCCATTGAAGGAGGCGGCTGCTCATGTAGCCCTTTTGATATTGTCTATGTGCCACCCCCTACCTGACTAGCATAGTCATCTCTTCCTGTCCCAACAACTCAGCTTCAATCACGTGCTGCCTGACCATGACAGGCATTTGCTGTATCCTGTGTGCTACAGAGCTGTGAGGTTAAAGGAGGTTACTAAAAATCCATATAAACACATTAGTTAATGAGAGGAGGGGTCACCTATACACACAAACCGAATAAAACTCCTGCACAGCTTATGGTTTTCTTCTGGTAGGAATAAAGTCCAGGGGAGACGGGTATGAGTGTATTGGAGAGACAGAGCCTGCCCCTCCCCCGATTTCCTTTTCCTTCGATTAAAAAAAACAAAAACAAGCCTGGCTGCATATTTCTTTATGCAGGCTGTGTAGGTGCAAATATTTATATGGATTTCTATCATTGGGGCTATTTTTTTTTTTGCAATAGTGCTTCTTTAATGAAAGCTGAACAGTGCAGTTCCCGCTCATAACTCTCCTTTGCTGTAGATGACACTGCCTGAGGAAGTCGCCTCATTAAAAATTCACCCCTTTATAGGAGGGTTCCAGAGCTGACACTACAGTTATCAGGCATTTGTTACAACTTCACAACAATCAGAATCAATCCAACGCTTTAACTTCAATTACTTTGGAAGGTTTCAATTTGTAGGTGACCATGAGGCATCACTAGCAGTTGTTATGGTTGATGCATTATCTATTTATTTTTGTGATTGTTTATGGGGGTTATTAGGGCTACTTTAAACCGGACCTTTACCCTGAATAAGAGCCTAGCTTGTATGTTTCCCCCACCCTGTACATACAGATTGCCCACATTAAAAATCATCTTGCCGGCATCTACTGCATGTTATGAGCTTTTAAACGTCCAAGATGGCGGCACGAGTCTCAGGCTGCCTGCAGACAGGAAGTGTCTTCTGACTGTGCTGTTCTGCATTTTGGGACAGCTGTTCTTTTCCTGACCCCAGCTCTGCTCTGTCTGTGCAAAGCACAGCTATAACCCAACTCCTCTGCACCCCCCTCTCCTCAGTATTTGATGCTTCTGAGGCAACATGGCGACGCCTGTATCCTAGAGTCCTGAACACAGTTGCAGCCCAGTGGGGGAGAGAATAATAAGTGACTAAAAACATAAAATATATTAATTTTAGATGCTAGGGTTTGGGTTTTTCAATAAATGATGCTGAATGTCCGGTTTAATTACTGTTTTGGGGTCTATAACCAACCCCACTTGAAAGACTTTCCTATTTTTTGGGGTCCTTCCCTAAGCCAATAAAGTGCAAGCACCACTAGGCTCAAATCATACAATATCAAAAATTATTGTATTAGTTCTGCCCAAATGCATACATCAAACTGTTATTAAACACCAGAACAGCCTGCACTGCCAAATATATACAACAGGGGGCACAATGTATGTATAAATTGGCATTCATCAACAATGGGGCTATAATAAATGATAACTGACTGAAAACACCCAGAACATGCAGCACCCAGATGAGCAGGCAACCCTCAATGTGGGCAGGTTGGAGGCAAAATAGCGCTCTGTGCGGTAAGGGAAAATTCAGCCCCCTCTTTGCCCAGCCTATGGTTCTGCTGCTGTGACATACAGCTTTGTGCCACGCTGCGCCTCTACCATAGCAACAGGCAGTGCCAAATCCCCATGACTGAGCCCAATATGTCTTATGTGTCTTATGGCCTGCAACACAGAATGAGGTTAAAAGGGCCCCCAATGGCCTTGGTGCCCAGAGTGATTGCCCTCCCCTAGAAACAGTCCTACGTTCAGTAAAGGATGTTGTAAAGAGAAATAAATGCAATAAACCGATATGTGCCTATATTCAAAATAGATGGTGGCCAGCCCTGGGTGTATTCACATTCCTACACATGCCACAAACTGAAATTGCTTCATTGGAATGTGAGTCCATCCAACGCTGGCCATCATTAAAATGTTGTGGCTAGATTTCAGATTTTATGTATGAGGATCCATGCCTATATATTTGTCCTTCAGAGAAGGGAAGGAATGGCATCTTTAAGTCCCTGCCCAGGCTCTCACTAACTTCCCCCACCTTATCCCTCATAGTGTCAAATGAGCTATTTCAAAGCATCTCAAAATCTCTGATTATATGTAAATTCCTTATGTATTCTAAGCAAAGACACTCTTTGCTTTAGTTGCTGGGCTGTGGTTGAGTTGGAAAAAACTTTGAGTCATAAGCATGCTTTGCTCAGAGACAGCTGTAGGGCCACTGTGGCTTGCCATGCTTGGTCACACTGAAAGCTCCAAGAGTGGCTGTCAGACATCTTTATTTGTATGGTCCTTAAGGAATGACATTTAATGGAGGAGGATCACATTTTGGAGCCCTGCTGTGGATTTTTAAAAGGAGAAGAGGCACGTGGGGCAGACATCAGGTCAGCTGCTCGCTGTCTTATTATGTCTGTTGGGTTTACAGTCCCTTTAAACAATCAGACCATTGACCAAGCTTTATTTCTCACATCACCACCCAGCACAGCCAAGGGCATGTTGGAGCATCCCTGCTTGTTTAGGTTGCAGGAGACTTCCTTTCTGCTCTTGTCTTCAGGCTACGGTCTCTCAATTACTTGAACTGTTGGCTCTTCACGGTGACTGTGGTGTCAAGTACATTTTTCTTCCTTTGGGCTGACAATTTATTATGTGGATGATCTGTTTGACAACTGTACACAGCATTGCAGCTGTGAATATTAATACTTGTTTATACAGTATTGCATGATAGGCTCCCGCTAAGCCTGTATCCATAATGCAGATTGTGTTTATTTCTCTGGAGGTGACACACAGCTATTGCATCTTTTTAGCTCAAAGCTTGCTCCTAACGGTTTCAGCTCATTGGCGGTGTCATTATTTCAGGAGCAATAGCTTTATGGAGCGTAAATGCTGACATTTATAAAATAGAGGTCATTTCCCTATAATGTCAGGCATGATTGCTCCATTTGCTCCAGAGACCCAAAATACTACTGGTGTCCTACAAAGTCTTGCTTAGCAATGTCATGTCTAATATCCTGTTGTTTATTTGAGAAAGGCTGTATCTCAGACAGAACACCAGCACAAATCCCTGCTTTGAGTAAAACCAGAGGACTAGCTATCTATGACCTTGGGACTGGTTGTTCAGGGGAACATAAAATCCAATCACTTGTGCATAGTCAGCTTTAGTTAGGAACATACTTCAATGACAATGATCAAGGATACAGTAAGACATTGTCTGCCCTTGAACTTGCCACAGCATTGTTGATCCACAACTCAGATGACATGTTCAGTGATGAGGTCTAGACCTGAACTTTAAATGGGACCCTGTCTAGAGTAATACAGTAGACTTTTTTTTTACTTTTAACTAAGTTGGATACAACTAGACAAAAAAGACTGAAACAGCCTACATAACTAGCTCTTCATTTTTCTATCATTACAAATATGATAAATAAGATGGAGTAGCAACAATGATGGGGTTCCCATCTTTTGGACCCCCTATAGTTACGCTCCTGGACATGTTACACGGATATGTGCTCAGTGATTCTCCATTTCCCTTTGTAGCCTGGTTACTGGTAACTAGTATGTAGTACTAAAATGGCAACTGACATGGTAAACAACTGGTAGTTAAATTGCTGCTGGCATAGTAATAGCTATTGACATATAAAAAGAGGGCTATATCTCGGAATAAGCACTGTAATTGTAAGTTTTAACTATTGTGAAGCAATAGTAAGCAAAGGTAAAATGTCCACGACAGGATTCATTTTTTTATAAAATAAGAGGTAGAAATAAGTAGTAAAGGTAGAAGGAATCCTTGTTCTGAGTATGGGCAGTACTGTGTTAGCCAGGACCTCAGAGGAAAGAGATTTAGGGATACTGATTACTGAAAGCTGCAAGATGAGTGGACAGTGTAGCCAGGCAGTGGGAAAAGCAAGCAGGATGCTCGGCTGCATAGCTCGAGGCATCACCAGTAGGAAGAGGGAGGTTGTGATGCCGCTGTATAGAGCCCTGGTGAGGCCACAGCTAGAATACTGTGTGCAGTTCTGGAGACCTCACCTGCAAAAAGACATTATTCAAATAGAACGGTTCCAAAGGCGAGCAACGAAAAAGGTGGAGAACTTAAGAACTTAAACTTGACACTTATCAGGAGAGACTTAAAGAACTTAATTTGTACAGTCTGGAGGAAAGAAGGGAGAGAGGGGACATGATTGAGACCTTTAAATATGTGAAAGGATTCAATAAGCTTGAGGAGGGATGTATTTTTAAGAAATAACTTCGTGATAGAACAAGGGGGCACAACCTGAAGCTAGTCGGGGGGAAGATCAGGAGCAATGTTAGAAAATATTATACAGAAAGAGTAGTAGATGCTTGGAACAAACTTCCAGTAGAGGTAGTTGGAAAACCGACAGTCCCTGGGATAAGAACACATCTATCCCAAGATAAAGCGTACATGCATCACACACATAAGGGCAGACAAGATGGAGCGTATGCTCTCCTTCTGCCGTCATCTTTCTATGTTTTGATCCTCCATGCAGACACAGGCAGTGGTGTGCCCCACACAGTATGATGCAATAGGGGTGGCGTTCCCACCACCTACTAAAACAAAAAATTTAAGCTGGGTTTTGCTACATTAACAGGCTGAATCTCCACTTCAATAGCTTTATTCAGCAGCACTCCAGGAGGAATCAGCTGCGTGAGAGGTAAGGAAAAATTGCTTTGATTTTACACCTAGCCTGGACAAGTGTGATGATTGCTTTTCTTTTAATTCAGTAAGCAAAACTGTTGATAGTATGCTTATTATAGACCATGCCATGATTTGGCTTTTGCAACTAATGTCTTTACATATGCTATACAGTGGCCAAAACCGTACATGTTGATTTTGATTTGCAGTAATAACATTACCCTCTCCCTGTTACACACTTTATGAAACACATATGTGTTTGGCTTTTCACAAATTTTTATCATTGTGCCTGCTGTTTTTTGCTATTGTAACTTTAAAGCGCTGTAAGCTATTTCTAGTGTGAAGCATGACTATAGGGAGCAGCTGAAGACATTATGGAAGCAATAGCTGCAGGGATCATACAGCAGACCAGCTAATGAACACAAGCAGAGAATAGGAGATTTAGACCTCAATCTGCCACTGTCAGTCACTATAACAAATGTTTGGCAATAAAGAGGCTACTCCATGGGTTCAAATATCCTTGTGTCAGCAGTGACACTGAACCATTTAGTAAGGTAGAAAGGACATTTACACAGGTTGGCCTCCCAAGGGATGCTGCTGACAAACCATATTGAAACCTTGGAACTCTGTTTAGTTATTCGTCTTTGTTGTTCCCATTTTTTCTATTCACCAGTCCTTGTGATTCAAGACAATACGCAATAGAAAGTTTAGAGTATAAATGAAGGCTATTATAAAACATATAGTTCCTACCAGCATATAGCATGCCAAGTCCTGCCAGTGACCTCCTACTGGGAATCCAACAATCACCAAGGCTTAGACAATGTTTCATGATTCATGCAGGAAAACCATTTTGCCTGTAATACAACTTCATTTACTGCTTTTTACAGTGATATTTGTAACTTTCAGTTGCATATCAATGATACGTTTATTCGTATACAGCACGTCCTGTTCCAGAAGATATTCCTTACTCTTGGGTTATACATCCAGTAGATGGCGCTGGACTGCAGAGACAGAAAAATGGCTCCTCCCGGCCCCGCATATACCAGGGACCTCCCACAAAATCCCCAGTTCTTCTCTGCAGTCTGGGCTGCAATGACTAGAAGATGGCTCTCTCTACTCGGAGGTGAGCGGGGCTATTAGCCTGCGGCCCTGTAGGACTATTCCCACCCGTTTCCTTTTACTGCCTCCCAGCTTAGGCTGCAATGGTTCGGGTGAAGGTAGGCAGCACCGCTGTCAGGTGCTAATGAGCGCTGCTCCAACCGCAGTCCCCCACCAAAGGGTAGGCGGTACAGGTCCATGGTGAGCCTTATGGGATGCCCCTCCTGCGTCTTATGCCCCTCTCCCCCTGTCCCCGCAGTTGGCTCCCTTTAGGCTGGCCGTCGCTTCCCCTTCGCTCTCCCTGGTAGCTCTCGGGGGGGGGGGGGGTGCATGTCTTGTCTATATGATTTATGTTATGATCCCTTCTGAATTGGTTGCACTAGTTTCTTTTGCTGCTGCCGCACGCTTGTACTTCGCCTCAGGCGTTGCTGCGCCATCATTGGCCGGTCTTGTCATGTGGGCGCTTTTTCGCGCTCTTCAGGGGGGGCCTTGCGGCTGACGCGTTCTGCATCGCTGTCTCCGTGGCCCGCCCCTCCAGGTATATGCGGGCGCCATTTTAGCTCTCTGCTGGGTGTGTCTGGCATCTCCCTATCGCGGTCCGTAAGTGCCCCTGCGGGCTGATTTATTTTGTATTCTCTGTATTGCATATTGCTTATGGGATCTTTTTGCTTACGTCTTGCAGGCAGGTCAAACTTTTGTGGTTTCTCCCAGTCCTATCCCCTCTATTTAGTGTTAACTCTTATTGGAGAGCTATTGTATTCCCTTACCTCCCACTTCCCTAGCGGGCTATTGGGGCAACCGGGTAGCCTTATTGGCATCAATCCCAATTGGTCTATTGTGCCACAATAATCACCATATGGAGGCTTCTCAGGATAATGTGCTCGGGGTTTCTTCGGGACAAGCCCGGCTGTGTGTGGCATATCCCCTATAAGTGATGATGTCAGGGTGTGTGTTCCCTGCGCCCAGCAGATGCTTGCGCTGCAGTCTGGGTTACCGGTGGCTGGGCCTGCGCCCCCTCGGGCTTCGCCTACCCCCCCACGCTTACATCTGACTCCTAGTGAGGTGCATACCAGTGGGGAGTCTCACCCTGATTTGGCTGCTCGGGTGGCCAGCATTGAGAGACATATTGCTGGCTCTGGCCCGTGTAAGGCTTCTGCTAAGAAGCGGCATTTATCACCTGGTGTTTCCCTCTTTCCTATGGAGGCTGAGGAAATTTTGACGTTACCAGTTATACCCCCCTGGACGAGGGGGAATTATTTTCTGATTCTCAGTCATCTGAGAAACAATCTAGGGTGTATGGTGCCGATTCTGGGTCTGACCCATGGGCTTGAGATGATACTTGACAGGCTTTTAGTTCACATTTTTGAAGTACTCTGTATCTCTCCTCTTGCCGTGGCTCCGTGGCAGCAGGGGAAGCTGTTTCATACTGTTAAACCACACTTAGAGTTTCCTGAACAAACTAATTTTAAAAATCTAGTGCTCAAGGAGTGTGAACGGCCTAGCCGGCTCCCCGGGGTGCCAAAGAGTTGGGATAAGAGGTATCCCTTTCCTGCTGAAATGGTTAAATGGTGGTCATGTCCTCCCGAGGTGGATGCACCAGTTCTGGGATTGTCCAACACATCCGTCATGCATTCCCCTGACTCTACTACACTGAGGAATGGGGAGGACAGGCGCATTGATCAGCTGGCTTGCCATGCCTTTGCCTGTGTGGGGACAGCGCTGCGTCCGGTCTGTGCCTCTGCCATTACGGCTGTTGCTATTAAAAGCCTGCTCAGGAGTCTCTTAGATGGGGCCCCTGATGATGCTGGTAGTGAAGAGTATAGAGCTCTTCTACGTTGTGAGGAATTTGTTGCATATGTCCTGTCTGCCATGGATGATACCATTAGAATGTGTGGCAGGGCATCTGCCCTGTTAGTGGCTATACGTCGCTCGGTCTGGCTGTGCCAGTGGGCAGCTGACAATGCTGCTAAGAAGGCTCTCACTTCAAGGGGCTGCGCCTCTTTGGGGAACGTCTGGACTTGTTTGCTAAGGGAGGCAAGTTACCTCAGCGTAGAAGGCAGCCCCGGTCCTTTCGGGGCTCAGGTGCCTTTTCTCCTTCCTTCAGGGGCTCCAGAATTGGATGGGGAGCTTCCTTTGCTGGAGCCCGTGGAGATTTTTGGGGCAGGGGCAGAGGAGGTGGCCGCCCTGGCCCCTCCTGGGGTCCCAAGCCTAAGTCCTCCCCCAAGCCCCCTCAGGCATGAAGGGGCACCCTCACCCATCTGGGTAGGGGGACGGCTTTGGCTCTTGGCTCATGTCTGGAGGCGTCATGTCTCAGACCCGTGGATTCAGGAGGTAGTATCCTCCGGTTACAAGATAGAGTTTGCAGCCTGGCCGCCCCCAAGATTCATCAAATCTCGGTTAGCTCAAAACCCCCTGTCAGCTCAGGGTCTGTCCCTGGCTGTCCAAGGCCTTCTGGAACTGGGTGTCATCTGCCGGGTGCCCTTGAGGGAAAGGGGCAAAGGCTATTACTCCAATCTTTTCATCGTCCCCAAAAAAGATGGGTCCATCAGACCCATCCTGGATTTGAAGCACCTCAACAAATTTGTCAGATTCAGACACTTTCGCATGGAGACTGCGCTCAGCTGTGACTTTCCTACGCCCAGGGGACTTCATGACCTCTGTAGATATCAAGGATGCTTACCTGCACGTACCTATCTTTCCAGGTCATCAGAGATTCCTCAGGTTTGCTCTGGAGGATCAGCACTACCAATTTGTGGCCTTGCCCTTCGGTCTCACCTCGGCTCCCAGGGTATTCACCAAGGTGCTGGCAGGAGTTATGGCTCTGCTGAGATCTTAGGGCATTCACATTCTTCCCTACTTGGACGACATGCTCATCACTTCTCAATCCTTCCATCAGGCAGAGCTGGATACTCAGCGGGTGGTGTCCACACTGGAGTCATTCGGCTGGGTGATCAACCACCCCAAATCTTCCCTGTCTCCTTCCATGGTGAAGTCCTTCCTGGGAATGATTCTGGATTCATCTCAGGTCAAGATCTTTCTTCCTCAGCAGAAGGTGGAGAGTCTTCAAGAGAAAGCTCAGCTCCTTCTTTCTTGTCCCCATCCATCCATCAGGCAGGGGATGCAGCTGGTGGGCCTGATGGTGTCCTGCTTTGAGGCGGTTCCATATGCTCAGTTTCACATGAGGCCTCATTAGCTTCACCTCCTGTCAGTATGGGATCGTGACCCTGTGTCCTTGGATCAGGTTTTTGTCCTGTCCCCTCTGGTCAGGCGGTCTCTGTCGTGGTGGCTGGACTCAAGGAACCTGCTGGTGGGCAGATCCTTTCTGGTCCCCTGCTGGGAAACTGTCACCACGGATGCCAGTCTGACAGGTTGGGGGGTTTTGGAATTCCCTGAAATTCCAGGGTCAGTGAGACCCTCAGGAGGCCCATGCCCCTATCAACATTCTGGAATTGAGGGTGATCAGGTTGGTTCTCGCCCACTTAACCCCACACCTGAGGGGTCGGACTGTTCAGGTCCGCTCGGACAACCAGACGGCGGTTGCCTACATCAATCATCAGGGAGGGACCAGGAGCAAGAGGGGCCTCAAGGAAGTGTCCCTGATACTGTCCTGGGCGGAGAAAAATGTTCCCTGCATCTCAGCTGTGTACATTCCGGGGGTGGAGAATCTGAAGGCAGACTCTCTGAGCAGGGGGACTTCTCGTCTGGGAGAATGGTCCCTCAGCAGCAGGGTGTTTCACTCCCTGTGCCACCGCTGGGGTCAGCTGGATGTGGATCTGTTTGCGTCCCGTCACAATCACAAGCTTCCAGTCTTTGTCTCTCTGTCCCAGGATCCTCTGGCCTTGGCCATGGATGCCCTGGCAATGTCTTGGAAGGGGTTTCAGCTTCTGTATGTCTTTCCCCCTTTTCCCCGGCTGGGCAGGGTGCTGCGCAAGATAGCTCAGGAAAGGGTGCCAGCCATACTGGTGGCCCCCTGTTGGCCAAGAAGAGTGTGGTTCGCAGACATTGTGCAGCTGGCAGTAGATCATTACGCACTGCCCCGGGTTCCAGATCTGCTCACTCAGGGGCACCTACGCCACCCCAATTTACAAACGCTGGCTTTGATGGCCTGGCTGTTGAAACCTCCATCTTGATGGAAAGAGGGCTGCCTGCCTCGGTTGTAAATACCATGATCAGGGCTAGGAAGAGGTCCTCTTCTTCCATCTACTACAGGGTTTGGCGTACTTACATTGACTGGTGCGAGTCTAACTCGCTTCCCTGTCGTGTGTTTTCCATTCCTAGGATTCTGGAGTTTCTGCAACATGGTTTGGATCTGGATCTTCAGCTCAGTACTCTGAAAGGTCATGTTTCTGCCTTGGCAATTTTTTTCCAAAGGTCCTTTGCTCAGCATCCCCTGGTCAAGACCTCCTTCCAGGGGGTTACTCACATGTGTCCCCCACGTAAGCCTATGTTACCAGTCTGCGACTTGAACTTTGTCTTATCTACCCTGCAGGGGTCTCCCTTTGAGCCCTTGCAAGGAGCCCCTTTGTCCATTCTTATGCTTAAGGTGGTCTTTTGGTGGCTATCACTTCTGTGAGGCGTGTTTCTGAGTTGGCGGCGCTTTCTATCAAGCCCCCTTATTTTGAGAGACACCAGGACAAGGTGGTGTTTCGGCCTTTCATCTTAATCAGGACATTGTTTATTGCTTCTAAGGAGAGGGTTTTACACTCTCTGGATGTGGTCAGGACTCTGAAGTTCTATCTGGTGGCTACTGAATCCTTCAGGAAGACTGACGCTCTCTTTGTGCTCCCTTCTGAACCTAAGAAGGGTCTGGCTCCGGCTAGGTCCGCTATCAGCAAGTGGATCTGTCAGGCTGTGATACAGGCCTACTCTGCTAAGGGGAAGGAGCCTCCCTTCCGCCTTACTGCTCATTCTACTCGTGCTATTGGTGCCTCTTGGGCTTTTCAGCACCAAGCTTCTGTTGAACAAGTTTGCAAGGCCGCCACTTGGTCTTCTGTTCATAAGTTTTACAAGGTTGATGTTAGGGCCTCAGCTGATGCTGCTTTTGGACGCAAAGTTCTGCAGGCGGCAGTGGTTTAAACTGTCTGCTTTTACTTTTGGGGATCCCACCCTACCTTACGGACACTGCTATTGGATGTCCCAAGAGTAAGGAATATCTTCTGGAACAGGACGTGCTGTATGCTTAGAATAATACAATTCTGTGATTACTCACCTGTAGAATTGGTATTTTATGTATACAGCACATCCTGTTCCACCCCACCCTTGTTATCATTATCTTTAGTTACCTCTTTATGGTGATCTTATGTTCAAAATTGTATATATTGCTTATAGTTATCCTGGTCTCATTTTAACTGCTTTTTAATACTGGGGATTTTGTGGGAGGTTACTGGTATATATGGGGCCGGGAGGAGCCACTTTTCTGTCTCTGCAGTCCAGCGCCATCTACTGGATGTATAACCCAAGAGTAAGGAATATCTTCTGGAACAGGACGTGCTGTATACATATAATACCAATTATACAGGTGAGTAATCACAGAATTGTATTTTCTGAGCTCTATGCTTATCCTGACAGCTTTCTGTCAGGGCTTAAAGTTATACTAAAAGCAAGTCTGATTGTTGTCCCGTTGTCTTGGGCTACACGTTGTACTGTCCTACACTGCAATCTGTTATCAAAAAGACCCTGTAGTTCCTAAATTGTTTGTAAAAGTATTAGAGCATAGGAAATGCGGGGAAAAAATTAGGAAAAACAGTGGGTGTGGTAGAAGCTATGTAATGTAAGCACACTGAGAGGAGGGAGAAGGCCAAAGTCTTGTACGTGCAGAGAGAGGCAGCCACTATGAACATCTGGGCAGAGAGTGTTTAGTCCCCCGAAGGTTGATTGGTGGACCACATCGGTGGGGATGGAATCCAGGACAGTGCTGGAACCACTTTATGAAAGGTATGCTACTGATATTTTTTTTTTTTACTTGTTATCTGGCTGTAAGTTTAAGCTATAGGCAGAGATACACCTATAATGAGGCCATGTGAGGCAGCCACCTCAGGCGGCACTGCAGAGGGGTCGACAATGGCTGGATGTGATTTTTTTATTTTGTTTTTCATCTTATTGGTGATTCAGTGGAGAATGGGGGCAACGCTGCATGCTATCCTGTTTTAAAGTCAATAATTGGTAGCTCAGCACCCCATACCCTAAGCCCCCCCAGTGTTGCTCTATTGAGAAGTGAAGTTGAACATTCTGGGGGGGGGGGGGTACGCCTTTCTTTAGATTGCCTCAGGTAGCAGGGAGGCTAGGTTCACCCATGGCAGTTTTTAGGCCTAATGGCTCTCAGTCCCCCCTCCTGCTGCTGTCCTATTCCAGTATGTACCATGCCATGCCTTTTATTTAGCAGCAGAGATTGGGATGATTAGGGAATCTGAGTATGACTGGCACCACTATCAGTGGCCAGGGTCCATCTGTGGAAAACAGGATAGCTGGAATAAACGTGCCCCTGCATCGTACACAATAGCCTTAGCACCCAGGACGATCACCCCAGGCATGACCCTGCATAGGTCAAAGAGGTCCTATTTTGCGCTGCATAATATATTGCTGCTAGGAGCCCTGGTCTGTATAGATATGCTGTGCTACAATCTATTGGTTGTGTTGCTATCAGTGGAGACCCAGGATGTGCTAAAGACCTTTGACAAAACTTTCAGAATCGTGCAAATAAGCAGACTTTACTGCCACTCAACTTCATAAGTGGCCCCCAAATCTCTGACCGAGACACTATTAGTTTTGCTTGGTGCAATTTACTCCAAAACTGAGCAAATTTGTGCCTCATTTTTCTAAATTAAGTTCTTATAGCAGCAATTTCCAAGGAAATGCGCTTAACTCGACCCTACTAAGAAAACCAAACAAATGATTCAGCAGACTCATGTAAAAAAAGGAAAAGTTACATGTTAAAAAACAATAGCAGAGTTCACTATTCAATAAATTCCCATAAAACTCACAACACAGGCGTTTTTTATACTGTGCTAAGCCATAACAAATGGACTTGCAATACAACGTGCAGATTTACCACAACGTTAGCTCAAACTTATTATCATAGATACATGAAACATCTTGGCAGTCCACGCACCCCCACAGTGTCTTTAAGCAGCCTTGCATTCACTGACTGATCATAACTACCTAGACTGCCGCTGCTGTCATGTGACCCACTAACCAATCACAAAACAACACATTGGAACAATTGAATCATTTCTAATTGATTCTATTGGCCTCACAGAATATTAATTAAGTGTACAGCAGCTATCTTGGTTCATTCCAATCAGTTGTTCAACAATTTTAGGCATATACTGTATATCAAGGATTGCATCCTTGAATCCAGTGTTTCAGGACCAAAAGAGGACCCTTTATCAGGGTACATGCTTACGACTATAGCACCACAATGTCCCTACAAGGTACCTTGAGGTATGCTTTAATATTATCTAATATTAGAACTGTACTTCAGTTTATGTGACCATGTTACCCCGGGAATAGCCATAAAAAATGTTACAGCGAGTCACAAACATTACTTTACCATATCCTAATGTTGCCATGAATACAAATAAAAAAAAAACAGACCTTACTGAATGTTACAATATGACTACATAGGTAGGCGCTATGAATGTACATGCTAATATATGGTATATGCAAATAGATATGCAATGCAAATATAATATCAATAAGTAATGATGCACTAAATCTATTTAAGCTGAAAAATAAATATATAAGAAGCCGCAGAAAATTTGAAACAAACAGATCATATAAATGGCTGGGTAAACCTGACAGGAATCCTGCATTCATTTTAAACTGCATACGACAAGACCAGTGAGAAACTCTGAAGTACTTTTTTTCGAATGTCTTTCCAAAAACAGTCAACTAATATTATGCTTGAGTGGCAGAATGTTACTGGATTCATTTTACTTTAGGGCTGTCGAAGAAAATATGTGGCTCTTTTTCTCATTACAATTGAAGGGTGAGTCCAGTTTCAATTTTATTTTTGAAAGCATACGTTGCCAATAGCAACAAATTGCAGAAAGTTGCACAGAACACTGCTGCTGGGCGTGTGTAAGGTTGAGTGAGTTCCCTCACCTCAACAGCGGCCATAGCAGCAGCGGTCTGTGCGGGTACAAGGATCACTTCTCTAATTTTAGTGTACATTGCCAATAGCAACATATTGCAGGTAGTGAAAACTGCTTCCATAAAACACAGTTTTGCTAACATAGGAAATAAAAAAAAAATACTAACTCATCCCAGCACCTTGAGGACATTCCTTTGTCACAATAAAAATACACTTTTAAAAATGCTATTGAAAGTGGACTTTTCCTTTAACCATTTAAGTACCAGCCTACCTAGACTTTTCGTTGCCCTCTGTTGCCAGACCATTTTTCAATATTTTGCACTGCACATGTTCAACTGTTTTTTTAAGGGATTTTTCAGGAAAATTATATATTTTTGTCTGGGTGATTCAGCTTCTGGACTAAATTATCACCTGGTGCTGAATCAGCCCCAAGGTAGACAATGAAAGTGAACAGCAGTTTTCTCCCCTAGAAAGTAACAGAGTTTTCTCATCTGGTGCTGAACAGACCCTAATGCACCTGCTCTCAAGTCTTGCAAATCACAAGCTGCTATCAGGGAATTTGGCTTCATGGAACTTAATCAGCTACCCAACAGCCTGAACCTGGCTCCCAGTGATTACTTTCGCTTTTGTAAGAAATGTCTGCACGGGTAACGATTTCCTGATGAGAATGCAACCAAAGAGCCAGTAACAGAGATCCTGCAGCAGCACGGTGTCTTCTTAGCTGAGGGCATCCACTCACTGCAAGTAAAGTGGAATAGGTATATTGAATTCAAGGGGGAATACATTGAAAAATGTTGTTTTTAGATTCAGGTAGATAATTTATTGAATGTCTCTCATTGTAATGTCATTCTGTCCAGGATAGAACAGCCATACCGTACAAGTGACAAGCTTCTGACATATCTGCTAAGCCCTGCAAGTGCGCCCTGGGTTTTTTAGAATCTGGACTTGTGGCAAGATGGCCTCTCCTATACAGCAATGTAACATAGAATCTGCCTGCTATTCAATAACATCTGTATGGATTTAAGACTTCTCAAATAGTTTGTCACTGATTGGCGGGTTAGAGTGGGGTTTTAGGGGTGTGGTTTACTGAAATTGTTGTTTTTTTTCTATTTTTGATCCACTTTAAATTTTATGTTTAATTTTATTTTATTGGATTTTCAGCATTTCAAATTTACATTAACACAAATAGACACACCATAATACAATAATACAAAGTGCAAAATACATGACATATAACGTACGTTAACTTGCACTCCCATAACCTACATAGATCCACCTTAACCGCCTCAGCCTTCTCCTGCTCTCCTCATTGTTTGTTAAATCCATCCTCTTTTTCTTCTTCCCCCCAACATAGCTTTATCAGCTGAACTGGCATTTCCCCTTCTTCCGTTCCAACCCCCCAGCCCTTAGGGGGCATGCGGAGCTTAGAACCGTAATCCACGAAGAAGAAGCTTATGTCCCCTGAGTAGTCTGGGACATTCTGAACAGGGTCCTCTGATCCGGATCTGCAAATCACTCTGATTCCTGCTCATCTATCCATCTGTAGGTCAGTCAGTCTTACAACGCACAATGAAGAACAAACAAACGTACATCCTGCATGGACAAAACACACATTAGGGTTGGGGGGCAGGGGAAGAAAGAAAGAAGGGGGGAGGCAGAGCGAAAAGGAGAAGAGACCACGACTATCCACCCACGATAGGGCATATTGTAGTTCCATTATCTTTCTTTGTCCTTGGTCCGAGCCCTTGAACATTATCCATGCTACCCACGTATTCCTGAACTTCTCACCCTCCCCGTTTAGGTCAGCCGTTAGCTCCTCCATTCTCATAATGTTATTAAGCTCTTTGCACCACTCTATCAAGGAGGGGACTGTCGTCTTCTTCCGGTACCTTGGTATCACTGATCTCGCAGCTGTCAAAAAGTGCCTCAGAACTCCCCCTTTACATCCACTTTAAATTTTAATTCAAATTTTGCTGAGATTTGTCCTGGACAGAACATTTCAAAACTTGTTCAAACTGCACTAGAAAAGAACAGAGCTATATTCGAGCAACACCATTTGTTGGGTATCCAATATATATGCCCATATACGTAAAAACTACTCACATCACATGTAGTACATCAATCTTTGACCAAGGAAGGTTCAGAATATTCCTGGCTTGTATAGAACAATTTGCCTCTGTCCCACTTTTCAAATGGGTTAATCTTAATGAATAATAATACATAACATCAAATAAGATGCTTCCTACAGGCAAGCCCTTTTGGAGCAAACCGCCATGAACTCTGAAATCAGGGATGAAAAAGAAAAATGTTTTGCTGTTGCTCAATGATGATAAAGTAAGCTGGGATGTTACATGATCCGACCTTGCTATAAAGTAAGTTAGAATTTTACAGTAAATTATATACTGCTATTAGTATTAAGGTCAGTTTTGGCAACATCATGATAGCCCAAGAGCCCGCTCTTTGAAATGTCATCTAGCTCTGTTGCTGTAGAAACACTTCATTTTCTAGGTACATTGTGTCTCGCCGCTGACTACATGGAGTGAAACCTCTCCTGTTTTTTTAGATGCTTGAAATCTTTTGCCAAAAGACATTTATGATTTATCTAACACAACAGTAGCACTGGCCTTATTAGTGAAAGAAAACTATTCCACTTGTATATACAAGAGGTGTCGCTTTTTCACCTATCAGCACCAATCAACAGCAACTTAACACACGAGATTGTTAAACTATTTTCACAGTTTGCCCCCAAATGTTTCACACTTATTTTCATGTTCTTTTTTATGCTGAAGCTTCTCATCACAGCCTCAGGTATAAAGGGATGTGACAATGTACTAATATCTTATCACTGTCTTGACAACCAATTTCAAAAGGCTTTGTTTCCTGGGTAATACAGGTGGACCATTAGTTTGCCTCATATGAATACTGAAAAAGGGGATTTGCGAATATATTAAATCCTCAAACCAAGCATTGGCTAAAGTTTTTCATGCAATGAAGTTTCTGTCAGGGGCAGACTGGCCTTAGGGAGCACAGAAAAAAATCCTATAGGGCTGCACTGCTTTTGAGCTGATGAACCAATATGCAGTATACTTCACCAAGTTTTCACTCACTCCATTTCTAACACTTCCCTCCACTTTCTGCCTTTTAAGCCATCCCCTTTATCTAGCCTCACTGTACCCTCCCCACAGCCCAGCCCATAATCTGCCCCTGTATTCCTTTATTGCTTTGCCTCAGCATTGTGTGTGTGGGGGATGGGGGTACACCTATCCCTGACACATTATCTGCCTACACAATGCTAAAGCTTCGCTGCCATTGTTTTATAAATGACCCGATTCACCGATTTGACCATGATCCTTCTCTACTCTTGGGGGTGGGGTTCAGCTGTTCATGGACTGGCCAGATTCCCATTCTTTTTTAATATTAATAAGGCTTGGCAGGAAAAGTTTGCCTGTTTGCTGATGATACAAAGGTTAGTAACAGGGCGGACACTCCTGGAGGTGTCTGCAACATGGAAAATGAATAATCTTGGATAACTGGTCAAAACTATGGAAACTAGAGTTTAATGTCTCTAAATGTAAAATCATGCATTTGGGTAGAAGGAATCCCTGTTCTGAGTACTGTATGGGCAGTACTGTGTTAGCCAGGACTTTGGAGGGGAGAGATTTAGGGATACTGATTACTAAAATCTGCAAGATGAGTAGACAAGCAGTAGGAAAAGCAAGCAGGATGCTTGGCTGCATAGCTCGAGGCATCACCTGTAGGAAGAGGGAGGTTTTGATGCCACTGTATAGAGCCCTGCTAAGCCCCAGCTAGAATACTGTTTGCAGTTCTGGAGACCTTACCTGCAAAAAGACATTATTCAAATAGAACATGTCCAAAAATGGTGGAAGCACTTAAACTTAGGAGAGACTTAAAGAACCTAATTTGTACAGTCTAGAGGAAAGAAGGGAGAGAGGGGACATGACCGAGACCTTAAAATATGTGAAAGGATTGAATAAGGTTCAGGAAGTGTTTTTAAGAAGAAACATAATAATAGAACAAGGGGCACAACCTGAAGCTATTCGAAGGGAAGATTAGGAGCAATGTTAGAAAATATTATTTTTCTTCCAATCCATTCCAGACCCTCCTTACACTTGGGATTACCTCCTTGCCGATTTAGATGTGGCTGCAAGGCAAAAAAGGCGTGGCCCCTCCCGGCCCCATAAGTAGCAGCTGCCTCCTAACCTAGATCAGTTTCATTCTTGCAGTTGCAAGTGACTGTGAAGGTTGTTCAGGATTCGCTCTCAAGGATTGGCAGCAAGCGGGGAGAGGCACCCTGTCGGCTTCCTGCGTAGCCTTATTTCCACGGATCCCCTAGACCCAACTGTGCCTCTCACAGTGTCTGGCTGTTTTGGGGTTCGTGAGGTAAGGTGGAAGCACCGGGGTCTGCAACGTCATGCAGGGGGCGGAGCTTAACTGCGAAAGCACAAGGTCGCATTTTCTCAATATCTCTCTCTTCGGCTGGAGGGAGATTGTGCCCGCGCTCGCTCTGCAGGTTAACTCGCTGGAGGTAAGTGTCAGCAGCCCCGGCTGGGACAGTGCAGCCGCTGCGGCGTTGCGGTGATGGCCATTGCGGGCTGGCCCGCTGTCCTCACTAGGGGTCCAGGCTATCGGGGCTTAAAAGGATCATGGCCTTGCTGTGTGCGCGGTCCAGTGGATCGCCGTTTGTTGGTTATGGGGCACAGGCTAGTAGGGTCCCATTTTTTAAGCAGTATATATATATATATATATATATATATTTTTTTTTTTTTGTGTTCTCTGCCTAGGCTATTGTGTGAAGGGCTGCTGGGGTAAGTGGACGTCGATACTAGTAGATATTTTATCTTTTTTATGATATTATTGTTATATTTATTTTTATATCTTTTTTATTACACATTTATTAAATGGTTATATTGATATTAAAGTAGGTTTTTTATGCATTAAAGGGGAAATCACATTTTTTCTTTCTAATAGGATTTTTTCTCCTGTTTATTTTTTTTTTCTTTTTAGATATTGTAAGAAGGATAAAAAGGGTTGTGGTTCCTCCCAGTCCCTTTGGGATTGGCTTAGGGCCTTATGTCTTTTTTCCAAATTTGGAGAGAAAAAAAACACCATGAGGGAGGCATCACGGGATAGTAATTTGGGCATCCCACTTGAGCAGGGCGGGCTCTGCCCCTTATGTAATCAGGATCCCCTGGGTAGTTTTAGCACGGTGTGTTCCGCTTGTGCCATAAGAATTGGATTAGACCATAATAGAGCAGCGGCTCAGGTCTCTAGCCCAGCTATTACTTTGGGGAGCTCGACGGCTCAGCCGTCTCTTACATCCCCCGGAGAGGGGGGAAGGCAGCGAGGTGCAGGCGGATGTGGCGCACAGGTTGGATAACTTAGAGAGACAGTTATCCTTGGTCATTCCTAAAAAAAACACCTATAAGAGGAGGCATTTGGAGCCTGTTTCTGAGGAAAAAGATTTATTTGCCTCTTTTGGGTCTGAAGAGGAGGAAGAGTATATAGATGAGCAGCTCTCAGAGGGCGAGTTACGCTCTGGTGAGGAGGATAGTAATTCTAGTTTATTCTCTTCTGATGAGGATCCTCTTCTCTCAGATGAAAAAGAGTGTTTACTTTGATCAGTTTTTGAGACTTTGAATATTACCCCTCCTGAGGTGGCAAAAAGAGGGAAGGACGACCTATTTAAGCCAGTAAGGCAAAGGCAGGTTTTTCCGGAACAGCCGCATTTTTCCAGAATGGTGTTAAAGGAGTGGGAAAATCCTAACAAGTCACCGGCTGTTCCTAGGTATCCCTTTCCGGCGGATATGATTAAGCTTTGGTCTTTTCCATGCGAGGTGGATTCTCCAGTATCAGGCTTGTCTGATACTTCTATCATGCCGTCTGCTACTAATGGATCCTTAAGAGATCCCACAGAGAGACGAATGGATCAGTTGGCCCGCCATGCCTTTGCTATGGTAGGTTCCTTTATGCGCCCTGTTTGTGCCACGGCTATTGTGTCTTTGGCTTCAAGGAAGAAGGTGAAGAAGGTTTTGGCCAGGGCTAAGTCTCGCAGGCATATTCAAGAGTCCAAGGATTTTAGAGCTTGTTTGGACTTTAATTCTTTTGCTATCACTGCTATGGATGAAGCGGTCAGGTTAGCTGCTAGAACTTCTGCTCTTCTTGTTGCCTTGCGCCGTTCCTTATGACTAAGACAATAGCCGGCGGATGCCGCCGCTAAGAAAGCTCTTACAGATCTTCTTTTTTTAGGGAGCAGACTCTTTGGAGAGTGGCTGGACCGTACGGTCAAAGATGGCAAACTTCCTCAGAGGAAGAGGGCGACTCGGCCTTTTCAGAGGTCTACATCATATCGGCCCTTTCAGGGTGGTAGAGGCGCCTTCTTTTCATGCTCCCATAGGGATTTCTGGGGCAGAGCTCGTAATAGGGCAGGAGGGGCCTGGAGAAGTAGGCCTAAACCTCCAGCCAAGCCCAGTCCAGCATGAGGGGGTGCCCTCACCCGAGCGGGTGGGGGCACAGCTCTTGCAATTTGCTCCTATCTGGAGACATGGTGGATCTTTGGATCCGAGAAGTGGTGTCATCAGGCTACAAAATCGAGTTTGCAGCCAGACCGCAGGCAAGGTTCCTTTGGTCAGGGGCATCCCGGAACCAGTCAAGGACAGATGCCCTGAGAGCCTCTGTTCAGCATCTTATTCAAAAAGGGGTAATTTGTCAGGTACCCTTTCAGGAACAAGGTCAGGGGTTTTACTCCAACCTGTTCACGATTCCCAAGAAGGATGGGTCGGTGCGTCCTATTTTAGACCTAAGGGGTCTCAACAATTTTTTCCAAGTGAAACATTTCCACATGGAAACTCTGAAATTAGCGGTAAGATCAATTCAGCCCGGAGGTCTTATGACCACAATAGACATAAGGGACGCATATCTTCATATCCCGATTTTTCCAGGGCATCAGAAATTCTTAAGATTTGCCCTGGAAGGCCAACATTTCCAGTTTGTGGTACTTCCATTCGGCATATCCTCGGCTCCAAGGGTATTCACCAAGGTCTTGGCAGGTCTCATGGCCATTTTGAGAAGCCAGGGGATATGCATCATTCCATACTTGGACGATCTCTTGATTTCGGCCGGGTCTCTTCAGCAGATCATAAAGGACACGCAGACGGTCCTATCAGCTCTGGAGGAGTTCGGCTGGGTGATTAATTATCCGAATTCCCTTATCACTCCGGCGCCAGTAAGGAATTTCTTAGTAATGACTCTGGACACAGTTCAGGTCAAGATGTTTCTACCAGAGCAGAAGGCTATGCTAATTCGGAATCAAATAGAGGCCTTACTGGCCTGCCGGCAGCCGACCGTTCAGTTGAGGATGAAACTAGTAGACCTTATGGTGGCATGCTTCGAGGCCGTGCCTTTTGCCCAGTTTCACATGAGGCCTCTTCAGTTGAATCTGTTGGCAAGCTGGGATCGAGCCCCGCAGTCGCTGGATCAAGTCTTTGTTCTAACGCCCTCGGCCAGGCAATCTCTCTTGTGGTGGTTGGACCCTCTACATTTGTCTGTAGGCAGGTCTTTTCGGACACCGCAGGGGCAGATCGTTGCCATGGATGCCAGTCTCACAGGCTGCGGGGGTATCTGGCAAACCCAGAAGATCCAGGGACAGTGGGGGCCGAAGGAGAATCAGCTTCCCATAAATATATTGGAATTAAGAGCAATCCGGCTAGTGCTTCAGTATCTGACCCCCAGTTTAAAGGGGCAGGCTGTCCAGGTCCAGTCGGACAATCGGACGGCGGTAGCCTCTATCAATCATCAGGGTGGTACTCGGAGCAGGAGTGCCCTAGAGGAAGTAAGACGGATTCTGACTTGGGCAGAGGAGAATGTTCCCTGCACCTCGGCAGTTTACATCCCGGGGGTGGAAAAACAGGAGGCAGACGCTTTGAGCAGGAGGACGCTGCGTCGGGGAGAATGGTCCCTCAGCCAGAAGATCTTTCAGGCTCTTTGCCTTCGCTGGGGTTGTCTGGAAGTGGATCTTTTTGCATCCAGACACAATCACAAATGGCCGAAGTTCATGTCCTTATCAAGGGACCCTCTGGCCATAGCAACAAACGCCCTGTCACCCTCTTGGGCAGAGTTCAAGCTCCTGTACGTTTTTCCCCCACTTCCGCTCCTGGGTCGTGTACTAAGAAAGATAGCTCAGAAGGGGGTACCAGCCATTCTGGTGGCTCCTCGCTGGCCAAGGAGAAGTTGGTTCTCAGACATAGCAAGGATGTCAGTAGACCATCGGCGCCTGCCAGTCGATCCAGACCTTCTCACACAGAGGGCGCTTCGGCACCTGAATTTACAGATGCTGGTTTTGACGGCCTGGCTATTGAGACCTCGATCTTAGCAGAGAGAGGTTTATCGGCCAAGGTTATTCTTACCATGATTCAGGCCTGGAAGAAGACATCTGCCAAGATTTACTACAGGGTCTGGCGGGTGTTCATTTCCTGGTGTGAGGCTAGGAAATATTCATGCAGAAAGTATTTGGTTTCTAGGATTTTGGAATTTCTACAGGATGGCTTAGAAATGGGCCTACAATTAAGCACCCTAAAGGGGCATGTATCGGCCTTATCTATTTTTTTCCAGAAGTCTAGCAATAGGCTTATTAAAACCTTTTTTCAGGGAGTCATTCATGTCCAACCACCGCGCAAGTCTATTTTACAGGTGTGGGACTTGAATCTGGTATTATCGGATCTCCAGGGGGCTCCCTTTGAACCTATGTTTGACGATTGGCAATCACCTCGGTGCGGCGTGTTTCTGAGTTAGCCGCCTTATGTATGAAGTCTCGTTATTTTGAGTTACACAGAGACAAGGTAGTTTTTCAGTTTAAGCCTGATTTCTTACCTCGTCTCTCCTTTTCACCTTAATCAGGAGGTAATTCTGCCTTCTTTATGCCCAGTTCCGGCCAATGCTAGGGAAAGGGCGCTTTATTCTTTAGATGTAGTCAGAGCCATAAGATATTACATGGCAGCTACAGATTCCTTCCGGTAGTAGAATTTTCTTTTTGTTATGTCAGAAGGGCCAAGAAAGGGGCTTCCACCAGCTAAATCCACTGTCAGTAAGTGGATTAGGCAGGCAGTAGAAAAGGCCTACTCGGCCAAGGGGAAGGGACCCCCTTTTCGGGACACGGTCCATTCCACTAGGGCCATTAGTGCTTCCTGGGCTTTTCAGCATCAGGCCTCGGTGGAACAGGTTTGTAAAGCTGCCACCTGGTCTTCGGTTCATACATTTACCAAATTCTACAAGGTAGATGTTAGGGCCTCAGCTGACGCTGTGGTTGGTCCAAAGATTCTTCAGGCGGTAGTGAAATGAACTACCTGCTGTTCTACGCTGGGGATCCTGCCCATAGATGGCACTGCTTTTGGAAACCCCAAGTGTAAGGAGGGTCTGGAATGGATTGGAAGAAAAAACGCAATTCTGTGATTACCCTTTAGGGTCATGATCTATCTTTTGATTCTTTTTGATGGTGTTTAGTCCATTTATTATTTTCATTTTTGCATTGAAAAAAAAAAAAAGGAAAAATAAAAAGTGAAGTTATATTTTGAGAGAATTCAAGCGGAGTTCGGTGTGAAGTAACATGGACTCCTATTTAGGGGCCTCCCGGCCTGCCTCTGTTTTGTGTTTTACTGCTTTTTAAGTACTGATCTAGGTTAGGAGACAGCTGCTACTGATGGGGCCGGGAGGGGCCACGCCTTTTTTGTCTTGCAGTCACATCCAATCGGCAAGGAAGTAATCTCAAGTGTAAGGAGGGTCTGGAATGGATTCCCAGAAAAAACAATTCCACAGGTGAGTACTCACAGAATTGCGTTTTTACAGAAAGAGTAATAGATACTTGGACCAAACTTCCAGCAGAAAAAATGGAAAAATCTACACTAAGTGAATTTAAACATGCCTGGGATAAGCACACATCTATCCTAATATAAAGAAAATATACAGTATACACATAAGGGCAGACTAGATGGACCACATGGTCTCCTTCTGCCGTCAACCTTCTATGTTACTATGTTAATTCCTGGGCTGATTTTTTGCAGCAGTCCACTGGTTTCAGTGAAATATTCTTTTTTTCTATTTGTGACCCCACTTTATATATATACAGCTACCAAATTATATGGGCTTTGGTATCATCAGTCCTTTAACCCTTTAAGTGCCAGCCTACCTGGAGTTTTTGTCACCCTTTGTTGTCAGACTATTTTGCACTATTTTGCGCTCCCCATGTTCAAATGTGATTTTGTGAAGGGATTTCCCAGGAAAATGATATATTGTTTTTTTCATAGTCTGGGCTTTAACATGAAATGTCTTGTTTGTCATTTTTTTAGGTGTATTCTCAATATTTTTGGGTGAAATATGTGCAAAAAAATTTAAAAATATTTTTTTTACAATTTGTAGTGTTTTTTGTAATAAAAAATGTAAGTTTGTCAATAAAATCTTATTGCGTGTGAAATCCCAATTTCTCCCGGTTACAGCAGTACCACATATGTATAGGTAGACACCCTTTCCTGCCCAGGAGACTTCCCCAAACTGAAACAGCTCTTTAGGGGATTTTCAGATAAAATATAACTATGCTATGCGCACCTTGCAGTTTTTCCAGAAAAACAACCCTTTACATTTGAAATACCCCCAACAAACTATATATTCTCTGGAAGTACACACCTCAAGCTTTCTAGGTGTACCAGGCTTGTTGATGTGGCCACAGTTTTCTGGAAGTAATCCCTCAATGTATTCTTTGGTTGCAAAGAGTTTCCCTAAAAAATGGATAAAAAAGCAGAATCAAATTTTTCTGAAAAAAAATATATACAAACAAGAAAAAACAAGGTTAATCTGAAAAAGCAACATCCCTCGAATAGAACGATACCCAACATGCATAGCTACTGTCAAGGGAAAAGTTGCCAAACACCCCAAAGTAAAGCATGTGCGTAACTGTAATTTTACTTGAAAATTTCAGCTCTGCAGACAAAGTGCGCACCTTGCGATTTTTCAACCAAAACAACCCTTTACATTTGTAATATCCCCCATAAACCATATATTACCTAAAAGTACACATGTTAAGCTTTCTAAGCATACCCAGCTTGTTGTAGTGGGCTCATCTTTCTGGAATGAATCCCTCAAAGAATTCTTTGGTTGCCCATTTTTTGGGGGATTTTTAAGGGTTAAAACCACTTAAAAATCCCCCCCAAAAAATGACATGGGGTCCCCCCTACCCGAAGTTACCAGCCCGGGACCAGCTATGCAGGGCTTGTAGGAACAGGGCGCAGGGGCCTGTTTTGGTGGCCCCTGGCCCTGCAGACTACAAGCCCGCATAGCCCATGGCCACGGGCTCTTCTGCCCCCCCCCCTGAGCTTTGGGGCAGCAGGTAATTGGGGGTGCCTTGTGAACTGGTATAGGGGTCTCATGGATCCCTTACCAGTTCACAATGGGTTAAATTTAAAACACACTACATATTTTATTATTATTTTTTTTTTAATACTTACCTCCCATCCATCCTGGAGCACTGTGTCCCTTGACAATCACTGCCATTTGCTCACCTGCTGGAAGCCCTTTACAGCTGCTGGGTGACATAACATAAGGGGTTAATTAAAAAAAATGACATAGGGGGACCCCATTTTTGGGGGGGATTTTTAAGGGTTAAAAAGTAACCAGCCCGGGACCAGCTATGCAGGGCTTGTAGGAACAGGGCACAGGGGCCACTACAAGCCCGCATAGCCCATGGCCACGGGCTGGTGACTTGCCAGCCTCCAGCCTTGTGAACTGGTATAGGGGTCTCATGGAATTTAAAGAGACCTAGCCTGGATATCCAATGTTATTAAATGCAATGAAAGCAATTATAACATCACATTGAAAAAGCGAGATTTAACCCGTGAAATACATATGTGCATTCCTATCATGACTTTATAAGTTGAAGATTATTTTCCCTATGGAATTTCAATAATCTGAAGATAATGACTAAAAGCATGTTGAGTGAACCATGTATATTTGGATTATTCTTTGAAAAGAAAGTGTCATATTTTGTTTTAAAGAAAAAACAGCTTTTAAATATTGAAATAAAACAAATGTTTTAACCTAAAGCTGAACTAAAGAGATGTATGTCAATGTGTTGAATTTGGGAAAAGAGTAAGGCAGGTGTGGGAAGGGGGAGGGAGATTCCCCCTAGCTTGTCTGGGAGGTGTTCTTCCTCTACCACTCTCCTCTCTTGTTATGATTACTGGAAGTCATTTTACGTTACCTAGTATAGTGAACATACATTTTTATGCTATTGTTCTCAGGCGTAAAGGTACAATAATTTAATAAGGATTGCAGATTGTGCTCCGTGTCTTCTAGCTCCAAGGAAACCATAATTTGTAGAAAGTTATTACACTTTGCCCAGACCTACATGATTTACAGCAATGCGAGCCCAGTGCACATTTTGTTATAGAAAGTTTCCACTTACTTTTAGGGATTGAATTACAGTAAAAAGTTTTTAACAACTGGGTGCTGGTTCAGTCTTTACTCGGTGTGGAGGAGCATTCTGAATCCTAGTGCCCCCCATGGTTTAGTCTTGTGCCAGGCAATGTTTTCTTACCCTTCTACCCATTCCCCTGACAAAACTGAGCACTATGTGTATTACTACACTCAGCCACCAACTGTCACTGTGTTGTTGAGTATATGAATGCCTTACACCTGACACTCCTGTACAGTACAATGTCATGATTGGGTCAAAATTGCTTTTGTCAACACTAGTATTTAACAAAACTCTGTTCGTTCGGTGTGCAAATGACCATACTAAACTTCTGCGCTTGAACGACTTTAGTTCAGACACAGAAGATTGGTTGCCTAATTGTTGTTAGATTGACCGCTCAAGCTATGTGCACGATACGTCTTTTTTGTGAACGATTTCTGTTTCCACATGCCGACGGTCAGGCGTAGAATGATGTGACCAAGGACCGATAAACGAATTTCTGTTCATTGCTCGATCGTAGAAACTGTTTCCACTGAACAGTTATCATTCAATTGCGCTAGCTTTAGTGATTTCGAAAATTGCTCTGTGGAAATCTAGCTAAATGTATTATTATTTATTAATAGCACAGTGAAGTAAACATTTTGACAACATTTGAAACCTATGTTAGCGCCTGCTAGTGGCAGGGGCCTTTCTGTATCAGATTAATAGCAAAATGATCTGCTCTCCCAAACTATTTTCCCATAAACCACTAACGGTAACTAAAGTAAATGCTGGTATGATGCCTGTGCACCAATATGCCCTTTCACCAGCAAGACAGTAATTTATATGAACACACATTATTGTGACACCATTGTCAGATTTTCATTTTCTCAACAAAATCCCACTACAGATTTGCATGTTCATTACTGTTACATTTAACATTTGACAGATCACTGTACAATGCTATAAACCAGGGGGGCACAGCCTTTTTAGCTGTGTTGTCTTGCTGTGCGAAAACAGTTGACTGCAGGTAAGGAAGCGGCCTTGTGATCGGAGGGTTGCAGGTTTGAATCCCAACTAGGGCAACTGCTTCCTGGGCACTGTTATTAGGTCGGCCCGCCACTCTGTGTACACTCACTGCATGGATTGGTTATATGCGGAGGAAAAATTGCTATGTGAGCATGCAATGGATATCTTTGCCCCAACCCCCCCCCAAAGGTGAGTGGGAAGAGGTGAGGTTAGTAGGGGTTAAGCGGTAAAAGTGGTGAAGTGGGAAGATGTGGGCCAGGAAGAGGTGAGGCAGGAAGAGATGGGTGAGCAGAGTTAAGGTACAAAAAAGTGGGTAGAGGTAGGCAGTGGTGAGGCAGGAAGAAATGTGTTGGACAGAGGTGAGTCAGCAGGGGTGAGGTTAACAGAGGTGGATACGGAAAGGTGGAAAGAGGTAAGCAAAAGTGGGGTGGACAGCTAGTCAGAGTCTAGCACATGTGTGTGACCCCAGTTAATTGGTGCCTCACTTCCTGCTTCAGGAATTAGCAGCCAGTCACTTGCACAGTCGGTTTGCTATGGTACGCAATGACTCAAGGGCTTTAGTGCATGTGAAAATTAGTTATAATAATCATTTATTAAACCAGTGACATCAGACCTGGCTCTGAACAGTTTAAATTAGTCTTAGTAAATTAAATAAATAATTTATTATACAAAGGTATTAAATGTGGAGTATGGCAGAACTGCACAAGTACACACTGATACTGGAATGCATAGGAATGAGGACCATACACTTGTGAGCTTACAATCTAAAGAATAAGGGGCTGGAGATGAAAGTAGGGGCAGTTACTAGAGGTAGGGAAGCATGCTTGTGATTGGAAGGTGGCAGGTTCAATTCCCGGCCATGGAACATTACTCAAGTGCCCTTGAGCAAGGCCAACCCTTAATTGCTCCCCAGCCGCTGAGTTTAGGGCTGCCCACTGCTCCGGGCATGTGCCCCTTAGTGTGTTATTCAACTGTGTTATTGATAAGCGCAATAAAGAATGGGCGGAGTGCTTTGGCGTTTCCTTTGTTAAAGCAGTATTAGACGATTGTGATTTTTCTTTCTCTCTTCTTTTATACTTATGAGTGCAAACAGCAATGTTTATGGGAAGCCAATATTGAGGAGTAATAGGATGTGTTAACTCTGTCCCTTTGAGAATAGATTGTGGTTACATCCAAGCGGACCCACAAGTGATTGTATATAAGAGAAAGCCTGTAATTACTGGCTATCTGGTATGTGCGGATTGGTGGTGGGATTTAGTGCACGATTGGATTGAAGTTTGGTGTATCACACATTGTGGTGATTTATTGAAGAAAATCCTTTTGTGGACTAGTGATTAAGTTTCAAGAGTACCTCCACAGAGTATCCTGGGGCTACCTCTTTGATTTGTAGATCATTTGCCAACTGTTGACACTGGTTATTTTGCTCTTGTGCATGTTTTTTTATATACTTAAAGTGGACCAACACCCAGGATTTTGACTATCCTGGGTCTTGGTCCACTTCGGTGGGGCACCCCCGATCGGGTTGCCCCGCTGTGTGAAACCCCCCCGATCACCCGGAAAAGCTCCCACGTGGCCGCGGACAAGCGATCTGACAGCAACGGACAAGCGGCTCCTCCGCCGCCACCTCCCGCGCGTCACTCTTGACGCGCGCGCGCCCGCGCCGGCCATTCACAGACGGCCGGCGCGGGCGCGCGAACGTCTAGAGGGGCGCGAGGGAGGCGGCGCCGGCCGCCGCCGAAGACAAGGTAAGGGGGTTTGGGGCGTTTGGGGGGGTTTCACCCCACGGGAAATCCCGATCTCGGATGTCCCGCGGGGAGGGAGGTGATCGGCCCGGGAATCTTATAGATTCCCGGGCCGATCACGGGAGGGTGATGGTCCACTTTAAGTTTTATAGCATATTTGTTATAGCGCGGCTGTGCACGGTCATTTGATTGCATTACCAGTCACTCATATGGTGTTTATTCACTGGTGTGTTCTCAGAAATGTTACAAGTGATGGGAAGATGCTGAGGAAAAATTCCATGTGTGCATTAGCACACAATGGGCAATATTTGCACTATTATTATTACTATTTTGAAATAGGATGTACTAAGCATATTGACAAGTGCTCTGAAGGTGTCAAGACTTGTAAGTGTATTGCTTAGGCCAAATGTTGGGTTTGAGTTAGCCAGTATTCCCATTGGCTTCCTCAGAGGCCTATGACCTTTTGTTACATTGACTTATAGCATGTATCAGTTATTGTCGATAGCTGCATTGTTTTCCTACATATGACCAGAGATTGGAAAATGTCCCTTTATACACAGCTACAGTAGTTCCCCTCACCCCGAACACAGGAAGGAGGGAAAACTAAAATTGTGATTAAATAGAAATTAGTCAGAATTGTGATGTTGCTGTTTTCCCTCATGATACAAGGGCTGGGGGATAGTTACGTAAATGATCATTCTTACCTGGTTTACCTCATGGTGGTTTATGAAGCTCGGTTCCAAGCAGGGGCGGACTGGCCATAGGGCATACCGGGCAAATGCCCTGTAGGCTCTGTCTTTGTCTTTACTTCCTCTCTCACCTCCTTCTTTTCTTCTCACTTTTCCATTTTTTAAAATTTCTTTCTTATTAGCTCTCTTTCCCTTAAAGTGGACCAACACCCAGGATTTTGACTATCCTGGGTCTTGGTCCACTTCGGTGGGGCACCCCCGATCGGGGTGCCCCGCTGTGTGAAACCCCCCCCGAACCCCCCGAAAAACTCACCTCTCCCCGCTCCCAGCGCCGACGGACAAGCCGCGGACAAGCGGCTCCTCCGCCGCCGCCTCCCGCGCGTCCCTCTTGACGCGCACGCGCCGGCCATTCGCGGACGGCCGGCGCGGACAGCCGGCGCGGGCGCGCGCACGCCTAGAGGGGCGCGAGGGAGGCGGCGGCGGCCGGCCGCCGCCGAAGATAAGGTAAGGTGTTTGGGGGGGTTTCACCCCGCGGGACATCCCGATCTCGGATGTCCCGCGGGGAGGGAGGTGATCGGCCCGGGAATCTTATAGATTCCCGGGCCGATCACCCGTGGGTGTTGGTCCACTTTAACTCCTTTATGTCTTCCTTCCATCTTTCTTCCACTCTCTATTACACTTTCTTTACCTTCCTTTTCACACCTTCCTTCTTCTCCCAGCTCCCCCCCCCCCTTTCTCCTCTTTCTTACTTTTTTCTTTATACCTCTTTTGTTTATATCTCTTTCTTTCTTTCTTTTTTTCTCTCTTTCTTAATTACTCTGCTCTTTGTTTCATGCACTTCTTTCTTTTGTTCTTACCTCTCTTTCTCACTTTCTGTTTTCATCTCATTTTTAGCTTTTCACTTCCCCCTTTCTTTTGTTGCATTCCTCCTCCCATTCAGCATTCTTTCATTGTCTTCTCTCTCACTCTCTTTTTCTCTGTCCCTCATCCTTTGCCTCTCTCTCTCCCCTCTCTCTATTTACTTCGTCCTTTTTCTCTCTCCTCACACTCTCCCTCTGTTTTCTCTCCTTCTACCAGTATTCTTTTTTTTTTTCTAAGGGGTTCAGACATTGTGGCTGTACAGGGCACCAAAATTAGTGGCGCTTCCCTACATAACCATGCCCAAATTGGTGGTTGTTTTATGCTGGGAAAGGTTACCTTTAGCCGACCTTAGCCGATGCCGCTGTACACAGGGTTGCACACGCACTCGCTCCCAGTCCCAGGTGCCGCCATCACTCGCCTATACTATAAAGGCAGCTTTTGCAGCTTTTCTTGCCATAGGCCACATGAGCAGGACTGGAGAGGAGGACAGCAGCAGATGAGAGAGAGGTTTTCTTGTGCCAGCAAAACATCCCCGTCAGCCCCACCCCCACCTTCCCAATGCTTTCTATACACTGGGGGGAGGCTAGTGGCTAGCTACGGAATCAGTTAGATTCCATGGTTGGCCATGATGGGTTTCACACAGCACCCTGGGTTGGGATGCTCCGGGGAGGTGGACCACTATCCCAATAGTGAAAATCCCAGGATTTGGCCCACTTTTGGGCAAATGTTTTTTTTCATTGAAGACAAAAAAAAAATATTTGTAAACCTGTATAGGATCAAATTGGGGGGAGCATAATAATAGGGTTATTTGGGGGGATTCTCTACTGCACTGTTTATGTGGTGATTTGGGGAGATTTTCTGCCGGATTGCTCTTTAAGGGGTGATTGGGGGGATTCTGCACACCGCTTATTAACCGGGGGGGGGGGGGTGTATTATATGGGGCCAGACACACTGCAGAAGGGCCGGTGTGACCAAAAAAGTCCCGGGCCGTTTATTAACCCCAGTCCACCCCTGGTTCCAAGGATAATGCATTGGAAATATATGACATACACAATTTGTCAGCCATGGCTATGCATTTAAGCTGCATTAGGAAATGTGCAGAAGTGTGGGTCGTTTATTGGTGTTTTCATCCAGCTGGTGTTTGTGGCAAATCTATTTTTCCCTTCTCATTTTATACCTACTTTAGTGATTGTGTGGCCTCTAACAATACTCTCCTATGGAGCTGTAAATGACTTTCACAGCTCCTGTGTTGTATTACATAGTGATTGATCTCTTACAGCATAGAAACTGGATTGCTTTGTCAGCCTTGACAAAGTAAGCTGCAGGTGGTCAATTCTTTGCAAATGGATTGTTAGCAACAATATTCATTTTTAGTCCCATAAATTCACTGTATTGAGGTATCTGGTAGTGGCCGATGGCTGATAGACTGCAAATGAGCAAGTTAAGTAGTTCTAAAGACCCCTGGAAAATTGTCCTTAGACAACATTCCAAATAGGGATGCCCCATAGTAGCAAAGTACAGCGCAGCCACTCACAGTTCACTTGTAGCCCGCAGTCCAGAGCTGCAGTGAAAGTGCATACCATGCTTCCACCACGTTATCTATTTTTACTCAGATGGAGGTAGTTTGCCTTTACTAGCAGAAATATATCCGGCCTAGTGCTGATGAAAGGCAAAGGCTTGAAACGTGTCCACTAGTGAATGTTGTTTGGCTGTGTAAATTTAAAGCTAATCCTTGGCATTGCACACCCAGTGGCGTCTAGGTGCCTTGGATGGCTCAGAGGCGTAAAGAGATCATTTGCATAGCTCCACCTACTGCAAGGAGTGATGGGTAATTGTATTATTCCGTGTGCTGGGCACTGTGTAAATACTTTCCATTCTAAGAAACTACCTCTTTTGGTCTTTGGTCTTTTGGTCTCTTTAGCTCCCCTATATTAAGCCTGACATGAGTCTCTCCTCATCGTGCCTTGCAGACCTGTTGTAGCAGGAATATAGGACCACAACCAGTGGTCTACTCTTGGCAACCACTGTCACTGACAAGGGAGTACCTACAGTGATTATTTTTATGGGCAATGTCCCTGTGAAGGTAATGACATTCTTGGGTTTTACCACTGGTTCTTCTTATTGGCTGTTTGTGTAGGCCGTGTTGTATAAGAAGTATAGCTGGAAACCTATTAAATAGGGTAGAGATTCCTGGGTTTTGTGTGAGGGGCTTTGAGCGGTTCTCTGCTAAAAGTCATTGTTGCTGGCCCAAGTTATTGAGATCTTTTTTTAAGTCTTCCTCTGGAGATTTTTTTTTGCCTGAGGCCACAAAACGCCAGAATAAGAAATTATATGGGCTAGCTTCTTCAAAGTTTTGATGGTCTTACTGTTTTTAAGAAACAAGTGTATTCCAAAGTTTAACATGGGTATCTCCTTAAACCGGACCTTCACCCTCAATAAGAGACTATCTTATATGTTTCCCCCACCCTGTACATACAGATTGCTCATATTAAAAATCATCCTACCTACATCTACTGCATGTTATGAGCCTTTAAACATCCAAGATGGCGTCTCATGGTGTATCAGGCAGCCTGCAAACAGCATCTACTGACTGTGTCGCTCTGAATTCTGGGATTGCTGTCCTTTCCCTGACCCCAGCTCTGCTCTGTCTGTGCAAAGCACAGCTATAACCCCAGGTACTGTACTTTATCTCGCTCTACTCTCCTCAGTATGTAATGCTTCTGAGTCAAGATGGTGACACCCGTATCCTAGAGCCCTGAACAGATTTGCAGCCAGTGGGTAAAAGAATAATAAAGTGACTAAAAACTTAAAATATATTAATTTTAGATGCTGAGAAATAGCTTTTTGAGGGTTTGGGCTTTTCATTAAATTATGCTTAAGGTCCTGTTTAAAGTGGACCAACACCCAGGATTTTGACTATCCTGGGTTTTGGTCCACTTCGGGGGGGCACCCCGATTGAGGGTGCCCCGCTGTGTGAAACCCCCCAGAAAGCCCCAAAAACTAACCTCACCAGGCTACCACGTGACCGCGCCGTCCAATCCCCGCCGACGGACAAGCGGGTGACAGCGACGGACAAGACAGCGCGTCTGCCGCCGCCTCCCGCACGTCACTCTTACAGGGCGCGCTCCGGCCATTAACAAACGGCCGGCGCAGGCGCGCACGTCTAGAGGGGCGCGCAGGAGGCGGCGGTAAGGTAAGGTTTTTTGGGGGTTTTGGGGGGGTTTCACCCCGCGGGACATCCTGATCTTGGATCTCCTGCGGTGAGGGAGGTGATCGGCCCGGGAATCTTATAGATTCCCGGGCCGATCACCCCTCATATGTGAGTGCATTCCAAGAACAAATAACAGAAACGTTATAAAATAAACGTTTGCTTCAGTGGCTCTTGGATTGGTATGGAAAAACAGGTTTTCCTGTAGGAAAGCAAAAAAAAAAAGAATATATTAATTACATTTACCATATAGATTGTTATACAGACACAAACTTTCCTGTACATGGACACTATCTGAAACTTTCCATTGAGTTTCTGAACTATCCAATGTTCCAACAGATATAGGGGTCGATTCAGAGCCTGGAGAGAAAACATTCTTCTTTTTTAGGAGAGAAAATTGCCACTCACTTTCATTATCTACCTTGGGACTGATTCAGAGCCAGGTGAAAATTTACACCCGCTATGCAATGAAAGTGAATGACAGTTTTCTCTCCTCAAAATGCGTGAGTTTTCTCTGAATCGACCCCATAACCTTGCCAACATTCTTAGGCTTCCTTACAGGTATTGAAGATTACATGTAGTTAAACAGTATACCAACATTTCTTTAATAACAAACTTTTGGGAGAAACTCCCTTATCAACCATCAACAGGTTTAAAGTGGACCGAACTGGGATGCCCCACTGTGTGAACCCCCTCCCATTGGCCCCAAATTATTATCTATCCCCCAAGCACAAGGCACTTCCATGGACGGCACCTTGCATTCCCCCTCGGCTGTGCGCAGCCATGGCCCCCGCTACTGAATGGTGTGGCCATGCACAGCCGATTGGACGAGCGACCGCACCTGCTCCCTGTGCTCGAGGAGAGGTGAGTAGATTCGGCAACCTGGAGGCACCTCAGTGGGGCACCTCAAACCAGGGTGCTCCAGGGGGAAGGACCAAAACCCGGGATAGTGAAAATCCTGGGTTTTGTTCCACTCTAGAAGGCTTGTTGGGAATTATGGTCTTGAATAAAGAAGCATCTGCACCATTTAGTGCCGATGGGTTGACCACTGCATTACACTATGCCTAATTTAAGACATGTACAACTGTTAGCGCCAAGTAGAAGGCCTTATATGGTTGAATATATGACTTTCGCCTTCTCCACAGCACAGTTCAATTCTATTGTATAAGCTAAACCAGTCATAATTGTTGCTGAAGCCTGAGCTACAAAAGAGCACAATAGCAGGTACCTGTGATGTGGAATTTTTAGGGTTGGGATACATAATTTTTCCAATGACGTAACAACAGCACCCTATGGGGTATGCTAAAGAATGTGCATTTATTCTTAGTATACAGTACGTCCTGCTCCAGATAAGATTTTTTACTCTTGGGTATTACTCCTCCAGATGGCGGTGGACTGCAGAGACCGCGAAATTGGCTCCTCCCGGGACCTCCCACAAATCCCCAGAATTTCTCTGCAGTCTGGACTGCGAAGGACAAGAAGATGGCTCTCTTTTCTCGCAGGTGAGCGGGGCTATTAGCCTGCGGCCCTGTAGGACTATTCCCACCCGTTCCATTATTAATGTGCCTCCCAGCTTTGGCTGCGCTGGTCCGGGTGATGGTAGGAAGCACTGCCGTCAGGTGCTTAGGAGCGCTGCTCCACCGCAATCCCCCACCAAAGGGTAGGCGGTATAGGCATATGGTGGGCCTTTATGGGATGCCCCTCCCGCACCTTTGCCCCTATCAGTGGGCCCTATGTTAAGTGGCCGCTGACCTCCCTTGCTCTCCCTTCTAGCCCTTCGGGGGGTGAGGTGGTGTGTATGTTTGGTGCTTCACTTGTGCTTCACTTGGTGCTTCACTTTTTATTCAGTCAGCGCACTGACTTTGGTTGCGCTGGTGCGGATTGAATATGCCGCCGCACGCGCTTCAAATGCGTTCCACGGTTGGCGGCGACATTACCTCAGGCGCTTCTGCGCCTTCATTTGCTGCTTGTCACGTGTGCTGCTTCGCGCTCTTCGGGGGGGCGGGGCCTGCGGATGGCGCATTCCGCGTCACTGTCTCCGCTCCCCACCCCTCGAGGTATACTTAGCACCATTTTTTCTGGATTTTGTCTGCTGAGTGGCTGGCTTCTACCTACCGCGGTCCGTGAGTGCCCTCGCGGGCGGTTTATTTTCCCCTAATGTCGTTAAACATGTCGCTTATGGGGTTCTCGTCGCTTATGTCTTTCAGGTCGAACTCCATTGGTTTCTCCCGGCCCTACCCCTCTTTTTAGTCTTTAAACTTGTGAGGCCTAGTATGCAAATTACTCCCACTTCCCTAGCGGGCTATTGTTTGGGGGTTGCTTTATAGCGTGAATCCCTGTCGGCCTATTGTGCTGCTATAATCACCATATTTAGGCGTCTCAAGATAATGTGCTTGGGGTTCCTTCGGGACAAGCCCGGCTGTGTGTAGCTTGTGGGGTGTCCCCTACTAGTGCTGACAATGTGCAGGTCTGTATTACTTGTGCCCAGCAGGTGCTTGTGCTGCAGCCTGGTTTACCAGCAGCTGGGCCTGCGCCACGTATGGCTTCACCTACTCCCCCAAGCTTAAATTTTACTCCCATTGAACTGCATAGCAGTGTCGATTCTCAGCTTGATGTGTCTGCTAGACTGGCTAGTGTTGAGAAGTTGCTTGCTAATACCATGGCGCGTAAGGCCTCTGCTAAGAAGCGGCATTTGACGCCCGATGTCACTCTTTTCCCTATGGAGGCTGAAGAGTTCTTTGAACTGTCTGGTTATACCCCCTTGGAAGAAGGGGAGTTGTTCTCTGACTCGGAGTCATCTGATGAGAGGCCCAGGGGTCATGATGATTCTGGCTCTGACCCCTGGGCCCCGGATGATACTGATAGGCTGTTGGCTCAGATTTTTGAGGTACTGTCTATCTCTCCCCCGGTTGCGGCCCCTAGGCAGCAGGGGGAATTGTTTCATACTGCTAAGCCGCGTTTAGAGTTTCCTGAGCAAGTCCATTTTAATAATCTTGTGCTCAAGGAATGGGAGCGTCCTAGCAGGCTCCCCGGAGTCCCTAAGAGTTGGGATAAGAGGTATCCCTTTCCTGCTGATGTGGTGAAGCGGGCTATTGTTTGGGGGTTGCTTTTATAGCGTGAATCCCTATTGGCCTATTGTGCTGCTATAATCACCATATTTAGGCGTCTCAAGATAATGTGCTCGGGGTTCCTTCGGGACAAGCCCGGCTGTGTGTAGCTTGTGGGGTGTCCCCTACTAGTGCTGACAATGTGCGGGTCTGTATTACTTGTGCCCAGCAGGTGCTTGTGCTGCAGCCTGGTTTACCAGCAGCTGGGCCTGCGCCACGTATGGCTTCACCTACTCCCCCAAGCTTAAATTTTACTCCCATTGAACTGCATAGCAGTGTCGATTCTCAGCTTGATGTGTCTGCTAGACTGGCTAGTGTTGAGAAGTTGCTTGCTAATACCATGGCGCGTAAGGCCTCTGCTAAGAAGCGGCATTTGACGCCCGATGTCACTCTTTTCCCTATGGAGGCTGAAGAGTTCTTTGAACTGTCTGGTTATACCCCCTTGGAAGAAGGGGAGTTGTTCTCTGACTCGGAGTCATCTGATGAGAGGCCCAGGGGTCATGATGATTCTGGCTCTGACCCCTGGGCCCCGGATGATACTGATAGGCTGTTGGCTCAGATTTTTGAGGTACTGTCTATCTCTCCCCCGGTTGCGGCCCCTAGGCAGCAGGGGGAATTGTTTCATACTGCTAAGCCGCGTTTAGAGTTTCCTGAGCAAGTCCATTTTAATAATCTTGTGCTCAAGGAATGGGAGCGTCCTAGCAGGCTCCCCGGAGTCCCTAAGAGTTGGGATAAGAGGTATCCCTTTCCTGCTGATGTGGTGAAGCGTTGGTCGTCCCCTTCAGAGGTGGATGCCCCAGTCCTAGGGTTTTCTAACACCTCTGTCATGCATTCCCCTGACTCTACTACGCTGCGGGATAGTGAGGACCGGCGTATTGATCAGCTGGCGTCCCATGCATTTGCCTGTGTGGGGACGGCGCTGCACCCGGTTTGTGCCTCTGCCATTACAGGGGTGGCTATTAGGACCCTGCTTAGAAGTGTCCTAGATGGTGCTCCCGATGATGTGTCTAGTGAAGAGTTTAATGCACTCTCTCGTTGTGAGGTTTTTGTGACTTATGTCCTCTCTGCCTTGGATGATACCATCAGGATGTGTGGCAGAGCCTCTGCCTTGGTGGTGGCTATACACCGCTCGGTTTGGCTGCGCCAGTGGGCAGCTGACACCACTGCTAAGAAGGCTCTCACTGGTTTTCCCTTCGAATGACTACGCCTATTTGGGGACCGCCTGGACCTGTTTGCTAAGGGAGGCAGGTTACCCCAGCGTAGGAGGCAGTCTCGGCCCTTTCGGGGCCCAGGCTCCTTTTCTTCCCTCTACCGTGGATCCAGACAGGGGAGGGGGGGTCTCCTTTACTGGGGCCCGAGGAGATTTCTGGGGCAGGGGCAGAGGACGTGGACGCCCTGGCTCATCCTGGGGCTCCAAGCCTAAGTCTTCTACCAAGCCCCCTCAGGCATGAAGGGGCGCACCCACCCATCCGGGTGGGGTGACGGCTGCATCATTTTGCTCACGTCTGGAGGCTTGATGTCTCAGACCGGTGGATTCAGGAGGTAGTGTCCTCCAGTTACAAGATAGAGTTCGCTGCCTGGCTGCCCCCAAGATTGATCAGATCCCGGATGTCTCAGGACCCCATGTGAGCTCAGGCTGGCGGTGCAAGGCCTTCCGGAGCTGGGGGTCATCTGACAGGTCCCCTTACGAGAAAGGAGCAAGGGGTTCTATTCCAACCTTTTCACCGTGCCCAAAAGAGATGGGTCAGTCAGGCCCATCCTGGACTTGAAGATCCTCACCAAATTTGTCAGGTGCAGGCGCTTTCGCATGGAAACTTTGCACTCTGCTATCAGTTGCCTGCGTCCAGGGGACATCATGACCTCTGTGGACATCAAGGATGCTTACCTTCATATTCCTGTTTTTCCAGGTCATCAAAGGTTCCTCAGGTTCGCTCTGGAGGATCAGCACTACCAATTTGTGGCATTGCCCTTCGGTCTCACTTCAGCTCCCAGAGTGTTCACCAAGGTGCTGGAGGAGTGATGGCTCTGCTCAGGTCTCAGGGCATTCGTGTGCTGCCCTATTTGGATGACAATCTCAATCTATCACTTCTCAGTCCCTCCATCAAGCAGAGCGGGATACTCAGCTAGTAGTATCCACTCTGGAGTCATTTGGCTGGGTGATCAACCATCCCAAGTCTTCTCTCTCTCCCTCCTTGGTGACGCCATTCCTGGGAATTAATCTGGATACAGTTCAGGCAAGGATTTTTCTTCCTCAGCAGAAGGTGGACAGTCTGCTACCACAGGTTCAGTCCCTGCTATCTTGCCCTCATCCCTCCATCAGGCAGGGAATGCAGCTGGTGGGTCTGATGGTGTCATGCTTCGAGGCGGTCCCTTATGTCCAGTTTCACATGAGGCTGGATTCCAGGAACCTGTTGGCGGGCAGATCCTTTCTGGCCCCCTGCTGGGAGACGGTCACCATGGATGCCAGTCTGACGGGTTGGGGGGGCTTCTGGAAGTCCCTACAGTTCCAAGGGTGCTGGGGCCCTCAGGAGGCCCACACGCCCATCAACATTCTGGAATTGAGGGCGATCAGGTTGGTTCTGGCTCATTTGACCCAGCACCTTTGGGGCCGGCCTGTTCAGGTATGCTTGGACAACCAGGCGGCGGTTGCCTACATCAATCATCAGGGAGGGACCCAGAGCAAGGGGGCCCTCAAGGAAGTGATCCCTGCATATCAGCTGTGTACATTACAGGGATGGAGAATCTGCAAGCAGACTCTCTGAGCAGGGGGACCTCTCGCCTGGGAGAATGGTCCCTCTGCGACAGGGTGTTTCACTATCTGTGTCACCGTTGGGGTCAACCAGATGTGGATCTGTTTGCGTCCCGTCACAATCACAAGCTCCCGGCCTTTGTCTCCCTGTCCCAGGATCCCCTGGCCTTGACCACAGATGCTCTAGCAATGTCATGGCAGGACTTTCAGCTCCTGTATGTCTTTCCCCCATTCCCCCTGCTCGGCAGGGTTCTGCGCAAGATAGCTCAGGAGGGGGTGCCAGCTATCCTGGTGGCTCCCAGGTGGCCAAGAAGAGTGTGGTTTACAGACGTAGTGCAGCTGGCAGTAGATCAGTACGCTCTGCCCAGGGTTCCAGACCTGCTCACTCAGGGTCATCTACGCCATCCCAATTTACAAACTCTGGCTTTGACGGCCTGGCTGCTGAAACCTCCATCTTGATGGAGAAGGGGCTTTCTGCCTCTGTTGTTGATACCATGATCAAGGCTAGGAAGAAGTCTTCTTCTTCTATTTACTATAGGGTTTGGCGTGCCTACATTGACTGGTGTGAGTCTAGGTCTCTTCCCTGTCGGGTGTTCTTTATTCCCAGGATCCTGGAGTTCCTACAGCATGGTTTGGATCTGGGGCTTCAACTCAGTACTCTGAAGGGTCATGTCTCTGCCCTGGCTGTTTTCTTCCAGAGGTCTTTTGCTCAGCATTCTCTGATCAGGACTTTTTTACAGGGGGTTACTTATGTGCATCCCCCACGTAAGCCTTTGTTGCCTGTTTGGGATCTGAACTTGGTCCTGTCTGCCTTGCAGGGTGCTCCCTTTGAACCTGTGCAGGAGGCTGCTTTGGCCATTCTTACTCTCAAGGTTGTCTTTTTGGTGGCTATCACTTTTGTTAGGCGTGTTTCTGAGTTGGCGGCGCTTTCCATCCAGCCCCCCTACTATGAGAGACACCAGGATAAGGTGGTGTTTCACTTCAAGCCAGATTTTCTGCCTAAGGTCGTATCTGCCTTTCATCTGAATCAGGACATTGTTCTTCCTTCTTTGTGCACTAATCCTAGTAACGCTAGGAAACTGATGCTCTTTTTGTGGTCCCTTCTGGTCCTAGGAAGGGTCTGGCTCCTGCTAAGTCTACTATCAACAAATGGATCCGTCAGGCTGTGATTTAGGCCTACTCTGCTAAGGGGAAGAATCCTCCCTTCCGCCTTACTGCTCATTCTACTCGTGCTATTGGTGCCTCTTAGGCTTTTCAGCACCAGGCTTCTGTTGAACAAGTATGCAAGGCCGCTACTTGGTCTTCTGTTCATACTTTTTCAAAGTTTTACAAGGTTGATGTTAGGGCCTCAGCTGGTGCTGCTTTTGGCCGCAAGGTTCTGCAGGCGGCAGTGGTCTGACCTGTCTGTTGTTACCTTTGGAGATCCCACCCTACTTTATGGACACTGCTATTGGATGTCCCAAGAGTAAAGAATCTTATCTGGAGCAGGGCGTACTGTATACTAAGAATAATACAATTCTGTGATTACTCACCTGTAGAATTGTTATTATGAGTATACAGTACGTCCTGCTCCACCCCACCCTTGGTTTTTCATTATCCTTGGATCCCCTGTATGCTGATTGTTATCATTGTTTTATAGTTACTAGTTGGTTCTGTTATCATTCTCCCGGCTTCTTGTTAACTGCTTTTCAATACTGGGGATTTGTGGGAGGTCCCGGGTATTTGAGGGGCCGGGAGGAGCCAATTTCGCGGTCTCTGCAGTCCAGCGCCATCTGGCGGAGTAATACCCAAGAGTAAAGAATCTTATCTGGAGCAGGACATACTGTATACTCATAATAACAATACTACAGGTGAGTAATCACAGAATTGTATTTTTTCTGCATAGCCTATAGGGTGCTGTTGTTTCCAAATATTATATTATAATATTATATCTGCCTGCAGGAGACAAGGATTTCATCTGTATCACAACCTCAATTCCTCACTAACTATTACCTCAGTTGTATGTAGCCCCCTCCTCTGAAAAATGTAGGGGAGTCCTAATTGCGTTCAAAAAGAATCTTCCCTTCCAATGAAAACCGCGAGGGTGCTGACCATGTGGACAGATACCTAATTTTTCAGGGCACTATTTTCGATATAGAGGTTATGCTATTATCTTATTATGCACGTTTCTTCTCCCACAACCTCAAGGTAGTTGCTGAACACCATAAGTGAATCCTAATCTTTGCAGAGGACTCTAATATGGTTTTAGACCCCTCTTTAGATAGATTTAACTATAGGGCAGACCCCAGAACTGGTTTGGGGAGTCAGACATGCAAGATTTACACTACGCCATCAGGCGCTGGTGGGTGTTTGGCAGAAGTGCCCTCCAAAAGCGTGATTATTCCTTTTTTCTGCACCTCACGGCTCCTTCTTCCAAATAAACCAGGTCTCCGCCCCCCAGCCCTCTTTCCGAAAGTGACAAGGACCACCCCTTGGTCCGATCACTCTCCGGTAACAACTCAGTTGATGTCCTTATTATCAATGCCAAGCCAGAGAACATTGCAGATGAATAACTTTTTACTGACTATAAAAGATTCCTGTACTAAAACTGAGCAACATCTCAAAAATAATTTTGATAATAACTTGAATCCAGTATCCTCCCCAGTGTCGCTCTGGGAGACCCATAAAGCTACAATAAGAGGACACATCATACAGTTAGCTACCGCTATCAAGGAAGGAATCAACATATCTTAGATTCCTCCAACCAGTTTACACAGAGGCTTATATAAAATCTGCCCCTACCCCTACAATCAGCACAGCCTAAGCTATTTAAAACAGAACTGAACCTCCTGTTGGAAGAACATGCAGAGAAGGCACTGTGGTGGACTCGCCAGAAATTCTACTCCTGGGCCAACAAACCTGGAGCCCTCTTGGCACATAAGCTAAACTACATCCCACAGGGGAGATCCTGAGGGCAATCAGGAAAACCTAGAAGCAGATATTTCAACTAAAGAGGTTCGCAGAAGCCATAAAAACCCTAAAGACCTCTAAGACCCCAGGGCCTGATTGCGTCTCTGCACTTTACTTCAAGAAATGTAAGGCTCTCCTCGCCCCACACCTTACCAAAGTTTTCAATTCTTTAAAATCTGGATCCACCTGACTCACTTCTAGCACACATAGTGATGGCCCTAAGCCTCGGAAGGATACATCCGAGATCTAAACTTTTAGACTGATCTCACTTCTAAATATAGATGTAAAGCTTTTAGCAAAAATATTGGCCTCTAGGCTTCATCTCATCATCCTAACCTTCCTAGTTCAGAGAGAGCAGTTTGGATTCACGCTGCACAGACAGGCTTCGGACAATATCCGCAAAAGTCTTCACTTAAAACTCACTATGCAGGAGAGAGGATTAGAGAGCCACTTATTATCACTTGACATTACTAAAGCTTTTGACATTCAGCTGGCACAAGGCAGGGAGACCCAATCTCTCGCAATCTATTTATCCTCGTCTCCTCTGGAGCCACTGGCAATTTAAGCCAAAGTTAATATAAAAGGGGTGGAATTTGCAGGTATACACAACAAACTAAGCTTAAGACTATTATGCCTCTGCACAAAAAGTGCAGCTCATGGCTCTTCAGACATAAAAAAGGAACTCCTCTGTGGGTCCACAAGGAAATTCCCAACACGGCTATACCGAACAACTCACTTTTTTAGTTTAAAAGTTTGTGATACCTATAAGATCTTGCGTTACCTTATATCCCCTCACCTCCCCTTGATGACGCCGCTTCCTAACCCCCTATTCCCACTGGAAAGAGACATGACAAGAGCCTTCAAATGGTGGGTCCCTCTCAAGTTTTACAAGATCTATGGGTCTACTGACTTGGGAGTTGCTCAGGGAACGGCACCAGATTCCCAACACAATGGTTTAGTTATGTTCAAATCAAACACTAGCTCTCCACACTCCTCAAATTAGCCCCAACATCTTCGACGTTCACCCCCTATGAACACACTTGTTTATGGTTTCCACTTAGTCCCCAATTTATCTCAACTGTATATTCTTTACTTAATGCGGAAAGGCCCAACTTTAAACATTGCTATATCCAGAAATGAGAAAGTGACCTGGTGAGGTTAAATCAACTGAGGAATGGACGAAAACATGGAACACATTTTCCAAATGCTCCATTAATGTCACTACTTAAGAAGCCACATACAGAGAGATTCTGGTCAAGCAGTTAAAGCGGAATCCATGGAACTCTCTCATGCTCCAGGATTTGACAGATCTCACTCCTAAATAGCAATGATTGGCAACCTATATCACCCTGGCAGCCTAACAGCCAATAGCTGCATCCTGGAGAAAGTTCTTTGTTAACTTTTCCGAGTTGACGGCTATCTTAAATGATTCCCACCCCAAATCTTTAGAAATTTGGGACCCATGGCTGAGGTACGCCCACCCTTCAATTGACCAAAGTATCCTAATCGCACTATAGTTCCAGGGTCCAGAATGCCTTCCCACCCCCCTGACCATTCCTGCTCCTTTCCCCTGGTTTCCCATTATTTCTTTGCTCTTGTGTTTTTGTCACAACCTCTTCACAATCTGTTCATTTGACATGCATATTATAGTTGTATAAAAACAAATTTGAATCTGACTGCCTGTCAGATTTGCTGTTTATTATGCCTGTGGCGGTGGGGTCTTCACATGTTGATTTTCTGTAACTTGAAAACAAAATAAAACATTTGTGAAAAGTGAAACATTTATAGCCAAAAATGAATTTCTCTATACCACACAATGAACATGCATTGAAGAAAGTCCATAAAAAAATAAGTCCAGGTGTGGACTTTATCTACTTTCCACAAGGTGGAGATGTTATTTTTGCCTTAAAATTACAGAGGTATACAGAGTAGAATACATGTTGGTATGTGTGAGTGAGCATGAGTATGAATAGCGGTAGTGTGTGTATGTTTAAGGGAGGTTATAAGGTAATTATGTTTTTATGCTTGTGTATTTATATGACAGTCACAAGACATATAATACATGAAGGGTTAATATGTTGACATAATAACATTTTATGTTTGTTATGTATCAAGTTCTGGAGTGTAAAATTTAATATATTACATTTAAGTGTGTTGGGCTTGAGAGAGGATACACAAACAAATCTTACAAATACACACAATGCATGTATAAAATACGATATAAAGATATGAATATTTTGCAATACATGTTAAAATGTAAAGCAATATCAATTATGTCAGATTCTGTTTATTAATCACTTATTACATACATGAAATGTTTTTTGACAGTTTAGACAATCGTTCTGATTATGAGATTAAAGTGGACCAAAACTCACCCTGGAGTTTATGGGACTCCAGGACAGGCATACTCGCTCCCCCCCCAGAGCATCCAAATTTGGGATGCCCCGCTGTGTAAAACCCCTCAGGTCGCCCAGTAAACTGACCACATGTGCGAGTGGTGCCGCTCCCTGCTATATCTTAGGCATTTGTTAAAGGCCGGCACGGGCATGCTCCCTGTCAGAGGGTAGCGGGGATGCGGCCGCCGCACACTCTGGTCCCACTCATCATGACTCGGCTATACTCGAATGGAGCCAAGCCTTAGACGATCCTTAGACTAGTAGGCGGGAGTGGATCCAGGTGCGCTGGTTGGACAGGAGGCTGCGCATGTGCCGTAGGACTGGGTAAAGATGAGTTAGTTTGGACGACCTGGGGGTTTTACAAGGTGGGGCATCCCCGATCAGGGAGCCCAAGGACCAATACCAATGATAGTCAAAATCATGGGTTTTGGTCCACTTTAAGGATAGCGGACAAAAGGAGGGAGGGAGAAGGATATGAACTAGGAATAATTGTATTTCATATACATATATTTACAGAAGTGTTACAATCCTAGGAAGATATAATTTATTTACATTATTTTACATAGATGCCATAGATTAGTTTTATTCTATAATACAGTATATATTCACTGAATTTATGAGTTAGCTGGTGCAAAGTATCTTATCTTGTCCTTATTTTTGTTTTTGGAAACCTGTATCATCACCTGCAGGGAAGTAGAGGGGAGAGAGTATGACCCCGATGAGGATGCATCAATTATATTGTGTTTTGTTCTCCTCTTGTCCTATTAGGGATATTAGAAACTGATTGATGGTAGAGGGCAGCCATTAGATCAGTCTGCACGCGTCATTGAACTCGTCACCAATTTTCTAAGTAAACATATTTCTAAAGATACTATTGACATGAAATTGCCAGACACATGCAAAGAACTCAAACCGTAAATGTCCGTAAATTAAAATCAAACAAAACCCAGGATTTTGTCTATACCAGGTTTTGTTCCCTGCCCTGGAGGCATCTCAAGTTGGGATGGCCCACTTTGTGAAACTCCCCAGATTGCCCACAACAACTCAACTATTCCCAATCATATGGCACATGCCCAGGGTCTCATCCAATTATAGCAGTTTTCCGTGCATATTAAATGTTTGGCAAACGGCTCGTTTGTGGCACTCAGAGCGAGAGTAGTTGCACCCCCAGCAGCTCTTGCTTCCTCCCCCAGCGTATCTGAAATGTAAATGAGTGTTGTGGCACCCTGGGGGGTTTTCACACAGTGGGGCATTCTGATCTGGGATACCCCAGGGAAGGCCAGTGGCCAGCCCAGAAATCTTTTATATTCCAAGGCCTTGCCTTGAGGGTTTTGTTTTCTGCTTTTATGTGTAATAAAGAGAAAGGATATCAGGAAAATGTATTGAACACATGAAGAAAGAGAGGAGAAATAAGGAGAATTAGCATACAATCCCACCATTTAGTGCAAATTAATATCAGTTGGTTTAACAAATGGCCTATAAAAAGGTGTCTCATTACTAAGGTGCTACACAAGAAACATCTAATGACGGGTTAAACCACATATGTCAAACTCAAGGCCCGAGGGCCTGATGCGGCCCTCCAAGCTTTTGTATGTGGCCCTCTGACATCTGCCAGATGTTGGAGGCCCCCCTTCTGGCTGTTCCAATAAACGCTCCAAGGTTGCTGACACCAGCCGGAGCAGGATACCGCCTTTAATCCTGCCCCAGACCCAGTGCCTATAAAAGTGGCTGGCACATGCCTTTTTATTGTTTTGGGGGAGTAGTATCTATAACTGCTCTGTGTCTCTGTGCATTCAACTCTCACCACACAAGGGGGGGTCTGTCTAACCAACCTAGCTGACTGACAGCAGAGGGTGCAACAGCTGCTGCAGGGGTTATTGCTAGCTATTGCCAGTTGATTCATTTTTTCATTTCATCAAATTATTTCCGCATCTGTCCTGGGCAAAATAATACAGTGCCTGTGTCTATTCTGGGTAAAATAAGTCTGCATCCGCATCCGACATAGGCCAAATAGTTCTGCACCTGTCCTTGGAAAAATGCATAATAGAATGGTTGTGTTTGCATTTTGTTTCCTGTTGGGTTTTTTTTGCGGCCCTTTGAAAGTGACAAGAATACTTATGGGACCCTCAGTGAGAATACGTTTGATGCCCCTGGGTTAAACCCTCAAAAGCTCTCTCAAGACCTTTGTAACTTTATTGTTGAAAAACATACTGATGGCATTGGTTACCAAAGAATTTCTAAACTACTGAAGGTTCCAGTGAGCCCTGTTGGGGCCAAAATATAGAAGTGGAAAGAGCATCATTTCACCATCAACTGGCCATGACCGTGCTCCTCACAAGATTTTAGACCGAGGAGTGAAAGGAATTATCAGAAGAGCTGTCCAGGAGCCAAGGGCCACCTGTGGAGAGCTGAAGAAAGACCTGGAATTGGCAGGTACAATTGTTTCAAAGAAAACGGTAGGTAATACACTAAACCTCCATGGTTTGGATGTATGCTCACCATGCCAGACTACATTGCTGAAGGAAATAGTCAAGCCTATAAAATACTGGGGGAATATAGGCTGGTGACCAGGTTTGTAGGTCAAATGGCGGCACTGTCTATCACCCCAAAACACCATACCAGAAATGAAGTGGGAATATCATGGTTTGGGCTCATATAATTGAAGGAAAGGTGAATGGACAAACATCCCAAAATATATATAAAGATCTGCTGCTGAAATCAACCAGGATGATGAAGGTGAACATTTCAGCAAGACAATGATCCCAAACACACAGCCAGAGTAACTCCCAATTGGTTTCAGAGAAATAAAATAAAGCTTCTAGAATGGCCAAGCCAATGACCTGGGCTAAATCCAATTGAAAATCTATGGGTAAGCTTGGAGTTCACTGAAGTAGCCCATAGAATAGTCAAGATTTGAGAAGTATTTGTGTGGAAGAAATTAAATACATTTCAGTAATCGTGTGCTTTACTTTTTCCCTGTGTCATTTCTCCTTGTTACACATAACTTAATTTATGGACATATATGGTTTGATTTCTTTGCATGTGTGGATTGGATTGTTACTGACATCTGGTGGGAATTTAAATATATTTACTTAGAAAATTGATGACGTGTTCAATTTTTATGTCACCTGCTGAGTATCTGTAGTCACTAAAACTATATATTCTAAGTATGTCACACACCCCGCTTCAGATAGTCATTACACTTGGGTTATACTGTCCTGTAGAGGGCAATCTTGCAGAGATGTAAAGAAAAAAAGTGAGCCCCTCCCAGCCCAAAAATACCTGGGACCTCCCACTCATTCCCCAGCCTCTGGTCAGCTATGGCGGCGGGGGAGCTTCTTCCCATCAGGTGCGGGGGGCGGGGCCGGGCGTTCGCGCGATCGCCTACGACCCGCCCCCGGGCTGCTGGCGCCGCTGTTAGTTTCCGGCTACTGGCTGGGAGCGACGGGGGATGGGCCGGGCCGGGTGCGACGCGCGAACCGCGCCTGCCCGCCCTCCTTCCTCCTTCTGCTTACGTACATTTTCTCATACTCCGCCGGGCGCATGTGTGCCGGTCGGCTGACTGTTGGTCGGTGAGTGGCCTTCTGGGCCCCATTTGCATTGTATTTATCCATGCCCCCTGTGTGATTGTCGGCAATGCTTGTTTTTGATACTTTACTCAGCATGTCCCCCTTTCTGTCAGGGGACAGCGCTAGTCCTTGTCCCTTTTTTCCTTTATCTGTAGGGTATAAACAATATATCTTGATATTTATATATGTATATATATATATATATATATTTATAAGTGTGTGTGCATGTGCTTATGGCCACTCTTTTGTGTCTTTCAGGAGGACTCCCTGTGCCTTGCTTAAAAGGGGGTTCTCCCGGTCCTAGGTTCCCTAGCAGAAATTTGGGGCACTTATAAATCCTCCCACTTGGGACTTAAGGGGCATCCCGGGTTGCTTACCAGCGTAATTCCCTCGGGTCATTGCGGCTACCTTAAAATCACCATATGGAGGCTCCGCAGGATACTGGGCTCGGGCTCCCTTTGGGACAATCCCAGCTATGTGTGGGTTGTGGGGTATCCCTTACGGGGGAGAATGTACTTATTTGCATACCATGTGTGAACAGTCCATAACGCGGCAGTCGGGACTGCAGGCGTCTGGGTCAGTGCCGCCCGCCTCACCTACCCCACCCTGCATCATCTGTACCCCAAGTGACACTGTCATTAGTGGGGAGTCGCACTCCGAGGTATGTGCCAGGCTGGCCAACCTCGAGAAAATTATTTCTAGCTCAGTGGGCAGAAAGGCCACTGCTAAGAAAAGGCATCTGTCACCGGCTACGCCGGTAATTGATTTTGATGATTATGACTCACCTGATTGGGCTGATTATTCCCCGCTTGAGGAAGGGGAATTGTTTGAGGAATCTGAGACTGAGGAATTGCAGTTCTTTGATTCTGATGCCGGGCAGGCCCCCAGGGTCCTGACCCATCTGTTAGAGGTTCTGGATATTTCCCCACCAGCGGAGGCCCCTCCGAAGAAGGGGGAATTCTTTGGGTTCTCTAAGCCCCGCTTGGAGTTTCCAAATCAGGATCATTTTGACAGCATGATTCTTAGAGAATGGGAGAAGCCGTGTCGCCTTCACGGTGTTCCTCAGGGATGGGATAGGAAGTATCCCTTTCCGATGGACGCGGTGAATCGCTGGTCTTCCCCTCCCGAGGTTGATGCTTCCATTCTAGGATTGTCCAACACCTCCGTTGTACATGCTCCTGACGCCACTACCCTTAAGGATGGCGTGGACAAGCACATTGATCAGATGGCATGTCATGACTTTGCCATTGTGGGTTCTGCCTTGCGGCCTGTCTGTGCATCGGCGCTCATGGCTGTGGCCACCAGGTCGGAGATCAGGGACATGTTAAATGGGTCTCAGCTCAACCCGGACAGCGTTGAATTCACAACCCTTAAGAGGTATGAATTGTTCATGAAGTTTGTTTTGTCGGCTATGGACGACACTATTACCATGTGTAGTAGAACTTCGGCCCTGTTGGTGGCCATGCGCCGATCGGTCTGGCTGCACCAGTGGGACGGCGGACATTGCGGCCAAGAAGTCACTTACAGCTTTGCCCTTTTTGGGAACGCGGCTGTTTGGAGACAAATTGGATTCTGTGGCGAAGGGTAGGAAGCTACCTCAGCGTAAGAAGCTGCGTCGCTTCTTTCGGGGGGCAAGCTCCTTTAACACTTCCTTTCGCGGTGCCAGAGGGGGCAGAGGTCTTGCCTACTCTGGCTTTAGAGGTGATTCCTGGAACAGAGGTAGAGGACGTGCCTGTACGGCCTCTACCTGGGGTTCCAGGCCCAAGCCTGCTGCCAAGCCAGCTCAACAATGAGGAGGCGCCCTCACTCTTGCGGGTGGGGGGATGGCTGTGGCTCTTCTTCCATGTCTGTTCCCAGGAGGTCGCAGACAAGTGGATATTGGAAGTGGTCTTGTCTGGGTACAAACTGGAGTTTGAGTCCCGGCCTCCTCCCAGATTCTTAAGGTCTCGGGTGCCATCGGATCCTCGGGCGGCGCAGGGGCTCCTGTTGGCTGTAAAGAATCTTCTGGATATGGCAGTCATATGCCCGGGGCCTCTTTCAGAGAGAGGACGGGGCTATTATTCCAACCTCTTCACGGTTCCCAAAAAGGATGGCTCCATAAGACCCATCCTGGATTTGAAGCTTCTCAACAGGCTCATCAGAACCAAGAAGTTCCGCATGGAGACTCTGCGTTCAGCCATCGGTTCCCTTCATCAGGAGGATTTCATGACGTTGATAGACATCAAGGATGCTTACCTTCATGTACCAGTTTTCCCAGCACATCAGAGATTTCTCAGGTTTGGGGTGAGAGATCAGCATTTTCAGTTTGCGGCCCTCCCGTTCGGGCTGACCTCGGCACCGAGGGTGTTTACCAAGGTTCTGGCGGGCATAATGGCCCTGCTCAGAGCCCAGGGCATTCGCATTGTGCCGTATTTGGACGACCTACTCATTACAGCTTCTTCACTCTGCCAGGCGGAGTTGGACACCAGGACGGTGGTGACGACGCTGGAAAGGTTCGGATGGGTGATCAACCACCCCAAGTCTTCTCTCTCCCCATCAAGGGAGATCTCCTTTCTGGGCATGAATCTGGATACCATTCAGGCCAGAGTGTTCCTACCCCAGCCAAAGGTGCAGAGGGTTCAGGATCTGATACGTGTTCCCCTGACCAACCTTCGCCCTTCCATTCGGCTGCCGATGACTCTGGTGGGTTTGATGGTGGCCTCCTTTGAGGCAGTCCCATTTGCTCAATTCCACATGAGGTCGCTACAACTCCATCTATTGCTGAAATGGGACAGATGTCCACTGTCCTTGGATCAGTCATTTCTGATGTCTCCCAGGGTTCGGCAGTCCCTTCAGTGGTGGCTGGAATCAAGCAATCTGATGAGGGGCAGATCGTTCCTGGCCCCTCATTGGGAGACGGTTACCACGGATGCCAGCCTGTCGGGCTGGGGAGGTTTCTGGAAAGATCATCAGTTCCGGGGGTTGTGGGGTCCTCAGGAGGCTCACAACCCCATCAACGTCTTGGAGCTCAGAGCTATCCGCTTGGTTCTGTCGCGTCTGACACTTCACCTACAGGGTTTACCGGTTCAGGTTCGATCAGACAATCGTACAGCGGTAGCTTACATCAATCACCAAGGAGGGACTCGCAGCAGGAGTGCCCTCAAGGAAGTCTCTCTGATTCTGACATGGGCGGAGAGCAATGTTCCATGCATCTCGGCAGTATACATTCCGGAAGTGGAGAACACGGAGGCGGACTCCCTGAACAGGGGATTCTCTCGCCGAGGGGAATGGTCTCTCAACCACAAGGTGTTTCTGGCCCTGTGTCACAAGTGGGGGACTCCGGAGGTGGATCTCTTTGCCTCTCGGCACAATCACATGCTTCCAACCTTTGTATCTCTGTCTCAGGATCCTCTGGACCTGGCAGTGGATACCTTGTCCCTTGCCTGGAGGGATCTGGGGTTTCTGTACCTGTTTCCCCCCTTCTCCATGGTGGGCAAGGTAGTGCGCAAGCTGGCGCTAGAGGGGGCACCAGCAATTTTGGTGGCCCCAAGGTGGCCAAGACAGGTTTGGTTCGCAGACATCGTAAGATGGGCGGTAGATCAGTACAGGCTGCCCCTGTCTCCAGATCTGGTCTTTCAGGGTCAACTACGTTACCCCAATTTACAAACGCTTGCTTTGACGGCGTGGCTGCTGAAACCTTCATCCTGAGGGAGGAAGGTTTGTCTGAGGTGGTTATTCAAACCTTGATTAGAGCTAGGAAGAGGTCTTCCTCTACCATTTACTATAGGACTTGGCGGTCCTATATTGACTGGTGTGAGGCTAGGGCCTTACCTTGCAGGGTGTTTTCGATTTTGGAGTTTCTTCAACACGGTCTGGATCAGGGTTTCCAGCTCAGTACTTTGAAGGGTCAGGTTTCTGCCCTGGCTGTCTTTTTTTCAAAGGTCTTTTGCTTTGCGTCATCTGGTCAAGACTTTTTTTTTTCCAAGGGGGTCACTCATGTTCGGCCCCCTAGAAAGCCTTTGGTTCCCGTTTGGGACCTAAATTTGGTTCTGTCGGCCCTCCAGGGGCCTCCCTTTGAACCGATGCAGGATGTGGCTCTTTCTGTGCTCACTCTAAAGGTTGCCTTTTTGATGGCTATTACCTCTGTTCGGCATGTCTCTGAGTTGGCGGCTCTATCTATTCAGGCCCCTTACTTTGAGAGACACCAGGATAAGGTGGTTTTTTGTTTTAAACCAGATTTCCTTCCTAAGGTGGTTTCTGCTTTCCATCTTAATCAGGATGTAGTTCTCCCTTCCTTGTGTCCTAAGCCTAGCAATGACAAGGAGAGGGTTTTGCACTCTTTGGATGTGGTTCGTTGTGTGAAGTACTATTTGGTTGCTATTTCTCCTTTTCGTAAGACGGACGCCTTGTTCGTGGTGCCTTCTGGGTTTGGCGCCCGCCAAGTCTACCATTAGTAAATGGATACGTCAGGCCATTGTTGGGGCCTATTCCACTAAGGGGAGGGTTCCTCCTTTTAAGATCACTGCTCATTCTACTCGTGCTGTTGGGGCTTCCTGGGCCTTTCAGCACCAGGCTTCTGTTGAACAAGTTTGTAAGGCTGCTACTTGGTGTTCCGTTCATACTTTTTCAAAGTTTTATAAGGTTGATGTGCGGGCCTCAGCGGATGCTGTTTTTGGCCGCAAGGTTCTGCAAGCTACGGTGGTTTAAGTTTGTGCATTGTTGCCTTGTTTTGGATCCCCGCCCTTTATGGACACTGCTATTGGATGTCCCAAGTGAAGCGGGGTGTGTGACATACTTAGAATAATACCATTTTGTGAATAATGGGTATTATAAGTATGTCACACACCCCGCTTCACCCCGCCCTTTGGTGTGCTGGATCCTTTCTATGGTGAACCTTTTTTATTGTTACTGGTTATATTTGGCTCTTCCTGGTCCCTTTACTGCTGTCATAATACTGGGGAATGAGTGGGAGGTCCCAGGTATTTATGGGCTGGGAGGGGCTCACTTTTTTCTTTACATCTCTGCAAGATCGCCCTCTACAGGACAGTATAACCCAAGTGTAATGACTATCTGAAGCGGGGTGTGTGACATACTTATAATACCCATTTTACAGGTGAGTATTCACAAAATGGTATTTTTGTTGGTTTTTTAAGAACAAGTATAACTGTAGTCCTTGTAGGCTCCTAGTGGCTTCCTGTATATGTTGGTGAAGACAGACCTGCAAGCCGGATGGGTAAATTCCATCTGGGCCTGGTGCCTTCCTGAGTTATAGGTTAAAGAGACTTCTCACCTCCAAGTGTTCTGCTGGCAGTACCACCGCTTGAACTCAAGCCTCCCTCTGGTGGTAGTCAACATTTGGGGGGGAGCAGACATGAAGCCCTGAAGAAAAGCTACTACTCCAAAAGTATGCTCTGGTTTTCAAAGTCATCAGGCTGCAGACGTGCAGCATCTTGGAATGACGGCATTGCAATCAGAAAAGCTTGCACCAATCGGCCGAGTAAAATATATACAGTATAGGTCCTTTTTTTTCGTGAGGAAGTGGCTCCCTCCTTCAGGACGGAATCATGCTCTCTCCACACTCCTTCTCCATTTATAGCAGTAGAGGGGCATGCTGAGGCAGAACTGAGCACTTTGCTGGTCTCTGTTATCACTAAGTTTCAGAACAGCAGTGTAGGACAGAAGAGCTAGAGGGGACCAAAGGAGAGTATATCATTTTTTGTTTTCTTGCTTGGACAGGGACTTGAACTTATGTGTCCACATAATATGATGCTTCTCTTTTTATCCTTATCATGGTTTCCTGCTTTTTTGAGACTGCAAAATAGTTTTATGGCTTATTGGCAATCTATATTTTGCATAATATAGTTAAATGCAGCTCTGCGTTGTGAGAGCTAACATTGCAAGAATGAAATTATAGGATAACGTCAATACCAGTCAAAACAGACTTTGAAGTGCACTTGTTGCCATAGATATGTACTTGTTCTTACATGTATTTATGAGATCCCAGCATCAGAAATCCCTGTTACTCCTCAATGATAAAGTCACTGAGCATTAGGAAGCATGCCAAGAAACACCTGGGACACTGACTATTAAAACAACAAGCTGTGTGTTTTTAAGTGGTTCTGGCTTTGTTCAGGCCTGTTTGCAGGCTCCAGCTAAAGACTGTGTTTGTCCTACCACACACACGCAAGCCAGGGAACTAAATTGTATTTGCTTTTACCAGCACTATAATTAGCTTTGGAATATAGCTTTGTTCTGTTTTAGTTTGACTAACATTTTGAAAGCCTTGTTCTGATCAAACCGAACTGAAATGGGAAAATGCTTTTTGAATCTAACTGTAACCTGAACGCAATTATTAGCACTAATTCAATCAGCTGGACTCATGAGTGACAAGAGCAATATGAATAAATTTAAACAGCATCAGAATGGTCGAATAAACATCAGATGATCTTCTTGTGGGAACAGGAAACCAGGCCACCAGGGGGCCCAGATTCCCCACTCTTCTTGCAGTTTGCCTTACTGTTTAGTGTTTACTGTGCTTACTGTTTTTTAATTTTAATGAGCTTTTAGCTAAGTGAAAAACAGCAATTTACCATATACTATTTTTCAGACTGATGACCACACCAAAATGTCTAACCAGAAAATGTACCTTCCTTTTGTCAGAATTACTGAGGTCACCATGAGTGTCTTCATCTATACTAAAATGAAATACAATTAGAACAATGTAACCATGTTTTCAATATCCAGTCATACCAGAAAGGAAAAGGGGGAGGGGGTTAGAATGCAGGGAGAAAATGGAAGTAGTGGTAGCTACACAATATAAAAAGCTGAGGAACTGTGGCTAATCAGGAGTCCACAACCCCTAAATGCTATGTTTATCCACCTTACCTTCCATAATAATCCCAAGAATCAAAAATCTTTTTCAGCCACAATTTAAAGTAGACCTATCACCTGAAAATGCTCCTGAAATATCCCAATTTGGGTTGCCGTGCAGGCCCGCAATCACTTACCTTTCCCTGGCTATGCAAATAAGCTAATTGGACGAGAGCCTTTCACTTTCGGGTTCTTTTCCCGGTGTCTGACACTGTCACCTCGCCACTGGCCGTGCAGCCGATCGCTCACACGACTTACCTGGGGCGACAATGGCTGCTGTTTGGCTTTTTTTCATTGGTGGTTCATTGAGTGGGTGGAGGCAGAGAAAGGAGCCTGCTTGAGCCATTCCTGCAGGCTCGGGTGTAGACGGAATGCCCCTCACTGACTGTAATGAGGGATGCCCCACACTGGCTGTAATGAGGGAAGCCGCTCACTGGCTGTAATGAGGGATGCCCCTCATGAGCTATAGTGAGGGATGCCTCTCATGGGCTATAGTGAGGGATGCCTCTCATGGGCTATAGTGAGGGATGCTGCTCACTGACTGTAATGAGGGATGCCCCTCACTGGCTGTAATGAGGGATGCCCATCACTGGCTGCAATGAGGGATGCTGCTCAATGGCTGTAATGAAGGATGCCATTCACTGGCTGTAACAAGGGATGCCCCTCAATGGCTGCAATGAGGGATGCTGCACACTGGCTTTAATGAGGGATGCTGCACACTGGCTTTAATGAGGGATGTCGCTCACTGGCTTTAATGAGATATGTCGCTCACTGACTGTAATGAAGGATGCCCCTCACTGTTTGTAATGAGGGATGCCCATCACTGGCTGCAATGAGGGATGCTGCTCAATGGCTGTAATGAAGGATGCCATTCACTGGCTGTAACAAGGGATGCCCCTCACTGGCTGCAATGAGGGATGCTGCACACTGGCTTTAATGAGGGATGTCGCTCACTGGCTTTAATGAGAGATGTCGCTCACTGGCTTTAATGAGGGATGTCACTCACTGGCTGTAATGGGGGGATTTCCCTCAATGGCTGTAATGAGGGATGCTGCTTACTGGCTTTGATGAGGGATGTCGCTCACTGGCTTTAATGAGGGATGCCGCTCACTGGCTTTAATGAGGGATGTCGCTCACTGGCTTTAATGAGGGATGTCGCTCACTGGCTGTAATGAGGGATGTCGCTCACTGATTGTAATGGAGGGACTTCCCTCAATGGCTGTAATGAGGGATGCTGCTCACTGGCTGTAATGGAAGGATGCCCCTCACTGACTGTAATGGAGGGATGCCGCTCACTGACTGTAATGGAGGAATGCCGCTCACTGGCTGTAATGGAGGGATGCCGCTCACTGGCTGTAATGGAGGGATGTCACTCAAAGGCTGTAATGTAGGGATGCTGCTCACTGGCTGTAATGTAGGGTTGTCACTCACTGTCTGTAATGGAGGGATGCTGCTTACTGTCTGTAATGGAGGGATGCTGCTGACTGGCTGTAATGTGGGATGCTGCACACTAACTGTAATGGGGTGATTGGGAGGGAGATTTTAGCACACCATTTGGTTCAAATCCTGGGTGCGTCTTATCGTCAGGTGCGTCCTATAGAGCGAAACATACTGTATTTGTATATTTATGATGTGACATTAAGATACTATACCGGGCCAGGAACAGTACAGCAGGACAGCAGGGCCGGTGTGCTCCTAAAAGTCCCGGGTTGTTTTTGAACCTCAGTCTGCACTTGGTTGGGGGCTTGCCTGCATGTATGCTTGTGTGTGTGTGTGGGGGGGGGGGGGGGGGCGGCTTTCCTTTAAGGGTAAGGCTAGGGTCATGCTGGGGGCATGGTTTAATTGCAAAAAAATTCCATGCACCACTGTACGTGTCCCTCTTTCCTGTTTTCAAAAGTTGGGAGTTATATGGAACTCTCTGACCAATGTCTCGTTACCTCTGAACGACCTGGAAGCTAGGTCTTCTCACCTCTAGGTCACAGGTTCAGAAGCGCCCTGGAGCGACCAGAAGGCGGTAGCGCCATGCATCTTCATATGTCAGCCAGAGAAAACATTTTACTATTTGAACAGGCTGCTTTGTGTTACAGACACTGCCACTGCATCCAGTCTGCACCATTTAAGGCAAATAATTATAATGTGAATCACTGTAAATTGAAGCTTAAAGCCAAATAACACCCAGAATAAATCTCAGAAGTTTAGTTCCTTGCTAATGGATGAGAAGTCTGGTAATAGACTCTATCTAGAATCTATAAAGTCACAACAGTTTATTAAGAGTCTTTGTCATTCTGGGTGGGTGCCTGGCAACGTATCATTATGAAAGAACATTGGGAAAGATGCTGCACTGAGCCTGATTGACTTTGTTATCCAATCACTGCACAGCAGCGCCATTGCTGCTGCACTGACTAGATGATTATATAATCATTCACAATCAACTCTGCAGCTTCGATGGAAGAAGCAAAACTGTATGGTGCCAGCCCAACCAGGCTTTAAGTGTCCACAATTGTGCAGGTTGATATTTTTTTCCCCTATTAGGCTTACCAGGGAGGGGGGTGAACAGAAGCATGTCTGGACAACGGCATTAACCTGCTGCCAAAGAGATGGTACAGGACAAGACTGAACGTATAGGAACTCCAAATGTTGTGCTTTTCATGACAGCCCAGCCTGCACCTTGTTTGATGTATTGGAGAACTCCTATTAAAGTGGACCCAAACCCAATTTTAGCCACTGAGGTTCTACGTCCTTTGCATCCCAATCCACCCTCTACAGCTGCTAGTAAGCCCAGGGGACTGGACAAAGCTCCAAGACTAAAAGGTATTTATTGCTGGGCTTACTAGTGGTGGATTAGGTTCCTGCAGGTTAGGATCCTCCCTAAAACTCAAAGAGTTGGTTTGATTCCATAACCAAATGGAAGGGGAACAAGCTGTCTCAGAAGTTTGTAGCCAGCACAAAGTACACATAACTATCTCCTCTTAACAATAAAACACTGAGAGCTAAAGTTAGTGACTTTTTTCACTTCATTTTTGTACAGATTTTTTTAATGATGAATAATTTCTTTCATGCTAATTAAATTTTGCATATCCTACGTCGTGTCTTTTGTATTAAGCATCTGCTTTTTTTCCAGCCACCTCAGCTTCCCCCTACACAATGAGTGTGTTTTACCAGCATCTTTATTACCTGCACTGTGATTTAGAATTTTGGAGAATTAAATGCATTTACATATCAATTATACTATTCTTTATGTCTCATCTTTTCTATTAGGACTGCATAAAGGGAAGATGCCTAGCTCTTTATTAATTTCATAAAGACAAGTAATTCCTATTAAAACGCAACAAACTAGCAATTAAACTGGGATATAATTGTATATTATTACAGAGAAATCAGCACACATTTCTGTTAGACGGCCTATACAGACAAAAGTGTGAAAGAAGAAAGGAAGCATCACTTTGTATTACCATCTTTTCCAGAAAAAAAAAATAATCAATGCTCTTAGAATTCTGGACAGCTATTTATAATAAAAAATAATGAATACAGTCACACTAGGTGAGCATAGGTAATAGTATTCAGCCATGGCCAGAGACTGGCTGTTCCGCCTCCGAGCTCTGGATATAACACTGGCTGTAGCCTTGGGGGGCACCTAAAAAAATTAAGGCATAAGCCATTTGGCTGAATGGCCTCTACCTTAGACTTAAAGAGAAACATTGGCCTCGTTTAGATGACTCGAGGGAGACAGATTTCCCTATCCCTGGGGCAACCCGATCTGGGATGCCCCCAGCAATCTCATAGAAATACCCATGTAGCCAGTGTGATCCTACAATACATTTGCAGACCCCCTAAAGTGGCCTGCTTTGTACTTGCCCCATGCAGGGTGTCAGGGGCTGCATCAGATCGGCTAATTAAAAATTGAATTGGGCATGAGTTTTAGGCAAACAAGGTGTCCACCCAAGAGGGGCACAAATGGCTGCACCACGCAATAAAAAATTAAATAATGCTATATTTTTTCCACAACCCCAAAAATTCACAGACATTTTAAAATACAATGGGGAGCTGACGCAATGGTGATGCAGTGTCCTGATAATGGTAAACCCTTTATCCTAATAGATACAATTCAAAAGTGACCTCAAATAAAAATGTAATGCATAGCAGACCTAATTGGCTCAAATTCCAAATGCAATATCCATGGAGTCACAATAATTAATCCACACTACGGGGCAACAAATAAGACATATTCAAAATTTCACCATGTCAGATTGCATCCCAAACATAGGGCATAGCTTCCCTCCACGGACATAGCTACCATGCCACTTCCAAGGATGAGGTATTGGTGGAGTTTTATAAGGGTTTTTATGGCAAATTCTGGGGATCTTCAAGGCCTTAAAGGCTCATGTGAGGTGTTAACATACCACAACAAGTTCAGCCAATAAGACTCAATGCCTACCAATGAAAGGTGTGAGGAAGGAGCCAAGTTTTGAAGGACCTTATTGGCAGGGTAAAAAAAAAATAAAGTGACTTAAGTGGCATGTGGTCCTTAATTCAAATAAATACAGTGCCTTAAAAAAGTATTAGTACCTCTTGAACATTTCCACATTAAACATTACATTGACATAACTAAATACATAAACATGCCACACTTTTTATTATCTTATAAAAAAAAATACATTTCACAGATACTTGCTAATTTGTGTTGATCTGTTGCCTAAAATCTCATTAAAATACATTTAAGGGAAAAGTCCATTTTCGTTATCTCTTCCCAAGACTCTAAGCCTGGGCAGTGCCATGGCGGGTAGTCAATCAGCTTACCTGACCCCACGCTGCCAATTTTCCTCCCAAAGCCTCGAGCTGCCTTTCCTGGTTCCAGCTGGCAGGTGGGCATGACCTGTGTACAGCCAGCTCCCATTGAAAACAATAGCAGCCTCTGTACACCATGAAGTTCTGTGGTGTACAGAGGCTCCGTTATTTAGGAGCCATACACAGGCCATCTCCTGCTTGTTGTGCAATTTTCAGCTGCAGAAAGACGATTGGCAGCAGTAAGTGAAGCAGATTCTCTAGTCCCCTCTTGGACTGTCCAGCCCTGGAGTCTGAGGAAAAGTCCACAGAAGTGGACCTTTGCTTTAAGTTTGTGGCTGTAAAGTTTATATGAGTATGTATACTTTTTCTAAGCACTGTACCTGATCCCCACATTTCATTTTCTACAGCCTATCAGCATAGACCTGGCAGATTCATGTGCTGTATTGATTATAGACGCTCCGAGTGCCAGTCCCAGCTGAAAGCAGTAGGCAACAGCTACTTCCAGAGATGAGCATCGGCAGGGATCAGGCATGTATTGTGATTTGGAGCTAGTTGCTAAAACAGAGTCAAAAGCCACCATGTGGACCCATGTTAGGCTTAATATAGGGGGCTAAAGACTCCAAAAAGACCCTCTACTCAAAGGTAAAGAAATAGAGATGTTTTTCTAGAACAGAAATTTACACAGCACCTAACACAAGGAATTACACAATTACCAATTACTCCTTGTAGTGGGCAGAGCCATGCAAAATAAGCTAATGGCTAAAAAAACACTTTGCTGAACAGATGACCTTTAGGTTTGTGCTAACCACTGAATGGGCTTGCAAGGAAGAGTATCGCTAAAAAGGATACAGAAGGCAAAGGCAGTTGTTAGACCATTGTGTCAGGCTACATTTGGCACTGTCCTAAACTGGTTTCCATTTTTTAACAGACGTAGAAATGGCTGAGATATCAAGGTTTACAGTTTCAACTTCATCTGCTGAAATATTTGGCTGTAGCCCTTTGCTCTGTGATGTCGCAAAATAATCAGCATTATGGGCAGAATCTGTATGACTGCCATTCTCATCACTCTGGCAGTGCTCCCTCTTTTTCATTGTCAACAGTCTGATTATGTGAAGCTTTAGACCACCAGCTTGAGGCCTATGATTGGTGGTCTATGGCAAAGGAATTCTGGGGGCGTGCCCCTACTTTTCGCCTTGTTTCTACTTTCAGAAGCAGCTGTGTTCTGACAGGAAGGGAGAGGGCAGCCATGTTTATGTGAGCTGCTGAATGACAGTTTATGCACTTTGCCTACAGAGTCCCTTCAAAGAGCGATGGAGATGTGAATTAGAGCTGAGGATAGATTGGCACTGGAGCGCTGGTTTTGTAGTTAGTAGGCTGAAGGTAGGTTACAATAGTCAAGTCAGGAAATCGCTGTCTCATCACTTTAGTTGTTACCTATGATGATGTGAGAGGAGTATGTTATGCCTATAACATGGCTTTTTCCTGCTCAGTTCTAATCATTCAGAGCACAGATGATCAGAAATCAAATTACTTCCTTAGAGTATACGCTGTACGCATATTATTTAGTTCACATTGTATCCTAAGTGGTCAATTAATATAAAAAGTTGAAAGCTTTCTGCAGTGTTAGGTGGGTTTCTTTGGCAACCAAGAGCTCAAAATGAAAGAGCCATGTAAGTGGTATCATTCTGACACAGTATGAGGCTCCGCAGATACGATATGGGTTTTCTACTTGATTATTTTTTTCCTGATTAGAGTGGTTATAAAATTAACTCTGGGAACATTTAATTTGAAGATAATGCCCAAAGCAAAACAATAATTACCCTGACACACAAATGGTCCCTTTGTTGTTTACTGTTCTTGTGAGAACATTAAACTGTCCCCGATTTTTATTTTCACCAGCTATGTGTAGTATTAGCAGTTCTTTGGTCAAAATCAGTTATTTAATATCATCGCACTAAAAAAATCGTGAAGCTGAGTACATCCGACTGCAATCAGGCATGTCTAATTATTATACAAAGTCGCAAGCCACCATGTGGAGAGACTCATATTAGGCTTAATATAAGGGGGCTACAGAGACGGGGAGGCCGATTCATTAATAGCGCCAGGTAGCGACAGATGAGCGACAGTAGCGTTATTTTCACAGCGCACGCTAGTATTCGCTGTGCTTGGCCGTTGTTCGGCTGTTGACAGCGACTCAGTCGGTGTGCGGTAATGTTGAATACGGGGTTAGGAGTCACTGTTTGACAGGTTCCGCACTGTATGGGAGCGCATGACAGCGAATGGCCATAGCGAACGGCTCCCAGCATATTCATTAACAAATCACGCTCAAAAAATTCTCGCGCTGTGAAATGCTTGTTTAAACCCCAGAGCGCTGGCGGCGATGGGTTAAAAGTAGTTTTTTAACCCCCAAACAACCATATTTTTTGATAAAAAAAAAAACATGTTTTTCAAAACATTTTGTAATATGAATACATTAATATCAGACCTGTAATATCAATTCTGCACAATTTTTTTTTTTTTAAACCTTAAAAAAAATATCTAACATTGCAGAAGTGGTCACAGAATTTTTGACATTAAAAAAAAAAAAAAAAAAATTAATAGCAATTAATTAAGAATATTTAAAGATTGCTCCATTGAAATGCGCCAGGAGAGCACCAGGTAGCGAGAGGTCATACCTGTCGCTGTTCAAGGTCGCTCGCTGGCGCTGTGGGGTAAGGCTGGAATAATGATGAATGATTCGCTATCTGGCGCTCTGTCAGTCGCTAAGCAGGATCGGCTTGATAAATGTGTGATTGCAGAGGGGAGCCGGCGTTCTCGTGGCGGCGAGCGTCATTACCGTTCGCTCATCATTCGCTACCTGGCGCTATCCCTTGTTAAATAAGGGCCTAAATGACCCTCTACTCAAAGGTAAAGGAAAAAAGGTGTTTTCCTATACCGGAAATTATTTACACAGCACTCAATGCAAGAAATAATAGATCTATCCATCACTCCTTGCAGTGGGCGGGGCCATGCAAATCACCTCTTTATGTCACCAGGCCATCCAAGGCACTCAGAAAGCTGCTGTGTGTGCAATGCCACTGATTAGCTTAAGAATTACATAGCCAAACACTCTCCAATTGTGGACACATGTTTCGATCTCATGCCTCACATCAGCACAAAAATAAGTAGTTGGCTGTATGGGTGTGAGACTATCAAAACAGAGTCGCAAGCCACCATGGAGATCAAAAGACCCTCTACTCAAAGATAAAGGAAAAGAGGCACTTTCCTAGGACAAAAAGTATTACACAGCACCCAATACAAGGAATCATAGATCTACCCATCACTCTGTAAATCTGTAGGAATATAACCCCAAGTCCAGTTGCCCTGAATGATTTCTACACCTATACCATGACCTGGATGAATGAGGACCTTCACAGATTTAAAGTGGACCTAAACTCCATAACTCCCTCCTTACCTAACTCCCTGGCAACCAGGAAGGACCCTATTATATAAGGGCACTAAATTGACCGTACTTACTGCTCAGGCTGTTAGTGAGCACTGCATTAAAAATTGACTCGGCACCATCTGACAGGGAACATGAAACAACTGCACACATATGCATGTGTCTCATGTCTCACATATCTCATGTGTGGCACTGAGATGTGCAACTGTTTCCTGTCCCTAGTCATTGCCTAATTTTGGGTTTTAAAGTATATACTGGCCCAAAGCACACATGCTCCGTGGGATTGCCAGATTGAGGCGAGTTTCTAGTGAACTGGGGAGTTTCACTAGAGCAACGGTAAGTGGGGATGAGGCCCGCGCATGCGCCTTGGGATTGATGGAAAGGGGAGTTTGGTGGTGATCACCAAGGATTTTATACAGTGGCCCATTCCAAATCAGGATGCCCCGGGGAAGGTGACAAAAACCCGGAGGGGGGGGGGGGGGGGTTGTGCCAAATCACAGCTTTTGGTCAACTTTAAACACAGCTGCAGCTCGTCAGTGGTGGGGGGGGGGGGCTCAGAGTTATGTCCATAATTTCACACAAATAATAGGGACACCATAGCAAAGTAACAGGAAGAATGTTTTAAAGTATAATTAAAATGTATCCCCCCCCCCCCCCCAGTCATCACAATTTGTGAAATGCCTGTCTGTTGGAAGATCCATAAAGCCCAGGGTTTAATACTCCCCCTTCAACCTACTCTTAATTCTTGTGTCAGCTGCATCAGTCGCTGGTCTGCTGGTGGCCAATAGGGTTTGCTGGGGGGTCATGTAGGACATGCACAATTTTCAGGTTTTGCAACATTCAGCATATGGGCATTCTAAAGTCGTAGGTGCCTAAAGGTGGGGGATGCAGTGGCCCCAAAAGGTCCCTTGTCAGCTAAAGGGACATTCCAGGCAAAGGGTTAAATCCGCCTGTTTTCTGCTCGCCCCATGCTGGCTCTCAGGGGTAACATCTTTCATCCAGATTGCTTTATATTACTTAAAGCAATTCACCCTTCACCCTGAATAAGAGTCTATCTTATATGTTTCCCCCACCCTGTACATACAGATTGCCCACATTAACAATCATCCTACCTGCATCTACTGCATGTTATGAGCCTTTAAATATCCAAGATGGCGGCTCATGGAGCATCAGGCAGCCTGCAAACAGGAAGTATCTTCTGACTGTGTTGATCTGCATTCTGGGATTGCTGTCCTTTCCCCAGCTCTGCTGTACTTTATCCCGGTCTCCTCTCCTCAGTATGAGATGCTTCTGAGTCAAGATGGCAGCACCTGAACAGAGTTGCAGCCCAGTGGGGGAAAGAATAATAAGTAAGTGACGAAAAACTTTAAATATGTTCATTTTAGATGAATAGTTTTAGGGAATAGTTTTTAAGGGTTTGGGCTTTTCATTAAATGATGCTGAAGGTCTGGTTTAATAACTCCCAGTGCACTCTCTGCCTTCTTCATGGCTTCCTCAGCAGGTGAGGACTCATCCATGTATGTTTTAGTGAAAGGGCCCCATCAGAAGTCAATGCCTTTCAGGGACCCTGAAAAATGAGTCGGCAGAAGTAAGCAAGTTCTATGGGGGTTATCAGGAAGTGCAAAGTTTTGGTAAATGCTGACAGCCAGCGTGAGGCCAGACAAAGACAGGCTAATTTAACCCTTTTGCCTGGAATGTCCCTTTAAATTGAATGCCTTTTCTGTTTTCTTGCATAGTATCATGTGTTCTTGGCCATCATATTTTGTAAGATCTAGACAGTGCCTAGGGGTAAAATCAATCTCTGATAACCAGGAAGGATGTTAAAAACACCATATAATTTTCCTTTGTGTTGATTGACACAATTTCCTTACATTATAACTAGCTCCATTTTCCTGAAAACCTTTATCTCTTTCTCTTCTGTGTCCCGGGGTTGTATTGTTAACACGGATCTGAATACTGTGTTTTAGTCTGTTTTGTATGCTGGATAAATAGGGCAGTGTGCTGTATATTATACAGCTTTATAACCTATTATCACACTAATTTGTGCAGCCAAGGCTGAGTAAATGATGATTTAACAAAAAAGAAAGAAGTAAAATCAATAGTATGGGAACTTCTGTTCTTACTGGAAGTAGAAAATTGTCTGGTAAAGGTCAGGTGGCAGAAATAGACATTAAGGAAGATGGAATGCACCATTTGGCATTTACCTCTGTATAAACCTGATGATTCACTGTAATATTCTGTATCAGGCACAACATTAATCAGACATCAGCGCATCATTTACATCCAAACAAAGGCCAACAACTCCCTTGGAGCGAAGAAGAACCACATTCACACCACGTTGCCAACATATCTCCTATGTAACCTTTAACTAGATGACCGGCGGATTTCCCAAAGTGCCGGAGGATATAGCCAAGGTATCATCCACTGAGCGCGTGCGGAAACTATCAGCCTGGATTTATTGGCGCAATGGTGAATGCCGAGCTGCCTGCTTTGACAGCTTTACAGCAATAGAGAATGGAGGGGAAATAAAGTTATTGCATTGTGTTTTCTTATCATTGTAAATATCACTGGATCCCTGCATCTGATCTAGGTGGACATATAATTTCTGATCCGCTGCTCTGCGCAATGTAGCTACTGCTGAGAAAAAAAATGAAAACTTCAGTAAACACATACTGCATATTTATTACAAAGAGAAGCCTTAGATATGCTGCATAATTTAAATTGTGAACGTAATGGTCATTTGCATAAATTCACACAACTGTAGCTCGTGCCACTGTCTGGTATAATTATCACCTATAGAAACATCAATGATTTGACACAACCCCGGTCTGTTAACAGGGATATATCTGGTCAGAAGCCAGAGCAGCCCAAGATTTCACTGCTTTAAGGATGCACTAGACAAGCTATATACATATAATGAATAGTTGCAGTACAAGTCAGAGGGGCAAATGCAAGTGAGTAAATTGCAATCAGAGTCAGTATAGAAAATGTAGGTCAGGTACCATAAGTTTCTGGTCCTTAGTGATGTGATACAAATGGTTACATGCTTTACAGGCATGTAAAGTTTGTGACCCCCAAATGAGAAACAAGATGGCCTTGATGCTTCCAACCTTTACACACAGGTGGGACCCCCCCCCCCCACTTCCCTTTGGGGTGAGCCTTGGATAACTCCCCCAGGCCACTGGCTAGCTAAAACTTCAAATCCTAATATGTGTGATCATTTTTCGGTGGAAGGTCCCAGAGATCTGATCCTGGTCCCAGTTTTGCACTGCTTACGCTATGAAACCAGACATTGCTCTTTGATATGGCTCCTAAACTGCCATTCCTGAACACCAATGAATGACATGAGACCCACTTACACAGCTTATGATTTCTAGATGCTGAAGGTATGATCTGTTTATGATTAATGTGTAGGCCTGTGTTAGCAGACCATCTGTGAATTAGGTGACGATTTCCTCACACCCAGGGAAGCCAAGTGCATTTTAAATAACGTCTTTTGTTTACAGACATGAGCAAGTCATAAGTAGGAATGACATCTATATTTTCCTCACAATTATAAATACACGCCGAGAGATTGGTTTGAACGTGGATCACAACAATCTCTTGCTGGCAGATGTTTCTGTGGCCAACCTTTGTTGTGCATATAGCCTGGGGCCGCTAGGATGATGAGGCCCTATGCGGACACCCAGTTGGAACATTCTAGAGACCATTCATGTGCACTATATGTTGAAAACTGAATATTGACTGAATTGTTTTATTAAGGGGTACTGTTTGGGAGTCACTGCTCTAGCCAAGGCCTACATGATCAAAGGAAACATGTCATCTTTCACTGGTGGCAGCCAGCTAGTACCCTCCCATAAATTTAGTGACTCAACGTTGGGTCCTTTTGCCATTTATTCATGGGACAGATTTCAGTTGGGAACAAAACAATAACAACACTTAAACCAGACCAACAGCCTGGCACCGTTGGAAAAGAAAGGTATCGGCCATTTTGGAGCTTCCATTTCCAGCATCTCAGCCGTGCTGCACCCTGGATTCAACTGACATGCACAGTAACAGGAAGCCCAGCAGCACTTCCTGTTTGCAAGGGCCTGCATGAGCCACCATTTTGTTTCTAAGTAGTTAGAAAAAGGTAAATTAATTTTTATGTACAGCAATCTAAATTGCCCTGGGGAGGGATGCATATGAACACTGTTTGCTCTGTTGGTCTGCTTTAAGTAATTTTTGACTGTTGGTCCGCTTTAATCTACATAATAGCAAACACAGTACAATAGCAAGTACATTGAAGCTGCATGTATCAGACAACGAGGAACAGCACTGGGGGACAGGAAACATGCTAGGTGAACTGATGCAGCATGAGGGGAAAGTTCATAACATGAACCAATCTGCTACACAGATATATGCAGCAACAGATACACACTACCTAGTGAAGAATGATGTGGGTAAGAAGCTGGACTTAGCAGCTGTAGTATGTGAAGGGCTGATCGTAGCAGGAAGCATGGCCTGCTGCCTCTGAAAAGATGAGGGCTGGCCTACAATCATTGTGGAAGCTGGGTAATTATAGGCCAGAAATATCGATCCAGCCAGAGAGGACATGCTTGATTGAGTCAAGACATAAGCAATCAATTGACAATAGATAAACATATTAAAGGTATACAGAGAACAAAGAACTTCCTTCTTTTTCCTCTTACTTCTCTTTTACAACTTCGTTCTTTCTCTCTTAATTTCTTTCTTCCTTTTATCTTCTTTCTTTCTCTCTCTCTTCCTTTCTTTTTCTTTTTGTCTTTCTTTCTTAGTTCTCTTCCTCTCACTCTTTCTTTCTCTGCCTTCCTAATTATTTCTCCTCTCTTTTTCTAGCCCTATTCATCTCTCTTGCTTTCTCTTTCTTTTCCATTACCACTTGTTTACCCTAACCCTTCCATTCCAATATCATTTCCACATTCTCTCCATCTTTCTCTTGTCACATGCTTTTAATCTCATTCTCTCTCTTTCTATATCTTCCAAACTTTTTATCATTTCTCCTCTTTTACCTTTTCCACATTCCCTCTATATCATTAGATTACTTTTCCTGCTCTCCTCTGCTCCTTTTTCTTCTCTCCACATGTTCTCTTCTCAATTTTCCACCTTCAGTCTATATTAATTTTAATTTTTCTCACCCCTATTTCACCGTCTCCCTCTTTTCTGAGTTTCTTTTGTTGCTTGCTTTCCATTTTAAGTGTGTATCTAGGGGGAGCCATCTTGAAATCATACCCTAATACGGGCCTTGTATGTGTTATATAATTTTATGACAAAAGTAAAATCAATTCTCCTCCTCTAGCAGTCTACAGTTAGTTCTAGATTTGAGAGGGACCACCCAGTTTACACCACTCGCCATCCTAAAAGAAGTTAACAGAAACCTGTTAGGGTACAGCCCTGAGATTCAAAAATGCAAGCCTAACAATATGACGGCCTTGTTTGTGGTTTTGGTTTGAATATAACAATAGCCTTCCACATAAATACATTGCTGGTCTTGCTTTGTGAAATAAAATGGCACTGAAAGAGTAATGTATAAGAGAAAACATTCAATCAAGGACCAGCTCCAGTGTGTAAGTGCAGAAATCGGATCAGAGCCCTCTGGCATGTTTCTTACATAGGCCAGTTATTGTCTTCTAGGTTCATCCTGCCTCCTTGTATAATTCAGTGACTCAGAGCAAGTTACTTCTTTTCTCTTTAAGTCAATGAAATGCATTCATTCATAGCATTATATTGTTCGCCCCTCCCGCTTGAACATTTTTTTTAAGAGAAATGACTATAACTAGTCTTATGATTGATTAGAAGCTAGTAACTCTCCCTGTCTGTTGCCATTGCTTGCTGCAAATGGCTAAGATATGGGTTTGGACACATTTTGTAATATTGCCATCTGTTATTTTATGCTTTTTTGTCAGCATTTTTAATACATGATACAAACCATTTTTTTCCATCTCCCCTTACTGAAATCACTGTGCGTACAGATCTCCTCTGGCTGTCTCTAATGCGGCCATGTAGAGCACTTTGGGTCTCTGGGTGCCAGAACCTGCCATATTCACTTGTAATATGGATTCTATGAGCCATAAAGAACACTGACAGTTAGGCAGTAATGTTCTGTTATGTTTCACTGAGCTGTAACACTGTGAACAAAGTCTATTTATCCATATAGAAATATTACAAAAGATGTATATATTACTTACATGCTATGCTATGTTCATTTCTGCTTACGAAGACCATGAATAATATGCTTACTAAAAATGATCTATAGCTAACATATTAACTTATTACCAGACGCAGGAAATACTATATATTATAGACTTATTAATATTATTATACTGGTTGCATGCAATGTTTCTTCTTAATGCACTGATTATAAGCCAATTAGGTCATTATTGTGGCATCATTCGTAAATGACAGACAAGACAGCAGTTTAAATTTATTGACAATAAAATTAACAAAACATGTGCCCGGTTGCTGCAAAATACTTTGTGAGTGAGAGCCCAGCCTTTTTTGTTTTTTTTAAAGCAAATTACCAAATGAGCGGCCAGCCCCACATTGACTGAAGAGCTTTATCAAGCATGAGATAATCACCAAAAATCAAATAGATATATGATTAATATATTGAGGTCGAAGTCTGGACAAGTTTATTTGGCCCAAGGCTCCCATAGAGTCCTGCTCTCTTAAGCTTACAATCTAATGTTGTACTTGTGCCTTGTGCACTAATTGGGCAAATTACCAAATCTATTCATATCATGTTTCCAAATGTTCCAGGTAGCCTATGATATTTATATTCTTACTATTTTATCCATACAGGAAACAGTAGAGTGATAGGGTGCCAGGGTTAGGAGACATGGGCATAACTACCTGGGGCTCCCATCATTGTTGCTTCTTTATCTTATCTTATCTGCGTGCCATCATGTTCTAAAGTTAAATGAGAACTTCAGCATCATTTTATAAAAAGCCCAAACCCTTTAAAAACTATTCCCCAGCATCTAAAATTAATATATTTTAAGTTTTTAGTCGCTTACTAAAAACCCTGTTCAGCACTTTAGGATACAGGCGCCATCTTGCCTTACTGAGCAGATGAGGGGGGCAGGGTTATAGCTGCACAGACAGAGCAGAGCTGGGGTCAGGAAAAGGACAGCAATCCCAGAATGCAGAGCAACACAGTCAGAAGACACTTCCAGTTTGCAGGCAGCCTGAGACACCATGTGCCACCATCTTGGATGTTTAAAAGCCCAGAAAAGGCAATAGGTAAAGGTAAGCTGATTTTTAATGTAGACAATCTGTATGTGCAAATTAGGTCATTATTGTGGCATCATTCATAAATGACAGACAAGGACAGCAGTTTAAATATAGGGACAATAAAATTAACAAACCCAAGGCAATAGGTACAGGTAGGATGATTTTTAATGTAGACAATCTGTATGTGCATATAAGATATGGTCTTATTTAGGGTTTAGGCACCCCCTTGAACCAGTCTTTAGTAGTACAATTGTATCCAGTTATAACCACAGGAAAAAAGGTTAATCAGAACCAGAATCAGGGGAAAGCTATTGAACACGCTTACTGAAATGTATTTAAATGTTCCCTTCAGTCATAGGAAAAACAGTAGAGCGTCTGTCTTACCTTATGTTGCAGCCTCTCCAACATCTTGCAGTTCCGTGCGATCAGCAAGGAAGTGATGAGGATATGCCAAACCCCAAGGCCCTGATCTCCTGCCTTACATGCGTTAAGCAATAAAGACAAGCGTCTTCTTTACACGTAGACGCCCATCAATGATTATGTCTGCCCCCTTCCCCTGCATAGCCCGCCCCTCTCCCTTCCAGGCTCCATTCATGACACAGTCCCCCCCCCCCCACTTATGCCTGCCCCTTCCCCTTTGTAGCATGCATGTGTGGGCGTGCGTGCATACATGTGCGTGAGTGCACGCATGGGCATGTGGGAGTACGCACATGGGCAATGTGGGAGTGCGCGCATGGACGTGTGGGAGTGTGTATGTGAAAGCAATATCTTGGGCCTTACAGACCCTGCCCATTATGCTGATTTTTATGCTGATTTTAATGCAGTCTCACAAAGCCAAGGGCCACACCCACTTGCTTCAGAAGAGAAATCATAAGATTAAACTGTAAACCTCGATATTTCAGCCATATCTTCTCTGATTCAAAAATGAAAAATAGTTTAGGACAGTGCCAAACATAGCTCAACACAATGGGCTAATTATTGGCTTTGCCAGTTGTAGCACTGCAATACTTTGTACAAAAACCTTTGTAGGTGATGGTAGCATTAAGACACCTCCTGTATGAAGAAACTAGTCGCATCCATTGCTCATGTATGAATGGCTGGGCCATTCTAGCAGCTTGGTTTTCTTTCTCAGAATCCAGTTGAGAGTTTCCTTGGCTGTGTGTTCATTGTCATTGTCCTGCTCAAATGTCCACCCTTTCATCATTTTCATCATCTTGGTCGATAGCAGCAGATTTTTATCAAAAGTGTCTAGGTACATTTGTCCATCGATGATGATGTCAGTTATATATTGCGTTCCAATACAAACTTCCAAACTTCACTGTTGGTATGGTGTTTTTGGGGGTGATATGCAGAGCCTTTTGACATCCAAACATGGTGTGTATTCTGCCATCTAAAGAGTTAATTTTTGGTTTTATCTGACCAGACTATATTCTCCCATTATTTCATGGGCTTGTCTAAATGTTTTTGAGCAAACTTTAAAAGCATTCAACATGCGTTTTCTTTAGCAATGGAGTCTTGCATGGTGAGTGTGCATACAGGCCATGGTGGTTGAGTGTATTACTGTTTTCTTTGAACCATTGTACTTGCTGATTGCAAACCTTTCTGTAGCTCTCCTCAGGTTGTCATTGGCTCTTGGTCAACTCTTCTGATAATTATTTTTCTTCCAATTCATTCCAGGCACTCCTTACACTTGGGATTACCTCCTTGCTGATCACGTGACTGCAAGAAAGAAAACAGGTGTGGCCCCTTCCGGCCCATAAGTAGCAGCTGCCTCCTAACCAAGATCAGTTTTTCTTTCTTGCAGTGGCAAGTGACTGTGAAGGTTCAGGAAAATAGCTCTCAAGGATTGGCAGCAAGCAGGGGATTACACCCTGTCGGCTTTCTGCGTAATTCCCACGGATCCCCTAGACCCAAATTGTGCCTCCTACAGCATCTGGCTGTTCTGGGGTTCGTGAAAGTAAGGTGGAAGCGCCAGGGTCTTGGGGCGCTTACAGAGCGTATAGGCTCTGGGCTGCAGGCTTTTTAAAAATCAAGTCAGTCGCAGGTTTTTCTCTGGTGTACCTGCTGAGGAACGTTTTTTATTTTTAATTCAACCCATCCTTCCAGGCTTTTTCTCAAAAAAAAAAAATTTTTTTTAGGTATGCCTTTAAGGAACGTGGCTGATGTCACGCAGGGGGCAGAGTTTAACGTGGAACCACAAGGCAGTGTTTCCTGCAGTGCTCTCTCTCTCTCACTGGAAGAAGGTGGGGTCTTGTTATTCCCCGCTATTCCAAGTAAGTGTAGCAGCCTGCAGGACAGCGGGCGGCCATGACTGGTGCTGTGGACACAGGCTATGAAAAGCAGCCATAACTGAGGAGGCCGTTTGTGGTGTTCAGGATTGACACTAAGGCGTCCGCGGCAGTGGCAGCGGCAGCCGGGAAGCACTCTTTATTGTGTGAATGCGGCCATCACGTGAGCGGCTGCGGTTGCGGCCGTCCGTGGCAGGTTGCCTGCTGATGCGTTTCTTTGAGCCTAGGAGGCTTGTGTGTGTGCGGCGTTTGCGGGCAGTGGCTCCGGGACAATGAATTACTGACAGAGCCTGCTGGTATTATTATGATTATTATTTTACAGTTTGGCCGACCTGTTTTTTGACTTGCGGCGTTAAGCAGCCTTTCTTACTTTTTATGTATGATCTTATCTTTTGTTTAGGTTGTGAAGAGAGAACGGTGGTGGTGAGTGGACATCGCCATTATCAATTTTATTATTAATTTTATGATCATTGTTAGGACTAATTGCTTTATCAATGTCATAATTTATTAATGGTATTAATATTATTATTTTTATAATATTATCTTTATAGTATTATGTCTTTTACTTTATATTGTGTGTGTGTATATATATATATATATATATATATATATATATATATATATATATATATATATATATATATATGTTAGGTTATTATATTTTTAATATCAGTATGATTGGTTTTTATTAGTTTAAAAAAAAAAAAAAAAAAAAGGAGATTATTAATGCTCTTTTTCTCCTGTTTTATTTTTAGAAATTGGAAGAAGGATAGAAAAGGGTTGTGGTTCCTCCCGGTCCCTTTTGGGATTGGTTTTTAGGCTTAGGGCCTTTTAGGTCTGATTGCCAAATTAAAAAAAAAAAAAAAAAAACACCATGAGGGAGGCATCAGGGGATAGTGATTCAGGCATCCCACTTGAGCAGGGCGGGCTCTGCGCTTTATGTAAGCAGGATCCCCTGGGTAGTTTCAGCATGGTGTGTTCTGCTTGCGCCATGAGAATTGGTTTAGACCATAATAGAGCGGCTGCTCAGGTCTCTAGCTCAGCTAATGCTGGAGGGAGCGTGATGGCTCAACCATCCCTTACATCCCCCGGAGAAGGGGAAGGCAGTGAGGCGCAGGCAGACGTAGCGCACCGGTTGGATAACCTGGAGAGGCAGTTGTCCTTGGTTATTTCAAAGAAGGCCGCCTATAAGAGGAGGCATTTGGAACCTGTTGCGGAGGAAAAATATTTATTTGCCTCTCTTTGTGAGGAGGAGGACGAGGAGTATTTAGAGGATTAAGCTTTTGTCTTATCCACCTGAGGTGGACGCCCCAATAGCAGGCTTGTCTAATACTTCTATCATGCCATCTGCTACTATGGGATCCTTAAGAGATCCCACAGAGAGACGTATGGATCAATTGGCCCGCCATGCTTTTGCTATGATAGGATCCTTTTTACTTCCTGTTTGTGCCACGGCCATTGTGTCCCTGGCTTTAAGGAATAAGATGAAGAAAAATTTAGCCAGGGCTAAGTCTCGCAGGCTTATTCAAGAGTCCAAAGATTTTAAGGATTGCTTGAACTTTAAATCGTTCGCTATCACTGCGATGGATGATGCGGTCAGGCTGGCGGCTAGAACCTCTGATCTTCTTGTGGCCTTGCGCCGTTCCTTATGGCTAAGACATTGGTCGGCTGATGCCGCCGCTAAGAAAGCTCTTACGGATCTACCTTTTTTAGGGAGCAGACTCTTTGGAGAAAAGCTGGACGGTATGGTCAAGGATGGCAAGCTTCCTCAGAGAAAGAGGTCGGCTCGGCCTTTTCAGAGGCCTTCATCATATCGGCCCTTTCGGAGTGGCAGAGGTGTCTTCCGTCCTTGCTCCCGTAGAGATTTTTGGGGTAGAGGCAGAGCGCGTAATAGGGCAGGAGGGGCCTGGAGAAGTTGGCCCAAACCTCCAGCCAAGCCCACTCCAGCATGAGGGGGCACCCTCACCCGAGCGGGTGGGGGGACGGCTCTTGCATTTTGCTCATATCTGGAGGTGCCACATGGCGGATCTTTGGATACAAGAGGTGGTGTCTTCGGGCTACAAGATCGAGTTTGCAGCCAGACCACCCGCAAGGTTTCTTCTGTCAGGGGCATCCCGGAACCAGTCAAAGATAGATGCCCTGAGATCCGCAGTTCAGCATCTCCTTCAAAAGGGAGTAATTTGTCGGGTACCCCTTCGGGAGGAAGGTCAGGGGTTTTACTCCAACCTGTTCACAATTCCCAAGAGGGATGGGTCGATTCGTCCCATTTTAGACTTAAAGGATCTCAACAGGTATATCCGTGTGAAACATTTCCGCATGGAGACGCTAAGGTCAGCGGTAAAAGTAGTTCGGCCCGGGGATCTTAGGACTTCTATAGACATAAGGGACGCGTATTTGCATGTGCCGATTTTTCCAGGGCATCAGAAATTCCTGAGGTTTGCCCTGGAAGATCAGCACTTCCAGTTTGTGGCGCTTCCATTCGGGATATCCTCGGTTCCAAGAGTGTTCACCAAAGTTTTGGCGGGTCTTATGGCCATTTTCAGGAGCCAGGGGATATGCATCATCCCATATTTGGACGATCTTTTAATTTCATCCGGGTCTCTTCAGCAGATCACGAAAGACACGCAGACGGTCCTATCAACTCTGGAAGAGTTCGGCTGGGTGATCAATTACCCGAAGTCCCATATCACTCCACACCAGTAAGGAATTTCTTAGGAATGATTCTGGACACAGTTGAAGTCAAAGTGTTTCTACCAGAGCAGAAGGCTCGGCTAATGCGGAATCAAATAGTTTTTACTGGCTTGCCAGCAGCCGACCATTCGGCTAGGGATGAAGCTAGTAGACCTTATGGCAGCCTGCTTCGAGGCCGATCATTCATATCTTGGTGTGAGGCTAGGAATTTTTCATGCAGAAGGTATTCGATTTCTAGAATTCTAGAATTTCTACAAGATGGCTTAGATATGGGCCTACAGTTAAGCACCCTAAAAGATAATGTGTCGGCCTTATCTATTTTTCGCTAGTCTATCGCTAGTAATAGGCTCATTAAGGCTTTTTTTTTTAAGGTGTCACTCATGTCCGACCACCGCGCAAGTCCATTTTACCGGTGTGGGACTTGAATCTGGTGCTGACGGCTCTACAGGGTGCTCCCTTTGAACCCATGATTGACGCTCCATTGAGCATTTTGACGCTTAAGGTGATATTTTTGGTGGCAATCACCTCTGTGCGGCGTGTTTCTGAGTTAGCCGCCTTATGTATGAAGTCTCCTTACTTTGAGTTACATAGAGACAAGGTAGTTTTTCGTTTTAAGCCTGATTTTTTACCTAAGGTCGTCTCTCCTTTTCACCTTAATCAAGAGGTAATTCTACCTTTTTTATGTCTGGTTCCGGCTAATGCTAAGGAGAGGGCACTTCATTCTTTAGATGTAGTCAGGGCCATAAGATATTATTTGGCAGCTACAGATTCCTTCCACAAGACGGATTTTCTTTTTGTTTTATCGGAAGGGCCGAGAAAGGGGCTTCCACCAGCTAAAGCCACTGTCAGTAAGTGGATTAGGCAGGCAGTAATAAGAGCCTATTCGGCCAAGGGGAAGGAACCCCCTTTTCGGGTCACGGCCCATTCCACTAGGGCCATTGGTGCTTCTTGGGCTTTTCAGCATCAGGCTTCGGTGGAACAGGTTTGCAAAGCTGCCACCTGGTCTTCGGTTCATACATTCACTAAGTTTTACAAGGTAGATGTTAGAGCTTCAGCTGACGCTGTTGTTGGTCAGAAGATTCTTCAGGCGGTAGCGAGATGAACTACCTACTGTTCTGCACTGGGGATCCCGCCCATAGATGGCACTGCTTTTGGATATCCCAAGTGTAAGGAGTGCCTGGAATGGATTGGAAGAAAAAACACAATTCTGTGAAGTACTCACCTGTAGAATTGTTTTTTCTGGGGATCCATTCCAGGCACTTCAACCCACCCGTTTTTGGTCATGATCTATCTTTTGATGCTTTTTTGATGGTGTTTAGTCCATTTATTACTTTCATTAGCCTTTTAAAAAAATAAATGAAAAAAATAAAAGAAAAAGTATAAGAGAAAGTGAAAAGAACAAAATGTGATTTCTGAGAGTTTTCTGGCGGAGTTCGGTGTGAAGTAACATGGACTCCTATATAGGGCCTCCCGGCTTGCCTCTGATCAGCAAGGAGGTAATCCCAAGTGTAAGGAGTGCCTGGAATGGATTCCCAGAAAAACCAATTCTACAGGTGAGTTCACAGAATTGTGTTTTTTTTTTCCAATCCATTCCAGGCACTCCTTACACTTGGGATATCATGTTTTTTTATGCCGTCTTGTGCAGTACTTAAGGACTGGTGCTTAGTTCTACATGTTTTTAAAGGTGATTTGCATAAATTCAGTGTGCCATAACTTATTGTTTCTCAAGTGTATTATAGTTGGAGTTTGTTGTTTGCAGATCTTGCCACCAGTGCTTGGGTTCCATTCTAAATGTTCTATATTGCTTATTAATGCCATTTCTCCTCCACAGCTGGGTTTAATAACAAATCTTCAGTTGTATGCTGGGGCTCTGGGTGTCACTAAGGGCAAGGGTCAGATCCCAATCTATTTAAGCCCAATCTATGGGTGTGCTACATATATTTGTAAGTAAGGAGGAACATTTTCAGGCAATGCCACGCAGGAAATTTTGATGCTTGGATTTTGGAAAAAGAATTCTGATGCACATATATCTATTGAGCTCTCTTCTATAGAAGACGTATCCCTCTTCTGATGTCTTCTTTCCCTGAAGGTGGAACAACCACCACATCCCCGACGCTCCCCCTTCCATATGCCGGAGCTCTGTTACAAACAGAGCCTTAATTAATTCTGCAAATTATCTGCAATAAGACCCCACCAGCAGTGAAAGTTGCTTAAAGAGGAAGAGATTGGGCTCCTCCTGCTGCGCATCATCACTGCTAAACTAGAGAATGGAGGTGGCGGTGGAGGCCCCAGATAAGAGTATTTTTTTTTCCTTTAAAATAATAGTCCAGCCAAGTAACTGATCGGTGGTTGTCTGGCACCCACCTACTTGCTGGTCCCACGGCCCGTCAGACCAAAGACTGAAAAGCCTCCTGGACCAGACCATAACCCAAAGGTTGGTGGAGGCCTACATTGCAGGACAAGTGGGGGAGGCCCCGGGGGCGCACCCCCCATTCATAATCCGGCCCTGGGTGCCAATTCGCAGAAGGGAAACTTGATCCTGGCTGCCCTGGACTGGAGTCTGGTCATTTAGGATCAGAGTTTCTTTTTTATTTAGTCCTACAGATATACCATGACCTAGATTATAAGAACCTTCCCAACTGCACTGTTTCAGAGTACAATGGGCAAACCACAAAGGGATCCCCACATTCCTAACCAACTCCTGGTAAACGTCACTACATTTTCTTACATTGCATTTAACATTGTCCCCACCACTGTTGCAGCTATATTTTATATAAAGCTTCTTCCTCTCCCTCAGAATCATGGGGGGAGAGGGATGACATTGTGACTGCCCTATGGGTGTGTATGTAGAAGTAATCTGTGATGTGCGCTTTTGTCAATCTTGAGAGCACATGACCAAGCCAGACAGGGTGGAATCCACAGCAATAATAAGAGGATATGTAGTCATGTATAAGAGAGAACATTCACCCTTGAGAAAGAAGTGATGTACTCTTCTATGGGACAGGGAGTTTTTTTCTCTAGATAAGGTAAATGATAAGATAATGACATGCCATTTCTCATTAAAGGGTTGTAAGTACCTTACAATTTGCATCATGTCGAGTTCCTCAACAAATATTCCCTAATGCCTTTTTTGTGAAGTAAAAAAAATAAAATAAGCATTCACATTCTGTGTTCTTTCCTCCATAGATCACATCAAACGAGAAGCATTTACAAAGCCTGCAGAAGGAGGGAGATGTTCTTATCCACGCTCTGGAGAGACTCGCTCATGACTCTAGGTGAGTCACCCTCAGGCAATAGGCAGTTCCACACCCTTAAGAACCCCTCTAATCTGCACACTAGCTAACTATGCCATCAGCTTCACTGACCAGTGACTGGAAACGTCACAGTGAACATGGCGGCAACATGTGTTATGGGAACATGGCGCTTTCTGACTGACAGTTTGTTACAACCTTCTGAAATTCCCATGATCACTTTCATGGGATGAAAGGTGTTATTGAAAGGGGATCACTGACCTTTGCAAGAAGCAACCATGAAAAGATTAAATTACTGTCAGACCCCCAATATACATCTAGGAAAATGCACTATTATGAAATTAATTTGGAAGAATGTTTTGAACTGAACCAAGAAATAGCAGTGGGCTTCTTCACTGTAGCATGTCTGTCTTTCTTTTTCACATTCTGACCATTGGTCTCCTTCTTCTCCATTTCCTCTGCCTTACATTTTTCCCCTCAGAGTAGACTCCATTTTGTTTTCTTTATTCCCAGTGGAGTGAGTAATAGGGGAAGTTTGTTAATAGTTATGCCAATATGATTTTTTTCCTCTCTTATAAATCTCTAGATAACCCCCCCCCCCCCCAGGAACCTTCATGTATCCCTCCGGCTGATAGGAATATTTTCTCCCACTTTTCAGTTTTTTCTAACCATATGATTAATTAATTCTTTACAGTTCATATTTTATCTAAGGCTCCTTGCCAGAGGCCATTGTGGTTTAGAAAAGTCTTAAAGGGGCCACAGCACTCAAACCAGTTAGCTTGCTGACCAACCTACAATCTGTCTCTAAACTAGGTTAAAAACAGGGAGCTCGGTCACACACATCTGCAGAAGTATGCTTAAGCTGCACCACCGGCGCCAAGGTGCCCCTGTGAGGTGCAGTCCTAACTCTAGTACTAATTCTAGTCTCTAAGAGCCCCATTTGGGACATACAATGCAATAGATAAATTGGGAGCTAACTGGTTTGAGTGCTGTGGCCCCTTTAAGACTTTTGTATTCTAATTGCCCTGCTAATGTGCACCTCCCTGGTTAGTTATAAAATGGTCTGAGCGGCTGCCACCCCTCTTTTGTTGCCATTGTGGTTTAGCTCACCATTTCCATTTCAATATGAGATTTCATTGATTGGGACTTCCAAAATCTGAGATCTGGATACAGGGCAGGTTCTAGGCTAAATAACAAATAGGAGGGGAATCGAAAATCCTCCCCCCCCATCCGGTAGCAACCGTTTTCAACACTTTCTGAGTGCTTAAAGAACACCACCCCCCAATATTTCCAATATTTTCACTTTCTTAATTTTACCTCTAGGGCATCCTGATGCTCCGCTGTGTGTTTTCCCAAAAAAATCCCCCTTCCTTGTTCCCACAACGCATTTGTGGCCACTCAGCCAGTCAATGGAGTGCATTTTGTTCAGATCCATTGACGCTCTGCAATCCTGGTGCTTTCACACAGCAGAGCATCCCAAAAAGAGGTAGACAAGATCATATCACGTGAGTGGTGTGTACTGTGCATATTCTGCCGTGTTCTTAGTTGGCATGGCCCCAAGTTGTGAAGACCTTCTAGGCTTCTTTCTAACCAAGGCAAAAATGCATTCCTTTTCTTACTATAAAATTCTAAGCTGTGCTCCTCTGCTGGAATACCCAGCATCACCCACTGCTCTGATTACCAGAAATTAACCCCAAAGTCACCACACTGCTGGAATGTCACAGAAACAAGCTCCTGGAGTTAACTCACAGTACTAGAGATCAATTCACAAGCCACTTCTCTTCGTGAGTGAATTGCCTGTACTCTCTTGTTGTAGAACTGCAACACTCAGCATCACAAAGCATCACAAGGCTCCATCGCTTTCTTGGGTTTTTCTCCTCCCTGGTGGGGTATCCCCCGGGTTCGCCCAAAACCTCTGCTCTTTCTGAATGTGGGCTGCTAAGCCTATTAGTGGTGCTCATTCTCAGATTTCAGAAGGAAATCTGAATGGAACAAGCACTGCTGGTGCCTGCGTGGCTATTCAATTTAGATTCTAGGCCAGTGGTTGCTCATCTTTAATTGGAGGTTCATTATAATGATGCAGAACATCCCACATGCAGATGGCCCTGGCTGTGAATAGTGAACTTCATTCAGATTTGAGTGGAGTGGATGTCCATTTTGTTTGCAATGCAGGTGCCACTGTCCACATATCCTGTGATGTATTTTTCACACGGCGGGGCATCTGGGATGCCCCAGGGGGAAAGCCAGCTGCTGCTAAAAAATTCCAGGGCTGTGCTGCTATGGTTTTGTTCTGTTTTAACACCTGAAACATATACTCACCTTAATGTGTGATCCCACACTGTTAAAATGCAGCATCTCTGCTCTGCAAACCCTGGTAGATCATCCAGTGTGCTGTTGGGGCATGCACAGTGGGGGGAGCGGGGATGCCACTACTCTGCTCCATGATGCCTTTAAATCATGCAGGGCCCTGTCCAGATGGTGAGTATGTGGCTTAGGCTGTGGGGGATCCTTAGGGTTATGCACTGTGGGGCCTCCTAGTCACACTCAAGCACTTTAAGGGAGAGATTTGCTTCAATAAGGTTTTTAACCAGTTTTACAGGAATAATAAACCAAGGACTGAGACTGGGGACTGCTGCAGCCTAGGCATTACCTTATGCAGCTGCCAGGGTTGGACTGACATGCAAAGCTGGCCCCAGACTGGCAGTTTGCTGCTGCTGCTCACAGGAGGCCTCAGTCTGCAGTTCATTGATTCGAGGAAAGGAAGGGGGCATGGGCATACATACCCTAGAGGAATTGCAGCCACTTGCCAGTGGGCCAGACGCAAGCTGCTTTTACCACCTTTGTAGTATGTACCTTGCGCATACTTACCCAGCCATGCCACCTCATTACCGCTGGCGTCAAGGCAGGGTGCGCGCTTCACATCTCAGACGCCACTGCGTGTTCCTCACATCTCTAGCTTCTCCCACATGTCCCACGTTACCTCTCACTGAGCCGAGGAAGGAGCAGAGAAACTGAAGAAAGGAGCTGCATTCCCTTGAAGACCACGCACCTGCTGTGAAGAGGGGCGGCGTTTCACACTGACTTGTCAGAATAGAACAGGAAAGGCGGGGAAGATATATAAACAAAATCGGACATCCCCTGCATCATTTTTTCCTCTTCCCGAATCCCTCTGTTAATGTCTCTCTACACATTCTCTCCATGTCTTTCTCTTTTACACATTCTGTTTATTGTTCTCTTCTTTTACATTCTCTGTAGCATTCGCTCTTTCTCAGATTCTTTTTATCATTCAGTCTCTTCCACATTTTCTATGCCCCCTTTTTCCAGATTCCATCTATCTTTCTTTCTACATTAACCTTCTCTTTCTCTCTTTTCCACATTCCCTGCTACTTTTCCACATTCCTTTTTCCTTCCCTCTTTTTACACTCTCTCTCTATCATTCTCCCTTTTTCAGACTGATTTTATTGTATTCCATATTCCCAAGGGCCCTACAACTTTCTTTTTTCTACACTCAATCTTCCATTTTCTCTTTTCCACATTATTGCCAACCTAATTTTCTGCATTTTATCCATCTTTTTATTTTTGCCATTTACATGCTTCCTTCACCTTTCTCGTTTTCTATTATACTGCTCCAACTTTCTCTCTTTCACATTATCTCAGACTCTCCTTCACTTTCTCTCTTCCCATACTCTCTATCTGTCTCTATTGTCTGAATGTGAATATATGTGTGTGTATGTTTGCGGGGCACCTTTTTTGAGGCCAGATGAGGTAACTGCCATCTGCAGGGGGTGGCAATTGATGGTCCTGTTTTGTTCCAGTTTTTGTTTTATTAGTTCATTGGTGGATAAGATATCACAGCATGCTGTCATGTTTTTTTTTTAATACATTAAATCATTGGTTCAGCCACCCCAAACCACCCTTAGCCCATGCAGTAGAGGAGCTACATTCTGTCCCAGACACAGAATTTTCTAGGTGTAATACAACCAGAACCTGCTATGATAAAACGGCTGCTGTGACGAAACCCTTACCTCACGTCCCTGGCTGACGTTACTGTCCCTGACATCACAGTTTACACGTTTTACGCTGTACATTTCTGTTAATACAGGTCCAAATTACCCTGACTGGCTTCTGTGCCCCATCACTACAACCCATGAACAGAGACGCAGCTCCCTAATAAAGGCACAGCTCTAGTTTGAGACAGACCTGGTCTGTTAGCAGGTCTATCAAAGCCAGAAGCCATCCTGGTAGCATGTAATATAACTGAGATACACAGATGAGAGTTTGGGATCAAGAAAAAGAGCAGCCCGAGATTCATTTATATATTTATGTTTTTTTAAATACATTCAATCATTGGTGATGCACCCTCCCAAAATCACCAATAGATGAATATATTCGTCTAGGAGGAGAAAATGTAGGAGAAAAACATTATGATGCTGTGGGCCAGTCATATATGATATACATTTATCGAAAGATAAAAGAGAACATACACACATTAGGGCAGACTAGATGGACCAACCTTCTATGTTTCAATGTTACTGGTAACTTACTATTTGATAAGTGAGGGGTGGTGCCTTTTTATAGTTTGCCTCATGTAGCAGAGAATGCACCTTCCTGAATACTTGCACAAGGCCCATTTTTAACCTAAGGCCAGCCCTGAACATGGTCAGGGATTGCTTGATAGTTGGAAACAAAGTGCTGGGTCTAATTCTGATATTTATGTTCCCTACACAGTTGTATTCTAGGGCAGCAGGGCACACAAAATAATCTTTGAGATAGAATTGATACAGTATACAGGGGCGTATACAAGGGGGGGGGGTGGACACTGGGTTTTGGACACTGATAGCATACCTTGTATTCAATTTGTTTTAATACATTTAAAAAATTTCCTGTATATGTAATAGTTTGTTAGCAAGCCAATTGCAGAATTTCCTAATATCCTAGCCTGTATTTAGTTAACCTATAATGATTAATAACCCACTTGTTCCTATTGATGTAACACAGTTGCCATTTATCTTGCACACTCTTGGTTACAGTTGCAGAAAACAGTTTTGTCTCGTGCTTGTGTGATATCTCCCCCTCCCATCCTCACTACAAGCTTCTCGTGTTACCTCCCTGCCTCTGCCCCAGCCTGTACTTGTATCACCCGGCTTCCTATTGCCGCACTCCTTTGATCCATAGGCTGGTGTGGGAGTCGGCTATGTTACACAAAGTATTTCTTTTCCCTCCGCTTTGGCTCACATAGTGGCCTTTTGTTCTCTGCTTAGTCCTTGGTAACATATGGTGCTATAGATAACCATTTATCCAGTCTCATACAGATAGAAATAAAGTGTGCTGATTTACTGCGCCATCATTTCCTTTCTTGGCGAGCCCTTTGTTAGTTTCTCCTGGGCAACAGGTAGAGAGTTATAGACGATACTGGTTATATATCCGGCATACCGTAATGCATAAAGCTGAGGTTCTTTGTGTAATGAATATTTTGTTTTAAAAAAAAGCTATTTTAAAAGACTACACGAAACCTATAAATATATTTTGTTTGTTTTAGATCTTTTTGTCTTAATAAAACATTCCTTGAAAAAGTTAAAGGCATGCAATCAACTTGCTGTCAGCGTGGAATAACCATAGATTTGGTCAGGGCCAATTAACCACCTATGACTGTAAAAACCTTAGATCTTGCAGTGTCACCCCCTGATCTTCGCTTAACCACTAATGACCTAGAGAAAAATTAATAGTAACAGAAATATAGGTCCAGAAGTTGACACCCCCCCATGCTGTGCCAAGGCAGCTGCCCCCCAGGAATGGACATGCCAGGAGATTTGTGCCATCTGATTTATTTTAAAAAGGATTTACAGTTGCCTTGTTTACAGTGAAGTGGCATTTGGGCTGGCCTGCTAGAGTAGATTTTACTAGAGGTCCATGCTGGGCACTTATACTAACACTGTCTAGAAAGTTGTGAAGGATGTCTTTGTTTTTAGGCAGACCATCTCTGTGGGATCTGAAGTTCTAGGGTGAGCCCCAAAATTGATTTCATCTGGTGGGCCCAGTCTGACTCTGGGTGGCACCTTTATTGCAAGGAACTTGTTAGCCATTAAATAGGCACATAACATGTTCTCTATCTGGCATTATACTTAGTAATAAGCACCACGAGTGGGCCCGTAAAGCAGCCTATATTTTAGGGGACATTTCAGTGTGGCAGCTATCCAGTTACTGCAAATATATCATTATAGAAATTGGACGTCAGTAGTTCCAGAACAGGTTAGCGAGATGTGCAATGGCTTTTAGCAGCCCTCCAGCAGCGCCTGAGTTAATTGCTATGCTTGGCTGAGAATTGTCTGGCAAGATATGTTTTTGTATAACAAGATGCATCCCTGAATCTCATTAACAGCACAGTCTACGCACATTCGCTATTCTTTTCTAAAGATTTTTTTCTTCCTTGACTTAGTTATAATTGCTTTTCCACGTCTTAAGTAGCCCCTGCATTTAATGAGAAAAGGGCCCGATATTACACTGAATTATTCTATCAAGCGTTATTTGCATTTTTTAAATTAAGTTATAGAGCATAAGCTGGGCTGAATAATCAAATCATTTTTTTAATATAAAACATTTACTGGCGCCCAACTTTAACCTCATAGTGCTTGCCCTCACCTCGTCTACTTCCCAGGAAACAGAGATGGCAGAGTGTCAGGTTAATTACTTACTCACTTTGCCTGGGCACAATGATAGAGAGGTGAACTGGCCAAGGTGACAAATCGGTACTTTCAGCCAGGCACTACGTGTACTTCACTTCCTGATATGAGGTGAGTATTAAAACCACATGCAACAAAAAGACAACCAAAAGGGATACTTAAATTTTGTCCCCCCGCAGCTAATCAGTGCTGCTTTGGCTGTCCCACACTCTGAGTCCTGCTCTATTCAGGCCTGATCACCTGTCAGTCTTGGAATACCTAGCACTCTTTAGCCCCATGGTCATGTGACAAGTTACATGCTGTTATATATACAGCATAGGTCAGATTTTATACCATGTTCACACCTCGAAAACCAGCTCAAGGTCTTTGGAGGTGGCTTTTGGAACTGCAATTGTAGAGCGTGTCAGCTCTCGATTTAGCTAATTATGTGAAGGACGATCATTCCCCAAGCAATCAGACCATGTGGCCCAGTAGCTAAATGCATGTTGGTGGATCTCCAACAACTACATGTCAGTGTTAGGTCTCGCTGCCAAGGCCAGGGTTGGAGGTGTAAGGAGCGAGGGAGTTCCAGTGTCACTTGGTTGTGAGGTGCAGTGTGGGCACTTACACTTTGCAGCTTTCCTTCAAGCTAGTCTTACTCGCATTTGTCAAGGTATTCAGGTGCAAGCCTAATATTCCTTCTGGACACCACAGCCTAGGACATTCTATACTAATTACTCTATCCAGTAATAATCTACTTCAGGGCCTCCTATTACCATTTGTTGTGACACACATGGGGTACTCCAAATGCTATGCATGGCTCAGGGCACCTGGTTATGCTGGTTCAAACCATGTTTTGATTGGAACTTCACAGTTTTCCCTCCAAAATTACAATTACCTTTCCCACACTTCCAATAGTAGGCTATGGAGTTATTCCCTATGGGAAAATCTCTCTTCTGCCATCTAATGTCTAAATTCTAATACTACAACTATCTACCTATTCCCATTGTAGTCTATAGGGATTACCTAACCAGATTACTAACTGAAGTCTCTCTCAGGGCCTACTCCTTTGAGAGGGTCCCATTCCTTCTTATTTGTAGATTCTAATGGTTTCCAACCCTTATTAACCTGTCACATCAGAGTCATGCAAACTACTAATTCTTCAACGACTAATTATGACTTCAATGACTTGTAAAAATTTGAATCTAACTGCAGTTGTTGTACCAAACAAGTAACTAATCAAGGCTCTATCCATGGCAGATTCTTACCCAATATTATCAGATAAATCACAAAACAAGCAGTTGCCATTTAAAGTAGATCTATTGTTTTCCCCCCAAAATAAAGGCATTCTTTATTAAATGCAGATTAATTGTACTGAAACCACTATGCTCTGTATCCTCCGGATATGGCGCAATCCATTTTAGTGGGGCTGCAAAATTAATAACCCTACCTGACTGCTGGAAAAGGAGCTCTGGAAGCAAGGGCTCCTGCTCAGTATGGTGGAGGGCAGACATTCTTATGAATGTACATAGGCTGTGTGCGATCTGGAGCTCCGAAAGCCTACCAAACAGCTGATTGTTCAGCAACTTACCTGATCACTGGGTTGAACCCCACACTACCTGGGCCCGAAGTTCAGTCCTCGGGGCCCCTGTGTTGGGGTCATACCCCCCTGCCATCAGTCACAGTATCACTGCCGATTCTCTCTATTCACTGAAATGGAGGAGGCGTCTTAGGCCTCAACATCCCCCCTTCTGTTGCAGTAGAGGGTGTGGCAGCATCACTGTGACTGATGGCGGGGGAGCATAAGGCCGACACAAATGTGCCAGTGACTGGAGTTCAGACACAGGCAGAGTCGGATCAATCAGCTGCAAGGGACAAAAGCTAAGTACTCTTTTTGTTTTTTTTTCTTGGGTGTTTAATCACTTTTTACATCCTGATTCTTTTTAGCATAACAACTACCAGTAAGTACTTGCTGAAAATATGGAGTAGTTTCCCTCTCAAGACTAATATAGCTACATTAAAAATAGAAACAAATAGAAAGGAAGGAAACCATAGCATCTTCCCACTTTGCTGTGATCAGCATGTTTCATTTTGTTTAGAGACAACTCAAAAAGTGCTAATTGTTTGTTCTGTTGGGGAAAATGCAAGCTTTCACATTTTTCAGTCAGGGAAGCTTTTCAAGGATGAGGAATAAGCTACTGGAGCCTGCATGGACTAGAGGAAGCGAATACCTAATGTAAGGCAATTACTTGCTCCTACCTTCCTCTCCTGTGTCTAATAACCAGTGTATGGTTGGTCAGCAAACTGTAACTGTAATAAGGAATAGTGGCCCCATCAAAAGGCTGTAAGCTTTCTTAGCTCATTGCTAATAGCAATCTAGGCACTACTACCTCCATGCATGCTCCTGTCCGCCCCCATTCAAGTGAATGAGCAGCAGAAGCACTTGTGTACCCAAGGGATGCGACTCTGTATCATTTTTATCAATAGCTGCACAGAGACCAGGAGAGTGCCGCTGGCCCAAGGAACAGGTAACATTTTTTTTCTTTGCACCCGCCCATCCGAGCCAGGGTGGGGGGGGGGTCAACTTTAGACTGAAGTTCCATTTTAAGTAAAATATACATTATTTTCAAGGTCCCCCTTAAAGCAGACCAAAACCCACTGAACTTGTTAAATACATTTGGCCAAAGCCCCTGCTGATACTCCCTTCTTAGGGTGGAGAACGAGAAATGGATATTTTTGCTTTTTGAATTGTATTGGAACACATTTATTTTTGCTGCCCCTCTCTGTAATATGGCAGGAGATCAGTCATTGCATAGGTGTGGCAATGACATTTTTGGCACACACATCAGTGACAATGAATGGAGGGGGCGGGGCTATACAGCTAAAACAGGCGCCATTATCTGACAGTAGAGTGAAGCAGAAAAAAAGGTTCTCTTCACAGGGGGGGGGGGGGCAATTCAGGGGATGCTAGTTAAAAATGTGGGTTTTGATCCGCTTTAAAGTGTCCGAATCCCTGGTGACCAACCCTATCCTACCAGCCATAACTTGGCACATATAATACTGCCATCTGTCACCAACCACATTTAAAGTGATTGACCACCGAATAAAAAAACAAAAGGGTACTTACCTTTTGTCCGGTGCTGCTGATCGGTCTGAGTTTGGCAATCAGCATTTCACTTGATCGCTGGGTCTGAATGGGTCGGGATTCATGGAATGTCATGCTCGCGAAAATCCATCAGTCACAGGAGCGCTATCATGCTCTCTCCACTGCAATGGAGGGGGGGTGCTGAGGTCTTATATGCCCCCTCCATTGTAGTAAATAGAGAGGGCGTGGTCTCACCCCTGTGGCCAATGGCAGGAGAGTAAGCCACACACATAAGCAGTGGACAATGGAGTTTGGGCCCAGGGTAGCACGTAATTGCGGACTGTGGTGCAGGCTCGGATCCAGCGATCATGTGAGTTGCTTATGGCTGGTCTCGGACCAATCAGCTGCACAGGGGAAAAGGTAAGTGCACTTAAAGGACAACCTGGGCCGAGAAGCTTGAATCAGTGTTCTCTGATTCCCCTCATCAGACCTGACCTTCCTGACCATGTGACCAGCCAGCACTAGAGCTGAAAAAGACATGACATACATCTGTTTTCTGCTTTGTAGGCCTGTGAGTCTCTGCTGGGGTATCATAAGCTAAGGAAAGTGCTAAACATTAGCTCTGCGCTCAGCCCCTGTGTTATATTAGCGATTTGCGAAGCTTTGGGAGTATAAAGAAACAGCAAATGTTCCAGAAGCCAGTGAAAAATATACCTCTGTCTGAGAAAGGACACACTCAGCAGAAATGACTGTGGTGCTGAGAATATGAAAACAATAAATAAATGATTGCGACTAGATGGGGATGTAATATACTATACTCAAGACATTTTGGAAAATAAGCTAAATATATTAAAAATATATATTATGTTCTGCGTACTACGGTAGTCCATAGTCTGAATGTATTATTTAGGTCGTTCGCAGCCTATGCATAAAATATCATTACATTTAGGAACATTAGCAGGTTTGCTGCAGGGTGGGACCGTTTTCCAGGCAGGAAGCTACATAATGCCAGCACACATCCTGACCTCTGGTACACACAGGAATTCAGCAGCCTGCCCCACATCCACATTCCTTATAACTAGCTGCACTTCTGAACACTTCATCTAATTCCACACACACACACACACACACAGAGGAGACTGTGGCACAAGCTTTATAAGATATATACAATTAATTATGTCCCCACTGTGCCAATGCATGTAGCAAAATGTTTCAACACGCAGGCTGCTTGAGGACTTGTATAAAATAAAAATAAAACAGGGATCTCTGATGAACACATTAGCATGAGCATACGGAGGCTACCTGCTAGTTCGAAACTGCCCGTAGAAATGTGGGCTTGATTGAAATCCTTGATAGTGCCTATTGTAGAACACACAAGTACAAGAATATATTGAGAGCTACCTTACCTGGAGGCCTCCATTAACCCCCGAACCTCCACTGCCACATGGGATCTAACTTTGCATGTCTGCTTGGTTTACAAATATAAGCTGGGAACTAAAGCAAATTGCAAACTGTTATTGCTGGTTTGGATTTGGAGATAGATCTATGCCACGGACCAATAGAGGCAAGGAAGACAGCAGCTACCTGGCCCATGGCCAAAGGAGGCCCAGGGCAAGATGCATCCCTCCTTGTTGAAATAGAGTTTTGAAATAAATTACCGCTTGTTTATTGGTACTGGACCAGTATAATCTTGGACTGTCCTATATGGGAACAGGTGAATCCCTGGGGGGGCTACTAAATCCCAAAAGGGTGCTGTGTAAGGGGGGAGGTCAGCAGTTTCTTCATTTTGGCCCTGTGTACAGCCCCGGCGTTCACACAGTAAGTGTAGTTTGTAGTCGGATAAAGCACTATGTGATACTTATTATTACACTGTGGGGTTTTCTTTGGCTGAAGCTGCAACTAAAGCTAGATGTCAGGGCTGAACAGCAAGAGAGATCTGTTTGGCATACTGTATGTGTGTATAATAATATATACAGAGTCTACTGCTAGGTTCAAGACATCCCAGTCTAATACCGAATAAATATGTGGAATGCTCTGCAAGGTGGGCCCAGGACCAGGTGTCGGTGGATCCAATCCCAGACAAGGTAATATTTGAGAGTGCTGGCATTAATAGTGGTCCTACACTACCCTACAGGCTGTGAGATTGAGATGTTCTAATGTAATGTTCTTACTACCTACCTGTATAATTTAGAAATTAAGAAACCGTTTATTACCTGTTTATATTTAACTGAATAATGTTCTCATTTTGTTATATGTATTTTAATGTATTTCAGCTTGAACCAAGATGTGACGTCTTTGGCCAAAGAGATTCTTCTTGCAGCTGGACAGCGATAGCCACCTACGTGGTTTGTAACTACAATGCAAGTCTTACTGGTCACATGAATTCAAAATGTATTTCTTAAAAGTACATCCTATTGCCCAACTTAACCAAACAAACCTGGACTGGGGAGGGTCTGTGACTGCACTGGGACGATCCAGCCTCACTGACTGGTTACTGAAAACAGTAACTGAAACTAACTTACTTCTGCGGGACTTTGATGGTGACCCAGAATACAACATGGCTGGCCAGTTCCTTTTTAGCACATCTCCCACAATGCCTCCATGAAGGGTGCAATTGGAACAAAGTGCACTTAAAGCACTTTTAAACAAACTTTCCCTGCCACCCTACCCTGGCGCTGATGTCGGAGGGGGGGTTACAAAGAAAGAAAAACCTTAGGGGTTTTTTTTTAGGAGGGGCCAGCACCGCTCCTCCAGGACTCCAGATTCTGGGCGCCGCCATCTTAGTCAAAAGCACAGAGCTGCATCCCCTGGCTCCCTGCGCACTCCCACCCACCCACCCATTCAAGTGAATGTGGGCTGCAAAGAAACAGGGGAGCGCCGCTGACGTGTGGATAAGGTAAGGGTTTTTTTTTTCTTTGTAACCCCGCATCCTGCCAGGGTAGGGTGGCATAGTTTAAATGAAGTTCCCCTTTAAGTACATCCCCTTGTTCCTTGCAATATTTTTCCATGAGCTTGACTTTTATTCCTCATTTACGGTGCATCAAAAAGAAGTGTGACCCTGTGTGCTCCTTAAAGTAAACTTGTATCGTAGCATCATTTTACCTTCCCTATCTCTGACCCTGTGTGTGCGCAAGCCTGCTCACTGTTGGCATAAGTACCTTACCAAAAACAACTTTAACTTTAGAAATTCAGTGGTCACATTAATTGGTGGCTGGTAGACCACCTGACCATATTAAAGCAAACTTCTTGTAACAAACAGACTATAGTTCTGCCAACACCCACACTACATACTTAGGGCATGCTGATTTGGGATGCCCTGCCATCTAGCGTTCCATAAAGCTTGAAATCACACCAAATGGATTATCTGTTTCACCCTCCCACACTGCTTTGTTGCAATGGGCTTCACCTACCCGGCATAAAACTTTAGCATGAAGGGGCGAGTACTTAGGGCTAATTTTTGGCGTCCTAAGGACTGGTAGGCAATACAAATTAGGATTAGGGACCCTACACATCCAGTAACAGCTGGAAGTAGCTACCAACCGCCCAGAGCTGAACCTGATTTACATATTAAAAATAAAACAAACAAGGCTTACCTTATGCAGTGCTTCTGTGTTCTAAGCTGCCACTTCAGCCGTGACTTATGACACAGTCAGCAATCTGCCAATTTCAGGAAGGGGCTGGAGTGACCCTTTAACATCACTGGCACTAGGAAGCCCTGCAATCCCTCCACTACACTGCCAGCTTCAAACCTGAAAGTAAACCTGTGCATAAGAGGACTCTGAATTATGTCAGCAATGGGCCTAACAAGACAATGCCACCATTCACCATGCATCTCATCTGAGGCCTGTCCTATGTGCCTCTCCTCTATTTCCTGTAGTTTGCTGTAGATGTATAACAGGGCTCCAAAATTGCCCCTCCTTTCCATTCTTTCATGACCACCTCTAAATGTGGTCACAGTTTCCATGTGTCTCTATGCTCTCACCAAGTCACACACAGTTTCCAGGCTCACTTGTGCAGGAGGCGCTGAGGAACAATCAGTGGCCATGCAACCACATTTAGAAGTAGTCATGGGCAAACTTTGGAGAACTGCAGGAAATGGAGGAGAGGATCATGGGACAGGTCCCAAGTGAGCGCCTTGATGTCTTATTATCGCCATTGCCTCCCCATGCATTTTTTATTACCTAAATAGGCAGGGCGTCAACTTGAAGCTGTAAACCTAGAAATAACTAGTTTCCAGGATCAAAAAAACTTATTGGCAGCACACTGCGCAATAGCTGAAGTTATCTGCCCCCATGAATGTTATGGCCACAAGCTTCAGTATACTGTGATAGCTGTGAATCAAGCCCAGGCCACCGATGAGCGTAACAGGTAGTGGAATATTGTAATGGGCCCATTATCTGAGATACTATGTCAACTACTAAAAAAAAAGTTCACGTGGGGTGAATGTTGTTACCTCCTTGCAGAGCCCAGCTTCCTGTCTTGTGGATCTTTTGTGCTTGTATTAGCAACATTTGCTAGCTAGCTGACAGCCTTGCGAAACATTTGGCTTCTTATTGGTGCTTGGTGGATACACCATTTCATATTTAGTGCATTCAATAAGCGCTAATGCAGCTATTCAGAATCCAATATTAAATCTGTGAGCAATTATAGATCATTGTATGTGTTTACAGGGGCCAAGTCTTCTGACTGGGGATTGTGATGTCTTATTTTATTGATTCCCTGGAATCTATGCTGCATTTGTTACTTGTTATTCACATTGTGAACAGTCTCCTCTGCGGGGCATAATATCACACTATGTAATTGTTATATATATTCAACCTTTTCAATAAATGACTGTTAATTTGTTGTATTGTTTTTCCTTTTGCATTAGACAAACAATTTTTCTGTATGAAGTCCTGTCAGAATAAAAATGTTTTACTCAGTCTTCCTTATCCTTAATATATCCACACACACATTTAATACTCAGATCTATTCTGATAGGACAAATTATGCTTTAAGGTGGACCTCCAGTTTGAAAATCTATAATTTGGTCCCTGGACTTCCCCTCTAGCAATCTGTGATGTAAGCTATTTGAGAGGGCTTAACATCATCAGTTTCACTCCTAAACTGCCTGGGAGCTGCCATCTTGCTATACATCTGACAGCGCTGCTTCTGAAAGACCCAGTCCCACAGTCAAAATTCCCTTTAATTCCCCCATCAGTTGTAACGACTCATCATTACTTAGAAAGCTCTTAGAAATGTAGTAGCAACTGTTTCAATGCTCTGGAGCTGCCACTACACAGAGATGCATGAGATGCTGCCTCAAGTTTCTGAGGCATATCTTTCTCTCTGTTTGGTGTGGGCTTAATTGTAGCATAACTCTAAGATTTGATGTTGCCTCCACAGTGACATCCTGGCCTTTGTGGAGAGACTGAATCACACAGACACACTTCAGCACAGCTGGGAAGTATCTTTTCATCAATCCAGCCAGCTGCAGTTTATCTTTGTGCTAACATAGGCTCTCCACCCCCACTTATGCTCATGGGTAAGCAGAGCTCCCATGTGTGTATCAAAATGACCACTACAATGCAGTCCAGGAGCACAGCATCTGCAAATATATTCCACAACATTTGCATGAAGGTAAGCCCAACAGCATGCGCCACGAGAGGGCGGTGGAGGTTATAGGAGAAATTAACTAAAGTTTTTTTGTTATTTTATGACTGGAGATCAACTTTAGTGAAGTGGAAGTCCAATTTTACACAAGTAATGCAGGGAATGATGGCTATTAAGAAAGTGGACCTCTGGTCCCAGTGCTCAGTTTGGCGTAAAGGGCCATTTTGTTTTACACTTACACTTGAACACAGTGGGTATAGACAGGAGGTGGTATCATATTGGTTAATAGACACATCTGGGTATAGATAGTTGCTTCTCATGCACAGCTGCAAGAGTTCATTCACGCAGCCCTTATTCTATTAAATCTTTTTTCCATCATAAAACACTGTCTTCCTATTTTACTGGGTTTCAGAGGAACTACCATGTAAAACATAAAGAGCATACATTTTTAGAGGAAACAGAAAAGATCACTTTTGTTTAGATCACTTCTGCATGGAAGGGTATGCTGCTGACACCACCGGTGGCTAGTAGAAAGACTGGAGCAGGTTCTCTCTGATCTATACTCCAGAATTGGGATGCCCCACTGTGTGTATCCCTCAAGTATGCCCATTCTACTCACCTCCGTGGTGTTCCCACGGCGCAGGCTTTGCCAAAACCGAGCCCACTGGCCCCATTGGCTGATTAGCAATTTAAACTGAATCCTATACTGTATGGGTAACCAATGCAATGACTGACATAGGGTGGAGGCATTAGAGTAGCGGCTAAAGAGATAGATAAGCCAGGCTGCTGCATTCAGGATGGATTGCAGAGGAAAGAATTTACTAAGGGGGAGACCAGTTGGTAGTGAGTTACAGTTATCAAGATGCAAGGCAACAATAAGTGTTTTTGTTCTTTCCACTGTGAAAAAGGAATGGATTCTAGAGATGTTTCTGAGGTGCAGATGGCATGAACAGGAAAGTGATTTAATATAGAGGGTGAATTATAGATAGAAGTCCAATCTACCGATAGTCTGTCTGATAGGGGCTGAGAGGTCCTAGGACTGAATCCTGAGGAACTCCAACAGTAAAAGGGAAAGTAGAGGTAGAGCCAGCAAAAGATACATTAAAGGAGCATCCAGAAAGGTAGGAAGAAAACCAAGAGAGCAGTGTATTTAAGACCAATAGATCGGAGCATGCCATGTAGGACATTGTCGTCTACTGTGTCCAATGCTGCTGAAAGATCAAGCATAATGAGCAGTGAGTAGTCACCATTGCATTTGGCACTCAGGAGGACATTTGTCACTTTGGTGAGGAAAGTTTCTGTAGAGTGTGGAATCCAGATTGTAGTGGGTCAAGGAGAGAGTTGTCTGGGAGGTAGCGGATAAGGCGGGAGTAGACCAGACTAACAGTTTTTTCGAGATGAAGGGAAGATTAGAGACAGATCTGTAGTTGATTGTGCTGGATGATCAAGGGTGGGTTTTTTTAGTACAGAAATTATAACAGAATGTTTGAAAGTGGAAGGAAAGATACCAGGAGAGAGAGAGGTTAAAAATTCTGATTAGGTGGGTAGTGACAGTGGGGGATAGAGACTGGAGGAGATCAGAAGTGCATGTGGTAGGGCGAGAGGAAGAAAGGAGTGAGGAGACTTCTTCTGTGAATGGGTCGAATATGGAGAGTGAACTAGGCGAGGTGCGGTGTCAAAGAGTCTTCTTGGATAATGAGGAGGTAAGGTTAGTAAAATAAGTAATATAATAATTTGCAAGGTGGAGGGACGAATTATAAGTGGAAAGAATAAATTTATAATGTTTGAAATCTTGGTGAATTTGTGTTTTTCTCTATAGGCATTAAGCACTTCTTGAGCATGAAGGTAGAGAGTTTGGGTTGTGTGCCAGGGTTGTTTTATTCTCTGTTTAGAGAGTTTAAGTGTAGGGGGTGCTAGTTCATCAAGGGTGCGTCTTTTATGGTGGTGTTATAGTGATTTGTAGCTATTTTGGGACAGGAGAGTTTGTGATAGTGAAGGAGAGAAGATGATTGTGGACAATGAGGACTGTAGTGTGCTGTGAAATGTCTGAGGGTCAATGGCCTTTAGATTTCTGAAGGTAAGGTGTAATAGGTAAGTGTTTGCTGAAAGGCACAAAAGTTTGTGGTAGTGAAGGAGAGAAGGTTGTGGTCAGAGAGGGTAAGAGGAGAGTTAGTAAGGTTGCAGACTGAGCAGTTGGACAAAGATGAAGTCAAGAGTGTTGCCATCTTTGTGTGTATGGGAATTTGTAAGTTGTGTAAGGCCAAGGGAGGGTGTTAGTGCTAGGAGTTTGGAGGCCGATGGGGAGTAGGGTTGTCTAGGGGATGTTGAAGTCACCTACAATAATGGTTGCTAGATCTATGGACAGGAAGCGTGAAAGCCAAGCTGCAAAATGATTGAGGAATTGGGTCAGTGAACCAGGAGGCTGGTATACAGCTGCCACTCTGAGGGAGAGTAGGTGAAAGAGTCTGAGGGTGTGGTTTTCAAATGTGTTGAGAGTGATGGTACTGGGGGTATGACCTCGAAGGTGCATTGCTGGGAAAGTAGTAAGCCAACTCCACTGCCAATGTCTGTCATCAGGTCTATGTGTATGTGAAAAATGTAGGCCCCCATAGGTTAAGGCAGCAGGGAAGGCAGTGTCATGGACAGCAGATTTTGTGAATTATTTAGGAAAAAGTAATGAATATCGGGGAGTTTATTGCATGCAGAGTGTGGGTTCCAAATTGCACAGCTAACAGCCAGAATAGAAGGTATGCATTGGATATGAATGAGGTTAGCAGGGTTCCTATGTGGGCATGGGATGGACTTAGCATTAGCAGCAGGCGGCCCTGAATTAAGACATATATCTCCAGATGATAAAAGTAAAAAAAGCAAATGATTAAGTGATTTAGGTGATTTGTGTGCTGCACCCTGGGACATGAGGGGTTAAGTTGTCTGAGAAAAGTGAATGAAGCATGTGAGCTGTACATGGGTGAGTGACGGAGAGAAGGGATGTGGATTGAAGCTGGTGGAGGTAGTGTGTGCTCTTTGATTGTATTGTAATATTTGCTTGGATTGGCCTACCTGTCTCCTGCATGACCCTTAAAAATGTTCCATAATCGATCCTACAACCATAAGACACAGATCCATACTTACCCTTCTTCAGGGTAAGTGAAATATATCCAGATGGTAAGGAAAGTGGAGCCTTAGTTCTCACACCACTCTAAGCACCAGTCATGGCATCCCTTCATACCAAAGTACACCCAATATTTATCACTCCAATTTAAAATAACAAAAGGGTACTTACCTTTTGTCCCCCACAGCTGATTTTTCTAACTCCGCGATGAGCAATAGATTAATCAGACCCCCACTATCAGTCACAGGAGTGCTGCTATGCCCACTCCAATTCAACAGAGGGGATGTATGAGGTCTGACACAGGCATAGTAGTGAATAGAGTGCATGTAGTGGTGTTCCTGTGACTGATGTTGGGGGGCACATGGAAGCACCACTTACTGCTGTTCAGACTCCAGGTGGCGTGGGATGCGATCCAGTGTATAGGTGAGTCGGGCTGATCAGCTGTAGGGGAAAAAGGTGAGTACCCTTTTTAATGAACAAAGGGGGGTGGGAGCAGCTCAACCACTATTTATACAAAATTATCAACATTATTATTCAGGGCCTGGGAACTAATTTACCGCCCAGTTTAACCCTCTCATCAACTAAATATCAAGCAACAAACATGTCTAGCTATGTGGAAAGACAGAGATTTGGTTGCATATATTTGCAGATACATGTGGAAGCCACACTGCCCCGGCAAGGCACTCTGTGTTTAGTGTGGTCCCTACTCTTAATTCTGAGTCCCCAAAGTTGAGACATGCAATGCAGACAAATATCTGAGAGCTACTCACCTGGGAAGCAGCCAGCCTCCCTTTAGAACACTTCACAGGGAGAAATCCATATTAGTTGAATTCCTCCCTGCTTGTGCTCATGGCAAATCAAATGAACAAAGGGGGGTGGGAGCATCTCAACCACTATTTATACAAAATTATCAACATTATTATTCAGGGCCTGGGAACTAATTTACCGCCCAGTTTAACCCTCTCATCAACTAAATATCAAGCAACAAACATGTCTAGCTATGTGGAAAGACAGAGATTTGGTTGCATATATCTGCAGATACATGTGGAAGCCACACTGCCCCGGCAAGGCACTCTGTGTTTAGTGTGGTCCCTACTCTTAATTCTGAGTCCCCAAAGTTGGGACATGCAATGCAGACAAATATCTGAGAGCTACTCACCTGGGAAGCAGCCAGCCTCCCTTTAGACAATAATGTTGATAATTTTGTATAAATAGTGATTGAGCTGCTCCCACCCCCCTTTGTTCACGAGTACCCTTTTTGTTTTTCTTATCATGGGTGGTCATTCACATTAAAGGGACAATTCAGTCAAAGGGTTAATTCCACAGAGTTGAATGCTGAAATGACCAAGCAGTAGACCTAGCACCCTAATTCATTTTACAGTGCTCTCTATTTCTGAAGGATGGTGTGCATGTTTCCCCTGTAGCTAGAGTCATATGATGAATTCTGCAGCTCCGCTTGGGAGCTGGATTACACTTACAATGATCCTGCACACAGCCAGCAGCCAGATTGAGGACTGCCTGCAGTTCACTGTGCCTTTGTCTTTGGCTGTGAGCCATACTGACAGAACGCACAAAGTCTGATGAATGGTTTGTACAATTCACTTTAGTGCTGTGACTAGAACTTGTAAATCAAATATTCAAGATTGAAGGACTTGCTTTTTCTGGAACTTCTGTTTTCACTGAAACCTTATGGTATTGCCACATGTTCAGGTTTTCCAATAAGCAGAAACCACGATAATAACTAAAAAACAATATAACTGACAGATGCTATATTAGAAATGTGATGGGGATTAGCATTCCATCTATAAATGGTTTCATAAAGGTAAAACATCTTAAAATTACTTCTGCGCCAGGAGAAATGATTCTTATTACTCAAAGGTTCTGCTGTTACTGATTTTGTAAAAATGTTCTTTTTTGGCAAATGCTGGGTGATGGAAACTGGATCATGATGACACATGGCTTTTTTTTACTATTTGTAAAGCTCCAGACTTTGGCTTCTCTTATTACTTTATTATTATTTATTATTAATGTATTATTCCTCTTCATTATTGTTTGATGATTATTCTCCAGAATGTTAAAATGCATTGCCTATAAAAGTATAATAAAAGAGTTTAATTAGTATTTGTTTCACAACAGATCATTTACTGTCAAATACGAAAAGATATTTGACAGACTACAAAGGACAGTTATATAATGGCCCCCTTTTTTCAGTGTCTCCAGCTATGACATTTACCGCACCAGCTTTCTCCAAACACATAGCTATATAGAGCAAGCTGATGTGGTATATTCAAAGCCCTGCCTCTGCTTACTATTGTGAAATTGTGAAATATTAAAAATCCATATAAACATGTCGGCTAATGAGAGGGGTCACTTATACACCCGGACCCAAAAAAACTCCCACCAAGCATGTGATTTATTCTCTCATGATAGGCATTAAATCCAGGGGTGACAGTTTTTATGTATAGGAGTGACAGAACCTGTCCCCCTGATTTCATCCTCTGTCTATTAAAATAAAAAAAACAAGCCTGGCTGGCTGTATAAGTGACCTCTCCTCCCACCATCCAGCATATTTAGATGGATTTTTATCTTTGAGCCATTTTCCCTATAGTGCTTCTTTAATGAACCTCCCCGTGATAAGAAGACATACGCAGAACCAGTTCCTCTTTGTGACTGTAAATGGGAGGTCACACTGAGAATCATTTTCTTTGACCTTCCCCATAGTCTGTTAGAACTTTGTTTAGGGTTAATTTTATTCTATCCACTCAGAGATTTGACGTGGAAAGTCAAAAATACTCCCATTGGACTATACCACCCTCTTCACAGCTATCTTGGATTAAGTCATAATAAGTGAGTCAAGCTGTATGGATGTACCTTGAGCTTGTGCCATAGCACAGGAGATCCTTACTAGCTGAGCAATAAGTGCATAGTTAAAGCTGACTTCATGTTTAGTAAATTGCGCCTGTAAGCCCCCTCCCTGGCAATCAATGATGTAAGCTATTTGAGTGGGCTGTACTGTGCACTGGTAACTGTTGTAGAATAGCAGGCAGATTCTGTGTTCCTGAATTGCAAGAGAGCGGCCACCTTGCCACAATTTTGACAGCTCTGCTTCTGAAAAAAAACATTTCCACAGTCAAAATTCATTTAAATCTCATTGAAATTGTGATTTTTTTCAAGCCAGAAGCCATTGACTTATTTTGATACATAGTTACACTCATCCCCTCCAGCAGCTGTTGATTCAGTGGTGCTTGGTGCTATAAGTTCTGATCAGTTAACAAAAATCTCTGGTAATATTTGGTAATCTGTATTGATATCATTTACAGGATAGTTTATGATAAAGTTAGCTGCCAGGCTTCTGCAGATCCCTAGATGTCTGCATCGTGGTGCAGAACTTGATATCTCCATTTGGAAATGGATGCCACATTGGTTTCTTGAGCGTTACTATTAAATGACAAGTTTAATTTGAAACCTCGAGTTGGTTACAGCAGCTATACCAGCAACTTGCTGGTCTCAAGCCAGATTTAGAGTATTTCAGTCCTGCATCCTTCATAAATGGAATAGAATGCAAAATACAATTGAAACTTCTATCTCTCCCTTCAGAGGTTCTGGAGAGCATTTTCTGGTGGATGGATATAGAGAATCTCAGCAATGGGGGATTTTTTCTCTAAGGGGTTTTCTCTATGGGGTTTCAAACCCCCTACCCTGAAAACGGAAGTGGCGGCAGCATATACAATGCTAGAATCACAGATCACAAGTGGATCTGAAGATTCTTTGTTGTAGTTCAGAAAATAAGTCCATGGTCCAGATCCACTTATCCCTCTTGTGATCTTCCTAAACCTTGAACCTTGAATCCTCCACGTTGAAAGTTATGAGATGGAAGACGGTCTATTTAGTGGCCATTACCAGGGCAAAAAGAATTTCTGAAATGCTTTCAACCAAACCTCTCTACTGCTCAATCAGGAAAGATAGGATTATTTTCACTTTGGATCCTCAATTTCTTCCCAAGGTAAATTCGAGGCAAATCGCCAACAAGAAGTCATTTTAACTTCCTTCCCTACAGATGCCTCTTCACAGGAGGCTTCCCTCGACTGCGTCATTCAATACATGGAAAGTACAAAAGATTTCAGACAGAACAACAATTTGTTCATTTCTTGTTGCAGAAGGAATAAAGTGAGGAAAGTGACTAAACCAAGCACTCCTAGATGGTTATGGAATGTGATCATGTGGGCCTATCAAGATGATAAAAAGTTCTCTCCAACTATGATAAAACCACACTTGACTAGGGCCATCTCTACCTCATTGGCCAAGGCTTCCTCAGTACTGATAGACTAAATCTGCATAGCAGCTACTTGGTCCAGCATCACAACATGAATCAGGCACTACAGACTTGATGTAGTGAAAGCAGAGGACCTGCACTTCAGCTGAGCGGTCTTGGCTACGGTAACCCACCCACAATTTAAAGATCTTTGGTATATCTCGCGTGGTGATGTCATGGAGCATAAGGGAAAACTTTAGTTACTTACCAGTAACATCTTTTCCCTCTAGTCTCCATGACATAAGGGATTTCCTGCCCACAGAGTTACCAAAGTGAAATGTTATGACTAAGGTATTAATGAAACTAGGATGTTGTAGGGGGGGGGCTAAAATGTATACTCCTACTAATTTCCTATCCCATGATTCAAAGATGGGATCCTCTTGTGGTGATGTCATGGAGACTAGAAGGAAAAAACGTTATCAGTAAGTACTCGTTTTCCAAGTTTTGTGACTTTTAAGTGTCAGGCATGCGCCTACACCAGGGATTAGTGAATGGCCTGCGCGGACACGCACCCTGTTAGAGGCTAGCAGGGAATGTGGTTGCTGGTGCACTCAGCTTCACTTTCAGCTAAAATCGCATTTAAGCTGACTCTTTGCCGAAATTGGCAGCCGAAAGCGCTGATTGGATGAGAGTCTGCACATGCATTGTAGGACTAGGCAAAGGTGAGTTATGCGGGGGTTTCACATGCTGGGGCATGCAAAATTGAGGGGCCCCAGGGCAAAGACCAAAGCCTGGGATAGTCAAAATGCCAGATTTTGGTCCACTTTAAAAATCAAGAATATGGACTAAGGATTCTTAAGTGAAGTCCATCTGGTCCTGGAGTCTTATTTACATATAAATTATGGAAGATTTTTGTTTAGCCGGTTAAGAATAAATCTTGGGGTGTTTCCAGTAATGGAAGTGCCTATATTGGCTCCTTGCTCCTCTTTTGAGTACATAAAGTTAAATATCCACAGTGACCAATCCCTCATTATCGTTAGTTAAAGGGCCAGTCCAGCAAGACTGCCCGATCTTAAAGCACCCCCCCACCCTGTCTCCCTTAACAATCACTAAAGTAGTGCTAATGCTGTAAATATCAGACACCACTTACCTTGGCCTTACTCCAGCGGTGACTGGATCAATCGCCCAACCTACCGAGGTTGCACAGGTGTCACCGGACCGGAAGTTAGCCGTGTTATGCCCGTGGCCACCCACCTATTCACTTGAATGGGCTGCGGCCACGTGCACGGTGTGGGTAGCTTCTGGTCCGGCTGAACTGTGCAGCCAACCGCTGGAGTACGGCCAAGCTAAGTGTGTGTTTGTTATTTAGAGCATTAGTGCTGCTTTAGCACTTGTTAAGGGAGGGGGACCTTTAAGGCATCTACCTGTTCTGATTTTTCTGACGCAAGAATGCAGAATGATGAGTTTAATGCCATTTTGGGTTAAGGTTCAATTTAATAATAACATTATAACTTTATAGTTTATAATGTATAAAATATACATTATTTTACCAGGGGTTGGATCTTCCAGAAATTCATTAATTTATTCTACCGTCACTTGAAACCTTTTGACTACAGACAAGTGATTTCTATGTATCTAATGTGACTTTGGAAGAAAAACGACAGCACCGCTGAGACTCAAATGTTTTCTATTAAAATGCAGTCAATTGTGTGCCATTTTTCTCTTGCTGTAATTAGAGTGTATCTTTTTCACTTTGATATACCGTAAATGCATCTATTTCTGTTAACCAGCATAAAAATCAAATGAGACCAATGGGCTTCGACATTTTATGACAATAAAACAAATGGGGCACTGTATACCAATGTTGCTGAGCCATTAAAATACACTTTCTGTATAGTTGCTTTTTATATTGTTGCATACATTTGTAACTTTTCCTTAATATGGTTAAAAAACTGTGAATATTTTTAATATCCCAAGAATGTTCTAACCGAGCACATTGTTCAGCATTTCAGTCGAATGCTTTAAAAAAAAAACACCCAAATGTGTAATGTGATTCAAATACATAACTACAGACATAAATGTTTTACTTCGAGATAGTTTCAGCCAAGAATAATTCATATTTCTTGTATTACTTGCTAACAGGGGCAAAGTGGCCATAGGAAGCACCACTTTGGGGTTATCTGGGCTGGTACCTCTTCAGAATTCACTTAGTTCTCTTCTTACACCCCCTAAATAGTTCTCTGTCTTCTTTATTCCCACAGCCAAGCCATCCAACCCATGTACTTACTGCCCCTGCAATACTATAGCTCCCCCATCATGGCCGGGTGGCTATAAATAATAATAATATTTAATTATATAGCACCAACATATTCAGCAGCACTTGACAATCAGATGGTTCCTGTACAAACAGAGGAATAAATGGCAAAGCAATAAAACAGGTAAGCAATTGAAACTTAAGGAACGAGGGCCCTTCTTGTAAGCTTACAATCTAAGATGAGAATATAAGTAGTGCTTGCTTTGTATCCTGGTCCAGCCATTATAGTGAAAAATAGGAGTATATGTGAGCTGTATGAGAAAGCCCCCTGTGGATGTAGTGCTTTTGCATGCAAAGGGCGTGGTTGATAATGTTTAATGATAGATAAAAATACAATTCTGTGATTACTCACCTGTAGAATTGTTATTATGAGTATACAGTACGTCCTGCTCCAGATAAGAATCATTACACTTGGGTATTACTCCGCCAGATGGCGCTGGACTGCAGAGACCGCGAAATTGGCTCCTCCTGGCCCCTCAAATACCCAGGACCTCCCACAAATCCCCAGCATTGAAAAGCAGTTAACAAGAAGCCGGGAGAATGATAACAGAACCAACTAGTAACTATAACAATGATAACAATCACCATACAGGGGATCCTAGGATAATGCAAAACCAAGGGTGGGTTGGAGCAGGACGTACTGTATACTCATAATAACAATTCTACAGGTGAGTAATCACAGAATTGTATTATTCTTAGTATACAGTACGTCCTGCTCCAGATAAGAATCATTACACTTGGGACATCCAATAGCAGTGTCCATAAAGTAGGGTGGGATCCCCAAAGGCAACAACAGACAGGTCAGACCACTGCCGCCTGCAGAACCTTGCGGCCAAAAGCAGCATCAGCTGAGGCCCTAACATCAACCTTGTAAAACTTTGAAAAGGTATGAACAGAAGACCAAGTAGCGGCCTTGGAAACTAGTTCAACAGAAGCCTGGTGCTGAAAAGCCCAAGAGGCACCAATAGCATGAGTGGAATGAGCAGTAAGGCGGAAGGGAGGATTCTTCCCCTTAGCAGAATAGGCCTGAATCACAGCCTGACGGATCCATTTGCTGATAGTAGATTTTGCAGGAGCCAGACCCTTCCTAGGACCAGAAGGGACCACAAAAAGAGCATCAGTTTTTCTGAAAGGTGCAGAAGCCACCAGATAGTACTTCAGACACCTAACCACATCCGAGGAATGCAAAACCCTCTCCGTAGCGTTACTAGGATTAGGGCACAAGGAAGGAAGAACAATGTCCTGATTCAGATGAAAGGCAGACACGACCTTAGGCAGAAAATCTGGCTTGAAGCGAAAAACCACCTTGTCCTGGTGTCTCTCAAAGTAGGGTGGCTGGATGGAAAGCGCCGCCAACTCAGAAACACGCCTAACAGAAGTGATAGCCACCAAAAAGACAACCTTGAGAGTAAGAATGGCCAGAGCAGCCTCCTGCACAGGTTCAAAAGGAGCACCCTGCAAGACCAAGTTAAAATCCCAAACAGGCAACATAGGCTTACGTGGGGGACGCACATGAGAAACCCCCTGGAAAAACGTCCTGATCAGAGAATGCTGGGCAAAGGACCTCTGGAAGAAAACAGCCAGGGCAGAGACATGGCCCTTCGGAGTACTGAGTTGAAGTCCCAGCTCCAACCCATGCTGTAGGAACTCCAGGATCCTGGGAATAGAGAACACGCGACAGGGGAGAGACCTAGACTCACACCAGTCAATGTAGGTATGCCAAACCCTATCGCAGAGGGACCATTCTCCCAGGCGAGAGGTCCCCCTGCTCAGAGAGTCTGCCTGCAGATTCTCCACCCCCAGAATGTACACAGCTGATATGCAGGGAACACTGTCCTCCGCCCAGGCCAGGATCAGAGACACTTCCTTGAGGGCCCCCTTGCTCCGGGTCCCTCCCTGATGATTGATGTAGGCAACCGCCGTCTGGTTGTCCGAGCGTACCTGAACAGGCCGGCCCTGAAGGTGTTGGGTCAAGTGAGCCAGAACCAACCTGATCGCCCTCAGTTCCAGAATGTTGATAGGTGTGTGGGCCTCCTGAGGACCCCACTGCTCTTGGAACTGCAGGGACTTCCAGAAGCCCCCCAACCTGTTAGACTGGCATCCGTGGTGACAGTCTCCCAGCAGGGGGCCAGGAAGGATCTGCCCACCAACAGGTTCCTGGAGTCCAGCCACCACGAGAGGGACCGCCTGACTAGGGGGGACAGAACAAGGATCTGGTCCAGGGACGCAGGATACTTGTCCCATACTGACAAGAGGTGGAGTTGCAGAGGCCTCATGTGAAACTGGGCATATGGGACCGCCTCGAAGCACGACACCATCAGGCCCACCAGCTGCATTCCCTGTCTGATGGAGGGATGAAGGCAAGATAGCAGGAACTGATCCTGCGCTAGCAGACTGTCCACCTTCTGCTGAGGAAGAAAAATCCTTGCCTGAACTGTATCCAGATTAATTCCCAGGAAGGGTGTCGCCAAGGAGGGAAACAGGGAAGACTTGGGATGGTTGATCACCCAGCCAAATGACTCCAGAGTGGACACTACTCGCTGAGTATCCAGCTCTGCCTGTTGGAGGGACTGAGAAGTGATGAGAATGTCTTCCAAATAGGGCAGCACGCGAATGCCCTGAGACCTGAGCAGAGACATCACTCCTGCCAGCACCTTGGTGAACACTCTGGGAGCTGGAGTGAGACCGAAGGGCAATGCCAGAAATTGGTAGTGCTGATCCTCCAGAGCGAACCTGAGGAATCTTTGATGACCTGGAAAAACAGGAATATGAAGGTAAGCATCCTTGATGTCCACAGAGGTCATGAAGTCACCTGGACGCAGGGAACTGATGGCAGAGCGCAAAGTTTCCATGCGAAAGCGCCTGCACCTGACAAATTTGTTGAGGATCTTCAAGTCCAGGATGGGCCTGACTGACCCATCTCCTTTGGTCATGGTGAAGTGGTTGGAATAGAAACCCTTGCCCCTTTCTCGTAAGGGGACCTTAAGATGACCCCCAGCTCCAGAAGGCTTTGCACCGCCAGAATTAGAGCCTGAGCTGACATAGGGTCCTGAGACATCCGGGATCTGATGAATCTTGGGGGCGGCCAGGCAGCAAACTCTATCTTGTAACCGGAGGACACTACCCCCTGAATCCACCGGTCTGAGACATGAAGCCTCCAGACGTGAGCAAAATGCTGAAGTCGTCCCCCCACCCGGATGGGTGAGGGCGCCCCTTCATGCCTGTGGGGGCTTGGGAGAAGACTTAGGCTTGGAGGCCCAGGATGAGCCAGGGCGTCCACGTCCTCTGCCCCTACCCCAGAAATCTCCTCGGGCCCCAGTAAAGGAGACCCCCCTCCCCTGTCTGGAACCACGGTAGGGGGAAGAAAAGGAGCCTTGGCCCCAAAAGGGCAGAGACTGCCTCCTGCGCTGGGGTAACCTGCCTCCCTTAGCAAACAGGTCCAGGCGGTCCCCAAACAGGCGTAGTCCTTTGAAGGTAAAACCAGTGAGAGCCTTCTTGGCAGCGGAGTCAGCTGCCCACTGGCGCAGCCAAACCGATCGGCGTATAGCCACCATGAGGACAGAGGCTCTGCTACACATCCTAATGGTATCATCCAGGGTAGAGAGGACATAAGACACAAAAACCTCACAACGAGAGAGTTCATTAAACTCCTCGCTAGACACATCATCAGGAGCACCATCCAGGACACTTCTAAGCAGAGTCCTAATGGCCACCGCTGTAATGGCAGAGGCACAGACCGGGCGCAGCACCGTCCCCACACAGGCAAAGGCATGGGACGCCAGCTGATCAATACGCCGGTCCTCACTATCCCGCAGCGTAGTAGAGTCAGGGGAATGCATGACAGAGGTGTTAGATAACCCTAGGACTGGGGCATCCACCTAAGGAGGTTATGAGCAACGCCTCACCACGTCAGCAGGAAAGGGATACCTCTTATCCTAACCCTTAGGGACACCGGGGAGCCTGCTGGGATGCTCCCATTCCTTGAGCACGAGATTATTAAAATGGGCTTGCTCAGGAAACTCTAAACGAGGCTTAGCAGTATAAAACAATTCCCCCTGCTGCCTAGGGTCCGCAACCGGGGGAGAGATAGACAGTACCTCAAAAATCTGAGCCAACAGCCTATCAGTATCATCTGGGGCCCAGGGGTCAGAGCCAGAATCATCATGACCCCTGGGCCTCTCATCAGATGCTCCGAGTCAGAGAATTACTCCCCTTCTTCCAAGGAGGTATAACCAGACAGTTCCAAAAACTCCTTCGCCTCCATAGGGAAAAGAGTGACATCAGGCGTCAAGTGCCGTCAAGAGGCCTTACACGCCAAGGAATTAGCAAGCAACTTCTCAACACTAGCCAGTCTGGAAGACACATAAGGCTGAGAATCCCCACTGGTATGCAACTCAATGGGAGTCAAATTCAAGCTTGGGGGAGTAGGTGAGGCCATACGTGGCGCAGGCCCAGCCACTGGTAAACCAGGCTGCAGCGCAAGCACCTGCTGGGCACGTTATACAGACCCGCACATTAGGCTCGATTCAGAGAGACAAAAAAAGACTTTTGTTTTTGTGCCGATTTCGTATTATTTTCAAAAGTTCCCGCTCTGGTATGAATGTGCGAGCGATTCTATGCATGTATTGCAAACCTTCTGTAAAGTTTCCGTCCGCTCGTATGCCAGAGTACGAGTACGAGGATGTCATTTTCCATCGTGACTTTTCTGTTTCATTTTCTCAGGTTACGTCGTCAGATTTAGATTTTGTCCTTTTTCCATCGTCTCCTCCCACGAATCCTTTACGTTTCCCGTTTGTTTCTGTTTCCTTTTTTCAATAAATAATCGTCCAGACGAAAATCCTTACGATCTTGCGCCTGCGCACTACAAACTTTACTCATTAAAGTGCTCGCCTACATATTTGACACCCTCACTTCTACTCCAATGTTTAGCTAAATCACTTAGCGCTATCCTCCATCTTTCCTTTTGGACCCTTAAAGCTCACCCCCAACCACTTAGCGCTATCCTCCATCTTCCCTTTTGGACCCTTAAAGCTCACCCCAACCACTTAGCGCTATCCACCATCTTCCCTTTTGGACCCTTAAAGCTCACCCCAACCACTTAGCACTATCCTCCATCTTCCCTTTTGGACCCTTAAAGCTCACCCCAACCGCTTCGCGGTTAGGTTCTTCTTCCATTTTAGGCCCCTAAAACTTACCCAACCACTTCTCGGTTAGGTTCTTCTTCCATTTTAGGCCCCTAAAACTTACCCAAACCACTTCGCGGTTAGGTTCTTCTTCCATTTTAGGCCCCTAAAACTTACCCCAACCACTTCGCGGTTAGGTTCTTCTTCCATTTTTGGCCCCTAAAACTTACCCAAACCACTTCGCGGTTAGGTTCTTCCATTTTAGGCCCCTAAAACTTACCCAAACCACTTCGCGGTTAGGTTCTTCTTCCATTTTAGGCCCCTAAAACTTACCCCAACCACTTCGCGGTTAGGTTCTTCTTCCATTTTAGGCCCCTAAAACTTACCCCAACCACTTCGCGGTTAGGTTCTTCCTCCATTTTAGGCCCCTAAAACTTACCCCAACCACTTCGCGGTTAGGTTCTTCTTCCATTTTAGGCCCCTAAAACTTACCCAAATCACTTCGCGGACATCTGAATCTTGATAGAAAAATATGTATTTGACCCTTTCTTTGGTGTAAATGTATGTGTTTAAATAAATGACAATGAAACTTTGTTTGCTTTTGATTTTTTTATCTGTAAAAATTTTTTCGTGAAACATTTTTAAAAAAAGGGGACTATGTACATTGTAGGTTATTTTTTTTTAAATATAAAAGGGTTAAAAATCTGCCATTTTAAAATAACTGTATAAACTAAACAGGGCCAGAACTCTAATCTTCTTCTTCTGTTGTCCCCAACGAGGCAACCACCACCTTCATATCGGACACCAACTCAAGGACCCTCCTATTCAGTTCAAAAACCGCTTGGCGTGTGGTCCCTGTAACAAATTGAGAATAAAACATTACTTGGAGAACAATACATGTTTGTCACCTGTGGATTGAATGTTTTTTAGTTAGCTAATTAAATAAAGGCCACATATGTCATTCTGCCAAGTCATTAAGCTAAGTAAGTGGCCAGAGGTGATTATGCAAAGTCATTAAGCTAAGGAAGTGGCCAGAGGTCATTCTTCGAATGCCATTGACTATGGCTTGATGTATCTGTGTGTTCGTGTCAATTACCACATACTGCAAATAATGGCATTACTACTTACTTGGTTGGTGGTCGAGAGAGGGCTCGTTGGGGACAACCCGACGTCCTGGGCCCTGGCTCTGCTGTGAAGAAGTTCCTGGAGAAACATGGCAGTTACAGTTAGTTTTTATGTCATATTCAACAGTAATAAAATGTCTATTTAAATGTCTGGGTCACATCAATCACCTTCTCCATGTTCTTCATGTGGCTGATCTGCCGCTTCCTCCACAACTTCACCCGCTCCCGAAGCATCTATAAAAACAGATGAAGGGAATCTGCTTGGTAGTAAATAGAATGTATATGTGTGTGCGTATACATGAAGAGTCACATACCAGAGGCTCCCGCATGCGCGGCAGGGTACGACTGCCTGCCCACGCCGTGCCGCCCCTCCTCTGTGGAAAGGTCCAGGGGCTGGTCGGAGGACCCACAAGAGGAGGGGTAGGACTGTCGCCCTGAAGATCCACCACCTTCACTTCCAGCTGCAGCTTCATGCAGCACTGGTTGGCCTGTGCGCCTCCGGGTGCGGCGTATACGGTAATCCATTTCCGACACTACCAAAGCAAAGGCATTTTAACTTAAGGCCTACCTTCTGTCTTAGTTACATCTGGCATGCAATCGCTATGTACTTACTAGGGAAATGGATGCCGAAAAACCTCCGCACCCGGGGCATGTGCAGCCGCTTCAGGTCCGACCAATGCTGCATGATCTGAGTGTGGGTGAAGGTGATGTCGGTCTGTTGCTGTATTTTCCTGATGATCTCCAGGGCAACGGTGCGTTTCTCAAAAGAGTTGGGCAGGTAGCCGTACCTGCGCTCCAGCATGGTCTACAAAACATAAAGCAAACATAGCATTTAGTTCCAACTGGCTACCAATATCTGTCAAAAATAGATCCTTTGACTAAATGACATTAACACACACATTTCTAGGCTAATCAAATCATTGAAGCTGGCCGAACCGGTGTTTGGCACGTGTGTCTTGACTTTGGTTGTGCACGGAGTTGTAGCCACTTTTAAATGAAGCCCTTACTTCCTGTGCTTCCTTAAGGGATAGACATGCATTTAGCTGGCAAATCAAAATGATAAAAAGATACTTACAAGCATGATGATCTCTTCTTGTTGGCGGGTGAAGATTGTGGGCGCCATCTTTGTTCTTCTCCGCAGCATATAAGTAATGCCCCAGCGGTTTCCGAGTTCCGCACGGCCGAACGAACGGCCGTACGCACGCGTACGCGAGCGCGTAGGCGTCACAGGCCGCCAATCTTATTTAAAGGTCCCTGGACACACAGCTCATTCTCTTTCAGAGTCAGTGCAAAATGGCACCAAAGAAGCAAGCAGCGGCAAGCTGGAAAAAGGCACCCAAGCGGCAGGAGGCTTCAGAAGGGCCAAAAACTCGTTCACAAATGCCCAAAACCAAACTGCGGCAAAAACGCAATGCTCCGCCCAAGCCACCCGCCACTACTCCCAAAAAAAAGGAGGCACAAGCCAAGCGCAAGACACAGGCCACTAAGCCTACCACAAGGGAGGTGCTAAAAACTGGTAAGAGGGTGCGAAGCCCCAGCCCCCCCGGACCCCCCCCCACGTGGCACCAAGGCAGTGTTCAAATCCAAAGGCCACCATGAAAGTAGCCCAAGCCGGCAAATAAGCCCCTGACGGCTGATGGCCCAGAAGCCACAGCAGGGCCAGAAGCCCCCGAAGGCCCAGAAGCCACAGCAGGGCCAGAAGCCCCCGACGGCCAAGAAGCCACAGCAGGGCCAGAAGCCCCCGACGGCCAAGAAGCCACAGCAGGGCCAGAAGCCCCCGACGGCCAAGAAGCCACAGCAGGGCCAGAAGCCCCCGACGGCCAAGAAGCCACAGCAGGGCCAGAAGCCCCCGACGGCCCAGAAGCCACACCAGGGCCAAAAGCCCCCGACGGCCCAGAAGCCACAGCAGGCCCAGAAGCCCCCGACGGCCCAGAAGCCACAGCAGGGACAAAAGCCCTAAAAGGCAGAGAATCCCAAGCTCCACATCCCCACCCGCATGGGGCTACCAATCCACGGGCAAGAGTGGCAGAACCACAAGCTCTGGCTCACCCATGGACCGTCCAAGTACCTACAAGGGCCATGCTGGTTCCAAGGGCCCACAGAGCCACAGGGACCCAAGCACAACTTCAAGCTCATCCAGACCCTCTCTTCCTCGGCCACATTCGCCACCGGCACAGGTGGCCAGACAATCACCCTATGCCACATCAACCCCTGCAATTCTGTGGCCACCCAGTCACGAACACCCAGTCCCTTTCCCAGTCCAGTTAGATCAGCAGCCAGCCTGCAGTCCTCGAATTCTCCAACACACACCCAGGCCAGAATGTCACCCCATTTGCCTGGAAACAATGAGGAGCCACAACCACAACCAACCGGGCGCACATTGCACAGAGGCCACTTGAGTGGCCGTTTTGGTGAGGCCCAAACTCTGGCATTGGCTAGTGACCTCACGTTATATTATGATGAGCTATATGGGAGCAAATTCAAATCAACAAGCAAGCAGCGCAAAGCTGAGATTTTGGCAGAACTCACCAGACAAGTCAATGCAGCGGGGGACGAGCTCAAAGATGTAGAACAGATTCAATGGAAAATATCGGACCTGAAATATGCCGCACGGAAGAAAGAGAATAAAAGGCGGCATTACAGGTACATATCTTATTTTTGGGTTTTTATTCTTCTTGTATAGACATCATTGAGCTAAATTTGTGTAACTATGTTTTTCAGCTTACAAACTGGCGGAGGATTCCCCACTAAATTGAAATTTACCCAGGCTGAGGAAATGGTGCTGGGCCTGCTACATCCTGTTGCATTAGAGGGACACTCAGCACAACAGGACACGGACAACCCGCCTATTCCTGCAGGTTAGTAATGTTTTATTTTCCCAAAAGATTGTTCAACCTGTGAAATTAGCCAGCAAGGCATATCTAAACACATGCCCCTAGGGTGTGCCTTGTAGTGGAGTGAACAATTTGACCAGGGCGTGTCATGTGTGTGGACAGATAATTTGATAATTTGGTTGCCCATACATGACGTTTCCGAACATTTAGGAAGAGTAGTAAAGTATTGAGATTAGCATAGGACTGCCTGATATGTATTTCTATTCAATCACATCCAACACTTACATCTTTATCTGTGGGCCACTTGGGTTTGAGCTGTGCTTGGGTCCCAAAGGCTTAAGATGGGGTGAATGCAATGTTTTCATAGATACAATGGTAACCAGCACAATCTTATTGTAACTGCTATTTGAAAGATGAGTGTGTTCACTTAATGGCCTATAAGGGATGTTTAAACACACACAACAGGCAGTACTTGCATGTTTGTTTGGCTTCAGGTGACCAATGTGTCTGTATTTGTTTCATAAGCCATTTGCAAGATAATGGCATTCATAGTGAAGGTCAAGTTGCACCGTTGTGGGAGTGGCCATTCCAGCTTGGCAACATGTTTGATTTAAGCATATGTGTTATTAAGCATCACCAATGCATAGTTGTGTGTTTACATTGTTTGTTTTCTTCTAATGCAGCACAGCCTCATCCCTCAGCTAGTGGGAAATCCTCAGCCAGTTTGTCCATGCCGCAAACTTCCGTGCTGCCTCGGACCCAGGATCCAATAGTTTCGGTAAGTGTATTTTCCAAATGTGGCTTATGCATGTGACTTGGCATGTTATTTTTAGCTGATTTACATATGTAGTGTCCAAACTGAAGCTTTTTTAACATGTCCCAACAGACCCACACACTGATGGAGGAAATCCAGGAGTTGGAGGAGGATGGAACCTGCATGGGACCTTATGAAGATCTCCCCCTGGGCCAGAATCTGTCCCAAAATGTTTCTCCGACAAATCCTCAGCAGCAGAGGGAAGCTGGCTGCATGCTGCCTGCACATCGTGGGCAGCATGCAGAGACTGACCCTCCAGGCCCCAGTTTTAGATCTGCTGCTGAGGATTTGCCCAGCATACCTGTGGCTGTTGGGGGTCCTAGAGCACCATCATCTGCACGCCCCACAACCCGGGGAATTGGGAGGTGTACTCAGCAACTTCGCCCAGTTTCCCAGGGGAGGGGCGCGCAGATGATGGAGTCAGCATGGCACCATGAGAGGCGGCTATTTCACCGCCAAAATCTACAAAACCACGAGCAGATTAATGCTCAATTCGAGAACCTCAATAATACCTTAAGTGCCATGCTGACTGAATTTAGGACCCATAACAGCCACATGGCCAACTTGACAACCGAATTCAGGGCCAGCATGGCTGAATTGCAAACTAACCAAAGAAACATTTTGGAACAGTTGCAGATTCTGAATGCCACACAGGCCCAGGTTAGGGCCCACCACCAAGGACCACAACCTGGGTTCTATGGCATCCCCCATATTAAGGTGTATTTGGCCTGAATCTATTCTACATCTTTGCTCTACATCCCCACTGTATTGACTTGTCTGGTGAGCCCTACCAATATAGTATTTGGTATGGCTTTGCTTGTATGGTTTTGATTTGCGCCCATATAGCTCATTAGAGTCCTGAGGTAGGCCTCTAGCCAATGCCAGAGGTCAAGCCTCACTGAACCGGCCACTCAAGCTGTTGCGCTGCAGCCTTGGCCCTAATTACATTGGTTGTGGCTCCTCCTGTTTGTAGGCATGATTGTGTGACATTCTGGACTGGCAAACTACTACCTTGGCCCCTGGCTGCGATTTTACTGGACTTGGATGGGGACTAGGGGTTCTTGTTTGGGTGGGCCACTGAGTAACAGGTGTAGATGTGGCATAGGTATGTCTGCTTTCAACCTGTACCTGTGGCAAATGTGGCCAAGCAGGAGAGGGTGTGTTTGTGTCACTATTTTTAAAATGTAACATCTCTGAATTATCCACTTGACAATGCTTGGCACATATATGTTATTATGTTCTTTTTAAGGTTAACTTTGTCCTGGAGTGCCTTACTTTGTAAATCCACGCTGTGTGCAATTGCTATGTGGCATGATTTGGCATAAATTTCATGTCCATGTATTCCCCATAACTATGGGAGTGACCATCAACTACAATTTTTATGTTAATAAAAAATGAAAATCAAAAAAATAAAATACACCTGTTTATGACTAAGTTGCTGTCTTTTGGTTTTTGTATAATAAATATGACTTAAAGTAGCCCCCCCCAAAAAAAGTCTAAAATCATTGTTGATGGTTTTTGTAATTAATTCATTACTGTTTTTTTATTATTAAAACACAAAGCAAATGGCACAAAGCAATAACAACAAACAAGAAAAAAAAAACAAAACAAAGGAGAAAACAATTAAGCAAAATGTGTTGCTATTAGATTAGCACGGACGGCTTGGCCAGATGCACTGTGCTGGCCAACATAGGCGTCCTCTGGCTCATCGGCGGGTGGAGAGGGTGGCAAATCCACATACCGGGGGACCCGTTGCAAGATAGCAAAATTATGCAGCGCAGCACAGGCCATGATGATATCTATGCCATCTACCAGATAATTCTCCTGACTCTAACTGACGAAATAAGCCGGAGCTCTGCAATATATAAGCATCATGGGACGACCCTGGATGCCCTGCAAGAACACTGAGGAATCGCATAGCTGGACCAAACACTGCTTGTATGTTGTGCGAGTGGCACATCTTGCGGTTCCTGCAACCAAATATAAAATAATTACACAAAGCAAAGGTAACCGACTAAAACAAGAACTCCTACAACAAATTAAGATTCAAGTTCAACAATCCAAATATAATTCCCAAAGGACATAAGTCTAAAAAAATATAGCAATTATATGGATGTGTGGGAAAATAATGGTTTACATGCTAAGGACTAATTAAGGTCAGCATTATAATGCATCTATAAGGCATACATGAAATGTATTGATTCAGGTATGCATTGCTATACAATTTATGCCCTCGGCCATGCTGATACATGCAATGCCTTGGTGCTAAAGGCGCGCAGACGCCTCCACATAGCCGCAAAACATGTTCAACAAGAGCAATCCGAGCCCTCAAAGGTCCCGTAAGTGGATCGGAAATGAAACGGATTTATAGGGTGGTGGTCCGTCGGAAATCAGCTCTCTGAATCAGACGCAAGCCCATCCCAACAACGTAAGTTATCTGAACGAACGAAAAATATCAGATTTTGTTTGGAAAATGATCCGAACTAACGGAAATGTTCTGATTTGCTTCCGTTCATCGAAAGCGCATATACGCATTTTCCCGAGCGTTTGTACGAATGAAAAATGAACGAAAAAAAGCAAAAAAAAAGACTAACACTCACTCAAACTTTCACAGACAGCTATGGGAGTCCGGACGAATGTGTCTTTGAATTGAGGCTATTGTCAGCACTTGTAGGGGACACCCCACAAGCTACACACAGCCGGGCTTGTCCCAAAGGAACCCCGAGCACATTATCCTGAGACGCCTCCATATGGTGATTATAGCGGCCCGATAGGGATTCACGCTATAAAAGCAACCCGGGATGCCCCAATAGCCCGCTAGGGAAGTGGGAGTAATTATTACACTAGGCCTCACAAGTTTAATAACTAAATAGAGGGAGTAAGGCAGGGAGAAACCAATAGAGTTCAACCCGCCTGAAAGACATAAACGAAGAGAACCCCATAAGTGACATGTATAATGACACAGGGTAAATAAAGCCACCCGTGGGGGCACTCACGGACCGCGGTAGGTAGATGACAGCCACGCAGCAGACGAAACCAGAGAAAAATGGCAGCGAGTATACCTCGAGGGATGGGCAGCGGAGACCGTGACACCAACCGCGGGCCCGCCCCCCTGAAGAGCGCAAAGCAGCACACGTGACTAGCGGCCAATGAAAGCGCATCAGCGCCTGAGGTAATGCCGCCGCCAACCGCAGAATGCAGTGGAAGCGCGCACGGTGGCAGCATTTTCAAATCACAACCAGTGCAACCAAGTCAGCGCGGAGACTGACAAAAACAAAAAGCACATAACCAAGTAAAGCACCAACGCATACACCCCCCCCCCCCCGAGAGCTACAAGGGAGAGCGAGGGAGGACAGCAGGCACTTAACATAGGGCTCACCGATAGACAGGGGCAATAGGGCGGGAGGGGCATCCCATAGAGGCTCACCATATGCCTGAACCGCCTACCCTTTGGTGAGGAATTGCGGTGGAGCAGCGCTCCTAAACACCTGACAGCGGTGCTGCCTACCATCACCCGCACCAGCGCAGCCAAGGCTGGGAGGCACATTGTTAATGGAACGGGTGGGAATAGTCCTACAGGGCCGCAGGTTAATAACCCCGCTCACCTGCGAGAAGAGAGAGCCATCTTCTTGTCCTTCGCAGTCCAGACTGCAAAGAAATTCTGGGGATTTGTGGGAGGTCCCTGGGTATTTGAGGGGCTGGGAGGAGCCAATTTCGCGGTCTCTGCAGTCCAGCGCCATCTGGCGGAGTAATACCCAAGTGTAATGATTCTTATCTGGAGCAGGACGTACTGTATACTAAGAATAAAAGAAGTTTGAATAGAGGATGTGGCAGGCTGCCCTAAAAAGATGTGTCTTAGAGAATGTCTATTCTAATTGTTAGGGGGGGACATTGATGGCCATTGTATGCTTGTGCACACACAGGATTTTTTCCACCACAATTAACCCATCCATGCAGTGTGCACATGCCTTGAGCGGTGGGCTGCCTTAATTACAGGGCTTGGGGAGCAACTCAGAGGTGACATGCTCAAGAGCACTTTAGTCATGTCCTATGGCCGAGATTCGAACCTGCAACCTTCCGATCACAAGGCGGCAGAGCTGGTGCAGCTCAGGAGAAGTCCTGAAAACAGGAGAGGGAGCTGTTCAGATTATAGTGGTTGTTATTCGTGAATTATTTGCAGAGAATAAGAGCACAAGTAGGGCGGAAATAAAGATGAGTGAGGAGATTTGGGGAGTGCAGCCCTGTAGAGAGATTTATGGGTGAGAATAAGCAGTTTATTATAGTATAAGTATCTTATACTTTATTGGTAACCAATATGATGACTGGCAGAGGGTGGAGGCGAGTAGTGAATGGACAGGTAAATGAAACTGGCTGCTGCATTAAAGAGGAATTTCACTCTCCCAGGTGTTGTTCCTCTCAGATGCTACATGCTAGATGCTCGGATGTGCCAGCCAATCAGAAAGGCCTAGCATGGGTAAACGCCCCAGCTAGAGTTATGCTGGAGATACAGCTGTGGCAAGGGCTCAGGGAACAGGTGAGTGGATCTGCCAATTTGGGGGGAAATGGGGGGGAAAGTATGGAGTTTTTGTTATGTAATATGTCATATGTAATATGCCAGCCCAGGCCAAGGACTAGTAAATTCCCAGGCCAATTTTTGGCTAACAGATTAGCTACCCCAGTCCCTGCTGTGGAGGTGGATGCGTTAACTCTTAAAGCAATGGCACTAAAGCTTTAGTATTGTATGGGCATATACTGTGGCAGTGGTTGGTATGACCAACTCCAGGCCTGTCTCTAATCTCAGTTTCATCTCTAAACTGTGTGTTGTGGGGGGGCGGATATACTGGTGCCATTTTCTAGGTACATTATGTAATATACCTGCACTACAACAGTTGTGAAAAGCAAAAGTTGATACTCTGGCTTATAGACCTGTGGAGGTGTGTTATTGCAGACCTGCTGACAACCTATACCATGTTAGAATGATTTGCTTCTCTTTACCCATAACCCAGCCCTGACAGCTTCCAAGCAAAACATAACAATTTATGTTAATAAATAACTATTTCAGGTATTTAGCCTAATCTCTTCCATAGGGAAAGTAAGAACTGTAAAATAAGTAGCTTCCCCTACGCACTTCACCTCTTGGAAAGTTTAACTTTGTTGGTCCCAGAATTCGGGCATCACCTTTCTCTGCCAAGTTGATAGTCCACAGATACATGGAAGCAAAAAAAATAAAAGGATGAGTTTCCTTGAGATGGATCAGGTAGAAGAGAGTCTTGCATGAGGACTTTTTCATGCTTGTCCACCCTGAGACCTGAAAATGTTTCCTTTATCCTGGTACCTGATATTCTATTCTTGACTGTTTTGAAAGAGCTGGGGTTTCCAGGTCCTGGCTATAATTTAGAAGCATTAAAGATAAAATCTATTTTTCACTCAGTCCATGGCAGATCATGTACCTGTAATTTGCAACAGCCTCTCCTGGGTCCATTGGCAGATTCTGATGTATTATCGTTTTTAGCAAATTGGTGGTTATGTGCAAAAGTCTGTGGATCAGGGTTTACAAACATGTAACATTGTCCCTTCTGTATTACACCCCCTGAAGCGGTTTTGTAGTACTCCACTCCCCTACTTACTGGGAGACAATCTTGCAGTGTCTTTCTCCCGTTTCTTGGTGAGAGAGCTCTTTAGGTCGCTGGATGTGTATGGCTAAGTCAAGTGGGCCACAGAGAATAATGAGTGCATGGGTCTGACCGCCTACTCCACACATGCCCCCTTGGGGTGAGGAGTGCGAGACTCGGATGGAAATCACATAGATGTGTGGCCTGCAGGACAGCAAAATACTGGATGGCTGCCAGTAAGCAGGGGATACTGGTCTGAAGTCTTTTTAGTGTTCCTTGAAATAAACAAATTTCAGTCTTGATGTTATACTAAAGGCAAATTGTTGTCCCACTGTCTCGGGCTACACGTTGCACTGTCCTAAATTACAATCCGTTTTCAAAAAGACTCTGTAGTTCCTAAGTTATCTTTAAAGGTATTAAAGCATTGAAGATTCATAGAAAAAATGAGGAGAAACAGTGGGTGTGGCAACAGCGATGTAATGTAAGAACTATGTGAGAAGAGGACGGGGTTTCAGAGCTGCAGAGACATGCAGCCAATCAAGTCTGGGCAGGAATGGGGGGGTGTTTCCGTTCTTGGTCCCCTGAAGGTTGATTGATGGACCAGGTCAGCGGGGTGGGGGTTGAAAGCTGAATGAAGAAGTGGTTTTCTTCACTAAGGAGACAGAGAAGGAAGCAGAGCACTGGAGCCGCTTAATGAAAGGTGATCTACTGAAGTAGTTATATTGCCTTTAGACCTGGTGTGCCTTACTGCTTTCAGTTTAAGTGCTCTCACATATAGAAAGACAAAGAATAAAGGGGGGTTACACACAATTGGAGTTATTACACAGATGCCCTTTAACAATTATATCCTTTATCCACAGGCTCTTTGTGGAACTATCTCATACAATTTACCAATTAGGTCACAGAAATCAAAGAGCATGAAGGTGGCTCTAATCCTAAACAACCCCAATCCATGGGAGAACATTAATTAGCAATACTGCTATTTCTGGCACGTCTGTGAAACAATTTTCTCTTGATAATAGCCTTGTTCAATGGTGTCAGCCAAGGTTCTTCACAAGTACCAAAAAAGGCAAAACTGACTGTTCAAGCATGTGAGCTTTCCTTTCCTTTTGCTCAGTAATGGCATGTTCAGCAGTCTGATGTAACACCAGTTATTTCCTTGGGAGAGCCAGTTGGGTACCTTTGAGTTTCAACTAACCTATTGGAATTTCCAACTAGCTTGGTTTTCTAAGTAACCATTACAGTAAGTTTCCCGTAACTATGGCAACAATGTATAACATGAATGCAGGTGGTGACTGAATTTTCAATCCCTTGCTCCCTTTGGCTCAATGACTTTCTCAGAACCTAACCTAGAGTTTGAGGTCAAACTATATTCATTTGCTGTACTGGGGGTTTTCATTTTTCCTGAGATTCTTCAAAGGGTGCCGTGTGACTGGAGGCATGTTTGGGGTGAAATGGGATTGGGAACCTTCCCCATGACACCTTTGCACTTTTATATCCTGTATTGTCTAAATAAAGTTTGTCTTTGCAAAAAAAAATAAGGTTGCGCTGAAGGGCTTCTTTCCAACAAAAAAGTAGGTTTCAAACAATGTAATAAACATTTATGATTGAAAGTGAATGATGTTGTAACTTTATATGGACAGAACAGCGGTGCAACCATGCATCTTTCTGTAATTAAAAGAGCAACTTGAGGGTGCGCATGTGTGTGGGAACGTGATGGTCGTGTGAACCAGTGTCCCCGCCGCCCACGGAGTGTCCCGGCCCCCCCTCGCCCGTGAGACCAGCGGTTTTCGGCCCCGGAGGGTCGCGCTAGCCTTGGGACCCGGCCCCCCGGCTTTCAAGTGATTCGGCACTGGTGAGTGTGGTGCCCAGGAGGGGACTGGCAAGATCGCGCTGCCGGCCCCGGCGCCATTTTACCTTAACAGACCGCAGCTTCCTGGTCCACACTGCGGGTCTGTGCAGAGAGTCAGAGCACACACAGCCTCTCCTATTAGAGTGCTCCTCCTTCCCTCTATGCAGGCAGCCTCCAGCCGGTGCCGGTGACTTCTTCCAGCCGGGGGAGTTCACCCTCCGCGCAGCAGCAAAGCCCAGGCTGCATAGGGAGCCCTGACAGCCAGCACAGCCCTCTCCTCCATCACTCACAAATCTGGGTCCTGCCTTACCTTGCTATAAGGTCCCTCCTCAATAAAGGGGCCCTGGATAGGCTTATCTGTTTAAGTGAATCTATATCCGTGCTCACCAGCAACCTAAATTTCTTAAAGGGCCGGTACACATCGTCCCAGTGTATTGTGGGGTCCATTGTGGTTTTCTTCACTAAGGAGACAGAGAAGGAAGCAGAGCACTGGAGCCGCTTAATGAAAGGTGATCTACTGAAGTAGTTATATTGCCTTTACGCTCAATAAATGGGGGTTGGGCCCGTCTTTTCTGAACTGGATTTCATCCCTTTATGCCAACCCAGGGGCGTTCGTAAGATATTCGGGTTATTCCTCGGACCGCTTCATTCTGGGTAGGGGCACAAGACAGGGTTGTCCCCTCTCCCCCCTCCTCTTTGCTTTAGCCATTGAGCCCCTTACCAGACTTATCCAGGCCAATAGTGGTATTGCAGGCACTGAGGTGGGAGGATACGAGCATAAGATATCATTGTTTGCTGATGATATCCTTATGGTGATCAAGGACCCGGTCATATCTCTCTCGAACCTTTTCAAAGATCTTGATTCCTTTTCGAGGCTCTTGGGCCTACAAATTAATTCCACCAAGTCTCAGGCCCTTAACATCTCCCTACCCGACAGAATCTTGCGTACAGTCAAGGCTTCCTTTGATTTTCATTGGCAGGACAGGCTTATTAAATATTTAGGGATACAACTGACATCCGATTATAACTCTCTATATGGGGCAAACTACCCTCATATCTTCAAGACCTTGAGATCCCTCCTAGGTAACTGGGCCAAATTAAATCTCTCTTGGCTTGGTAGGATTGCTGCAGTGAAAATGGCATGGCTCCCCAAATTACTTAATTTCTTTCGGGTGTTGCCGATTTTCCGTGCCAGCTTTAGCTCTGAAACATCTCCAAACAGACCTGAACAAATCCATCTGGGGGGGGGGTAGGCCGCGAGTCGACCGTGGAACGCTTTATAGAGCAAAACAGAAAGGAGGCTTGGGTGTCCCTAATCTTGCACGCTACTACAACACCTGTCAAATTGCCCAATTGACGGTCCTACATGGGGGAAGTGATAGACCTTTGTGGGTGGATATTGAGGAGTTGTATTGCTCCCCGGTCTCCATACATAATTTGCTGTGGCTCCCCCCCGCGGTCTGTGGGAAAATCTCCAATCCCGTTTTAAATCATTCTCTTAGAATTTGGAGGGCTAATAAGAAGCGGGGGAATCTAGCCTCGCCGCATTGCCCACTTCTCTCATTCCTTGGCAATCCAGAATTCCCCCCGGGCTTTTTGGAACCGGCGGCGTTTGAGTGGTGGAGGAGCCATAATCTCACCAGAGTCCAGAATCTCTTTTCGCGCCAGGGTCTGCTCTCTTTTGCCGAATTGAGATCCTCTTACGATGTGCCGGGAAGGGAGTTCCTTCGCTTCTCGCAAATCAACCATTACGGCCGGTCTAAGTGCAAGCTTGGTGCTCCACCTCCTCCTCCTACGACATTTGAAAGACTCTGTCTAGAGCAGCCCATGGGTAAAGGGGTGATTGCGTCAGTCTACAAACTACTTTCTGAACCGGGGGGGGGGCGATACCTCCGAAACACACAGCTTGCTGGAGTGATGACTTGAATTTGACCTTAACAGATGGGGAATGGAGGGTGGTATGGAGACACTCCTTCTCAGGCTACCTTAATGCTGGTGCTCAGGAGGTCAACACCAAGGTCCTCCTTCAGTGGTACCTTGTCCCGCAAAGAATCCACAAATTTTGCCCCTCATACTCGCAGGATTGCTTCAGAGGCTGCGGGCTCCCTGGTAGTTACTTGCACACCTGGTGGGATTGTAGGATAGTAAAACAATTTTGGATCAGAGTCCTTTATATTATTAATAAGGCAACAGGGCTGAAACTAATCCTATCTCCTCAGCTGTTCCTCCTTAACCTGAAACCCCCAGACTGCACGAATACTCAGTTTGGCCTCATAAGGCACATTAACACGGCAGCCAAGTTGATTATAGCCCAATCGTGGAAGAAACCAGCCATTCCCAGGGGAAGCCTTATCACCCGGGTCAACGAAGTTACGATGTTCGAGAAGATAGCGGCCATGATAAGGGGTGATTTTGCCCCATTTTTATCCACCTGGGAAGGCTGAATCTCTCATTTCCTACCGGGAGGTCTCAACTGTGCTCTTCTCACAATATAGAACCCCGCCATGCTTCTACCTGAGAAATAAACGAAGGCCTGGAACCCACCTTTTACCTTCCCTTTCTATTTCTCCCCTTCTTTCCCTCTACTCTGCGCATCTCTTATTCTTCTTTTCTCTATAGCTCTCCTTTTGATGATGCTTGAGAAATGTTCTCTTTATCTTTTTGGACAATTTTTCTTTTTGTTTGTCACTATTCTGTTTATAATGGTCATATTCTTTGGATGATTGTTAATCAATGGCGCTCCTTTATGGCCTCTTGCGCAGTTTGAAATATGCTCTGACTGTAAGATTACGCTGTTTTGTTTTTTCCAGAGTTTATTCTAATAAAAACTATGATTTAAAAAAAAAATAAAAAAAAAAGAGCAACTTAAAGTGGACTAACAGCCCGGTCCACTTCCCCAGGGCACCCTGATCGGGGGTGCCCCGCTATGTGAAACCCCCAGATCGCAGGATTCAACTCACCTGACCCCGCTCCTACGGAACATGCACGCCGATTGGCCAATCAGCATGCTCTGCGCTGCTAAGGTACACACATCAAACCTCAGTGGTTCCGAGGGCGCTGGCGGCCGCATCTCGCGCTTCCCTCTAACATCTTATAGATTCCCGGGCCGACCAGGCTGAGTGTTGGTCCACTTTAAGGGAAAGTGAAAAAAATAATTAGAATAGACCCATCAATAGCCAATTGTTTATAGGATGCTTCATGTTCGAATGGTTTTGTAATTATAATTACCTAGGCCCTGCTCCACAGGCTCTGTCTCGGTATGCATGAGATCATGGCTCACACACTAACAGGTGCTTTCTGCCAAATTGAAGACAATTTACACACTACTTGGACAGCTACAGTTCTTTTCACACCTATTATAAATCCATAGGCATTGATGTTGGATTCCATTTGCATAATCTCTGTTCTAATCCAAAAAGGTTTGACTGGTCAATACAAAGCTGTGACCTCTGCGCCAAGATCATCTTTTACACCAAACTTACCCACCCCCATACAAAACAACTTTCCCACCCCAAAGGTGCCTGCACAGGCTCTCATCCAATAGGAACTGCCTGCTGTGACGTCAATCCTGGCCTTGCACGCTCTCTCACCCCAGGCCTCCCCCACATTTATCCCCCAATCAAAACAATGCGATTCGGCTGCCGAATGAGTCACAGCAGGTGTCTCAGACAAGAGCCTGTGCATGCACTGTTGGAGCGTGGAAAGGTTTTAGCGGCAAGCTGGGGGTTTCACACAGTGGGGCACAAACTAAAACCAGGCAAAGTAAAATTCCAAGGCTTGGTTGTGCGTTAAATGGCATGTTCTTATGGATGATACCAGTGGATTTCTGCTTGAGTACCATGGAAGATTGCCTAGTATCAAAGTGGACATTTGTGTTTCTAAATTTTCATGTTAAGTACACAAAAGAAGAAAGGCAGATAAGCAGGTTAGATTTTAATAGCAGGATGCTAGGTTCACAATATTTAAACTGCCTCCTTGGAACAGCCATTAGATTGAAGATCATCATTGCAGGCTTCTCCTCACTCACCATCTGACGTAACTTGGTGTGAAACTGAGCATTGGGAAAGTCAAAATACTATATATTAATGGACCAAAACCTAGGCCGGTCAATTCCCTCCAACAGGCAATCCAAAACCGGGATGCCCCACTGTGTGAATGTGAACACCCCCCTCCCAGGGTCATCCCATACACTTACCTTGTTTCCCAGACCAACAGCACATGCGTGAACTTGTGAAATACATTTTGCCAAATCCCCTGCCAATGATTCCTTAGGGTGTGGAAATAGAAAAGGATACTTTTTGAATTGTCCTGGAACACTTTTTGCTGTGCCAAAATTGGAGTCATTATCTGGGATTAGAGTGAAACAGAAGCAGCGAAAATAGGCAAAAGGTGCTCTTCATTGGTGGAGCAATTCAAGGGATGCTAGTTAAAAATGTGGGTTTTGGTCCACTTTAAATGGGAACAATGGCCTTCACAAATGCAGATTCTGATTCTCCTCCATGCATGTGTGGGCAGCATCCTTGCTATAACCTCTAGCTGTGGTGCACACCAACATCAGGCATTCTGAACACCTGAGTTAGTGGTACAATGGTGGGGGTGGAGCCTACTCAGTTCTATTTAGCAGAAGCTGAATGGAGCTGAGCATGCAGATTGATGCCCACTTACACTGTGTTGATCCACAGCAGGACATCCCAAAAAGACTGCCCAGTCAGAGGGGAACCCCCAGGAGAGGGAAGTCCACTTTTTTTGAAAGTGTGTATTTGTGTCCTAAAATAATGTCCTTAAGGTGCTGAACTAGCTTTCCCCTTGTTAGCAATTGTGCGCTATTAAAATAGACCAAAGATCTACACAGAGTGAGCCCTGTACACAATGAACACTGCTTCTGGGCATGTGCAATTGTGGGTGAGCTCTCCCCCCCGTACATTGCCAATAGCAACAGAGTGCAGGTAGTGATGACATGTAGTATGGTTTGCTTTCAAAAAAATTTGCTAATATACTACATAAGCTCAGGGTATCCATCCTAAAGCAGTCCTTCACTGTGAATAAGAGTCTTCTATGTTTCCCACACCCTGTACATACAGATTGCTCACATTAAAAATCATCCTACCTGCATCTACTGCATGTTATGAACCTTTAAACATCCAAGATGGCGGCTCATGGAACATCAGGCAGCCTGCAAACAGGAAGTGTCTTCTGACTGTGCTACTCTGCATTCTGGGATTGCAGACATTTTCCTGACCCCCAGCTCAGCTCTGTCTAAGCAAAGCCCCCCTGTACTTTATCCCACTCTCCTCAGTAAGTGAGGATGCTTCTGAGCCGAGATTGCACACCCATATCCTAAAATCCTGAACAGAGTTGCAGCCCAGTGGGGGAAAGAATAAGTGACTAAAAACCTTAAAATATAAATGTTAGATGCTGGGGAAAAGCTTTATAAGGGTTTGGGCTTTTCAATAAATCATGGTGAAGGTCCGGTTTAATGCTTTTTGGCTTTGCTATTCCTATAGTTGCTAAGCACAAAGTGGGCTGCACAATTTCTGTCAGTTCCAAGGATTCAGCTTCACTCCAGTGACTCATCTGCATACAAAGATAACCCCTCTGTTACGTCAGAACTAGGTAAGAGTCAGCAGAGTTATAGGAATATGGCTTATGCATCATTTTTTATGAATAGCTGACTTCACATGGACAATAAAGGATATATTAAGCTTTTGATTTCTGCCCCTTGCCATATTAAAGGTTTAAGCCTAAAGACAGGAGTTAAACCCCTGGTGGTCTCTAGTCAGGTCATTCAGATGGATGTGTCCAACCCCTGGTGGTCTCTAGTCAGGTCATTCAGATGGATGTGTCCAAAAAAAACATTTTGTGAGTACTCACCTTTAAAACGGGTATGATGAGTGTGCCATACACTCCACTTCCTTCATCATTACATCTGGGTATTCTCCAGTAGAGGGCAAACTTCTGCAGAGATGAATATGCAAAAAAAAAAAAAAAAGCCCCTCCCAGTCCACATATACCTGGGACCTCCCACCAATTCTCCAGTGTACAAAAGCAGTAAAGGGACCAGGAAGAACCAAATATAACCGTAACAAACAAAACCAATGGTTCACCATATAAAAGCCCCAGAATACCAGAAACAAACTAGGGTGGGGTGAAGTGGAGTGTATGGTACACTCATAATACCCGTTTTAAAGGCGAGTACTCACAAAACGGTATTATTTTAAGTATGTCATACACTCCACTTCCTTCATCATTACATCTGGGACATCCAATAGCAGTGTCCGACATGGGTGGGAACCAGAAACAGTAAGGAATGTGCCAACTCAAACCACTGCAGCTTGCAGAACTGTGCAGCCAAAAACAAGCCTGCACATCAACCTTGTAAAAAGTATGAACGGAAGACCAAGTAGCAGCCTTACAAACCTGCTCAACAGAAGCCTGGTGCTGAAAAGCCCAGGATGCACCAACAGCATGAGTAGAGTGTGCAGTGACCCTAAAAGGGGGAGTCCTCCCCTTAGCAGAATAGACCCCAACAATGGCCTGACGAATCCATTTGCTAATCGTAGATTTAGCAGGAGCCAAACCTTTCCCGGGCCCGCAGGGCACCACGAAAAAAGCCTCCGTCTTGCGGAAGGAAGAAGTAATCACCAAATAGCACTTCACACAGCGAACAACATCCAAATTGTGCAGAACCCTCTCCTTGTCATTGATAGGCTTAGGACACAAGGGAGGGAGAACAATGTCCTGATTGAGGTGGAAGGCAGACACCACCTTAAGTAGAAAACCCGGCTTAAAACGAAAAGCCACCTTATCCTGGTGTCTCTCAAAGTAAGGGGCCTGGATCGACAGGGCCGCCAACTCAGAGACACGCCGGACAGAGGTAATAGCCACCAAGAAAGCAACCTTCCTGTAACGGCTCAAAAGGAGGACCCTGCAGAGCCAAAAGGACCAAATTCAAATCCCAGACTACAGCCTTCCGAGGGGGCCGCACATGGCGACATGCGCGACCCCTTGAAAAAAAAGTCTTAACCAGCGGGTGCAAAGCAAAAGACCTCTGAAAGAAAACCGACAGAGCAGAAACCTGTCCTTTCAAAGTACTAAGCTGGAACCCAAGATCCAGATTATGCTGAAGAAACTCCAAAATCCTGGATATAGAAAAAACCCTGCAAGGCAAAGTTCTCCAAGTCCTATAGTAAATGCCAGAAGAGGACCGCTTCCTAGCCCTAATCAGGGTCTGAACAGCCTCAGACAAACCTTCCTCTTTCAAGAGGTTTCAGCAGCCAAGCCGTCAAAGCCAGCGTTTGTAAAATTGGGGTAAAACCGATGACTCTGAGATAGCAGGTCCGGCAGCAAAGGAAGCCGGTACTGGCCCACGTCTGCGTACCAAACTCCTCTCGGCCACCAGAATCGCTGGTGCCCCTTCTAGAACCAGTTTGCGAACTACCTTGCCCAGCATGGAGACAGGTGGAAACAGGTACAGAAAGCCCAGGTCCTTCCAAGCCAGTGACAGGATCCCCTGGCTTTGGCAGTGGATGCCTTGAGACAGACACAAAGGCCGGAAGTTTGTGATTGTGCCTCGAGGCAAAGAGATCCACCTCCGGAGTCCCCCACCTGCAGCAAAGATCCAGAAAAACCTTGGGGTTGAGAGACCACTCTCCGTGGCGAGAGGATCCCCCGCTCAGGGAATCCGCCTCCGTGTTCTCCACTCCCGGAATGTAGACCGCCGAAAGGCAAGGAACATTGCTCTCTGCCCAGTGCAGGATCAAAGAGACTTCCCTGAGGACACTCCTGCTGCGAGTCCCTCCTTGGTGATTTATGTAAGCCACCGCCGTTCGGTTGTCCGAACGCACCTGAAGGGACTGCCGAACACTGGGAGACATCCTGAAAGGTTGATCCAATGACTGTGGGCTCCTGTCTCAAATGAAACTGTGCAAACGGCACCGCCTCGAAGGAGGACACCATCAGATCCACCAGTTTCATCCCCTGTCTGATAGAGGGACAAGGACTGCCAGAGGAAGACAGGTCAGGCCCTGAATCCCCTGCACTTTGGCATGGGGCAGAAACACCCTGGCCCGACTGGTGTCCAGATTCACGCCCAGAAAGGAAATCACTCAAGACAGGGAGAGAGAAGACTTGGTGCGGTTGATCACCCGAACCTCTCCAGGGTCGACACCACCTGGTGGGTGTCCAGTTCCGCCTGCTGAAGGGAAAACTGAAATCAACAGATTTCCAGATAATTCAGATTATCGTCCAGATAAGGCACAATGCGAATGTCCTGAGATCTGAGCAGAGCCATTACGCCCGCCAAAACCTTGGTGAAGACCCTCGGTGCCGAGGTCGGACCGAAGGGAAGAGCTACAAATTAATAATGTTGATCCTCCACCGCAAACCGGAGAAATCTGATGTGCCTGAAAAATTGGAACATGCAGATACGCATCCTTGATGTCTATGGACGTCATAAAACCCCCTTGGCGAAGGGAATTGATAGCCGAGCGCAGAGTCTCCATGCGGAACTTCTTGTCTCTGAGAAACCCGTTGAGAACCTTGTGATCTAAAATGGGTCTCACCGAACCCTCCTTTTTGGGAACCGTGAACAGGTTGGAGTAGTAACCCCTGCCTCTCTCCAACAGAGGCACCGGGCATATAACCCCCATGACCAGGTTTCTTACTGCTAACAGGAGCCCCTGTGCAGCCTGAGGGTCCGAGGGCACCCGAGACCTTAAGAATCTTGGGGGCGTCCAGTACTCAAACTCCAGTTTGTACCCGGAGGAGACCACTTCCAAGATCCAATTGTCTGTGAAACAGAGCCACAGCCATCTCCCCACCCTTGCGGGTGAGGGCGCCCCTTCATTGCTGAGCCGGTTTAACGGCAGGCTTGGGCTTGGAACCCCAGGCAGCCGCGGGACGAGCCCCTGAGAAGGCCAGACCCCTAGAGGCTCTGGCCCCTCTGAAGGAAGGAGTGAACGAGCCCGCCCCCGAAAGGGACAGCGCTGCTTCCTCCCCTGAGGTAACTTACCTCCTTTAGCAACAGCATCCAATTTATCTCGCTGTGAGCGACTTCTTGGCTCCCACGTCCGCTGTCCACTGACGGAGCCAGACCAGTCTGCGCATGGCCACCAGTAAGGCTGAAGTCCTACAACACACGACAATGGAGTCTTCCATCGCAGCCATGACAAAAATACAATTCTGTGAAATACACACCTGTAGAATTGGTATTATACGCATACAGTACGTCCTGCTCCATATATAAATACTTACACGTGGGGTAATCCTCCGCCAGAGGGCGCTGTTCACTGCAGACATGCAAAAACAGGCTCCTCCCGGCCCTTCATATACCCAGAGACCTCCCACAAATCCCCAGCATTGAAAAGCAGTGAACAAAGAAGCCGGGAGAAACCAACCACCAAACTGGTAACAATAGCAATAACAATCACCATATAGGTGATCCAGAAAAATGTAAAACCAGGGTGGGGTGGAGCAGGACGTACTGTATGCATATAATACCAATTCTACAGGTGAGTATTTCACAGAATTGTATTATTCTAAGCATACAGTACGTCCTGCTCCATACATAATACTTACACGTGGGACATCCAATAGCAGTGTCCATAAAGCAGGGTGGGATCCCCATCAAAAAAGGCACAGCAGACAAAGGTGCCGTCACCTGCAAACCTTGCTACCAAGAGCGACATGAGCAAAGGCTCTAACGTCAACCTCAAAAAACCTTTGAAGGTATGAACAGAAAACAGGCAGCGGTCTAGCAAACCTTGATTAACAGAAAACTGGTGCTGAAAGGCCCAAGGTACCCAAGCACAAGTAGAAAACAGAAGGGGAAGAATCTTCTCTTTTTAAAGGAATAGGCCAGAGTAACATCCTGACCAGTCCAAATGCAACAGTAGCGTGGGTAAAAATCAGAGCTCCCCCCATCGGGGAAATTGAAACCTGACCACTACACTAATAAGGATAAGCAAGAAGCCAACGCCCTTACCTGGGACCAGAAAGGACAATCCATCCAAGGAAGACCAGTCCAAAGGGCGCATAACCCCTGGAAGCAGATGAGATCAGGCGCATACGTATGGAGGCGCCCGCAAACCCCAAGGGGCATCAGTCCCCCTAAGAGACAAGAAACAATCCAGGAGAACTTCAACACCTGTTGAGGGCAACTTGAAGAACAGTTCAGACAGATCCAAAGGGAACAACACGCAAGGCAAACAGAATATAAATGAAGTAAGAACAGTTCAGACAGATCCAAAGGGAACAACACGCAAGGCAAACAGAATATAAATGAATCCCAACAGGGACCATAGAACTGCTTGGGAGATGCACCTGAGCAATCCCCAAAAGAACGCTTAACAATGGAAGACTGAACAAGACTTCGAAGGTTCAGGTTCTGCCCTGTCTGCCTTCCCGTAGGAGTACCAAGATGGGGAGCCAACCCCAACCCATGCTGTAATAAGTCTAGAACCCTGGGAACAGAGAACGTCCAACAGGGGAGAGACCAAGACCCACGCCAATCAATATGGGTACGCCATATCCTATAATAGACGGAGAAAGGAGAAGAAGAAGCTTGCTCCTAGCCCCCCATAGACAAAGTCACCCAGAAGATAACCCGTCTCCAAAAGGGTGAATGAATCAACTGTCAAACCATCAGACTAGAGCCTGTAGATTGGGGCGATAGTGCGGTTCTGCCCTTTTCAGGCTCCTTCTGAGAGTGTACAGGTTCGCTGTCCTCAGCAGAAACATCTGCATCCTCAGTCCACTAGGCCACCCAGGGGCCATCAGTATCACGGGTCCCCTTATCAGCGCAATCTTGCGCAGAACTCCGCCTAGCAGGATGAACGAAGAAAAGACAAAATAGAATGCCCAGACATAGAATTACTAAGCCCCCATGACCAGAGTCAGAATATTCTGGGGCAGTAAAAACAAGGGCAGAGCCCTGTGATATTAACGGGACCCAACAGAGCCACCCTAGCTGGCTCTCAGAGGGACACCAGGATAGCACAACCTGCCACTGAAGGACATCCATTGGAGCAAATACCACTGAGATGCAGGGAAGGTTGACCCCCCACCTAGATCAGGATCAGACACCTACCAGGAGAATCACCCTGCTCCAAGTTCCAGACTGATAAATATACAGGCCACTGTCCTCTGACAGGCCGAGTCCCCAAATAGACAGGTCCTGAAGAGGAGTAGTCCAGCAAGATAGAGCCAACTGAAGGCTCACCGTTTTAACAAAATCAGTAGGAAAATGGACCCTCTAAGGGCCCCTACCTAGGAACCACGGGGGATTTTAGAAGAAACCCCCCCCCCCGCCAACCTGCGAGACTTGGTACCCAAGGTGACCATCCACAGGAAGATGCAAGCAAAGAAGGGGGTGCCCCCTGACAGGGTCCTTGAATTTAACCAGCTCAAGAGGAACCACCGTACCAAGGGGGAATGAGCACAGACCTAGCTCCAGGGATGCTGGAACCCCATCCAGGATTAATAACCTACTGTGCCGAAGAGCCCAAGGGCTCTGAATGAGGGACATTTGATCCACCACCAAGGGGTCCACCAGCTGCAATCCTGCCTGGTGAAAGTAAGGTGTCAGCAAAGGAGGGACAGAGCCCATGTAACCAGGAGTCCACTTATTGCCAAGGAAGAAGGTTCAAGCCAGAACCGAATCCAAGGAATGGAGATAGCGAATAAGGGACAAAAAGGGATTGAGGTGACTGAGCACCCATCCAAATAACTCCCAGAGGACACCGCCGGCCGACTAACCCACTCTGCCCGACGTAGAGATAGGGAAGGATGATCAGGTAGGACCTAGTGCGGATGCCCCACAGGCATGTCAGAGACATCACCCCCATCCGCGCCTTGGCGAGTAGCCTGGGAGCAGAAGAGAGGCCAAAAACAAGGCCCCAATCCGCAGGGTTGGTCCTTCAACACTGACCTGTAAAGGTCTCAGTGTCCAGAAGACACAGGGGAAACTAAAAGGATCTTAGATCTCCACAGGAGGCCAGAAGCCCCCCTTGCACAGGGCGCCTGTGTCCCAACAAAGATATCATGAAGGGACTACCTGTGAGTGTAGAATTGCCAAGCCTACCATAGGCCAGCATGGCCCAGACTGTCTCATTTTGAGGGAAAGAGGAAGGTTAAAGTGGATCACCCTTGGGTGATCGGCCTGGGAATCTATAAGATTCCCAGGCCAATCACCTCCCTCCCCGCGGGACATCCGAGATCGGGATGTCCCACGGGGTGAAACCCCCCCAAAACCCCTTACCTTAGCCTCGGCGGCGGCCGGCGCCACCTCCCTCGCGCCGGCCGTCTGTGAATGGCCGGCACGGGCGTGCGTCAAGAGGGACGCACGGAAGGCGGCGGCGAAGGAGCCACGGACAAGCGGCTGTCAAATCGCTTGTCCGTCGGCGCTGGGAGCGGGGAGAGGTGAGTTTTTAGGGTGATCGGGGGGTTTCACACAGCGGGGCACCCCGATCGGGGGTGCCCCACCGAAGTGGACCAAGACCCAGGATAGTCAAAATCCTGGGTGTTGGTCCACTTTAACATAGGCCATCGCCCCAGCCTGTTAAGGGCAACCTGCAAGCGAGCCCAGACTCTGCAGGCGGAGTACGGCCTGCACCAACTCCCGAAGGGAAAACAGGGACTAGAAGCTCCCTGACAACCTCTGAAAGGGACCGCCCAGCAAACTATCCCGTATCCAGGGGAACTACCTCCTGGATCCACCAGAAGGAGACTATACGCTCCCAGATAGGAGCCAGGGGCTGCAGCAGTCCCCAGAAGGGGGAGGGCGTCCCTTCATGCTTGGGAGGTCTTGGCAGATTTGGACTTAGCCCTGCCAGAGGGCCCAGGGCGTTGCCTGCCTGCCCACCCTGGAGTGGTAATCTACGCCGAAAAGTTGGAAGCACACCTCTGGTTCGCGTTTGACACTAACGTAGGGAGGGGGAGGGGTGTCCCTGCCCCGAGGAGGCCTTCTGCATAGGGGTGCCTTACCCTTTTTTCCCAAAACGGGCCCCAAATAGACGCCTTCCTCTGAAGGGAATGCCAGTGAGAGCCTTTCATATCGTCAGCACCCCACTGTCGCAGCCAAACCAGGCGGCGAATAGCTACCACAAGGGCAGAGGTTGTAGCACACATCTTAATGGTGTCATCCAGCGCTGAGAGGATAAACCTCGCAAACACACCACATGCATTAAAGACCTCCCAGGGGAGATCCTCAGGTTGGTGATCAAGTAGCTTTCTGATGAGGGTCCTGGCGGCCACCGCAGTGAGCCGTCCCTGCACACAAAAAGGCGTGGGAAGCCAGTCTGTCAATGCGCTGGTCCTCAGCATCCCGAAGGGTACAGTAATGAGGAGCAGTCATGAAGGGGGGGGTTTAGTAACCCCTATAATCGGTGCATCCACCACGGGAGGTGCTGACCAAAAGTTAACCACATCAGGGGGAAAAGGGTACTTCCAATCCCAGACCCCTGGAAATGCTCCTGTTCCAGAAATTCCAAGCGCGGCGTCGCTGTGTGGAAATTTTCCCTCTTAGGCTTGGGAGCCTCTCCAGGAGGGGAGATTGACAAAACCTCAAAGATCTTTATAAGTAGTTCATCAGTGTCACACAGGCCCCAAGAACCCGGGTCCAGAAGCATCATGGCTCCAGGGCATCTCGTCCGAGGAGCCCGAATCGGAGAATAGCTCACCTTCATCAGAAGGAGCAAGGTCCTGCATAGCAGCAGACTCTTCAGTTTCAGTAGGAACCAGGAGGCGTCAGGGACCGCTTCTTTCCAGGGCTCAAGCGCTCCGCCAAACTAGATAGCACCGGCTCAGCCGTAGGCAGCACGACTTGCTGGTCATCCCCGCTCGAGCGTGACTCATCAGGAGTGAGATTTAAGCATGGGGAGACAGGCGTATTGAAGCAAGGCGCAGCCACTGGCAAACCTGATTGCAGGGCCAGTGCCTGTTCAGCACACGGTCCGCAGACCCGTGCTCTGTCAGCATCAGCATGGGGCTGTACACAGCCGGTTTTGTCCCCGAGTACATAATTCTGAGATGCCTCCATATGGTGATTATCTGAGCAATATGCCCGCAGGGATTTATGTAATAGGCAACCCTGAATGCCCCAAGACCCACTAGGAATGTGGGAGAATTTTTTAATGTGAACCCGCTATAAAATATGTCAGGCCGGGAGAAGCCACCGAAATCTTGGCATCTGAAAGACAGAATAAGGAAGGGGGGGGGGTGTCCGAGTCATGCACAGCTGAACGAAAGATCATAGGAACAAAACAGCCCAGGAGGGCACTTACATAACCAAGTGAGGAGGATCGCAACCGCGCGCGCAAAGACCATCAAAATGGCGCCAAGCGAACCTCAAGGGGCGGGCCCGCTCTGGCTGTGACACGGGGCGCGTCATGCCAAGTCCCCACCTCCCCCAAAGAGCGCGAAGCTCCAACCGGCGGTAACGCAAATGACAAGCAGTGGATAAGACACACAGTCAGAGTTTAGCTAAGGGAAACGTCAAAAACTAGTGAATGATGCTGCCGCCCGGGCCGCACACTACAGTAAAGGAAAGACGCGCACAACCTGACAAGGGTTATGTGGCTCAAGGAGCGCGGCTCTGACACCCATAATTGTAAGGACTGGGATATGAACTCTTAATACCTTGCTTCATAAACCAGCACACTAACCATTGAACCAAACCACTTGTTCAAAGACAAGACGGCCATAGACGTGTAAAACATCACGCTGAGACCGCCACACGCATACCCCCCCTTTCTTTTCCCCCGAGCTACGGGGGGGAAACGAGGGAGAAGGCGACCCTTCACCCAGGGTTCATCGCTACGAGGGGCACGGGGCAATAATGCGGGAGGGGCATCTATTGGAGGCTCACCATCGGCCTAAACCGCCTACCCTATGGTGGGGGACTGCGGTGGAGCGTAGCTCCATGAGCACACATTGTGCTCCTACCTTCACCCGACCAGCGCAGCCCAGGCCAGGCTGGGAGGCACATTTTTATCGAAGAGGACAGGTGGCAATAGTCCTGCAGGGCCGCAGGCTGTAAAAGCCTCGCTCCGAGGGGCACGGGGCAATAATGCGTGAGGGGCATCTATTGGAGGCTCACCATCGGCCTAAACCGCCTACCCTATGGTGGGGGACTGCGGTGGAGCGTAGCTCCGTGAGCACACATTGTGCCGCCTACCTTCACCCGACCAGCGCAGCCCAGGCCAGGCTGGGAGGCACATCTTTATCGAAGAGGACAGGTGGTAATAGTCCTGCAGGGCCGCAGGCTGTAAAAGCCTCGCTCACCAGCGAGAGAGTCATGTCTTTGCAGTCAGCACTGCAGAGAAATCTGGGGATTTGTGGGACGTCCCGAGCCTGTTTTTGCATTTTTGCATGTCTGCAGTGAACAGCGCCCTCTGGCGGAGGATTACCCCACGTGTAAGTATTCTATATGGAGCAGGACGTACTGTATGCTTAGAATATCCATAAACAATTCACTCTTAAGTATAGCGAACTCAGCGCCATCTGAATCAAGCTGAGCATTATTCAGCCAGTCCCTGATAAGGGACCTGGTAGCAAGCGACACCAGGGCAGATGCACTAACCGGCCGCAGGGCAGAGCCCACGTTGGCAAATGCGTGGCACGCCATCTGATCCAGGCGCTTATCCTCACCATCCTTAAGGGAGGTGGCGTCAGGGGTGTTCAGCCCAGAAGAGTTGGTCAAACCTAAAAATGGGCGCATCGACCTCGGGAGGCGAAGACCAGCGCTTGACCGCCTCCACCGGAAAAGGATACTTATCCCATCCCTGAGGCACACCAGAAAGCCGGCAGGGCCTTTCCCATTCTCCAAGTTATCAGCGCATCAAAATGCCCCTGGGTAGGTGTGAGCCCCAAAAAATTCCCCCTTCTTAAGAGGGGGCACCTCAGGCGGATCAATATCCAACACCTCCAATAAATATGACAAAACAGTGGCCGTATCAATGGCATCTCCCGGCGCCAGCCTGACATTGGTCAGCCTGGGAATTCCATAGTCAGCCTCTGAATCCTGATACAATTCAGCGGACTCGTCGCCAATATCCCACAAAGGCTAGGCCAACGACAAGTGTCATTTTAGCCTGGGCCTTCTTGCCCACCGTGCTAGCAATCTTCTCTATGTTGGCCAACCGAGCCCAAACATGAGAAAGCGACTCCCCACTGGTACCAATGTCACTTGGGGTACGGATCAGGTGGGGAGGGGAAGGCGATGAAGCGGGATGAGCCGACCCAGAAGGCTGGGTACCAGACTGCCGCGTTATGGCCTTTTGTGCGCATGGTATACAAATCAGCACATCCTCCCCCGTAAGGGATACCCCACACATGGCCCGGATTGTCCAGAGGGATCCCGAGCCCGGTATCCTGCAGAGCCTCCATATGGTGAATTTGTGGTCAGTCGCAAGACCGTAGGGAATTACGCATAAGCAACCCAGGATGCCCCTTAAAAATTGTCCACCCAAAAATCCTCCCACCGGGACATTATCTAGGGAACCCAGGACCAGGAGGAACCCCTTAATACGCACAATATGACGCAATCTGCAACACACCATAGGCATTTAAGTTACTCTTAATAGCATATTAATTGAAAAATGTACAACAATACATACACATGGCATATATGTAATATATATATTTTACAAACATGCCATCAACAAGCACACCCCAGGGGGGCCACCCCACCAGAGAGACCCCCAACAATGAAAATGGCCAACAGGCCCTTACCTGTCCCCTAGGACAGCAACAGCCACGCCGGATGCACACAAGATGGCCTCTGGCATTGAACAACAAGACCCAGAAAGAAGGGGGGCGTGCCAGCACCAAAGGCGTGCTTTCCCCGGCCACGTCCCCTTCCCAGCAGCGCGGATCTGGCCTGAGGGAGATCCCACCAAAAAAAAAAAAAAAACGAACAAGGGGCAGGGCCACCACGACAAGCGCCCACCCCTTTTACACAGCCTGAGAGAATCACACAGGCTGACAGGAAGCCATATGCAACCAATTCATAAGGGATTACAGCCAGGTGGACCACTCAACTGTGAAGCACCCATAAACAGACAATGTACATAATTAAATCAAATAAGGCAAAGGAGAGGCCAGTTAGGATGCATCCAGCCCCCCCCCCCCCCAAGGGAAGGGACCGGAGGGTGGGGGGGGGGGGAAGGGAACCCCAGCCAATAATAAGGTCACAGGCTAGTATGGACGGGGGCATCCTGTACCAGGATCACCACAACATGGTTTTCCGCCTACCCCAAAATGAGGTCTCGCGGTGGAGCACTGCTCCTAATGCACCCACAGCCTACCCTTTCCAGGTTCCGCAGCCTAAGCTGGGAGGCTCAATAGGGGTAAATTTAGAATGAATCCTGGCAGCAATAGGTAGAAAAAAAAAAAAAAAAAAAAAAAAAAAAAAAAGGGGCCGGGCGAGAGCCCGGCTTACCTGCAAGTAAGAGAAGTCTTCATTTTCTGTCTTGCTCGCCTTCCTGCAGAGAAGGAAACTGGGGAATTGGGAGGTCCCAGGTATAGGTGGACCGGGAGGGGCCTTCTTTTTTGCATATTCATCTCTGCAGAAGTTTGCCCTCTACTGGAGAATACCCAGATGTAATGAAGGAAGTGGAGTGTATGGCACACACTTTGAGCTGTTTTGGATTAGCATTAAACAATACTCTAACAGAAAAAAAGTCAACACCTATAACCACGTTTTTATTTCCTGGTGCTTATTTCATGGCCCTGAGAGAAACAGAACTCTCCCTGTGCTTTTTCTAACAAGCAGAATGAAGAGGTCCTATAAACTGACAATGTCTAACTCATTTAGGCTAAAACTGCAACCGGAACAAATACATACAATACCCATGTATCCCAGCATTAAAGCATTTAACTAGCAACCCCACCTAAAACAGGCGCTATAATCTGGGATTAAATTCAAAGTCAGGGCTGTAAAGCTCTCCCTCCTTTAATTGCCACACAGATTTAATTACCGATTGCCTGCCTGCCATCTTACAGAGGGACAGAAAAAAATAAATAAAAAGTGTTCCATGAGGTTTCAAAAGTGAATATATCCATTTCTAGTTCTAAACCCTAAGTACTGGCAGGGGCTGTCCAAATGTACTTCACAAGTTCTGTGGACTTGTGTCTGCTCTAAAAGGCCTTCAAGCATAACCTGCCCGCTATTCCACAACGTCTGCATAGAGAGAAGCCCTCTCAAATAGCTTACATCACTGACTGCTAGAGAGGGCGTTAGGCGGGCAATTTACTAAACTTGAATTTTTTATTGAAGGTCTGTTTAACATATTAGTTAATGTGGCCCAACCACCAGGATTGTCACCATCCTTTGTTCTAGTCCCTGGGGCATACCAATTTGAGATGTCCCATGTCAAACCCTCATATCGCCCACTCAACTCCCTTTTCCATCATTCTGACGGCATGTGCACTTGTCCAATCAGTGCTTTATGCCGCGCACACTAATGCATGGCATAAAGCAAAAGGAGCAGCTGCATTCCAGGTTCCCATGCAGAATGTGCACTTCCCGTGTTCAGCCTGTAAATGGCTGGGCGCTGGAATGCACCCATCGCAGGGGAAGGTAAGGAGCTTGTGGGCAATATGGGGCATCCTAATGCAGGATGCCCCAGGGGCAAGTAGTCAGCAGTGAATTCTTAGCCAGTTGGTCCACTTTAAATTGCAGTTTGTCTTAGGACTAGGAAGGTCTGATTAGGTGCAGAATTATGGTTTACAAAATAAAGCCAGGATTTAACATAGTCAGGTAGAATGGTGCAGCATATTTCCCAAGGCAACAAATTCAGAAACATTACACTAAAGCCAAAGTTTCTTCCGAGCAAACCTTTAACTGCAGCATTAGGTACAAGACAAAGCTCAAACTGCACATGTGAATTTAAAAATAACTTTACTTTGTTCATTCCATTTACAAACATTTAGGTTCGTTCCTTAAGACCACAGAAACCCATTCCACATGGACTTGCTTAAAATAACTTGACACAGCAGAATGCATTAAAAGTCCACTTTAATTCTTCTGAGCCATTTCAAGATTTTCGGTTAAGCATCTGTGGCCTCAGAGTACATAAACTTTGGGATAAAAGGCAACTGGTAAACTGTCCATTACAGGCTCCAAATAAGTTCTTACTGGCCCCTACCCAGACATATCCCAGATAAAAGCTTTGATCAAAAATTGATCCTCTGCTTAGTTTAAGCATATTAAAAGAAAAAAAAAAAAAAAAAATTTGGACCATTTCTATTTGTCTATGTTTTTATACAAAAAAGGCTACACAATGTTCCACTTATTCAGGATACAATTAGAGTGATTATGAATTAGTGTTCTACACTTGATCCTTAAAAATTAGAAACGGCTTTAGCAATATGCACTAACTGAACACTACAGAGACTTAAAATTACCGCAGAAAATAAAATAAAATCTAAATACTAAGAAAAGCAAGCTAGGTCAGTACCATTACAGAGATAAAAAAAATAAAAATAAAAAAAGTTATTTAGACAAGCAAGGCTAGTGTTTTTGATAAGTTCCAGCTTGCAACTATTCTTGTGCATTCTTGATGTACGAGTCACTTCCAAAAATCCATTGGTATTGTTCCTCCGACCAAAGAAAAAAAGGACCAGAACATAAAGTTAGCTTCCACTGTTCCCATAGGAAACTCAGCTTGGTTAGTGTGTCAGGCACTTTCTGAGATAACCAGCCCACCCCTTGAGCCCTCTCAGCAACTCTACACGCCAATCACGATGCAAATTCATTCGGACGATAACTGGAAGAGAAAAATATAAAATATTTACTTCCGAGGAGAGGAACTAAATACAACATAGTTACCATCTCCTCACAACACAGGAGGGTTTAGGTCTAACATTTAGGATGGCTATAGAATACTATTAACACCGAGATCAGGGGGGTTTACACTGGTTACAGTAGCAAAAATATTTAACAGCCAAGATTAAATACTCACCGAAAATATATTTACAAGTCAGTGTCAAACCAGGCCAGCTGGTTGCTGTCACCTGGTGGCAGTCCATCCATAAGATCCTGAGCATGGCCTAAGTCTGGCAGACCATCAACTGGGTACTCTGCTCCTGGATGATGACCACCCATATCATGATCCATCATTGGGTCCATTCCCATTGCATCCTGTCCATAACCTCCAGCATGGAATGGTCGGTAGCTGGGATCTAAGGGAGAAGAGAGTGTTAAAATAACTAAAGACCGTGGGGCAGACAAGCCTATAGCGCCAATGCTTAACCTTCAGTAGAATAGAATCTATAAGCCCTCAACATTGTTTATGGCTAAATATACAATTCCTCCACAAAGAGAAATTAAGACATTAATAACCAGTCTTCAAATTCTATGGTTTATAGCCAAAACCCCCAACATGCACCATGATTAGGCAGCAAGTAGCCCGGTGTTATGGTTTTTGATCCACTTGCGATAGGATATAAAATATCTTGTGGATAAATTGCTGGGTTCAGATTTGGAACCCATGTTTTGTATAAAGCACAATACATTTATATATGGAACTGTAATTTTAGTCAGTCACCATTTTAGTGTACAGGCACATGTCAAACCTGCCTCATCACAAATAAAATGCATTAAAGGGGCAGATGTTTGTTACATAGATGTGGCAGTTTACTGGGGACCATAAGCTGGAGCAAGGTAAAAGTGCAGGAATTGAGAAAATTCTCACTCCTTAAACAATAAACATACCATCCTGTCTGTAGCCAAGTGGTTCTCCTGGAGCACAAATATCAACACCAAGATCGCCAGCCTGAGAAAAGGGGAAAAATTAGTCTCAATTTAAGATCAGTTCAGCTCAGCTCAGATGAGAAGAAAGATCTAACACCAACCTCATTCCAAGGCATAGGCTCGGTCCTGAAGAGAGAACTAGTCAATTCAACAGACAACCGCTTCTTGTAATCCTGAGGCTTGTCTTCAGACATACGGAACAAGACAGCTGCTGCATAGGTGGCTGCAAGACAACAAGGGGCAAGTAAAGATTTGCAATTTTTAATGTACTAAACATTAGCAAAGGTTTGACAAGGTTTTATCTTAGGTTCAGGTCAGATTTTACCAACAAAGGGTACACATTAATGGAACCTGCCTTAAGCCCAGAGGTGCCACAGGGCAGGTTCCTGAACAAGGGAAGGGAAGGGGGGGGAATGCACAAACTTACCAACTCCCTCATTTCGAGAATGAAGCAATTCTGTAAGAGGTGCTGTAGCTCCTTCTGCCTCAATCGCTTCAGCCGCTTCCTTGTCTTGGGCCAACTCACAAAGCACACCAGCAGCAACTCTTTGGATATTTTCAATAGGAGAGTACAACAACTGCAAAAAAAATCCATACTAAATTTTTAGAGACCTTAAGGAGCCCTATTGCGAAATTACACCTTGGCTAATGAGCAGAGGGTCACTCATACACCATAACTGAATAAAACTCAACCAAGCTTGTGTTTTTCTCCTGGTCGGAATAAAATTCAGGGGTGACAGAGGTGTTCATTTCATTAATTAAAAAATGTGGCTGATATTTCCCGATGCCAGGTGTAGCAGTGACCCCCCCCCCCCCCGACATTTATATGGATTTTTATCATTGGGCCTTTCACCATAGTTCTCCTTGAAAACGAAATGCAGTTCAGCTCACATATGCTCAACCTGCAGCCGTCAGAGCAATTTGATGTGGGGCAAGTGGGAAGGGTAAATAGAACTGTTGTGTTGGGGTAGTTCAGGAAAGGTAGGAGGTTGCAAGGAGTGAAAAAGGGCACGTTGCCAGATGGAGGTGGCTCTAAAGGAATGTAGCGACATTGATTGTGCAACAAATAGGATCCTGTAAAACGGTTTAGCATTGGAAGGCTTTTAGATGGGTTTAGTATTGGGAACACAGTAATGATTTGGGGGTGTTCTATAAATTGGGGATCAGATATTAAGAGAGGCAAGGCAATCAGCATGTGTATTGGTAGCATGCGGAAAACAAAGTGGGTATTCTAATCTTTTGTAGGCTATACAAAGTGAAGTCTGGGAAATGGTCATGGGCCACAAACTAAATAACTTAAGAGGCCTGTGCTCTTCAAATACACCTGGTTTATATAGTATAAAGTAATCCTAAAGATAGCCAACGAAGTCCCAGTAGCAGCCCATCACGCAGCTTTATCCCAGCCTCCTTAAAAACACCCAACCCAGCTGTACCGACTACAGGGTCACATGGGCTCAGGCACAGCTTGGGGTGGCCACCAAATCAGCATTTCCATGCAGGACTTCATAATCGTAGTACTACAGGGATGCATGCAAGTACTGTTGTAAGGGTGTTAGTTTGGTTTAAATTACACAGGGACTTGGGGGTGCAGAATTTTTGGTCAATGGACCATCTTACCAGGTTAAAGTCAGGTCACAGCGCAACAAGTTAGGTGCCAGTACTTACCTGTACAAACAATGGAATGGTATTCAGACCTCGGATAACAATTCTGTTGTGAACATCCCGTGCAAGGATGTGTAGGGCTCCTGTGCAGCCTTCAACAATTTCTTCCATACGCACTCCTTCCTGTTAAGATAAAAATAATCAATCCTACACACCAGTGCTTCACTATGTACTTCAGGACTTGGAAGGCAAAGATATGGCTTCCTAGCATATGCAGGCCGGATCCCACAATATAAATAAGTCACTGATCCAGTACAGAATATTAAACATGTTTGATGGACATACCACAAATTGTTGCTGTGTTCCGCCCATTGATGTGCGGCGCTGTGTGTCTTGGTGTGCACGAACCAGTAGTTGGACCAGTCTGGGAATGGCGCCTTGCTCACGTAGAGGTGCATGATTAGCTGGGCAGAGCGCTAGATTACGAATCAATCCCACTGTTGCCTGCACAAGAGGGGTGGAGAACAGGTCAGACAAGATAATTGTCTTCAGATTCATTTCCTAAGTCTTCTGTCATAGCCAACCTTTATTAATGGCCAGTGTGAAGGAGGGTGCAACAGCTTTACAACCACAGGCAACCCATAGTGGAGCCGAACAGCATTCTGGGCCATCTCCGCTTCCTGGTGCCTGCTGGTAAGATGACGAAGTGCACAGATTGCAGGTTCAGTAATGTCCTCTCTATCGCCAGCACGGAGAACTGTTCGGACCAGTGCTTCAATACCACCAACTTGGCAGACCATCATCTTGTTTTTGTAGTTGTTGCATGTGAGATTTGACAGGATACCAGCAGCACATGTTACAACATTGATATCATCTGATCCAAGAAGTTGAACTAGAGTTCCTAGAAGACCTTCCATTCCCTCCTGGAAAGGGAAATAAAGGTTAGTCTTTTATTGGCATATGTGGACACATTAACTCTAGCATGCTTTAAGCAGTGGGCAATAAGATTCGATTTCTATGTGCTAACCCCACCCTAGCTTGCTTTGTCTGTTGCCAACCAAGAAGTCCAGCGTCTGAGGTAAAAAGGGAAGATCATTACGACAGGTGCAAAGAACATTTTGCCATGGAAGGAAACATCTGAGCAGGGCAAGAAGGAAACCCTGCTTCTATCACAATAGGGAGGATATTTAAGGTCAAGCCGTTTTGCTAAAGCATGTTAACACATCAGTCCCCAATCCACATACCTGTTTAGTTGCAGCATCTGAAAGATTTCTTAATGTCCATAGGCAGTTCTGAACCAGACGCTGACTCGGGTCAGTTAGGTGCAACCCCAAAGCTTGCATACCACCTATAGGTGAAAAAAAAAAAAAAAAAAAAAAAATATGAATCATAAGACAGTTTCCATAGGAAGAATGTGCACATGAGCATTAATGGGTAGGGGACTGGGTCAGACAGGTTGCACTATACCCTTCCAAAATAGTGTTCGCAAAACCTTAAGTGTTTATCAATGTACCATTAGAGGGCCAAATTTTGTCAGGAATGGGCTTCGTCCATACAATTAACCTGACCTATTCCTAGCAGGAGCAATTTCTGCATTAGAGAGGGAGGGATTATGATCGGATGCAGAACTGCTACACATGTGGCAATTCCACCTCCAACAGGAGGAAAGCATGGCACTGCAGCGTGAAGCCGTTTTAGTTACATAAAGGCAAACAAATCTTGCATTTGATGGCTGGGGGAGGGAATAGATAAGTTAGGGTTCATGCTGACCTGACAGACAAAGACACTTCAGGCCAATTACATTCAGAAGCAACACTTGTGGACTAAAGTCACAGTAGCCTATTAAAAGGCCATTCATAGATTTAGATTAAAAGCCAATAATTTCAATTGCCATGATCCACCTCTGGCCCAGGAGGAGGTATGACTTTCAATGTTAGCCATGAGTGGACTTTAGTTGCAGGTCAGTCACCCTATCCCAGCAGCACTGCTCCAGGGATTGGGCAGTGTGTCACTCAGGGCCAGAGCTCAGATTCTGTAGTAGTGTCTACGCTACATCTGGATCAAAGGCCCTAATCAGCTCAAGCACAGGGGAGATAGGGGTGGCTGGAGGCCCTTAAAGCATGTATGGAGATTGTGAATATACTCACCAGCTTCAACAATAGCAGGCTTGTTGCTAGAGCATACAGAAAGAACCTTCAGTACACGGCTTGTGGTCCAAAGAAGTTTCTCATAACTGTATGTGCGCATTATTGTGACCAAAGCTTGAGGTCCTCCACTTGCAAGAATGATAAGCTGCAAGTGAGAAAAATACATTAGCTCATGCCTACAAAAACAAAGTTTAAAACAGTATTAGCATCCATTTATACCACAAATTCTGCATTTGGCAGAATAAAAACTAAAACTATAAAAAACTATTTTAATTTATGTGGTATAGATTCAAATTTGAATTGAAAACTGGATTTAGATGAAGCACTAATGTTTAATTTTGAAGGTATCCATATATTGCTGTATGAACTAATGCAAGATTATCAAAGACATCAAGGTTTAGGAATGCAATATACACAAGCACTAAGAAAATAGCATGTTTGTAGTTTTGTAATGGGACCATTTTATTATTTTGACTTCAAGCTGTAATGTGCAATTGTAATATTTCAGCCTAACAGATGCAAGCGTTCAATTCAATCAGTAAAAAGCTGAAGCATTTCAAGATAGATTGTATGTAGTAACTTACCTTGCTTTCTTGATTTCCATATGCCAGAATCTGAAGACAGTCAGTCGTGATGGCTAGGAACTTGACATTTGTTTTGTTTAGCAAAGCAACCATTTTCTGTAATCCACCAGCCAAACGGACAGCCATTTTAGCTCCTTCTTGGTGCAGGAGCAAGTTGTGCAGAGTTGTGATGGCATAGAACAGCACAGAGTCCACTGGCGACCTAGAAGTTATAGCAGATCACCATTTTAAACTAAGCCGGGCTTACTTTTTTTTTTTTTTTTTTTTTTTTTTAAGAGGCAAAAGGGCTCATTTATTATAATGCAAGTTTTTGGAAACCGTATATGTATCTAGGCAGCAAGTGCATGCAAATTTTTTGTAGAATTAGCCAAGACTAATCAGCAGCGATAAACATACCCAAGCATTTTGACCAACGCAGGAATGCCTCCAGATTTGAAAATGGCCAATAAGCCTTCCCGATGGTGAGAGAGATTATGCAGAGTTCCAGCAGTGCATCTTGCAGTTTCAACATCATTTGTGTTCTGCATAGTACGAACAATTGCAGAAACCATCTGTGGAGAGCGCATGATGGCATGGCGGGAGGCTTCTTTTTTCGATAGCTGATGAACCATAACTGCAGCCTTATTGACAACAACCTGGGAACAAAAATATTTATCAATGTCTACTCAAAAAAAAAAAAAAAACAAACATCTGGATGCCTGCTTAACTTTACACTAACACATTACATACCTGGTCCTCATCATTAAGTAACTTTGTAAGCTCAGGGATAGCGCGGGTTGCAAGCTCAGCATCATCCTGGTAGTTAATCAGGTTCACCACAGCATGTTTAAGCATCTGGGAAGGTTCAGCCAAGCGCTGCACATTTGTTGGATGAGCCGAATCAAACTGTGTGGATGGTATCTGCATGCCTTCATCTAGCGTCTCAGGAAACATGGCAGCGCGCACTCTTTGAGCTCTGGTCATTGCAAACTGCCCATCAATATCTTGGAAGAAAACAGATTTGTTTAGCTTACTGGAGCCAAGTTACTGGTGCACAGAATTATGCACAGATGCTCACTTACCAGACACCTGATCTTGAGTGAAGGGCTGAGAAAATCCCTGCTCCCATTCATACAGTACTTGGGATGTGTCCACTTCTTCATCGTCTGGATTTCCTTTGCCACTCAAAGATGGAGCAGTAGTTGTAGCTCCGGAATGAATTCCAGAATCCAGGTAAGACTGTTGCTGCCAGTGGCTAACTGCTGCTTTGCGATCCGGCTCCATTGCCATGTCGAGCTCCATTAGGTCAGCTGTGGAGGAGAAGTGTTCATTTAGCAATATTAAGGCAAAGATAGCAGAGCCTATGCAGACGTAAACTATCAAGACCTTGCTGTGGTGCCAGTGCCACCAACACTATTAGGCTTAGGCTGCATTTTAAAGCAGGTTAACCATGCAACAGTTGATAAACCAGATTACTTGTTTAAAGCAGAACAAAAACAGACTTTCCCCCATGGAGTAAAAATATTCCATTGAGGAGTATTTTCAGTCACATAGGAATACGCAATTTGCGGGAAGTAAATAGGTGGTTTTAAAGGGACATTCCAGTCAAAGGGCAATTATAGATGCTTCCTGCTCTGCAATGCAGGCTGTCAGGGCAACATCTTCCATTCAGGAGGATTTTCTAGCAAGCAAAGGCAACTGTCTCTTGTGCTGGACCTCTCATGCTAGGATCTGCATGAATCTTTATGGCAGATTGTAAATAGGGGACCCTGAAAATTAAGTCGTCAAAAGAGAGCAACTTGGTTTATTGGGAATGCAATGCGCTGGTGAATGCCGCCCCTGACAACCAGCATAGGGCAAACTGCTGTGTCAAGAGCTTGTATCTGTAACAGAGGGGAGTCACTGGAAACCTCGAAAAAAAAAAACATGTCTGTGTCAGACTATATAGAGATAGCCAGGCATGTTCTTAGATCTTTCCAGCAACACTTTTACATAAACTATAAAACAATGGCTCTATACTTGTGCTCAGTTTGTAGAAGTCATACACTAGGTATAGAAAACAAAGCTTTCAAGCGACACCCCTCTTCTACAGACAACCTATATTTTGTAGGCTGTTTACAAACTAAAGGGTTTGTATGTCTAGAAGAGGCGTGTTCCTGGAAAACTTTGTACATTCTACCTAATATGATTTGTACTGCTTATGAAATAAAGGCTCTGTATCTGTGCTCACTGTCTGTACATGAATGAAGAGGGAGGAAGAGTCAAGAAAATGTCTGACTAAAGTAACAAACTTGGTCTTATACTGAATCTCTATTAAAAAAAAAAAAAAAAAAAAAAAAAAAAAACACACACACGTGCGTTTGAGAACATTTATAATACACTAATTTAGGTGTTAATAGACCTTTGCAACAGCCACCCCTGAAATCTTAAAATTCCAGGGCTGTCCTCTTGCCTTCCCCTGGGGCATCCCAAACCTGTGAAACCCTCCTGCTTACTTCATGTAAATATCGGAGGCAACCCAATGGTTTGAGGGCAGGAGCACACTTGCTGCTAGGGGATGAACCCACTTTCACTCCTGAACCTTTACAGATACACAGCAAAAGACTGGACAAGAGCCCAAGCATGTAGTGTAGGACCAAGTTTTTCTGGGGGTTTCACAGTGGGGTACTGCAAATCACCGGGAAATTGAAAAAAATTCAGGAAAATTCTGACCCGCTTTAACATAGCCACTATAACCAACTTTAAATTAATGACTGCATTAAAAAAAAAAAGCCAGTGTAGGCAAAGGCCAGGACCTAAAAATTAAAGATGGGCCTCATTACATAACAGTGGCCTTTGACTAGATTGCTGGGTGTAGATCATACTCCAAAGCTAAGGCAAAACTAGAATGCAGGAGGAGTTAGTCCCATTTGAAGGGGGAGGGGGCACATCAATTCCCCTGCCAAAGTACCCTAATAAACCTAGAAGCTGCATGAGCCTGTTAATTAACCTAGAAGCAGACAGAAATTATGCCATCAAAAGTCTACATTAAAAAGTGTCCAACACCTACCTTGTGTAGCCATGATTCAGTATGTGGAGATCACCTAAAAATGCAAAAGACCGTGATTACATGACTGCATGAGCTATGAATGCAGTTTAAAGCAACAGCACAAAACAGTTTAGATATAAATGCAAACAAAACAGAACCGATTTCACAGAATGTGAGACACCCATTATAATCTTCTAATCTGATATACATGTGTTCCGGCTATGGTCCTCCTTTACATCTCTGCACAGGTTTAACAGTTTGCGTCGCCATCTAAAAAAAGGTGGCATTTAAAAGGCCAAACCCAAAACAGGGACTCCTCCTATTCAGCGGTTTCCTGCCAGTACACCACTTAAAAAAAAAAAAAAATGATTTTCTAGAACCAGGCCTCAATGAGGTGTCCCATCCCTATCAATTAATGTGCACAGCGTTTTCCATTCATTTCAATAGAGGGGTGTAGACAGGCACAGAGACTGGCAGGGCCATGACAGCAACAGCAACCACCAGTCATGGCATTAATTCAAGGGGGTCATGCTTGCTCCGCACCTTATTGGAAACCAGGAGGTTTCTGATTGGCAGACCAGCTGGGAGAAAAGGTAAATTCTGTTTTATTTTGAGTTAGTGACCCTTTAAGCAACTTGTGTAGTGTCTACACTTGTAACATTTCCATGTCTATCAAATGGCAGTGGGAGGCTAGAAGCTAAAGGCAAACTGATGGTAGAAGGCTTTGCAACAAATAAGCAGTTTTTTTAGATCCCTGTTAATAGCCGTCCATTATGCTAGGCATTACCAGCATTCAGCTGCAATAAATTCATACAAGTTTAACAAGCTGCAACCTGGGTTCCACTTATGGATCCCAAGCTTACCATTGCTTGAGTAAGGAAAAGTTGTAAATCTATATGGCCCTGTGGAACATCTAGCATTTACTAGCTACTTACCTTTTGGATGTCGCAATGGCAACATTCGGCTGCTTCAGGGGATGAACGCTGCCCCCCATGCTGGCTTAGTAACAGGGATTTTGGGCAGCCCCACTGCATCCTATACATAGGCACTGTGCAGGTGGGAGATCAGGGGCCATGTGCAGTGCCTGCACGGAAGGTTGCCTGCCTGGAAACTGAGGGACCTAGAGGACAGATCCCTTGGTGAGGCGAGTAAAGAATGCCTTAAGGCAAAACCCGGTGGGGGGCTTCCCCCATGTTGACTCTTTAACCAGACATGGGCATCAGCAGAACTCACCTGTATGAGGTACATATTGCAGACTACCAAGAATCATATGCACACATACTAGTTAAAATTCACCAATGTTTCTGAAGCCCTGAATGCTGACTGAACCAAGTCTGCTTGGGGTTGGAAAAACCAAGCAGCTATTCCAAGTCACATGTGACTCATAGCAAAAAAACATCAAAATTAAGTGTTAATGATATGGGAGCAGAGGAATTCAAACTACCACAAACCGCAAGAAAATGTGAAATGACATCAGCATTTATCAATGTCCACAAATCACTCACTGTACATACAAAAGTCAGAGCACTTTTGTTTCATACAAGCCTGAAGACAATATTGGACCCTTTATAACCCCTAAATGTATTCAAGGCATCCAAGGATCCCTAGGAAACCCCCCCCCAAAAAAAAAAAAAAAAAATAAAAAAAAACACTATGCATCAACTCCCCTCCCTTAGTGTCCTGGCAATGACTAATACAAATGTTTTGGCTTCAAATGAAAAATTGGGAGAAATGTAAGGAATGTTAGATCTTTTGCACCTTAACTTTATTCTAGCACTATTTTCAATGGATACGAATTGCTCCCAGCATAAGACTGGTAAGAGGCTTAAACAGCTAGTTTAGAACAATGGGATCTGTCAGAAACCAATGACATACCTGCAGAAAATGAAAATTCAAACTTACTATAAACAGTAACAAGCAGCACTGAGGCCAGAAAACATTTTAACAGCGATGTACCCGGGGCGAGCAAAATAGTTTGGGGTTTCAGTCCACTAACAGATGCAAGAACCCCATTAGAGGTTACTGCCACACATGAGCATTCATTTTCAGTGCGCAATGCATGCAAGGAAAATAGAAAACTACTACTGCCAGGTCACAAGGAAGGTATGAATTGTGCCAAATATACATGACAAATGGCTGATTGGACACAATCATGTGCCAGAGCTGTAAGTCCAGGCAAATTTGTACTGGGCAATGGGGTGGTCTCACAGCTGGAAATCCCAAATTGGAACAGGGTACAAAACCTGGGGATAATCCAAATCCAGAGATTTGTGCTGCTTTAGGTTTGTACCTACTTTACTCACATGTACACTGATATAGGGAACGGTACAGTACAGTTTTCCATTGCAGCAGATTTATGGTTTTGCTGAGGTGTGCAACCATCATTCACACTGCATGTCCATGCCCAATTCTGGCTTCCTATAAAACTGAAGCGCCATACCAAATCCATATTACTAGGGGAGACACAGTTTGAGCTGAATTGGCATGTAACAATTAGTGCTGCCACATAACATACAGCACATACGTCAGCCAGCATAGGCACTTTTATGGCAGTCTACATGCAGTAGATTATGCAGCAGTCATGAGAAATCATACATGCTTCATGTGTTCGCTTCCCTCCTGTCTTGCAGTTAGCCCTTCTTAGAAAGCATGTAGGGCATTGCATAATGGAGTTGCAGACAGCAGCAGCAAAGGCCTCAGGGATTCATTTACAAAAAAAATGTTACAACGTACTTGTTTTTGGAGCATTTTAGCTTCCCTGAAAATTTTATTTACTATTCGTGAGCAACAAGTGTCACCCCCTGATGTATAAACAACCCTCTGGGCCAGATTTCAGTTCAGATTTATCTGTGGTGACATTTAGAAACCCCATACCTTTGTTGGCAACTGCCACATAGTGCTCAGGTATACAAGAACTCTAAACCACTTACATATCTGGTAGCTGTGAAACAACTTCAGCAGATAACCCCATGAAGCATTGATCGGAAACTGCAGCTGGTCCTCCACTGGATAGAGCTCTGCTAGGAAGAGGCACCATAGGAGCTTTCTGTGGACCAGGACCCTCCCTTTAATCCACTTCAAGAATAGCTTTGCTCCTAACATGGTACCCATCTTTTGTAAAAAAAATAAATTATGACTTTAATTTTAAAGAGATTTATTGCAATATGTCCTTCAACCTGTAGTGCTTCTGGACTATCCTTGATGCAATGCTTTGCAAGACATCAAACGAGTTTTACTGGACAGATTTTATTGTTAAGTTTTTGTTTATACAGGTCATGCTATATCTGTATTAGGTCAACCAGACTTTCAGGTCCATCATCAAGCCAACATTGTGCATTGAAAGCCGCTAGCTGACAAACTGCAAATCCAGCTGCTTTGACATTACTCCATCTGTATTCCAACATTTAACTACTGGTGGAATGATGCATCAGCAACATACTGTAGGTTAGCCTAAACCTTCTCTACATCAGCATTTAGATACATATTCTCCTATGGGGGGGTTGGCAAGCATACCAAGCAATACATTGCACATTGACAGCAGGGACTTCAAGCTTAGCATCTTTCCATTAGCTTTGCATGCTGTAGTGTGGGGTAAATTGTAAACTTAACTCAGTAACCAGTATCACAGTATGTACTGCTGCACATATAAAGCAATCATGTTTCCCTTCCAGGAAAAGGGGAAACTTAAAAGCATAAAGTTAGGGGGGAACACATTCTCTTTAGGCAAAGTATTTGAGTCAGACTGCATATGTTGAGAAATTTTGTATATGGTTAGCACTAAATTACTAAAGATTTATTGGCAAAAGATAAAGCAAATCTACATGTGCTTAACACATGTTCTTTTAAGTCAGCATGACCCATATTTGAGTTTATAAAACCATCAGGGTAAAAAACCTTTAATCAATTGTACATTTCATTGTTTAAACATGATCGTTTGGCCAAAAAGAAAGATTGTAAAGTTATGCACCAAGACAGGAATATAGAACATTCCAGAGCTGCAATCACCAACTGTTGTCTGAATGGGGGAATTTTGAGTAACCAGGATGGTCAAATAAAAAGCAGCGACACCTCTGCATGCTGGACAAGTGTTACAAAACAGGAGGGTTAGGGAAACCCGGCAGTAACAGGGATTCCAGAAAGCCAGATTCTAAAAAGATGAAAAGCCATATTTGACTCAGGTTGTAGCGATTATCACCTAGTTTACAGTACCATGTTGCAGAGTGGGGCCTGGCCTACCAAAATCATAATCCCTAAAAACAGTGCGTGCCCCAATACATGGGACTATAATCTGATTTTAAATGACAAAATTATGGTGTAACCACAATGAAAAGCTAAATAGAGGTGGCAAGCAAAAGCTAAACAAAACCACAGCTGAGCCCCAAAGCAACTGTCTCCAATGACAGCTGGTGGAATATATTCCTAGTAACATTTACCCTCTTCCTATCAAAAATGTTCAGAAGCAACGCTTATTCAAGCTTTCAGCTCATGCCAAATGGCCACACTATTTGTTTAACACACCCTAGCTCTGGTATTCATTGAGGTTTTAAAAGCTTATCAGTGGAAAATGCTTTATTATGCAGCCTTTTTAGATGACTTAAGATGGTACAAATGCATTGAAACCAATAAAGTGAACCTAAAAATAAAAAGGTTATAAAGTGGCCTAACTGAAGTGGTTTGTCATGTCCATGTAGACCGTGGCAAAACTGTAGATGGCCAACCAAGCTTCAAGATAAAAACTACTGTAGAGGGGGCTGAAAGGCACTACCCAAAACCTGGTGATGAGGCATACAAGCTTAAATGTTACTACTGCTGACCAAATCAAAGATGCATAGGCCATTTAGATTAAGCCTCCCAGAACCAATCATACAAGACGTACATGCAAAAGGATGCTAGTCAGAAGATTGAAGTGGAAAAGGTAATTCCTAAGAACAGTGTGCCATTACCTGTACAGGTAGTTACTGTAAGCTGCTTCATCAGGGAAAGACCAAGCATTATCAGCATCTGACCAAATGTCTGAGGAGCCTGTGAAAGTAAAGACAACAGCGCCTCCATGCATTCTAAACATACAGGGATGGAATTTCACATTTGCTCACATAAGCAGTTTGTGCTCCAAGCATAGCAACTGTAGCTTACCATTTGCTGGTTGGTTAGCCAAACCTACAAGTCTCATCACTTGAATCAAAACAATTACTAAAGTGGATTTTAACGCTGGGTTACAGACAGCTGCTGTTCGTACAGGAGGACTATTTGTACATGGATAAACTACACGGATAAACTGCTCTTGCTTTGGTGCTAGATTCACTAGCCACCATAAAAAAATAGGCTGACTGGAAGCCATTTTATTCGTCTTAGTGCAATGCCACTAAAACACTGGAAAAGTTGTGCGAGATGCTGAGGGTGGGCAGCTGTAAATTATGCAGCCTTCTGCCAAATACTTTATAGGTTACTACATTCTAAGCTCAGCCAATGCAAGAAACACAGGCCCTCTTCAGAGACATAAAAAAGCTCCTTCTGAAATTACTCATTCACCCCAGTCCATTCAGGTGCCTAGAAGGAAGCAGTAAGGGTTTATAATAAAAGACCAACAAGACCCCTCAATGGTGCATCAGCCTGCAAGGCCAAATCTTACAAATGAAAGTTTAGGGAGCCTGTAACATTACATAACAGCAAAGAGCACTCCCTATCTTGCCGAATCCTTCACCAGAACCAAGTCAGTGTTACCAGCTTACATCAAACAGGCTTAACTACAGGAAACTTGACAGGCTTGCCGAAGGAGAGCAGATTTAGCAGCAAGTCATTCCTTCCCCCATAGAACTGTAAGGCTGGCTACGGGTTTTTTAGCAGTGATTTGACCTGGTTTAACATCAAAACGCCTGTTAAGCTTACTTGGTAGCCTCTCTACAAATGTCATACGTGGTCACCTCCCAAAGAAGAATTCATTTGAACTGCACACACTGCATGAGACATTGTCCAGCGCCATGATGTCCAGAGTATGATACCATTCAAATGCAGCAGAGAAGCCAATGTGCTGCCTGGAATGTTCCCTAGTCTAAAATGTATATTTTTGTGTTACTAAAGCAGGAATAACCAACTCACTGCTAGGTAGATGGTAGCAGTTTAAATATTCTCCACCTACAGAAGTTAGCCTTTACTACATTTCTACTGCCTTTTGCCAAACACCTAGAACTCCACTAACTGTACACAGTTCCACCACAAGTTCTTTTCCTTCCTACCAGGCATTGTTTACAGTGTGCAGGGACAGCCATGTGCAAATTCCCAAAAACAAAGGCTAGAGCATACAACTTGAGACCAACTCCGGATAAGGGAAGGGGAGGGATATCCCGACTTGCCCGAACCTCCGCCCTGCACAGAGCCACTAAAAAAAAAAAAAAAAAAAAAAAAAAAAAAAAAAAAAAAAAACCACACACACTGGAAGTTTCAGCAGGGGCTATGGAATTTCAAGCCTAGTTCACAAGACAATAGGCAAAAGTTATGTCTCCAAGAGTAGCAACATGGGCCGCAGAGGTGCACAAGGCAACTCACGTTTGTTGCGTTTCAGTGGAGCTACTTCAGCCACCAAAACGTAAAGAACACTTTTTGTAGGCAAAGTACACAGATCTTAGAAGATACCAGAACCACCAAGTGCTGGATATTGCATTTCCACTTCAGTCCCCCAAGTTCGATACAGTAGACAGTGTAGCTAGTGTAGAGCAACGGATCTTTGTTAGCCACAATACACTCTTTATAAAAGTTTTCCTTCACATCCGGCCAGGAATTTACATTCCATTTAGCTTCAGACCTGCGGCACCCACATCCCAAATTCACCACCCAACATGGAGCAATTAGCATAGGGTGTCCTGTCCACAAACCCATCTATAAAAAAAAAAAGTGATACCAAACTCACCATTTAATTCTAAAAGCCTTACTTATGTATGCCCAAGCTTAATGATTTCACCCCAGGGAATAAGCGGACCTCTTTAAACGCTGCAAACTGTATCTGCTACACATTAAGGGGAGAAAGTCGCACCTATTTATCCAACCATGGTAACCTCTATCAGAAAGTCATCAGCCACTGAGCCGACACCGCTCTAGTAGTGTAGGGTGAATTTAGAAAGACTAAAAACAGCGCAAATAGAATTAAACGGATCAATAACAATCAGCCGAGCTGGGGGCGCACACCGCCACGGAGCCGGCAGCGCCATTCCGAGGACACGCCGCAGCCAGCAACGCCCTGGCCGCACACCTCACTGGTGAGGCCGGCACACACACACACACACATATAGATATATAGGCGAAGCTGCATATTACATGACCACCCGCCAGCCCAGTCACAGGCGATATACATACCGTATGGGCTCCGCTTGAGAATATACAACGCCGTCCGGTGTTGGCCTCCTCCTCCTCCACCAACCCCCGTTATCCTTAATCCCGCCTGCAGAGCGTGATGTGTCGTGCGGTACCGGAGAGGTACGTAAGTCTCAAATGCAATATGTCGCCTGGATTTCCGTAGCTTATCCCCCGCGTCTGGCCAATCTTCCGCCTCACTCCCTCCTCACAACGCGACACAGAGGCTTAAAATGGCGCCGCACACTGAAGTTTTATACCAGGAGCAGTCGCCGGGCCTGAGCGTATCCCTCCGCCCTCATCAACACGCCGCGGGAGGAAGAGAGTGAGGAGAGGGGCGGAGTGATACGAAAAAAAGTCCCGCCTAGTCTCATTTCCGTCTGCCTGTGTTGAGGTGCAGACTGAAGTGTTAACACACACATCTCAGGTATCATATAACAGCGGCCTATGGAATAAGTAAAGGAAAGCGTAAGAAGACATTTCAGCAGCCTCCTTGTAACCATGCTAGATACAGGAAGGCGAAGACAATAGCTCCGTGAATTACTGATAAACCCGCGCTAGCCATGCATATGGCAGAAGGGAATCTGTGGCTGCGACATGACTGGTGCTGACTAGTGTAGACCTATTGCCGCGCTCAGGTGCATGAGGCATTAGTAACCCGCCGCTGCTCATTGTATGGGAAGGCTGCTGCTACGGCTGGCTGGCGGAAGGATCCCAGACTGGTAATGCGGCCCACGCACCTTTCCCCCGAGGTTGGAATGTGGAGCTGGAGGAAGGCAGAGCCAGAAACAAAGAGGAGGGAGGAGGGGGCGGCAGGTTTAACCCCTGGCTGCCCGCACCAAACTTTCTAGCTCTGCTCACACACAATTCCAAATTGTTTCACGGATAGGAAATACTACAGTTACTAGAATTCTTTCCTATGCCTGTGGCCCGCACCCAGTTTTACTCCTAGCACTTGAATGTACGCCTCTCTCCTGCGCACCTATACTCAGAGCCAAGTTTAGTTCATCACCTTCCTTCCTTCCCTGATTCAGCACCACAAGAATGTATCTCTGAGAATTTTTTTGATAACATTTTTTTTCCGTAGTGCAATAAAGCACTAATTATTATTCTTTCATCATTTGCACCGTTAAACATGGTGCTCATCTTCACTAAGTAAAAAAGCATTATATATATTTTTTTTTCTCATAGAAAATACATTCTTAGCCCTATTTATGATAGGTTGAAGTGCTCCCCATTGCTGAGTTGGGGGAGGGGCTGCTCAGCCAGGGAGCAATATGGCTGGCTGCATCCAATTTAGTGTTGTTATGAATATTGGGCAAAGGTTTACGTCTATGAAGAAATAAAAAAGGCTGTTTTGGGGCACTGGGCTGGAAGGTGACGATATAAACTTCCCTCTGAGTAAAGGTGCACTATAAATGGAAATTAACCCTAAAAAAGTTCGGTGCATACCATATAGACTTTACAGCGGATCTAAAGTCAGCTAAACAAGCCCTTAAAAACCTAAAAATGGCCCAAATACTGACCTTTGCTCCAGTGCTGCTTTTGTGACCCAGGTGACCACTGGCAGCAAATCATTGTTGACCTATTGTTCACTTGAGAACAGGCTGAAGGTGCTGCACTTTAAAGTGGACTGACACACATTTTAAACCAAATGGGAGTTAGTCCAGGTGCAAGGGGCATCCCAATTGCTAATGCATACACTGTCACCAACCCCAATCTTCATTACCTGCACCATGTTCTCCCAGCAAAATCCCCCCGTGCACAGCCCAGCATCCATTTGGTGTAAAATTGGTGTCAACAGGGTAGCCTATTGATCAAACCCCCCCAAACTCTGCCTACCCCACCTATTACCTTCTGGTTTTGGTATTGGCTATTTTCTCTCACCTGATGAGCGATTCAGCCACATTCGCTGCCTGCAATTGCAGGCGCTGTCCCGCGTTTGGCCGCTGAGCGGCCGGCACAGAGGATGCGACTACAGCCCATGTGACCGCCCGGCAGCCAAGTGCGGGACTTTCCTGGTGCTGGCTCGTAATGAAGGTGAGTATTCTGCTCGTCCTGTGCAGTTAGGTGCGAGGGGGGTTCTGGATGCCCCCCCCCCCAGATCTTGCTATCTGCAGAGAGAGGGACCAACACCCATTAAAGTAATAATGGGTGTTAGTCTGGTTTAACATACATTAATTAAATATCAGATAAATCAGATATTGCCTGAGTGCTAGTGACAAGATTACCAGTGTATAAACATAGGGAAATATATTTGCGTTCGACTGGATACACCTTAGGCACAGGGTAGCCATTAGGGCAGGAGAGCCATGACTCCAGTATGGGGCTCAAGGTGCCTAGCTGTGAAGAGGGGGCCCCAACCAGGTGGCCTAATGGCCACCCTGACCAAAACCTCACAGGCTGGCACACTATTGCTGCTGGTGTTAGTAATAATAGAGGGTGTCTGCCCCCTCCTCCATAGACTGATTTGCATTGGGGCTGAATTCAAACTAGAGACCACCAGGTTATAGAGGGGACAAGCCTCTATAAAGCTTATATTGTGTCCGGGCCCCTCATTATCTATAGTGTGATGTCTGGCATCCGATGTTCAAGTCCCCTTATGATGTGAATAATAAGGTAAGCCTTGGGGACAGAGGTCCAGTTTAAACTAAGGTCCCAACCATCACCAGTTTACAGGGCGATGGGTATGGTGGGGGTGGGGTTTATGGGCGTGGCTTATTTTCAGGATTTTGGGGAACAAATGTTTATCACAAACACAGCAATTTGCAGTTATCTAAGGGTTTTAACGCTTACATAGTAATTCTGGCCTTACTCTACATTAAGGAGTCAGAAGCAGCCAATAACAAGGGACTGGTGGACAGAAAATCATTGTGGTGTCTGTTATTCAGTAGCGCAATGGTTTGGTGATGGTGGTAATCAGTGGAGAGGGGGAAGAAATTCATGTTTTGCTGGGTGAAATCCTAGTTTGACTGGGTGACCAGGTGAGTGGGGGTTAAAACCAGGTGACTCCCAGTAAAACATGGTGACTTGGTATCTCGGCCAGCAACCACTGCACTGTTGCTCCAGTTCCAAGGCTGACAGGCTATCCTTGCAACATACCTATGGAGAAATCTACCCAACCAGACACTTAGAAGGAGTCAGAGGCAGCCAAAAGTGAGGGCTGTGTGGCCAGCCAGTCATATAGTGGTGTCAGCTAGCCAATAGTGCATGTGTTGGAGATCCCAATCAGCCAATCTGTGTGGAGAAGAAAGAAATTCATGTTTTGCAGGGTGATTTTGTAGTTTGATAGGTTGACTCCCTTAAAAACCAGGTGACTTGGCATCTCTGATGTTATAGTGGGGGTCCAGTCTCTATACAGCCTATATTGTGTCTGGGCCCCCCCTGGGGTCTGAATTTTGAGTTAAGCCTGAATGCCTTGGGCCAGGGGCTCAGTTTAAAGTAGATTTAAAGTCATCACACACTGGTAATGAATGAGGCCCAGACAGCTGCTATATGGGGCCTGAAAATTCCAAATAGCGACCCTGTCTAGGCAACTTTACTTATATTGGGCTTCCATGCATTTGTGGGGGTGATACCTTACCTGCAGTATAGCTAAACGTTTCACCTATCCTCCAGGAGTCCTACGTCCAACTGAGGCCTGGAAACTGCAGTGCGCTGGACATTGCCTATTGGTTTTGCAGGGGGACAAGGTAAGTATAGCCCTACTGAGGATTTATGTCAATGACAGTTGAGGGGTTAGGACCATATCGGATTTACACCCTCCCTCAACTTATATTGGGCATCCATGCATTTGTGGGGGTGGTACCTTACCTACAGTATAGCTAAACATTTTACCTTTCCTCCAGGAGTCCTAGGTCCGACTGAGGCCTGGAAGCTGCAGTGCGCTGCACATCTCCTATTGGTTTTGCAGGGGGAAAAGGTAAGTATAGTGCTACTGAGGGTTTATGTCAATGAGAGTTGATGGGTTAAGACCACATCGGATTTACACCCTCCCTGGGACAAACTTGGTGTCTGACTAAAAAGTTTATAGTAAGTATGCTTGCTAGAGACATTAGATTGTGAGCTCCATGTAAATCAGTGTGGAGCAGTGTAAGTATGCAAAATAAAATACAAATCAGACCTTATCGTGTATAAGTCAGAGCTGATATAGGACAGACAATAACATGTCTGAATCTGCAGATTACAGTAAGTGCTGTCGCTTTACATGACTAAACCCTGCAGACTATAATCATAGACCGCCCCCCTTCCCCCACCTATAGCAGCACCAGCATGGCGAGTGAAGAGATGCGACAATTACACAATGCATGTTTTTCTTTGCTCTGTGTCTGTACATTTGTGAGACTGAAATGCCAATAAACAGACATTCAGCGGCTCAGATTCAGTGTGGTGAAACCAGCGGGTTCCCTTCTCCCATGAGTCACTGGAATATGTCATGCAACACAGGGGCATGGCCGCAAATTACAGGCCCCAAAACAAACCTTATGATAGGGCCCCTCAAGTCCATCCACTGGCCCTTTTTTATTTGTAGCATTGTTCTATGTGCACTGTTGTCCATCGACAACATAAACAATTTATTTAAACTGATACGTGTAGAAATCAGTGTAAAAAAACACTCCCCATATCCTATCAAACTGACCCACAGGCATTTACTAATTTTTGTATTCACAACTTTGCCACAATGCAGGGATAACATGTACATTTGTTTCAAGTGGATCCATTTATATACTATATTTATGCTGCATTGTGAAACACTTTTGAAGCATTTTCAATGCAAGGCAATGCTAGTACAGGTCGATAGCAGTCTATGGCAATGCTGGTGCCAAGCAGGTATAACCTTGCATTGCAATTATATTGCCTTAGCAGCACAGTGGGTCTATCACCAGGAATTTCACTATCCTGCTGATAAATCCTTGTCCCTGGGGCAATCTGATTTGGGATGCCCCATTGTTTGAAACCCGCCAGATCGCCCACTACACCCACCTTTCCACCGTTCAATTAGCACTTTATGCGCCCATTATTTCCAGTTTTTGGTGTAAGCAACACATGATTTTACCATTTACTTCCTGTGCAGTTTGAGATTCTGCTTTGGGAAACCCTGCAGAATTGCCTTATGACCTTGAGCTTTAATCCCACGTCAGGCTTCTGTTGGCATCCCTGGTCTCTGTGCTCGCCAGGCAAACTGAATGGCTGCTGGTGGGTGCGTGCAGGGCTGATAGATTGGGATGTCAAAAAGTGCTGCGGCAATGATGAGCTCGCTGAGCGTGAGTGTGTCATGATTCCGGGGGGTTTTACACTGTTCATAGCCAGCAGGAGTCTCATTTTTTCCCCATTTTTCATGAACGGTATCTAATAGATTTGCTGGAGTAGAATTAGATCCAATACATGACCTTTAGCCTTTTGCTAGATTGCACTAAATATAAAGATTGACTAAATGACAAATCAATGCATGTGTACAGTACGAACCCTAAGAGAAAAAGAAGAGAAAGCAGGTACTGTATTTCTGGGGTATCCCGATTTGCAGTGTGAAATCCCCCGTATCGCCTGGTATACTCACCTCACCAGTGATACTTCGGTGCATGGACAGCTGCATCTGCTTTCCTTCAGCTGATGCACGCACCCTTGACTGGCATTTCTGAATGACTGCACAGGTACTAAGCTGATCTTTTCGGATCGTCAACGAAGTGGTGAGTGAGGTGTTCTGGGGGACTTCCCACACTGGAGAGGAACAATCATCAAGTGAATATCCAAGTGAGTGTTCCTCTTTAAAGTACCTTGGTCACTAAACTCTGAAATAAACAGCACATACACAACCCTTCTAGTGCACAGTTACTATCTCTCTATTTAAAGGGACATTCCAGGCAAAGGGTTAACATTGGCCTGCTTACAACATTGCCCCATGCCGGTTATCAGGGGCTGCATCTTTTATTCACATCCACACCCAGAAATATGTCATCAACCCTGCAGGTGGCTGCACTGGCTGTATGGGTGTAGATTCATCTCAAGTCAAGTGTTAAAATGACCAGTCTTTTAAACTCGGGCTTTGATCCTTAGTACATGACACCTGGATACCAATGTGGGTGCCTGATGCACTGCCAGCATTGTGCTGCAATCCTGGGACTCCTACATTATTATGCATGTTGCAAACATGAACAACAGCACTTCCACATTGCTGGAGAAAGAAACGAGTAAGTTCTACATCCCAGGTGAGGCAGAGCTTTTACTTATACACCCAAATGAAAAAAACTTACTCCAAGATTGTGTTTTTTTATCTACTCGTCTCCTGGGGCAGCATGTGGGGAACAGTAGCTTTAACAGCTTCCCAAAACTTTGTATGAAGGATAAAAACACACAGGGGTGGACTGGTCATAGGAAGCACAAGGAGAATTCCTAATGGGACGCAATGTTTTGGGGCCAACTGGGCTGGAACCTCACCCAGACTCAGGGAGCCCCCCTCATCAGCTCCCTGCCCCATAAGTCTCCCCACATACCTGATCCTATTGTACTCCCAGCCAAGGTAGCCCAGACCATGTTTTGGGCCCGCAACGCTTATAGCCCCATTATCATGAGTGTGGGAGGGGCACAGCCACTCCTGACACGGTATCCGCCCCTACAATACTAAAGGTTCAGTACCATCACCTAAGCTCCAACAGATAATTAATAGGCATCAAAATATGGAATTGATGATGGACCATCAATATGTCAACCAAGATGTTAAAAGTTGGAGTACTTGCTGAGCGGAAAAAAAATAAAGTACCATCACTTTAAGAGCTGCAATTTACATTCCTCGGCTGACAAATGTGCTCCTTGAGGGCGGCGCTCAGCAGCTGACACATTAGAAGAATTAAATTAGCAATACACTGTTATTCCAGCACAAGCTGACTCAGGGGTCACAATATAACCCGCCCCTGTCCTGCCACCCTACCCTGGTGCTGGATTAGGGGTTACAAAGAAAGAAACCTTTACCTTATCCAGGTGCTCCAGGTCTAGAGAGCAGCCATCTTGGGAGTAAAACACAGAACTGCATCCCCCGGCTCTGCATACTTTTGTCCGCCCTTCCACCTGCCCATTCAAATGAATAGGTGGCGGGAGCCAGGCCAGACCCAGGGGATGCCGCTTTCTATCTTTTCCTGCTGTTGCTGTGGGAGACCAGGAGGAGCTGCAGGGTCCCCTGGATAAGGTAAGGGTTTTTTCTTTGTAACTCTCCCATCATGCCTCAGCGCCAGGGTAGGGTGGCTGGGTGGGGGGGGGGGGGGTTATATTGTGACTGAAGTTCCGCTAGTAGGTAGGTCTCCCCTTTAAAAGCAGAATTGTATCTTCTTCTTATTCCCTTCAGTAAAAAAAGAAACTTGCCATGGAGAAGCTTGCCATGATTTTTCCATGCAGAGTGTATAAGCAACCCCTTCTCCTGCCATCTGAAATATTTATGTGAATTTTTATTATTGGACACTCTTTTCTTTGTTACACTCCTCCCTTTAAAGTGGATCAAAACCCAGGATTCTGACTATCCTGGGTTCTGGTCCCATCAGGGATGCCCCGCTGTGTGAAACCCCCCCTGGATCGCCTGAACAAACTCACCTCTTCCCGGGCCTACGACGCGGCCGCTCGTCCAATCAGCATGCACAAGCGCGCTGGTGGTCGCATCTCCAGCTTCCCTCTAACGGGGAGCGTGCCCTGCTAGATGGACAGCGGGGATGCGGCTGTGGCTCGTGCATGCGCCGTTCTACCGGGAAGCAAGGTAAGTGAACGGGGTGAACATGGTTTTATCATATTCAAGGTTTGAGCCGTTATATGTGCTTACAGATTTAGGAAGCCAGCTACAAGCCCTATATAACTCACCCCCTATGGGCACAGGTTGGAGAGATCAATCCCAAGGGACACTGTAGAAAGGTACCGGAGCTCATACAAGTATGGGTAAGGGCCTGTGAAGGGCTTGAAAAGTCGTGGGGCCTGACTTTACCTTAGAGCTCTTCTATATTAGATGGAAATAAAGCTGGAATTTTATCGGAACCTGTGCCGGCACCTTGGTTTTCTTATATGTGCCTACATATGAATAAATCCACTTTTTTCAACAGTTGGTACTGCACATCCAATATGTTTAGGTTTTACTACAGATTCTTATGTTTACTATAGATTTTATATTTACATTGCAATGAATTTTTATGGAATGTAATAGGTTGCAGACAGTCTGAGAGAAAAATATAAGTAAAAGTGTGGACTGAATGTAAATACTGGCAAGCATGGCCACCATTAGAAATTTTTGGGTCCTAATAATGGGCATTATTAGGGCCCACCCAGGGGTCAAACCCTTCTAATCCCCCCATTTACCCCACTCATTCCCCCCGCCCAAGAACCTTGGGTGAAGCAGTTTGCTCTGCGGCAGCAAGCCTCTCCCACCTGATTTGAGATTGCTGATTGGCTGATCTCAAATCTGCCAGGTGACATGACAAGCCTGCTGGTTGCATCCCTTGCTTCCCTCTAGTCTGCAATGTGCTCCTGGCCTGTCTAAATAGCTGGGCACTGGCGAAGAAGCCGCAGTCCCAGAAATGTTGTGGAAGTACTGGGAACAGTGGGTTTACTGACAATCCTTGGGAGTTTCACACAGTAAGACATTCCAAGTTGAAATGCCCTGAGAGTAGTCAAGATTCTAAAAGACTCCAGTTATATGAACAACCTGTGCTGGACCTCCCAAATACACAATCCTATGTAGACAGGCCTGACTAGCCCACAACCCTATATAGAATCTGTGATTTTCCATGCAACCCCTCAGTGTCCTGGGGCTGTCGATCGGGCCCATCTTCATGCCTGTTCCCCATATTAGTCCTGCCTCTTCTGTCCTGATAGCAACCCAATTGGCAAGTGTGTACAGTTTATGTGTGTATATATATATATATATATATATATATATATATATATATATATTTATTAAATAAACACTAGACACTAGGTTTTGATCCAAAGCATGCATAGAAGTACACATCAGGTGAGCTGCTTGTTGCCTTATTATTGTTGTTGGGTTTGCAGGCCCTTTAAGGGAGCACTATCACGATAAAATGATCTTATTATAAAAAGGTAGCTCTCAATGTGAGCAAGCATGGCAAGCCACAGTGGACCTGCAACTGTCTCTGACCACAGCAGTCCACGCACATGACTCATGAACCCACACCATAACAAACCCTTCCCAGCTCAGCCACACCCAGAAACTGTAGCGAAGAAAGCATCTTTGCCTAAAATACATAAGGTATTTACATAAAATTTGAGATGCTTTTAGTGGCTCATTTTACACTGTGCCACTTCCTTAATGCTGAGGCTGTAACATTGCAGGGCACAGCATAGACTGGGATGTCTTGGTTGAGGTACAGTGGGGCAGGTGTGGGGTGAGAAGTTGGGAGGGGGGATTTGAGAGGCAAGTAGAGGAGGAGTGAGTAAATTCTAGCACAGGCTCTGTGTAAAGTTGGTTGTGTGCCAGGAGCTTCACCCTGCCCCAAATGTAGTGTAGCCCACCAGGAATTCTCTCTGTATTCTCTGTGGCCAGTCCTCCCTTGGTGCCTTCCAAATCTAGCCCATGATACCAGCAGAGTTCCTCTCTCAGCTCCCATTACTTCTGCATAGAGAGCTATTGAGAAGATGAGCTGTTGTACCCTTGCTCAGTCTTGGAGAAGCAAGTGATCAGCTTCGGGCACTACAAATGTATGACGCATTATTTAGAAATGCGTTAAAAACCTTTCCTGATTCTAAAGGTTGGCCAGACTTTGGCAGTGTCTGCCTGTACCTACCTTCTTTCCTGTTCAGGAAATGTTTCCTTCTATAAACACACCATTTCGGGCCAGCTTTCCAGACTGTCCGGTCAATGACCACATCTGGGCATGCTTGTGGTCATAGTGTGTTTCCAGTGTGCCTGGCATGAGGCAGGAGTTCAGCCAAATGTCTGGATCTGTATGCCTTGTGTTCTAGAAGCCTGCATGTGGGGTCAGGATATCTGTACAGTTATATCGGCATAGAACACAGAGAGAATAGGCGACAGGCGCCACAGCTGGGAGAGCCCACCCAGTGCTGGAGAGAGCTAGACGCCTGCAGATAATGCTGGATTTATTTGTTTGTATTAATTGGGTTAGATCCCCTCTAACGCTGGGCTCATAACACAGTGATGACTTTTTGGGGCTGCTGTTTGGCTCGTACATATGCTTCCATCATGGCATAAAGCTGTGTGTGTGTGTTTTTGTGTATGCCAGCGTTGTGTCGCTGTAGACATCTGGCTGCAGCCACTTCCTGCCATGTTATTGTACACAGGAAAGAGTTGGGGCTGGCTCTGCTCACGCTTCCACATATTAAAGTCAGAAAGGGCAGCGTTGTGTGCCGGAACTGCTAGCTTCCCGCCATCCCTACAGTAGCTGTTTCCACATTTTGTTTAAAGAGGCACACGTCTCAACATGGCCATATTTAACACGTCACGGAGGGAGCTGGGCCTTCTTTTTTTAATTAAGGCACAGAAGCAACATTATGCTCGCTGTGTTTCCATCAGGAAGGGCTTTTAAACGTAAATGCAATCCAGACAAAAGCGCACATTCTTCTAAGAACTAGGAATCTGCTTTCCATGGAAGTACACACAGCCTAAACCACAGCATGTTTACACTCACTAAAGGAAATTAAAAGCCTATCAATTAGGAAAAGGCTACCTGGGTGGCTCCTGCCCTCAGTCACAAGGGCAGGGCGGGCATTAGGGGGGTAGAAAACTAGGCAACTGCCCAGGGCCCTTAGTACCAAAGAGGTCTGTGGCTTCAGCAGGGCCGGCGTCAGCACCCAGCAAGCCCGGTCAGTTGCCGAGGGCCCCACCCATCAGGGGGTCCCACTGACAGCTGGCACAACTTCCTTTCTCTGCCTCTCTGCTCCGTCCATCCCTGTCTCTTCAGCTCTGCCCATTGGTTGTATGTCACCTCTGCCTCATCCATCCCTATCCCTTGAGCCCTGACCAATTCATCCCTATCCCCGGAACCCTGACCCATTCATCCCTATTCCTTTAGCCCTGACCCATCTATCCTTGTTCTCTTAGCTCTGTCCCATCCATCTATGTTCCCTCAGCCTCCCTCTTCCTCAATACTCTCTGTCTCTCTGCTCCATCCATCCCGGTCTCCTCAGCTCTGCCCCATTGGTGGTATGTCACCTCTGCCTCATCCACCCCTGAGCCCTGACCCATTCATCCTTATTCCTTTAGCCCTGACCCATCTATCCTTGTTCTCTTAGCTCTGTCCCATCCATCTATGTTCCCTCAGCCTCCCTCTTCCTCAATACTCTCTGTCTCTCTGCTCCATCTATCCCGGTCTCCTCAGCTCTGCCCCATTGGTGGTATGTCACCTCTGCCTCATCCACCCCTGAGCCCTGACCCATTCATCCCTATTCCTTTAGCCCTGACCCATCTATCCTTGTTCTCTTAGCTCTGTCCCATCCATCTATGTTCCCTCAGCCTCCCTCTTCCTCAATACTCTCTGTCTCTCTGCTCCATCTATCCCGGTCTCCTCAGCTCTGCCCCATTGGTGGTATGTCACCTCTGCCTCATCCACCCCTGAGCCCTGAGACCCATTCATCCCTATTCCTTTAGCCCTGACCCATCTATCCTTGTTCTCTTAGCTCTGTCCCATCCATCTATGTTCCCTCAGCCTCCCTCTTCCTCAATACTCTCTGCCTCTCTGCTCCGTCCATCCCTGTCTCTTCAGCTCTGCCCATTGGTTGTATGTCACCTCTGCCTCATCCATCCCTATCCCTTGAGCCCTGACCAATTCATCCCTATCCCCGGAACCCTGACCCATTCATCCCTATTCCTTTAGCCCTGACCCATCTATCCTTGTTCTCTTAGCTCTGTCCCATCCATCTATGTTCCCTCAGCCTCCCTCTTCCTCAATACTCTCTGTCTCTCTGCTCCATCCATCCCGGTCTCCTCAGCTCTGCCCCATTGGTGGTATGTCACCTCTGCCTCATCCACCCCTGAGCCCTGACCCATTCATCCCTATTCCTTTAGCCCTGACCCATCTATCCTTGTTCTCTTAGCTCTGTCCCATCCATCTATGTTCCCTCAGCCTCCCTCTTCCTCAATGCTCTCTGTCTCTCTGCTCCATCTATCCCGGTCTCCTCAGCTCTGCCCCATTGGTGGTATGTCACCTCTGCCTCATCCACCCCTGAGCCCTGACCCATTCATCCCTATTCCTTTAGCCCTGACCCATCTATCCTTGTTCTCTTAGCTCTGTCCCATCCATCTATGTTCCCTCAGCCTCCTTCTTCCTCAATACTCTCTGTCTCTCTCTGCTCCATCCATCCCGGTCTCCTCAGCTCTGCCCCATTGGTGGTATGTCACCTCTGCCTCATCCACCCCTGAGCCCTGACCCATTCATCCCTATTCCTTTAGCCCTGACCCATCTATCCTTGTTCTCTTAGTTCTGTCCCATCCATCTATGTTCCCTCAGCCTCCCTCTTCCTCAATACTCTCTGTCTCTCTCTGCTCCATCCATCCCGGTCTCCTCAGCTCTGCCCCATTGGTGGTATGTCACCTCTGCCTCATCCACCCCTGAGCCCCGACCCATTCATCCCTATTCCTTTAGCCCTGACCCATCTTTCCCTATCCACTCAGTCTTACCCCATCCATCCCTATCCCCTGAGCCCTTACCCATCTATCCTTGTACTCTTAGCTCTGTCCCATCCATCTACGTTCCCTCAACCTCTATCTTCCTCAATACTCTGCTCATTCATGTGGGGCAAAACTAAAAAACAGCCCCAATAGGGGGTCAGAGGGCAAGCAGCCCTTCTTAGTTTTGGCCATGGAATTTATAGACCCCCTGACTATACACCGCAAAGGGGCCCACTGAGACCATGCCGCCTGAGGGCCCACATAAACCTAGACCGGCCCTGGGCTTCAGCACTATACATTTGCTATTGTCCAAGGACCCGGGTGCGGTGTAACGCACACTGATGCTCATACAAAAGAAGTCCACTGTAGCAATTACACTAGCTTCAGCAGCCATCTAACTTCCTCCAACCTTATCCTTCTTGGGAACAGTGTAAAATAAGCCATTCCAAAGCATCTCCAAATCTCCAGTTATATGTAAATGCCTTATGTATTTTAAGTGACACTGCTTTCTTGGGTCTTGCTGAGCATGGAAGGATGTGACATGGTGCAGTTTTATGAGTTATGAACATGCTCTGCTGTAGTCAGAGACACCTGAGCGACCACAGGGGTTTGCTGTGCTCAATCATGCAAAGTGCACCAAGGACAGAGTGGCTTTTTAGACCACTTTTTTGCATGGTCCTGGAACTTTGGAGCCCTGCTACAGCTTCAACCTGGCACTGCAGTAAATAGAGGAGAAGCACATAGGACAGGCATCAGGGAAGCTGCTTGCTGTCTTATTTTTGCTGCCCCTTTAAGTTGTTGGTACAATGTTTTAGAACTTAGGACTCCATATTTAAAAGTGCCACGTTTTGTCTAAACCAGCCCTGCACAAGTGAGCATCCTCCTTCAATAATTGGGGGCAGAGGGGATGCCCAGACTGGCCATGGTGAGTGCAAGTATCTCAGCTGGTCTGTACCATGCTGGAGCTGGAGACAGCCAACAGCAGAAGGGGACTTCTTGTCAGATCAGTGCTGGATCAACGTCTCTAAAAGGAAAGAGTCAGACATCCTGTACACCAACAAATAAACTGACTATTTTTGGGGATACTCAAAGTGGGACACTGACCACTTTATAGGGTAACGAGTGTTGGTGGAGGGGGGGGGGTGTTTGGGGGTTGTGACTTATCCACAGGCTTTTAAGAAGCAAAAAAACATTATTATCAGTGGCCACATACCCAGTTTGTCTGCTGTGTGATGCACGCTGCCCCCCCCCCCCCCATCTAAATGGATGGGCGCTGAAGCATGCATCAGCTGTGAGATGTGGAGGATGCGGCCTTTGTATGTGCTATGGATTTACTGGTAAGATAAGGTTTGGGACAATTACAGGGGATTCACTCCAATGTCGGGCACAAAAGGGTTTAGGGCCACTTGAAATGCTTACAACTATCCTTAGCTAGATTATCAAGGCTCTAAGATGTACTAAGTTGATGGGGGAGTGTGCAAGTTCAGTATGTTCAGATGGGGGAATGAGTCCTTTTTTTTGCCCTTCAGCTGGCCTTCAATTGTTCAGAGGAAGTGGGCAGACACATATAGAATTCAAAGAAGAAATGAAATGATGGATAGTATGATAAGATCACGTGTGTGTAGACTAATACTAGTTTTGTTTGAATCCCTATCTCTAACCTAAAAGCCACTGCCAGAGACTGTTGCCATATTACGGGAGACAGAGATTGTTACTACCATGTTGTATACTGGGGGGTATGCATTTGCTGGCTGTCAATCATACAGCTCATTCTCAGATCACTTGCATGCTTTACAGAACGAAGCTACTTTGTATGGGCAGCTGTCAGATGTTCTGGGAAGCAATGGGCAGAGCTATACAACCCCTGAGAAGTCACTATTTACATTTTTCCAGAGTCGCCGAGGGATAACCTAATGATGTGACTTCAGTCTCAACATCATTTATGTGTCAAAATATAGTCCATACTCACCTTACCGTTGGACCAGCTGCTGTAGCGCTAAGCTGACAGCAGAAATGATCTCCCCTTTTCTGTTATTAACTTGAGCATACTCTCTTACCCTCAGTCATAAGGGAGATGACTCTATTGATTGTTGGGGCAGGGGTATTCATCTAGAATGTGGGTCTTTACTGTACATAAGCCAGCAGGCGGCTGCAAATGCTGAACATAGCTGATACCAGAATAAAGAGCTATCCTTTGCTGTCAGCTCATTGCTAGATCAGCTGGCCTAGGGGTAAGAGTATATGCTGTTTTTACGCAGCATATATATGTGAACTGGCCCATTAAAAACAATGGGCAGCATTTTTCCTTGCTAGTTTGTCGGCCACAAAACAAGTTTTGATGTTATGAATTAGCACTCTAATCTATACCCAACATTTACACTCAGAGTATAGAAAGTGGATGGGGAATACAGTCCTGTTAATGCATCTTGACAGGCATGGTTACGGGAAATTTCAATAATGTCAGCTAGTAACTGAAAGCCAGTCTGCGGTCAGAATGAGATAAGCATCAACCTGCTGGTCAGATACAGTCACTGGATTTATTACACATGCTGCTGGCTCCAGCCCAAGTGGGGCTGATCCTAGAATTGATGTGAGGAGGTGAGTATCAATGCTTGTTACCCTAGATGTTAGTGATTAGTAGTGACAGAGGAGTAGCTATGCTTTCTAGCACCCAGGGCAAAGATTCAAAATGGCGCCCCCCACCTGCACTCAGGTCCCCCTTTGGTGCCCCCCTGACCAGCTGCACCTGGGGCACGTGCCCCCCCCCCCCCCCCCCCCCAGCTACGCCCCTGAGTAGTGATATGACTTCGGATCCAGGCTAAAGCTAGATTTCACCTGGATCTTGCCGCTTTGGTCGGGTTAGCCCCATCCTTGATAGGGGTCAAATCATCGTGCCTATTTTTTTTTATGTGAGAACCAGGAGGTAGCCTCCTCCTGGCAGATCTACAGACAGAGGCTGCAAGACGCGGAAGGGTTAGTAACATTAAAATTAATTTACTGAAATGTATGTTGTGTGGTGCCTTTTTTGCCAAGAGACATGCCACTTGCCGGCACTGCCCCGATTACCCACACCCCCTCCTGTGTGTGTATGTATGTATGTATGCAGGGCCGGATTAAGTGAGGTGGAGGCCCCTGGGCACAAAATCTGGTGGAGGCCCGAGATACAGTATTGTTTTTCCTTTAAAATAATGGTCCAGCCAAGTAACTGATCGGTGGTTGTCTGTCACCCACTTACTTACTGGAGCGTCAGATTAAGTCCCTTGTGCCACCCTTGTGTGGGTGTGTGCTGCTCGGGAACTCCTGCTTTGCCATTCTGGGTGGGGGTAGTGTAGTCGCCCAGCTGGTCCAGCAGAAAACAGTTGCCGCATTGAGCTGCCAGCGGCTGTGCTTGGTGGCTTACGTGCAGTGACAGCTCTGCACGCACCCACCACTGTAGCGCTGCTGACGGCAGCTTTGCTTCTCTAGACTCTCCGTCCTGCCCTGTTGTGGCTTTGGCTGCAGGTTGGCAAAAACAAAGGCTTGCCCAGGCGCTCCCCCACTGCCACCGGTTTGTTGCCGGCTCCGCAGCCCATCAGACCAAACACTGAAAAGCCTCTTAGACCAGACCATAACATAATGGTTGGTGGAGGCCCCCTTTGCAGGGAAAGTGGTGGAGGCCCCGAGGCTCGAGCCCCTTTGCGCCCCCCTCGTAATCGGGCCCTGTATGTATGTGTGTGTAGGGGGTATTATATACTGTGGTTTTGGGAGGAGGGGTTATTTAATTGATGCTAGGGGGCACTATGGCTTTTGCTATGGGGCTAAGTGAAAACTATGTATGCCCCTATATACAGGTTGCCCTCTATATTTGCGACTTTTGCGTTTCCTAAGTTTTATGGCCTGAGAGAACATCTAAAAGGGACCCCAGTGATGTGTTGTACCATGTTAGCCATTAGCAGTAGAAAGTGAGAAATTAGTGAGAAATAAGGTGATAACATTTCAAATGGACCAAAACCTGTGATTTTGATCCTCGTTAATGGGGCATTCCGAATTTAAATACCCTGCTGTGTGAACCCCCCCCCCCTCCCAGATTGCCGAAAAAAACGTCAACCTTCCCCGGAGCTACGGCAAATGCGGGGGTGCCATATGGCCCTTTTGGCTAAGAATCGGCCAAGGGCTCGAATGCAGCTGAATGAAACCAAGCACCCTGCTGGCCACATTCATGTTAGCCTTGAACGTGCTGGCTATCCACAAATGCCTGGTGCAAGCATGTGCCAGGCAAAAGGTATAGCGTAGTGCGGTCGGGGTTCACACGGCGGGGAATCTCAGGGTTGCCCTGAGAAAGAGGAAACCAGACAGGCCCTGGAGTCTTAAGATTCCATGGTCGCCAGCAATGTGTTTTGGTCCACTTGAAGGTAAGCTTTCCTGAAAACTTAGTTCTCTTTGTCAGGTCATAGTTCAGTTAGTGAATGAACATATCACAAATCCTCAATATTCACATAATACACTGCACACATAACCCCTGCAAATTCAGGGGTGTACTGACTGTCATCACAGCCGTTGCCTGAGTGGGGCTTGTAAGTGATGAAGGCACCTTCCAAATCCAGGGGCATAGCTAAGGGGGGCAGGGAAGGCACATGCCCCAGGTGTAGCAGATCTGAGGGGTGCCAAAGGGGGTGTCTGAGTACAGATTGGGGGCACCATTTTGAATCTTTGCCCCGGGTGCCAAAATCCTAGCTATGCCTAATGTGATTAGGTTCATCCTCTGTCATGCTTGGAGGGTGCATAGCAGGAACTGGTCAGACACCCTCCTTTAGCGCCTGCTTAGAGAGGACCTAATAGCTGCAACAAATGCAGCTGAGATGACTTAACATATGTGTGATAAGTGTAAAAGCAGGCAAATATTATGGGGATGGAATAAATGAAGCAGACTCCTCTGCATTGTTGCAGCCATTAGTAGGCGGGCATCATGACTCCAAGCTAATTGCATGTCATTTGTTTCTGGCAGGGGTGTAATTAGGGCGACAGCAGGAACCCAGGCCCAAACACAGGAATGGGGCAGAGATGTGGCTGTTAACAGGTTGCTATTATATGGAGGTGATAAAGGGACAACAATCATTTAAAATCCGCTAAGTGATCCGGGGTCTCAAGAAAGGAGGAAAGAAAGAAAATACACTCGTCTTTTCTATTTTGTACATAAAGTATTTGAATAACATTTCTTAGGCTATGTTCCTTTCTATCTGTTGCGCTTCCGTTGTCCTAAGCACTGGCATTTTGTGCTGGATTTTCCCTGAGCTTTGTATCAAAATATGTACTGTGTTATTTTTAACGTTTGCACAGTAAGTATATGCTCTATATGTTCTAACACAACGCAACACAAGCCTTGTGCTATTAAAGTGGACCAACACCCAGGATTTTGACTATCCTGGGTCTTGGTCCACTTCGGTGGGGCACCCCCGATCGGGGTGCCCCCGCTGTGTGAAACCCCCCCGAACCCCCCTCTCCCCGCGCCGACGGACAAGCCGCGGACAAGCGGCTCCTCCGCCGCCTCCTCCCGCGCGTCCCTCTTGACGCGCGCGTGCCCGCGCCGGCCATTCACAGACGGCCGGCGCGGGCGTGCGCACGTCTAGAGGGGCGCGAGGGAGGCGGCTGACCGCCGCCGAAACTAAGGTAAGGAGTTTGGGGGGGTTTCTCGGATGTCCCGCGGGGAGGGAGGTGATTGGCCCGGGAATCTTATAGATTCCCGGGCCGATCACCGGTGGGTGTTGGTCCACTTTAAGGCAGAGTGCTCCTGATTTTGTACCACATTTGTCTGTGTTGCATTATGTTTAGTTAAAGCGAAACAAAACCCTGAGCGTCCCTAAAAGTTTTCAATTCCATCTTGAGATGCCCCGCCCATAATAACTCATCTCGTCTCGATCAAACAGCGCATGTGTGGGCTCTCGTCCAATCAGAGCTGTTTACTGTTACAATGTAATTCAGCAAATGGCTGTAGTGGGGAGCACAAGTGGCTTATTTTTTTTATGACATTTTGTTATGTTTATTCTTTATCTTATTATTGTATATTTAAAAATTTTCTTCCTTAGCACTGTACAAAGTAGCAATTTCAGCTACATGAAGTATAAAGATTATTACAGACAATGTGCTAATAAGGTCAAAGGGAAAACAGGGTCACGAATGGTAGGTGTTGAGTTCCTTGTGGATGATATACGTTTGATAAAGTGAGTCACTTCCTAATGCCCCCCCCCCCCCAGGGCAGAGGCAGGTCCCCAAGAAACACAGCGGATTCCAGGACTAGGTAAGAAGGTTTTTCTATTTTGAGCCCTCATTCTGCCCCAGTGCTGGGGGGAGGGGCTCTCTCTGCTCTTAATGACCGGAGAGCCCCTTTTAAACCAGGATATATGCTTGTCTGAAGAGGTAAGTTTTGCGGGCACTTTTGAATCTTGGAGTGTTGGGGAGTGTCAAATTAGGCAGGGGAGGGGCATTCCAGAGAAATGGAGAGCCATGTATATAAGAAGTCCTGGAGGCAGGACAGGAGTTAAGAGCAGGTGACCAGGGTGGAGGACATGAGAAGGTCAGAGGCAGAACAGATGTGTTTAGCTTAGTATCGTTATTTTAGAGATGCAATGTAGGCTGAGAATTGTAGGTTAGAGTTAGAATTTTAAATTGAAACATTTTAGTGGTGTCAGGAGAAAGGAAGGGATGGGTGTGAGAGGTTTATAAAGGGGAGCTCATCTAACGCGAGCGGATCTGAGGGCGCTGGCGGCTACATCCCCCGCTACCCTTTAACAGTGATCGTTCCCCCACCGGCCATTTACAAATGCCTGTTGCTGGCACGTGCCCTGCTAAAGGGATAATGGGGATGCAGCCGCTGCTCGCGCATGCGCCATTGGGTACGTTTTCGGGTGACCTGGGGGGGTATGACACAGAGGGGCATCCTGAACCTGGATGCCCCAGGGAGGAGTGAGTATGTCTGCCCTAGCAGTCTCATAGACTCCAGGGTGGGTTTTGGTTCTCTTTAAAGAGGAACATTGAAGGCCCTGGAGTTCCAAATTGGGATGCCCCACTGTGTGAAACCCCCCAGATCATCCACACACTCCCACAGAGCATGCTCAGGCTCTCATCCAATCAGCACTGTTGAGACATCGAGTACCAGCACGGTTCACACAGTGGGGCATCCTGAATCCGGGCACATTGTCGACAAGTGAATTTTTTTTGATGTGCTGATGCACTTCAGCTGTAGAGATGCCGGGGATCCGGCTGAGGCCCACGATCACTGTATGGGACTGCTGGAAAGGTCAGGCCTGATGATGGGGGGGGGGTCATCCTGATTCAGGGCACTTAGTCGAGCAGCCCTGGAGTTTTTTTAGACTCCAGGGCCGGCCATGGTTGTCATAGGTCCAGATGATAGAAGTATTGGTAAAATCTCCCACAATTACATGGGAATGTTTCCGTGGAAATGCCCAGTGCAATCCAGTGAAGTACGATAATTTTTCGTTGGTCAAGCATCATTATTGCATGACCGTGGCAGGTAGAAACGCAAATCAACAGCAGATAGGACGTGGAGCACACAGCACAAGCAATCTCCCATCAGGAACAGGGATTACTATGTGAGCAGTGTGGAAATGTTTCCTCACAATAAATGGCGAAGTAAATAAAGCCATTACTCTGTGTACAGGTCAGGTTAGTTCATTATACTGAGCAGAGCATGCTCCTGGGGAGCTCACACACAGGGAACAATAACAAGGTGTGGCAGTATAGCAGCTACTTCATGAATGTGAATGACACCCCACCCCTCCCCCACAACGTGTCCCGGAACACCCAGCATATCATGACACAATTGTTTTATTAGCTCTCTCTGAGCCTGAATCAGCTTATCGTCACTCAGTTCCTACAGCTTCACAGTCACCGATAAAGGCCGCCTCCATAGGAGACAATGGAGCCGAGCTGAAACTGTGACGAAGTTAAACAATCACAAGTAACTTGAGCTCTCCCCGACACTCGTGACGTCACAGAGAGGGCTGCCTGGAAGTTGCAGCCAGCAGCAGTGAAGGGGGCCGGAGTGAGTCATGTGACCCCGCCCTGACTGGGCGCGCATTCCTCTCAGTGCGGGCTCGCTGGTTTCAGCCCTGTGGGGGGACAACTGTGTTTGAACTTTTATTTTCATGCTCCAGGAATGTGAGAAGTCTTCCCCCAGCTGCTGCCTCACTCTGGGTATGTCGAGGAACTGTGTAAAATGTGTGCAGGCCGACACCAACCACACTTATAGCTTATATACAGTCACGTGCATAACAAAAACACTGTATATACCTTGTTTCCCCCGTAAATAAGACAGGTCTTATAGTAATTGGGTGCACCAAAATATGCATTTCCTGCTCTCTCCCATGTTCTGCTGCATTGCAAATGGTTTGCTCCCCCTGGCAACCGTAATGCTCTCATATATGCTCTGGAGTAAAGTGAATCATGCTAGGGCTTATTTTTGGGATTGGTCTTTTTTCCAGGGAGATTTGTTTCTAAATACTATTTCACAAAATCATATTTTCTAATGTTGCTCCTGATCTTACCTCTGACTAGCTTTAGGTTGTGCGCGCTGTGCTTAGATCCACTCACGTCAGCTCATCTAAGCCTTTGTCTAATGTTAGCGCTGACGGTTGCATCCCCCGCTCCCTTCTAACAGGGAGCGTGCCTGTGCCGGCCATTCACAAATGCCTGGTGTGGGGATGCAGCGTTGGACCGGGGATGAAGGTGAGTTTATGGGTGACCTGGGGGGAGGGAATCAATCGATTCCTGAGCCAATCTCCTTGAGGTTTGGTCCACTTTAAGTTTCTTCTTAAACCTGACCTTCAGCATCATTTAATGAAAAGCTCAAACCTTTAAAAAACTATTCCGCAGTATCTAAAATGAATTCTTTCCCCCCACTGGGCTGCAACTCTGTTCAGGACTCTAGGATGTGGGCGCCGCCATCTTGCCTCAGAAGCATCACATACTGAGGAGAGGAGAGCGGATAAAAGTACACAGGGGGCCGAATTATAGCTGTGCTTTGCACTGGGGTCAGGAAAATACAGCAATCCCAGAATGCAGAGCAGCATAGTCAGAAGACACTTCCTGTCTGCAGGCAGGCAAGGCTCATAAAATGCAGTAGATGCAGGTAGGATGATTTTTAATGTGGGCAATCTGTATGTACAGGATGGGGGAAACATATAATATAGGCTCTAATTCAGGATGAAGGTCTGGTTTAAAAACATTTCTCTCCTAGACCTTACTCAATCCTTTCACGTATTTAAAGCGGAAAAGAACCCAGGGATTTGACTTTCTCAGGTTTTGTTCCCTCCCTCCAACAACATACGCTCCTAACTAGTAATACAGAACTATAGTTATTTTTGACTGTAGTTCCACTTTAAAGTGGACCAACACCCAGGATTTTGACTATCCTGGGTGTTGGTCCACTTAGGTGGGGCACCCCGATCGGGGGTGCCCCGCTGTGTGAAACCCCCCCGATCGCCGCAAAAACTCACCTCTCCCCGCTCCCACGTGACCTCGTCCGGCCAATGACAGCGCTCAGAGCAGCTCTGGTATGCGCGTCCAAAGCCGCTTGGACGCGCATACCAGAGCGCTGTCATTGGCTGCGTCTCTCGCTTCCCTCTAACAGGGAGCGCGCCTGCGCCGGCCATTCACAAAACGGCCGGCGCGGGAGCGCTCCCTGCTAGAGGGAAGCGAGAGACGCGGCCGCGTCTCGCGCATGCGCCGTTGGATCGCCGGTAAGGTGAGGATTGTGGGCCTCCTGGGGGGTTCCTCCCCGCGGGACATCCCTATTTCGGATGCCCCGCGGGGAGGGATCTGATCGGTCCGGGAATCTTATAGATTTCCGGGCCGATCCCCCCTGGGTGTTGGTCCACTTTAAGTTAACTATTGGTGGCCTGCCTCCGCTACCTACCTCTGCCTTTTTTTTTTTAGCAGTGGAGGGGCGTTTCTCTATATCTTTAGAGAGGCTAGATCCACTCCTGGGGATGACACTTTGAACTTAGTACAGCTGCAGCCAACATCCGTGAAAAATGGGAATCGATCAGCTTGGAGACAAGAATGAGAGGAGTGGATAAGGGTAAAAGTGGACCAAAATCCAGGATATTTACTGTCCTGGGTTTTGGTCCATGTCCCACTGTGTAAACCCCCCCAGGTCGCCTAAACAAACTCACCTCTTCCTGATCCTACAACACATGCGCAGGCGCTCGCCTAATCCGTGCACTTGCATCCGCTCGAGCCCCTTCGTCCAGGAGCTCATCTAATGCGAGCGCATCCGAGCTTGCTGGCGGCAGCATCCCCAGATACCCTGTAACAGGGAGCGTGCCTGTGCCGGCCCCGCTAAAGGGATAGTTGGGATGTGGCCGCTGCTTGCGCATGTGCCGTTGAACCGGCGACCTGGGGGATTGAGTATGCCTGCCCTGGAGTCTCAAAGACTCCAAGGTGGGTTTTGGTCTTCTTTAAGTTCAGAGGGAGATTCTGGGCAGTGCTGAGGTTGTATCTGAGTTGGTATCTTTGGACTAGAATTAAATAAAACAATGAATTAAAGGGCCAGAAAGAGATTTGGAGGTTAGGGTTAAAAATGTTATCTGAATTCTTATGGATCCTAATATGCTAGCAGAGGGTGCACCGCCTAAAATATAACTACAATATAATCTGTGTGCTCACCTACTATTATTAACTCTATACAACCTGGAGTAGGCATGCAAAATGCACACCTTCCTCCCACAGGAAGCACCACCAAACAATTTCTCAATCAAAATAGATATTTAATTAGTACAAAGATTAAAAACATTCAAATATATACACACCACAAAAACAATTTAAAAACAATCGGTATGGCTAATAATTAATATATACTGCCCAAACACAAAAAGATAGGTTCTTTCATACATATAAATCATACATTTCTGATTTCACCCATGGGCATGATATACATTTGATAGCCCCTGTTTGGGCAGTATATATTAATTATTAGTACTCGGCCATACCGATTGTTTTTAAATTGTTTTTGTGGTGTGTATATATTTGAATGTTTTTAATCTTTGTACTAATTAAATATCTATTTTGATTGAGAAATTGTTTGGTGGTGCTTCCTGTGGGAGGAAGGTGTGCATTTTGCATGCCTACTCCAGGTTGTGTAGAGTGAATTCTTATGGATGCTGGCAGCCAGTGAAGGACGCTGCCATGTGTGGTCACAAGCTAGCTTTCTATGAATGATAATGATATAAACAAAGGCAATTAAAATGCTTTGTTACATTGATTGAAATGATAATAAACCCAAACAGAAGTGTGTGTTTGTGGGTAGAGGGGCTGTTGGCTTACAGGTTTGTGTATTGGGGGCAGTTAGGTGTCTGGCTTTGCCCTGTACTGCTTATTGTCTCAGAACGTGAGCCCAACACTGTATCTTATCTTCCTGTAATTTGTGGAGATTGTCAGGATTTACAGTCTCCAATTACAGGACCCAAGTAAATAAATAGGCATGGCACTCCAAAGCATAAGTATAAATGCTTGTATTCTGTCACAGCAGTAATAGTTCCAATCACACACAAGGAACAGAAGATATAGTCCATATCATTGTGACGTCAGGCGGGAGTTTTGAATGTGACTGCTTAGTGTGTATATATAGATGGGGGATACCACACATACCGGTTCGCAGTCTTCCTTGATAAAGGGGGCTCCTGACCCCCGAAACGTTGGATTAATATAAGAGACTGTCTCTTTAGCCATGATATGGACTATATCTTCTGTTCCTTGTGTGTGACTGCAACTATTACTGCTGTGACACAATACAAGCATTTATACTTATGGTTTGGTGTGCCGTGCCTATTTATTTACTTGGATATACAGCGGCGCCACCGCTCTGGCACCCACCAATAATGGATTTGTAAGAGTGCACCATCAACATTGGATTCTTGCACAATTTCAGGACCCGTTTACATGGTCAGAGTGCCCTGTATATGGGTGTGCCAACATTTGCCTCATAGAGGGTTAGTTCCTATATGCTGAGCATACTGTATATATGTCCAGGTGTGGACTAGATATAGGAAGCACAGGGAGAATTCCTAGTGGGGTCCTTGGGGCTCTAATTGTGGGATGCCTCACTGTGATACCATTTAAATACAAGAGGTGTACTAAAATGTAAAATGAACCATCTAAAACAAATCTAGAACTTCTATATACTCTTTTTGCAATGCATAGTCAATATTTAAAGCGGACCACACCCCCCCCCCCCCAAAGAAACTCAATTTATTTTGCTCCCGCACCCCAGGTACATTACCATTTGGATGTTTTTTGCCCTCAATGCTGCTTGGTATTCCTGTTATAGTGATTTTTGTTTTTCCCCAGGTATGCTGTTGGTTTCTGACACTATACCATTGTTCTAAACCAGCTGTTTAAGCCCCCTCCGCCTTCTTGCAGTTGCATGCTGGGAGAAGTTAGTACCCATTGGAAATAGTGCTAAAAGGAAGATAAGAGCCAAAATAAGATTTCATTTTCCCTTAATTTTCCCCCAGTTTGTTTCTTTGAAGCTAAAATCGTTTGTGAATATTTTTATCAAACTGATTATCAGGCCACTAAGGGGAGTTGATACATGGGATTTGCTGTTTTTTTAATTTAACCTTCCATAGGATGTGGTTGGTCTGCTTTAACTATCCCCTAGTATGCACAATTGTCCTATTTTTTGGTGAGCATGAAACCTATTGGTTGATTCTGCTAATGGCCTGATGGGGCCATTAAAGCACACCTAAACTGGATGCCCCACTGTGTGAAACCCCATGGATCGCTCATTCCACTTACCTGTTCCTGGAGCCCGTGACTCGACGCTGCATCCCCACTCACCACTAGCTGTAGTGTATACCTGTGCCAGGCATTTCTGAATGGCCAGCGCGGGCATACGACAGCTAGAGGTGAGCGGGTTGGCTACAGATTATTACACCCCCGCCACCAATTGCTGCCTGTAGCACCCCTGTACCTGCCCCCCACTGTACCCTCTTAGCCAAGATACCCACTGCACCATACCCCCCATCTCAGTATCTGCCCTCACAATCCTAAAGCTTCAGTGTCTATAGCCTCAGCTTGAAGGACAGAGAGTTTTATGGGCTACTCCTGGGCTGGTAAAATCCAGGGCCAATTTTTGACCCCACTCAGCCACTGGGTGCAGGTGATGAAACTGCACTGTGGCCTAGAAGGTCACCATTGTTGCTCCTCCACCTTATTTACCATATTTGTGCTCACTTGACATAATTAAAAGAAAGAAAACCAGCATTTCTGCTTTTTCAGTCTTTAGTTTTCTAGCTGCATCCAACTGAGTTAAAGAGAAAAAAGTTTACTGTATGAGCCTTGACAGGGCCCCATTAAATGTTCGCACCAGGGCCCCATTACATTTAGTTACACCACCAGAGCCAGCAGCCACACAAGTCAAATAGAGCAATAATAATAACAATGAACACAATACAAATGAAGGGGAGTATGTGCATATTTTGTGATATTTAGGTCATATGTATCCTGTAAAGCCGGTGGGCTTTTTCCCTGGTTATTTGAATTGTAAGCATTAGGCATTGGCTGAGAATTCTGAAAGCTGCTATATTCAGTGTTGTTGGAACACAGAAGTGCTTGCAGTAGTCTTGAACATGAGGATGATATGGATATATGGGGTATAATGAGCAACAGGGTGGTATAACATGAGGGCAGTACAGGGATATGCAGAAGAAACACTTGGACATATGGGTCACAGGCTGATATAAAAATGTCTTGGGATTTAGATAATCCCCAGGAGGGTGTGTGTGTGTGGCGAGGGAGCTTAAAGCAGAACAAAACCCACCAGTGACCGGCCTGGTATGTAAAAGATTTCAGGGCCGGCTGATGGATTTTCTTTGAGGCATCCTGAATCGAGATGCCCCGCTGTGTGAAGCCCCAAGAAACTCGCCTCACCACGCTCCAACGGCACATGCTTGAGCTCTCGTCCAATGAGAGCTGCCTGCTATGACAACATCATTTGGCAGGCGGCTCTCATTGTTACTGCTGCATCCCCTGCATCCCTAGCGTCATGTGCATGCTTCCGCCCCAGCTATTCAGATAGGCATGCGGCTCTCATTCTAATCAACGGGGAACATGCGCTGTTACGTCCTCTGCATCCCCAGCTGTCCGCATGCACTCCCCATTAATTAGAATGAGAGCCACATGACAAATTACATTGCTATAGCAGATGGCTCTCATTGGACGATTGGACGAGAGACCACATATGTCATTGGAGAGTGGCGAGGTGAGTTTTCTGGGGGGTTTCACATGGGGGGGGGGGCTCCCGCTTCCAGGGGCACAAAACAAGACCTGGGAAAGTCAAGAGAGACAAGAGGATTCAGTCGGGCTTGGAAATCCCCCGATTGGCCCAGGGGCCCCTTTGAGGGCAGTTTTAGGGGTAACTTTGAAGGTAAGTGGCGAAATAGGAAGAGCATTCCAGAGGAGTGGAGAAGAATGTGTGAAGTCCTGAATGCGATTCAACACCCATTTTTGCCAAAATAGGTGTTGGCTGCTGCTGTGCTAAGTACAATGGGTTACCTGGGCCCCCCTGCTCATGCACCACAATTGGCTGTTGGACAGATCTCACAGAGGGGCGGAGTCTGAGAAAATGTTTCTGTGCATGGCCCTGAATATGAGGCACTAATACTTGCATCTCAATATGGAGTGGTCCCCCAGAATTAGTTCTACTGGTGGGTCCCAGACATCCCAGTCCAGCACTGTTAACCCTTAAATAATATGGCAAGGTAACGTAGGATAGCTTGTGACAGTTTGTCTGTAGGAGCTTTTACATTTCTGATGGTAGCCCTGATGGGGGGGGGGGGGGGATATTTTCTTAGCATATGTTGTTGGGGGGGGGGGGGTTCTGCTGAACAGCATATAGTAAAATCATCCTGAAGCTTCTGTATCTGTGGTGTAGTCATACAGGAGCTGGGGGGTATTTTTCATTTGCTATTGTGTGCTAACCAGGGATGAGTCAGTAAAGCGAACATTGTGGTAATATGACTGAGAAGTAGTGGCATGCGGTGCAAATTTAGAAAGTTTTATTGTTATAGGATCACAGATGAGTATTGCCTCTAGGTGCAAATTCCTTTTACCAGATTTAGTCAAACACTTTTATTGCCATATTACAATCCATTTCTTACTGTACATCAATCCTGTAAATCTTTAAAACAGACCTCCAGTCAAAAAATGACTAGAGATGCATTTCCCCATGATGATTTGGGATGCCCTGCTGCTTGCAGTGCAACAGCAAGTCCGGCAGAGAAACTTAGCCACGTCTGTGTTTCTTTGATGCCGACTGCTGGTCTGGTGCTCCATGATTGCCAATGGGGTTTTACTGGACAATTAAAGTGGATGTCCAGTCCAGTCTCATAGTAACGCTCCCGCTCTTGCCCTTACCCATCCTGATTCCAGTGCTGTCATTGGGCGCTTTTGTGCATGATCCCTCCTCTCATTAAAGTAAATGGAAGGTGGTGCGAACAGAGTGTGGGTTGCTGCTCTTTGAAGCCTCACCTAGATGGACATGCCCAGGGCCCCAGAAATGGTTAACCCCCTCCTGTCCTTTCCCAGCACCGGGAAAGAGGGTTAGGGCGAGGGGGTTACTGTGGGACTGGACTTCCACTTTAAATATAAATTACCATGCTAAAAATACATTTTTTTTTATTTTGATTTGATTGACATTGATTGATTTTCACTATTTTGGGTTTTGGTTTGTACCCTTGAGGCATCCAACAGCACAGGCTAAAATAAATGAGCAGGAGCTTAGTCACACTCATGATCAGTGTGTGGCGCCCCCTGCCATTCAGTTACACGTTCAGCCCAAGCAAGAGCTGCTGTGGGTCACTGGGCACCGTGGGTCAGTTGGTGAGGAAAGAATATTGGGTGACGGGCAGGGTTTCGCAGAGTGGGGCACCTTAAATCGGCATGCCCCAGGGGTATATCTTATATATGCTGGGTCAGTTTTTCTTTTAAAGAAAAAACAAAATTGCAGGTTACTCTCTAACCTTTCCTCAACAAGTTTTACATAAAAAAGCATGCTAACCAAAACAAAACATGAAATATAAATCAGTCTTTTAAATGATGTTCTTAAAAGGCATCAAAGATCCTAATCCATAAATGCTGCCCAGTCTCTCACCACTATACTCGCAATGCCTTCTGATATAGTTACTTGGTACAAGCACCCAAATATTCCTTTTGAACCCTGAATTTTAAATCCTCTCATAAGGATGTCCTCTGGTTTTATGAAGTTTGAAAGCAGGTAAATATAATCGATCACTCAACAGATTATCGTACAACATTGTAAACCACTATCAGAGTAGCAGCTCAGCCTTTATTTAGTCAGTTGTACACATATCCAGTTATGCACTTTACGTTTACCCAACATTGATTTGTATAACTGCTTCTCGCCATTTTGTCCTGATTCAGGACTTTAAGGCAGGGAGTTAAAAACACCAAATGAATACCCATCCCATTAGGACCATTTAGTCCAGCCCATAACATCAATAGTGGCAGCCGACATGGTAAACAAGAATGGGCTTACATTAATAAATCAGAATGCAAACCCTATATTCACCTTGCCAATGTTCAATTTATATTAAAATGCACCAATGTAGTATCTTAGTAGTGTATTTGACAGCTGAATATATCAAAATGTCACTGTAAGGATTAACACTTGCCTGGCTCTCATGCTTGTCCTGATTCATCACCTGGCCTTTGTGCTTCACATCCCTTGCAAATCCCTGCACATTCCCTGTATCCCTATATATGTGCAGTCTCCTTATAATGCACCATGGCAGTGCTGTGATTATCGTAGCAGGACAGAGCTGCCTCTAGGATAGTGTGGGGTTAAAGGACAAGTATCGCTTGCTAACTTCTCTGGACAGGCTCTGTGTATTTTAATTAATGACACTTCTCTACCTCTTAGCTGATAAAAATGTTACTTCTAGTACAGGGGAAACTTGTTACATTCAGATACATATGTATCAGGAACGGAAAGTTGTATTTAAACGTAACAAGTTTCTCTGTGCACTAAGATAAGTCAAGTATTTACCAGCTGAGAGGCGTCATTAATGAAAATACACACACAGCTGGTTGCCAGATCAGTTGCCAAACAATATTTGTCCTTTAATGTCAGATGTTGCAAGCAGCCTCCCTCTGATTACCTTGGGTCTATCGGCAAAAGCCGGGCTAACACAGACCTCAAGTCCTGATTGTCTGAAGCCCAAATTAGTCCAACCCTCTCCCGGCATGCATTACCTGCTGTAGTGTTCTGTTGTCTTTGAGAGTACTGGTGAGAACTCGTCTTTCTGCTACTCTGTTGCTGACCAGAACCTGCCAGACTACCTGAACCCTGCCTACCTGTTGCTTGAACCTATTTGCCTAGATTAACTAGCTACTGTGTTACTTGAAGCAGAGTCTTTCTGTGTTTGACATTTGCTAACCTACTGACCAGTGATATGTTTAACCCTTTAGGCACTGAGCTGCTCAGAGTGATCAGTCATATATTAACTGCCATGCCTCTGGACTGTTTGGTTTTAAAGAGGAACTTTGCAGGCCCCGGTGCCTAAAAGTCACCAGGGCCATTTTGAGTTCCTCTCCTTGGGGCATCCTGAATTGGGATGCCCAATACACTCACCTTCTCCCAGAGCCCTCACCTTATCTCTGTGCTACATCCCTGCTCACCCTTGAATGGTTGTGCGGACACACCATGGCTAGAACCGGATGCAGCTGGCGGCGCACACGGCTCCCTTTGGCGTCGCTCAGCTACTTAACAGTCAGCAGTGCCGAAGGGAGCCGAGTGAAAGTGGGATGCTCAGCGTGCTCATTCTCACCCGAGTCTGCACCATGGGAGCGACCTGTGGGGGATACACACAGCTGGGGATCCCAATTCGGGATGCTGCCCCCCCCAAAAAAAACACCCCAAAATGTCAAAATTGTCTAAAAGAATCCAGGGCCATCTGAGTTCCACTCATTCGGGCATTCTGAATTGGTAGGCCCTGCTGTATGACACCTTCCCTCGATCACCAGTTTCACTCACCTGCTCATGGAGCCCTCGCCGCATCTGTGCACTCCGTCCGCATTCCTTCCCACCTCTATCAGTGCGTGCACAGCCTTTCTGAATGGGCATCGCGGGAGTGCCATAGCTGCAAGGTGGGCAGGGGATCAGAGGCAAAAAAGGGAGCAGAGTGACAGTGAGCATGCCGCTCAGCCATGGGAGCGGAAGGAAGGTGAGTGATATGGAGTGACCCAGGAGGGTACACACAGTGGGGCATCCCAACCGGGATGCCACCAAATAGAAACAACACACGGGAAAGTGAAATTCTGGTGTGTTGTTCCTGTTTAAGGAGAATAATGTTTTTATGTTGTATGGGGAGGGGGCAGGGGCTTACGCTTTTTCAGTGCCTTCACAGTGCTGTGCAAACTGACTCCATGAACATAATTGATTGGGATGCCCCAGAGGGATGGTGGTGCTTTTTTCCTTTAGGAGGCCTAGGTGCAGCTTACCATTCATGCGTATCTAAAACTCATGTTTTACAAGCTGAGATCTGGTGCAGGAGACGACTAGCTTTATAATACTGTTCAGGGACAAGCTTTAGAAGGCTGATATTTGTTCTTTGCATATTTTGTAAAGCACAACTTGTAGGAAAGAAAGTACACGACTGTCACCTGTGAGAGGACAAACTCCGAGGATCATTTTAACACCTGGCACTTTGAAGGTTCAAAGGAAGCATCCCTTCTGAAGAAGAGTTGATTCCACCACTATACAAATAAAGACTTCACAGAAGTTAATTTGTATAGTTCAGAATGTTTCTATTGTAGTTATTCTTTTTCTTTAGCTAATTTTCTGCAAAAGTTTATACATTGTTTTCTAAATTTGGCAGAAATTTGTAGCTGATGGGGCACATAAGTGTGCATTCATATACAAGCTCAACTTACCATATGCAGAATTTATTATCGGACCATTTTAATGATTAAAGTGCTTTTGTGTTCTTTAAAATGTATTGTGTCTTTCTCTACACATATTGTTGGAACTGGCAATTTGACTGTTTAGTAAAAACTTGACTGACTGACAAGTGGAGTAGTAAACAAAATATCTGCCAGCTATTTGAAGAAAAATGGATTTCCTCCTAGTTAAATTTCACTTGCCAAACGGCTGTTACAGCTCCCCAATGATCGCTTATGCAAACATTGCAGTTGAGTTTCTAATAATTTTATAGCACATAACAAAATTAAACAATCTGTGACTCTACTGTTGAAAAAAATCTTCAGTTTCCCTTTATAGTTTATTTAATTGTATTTTCATATTAGAAGCTAATTTTTCAGATGCCCTTGTATGTATTCTATTCATCTAAATTGAAATCTATCCACAGAGCACAATGCCAGGCAGTAGTGGCTTCCTGTAAAAGGAGGCATTGTATAGAACTGTAACCACCCAATGTACACACTTTTACTGTGCAGATGTGTAGTCTTTGGGATCTGTAGCCGGATACCTCAACCTGGGAGACTTGTTCGGTATTGTTAGAAGTGGATATTTTTAGGGGCCATAGCCATTTGTGGTAATGGAAACCCAGCTCCTCTACAGCTATTGTGCCCCATGTGACTGATGGCAACCAATTGCATTTGCCAACTCACTCCGCAGGCCTCTAGACAATGGAATCCTAATTCACCAGTGGACATTGCAGGTATGTCTCAAGCCTTGGTGTACTTTTTTCATTCCCCACAAAAAATGGATTGAGCTGGCCATAGACACTAAGGTATTTAGTATACTCAGAATCTGGAAGACAGGAAAGGCACAGTCTTCACAGGGCACAGTTCCTGTGGGGAGCCAGCAATGAGCAACTGGCAAAGTGCTACACCATGCACTGGTCCCAGTGTGGGAAGTCTGCCTTGGTTTTCACCAGAGCTCACCCAAAGGAGAACGGACTGCGCTGCAAACAAACCGGGTGTTACCAAGTGCAGAGTTCAGTATGTGGAAAGTCCAGTTCAGGTATTGAAGAAGGTTGCTGAAACAGAACCAGGAAATCAAGAGCCAGGGTTTGCAGTCCATAGAGCCAAAGCAGGTAGTCATCCAAAACCAAGGGTCAGTAGCCAGAGCAGGGTTGTCACCCAAAGCCAGCGGTCAAATCCAAAGCAGTTAGTCAGCAGAGCCATTGTCTTGGGAGACAGGAGCAGGTGGCAGGTGTCACTTCTAGGAAGATCTGCAGGCATCTTCCCACCACCACAGGCCTCTTTTTAAAGGCTGCTGGGTGTCAAGTAGAACCAGCTGCACATTCATAGTAGCATAGAAACTCACATGTGTGCACCTCTGAATACAATTTGCGAGCAGGATCATGGGGGAATGAGCATGTACAGAATGTCAGAATGTGTTTGTATGACCAGATCTCTCTTAGTGAAAATAAGCACCAATATTTGCCCCAAAGGGCAGACAATGGAAATAAAACTGTAGGCAATGGAAAAAAAATCCCATATCTTACACACATAGAATGATTGCTGCTCTCCTGGTCTTCTGCCAGTCCTCCACTGCAAATAGGCAGGCTATTCCAAGGCAGAGAGAATACTCTATGGCCCCTAATGCGACAGCAGAGTAGCTACTGGAAAAACAGAATGGAGCTGATATTTATGTTGTAATGCAGCTGACCTTGAGTGATAAGCTCTGTGGGAGTCAGGTGAGTAAGTATCCTTTTGTCCTAAAGGCCTACAGATGCCCAATAACTCTTACACTGGGGCAAAGTTTGATTAACCCTTGGCCCTCCTGCTGGTGCCCACAACTCTTATAACATTTGTACTTAAAGTGGACCAACACCGAGAGGTGATCGGCCCGGAAATCTATAAGATTCCCGGGCCGATCACCTCCCACCCCGCGGGACATCCGAGATCGGGATGTCCCGCGGGGTGAAACCCCCCAAAAAAACCCAAACTCCTTACCTGATCTTCGGCGGCGGCCGGCCGCCGCCGCCTCCCTCGCGCCCCTGTAGGCGTGCTCGCGCCCGCGCCGGCCGTCTGCGAATGGCCGGCGGGGGCGCGCGCGCGCCGAAAGTGACGCGAGGGAGGCGGCGGCGGCGGCAGCCGCTTGGACGTTCCTGATCCCCGCCTGGACGTTGGCGGGGATTGGACCGTCCTGTCACGTGGGAGCGGGGACAGGTAAGATTTTGGGGCTTTCTGGGGGGTTTCACACAGCGGGGCACCCCCGATCGGGGTGCCCCGCCGAAGTGGACCAAAACCCAGGATAGTCAAAATCCTGGGTGTTGGTCCACTTTAACTTACCTCCCCCCCTGTTCTTTTCAGGCCTGGTGTCTGATGACATTGCCTGTCAGATGCCATGATCTGCTTCCAGAGAATGGCTTCCCTCACCAGATTACAATGCTTTGTGGCTCAGTGGAGATTAGGTTAAAGTGGACCAACTCCCAGGATTTTGACTATCCTGGGTTTTGGTCCACTTCGGGGGGGGGGGGGGGGGGGGTGCACCCCGATTGGGGTGCCCCGCTGTGTGAAACCCCCCAGAAAGCCCCAAAAACTCACCTCACCACGCTCCCACGTGACTGCGCCGTCCAATCCCCGCCGACGGACAAGCGGGTGACAGCGACAGACAAGACAGCGCACGTCTAGAGGGGCGCGCGGGAGGTAAGATAAGGTAAGGTTTTTTTGGGGGTTTCACCCCGCGGGACATCCTGAACGCGGATGTCACGTGGTGAGGGAGGTGATCGGCCCAGGAATATTATAGATTCCCGGGCCGATCACCCCTGGGTGTTGGTCCACTTTAAGAACGCAAATAGGTAACTGAATAATTGTGCCAAAGAAAAGCCAAAATACATGCAACCTACTGTACATTCAGCAATATAAAAGGCGCAGAAATGAAAGCAATCACTAGTGTAACATAATTCTATACTAATCCCACATGTGGCCTTCCAGCAGCCACATGTTCTGTCTGCTGGGGGTCCAGTTATTTGGTTCATTATATTTGTTCTTCTGTTTAAGATCGCACATATGTAAGTGTTTTAAAGGTGAGGATCTATTTGTATATTATATACCGTAGATTGTTTGTTTGATTTTGCAGTGTTAATATATTGGGGCATTACAGATAGAACACATATTAGAGATCCGGATTTAGATATTAGTGTTGCTAATTCTGGGAAATGTATTTATGTTAAAATGAGTGATTTCATTTGAACATGATATTCCTCCCCCCCTCTTTGTGTATATGCATTTTAGAGTTTTAAAATGTGATGATATTTTCCTTTGTGTACAGAATAAAACTGTTTATATATGTTTGAATACATATTCAAGTACTGGGGTAAATTCAGAGCCAGGTGAGAATTCTCAATCCTTTTTGGAGAGAAAACATTGAATTTCGTGGTGTAAGTAGGAAAAATGTCCAGCTACTTTTCCATTAAAAGCTTCTTATTTATTCAATAAATGGTGTCCCACCCACACGGCCATAATTTAAAATAATATTTTGGGGTGGTGTTTCACCAAGTAATAGGTTGTGCAAGCACATGTGTTCATTTTATGAGTATGAATTAGTTGTAAAGAGTTTCAAACACACTTCCCAGTTTAGATTGTGAGCTCTTTTGAGGGACATTAAGGCTTCTGTGACCTCTGTAGACCACTGCAGAAGCCCTGTCATACACACGTTTAAAAAGCTATAGATTTTTTTCCCATGACATTTTTGCATTGCATTTATCCTTTTGTAACGTCTAGAAATCTGTGTCACTCGCTGAATGTTTGTAGACTGTGTGAGTCACCGGCAGCATTGTGAAATGGCAGCCGGCTTTCTGCGTTTGGGCAGGTTCCCCCGAAGCCTTGTGACTCAGCACTGGGCTGCATTTTTCTTCTGCACAGGTGTGATGGTACTAAATTGCCATTTGAAATGCAAACATGGCTGTGCATTGCAACAAACATGACATTTACTGGTGATAAACATTAGCCACTTTATGGTACCATTTACTGGAACACAGGGTAAACAATGCTGGCTTAGCAGCAGATTGACAAACTGGGAACTGCAAAACTCCAGAAAATGATATACCAGTAACCCCAAATACTGAACTTGAGTTCAGTAAGACTGTCTTCTTTACCTATTCAAACATGTCAACTTTCTGCTGCTTTCTGCTCTTAGCTTAAAATTAGTGTGTAGCAGGTATAGGTAAGATGGATACTCCCCAAATCCATAAAATTATGTTGGTAAATCAAAAGCACATAGCGGATCTGCAGTTCATTGCTTTTTGCACCTTGATGCTCCCCTTACCTCCAGAGGGAGTTATGTACATTTTTACATATTTTAGCCATTCTAAAATGTCTTTAAAATAATAAACTGGCCTTTTGCAACCCTAGTTGTAAGTCGACAAATGTGCTTAGTAATAGTGGGACCCCCAGACCACTGGTTCTAGTATTTCTTGTTAAAATTGAGCAACTACTTTACCTGGACTGGTCCAGATACATGGTCAGGTCTGACACCTTTTTCTGTAAACTTAGCTGAAACAAAAATTCAGGGCCATAATGTAAAGCAAGAGAAACTGTTACACACACTTTATAACAGGGACCATAATGCTTTGCTTCACAATCTCTAATAAGGATGAAACACTTACCCAGTCTGACCAGTCCTACCCATTATAGAAGCTCTATTGGCAAAAGGAGTTTAGTATTTAGATATTACTGTCTTTGATTACATTTTTGAAGCTTTCCACCAAAACATCAAGGGAAGATAATTTGTATTACTGATGCCAGTCTGCACAGAAAGCCTGCAGGATTTAGGTCTGCTTCAAATGGTTACTATCAAATAATCCAGCACACCTAGGTAGGCTAGGCCAGAAGGGGGCTTTAAGATGCCTACTGGAAGCTTATATATAGGGGCAAATGTATTGTTTGATTCAAGCCTTTGGGTTTGCTCTTAAAACGACTGTGCTAAAATCATATTTAGTACTAATTTTACAATAATTGCTTGGATAACAACTAATTCCAACATACTTCCATTTGTTAGTTTAACATGCAGATTCAGAGACTACACTTAGGCTCTTTCATGCATTCTTCCTTAACATTTATAGTGATTTTGCTGTATTTTTGTTGCCCAAATGATCCCCCTGGTGGCAGATATTTTGTCCAGAAGATGTCAGCAATAGTTTTCTGCCAGTTATGCCAAAATGAGATAATGAGAGGCTGGGCTCATAACATGTCATGTGGCTCTTGTTGCAATCAAGATTTGGGCATATACTTTGTAATACAGTTGTAAAAATCAAAAGGTTTTAAGTTATTGTTTTTAACACCAAGGGCCTGATTAATCAAAGGCAGATGTGTGCAAATCGTCCAAAATTAACGGTGTAAAGATTTGTGTGATTATGCATTGACACTTTTTTTCTGTTTTTCGGCTGTTTTCTGCTTGAAGCAGGTATAAAATTTACTCAGCACATTCATTTTATTGAATAAAGCAATGTGTTTGTTTTTTATTCTAAGTATACAGCACGTCCTGCTCCAGAGATAATTCCTTACATTTGGGTTATACACCCACAAGATGGCGCTGGACTGCAGAGACAGCAAAAAAGTGGCTCCTCCCGGCCCCTTATATTCCAGGGACCTCCCACAAAATCCCCAGTTCTTCTCTGCAGTCGGCGCTGCGAAGGCAAGAAGATGGCTCTCTCTACTCGCATGTGAGCGGGGCTATTAGCCTGCAGCCCTGTAGGACTATTCCCACCCGTTCCTCTTTTTCTGCCTGCCAGCTTTGGCTCCACTGGTCGGGTGATGGTAGCCAGCACTGTTGTCAGGTTTTTAAGGAGCGCTGCTCCGACCGCAATCCCCCACCAAAGGGTAGGCGGTATAGGCCCATGGTGAGCCTTATGGGATGCCCCTCCCGCGCTATCGCCCCTCGCCCCTGTCCATCGGTGGGCTCCTGTTAGGTTGGCCGCTGCCCTCCCTCGCTCTCCCTGTCAGTTCTCGGGGGGGGGGGGGGGGGTGTGTATGTATGTTCTCCACTCCTTGGGATTGTATTACGTGGTATGGTTGGCTTGTGTTGCAGCGTGTGTTGGTTGCACTGGTTGCTTTTTTAAAATTGCCGCCACCGCCATGTGCGCTTGTACGGCGTTCCGCGGCGACATAACCTCATCCGCTGCTGCGCCATCATTGGTTGACATGGTCACGTGGGTGCCTTCACGCTCTTCGGGGGGGCGGGCCTTGCGGATGGCGCGTCTCCGCAGCCCTCCCCTCGAGGTATCTGCGGGTGCCATTTTGCTTCCTCGTGCTGTGTGGCTGGCGTCTACCTACTGCGGTTCGTAAGTGCCCCTGCGGGCTGGCTTATTTTATTATATATTATGTATGCATTCCACTTACGGGACTTTTCTGTTTATGTCTTGCAGGCGGGTAAAACTTAATTGTGGTTTCTCCCAGCCTATCCCCTCTATTTAGTTGCTGTTAGAGGCCTATTCTGCCTTTACCTCCCACTTCCCTAGCGGGCTATTGGGGCATCCCGGGTGGCCTTTTAGCGTAAATCCCTATTGGCCGGTGGCTGCGATAATCACCATATGGAGGCTTCTCAGGATAATGTGCTTGGGGTTCCTTCAGGACATGCCCGGCTTTGTGTGGCGTGTGGGGTGTCCCCTACAAATGATGACAATGTGCGGGTTTGTGTACCCTGCGCCCAGCAGGTGCTTGCACTGCAATCTGGGTTACCTGTGGCTGGGCCTGCGCCCCGTGTGGCTTCGCCCACTCCCCCACGCTTACATCTGACTCCCAGTGAGGTGCATACCAGTGGGGAGTCTCAGCCTGATTTGTCTACCAGGGTGGCTAGCATTGAGAAGCTGATTGCTGGCTCTACGGCGCGTAAGGCCTCTGCTAAGAGGCGGCATCTGGCGCCTGGCGTTACCCTTTTTCCTATGGAGGCTGAGGAATTCTTTGACCTGGCCGACTATACCCCCCTGGAAGAGGGGGAGTTGTTTTCTGATCATCTGATGAGCAGCCTAAGGGTTATGCTGATTCTGGCTCTGACCCATGGGCTCCAGATGATACTGACAGGCTTTTGGCTCACATTTTTGAAGTACTTTCCATCTCTCCTCCTGCCGCGGCTCCTCGGCAGCAGGGGGAGTTGTTTCACACTGCTAAGCTGCGTTTGGAGTTTCCTGAGCAAGCTCACTTTAATAATCTCGTGCTCAAAGAGTGGGAGCGTCCGAGCAGGCTCCCTAGGGTGCCTAAGAGTTGGGATAAGAGGTACCCCTTTCCTGCTGAAGTGGTTAAGCGTTGGTCGTCCCCTCCCGAAGTGGATGCACCAATTCTGGGGTTGTCCAACACATCGATCATGCATTCCCCTGACTCTACTATGCTGAGGGATGGTGAGGACCAGCGCATTGATCAGCTGGCTTCCCATGCCTTTGCCTGTGTGGGGTCTGCACTGCGTCCGGTTTGTGCCTCTATTACAGCTGTGGCTATTAGGACTCTGCTCGAGTATTTTAGATGGGGCTCCTGATGATGCTGCTAGTGAGTATAGAGCCCTTCTGCGTTGTGAGGAATTTGTTGCATATGTCCTCTCTGCCTTGGATGACACCATTAGAATGTGTGGCAGGGCTTCTGCCTTGGTGGTGGCTATACGCCGCTCAGTTTGCTATGCCAGTGGGGAGCGGACAATGCTGCCAAGAAGGCTCTCACTGGGTTCCCCTTTAAAGGACTGTGTCTATTTGGGGATCGCCTGGACCTGTTTGCTAAGGGGGGCAGATTACCCCAGCGCAAAAGACAGTCTTCGGCCCTTTTGGGGTTCAGGCTCCTTTCTTCCCTCCTACAGTGGGTCCAGAATGGGAAGGGGAGCTTCATTTGCAGGGGCCTGGGGATATTTCTGGGGCAGAGGGCGTGGCCGCACTGGACCCTCCTGGGGGTCCAAGTCTAAGTCTTCCCCCAAGCCCCCTCACGCATGAAGGGGTGCCCTCACCCATCCGGGTGGGGGGACGGCTTCAGCTCTTTGCTCTGTCTGGAGGCATCATGTCTCAGACCGGTGGATTCAGGAGGTAGTGTTCTCCGGTTACAAGATAGAGTTGGCAGCCTGGCCGCCCCCAAGATTCATCAGATCCCGGATGCCTCAAGACCCCCTGTCAGCTCAGGGCCTGTTGCTTGCTGTGCAGAATCTACTGGAGCTGGAGGTCATCTGCCAGGTGCCCTTAAGGGAAAGGGGCAAGGGCTATTATTCCAACCTTTTCACCGTTCCCAAAAGAGATGGGTCTGTCAGACCCATCCTGGACTTAAAGCTTCTCAACAAGTTTGTCAGATCCAGGCGTTTTTGCATGGAGACTCTGCGCTCAGCTGTAAATTCACTACAACCAGGGGACTTCATGAACTCAGTGGACATTGCCTACATCAATCATCAGGGAGGGACCCGGAGCAAGGGGCCCTCAAAGTGTCTCTGATCCTGTCCTGGGCAGAGGACAATGTTCCCTGCATCTCAGCTCTGTACATACCGGGGGTGGAGAATCTGGAGGCAGACTCTCTGAGCAGGGGGACTTCTCGCCTGGGAGAATGGTCCCTCAGCAACAGGGTATTCTCTGTTTCACCATTGGGGTCAGCCAGATGTGGATCTGTTTGCGTCCTGTCACAATCAGAAGCTTCCAGTCTTTGTGTCTCTGTCCCAGGACCCTCTGGCCTTAGCCATGGATGCTCTGACAATGCCCTGGCAGGGCTTTCAGATTCTGTATGTCTTTCCCCCGTTTCCGCTGTTGGGCAGGGTTCTGCGAAAGATAGCTCAGGAAGGGGTGCCAGCAATCCTGGTGGCCCCCCGTTGGCCAAGAAGAGTGTGGTTCGCAGACATCGTGCAGCTGGCGGTAGATCAGCACATTGACTGGTGCGAGGCTAAATCTCTTCCCTTCCGTGTGTTTTCTATTCCTAGGATTCTGGAATTTCTCCAACATGGTTTGGATCTGGGGCTTCAGCTCAGCACTCTGAAAAGTCATGTGTCTGCCTTGGCTGTTTTATTTCAGAGATCTTTTGCTCAGCATCATCTGGTCAAGACCCTTTTCCAGGGGGTTACTCATGTGCGCCCCCCACGTAAGCCTATGTTACCAGTCTGGGACTTGAACTTGGTCCTATCTGCCTTGCAGGGGTCTCCTTTTCAGCCTGTGCATGAGGTTGCCTTGTCCATTCTTACGCTTAAGGTAGTCTTTTTGGTGGCTATCACTTCTGTTAGGTGTGTTTCTGAGTTGGCGGCGCTTTCCATCAAGCCCCCTTACTTTGAGAGACACCAGGACAGGGTGGTGTTGCGCTTTAAACTAGACTTTCTGCCTAAAGTTGTGTCTGCTTTTCATCTCAATCAGGACATTGTTCTGCCTTCTCTGTGCCCTAATCCTAGTAACCCTATGGAGAGGGCTCTACATTCCTTGGATGTGGTTAGGAACCTGAAGTTCTATTTGGTGGCTACTGAGCCCTTCAGGAAGACTGATGATCTTTTTGTGGTCCCTTCTGGTCCTAAGAACGGTCTGGCTCCAGCTAAGTCTACCATCAGCAAGTGGATTCGTCAGGCTGTGATTCAGGCCTATTCTGCTAAAGGGAATAATCCTCCCTTCTGCCTTACTGCTTATTCCACTCGTGCTATTGGTGCCTCTTGGGCCTTTCAGCACCAGGCTTCTGTTGAACAAGTTTGTAAGGGCGCTACTTGGTCTTCTGTTCATACTTTTTCTAAGTTTTACATAGTTGATGTTAGGGCCTCAGCCGATGCTGCTTTTGGCCGCAAAGTTCTGCAGACGGCAGTGGTTTAATCTGCATGTTGTTGCTTTTGGGGATCCCACCCTACCTTACGGACACTGCTTTTGGATGTCCCAAACGTAAGGAGTTATCTCTGGAGCAGGACGTGCTGTATACTTAGAATAATACAATTCTGTGATTACTCACCTGTAGAATTGGTATTATACGTATACAGCACGTCCTGCTCCACCGCGCCCTTGTTTTCTTTATTCTTAGTGCCTCTGTATGGTGGTTGTTGTCATGGTTTAAATTGTTTGATTATGGTTGATTATTCTCCCGGGCTCTTGCTAACTGCTTGTCAATACTGGGGATTTTGTGGGAGGTCCCTGGAATATAAGGGGCTGGGAGGAGCCACTTTTTTGCTGTCTCTGCAGTCCAGTGCCATCTTGTGGATGTATAACCCAAACGTAAGGAATTATCTCTGGAACAGGACGTGCTGTATACGTATAATACCAATTCTACAGGTGAGTAATCACAGAATTGTATGTTTCAATGAAAGACATACAGGAGATTATTATTCATTCACATGGCCTGCCTTACTCCAGGTAACCAACCTGATATACCATGCTTGTAGTGGGCCAAAACCCAGCTTGATTCCCTGGCTGATCGACTCCTCCCCGCTGTGTGAAACCCACCAGGTCGCCCCATTCACTTATCTCGTTTCCGTTCCCCTGGCACGTCTAAGAGCAGCAGCATCCCACTATCCCTCTAGCAGGGTGCGTGCCTGCGCCAGCCATTTGTGAATGGCTGACGCGGGCACGCTCCCTGTTAGAGGGAAGTGGAGGATGCGGCCGTAGGGGCTGCTGCTCTTAGACGTGCCGTGGGACCGGAAAGAGGTGAGCTGGTCTTGGTGTCTTGGGGGGTTTGAGCAGCTGGGCACCCCCGATCGGGGTGCCCTGGGGAAAAGGACCAAAACCCAGGATAGTCAAAATCCTGGGTTTTGATCCACTTTAAGGGCTGAGCTACTGACCCCCAGCCTTATTAGGTAACCACACCATATGCCCTTCAGCACATGGCAAGTTCTCCCAGCAACCCTGCAGAGCACCAGGCTCATTCTGATGGATACTGGACTCTTCGAACCCCCTTAACATTTTGGTAATCATTGGGGTATCAGCGGGTGGTGTGGCATGTCGGTCAGGTGTTTTACCGCCTCCCTCACCTTATGAACTAATATAGGGGATCCTATTACAAATAAACACGTAACAAAAAACATGCAACAAAAAATATCTATTAATTTCAATGTTAAAGTGGACCGTCACCCAGGGGTGATCGGCCCGGGAATCTATAAGATTCCTGGGCCGATCACCTCCCTCACCGCGGGACATCTGAGATCGGGATGTCCCGTGGTGAGGGACCCCCCCCCAAAACCCCTGAAAAACTTACCTCATCGGCGCCGCCTCCCGCGTGCCCCTCTAGGCGGGCGCGCGCACTGTCAGAGGGGCGCGCGGGAGGCGGCGGACGCGCTGTCTTGTCTGCCGCTGTCACCCGCTTGTCCGTGGCTACGTGGGAGCGTGGTGAGGTGAGTTTTGGGGGCTTTCTGGGGGGTTTTACACAGCGGGGCACCCCTAACCAGGGTGCCCCCCTGAAGTGGACCAAAACCCAGGATAGTCAAAATCCTGGGTGTTGGTCCACTTTAACAGTACTCATAACTCTACTTCTTCCCTTTGTCCCCCTGAAGGGTAGTGTCCTCTCAGCAGGTCTGATAAGTCATGGTAGCACCTTTTAGTATCTGTTGTTTAAGGGGAAAAAGGTTCCCCCATACTTGTACCTCATAATTTTGCCAAGGGTAATGCTGGGCCGCCAGGGAGGGCAACTCTGTGGAATCTCCCCCCCATGCATATTATGTATGTCACTGGAAGGGAATGAGTGGGCACTTCCCCAGGATATTATCTCTATACCTCCCTCCAGTTCTCTCCCCTGCATTACCCTTGGGGGCATGCCAGGGTAGAATCTCGGAACAAAATGCCAGATTCTGCCAGGGCAACTGCTAAGCTGCCAGCAACATAAGATTAGATGGGAGTCAGAAGAAGAAAGATGAGGAGAGGTGAGTACTGTAACATTTAACAAAATATACATTTACTACTTGCAAACTATAGCATTGTTTCTCATCCTGCAGTACGTGCACCCCAGGGGGTACTCTTCAATGTTCAAGGCTGCACCAACAAAGGGGTCTGACAGGTCTGGTATTATATTTTAAAAGTAAAACATTATTCTTTCTTGCTTCAAAAGCAGCTACAAGGCCTGTACTTATTTTGGTAACATTATTAATTGATCTCTTCCTTGGGGGTACTTGGTTGTAACTGCTTGTTAGGAGGTACGTGGCGTAACCTCTAAACTAGTTCAAATGGTAGAGGGACGGGAAGCATCAAGTGTAAAAAGTACACTTTAGAGTGAAAAGTGCAGTTCAGGTGAAAAATAAAATAGAAGTGTAGTGGTGATATGTGCTGCAGGCTAAAGTCATTAACATTCCACCCCCTCAAGCAGGTACATATTCAATGGAGCACCCAGGAATTTTATTGGGGGGGGGGGGGGGGACACATAAGGGGCGTAGCTTTTACATTGATGGGTATTTTGCATTACTTTCTGGGTGCTCCGGCTGCTGCTGAACCCTTTGTGGCCAGGCAACCACTCTCTGCACTTTCTAAATCATGACAGCTCCTCCTCATCCTGAGATGCAGAAAAGGCAAGTGCAACGGCCCAGTGCTCCACAATATCTGGAGGGTGCTCCCCTGGGTACATTTATTTTTTGATTCTTTGCCCAAGTCATTCTTAGTGAGGGGGCAGGGAGACTGTAGGGTTTGCCTGCGGGAGCCCTAGCTAATTGTAGGGGGGTTTTAGACTATGAGTTGACCTGTAAATGCTGTTCAAATCTGTGATGTCACTCACAGATGTAGGGTGCGGGTTGTTTGCAGGAAAAAGTCTACACGACAGAGGCTCACTACTACTTTAGCTCTAACCGCATATTTGTGACTCCTGTGTCCTCTTTTTACACTAGTGATCAAATTCCATGAAAAACGTGTACTAGTAATAACCAATGACCTCAGTCATCTTCAGATATTCCAGAGTCCTCGAAGAGTGCTGTAGCTATTCATTCCCACATTCCTGTTACATTTCCCCTTTCAGTGACTTCCCTTTAATTTACCTTTCCATCCTACATAATGCATTCTCTGTTACTAGGGTTAGGAATGCTTCTGTAGCATTGCCAACTTGCTTTTTTTATTGAAAAAAAAAAAACACCCCAATGTTAGAATTAGTGTACTACAAACCATTTACGTGTTATAACTCAACCTAATTTAAAGCAGTCTAAATCTTTTTAAAGGTTTTATTGTACCACATAATATATCAGCACTAAGTGAGTATGTTCTTGTTAAAATGACAGGTTAGCTTACACTGTTAGTTCTCTTGTTGGGTGTCAGGGGGGTGTAGGTCTATTTCTGGGAACCCCCACTCTACTCACAACCTGGGAAAAAACAAGACCTGACCTAAAAAATGTGTTTCCACATCTGTCCTCAAAATGTCTTTACCAAGTCATAAAAGCCGTGCCGTGGTCAGCTGTCAGAGCTGACCCAAAATCAGAAGGCTGGTTTTTATAAAGTGGGACAGTACTTTTTTCGTAACATTGTTGGTAGCTTCCTGCAGATGTCACTAAGCAGATGTTTTTCAGACTTAAACCCGGAGTGGCCATTTTGGATCTTCCTCTCCCAGCATCTCAGCCATGCTGCTGTCTGGATTCAACTGACATAATTGACAAAGCACAGTAACAGGAAGCCCAGCAGCACTTCCTGTTTACAGGTGGCCTGCAAATGCATGAGCTGCCATCTTGTTTCTAAAATGTACTACAGCAGGAGTTAGAAAAAGGTAAATTCATTTGTATGTGCAGCAATCTAAATTGCCCTGGGGAGGGATGCATATGAGCACTGTTTGTTGTGTTGGTCTGGTTTAAGTCATTTTTGACTGTTGGTCCGCTTTAAAGTGGACCAAAACCCAATACTATCTATAAGATTCCCGGGCAGATGGATTCCCTCCCCCAGGGGCATCCAAAATCGGGATGCCCCACTGTCTGAAACCCCCCAAGTCACCCCGTACACTTACCTTGTTTCTCGGTCCAACGCATGTGCGAGCCACATCCCTGCTATCCCTTTAACAGGGCGCGTGCCCGCGCCAGGTATTTGTGAATGGGTGGAGAGGGCACGCTCCCTGTTAGAAGGAAGCAGGGGATGCGGCCGCCAGTGCGCTCCGAGCATGCTAATTGGACAAGCAGCCATACATGCGCCATAGGACTGGGAAAAGGTGAGTTGTGCTCGGCGATCTGGGGGGTTTCACACAGGAGAAAGGACCAAAACCCAGGATAGTCAAAATGGGTTTTGGTCCACTTAAGGCAGTTTGCCAACCTCCCTTTGGGCCGCCTCAGAACTCACCATCTTCTTCCTCCCTCTCCGATGTAAACATCCCCAGCATCTTTGGACTGTGAGCATGCTTCCACCCCCCCAGCCGTTCAGAAAGGGGGATATTCTGCTGGGGAGCAATTGCTGAACATTTTCATTTGCACATCAAACGGCTCTGGTTGGACGGGAGCCCCTACATGCATTGTAGCACTGGAGTTGGGTTTCACACAGTGGGGCGTACCAATAAGGGATGCCTGGGTGGCAAAGAACAAAACCTGGGATAGTCAAAAGCCTGGGTTTTGTTTTGCTTAAAGCATACCTTCAGTCACAACAAATTAGCTTAGTATATTTCTCCCCTAACTCTCAGCCCTCCTCTGCCAATCAGTGGAATATTTGAGATACAGGTACATGGAGTTAGTAGACATGGAATTTAGATGCTACATTATAGGCTGTATACCTTTTGACTATATATTATGATTTTGAATCTAATTAGGAGGTAGACAAACATTGAGGTTGGCTTTGGACCAACTTATGTGAACTAAGTTTTTATGATGCATTTTATGATGTTTTGTATGGAATTATTTTTTTTTAATTAATTACATGTATATTTATATCTCTTGTGAAAGTGGCTCAAAACCCAGGATTTTGACTATCTTGGGCTTTGGTCCTTGCTCCCCCCCCCCCCCCCCCCAGGCACCCTGATCATCCGATTCCCCGGTCCTATGGCGCCTGTGTGGTTCCTCATCCAGTAAACGTGTTCGGATCCGCTCCCGTCCCCTTCATGTAAAATATCATCTAAGGGAGCGGACCTGAGCGCATTGCATTGCGTTAAGCCCTCTCAAAAAAAAATATGGCACTAATCATCAGAGTTTAGTGGAGCAATTTACTAAACTTTTTTGAATGGTGGTCCAGTTTAAAGGGATTGACCAGGCTAACAAATAACTGTTTGCTTACCTTCCATGCAAAGTATTCATTCTGGTGTGTTGTTGCCAATGACCACTTTTTTTTCTAAGCACCAGAAGGTAGACCCATGTTTCCCCTTGTGTGTGGGACACACTGAGGCTTGAAGGTGCAGGGGAAGATAGCTGCTTCTTGCTTTGCTTCCCTGTCTTTTCTGTGCTAGGTCCAGTGCTAAAAATGTAGTCATGAATAAATAGACGCCCAGAGGCTGGGTTAAAGAAAAGGGGTTGGATCTTGGCAACAGCAGATTCTTCTCCATGACAGGTACACAAAGAATGATTTGTTTTTTACTCTCAGCACGGATAATCCTTTTAAAGCGAACTTTTACAAATGTGACAAGTATAATCATCAGTTAAAATGAACCGAAGGTCAAATATTACTTTTGGTCACTTGTAGCAATATTCTCCTATTGGGGTTTTGGCTAATCATTCCTAGGAAATCCCACCTAGGCTCAGGTTGTGTGTAGCGCTAAAAAGCTGCTCCTGAAAAAGGTGTGGGGGGGGGGGGGGGGGAGCATGTGCTTGAGATGCAGTTCATATCCATATCATATCCACCAATATGAAGGATTGCATGGTAGCAATGTTTGCACAGAAGAGACAAAGAGGTGTACAACCTGCAGGCACAGCTCATGATGTGTCCCATTCAGTCTTATGCAAGAGGGTTAGAGAGAAGTCCACCTTTTAGGGCCTGAGGGGGATTGTGGGGGTATCGCCCTTTCAAGGCTATCATCCACCTCCAGAAAGCCTTGCCTGGAGTGATTTGGAGTCAGCTGCGATAGCGATTGTACTCCATTGAGTGGAATCGCTATTGCAAGCAATTTTTAATCGCTGAACACTAGTGCAATTGGTGTGAACACAGCCCTAGAGGAACTCTGATCAGAGTCCCTGAGAATAGTGTCCAGGTACTCGCCCCTTTCCCAGGGTCCTTCTACAGCAGCTGTGGGGCAGCCTATCAGGCCCATGTGGCCAGCAGCTGTACAGTAATGTGCTCGGCCAGCGGCTGCCCACCTACTCTGAGGGACGTGGAGCCCTGAAGAGGTGAGTGCTTGGGCAGCCCTGTTCTTTCCCTTAGCGACACTGATACACATAGGGACAGCCTGACCCTGGCTGCCCTGCTGCTGTATATTAGAGAGTCCTCTTTAATGGAGAAAAAAAATTGGTCATCAATAAAAAAAATGCTGGATATCACGCTTCAACTAATTTATTCAGCAGATCACCGGGATGAGTGCTCTGCATAGCAGGTAAGAAAACAATTATTTGTTTTTACATTTAGCCTAGACAATCCCCCAAATCCCCCTAGATTTTATGAAATGTAACAGGCAAGAAAAGAAGCCTCCCCTCTGTTATCAGCAGAGGTGCATGTCCTCCTGTGTCTGGAGACTCCTTCTCAGTTCTGACCCACAATGCTTAATTGAGAACCTTTAGCATTGCACACAATTTACCATCCAAAGGGAAGGAATGCATAGGGCGCTATAACTGATTACAAGCTGTTTTGTCTGGTCACCTCAGCATTGGATCAGATATTCCTAGCATAAATATATTAACCTTTGTGATTTAGCCTGCAGTTATTATTTAGTTTCCAGGTATGAGCAGATATCAAAAATGGGGTTGAGTGTAGGGTTGGGATGTTGGGTTTACATTATCAGACCCACCTAGGTCATCAGACCCACCCACTTCTGCTCCTTAATTGATACCCCACCCATAATTGATTCCCCAGAGCTGCATCCCAAATAGATGTTACCTACTTAACCCCCGCCTCTGAAAGGCAGGACAGCTGCGGGAGGTATGGATTTTGTACCATGTCAACAGCCTTGTATAGGTGCTGAGTAGTCTGTTCTTCTTTTCATCACATATGGAATGACACATGGAAGTACAGACCTTGCAGTACCACTGTGCTATGTACTAATTTCTATGCTAATGTTTTAGTTAACATAATTAAAAAGTTATCATCTGTAACCATATTACTTCCCTTCTGCATGGTTGCTTCCACAGTATAATTATAAGCTAACACCATTATCTATTACATTAGAAAACAAACTTATTTATTTTAAATATCACTTATAATAAGTAGACAGATGTTGTTCTGATATTATACTGCCAGTGCAATCACTGCATGCTGGTCAGCCTCATTTTCTATTCCTTAAAGCAAGCTGTATCTCTTAAAGCAGATTAAAACTCTGTTCAGGATGTTCCGGTGTGTGAAACCACATTGATGTGTGAACTCGCCTTCCCCACCAAGTATGGTGGCACATTCCCAGCTTCCCATTAGCCATTCAGATAAACTGGAAGAGGGGTATACCTTAGACTAAAGGGGAGTTGGGGATGCGGCCAGTGGGCTGTTGCACATTTGACACTCGATAAATGCTGAACTCAAGTCTGCTGGATGGATGTGGCAAAGAAAAAAAAGAAAACATTTATTTTTAAACCAAGCCCACAGTGTGGCCCGAGGTACTGGTGGGGAACGGTAGGGGTCATGGGGGTGGGGGGAGAGGGTTTTGTTCAGCATTCATTTTTTTATTTTCTTATTGTTTACACCAGAATACATTGAGAATATAATATATAATCTAAAACTTAGTCGCCCCTGTACCCAGCTTCTCTGTCCTCCCCGAGCCAAGACTCCCCAGCCCATGTGCTGCCCCTACAATGCCATAGCCTTGTCACCATGGTTGTTGGGAGATGATATCTACCCCTGCGAAATTGTCTGCCCTCACAATATTAAAGTTTTTTTGCTTCAAGAGTATCCACATCCCTGGCCATGATCTTTCCCTGCAGATTTGGCGCACACCTGTTGAAACACATGGGGGGCCTGCTTGCCTACGCAGGTTGGTGAGGGGTGCCAACGGGTTTGCGTGCTGCACTGCATATCTTCCCAAGGGGCAGGGGCCAATTTGGTACTCTTCATAAATACCAGGGGTGGTGGTCACCTGTTTGTCGCTCTGCATTTAGATTGCTAAAGGGTGTGGGGGCCTGTCGACTGCTGAATAATAATTACTGGGGGGAGATCTGCATATTAATTACTGGGGTCCATTTGCCTTTTTGCATATTATAATAGGGGAATTGGAGCCCATCTGCTTCCACTATGCCTTTAGTAGTCTCTTCACTGGGAAAGTCAATGTAGAATGGAAGCACTCTCAGTCTCAATCATTGCTTTAACTTTAACTTCAAACTTTTGAAAGTTGTTGAAAACTGTAGTTTCGAAAGCTGCTTATATAATAAGAAAATTGGTTGTGGTGGATGAGGCATCAATGTGTTCAGGTGACCTAGGCTGTGCTCACTGACTGTACAAGGGCAAGAGGGGGCATAGGTGCCCATGACCAGAGCAACATCTTACCAGTCTATAAGTCACAGGTGTGACCTTATATGGCATATTGTGTACAGTTCTGGGCACCAGTGCATAAGAAAGACATATCAGAACTTAAACGCATTCAAAGGCGTGCAATTAAATTAATAAATGGAATAGAGTACCCTGAAAGATTGTATACCCTGAAGTGTAACCATAACCCAAGGGCACCCACTAAGGTTAGAGGAAAGGTGCTTTCTCTACTGACATAGGAGGGGATTCTTCTCTGTAAGAGCAGTGAGACTATGGAACTATCTGCCAGAAGCTAGGCCTGAAAGCCCTCATTGCATTTAATAACATTTCCAGCTATGGCTACTAGATCACTGGAAGGATCTTTTATTTTCAGGCTGAACTACATGGACTAATTTCTTTATTCAGCCTTACATACTATATTAAATGAGCAAGAATGAGGTTCAGGCAAGTACAGGGAAAGTATTTGTATCCCTTGAACCTTTCCACTTTTCTAAATGTTATAGCCACACGCTTAAATGTATTTATTGGGATGTTATTTGATTGAGCAACACAAATTAGCAAGTATTTTTAAATGATTTAAATGGCATTTATTTTTTTCAAAAAAGGAAAAGTGTAGCATGCATATGTATTCAGCTCCATGTACTCTTATACCTGTAAATAAAACCCAGTGGGACCAATTGCCTTCAGAAGTCGCCTAATTAGTAAATAGAGTCCACAGATAAGTAATTTATTTTCAGTATAAAGTATTTCAGTATTCAGTTTTTAGTATAACTACAGCTGTTGGAAGGCCTCGGGTTTGTTAAAGAACAAACAGCATCATGAAAACCGAATAACATACCAGACAGCTTAGGGGTAAAGTTGCGTTGAAGTGTATTGTAGGGTTGAGTTCACCTTACAGTAGGAAAATGACCCTAAAGATACAGTCAAGGCTACAATGGAATTGTTTAAATCAAAGCATATTTCTGTATTGAAATGGCCCAGTCAAAGTCCAGACCTAAATCCTATTGAAAATCTGTGGCATAACTTGAAAATTGCTAATCAAATTCTCTTAACCCTAGCTGACTGATCTATAGCTAGTTTGCAAAGAGGAATAGGCAAAAGCTTCAGTTTCTAGATGGGCAAAGCTAGAGACATACCCCAACAGGCTTAGCTATAATTGCAGCTTAAGGTGGCCCTACGAAGAATTGACTTGGGGGGGCTGAATACATATAATTTTTTTATACGTATTGTTTTTTACGCTGCCTATTATGTGTTTCTTGGGGTTGCGCCACACTGTTAATTATGGGGTTCTTGGGGGGTCCTGTCACATTGCCTGTTATGGGGTTCTTGGGAGCTTCTGCCACTCTGCCTGTTATGTAATTGTTGGGGGGGGGGGTTCTGCTACACTGCCCATTATGAGTTTCTTAGGAGAGGGATTCATTGCCTGTTGTTTGTTACTTGGGGGCCTGTCACACTTCCTGTTATGAAGTTCTTGGGGAGTGGGGGTCTGCCGCACTGCCTGTTATGTAATTGTTGGGGGGGGGGGGGGGTTCTGCTACACTACCCATTATGAGTTTCTTGGGAGAGGGGTTCATTGCCTGTTGTTTGTTACTTGGGGGCCTGTCACACTTCCTGTTATGAAGTTCTTGGAGAGTGGGGGTCTGCCCCACTGCCTGTTATGTGGTTCTTGGGGGGGGGGGGTTCTGACAAACTGCCTGTTTCTTGGGAGAGGAGTCCTGTTGCACTGCCTGTTATGGGGTTCTTAGGAGGGTGACTCTGCCACACTGCCTGTTATGGGGTTCTTAGGGGGTTTGGCCACTCTGCCTGTTATGTAGGTGGAAGGGTCTTGGGAAGTGTCTGCCATACTGCCTGTTATGGTTTTTGATGGGGGTTTGACAAACTGCCTGTTATGGGGTTCTTGGGAGAGGGGTTCTGCCACACTTCTTCTTATGAGGTTCTTATATGAGCTGAGGGAGGCTACCTACACTGTACCTTCATGCGCTGCACTGTCTGGTACCAGTGCCCCCCGCCACACACAACGGCCACAGAATTTCAGCATTGGGGGGATTGGTGGGCACCCACTGGGGGGGCCTCAGTCCCAAATTTGCACTGGGGCCCATGGGAGTGTATAACAATTCAAGTCATGGAAAAGTTCAGGGGGTAATAAAACTTAAAAGCTCTGTATATTTACTGGCTCCGTTCACATTTATTAAGATGGACACTTTGTTTTCATAGAACAATATGTGTTTTGAGCATACATGAACATGCTCCATGTTATCTTATAGTAGCACATATAAATACTCATAGTATGCATGGCTTTCACTGCACTGCACATAAGGAAATATGTGGCAGCCTTTATGTTTCTCCACACTCATCAGTTTTTAATTCTATCAATCAAATTCAGTTGTATTTCATCTATCAGAAAGGGTCTAAAAACATCAGTTGAATCTAATAGAATAGACTAAATTGAATTAGATCTAATGCATGATCAATACGTTAGTTTTAAGCTAATCAGATAGATTAAACAAAAAAAAATCAATGTGTGTATTAAGCTTTAAGGTCTGATTTAATAAAGGTGCACTGGGCTGTGCCAATGGTTGTAGATAACCTGATTAGCTGTAAAATTGCTACTGTACCAAGAGGAGGTAGTGTATTTTATATTAATTAACTATTATAGGGTTGCGAGGGTTACCTAGTTACTCTTTCCCGATGTGTGTAGCGTTCACACTGAATTTTGACGTTATATTCAAATGTAAAAACATACTGTAATAAAGCAATGTGCATTACAAAATAATGTATAATATAGTAGTATAAAATTATTATATTGATATAAAATAACCACCAAGTTTAATACAACACTAGTAGAGGTACATGAACCTATCCAGAAAGAAAAGAACATTAATATACGGATATATATACCCACATGGCTTCTCCCTTACCTGGTAATGCTAAGGGTGAACTTCAGGAGAACACAGGGGAACATTGAGACACCTGACAGGGAATACACTCCAAAATGGAGAATAAAGATTCACCTAAAACACAGAAGCTGGAGGATAACAATTGCAATTGAGAAACAGTAAAGAAAGGGGGGAAGCATGGGGGGGGCATGGGGACCAGTTAAGGGCTTAGCCAGCCAAATGTGCATGGGGCAGGGCCACTACTCACCTCTTCCCTGAGCCAGCATACACCTGCACAAGACCTTTCTGAATGCCCAACGTGGCCACGTCCACAACCTGTTTAATACAGACCAAACCCACCAGTGATGCATAACCAAGGTCTATGCTGTATTTTCAGCTGACGGGTCCAAGCTATATGTTGGCAATAGTACACTGACCTAATAGTAAGGGTTTCATTTAAAATAGTAAATAGGGTGTTTACAATAGTACACCTACAAAGTAGCTGTACGGGGAGTTGACACTGTCTAAACCTTATGTATGGACCTGATTTTCTATAAATATACAGGATGCATCCTAACATGATCTAGGAACTCCCAAATGGGCACTCTTTAAAGAAGGTGCATCACAAAGTTGTGTAATATTAAAAATCCATATAAACACATATTAATTAATAAGAAGAGGAGCCACTTATTCACCCAAACTAAGTAAAACCCCTGCCAAGCTTGTGGATTTCTTCCCCTGGTAGGAATAAAATCCAGGAGTGTATCAGGCAGGACAGAACATGTCACCCCTGATTTCCTCTTCCTTCGGTTAAAATAAAGAAACAAGCCTGGTTGGATGGGAGGATGTTTCACACAGCAGAGCATCACAATTCAGGATGCCCCATAAAAGTAGAAAAAAAGAACACAAACCCTTGAGGGCAGTAGTTGCTCCTCCTTAAAGGTAAAGTGATGCAAGCAATAGAACTGTGCCAAGGGATAGTTCCTGCCATGTGAGCATTATTTTCTAGAATACATGCAGAATAAACCGCTGAGGAGGAATCACGATGACTAGTTATCTGTCAAAACATCCAAGTGGAATCAAACAGCAAAGCATCTCTGCGTAATGGTATGTTTTCAGCTGTGTTTCCCTCAAAAAGATTACTTTCTCGATTTCCTGCTGACACAGGATCCTTTGAATGCCTTTCACCAGCCTCCAAAGAAGAGGCAATAGCAGAAACATTCAAAAAACACGTAACAAGCGCACTATCCAATTGCTGAGCTTGCTGATGTAGTGCTTCCATAGTGATCCCTAGTGAATTCCAACACTATGAAAATTAACACACATGGGCCAGGTAAAGCCATGCAGAATTAATGGCGTTAGTAAGTCTCATCTTCTCTATGGAAATTAGCCTTCTTTATGTTAATAAAACCTTAAACAAAACTAAAACATCAAACTGTCACAAGTATGCTCATAAAACCAAAACTATAAAAAAGTTATCATTTCTTACTAGCCTGAGGAATCATTAAAATGAATTATCTTAATTATTTATATTAATTATATCATATAAGATAGGAAAATGAGCAAGTCCAGACATAGAAAAAATCCATACTCACATTTTTCCACCAGAACTTTCCCTGTGCAGCACCAGCATGTACTTAATTACCAAAATTGGAGATGCAGTGATTCGGGAGTCCAGCACAATGGCATCCATCAGGGTGGCCTCATGCTCCCTAACATGCCTACGCCATTCACTGCATTGGAGGGGCGTGCTGAACTCACTTTGCCACTCCCCCTTCATTGCAATGAATAGAGCAGGTGTGTGGGGTAGAAACAAGGCCACCAGCATGCTGGGAGACGGAATTGCTGTACCTCTGCACTTGTTAAGTATGTTGATGTCGACACTGCATAGAGGAGCTGCATGGGAACACCATACCCACACAGAGGAGCTGCAAGGGACAAAAGTGAGTATATAGTGTCAACGGACATAGAGAGTCTAAAACATGTCTAACCACTGGTAACATGGCTCTTTGTTGTTCAATACATTCAGATCTCTAAACTGAAAAGATTGTCAGGATCAATGGCATTGGAGCATGTGCTTGTGCCAATGAACTGATATGGTTCAGTAGGACAAGCTACCTTTGGACACACTTGCCTGTGTCTCATTTTCACATGCTAGTTTGACAGACTCAAAGGGAAGCATACAAGATGGGATGCAGGGGCAGCCTTAGGTTGAGACATCTAGCACAAGGAATGTGAAAAAGGGAGTGAGAAGGAAGCAATGTGAAAATGAAAAAAGATAGTCTGAAGTCTGAAAAACAGATGCAGGGTAAGGGAATGTGAAACGGGGAGTGAGACAAAGGAAATGTGGAAAAGAGAGAAATAAGAGTAAAATAGGGATAATCAAAGACGACAGGTTTAACATACTGCATGCACCAGGCTGTGGTAGAGGCAGTGATGGAACTGGCATTGTTCTTAACTCAGAGCCAGAATTCCAAGGCAACAGGATGTGCAATGGATGTGTGGTAGTATAAAAAAACACACTCACACATTTGGGGATCTCAAAAAGGGATTTACTGGCGAATTGTCCAGTAAAATATAAAATATGTTGCTATTCCCACTTTGGTCACTAGATGGGGGTATAAGAGCACAAATGAGAAAATCTGAATTTTATTCAAGCTCAGAATTATAGCTCAGAGTTGCTCTTTAGGATGAGCCAGGTGGCATAAGATAAATCTGGGGAACAACGGGAAGCCTTGAGATTGGTTGGGAGCCTTTTGGAGGGAAAACCTCAGGCTACAATGTATTAAGCAGAGGTTTCACAAGGGGTAGTCTGAGGGACATACAGGGAGATCATCCATAACCATGCTTAGCAGAAGACTGGAGTAGCCTCCTGTGTTAGACGTCTGGTGGGTCTACTACTAAGACAAGGCCCAGGTGCCGTTAAAAGCAAGTAGGCGGATGCGGCTGTAGTGAAGCAGAGCTGCACTGATTTGCAGAGAGAGAGCGTGAGAAGATTGAGGAGCAGGAAATTCCACAGGGAGAGAAGGGGGCCCTGGCAAGAAGAAGCCCAGGAGGGTCCTGGTGTGGATGTGACAGAGGAGGCGCCCCTTTGAAGTAGAGAGGATCCAAAGAGACCGATAGGCTATGAAGAGGAAGCTGCTGTGCAGTAACTGTTGCATAGCATTAAAGGGCAATGGCAATAAAATAGCAAACACGGCACTCACCTAAAACCTGTCCCATGTGCCTCTCCTACATTTCCTGCAGCACACTGTATATATGCTGTAGCAGGTCTTTAAAGTGGACCAACACCCAGGATTTTGACTATCCTGGGTCTTGGTCCACTTCGGTGGGGCACCCCCGATCGGGGTGCCCCGCTGTGTGAAACCCCCCCGATCACCCGAAAAACTCACCTCTCCCCGCTCCCAGCGCCGACGGACAAGCAATCTGACAGTCCTGGACAAGCGGCTCCTCCGCCGCCGCCTCCCGCGCGTCCCTCTTGACGCGCCCGCCTAGAGGGGTGCGAGGGAGGCGGCGGCAGCCGCCGCCGAAGATAAGGTAAGGGGGTTTGGGGGGGTTTCACCCCGCGGGATATCCCGATCTCGGATGTCCCGCGGGGAGGAAGGTGATCGGCCCGGGAATCTTATAGATTCCTGGGCCGGTCACCCGTGGGTGTTGGTCCACTTTAAAGCAATCCTGCAGTCAAAGGTAATTGTCAGACCATTGTGTCGGGTTACATTTGGCACTGTCCTAAAATGTTTTCTGCTTTTAAATTGAAGCAGAAATGGCCGAGATGTCAAGGTTTACAGGTTCAGCCAATGACATTTTCTTTTTCATTCCATCCCCCAATCGGCTCAACAAAACGGGACAGGATTTCTGGACCCTCCCTCTTCCCGCCCTTCTCTCTGCCACATCCTCCAGATTCATCACATTGCTGTCAGTGCAGAGAGCTGATTATTATGCAGCATCACAGATCCACCGCCCACGCCCACTTTTTCAGACGAAAAATCCTAAGCTGTAAACCTCCATATCTTGGTCATTTCTTTTTCATTTTAAAAACAGAAAACAGTTTAGGACAGTGGCAAATGTAGCCCGTCACAGTGGTGTAACAATTACCTTTGCCTGCAGTAGCACTTTAAGGTAAGGCAAGTTTTTTGTTTTTCTGCCTTGTATTTTTCCTATTTTTAGAATGTAAACTATTGATTTGTGTGCCCCCAGACCTGTTATTTACTTATCAGTATGCTGTTTCCCAATGTATCATATTCCTGGGGCTCGGTTTTGCTACAGTGGGAGTGATTTTCATGGCCTTGAGCAAAAGCAATGGACGACCAGTCCCAGAATTCTTCCAATGTAACAGGTGAGCTAATCAGCAGCTTTGAAAAGTCTATGAAAAAAGTTCTGTGTAGATGGAAAGAAACATGTTGGCTCTACTATGGGATTGGCATAGTTACAGCCTTAACAGAAGACATCCCCTTTAGCCTGGCGGCCGCATGTTGTTTGTGTGAGAGACGTGGGAGTTGCATTTGTTTTCTCAGTGTCAGGCATGTTTCAAGTCACTATTTTGTAAGTGCATTCTAGCTTTTATTTAATATTCTAATTTTATTGGATTACACTATGTACGCTTTTTGTTCCCTTCCATTGAGTGTATAGCAGTGTGAAAAGTTTGCAGTGTTGGCACATTCCTGTGGAGTTGGATATGTTTGTGACGATGCATGTTATTGTGCAGCCACATTTTAATTGAAAGTGGTAATAAGTAGTTCATTAGTAATTTTACCTGTATACTAAGGGAACAGCGCTGTAGATATTTAACTGCATAATGGCCTATCTAGGTGAGAACTATGCCAGTAACCCTTTTGCTACTTGAACACAAGACTGTGATCCTTCCAAACTGAAGAAGCTGAATTTCAGCAGAATGAGTTAAAACATGTCACTCACACCTTAGCCAATCAGAAAGCCTCTCATGTACGCGAAAAGTCTCTCATGTACGCGAAATCACGAGTCGTAAACAAACAGAAAACATAACATAAGCTTAGCACATTGAAGGCATCATTTTGGCACACAATAATGGAAATGCCGTCGAAATTAGAATTACCCTTTAAAGTTTGACCCTCCTTTTCTTTCCATTTTTCCATGACCACACCTCAACTGTGGTTGCATGACTGCTAGAGTCCCTCAGTACTCCCCACATGCGCATCCACTGTAGCTTGCTAGGCCTACAAATGTACCCTTTTGAACGGCCATGGGCTGGGGATTTTTTGTGGATCCTCCAACACATGCACAGGGGGAGTAATTAGTGCAGCAGCTGAGCTATAGCGCTGTGGAGATCTAAAAAACATGAGCTGTTGGTGAGCCTTAAGGGGGAGAGTTGGGGGCCGCTGGTCTAAAGGGAAGAAATGGGTCACACTGCCTGGGGACAAATGGCTGTTGGGTGAGTGTATCTAAGCCAACAGAAGTCCTTTTCACCAAAGAAATTGGTTATGTATGGCTTTTTCCCGTAATAATGTGATGTCATGTTCAGATTTATCATAAATGCCTATTATTAGCTGAGAAAAATTCAGATTCAGTAATATCAGCATGGGGTTGTTCTTTTAACATCGTATTATAAGGGTAAACAGGATTGTACAGTTGGGAGCATTAAAGTGGACCAACACCCAGGATTTTGACTATCCTGGGTATTGGTCCACTTCCCCGGGGCACCCCGATCGGGGGTGCCCCGCTGTGTGAAACCCCCCAGAAAGCCCCCAAAACTCACCTCTCCCCGCTCCCACGTGGCCAGGCCGACGGACAAGCTGATTGACAGCAACGTACAAGCAGCTTGCCCGTCGGCGCCTCCCGCGCGTCACTCTTGACGTGTGCGCGCCGGCCATTCAGAGATGGCCGGCGCGGGCACGCGCACGCCTAGAGGGGCGCGAGGGAGGCGGCGGCGGCCGGCCACCGCCGAAGACCAGCTAGGTGGATTTGGGGTGTTCAGGGGGGGTTCACCCCGCGGGACATCCCGATCTCGGATGTCCCGCGGTGTGTGAGGTGATCGGCCTGGGAATCTTATAGATTCCCGGGCCGATCACCTCAGGGTGTTGGTCCACTTTAATAACATATTTGCCAAGCAGAGCTTGGGGGAAACGGTGCCAGAATCAAGCCTGGTCCTGGAATTCCAGCAATACAATTTGCAAAAGAAATGCACACTAACCAATATGTATTGTTTCTTATGCACTCCATGTAAATGTAAAGGATACTGTAGAGGTACACACAGAGAGAGAGGTACTATAGAGGTACACAACAAAATGGACTGGTCTATCAAGTCTGGCTTTTTAGAATAATTTGAAGGCATTTTGGTTGTTACAGTAAATGCTTAAATGCACAACTTTACACATGCTTACCTGAGCTTTTATCCCTATACTGTATTATACTTATTTAGTATGTTATTATGTATATTTCCATGAAGCCCAGGAGGTGTCCATAGAACTGCTCAGCATTAGTTAGGGTACATGAGCAGAAAGTTAGGACAAACTGAATTTGAAGTAGTAAGTTGATCACTTATTAGGGTTGATTCAGCCTCAGAAAACTTTTGCCTCCATTACATGTGGAAAATGTGCAGTTGTTGGGTGATTCAAAGAAACAACCTCATATTTTTTACCCGTGCGAGATAGCAGTCAAAGGTACTGGACTTGCATGCGCAACATTAGTTTTACTCTGGCATCTGCATGCTGATACCCTGCTGCCCTATTACCTGAACCATCTCTGGAGGGAATATGAAGGAGGAGAAGGAGGAGGAGTCAGAAGAAAAGCAGAAGGAAGAGAAGAAGCAGGAGGAAGAGGAGGAGGAGGAGAATGAGATGGAGGCAGAGGAGGAAAAGGAGGAGGAGGAGAGAAAGGAGGAGAGAAAGGAGGAGGAGGAGTTTATATATGGTTTGAGTGTGGTGTCTTTGTTTGTGAACTGGTAGAGCATCCAGATGACCCCAACATCAGCTCACAAGGTAGGGGGACCTGCATTAAACCTGCAGGCGCTCACACGGCATGTCGATACCCTGCTTCCCCAAAACCCTGCACCTCTCTCGAACACCGGGTGTGCCTGCCACCAGACCTGTACCAAAGGGCATATGGGCTGGCAAGCCAGCAGGACCAGGGACTGGATGTTGGGCCTACTGTGCCTGCATGATCAAGGTTGTTATATCCTTAGGAATTAAAATCCTGTGGATGGATATTGCATAGAAACGTTTTCCTGATAATCTTTTGGCTTCACTGAAAATGGCTTTGTAGCTGATAATAATTCTGGATGAAGAATTATATAACTGATGTATGATCCTGAGGGTTACTTCTTGACAGGTCGTTGTAGTGAGAATGTTGCAAAATGTAAAATTTTGATTGGTGGTGTAATCATTTCATAGGTTGCTTATTTGGGTAAATAATACATAAATGCTTATTCATTTCTCATTAGTCTTGCATTGTATGGTTTAATCATTTAGTAAAACTATATACATTTCTATTTAAATTTGGAATGGTTTATACCTACGGTAATCTCTGCAATCAATTTTGTTGTGCTGGTAAATCATATGGCGATAAAGATTCAGGACACTAACTTAGCTACCACAGCTTTAAATTAGTTGATTTTTAAACTCTTCATGGGCTAAAAGGGAAAATCCACTTTTGTGGACTTTGTAGAACCTGATCCAGGACCACAACCTCTAAAGCTGCACAGCACATCCCTATCAACACTCCCATGCTGTGCATCCCTCTCCTAAGGGGCCCAGTGCCTTGGCGGTCTCCCTACAGGTCCTGTAGTTCTGACTATTAGACTCAAGAGGGCATGTGTGGAGTATGAGACAAGACTGGGAAGCTCATTATTCTTTATAACTTTGGAGCTTGCCCAAGTTCTGTTCCAAAACCTTGTAAAGCAGACCAAAACCCAGGAATTTCACTTACCTGCTTTCGGTCCGAATTAATGGGGCACCCCTATTTCACATAACGAAGCCTATGTTTCTGTAATCCAACCCCATGTACAGCCTTCTTATCTGTACCCAACCCCATCTGCAGCCTTCTTATCTGTACCCCAGTCTCATCTGCAGCCTTCTAATCTGTGCCCCAACCCCATCTGCAGCCTTCCTATCTGTACCCCATCCCTATTGACAATGAACTTATGTGTACCCCAGCCCCGCCTGCCCTTTCTAGTCCAAACTGTTTTTATTTGGCCTCCTTTGATGGTACATTGCCCAGCTCCCTTGCTACTCCACCCAACAGCTGCTGCAGCTCAGAGGGAACATTGATTATGACCTTGTTTCAGTAAACTTTCTTTAAAATACCACACTTAAAAGGACCATTTCATGCTTAATTTCTGAAAAACACATAAGAAGATGCTGAAAGCATGCATATGTTGGCTATTAGCACCTAAAACATTCACTCCATGATGGTAAAAAATGTAAATATTAGTGGGCACAGCCTTACTCAAATCAAAAACAATCAAGCGTGCTCTGGAGTCTGTGCCAATATTGGAAACACATATAGACAATAGGCACATAAAACCCAAGTAGACGGGCACAGCTTATTTATAGATATTAATAATTTATTAAGGTTCCAAAAAGAAAAAAACTCATTAACCCTTTTGTTGCCAAGCACGTAACACCTACGTGCTGGCTTGGCTGGGCCTTAAGTGTCAAGCCCGTAGGTGTTACGTGCTTGACTTTCCTCGCTTGTAGTTTAAAAAGTAAAAACAACAAATACTCACCTGACCCCTTGTTGGATCCGGCCGGGTCTCCTCTTTAATTTGGTGCCATCCGATCCCCCGTGGGGGGTCGGATGGCTCCAGGAGAGCCCCCGGAATAGGCCGCCCCCCCCCGCTTCTGCAGCAGCAGCTTCTAACTGTAAAAAAAATAAAAAATAAAAATGACATTCACTTACCTGTGTGTGCGCTGGCTCCCGCTGTCCCTCCTCTTCACCTGGGGGGCCTCCGATCCCCCCCCAGGACTTACCGATCTTCAGCCTGGGAGGCTCTCTCCTCTCTTCTTCTCGATGGCGGCCGCCATCATGCCTCTAAGCCCCGCCCCCTTGGGGGCGGGGCTTATGAAGTCATCCCGGCCCCGAACGGGCTTCATCTTTCTCAGCTTCTCAGATGCCGGTGATCGGCGCTGGGGAAGGAGGTGACAGGAGATCCTCTGATCTCCTGCCTTCTCCTTCTCTGGATGCCGATCACCGGCATCTGTCAGCTGAGCGGCGAGGGACAAGAGCTTGCAATCGAAGGTAAGTACAGTAAAAAAAAAATTTTTTTTTTTCTAATAAAATACTTTTTATTATTGTGTGGTGTTTTTTTTTCACATTAACCCTTTGTGAGCTGGTAAGGGGTCCATGAGACCCCTTATACCAGTTCACAAGGCTGGGGGGGTGGCAAGTCACCTGCCCCAGCGGGTGGCTTGCCATTAACCCCCGCACCCCCATTACCTGCCTCCCCAAAGGCCAGGGGGGGGCAGAAGAGCCCGGGCCCACATAGGCTATGTGGGCTCGTAGGCTGCAGGGTGGGGGGGCCACCAAAGCTGGCCCCCCCACTCTGTGCCTACAAGCCCCCATAGCTGGTCCCGGGCTGGTTACTTTGGGTAAGGGGGACCCCACGTCATTTTTTTTTTTGGATTTTGAAGGGTTTTTAACCCTTCAAAATCCCCAAAAAAATGGGGTCCCCCTCCCCGGGAAGGGGGACCCTATGTCATTTTTTTTTTTAATTAACCATTTGTCATCCAGCAGCTATAAAAGGCTTCTGGGCAGGAAAGGGTGTCTACCTATACATATGTGGTATCGCTGTAACCGGGAGAAATTGGGGTTTCTCACGCAATAAGATTTTATTGACAAACTTACATTTTTTATTACAAAAAAACTCTACAAATTGTAAAAAAATGTTTTTTTTTTATTTTTTTTCACACATTTCACCCAAAAAAATTGAGAATACACCTAAAAAATACAAACAAGACATTTCATGTTAAAGCCCAGACTCTGTTGAAAAAAACAATATATAATTTTCCTGGGAAATCCCTGGAAATCCCTTCAAAAATGACAGTTGAATATGTGTAGCGCAAAATGGTGAAACATCGTCTGGCAACAGGGAGTGGCAAATGCTGCAGGTAGGCTGGCAGCGAAAGGGTTAAAAAACATGTACAGACAATATTAAAACAGGCTCCTAAGACCATCCCATATCTCTAAGCCACGGGTACAGTACTAAACCAGACAGAACATCATAATAGTTGTAAATCTAATAAATAATCCTATCCATAATACTCCTTAATAACCTATAAATATACAAATAATTTACCAAGATGAAAAAGTCTATATACAGACCAAATGTGCTTGTGCTAATTTAAATTGCAATCAATATATAAATAAATCTTGTACATATGTGATGAAAATCGCGTATCGAGTCACCCCCCGCTGCCCACCCCTCGAGGTACTTCTGCCGGCGCCATTTTAGGCAAGCTGCGCATCTGGATTTCTCCGTTTCTGGCTGCGACGCTACCTCCTCTGATGTGTCGCCTTATCCTTCAGTCTGTGCCTAGTGACCCTGCGGTGTCTTTGGTCCGTGAGTCCCCTTTGGCGTTTTTTTATTGACTAAGGGTGTATGTGCTGCAGGGATGCTCATTGTCTTTTTACTTATGTCTTTCAGGTGGGATACCCTTGGGTTGTGGTTTCTCCCGGCTCCACTCCTTCCTCCCCCTCTTCCCCCCTTTACTGACTTCAGGGGGCATCCTGGGTGGCTTTGTGTAGCCTTTACCCACCGCTGGCCTATTGCGCCTGTGTTAATCACCGCATGGAGGCTTCTGGGGATAGAGTGCTTGGGGGTCCTTCGGGGCAAGCCTGGCTGTGTTCCATGTGTGGGGTGTCCCCTGTGTTTAACAGTGTCACGGTGTGCGTGCCGTGCGCTGAAAGTGTCCTTGCGCTTCAAGCTGATATGCCTGCTGCGCTTCCCAGCTTGGCGCATCCCTCTGCTTCACCTACTCCCCCGCTCCTGCAATTGGGCCCCAGTGAGGGGGACATTAGCAGGGAGTCGCACTCTGATCTGGCTCTGCGGGTGGCAAGTATTGAGAGGCAGCTTGCCAGGACTGTTCCTAGGAAGGCCTCTAGCAAGAAGCTGCACCTGACTTCTACTCCCTCACGCTCTACTGAGGAGTATGAGGAATTTGATGTCGCTATTGAACGCTATTCCCTGGAGGAAGGAGAACTGCCTCAGGACTCTGACTCCTCTGGGGACCTGCAGGAGTTTTGTGACAGTGACCCGGAGTCTGGGGATTCATGGTATCCTGAGGACACTGGTAATTTACTGTCTCACATTTTTGAAATCCTACACATTGTCCCCCCTGTGGAGGCTAAAAGGAAACAGGGTGAGCTGTTTCGTCCTAGTAAACAGCGTCTGGAGTTCCCTGAGCAAGGACATTTTACCACTATGGTGCTTAAAGTGGACCAACACCCAGGATTTTGACTATCCTGGGTTTTGGTCCACTTCAGGGGGGCACCCCGGTTAGGGGTGCCCCGCTGTGTAAAACCCCCCAGAAAGCCCCCAAAACTCACCTCACCACGCTCCCACGTAGCCACGGACAAGCGGGTGACAGCGGCGGACAAGACAGCGCGTCCGCCGCCGCCTCCCGCGCGCCCCTCTGACAGTGCGCGCGCCCGCGCCGGCCATTCACGAACGGGCGGCGCGGGGGCGCGCATGCCTAGAGGGGCGCGCGGGAGGCGGCCGCTGCCGCCGCCGATGGGGTAAGTTTTTCGGGGGTTTTGGGGGGGGGTCCCTCACCGCGGGACATCCCGATCTCGGATGTCCCGCGGTGAGGGAGGTGATCGGCCCGGGAATCTTATAGATTCCTGGCCCGATCACCCCTGGGTGACAGTCCACTTTAAAGAATGGGAACGTCCTAACAGGCTGCCTGCTGTGTCCAAGGGTTTGGATAAGAGATATCCCTTTCCTGCTGATCTTGTTAAGAGGTGGTCAGTTCCCCCTGAAGTGGATGCTCCTGTGCTAGGCTTGTCCAACACTTCGGTCATGCCTTCCCCTGGACACTACCACTCTGAGGGACGGTGAGGACAGGCGCATGGTTCAGCTGGCCTGTCATGCCTTTACCTGTGTGGGGGCTGGATTGCGCCCTACCTGTGCTGCGGCTATTACGGCTGTTGCCCTATGGTCTCTTCTCAAGCGCCTCCTGGATGGCACTTCAACTCGTAGAGGGGGGGAGGAGTTTAGGACCCTCTTGGTTTGCTCTGATTTTGTGGCCTTTATCCTTGCTGCTATGGATGATACTGTGCGGCTGAGTGCTAGGGCCTCGGCGCTTCTGGTGGCTATGCGCCGCTCTGTCTGGTTGCGCCATTGGCCAGCTGCTGTTGCTGCTAAGAAAGCTCTCACTGGTCTCCCCTTCGTGGGGCTGCGGCTATTTGGGGAGTGTCTTGATGTCTTAGCCAAGGATGGCAGGCTGCCTCAGCGTAGGAGGCAGTCTCGGCCATTTCGGGGGTCCTTTGCCCCCTCCCTTCCTTTCGTGTTCCCAGGGGAGGCCGGGGCTCCCTCCTCCCCAGTGATCGTAGAGATTCTTGGGGCTGTGGCAGACCCCGTGGTTGTCCCGGTCTCTCCTGGAGCTCCAAGCCCAATCCCTCTCCCAAGCCCCCTCAGGCATGAAGGGGCACACTCACCCATCTGGGTGGGGGGACGGATTCGGCTCTTTGCTCGCGTCTGGAGGCTTCACATCTCAGACCGATGGATACAAGAGGTAGTGTCCTCTGGTTACAAGATAGAGTTTTCAGCCTGGCCGCCCCCAAGATTCCTTAGGTCCCGGATGTCTTTAAACCCCCTGTCTGCTCAAGGGTTGCGTCTGGCGGTTCAATGCCTGTTAGAGTCAGGAGTCATTTGTCCGGTGCCCCATCTAGGGTCAGGGGTACTATTCCAATCTTTTCACGGTCCCCAAAAAGGACGGCTCGCTGAGGCCCATTCTGGATCTGAAGGGCCTCAACAAGTTTGTCAGATTCAAGCATTTTCGCATGGAGATGCTGTGCTCGGCTGTCAGTACCCTTCGCCCGGACGACTTCATGACCACTGTGGACATCAAGGATGCTTATCTTCATGTGCCTATCTTCCCAGGTCATCAGAGATTTCTAAGGTTTGCGCTGGAGGATCAGCATTACCAGTTTGTGGCTCTACCCTTCGGTATCACCGCGGCACCTCGGGTGTTCACCAAGGTACTGGCGGGAGTGATGGCTCTGCTACAGGACCAGGGCATCCACATCATTCCTTAACTGGACGACATCCTGATTGTGGCCCAGTCCTTTCCTCAGGCCGAGCAAGACACTCAGATGGTGACCTCCACTCTACAGTCCTTCGGCTGGGTGATCAACTATCCCAAGTCTTCTCTGTTCCCGTCCTTGGTGAGGTCCTTTCTGGGCATGACTGGATACCTCTCAGGTCAAGGTGTTCCTGCCTCAGCAGAAGGTGGAGGGTCTTCAGAAGCAGGCTCGGGCTCTGCTATCATGTCCTCATCCCTCCATCCGTCAGGGGATGCAGTTGGTGGGCCTGATGGTGTCCTGCTTCGAGGCAGTCCCCTTTGCTCAGTTTCACATGAGACCTCTTCAGTTGCACCTCTTGTCAGTTTGGGATCGGGACCCTGTGTCCCTGGATCAGGAATTTGCTCTGTCTCCTCTGGCCAGACAGTCCCTCTCGTGGTGGCTGGACTCGAGGGACCTTCTGGGGGGCAGGACCTTCCTGCCCCCTTGCTGGGAGACTGTCACCACAGATGCCAGTCTGACAGGTTGGGGGGCTTCTGGAAGTCCCTGAGGTTCCAGGGTCGGTGGGGCCCACAAGAGGCTCATGCTTCCGTCAACATCCTGGAACTTAGGGCGATCAGGTTGATTCTTTCTTGCCTAACCACCCACCTTTGGGGTCGGGCTGCTCAGATCGGCTCAGACAACCAGACGGCGGTTGCTTACATCAATCTTCAGGGGGGAACTCGGAGCAAGCGAGCCTTCAAGGAAGTGTCCCTGATCCTGTCTTGGGCGGAACAGCATGTTCCCTGCATCTCAGCGGTCTACATTCCGGGGGTGGAGAACCAGGAGGCGGACTCCCTGAACAGGGGAACGTCTCGTCTGGGGGAATGGTCCCTCAACAACCAGGTTATTCTAAGTGTGCCATAAACTCCACTTCGATCTTCATGACATGTGGGTAATCTCCAGTAGAGGGCAACTTCTGCAGAGATGAATATGCAAAAAAGAAAGCCCCTCCCGTTCCATATATACCTGGGACCTCCCACCAATTCCCCAGTTCCTTCTCTGCAGTGAAGGCGACAAGACAGAAGATGAAGACTTCTTTACTTACACGTAAGCCGGGCCCGCGCCCGGCCGTTTATTGTCCCTATCGCTGCCAGGACCCTTTCTAAATTGCCCCTATTTGAGCCACCCAGCTTAGGCTGCGGGTCCTGGTGAAGGTAGGCAGCACCCTATGAGTGCGGAAGGAGCATTGCTCCACCGTGAGACCTCATTATGGGGTAGGCGGTTACCCAGGTTTTGGTGATCCTGGTGTGGGATGCCCCCGTCCCTCTATGCTTATGGCCGGATTCTGGCAGGGTTCCCCCCCTTCTGGGTCCCTTACTCCCCTCCAGGGGGGGGGGGGGGGGGGTTGCCTGGCCGTTATTTTTGGTTTCGTTCTCCTATGCCCCTGTGTGTGTGTGGGTGTGTGAGTTTCACTGTGTGTGTTGACTGACAGGATGTTTTCACTTCTGAGGGCCATAGTTTGCATTGTTGCCTATCTGGTGCCTTTGATTTAGCCTGGGGAGCTTCTCCCCCTCAGGCTGTGTTCAGGGAGGGGGCGGGGCCATGCTCTCGGCGTGGCCGCGATAGCCCCGCCCCCTTCTTTGGCGCGATTCTGTGGCTCAACCCTTGGGATCCGCGTTGCTGGGAGGCCCGCCCCCCCCTTCTCTTCCTGTCTTTCTGCATGAGGCACTGCTTGGGGGCCATTTTGGATTGCTGTTGCTGAGCTGCGCTCCTGGTGGTAAGGGCCGGATGGCCACTTCCTTAGCTTATGTGGGGGCCCCTCTCTAGCGGGGGGCCCCCCACTGATTTGCGGGCATGTGTGTGTGTCTATTTGTTTTTAGTTATCGCATGTCTGGAGCTGGGATATATAATATATATTTATATAATTATGTATGTGTTATTGCCTTATATATATATATATATATATAGGGGATTGCACTTATGATTCCTGTTTGTGTGTTACAGATTGCATTTTATTTGTGCATATTAAGGGGTTCCTCCTGGTCCTGGGGTCCCTAGTGTAAAATTGATCACCTCAAATCCTCCCACTGGGACTTTTAAGGGGCATCCCGGGTTGCTTAGGTGTAAATTCCCTGCGGTCTTGCGACTGACCACAAAAATCACCATATGGAGGCTCCGCAGGATACTGGGCTCAGGCTCCCTCTGGGACGATCCGGGCCATGTGTGGGGTGTGGGGTATCCCTTACGGGGGAGAATGTTCTGATCTGTATACCATGCGCACAAAAGGCCATAAGGCGGCGGTCTTGTATCCAGCCTTCTGGGTCGGCTCTTCCCGCTTTATCGCCTTCCCCTCCCCGCCTTATCCGTACCCCAAGTGACATTGGTGCCAGCGGGGAGTCGCACTCTGATGTTTGTGCTAGGTTGGCCAGCATCGAGAAATTTATTGCTAGCACGGTGGGCAAGAAGGCCCAGGCTAAAAAGAGACATTTGTCGTCGGCCCAGCCCTTGTGGGATGTTGACGACGATGCCATTGATTTGTCCGATTATTCCCCGTTAGAGGAGGGGGAATTGTATGAGGAAACAGAGGCTGACTATGTTGAGTCTGGTGATGCCGATGTCGGGCAGGCGCTGGGGGATGCCGTAGATACGGCCACTGTTTTGTCACATCAATTGGAGGTGTTGGATATTGAACCGCCTGAGGCGCCCCCTCTCAAGAAGGGGGAATTTTTTTGGGTCCGCAAGCCCCGTCTGGAATTCCCTACCCAGGGTCACTTTGATGCGCTTATCCTTAGCGAATGGGAGAGGCCCAGTTGGCTTCCTGGTGTTCCTCAGGGATGGGATAAGAAGTATCCTTTCCCGCTGGAGGTGGTTAAGCGCTGGTCTTCTCCTCCCAAGGTCGACGTTCCAGCTTTAGGTTTGACCAACTATTCTGTGCTGAACACCTCTGACGCCACTTCCCTTAAGGATGGCGAGGATAAGCGCCTTGATCAGATGGCGTGCCACGCATTTGCCAGCGTGGGCTCGGCCCTGCGGCCTGTTTGTGCATCTGCCCTAGTGTCGCTTGCTACCAGGTCTCTTATCAGGGACTGGCTGAATGACGCTCAGTTTGATCCAGCTAGCGCTGAGTTCGCTACCCTTAAGAGATGTGAATTGTTCATGGAATTTGTCTTGGCTGCTATGGAAGATGCTATTGTCGTGTGTAGTAGGACTTCACCCTTACTGGTGGCTATGCGCAGATCGGTCTGGCTCCGCCATTGGACGGCGGACTTTGGGGCCAAGAAGTCGCTCACAGCTCTTCTTGGGTACACGGCTGTTTGGAGATAAATTGGATGCTGTTGCTAAAGGAGGTAAGTTACCTCAGCGGAAGAAACGTCGCCGTCCCTTTCGGGGGCTGGCTCATTCACTCCTTCCTTTCGAGGGGCCAGAGCGGCTAGGGGTTTGGCCTTCTCGGGTGTCAGGGGCTCATCCTGGAACAGGGGCAGAGGTCGGGCATGTCCGTGGCTGCCTGGGGTTCCACGCCTAAGCCTGCCGTTAAACCGGCTCAGCAATGAAGGGGCGCCCTCACCCGCAAGGCTGGGGGGACGGCTGCGGCTCTTCTTCCAGGTCTGGGCCGGGAGGTCACAGACAATTGGATCTTGGAAGTGGTCTCCTCCGGGTACAAACTGGAGTTCGAGTACTGGCCGCCCCCAAGATTCTTAAGGTCTCGGGTGCCCTCGGACCCTCAGGCTGCACAGGGGCTCCTGTTAGCAGTGAAAACCCTTCTGGACATGGGGGTTATATGCCCGGTGCCTCCGTCGGAGAGAGGCAGGGGTTACTATTCCAACCTTTTCACGGTTCCCAAGAAGGAGGGTTTGGTGAGACCTATTCTAGATCTCAAGGTTCTCAACAGGTTTATCACAGCCAAAAAGTTCTGCATGGAGACTCTGCGCTCGGCTATCAATTCCCTTCGCCAAGGGGATTTTATGACATCCATAGACATCAAGGATGCGTATCTGCATGTTCCGATTTTTCAGGCACATCAGAGATTCCTCTGGTTTGCGGTGGAGGATCAACATTTTCGGTTTGTAGCTCTTCCCTTCGGACTGACCTCAGCACCGAGGGTCTTCACCAAGGTCTTGGCGGGAATAATGGCTCTGCTCAGAGCTCAGGGCATTCGCATTGTGCCTTATCTGGACGACCTGTTGATCTCAGCTTCTTCCCTCCGTCAGGCGGAGCTGGACACCCACCAGGTGGTGTCGACCCTGGAGAGGTTCGGTGGGTGATCAACCGCCCCAAGTCTTCTCTCTCTCCATCTCGTGTGATTTCATTTCTGGGCATGAATCTGGATACCAATCTGGCCAGAGTGTTTCTGCCCCAGACCAAGGTGCAGGGGATTCAGGGTCTGATCCACCTTCTTCTGACCAATCCTTGTCCCTCTATCCGACAGGGGATGAAACGGGTGGGCTTGATGGTATCCTCCTTCGAGGCGGTACGGTTTGCACAGTTTCACATGAGATCTCTTCAACTTCACCTATTGACGCATTGGGACAGGTGTCCGCAGTCATTGGATCAACCTTTCAGGATGTCTCCCAGGGTTCGGCAGTCCCTTCGGTGGTGGCTGGAATCGAGCAACCTGTTGAAGGGCAGATCCTTTCTGGTCCCTTGTTGGGAGACGGTTACCATGGATGCCAGCCTGTCGGGCTGGGGAGGTTATTGGAAAAGTCATCCGTTCAGAGGGGTGTGGGGTCCACAGGAGGCTCACACCCCCATCAATGTCTTGGAGCTCAGAGCCATCCAACTGGTTCTGGCTCGGCTGACCTCACATTTACAGGGTCTACCGGTTCAGGTTCGTTCAGACAATCGAGCGATGGTAGCTTACATCAATCACCAAGGAGGGACTCGCAGCAGGAGTGCCCTCAGGGAAGTCTCTCTAATCCTGCACTGGGCGGAGAGCAATGTTCCTTGCATTTCGGCAGTCTACATTGCGGGAGTGGAGAACACAGAGGCGGATTCCCTGAGCAGGGGATCCTCTCGCCAAGGAGAGTGGTCTCTCAACCCCAAGGTTTTTCTGGATCTTTGCCGCAAGTGGGGGACTCCGGAGGTGGATCTCTTTGCCTCGAGGCACAATCACAAACTTCCGGCCTTTGTGTCTCTTTCTCAGGATCCTCTATCTCTGGCAGTGGATGCCTTGTCCATTGCTTGGAAGGAGCTGGGTTTTCTGTACCTGTTTCCGCCCGTCTCCATGCTTGGTGCGCAGATGTTGTAAGGATGGCCGTAGATCACTACCTGCTTCCCTTGTTGCCCGATCTGCTATCTCAGGGTCAACTACTTTACCCCAATTTACAAACGCTGGCTTTGACGGCTTGGCTGCTGAAACCTTCATTTTGAAAGAGGAAGGTTTGTCTGAGGCTGTTGTTCAGACCTTGATTAGGGCTAGGAAGAGGTCCTCTTCTGGCATTTACTATAGGACTTAGAGGTCCTATATTGATTGGTGTGAGGCTAGGGCCTTGCCTTGCAGGGTGTTTTCGAATCCCAGGATTTTGGAGTTTCTTCAGCATAATCTGGATCTTGGGTTCCAGCTTAGTACTTTGAAAGGACAGGTTTCTGCTCTGTCTGTTTTCTTCCAGAGGTCTTTTGCCTTACACTAGCTGGTTAAGACCTTTTTTCAAGGGGTCGTGCATGTGCGGCCTCCTCGGAAGGCTGTGGTTCCTGTTTGGGATTTGAATTTGGTTCTTTCGGCTCTCCAGGGTCCTCCTTTTGAGCCGCTACAGGATATTGCTCTTTCGGTTCTCACTCAGAAGGTTGCTTTCTTGGTGGCTATTACCTCTGTTCAACGTGTCTCTGAGTTGGCGGCTCTGTCGATTCAGGCCCCTTACTTTGGGAGACACCAGGATAAGGTGGTTTTTTGTTTTAAGCCGGAATTCCTTCCTAAGGTGGTGTCTGCTTTCCACCTCAATCAGGATATTGTTCTCCTTTCCTTGTGTCCTAAGCCTAACAATGACAAGGAGAGGGTTCTGCACAATTTGGATGATGTTCGCTGTGTGAAGTACTATTTGGTGACTACTTCTTCCTTCCACAAGACGGACGCTTTCTTCGTGGTGCCCTGCGGGCCCAGGAAAGGTTTGGCGCCTGCTAAGTCTACGATTAGCAAATGGATTCGTCAGGCCATTGTTGGGGCCTATTCTGCTAAGGGGAGGACTCCCCCTTTTAGGGTCACTGCGCACTCTACTCGTGCGGTTGGTGCGTCCTGGGCTTTTCAGCATCGGGCTTCTGTTGAATACGTTTGTAAGGCTGCTACTTGGTCTTCCGTTCATACTTTTTCCAAGTTTTACAAGGTTGATGTGCGGGCTTCAGCAGATGCTGTTTTTGGCCGCAAGGTTCTGCAGGCTGCAGTGGTTTGAGTTGGTACATTCTTTACTGTTTCTGGTTCCCACCCATGACGGACACTGTTATTGGATGTCCCACATGTCATGAAGATTGAAGTGTATGGCACACTTAGAATAATACCATTTTGTGAGTACTCACCTTTAAAACGGGTATTATGAGTGTGCCATACACTCCACTTCGCCCCACCCCTTTTTTTCAGGTATTCTGGGGCTTTTATATGGTGAACCATTGGTTTTGATTGTTAAGGTTATAATTGGTTCTTCCTGGTCCCCTTACTGCTTTTTTACACTGGGAAATTGGTGGGAGGTCCCAGGTATATATGGACCGGGAGGGGCTTTCTTTTTTGCATATTCATCTCTGCAGAAGATCGCCCTCTACTGGAGATTGCCCACATGTCATGAAGATCGAAGTGGATTGTATGGCACACTCATAATACCCGTTTTAAGGGTGAGTACTCACAAAACGGTATTTTTCTCTCCCTTTGTCACCGTTGGGGTTAGCCGGACGTGGACCTGTTCGCGTCCCGTCACAATCACTAACTTTCCACATTTGTTTCTCTGTCTCAGGATTCTCTGGCCTTCAACACGAATGCCCTGGCAATGCCTTGGACGGAGTTTCGCCTTCTCTATGTGTTCCCTCAGTTTCCTCTCCTGGGCAGGGTCATACGCAAGGTAGTCCAGGAGCGAGTACCGGCCATCATAGTGGCCCCTTGTTGGCCAAGAAGGGTTTGGTTCGCAGACGTCGTGCAGTTGGCAGTACACCGGTACGTCTTGCCCAAGGATCCAGATCTCACTCAGGGGCAGTTACGCCACCCCAATTTACAAACGCTGGCTTTAACGGCTTGGCTGCTGAAACCTCCATTTTGATGGAAAACGGGCTGCCTGCTTCTGTTGTTGATACCATGATTAGGGCTAGGAAGAAGCCCTCGTCCTTTATTACAGGGTCTGGCATGCTTACATTGCCTGGTGTGATTCCAAGTCTTTTCCCTGTAGGGTGTTTTCTATTCCCAGGATTCTGGAATTTTTGTAACATGGTTTGGGTTTGGGCCTTCAACTTAGTACCCTCAAAGGCCATGTTTCAGCTCTGGCAATTTTTTTCCAAAGATCTTTTGCCAATCAACAGCTGATTAAAACTTTTTTCAAGGGTGTTTCTCATGTGCGTCCACCCAGTAAGCCTTTGCTACCAGTCTGGGATCTGAATCTGGTGTTGTCTGCTATGCAGGGTCCTCCCTTTGAGCCTATCCGGGAGGCTGCCCTGCCTATTTTAACTCTTAAGGTAGCCTTTTTGGTGGCTATCACTTCTGTAAGGCGAGATTCTGAGCTAGTGGCGCTTTCCATCAAACCTCCATATTTTGAGCGGCATCAGGATAAGGTGGTGTTTTGACTTAAGGCAGATTTCTTGCCTAAGGTTGTGTCTGCCTTTCATCTTAATCAGGACATTGTCTTGCCTTCATTGTGTCCTAATCCTGCTAATTCGGACAGCGGACACTGCATTCCCTGGATGTGGTCAGGGCTCTGAAGTTTTATTTGGTTGCTACTGAGACTTTCAGGAAGTCTGATGCTCTGTTTGTTCTCGCTTCTGGACCAAGGAAGGGTCTGCCTCCTGCTAAATCCACTATCAGCAAGTGGATCCGTCAGGCGGTGGTTCAAGCCTATTCTGCTAAGGGGAAGGAGCCTCCCTTTAGAATAACCGCTCATTCCACTCGTGCTATTGGTGCTTCTTGAGCTTTTCAGCATCAAGCTTCTGTTGAACAAGTTTGTAAGGCCGCTACTTGGTCTTCTGTTCATACTTTTTCTAAGTTTTACAAAGTTGATGTTAAGGCCTCAGCGGATGCTGCTTTTGGCCGCAAGGTGCTTCAGGCGGTAGTGACTTGAACTACTGGCCATTACTCTTTGGGGATCCCACCCTACTTTTGGACACTGCTTTTGGATGTCCCAACTGTTATGAATACCGAAGCAGGCCGTGCCATGCAATAAAGAAAAAAGCAATTCTGTGAGTACTCACATGTAGAATTGTTTTTGTTCTTGCATGGCACAGCCCGCATCGCCCCACCCTTGTTATCGTTATTCTTGGTTGCCCTGTTTATGGTGATTGTTCCAAATTAAATTGGGGTTTTTTACCTTTTTTTTTACATTCTTACCTTTATTCTCTCCCGGCTTCTTGTCTCACTGCTTGTCTACGCTGGGAACTTGTTGGTTAATCCCGTTTTTATAGGGAGAAAAAAAAGAAAGGTAGCGGCCATTTTGGAGCTTCCTCCCCCAGCATCTCAGCCATGCTGCTGCCTGGATTCAACTGACATAACTGACAATGCACAGTAACAGGAAGCCCAGCAGAACCTCCTGTTTGCAGGCAGCCTGCAAATGCATGAACCACAATCTCGTTTTTTATATTTACCACAGCAGGAGTTAGAAAAGGGTAAATTAATTTTTATGTGCAGCAATCTAAATTGCCATGGGGAGGGATGCATATGAGCACTTTGTTGTTTTGGTCTGGTTTAAGTCATTTGACTATTGGTCCACTTTAAATGATGCTTCCATAAAATACATTTGCTAACATAAGAAAAAATACAGCAAAATACTAAATAAGCTCAGCACCTTGAGTACATCCCTTTAGCACAAAAAATATACATTTTAAAAAATGCCAAATGGACTTTTCCTTTCACTCTCTATCTTATTTTAAAATATAGAAAGTCCTTATTTTTATGATATATTTTAAGGCAAGTTCAAGGCGTAACTCTTTTAAAGAGAACTAGTTGTTTCAATGGCATGCAATATTTGGCAACATTTCAGACATAATTATGTTCTTCAGCAGAAATCCCTAAAATGCAGGTAAGCGCCATTACAAGATGCCTCCCCACTACACTCTAGGTCCGCTTTATGCTTGGTTTTAGTCAGTCTGCAGCACACTACATATAATTTATATGTTCTACAAAGCACCATAGTTTATCATTAAGCACAATACTGAATTACAGGAAGTATTGATGTACAGAAAGAAACATATTCAGACACATAAAGATTTTTTTTTTGCATTTGCCACCCGTGAGATGATAACAAACCCTCCTTTATTATTGACTTCTTAATTGAAAATGTCTTTCCTCACAATTTCCACAAGTAGAATATTTTCCCTTGAATGTTTCTTTCTTGACAAATCTGGCTGTTATTTAGAAAGCAACAAGTACTTCATGAATACATTAGCCACAAACAGGCAGATTTGTTTACTGCCATGCTTGTGTGACTCATTTTGGTAAATACAATGCACCCATTTTTCATAAACACTACTATGAATGTGTATGAACTTCAGTGGTAAAGTAAAAGCTTGACAAATGTGACAAGTAAAATGTATACACACTTTCAAACAGACATTTCAAGTGGACCAAAACATAGGATTTTCGCTATCCAGGGGCTTGGTCCTTGCCGGGGGGGGGGGGGGGGGGGCAAGATCCCGACTTCGGATGCCCCCCCAAGTTTGCCACAAATACTCACCTTTCCCTAGTCTAATGCAAGATCCACAGCATAAAGGAAAGGTAGTGGCCACATCACCAGTTTCCCTGCAGTGTAAGGCGTGCTCATGTCCCCAGCCTATCTGAATAGCTGGGAGCGGAAGTGCGTCTCAGCTACAGGGGTGCAGTGAATGCGGCTTCAGCTGGTAAGAGAGATGAGTGAACGCGAGCAATCTAGGGGGGTTTACACAGCGTGGCATCCCGATTCAGGGGGACTGAAATAACCAGCCCTGGAGTTTTTTTTTAGACCGCAGGTCTGGCCTCCATGGTGGTTGGTCTACTTTAAAACAGATGTTAATGCCCTGCCCCCTCCTTTTTTTCATTTTCCCTTTTTACTCTTTTCTCTTTCTTTTCTTTTTAATAATTTTCTTTCTGTTTAATTTAACTCTTTGTGATGCATTACTTAATAAGATTTCAATTAGGTTTTTCTCCACAGCACATTTTTACCATGCCATGAGGCCTACAAGTAGATGACTCTAGGGGCCCACCCCACACTTGTAGATGCAAGTATTGCTGGCTTATATTTAGGGCCCATGCACATAAATATTTTGGGCCTTATTGATATAGCACTAGCCCCAGTCAATGCCACACGGCAATAATTTTGCCTCACCACCAGCCTGCGTCTATTTTATCACTGACACCATATATTTTGCTCTTCTCAAAGCTGTAGGTTTATATCCCATACACCACAATGGGCAGAACTGTACTGACGTTTTTTCTTGCTTATATTTAATATTAATCAAGTGTATTTGTACAGAACTTGCATTGGTGACTTGTCAATAATGTAAATGCAGATATCACCAAATTCATTTTATTTTCGTATAATTGTTTATAAAGGCCAGCGAAATGTGTGCGCTTGGGATACCACAAATTAGCTATACACAGGGGGTCATACTAAATATTTGGTGAAGCCAGTGTCACTTGCAGTGTGCATTTTGGTATGGATTGCAACCTGCATACCGGTGAGCATTTTAGCTTTTAGACGCAAAAAGTGTTTTTTCTACCTTTTCCCCCAAAATGACCTGTACCTGTGATGGGTCATTTTTACAGGTAAGGTACATAATTTTTCCAAGGTAAGGATATTTGTTTTTTAAGTTTGGAAACAACAGAACCCTATGGGCTATGCAGAAAAAAAATGATGAAATCTTTAGCATAGTTATTTCCAAACTTTAAAAATATATCCTTATATCACTGGAAAATTAACGTGCCTAAAACTGTAAAATGTGCCATCACGTGTACTGATGATTTGTAGGGGGAAAATGTAGGATAAAGAATTTTTGTGTGTTATCACCTGGGCCGGATTAAGTATGGTGGAGGCACCTGGGCACAAAATCTGGTGGAGGTATTTTGTTTCCTTTAAAATAATAGTCCAGCCAGGTAACTGATTGTCAGGCACCCGCCTACTTACTGATATGTCAGATTAAGTCCCTTGTGCAGGTGTGTGCTGCTCAGGTGCTCCTGCTTTGCTATTTTGGGCGAGGGGGGGAGGTAGTGTAGTAGCTTATCTGGTCCAGCAGAAAACAGTTCCCTGCATTGAGCTGCCAGCGGCTGTGCTTGGCGGCTTATGTGCAGTGAGCGATTGACAGCTCTGCACACAGCGTTAGTATTGCTGCTGTAGACTCTCTATCCTGCCCTGTGGTGGCTTTGGCTGCAGGTTTGCAGGGCATAACCCAAATGTTGGTGGAGGCTCCCTTTGCAAGACAAGTGGTGGAGGCCTCGGGGCATGTGCTCCTCTCATAATCCTGCCCTGGTCATCGCTGATGCAGGTTGCAATCCACACTGCAATGCACACCAGAAGTCACGCTGGCTTCACCAAATATTTAGCATGACCCCCATAGTTCACTTTTCGGTGATAAAGGTCTTCAAAGGTTCTCCCCTAAGTCCAGGTTCCAGCTGAGGGATTCCCTCGTAACCAATTGGGCCAGTTCAAGCTTATATATGATAATGTAATTATGTCCAGTATTTTACAGTTTTATAGCTCAATTCCACAGTTTGCAGTCCTCATTATTGCATATCCTTTAACTTACATAACATGAACATGTAATTTATTGTGCCTGGAAAGTCAATAAAAATGTTGAAACTAAGCATTTGAGTTGATGGCTCCCACATGAGGCTACAGACTGGAAAGTAAAAGCTGAATGGTGATACAGAGGACGGTATATGGTATTGCTGAGCATGTTGGGTCTTTACTGGACATGTGAGGTGCAATAAGTTATTATGAAAGTGAAGCTGCTGAAATATGCTTTTTGGTTTTAAATAGAATGATGAGGCACTAGATTGAGATTTTACTGCCTGAGTATCAGCAGGGGAGCTTTAATGTGATAGAAAAGTTGTGACTGCAAGCTGAACCTGCGGTTATATTAAGACAAATTCTGCAATATATGAATGACCACTCAATCAAAAAAAACAAAAGGGCACTCTTCAGGGCCAGCGCCAGGACCTGGCAAGATCGGTCAAGTGCCGGGAGCCCTGGCACTTTAAAAGGGCCCACTGTCACCCGCCCTGCAATAGGCACTGTTGGTGTGCAGGGCCATTTCTGTTCTATAGCCGCCGGGGGGGTGTGGCCACTGCTATAGAATGCAGAGAGCATGAGCAGAAGGCGTGTTGTATACCCAGAGCCTGCCCAGCTCCTGCCAGCACGAGTCTCCTTGGCCTGTGTCACATGACTAAGCCTATGTCATTGTACAAAGTCCCTCAGATGCCAGTGCGACTCATACAGGCGGGAGCCAGGCAGGCTCTGAGGATACAACGCGCCTTCTGCTTGCGCTCTCTGCACTCCTTATTGGCACCCGCACCCCCCACAGCTATAGAAAAGGTTAGTGTTTTAAATTCCTGAAACCCATGCAGGAATATCGCAGGGGGGCGGCAGGTACGTGCCCCATGATCAGTACTGATGCAGCGGCAGTACATTCAGTGAAGCTCCCCATGCACTTTGGCCACCCACCCAAGGGTGCTTGAAAATGCCACCTGCCTGGACACGCCCATATTCCTAGTCAGAACCCCCCCGCCCACAAAGTCCTATGTTGCACCTTAGGCTGGACCAGGTTGCCCTAGATGCAGTTCCCCATACAGTTCCAGGCAGAATTCCTGGTGGACCGCACTGCTTTGGGGCCAGTTGGGCAGCTGCTAACACCCACATTCAATCCCTCCCCCCTTCTTCCCCCTCTTAACCCCTCTGTACCCAGCCCCACTGTAACTGCAAGTCAAGAAACCCCAGCTATCAATTCTTTAGCCCCGGCATCATGGTTGGGGGCTCAGCAGGGATATCTTGGGCCAGCCAGGGGCTGGTAAGATCCTGGGCTGGTTTTTGGCCCTAGTCTGCCACTGCAGAGCCCAGAGCCCAGTGCCCTGTGGCCAGTGGCCAGGAATAGCGAGAGGGTGGTGGGTTGGGGGTATGAAGAGCCCCCTCTGATGCTTCCCCTAGAATTCTGCTTAACCACCCGTGGGTTCTTGAAACTGCCACCTCTCAGGACACCCCAAGTTCCTATTCAGCCCCCCTACAAGTTGCTCTCATGCACCCCAGGCTGGGCCCCTATCCCCCAAGTATACAAGTAGGCAAGCACGCCCACTACAAAGGTTGCTTCCCTAAACTCTCAAAGTATCCAAACAGGGCTCCCAAAAATGTTCCCTCCCCCCCTAAGTATCCAGACAGGGCATCCCATAAAAAGTGCTCCTAACACCCAGGTATCCTGACAGGGTCCTTAATGCTATGTGTGTACCTCGGGGAAGGTTCAGTTGATGCTCTGCATAATAATGTATGTGTCAAGGATGCGATCTACTAGTGCTCTGCATTTTATAGAGAAAAGATCACCTCTGTGCCAATTCCTGTACTGTTTATTTAGTGCATGTGCCCGCCGTGGCTGCATCCCCAGCTTCCCTCAACTAATGTGCGCCCGGGTGCTGGTTGTGGGAGCACACGTCAGCTGGAGGGAAACCAGGGATGCCATCCACTTTCCACACTCTATGGGCAAACAGAGTTCTATGCTGGACCTAAAAGTGGCGCAAATGCGGACTCCAGGGCCGCCTGATTCCATCTCCTTGGGGCATCTGAATTTGTGATGCCCTTCTATGTGAAACCTTCTGGATCGCCAGTAAAACATACCTCTCTCCAATCGAAGGCGCATGCGCAGGCCATGGCCACACTCCACTATACCTTTAACGAGCTGCAGGCCTGTGCCAGGCATTTGTGAATGGGTGGCACGAGCATAAGCTGCCGTTGCCCGCCATTAGCCAACAAAACCTTTTGTCAGCTAAGAGAAGCCGAATAGAGTGGGCTTATTGCCTTCACGCCTGATCATGCACTGTTGGATTGGTGGTCTTGGAAGTTGGACCAGGGTGATTCACATAGCAGGACTCTGAAATTCGGATGCCCACGGGGGCAAGAACTAAAACCTGTGATAGTCTAAATCTCTGGTTTTGGTCTATTTTAATATGAGGTGAGTATACCGGCGATCTCAGGGGGTTTCACATAAAGGGGCATGTGCGGTGACACAAGGGGCCCACTGACACTTTGTTGTGCATGCTGCTATGTGTCAGGACTGTACCAAACACCCGTCTGTCTTAAGCCAGTATCCCCCAATCTCCACCGCCACTTCCGCCTATAGACAAGCCCCCGCTTGTAGGAGACACGGGTAATGCCTCTCCCAGTCGGTTGCCCCCAGGACTTAACAGGCGCAAAGGATAATAGCTTAAGGTGCAGCTTGGTGTTTGGCAGGGAATCCCGAATGAGGATGCCGGGTGCGAAAGTCCATAAATCAGGCCGAGGTCAAACCAGGTGGTCACAGGCGAGGTATCCAAGGGAGATAACTAAGAATGGTCGAGGGTGGCCGAGGTCAAATCCAGGAGGTCACAGGCGAGGTACAGGAGGGTCAGGCAAGAGAGTGGTCAGGCAAAGCAGGAGGTCAGGGCAGGCAGCTAGCAAGAATAGTCGAGGTCCAAATCCAAATCCAAATTCTTCACTAAGGTACAGCAACACACATCCAGAACCCAGAAGCTATAACGGGCACTGGGAAACTGGAATAGTGCAAATATATAGGGAAGTCTGGCCAATGGGAAACAGGGAAAAAGGAGGGAAGGAAGGTGCTTGGTGCAACAGTAAAAACGGGAGTGGTCCCAGGAACTGGACGGCCCAGGCCAGACAGGCCGACCAGTCCCTGGGCTCCCTCTATGAGCAGGGCCAGGGTTGGATGGAACAAACTCGCCCCCGGCGGGCGCGCTGGGGAAAGCGCCGCCGGGAGGCATAAAGGTGACGTGCTCGCGCGCGCGCGCGAGCACGTAGATGATCGAGCGCGCCCCCGCCGGGAGGCGGAAGCGCCGGACAGTGAGGGAGCCCGCCGGGCCCGCGCAGAGCGGGCTGCGGCGCGGCTGCCGGCACCACCTCGCGCCGCCGACCCCTGACCGCCGCCACCACGCTGGGGAGTGAAGACGCCCGGGGAGCGCTGGGCAGCAACCAGCCAGGGACCGCCCGACAGCGCGTCGCGGGACCCGGGACGGCGACGAGGTAAGTGCCTAACATTACCCCCCCCCTGAGGAGGGGACACTGGACCCTCCAAACTAGGTTTTAAAGGATTCTCTCTATGAAACCTCTTTACCAAATTCTGCGCATGAACTTCTCTGGCAGGAACCCAAGATCTTTCTTCCGGACCGTATCCCTTCCAGTCAATAAGATATTGAAGAGAGTTCCGAAAGAAACGAGAATCAAGGACCCGGGCAACCTCGAACTCCTGATGCCCATCAACTACCACAGGACTAGGAGGACTATTAGGTTCATGGTTTCTTGCGGACTTAAGAAGTGAAACATGAAAGGATTTACAGATTTTCATGGATGAAGGGAGGGCCAACCGGTATGTAACCTGATTAACTTTGTGTGTTATGGGGAAGGGGCCAATAAACTTAGGTCCTAACTTAGCGGAGGGTTGGCGTAGCGCCAAATTCTTGGTTGAAAGCCAAACCCAGTCACCCACTTTAAAGTTAGAATTAGACGATCGCTTGCGATCAGAAAATTTTTTCTGTTGACCAGCGGCCCTAGTTAGATGTTGCTGGATTTTATTCCACTCCCCTGGCCATTTGGAAACCCATTCATCCACGGAGGGAACCCTAGAGGGTTGGTCCGAAAGAGCAGAAAACTTCAGATCCTTGCCATAAACACAGTGGAAAGGAGAAACCCCTGTGGATGAATGCGTGGCGTTGTTAAGAGCAAATTCCGCAAAAGGTAAGAAGAACACCCAATCAGTTTGAGAACCCGCCGTAAAACAGCGCAAATATTGTTCCAGGGACTGGTTCGTTCTCTCGGTTTGACCATTCGACTGCGGATGGAAGGCCGAGGAAAGGGAGACGGTGAACTCCAACTTGGCACAGAAAGCCCTCCAGAACCGGGAGACAAACTGGACCCCCCTATCCGAAACAACATCCATGGGAATACCATGAATCCTAAAGACATGAGTAATGAAAAGTTGAGCAAGAGTTTGAGCTGAGGGGAGTTTCTTTAAAGGGACGAAATGGGCCATCTTGCTAAAGCGGTCCACAATTACCCAAATAACCGTATGTCCCTGAGACGGGGGAAGGTCAGTAACAAAATCCATGGCCAGATGTGTCCACGGGGAGGCAGGAATGGATAATGGAAGGAGTGGCCCTTCCGGTGAGCTCCTCAAGGACTTACTTTGGGCACAGACTTTGCAAGCGGAGACAAACCTTTGAACGTCCTTCCTAAGAGAAGGCCACCAAACTTGGCGTAACAATAAAGCTATGGTTTTCTTAATCCCTGGATGACCGGTTGTTTTAGTATCGTGAAAATGGGACAAGAACTCAGACCGGTAAGTAGAGGGCACAAACAGGGCCGAAGCGGGTTTCCCAGGAGGAACTTGGGCCTGGAACTGAGTAAGATCAGGAAGTTGGGGTTGGATGGCGGCCACCACTAGAGAGCGAGGTAAGATGCGAGAGACCACCCTTTCCGGTAAGTCAGGGGGAGAGAAACTCCGAGACAGGGCGTCCGCCTTTATATTTTTAGACCCGGGCTTATACGTTATAGAAAAATTAAACCGAGAAAAGAATAAGGACCAGCGAGCCTGTCTAGGAGTTAACCTCTTGGCGGACTGGATGTATTCTAGATTTTTATGGTCCGTAAAGACCGTAACTGGATACTGAGCCCCCTCCAGCCAGTGTCTCCATTCCTGGAAGGCAAGCTTGATGGCCAGTAATTCTCTGTTGCCGATATCATAATTTCTTTCGGCCGCTGAGAATTTCTTGGAAAAGAAGGCACATGGATGGAGGCGTGCAGGTGAGCCGTGGTATTGAGACAAGACCGCTCCGACCGCTATTTCTGAAGCATCCACCTCCACAAGGAAAGGTCGCTGTTCATCGGGATGGACTAGGACGGGAGCAGCGCTAAATACCCTCTTAAGATTCCCGAAGGCCTGGACAAACCGGGGGGTACCCGCTTTTTTTTGTTAGGTTAGTTAGTGGTGTAACCAGGGCAGAGAAATTCTTAATGAACCGTCTATAAAAATTGGCAAAACCCAAAAACCTCTGCAGGCCCTTCAAATCTCTGGGCTGCTCCCATTCTAAAACAGCCCTCACCTTAGATTGGTCCATAGACAGACCAGATTTGGAGATAATGTAACCGAGGAACGGAACCTCAGATACCTCAAATTGACATTTCTTTAACTTGGCATATAAACAATTCTCCCTAAGTTTCTGCAAAACTAGGCTCACATGTTTACGATGCTCGTCAAGGGATGAAGAAAAAATTAAAATGTCATCTAGATAGACAACCATAAACCGGCCAAGATAATCCCTGAAAATTTCATTGACAAAACTTTGAAAGACCGCAGGGGCATTGCACAGGCCGAAAGGCATAACCAAATATTCATAATGCCCTTCAAGGGTATTAAAGGCCGTTTTCCACTCGTCCCCCTGCCTAATTCTTATGAGGTTATAGGCCCCTCGGAGATCTAGTTTAGAGAAGACCTGCGCCCCAACCACCTGAGTAAAGAGTCCCTCAATAAGCGGTAGAGGATACTTATTTTTTACCGTGATGTTATTTAAGCCCCGGTAATCGATACAGGGGCGAAGTCCCCCATCCTTTTTCTCCACAAAAAAAAACCCTGCCCCTGCTGGGGAAGATGAAGGCCGAATAAACCCTTTTTCTAAGTTCTCGGCGATATATTCCCGCATGGCAAGGGTTTCCGCTCGGGTCAAATTAAATATTCTCCCTCTGGGAGGCATCGTACCAGGGAGCAGTTCTATTGGGCAGTCCCAAGGTCTATGGGGAGGAAGTTTGTCTGCTGCCTTTTCTGAAAAAACATCAGCAAACTCCAGATATGGAGTTGGAATCCCCATAGGGAGTAGGCGCGTGACCCTGAGGGGATATTCTAGGCAGTTCCGGAAACACTGGTGTCCCCACTTGGTAATTTGCCCCGAAATCCAATCAATTTGAGGATTATGCTCCTGCAGCCATGGCAACCCCAAAATCAAAGGAGTACCAGGCATGCTCAAAATCAGGAACCTGATAACCTCAGAATGACTGGCTCCTACCCTGATTTGCATAGGAGGTGATTGGAACCGAACTAACCCCCCGGCCACTGGAGTGCCATCAATGGCTGAAACCCGGATAGGAGTTGGCAAGGTCTGTACCATAATTCCTAGAGTCTGAGCTAGATCAGAGTCCAGGAAATTCCCGGCTGCTCCCGAATCTAAAAGAGCCTTAAGATTAACACATTTAGCACCAATCATAAACTGAACTGGGACGAAAACTGGAGACGATACTTGAGGAGATACCTTACAGCCTAGGAGGGCCCCCTCGAAACCCCCTAGGCTCTGAAGTTTCCCGACGGTTTCTTTGGGCAAAGTCTAACCATGTGGCCGGTCCCACCACAGTAAAGACAGAGCCCCTCGGATAGGCGCCGTCGTCTCTCGCCTTCGGTGAGCCTGGTGGCACCTAGCTGCATAGGCTCTTCTGAGGATTGAGTGACTAGAGCCTCAGATTTTGCAGCCGATTCAGGATGTGAACCTTTCTCTAGGCGCCTTTCCCGGAGTCGGCGATCAATGCGGATGGCCAAATGCATCAATTCATCCAGAGTCTGGGGTTCCGGGTAGTTCACCAGGGTGTCCTTGATAGAGTCAGCCAGACCTAATCGGAATTGACCGCAGAGGGCAGGATTGTTCCAACGTGAGTCAACTGCCCAACGTCGGAATTCGGAACAGTAGTCTTCGGCTGGACGGCGTCCCTGGCGGAGGGTACGTAACTTAGCGTCAGCTGAGGCCCCTTTGTCAGGATCATCATAAAGGACCTCCATTGCAGCGAAGAAACTATCCACCGACTGGCGGATGGGGTCCTGAGCTGATAGGCTGAAGGCCCAGGACTGAGGGTCTCCATGCAACAGGGAAATTATCAAGCCTACCTTCTGTTCCTGTGAGCCTGAAGAAACCGGGCGAAGCTGGAAGTATAGTTTACAAGAGTCCCGGAAATTGGCAAATTTTGCCCTATCGCCAAAAAATTTTTCAGGGAGCGGGATCTTGGGTTCCACAGTCATTGCGGCCGGAGTCCCCTGAGAAGTGGGGACAATGGGAGTAGGACGGTTCTCCTGGGCCGCAACTCGATGAGCCAGGTGCTCCACCGCCGCTGTCAGGGCCTGCACCTGCTCCAGGATTTGGTCCATTCTTCTTTCTGGCCCGTTATAATGTCAGGACTGTACCAAACACCCGTCTGTCTTAAGCCAGTATCCCCCAATCTCCACCGCCACTTCCGCCTATAGACAAGCCCCCGCTTGTAGGAGACACGGGTAATGCCTCTCCCAGTCGGTTGCCCCCAGGACTTAACAGGCGCAAAGGATAATAGCTTAAGGTGCAGCTTGGTGTTTGGCAGGGAATCCCGAATGAGGATGCCGGGTGCGAAAGTCCATAAATCAGGCCGAGGTCAAACCAGGTGGTCACAGGCGAGGTATCCAAGGGAGATAACTAAGAATGGTCGAGGGTGGCCGAGGTCAAATCCAGGAGGTCACAGGCGAGGTACAGGAGGGTCAGGCAAGAGAGTGGTCAGGCAAAGCAGGAGGTCAGGGCAGGCAGCTAGCAAGAATAGTCGAGGTCCAAATCCAAATCCAAATTCTTCACTAAGGTACAGCAACACACATCCAGAACCCAGAAGCTATAACGGGCACTGGGAAACTGGAATAGTGCAAATATATAGGGAAGTCTGGCCAATGGGAAACAGGGAAAAAGGAGGGAAGGAAGGTGCTTGGTGCAACAGTAAAAACGGGAGTGGTCCCAGGAACTGGACGGCCCAGGCCAGACAGGCCGACCAGTCCCTGGGCTCCCTCTATGAGCAGGGCCAGGGTTGGATGGAACAAACTCGCCCCCGGCGGGCGCGCTGGGGAAAGCGCCGCCGGGAGGCATAAAGGTGACGTGCTCGTGCGCGCGCGCGCGAGCACGTAGATGATCGAGCGCGCCCCCGCCGGGAGGCGGAAGCGCCGGACAGTGAGGGAGCCCGCCGGGCCCGCGCAGCCGCGCAGAGCGGGCTGCGGCGCGGCTGCCGGCACCACCTCGCGCCGCTGACCCCTGACCGCCGCCACCACGCTGGGGAGTGAAGACGCCCGGGGAGCGCTGGGCAGCAACCAGCCGGGGACCGCCCGACAGCGCGTCGCGGGACCCGGGACGGCGACGAGGTAAGTGCCTAACACTATGAGCATGATTTGCATCTGGAAGCACAAATTGCCCTGCCCGATGCACATTTGGCCGGCTATGCGCTTAACTGCTCCTGATGGTCCCCCATGTTTCTCCCCTTTCCTTTACTGTTTCTCCACAGCAATTTGATCTCTCCAGCTTCTGTGTTTTCTGTGAAGATCTATTCGCAAATTGGCACAATGGACTGTACAATAACCCTTAAAAAACTACTAGAACCCCCCTCAAAAAAATAGTAAATTTAAAGATAGATGGCTACCTGTATGCTTTGCTAAAATGGGTCTCGGACAACAGATTAGATTCAACTGAGGTTCTGAATAACACAAGCAAGCAGACTTAATCTGCAAATATAAGAAATGTTTTTCACATGCTATGTATAGGTCCTTATTTGTATTTAAGTGTTTTGTCCCTTCTTTATCTGAATATTATGACTAACATACCTGTAATGATGTAGTTTTGCTGCCAGCCCCCCCCCGGCACTGCGGCCCAAAAAGATCAATGGCGCCTGAGAATGAGAGAGGAGGCCAGACCGAGGCCATATGAATTTTGAAGCTAGTGTGGCTGGTCCTTCTCAGACACAGGTCAGAATCCCTGGATTGGAGACACAGGAAACTGACACAAGTATACCAGGACCCAGAGTAGGAGTATGTATGTTTTCCCAGTGCCCATCGAGGTGGGGATGAATTGAGCAGTAGGTATCTCTTGCACTCAGCGCTAGCACAAGCTGAAAGTGGCTACCCTCAAGAGTAGAGTAGTAAGTAACTAGACTAAGGACTTGGAGAGGAAGCATATATATGTGGTCAGGAACAAACGTGGGTTAAAGTCAAAGAAATCAAATAATGAAACTAGAAGCTGAAGTCAGAGTCAAGCTGGGTTATGGAGCAAATCCCAAAGAACAAGCCAAGCATGAGTGTCACCAGAGGATCAACTAGCAATCCTTCTACATCCGTGGCGCACATTATCATGCAAATCTCTTTGTGAAGATGCATGAACGCATTGTGGTGCGCAGGTGTGCTATGATGACTGCACCCACATTTGCAAACAGAGGCATCAAAAAGGCTTTTAATTAATCAAATATATTACATTTACAGGTATTTTACATATATTTGACACATTTTAATTGAAGAGCAGGTCAGTAAATTGATGAATTTGATATAGCCACTGAAGTGTAAAAGGCAAACCTTAAGGCTAACCCTTGAGCTGAAATAGAGCATGCCAAGGAATAATCGAACATTTTTTATTTCTGATGATCAAATGCTCAGATATGTCAACCTGTGTGACTAGTTTGTAGGGCAACATAAGATGAGAATAGATTGGAAAATCAGCCCATGGATTAGGATGTGACTATAGCTATGTAAAAGAAAAATATAAAATATAGCTAAAAGTAATTTAAAAAATATTTAAAATACAAGTTCAATTTCTAGGTAATCCTCACCCTGCAGACTTGTATTTTAAATACTTTTAAATAGCTTTTTCATAAAATAATGAAAAAACATCTATCCTTGGCTGGAATTCAGCTACCCTCATTGCTCAGGCTGTGGCTGCACAGAAGGCTCCCCCAGCTCCATGTGCACTTGCCCCCCCCCCCATTCAGTTGAATGGGCACCTCACCAAAATGGCTGCGCCCAGGGATCACTGGGGGGGGGGGGCGGCTTTAACAGGACCTCTGCTTTAACACACCATAGAAGCAATACTTCACAGATGAGTTATACAAGGTCCATGGGTGCCATATGAATAGGTGAAACCTGGTAAAGTGACTAAAGGCATTTGTTCTATATTCATCCTTCTATGCCAATGGAAAACCTGCTGCACATGCTCAGCCAGTGCCAAAAAAGACATGACAGAAAAGTGGTGGTAGTGTACAGGTATGACCAGAAAGGTAGGATAAATGGGTCGCCCTCTGGTTATTGTAGTTAAAGCAGGAGGTCCACAGGTATACCTTATATTTTTATGCTTAAATTCCAAAATTTCATATACAATGTTTCAGGGCCACCAAGGACCACAGGTTCAGTAAGTACTTGTTCTCCTGAGGTTTGCCAGTAGAGGTTGTATTTTATGAAACATTAACAGTATCAATCATTTTCATGTGAGCACCCTTGTTCTTGTATAGTATTGATCAACCTAATTTGGGACCTCTATTGTAGCATTATTTGACATATCTAAACTAGGACATAAGTAACGAATTTGGTTAGCTGTTTAGACCTTTGTTGCTTATTAAACACTGAAAGACTTAAGTGTGGATGATCAGGCTAACAGAAAGAAGTTCAAACTGACAAGCATTGAACATTCCCCCCATTGTTGCATTTCTGGAAATGTTCACGGGATTTAACTGAATAGTTGTAACAGCATTATTGTCTTTTATGAAGTGTGGCAGCCAGAACAGAGCAGGTGGAGAAGCACGACATGGGGCAAAGGAGTGGTTTACAGAACGATGCTGAGTGAGTTCTTCCTGGGTTGTTCGGAGTGGATTTTCAGGGAGAAAAATTGAGGGCTGCAGAGAGCACAGATTAAAACATTGATTAACTCAGGAAGGAGAAGGTAGGAGTTGTGAAAACAAAGCTCTGCAATGACCACCCTAATGTGTAGATGACAATAAGACAAAAGGAAAGACCAACTCCTTATCTTCAGTTGAGGACAATGTTTTCAACAACCCGACTGAGCCAATATTTGTCCTATATACTTTAGGAAGGATGAAGAAGACTCAAAGCATTTGTAAGTGCACACTGAATATTCCCTTCTTTTTCTCTCTCTCTCTCTCTCTCTCTCTCTCTCTCTCTCTCTCATTTCTTATGTCTCCCTCTCACTAATAATTCCTATTCCGGACTGAAGCCTTTGCTTAATTATGAACAATTTCTTAATACATAACTTACTGTATTGTGCCTTTAAGTAGTTTTATTTTGGATAATTGAGGATATATTGGCTTAATGAGGATAATTATATAGAGCCTATAAAGTGGAATATGTCAGTAAAAGAAAATCAACATAGTAAAATGTAACTGTAAATAACATTCATGAGATATTTGACAGAATGAGGACTTATTTTTTCCTTTGAGAACTGGCAGCAATATTTTCCAGTATGGTAAAAAATAAAAATAAATATAAAAAATACGGTATATATATTTTTTTTTTAGAATATTTTTTTGGAATTGGTACCACAAATCGCAAAAATGGTCTACCCACCTATTTAAAAAAATATGCTGTCTGATATTTTTTAAATCTTTGTATTTGGTTTCAAAATCTTCAAGCATGTGGATAAAAACAAAATACCCAATGTATAGAAGATAAAAGTAATAGAAAAGGATGTTTATAGACATTCAGATCTTATTGACCATTTTTGATTTTTTCTCTTATAATATTTCCTATAGAAGAGCAAGATATTTTTTTTGTAAGTCTTTGGAGAGGCGATGAGAGTTTTTTCACTTAGCACATAACAATGTGAATAAAGAATAGTTTTCTTCTATTTAAAAAAAGGAAACTCCCCTGTACTTTCGATAAGACAATTCTACAGCTGAAGTTTTGTATTATTAAAGGGTCGATTATATATTCTAAAAGTTGCAAAATGACAGCGGCCTATGGGAAATCCAAACCCATTAAAAATGAGCCTCTCCAAATGTGTTTGGATTCCTCATAGGCTGCTGTTATTTTGTAACTTCTAAAATAAATGATCACATTGTAACCTATTAAAATTATTTGCACTTTGCATGTAGAATGGCCCCATAAAAAATAATTTTAAATAGAAGAAAACCATACATTATTTCATGATATTAGGGTTGATTCAGAGCCCCTTTGACATTTTTCGGAGGTCTTGCTACCAAACGAAAAATCAAGCAAAAATGAAAACATTTCACACAAAAATTCTTGCAGAAAAAAAGGCTCTGCTGAATAAGACGAGGGGGGAAATGGACAAGAATGGAAATTTTCATGCCAAAAAAAAAAGCTCTGATCAACCCTATTGAATGCAGAGTGAGAAAAGCTCTGACTGTCTCTCAAAAGCCTCCCCAGACAAATCCAAAATCATTTGGATAACCCCATAATATCTACTCAATTAAAAACAATTAGCTGTAGAACTGCCTTGTTGCATGTGCAGGGAATTTTCATTTCTTATAGAAGAAAGCTATTTTTTATATTACTTTATTGTGTACTGTGAGTGAGAGAAGCTCTGTCTGCCTCTCTAAACTCAGCTTATCCATAAAAATCCAAAATCATTTGCATAACCCTCCCCATGATCTAGCCTCCTTCTGTCGTAACCTGGGTTTTTGGTGTGGTTCATCCCCAATATATCTTACTTTTAAATCAATAGCAATTCATAGTTAATAGATGCCTACATGTGCTTTTACAAGTATTAAAGTATATATTAATGGCAATAATGTTATAGATGTGTATATATATTATCACATTTCATTCACCCTGAAAATGCTCAAAGTTGTAAAAAAAAGTAAAATCGGGGCATCAACGGCGCAACCTGATTGTACGACGTTTTGTACAAATGTATATAAACTGGGAGTCCGTAATAAGAACATCTATAAATAGTATCCTTAAATTGTAAGGTATATGCTGGGTCTTGTTGGATTTAGGCTTTAAATACATTTCTAATGTAAACTGTTTGGCTAGTTTGGGTTTTTTGAGTACATACAATATTTATGTAATATATTGTAAGCGGCCAATATATGGCTGATGGCTTAAAGGGAACAAGGAACCACTAAAACAGAATTTGACTAATTTCATAAAATAATGGAAAGCTAGTTATTTTCTAGATGGGATAGTCTGTTCACATGGTTCACATGGTTGAAGTTTTATGATCAGACACGTCATCAAAAAACTGGGTGACCCTTTGATTGCATAAAAAGCAAAAATTGGACCACTCTTCAGTTGAGAGGGTTGTCTCTGCTGGCTCTTCTGGTATCTGCAGTATTTACAATGTAATCGCACATTATAATCGCATCACATAGTTACAGCTGTAAAACATTGTCCCACTATGAAGGTCATACAATCAGGTGAGATAACAAATACATTGAAAGCTATACTATTACTACTACTACTACTACTACTACTACAATAGAGGCAAATACAAATATGGCCCAATCTGCTGCGTTCAAGAGTCTGTGGTTAACAGCACTGGTACCAGGGGTCATGCTAATTGTTTGAAGCAAGATGCTCCTTGGTGGTTGTTCCGCCAAAAATAAGTATTATCACAGATGAGGTCCAAACGTTTAACAGTCATGTAAAGGATATTTTTTAAAGATTGGAAATAATAGCATCATTGTTCTGCATACCCCATAGGGCACTATTATTTCTAAATTCCTAAAACAAATCCTTACCCCATTGAGAAAAATGAGAAACCCTTTTTTTTTTTATTGCAATTCACTGTGTGCAAATGCGGGTTGCCATTCAAAACACCCAAGATGCACCTTGCTTTACCAAATAATTGGCATTCAAATCCGCTATTACAAATGCATAACAATTGGGATGCAAACAATTGTTTTTCACATCACACATATGACATTCTATACTCCAAGGACGGTGACAGTTTGATAAAATTGTAAAGAATGTGGCTATATTTATATTTAAATACAGTTGAAAATGTAATGACTTTTTATTTTTTTTCTATTCAAAAGCTCAACTAAGATGTTTGTTTGCTGCCCTGTCATATAACTTATCATCTATGTAACAGCTAAAAGGTGACTTGCTGACCAGCCTGCACATGGAGCTCAGCACACATTAGTAATTGTTTAGTGAATAACAGTTTAGTTGTACATTCTGGCAAGGTTATGTCAGCCTGGAATAGGATCAGCAAAGGCTGGTCCTGGTTTTGTAAATTAGGCCCTATATTTGCCACTGTGCGCCAAGCTCTGGCTAGGTATCACGACACAGGGGCTTGCTAGTCTCTTCTAACCTGGGCAAAAATGCCTAGTCCTGTAAACCAAATTATAAGCCGTAGGTAGCAAATTGCTATTTTCTTAATTAGAATACATTTTTGATTGGTAAATGTTACAGTGTATAGATATGTTTTATGTACTTAACTCTTTAACTCTTAACTTTTACTTGACCCGTTCGTAGTGTGAATGCGTGGGCAGACCCAGGGTGGCACAACAATGCCAAAGTAACGGGGGGGGGGGGGGGAGTTGCTCCATTACTATTATTTATACAGGATTTTTCAGAGCCTGGGATGTAATTTACCGCCCAGTTTAACCCTATTATCAGTAGCATCCCAGGTGAGTAGCTCTGAAATATTTGATTGCATTGCATGTCCCAACTTTGGGCACTCAAAAATAGGAGTGGGGACCCCACCAAAAGGGGCGCCTTGACATGGCGTGGGGTTTAATACATGCAATTGAAATTGTATGTGAACCAAGGCCCCTAGTTTGTGTACAGGATTCATATGCCTGTTTGCTGAATATTATATAGTAATGAGAGGGTTAAACTGGGCTCTAAATTGGTTCCCAGGCCCTGAAATATTAGTGATGGAGCAACGCCCACCCCATTTACTCAGCACAACAATGCCGACCTAATTTTGTTATCCTGCTTACCTTTATACATTAGAGAAATCTGTACTTGCTTTAACCTTGCAGATTACTTGCAAAGCATTTGTCACCTTTAAGTCTGTTTGGCTTTTGTCTGTTTCACAATTCGATCTTGTTTTATTGTTTTGTAGAGTTATGTCACTGGTAATTTTTATAGCAAAAGGTGTCCCAAAATATGTGGTTTGAGTGCCATTGATGCCACCCCTACTCCCTGTAACAACTATGGCTCTGTCAAATGGACATCCTGGGTAACCCCTGCAAGCAGAATCACTAAAGTGGCTCAATCCTTATCCTTTTAATCTAACTGTTTTTACTGGAGTTGGGCTTTCCCATATTTTAATGGGGATGTCAGCAGTTGCAAGAGCATGATTTGCCTGGCTGGATTTTCAAAAAACCCGAGATATGAATTTCTATTTAAATGTATGACTATCTGATACTGTCTGATATAAAGGGTTCTACTGACCCTTAAAGACCGATCATACCTTGCACTAATAATGGTACTATACATCCAAGAGCTATCATAAGTCCAATCAAAGTACCTATACTGTATGTTCTGTTCCCTGCCCGCCCATCCTCTTTCTTTGTCTCTCCTCTTGAATTTTAACTCGCCTTTCTCTCTTTAGCTTTCCAGGAACATAATGATATGCTTATTATTCTTATACCTTCTGATGCGTTGCCATATATTCAGTATAGTTCCTGTCTGTGAACAGAGTTTGCCTGTTCATTACCCTTGGTCTTTCCATCTCTTTTGTGAAACTATAAATGCTTTATTGATTGTAATGCTCCTTTTTTTATAATAAAAGTAACTGCAGTATTGTTTTAAACCAGGGGACCCCAACCTTTTTTTTTATCAAGTATTGCTTTCATTTTCAAATTATCTCAAAGACAACCTAGGTGGTCTGTAAAGCCTTACCTATTATTATGAACTCTGTACAAGCTTGCCTAAATACGTTAGGTACCCTTAAAAAAGATACAAGTCTACAAGTAGCTCCAAGTGTAGATAACAGCAGGCTGAATCGGTGTACATATCAGTCTGCAGTCTCGCTGAATACCATCTCTCTACCACCAGCAGTCCTGGAAACACAGTTCTAGACAGTCATTGGCATTGCCACTACAAAAGTCAATACTGATCTGCTTACATAGTCTGTACCTAGCATAGAGTAATTGCAGAGAGTAAAACTTAATACTTAGCAACTTGGCATCCTTAAAAAATACATCAAGGTCTAATGCTTTCACGATGGTGCCTCAGGTTTCAGTATCTAAATTCCTTGGGCATTACTACTATGAAGCCGTTTGTGTTGCTTTTCTCGAGGTGTTCCAATTTCCTTTCGAATCCCAAAGACACATTGTGAGCATTGTCTACTCTAGGAATGTTATATTGCAAGTTCCTATCAGGGCCAGTAACACATATGAATGCCACAGTATATTTTATAAAGCACCATAGAATATTTCAAAATCAAATAGTCCAGTAGAAGAGTAAAATTGATGTTTTAGATACTTGATATAGATACTGATAGCTCCATCATACCCTAACCCTGCAGAATGGAGATGAAGCAACTGGGACAACTTTATTCACTGCTACCAAATTTAGCATATGCAAACGGTCTTGCAGGGTTGTTGTTCATATCAAGATAATTTTCCTTCTTGAATTGGATCTGTTGTCTTTGGGTGAAAACCTGTCCCTGTGACACAGCTCCAACTCCCTCTCCTGCATCTCCTTACTGGATTAGTGTCCCATCTCCATCATATTAGGAATACTGTAGCACATTCACCCAAAGTCTGCTGCTCTTTAATGAAAGCTCTGGATATCAATATCTTTTGCCTATAACAGGCAAAAGGTGCTCTTGAACTCCGTTCCCAGCTAAAAGGAATTGTGCCTCTGGATTGGGGTTGCCATTGAGGGGTGTAGACTGGGGTCTGGGAGTAGGAAACTGATCTGTGATGGAAACCCCTATGCCAGACGTACCAGGGTTGGCACAACACGTGCTAGGTCCTTTTAACTCTTTGCTTTGTTTGTAAGTTAACTTCTATGTAAATGCCTGTGTGTATCCTAGGCAGAGGCGGGATTCAATTTTTTTAGCAACAAGTTTCCTATACCTAAGGTCATTAACTTGCACGCATTTATAATTTGCCATTAAGGGCCTGGTTTATAGAGTAGTGAAAGTATGATTTATACATTTTTTAGCATGTTGCTGCACTGCTAATGTTTTAGTAAATGTGCTTCTTATAGTGCAGCTATATGCGCAAGTGTGAAAAAAATATTTTATATTTTTTACTACTCTAATTTGCACCGATGTAGCACTGTCTGGCAGAAGAGCTTGATAAAAATCAGGGCCTAAATGTTTGCATACAATCTAACAAACAACAAACTGTAAAACACTATTAAAATTGTGTAGAAGAAATATTGATTGTACTACTTGTTCTACCTATTTGTGTCCAATAAAAATGCAGACGAGTTTTCCACATTCTTTACCCTAAGACATTCACTCTCTACACTCTACACACAATTTCATTAGCTGTAGGTGAATAAACCATTTGGTGCACCACTTATTCCCAGTTTTACAATTTCAACAACTAGCTCTACAGAATTGGGGAGAATTGGCTGATTCCCACCTCTGATTACAAGACACACCTTTATAAGTTCAGAACTGAAAGCCTAGATTGACCTATATGTGATCAAGGCAGACCTTATCTATTACTGGTAGTATATAGTAATATTGATGGTTATATTTTTAATATTATATTTATGCCAATATTAACCCATTTTTTGTTGCCTTATTTATCCCTTACATTAACTGTTACCTTTCTATTAACCTATGCTCTTAAACCTCAACTCCTCAAACAATCAAACAATCACACAAACCAACCTTACATTCTTTAGATAGACGCAAGGTTTTCTGTTCCATTATTTAGCAAGACACTTACTCCCCCCACCCATCACTTTCAACCTGCAACGGTATAATTTGTTTTTTTTTTTTACTAAATTTCTTCGTAAGGGCAAAGCTCTTGTATTGTAATGTTTTCTGACATTTATTGTCTTGTGCTCTTTATTAGGAATACCACGCTTATCACTTATTACTACTTTGTAAATGACAATGAAAGCCCATGAAAATAATTAATATTTAATAATGATAATGCTAGTATATTGTGTTGATTTACTATTTAATTGGACGTTTATTTACATTTTAAAGCTACTACAATTTAAATCAAACTTAATATAAGGATTTTCCATTTTTTATTCTCTGAAACTAGACACGATCCTGCAATTGTTAAAGGCTCAGTCTAAAATAGTCTAAAACAGTTTCACCTAAAAGCTTATTTTTATCTATATATTTACAGTGCTGTCATGACTGACCTGCAATATTTTATTTTTCCTTATCTTTTGTAGACATATATTTTGCACATGTATATGGAAATTTCAAAATGGCTCCTCCTTTGTGATGCTCAAGCAGGTTGGGGGTGCACCCTCACAGCATGCATTAATGCAGCTGAGGATTATGGGACTGCAGATACACTGCGGCAAAAATCTAAATTTCATTGGGGCTGGGTAAAATTAGTTCAGTGCCGCTTTGGCTAAAAGACAGAATGCTCAAAACAATGAAATGATTGTAAATGATTAGCGTGATTAGAACATGAAAGAAAAAGGAATACTTTCCCTTCCCATATACATTGCATTAATACGAATTTGTTCAGGCTTTTTCTTTAAAAGCGTCAGTGCTCTGCAGTGCCATGAAATCAATAATTTTTGATCCTGTTTGCTGGCAACATGGTGAGCTATTGCAGTGACTGCAGGCAGCTTACATGGCTCCTTACATAGTATTCAGCTCATCACAGCTGCTTCCCAAAAAGTAGAAAATGGAATTGGAGAGAACTGATTAAAGCCTATCTCTACCCATCGCCTAATTGATACTAATGCACAGTCTATACAGAACGTATATGTATCCATTTTAATGTATACCTTTACTTATTAAACATAACACTATATAGATGACACATTATAGCTGAAGAAAAGGAGGTTCGGTATGATTCTAATCACATCATGAGAGGTCCACGGTGCCTATTTAGAGAAATTTTGCACAGAGCAACTTCTTAAGGGTGTCCCCGCTGTGCAGAGTGAAAGGCATGAACCAACCAAAGACAGAATTCATCCGTGTTTATATTTTACAGACAATGAGGAAGCCTAGTCTTTATTTGCCCATTTTCCCTCCACCTTATTATTTTGCAAAAAAAAAAAAACCTCTGCAAAATATTCCCCATCGCGCCCCTCCCCTATCCATAATGAACATTTACACCCCCACAAGACTGCGCTGTTCCATCATCTTTTTTTTTTTTTTTTCTTTTTTTTTAGGCTGCCACAAAACAGCACGCGCCATCTTTGCCTGATGTATTGTTTGCTAATATCCTGGCATTTTATTCAATATAATTAATAGGAAGGAAGCATCTTTTGATCTGCTATAGATGGAAACGATAATACGATATACAGCTAATAACTGAATTAAATAAAGCAATAGCTGTACAGTGCACCAAAGCATTTTGTTGTATTCAGTCTTTTTATTGAGAAGCATTTGCAATAAAGAATACATTTAAACACACTTGTTTTCTTGCGCCATTACTTTGCATACACATCAAACCATGAAAGTTTTGCTAACATAAAGGGCATTATAGATAAATGGAGGTAACAGTATATTCAAGCAAAACAGTGGATATTGGCTTTCATCTAACCAAAAAAACTTAGAGAATTTGGGTCATGAAAATGGCTCAAAGAAATGAGGAGCCCAATTTATATATTGCACCATTTTTGCATCTGCCGAAAGGTACAAACAGTGCCCAAGCAGCGACGCAAACTTGCAAATCGCGCTGACATTGCTTGGCACTGCAGCCAAAGTGGTGTTGTACCTTTTTGTTGTTCATTTGATAAATGCAATGAGTTATTGGTGCTTATGAACATATATTCCTAATTTACACTGTGTGTGTGTTTGGAATCAATCTTTCTCAGTTATAGTCATGCCACACCAGCGTTCAAAACCAAAGAGAATCCATCACAGACAAATACATTCAACTAAATTCACTGTATTGTTTGTATAAAATAAGCAAGCTATATACAAAGCATAAGCAATATAGCCACAAAAACATCAGCAAAATACCAACAAATACATAACCAAAATAGCAACCAAAACATTTACTAATTAACTGCATGTTTTCCAAAAGAGTTTCTGAATGTCTCCGGGCTGTGATTTCTTTACTGTGCCTACAAAGGAAAAAATACAAAAATGTTAGCTTGTCTAAAGTGTTTATTTTTCGCTCACATTCACTCTCTATGGCTCTATGTTGGGCTGCTCTTGTTTCATGTTTTTTTTTGCATTTGCGTCACTTTTTATGCTTTAAGTGTGTCCCAATGTCTCCCTGCTGTTCCTAGGCCATGATTAAAAGCACAGTTTTTGCCACTTACCCCAAAGAATGAAGTAATCATTTGTGTATGCCATGCAAAGCCAGTCTGTATGTTTTCAGCACTGCAGGCATGTCTGGAACTTGGGGCACTAATTGCATTTCCTCTGGCTCTTTTGGTGAGCTGAATTTTATCTCACATCAGCCATCCTCTGCAGATTATGCACTGGGGTCATCAGCCAGGTCTTTTAGCTGTATCCCTTATCACCTAAATCATGGCATACGCCTGGGTACCCGGATCTCACGGCACCCAGCCACATCTAGTGATCGCAAACAACCGCACATTCATAGAATGGAAGCTTTTACCATTGCAGAAGTGCAGTTCCTATGCTCGAGGGGGTGGAATGGAATATGGGTCCTGTCAATGCACCCTAGCACATTGGGGATCCTTGCCATGCATTAAAATGCAAGCTTGAGGCGTTGCACCTTTTCCCCATTGTAGGGAAATTTGATGTAGGTGGGTATCTGGTCACATTTGGCCAGGATGACCTTATGAAATATTAGTCACATGGTGGGCTGGCTGACCGCTTAATAGAGCTGCAGTGGCCTGAAATGTGCTCCTTGCAAGTATGTTTAATGAGGCACAAAGCTAAACTATGCCTAGTACGGCCTTGCTGCACCTTGGGCAGGGTCAATTTTGTGGCAAATTTGATGGTACAGTGACATAAGTGCTGCTCGATTGAGCCAGAATCGACTGCATATTTGTTTTGTCACGTAAATCCAGCACAGACAGCCAGGTGGTAAACACTTGGTCGGTCGGCCCTAAGTCACACCACTGTGGCTTCCTCCACCTTCTTTTTGTCCTCTGTGGTAGCAACACATCTCAACCAAACCCCCAAACATCACTGCACAATCTTGGTTGGCATTGCCACTTAACAAACCAACAAACACAACCACAATAACACACACATGCACCAAGCACAACAAAACAAAAACAGCACTCACACATACTATTACACACACAAGTGCAAGTCACTGCAGCTCACCACAAAACAGATGCATTGGGGAAACAACCATTAGCCTGCTGAAATCAGGCTTCTTAAGTTTGGGCAGGCCTAGAGGGGAAATACTAGTCAGGCCAGACAAGGTGTCAAATACAATCCAGGCTTGCTGTGTGCTCCTCAATCTTAGCTTACTACACTGGATGTCAAAGCCAGAGGAAATGCAATTGATGTCACCAAGCACAGACCTGCTAGCAGACAGTGCACCCAAATGACAGACTGCCTTTGGCTGTTGCACATCAGAACAACTAGTTTAGCGTTGCCTTACACAGTGTACTCCTATTCCAAAGTCAACCACAGACACAATGCCTAGGCAAAAGCAATAGGGCATAAATTAATTTTTCTGCGTTCAACAGCGTCCTTTAATACTTTGCTTCAGCCATGCATTGAGTGCACAGAGCCACATGTTTTCCTACTCCCCACTAGCCACAAAAGAAACATGGTGACATATGGTGCTGCATGCTAGTAGGCATATCCAACCTGTTTGCCATCTTCCTCCTCCCTGCTTGGTGAGAATCAGAAAGGCTAATCAGCTTTTAAAAAGCCCTTAAAACATGCTGCTGTGCGCTAGTGGGTGTTTCCTGCAGCCACATTACTGCTAGAACCACTAGCATTTCTATTGGTAACATTTGCAGTGACGCTCTGCACCTGATTGGTTGTGCCACTCCATTAATGTGGAGCAAGTTTGATTGCTGCTCTTTCACACGGCGTCATCCTGTTTGGGTTGGTGAGGAGGAAGACTGTCAGAATGGTATGTGCAAGGCATTCCCTGGGTTAGTGCCCTGCTGGGTACAGCCCCAGAGGTTCACCTTATGGGCATGCCAGCAGCACCAATCATGCATGTGGTGCGTTGCAAGGTCGGGGAGGTCAAGTCACCAGGGTTCGACCAGAGCTGTGTTTGCTGCTGGTGCTGCTGTGGTTGCCTTAGCTGAAACTGCAAATTCTTGAAATAGTGTGATGGGCAGTTAGGGTCAGCCCCCACACCTGTTGAAGTGAAGCCCAACCTGCCAGGCACTAGTTGAGTTGCTGCAGAGGGTGCTGAGGGTCCCAGCATGCTGCCTACCAAGCGTGATCCAGAGTTCATCCTTGAAGATAGCCTCATGCTGGTGCGGCTCGCCCTGGCCAAATGGTTGGTCTTGTTTGGCTCTCATAGTCATGGTCTGAACATGAAGGCACCACGATTTGGGATGGGATTGCCAAGATCCTCAATTGCATGGCTGCACATCAGTGGACCACCAAATCCATGAAGTGCTATTACACACTGCGCAGGGCACTCATGAAGAAAATGGAGGCAGACCTACTAATTGATAGGGGGGAACTTGAAGGACCATTCCATGAGTACCGTGCATATGAGCGGATGCTGAAGCCCCATATTTGTTTACTCACTAACTGCGGATGCGGATTCTGGGTCCAACGAGGATGAGCCCACTGACTCACAATCTGGCAACCGATAGCCAACCATGTGGAAGCAAGCCCCAGTCTGCTGATGGGCCCTTTCGTCATGCTGGTTAATGTTCTCACACTCTCTCCTGTTATTTAATGTTTCTTCTCTTGTATTCATAGGCCTCACATTTCACATTCACGAAATGGAGTCTCAAGGAGTTTGCCAGTATGTGAGTGACCTCAGCAGTAGTTCCACTATGCCATTTTTGGCTTTTTTAACATTGTAAATGACCTGGCATCTTTGGCCCATTGAACACTCTCTAAAAAACGGTTAGGCAGTGATTTTGTGTATTTTTGGAGACTTTATTGAAGGCTTGCCTTGTGTCTTCCAATCTTGAACACATTTTATTTTTTATTTGTTTTGCATACTTTCAACATTGTATGATTTCCCAGCTTCACCCGATCACACCACCACCGCAGCAGCTGCAGCCACCACAGCAGCAGCTGTCACAATCATCAGTGGATGATTCCACACATGTATTTTAACATTGATTCCCAATATGTAGCCAATGTACGTGCCTATATTTTTTGCCTAATGAGCATGCGCATCTTTGGAAACCATGTGTGGTCACCAAACACATGAACCAGTATCTTGGTGTTACAGTCAACAACCCACCCTCTTTTGCTGCTGCCTCCAATGCTGTGTGCTCAATTTTTGTTGTTCACTTTCCCAAACATAGGGACAATTGTCATTTTTCCCTGTGCTTCTTAACAGACAGAGCCATTGGGGTCTTGTTTTCCTGGCAGCCCAGCTGGAATAGCCCCATCAGGTGATAGGGGAGTCCCTCCTACCCAAGCCTCAGTATCCGACTTGGTAAGTTCAATGTGGCAAAAACATGTTTGTGCAAACCCCTTGTGGCCAACTGTAGGGGACGTAATTTACTAACACAATTACATTGCTGTTTTTAACAGCAGACCCACAAAACCTTCACCCACACACACTAAACAATACTCTATATACTATAGACAAACACAGACAGTTGAATAATGTTTCTTTCTTATCTCCGTTACAGGCCCCATTGGGGGTTGTTTTTGTGACCCAGAGGGGCATCCCAGAACTGCCCAGCTGTATGAACTGGGGGCAACAACCCCAGTCCCAACTGGCAGAAAGAATGGCACCGATGGAGGGACAAATTAGGAACCTTCAAGGCAGAATCTTTTCCAGTCCCTGTTTGGAGCCAGCACTTTGGCTTCCAACAACCCCCTGCTCGTAATGGACAAGCAGCAGCCCCGCCACATCTAGATCTGGCTCCATCTGACTCGCCCCTACTGGAAGCACCCCACGATGATGTGGCTTCGGATCACTCCTTGATTCTGGGCCCTAATTTAATTTGTGTACCTTTGTTGTTTAGTTTTGTGGATTGTGCACAATAAATTTGTTTGGGACTACCTACATACCTCCTGTTGTGTGGCTTGCTAAAGGAAGTCTAAAGGTTGGCTGGCTCTTTCTGTGAATATACATTAAAATGCATGGACCTCACGTACGCATTTTTCAAAATATAGAAAATTTGAATTGGTGGACAAAAAAACAATTTTTCCCTCAGCCAGCATCTTTTCACTCATGTCCAGCAGCGTTGCTTGGGACTCCAAGACTTACTGTCATATCCTGTGATGGAAGGAAGAAAAAAAGATCAGCAATAGCAGGAAAGAACGAACACAAGATTATTAGGGTAGTAGGCTAGTACCCATGTGTGGGCCCGCAAACGGTGGACAGAGAAGTATTTTAATGTTCAAGGGCATTGTCGTAAAGAAATCCCCAAACACAGTGGTGACACCTCCACAAGAATGAGTCACCCACAAACCATCAAAACAAATGGTTGATGACAATACAGAGTTGGCTGGTAGCTCAATAATGACCCATTAGGCACAGCTTAGTAAATAAAGCTAGAGATGTTAACTTGTATGAAAGTTATTCACCATCACAGCTAGGGGGATGGCCCATGCTGCTGGACCCAATTGGATGCTGGCGGGGGAAAGGCAGCAGCAGCCCTGGTGTGGATGCCTCAGCAGGAGTATCTGAATCTTTGACAAGGGAAAGAAAAAAATAAAAGAAGGTTCCTTAGGTGTGGCAATCAAGCAGACAGGAAGCTCAGTAGGTAGTTGGGGAATGTATGTTTGCGGGGCAACATTTACCTTGTATGTGCTCCGGCGAAAAATGCTGAAGGGGGAGGCTGTCTCCAGCTTGTGATGCCCTGAAACAAGACAAAAAAAAAACACACATGAGCAACAAGACAAAAAAACACACATGAGCAACACATTTTGCATGTCAACCCTGGCCAGACAACTGTGAAGACATCAAGGAAACTCGCCACTGGATGAAGTGCTGGCGTCCATCGAGAGACGGCTTTGAGGGGAGCAAGGCAATGGAGTCGCCGTCTGACTTGGTGGGTTAGAGTCCAACTCCGAGGGACCAGCCTCCTCCAAGGCACCTCTTCCTCCAGACTCCACACCTGAGACTGGCTCCACTGATATTTGGACTCCTCCGACGCCGCCTTGAAGGAACTCACAAGATTTTTGGCTTCATAAATGTGGCTTTGACGAAAAATAGCTGCCCATGTGTGGCATTGTGTAGCACTAGCTCTTCTTAAATATGCCTCAAAAGCTCAAGACAACACCAAGGCATTCTAAAAGATAAGAAAATAATTTTGATTGTTACACATGCAGATACACTGCATGTCGAGCATGGCCTGGCAAGACATGCAGGGCACACCTATCTAGGCCAGCCAACACTACATGTGCGCGTGAACCTCCCATTTAAAGGACATTTAAAGTGCTACCGCAGGCAACGATAATTGTTACACCATTGCATCGGGCTATATGCTGCAGCTAGCAGTGGCTGTTAATGATATTTTCTTCTAAAAAAGCATTTAATTTTTTTTTTTAAGCTGTCAGCTGTTGATTCTGTAACAAGCTTCTGTGGAAGGCTATTCCACAGATTTTTTTAGTTTGCATGGTAAAATACAAAGACATCAAAACGCACAGATTTGAACAATATAGATGCAATTTAATTGGTGTGAACAGCACCTTAGCTAGGTGGGGTTGCCAGTGGTTAACCAGGAAAAACTGAATGGGACATGTGCCACCAGCCACATCCTCGCTCACCTCTAGCTGTGCGCGTTCCCAAGCCAGCTATTCAGAATTTCCTGGAGTGCGCACCATGCTAAAGGTATAGTGTGGATGTGGCCACGATGATGTGGAGTGGAATCTAGGAAAGAAAAGGTTAGTGGATCAGATGCCCCCATAGGGTTTCCTGGGATTGGGGATTGGGATGCCAAATAAAGAGGCAGGCCAATAGACTCTAGGGAGGGTGGTTGTTCCTCCCTGGCATTGTAGATTGTATTTTTATAGTTTTAGGATATACTGACACAATAATAGTGAATAAGGTTGGTTTGCTGCATACTACTAAGGATCATTTATTTACCATCAGGACATCTTTTATGGCAAAATACCATTTTTGGACTGAGAGAGAGGCCTCTCGAATAATGATAGTAGTGTAAGGTGAGGCCTGTTGCATGTGGCCGTACCAGTTATTTTAGAATGTATGGATACAGTAGAATCATGTCCCAGTGGGTGCGGATCGTAAGGAATGCTCACCAAATATGTGTCATGTTCCCCTTCCCCCCATCAGACATCACCAGCACCTATTTGAAGCTGAGGGTGTATATCTTTTTATATCTGTCGGGCATCTATACCATTTTGCAACAACCTTAAAGCCCTTCTCCTGTGCGACACACAATACTGAGGTTTTAATGGTAAGGGTAAATATTTTTGTTAGTTCTTCCTCAGAGAATGAGGTTCCAAGCACTTTCTCCCATCTGGATGAATGCCACTCAAGGGTACTTGGTATAATTTCGAGAGCATGGGGTATATATTTCTTTGAGAAGAAGAGGCTCTTGACATCCATCAGATGGACAGTTTCATTTAGTCGGTGGCTTGAGACAAATGTTATCAGCTGTCTATATAGAAACCAAGGTATGCATGTATTTTGGTTTTGTCCCCTAATGTCATCTAGGGAGGATGGACAGTTAGTATATGTACAATCCTATGGTCATCTCTAATGCTCCACTCCAGATAACCAGTGACCCCCATGGCTGGTGAGAAGTTCGGATTGTCGAACAATGCGGTGAAAGGTCCTTGGAGTTGTGCTATCTTGAGTTTGGCAGCTAGACAGTTCCACAACACAAACAGATGCTGTGCCAAAAATGGTTTTGTTTTCATGTCTAGTTAAGGGTCTTGTCCAGGGCAGAGAGAGCAGCGTAAGGTCTCCCTCTCAATAACTGCCCATTTTTTCTCTGGGTTTTGGCAATTCCAATCTATTATCCTCCAGAGGACTGCCAATGTGTGGTATCATTTTAAATCAGGCAAGCCCACACCACACCATGTCAAATTTTATTCTTGGTATAGAGGTTCCCCAAACAGATTTGAGGGGACATTTGAAAAATATGTATATCCATTTTAATTATACTCATTCTCCCAAACCACTAGTGGTACCTCTTATCATAGGTCTTCAACTTGTTCATCAGGGCTACATATTTCAAGTCATACATTGTTTATAGATAACTGGGGATCTGGATACCTAGATATTTTATGGAACAAGGCTGCCATTTAAAAGCAAAATTATTTATGTTTAGTTCTACTGATGGCAGAGTAAGATTCAAGGACTTTGATTTTGTATAATTAATTTTAAAGAGGGGGGATAAGGTAGCAGACCTTGGATGGCAAACACAGTAGCAGAGCAGCTGGGGCGAGGAGAGAGCAATCGCTCCATCTCTCTATTGCATAACTGAATAAGCGCAAGACTTCCTCTGCAGGCGGGGAAGCTTCCACTCCCAGCTGCACAAACATGGCAACACTAATTCTTTATTCTGTGAGTTCATGGGTTAAAATATTGTTTTAGATTGATTTTTTTTCTTTTTTTTTATTTAGAGGGTATGAGCACTGTTGGGGGGGGGGGGGTTATAGGGCTGCCTTTATCACATTTGGTCTGCTTTAAAAAAAAAAAGTGGCTAACAATGTGCTAAGTGTCTTGTGATTCTGGGGATGAAGCCGTCAGGGCCAGGACATTTGCCATTGGAGGTGTCTGTTCCTGAGCCTAAAAGGCTGACTCTAGATCCTCTGTCATTTCTTGGGGGATTCTGGGAAACAGAGTCTTGTTTATGTAGTCATGAGATGTCTGGTTTGGGCCCTGTCTAGATTATATAAAGTGTCATAGTAGGTCCCGAAGGTGTCCGCTATCTCCCTCGGATCATATGTTTCAACGTTCTCACTTGTTCCATAGTACACTTTTGTTTTGTACTATGGGTGGTCAATCACTTTAAGATACATTTAATAGAATATCTATATTCCAAAAACTATTTCCAAAGATGTATGCTCATCCCAAATCAAATATTTCCTTTATTGCTAGAAAACATGTCAGCAAAAAAATGCTTTATATTATGCAATTTCTTCACTGCTGCATGTGCAACAATTCCCAGGAAATGGAAGTCTCAACAAACACCATCTCTGTCGGACTGGGTGGAGGAACTTGAACACATTTGGTGCATGGAGAAACTTATCTTAAATGATAGGGGCCTCTAAGAGAAATACAGGCTAATTTGCCTGGGGTGGCTCTGTTTTTGAGATTTAAACCTTCAAGGATTTACTGAGCATGACTGACCATGTCCAGATGAGAATACGCCATGTTTCTACATCCCCACCCTCTCTTCCCCTCTTCTTATCAAGCCCCACCCTAGGTTTCTACACTTCTCTCTCCTTTAACCTCTTTCTTAGTTTTTATGTTCTATTTGTTGTTCTGAAACTCTCAAGTTGGGAGGCGTTCCTCTGGTTCAAATTGATTATTCAAGGTAAGATTGTTCTGTTTTGAAAAGGTATTGCCATTGGGAAGACCAGGCACGCAATTAAATGTTACTTCACTTTGTTGACTGTAAAGGAGATAAGAGGTAATCTACAGTATATAGAGATCTGTTAATCAAAGTGTCTGTGGACTAGACCCTCTTTGTTCGACCAATTTAATTGTCTGAGCTGTTCTCATGTCATTTACAAAGTGATGTGTTAATTACCAGGTACTTTAATATACAACTTTGTATTTTTCCAATTCTGTATTAATGTAAATACATCTATAAAGGAAAGCCAACTAATAAACCCCAAATTGTTTGCTGATCACCACCTTTACTATTGACACATGTTAAATGTATTCCCTCTGTCTGGTGACCAAACAGGATGTGGGGCTAGATCAATGCCAGTAAGCTTACAGGGGTGGGGTGTGCGACCTTGGCAATCGGTAGGTTTTTTTATATTTTTTTAATCTTTATATTTGTGCCTAAACAGACCCTCTAAATGAGGCCCTGTTTAGGTGGGAGCATCACTATCATCTTCCAGGATTTCCATCAAAGCTGGAACTCCATAATCCAAAACCTCCTACTCTCCTTTTTGGAAAAGAGGCAGCCGAGTAGTGGGGGCTGCTGAGGTTTTGAAGAAGGCTCCTCTATCTTCTAATTATCTGCCAAGCTGTTTTATAGGCACTCTTCTCTTCACTAATAATGTTGGGCGAATCCGTAGTGCAAAGTTTGGGTTCTTACCGAACTATGTGAGTTCGGGTTCCCACACCAGAACATGGACTTTAGCTAAAAGTCCGTGTTCAGGTTTGGCGTTTGGCTGAACCCAGGAAAAGCTGGTTGATGGGCTGTTGAGCAGCCCATCAATCAGCTTTCAGCCCATAGCCAGCTGCCAGTGTCATCTCTTATGGGGACACCCATCTTACTGAAGCCCTGGCCATGGACATTTTGTGACAGGAAAAAATGCCAACCTGATCACCATCCTATGTGCTGTACATTTTGCATTAGTATAAAGCGCACCCCTCACTCACCACTACCACCTGCCCGATGCTGCAATTTATTTTTTTTAACACCCGGGTGTCTGTCAGGCCCCCAGAGGCAGAATTGCCACCCAAAGATTGGGTCCTCATTGATTTCAATGCGGTTTGGGTCAAGTTTGGGTACTTGAACCAAACTTTTGGGGCTTCGACCAACACTACTCGCTAATATTAGTAGATGTCTGTACCTTAAAACACAAGTTTGGCTAGCAGAGGAAATTACAGATTGGAAACGACATTTCACAGATGGAGACTTCAGCAAGGCAAATTTGTAACAAAAACTCCCCAATTACAAACAGCATGTTACCCATCCCACCAGGAAAACACACACACACACACAATTTAACACACAATTTAAGGAACTGCTCAATTAAATGCAAAACTTTTAGCAAAAACAGGAACAAGGTGGATGGAGCAAGACTAGACTTCCACTTCAATGCTCACTGTGCTTTACTGTGAAACCTATTTAACACAAAATTTCATCCATGCAATATTATACACAAGTAGAATTTGATACTTAAAGGGACAGTCCTGTCTGTAGCATGTCTCCAAAGTTTGCCTCTCTGTTCCATTCAATTTCTCCATGGCCACTCTCTAAATGTGATTGCATAGCCGCTCATGTGCCTCGCCACTCCCAGCATAAGCAAGCTACAGTAGTCTCACTTGCCAGGTTAGCTCATGCTACGTGTGGCGGTGGAAACATTGGTACAGCATCTACGATGTTAGTATAGTGACAATCCTTGGGGGTTTCACATTTCCCAAAACCTGGATGCCTCAGGGAAAGGCAATTGGTTGGCTGGCCAGCTGAAGAGGTTTTTTGTCTGCTTTAAATCAATATATATTGCAAACATACCTTACTTAATTTGTGCAACTTAGGGACATTTCTTGTGGTGATGCCAAGACAATTTTGTGTGTGGAGCACTCCTATATCCCAGCCATCCTATTTTCCTCAGATGAGTCAGGGCCAGTGGTGGACAAACCCATAGATCGTTCCTGCTAAGCCTGAGTGTCCTCCAATGCCGAAGCTATAACATTGCAGGGACCAGTCATGAACAGGGGTGAATACGGCCAGTTCGGTGGTTTTGAAGCTTTCGAATTGTGAGGGTAGGTTACATGGACTTGGGTTTCTTGGCTAATGCGGCAGGGCAAGGTACTGGGGTCTTGGGAGGGAGACTACGGAAGCACAAATTGGATGGTGGTGTAATAAGCAGCAGCCCAACTAACCTCAAAACAATGATAGCAGGTTACATGGACTGGGGTTTCTTGGTTAAGAGGTTACAGTGGGGCCAGTTACAGGTGTCCTGGGAGGTAGACTACGGAGGCACAGGGGGTGTAATAAGCAGCAGCCCAACTGGCCTCAAAGCAGTGTGTCCCACCTGGAAGGATCTCCCTATAGCCCGTCAGGGAGCTGTTATGTCGGCCATATGCCAGACTCCTCATCCCCCTAAATGGGGCTAATGGGGATGAAGCAATACCAGTTGCTAACAGCATGGTACATATCAGAATGCAATAACAACAGATAAGTGAGGAGGGGGCAAAACTTTTATCCTTTCTCACACTGATAGCTGTTCCACCTAGAAACTGCCCTGATGCAACTTACAATTAATGATTGTATGCAGGTAATTATTAGGATGGCCCTATAATATGTGAATATTGTATTCTCATTTAATGAGGCTTCTGATCAGTCAATGTTCTCCATCTGTTCAGAAAGCCTCCATCACGGGTCAGTGAAGGTATACAATGCACGTTTACATCAGAGGTAAAAGATTTGACGCACAGAATGTTATGACTTCCCTGTGGTATGAGTTTGCCTGAGGTATGTGTACATGCTACATCACATTTAAACATTGTAAAGACAGCCTAGGGTTTGCTGGTAATTAGTATCAATATAGGTCAGCTCCTGCAATAACTTTGGAGTCCGCCAATCTAGCCAGGTAATAACTTGTTTTGTGTCCCTTTAGTGGTTCATCATGATAAATGAAGAGCATAATTGATCCACTGGGATTCCTGTGATGTTCATATTTATGTGCTGGTGGAGAGACCATCTAAAAAATATAAATATGTTTTATACAAGCACAATTATGTCATGATATTAGACAAGGTTTATAACGGCATGTTTGTTCATATGTGGCATAAGAACATTTCTGTCTCAAGCTCAAAATATCTAATTGTATGAAATCCAGATTATCTAACACTCAATGCAGATGAAACAAGGAAGCTTGAGAACTGCCTACAGCTTCCACACTTCATCTACAGCTCAGAGGTACGTGCCCATAGACCATGCTTAGGTGATTGTTCACAGCAATAACAATCTATAGCATACTGATGGCCATAGAACTGGCCAGAATTCATTTAAAGCTAGGTTTTTGACAACACTAGGTTATGAGAAGGCAAATAAAAATCTACAGTTTTTAGCAAACACAAAAGGTTACAGAAACACAGCCTCTCTGGAATTTGCACCATAGGTTTGATTCAGAGAGACAAAAAAAGACTTTCGTTTTTGTGCCGATCTGTTTTTTTTTTTAAATGTTCCCGCTCTCGTATGAGTCTATGAGCGATTCTATGCATGCATTGCTATCCTTCTGTAAAGTTTTCGTCTGTTCGTATGGCAGAGTACGAGGATGTCATATTCCAGCGTGACTTTTCCGTTTCATTTTCTCATGTTACAACTTAGGCTTTCGTTTTTGCCCTTTTTCCATCGCCTCCTTCCACGAATCCTTTACGTTTCCCGTTAGATTCTGTTTCCCTTTTTCAATAAATAATCGTCCGGACGTGAATCCTTACGATCTTGTGCCTGCGCACTACAAACTTAACTCATTAAAGTGCTCGGCTACATATTTGGGTCACTCACTTCTGCTACAATGCTTAGCTAAATCACTATTCTAAGTGTGCCATACACTCCACTTCAAATCTTCATGACATGTGGGTAATCTCCAGTAGAGGGCGAACTTCTGCAGAGATGAATATGCAAAAAAGAAAGCCCCTCCCAGTCCATATATACCTGGGACCTCCCACCAATTTCCCAGTTCCTTCTCTGCAGGGAAGGCGACAAGACAGAAGATGAAGAATTTTGTAAAGAACCAGCACTCCAATGTAAAGGTAAAAGTAAATGAGCTTATATTTGTAATCCAAACACCATAAATCGTGCAAAACAAGGATTGGTTTCTGGTCGACGTTTCGGGGTGCACTGTGGCCCCCTTCCTCAGGACCAACCACATACAACCAGAACAGGCAGTGAACAGCCATTATATACAAAAAGGGGGCCTGACGTCATCAATGACGTCCCCGGCGCTCATGAATTAGCATATCAATAAGAATGTAAATTAATGCTGTAAATGACAATAGAGGGGCCCCTTGAGGTCCCGGCTTACCTCTGCTAGGCGCCCCTGCCAATAGAATCTGCAGGGCACCGCCGCTATTGTCAGCAGGGGGTTGCCAAGCAACCCCATGCTGTCCCCCAATCAGGGAAGGTCAGGCGTGATGTCACAGGTCCCGGGAAATCTGCCCGGTAACCGATGACGCTGCCCAGGAGCCAAATGATTGGTTCTCGGGTGTAGCAGAGCTAGCACTCTATCTCCAGCAAAAGCTTTGCTGGAGGCAGAGCATCAGCTTCTGCACCCGACCCCAGTGCGGTGGTGTCTTAAAGAAGAACGCAACTGCAGGATATTTAAGAAGATTATACATGAAAAACCTATAGTACAAAAATAACCATACAACATTTGGAAATAAAAAATATGAAAAATAATAATGTGAAAAACTTATCCTACATAAGGAGAAAGGCCCTTAGGGATGGAAATGGAACACCAATAATTTGCTTGGACTGGAGAATTGGGGTATATACAGCCAGTCCTAAAAATAGGGGGAAAGGTTAATTAATCTGAAAAGGGGGGAGGGAAAAGGTTAGTTCATCTGGAAATGGGGGGGGAAAGGTCAGTTCATCTGGAATTGGGGAGAAAAAAGGTTAGTTCATCTAGAATTGGGGAGAAAAAAGGTTAGTTCATCTAGTATCCAAGAAGCTGCTGAATCCAAATGATGTATTGAGTCCTCGTGGAGCAACAGTGTCCAGTCTATGGATCCAGTAAGTTTCACGTTGGAGCAGGTGACGATTCCTATCACCCCTCCTCGGTGGTCTGGGGATGTGTTCAATCACCATGCCCTTTAGTTCATGTGTCTGATGGCCATGTATATAAAAATGTACAGCTACAGGTTTTTCCATGTCCACCGGTTCTCCATTTCTTGCTTTCTCCTGATGAACTCGTACATCACTTTTGTGTTTTTGGAAGCGTTTTTTGAAAGGGCCGATCGTCTTTCCCACATATAGGAGACCACAGGGGCATTTTAAGATATATACACAGAAATCTGTGTTGCAGTTGTGGTAGCCTCTAAGTTTTATTGGGCATCCCGTATGCGGATGTGAAAATTGTGTGCCTATAATGAGTGAATTGCACACATTGCAATTGAAGCATTTATAACATCCCAACTTGGATGAAAGTACCTGTCTCTGTGGATTGTATTTCTCCACAGGATCCGCTCTTATGAGTAAGTCCCTCAGATTACGGCTACGGTTATAAACTCTCAGTGGTGGTCTTCTGACCATGGGTGCCAGGGTCTTGTCTGCAGTAAGAATGTTGTGATGTTTGCGTGTAATACGTTCAATATATGCCGAGGTATGGCAAAATGTCTGCGTAAACGGAATACGTTCTTCCTTTTTCTGTTTAGGATTCTCATTATTGAAGATGTGGCGAGCTTTTGTTATGGCCGCGGTCAAGATCTGTTTGGGATACCCTCGTTCTCTGAATTTGTTATACATGGCTTTAAATTGCTCCTCCAGTGTCTCACTATCAGAGTGTATCCGAAGGACTCTTAAGAACTGTGAAATGGGCAAATTGTCAACCAGATGTCTGGGGTGTGAACTCTCATATTTCAAGAGAGTATTTCTGTCCGTTGGTTTAGTGAACAGGCCCGTCTTAATTCGGCCTGTGGAGTCCTTGTGAAGTGCCACATCTAGAAATGTGACATAGTCCCTTGACACTTCAGGGTTAAATTTAATGGTCGGGAACACTGAGTTTAGCATTGCAATAAACTGCTGGGCTGATTCCTCATCATCTTGCCAGATCATAATGATGTCATCAATATAGCGCCCCCAAAAGGTCACGCTTTTCTCATATTGAGGTGTGGGGTAGATATAACTTTCCTCTATGAACCCCATAAACAGATTTGCGAACGCCGGTGCGACTGCACTCCCCATCGCCGTCCCGACCATTTGCTCAAAAAACTGCTTCTCAAACTTAAAGAAGTTATTGGTCAGTACCATCTCAAGTCCCATTAGGATATACTCTGTGGGGATAGAGGTAGGTTTTCTAGAGAGAAAATGCTTCACAGCTCTCAGGCCTTCCTGGGTGGGGATGTTTGTATACAATGATGAAATGTCCATTGTGACCATTAGGGATGCCCCTGTTGTCATAACTGTACTCAGTTTTTGCAGAAAATCCCCTGTGTCTTTCAGATAGGAAGGTAATTCAGACACATATGGCTGCAAATAAATGTCTATCCATTGTGCCAGAGGTTGTGTAACAGAGTCCGTGCCTGCTACAATTGGGCGGTACTTCAGCGGGCATAGGCCTTTGTGGATCTTAGGTAACCCATAGATAACAGGAATAATAGGATATTCCATATGAAGAAAATCAGCAACATCTTTCGTGACCCATCTATTGGCCAAGCCCATATCAATATAATCCTTAACCATTTATTGTACACGGTGGGTGGGGTTATCACTTATTCGTCTGTAGCTGACGGTGTCAGATAGCATCTCTTGCATGCCCTTCTTGTATTCAGCGTAGTCCAAGACCACTATTGCTCCCCCTTTATCAGCGGGCTTTATAATAATTTTATTTTCTGCTTTGAGAGATTTGAGGGCTCCAATCTCTTGAACTGAGAGATTACTATGAAACCGTCTTTTGGATGCCATTTGTATAGTGTCAGCTCTGATCGTCCGAATATATGACTCGATTGAACCGAAATTGCCCTGAGGTATGAATTTGCTTTTAAGTTTAAAGGTTCTTGTTCCAGTGCTGGTATCACTGGCACTAGTGTCTGCGTTAAAAAATTGTTTCAACTTTAAACGTCTCTCATACTTAAACAAGTCTATGTCAAACTGGAATAGATCAAATTTTGAGGTGGGACAAAAAGAGAGGCCGCGAGAGAGAGCAGGCTTACCTCATCCACGGTGAGCTGTCTTGATGAGAGGTTCATGACGGGGCTTTCCTGGAGGTTTGTCGCGTCTGGCGTGCAATGCTGGGTGCCGGGATGATGCCGCCGGCCGCCCCTCCTGGGTCGTCTGATCCAGGGGCTGTCCGAAAAAGGGAGGGATCCCGAGAGTCTCGGATTTCCCCCCATTTCCAGATGAACTAACCTTTTCCCTCCCCCCTTTTCAGATTAATTAACCTTTCCCCCTATTTTTAGGACTGGCTGTATATACCCCAATTCTCCAGTCCAAGCAAATTATTGGTGTTCCATTTCCATCCCTAAGGGCCTTTCTCCTTATGTAGGATAAGTTTTTCACATTATTATTTTTCATATTTTTTATTTCCAAATGTATGGTTATCTTTGTACTATAGGTTTTTCATGTATAATCTTCTTAAATATCCTGCAGTTGCGTTCTTCTTTAAGACACCGCCGCACTGGGGTCGGGTGCAGAAGCTGATGCTCTGCCTCCAGCAAAGCTTTTGCTGGAGATAGAGTGCTAGCTCTGCTACACCCGAGAGCCAATCATTTCGGTCCTGGGCAGCGTCATCGGTTACCGGGCAGATTTCCCGGGACCTGTGACATCACGCCTGACCTTCCCTGATTGGGGGACAGCATGGGGTTGCTTGGCAACCCCCTGCTGACAATAGCGGCGGTGCCCTGCAGATTCTATTGGCAGGGGCGCCTAGCAGAGGTAAGCCGGGACCTCAAGGGGCCCCTCTATTGTCATTTACAGCATTAATTTACATTAGTATTGATATGCTAATTTACGAGCGCCAGTGACGTCATTGATGACGTCAGGCGCGAATTTTTGAATGGTTATGGGCCAGTAGGCCCCCTTTTTGTATATAATGGCTGTTCACTGCCTGTTCTGGTTGTATGTGGTTGGTCCTGAGGAAGGGGGCCACAGTGCACCCCGAAACGTCGACCAGAAACCAATCCTTGTTTTGCACGATTTATGGTGTTTGGATTACAAATATAAGCTCATTTACTTTTACCTTTACATTGGAGTGCTGGTTCTTTACAAAATTCTTGGACTTTGGCGGTGTCTCCGCGGACCGCGCACCCACCCGACATATGAGTAAGAGTGCGACAGCCACTAGAAAATTTGCTAAGACAGAAGATGAAGACTTCTTTTACTTGCAGGTAAGCCGGGCCCGCGCCCGGCCGTTTATTGTCCCTATTGCTGCCAAGACCCTTTCTAAATTGTACCTATTTGAGCCTCCCAGCTTAGGCTGCGGGTCCTGGTGAGGGTAGGTAGCACCCTATGTGTGCGGAAGGAGCTTTGCTCCACCGTGAGACCTCATTCTGGGGTAGGCGGTTACCCAGGTTTTGGTGATCCTGGTGTGGGATGCCCCATCCCTCCATGCCTGTGGCCGTATTCTGTCTGTATTCCCCCCCCCTTCCGGGTCTGGGGGGGGCTGGCCGTTATCCTCGGCCTCCCCCTTTTTTGGCATATTTGTAGATACATTTATATGTGAATGTGTGTTGGTGTTTCCACTGTTAGTGTGTGTGTGTGAGTTTGTGTGGTTCACAGTGGAAGTTTTCCCTTGACAAATGGGTGCATTTACATTGGCCTAGCCTTCTGGGGTTTTTTCCTCTCAGCCTGGGGAGCTTCTCTCCCTCAGGCTGTGTTTAGAAAGGGGGGCGGGGCCGGGAGCTTGGCGCGACCACGGTAGCCCCGCCCCCTCGTTCGGCGCGTTTTCTGTTGGGCCTCCCTCTGGCCAGATCCGCGCTGCCGGGAGGGGGGTAGGGCCTGGAGATTGCGCCTTCGGAGCTGGCCCGCCCCCCTTCTCTTCCTGCTTCTACTCAGAGACGGGGGCCATCTTGCTGCATTGCTGCTGCTGCCGATTCTGGGGGACGGTAAAGGCCTGGTGGCCACTGCCTTAGCTATTTGGGGGCCCCTTTCTGGCGGGGGGGCGCCTTCGGTGCAGGCTTATGTCCTTGAATGATCATGCTCGTTTTGTCAATTATGGAGAGGATGGAGAGGATAAGTGCCTTGATCAGATGGCGTGCCACGCATTTGCCAGCATGGGCTCGGCCCTGCGGCCTGTTTGCGCATCTGCCCTAGTGTCGCTTGCTACCAGCTCTCTTATCAGGGACTGGCTGAATGACGCTCAGTTTGATCCGGCTAGCGCTGAGTTCGCTACCCTTAGGAGGTGTGAATTGTTCATGGATTTTGTCTTGGCTGCTATGGAAGATTCTATTGTCGTGTGTAGTAGGACTTCAGCCTTATTGGTGGCTATGCGCAGATCGGTCTGGCTCCGCCAGTGGACGGCGGACTTTGGGGCCAAGAAGTCGCTTATAGCTCTTCCCTTTTTGGGTACGCGGCTGTTTGGAGATAAATTGGATGCTGTTGCTAAAGGAGGTAAGTTACCTCAGCGGAAGAAACAGCGCCGTCCCTTTCGGGGGGCTGGCTCGTTCACTCCTTCCTTTCAAGGGGCCAGAGCGGCTAGGGGTTTGGCCTTCTCGGGTGTCAGGGGCTCGTCCTGGAACAGGGGCAGAGGTCGGGCAAGTCCCGTGGCTGCCTGGGGTTCCAAGCCCAAGCCTGCCGTTAAACCGGCTCAGCAATGAAGGGGCGCCCTCACACACAAGGGTGGGGAGACGGCTGTGGCTCTTCTTCCAGGTCTGGGCCCGGGAGGTCACAGACAATTGGATCTTGGAAGTGGTCTCCGGGTACAAACTGGAGTTCGAGTACTGGCTGCCTCCAAGATTCGTCAGGTCCTGGGTGCCCTCGGACCCTCAGGCTGCACAGGGGCTCCTGTTAGCAGTGAAAAACCTTCTGGACATGGGAGTTATATGCCCGGTGCCTCCGTCGGAGAGAGGCAGGGGTTACTACTCCAACATTTTCACGGGCCTACGGCCACACCACCCTGAATGCGCCCGATCTCGTCTGATTCCCAAAAAGGAGGGTTCAGTGAGACCCATTCTAGATCTCAAGGTCTTCAACTGGTTTATCAGAGCCAAGAAGTTCCGTATGGAGACTCTGCACTCGGCCATCAATTCCCTTCGCCAAGGGGATTTTATGACATTCATAGACATCAAGGATGCGTATCTGCATGTTCCAATCTTTCCAGCGCATCAGAGATTCCACAGGCTTGTAGTGGAGGATCAACATTTTCAGTTTGTGGCCCTTCCCTTCGGACTGACCTCGGCTCTGAGGGTCTTCACCAAGGTCTTGGCGGGTGTCACGGCCCTGCTCAGAGGTCAGGGCATTCGCATTGTACCTTATCTGGATGATCTTTTGATCTCGGCTTCTTCCCTCCGTCAGGCGGAGCTGGGCACCCACCAGGTGGTGTCGACTCTGGAGAGGTTCGGGTGGGTGATCAACCGCCCCAAGTCCTCTCTCTCCCCATCACGAGTGGTTTCATTCCTGGGCATGAATCTGGATACCATTCAGGCCAGAGTGTTTCTACCCCAGACCAAGGTGCAGGGGATTCTGGATCTGATCCGATTTATTCTGGCCAGTCATTGTCCCTCTATCCAACAGGGGATGAAACTGGTGGGCTTGATGGTGTCCTCCTTCGAGGCGGTACCGTTTGCACAGTTTCACATGAGATCTCTTCAACTTCACCTTTTGACGCATTGGGACAGGTGTCCGCAGTCATTGGATCAACCTTTCAGGATGTCTCCCAGGGTTCGGCAGTCTCTTCGGTGGTGGCTGGAATCGAGCAACCTGTTGAAGGGCAGATCTTTTCTGGTCCCTTGTTGGGAGACGGTTACCGCGGATGCCAGCCTGTCGGGCTGGGGATGTTATTGGAAAAGTCATCAGTTCAGCGGGGTGTGGGGTCCTCAGGAGGCTCACACCCCCATCAATGTCTTGGAGCTCAGAGCCATCCGACTGGTTCTGGCACGGCTGACCTCACATTTACGGGGTCTGCCGGTTCAGGTTCGTTCAGACAACCAAACGGCGGTAGCTTACATCAATCACCAAGGAGGGACTCGCAGCAGGAGTGCCCTCAGGGAAGTCTCTCTGATCCTGCACTGGGCAGAGAGCAATGTTCCTTGCATTTCGGCGGTCTACATTCCGGGAGTGGAGAACACGGAGGCGGATTCCCTGAGCAGGGGATCCTCTCGCCAAGGAGAGTGGTCTCTCAACCCCGAGGTTTTTCTGGATCTTTGCCGCAAGTGGGGGACTCCGGAGGTGGATCTCTTTGCCTCGAGGCACAATCACAAACTTCTGGCCTTTGTGTCTCTTTCTCAGGATCCTCTATCTCTGGCAGTGGATGCCTTGTCCCTTGCTTGGAAGGATCTGGGTTTTCTGTACCTGTTTCCGCCCGTCTCCATGCTGGGCAAGGTAGTTCGCAAACTGGTTCTAGAAGGGGCACCAGCAATTCTGGTGGCTCCAAGGTGGCCAAGAAGGGTTTGGTGCGCAGATGTTGTAAGGCTGGCCGTAGATCAGTACCGGCTTCCCATGTTGCCGGATCTGTTATCTCAGGGTCTACTACTTTACCCCAATTTACAAATGCTGGTTTTGACGGCTTGGCTGCTGAAACCTTCATTCTGAAGGAGGAAGGCTTGTCTGCGGCCGTTGTTCAGACCTTGATTAGAGCTAGGAAGCGGTCCTCTTCTGGCATTTACTATAGGACTTGGAGGTCCTATATTGATTGGTATGGGGCTAGGGCCTTGCCTTGTAGGGTGTTTTCGATTCCTAGGATTTTGGAGTTTCTTCAGCATAATCTGGATCTTGGGTTCCAGCTTAGTACTTTGAAAGGACAGGTTTCTGCTCTGTCGGTTTTCTTCCAGAGGTCTTTTGCTTTACACCCGCTGGTTAAGACTTTTTTCCAAGGGGTCGCGCATGTGCGGCCCCCGTGGAAGGCTATGGTTCCTGTTTGGGCTTTGAATTTGGTTCTTTCGGCTCTCCAGGGTCCTCCTTTTGAGCCGCTACAGGGTATTGCACTTTCTGTTTTCACTCAAAAGGTTGCCTTCTTGGTGGCTATTACCTCTGTTCGGGGTGTCTCTGAGTTGGCGGCTCTGTCGATTCAGGCCCCTTACTTTGAAAGACACCAGGATAAGGTGGTCTTTCGTTTTAAGCCAGATTTCCTTCCTAAGGTGGTGTCTGCTTTCCATCTCAATCAGGATATTGTTCTCCCTTCCTTGTGTCCTAAGCCTAGCAATGAGAAGGAGAGGGTTTTGCACAATTTGGATGTGGTTCGCTGTGTTAAGTACTATTTGGTGACTACTTCTTCTTTTCGCAAGACGGATGCCTTTTTCGTGGTGCCCTGTGGGCCCAGGAAAGGTTTTGCGCCCGCGATTCGTCAGGCCATTGTTGGGGCCTATTCTGCTAAGGGGAGGACTCTCCCTTTTAGGGTCACTGCGCACTCTTCTCGTGCTGTTGGTGCATCCTGGGATTTTCAGCACCAGGCTTCTGTTGATCAAGTTTGTAAGGCTGCTACTTGGTCTTCCATTCATACTTTTTCCAAGTTTTACAAGGTTGATGTGCGGGCTTCAGCGGATGCTGTTTTTGGTCGCAAGGTTCTGCAAGCTGCAGTGGTTTAAGTTGGTACATTCTTTACTGTTTCTGGTTCCCACCCATGATGGACACTGCTATTGGATGTCCCACATGTCATGAAGATTTGAAGTGGAGTGTATGGCATACTTAGAATAATACCGTTTTGTGAGTACTCACCTGTAAAACGGGTATTATGAGTGTGCCATACACTCCACTTCAACCCACCCTTTTTTCGGGTATTCCGGAGCTTTTATATGGTGAAACATTGGTTTGATTGTTAATGTTATAATTGGTTCTTCCTGGTCCCCTTACTGCTTTTTTACACTGGGAAATTGGTGGGAGGTCCCAGGTATATATGGACTGGGAGGGGCTTTCTTTTTTGCATATTCATCTCTGCAGAAGTTCGCCCTCTACTGGAGATTACCCCATGTCATGAAGATTTGAAGTGGAGTGTATGGCACACTCATAATACCCGTTTTACAGGTGAGTACTCACAAAACGGTAATTTGCGCTTTCCTACATCTTCCATGTTTGACCCCTAAAACTCACCCAAACCACTTCGCGGTTAGGTTCTTCTTCCATTTTAGACCCCTAAAACGTACCCAAATCACTTCGCGGTCATGTGAATATTCATCTCTAAATATTTCTGGGCCCATTAGTTTTGTGTTAATGTATTTCGGAAATGAAATGACACTGAAACTTTAAATTCTTTATTTTTTAATACCAAATGCCATTTTTGTTTGGCCTTTTTTTGAAAATTTTTTTTATTTTCTTCATAAAATATAAAATATTAAAATATTTACAAAATTTAAAATTTTTATAACTATAAAAAACTAAATACATAGCAATGGCAGGCCACAGAACATTATTCTTTATCTGTGGTCCCCAACGAGTCACGCAGCTCCTGCATCTCGCCCACCAACTGAAGGACCCTGACACTCAGTTGTGTCACTCTGGCACGTGTGGTCCCTGTTAAAAATCGTAAATTAAATTATTGGTATAACCTTGTTGGGGTCATACTGCAGTGCCCCCCCCCATCCTGTATGGTCCAAACACCTAAATCTGGACTTCAAAAGCCCGAAGGCCCTCGCCACCACGGCCCGGGTTTTGTATAGGGCCCGATTATAGAACTCCTGGCCCGCATTCTGCAGGCAAAGAACGGGCGCCAGGAGCGGATATCCAGAATCCCCTGAAAGAATTAAAAAATACTAACATAAAATACACATTCTAAGCAACAATATTGTTTAACATGTCTTCAAGGGCTAAAAACAGCCATAGGTTAAGACATGAGTCATCAACTATATTCATTGCCATACAGTGAAAATGGATTGATGGAATGTGAGCAAACTTACCCAGGAGCCATCCACCAGATAATTCTCCTGACTCAAACTGACGAAATAAGCCGGAGCTCCGCAATATATAAGCATCATGGGACGACCCTGGATGCCCTGCAAGAACACTGAGGAATCGCATATCCGGACCGAACACTGCTTGTATGTTGTGCGAGTGGCACATCTTGCGGTTCCTGCAACCAAATATAAAATAATTACACAAAGCAAAGGTAACCAACTAAAACAATAACTCCTACAACAAATTAAGATTCAAGTTCAACAATCCAAATATAACTCACAAAGGACATAAGTCTAAAAAAATATAGCAATTATGGATGTGTGGGAAAATAAAGGTTTACATGCTAAGGACTAATTAAGGTCAGCATTAAAATGCTTCTATAAGGCATACATGAAATGTATTGATTCAGGTATGCATTGCTATACAATTTATGGCCTCGGCCATGCTGATACATGCAATGCCTTGGAGCTAAAGGCGCGCAGACTCCTCCACATAGCCGCAAAACATGTTCAACAATAGCAATCCGAGACCTCAAAGGTCCTGTAAGTGGATCGCAAATGAAACCGTTTAATAGGGTGGTGGTCTCTCGGCAATCAGCTCTCTGAATCAGACGCAAGCCCATCCCAACAACGTAAGTTATCTGAACGAACGCAAAATATCTGATTTTGATGGGACAATGATCCGAACTAACGCAAATAATCCAATTTAGTTTCGTTCTTCGAAGGCGCATATACGCATTAACCCCAACGTTCGTACGAATGGAAAATGAACAAAAAAAACAAAACTTGACTAAACAAAAATGACTAACACACACAAAAACTTTCACAGACAGTTACGGAAGTCCAGACGAATGTGCCTCTGAATCGAGCCTCATGTGCTACAGCAGCAGAAGATCAAATCAGCTTTCACCAAAGTTAGACAGTAGAAACTGAAAGACCTTCATCTAGACAAGCAGACCTTAGTTTTTGCTGAAAAATGCAGATGGTAATGTCAGAATCTACTCAGGGTTGTAAAAAGAGAATTATATGCTGTATAGCCCCAGGGTGTGGGTTTCTGGTGTTATAGAGAGTATTTGGAGGGTACACATAATAGTGAAATTCTGCACGATATGATGGCAACCAAGTCTTGTGAAGTATGTGCAGATTCTCAGATAGAAAAGTATCAAATCTATACTCAGATTTCATACTCTGAATCCCAGACCAGTATTGCCATTGTAGCATGAGGCTCCCCTGTTTACCCACAGTCACTCCTGCACCAGCTATTGCTTCAGTTAGGCCCCAGCATCTCTGGGCTTCAGCCTTCAAGGGGGTGTGTTGATTTCAGGACCAAACTGAGGATATCAATATTCTTTATGGGTACCTTGGCATAGCTTCATACTCATTGTACACATCTGAAGGGATCAAAGCTGGAATTGTACTATTTTAATAAAAGGAAAAAAAAACAAATCCGTTTTATCCTCTGGCTTAAAATCTTTTTCTGGTATGTGTGTTGCTAGAACTGTTCTTTTCTCTCGATGTTCTCAGCTGAACAAAGGTTCCTCAGGTCTTCATCCTAGAACCCAGTCAGGTATTTCCCAGAAAAATGCTATACTGTTTTTCTTTTCTTTAGCAGCGTCTGGTCTTTATCATGCAATGTCTTTTTTTGAGTTACATATGTGCAAAAAAATATAAAACGATTTTTTTTAATTTTGTAAAAAAAAAAATTGTTTTTCAAAAAATCACTTGAATGTAAAAGTCCCATTTTTCTTGGTTACAATGTTACCACATATGTATTGGTAGACACCCTTTCCTGCCCAGGAGACACCCCAAACTGAAAAAGAGTACCTGAAGATAAGAGATTTTCAAAGAAAATGCAAATGCTATGTGCACCTTGCAATTTTTCAAGAGAAAAACAACTCTACATTTGAAATTGCCTTACAAACTATATATTCTCTTGAAAAACTCACCTCAAGATTTCTAGGCTTAACAGGCTTGTTGTCATGGGTGCAGTTTTCTGGAAATAACCCCTTGATGAATTCTTTGGTTGCACATGGTTGCCTTGCACATTGAAAGGTGTCACTCAGTGTGATGCAGGAGGGGGTGGGATCAGTCCACCTTTTGGTCTAGCAAAGAAGTGGCCAGATTATAAAGAAAACTGAGCCTATAGTAATGTCGGTATAAATCCTCGACAATAGCATTGTTCAGTAGTAAGGTGGGAGGAGTCAGCTGCATTTGAGCTAAGGAAACAATGCTACAGTTTTACACTTAGCCTGGCCAAAACGTTTTAAAGGCTTATGTCATCTTTCAAAAACACAACATATATGATTTGTTTTTGTCTATATTTAAAAAAAAAACAATTTATAACATGGGGAGTTTCTTTTCCAAACATTATTTATGCACCATACAAGATTTCCTGGAATTTTAAACTAGTTTTTATGAATACGTTTCAGCAATAGAACGGCTACATAGCTGTGGGCAGAATCAGGAGGCAACCAGCTAACTTCTTCCCTCAAATGCAGTAACTTGAAGCTGGGTTGCAAGAAATAACAATCCTTACAATCTGGCATAGAGGACACAGTACAGTGGAATAATATTGCTATACTACATACATATGACTAAATGATAATGCAGCATAAGATGACATACATAACACAACAACACGTGGCAGATAATAAGAATAAAAGAACGGATAGCCTTAAACTTGGACTGGGACATAATGTACAGAAACTCATGCGTGTAGACAATTTTGGACTAACTGCAGCACAGAAGGATATAACGCTGAAATATACCTACATTCTAGTGAGGAATACTGTAGGACTCACTGACTATACTATGCAAAGGCTGAAATGGACGATGGATCTGGATTCTCCAGGGAGCATGTATGACTTATGTCAAGGAAGGGCTGGCTTCAGTGGCAAAATGGGACTCTGGTAAAAACATTAAATGGGGTCTTTTCAAGGCTCATGGAGTACACTGTCATTTAACTAAATTGGATGCAGCTAGACAACTAAAGATGGAAACAGCAGAGATACATGTTGCTTTCTTTCTCTAAGTTATGCCTAGTGAGCAGAAATATGATAAATAAGGTGGAGGAAAAACAATAATGGAGCTCCCCCTGGCCTCCTGGCTGGATTAGGAACCAGGAGAATCTTGGGAAGCTACAGGTCAGGAATTGCAAGCTAGCCAGAGCAGGCATGCACAGTAAAGGTAAGGTAGTTCTAAGTGAACTGATAAACTAATAAACACATGGACTAAATTTGATTATTCTAAAGAAGCTGTCATATAAAAAAAAGTGTCAGTTGAGACTGTGTTATGGTTATAAACCAATGGCAATAAATGGAAGCATTAACAAACATATAGAAAAAATAACAGGTAAGTCTTTAACAGTGGTTCCATAAAAATGGCATCTAATGGCATCTAACTGCTAACTTAGTGTCCAAAGAACCATTCCAAATTGGATCCCAAACCAAGAGATAGAAATATATAGAGAGAAGGAAGAAGTAGAAAAAGAAAAAAAAGGAAAAGTAATACTGTATATGAAATTAGAAAAAAAAGACCTACAGAGAGGACCTAGTTAGGGTATAGAAAAAAGATAATCTAGATCAGGGGTACTCAAATGGCGGACCGCGGTCCGAATCCGGACCGCAGACGCCATTTGTCCGGACCGCTGCCCAGGGCTGGTGTAGTGTCCCGGCTGCTGCTGGCTCCACGGTGGAGCGGTGTGCCCGGGTAATTTGCTGTGCGGCAGCATCAGAAGTTCCGGCCAGCAGAGGTGCATTGTGGAGGCAGAGGGAGGCCCAATCACGGCTGGGCCAATGATGGAGGAGTGGGCGGGGCATAATTACGCTGTGGCCAGCGGGCTTTTGCTGAAGATAGGATGGCTGAGGATGGCTGGAGAGGAAGGAGGAAGATAAGGTAAAGGCTCCCGCTGCCCGCAGCGCTGTCACTAGCCCGGCGGGACTTTTATTTATTCATGTCAGGCTGTCCGGGAGCTGATTGACCTCTGCCTCCCCCCTCCCCTCCCCTGACTGTCAGTTCCACATGACTGCACAGGGGAGGGGGCTTGCAGAGTGAGGCTGTTCTCGTGTCCCCCTCTCCTCCCCCACGCTGCGATCATCAGTGTAATGGACTGGCAGGACACAACAATAAAGGAGAGAAAAGGCAAGTCCCAGTGTCCCACCCGTGATGAATTAGCTGTGGCCAGTCTGCCTCATTCACTTCTATGCTGTGTTTCCTTTCCATTCTCTGTCTTTTTCTCCCTCTCTCACTTCTTTATCACTGTCCTTTTTCTTTCTCCCTTACATCCCCATCTCTATCTCTCTCTTTCTCCCTGCTTTCCTTTTTTTGTCCTCTCTTGCTGCTTTTATTTGTCCATTCCTTCCTTCTTTTTCTCTTCCTCTATCTTTCTCCCTCCGCACCTTTCTCACTGTGTTCTCTTTCTTTTTTTCTCCCTTCTTCCCTGTCTCTCTCTTTCTCTCTCTCCACCACGCTTTATTCTACCTCTTTCTCAACTTTCATTCTCTCTTTATCTTTTGTGCTCTTTCCTTCATCCTTTCCCTCACGCCTTCCTTTCACCCTTCCCTCTCTCCCCTCCTTCCTGCATTTCCTCTCTCTTTTTTCTTCCCCCACTCCTCCCTTCCCCCTCTCGTTTCCTTACCCTTTCTTTCCTCATTACATTCTTCCCTTTCCACCTCACTCTTTCTTTCTCCCTCACTCCCATACTGCCTTCTTCCTTCCTTTTGTTCTTTCACTCCCCTTCCTCTTTCTTATTCCCTGTTCTGGCTCTTCTCTCTCTCCCTTTCTTCAGTTCTCACTTCCTTGCCTTCCCTCCCTGTTTCTTTTCTTACTCCATTCCTCCTCCCCCTGGCCCGGGGTGAGGAGGCCATTACCCGGGACCAGTTCATCGAGCTGCTGGAGAACCGGGCCAGTGGCCGAGAAAGTGCAAGGAGGTGAGATTCCTGTCCCCCATTTACTTCCTGCTTCTGTCATTTACTTCCTGCTTCTTGTAGAGTGCAAGCTCTTCAGCTAACAGCTGACATGCACTCTTACTTACACCCCCCCCCCCCCGGACCTTCATCCCACGGCAGACCCTGGTAAGTGGACCTCCACTGAAAGTAGTTGAGTACCCCTGATCTAGATGAACTGGTACGGTGTAAGGCCCTCCAGATAAAGCTCACCAATTAGGCTCCAACACATCTATATATTTTGCAGATTCCCCCCAAAAAACAACCATGGATACTTTCTTGTGTCACATTGGCAGGTTTTGAGACTTATGTGAACCTCATGTACCAAGATACAATGATTTAGGGAGAGCACATAACATGTTATCAGCTCATGCAATGTAAGGCACAGCTTTATACCCACTAATTCCATTGCAGAATTGTCAGTAGTGTTATATTGTATTCACTATACAAATCATTACGCATGCCATGTGCCAACCTAAGCACCACTATGCCTTACAGGCCACTACCTCCAGTGCAGACTGGCCACATAGCTGCTTTCTCTGTCGTGTTTGAGCATTTAGTAAGTTTGGTCCATATTGTATAAGATGTCATCCTTTCCTGTGGTACTGTAAAAATCTATGTCCTTTTAATTACCAGTAACAAAAGCCGAATCATTAGCTAAAAGTATATAAAATGGGTCATTTTGTATAATGATACTTGAGCTGATAGGAAATATTGTCCAATTGTGCATATAATAGATCAGACTCTGTGTTTGTTTTTTTTCTTTTTAGCACTCACTCTACTACTTTCTTGCATTCTTGTAGTTTCTATGTAACAGAATAAAATGTCCAGTTACAATTAAATCATTATCTCTCAATTCATTAGATGCCTTCTTCTAGCTGCTATAGTTAACTTGCTGTATAAAAGGGTGACTTTTCATTCCGTGTATGTTATTATTTTAACTAGCCCAACTCTTCTGTTATTTTTTGTTGTTGGCCCCAAGCCTTTCAATTTTGACTCACAAAGTAGGAAGGTCATCAAAAACTAGCTATGCGGCCAAGGGGTCTAAGATCAGGATAAACACAAGTTTTTTGAAACACATCCATGGATATAATGAGCAAGAACTTGCTTTGTTTCAGGTTATTTAAAGGAAGACATTTTAAACATACATTTATTTTAATGTAATACAAAAAGTCATCTTGACATCACTGCGGATGGAATGTATCATTCTTAATTGTTTCTCCTTTAAAGGGTATCTGTAGGCCAAGTGTAAATAAAGCAGAGTGTGCAGTATAATTACAACATGACCTCTATGTATTCATTGTCTGAGGATAAAACTGGAGGTTGATTGAAACCTATGAAAAACAAAAATGATCTACTTTTATACCATCCTGTTTATTAGACCATTGACACTCCGGAATTGAAACATCTACCATATAGCATGTTTCAAAATGCCACTAAGGTGGATAAGCAGGTTTCTCATTAGATCCGGTAATAGGTTGGTAAATACCATTTTACCAAGTGAACCTTTACATATAACAGGGAACCCACTTGTGAAGCCTGACAGATCGCCAGTCTCAGTGCAGGTGGCAAACCCCCAGTCTCCACCTTTGCTTCTGCCTAAAGCCAAGCCCCTGTTCACCAGGATGCTAGTCTTACCTCACTGGACATAGTTGCCCCCAGGACTTCTAGAGTTCAGAAGATGTCAACTGAGGCCGTGAAGACCTATGTACTGCCAAGAAAAAAACAACAAATGGGGGCCCTAGACCCGCCCCCAATCCCCTATCTGCCTGCCGCACACCAAGATATACTCAAAAGTTATGTAAAATATAATATAAATTTATTTAGTCAGTACTTTACAGATTACATACAACACATAAAAAGACTCATTAAAAACATTGAAACAAAGACACTGGAGGGAAAATCCACTGAAAGGCTCTACTATCTCCTAATAGAGTATTAAGAATTGACTTATATAATGAAATTAATGATTCATTATGAATGGCAATGGCGTATGAATTGTATAAAAAACCAAGAGCACAAAAAAGTGTGCTAAAGTGCTGACAAGTGCCTACAGGACAATCCTAAGGAGTATCAGGAAAACACTATTATACTAAAGTGCAGAAAGTGCCAAGATTCAAACTGAACAAAATATTAAAGTGCCAAAATTCAAACTAAACAAAGTACCAATTATTAAAAACATCAAACAAAGTGCAAAGTGCAATACCAGTGGAAGTTACATTATAACCGCCATGGTCCAATCAATAATTCAATCAGAAGAATTTATATAATGATACTTCAATAAACAAAATCACATCACCAGTAACTGGAGCCTCAGGGAACCCTCACAGCAGCTCGCCACCGACGTGTTGCGTGGCCTATCGCCACTTCGCCAGGTTTTCCACACTGTGCTAAAGTATACAGGAAGTTATTCTACAACCTATTATTACATTTTACATTTTTGCAATACTTTGTGATACTTTCCCTGTTTGGGTGTAGACATTATGGGCTGGTATCCTTATCCCATTGTTGTGATCGCTGAGGGCAAACTGGCTATTTCTAGTCGGTAGAGAGTCCAAAGGCTGTTAGACTAGGGAAGTTTTCTGATCAGAAGATTTCAACACAACGGCAGGATGCCCTACACTGTTGTTGATCTGCCTACTGGAATTCTTTAATCTGGCACCATGTGGTTCTCTGTGGTTGATGTCACATAGATTAGATGATGTTATGATATATCCCATGGTGAAGTAAGTGAAGAATCTTTAATTATATAGAAGCATTTAACCTTTTGATTGTAGTTGCAAAGTATACTTCATGCTACCTGAGTGTTTTTATCATTTCAATAACTTAATAAAGCTTGTGAGGTATATCTGTTGACAAGTTGACAATGCATACATATTAGATATAGTCGACAGGATACAACAAAGCTTTCCAGGTGTTTTGAGAGTTATACTGAAATATATTTCTTTAGGGAAAAGCGTGTGCGGGGTTGGGATCTGGCTCTCAACATTGTCCTGGACACTGAGTAGTCGTAGTTTGCTGAATTTTGGGAATGGGAAGAATGTCTATAGGACGCTAATCTTATGAGTGTGATAGATTGTGAAACGTTCTAAAGAGTAAAGAATTAAGCTTCTATAAAGCTGTATCAGAGTCTTAGAGATATGTCTGTTGCCCAGTTGGCTATACATTATGTAAGAAGGAGCCAATATATGAGGCGCTGGATAGGTTAGTGTGCAAAGGATTAAGTCCAAAATACAATGTTAAACTTCAAGTGGCAATCCAAGATAAATTCAAGGGGAAATTCACAGCCCAGACCAACTGGGAGGAAAGTGCTCTGTCAGCCAAAGTAAAAATGGACTTTACTCGTACTTCCACAGCATGGGGGCTTCTGGATTTGGACTGCTCCTTTGCACATGCCTAACCAACAAGCCAAGAAGCTGATCCTCACTGAGGACCCTGCCCTGGCAAGCTCAAAATCTAAAGGATAAGAGTGGGAAATTGGGGCTCACATTGCATGTATTAAGCATGATGGCAAGTGTTTCGAAGCAAACACTTGGATGGGTTAGTGTCCAAGGTACAAGGATTAAGTTCAAAAGACAATATTAAACTTCAAGCGGAAATCCAATATGAATTCCAAGGGGAAATTCACAGCCTAGACCAAATGGGAGGAAAGTGCTCTGCATTTCAGCCAGCCAGAGCACATGCCTAACCAACAAGCCCAGAGGCCCGGAAGCTGATCCTCACTGAGGACCTTACCGTTCTAAGCTCACAATCTAAAGAATAAGGGTGGAGACAAGAAATTGGGTCTCAAACTGCATGTATTAAGCATGGTGGCAAGTGTTATGAAGCAAAGAGACTGTGAAGTGGATTAGATGATAGGATTGCCTAAATTGGTGAGTTTAACCCTTTCAGTGCCAAGCACGTAGATTCTACGTGCTCGCTTCCACTCCACTTAAGTGCCAAGCACGTAGAATCTACATGCTTGACTTTCCCCCCTGCAAAAATACTCACCTGACCCCTCGTTGGATCCGGCCGGGTCTCCCCTTTAACCCCATGGGGGGTCGGATGGCTCCAGGAGAGCCCCCGGAATAGGGCCCCTCCGCTTCGGCAGCAGCAGCTGCTAACTGTAAAAAAAAAAAAAAAAAATGACATTTACCTACCTGAGGCCATGCTGTCTCCCGATGGGTGTCCTCTTCACTGGGGGGGCCTCCGATCGCCCCCCCCCCCCAGCCTCTTCGGTGGCGAGGAGAGGGCAGAAATTGCCCCCCCCCCCCCCACTTCCTGGAACGGGTCTGCTAAGCTGCTAAGGGCCGGGTGACATTGTTGTGATGTCACCAGCAGCCCTCTTAATGCCGACACCGTGAGACAGACAATCAGTCTGCTCGTGTGCCTGGAGGAGGGCAGATGGGGAGGAGGAGAGGGCTGAGATCGCCCCCCCCCCCCCTCCCCAGGCTCTCTCCTTCAAACACACGAGCAGACTGACAGCTGTCATCGGAGATCGCCGGGGGACACAGGAGAGGTGAGTAAAGTAAAAAAAAAAAATAATAAAGATCTTTTTTTTCTTATGTGTCTGTCTTTTTATTTAACATTTAACCCATTGTGAACTGGTAAGGGGTCCATGTGACTTGCCATTAACCCCCGGCACCCCCAATTACCTGCCTCCCCAAAGCCCAGGGGGGGGGCAGAAGAGCCCGGGCCCACACAGGCTATGTGGGCTCGTAGGCTGCAGGGTGGGGGGACCACAAAAGCTGCCCCCCCACTCTGTGCCTACAAGCCCCCATAGCTGGTCCTGGGCTGGTTACTTTGGGTAAGGGGGACCCTATGTCATTTTTTTTTTTTAATAAACCCTTTGTATTCTGTCATCCAGCAGCTATAAAAGGCTTCCAGCAGGTGAGCAGAAGCCAGTGGTCGCCGAGGAACACAGTGCTCCAGGATAGATGGGAGGTAAGTATATAAAAAAAAAAAAATAATAAAATATTTTTTTCTCTTTGTGTGTCTGTGTGTTTTTTACATTTAACCCCTTGTGAACTGGTAAGGGGTCCATGACCCCTATACCAGTTCAGAAGGCTGGGGGGGGGGTGGCAAGTCACCTGCGACTAGCGTGTGATTGCCATTAACCCCTGGCACCCCCATTACCTGCCTCCCCAAAGCCCAGGGGGGGGGGGCAGAAGAGCCCGGGCCCACGGGCTATGCGGGCTTGTAGCCTGCAGGGCCAGGGGCCACAAAAGCTTGCCCCTGTGCCCTGTTTCTACAAGCCCTGCATAGCTGGTCCCGGGCTGGTTTCTTTGAGTAAGGGGGACCCCATGTCAATTTTTTGGGGGATATTTAAGGGTTTTTAACCCTTAAAAATCCCCCGAAAAAATGGGGTCCCCCCCCCAGGAAGGGGGACCCTATGTTATTTTTTTTCTCGATTTAACCCTTTGTAGTGTGGATGGTAGTTGTATTTTATTTGTAAATGTTATAAAGTACTTGTTTCAGTTAGGGGGGTCTCCTTGGCAGGAACGGGGGGCTACCGATAAATATGTGGTACCGTTCTAATCGGTAGAAATGAGGCTTTCACATGCAATGCGGTTTTCCTTAATAAAATACATTTTTTATTTAAAATAAAGGAGTCAATTTTCTAAAAAAAAATGTATTTATTTTTTACTTAATAATATTGTAAAAAACTAAATAAAATTTACAAACAAGACATTTCATGTTAAAGCCTAAACTCTGCTGCAAAAAATATATATATAATTTTCCTAAAAATTCCAGCAAAAATGGCGCAAAACATGGCGCAAAATGGGGAAAAATGACCTGTCAACAGAGGGTGACAAAATCTCAAGTAGGCTGGCAATTAAAATGGTTAAATGTTGGGTATTGTTCTGTTCAGGGGATCTTGCGCTTTCAGACTTAGCTTGTTTTTTCTGGTTTGCATATTTATACATATTTATATATTTATACATATTTATTCAGCTTTTTTATACATTTTTTAGGGAAACCCTGCGCAACCAAAGAATTCTTTGAGGGATTAATTCCAGAAAGATGAGCCCACTACAACAAGTTGGGTACGCTTAGAAAGCTTAACATGTGTACTTTCAGGTAATATATGGTTTATGGGGGTTGAAAAATCGCAAGGTGCACACTTTGTCTGCAGAGCTGAAATTTTCAAGTATAATCACTGTTACGCACATGCTTTACTTTGGGGTGTTTGGCAACTCTTCCCTTGACAGTAACTATGCATGTTGGGTATCGTTCTGTTCAGGGGATATTGCTTTTTCAGATTAAACTTGTTTTTTCTTGTTTGCACATAGTTTTTTAGGAAAATGTGGCTTTGATTCTGCTTTTTTATCCTTTTTTTAGGGAAACTCTTTGCAACCAAAGAATACATTGACGGATTACTTCCAGAAAACTATGGGCACATCAACAAGCCTGGTACGCCTAGAAAGCTTGAGGTGTGTACTTCCAGAGAATATATAGTTTGTTGGGGGTATTTCAAATGTAAAGGGTTGTTTATGTGGTATCGCTGTAACTGGGAGAAATTGGGATTTCACACACAATAAGATTTTATTGACAAATTTACATTTTTTATTACAAAAAAAACTACAAATTGTAAAAAATTATTTTTTTACATTTTTTTCACATATTTCACCCAAAAATATTGAGAATACACCTAAAAAATTACAAACCAGACATTTCATGTTAAAGCCCAGACTAAAACAATATATCATTTTTCTGGGAAATCCCTGGAAATCCCTTCAAAAATCACATTTGAACATGGGGAGCGCAAAATAGTGCAAAATGGTCTGGTACCAAGGGTGACAACCCAGGTAGGCTGGCAGTGAAAGGGTTAAAGGTGCTTTAGAAGGTCCAAAAGGTTGCAGAATGGCAAATTGTATAGGGGAGGGTAATCCTAGAGGAGTGGCGTAACATGGGTGAATTTTTGATATTTGTCAAACTGAGGGTGGGAGGACATGATCAGAGCTTAAGACAGATGTCATAGGCAGAGCAGAGGTTGCGTCTGAGTTGGTGTTTTTTGAACTAGTGATAAACTATAGGATGGGACTTGGCTATATAGAGCTTTGTAGGTTATGGTTAGGGGTTTAAACTGAATTCTTTCAGGTGATAGTCAGTGGAGGGACTGAGAGGAGCAGAACTGTAGAAGCAGAAGGGGAGGTGCATAGGCAAGCAGCAGAGTTGAGAATAGATTGGAAAGGTTCCAACTTGTCTGGCAGACAACAATGGAGAAAAATGTTGCAGTGGCCTAGTTGGGAAATCATCAGGGCATGCACAAGAATCTTAGTGGTTTCAGGTGTGAGGAATGACAGGAGGTGGCTATTGTGAGGTAAATAGGAGAAAGAGGAGCCCAGTGCTTGGGGATCTGCATGTTCCAGGCTTCTCCATATGCTTATTGTACTATTGACTCTAGGTTCTTTAAAAAGCTGAATTCCACCCAAAACTTTTTCTCTGGTTATTTTAGATAGATTTGGGAAAGTTTACAGCCAATTTTCTCTATTTAGTCTGTTTCTGGGGAATTAACTCTGGGCAATGCAATCAAACAGAATGTCTATGGGTATCACAGATACTGAAACACAATACGATTTGCTTACCTATTTGTGTGTTTAAAATGTCCTGGGAATAAATTCCAAAGCCTATTACTTATCCATCTCAAAGTTTTCATTTTTGCGTGGCAAAATGATGTCCTCAATAAGCTTATCTGTTATTTTTTTTATTTTTAATTTGTTTGCAACTCTGTGTTATAAAAGAAAACAGTTTTCCCTAGCAACAATGTGTTTACCATAACAATGTACATCAGCTGGTGCATTAGATGTACAGATCAGAGAATTCCTACCTCTAGCTTGCTAAACATCTGATTGGCCAATGCAGGGATGACAGGTTTAACCCTTTCTGCTAAAGTTCAGCTTCTTCGCAGTCTTGTGTTCCAGTAGCAAATGGGTTACTGGCAGGGTTCTCACCTGGATAGGTCATTAGCTGCTTGAACATAGCCTAATCTGCTGATAAGCTCACTTGTTACATCAGAAGAATTCTGTGAGTTGAGGTCCATCCTTAGAGCCATGAGAATCACTCCCACTGTAGCAAAACAGGAAGATGGGGCACAATCCTAACACAAATGTTTATTTTACATCCCAAAAGTGGAAAACAATAAGGCAGAACACCACAAACCTGACAAAAGGGAGTTTTCCTGTCAGCAATGCTGCTCTTGCACCACTGCAACTCCGGTTGGCCTGGAAACATGCACAATCCTAATCCCTTCTCTTCAAGCAAAGAACTTGCACATGTAAAATGATGCTGGGGATGCACTTAACCACACATTGGCCCGCCACGCTTCCTCTCTTGCTTTCCAAGTCCACACAGGCTTGAGGCCTGTGCCTTGAAGCTTGAGGCCTTGAGGCATGTGTCTGAACAACATGTGTGTTCGACAGGTTCTTGGAATCCAGCCGTGTCAGCCCAGTGACCCCCCCCCACCTCTGGTCCTGCATTTTTCTCCTGCTGAGGCTGTTTCTGGAATTCCCATCTTGGCCTTTGTTTCCTGCTCTGCTGGGCTGACGAGCAATCCAGGAATCCTGCCATGTGCCAGGCAAGTACTCCTATCAGTCTCTGTTGTTTTCTGTTAGCACACCTCTGTCCTGGAAACCCTGGTTGTTGCGACAGCCTCTACACCAGCCCGTCACCATCAAACTGGGACTGTACCTCAGAGGGCCTGGCTGTCCCATATACTCCAGTAACTCACCAGGCGGAAGACAGTGAATCCACTCCACCATTTGTGACATTTTCCTTTAAGTGTACCCTGTATAGCTAGTATTTAAAATAAAAATAAGAAAAAAGTAAAAAAAAGAAAATACATTGAAATGGTTTGAAGACCACGTCCTGCAGCATCCATGGATTGTTCAGTAGGAACATCAAGGATGAGAGGCCACCCCCAGCTTTTGTCACAATGGCCTTGATTCTAAAAAAGGTAGAAACAAATTTTCATGTTAGTAAAAAAATCAATTCATGAGAAAAAAGCCTGAGAATGTCACTGTTACTGAATCACCAGATACAAAGACAATGAAAGTCAATGGCAGCTTTTACTACAGTAAACAGTTCTCTACTTTTCTTAGGAGTAAAAAAAATGTCATTGCCTTTACTTGTTTTCTTAGCTGGCGATTCAGCAACAGTGAAATTCTCAGGCTTTTTTCTCATGAATTGAATCTTTTACTACCATGAGAATTGTTTTCTACCTTTATTAAATTGAGGCCAATGTCTGAAGCACATCAGCTCCATTCATTGTAATGGAACAGGTATACCTGGTATTAGCATACTTCTCCTTTGCAATAATATATGGAAAATTAGCATGGCTTTCCATAGTGTGGTGTATTATGGAGAGAAACCCTCTTTTGAAGACTGACATTGGCACTGGGAAGGATTCAACCAAATCAAAAGTATTTCCATCATTATCAGCTGAGCCGAGCCTATCATGAGAAGTCAGTCAGCATGTGCTAATTGCAGGATGTATATGTCCACCCACAGAGAACTGTCCCATGCTCTGCTGTTTGTGTCCAAACAAATAGATTCTTCCATTACTTCAGCTTTAATGGACTGGTAAATATAGGCAGTGAGTGTGAGTTCTGCTTCTGACTTGATTGATTGTGACCTCTATTGTGTTTCAGCAATTATCCACAAACAACAAATGCAGATGATTTTCCTTTTTTTATTATTGACATGTATTTAAATGAGCAGTATCACAAAAAAATATGTGATAAAAATGCATATAAGCATGCTTTATAGCGAGAGGAGGGGTCACTTACCCCAAAGGCAAAAAAAAAAAAAATCCTGGCAAGCTTGTGATTTGCTTCTCTTGGGAGTAATAAAACCCAGGGGTGACATGTTTTGAGCATAGAATTCTACTTTTGCAGGAGTGATCTGCTACATTTTTATGCCCCCTGAGCCAGTCTGGGGGGATTGGCACCATTAACTAGTCTAAATATCTGCTAAAAGCATTGCATGATGGGTAAAAATAAACTGACTAGATGCCCCTCTGTTGTTATGATAGTCCCACTTTGAGAAATTTCACCCACTGACCCTACAAAAACGTCCCTTTTTTAGGATTTCGGATGCCTCACTGTGCGGAATACATGGGATCGCCTACTATACAAACCTTTCTCGTGGTTTCACGGCACATTAACAGTGCTCCATTAATCCTTACTAGCCACTTGACGTCAAGGAGGTGTAGATACCTGATTGCTTCCTGAGCCGGTTAGGTGCCTATCTAGCATGGGTAGGTGCATCAGCCAAGGTAAGCTGGGCATGCGGCATGCCATTGGATCACTTATGAGATGTGTAAAGTAGCCGGGGGGGTTCACAGTGTTTGGGAGGGAGAAAAAGTCTAAAAGACTTCGGGGAGTCTCCTCTTTAAGTTGGTACGGTCCTCATATATGCTATTATCTTAGTCTCATCAGTACTTGCTTGCAATTCCTGGAATAAGGGATCGCTCATTAGTAAACAAGCCTGATTATATGTACTTATCATATACAATATGAATCTGTTTGGCATCCTATTGGCTTATATCATTATGTAAGTTATATAAGGCTCTGAGACGGATTACTACTAGCGATGCAAGATTATGCTTTTTTCGCACATGAGTGAGAATCGAGCTTCCTTACATGCTTTGGGTGATGTCGATTGACATTGCTCGCAATTGCACAGTTTGTGGTCTAGTTAAAGTTCCAAATTCATGTCCGTCAGGCTTTGTACAAACCAAATCCTATCCTGTGTATTTATCATGGGAATATTCTTACCACTCAGATACCTCATAACAAAATTAAGAACTTTTCATTTATTTTCATCTAATTGCTATGCATAACCATGTAACCGTAAGCTTTATGCATCTGCTTTAAAAACAAAGCAGATTTGCCCAGCTGACTGGTTGGCAACATTTACAATTGTTAACTCTGCCTTCTCTGTATTGTGCCAGTTAAATATATATTCTACTGGGTTTATGAAATTTCTCATAATTACCTGTTGCACTTTCTGTGACTCTTTGTGGCTCCAGGCTTGACTGTAATCGTTTGCACTTTTATTTTGCAGGATATACAAAGACCAGCAAGAACTGATAGAAACTTATGGCATTGTCAGAGTATTCTCCTGCATGTGAATAAAGGATTACACAGAAGCCATGTTGAATTCAAATACTTCTGTCACCAAATCTGACCCTAGAATATACATTGTACAGCACCATGGAAGACGATGGCACTTGATAAATCAACAATAATATTAATAATTATATTCAATTCTTATAATGTACTGTTACAATTGCTGCTTTTATTTTCATCAAATAATGCTCCATCTGAAATTCCATCTTCAAGTCAGACCAGCCTATAGCTTTCAATGGGACATACCTTTTATTGTGAGCGCTGAAGCCTCTAAATACCATCCTGAGCCCTTCTAATGATAGATTCACTTTAATTGCCATAAGTTTAATAACTGTTTGAGATTGTCAAATTGTATCCTGGTTGCCGTCTTGTTACATTCAGGGATCTCAAATGTGGCCTCTGACCACCAAAAGTCGAAATGATCATTATTGATTTATCTAATGTCATCATGGAAGTAATCACAAGCACGTACAAGCCATGTACTGTATATACACAGCACAATCCAGGCAAAGAAACATATTTGTTCGTTCAGTGGATACAAAATAAAGTAAAGACATCATCGTTCTTTTAAAGTGGATCAAAGCCCACATTTTCTAACTAGCATCCCCTGAATGGCTTCCCCCATGAAGAGCACCTTTTGCTAATCTGCACTGTTCCTGCTTCACTCTAATCCCAGATAATGGCGCCTGTAAAGCCCCGCCTCCTCCATTCATTGCCATTGTTGTGTGGTGTGGCAATCATGTCATGGCCACGCCTATGCAATGACTGATCGTCTGCCATCTTACAGAGAGCGACAGCAAGAAAAATGGTGTTCCAGGATGATTAGAAGAATGAAAATATACATTTCTAGTTCTACATCCTAAGAAGGGAGTATCAGCAGGGGTTTTGTCCAAATGTATTTCACAAGTTTGTGGATTTTGGTCCTCTTGAAGCTTGTAATCTCAAAGACATTTTTCAGGCTAAAACAAAAGAATAGTATGCTACTTGTGTCGCACACAGACCATCGCTTCTAGTCTGGTGCTCCAGCTCTTACTTGATTGCTGGATCCATGTCCTGCACTGCCCGCCCCAACCGTACGTCTCTTGCTTATACTCGGATGGGGTGACGTCCCCCGCCATCAGTCACTGTAAGCTGGCATACTCCCTCCATTTACTGCAATGAAAAGGTGCATGTTAGCTCTTCACACACCCAGCACAATCTGAATGGGGCACATGGTGATTATAGCATTTTTTAGCATGAAAAATGTCTTTAATGAAGGTAGACCTGCCAGGTGATGTAAAGGTCATGGGAGGAGGAAGAATCTGAAGAAACCATCCTAGGTTGATTTGTATGCTTTTATAAAGCAGTGAGTTTATGATTTGAGGGACTGACATGGGAAATTAAAGTCCAAAAGAGTGGACATAGGAGTTCTGGTGGTGTAAACATGAACAGCATGTTTGAGAGAGAGGCTTAAAGTGGACCAAAACCCACATTTTTAACTTGCATCCTGTGAATTGTTCCTCCAATGAAGAGCACCCTTTGCTAATTTTCACTACTCTCACTTCACTCTAATCCCAGATAGTGACGCCTGTTTTAGCCGAAAAGCTCCGCCTCCTCCATTCATTGTCATTGTTGTGTGTGGCAATGATGTTATTGCCACACTTATGCAATGATTGATCACCTGCCATCTTACAGAGTTCCAGGAAAATTCAAAAAGCGAAAATATCCATTTCTAGTTCTACACCCTAAGAAGGAAGTATCAGCAAGGGCTTCGGCCAAATGTATTTTGCGCGTTCAGTGGGTTTTGGTCCACTTTAAGGGTGCATCTAATCATCACTGCAAAGTTTTTATGGGGTATCAACAAAAGTGATCTGGTGCCCCCCCCCCCAAGAACCAACAGACTCTAGTTCTTAATGCACCCTTCAAACAACTGCCCTTTGTGGTTTCGGAGGGAGTAATAGACATTACAGTCTGAACCCCATGCTCATCCCACTCACATCCACTTTTAGAGTCTCTTTTTTTGGTTGGAGGGGTTGATTGAGGCCTGGAGGTCTCACAGAGAAAGAGTCTGTTTAAAGGGGTCCCAGGGAGGGGACCATACTGCAGTTTTGCACAGGGCACCTTTCAAGAGGTCCTACCCGACACATCCCTATTTATTTTCCCATACAGCTATACCATTTCATGTAATTAGTGCATTTACACCTACCCAATTATTGTGGCCATTTCCAGATCCTGGACTAGGAGCACTTGTTCCTCCCATGGACCACCTGAACAAAAATAAAATGAGACTTTTGTCTATATTGAGAGTTGGATGTAAGATGTGTTGGCCTGGCTGTTGCTGTTAGACAAGTGTACTCCCTCATTAAACAGGACACCCAGACAGGAAGTTGCTAATGAGGGGGGCAGTCAGAAGTTGTATAGGATGTTCAAACAAGGGTACGTCTGGGGGGCTGCTAGTCTGGGCACACTACAAAGAAGAGAAATGCTGCTGAGGGACCAAGTGATGCTAGAATAATGGTCCAAAAATGCAGGTGGTGGGTATTCCTTGCATTATTTATGGGTTTCAGAGCTCAGACAGAAAGACGAACTCAAGTGGCTTGATGCAGAGCCTCCCCGTTCAGCTCCCCCGTGCGTTTTCCCGTTGGTTTTGGGCTTTGATCGGGTCAGGAAAGGGTGCTACGTTGATTTTAGTGTGTGCTTATGAGCTCAGGTGTGCGCTCAGCCGCCTTTCCGATTGTCGGCTCGCACGAGGCTTTTTCCCGGGAAAACGGACGCCTCGTTCATTGGCCCGTTTTTTCCAGTGATGCAGAGCCTTGATTTCCGATTGAAATCAGCCTAATAAAACGGGGCCGCCGAGCCTTCACTTACGGCCAGTCTGACCAGCCGTATTGGAGCTCCGTGCTTTTTGGGAATGCATTCCTCTGTGGGCCAACATCAAAGGCGCCAGCTACGCCGTCTGATAGTTCTGAGTATGGCAGAAACCAGGCTGCAGCGCACGCCTTTGGACATCGATGGCATGAGTGACGTTGACCTATTCGAGCTCACCCGCCTTAACCGTGTTTCTCTCCATGCCTTGTATAGCGACCTGCGGCCATGGTTAGCCCCCACCACAAGAAAGGGGCATGCAATTGCAGGTATGACCAAATTGGTTGGCTGCCTGCAATTTTTGGCGAACGGCTCGTTCCAGAGACTGGGTGCCTTCTCCGTGGGGATGTCCCAGTCTACGCTGAGCCGCAGCCTAACCAAGTTTTTGGATGGCATGGCTACCCTGGCACAGAATTACATTTTTTTCCCTCAAACAGGGGAAGCCTGGAATGCGGTTAAGTTGGGCTTTTATAACATAGCCGACATGCCAAACGTCATTGGTGCAATCGATTGCACACATGTCTCGCTCATCCCCCCCTGCGGACCAGGAATATCTGTTCAGGTATGTGGTTTGGTTCTGCTTTTTTTCTGGTTAACAAACATTTTTTAAGGCTCACACTAATTCCACTGTTGTTTTGCTTGGTGCAGGAACAGGAAGATGGGCCATTCCATCAATGTTCAGGCAGTGGCGGGCCCTGATCTTCAATTTTTCAGTCTGTTTGCTGGCTTTCCTGGGTCCACGCATGATGCGCACATTTTGAGGAACTCCAGCCTCTATCAACGGTTTCAATCTGGAGATATTTCTGGAGGATGGTTACTGGGTATGTGTATTAAATTTGTATTAGTTGGGCCCCAGGTTTGAATGTGGATTTGCCAGTACCCCACTAATCTGTGAGACCTTTCCTTGAAATGTGAAAATGTTTTTTATTTAGTTTGTTTATAAATTAATGGGTGAAAGTATTCACCACTATTGGTTTATGTTTTGGCATTCTTATCTAAGTAGCATTACACAGACATTTTTAATGAGTGTACAGGTTGCATGTGTTTGTAGGCTCATTAAAAATGTCAATTACTACCACCATACCTAGCTCACCGATTTGTCCCTGTGTACTAATGTTTCTATGCACACCTAAACCTTTTTTTAGCCATCCACCTTATGTTTGTCTTTTGGATTTTTGCAGGTGACTCAGGCTATCCCTTGTTACCATGGCTGCTCACACCCATCCTGCACCCATCTTCCCAGGCACAGGAGCGCTACAACACAGCCCATAGGAGGTCTCGCTCTGTGGTGGAACGTGCCTTTTGGGTTGTGGAAGATGCGTTTCCGATGTCTGGATCAGAGTGGGGGTTCTCTTCAGTATCAGCCTGGCAAGGTTATCAATATAATTATTGCTTGTGGGGTCCTGCACAACCTTGCCATTAGAAGCAGGATTGCTTGATATACTGACCTGGGTGCAGAACCTTTACCTATTTCTGACGAGCAGACCCCTCCTTACACTGGTACACAAAGTGGGCCAGCACACACAATCCGTGCCGACCTTGTGGCCAATGTATTTTCTTGAAACCACCCCCTGTCTGCAGGCTGGGGAAGATTAAATCACACCTAAGAAGTGTTACATGCTGGTCCAAAAGCGACTCTAAATGCATTTGGGCTTTACCTCTGCTGCCGGCGCATGTCCATTTTTGGACAACTATCTGATTTCAGGTCCACAACTGTCCGCTTTATTTGTTTAGTATCTCGACGGACAGAACCCCATAATGTACCCAAACAGCATTGGCAACAGCCATGCTTTGTGCTTAGGTTTTGTGGGTATGCTTGGTGTGTTGAGGTTGAGTATGCTGCAGGGTCTTACTAGATTTAGCACCCTGGTGTGTTTGTTTGTTTTTTTCTGGCGGGGGTGAATGGGTTAATGTCTCCTTGCTCCTGCGTTTTGGGGAATGTGCCTGTGTCTGTGGAGTACCCACCGTTTAAGTTGGTGCATGTTCTGCATGTGTGTTGTGCCTGCTCTTCTGTTTTATTTAGAATGAGGCATGTGTGCGGCTGCTATGTGCCTTTGGCCTTGCTTGCCTATTTTTGCTCACTTTAGGTCTGCCAATATTGATATGGTATCCTACACCGAGCGGAGTGGCTTGTTCTTTAAATATGTTTCCCGTGTGGGCGTGCACAACAGCGAGTGCGCGCCTGCGCGCACGCATGCACGCACGTCAACGCGGGGGAACGTCAGAGCTATCTAGCTTTGTAAAGAAGACAAGATGTCGCCCGCCATCTTTACCCCGGAGCAGGAAGACATCATCATGGATGTGAGTATGCGAGCGTGCGTTTATGTGCGCGCACACATTCCTTGTAATTAAAAAAAAAACAAAAAACAAGAATAGTCTGAAACAACTTAGTTTGTCACGTTACATACCAGCCCACCTTAGTTTAACACATGTACGCAGCAACAAACTAGCCTACATGCAGAGAGCAGAACTAGGGCAATGTGAGGCAGCAAGAGGTTAATAAAGTGACTTGAGTTAGGCCAGGAAACTTGTTAATGTATTTGGTGGCTTAATGGCGTGTCCTTGTATTTTTTTATTAACAGATGATGCTGAGGAATCGCTACGACTTCCTGCCGTCTGATTATGCCAAACGGACGTTGGCCCTGGAGGTGGTGGAGGCGATAGAACGCCGAACCCAAACCACCTATACCTTCACCCAGATCGCCCAACACTGGTCTGATTTAAAAAGAAGGCATAAGCCCCGGGTGAGGCGGTACTTCAACAAACATTTTCCATGTAAGTGTAGAAAATGTAAATGCACCTATAACCCTGGCATCGCCTGGGCATGGTTTAATGATTGTGTTTGTATTTCAGCCCATGAATGGAATCTACGGTTCCGCCCCACCCGGACCAGGACACGCAGCCCAGTGTTGGGCGAAACAGGTGAAGGTGTAGGTGGCCCACCGCCAGGGTCAACGGCCACCCCCTCCTCTGTAAGTGACTCGGAGGAGCCGCTGGACCTCAGCATGCAGGGGAGGGGGGGATCTGACGGCAGGGAGTCGAGCATAACAGAGCCTCAACCTGACTCCGGTAAGGGAAATATAGTTAGATATGTGGAAATACATGCATTAAATACAGATACTCATGTGCACTATTGTTGTAGATTCAGACGTCGCTGGAACATCCCAAGGGATGAGTGAGGAAGGGGGCGAGGAGGAAGAGGTTGCTGGGGAAGGTGAGTAGATTGATACCTAGAAGCCTAACTTAATATTCTATTCATGAAAGAACAACAGTCTCTAATATCAGTGTGTTTGTCATCCATACAGATTCACAACAGCAACAGAGGGAGGCTGAAGGGAGACTCCGCCCCCGACGCAATGTGCGGGCCAAACCTTGTAAGTGGTGTTTATTTAAACTAAAGAAAATGAGCAAACAATTACATTTGAAAACTAAAATTCAGAGACATTTCCAAATTAATTTTTATAAAAAAAGCACTTAAAGCGGACCTTAACTCTGAATAAGAGTCTATCTTAAATATTTCCCACACCCTGTACATACAGATTGTCCACCTTACAAATCATCTTACCAACCTTTTCCAGAGCACAGCTCTGCTCTGTGTGAGCAAAGCACAGCTATAACCCACTCCCTGTACCTTATCCCACTCTCCTCTCCTCAGTAAGTGTGATGCTTCAGAGTCAAGATGGCGGCGCACGTATCCTAAATTCCTGAACTGAGTTGCAGCCCAGTGGGGGAAATAATAATAATTGATTGACTAAAAACTTACTATATATTATTTTAAGATGCTGCGGAATCTTTTAAAAATAGTTTGTGCTTTTCATGAAATCACGCAGAAGGTCCGGTTGGGAAAGGGCCCCAAAAAAAACACGCCCAGCCAAACCAAAAAAACAGTGTTAAACTAATGTTGTTTTTCATTCACAGATCAAAGAAGACAACATCCCGAAGACCCCGAGGCCTAATTCTTTAAACAATTTTAAAAATGTAAAGATTTGTTTCTGTTTTACCCCCCCCAAAAAAAGCCTAAAAAAAACCACCAAAAAATAACAACGTTTGAATAATAAAAAAATTAAAATATTTTGAGAGTTGGCTTTCCTGCAAAAGTACAATCACACAACATCAGCACACATTTCCATGACACCAAAGGTTTAGATATGGGACAATAAATCAGAAAAACACACAAACAATTAAGGTATGCATTAAGGACAAGGAAGAAGGAACAAGCAAGGAGATTAAGGTATGCATTAAGGACATGGAAGAAGGAACAAGCAAGGAGATTAAGGTATGCATTAAGGACAAGGAAGAAGGAACAAGCAAGGAGATTAAGGTATGCATTAAGGACAAGGAAGAAGGAACAAGCAAGGAGATTAAGGTATGCATTAAGGACAAGGAAGAAGGAACTACTAGATGATTAAGGTATGCATTAATGACAAGGAAGAAGGAACTACTAGATGATTAAGGTATGCATTAAGGACAAGGAAGAAGGAACTTCTAGATGATTAAGGTATGCATTAAGGACAAGGAAACGCCCACAAAAAAAACAAAAAAAAAAAAAAAAGATGTGGGTCAAATTTGCATTTTTGGCCATATGCATATTCCAATGGAGTTTGAGGGATGTGCGCTTGCATGTAGCCAGATTGGCAACTGAAGAGCCATGGAGATGTAAGTATACTTGCTAAAACCACCAAAATGGAAGGTCAAATACGACGGAAACCAAGCAGGTACGTTCAAAAAGGCAGGAAAAATCAGGGAAAAACGGGCCGCCCATGTGAACGTGAACGGGAGCCCCGATCAAATTGAAGGCACCCGAGAGAGCAAAAAAAGCTTTCCGAGTAAAGTGAAATTGACGGATCAGTTAGGGAGCCATTCCGACGGAGGCTCTGCATCACATTTGAGCCACGATTCAAACGGGAGCCCCGGACAATCGGAGGGTTTTAAGGTCAGTTCAGAGGAGGCTCTGCATCAGGCCAATGGAGTCAACAGCAGAGAATCTACAAAGAAATTGTTCTGATCAAGGGTCAAACAGAGATGATGACAACATGCAATTAAGACCTGGGAATTCCAGTGACAAATGAGAAAGTTGGGACTGGCCATACCAGGCCAGATTAAATTAATGTACAGTCATTTAGCAGGTGAAAAACAAAACAAAAAGGGTTGTCCTGCACAGCTGATTGGTGCTAGTTCATCAGTCTCCTCATCATTGGATCCGAGCCCGCGCCACAGTCCTCACTTCCTCCATCGTCACGTGGCCTCAAACTCCATTCACTGACACTTCCATTCCATTCCACGTCACGCCCCCTGCCATCAGTCACAGGGTCATGCCCTCTCCATTCACTACAACGGAGGGGGGGCATGTCAAGCCTCAGCTCACTTTCTCCATAGCAAGGAATGGATAGTGCGTAGCAGTGCGCTTGTGATTGATGGCAAGTTACAAGCCTGGCACGTCATTAATTCCAACTTCATGTTCGAGCCCCTGGATGGTGTGGGATTACGGCTGCGGGGTGGGCTCGGTTCCAGCGATCAGGTAAGTTGCTGATGGCCGGACTAGCATCGATCAGTGCCAGGGGACAAGTACCCTCTTTTTTGCCTGCTGAATGGTGCAATGCAGCTTCCAGAGCAGATCCCTTTACTCAGTTACTGGACAAACATCTATAATAAGGCTGGGGACAGTGCTATGAGTTAAAATAAACGGTACATATAATGTTCAGTTATAGATTATGATTTGTAGACTGTTAAAGAAATTATGAATCAGATCCTTTAGCCTGTTTCAGTAGTTTCATCAGGTCGATCCGAATTTTTTGTGGGGGCCCCATGTAAGCTAATTTGAATGTTTGCCAACAACTGTGTATTTTGAGGTCTTGTTGAATCAAATGTTACTTTATTAGTTTGATAAAATAGTGTATAAGATACAGACCAGATTTCATAATGACTGTATCATTGTAAGCTTCTATTAAAAGCATTGCCTTTTCAGCTTGATACTGACCTGCATGAAACCGCTATTAGCTTACTTTTGCTAATGGCATATATCCCATTACTTGAAATACATGGCTTCCCGAAACCAGTTTAACTACTTTAGTCAAATCATATATCTTTTTCTAGTAACCTAGCAACAAATTGTGATCAGCCAGGACTGAAGCAAATACTAAATGCATTGTAACAAAATGCATACATAGCAACCAGCTACATCCGATGTGTCATACTTAGATGCATCTTTTTCATTGCAGATTCTTTTTATCAATATGAAGGCCATACTCTGACTAGTCCTAGTGCAGGAGAACTTTTTCGTTTGGATTCAATTCACTGTGTGTTGATTGTGAGGTGATGAAGGATAAATAAGAAAAAAGATGGGCTGATTTTAAGGACAGTTATCATTTTCTGTAACAAAATATAAGTATACACAAATGGTCTTCAATAGGGTATCTACCTGAACATGAAAATAATTTCTAAGAAAAAATAGAATTTTTTACTTCTCAATGTAGTCTCCTTGACCCTATTATTACCTCTTTGACTTCCTTATCATCAGAAAAGCATTGCCCATGCAATTGCTCAGAGTTTTTCAGGTTATGAGAAAGTAATCACTAGGAACCAGGACTGGACTGTAGGCTGCATGGTTAAGCTCCACCAAGCCACATTTCCTAGCAGCTTGTAGTTTTCTAGATTTGTGAGCTGGTTCATTGTTGCAGCAGCACACCCAAGCATGTCTAAATTATCTTGGCTAAATTGATCAGACATATACATTCTTAGGGACATTTGACACCATTAAAACCTCACGAATGATACTGGAAAATGGGCCAAATGAAATGCCTAAACCATGAGCTATATACTCCATTCATACCAATGCAGTTGCAGATGCAATTGCCATTTCAATTCTAGTTGCACTTCAGGTGCAGTATCTGGACAGGTGTGAAGGTTGCCAAACTGGAACAGAAACAGCATCTGCCACCACATCTACACCTGATCTGTAACTGCATCTGCATAGGTGGGCACAGTGCTTACACTGACTTTGACCCTTCGATCTTTAAAAATCACGGCCTCCACCATAACATATTTCAGATTATCCAACTGGTTGCTCTGAACATGGGTAATCTCCAATTAATTCCCTACACCAACTAAACTGCTTGATCCATAACTTCTCAGGTAGTAGGAAGTTGCATCATCACCATATACAGCAATCATCTATTCAGGGATTTCTTTGGGCTTCATTTCTTCCATTTTAAGGAATGTAATCACTTAAAGCTCAAAGCACTGTGCTGCACTTACCATCGTTTCATTTTCAGTGCTTTCAGGACATATTGAGGGTAGATAACTCATTATCATAAGTGATAACTTATTTGCAAATTTAATTTAGTATATGGAGTACTTATAGAAAACCAACCCAACAACGCTGGGGTAGAAGGGTCCTAGATTACGATTATGAACTTTCACCCAATTGTGACTGCAGTGAACAGGATCTATGTGCCGCTAAGACCTAAAAAATGTATGTAGTTATGTGGCTTTATGTAGTTAGATGCTGTGGCGACTGGATAACCACCCTCTATTATTCTGTCTCTTATTTCCCTTCTGTTCTTTGCTTTCCCCCCTCTTATTGCAAGTGTGTCTTCTCTTTTAAGCTCATGGTCACTACGAACAAGTCTTTGTCTTGTGAATTTTTCTTAGCAAGAGCACATTGTAATATAATTAGTGATATCTTTAAACAACACATATGCATTTAAGGATTTATTCATCTTCATTGTCTTGATATTTTTTAGGGTTGATTCAGCACCGGGGAGGAAGGTCAGTTTTTTTAGGAGAGAAAACTTACTTTCACATTCATTGTCTGCCATGGTACTGATTCAGCACCAGGTGACAATTTGCATCCGGTTACTGGATACATACATACATATATATGTATGTTTACAACACTCAATTCAAACTGCCCAGATGTCACAATATGTGATAGTAATGACTACACTGTTTTCCTATGATAGAAGCAACATGTATCTTTATTTACAGCAGGAGATCATATCCACTCTTGATAGGAATTGACCGTTTTTGTAATAGTGAAGGGGGATGATTTGACAAACTTTCTATATGCATGAGCCCTAAAAAGAAAAAAATGGATCATATTTGCTTTAAATTGTAGGTTGCAATCCCCACAGTCTTCTGTTGGGCCCAGGATGCCCCAGTCCAACACTACACACACTGAAACTCGATATGTCACCTGTAAAATGTCCCATTGCTTTGCCAGTTGCATAGATATTACTGAGGCAGACAGTCTGGTAGTTATTGTGAGGGTCTGTTAATTCTCCTATTTGTAGCAAATAAATGAAATTAATAAAATAAATAAAATTAAATAAATTAAAATACTTTATTTTCTGACATTTGTGAAATAAAGCAATATAATTCTGAATAAGTTGTCCCATCTTGATAAATTAGGGTCACTTTTTTATGGTTTGTTTCTAATAGTTTCCTTGTGATGGGAGCACCCAAGGGTTGGTCAGTGGTTCTGAATCCCCTTCAGACATGGTGGAGCTCAGTGCCGCTCATGTTGCCTTTTGCAATACTCTGGAGCACAGCATGGCTGCTGTTTGCAATAGGAGATGCTTAGCAGCAATCATTGGCCAGGAAATGACTAGGAGAAGGTGCAGGGGATGGTTTGGAATATCCTGGTGATTGATACTTGCCCCAGGGGCATCCCAAATTGGGAAGCCCCGGTCTGTGTGGAACCCCCCAGATAGCTCACTGTAGTCACCTTTCCTCTGCTACACACAGCACATGCGCGAGCGCTCAACCAATCACCGCTTTATTTCGTGCATACTAATGCATGGATTAAAGTCATTGTTTTGAATAGTGCGTTTGCATAGGGAGTAGCCGCTCAAGCAACCCCGGCTCCCCTGTGGAGTTCGATCTCTCATGTGCCCAGCCTGTCTGGATGGCGCACACAGTTCCAGTGAAGCTGGAGATGCGGCGGCGGTTGGTGATCACAATGGGGACTCAGGGAAAGGTAAGGCTCTAGCAGGTGATCTGCGGGGGGAGGGGGGGCTCACACATTGGGGTATGCAGAATTGACAATCCCCCAGGGGCACCTAGTCATCTGGCCCTGTATTCATTTAGACTCCGTTGCTAGAAACTGGGGTCATTGATCCACTTTAAGGAGGAGGAGGTGCGACTGCCAAAGCTTGGGAGTGGGTGTCTGGCCACAGGATCAGAAGAAGTTATGGCAACACATATTCAAAGGTTCATAATTGTTTATAAAGCCCACAAAGCTAAACACTGGCCTGATGTGATAACAATTAGACAATACAAATTCTTGTATATTAGTAAAAAATATTATTATACGATACAAGTCTGGTTTCTGAAAATAATGAGGATATAAAGGACATATATATGAGGGAAACGTCCAAAAAGTCACCTGCTTAACATTAAAACAAGTTAAACTTTTGCCCATTAGGATTTAAAACTCTCCATAGACTGACTAGAGGAGCACTGTTATGATGTTTGTAACTAAAGGCTGCAGCCAAGAAATGAAACAAATTTGCTTCATGGGAGTCAAGGCATGGCAAGATAGTACGGAGAATCACACTAATAGCAAAGGTTTGTGTACTCACAGCTAAGGTCCTCCCAGTGGTAACGTATGGCAGTGAGCGTTTGCCTATTACAAAGAAAGAGCTTGAAAAAAAAATCAATGCTTCTGAACTCTGGTCTTTGAGGAAACAGTTGGGAAAAAGGAAGAACACATCAGCTCATACTTAGGTAATTATCATCACTTTACAGAGTAGAAGTTTTAAAATGTATGCCTAAGTATTTTTGTACGGAAAACTACTACAGAAAACACCTGATAACTGACAATGCACAGTAACATGATGCCCAGCAGCACTTCCTGTTTGCAGGTGGCCTGCAAATGCATGAGCCGCCATTTTGTTTCTAAAATTTACTATAATTTACTACAATTACTTCAAGTTACTATAACAGGAATTTAATACAACAGGAAAGGTAAATGAATTTTTATGTGCTGCAATATAAATTGCCCTGGGGAGGGATGCATATGAACACTGTTTGTTGTGTTGGTCGTGTTTAAGTCATTTTTAACTGTTGGTCTGCTTCAAGCCTGTAAAGACCTGGTGTCTCAGTAGGAGAGAACACAGCACAGGTCTGTAGCATAGAAGTGCTGTTTATGGTGCAAGTTCTGAAATTAGTTTAATTTCATACAAAACAAACACCATACCTCCGAAGTTCCCCTGATTTAGGAGGACTGTCCCTCTTTTGAGTCTGTGTCCCCTCGTCCCTTGTTGTTCTCATTTGTCCCTCTTTGAGGTGTAACATGCAGATCTGCAGCAATAAATGGTTCATTTGCATATTCAAAGTCTTTCTATTCTTGTAACTGTTACACCCTATCTCCTATACATTCCTCAATGATGAGGGGGGGTGGCTTCATTTAACAATTGCCCCTCTTTCCCACCCTAAATAGTTGGGAGCTTCGGCCATGGCATCACATGATATGACAGACAAAGGCACAGATAATTAGCAGAGAGCCCAGCTACGGGTGGGGGATTCTCTGTTGCACAGTAAGTAGATCTGTTTATGGAGCAGGTCCTCTAAGCCCTGGCTGGCCTGTCATGTGACAATAAATGAATTGGAGACCCCCCCCCCATCCTCACTAACTCATAGGAGAATCTCTTCACCTCAATAAGTTTTCTCCATTTCAATGGAGAGCCTACTTCATTTTCATACAGATTCAGGATGTACAGGGTCAGGAAACAGATGCACGCTGCAGTTCTGCATGTCTACTATTGCAGCACATCCATAGAGTAGCTTCTCTAGTCGACTGTACAAGGTCAAGAAACAGATGCACACTGCAGTGCTGCATATCTGCTATTGCACTCCAAGAAGTTAGCCCAGCACGGAGCATTTTCCTGCCCCCTCTTATATTGAGCTATTAAGATATTCACTTACCTGGGTCGATCATCCAATCACCGGCCTGCATTTCATTTCGATTTTTTGAGCTCATAGAAGCAAGAATATCTGAATGGAGCTCGTGTCTTATATGGACATATGGAGTTTCACAGCATGTTTGAGACATTCCTAGTTTCTTTCTCGCCTAGATACATGGTTGTATATTATGAGAGATTGGACTACTGGAAATCTATTGTCTGGCAGTTAGGATGCTTTGGCTTTCATTTAAACCAGACCTTCACCCTGAATAAGAGCCTATCTTATATGTCCCCCCACACCTTGTACATACAGATTGCCCACATAGGAAAATCATCCTACCTGCATCTACTGCATTTTCTGAGCCTTTAAACATCCAAGATGGCGGCTCATGGAGTCATGAAGACTGCCTGCAAACAGGAAGTGTTCCTGCATTCTGGGATTGCCGTCGTTTTCCTGACCCCGGCTCTGCGTTGTCTGAGCCAAACACAGCTATAACCAGCCCCCCGTACCTTTCACCCCCCTCCTCTCCTCAATATGTGATGCTTCTGAGGCATGATGGCGGCACTCATATCCTAGAGTCCTGAACAGAGTTTCAGCCCAGTGAGGGAAAGAATAGTAAGTAGTAAGTAAGTGACAAAAAAATGTAAAACATATTAATTTTAGATGGGGAATCGTTTTTAAAGGTTTGGACTTTTCATTAAATGATGCTGAAGGTCCGGTTTAACACTCTGCCATTACTGCCCCTTTAACACCTTTATGAAATAAACAGACATCATGGATGTCATTCACCAAAAACTGGAAATTGTCAGTTGCTTTTCTAGGCTGCGGGTTGTTCTGCTCATAATCTATTCCTTTCTCTCAATCTTTTATGCAGCCTGTATATCATTATTAATCTAGTACTTATTGCTTATGTATGTATGAATGCAAATAACCTTTGTATCCATATCGCTTATTAGCCATCATATATCTGCCATTTAAATGAATTATGCTTATTATGCAGGCCTTTATATAGTATTGTATGTTCCACCTACTGTCAGTGAGCGCAGGCTGGGAAAGCCTCTTGTGAGCATTTGTAAGGGTTCTCTGATCTCTTCCCTCCTTCCCCTTTTTGCCCTCTTCCATTTCCCTGGCAATTTGTAACTGTGATACAGAGATTGTTTATCTCCCATCTATCTTATTACTGTAGAATATTTGTAAATCCTTCTGTATGTAATGGACAACCAGCCAATAACCATATATCCATAGTCTTTAATTAGCTTCAGGGCTGGGGATGGAATCTTCATCTATATGCACAGTCTGATTCATACTGTGAAAACACATCATTTTTAATTACTTCAAATTAATATTTATGCTTGCTCTGTGTTGCACTGAAGGACAATATGCAAAGTCCCCAAAATAATAATTATTTTGAGACTGTTCTAAATAACAACGAGAAACAAAATAGAAGGCTCTATTGTTTTAAACCGGAAGTGATGTCTAAAACTGTAATCAACCCAGTGATGTGCCAGATCTCATAATTTCTTTAAAAGTTTATCTCTAACTCCATGGCACCACTTCCGGGGCTCTCATTAAAGTGGACCAACACCCAGAATTTTGATATCCTGGGTCTTGGTCCCCTTCCCCGGGGCACCCCGATTGGGGATGCCCCGCTATGTGAAACCCCCCAGATTGCATGTAAAAACTCACCTCACCCTGCTCCTACGGCGCATGCGTGGCCGCTCGTCCAATCAGCACGCTCGGAGCCACCGTGGTATGTCAGTTAGACACCTTACCACAGCGGCTCCGAGCACGCTGGCGGCCGCATCTCGCGCTTCCCTCTAACGGAGCGCGCCTGCGCCGGCCATTCACAAATGGCCGGCGCAGGCACGCACTAGCTAGAAAGAAGTGCGAGAAGCGGCCGCAGCCCGCGCTGTTGGATCGGGATCCAGGTAAGGTTAGCGGACGTCCTGGGGGTTTCACACAGTGGGGCATCCCGATTTTGGATGCCGCAGGGAGGGATTGGATCATTCCCCGGCTGATAATGCTGGGTGTTGGTTCACTTTAAGAACTCAATGACTGTGAGGTCACCCAATCACACCGCAGCAGCCGAGCCACTATAGCACTGATTGGATGACTCAGCGGTCATTTCCATTGGGAATTCCAGGAGCATTGGGGACATCGCTCCTGCTGGGGGCTCGGCTCGTTTGCACCATTGAGGTAATTTGAATCACTAGGGAGCCTCCCTAGCTGAGCAGTGTCCGGATGCCAAGCCTGATACTTTAAGGCACATTTTAACAATGTTTCTCTACATATTCAAGGAAATTTGAATATGACTCTGTGGAGAAAGGCTGGCAAGTTTCTCCATCTTAGTACTGAAAGACACAGAGAGCCTTGCTAGATTTTTCAGAATACCGCCATAGGGGGCTGTTATTTATACATTTGTAAAAAAACGAAACAGGCTTTACCTTAATGGAAAAATGTTGCGGTTGGAGAACTACCCCATCCCAACACCCAATCAAGTGCAAGGGATTGCATTTTCTGTGTGTGAGAACTCTCCAAACTAGGTACACAGGTATTTAAAATAAAGGAGGCTCCCAAAGTGAGCTAGGGGGGTTATTTAAAAATGGATAGCGCCAGGTAGTGCCTCGCAGCTGCAGGCAGCATCTAGTGAACGCTGGGCACTGTACGCAAAACCACATCTAATAGCTCCATGTAGCGTCCGATGTATTATTACAGGCGGCTCAGCATATAGCACCGGCGCTCTAGCTTCCAGAGCGCCAGGTATTACCTTTCGCTCAGTGTCGCTCTCCCATACATTTCAATGGCTGTTCATTTGCTTGTGTTTAAACAGCGTGTTTGACATTTTAATTTTTTTTTTTTTGCTCAAATCATTGTGTGACCTCTCCTGGCTGCAAACAAGCATTTTTAGAAACTTTTTTGACTTTTTATATTTTTATGCAGAATTGTCATTACAGGTCTGGCACTATAGTGTTAATGTCACAGTGTTAAAACAATGTAATTCCATGTGTTTTCGCTTTGTTACAGGTGTGGGATTTTGTTCAAAAACAGACTTTAATAACACAGCATCTGGCACTCTATGCGTGGTAGGCCAAGGGAGGAAGGCAGGTTGATGGGGTTCTGGTATGACTAGAAAGGGGTTGGCAAAAGGACAGCTGAGCTGATGTGGTTACATTTGACAAAGGTCAGAAACAGAGCAACAGAAAAGCTATGGCCTTAAAGCGGACCTTCACTCTAAATAAGAGTCTAGCTTATATGTTTCCCACACCCTGTACATACAGATTGCTCACATTAAAAATCATCCTACCTGCATCTACTGCATTTTATAAGCCTTTAAACATCCAAGATGGCGGCTTATGGAAGCTGCCATTTTTGCAGGCAGCCTGCAAACAGGAAGTGCCTGCAAACAGGAAGTGACTGTGCTGCTCTGCATTCTGGGACTGCTGACCTTTCCCTGACCCCAGCTCTGCTCTGTCTGAGCAAAGCACAGCTATAACCCGCCCCCCCTGTACCTTATCCCACTCTCCTCTCCTCAGTAAGTGTGATGCTTCTGAGTCAAGATGGCGGCGCCCGTATCCTAAATTCCCGAACAGAGTTGCAGCCCAGTGGGGGAAAGTATAATAAATTAGTGACTAAACATGTAAAATATATTAATTTTAGATGCTGAGGAATTGTTTTTTAAGAGTTTGGGCTTTTCATTAAATCATGGTGAAGGTCCGGTTTAAGGACACAAGGCAGCAACACAGCAGCAGACCAAACTTAGTAGTATTTACACAGTTTAACAGCAATGAAGCAAAACAGACGGGGTCAGAAATGAAACAGGTCAGCAAAAGGGCAGGAAAGGATATGTGGTCAAGGGCATGGCAAGCACAGAGGCAAGGTGGTAAGTGGCTAGATCCTGTAGGCATTTTTTTTAAATAATCCTCATCCAATGAGCTGAGCATTGCTTCCTGTGACCAGCGCTGCAAGGTGGTTGCCAGGCATGGACCACTGTCTAAGGCAGAGAAAAATACAATTCTGTGAGTACTCAACTGTAGAATTGTTTTTGACGGTGTCCTGTTCAGGTCGCTCCATTTCTGACTTGTGGGTAATCCGCCATGAGGTGACTGCAAGATGAAAATCGAAGCTCCTCCCGGCTCCATATAAGGCAGCTGTCTCCCAAAATTCCCCAGTGGTGCAAAAGCAGTAAAACAGAGACATGCAGGGAGGCCAGGAAACCATGTTACATCACATAGCTTCAGAGTGTACTCTCTCAAGCGAAAAAGAAAACCCAAGGACTAAGCCAAATAAAACAGTAATCACCATAACAGAACAAGGGTGGGATGGAGCGACCTGAACAGGACACCGTCAAAAACAATTCTACAGGTGAGTACTCACAGAATTGTATTTTTCCCAGTGTCCTGTTCAGGTCGCTCCATTTCTGACATGTGGGACATCCAAAAGCAGTATCTAAAAGAAGGGTGGGATCTCCAGAGAGCAACAGCATGTAGTTCATGACACTACCTCCTGAAGCACCTTACGGCCAAAAACAGCATCAGCTGAGGCCCTAACATCAACCTTGTAAAACTTTGTAAAAGTATAAACCGAAGACCAAGGAGCGGCCTTACAAACCTGTTCAACCGAAGTCTGGTACTGAAAAGCCCAAGAGGCACCAATAGCTCTGGTAGAGTGAGCTGTGATCCGAGAAGGGGGTTCCTTCCCCTTGGCAGAGTACGCTTGTACCACCGCCTGATCCACTTGCTGAGAGTGGATTTGGCCGGAGGCAGACCCTTCCTAGGCTCGCCAGTGAGAACAAAAAGAGAATCAAAAAATCGATTTCTTGAAGGATTGAGTAGCAACTAGGTAGTACTTAATGGCTCTGACCACATCCAAGGCATGGAGGGTCCTCTCCTTAGAATTAGAAGGCGCGGGACACAAGGAAGGGAAAACAATGTCCTCATTGAGGTGAAAGGAAGAAACAACCTTAGGAAAAAATCAGGTTTAAGGTGAAAAACCACCTTATTCTTATGCCGCTCAAAGTAAGGAGGCTTTATACAAAGCGCCGGCAGCTCTGAAATGTGAGGCACCAAAGTGATAGCCACCAAAAAGACCACCTTTAGAGGCAGAATGGATAAGGCAGCATCGCACAAGGGCTCGAAGGGAGGACTCTGGAGAGCAGAAAGCACCAAGTTAAAATCCTACACCGGTAACAGAGGCTTACGCAGTGGACGTACATGAGTAACTCCTTGGAAAAAAGTCTTGATAAGTCTATGATTGGCGAAGATCTTTGGAAAAAAATAGCCAAGGCCGAAACCTGACCCTTGAGGGTACTCAGCTGGAGACCCAAGTCCAATCCATGTTGTAAGAACTCCAAAATCCTTGAAAGGGAGAATGTGCGGCAGGGGAGACTCTTGGACTCACACCAGGCAATGTAAGCATGCCAAACTCTGTAATAAATCATGGAAGAGGATTTCTTCCGAGCCCGAATCATGGTATGCACGACCGAAGCAGACAGTCCTTTCTCCATCAAGATGGAGGTTTCAGCAGCCAAGCCGTCAAAGCCAGCGTTTTTAAATTGGGGTGGCGCAGCCGCCCCTGAGCGAGAAGCCCTGGATTGTCGGGCATGACGTAGCGATCCACCGAGATCTGAACTATGTCCGTGAACCAACACCGCCTCAGCCAACGAGGAGCCACCAGAATGGTTGGCACCCCCTCCTGGGCTATCTTGCACAGCACTCGACCCAGGAGCGGAAAAGGAGGAAAGGCGTAAAGAAGATGGAACTCCGTCCAAGGACAGATCGTCCATGGCAAAGGCCAGAGAATCTCTCGAGAGACGAACCATGGAAGCTTGTGATTGTGTCGGGACGCAAAGAGGTCCACATTCGGCTGACCCCAGCAGCGACACAGAGCGTGAAAGATCTTGTTGCTGAGGGACCATTCTCCCAGATGAGAGACCTCCCTGCTCATGGAGTCTGCCTCCTGGTTCTCCATCCCAGGGATGTAAACCGTTGAGAAGCAGGGAACATTCTCCTCCGCCCAAGTCAGGATCTGGGTCACCTCCTTGAGGGCTCGCTCGCTCCGAGTCCCGCCCTGGTGATTGATGTTGGCGACAGCCGTCTGATTGTCTGAGCAGACCTGGACCGCAGGACCCCGTAGATGGGGAGTCAAATGAAACAGGACCAACCGGATCGCTCTCAACTCCAGGAGATTGATGGGCAAGTGGGCCTCCTGCGGACCCCACTGGCCCTGGAACTTCAGTGATTGCCAAAAACCTCCCCAGCCGGTCAGAAGGGCGTTCGTGGTGACAATCTCCCAGCAAGGAGTCAGAAAGGACCTGCCCACTAGAAGATTTCTGGAGTCCAACCACTACGAGACCCACCAGCTTCATCCCCAGATGGATGGATGGTCGCTGGTACGACAGTAAGGCCTGCGTCTGCGTCTGAAGGTCCTCCACCTTCTGCTGGGGGAGGAAAACCTTGACCTGAGAGGTGTCCAACATCATGCCCAGGAAGGATATCACCAATGAGGGAGTGATCGAAGACTTAGGGTAATTGATCACCCATCCGAAATCCTTGAGAGTGGACAATACCGTCTGGGTGTCGCTCTCGGCCTGCTGAAGAGAATGAGCAGCAATCAGCAAGTCGTCCAGATCAGGAAGAACATGAATGCCCTGGATCCTCAGGAGGGCCATAACGCCCGCCAGCACCTTAGTGAACACCCGGGGGCTGAGGATACCCCAAACGGTAGCGCCACAAACTGGTAGTGCTGATCCTCCAGCGCGAACCTCAGGAACTTCTGATGTCCCTGGAATATAGGAATGTGCAGGTAAGCATCCCTGATATCCACCGTGGTCATGAAGTTGCCCGGCTGAAGCGAACTCACCGCAGACCGTAAGGTCTCCATGCAAAAATGTTGAAACTTGTTGAGACCCTTCAGGTCCAGGATAGGTCTCAGAGTACCGTCCTTCTTGGGTACCGTGAAAAGATTGGAATAGAACCCTCGCCCTCGCTCAGGGTGTGGTACCTGACAAATCACCCCGGATAACAGAAGACGTTGAACAGCCATTCTTAGACCCTGCGCCGTCAATGGGTTCTGGGATATCCGCGAAGAAATCTTGGGGGCGGCCAAGCTGCCAGCTCTATTTTGTAACCGGAGGACACCACCTCCTGAATCCACTGATCCGAGACGCGCTTTCTCCAGGCGTGGGCAAATAGCAGAAGCCGTCCCCCCACCCAAATGGGTGAGGGAGCCTCCTCATGCCTGAGGGGTCTTGACAGGGGGCTTGGACTTGGATCCCCAAGAGGAATGGGGCGGCCACGGGACCTACCTCGTCCTCAGGAATCTCTGCGGCCACCTGAAAAGATAGAGCCTCTTCCTCCTCAAATGGAGCAAAAAGTAGACGAGCCCCAAAAGGGCCGCACAGGCTTCCGTCGCTGAGGGAGTCTTCCATCCTTCTTCAGGAGATCCAGACGCTCCCCGAATAACCGAAGCCTCAAAAAAGGAATACCAGTGAGCGATTTCTTGGCAGTGGCGTTGCCTGCCCACTGCCGCAGCCAGATAGAGCAACGGAGCGCAACCAGCAGGGCCAAAGCCCTGCCGCCAAGCCGGACTCTGTCGTCCATGGTCGAGGCTATAAAAGCAATAAAGTCCGCGCAGGCTAGAAGATCCTTATACTCCTCCGCCCGCTTGCGAGATCTGGCGATATCAACAAAATATTTCACCTTCTTCTTGATGGCTAGGGAGACAAAGGCCGCGGCACAAACCGGACGAAGGCCAGCATCCACAAAGGTGAAGGCGTGACAAGCCAGCTGATCCATGCGCCGGTCAGCAGGGATGCGCAAGGAAGCAGTATCGGGTGACAGCATAACTGTGGTATTGGAGAGCCCTAAAACAAGAGCATCCACCTCCGGGGGACGGGACCAAAGGCGAATCAACTCCTCAGAGAAAGGATACCGTCTGTCCAGGCCCTTAGGCACTGATGGCAATTTATTAGGCCTTTCCCATTCCTTAAAAACCATTTTGGAGAAGTGGCCCTGTTCAGGAAAAACAAGACGCTGTCTCTCAGGCCGAAATAAATCCCCCTGCTTCTTTTTGGCCACAATGTGCAATGTACAATGTACAATGTACAATGTGCAAGGTCTCAAATACCACAGATAACAACTTCTCCGTGTCATCAGGGAGCCACAAATCCTCGCCCGAGGAAGACCCAGGATCGCTGTCATAGCCACCAATCCCCTGAGGAGTCGGAGTCATGAAACAACTCACCCTCCTCCATGGAGTCCCGACCACCAAAAACCTCATAATCATCATCATCATCAGCAAAAAGTGAATAACCCGGCTCAATATGCCGCTTCTTACTCGCGGCCTTGCCGGCAACCGAGCGCGATAATTGTCCCTCTGTGCTGGCCATTTGGATCACCAAATCCGTCTGAGACCCCCTGCTGGCTTCCCCCTCACTGGGAGCTAAATGCAGGCGCGGGGTGTTGGCGAGGCCAAAGGTAGAATAGGGCTGGGGACAGACGCGCCTGCCCTATCCTTCTCCAGAATAACGCTCTTGGCACAAGGTACACAAACTGCACTGACACCCCTCAGAGGGCATGTACCACACATGAGACAGAGCTTAACTCGCCCTGAGGGGGCCCCTAGCTCGCTATCCCTAGAAGCCTCCATTGCGTGAACCCCGGGCGCCATAGAAATCCCCTCCCTGCCACGGAGCACTTACTCGAGCCCGCACAGCGAGGCAGGAGCCCGCAAGAGCGGCAGCCCGTCCGCTCCCGCTGGGGGCCCGTGGCCCCCCCCTCCCTCACAGCGCCAGACCGGAGGAGGGGTGAGGAGAAGACAGGAACGAAGGAGGTGAGTACCAGTAAAACAGTAAAACAGTAAACACACACAGATAGCAATAACGCTTGTGGGTGACATGAGGGAGAGAAAGGGTCCCTTAGTGGTTCCTTCCCCCCCATATAGGCTCACCATTGCCTATGGCCAGCTACCCTTCGGGAGAGGGTCTGCGGCCCAGAGCTTAGCTCTGCCGAACGCCTGACCCTCGGCGTTCCCCTACTGTCACCTGTTCCGTAGCCGAGGATGGGAGGCAGAATGGGTCCCTGGAAGAAGGTGGGAATAGGGCTGCAGTGGCCGACAGGCTTGGGATGCCCCGCTCGCCTGCGATATCCAGAAAGAGTAATAGCACGATCTTCGCAGTCAGACTGCAAGAAAAATTCTGGGGAATTTTGGGAGACAGATGCCTTATATTATATGGAGCCGGGAGGAGCTTTGATTTTCATCTTGCAGTCACTGCGCCACCTTGTGGCAGATTACCCACATGTCAGAAATGGAGCGACCTGAACAGGACACTGGGAAAAGGTTGGGAATGGTGGCTAGGTTAGTACAACACTGTGACGATTACGAATTGTTGAAATTCACTACATCCACAACATTTTGGTTACCATCAATCAAGTTTGTGGTACAAACAAAATAGATCAGAGTTTATAATGTTGGTCATGATAAGGCTACTGGACTGTGTTAGCAAATATTTTAGGATTCTCCTGGTGATGGCATATGGAAGCCACTCTCTAGTGAATTGCTTTGTTAATGCTGAAGCTGGCCATAGAAGCTTGAACTGATTAATCACTTTAATCAGCTGATAGTAAATGTAAGTATGATTACTGTTTGACCTTAGCCCCCAGATGTTTTTAATGTTAGAGAGGAGACTCTAGACCTCACAAGAAGAAGTTAAAGGTGTGAGCTAGAGCAATATGACAACTTATTTTCTTTCTGTTTTACAGTAAATCCTGGGAAGCCAGGGGCATGGCTAGTTGGCTGGCCATATCAAGCAGCATTTTTGAAATCAGCCAATCATCAATCTCAAAAATGGCTGGTGGGTGTGGACACAGCGGTGGAAAACCAATTTTTTCCTTGAGCCAGCCGCATCCTCCAAGGTACTTAGGCTGGAAGGGTGGGTTGGGGGGTTCAATGGTGCAGACACTTCTTAAATCAAGGCCTTAATGTCAAAATATAAATGTGTGCAACTTGATGACTTTAGGTATAGGTAAACTGATCATTTTTGGGAGGGTCTCAAAGTGGGACAGCTTAAACCGGTTTTTGAGTGATTGGTAGGGTGTGGATGCTTACTTACTTTTTAGGAACAAATCTCCACAAATCTCCACAGCATTCTATGCTACTCATGTGTGTAAGTAGGTGTAGCCTCATCCCCAGTCACATGCTCCAGGGGGCTTAAATTTATAAAATTTGGCGCCTTTCAGCCAAAGAGTCAGAGCAGTTGTAAACCACCCAGATATCCTGCATCCTGCATTTGGTGGGTTGTCCAGTTACACACTGACTTCAAACTGCAAACAGTCTAAAATAAGTCATTTTAAAGCCCCTCAAAATCTCTGATGATATTTATGTATTGTAAGTGAAGCCAAATTTTTCACCTCAATTTCTGGGTGGTGACTGGGCTGGGAGGCGCAAGTTCTGACACAGTTTTATGACTCACACTTTGCTGTGGTCAGATACAAACTTTCGAGCCTGACTATGGCTTCTAAACTGCATTGCCAGAAATGGAGTAGAGGCACTTGATCAGTTAAGCTGCCTTGCTGCGTTAATAATGTAGCTGGGTTAACGGTCCCTTTAAGCCACTTAGTTTTAGGTATTAATACCTAACAAATGAGCATTTTCAAGTTTTGATAAACTGGATTTTTTTTCTCTTGACTGAAGCATCTCCTGCCTAGTGTGAATGCGGACCTTATTTTGCGATATATTATAATATTAATATTTTGAGGAAAATGTGTTACATCAGTTTCAATGAAAATTGAGAATTAGTACATAGCATTAAGATATGGGGAAATCAAAATCATTTTAAGACGCTTATTTTGAATGTGCTGCTGTTTTTTTCAAACTTCCAAACAAAAAAGCGGAGCAATTGAATGGGATTGTCATAAAGAAACTGTACAGACAGAGACTAAAATCACAATATGAGCGTCTTACCTCCTTGAATTTGATTTCTGCTAGTTGAAACTACTGCTACTATGCCATAAGCCAAAGGAGTGGCTAGGTTTTCTGGCACCCAGGGCAAACATTTGAAATGGTGCCTCCCTTTGGCAACCCCCTAACCTGCTGCACCTGGGGCACCTGCCTAGCTACGCCCCTGCAATAAGCAATATATTTCCCTCATTTTTATTTGCTTTCACTTAACTTTGCAAAAGATAGACAAAGCAAAGCAGGTAGAATCTTTTCTCCCCTGCGCACACAATTATTGGTATGTCCCACAGAGCCTGATGCAAGAGGGGTAGAGCTAGGTCCACCTGGGCTGGGCTATAGAAGGTAGGTTGGTTCTCAGCAAGAACAGCTCTATTCAGAATATTAGCAGGCACAGCCCAAATACAAATGGTGTGCATGCTCCTGGGTCCGTGCCTCTCCACTAAGTACCCTATACTCATAGGCAAATAACAATAAAGTGTTATTTTGACTATATTCTGTGATGTGCCCTTTATAGTGGTCTTCATGTGCCTATGAGTATTGGGTAAACAGCTCTATTCAGCTGTTCACCAGGATGAATTCCCAGCATGGCAGGTATTTTGATAAGGCAGTGACGCCTTTCTATAGTTCACCTCGGGCAGCATGGAGGCTAGATTTACTCCTGTACGGCTGATGTTCTCACATGATTAAACTTTTGTAGCAGAATATAGTCAGCATTGCTCTTTTTATCACTTAAAAGTTAAACCTTGGATTTCTTTGGACATTTATATTTAATAAAAATGTACCTTCTAAATTTGGTTTAAGGACAAAAATACTGCGTTTGGCTGGATGGACTCAGTGCCATCAATTTTACTGGCACTAAAGTTACTGAACTGTGACAGTAAGAGCAAAATTGCCTTGCAAGTGTTGACTAGAGACCCTGAAGATCTAAGTTACATTGGATGCCTGCCACTAGAACTTCAATGACTTGCGAAATGTTATGAAACTCTGTCTTTGTACTCCACCGAATTTTCCTTTGTTTCATCTGACCAGATCTCTTCATCTTGTTAGAGAAAATCATACAATAAGAATGTCTTCAAATTCAACAGACTGTGTTATATTTAATAGCTAAAGGCTATTAAAAAAGCTAAAATTCTAGTTATTTTTTTTATTTTAGTATTTGCTTGAATGGATCTTCTTGCCCAGTTGACCCTATTGTGAAGATCTAGACTCAATGGCCATTCATTCAGCACAAAAATAGGGGTGGTAGTGGTAACCAGCACAAAATATGCTATTGAACATGGGTGGGATTAAAATTTTAAATAACAAATGTCTTCTACCTAAACTGACCAGTTGTCCCACTTTCGGTGGGGCAGTCCGTCTCTGAGGCGCCCTGTCACTCCAAAAACTCTGGGGACTCATGGAAGACTGTCCCACCAAATGCAGCATGTCTGTGTGTTTTACAACTGCTCTGACTCTTTGGCTGAAAGGCTCCAACATCTTTCATGGATCAAAGCATGTGACTGGGGACGAGGCTACACCTACTTACACACATGAGTAGCATAGAAGGCTGTGGAGATTTGTGGAGAATCCACACCTCCACACCTCCACCCTGCCCATTGCTCAAAAACTGGTTTAAGCGGCCCTCCTAAAAATGATCAGTTTACCCATACTTAAAGTTATCAAGTTGCACACATTTATATTTTGACATTAAGGCCTTGATTTAAGAATTGTCTGTACCATTGAAGCAGGGGATGTGGCTGTGCACCATGACAGAAGAAGTTTGCATTGCTGACACCATCGAGCCTCCCAACCCAACCTCCCAGTCTGAGTACCTTGGGGGATGCGGCAGGCTCAGCAAAAAAATGTTTTTTCCGCCACAGTGACCATGCCTACCAGCCATTTTTGAGACTGATGATTGGGTGATTTCAATAATACTGCCTAACATGGCCAGCCTGCTGGCCCCGTCTCTGGTTTCCTCTAGTCAAGGAAGTACTCCTTCCCTCAGGCTATCTAAATGGCTGGGCGTGGGAATGCAATTCAGCTACAGGAAAGCCAGAGACATGGACTTGGACAACAGAAGCGATGCAGGATCTGCTAGGAAAGAGTTTACCACTCACCCAAATGTTTCACACAGTGGGGCATCCCGATTTGGGAAGGCAAGCTGCTGGTTAGTCACTGTGAGTGACGGGGGTAGTTAGGGCTGGACAGAAGATTACATTGCTGGCAGAAAAGCTCAGACCTTTGAGCCAGATGTAGTTTATGCAGTATAGTTCCATTTTTAAAGCAGAACTGCAGCCTTCCAGGGAATTGGGTATTTATTAAAAAGAAAAAAAGGCTGGAATACAATAGCCGATAGCAACCAGCAGGACTGAAAAAAGCAATACATGTTTTAATATCTGTTTTCTATCTTACAGAAGTAATCAATTAAAAACAGCTTTTGGCAAATAATCTGAGTAGAAAGGATCTCTATAGAATAATCGTTGATTATTAACAATTAACATCAACATACTAGATGCCAAGAGGTGAGGTTACTTATACACCACCACACCAAGTCACTCAAAACTCAATTGCCTAGGTTCTCAAAATGTTATAGAGACTAAATTTCATGTGAAAAATGTTGCCAGACTATTCTGGAAGAACCACGTGTGACATATTTTTAAACCAGCATACATACATTAACACCAACAAAAAAGCAAGAGATGCGATCTAAATGTTTAAACATTTTTTAAATAAAAAGACTGTAAATATGAAGCTTTGACTTCTGTTTTAATGCTCATCAGGAAATAGTACAGTTCTTTAGTGGATTTTGACTATTCTGGGTTTTGGTCCTTCCCCCTGGGTCAACTTAAACTGGGGTGCCCCGTTGTGTGAAATCCCCCAGGTTGCTCAATCTAATTTACCTTTCCCTGGTCCTACAGCGCATGCGTGGCCTCTTGTCCGATCACTGTGCTTGGACACGCCCCTTTGTCTAAGGGAGCGGATCCGAGCGCATTTGGAAGCTGCATCCCCCGCTACCCTCTAACAGAGAGATTGCACGCACAGGGCGTTCAGAAATGCCTGGCGCGGGTATGCATCCTGCTAAAGGGATAGCGGGGAGCAGCCGCTGCTTGCGCATGATCTGTTGGACTGGGGAATAAGGTGAGTACACCTGGCGACCTTGGGGATTTCACACAGCAGGGCATCCCAATTGCCTCGAGGGAGAGGAAATCAAGTAATCTCTGAGATTCCAGGGCCGTCGGGCCGTGGGTTTTAGTCCATTTTAAAGTGGACTAAAACCCAATATTTTGACTATCCTGGTCTTGGCCCTCCCAGGCACCCCGATCGGGATGACTTGAGGGGTTTGGCACAGCAGGGCCTACTGAATCTGGATGCCCCAGGGGAAGCGAGTATGCCTGCCCTGGAGTCTCATAGACTCCAGGGTGGGTTTTGGTCCACTTTACGTCAGCGCCAAATTATTGCCTCTTCCTCTGCTAGGTAAAACCCTGAGCATTGCCCAAGGAAACTCACATGTCCACTTGAGCAACACAGATCCACGGGAATCTAAGAAACTTCAAAACCGCATTCTGATAAGTAAATCACAGAGGAAAACAGCCCCTTTAAAGAGGAACAACACTAAACAGTAAGTAAGTGAGATTGGCTCTGCACTGCATACTAGCCGGGTAAACGGCAATCCCCTGCCCTAATACTCACCTACTTACAGGATGGCTTCTGCCCATATCCATATCAAAATCCCATGTGACCCTCAGCAAACTTCAGTTAAAGGAGCTGTATTATGAAATTGTGTAATATTAAAATTCCATATAAACACCAATGAAATGAGAAGTCAATTATACAGCCAAGCTGAAAAAAACTCCCGCCAAGCTTTAAATAACATTCTATCAGGAGGGAGTCACCCCTGAATCCTCTTCCTTAGATTAAAAAAAAGAGACAAGCTTGGCTGGATATTTCCTGATGCTGGGTGTATAATTGACCTCTCCTCCCGCCATCCGGCATATTTATATAGATTTATAAAAAAAAAGGGCCATATTTTTGTGATAGTGCTCCTTTAAGGCCCTTCCAAATATCTCCCAAGTAAAAAATCTGGGTTTGAGACCATTAGGAGGAGGTAGAAAGAAATCTCTCTCCCCTTGTAAATATAAATGGCAAGAGTAGTTATTGAGTGGTTCCCCAATAGCAGAATTGACCTTGATCGAGAAGAAGGTATTCATCAATTTTTAGATGTTAATGACCTTAATTTAAGGTTGACGTGTTTAATTGCATAGTAGTGAAAATGAGGAGTCTGCATGAATTTCATTTGCAGCGCTTACCTTGAAAAAGTCTAAATACAAGAGAAAAAGCTGCAGGTAAAATTCATTTGTAGTCTCCCTCCCTTCCTCCTGGTTACAAAGTTCTCCACTTCACTGTATTGTTTTCATCCCAGTCACGTAGTTTTATCGTTCCACATATCTTGAAATATCAATAGATGTCAACGCTTTTGGCACACCATTTATCAAGAGAAGTCATTTTCCATCTCCTAGTTTGGTGAAGAACTCTGTGCTCTGCTTTTAGTTTTGCTGTAATACTTTCTTCTCTCTGGCTGGATATTTTTTCTCTCTGACTGGATATTACCAGCAGTATAACAAAAGCACATTCAAGCTGCAGGTAAGAAGACACAGGGAGGCAGAATATATAATAAGTATAGAAAATCAAAACTCTACACACATGATCAGATCTGAGCAAACTACTTTCATGGATCAGGTGACAGGTGGCCAGGGCGATGACAGCAAAAATGGGATACAACCTATTGATGGTGGAAAGTATTGCAGATTTGGTCAGGCATGACAAGAGGACTTGATAATGAACATTGTCAAATGTGACACTGAGTCAGCAACAGGTCTTGGTACTGGACGTGGTCAGACATAGCTTGGGTCAACAACAAGCTTGGCGCAGGGCACAGGCCGGCAACAGGTGAATTAACCTAGGCAGGCTAACCTAGCAGTAATGGAATGGAACGGCAGTGTGCTATTAAAAAAACCTATATCCAGTCATCTACCATGCTGACCCTATCACTGCCAATAGAGTTTGTAATTCTGCTCAGTGGCCATGATTTGGGTGATGCCTTGCAACCAGGGCCACTGACAATGACAGTGAGACACATGGCTGTGGGTACAACCTGGAACTAAGCTGGCCTGGAAGCAGTAGTGCAGAGGGGGTCAGACATGACAAGATTTGCCACTAGACATGGTCAGACGTGGCACACGTCAGCAACAGGTCTTGGCACTGGACGTGATCACACATAGCTTGGGTCAACAACAAGCTTGGTGCAGGACATGATTAGGCAGGGCAAAGGCCTGCAACGGGTCAATTAACCTAGGCAGGCTAAACTAGCAGTAATGGGCTGAAACGGCAGTGTGCTATTAAAAAAACAATATCCAATCAGCTACCATGCTGACCCTATCACTGCCAATACAGTTTGCAACTCTGCTCAATGGCCATCCCTTGGGTTGTGATGGCTTGCAGTCAGGGCCCCTGACAATGACAGCAAGACACATGGCTGTGGGTACAACCTGGAACAAAGCTGGCCTAGAAGCAGTAGTGCAGAAGTGGTCAGACATGACAAGATTTGCCACTAGTCATGGTCAGACATGACACAGCTCGGCAACAAGGCTTGGCACAGGAAGATTTTAGCAAGGCACAGGTTTGGTAACAGGACAGTAGCAGTTCTGCCATATACTAGTTCCTGGTGAAGGTTGTTTATAAAGTCAGTTGCTGGCAACCAGGAGGCAAGAGTTCCTGTAAGTGAAGTTGTCCCATTATTGCCAAGCAACAAGGCCATTTGCCGCTGTCCCTGGTGGAGGGTCACGGAGTTGTGTCTGGATAAGACCTGTGCCATGACAGCAAGGCTCACCGTGAGTTTGAAGTGAGCTAGCACAATAAAAAAATCTCCTGCACCTACGATTGGGCAATTTTATAGATGAAGTGCTCTTTATTTTTTTACACATTTGTAAATAACAAGACATTTTCTCCTACTTTCACTGGATATCCTCACAGGATAAATCCTGTACCACACATGGAAAACCTTTTCCATTGCTATTTTGTCCCTAATGTAATGTTTGTATTGAGTTTACAGCTGTTGTATTTGTCACAGGTTAGCTGTTAATCTGTGTGTTTGGTGCTTTCCGGTGTTTGTGTGCTGGAATTGACAGCTAATGTCCAGGTAAGAATACTTCTAAAACAATGTAAAAGCATTGTCAGCTGTCAGATCATTTTACCCTTTATACTGCCACTACCTTCCAAAGGGAGATATGGGGGAAATATAAATCCAATCTAGAGATCTAGAGACTTGGTTTTTATTTGACTTTTGATATTTTTAGAAGAATGGAATATTCTAAATACAAAAGAATATAACTAGATACCTAAACATATTGATCCGGCAAATTCTTGCCCAAATAGGAGGCATCAGCACTACTGTTTCATCTTCAATAAAAGATTTACTTTTAAGCAGGTTTAATACCACCAGGTTTCTATATTTGAAGGAATTAGATGTAAAACAATTTTCCTGCTTCTGGTTTCTTTTGTCTCGCAGAATATTGCTCCCACAGCACCATTATAATGAAAGACGCCTGGCAAAAAACCCAGACAACAACAAACAAGTAAAAGACTTGAAAAAGAGGATCTAAGAATCAATGGCTTGATAAGGTTTTACAATAGCATTAGACAGATCCTTAGAAGCTCCTGATCTCATCAGACACGTCTAAAATGTTCACCTTAGGACAATGTTCAGACTTGTTTACAGAATAAAGTGTAATTAATTGGAATGATGGCCTTTCTTAACAGCTTAGAGGAATTAAAACCCATTGTCGTGCGTAGCCTGTGTTCTTGAAAACATTGCATACGCATGTACATATATTTATATATACAGTGCCGAAATAGCCCACTGGAGAACCGAAAGATCCTATGGTGGGTCCCATCAGCATGGGGGGGTGCACTCTCCAGGTAAGAGGTGGCGGGATCTGGGTCAGTGGCTGTAGGGCCCTTTATGTGCAGTGGACCGGGGGTTAAACTAAGATGCCAGCCCAGGGTTTCCACAAGGTCTCTGTCTATGATGCATGGTCGGAAACAAAAGGTTGGCATCTTTCAGTAGTTGCTGCTTATACAACTTACAGCACTGACTACCTTGCCCTCCTGCAAATGGCGCGGTGGCACCCAAGCAGAAATGAACATTGCATGGCCCGCTTGCCTGCTGGCAGAAACAATGAGCCAGCACTCTTCTGTTCTGTGTTGCAGAGTCGACCCAGTCCTGTGGCACTTCCTGCAGCACCCCAAGCTCCACCTCCTATTGCAGGTAATTTCAAGGCAAGAGGCTTAAGGGGTTTATTTATATGCAGCCAAAGAAGCTGATTGGAGTCACTTCTATACAGTGGGATTATCGGTGAGGTTTGTTTTATGGGTGATCAGTGGTGTTTCACACAGCAAGGCATTTCAAATTGGGATGCCCAAGGGAAAAAGATCAAAACCTGGAATCAGGGCTGGATCATTATTGGCACTGTTGCACTGGGCATACACTACTAGTTTAAAATAAGATATGTGCAATCAGTTGACATTGGGGGGAGGGGGCAAAGTCAACTGATTGCCCATATCTTATTTTAAACTCTTGAATAGGCCCTGTGGCAGAAAAGAGGGGGTGGACTTGCAGATATACCTGACCATCATGGATCTGAGCTGGGGCTACTGGCAGATTTCACTGACCCATGAGCCCCATGTGCACTTGTTCTTCATTACCCTATTCGTGCAGGGTTTCCCACAGCTGGGACAGTTGGTTCTCAGAGAGCTGAGGGCAGATCTCCACATCATCGATGTTCCCTCCCTCTCTGACTTGGGCATGCACGTCTAGAAGGGTTTCTGCTTTGCCTCCTCCTCTTGCATATGGGGAGAGCACATGCTTCCCGCTCATGATATGCCTTCATCATGTTCAGGTGGAAGGCTTTCCACCTTCCCTGGGCAGGGTCTAGTATGACTAGGTATGTGATGGCATTCCTTTTGGCCCATCTGGTAGGTCCAATCACACACATTTTGATTGTACCACCGCTTCAGATCGGCCTGGGCCTGTGTCATATTGTCGTGCCCCCTCCCACACTTCTGTCACCAGGGTCAGGGGTCCCCGCACACATCGCCCATACAGGAGCTCAAAGTATGAATACCGAGTTGAGGCTTGTGGAGTATTTCTGTAAGCAAATAGCAGGTGGGGGAAGCATTGCTCCCAATCTCACCCATGAGCATCAACCAACATCTGAAGCATCTGTTTCAAGGTGCCATTAAATTGTACAGACAAGACCATTCACCAGGCCATGCTGGTCACCAGATGTTGCACCTGGATTTTCTTACAGAGGGACAGAGACTTCATGCAAAATCTGTAGCAACTCTGCCCAGAAGTGATAGGGTACCACCAACTGTCAGTCCCTAGGCCAATCATCCAGTGCCCCCCCGTGAGACCGTCACCCGGTACAACCGCCCATGGCCCCAAACTACCAAACTACTAGTTCCATATCTGTCTGAGAGGGAGTTGTGTCACCTACTCCTTGAGAGTGTTCAGGCTGTCCAACGTTGCCTGAAAGCCTGACTATATGTGGCCAGAATCGAGGAATGGCAATGTCTTCTGTCAGTTCCCCGGGTTCCCTCTCCTGGCCCGCATCTGTACTGGCAACCCATGTGCCCACTGCGTGTGACAGCGGCTACAGTTGCTGCGTGCACCTGCTTCCCTGACGCTTCCATCCAGCCTGGACCCCTGACACCCTGGTAGTGGGGCAACCCTGCGATGTGGACTTACCTAAGGATCCCAAAACTACTGGAATAGCCCTCACCTCAGTCGCAGGTTCCCCCACAGCGGTTGCATGCCCCTGGCTTGCCCTCTTGAGGACAGCCTCAGGACACAATACATTCATGCAGGCAGGGTCAACCACCACTTCCCTGAGAGAGGAAGCGCACCCCACCTCACCCACCCCTATATTCCCTATAGCAGGCAGGTCATACACATTACTTACATCCCCAATGGTAGGGTACATGGCAATGCAATCTGGGGAGCCAGACCTTGGGGGTTCAGTGGCCACATACTGAGACACTAGCCACCCCAAGTCCGACCCAGCAACACACTGGCAGGAATATTTGATTATACCCCGACCTCTCGCATCCCAGTCTAAATATACCTTCGTCCTCCGATGCCGAGGACCGCAAGGGTCCCCCCAGGCACCAAATCCTGTGGTGACCTCAGGCCACACCATAATCATCTTAGTGCTACTGTCCATAAGTCCCATGGCCATGGCCTGGCCCACAGTGATGATTTGTACAATGTCCAGGAACCTGATCCCTAAGATGAGGGGTTAAGTACCTGACCTACTGATCCTCAGGCACATGGTATTGGTAGCATATGGTTTCAAAAGCCTGCAGAAATGTGTCCAAAACTATACCTTTGTGCAGAACAGGCAAATCCTCAGCATGTAACTTTGCCGCCCAGTCTTCAGGGGGCTCGCTACTAGCAGGGGTGGACTGCGGGTACTGGAGCTTGGGTTGGAGTACTTGTAGTTAGTGGGTCCATTCAGCTTGCTCCCGATGCTCTGCAGCCTTGCATTCTGCTCTCTGCAGTCTCAACACATTCTGCTGCCTCGACCTCCTCACAGCCTGCTGCCACGAGTCCCCAGCCTGGAGACTGTCAAGCACAGCTTGCAGGAGGGCATCTGAGCCTGCCTGGATAGGCAGACCGGCACGGGGGGTGCTGTCCTCTGAAAGGCTGAGTTCCAGTGATTGGCTCCTGGGAGAGCCCTGGCTTAGCCCCCCACACCTGATGCAACATAGACGTTCACCTCCTCTACATCTCCGCCCAGCAGCAGCCACGTTTCTGCTTCTAGCTCTGGTGCCACTGGCCAAGCTGGCAGCTGCTTGGTGCTAACAGAGCTGTACACTGCTGTAATCACACCTCACTGTAAGGAAATTACAACCCCTCAAAATACACCCTTTAAATAAAATGACCAAAAATAATAAATAAAGAAATGAGGGGTCCCAGTCAGTAAACAATACCAGAATAAGACCCAAGTGCTTGGACCCCCTATAATACTCAAAAAAATAAGAAAATATTTCTGTTCATGCACAAAAGGAATTTTATTAAAGTAAATCAAAACAATATATATAGAACAAACCACCAATTCACAAATATTATACAAAAACCAAGCAAAACATATACTACTAGACTGACACTCAAACAATAAAAGCCAGAAAAACTTGGAAGGGGCAGTGTAGCCAATATATTTACAATATTTCAGAGATAAAGGATTCAGTGGAGGGAGAATGAAGTTCATATAAATAATCTTATGTAACAAAATCAAATATGTCTCTATACAAGTCAGGCATGGGGTTGGTGGAAATGTAAACTGTGCCAAAACAAAGTGCAAGTGCTACAATATATACATGGTGCAACAAACTAAGCAGAACTAACTACTAAGTGCTGCAAAAAACTAACAAAGACTATCTAAACCCCCCCCCCCCCATAAAGGATATCAAATGCTGATGGCCACGACCTAGCTCCTTGCGATGTAAACGATACCCCCGCCATAGCGCCACCAGAACAGGAAATAGAAGAGAAGGCCTCTGCACAGCATGCAGGGCTGGAGGTGAAGGGTGAACAGGAAGTTAGGTAAACAGAGAGGGAGGGAGTGTGAGAGGTGAGGAAGAAAGAGTGGCTTCCCTGCTAGCGAATGGCACAACGGTGTGAGCAACAACGCCCAAGAAAATCAATTTCTTGGGTGCTGTTAATCTTTAAAGAGGACTGGCAGTAAAAAATTACTGGGGGAGCATCCAAATAGGGAGGGTTGCTCACACAGCATGCCTGCAGGGCAAGCCAATTTTTGATCCTGTTACTTACTTACCTTCACAATCCGTCTTTATGGCTGCCAGATCATGGCCCATATGACCACCAGTGACCACAGAGCGTTTGCTGGGTGAAGGCAAGCACAGCACTGTGCAGCTTGCCCTGTGAACGTTATAGTCTATCATCAGTCACCTGGGACTGCAAACCTATGTGGGAAAGTGGAAGTAGGTGAGTAATTCGGCCAGGGAACACCATTCCCTGGCCGGTATGCAATGTGGGGCATGGGCCTGATGCTGCCTGGTGAAACTTATCAGGGTACAGGAATTTACTGCCTTTTGTTCTTTTACCAGGCAAGATTTTAACATGAAGAACAGCTGTGAAATTATTCGCTCACCAGCATTTGCCACACGTGCCAGACAGGATGTTTCAGATACCAAAGTATACAGAAGAGTAGTTACCAGCACAGTGTTGAAATAAAAAATCCATGTTTATTATATGTCATTAAAAGCAGCAATCCCAATAGGATAAACATGTGTAAAATCAATTAAAAATAGCAGCATGGGGACAAGCAGAAGGATCCTACGCGTTTCAGAGCATGGATAGTAATTGTAAACAACACAATAAGAATGCTTTATATAATGAATACACTTACATATCAGTAAGCCAAAGCCAGAAGCCCAATGCGAGACCCTGTGCCACATCCGTCCGCAGACAGAATGCGCCGCTACCACAGTGCAGGTGCCACAAGCTGCGCACACTTTCCAATCATGGGGCATCAAAGCAGAGCAATCATGGACCAGTACAAGAAATGAGGGGGCTTCTCTTTTTCCCTGACACTCGGGCCAGCCATGAATACTGTAGTTTCACCAGCACACTACCTTTTATTTCCTGGATTTCCTGGGTACCAGATTATTAAGGTTGTTACTGTTCACTGCCAGGCCCCACCCGCAAGCCCCAATGCAGTTGTTACATCTGCGACTGTGATTGTTACATCCCTGCTTATAGTGATTGTGAAGTGCAAGAATGGAGTAAAATCACCCTGCAGATATGGGTAACGTTGACATGCCTGCCTATACCTTATTTACAGCTGATCCCTTGTCCTTGTCTCCTGCCTGGAGCTCTCCACAGAGCCCTAGCTGTAGCTGCTGGGTCCATGCCATAAGGTACAAATGGGGACCTGTGGGTAGGTGGCACCACCCCTAGGGATGAGCGAATCGATCCGGACGAACCCGGATTCGATCCGAATTTCAGGAAAAATTCGATTCGGATCGAATCCGAATTTCCCCGCGATTCGATCACTCGAAGTTTTCCTTTAACATCCATTCATTTACATTTACAGGCATTCTAAGATGGCGGACGGGACATGTGTGGACATCTATCCCGCGCCAGTGCAAGCTGGGGCAGTCACATGCAGCCTATCAGCAGCCAGCAAGCCCGGTGACGTCACACAGCGGTATTTAACGGCGGCCATCTTGCTTTTCCTCATTTCTCTATTGCATTCGTGACAGACAGAACGCTGTGTAGCTGAGGCAGTTAGACAGGCAGGGACAGACAGGGACAGGCTGGAGACAGGCAGGAGACAGGCAGGAGACAGACAGGAGACAGACAGAAAGCCAGGGAAAGGTAGGAAAAACGGAGGCTGTCACAAGGAGATTTTTTTTTTTTTTCATCCAGCCTGAGTGTTACTAGCTGGCTGACAGGCTTTGTTAGCGTTTTCAGGCTGCTTATAGTAACTAACTGTGCATATATACTGAACTGATCTTAAGTCTGCTGTGAGGCATCCCATTCTGTGACTAAAGCAGCCTCTGTTTAAGACCATATAAGCATTTGCTCTTATCATATTTGAAATTAGCCTGATAAAGACACTTTTGCTGGGCAAAGCACTACTGGACCCTGCCAGGTCGATTCCTGTTGGGGCATCCCATTCTGTGACTACAGCAGCCTCTGTTTAAGACCATATAAGCATTTGCTCTTATCATATTTGAAATTAGCCTGATAAAGACACTTTTGCTGGGCAAAGCACTACTGGACCCTGCCAGGTCCATTCCTGCCCAGGGCATCCCATTCTGTGACTAAAGCAGCCTCTGTTTAAGACCATATAAGCATTTGCTCTTATCATATTTGAAATTAGCCTGATAAAGACACTTTTGCTGGGCAAAGCACTACTGGACCCTGCCAGGTCCATTCCTGCCCAGGGCATCCCATTCTGTGACTAAAGCAGCCTCTGTTTAAGACCATATAAGCATTTGCTCTTATCATATTTGAAATTAGGCCTGATAAAGACACTTTTGCTGGGCAAAGCACTACTGGACCCTGCCAGGTCCATTCCTGCCCAGGGCATCCCATTCTGTGACTAAAGCAGCCTCTGTTTAAGACAATATAAGCATTTGCTCTTATCATATTTGAAATTAGCCTGATAAAGACACTTTTGCTGGGCAAAGCACTACTGGACCCTGCCAGGTCCATTCCTGCCCAGGGCATCCCATTCTGTGACTAAAGCAGCCTCTGTTTAAGACCATATAAGCATTTGCTCTTATCATATTTGAAATTAGCCTGATAAAGACACTTTTGCTGGGCAAAGCACTACTGGACCCTGCCAGGTCCATTCCTGCCCAGGGCATCCCATTCTGTGACTAAAGCAGCCTCTGTTTAAGACCATATAAGCATTTGCTCTTATATTTGAAATTAGCCTGATAAAGACACTTTTGCTGGGCAAAGCACTACTGGACCCTGCCAGGTCGATTCCTGTTGGGGCATCCCATTCTGTGACTACAGCAGCCTCTGTTTAAGACCATATAAGCATTTGCTCTTATCATATTTGAAATTAGCCTGATAAAGACACTTTTGCTGGGCAAAGCACTACTGGACCCTGCCAGGTCGATTCCTGTTGGGGCATCCCATTCTGTGACTACAGCAGCCTCTGTTTAAGACCATATAAGCATTTGCTCTTATCATATTTGAAATTAGCCTGATAAAGACACTTTTGCTGGGCAAAGCACTACTGGACCCTGCCAGGTCCATTCCTGCCCAGGGCATCCCATTCTGTGACTAAAGCAGCCTCTGTTTAAGACCATATAAGCATTTGCTCTTATCATATTTGAAATTAGCCTGATAAAGACACTTTTGCTGGGCAAAGCACTACTGGACCCTGCCAGGTCGATTCCTGTTGGGGCATCCCATTCTGTGACTACAGCAGCCTCTGTTTAAGACCATATAAGCATTTGCTCTTATCATATTTGAAATTAGCCTGATAAAGACACTTTTGCTGGGCAAAGCACTACTGGACCCTGCCAGGTCCATTCCTGCCCAGGGCATCCCATTCTGTGACTAAAGCAGCCTCTGTTTAAGACCATATAAGCATTTGCTCTTATCATATTTGAAATTAGGCCTGATAAAGACACTTTTGCTGGGCAAAGCACTACTGGACCCTGCCAGGTCGATTCCTGTTGGGGCATCCCATTCTGTGACTACAGCAGCCTCTGTTTAAGACCATATAAGCATTTGCTCTTATCATATTTGAAATTAGCCTGATAAAGACACTTTTGCTGGGCAAAGCACTACTGGACCCTGCCAGGTCCATTCCTGCCCAGGGCATCCCATTCTGTGACTAAAGCAGCCTCTGTTTAAGACCATATAAGCATTTGCTCTTATCATATTTGAAATTAGCCTGATAAAGACACTTTTGCTGGGCAAAGCACTACTGGACCCTGCCAGGTCCATTCCTGCCCAGGGCATCCCATTCTGTGACTAAAGCAGCCTCTGTTTAAGACCATATAAGCATTTGCTCTTATATTTGAAATTAGCCTGATAAAGACACTTTTGCTGGGCAAAGCACTACTGGACCCTGCCAGGTCCATTCCTGCCCAGGGCATCCCATTCTGTGACTAAAGCAGCCTCTGTTTAAGACCATATAAGCATTTGCTCTTATCATATTTGAAATTAGGCCTGATAAAGACACTTTTGCTGGGCAAAGCACTACTGGACCCTGCCAGGTCGATTCCTGTTGGGGCATCCCATTCTGTGACTACAGCAGCCTCTGTTTAAGACCATATAAGCATTTGCTCTTATCATATTTGAAATTAGCCTGATAAAGACACTTTTGCTGGGCAAAGCACTACTGGACCCTGCCAGGTCGATTCCTGTTGGGGCATCCCATTCTGTGACTACAGCAGCCTCTGTTTAAGACCATATAAGCATTTGCTCTTATCATATTTGAAATTAGCCTGATAAAGACACTTTTGCTGGGCAAAGCACTACTGGACCCTGCCAGGTCGATTCCTGTTGGGGCATCCCATTCTGTGACTACAGCAGCCTCTGTTTAAGACCATATAAGCATTTGCTCTTATCATATTTGAAATTAGCCTGATAAAGACACTTTTGCTGGGCAAAGCACTACTGGACCCTGCCAGGTCGATTCCTGTTGGGGCATCCCATTCTGTGACTACAGCAGCCTCTGTTTAAGACCATATAAGCATTTGCTCTTATCATATTTGAAATTAGCCTGATAAAGACACTTTTGCTGGGCAAAGCACTACTGGACCCTGCCAGGTCGATTCCTGTTGGGGCATCCCATTCTGTGACTACAGCAGCCTCTGTTTAAGACCATATAAGCATTTGCTCTTATCATATTTGAAATTAGCCTGATAAAGACACTTTTGCTGGGCAAAGCACTACTGGACCCTGCCAGGTCGATTCCTGTTGGGGCATCCCATTCTGTGACTACAGCAGCCTCTGTTTAAGACCATATAAGCATTTGCTCTTATCATATTTGAAATTAGCCTGATAAAGACACTTTTGCTGGGCAAAGCACTACTGGACCCTGCCAGGTCCATTCCTGCCCAGGGCATCCCATTCTGTGACTAAAGCAGCCTCTGTTTAAGACCATATAAGCATTTGCTCTTATCATATTTGAAATTAGCCTGATAAAGACACTTTTGCTGGGCAAAGCACTACTGGACCCTGCCAGGTCGATTCCTGTTGGGGCATCCCATTCTGTGACTACAGCAGCCTCTGTTTAAGACCATATAAGCATTTGCTCTTATCATATTTGAAATTAGCCTGATAAAGACACTTTTGCTGGGCAAAGCACTACTGGACCCTGCCAGGTCGATTCCTGTTGGGGCATCCCATTCTGTGACTACAGCAGCCTCTGTTTAAGACCATATAAGCATTTGCTCTTATCATATTTGAAATTAGCCTGATAAAGACACTTTTGCTGGGCAAAGCACTACTGGACCCTGCCAGGTCGATTCCTGTTGGGGCATCCCATTCTGTGACTACAGCAGCCTCTGTTTAAGACCATATAAGCATTTGCTCTTATCATATTTGAAATTAGCCTGATAAAGACACTTTTGCTGGGCAAAGCACTACTGGACCCTGCCAGGTCGATTCCTGTTGGGGCATCCCATTCTGTGACTACAGCAGCCTCTGTTTAAGACCATATAAGCATTTGCTCTTATCATATTTGAAATTAGCCTGATAAAGACACTTTTGCTGGGCAAAGCACTACTGGACCCTGCCAGGTCGATTCCTGTTGGGGCATCCCATTCTGTGACTACAGCAGCCTCTGTTTAAGACCATATAAGCATTTGCTCTTATCATATTTGAAATTAGCCTGATAAAGACACTTTTGCTGGGCAAAGCACTACTGGACCCTGCCAGGTCCATTCCTGCCCAGGGCATCCCATTCTGTGACTAAAGCAGCCTCTGTTTAAAGTGGACCAACACCCAGGATTTTGACTATCCTGGGTTTTGGTCCACTTCGGCGGGGCACCCCGATCGGGGGTGCCCCGCTGTGTGAAACCCCCCAGAAACCCCAAAAAACTCACCTCTCAACGCTCCCACGTGAGCGCCGCAGCCAATCCCCGCCAACGTCCAGGCGGGGATCAGGAACGTCCAGGCCGCTTCCGCCGCCGCCGCCTCCCGCGCGTCACTCTCGGCGCGCGCGCGCCCCCGCCGGCCATTCACAGAGGGCCGGCGCGGGCGCGCGCACGTCTGGAGGGGTGCGCGGGAGGCGGCGGCGGCGGAAGCGGCGGCGGATCAGGTAAGGTGTTTTTGGGGTTTCTGGGGGGTTTCACCCCGCGGGACATCCCGATCTCGGATGTCCCGCGGGGTGGGGGGTGATCGGCCCGGGAATCTTATAGATTTCCGGGCCGATCACCCCTGGGTGTTGGTCCTCTTTAAGACCATATAAGCATTTGCTCTTATCATATTTGAAATTAGCCTGATAAAGACACTTTTGCTGGGCAAAGCACTACTGGACCCTGCCAGGTCGATTCCTGTTGGGGCATCCCATTCTGTGACTACAGCAGCCTCTGTTTAAGACCATATAAGCATTTGCTCTTATCATATTTGAAATTAGCCTGATAAAGACACTTTTGCTGGGCAAAGCACTACTGGACCCTGCCAGGTCCATTCCTGCCCAGGGCATCCCATTCTGTGACTAAAGCAGCCTCTGTTTAAGACCATATAAGCATTTGCTCTTATCATATTTGAAATTAGGCCTGATAAAGACACTTTTGCTGGGCAAAGCACTACTGGACCCTGCCAGGTCGATTCCTGTTGGGGCATCCCATTCTGTGACTACAGCAGCCTCTGTTTAAGACCATATAAGCATTTGCTCTTATCATATTTGAAATTAGCCTGATAAAGACACTTTTGCTGGGCAAAGCACTACTGGACCCTGCCAGGTCGATTCCTGTTGGGGCATCCCATTCTGTGACTACAGCAGCCTCTGTTTAAGACCATATAAGCATTTGCTCTTATCATATTTGAAATTAGCCTGATAAAGACACTTTTGCTGGGCAAAGCACTACTGGACCCTGCCAGGTCCATTCCTGCCCAGGGCATCCCATTCTGTGACTAAAGCAGCCTCTGTTTAAGACCATATAAGCATTTGCTCTTATCATATTTGAAATTAGCCTGATAAAGACACTTTTGCTGGGCAAAGCACTACTGGACCCTGCCAGGTCGATTCCTGTTGGGGCATCCCATTCTGTGACTACAGCAGCCTCTGTTTAAGACCATATAAGCATTTGCTCTTATCATATTTGAAATTAGCCTGATAAAGACACTTTTGCTGGGCAAAGCACTACTGGACCCTGCCAGGTCGATTCCTGTTGGGGCATCCCATTCTGTGACTACAGCAGCCTCTGTTTAAGACCATATAAGCATTTGCTCTTATCATATTTGAAATTAGCCTGATAAAGACACTTTTGCTGGGCAAAGCACTACTGGACCCTGCCAGGTCCATTCCTGCCCAGGGCATCCCATTCTGTGACTAAAGCAGCCTCTGTTTAAGACCATATAAGCATTTGCTCTTATCATATTTGAAATTAGGCCTGATAAAGACACTTTTGCTGGGCAAAGCACTACTGGACCCTGCCAGGTCCATTCCTGTTGGGGCATCCCATTCTGTGACTAAAGCAGCCTCTGTTTAAGACCATATAAGCATTTGCTCTTATCATATTTGAAATTAGGCCTGATAAAGACACTTTTGCTGGGCAAAGCACTACTGGACCCTGCCAGGTCGATTCCTGTTGGGGCATCCCATTCTGTGACTACAGCAGCCTCTGTTTAAGACCATATAAGCATTTGCTCTTATCATATTTGAAATTAGCCTGATAAAGACACTTTTGCTGGGCAAAGCACTACTGGACCCTGCCAGGTCCATTCCTGCCCAGGGCATCCCATTCTGTGACTAAAGCAGCCTCTGTTTAAGACCATATAAGCATTTGCTCTTATCATATTTGAAATTAGGCCTGATAAAGACACTTTTGCTGGGCAAAGCACTACTGGACCCTGCCAGGTCCATTCCTGCCCAGGGCATCCCATTCTGTGACTAAAGCAGCCTCTGTTTAAGACCATATAAGCATTTGCTCTTATCATATTTGAAATTAGGCCTGATAAAGACACTTTTGCTGGGCAAAGCACTACTGGACCCTGCCAGGTCGATTCCTGTTGGGGCATCCCATTCTGTGACTACAGCAGCCTCTGTTTAAGACCATATAAGCATTTGCTCTTATCATATTTGAAATTAGCCTGATAAAGACACTTTTGCTGGGCAAAGCACTACTGGACCCTGCCAGGTCCATTCCTGCCCAGGGCATCCCATTCTGTGACTAAAGCAGCCTCTGTTTAAGACCATATAAGCATTTGCTCTTATCATATTTGAAATTAGGCCTGATAAAGACACTTTTGCTGGGCAAAGCACTACTGGACCCTGCCAGGTCCATTCCTGCCCAGGGCATCCCATTCTGTGACTACAGCAGCCTCTGTTTAAGACCATATAAGCATTTGCTCTTATCATATTTGAAATTAGCCTGATAAAGACACTTTTGCTGGGCAAAGCACTACTGGACCCTGCCAGGTCCATTCCTGCCCAGGGCATCCCATTCTGTGACTAAAGCAGCCTCTGTTTAAGACCATATAAGCATTTGCTCTTATCATATTTGAAATTAGCCTGATAAAGACACTTTTGCTGGGCAAAGCACTACTGGACCCTGCCAGGTCCATTCCTGCCCAGGGCATCCCATTCTGTGACTAAAGCAGCCTCTGTTTAAGACCATATAAGCATTTGCTCTTATCATATTTGAAATTAGCCTGATAAAGACACTTTTGCTGGGCAAAGCACTACTGGACCCTGCCAGGTCCATTCCTGCCCAGGGCATCCCATTCTGTGACTAAAGCAGCCTCTGTTTAAGACCATATAAGCATTTGCTCTTATCATATTTGAAATTAGGCCTGATAAAGACACTTTTGCTGGGCATAGCACTACTGGACCCTGCCAGGTCCACTTCTGTTGGGGCATCCCATTCTGTGACTAAAGCAGCCTCTGTTTAAGACCATATAAGCATTTGCTCTTATTATATTTATATTATAAGACACTTTTGCTGGGCATAGGCTTACTGCTGCCTGCCAGGTGCACTTCTGTTGAGGCATCCCATTCTGTAACATAGCATACCCCTCTTTATTTACACTAAGCAGCTCTCTTATTTACACTAAGCAGGCCTGTTGGAGGCTGAGTGTTACTGCTCACTTTTGGTGTGCATTATATTCTGTTTCATATAGACCCACCGCTGCCCGGGGTTTTTTTAAATATCACCTACTACCACGCCAGTTAGACTATGTCGGGCAGACAAGTGCCTGGAAGTGAAAAGAGGAGTGGCAGAGGCCAAGATTCCGCAGGCAGAGCTCGCATCAGACTGGGGGCCAGTAGCAGCAGGAGTCACGCTGAGAGACCTAATCTGCCAGTATCTGCTAGCGGTCGGGTCTCCACCAGTAACGCATCTGCCGTGGTAGATTGGCTGACGCGCTCATCAACAACATCATCACAACTTACATCTGAGACCCCCAGTCTAGGGTCGGTAGGTTCCTCTGACACAACCCTGAGTTGGCATGCCCCGAGAGCAGTCCCTGTCCTCCCATTGCCTCTGTCCTACGCCGTTCCCTCCCCCAGCGACGTATCCTATGCTTTGGGTTCAGCTCCACTCTTTAGTGAGGAGGACGATCAGATACAGGAGGACAGTCAGCAGCTACTGCCCAGCCAAGAAATGGAGGTGGCTTCTTTAGCTAGGCAGACAAATAGTGATGTGGACAGTGTCGTGGGTGCTGCGAGCGTTCCAGCTCCTGCGCCAGACACTGTTGACGAATCCACGAACATCAGTGACGTACAGCCACAACTCGGTGATGATGATGATGATGACGATGAAGCCGATCGCACTTGGGAGCCGGGTGATGAAGGGGCTTCATCGTCATCATCAGGAGAAGAGGGGCGCAGGTTGCCCCGGAGTCAGCAGCTGAGGCAGCAAGGTGGTAGCAGTCAGCATGGGGGCACAATTCCAAAGGCTGGAGCCGGCCGGGGCCGGGGCCGGGGCCGGGGTAGAGCACCTGCTGTGCGGCAGTCTACCTTATCGGGAGGTAGTGGAGCAGGGGTTCCTGGAGTTGGCAACAGCAGCAGTGAATCAGTGAGGCCAGGGGGTGGGAAAAGTAGCTACTCGGCAGTGTGGCAGTTTTTCCTGAGGCATCCGCAGGAGGGTAACATGGCCACATGCAAGATATGTAGGCAAAAGGTGAAGCGTGGCCAGGGTCCAAATGTTGGCACCACGGCCCTGCGTCAACATATGATGCGTCACCATAAAACGACCTGGGAGAACCGAGGCTCCCAAGGGGTGGTCCAGTCTGCTTCCTCACCAAGTGAGCTCCCAATTTCTGCCAGCCAAGGCTCCAGCACCTCAGCCGAAGGCAGCTGTGCGTCATACCCATCCTCTGTCGCTCCTGCTCCTCCTCCTCCTCCTCCAAGTCATGCATCCCGCCAGCAATCCATCAGCGAAGCCATGTCCAAGAGACAGCAGTATGCGCCCACTCATCCTACGGCGCAGAAGCTGAATGTGCTCCTGTCCAAGTTGCTGGTGCTGCAGTCGCTCCCTTTTCAGGTGGTGGAATCTGCACCTTTCAGAGAACTGATGGCTTGTGCCGAGCCGAGGTGGAGAGTCCCAAGCCGTCATTTCTTTGCCAAGAAGGCAGTACCAGCGCTGCACACTTTTGTTGAACAGAAGGTGGGCCAGTCCTTGAGCCTGTCGGTGTGTAGCAAAATACATGGCAGCGCCGACATCTGGAGCTGTAACTACGGTCAGGGGCAGTACATGTCGTTTACGGCCCACTGGGTGAATGTGGTCCCTTTGCAGCAGCAACTTGGACAGGTCACGCCGCTTCGGCCTCCGCGCTCTCTGCCCATTGGGCCTGTGACACCGTGCGACTCGGCCTCCTCATCCTCCGCCATCTCCTCACCCTCCACTGTAGGCTCAAGTCTCAGTGCCCCTCCAGTCTACCATGTGTGCAGGGCACGGAGGTGTCACGCAGTGCTTCACATGGTTTGTCTTGGCGAACGGAGTCACACAGGGGAGGAACTGCTTAAATGTATTCATCAGGAAATCCAAACATGGCTTACTCCGAGAAAACTTAAAATGGGAATCATGGTTACCGACAATGGGAAGAACATTTTGTCTGCGCTGCGCCAAGGAAGCCTGACCCATGCCCCCTGCATGGCTCACGTCTTCAATCTGGTTGTCAAGCGGTTTCTGAAGTGTTCCCCCCATCTGCAAGACATCCTAACAACTTCAAGGAAACTTTGCATGCACTTCAGCCACTCCTACACCGCCAAACACACCCTTCTTGAGCTACAGCGTCAGAATGGTATCCCCCAACATAGTCTGATTTGCGATGTTTCCACCCGTTGGAATTCCACCCTTCACATGTTGGACCGATTATATGAACAGAGAAAAGCCATCACGGATTTCCTGATGATCCAAGCAGATAGGGGGACTCCCCTGTGTAACTTCAATGTCAACCAGTGGCAGCTCATACGTGACACCTGCCGTTTGCTCAGGCCCTTTGAGGATGCCACTTTATTTGTCAGTCGGCAGGATTACGGGATGAACGACGTGATTCCACTGCTTCATGTACTACAGCACATGTTGGAAACCATGGCTGGTCAGGGCACTGGAGACATGGCGTTTACATCTTACGGCCACATGAACCCCGCTGGAGCTGAACTGGAGGAGGAGGAAGAGGAGGAGGAGGAGTTGCCCAGCGAAACACAGTTTAGGCTTGGCGAAATGGCTGGTTTATCTAGTCAGCGGACAGGAGAGGAGGAGCAGGAGCAGCCAGAGGAGCTAGAGGTTTTTGAGGAAGGCGAGACAGAGGACCCGGGCACACCGTGGCAGTATGCAGTGGAGATGGAGACAGGTAGTCCATCCGAGTCACTTGCGCAAATGGCACGAAGCATGCTCACGTGCTTGCGTAGTGACCCCAGAATTGTTTCCATCTGTCGGCGGGATGACTTCTGGCTGTCCACCTTATTGGACCCTCGCTTCCGGCACAAAATGGGGGCATTTTTTAAACCCACCGAGAGGGAGGACAAACTCAACTACTACAAAGACATTCTACGTAGGCAGTTGGCCGATGCCTATCTGCGCCATGGTCCATACTCTCGCAGGTCTGACTCGAGGGGACCTCTGCGCTCACCTTCCACTGCCATGGCCGCTGGGGGGGTTGGCAGCAGCAGCAGCAGAAGCTCCATCAGCAGCAGCAGCCTCAGTCTTCAGTCGCTAATGAGTAGCTTTCTACACCCGCATAGTGAGGCTACTCATGAGCAGCAGGAAGACCTGGAGCAGGACCTGAACCAGCAGGTCATGTCATACTTTGACATGACCATGCCAACACACCTTGAGGATCCGCTGGACTTCTGGGCAGCCAAACTTGATTTGTGGCCGCAACTAGCAGAGTTTGCCCTGGAAAAGCTGTCCTGCCCGGCAAGTAGCGTGCCATCTGAGCGGGTGTTTAGTGCGGCGGGGGCCATAGTTACGGCGAGGAGAACTCGTCTGTCAACTAAAAATGTGGAGAGACTCACCTTTGTCAAAATGAATCAGGGATGGATCAGCCAGGATTTCCACCCACCAATGCCTGATGCATGCGACTAGATTCAGCATGGTGCCACGTTTTACACTTTCCAAATGGTGCAAAACATATTTATGTCTTTAGGCCATTTTTTGGGCTCCTGCTGCTGCTACTGTCAACTCCTGCCAACTCCAGGGTGTGATTCATCCAATTTTTGGGCTCCTGAAGCCAACTCCAGTGTATATTTGGGCTCCTGCTGCTGCTGCTGCCAACTTCTGCCAACTCCAGGGTGTGATTCATCCAATTTTTGGGCTCCTGAAGCCAACTCCAGTGTATATTTGGGCTCCTGCTGCTGCTACTGTCAACTCCTGCCAACTCCAGGGTGTGATTCATCCAATTTTTGGGCTCCTGAAGCCAACTCCAGTGTATATTTGGGCTCCTGCTGCTGCTACTGTCAACTCCTGCCAACTCCAGGGTGTGATTCATCCAATTTTTGGGCTCCTGAGGCCAACTCCAGTGTATATTTGGGCTCCTGCTGCTGCTGCTGCCAACTTCTGCCAACTCCAGGGTGTGATTCATCCAATTTTTGGGCTCCTGAAGCCAACTCCAGTGTATATTTGGGCTCCTGCTGCTGCTACTGTCAACTCCTGCCAACTCCAGGGTGTGATTCATCCAATTTTTGGGCTCCTGAAGCCAACTCCAGTGTATATTTGGGCTCCTGCTGCTGCTGCTGCCAACTTCTGCCAACTCCAGGGTGTGATTCATCCAATTTTTGGGCTCCTGAGGCCAACTCCAGTGTATATTTGGGCTCCTGCTGCTGCTGCTGCCAACTTCTGCCAACTCCAGGGTGTGATTCATCCAATTTTTGGGCTCCTGAAGCCAACTCCAGTGTATATTTGGGCTCCTGCTGCTGCTACTGTCAACTCCTGCCAACTCCAGGGTGTGATTCATCCAATTTTTGGGCTCCTGAAGCCAACTCCAGTGTATATTTGGGCTCCTGCTGCTGCTGCTGCCAACTTCTGCCAACTCCAGGGTGTGATTCATCCAATTTTTGGGCTCCTGAAGACAACTCCAGTGTATATTTGGGCTCCTGCTGCTGCTACTGTCAACTCCTGCCAACTCCAGGGTGTGATTCATCCAATTTTTGGGCTCCTGAGGCCAACTCCAGTGTATATTTGGGCTCCTGCTGCTGCTGCTGCTGCCAACTTCTGCCAACTCCAGGGTGTGATTCATCCAATTTTTGGGCTCCTGAGGCCAACTCCAGTGTATATTTGGGCTCCTGCTGCTGCTGCTGCCAACTTCTGCCAACTCCAGGGTGTGATTCATCCAATTTTTGGGCTCCTGAGGCCAACTCCAGTGTATATTTGGGCTCCTGCTGCTGCTGCTGCCAACTTCTGCCAACTCCAGGGTGTGATTCATCCAATTTTTGGGCTCCTGAAGCCAACTCCAGTGTATATTTGGGCTCCTGCTGCTGCTACTGTCAACTCCTGCCAACTCCAGGGTGTGATTCATCCAATTTTTGGGCTCCTGAAGCCAACTCCAGTGTATATTTGGGCTCCTGCTGCTGCTGCTGCCAACTTCTGCCAACTCCAGGGTGTGATTCATCCAATTTTTGGGCTCCTGAGGCCAACTCCAGTGTATATTTGGGCTCCTGCTGCTGCTGCTGCCAACTTCTGCCAACTCCAGGGTGTGATTCATCCAATTTTTGGGCTCCTGAAGCCAACTCCAGTGTATATTTGGGCTCCTGCTGCTGCTACTGTCAACTCCTGCCAACTCCAGGGTGTGATTCATCCAATTTTTGGGCTCCTGAAGCCAACTCCAGTGTATATTTGGGCTCCTGCTGCTGCTGCTGCCAACTTCTGCCAACTCCAGGGTGTGATTCATCCAATTTTTGGGCTCCTGAAGCCAACTCCAGTGTATATTTGGGCTCCTGCTGCTGCTACTGTCAACTCCTGCCAACTCCAGGGTGTGATTCATCCAATTTTTGGGCTCCTGAGGCCAACTCCAGTGTATATTTGGGCTCCTGCTGCTGCTACTGTCAACTCCTGCCAACTCCAGGGTGTGATTCATCCAATTTTTGGGCTCCTGAAGCCAACTCCAGTGTATATTTGGGCTCCTGCTGCTGCCAACTTCTGCCAACTCCAGGGTGTGATTCATCCAATTTTTGGGCTCCTGCTGCTGCTGCTGCCAACTTCTGCCAACTCCAGGGTGTGATTCATCCAATTTTTGGGCTCCTGAAGCCAACTCCAGTGTATATTTGGGCTCCTGCTGCTGCTACTGTCAACTCCTGCCAACTCCAGGGTGTGATTCATCCAATTTTTGGGCTCCTGAAGCCAACTCCAGTGTATATTTGGGCTCCTGCTGCTGCTGCTGCCAACTTCTGCCAACTCCAGGGTGTGATTCATCCAATTTTTGGGCTCCTGAAGCCAACTCCAGTGTATATTTGGGCTCCTGCTGCTGCTACTGTCAACTCCTGCCAACTCCAGGGTGTGATTCATCCAATTTTTGGGCTCCTGAGGCCAACTCCAGTGTATATTTGGGCTGCTGCTGCTGCTGCTGCCAACTTCTGCCAACTCCAGGGTGTGATTCATCCAATTTTTGGGCTCCTGAAGCCAACTCCAGTGTATATTTGGGCTCCTGCTGCTGCTACTGTCAACTCCTGCCAACTCCAGGGTGTGATTCATCCAATTTTTGGGCTCCTGAAGCCAACTCCAGTGTATATTTGGGCTCCTGCTGCTGCTGCTGCCAACTTCTGCCAACTCCAGGGTGTGATTTATCCAATTTTTGGGCTCCTGAGGCCAACTCCAGTGTATATTTGGGCTCCTGCTGCTGCTGCTGCCAACTTCTGCCAACTCCAGGGTGTGATTCATCCAATTTTTGGGCTCCTGAAGCCAACTCCAGTGTATATTTGGGCTCCTGCTGCTGCTACTGTCAACTCCTGCCAACTCCAGGGTGTGATTCATCCAATTTTTGGGCTCCTGAAGCCAACTCCAGTGTATATTTGGGCTCCTGCTGCTGCTGCTGCCAACTTCTGCCAACTCCAGGGTGTGATTCATCCAATTTTTGGGCTCCTGAAGCCAACTCCAGTGTATATTTGGGCTCCTGCTGCTGCTACTGTCAACTCCTGCCAACTCCAGGGTGTGATTCATCCAATTTTTGGGCTCCTGAGGCCAACTCCAGTGTATATTTGGGCTCCTGCTGCTGCTGCTGCCAACTTCTGCCAACTCCAGGGTGTGATTCATCCAATTTTTGGGCTCCTGAAGCCAACTCCAGTGTATATTTGGGCTCCTGCTGCTGCTACTGTCAACTCCTGCCAACCCCAGGGTGTGATTCATCCAATTTTTGGGCTCCTGAAGCCAACTCCAGTGTATATTTGGGCTCCTGCTGCTGCTGCTGCCAACTTCTGCCAACTCCAGGGTGTGATTCATCCAATTTTTGGGCTCCTGAGGCCAACTCCAGTGTATATTTGGGCTCCTGCTGCTGCTGCTGCCAACTTCTGCCAACTCCAGGGTGTGATTCATCCAATTTTTGGGCTCCTGAGGCCAACTCCAGTGTATATTTGGGCTCCTGCTGCTGCTGCTGCCAACTTCTGCCAACTCCAGGGTGTGATTCATCCAATTTTTGGGCTCCTGAAGCCAACTCCAGTGTATATTTGGGCTCCTGCTGCTGCTGCTGTCAACTCCTGCCAACTCCAGGGTGTGATTCATCCAATTTTTGGGCTCCTGAAGCCAACTCCAGTGTATATTTGGGCTCCTGCTGCTGCTACTGTCAACTCCTGCCAACTCCAGGGTGTGATTCATCCAATTTTTGGGCTCCTGAGGCCAACTCCAGTGTATATTTGGGCTCCTGCTGCTGCTGCTGCCAACTTCTGCCAACTCCAGGGTGTGATTCATCCAATTTTTGGGCTCCTGAAGCCAACTCCAGTGTATATTTGGGCTCCTGCTGCTGCTGCTGCCAACTTCTGCCAACTCCAGGGTGTGATTCATCCAATTTTTGGGCTCCTGCTGCTGCTGCTGCCAACTTCTGCCAACTCCAGGGTGTGATTCATCCAATTTTTGGGCTCCTGAGGCCAACTCCAGTGTATATTTGGGCTCCTGCTGCTGCTGCTGCCAACTTCTGCCAACTCCAGGGTGTGATTCATCCAATTTTTGGGCTCCTGCTGCTGCTGCTGCCAACTTCTGCCAACTCCAGGGTGTGATTCATCCAATTTTTGGGCTCCTGAGGCCAACTCCAGTGTATATTTGGGCTCCTGCTGCTGCTGCTGCCAACTTCTGCCAACTCCAGGGTGTGATTCATCCAATTTTTGGGCTCCTGAGGCCAACTCCAGTGTATATTTGGGCTCCTTCTGCCCCTCATAGTGATGCCACTTCAACTCTCTGCAATTGTGCCGCTCTGCGATTCTATTAGCGATGCCTCTGATCTGCATGTGATATTTCTTCAAAGTATTATTTAACTAACCCAGCACGCATCCTGTGCGTGTTACAGCAAGGCTGAATGGTTTACAACCCTATTGAGGCTCTAGGAGGCTCAGAAATAGCCGTTTTTAATAGCGATTCGTCGCGAATTTATTCGGGTCGAAACGATTTTTGTCGGAAAATTCGGCGAATCAGTCGAATCGAATTTTTCAAAAGTTCGCTCATCTCTAACCACCCCCTTTAACAACTACGATTAATTAAACGGGTGCTACTCCACAGAGGCATAATACACATACATAGCAAAATAAATTAGAGAGTGTGCAGCTCTCCAAAGAGCCTATGGATATCAGCACAACCCAACCACAAATACACATTTTATACGTTAAAATAGAATACATTTATTAAATTACATCACTCATATGACAAGACTACATGTACTCATTAAAACAATGAGTAGAACACTGGAGGAAACTTAGTAAAGCTGGAGTCTGTAACAATAGATAACGTGCTGAAATAGAATAAGGCTCTACAATTTAATTTTCAAAAGTGCAAGTGCTAATCAAGCACCATATATTGTGACAAACAAAATCAAAAAGCAACAGCGCAAGGTGAAACAAGCTGAATACTCAGCTTTAAACTATGAGAGTGGCGCCTGAACCAGGTGGCAAAAAATCTAAACTTTTGGCATATAATTGGTTAACGTGAATTTTTAGTTGGGGTGTGCTGCCATCCAGGGGCTCTTTGTAAGGTACAAATGGCTTTTAAGCTACCTAGTTCAAGCTGTGTATCACAGATGACCATACATTCCACCTGGAGAGCCCTATTGGCTGCCAGTGTGCACATGGGACATGGGCAGGCTGACTCATTACTAGCATCAGCTATCGGCAGATGAGCGTCTGTACAGAGGCGCTAAGAGCAACTGCTAGAATACGCTGTGATCAGCTATCAGGCGCTGTAACAGAGCGTCTCATTCGCTGAGGCCACGCTGTAGGAATCATTTAGCAATGTTAAATGTCATGTATGTGAGTCTCTGTAAAGGCACTGTACAGGCACTCACCCTCATTCAAAGCAGCGCCTGAGCGTTACAATGCTGCTCTAACACCACCATTGTTTAGAATGTAATTGTTTCAATGTTATATTGTAAAACATTTTTTTCTTTTTTTTTGTACTTCTTTTTGTTTCTTTTTTGTACTTTTTTCATTCTTTTGTACTTCTTTTTGTTTCTTTTTTGTACTTTTTTTTTCATTTTTTTGTACTTCTTTTTTTGTACTTCTTTTGTTTTTTGTTTGTTTTCCTTTTTTTTTCTTTTTTCACATTAAATTTCAGATGTGTTTTTGTGTATGTGTGTGGAGTCAGAAAATACTATTCTAAATAAAAAACAAACACAAATGTATGTATAAACAAATAAATATTTTTTATTATAAAAAGGGCCAACATGGCCAACAGTAACAATAAGCCACTTAGCGGCAAACTTAATTCCCCCCCACCCTGCCTTTTATTCTGCATCTCCAGCAGCATTCTTCTCCATGACATATTGCCACAGTCTGTGATGCTCCTCTCTGCAAGCTGTGGGAAAAAAAATACACAATTATGTACCGCAGTTCTAAAAATAAAGTATATACCTATAATCTTAACCCCTGAGCAATGGGACTCTAGGGCTGGTCCACTGCAATCCCCAAACAAGTGGCCGCACACCACATTATAAATTAAATCAAGTTAATTTAATTAGAAGTATGTACATACAATGCAACTAAACATATACACAAACAAACATATAAGACAATGTTAAAAACCTAAAACCTTAGTGGGGAGGAACTCCAGGGCTAATAAATATTCAAATCATTAAGAAATTGATAATTGCATAATAAATAATGGTCTCCGATACACCTCGTATGGACAGCCGCATAAGTGCTAGTGCATATACTATTTAAATTGATATTGATATATGAATATAAGAGTGGACACCAGATTTGTGCCAGAGCAGGAGCAGCAGTTCTAAAGAGACATAGTGCATGCTATTAGCAAGTGTGATGTGCCCAATGCAAAAGTGCATATAAAGAGAAGCAAGAAATCTATAAAGTGCTGATATTCAAAATAACCTCAGTGAGCGTGTGCCCATAGAGTATGCATCAGTCAAAAACCACAGTATAACTACTATTCCAAATGAGCCCCCATCCTCCCCACTTACTTCACAGACGCGTTGCAATTATTATGCAATTATCAATTTCTTAATGATTTGAATATTTTTTAGCCCCGGAGTTCCTCCCCACTAAGCTTTTAGGTTTTTAACATTGTCTTATATGTTTGTTTGTGTATATGTTTAGTTGCATTGTATGTACATTCTTCTAATTAAATAAACTTGATTGAATTTAATATGTAATGTGCGGCCACTTGTGTGGGGATTGCAGTGGGCCAGCTCTAGAGCCCATTGCCAAGGGGTTGGGATTAGTGTTTAAATTCCCCCCTAGGCATGCACCTAAACAAGGATTAGGCTGTGCATTTTCGGTTGTGTAGTATACCTATAATCTTAGGATTACCCATTATTAATTACCAATATGTTTAAACATACATAACAGGCCAACCTTTCTGAATACTAGAAGGCAAAATTCAAGAACCTGTTTAGCCAATCTACATAACCACCCTAGTCTACCATCACAACCTAACCAAATAGGGCCTACTTGACCACAGGAAGAATGTACTTAATATAGTGGTCAATTACCCCTGAGGCAATATGATCCACATACATAGACCTATTAAATTACAATTTATTGGGGATCTAATAATTAGTGCATGGGCTGTTACATCAGTAACAGGAATTGAAACCCAACACATAAAGCACACACCCAACTGCTGCATTTATCATGTAGGGTTAAGTTACATTAGCAGGGGCAGGAAACTACCATGCTTTGATTCATTGATGATTGAATATCATAAAAAGAGGGGCTCCATGTATAAATGTCAACTCTAGACTGCCACTAAAATGTGTACATGGTCATGTACACATACATTTGCATGGTTACAAGCTTATTGTCAAAAATAACATTACTCACCACAGCTGTGGCTTGCTGAAGGGTCCTGGAGATGGGGTAGGGAGAATTAAGACAGCCTCCATCTGCGTAGAAAGATCTGTATAGAGAAAAAACAGGAACAATCATAAGAACATTTTATTTTTGAATGGGAAAAATCCCTCAAATTTATCTGTAGGGAATAGTTCAATCTGACTAATTATTGGGACACACTTGGCCATGTGTTAGCTAATACTAATCTACTTTGCCGAACACATGATCAACCAACATAATCTTTTGAAGTTGGGGTACAGCAGGAGAATGGTTACTGTGATAGGGGCATGGTCACTTCACAACAATATCAGGTCTAATTAAAAAAAAATGATATAGGCCCAAAACAATGGATGCATATAGTTATCTAAATAAATGTATGTAATTCTTACCTCGACTATGCCCGAGTGCCGAAACTGCAGCATCTGTGGAGGAGGTGTCGGCTCCATGATGCCCTGAAAATACATTTTAAAATGAAGGAAAAAGTTAAGACCAAACAAATTAACAATTGAACTAGAAACCAAAAATAAGAAGTACACTCACCAGGGGATGACGTGTTGCTTGGATCCCAGGGAGGGCTCTGAGATGAAGGGGTAGAGCTTCAACTCCTCAAAATGGGCCCAACAGAGCCCAAACCCGAGGGGCCACCCTCCTCCCTCTCACTCCCTGATCCCTCAGGGAATGTGGTGGGTCCCTTCCCTCCTCCCCACTTGATATTGGCCCCGAGGTTGTTGGGACTCTGCTGAGTCTGAATTGGAGGAGCTGAGGCTCCACACTGCCCTCATCCCAGCAGCAGACTACACTGGGGCATCATCACCTTCCTCCCCTGGGTCCTCAATTTGAGATCTGCGAGAGGGCCCCTCCCCGCAGACTCATTCAACCCAACCACTTGTCTCCGGGGGAGGATAACCTTCCTGTGCTTACCCAGGGGAGGACACTTGTGGAGAGGATAAAAAAAAAACAAAGGAGAAATTGTTAGACATCAGCAGTTTAATGTGTAAATACATAAGAATAGTGTCTGTGTGTTAAACTTACTAGAATCATAGGCATCATAGAGCCTATAGATGCCCTCATTGTCCCGGCACTTAAAGTCCGACCGCCTCTGGATTATTGCTTTTTTCTTCAAAATCGTTTTGAAGCGCCGGGACACGGTTGCCTGTACCTCCTCCACAATTCTGCTCTTGGCACTCAGGGCATATTCGTACTCCATAACACAGAAGTCCTAGATGTAGACAAAATAACAAAAAAAAAATAGTAATTTAATTTTAAACAATATCATTTTATATTACAATAACATTATATAAATAGTAAGTAAAAATATATGAGACACCAAAAAATATTTGTTGTTGTCATTTAAACTGCCATAAAGGGCTTGTTAATTTCACTATATAGAAAAACAATAATGTAGTTACATGTAAAAATACATCCAAAAATTAATTTTCTGTCCCATGGGTAATAATTTAAATATTTATGAGGAATCCAACATTAAACAAAAATATTGTCTCATGGGTTTAGTTCCCCATTACAAAAATAAAAACAAAGATATAATATAATAAAAACAAATATTTAAAAAAAAACATATTGTGAAATATATAACTAGTAAAAATATTACAATAACGAAATTATCAAAGTTAAGCATAAAACATTTAAATCAGCAGCAAATAATAACACATGGAAAGAAGGCCACAACAAAGTGCATAATGCATGGGTATACATGTCAGAAAAACGCTTATCTTAACTATCTGCCCATTCACCTGAGGGTCAACACGATGCCTCTTCCTGGGGGGGGGGGGGGGACATCAGAGGATGAGGAGGAAGAGGAGCTGGGGAGATGCCTGGCAGGCCTTCTGGGAGCCATTGCTGCACATAGGCAAACCGGAAGTGCACAACATGAAGCTGAAAGCAAAACCTTTAAAGTGGACCAACACCCAGGCTGAGCGGCCCGGGAATCTATAAGATTCCCGGGCCGATCAGATCCCTCCCCGTGTGAAACCCCCCAGGATGCCCCATTCACCTTACCTTACTCCCGTTCCAACGGCGCATGCGCGGGCCGCGGCCGCATCTCACGCTTCTCTCTAGCAGGGCACGCGAATGGCTGCCAGCTAGAGAGAATGGCCGCCAGCTAACAGGCCGCCCTGTTAGAGGGAAGCGCGAGATGCGGCCGCCAGCGTGCTCGGAGCCGCTGTGGTTGTCCGTCCCTTGTACATGCATACCACAGCGGCTCTGAGCGCGCTGATTGGACGAGCGCCCACGCATGCGCCGTAGGTGAGGTGAGTTTTTCTGCCATTCTGGGGGGTTTCACGAAGTGGACCAAAACCCAGGATAGTGAAAATCCTGGATGTTGATCCACTTTAACCCCGTCGCAAGGTACGAATGCTATGAAACGCCCAATACATGATATTTACACTATAGAACGCACAAACACAATATCTAACATTAGGCTACAACTTAAATAAAAAAATAAATAAAAATAAGATTATTGGACATTTGCTTATATTTAAAATTCACTTAATTTATTTCAGTTACTTTAATAATAGGCTCATAACTGTAAAGCATTCATACTGTTTGCGTATTTGCCACAGTGTATGCAAGGCGGTGTTCAAAACAATAGCGGCCAAGCTTACACCACATCTAACAACAGTACAGTGCGAGAGGTAGCGCCAGCTGCGTCTGGCACTCTGCACTCCACACCATTTTCAACAAAAACTCACAGCGTCGGCACTCAAAATTGGTTCGCTGTAGTATAGAGTGCCAGACGCTGTGTGATTAAAGTGAGTTTTTGGACACATATCCACCAGTAACAAAGCGAAAATACATGGAATGACATTGTTGGAACACAGTGACATTAACACTTTAGTGCCAGACCTGTAAGAACAATTCTGCATAAAATTGTTAAATATAAAAAAAAAAAATGGGATCAGGAAAGGGATTAAAAGGACTGTCCTGTAGCGACAGGTCTGTAATGATGAATCATACGCTACATGGCGCTGTTCGAGTCACTCACCAGAATTGCTTTCATAACTGTGGCATTGCGTACAGCGCCCAGTGTTCACCAGGCGCTGCCTGCCGCTACGAAGCACTACCTAGCGCTAGAGCTTCATAAATAAACCCCATAGTGAACCAAAATCCAGGATTTGGACTATGCAGGGTTTTTGCCCATGCCCCAGGGGCACCCTAGCCCAGGTTGCCCACTCCAACCCATTTTTCCCTGGTTCTACAACGCATGTGTGGCCTCAGATTCAATCAGCGTGCTCAACTGCGCTAAGTCGACCACATCTAGGCTCATTTTAGGACTCGGCTCAAGCCTAGTCTAGCTAAATGAATGCAAGCTGCATACCTGCTACCCTCTAACAGGGCGCATGCCCATGTCGGCCATTCACAAATGCCTGGTACAGGTATATGCCCTTCTAAAGGTATAGCAGGGAGTGGCCGCTGCTCGCTCATGCGTCGTTGGATCGGGGGAGAAGGTGAGTTTACTGGGTGACCTGGGGGTTTCACACAGGGGGGGGGCATCCCGATCCTGTATGCCCTAAGGGGAAGGAACCAATCAAGATTCCAGGGCCGTCAGGCCTGGGTTTTGGTCCATTGTAAAGGGTGCTGGAGAGTGGGCACGGTACGTTTTGTCTGCCAGTTTTCTGTTTTCCGGCAGACCTCCAGCTGGCTGGCATTCCAGATTGGGATGTCTAGGGGGTGAAAGATACATGTTTGCCACTGCAGGATTATAGACTAGAGATCCACTTTGAAAGGAACAACCACATGGAGTTTCTCAACAGACCTTAGATCAGTGGTTCCATAGGGGGGCACAAGACTTCCCTGCCTACCTTCACCTGGTCTGTGACAGTTATCGCACTCCCTTAGCCCTGGTATCTGAATCTAGGAGCTGCAATTCCACATTCCAGCCTAGGCTTGGCATAACCTGTGTGCAAGGCCAGACTGCATATTGTACTGTATGAGGGGATTGGCTCATACACTGGTCAGATCAAAATGGAAGAATGGTTTAAAATACCAGGAGCTTCGGTAAACGATCACTGCTGTGGGACTGGGTGAAGGTAATTATGGAGCCTCATGGACCTTATGGGATACCAGATTGGCATAGATGTCAGGGTAGTCCATGAAAGTAGACTTTGCATTTGAAGCTGACAGATTGCAGCCTGCTGGTCCCTATTTGTAATGGCATCTCTGTGCTGTCACTAGTCAAACATAGAAATTCAAACACAAGGAGTGGGCATGTCTACTTGTGACCTATCTTTCCTCTTCACCCTTTATTCATTAGACTGCAAGACCCCCAAGGGCCAGGTCCTCACTCATAATGTATTTAAGTATTATAATTATTAAATTAGTAAATTTTAAAATGATTAAATTAGAAAATTTTTCTCACACCTGACTCAACATACTCATCGCTTTGAGATTGTTATTTGTTTTATCCTGTCTGTAATTACTACACTGTACATCATGGAAGATGATGGCACATTATAAATAAGCAATAATAATAATAGTGTCTGCCTTTAGACTTATATATCTTCAAACTAAGGTCCAGCTCACACCAGGTTGATGAGTGGCGAGAGAGGGGTGATCCTTATTGGGATCGCCCATGGAAAGCCATGCCATTGCCCACCATTGAGTGGCGATCACATTGTTTGAACAGCGCTGCTGTAGTGTGATAGCGGTGCAATTGCAATCCCATCTCGCTGCCACGCTTCGCCCTGACGCCCTGATGTGAACTGTCTAAGCCAGTTCACTAGCAATTAATCTTTCCACCTTCACTTGACTCTAGGCTTGCCTGACCTTGCACTTCTTCTAAACATTTTATATTAGATGTTATACATTTTTTCTTTAATGTCTCTGTCAAGGCAAAACACAAAAACAAACATTGCCTTTTGTCCCCTGAAGCACTTCAATCTTAGTCCGGTCACTTAAACTTACTGTGGTAGAAATGGAGTCCTGTAGCATTCGCGCTCACTGATGGCTTCTAGGAATGGTGGTTGGTTGTGGAGGCCACTGCACTTAATCTCATGACTTGGAGGCCGATTCATTAATAGCGCCAGGTAGCGACAGATGAGCACCAGTAGCGTGATTTTCACAGCGCCAGCTAGTATTCGCTGTGCTTGGCCGGGGTTTGCTTGTTGACAGCGACTCAGTCGGTGTGCGGTAATGTTGAATACGGGGTTAGGGGTCGATGTTTCACAGGTTCCGCGTTGTATGGGTGCGCCTGACAGCGAATGGCCAGAGCGAACGGCTTGCTGCAGATTCATTAACAAATCACGCTCAAAAATTTATCGCGCTGTGAATTCCTTGTTTAAACCCCAATGTGTGTAAAGTAGTTTTTAACCCCCAAACAACCCTTTTTTTTTAAATGTAAAAATTATACAAGTTTTTCTAAACATTTTGTAATATGAATACATTAATATCAGACCTGTAATATCAATTCTGCACAATTTTTTTTTTTTTTTACTTAAAAAAAAAAACCTAACATTGCAGAAGTGGTCACAGAATTTTTGACATTAAAAAAAACAAAAAAAAAATTAATAGCAATTAATTATGATTATTTAAAGATTGCTCCATTGAAATGCATTGGACAACGCCAGGGAGCGCCAGGTCATACCTGTCGCTGTGATGGGATTATCAGCGGCGCTGTTCGTTGCAGTCGGCTACATGATGAATCCCGCGCTAGCTGACGCTCTCGCCGGCGCTAGCCTCATTTAGCGTGATAAATGCGTCATTGTGACCGCCGCCGGGCGTACTTGAGTCGGTAGCCACCGTTAGCTGGCGGTACCTGGCGCTCGTCAGACACTACCTGGTGCAAGCCCTTGATAAATAAACCCCTTGGTAATTTTTTGTAACTCAACTGGGTTGAATGCACTGCAGGGGAGAATAGGTGAGTATGTGCTATTTGCAATACATCTGGAGTATGTGCTATTTGCATTTTGCAAGTTGACTGTCTCTTTAAGTTTCACACTAGCTAAAATCCCAGTTATATTTGTATGGGTCCTTGCAAAACAGCTGCCGCTGTAAGAAATCCCTGGTAAAATAGTAAAAAGTCATAAATGAAACTCCACGACAAATGATCACAGCAGCTATTTTTAGAGTATGATTACAACAGTAATCACTGCTGACCCATGAAGATTGAGTGCATACATCGTGCTGATAACGGTTCTGTAGATTTCATTGAAGGATCGTTGTTGTGCTCTCTCTTCATTTCTTAGTAAGGGATATGACGGACATAACCTGGAAAGCAAGCTGAAAATGTAGCTGCCTGGTAATATAAAACTTCCACTCGAGATCTAAAAGGAATGGATACTGGCTAAAGCCTCCAATCTCCTTGAAAAGATGTATTGGAACTATAGTGTAATCACAGTCGGATCTAATAGGAGGCCATTGAAGCCACAGCAGAATTTATGAGCATGACATGAGTTCAGAAGCTTGTTCCTACAAATAGTAGTTACAAGGTCCTGGTGTAATCACCGAAGGCAAGAACATGGGAGAGCTATGGAAACCAGAGATGGCTTCGGGGTTTATCTAAACAGTCCCTCAATATATCTGAAGGTTATCTTCCTAGGACTATTTTAACAAAACAATTCAAGTAGAAAGACAATGTCATGATAAAAAAGAAGAGCAGTAATAACTATTACTGGTCAAAGCATAATTACATATATGGAACAATATATATTGTAAATATATTTCTAACAGAGGACCACTGAGGATAACAAGATGAAGGCATGAGTTACATGAATTAGCTTTTTTGTACAGGGGCAGATTGTGGCCAAAAAGCAGCTTAAGATTTTAATGGCTAGAACCAGCACAGGTTTAGACACAGAGCCTGGCATAATGAAGTAGACGCTGGCATATCCTGGCCTTCCTGTGATCTGCGGTGCTCTCCCACCCCCAGCCAATTTGAGTAGCTTGGTGAGGGAGTGTGCCTCAACTACAGGGAGGCTGGGGATGCGGCTGTGTCCGGCAAGCGTAGTGTGGGAGCTCCAGAAAGGTGAGTGAATACCTTGGATGCCCCAAGATCACTTGATCAGCCAGCAAAATGGTGGTTGGTCCACTGTAAAACAATGGTACTGAAGCTTTAGTATTGTAGGGACAAATACTGTGACAGGGGTAAGTATGGCCACCGATGCCACAGTGATGTGGCTAGAGCATTACAGCTGCAGAACATGGGCTGAGGTATCCAGACTGGGGGTTACATTTGGGGCCAGGTTCAGGGAGAGGGTTCGGGAGGAGACTTAATACAGGTTCTAGTTAAGGTGGGCAGTGTGCTGGTGGCTCTGACCAGCCTAATCAGCCCCCAAAGCAGTTGTAAGAAACTTACGACGCGGTGCGGCGCTTGTCTCCTTCCTGCTGCTGAGTGTGCTCGTTGATCCCAGAAAACGGGAAGTGCGGCGGGCTGCTCTGGCAGCCCCCCTGCTCCCCTCTACCTGTGCGAGTGCATGCTCAGTCAGTTTCACTGTAAGGAGGAGCTGCACTGCGGTAGGCGACGCAGCGTCCTCCACACCTGAGGTTGATCAGGGGCTGGTCAGCCTTGCTGTCAGGACTGACCAGCCACTGGGAATTATGGCCAATCTGGCTGGAGTCCCTAGTTGCACCAGTCACCACACATTCTCCTTCCCGGGTCGCCATTGTTCAGTTTCCTAATAAATACTGAACTAGCTCAGTGATCAGTGCCTGTTACAGCCAGTATTGCTCAGGGTGTGACTAAGTGTGTGCTTTAACTCGTGATTGACCCGGCTTCGTCTGACTATCCCGAACCTTTGCCTGCCCAACCTCGAACTCCATCTTGGATACCACATACTTCTGATTGCCCGGCTTGACCCTCGGCTAGATTCTGATCATTCTTCTGCCTTACCCTTGTGAGTTGACGCCCCCCCCCCCCCCCCTGGGACTGACTACCTGTGTATGACCTTGGCTTTGGGATACCCCTTGTGGTTCATCGGCCTTCACCATAAGCTGACATTCTTTGCGCCTTTTAAGTCCTGAGGGAAACCGTGTCCAGGCGAGGCATATCGTGCATCCTGGTGAATGGGGGCTTGTCTATAGGCAGAAGCGGTGGCGGAGATTGGGGGTTGTCAGCTTACAGAAGGCAGGTGTCCCACTGGGCATCGCAGCAGTGAGGACCACCTGAAGTTTTCCCTGTGCTCCCTATGGCCAGTTGAAAGAGTTTTTTTTCGTAGTTTAAAGGTCCCCAAGTGCAGCATTGTGGGGTGTCACACTGGGCAATTGCTCAGGGCCCAAATCACCAAAGCCTATAGTAGGGGCTACAGTGCCAGAAATGTGATAATGCCCAGAGCATTATGGTAAAGCTGCTCAGTGTAAAGCTCACAAAATGCCCACACAACAAGCAATCACATAGGGTTTGGCAGACATTTTTTTTATAATGGGCATCACTGATTCTCTGCACTGCCTGTCTTTTCTGAGGCATCCCTCTTTTCTGTCTCATCCTCTCTCCTGAGCACTTCCTTCCCCCTCCTTCTGCCTATCTACAGAGCTGCTGGGGAAAAAGCCTGGACTGTCTAAGACGGACTGCCTGAAAACTATGTATAAAGTATGAATAAAGTATGAATACATGGGAGAGGGAGGATAGCAAGGACCAAGGATGGGTATTTAAACTTATATTGCTGAATGTGATTGTGTTGTTGGTACATTATTTCAGAAGTGGGGCCCCAATTTTAATTTTGCCTAGGGCTCAGCGGCTGGCGCTGGAGTCTAAAAGACCCCAGGGATAGCTGCTGGCTTTCCCCTGGGGCATCCCACACAGGGTTTTACACCGCGAGCCATCTCAAAACAGGATTCCCCCTGAGGCCAGGTTTTGTTCCGCTTTAAAACAGGCGCTGTCTGTCCCACTCAGCACTGCACCTTGGTAAAACTATGGATGAATAAATGGGGACATGACATAGGAGGTGCAGACAAAGAAGTGTCTAAGCTGAGCTCAGAAGTTCTGGATTCCTCTGTGAAGGCATAATCTGTAGATGGTTGGGGCTGGGCATTATTCTCTCTCCTGTAGCAATATACAGAAGGTAAGTGGCTCTCATAAATCCTTAAATACAATGACAGAACAATGATAGAACTATGATTAAAGATTGGCCGCAGGCTCATATGCATCCCTTCCTGGGGCAATTCAGATCACTGCACATAAAACAACATTTACCATTTTCTAACTCATGCTGTAGTAAAATTTAGAAACAAAATGGCGACTCATGCATTTGCAGGCCACCTGAAAACAGGAAGTGCTGCTGGGCTTCCTGTTACTGTGCAATGCCAGTTATGGGGGTTATTTAAGAAGGGATAGCGCCAGGTAGTGCTTCGTAGTGGCAGGTAGAGTCTGGTGAACGCCGGGCGCTGTACGCAAAAACCACATTTATGAAAGGGAACCTGGTGAGCGACTCTACAAGCACCATGTAGTGTCCAATGTATCATTACAGATGGCTCAGCACCGGCGCTCTAGCTCCCAGAGTTCCAGGTATTACCTTTGGCTCAGTGTCGCTCTCCCATACATTTCAATGGTCGTTCATTTGCTTGTGTTTAAACAGCGTGTTTCACAATTTTTTTTTGCTTTTTTTGCTCAAATCATTGTGTGACCTCTCCTGGCTGCAAACAAACAATTTAAGAAACGTTTTTGACTATTTATATTTTTATGCAGAATTGTCATTACAGGTAGTATTAATGTCACGGTGTTAAAACAATGTAATTCCATACGCTTTGTTACTGGTGGATATGTGTTCAAAAACAGACTTCAATCAAATAATGTCTGGCGCTCTATGCTATAGCGACCAGATTTAGAGCGCCGACGCTGTGTGTGTGTGTCTTTTTTTGATAAGTATGGTGTGGAGCGCAGAGAGTCGGTCGCACTGAGCAGTCGCTACCTCTCGCTTGCTGCAGCGCTGTACTGGTGTTAGAGTGCCCAACATACATCACATTCATCAATGCCGGCCAGGTTACTACAGCGACTGAGGTGCTCTGTTACAGCGCCCGATACCCGCTTACAGTGTCTGCTAGCAGTCGCTCTAAGTGCCACTATACAGGTGCTCATCTGCTGATACTTGGTGTGAAGGAACGGTCCAGCTTAAGTTAAGAAACCTCAAATACCCCAGGTTGGAGTGCTCCTTTAATCCCCCTGTTGTAAATGCACACTTCCTTATCTCCTTTTAGGAAAAGATAATTAGCATGTATGTGCTGAATAGCTCAGAGGACAGACCTTCACCCCCCTGCTGGTCTTGTCACACCTTAGGCTGGGAAGCTGCTGGCCAGTCTGTAGCTGGCTGGACCCCTTGCTGTGAATTTGTCATAGCAAGGATTAAATCGCAGACTAGCGGCACCAACAGAAATTGCTCCATAACTGCGCGTCCATGTGTCGCAGCGCCAAACCAGTTACAGAATCAGTACCGGCTCACAAAACCGCACATGGGGATAGGTTATGAGGGAATAGGAAATAAAGGAATGCCCCGTAAATGAAGATCTAAGGTTCTGGTCAGCGTTGGAACCCGATTTCTGGACTCATTGCGTGCACGGCGTCCAGCCCGATAGTTTGGGACCGCTTTCAAGGCCATACGACCCCCCTGCTCCAAGTTATAACCTCTAAAGTGTTTTAGGGCAAAAACACACGCCAGAACCATGGGAGGTGACGGCCCATCCCACAGAGGGGAGGGGGGCAGAGAGCCCTTGCAGCATAAATAGGGTGGTCTTGAACCAGGTAATTGTCACTCATCTGGAGGGGATATGCGGTCAGCATACTGGGGGTGGCCATCATAATCGATAAGCTCTTGACACGCCCCTTGTGAGAGCTCCCCATCATCACTACTACTCTGCAACTGCATACTAAGGTAACTGCTTATTGTTTCTCTGTGTAATGCGCTCAATCCTGTAACCATCTCAGAATAGCATAATTGTATCATCTGTATCATATTATATTACATCATAGTTAAATGTTTGTTATTACTGCCTAGTGTGCTTATAGCATTAAAACTTACATTTTAACTTGAGTGGTCTGTTTGCCTTAAACCAAGAATCTGTGTGTCCGTGGCTTCGGGCCTTGTATCCCTGGCTTCGCTGTAGCCTGGGGAGCCCGCACCGGTACATGACTTACACTAACATATTGATTTCTACAAGGCTGTGCTGCATCCAGAGGATGACTGGTGTCTCCAGTCACCTCGGCAGTACAGGAGCTAAGACCATCTCAGAAGAGACTCACATCTAGCATAATGATAACTCAGGCTCCCCGTATCTAATAGGGAGGAGAGAGTAAGAGGAGGAAAGTACCTGACAGCTTTATTGTGCCTTATTTGGGAGCTCCACTATTCATTGCATGTGACATAGGTCAGTATTAAATATTTCAAGGGCAGAATATTTATATTGTATCATAATAGTAAGAGGAGCTGACATTTTAAATAGCCATTCCAATTCTGTAAATGCACACAAAAGATTACCCTAAATAATCATCAGGCCTATAAACCGTTCATCTCTCATCAATTTTTCTCACATAAAAAATAATGCATTTCATCACATTTCATGCTGCGTCCTGTTGCACTAGATAGTACTCTAGTGCAGCCTTATTCCGCATGCAAACCTATTGCTTTTTTTCCTCTTATCTTTGGAATTCCAAAACATCACATGCTAAATATATATATATATATATATATATATATATATATATGATACTGTCTGAGCTGGATGTACATGTCTGTTACTGTGATAACTCTCCAAGTATTTTCTCCTTATTGCAGTCAGTACGATACTTTACAGAATGGTCGGGAGTATTGTAAGCTACAATAATAATATATCTTTACACTTGTTTTACTTTAAAAAAATGGACTATAGTTTACATTGTGCGTGCTGGCCCTAAGAATCTTTAGTATTAAATGACATCACTAATGTACTGGTTGTAAAATTCATCATACAGTGTATAAGCAATGTTCAGTAATTATCTTAATTTGCCAAGTGAGTACATTACATATCAGGAAATCTATTGGGCAGGAATTGAAGGCAGAATAGTGCAACATGCAGGTAAGTAAAGGAACAGATGTCCCAATTCCTAAGCTACAATATACAATATATCACCATTCCGGTAACATAACATTACCTATTGCATGTGAGTTCACAGTGAGTGAGTTCTGTGGCTACAACCAGTGAGAAGGGGTTAAAAGAATGAATTGGCTGGATGAGAGTGATCAGCAATGATGTCCATAGCTCTAGATGTCTTACTGCCATAATACATGATTTGTATTGGGACCAGCGATGAACAAGTTTTATTTACTCCGTCCAGTGACACGGGGAGGCCGATTCATTAATAGCGCCAGGTAGCGACAGATGAGCGCCAGTAGCGTTATTTTCACAGCGCACGCTAGTATTCGCTGTGCTTGGCCGTTGTTCGGCTGTTGACAGCGACTCAGTCGGTGTGCGGTAATGTTGAATACGGGGTTAGGAGTCGCCGTTTGACAGGTTCCGCGCTGTATGGGAGCGCATGACAGCGAATGGCCATAGCGAACGGCTCCCAGCATATTCATTAACAAATCACGCTCCAAAAATTCTCGCGCAGTGAAATGCTTGTTTAAACCCCAGAGCGCTGGCGGCGATGGGTTAAAAGTCGTGTTTTAACCCCCAATCAACCATATTTTTAGAAAAAAAAAAAAACATGTTTTTTAAAACATTTTGTAATATGAATACATTAATATCAGACCTGTAATATCAATTCTGCACAATTTTTTTTTTTTTTTTACCTTAAAAAAAATATCTAACATTGCAGAAGTGGTCACAGAATTTTTGACATTTAAAAAAAAATAAAAAAAAAATAAAAATTAATAGCAATTAATTATGAATATTTAAAGATTGCTCCATTGAAATGCATTGGAGAGCGCCAGGTAGCGAGAGGTCATACCTGTCGCTGTTCAAGGTCGCTCACTGGCGCTGTGGGGTGAGGCTGGAATAATGATGAATGATTCGCTATCTGGCGCTCTGTCAGTCGCTAAGCAGGATCGGATTGATAAATGTGTGATTGCGGAGGGGAGCCGGCGTTCTCGTGGCGGTGAGCATCATTACAGTTCGCTCACCATTCGCTACCTGGCGCTATCCCTTGTTAAATAAGGGCCTATATCTTTTTCAGATAAACCTCTATAGCAGACATGACAGTGAGTATAATAGTGTGTGACATTTTTGGTGGCCTCAAATTGGGACAGCTTAAACCAGTTTGTGGGTGATGGGCGTGGTGGGGGTGTGGTTTGGGTTTGTGGCTTATTTATGGGCTTTTGAGGAGCAAATGTCCAGAGCACTATATGCTGCTCATTTGTGTAAGTAAAATTAGATAGTAAGGGCACCACCAATTAGTACTAATACAACAAGTGGGTGCCTGTTCACAGTGATGTCCACAATTTGGGGTATATATAATATACAAAAAATAGAGTTCGGGTGGTGGTGGGGGAGGGAGCTTACCAGCACTTTATTTATTTGTGTTTTGGAAATGTTTCACTAGTTTTTTAGTGTTCACTTATGTTGTTGGTTTATAACCATTATATATATATATATACAAAAAATGTTCTCACACACTTCTCACTTATAGTTTTTTAATAGAGTGCAGTAATGTGTTCGGATGGGAAAGCTTGACTGTGTGGTTGTGGATAGGGGCCCCGCTTACATCAAGGAGAAGAAGCAAGACAACAGCCCAGATATATGAGGGGCCATCAAGGTGGAGGCCAAGAGACAGCATTCTCCTACATCTGAAAAAGACATGCAGAGGATAGGAGTGAAGAATTGGCCCTGTTTTGATCAATAATTAATGTGTGTGTTTTTTTTTTTTTTTGCCACATGGCCTTGGGATAATATATCTATTTAATGTTTTTTATGCTAGGGCTTTGGATGTTGATGTAGAGAGGTATCATTACTGCTCTTGACATTATTGTTGTTATATGTCTACCAGAGGGGATATTTGGTATGGCTGAATCCTAAATATTGGCTAACCTTTGTGGCTTTATCAATAGCAATTTGGCTAATAAGAATAGCCCAGTAACCCTGCGGGCAATATTGATAACAGTCCCAATCTGGCTCTATTAAACAGGGATATAAAATTAGAAGATCCCTGTCGAGAGTTTCTGTGACCTATCTACCCTTTGGCGCAGTTAATGTTTTTGCCATCAAATGTTTGTATCCTGATAAATGGACCAGAGCATCATTTGTTTACATTGACGTATATATACAGCATGTTTTCTCCTGCATGTATTGTTGGTTCATCCAATTGTTGTATATCAGCATTAGATTTTAGTATACCAATGGCATGACAGTTCTCTATTGTCACTGACATTATTATGTCCCTTATTTTTAGTGTGGTTGGTGGCTCCCCCTCCCCCCTGCCAGCCAGCGGCGTACTCTTCCCTGCCCGGCAGGTTGATGATGTCGTGGCCGCTGTCCGTTGTGACCACCGGAAGTTCGGCGTTTGCGGCGGCCGGATGCGGTGTGTGGCGGCGGGGCAGCCTAAACAGCTTAGTACTACCCCCTTGGAAGCCTTGGGCGCTTGGCGGAGTGCGCGGGGGTAGCTGAGGAACACTGGACTTCTATACATGGCGGTAGCGTTTTGCTAACTCATTTGTTTTGATGTGATTGTTATATATTGGTTTTGCAAGCCCTGCTCCTATTAAATCACCGGGCATATACTTGAGTGTTATTACAGTCAGTTTATGGGGTGTTTCTTCCTTGCACATTGCACTTTGTTTGCTTGTATAATTCTGCATATATTTTTTGTAATTATTTTTGTATATGAGTGGTTACATATATATTGGTATATTCACTGTTTAATAGTTTCTCAATTAGCACTTTGCACTTTATTCTATATATTTCATTGGTTGTATTTGATAGTGTATTTCCCCATATACTCTTTAAATATCCCCTAATATTCACCCATGCTTGGATTGATAATGGCAGCGCCGACTAGGGGGCAGCAGAGGCTTGTCTGTTATTATTATTATCCTTAATTGTGTTTTCAATACTGCTACAGATTTATATTAGTATTTGCTTTGAGCTATTCAGATGGAATTGTATATAAATATCTACTGAGTCCAGTGGCATATTGTTTTTAAATTGTCTTGTGTTTTTGTAGTGTATATGTTTTTTAGTAAATAATTCTTGATATTTAATAAATCAATTTTCAATTATTCTGGTGGAGTGCCCCGCTTTTTGGAATTCCAGTTTGTTGGTCTGATGTTTTACATTTGTGTAAGTAGGCTTAGCCCCATCCCCTGCTTCACACCACTGCTGCCGAGTCAGATCCAATTGTATACCATTCCCCATAAAGTCAGCAAAGTCTTAGATTTAGGTGTTCCCAGTTTTTTGGGGGGGAGGGGGCAGTGGGACAAAATGCCTCAAAATGCCAGAAATTGGGACATCTGGTCAGTTTAGACTTAACTCACGCCTCAGAGCCCTGAGGGATGTTCCACCTCAGTTCCCGGCATTCCCCTTGTTGGTCTTACTCTCCCCATGTTGGCCTTGGTCTCACTCTCCCACACTCCCACACTTGCACTGGCACCTGAGAGCACTCTTTTATTCTCTTTAGTCCTTGGTCTCTGTTTCTCCCCTGTCCCACTCCTCTTCTCCTGTCTGCCGATGACCTGCCCACTGAACTGTTGGGACCAGGACACATCCATCCACCCAAGGACACCCTAGTCACCTTAGTCAACACCTGGAAAGGAGGATTTAGGAGGCACAGTTGCAATTCTTTTGGCCAAACCGTTGGATCCAGAGGGCCATATCTCCATGGGCAACTGGGTGAACCAGTTCTGGAAAATATAAGCATTATTTCCCTTAATTTGGGTTTATTTCAGAACTACAAACTAGACCAATTACAATTACATATGAAGGTATCAACAAAAGCAAGATGATTTTCCAGCAGCAAAATGTGAAGTTGTGTATCAAACAAGTATATGATCTGGCCCTGCTGAGACCTTCTGAGGTTTCGGCTGTTACTAGAGTATTTTTACCTTTAACATGTATATATAATACTGTATGAAGGGTAATGCATCATCTCACTTTCAAGTAGGCAGATCAGAATAGAGTAAATTGTTGCCTAAGGCCAATGGTGATGTAGTATTCATCATTTGACTAAGTTAATCTTTGTTTCCTGGTCAGATAAAGCACTGGTTGTAAATGTTTAAACAAAACGACCAGCATGAGATTAAGCAAGTCAGGTAAACCTTTTTTTCTTTTTTATTTCATAAATAGACATTTGCTTTAAATCAATAATGAAAAAAACATCTTCACTCTGCCAATAGCTTGTTTTAATTTCAGAGATTCAGCACTGACTTACAGTACTGATTTCAATGCCCACTGAGCCACTTGTCTTTATAGGAAATGCCCCAATCAATTAATTCTGTACCAAACAAAATCTAATTTTCACGTCCTATTAATTCTTCAACACTCTCCTTTACACTGGAAAGTTCATTTAATCATCCTTCTATCACCAGTGGCATGACATCAAATAGGCATTTATTTAAATTCTGGCATCACTGCCTGCACAGCTTGGAGCACTGGCTGCCAATTGCAGGCTGAAATTTTACACTGAATGTTTTGTGGGACGGTCTTTTTAGCTTTGAGCAGTATCGCTTTGCCAAAATACAGCCATTGTCATCATCATATGTCTTACATCTAATGTATTCGTATAAATTATGAGTCAGTGTTTAAGGCATTGTTTCAGTTTTTTTCTGCAACATAATAATACAGTTTCAGTGTAACCGCTCATTTAGTCACTTAGTAAAATAGAAAAATATTTCCGTAGATCTCTAGTTGTATTTTTTTGTTTCAAAGGTTTTATTCAGTTTTCAAGTAGAACAAAAGTCATACATACATGTCTGATTGTCATGTCAACATCAATAAACATTAATATTAATCCAAAATGGTAACAACATATTATTTTGCTGAATCAATATATTTTGGAGTTGGGAAAAACAAACTAATACAGGGCCTTATTCATGAAAGGATAGCGTCAGGTAGTGCCTTGTAAACCACAGGTAGCGTCAGGTGAACGCCGGACATTCTTTGACTTCTTTTTAAACAGGGGGTTTTTATTATTATTATTTTTATTTTATTCTCAAATAATGTTGTGACCTCTCCTGGCCTTGAAAAAGCCATTTTTTGCAACTTTATTTTTTTTATATATTTATGCAGAATTGACATTACAGGTCTGACATCAATGTGTTCATGTTTACAATGTTATAACAATGTAATTCCATATGTTTTCGCTTTGTTACTGGTGAATACATGTTCAAAAACAGCCTTTAATCACACAGGCTCTCGTGGCTACATCGAAGCATTTTTGAGTGCCGGCGGTGTGTGAGGCTGTTTTTTAGAAGAATATGCTGTGAGTCGCTATCATTCGCTCCAATACAGCGCTGTACTGCTCATATAGCGACTCCCCACAATGTATTCATCAATGCTGCACGGCAACTGAGACGCTCTGAACTAGCGACCCATGGCCAAACACAGCGGTTGCTCTGAAATCCGCTCTACAGATGCTCATCTGTCGCTACCTGCCACTAGTAATGAATCAGCCTGTAAGGGGGGTTATTTAAGAGATGTTAGTGCCATGTAGTGCCGCGTAGTACCAGATGAGTGTCAGGTGAATGTCAGGTCCCAGTGAAAACCCCGTATTTATCAAGCCAAAAATCCAGAGCACCTGTGATAGTGTCAGGTAGTGTCCCATCTATCAACAGCACCGCCGATGGGATGAGTGCCGAGTTCCCTACAGTCCCAGATGGGACCAGGCACTCACCCTGCACTGTGTGGCATTATCCTATATATTTCAATGGGCTGGGATGGTTATAATTATTTAAGATTTTTTTGGGCTGGTGCATGTGCCATAGGATCCTTGGGCTGGTTGGGATTATTCTGTGATTTTTTGTGTACTTTTTTGTTGGGCTGCAAACTTGTGTTTTGGGCCATGAGAAAGCCATGTCATGTTTTTATAGTGTCCCTAATGCAATTCCCCTTTTTATTTTTAAAAATAAAAATTCCAGGACATTAAAAAAATAAAAATTAGTATTCTAACAGGCTCTGTAGGCTCTTAATAAATAGGTGGATGGGGCAGCGCACAGCTGAGGAGTTAAGTGAGTGATGCTGCCGCCTGTCGTACATGCTTCAGGGGTTTGAGGAAGGTAAGAATATCGGACAACTTGGGGGGTTTCACAGAGTGGGGCATCCCAGTTTTCCCCCACTGGAAGGAGTAGGCCTGCCCTGGAGTCTCATAGACTCCTGGGTGGGTTTTGGAGCTTGCAGTGCTGTCGGTGCCCAAAAAGGAGAAGTGTCTGCAGGGAGTCAGAGGAGACAGTGGCAAGGGTTCAGTTACCCTGCCCTCTTCCTACCAGCCCCCCTCCCCCCTCGTTCTTCTGGTCTCCCGGTGGCTGTGGCATCCTGGCCAGCAGCATGGGAGTGCTGGGACATAGTTTACTTTTTTTTCTTTTGCTTGTTTTTTCTTCCTGGGGAATGGAAGGGGTGAGAATTCCACACTGCCTATGGGAATGGGATGGGGGGAGTGCCACACTGCCTATGGGGAATGGGAGGGGTAATGCCACACTGCCTATGGGGAATGGGAGGGGGTAAATTCCACTCTGCATATGGAAAATACTATGGGAGGAATGCCACACTTCCTATGAGAAATGGGATGGTGGGAGAATGCCACACTGCCTATGGGGAGTGGGATGGTGGGAGAATGCCCCACTGTCTATGGGGAGTGGGATGGTGGGAGAATGCCACACTGCCTATGGAAAATGGGATGGGGGAGAATGCCACACTGCCTATGGGGAATAGATGGATACCACACTGCCTATGGGAAATGGGATGGGGGAATGCCACACTGCCTATGGGGAATGGGAGGGGGGTGCCACACCGCCTATGGGGAATAGGAGGGGGAGAATGCCACTCTGCCTATGGGAAATGGGATGGGGGAATGCCACACTGCCTATGGGGAATGGGATGGGGGAATGCCACACTGCCTATGGGGAATGGGAGGGGTAATGCCACACTGCCTATGGGGAATGGGAGGGGGTAAATTCCACTCTGCATATGGAAAATACTATGGGAGGAATGCCACACTTCCTATGAGAAATGGGATGGTGGGAGAATGCCACACTGCCTATGGGGAGTGGGATGGTGGGAGAATGCCCCACTGTCTATGGGGAGTGGGATGGTGGGAGAATGCCACACTGCCTATGGAAAATGGGATGGGGGAGAATGCCACACTGCCTATGGGGAATAGATGGATACCACACTGCCTATGGGAAATGGGATGGGGGAATGCCACACTGCCTATGGGGAATGGGAGGGGGGTGCCACACCGCCTATGGGGAATAGGAGGGGGAGAATGCCACTCTGCCTATGGGAAATGGGATGGGGGAATGCCACACTGCCTATGGGGAATGGGATGGGGGAATGCCACACTGCCTATAGGGAATGGGATGGTAGGAGAATGCCACACTACCTATGGGGAATGGGATGGTGGGAGAATGCCACACTGCCTATAGGGAATGGGATGGGGGAATGCCACACTGCCTATGGGGAATGGGATGGGGAATGCCACACTGCCTATTAGGGAATGGGATGGGGTATGTCACACTGCTTTTGGGGACTAGGCGGGGGGGGGGGGTTACCACACTGCCTATAACGGGGAATGGCAGGTGGGAAAATGCAACACTCCCTGTAATTGGGGGATTCTGCACCTTGCCTATTGTTTGGTTCATGGGGGGGGGGGTGATTTAGCACAAGACTTGGTTCAGAATATTTTTTTCATATTTTTCTGCTCCAAAATCCTAGGTGCGTCTTATACTGCGGAAAACATTGTTTTTGGGGGGCTTTAACATGAAATTTCTTGTTTATACTTTTTTTTAAATAAAAAAAAGCGTGTGGATCCACTCTTTCCAGCAAAACCAGCATGCGCACCAGCAATGGGGGCTGAAGGCTACCAGACACACACCAAACAGGGCTCTTCTTCACCCTACCCCGGCTGCTGGGGAGGAAGGTAATGGGGTGGGGTTTTTTGGGCAAGTCACCTGTTTGCTGGCACCCCACAGAGGCACTTTGGCGTAGTGGTGCAGCTTAAGCATACTTCTGCAGATGTGTGTGACCGAGTCCTCTGTTTTTAACCAAGTTTGGAGACAGATTATAGGCTGGCCTGCAAGCTAACAGGGTTGAGTGCTGTGGCTCCTTTAAGACTTCTGTTTGCTGGTAGGTGATGTGCCAGCCCCTTCTGCCCTGTGAACTGATATAGAGGTCTCAAAGACCCCTTACCAGTTCACAAAACACACAGACACACTCAATTTAAAATACCTTTATTATTTTTTTCCTATTTTTTTTACTACCTACCTCTGGGTGCTCTCCTGCTCCCTCCTATCGTTTCCGCCGGGAACAGGGCAGATGATCGGTGTCTACCCTTAGTTGCCAAAATCAGGTCACAATTTGTAGCTCTGTGATTCTATCAAGTGGTTCAGAAGCATCTATGTTTTCTCCACAATGCACACCAATATTGAAGCTAGTTTATTATGTTTAACACATTGTTATTGGGAACTAGTGCATTATTTACTATTATAATAAACTTATCACTGGGCCTGTGCCACCTCTGGTGCTCTGGACCCATCTTGATTGAAAACAAAGAGCTGTGTGTGCTCCCGCTTTCTCATTAAAGTCAATGGGCAACGTGAGTGTGCGCAAACCTGGGGGATGCCGTTTTGTGTCAATCTCAGCGGCGGCCACACATACCCCTCGATTCAAAGAGCAAAAGTTAAGTGATTTCGTATCGAGAATCGTAAGTTTGGGTGGGTGTTTGTCATTTTTTCTGGTTTTTTTGGCCATTTCGTATTCGCACGATCGTTCGCGCATAGACGTATATGAACATACGCATTTCGTACGAGAATCGTATAATTTGCGTTAGTTCGTGTGTTTTTCCCGTCCAAATCGTATTATTTGCGTCCGATCCTATTTTTTACGTCCTTCACATGGGCTTGCGCCCAATTCAGAGAGGTGATTGCTAATTGTTTTGAAGCCCATTAAAGAGCTGCTTTACGAAATGTTTGCCGGCAGCTATTTGGCCTCGGGAGTAGGATGGAGCGGAGCGAGTTTGTGGCACATCAAGGGCTTATGCTTTTTGGCATTGAGTTGATCGAGATGTCTGAGAGCAGATTGCCCCTGCGTCGTCGCATGAACATCGATAGCATGAATGATGTTGAGCTGTTCGAGCTGACCAGGCTTAATCGCGCTTCCCTCCATAAATTATATAGTGAGCTGCGGCCATGGTTAGCCCGCACCACAAGGAAGGGGCATGCAATTTCAGGTATGACCAAGATGCTTGGCTGCCTGCAATTTTTGGCGAACGGCTCGTTCCAGAGGCTGGGTGCCCTCTCCGTGGGGATGTCACAGCCTACGCTGAGCCGCGCACTATCTAAATTTTTGGAAGGCATGGCTGCCATAACTCAAAAATATATTTATTTTCCTGATGATATGGCAGCCAGAAACGCCATTAAGCTTGGGTTTTATAATGTGGCCGACATGCCCAACGTTATTGGTGCAATTGACTGCACACATGTGGCACTCGTACCTAGGGCAGCCGACGAGTATATATATAGGTATTGAGATTGGTTATTATGTTGCCCAACGTGTCATGTAACCTGTTTTCCTTTGCGGCAGCATATTTGTTTATCCCTCATTTGTGTAGCTGCTTTATCTCGGCTTTTCATTAGTCTTTCCCAATAGAGTGCAGACATGTTTTGTGGTTAATTTATTAGTTTGGGTCAAATATCAATTACCCTTTTTGTATGTTTTTGCCTTAAGGAATCGTAAAATGGGACACTCACTTAATGTCCAGGCCGTGGTTGGTCCGGATATGCGGTTTATGAGTGTCCTTGCCGGCTACCCCGGATCGTCCCACGACTCCTATATCCTCCGGCGATCTGGGTTGTTTCGGAGATTTGAGGCAGGTGAATTTTCGGGGGCATGGCTGCTTGGTAAGTGTGTCCTATTTGTGTGTTATTAAATGTGGCATTAATCTTGTATTTGTTGATATGTTTTTTAAGGATAAATTTACAGAAGCGTACAACTGCATTTTTCTTGGCTCATATATTAGGAACTTACCCTAAAAATCCTTGTCTCGCTGTGGCCTTCAGAATGTTTTCCCTTTAGTTAGGATGTCTGTAAGTTCCTTGTGCCTAAATATATTGGTTTGGAGTTTATACCCAAGGATCTTTTGACCTTTGGCTCCTTTGGGACTATTGGTCTTTAAATGTCAAAGTGGACTTAAACTGCATACATTGTAGTTTCCAGAGAAATGTGGATAGGGATCTTTGACCTTTGGCTCCTTTGGGACTATTGGTCGTTAAATGTCAAAGTGGACTTAAACTGCATACATTGTAGTTTCCAGAGAAATGTGGATAGTCCCTCCGCAGCATCCTAATTGTAACATGTCTGAAAACTACAAATATATGTAAAATACAAATACCCTTGGCCGTGCAGATGTTTGTTAATTAATTGGTATATAGAAGTGCCATTTTTATTTAGGTGATACCTTAGTGCAATTTTTGTGGGCCCTAATGTGCCCTGTATTTTTTTGGGAACACTTTACCTTACATCATTATGATATCTGTGAAATTTTGGGTGTTGGTTGTGTTGCCTTTTTAATTTTGATTACATTTAATTCTCTGTTTAAGGTGATTCCGGGTACCCACTTCTACCCTGGCTCATGACGCCTGTGCTGCGGCCCCAGGATGCCTCTCAGGAAGCGTATAACCGTGCGCATCGCAAGACCCGGGCTGTTGTGGAGAGGGCCTTTGGTCTGCTGAAGACACGTTTTCGTTGCCTTGACCATACTGGGGGGGCCCTGCAATATGATCCCAAGAAAGTGATCGACATTATAATGGCATGTGCTGTTTTGCACAATTTTGCCATCATGGAACGTGTCCCACGTTATGTGGACAGCCTGCCCTCTTCAGCCGTCGAGGATGAAGCCGAGAATTTTGAGGGGCCCCCCAGTGAGTCTGGCCAATCTGTTCGAGCCAACCTGATCAGCCAGCATTTTAGTTAACTTTTTTCCCTGTCTCACCATTCTGTATGTCTGTGTTATCCTTTTGGAAACATATGTTGTTTTGCCCTAATGTGGCATTACCTCTAAGTAAAACATTTCGACCTTAATTGTTGCCTAATGTATTTCATGTAGTTTCCTTAGCTTTCGCTGTGCATTGTTACACCTCTTCCAACCAAAATTATCTGGTTTAGGCCAAGCTGTTAAAAAAGTCTTCCCACTAAAAACGCCACAAGTATTGGAAGTGAAATTTTTGTTTTACTTAGCAAATGAAAAATTATAGTGGTTAACAGAAATCAGTCCACATACATCTGTGGTAACAAATGGATAACATTAAAAAAAACATCGAGCACATCTACACCTGGAAGTTAGTGGCACAACCAAACAAGGACACCCAGTCCAAAGGCCAGCCTAGTCCAGTCATTAATATTGCCTGTGCCCAGGGATATTTGGGCATGGCCATAATGTCACACAAACATGTCTGCAAACAGGAGGAGCACCAACCAAATACATAGGTAAAGCCATAAGTGGCCAGATAAACTCCACATAGACCTATGGCATTGGCTAGTGGCCTTAAGCATTACTCTAAGGAGCTATATGGGAGCAAATACAAAACACAACCTGCCAGAGCAACACAAAATGGATTGTTTGAAACCTCAAAGGACAAGTAAATACAGTGGGGGTTAAGAGAAAAGATGTCCCACACACCCATGGCTTAATAGGGTGGCTGCCCATAATACCCAGGTGGAGGTCCAGGTGGAGGTCCATGGGAATGGGACCTAGCCTGGGCCATGGCAGCATTGTGAATTTGAAACTGCTCCACAATGTTTCTCTGCATATTGGTCATCTCAGCCATGGCTGACTGGATGCCATTACTTGCATTGGCCACGTTGCTGTTGAGGGTACGCAACTCCGCGAGGATGCCCTGTAGACTGGTATGGATGTTCACCATGTCGGCATGCCTTTGCTCACGCTCTGTAACGAGCTGGGCGTCATAAGAGTCCCTTTGTTGGGTCCATAATTGAAGCAGGGCACTCTGCCTCCCCTGGGAAATTGTGGGGCGGCGTAATGGCGTCCGCCGCACAATTACCCTGGCTCTTGGGCGTGCCCTGCCGCGTGGTGTCGTACCCTCAACAGCAACCGGCCTGCTTTGCAAATCCTCAGCAGCAGAGTGAACACTGGGGACTGTAGTGTCAGTCTCCCCATGTGCAAGCACAATGGATGGAGATTCACTCTGCTGCTGAGGATTGGCCAGAGAAACATTATCGAGCAGTTCCAAATTGGGACCCAGGGGGAGTTCATCCGACGTGCCCTGTACGGAGACATCATCATCTTCCTCCATGTCCTGGATCTCTTCCATGAGTGTGCGGGTCTGTAGGGACATATCAAAAAAAAAAAGGCTAAGTTTGCGTCCCAATTTAGGATTTCAACAGTTTAACACATTCTTAAGCACTTGTTAGTATTTATGCTACTAAATTAACTTACCGAAAATCTCTGATCTGGGCTCCGATGCTGTACGGACCTGGTAGGCATAACCAAACTGGGGGGTGAGTTTACCCTTGCTGAGGGATCATGCTGGGCTGAAGAAGAGAAAAAAATACCACGTAAACACACACACATAACCTTTTTTTTGATAGGTAATCAAATATAGCTCTATTTGTAATATTATTCAACTCTAGAGCAATGGTGACCTTTGTTCAAACCCACGCAAGTTTACATAGGTGCAATGGCTCGGACAAACTGCTAAGTGACCTCAGTTCTAAGTCATGAAGTGTACCCAGTCACCATCCAACTTTCAAGGCACATTTTTGGATTTAGCCTACCATTCGCTAGGTCCGGGGTACTCAAACAATTGTTTGAAACGCCCATTTAAAGGTATGTGGTGAGAGGTGAATGTCTGGCCATGGTGCTGACGCAGGGGGTGTCTAGTTAAAAATAAAGACACTGGTGGAGGGGCTGGAGATTTCTAAGTGCCAACTAATAAAGGCTGCTTGCCCTTGCTGGGCTGGATGGGCCAGAGCTGAGGGGACAGGGATTGGATGTCTAAAGGGGGGAGTTAACGTATTGATGGTGATGGGATGGATGGAGCCAATCTGTTACAAATGTATGGGGCTTATGTGGGGGGGGGGCATGGGGGGACTGGGGCACATGGGCCAGAGCAGGGGCAGCGGGACACGATTGTGGCCAGTGAAAATTTAAATAAGTTACTGTGTACCTTGCAATGCCACTTCCTGTGCAGGACTTCATATTGCAATGCTATGTTTCAGGGAGCCATGACATTGGGCAGGAGACCAACCACTACATGGCCGATCAAGGGGGCAGCTCTGAGCACGTCAACACAGAAGTAACTGAGTGCAGGGCTGTCTGGGCAGGGGTCCTTGAATGTGGTGGCAAGGCCCGCATTGGGACCCCGGGCCGCCAGTTGAGTCTCGCTGCTCTTGGTCACATATGTTTGTGGGTGGCTAATTAAATTGTTAACTCAAACACAACTCACACAACCAAAAGGCAACCCATACATAATGATGTGTGTTTTGTGATTGATTCAAAATATCTCACTTATCTTGCGAAACTTCATGACTTTAACAATCCAATTGGACATTTGATCTTTGCCATAATGGCTGTGGGCCTAAATGTGTGATTCCCAGGGACCAAAAGAGGACACAAACAGCCACAGTAGTGCGAGGCCAAGCAAGGCAAACCATAGGGGCATCCCGTTATCTTGTTACTAGTGAACTGTAGATTACTTAGCAAACAGGCAAACATGCAGATTTAAGAGTACTCACCGTGGGTACGGGTCGGGGAGTCTGTGTCCCTTAGACCAGCATGTCCACCGACCGCGACCGGATGGAGAAGTCCAAGCACAATCTCCTCAGCAGGGGTAAACTCCAATTTAGATGGAAAGCCACCTCCAGTTTTCATGCTGAAAAGAGAAAATCGTTTGGTACTCAGAAAAGGGGCATACAGTACATCCAAAACATTATATTTAGCGAAAACATTTATTTACCTGTAATTATGCCGTTTAATTTCTTTTTGCCGTACAGCATACTTCAGATCAGAGATTTTCTTCTGAATTTGGGACACATCTTTCCTCTCTTCCCCCGCTGCATTTACTTGTCGGAGGATGGTTTCAAACAATTCCATCTTGCGCTGCTTGGTGGTGTGTTTGGATTTGCTCCCATATAGCTCGTCATAGTATAATGTAAGGCCACTAGCCAATGCCATATTTTGGTCATGGGAGAATCTCCCACTCAACTGGCCGCGGCGCAATGTGCGGCCAGATGGTTGGCTTGGCTGCTCCTCCATGTGTGCAGACACATGTGGTGACATTATGGCCTGGGGCTGGGTAGGGGAATGGCCGGATTGGTGGCTTCCCAATGACTGGACTGGACTGGCCAAGGGACTGGGTGTTCTTGCGTGGCTGGCCACCGAACTTCCAGGTGTAGATGTGGTCATGGTTGCAATTCGGGGCCCTCTTGGGGGGCTAGGTTCCCGGCTGGTGCCAGGTCGGGGGCTCTGTTCCCGGCTGGTGCCAGGTCGGGGGCTTCTGGCCCTGGATGGGGTTCGGGCCCTGTAGGGGCTTCTGGCCCTGGATGGGGTTCTTCTGGCCCTGGATGGGGTTCGGGCCCTGTAGGGGCTTCTGGCCCTGGATGGGGTTCTTCTGGCCCTGGATGGGGTTCGGGCCCTGTAGGGGCTTCGTGCCCTGGATGGGGTTCTTCTGGCCCTGGATGGGGTTCGGGCCCTGTAGGGGCTTCTGGCCCTGGATGGGGTTCTTCTGGCCCTGGATGGGGTTCGGGCCCTGTAGGGGCTTCGTGCCCTGGCTGGGCTTCTGGCCCTGGATGGGGTTCTTCTGGCCCTGGATGGGGTTCGGGCCCTGTAGGGGCTTCTGGCCCTGGCTGGGCTTCTGGCCCTGGATGGGGTTCTTCTGGCCCTGGATGGGGTTCGGGCCCTGTAGGGGCTTCTGGCCCTGGCTGGGCTTCTGGCCCTGGATGGGGTTCTTCTGGCCCTGGATGGGGTTCGGGCCCTGTAGGGGCTTCTGGCCCTGGCTGGGCTTCTGGCCCTGGATGGGGTTCTTCTGGCCCTGGATGGGGTTCGGGCCCTGTAGGGGCTTCTGGCCCTGGATGGGGTTCGGGCCCTGTAGGGGCTTCTGGCCCTGGATGGGGTTCTTCTGGCCCTGGATGGGCTTCGGGCCCTGCTGCGGGGCATGGGTTTCCGAACTGCCCTACTTGAAGGCATGGCCGGTGTGGTCTCACTTGTGCTGCCTGTTCTGGGGGCAGAGGTGGTGGGTGCTGCAGTTGCCAGCTTCTTGGCTGCAGGGGCACGGGGCTTGGGGCCCCTTTTTTTGGTACCTGAGGGTCCAGGATCCCTTGGTGGGGCCGAGGTGGGAGTCTTGCCTCTCAGTTTTCGGCCAGCTTGCTGGGACCTTGTGGTGGGGCCCTCCGCGGTCTTGCTTGCCTGGGGTCGCTTGCTGATCGCCTTTTTTGGTGCCATCGTACAGAAATGCTCAAAGAGAATGAGCTTGGGGGGAAAGGACCTTTAAATAATGAGCCCAGCGTGTGACGCCTATGCGCACGACTACGCGCTCGTACGAACGTACGTTCGAGCGGAACCAGGAAACCGCTGGGGTTTCACTTATCTGCTGCCTGGAAGAAGACTAAAGATGGCGCCCACTATCTTCACCCGTCAACAGGAAGAGATCCTCATGCTGGTAAGTGGCTGCCTGTGCATTTTAATAGAATAGTCAATGATGGCCTAAATGTAAATGATGCGTTGGGAACTAGTTTGGGGTCTCTTAATGTTTAATCACTGGCTCCTCACACTTCATCCTCAAGGGCCGAGCCTGGCCACGTTTTCACCTGTCTATGCTGATGTCCTAATTCGGCCAATTGCTCCGGCTTAGCAACAGTTAATTAACCTGTGGAGTAGCGGGGCGAGCTGTCAAACCTGGCCTGTCTCGGACCTTGATGCGGATGTTTGCGGAACACTGTTTTCCTAAGCCATAAAAACACAACGGGAAGCCACACACGTGGTCCAAAAGCCTAAGCATTAGGCTACATCTTGGATCTTTAAAACATCCTAACATGCCATAGATGCAGGTGGCCTGATTCTTGATGTTGGCTATTATCTGTATGTACATGGTGTGTGATACATATAACATAAGACCAGACTGTCAATCACAGTCAACGTCCTCTTTAAGGCACTCCCCAAAAATGGCGGCCATTCGAAATGTGTGTGTTAATGACATTAAATACTCAACTTGTGATGCAACACATATGGGTCTGTGTGTAAAAGTAAAAGCTCTGTGTCCATTATGTTTTTCAGATCATGCTTCAGCGCCGGTATGACTTCGCGCCCAATGTGTGCGAGAAAAGGGACATCGCCCGGGAGATCATCGCCGAGATCCACCGTGTGACCAGCACCACCTTCACTCACACCCAGATAATGCAGCATTGGTCGGACCTGAAGCGTCTGCACATGCCCCGGGTGCGGAGGTTTTTTGGGATCCATTTCCCAAGTAAGTACCAAGCAATTGCATGTTATATGTTCCAAATGTCTAAGTTATGCCTTTATTTATAATGACTTTTCTTTGGTAGTGTTGGAAATGGATTTCAGAATTCGCCGAACCCGGAGACGTACAGGCCGACCAGTGCTGCATGACTCTGCATCTGTGAGTGAAGGTGGTGGATCTCCTGGGCGACGGACCTACCCCTCCTCTGTGGCCTCCTCAGACCAGCCCCTGGACCTTACCACAGAGGAGTGGCCAAGGCGCGTGGGCGTGGAGTCATACCTGGCCACGCATGGGGAAGGCTCTGGTATGTCACTCTTCATGTATAGGCACAAAGATATACATGTCAGGCCAAAAACTAAGTTATCCTTTATTATGTATTTGTAGAAGCTTCAGGAGCGGGTGAGATAGTGGAGGAGGAGGCAGCAGAGATGCTTGAAGTCGATCCTGGCGAAGGTGAGTGATGTCAGCCAGACTGGGAGCCAGATATGTTGGGGATAGTGACTCTCTACAAATACTAACCAAATGTCACATGTTTCTCCAGGGACTTCTTCACAGCAGAGCCAGGACCAAGGGCAGCCTGTTGGCCCCAACCAGCCATCTGTCGGCCACCAACTCCGTAAGTCTCCATGCCATGATTCAGATTAATGTTTTGTAAGCTAATAACACACACATAACTAAAGGCGTAGCCAATGTGTAGTTAACACTTTCATGTGGCCACTTCTTTAGCTTAAAGCGGACCCTAACTCGTATTAAGAACATAGCTAATAATTAGGCAACACACTGTACCTACAGATTGGAAACATAGAAAAACAGACTTCAGCCATCTAATGCATGTTAGGAGCGTGAAAACAGCCCATATTGCGGAATATGGAAGGCGCAATATTTACAGGCAGCATGGGATACAGATTGTAAAAAGTAAGGTCCTGGCATGCATTGTGGGATTGATGACCTTTCCCTCAACCCAGCTATGCTCTGGATTGTCAACGCACCACTGTAACGTACTCCCCTGTACTTTATCCAACTCTCCACTCCTCATTAATTGTTAGGCTTCAGAGTTCAGATGGCGGCGCTGCAAGCCATAAACGTCAAAACTGTACTTTGATCTGGTGCATAATCATTTAGAAATAGGTATTGGTTGTCATTAAATAATGTTGAAGGTCCGGTTTAAGGAGTTTAAATACTTACCTGTTGGAAATGCATTAACTTTAGCCCTTGGAAGAATGACATATGTCATGCATTTACATGTATTGGATTAACCACAAATCTATTTACAGCATACCAACCGGTCTGGTACTCCTATTTAGGTTTTTTTCTCTATTGCTTACAGGGATTATGCCAAAAACCAAGGCAGAGAAAAAAAAAAGGATCCAGGAGTTGGTGGCCGAGCTGCTGGCCATACAGGCGACGTTGGGGCCAACAGATGAAGAAGAGGAGGATGAATAGTGCCCTTGGTCCTGGCTACTTTGTTAAAATTGTTTTATACATTTTACTGTATTTTAAAAAAATTTTATATGTTTTAAATGTTCAACAAAAAATTTTACTTACAAAAAAGAAAAAAAAACAAAAAAAAAAATGTTTCCCAGATAACTATTTAAGTAAAAAAAGTTAGTAAAAAAACTAACTACAAATTTTAACAATTTATAAAAAATATAGGACATTTTAAAAAATTAATATTGAAATAAAAAAATATTTTAAGCCTTCATAAATGTGTCTTTTCTAATATGCGCAACAAAAAACAACTACACACAAAATTACATACACACTAAAAAAAATAAAGACAGATGTACATTATGTGGTTTGGTGACGTTTTATGGACCGAGAAATGAAGTTGGATGCAGGCGCTAAGGGGTTTAGGTAAGTTTAAGGGACCGAGAAATGAAGTTGGATGCAGGCGCTAAGGGGTTTAGGTAAGTTTAAGGGACCGAGAAATGAAGTTGGATGCAGGCGCTACGGGGTTTAGGTAAGTTTAAGGGACCGAGAAATGAAGTTGGATGCAGGCGCTACGGGGTTTAGGTAAGTTTTATGGACCGAGAAATGAAGTTGGATGCAGGCGCTAAGGGGTTTAGGTAAGTTTTATGGACCGAGAAATGAAGTTGGATGCAGGCGCTAAGGGGTTTAGGTAAGTTTAAGGGACCGAGAAATGAAGTTGGATGCAGGCGCTACGGGGTTTAGGTAAGTTTAAGGGACCGAGAAATGAAGTTGGATGCAGGCGCTACGGGGTTTAGGTAAGTTTAAGGGACCGAGAAATGAAGGTGGATGCAGGCGCTAAGGGGTTTAGGTAAGTTTGAGGGACCGAGAAATGAAGGTGGATGCAGGCGCTAAGGGGTTTAGGTAAGTTTTAGGGTCCGAGAAATGAAGTTGGATGCAGGCGCTAAGGGGTTTAGGTAAGTTTAAGGGACCGAGAAATGAAGTTGGATGCAGGCGCTACGGGGTTTAGGTAAGTTTAAGGGACCGAGAAATGAAGTTGGATGCAGGCGCTACGGGGTTTAGGTAAGTTTTATGGACCGAGAAATGAAGTTGGATGCAGGCGCTAAGGGGTTTAGGTAAGTTTTATGGACCGAGAAATGAAGTTGGATGCAGGCGCTAAGGGGTTTAGGTAAGTTTAAGGGACCGAGAAATGAAGTTGGATGCAGGCGCTACGGGGTTTAGGTAAGTTTAAGGGACCGAGAAATGAAGTTGGATGCAGGCGCTAAGGGGTTTAGGTAAGTTTAAGGGACCGAGAAATGAAGGTGGATGCAGGCGCTAAGGGGTTTAGGTAAGTTTGAGGGACCGAGAAATGAAGTTGGATGCAGGCGCTAAGGGGTTTAGGTAAGTTTAAGGGACCGAGAAATGAAGTTGGATGCAGCCGCTACGGGGTTTATGTAAGTTTCTGGTTGAGGGTGCGCATGCGCAAGATCTTATAAACATACGAACGCACGAATCTAAGAGGCCAAAAACCAATGAAAACCAGAGGCAAACGCAAGTAATTGGAAGAGCTGGACGATGGAAGCCGCCGACAAAACAGGCTGCCGCCGCAACAGGTGAGCACATGAACGTGATTTTTACGATTGCCAACTGACTGAGGCAAGTTCGGGAGATATCATACGAACGGACGTATCTTTTAGGATAGAAACGTATTTGCTTATTGAATCACTCGCAAGTTCATACGAACGCACGAGCGGACGTAAAAAATAGGATGATCGTGAGCAAAATCCAAGCTGTTACATGTTTCTTTGAATCAACCCAATAGACCGGTGGAGCAGCTCTGGCTCGAAGATACGGTAAGGGTTTTTTGTCTTTGTAGTTCCCCCATCCTGCCTTAGCTCCATGGCAGGGGGCTCAACTGAAGTTCTGCTTTAACCCTTTAACCGCCAGCCTACCTGGAGTTTTTGTCACCCTTTGTTGCCAGACCATTTTGCACTATTTTGCGCTCCCCTTGTTTAACTGTGATTTTTGAAGGGATTTCCATGGATTTCCCAGGAAAATTATATATTGGTTTTTTCAGCAGAGTCTGGGCTTTAACATGAAATGTCTTGTTTGTCATTTTTCAAGTGTATTCTTAATATTTTGGGGTGAAATATGTGCAAAGAAATTAAAAAAATCAATTTTTTTACAATTTGTAGTTTTTTTTTGTAATAAAAAATGTAAGTTTGTCAATAAAATCTTATTGCGTGTGAAATCCCAATATGTATTGGTAGACACCCTTTCCTGCCCAGGAGACTCCCTCAAACTGAAACAGCACTTTAAGAGATTTTTAGATCAAATACAGCTATGCTAAGCACAAACGATATATTCTCTGGAAATACACACTTCAAGCTTTCTAGGCGTACCAGGCTTGTTGATGTTGCCACAGTTTTCTGGAAGTTCTCCCTCAATGTATTCTTTGGTTACACAGAGCTTCCCTAAAAAAGGACAGGATCAAAGCCACATTTTCCCAAAAAAACTATATGCAAACAAGAAAAAACAAGTTAATCTGAAAAAGCAACATCCCCCGAACAGAACGATACTATAAGATTCCCAGACCGTTCTATTTCCTCCCCCCCGGGGCATCCAAAATCGGAACACCCGCTACCACTTACTTGAATCCCGGTCCTACGGCGCATGCGCGGGCCGCATCCCCGCTATCGCTCTAGTAGGGCGCGTGCCCGTGCCGGCCATTTACGCTCCCTGTTAGAGGGAAGTGGGGGATGCACCCGCTAGCGCGCTCAGAGCGGCTGAGCTTAGACGTCTCTTAGATGTCCATAACTCAGCCGCTCTGAGTGCGCTGATTGGACGAGCGGCCGCGAATGCGTCGTAGGACCCGGGTGAGGTGAGTTATTGTGGGTGATCGGGGGGGTTTCACACAGCGGGACATCCCCGATCGGGATGCCCCGGGGAAAAGGACCAATACCCAGGATAGTCAAAATCCTGGGTGTTGGTCCACTGTTGGTCCACTTAAAAAAAAAACACACACCACAAAATGCTGGAAGCATTTATTACCAGCTGGGCGACAGGACATAAGGGGTTAATTTAAAAAAAAAATTTACATAGGGTTCCCCCTTTTTTGAGGGGGAATTTTAAGGGTTACAAACCCTTAAAAATCCCCCAAAAATTACGTAGGGTCCTCCCTACCCAGCGTTACTGACCCAGACCAGCTATGGGGGCTTGTAGAACAGGGCGCAGGGGCCAGCGCTGGTGGCCCCTGGCCCTGCAGGCTACTAGCCCACATAGCCATAGTGGCCCGGGCCCTTCTGCCCCCCCTGACTTTGGGGAGGCAGGTAATGGGGGCTGGGGGTTTTGGCAAGTCACCCGCTCGCCGCAGGTGACTTGCCAGACCCAGAGCCTTGTGAGCTGGTATAGGGGTCTTATAGACCCCTTACCAGCTCACAAAGGGTTAACTGAAAAAAAGACACACACAAAATGATTTTATTAAAAAAAAATTTTACTGTACTTACCTCCGATTGTAAGCTCTTGTCCCTCGCCGCTCTGATGACAGATGCCGGTGATCGGCATCCAGAGAAGGGGGAGGCAGGAGATCAGAGGATCTCCTGCCACCTCCTTCCCCGGGCACCGATCACAGGTATCTGACAGCTGAGAGAGCTGAAGCCGGTGATCGGGACCGGGATGGCGTCATAACCCCACCCCCAAAAGGGGCGGGGCTTAGCGGGGAGACGGGTCGGGATGACGTCATTAGCCCAGTCCCCAAAAGGGGCGGGGCTTAGCGGCAAGATGGCGGCCGCCGTCGGAAGAGCAGAGGGGAGAGAGCCTGGAAGGCCTGGAAGATCGGAAAGACCTGGGGGGGATCGGAGACCCCCCAGGTGAAGAGGAGGGTCGGTGGGAGCCAGCGCACACGGAGGTAAGTAAATGTCATTTTTTTTTTTTTACAGGAAAAGCCGGAGGCAGCTGAAACGGGGGGGGGGGCACCCTATTCCGGGCCCTCCCCTGCAGCCGGAGGAGGTCCGTTGAACGATTGGAGACCACCATCTTGAAGAGGAGACCCGGCTGAATCAAACGAGGGGTCAGGTAAGTGACTTTTTTAAAAACTTTTTTTACTATTAGTGGGGAAACTCAGGCACGTAAAATTTACGTGGCTTGCGGTTAACTGCAGGGGAGGCAGCCACGTAAATTTTACGTGGCTGGCGTTTAAAGGGTTAAAGGATTTCAAAACATATCTGTCTATCTAAGTTATGTCTTGATCACAAGACCAGAGATGAGTGGAGCACATAATAAATTTTGGAGGCTGTCAGGGAACTGCGGGTCACGTGATCCAACTATAAACCAGGGACCTCCGTACACACAGACGCGTTCCCCTAAATCCTTGTCCGAGTCCCTCCTATCAGAAACACCAGGCCCAAAGCCTGCGGACACACAGATTCTTGGTTTAAGGCAAACAGATCGCTCAAGTTAAAATTTAAGTTTAATGCCATATGCACACTAGGCCGTGATAACAAACATTTGGCTATGATCGAATATGAAATGATACAGATGATACAAAATGCTGCTCTGAGACAGGATAGAGTGAGTTACACAGAGAAACAATATTCAGTTACCTTAGTATGCAGTTTGCAGAGTAGTGGTGATGATAGCTTCCACAAGAGGTAAGTGGCAAGCTGGGTGGGTGGACACCTCCAGCTCGTGGGAATCGTGACCTCTCCAGATAAGTGAAGAATGCCTGGCTCAGGGTTACCGTATTTATGCGGCGAGACCCCTCCACCCCCTCCCCTCTGTGGGACGGTTGTCACCTCCCACTGTTCTGGGGCTCGCTTCAGCCCCTAAAACCCTTTAGGGGTTATAACTTTGAGCAGGGGGGTCGTATGGCTTTGGAAGCGTTACCAAACGATTGGGCTGGACGTGGGGCATCTGATGAGTCCAGAAATGGGGTCCCTAAGTGAGTCAGAACCTTAGATCTCCATTTACCTGGTTTTCCTTTATTGCTGAGCCCGCAGTAACCTATCCCCGTGTGCGGTTTTGTGAGCCGGTTCTGATTCTGTACCTGGTTTGGTGCTGGGACACATGGGGGCGCAGCTATGGTCCAATTTGTGTTGGTGCCGGATGTCTGCAGCTCCCCTCTTTCATGTGACAAATTCACAGCCAGGGGTCCAGCGAGCTACAGGTTAAGCAGACCCAGCGGAATCTTCTCAGACTAGAAGTGTGAGGATTGCCTGCGGGGAGTGTGTGATCTGCCCTGCTTAACCTGTGTGCATATTGATGACTAGGAGGGGAAAAAAAGGGGAACTCTGGACTTGCATCTGTGATAAAATGCAATGTAATATTTGCCCTGTTCCTCACAGAGGCCTGTATTCAATTCCTGGTTTCAAACTATATGAAACACCTATACTTTTAAAATGTCGTCCCTCTAAGGCACTGTTTCTCAACCTGCAGTACATGTACCCCAGGAGGTACACAGCAGAGGCACATCAAAAGGGTCTGGCAAATTCATTTACAAGTTAAACCTTATCCCTTCTTGCTTTTTTTTTTTTACTTTCAATATTTTTTATTTTATTTAACCAGGAAAATGAGCGACACAGACACGGACCAAATATAGTGCAGAAGCCATCCCACGCAGGGGAGGCCATTATGACTAAGCATGCAAAGTTACAGCATTATATTGAAGTAGGAGAGAATTCAACTCAACAAAACTGTCCAATATATATAGCAGTATTACTACAACAGAATTATAATGTCAATAAACTATCAACTGAACAGCGTCTGTCTGCGTTAAGTCTTTGTTCTCGCTCCCTCCCGTGTCGGGGAAGCCATACTAGCATCCGCTCGCCCGCCGCGACCCACCCCTAAGCAAGCCATGATCCACCCACCACTTAAAGGACGGTCTATTATCTAGGCCCGGGGGAAATGCCGGATTACCCCAGAGGTGTGCTAGGGGAGCATGGGGGGACATCAAGGAGGCAGAGTATTTTACTGAGTCCCACACCGAGAGGGAATGCCTCATCAGAGGGCTAAGCGTCTTGGGTCTAGCTGCTGGGTCCATCCAGAGAAGACCATCAATAGGGGTCGGGGAGGCGTTCGAGAGCTCCAGAAAGGTCCAAAGGGGGGGTTTCGATAGGGAGTGCATGGGAATCAATTGAGATATCTGAGCAGCCTTATAATACATGCTAACATTGGGGACCCCAAGCCCTCCTGACGACCTGTGGCTGAGCAATGTACGTCTAGGTACTCGCGGGCGCTTCCCAGCCCAGACGAAGGCTAAGATCCTTTTCTGCATTGCACGCAGCCTAAAGGAGGGGATCGAGACCGGCAGTACTCTAAAAAAATACAGGAGCTTAGGGAGAATGGACATCTTCACTGCATTGACGCAGCCCAACCAGGAAATTGAATACGGCATCCAGGTCTCAAGCAACCGCGTTAGGGACCTAAATAAGGATGGATAATTAGCCCCATAGAGATCTTCGTACCTCCCCGGGATCCGAACCCCCAGGTATGGGAGCTGCTCCGTTGACCATTTGAAGGGGAAATTCGATTTAATGTGGGCCACCAACTCGGGTGTCAGGGATACGTTTAGCGCTTGAGATTTGTCGCTATTAATAGCCAAACCAGAGATGCGGGCAAAGTGATCTAGCATTTGAAATAAGTTTGGAAGGGAAGTAATTGGTTGTGTGACCGCCAACATGGCGTCGTCAGCAAAAAAGAGAGCCTTGTGTTGAACTCCCGCGACCTCTAGCCCCTTAATGTTCTGGTTCTGTCGAAGTGCTATAACCAGAGGCTCTAGAGCAGACCTGGGCAATGTATGGCCCGCGGGCCGTATCCGGCCCTTTGCTAGGCTCTTACCGGCCCGGGCTATGCTGGCCGGTAAGAGACGCAGAGGAAGGGAGAACACGCCAGACCCGACGAGCCGATCGGCTGCTGCTTAACTTAGGCCTGTGTACAGTGCAGTAAGCAGCAGCTGATCGGCTGCTCGGCTCGTCTGGGCCTGGCGGGTTCTCCCTTCCTCTGAGGAAACCAGACCCGATGAGCAGGTAATTGAAACCCGGGGACTTGGGCAGGGCAGAGTTGTGGCTCCAGAGCCGTCTCCACTCACTGGCTGGCTGTAGCAGTTCCTCTCATTGGTTGTGCAGGGGTTAATTGCAGATGTAGCCACGCTGCGGGCTGTCTGGCCGGGAGGTTTGCTGTCTGTCACACAGCCTGTTTCTCTTTGCAGGTAAGCTGGAGGGAGGGGGGCAGATGGAGGGGGGTTGCTCTGCTGCCAGTGTCTCACACAGTGTTTGGAGAGGGGAGGGGAGATCGCGCTGAGCCACAGGACATGACAGGCAGAGCAAGCTGTACTGTGCTCAGCCAGCTGCTGCCATAGTCTCCCGGGCTTTGCAGAAGAATTAAAAGGAATCCTGCAGCGCGGGGGATGGACTGTGACGTTGGTGCTCAGTAAGTCTGCTCAGAAATATTATGTAGTTTGCTTGTGTTTACTATCTCCCCACCCTTCTGCTTCCTTCCTGCCTGCTGTCTCTTTTCCACCCTGCTGTACCTGCCCACCATGCTCTCACCTGCCCCCCCCCAGCAGCCCACCATGCTCTCACCTGCCCCCCCCCAGCAGCCCACCATGCTCTCACCTGCCCCCCCCCCCAGCAGCCCACCATGCTCTCATCTGCCCCCCCAGCGGCCCACCATGCTCTCACCTGCCCACCATGCTCTCATCTGCACCCCCAGCTGCCCCCCATGCTCTTACCTGCCCCCCATGCTCTCACCTGCCCCCCCAGCAGCCCACCATGCTCTCACCTGCCCCCCCAGCTGCCCACCATGCTCTCATCTGCACCCCCAGCTGCCCACCATGCTCTTACCTGCCCCCCATGCTCTCACCTGCCCCCCCCAGCAGCCCACCATGCTCTCACCTGCCCCCCCAGCAGCCCACCATGCTCTCACCTGCCCCCCAGTTGCCCACCATGCTCTCATCTGCACCCCCAGCTGCCCACCATGCTCTCATCTGCACCCCCAGCTGCCCACCATGCTCTCATCTGCCCCCCAGCTGCCCACCATGCTCTCACCTGCACCCCCAGCTGCCCCCCATGCTCTCACCTGCCCACCATGCTCTCACCTGCCCCCCCAGCTGCCCACCATGCTCTCACTATGCCCCCTTCCTGCTGCCCACCATGCTCCCCAGCTGCCCACCATGCTCTCACGTGCCCACTATGCTCTCACCTGCACCCCCAGCTGCCCACCATGCTCTCACCTGCACCCCCAGCTGTTCACCATGCTCTCACCTGCCCCCAACTCTCACCTAATCCCTCAGCTGCCCACCATGCTCTCACCTACCCCCCCAACTCTCACCTGCCCCCCCAGATGCCCAGCATGCTCTCACCTGCCCCCCAGCTGCCCACCATGCTCTCACCTGTCCCCCAAGCTGCCCACCATGCTCTCACCTGCCCCCCAGCAGCCCACCATGCTCTCACCTGCCCCCCCCCAGCAGCCCACCATGCTCTCACCTGCCCCCCCCAGCAGCCCACCATGCTCTCATCTGCCCCCCCAGCTGCCCACCATGCTCTCATCTGCACCCCCAGCTGCCCACCATGCTCTTACCTGCCCCCCATGCTCTCACCTGCCCCCCCCAGCTGCCCACCATGCTCTCACCATGCCCCCTTCCTGCTGCCCACCATGCTCTCACGTGCCCACTATGCTCTCACCTGCACCCCCAGCTGCCCACCATGCTCTCACCTGCACCCCCAGCTGCCCACCATGCTCTCACCTGCACCCCCAGCTGTTCACCATGCTCTCACCTGCCCCCAACTCTCACCTACCCCCTCAGCTGCCCACCATGCTCTCACCTACCCCCCCAGATGCCCACCATGCTCTCACCTGCCCCCCAGCTGCCCACCATGCTCACACTTTGCCCCCCAGCTGATCTGAGCTCTCCTTCCAGACTGCCAGAAGCCAAGGGCTTCTCTGATTGTCTGCAAAATGACCACACCAGAACGTTTGAAGTGGACCAAAACCCTGCTGCATCAGCCCAGGAAACGTATAGATCCCCTCCCTGCAGGGCATCCAAAATTGGAGTGCCCCGCTGTGTGAAACCCCCCAGGTCGCCCATAAACTCACCTTCTTTCCCGGTCCAACGGCCCATGCGCGGGCCACAGCCACATCCCCGCTATCCCTCTAGCAGGGTGCGTGTCTGTGTCAGCCATTTGTGAATGGCCGGCACAGGCACGCTCCCTGTTAGAGGGAAGAGCAAGATGCAGCCACTGAGCTTAGACGTCGCTTAGATGCCCATAGCTCAGCGGCCCTCCACAATATTTTTAGTTTCTCATGTGGCCCCATGGAAAAAATAATTGCCCACCACTGCTCTAGAGCCATTATAAAGAGGATAGGAGAGAGGGGGCACCCCTGCCTAGTACCTCTGAAAATGTGAAAAGACTCAGAGTTAAACCCCATGTAGCGTACTTGCGCCGACGGGGCATTATAGAGAGCTCTAATCCAATCCAAAAAACGCTGCCCGAAACCCCACCTCTGTAAGACCCAGAGCAGGTAATCCCAAGAAATGGTATCAAAGGCCTTCTGGATATCTAGGGACAACAGAAAAGCCGGGATATGCCTTGTCCGGGCGTGGTGAATCAGGAGAACCACCCTCCTAATATTGTCTCCAGCCTGCCGGGACGGAACAAAGCCCACTTGATCCCTGTGTATGATACCTTCCAGGAATGTGTTCAATCTGCCCGCCAGCACTTTGGCCAACAGCTTCACGTCAGTGTTGATTAAGGAGATCGGCCTATAGTTTGAAACTAGCAGACCGTCCTTATCGGGTTTGGGCACCATGCAGATATCCACCAGCAAAGCGCTCGGACCCATAGATGATGTCACACACATAGCGTTGAAAAGGTTGGCCAAGTGAGGGGCCAGGAGGGGAGCAAACTTCTTATAATAGAGGCCACCAAACCCGTCCGGCCCTGGGTTTTTTGAAGTCTTGGTAGCTTTAATGGCCAGAAGAATCTCCTGGGGGGTAATGGGGGAATCCATCAGGTCCAAACAATCTTGAGCAATGGGCGGTAACTCAACGTGCTCAAAGAATTTCTCGAGATCGGCATTGCCAGCTCTCGGGGAGGCCGAGTACAAATTTGAAAGAAAATCACGGAAAGCCCCAACAATCTTGTCCGGGTTAGCCGTGACTGAGCCCTGTGCAAGTTTAAGCTTTATCGGCTGCCGGCGTTCCAGTTCGGCTGCACGCAGCTTCTGGGCCATCATAGTGTCGGGCTTATTGCCCCTAGCATAAAACCTTTGCTTGGCCCAACAAAGCCTTTTCTCAGCCTGATCATCCAAGAGCACATTGAGCTCCGTTCTAAGATTATCTACAGCTTTCTTGTTCTTAGCAGTTGGGGTTTTCTTCCAAAGCAACTCGGCTTGTTCATAGCGCGACATCAAGTCCTTCAGACGCTGCTGCCGCTCTTGTTTCCTACGGGAAGCTATACCTATGATGTTTCCCTTCTTGCTTTAAATGTGCCAGGATGCCTATTGATTTTGGTACTATTTATGATTAATCACCCCCTTGGGGGGACTAGGTTGGAACTTATTGTCTATAGGGGGAACCTGGCATAAAAATGTATTAAAAAAAATAAATTGTTGTTAAATGACTATTATAGCAGAAACACTGTTTATGCTAGGTCCTATAGCAACTATAGAACTAGACCTTCTTTCAGGAAGAAGAATGTTACTCTAGTGCTCTAAAATCTTTGTATTGTAAATGTATTGGTACACTGTAAATGTAACATTGATATCTTTGAAAGGCTTTTAGAATGATTAAAACCCTGGAGACCACTTGGTTTCATGGCATTTCATGGTATAGCAAAAGCAAGGCCACAGCGATCTGCAGTGCTGCTGGGTGCTGGCAGTTTATAAATTTAGCTAATTATGTGTCCAGTTACAGTTAACAGCTTCCCACAATGATGCATAAAATTGTTTGGTGATAAGCAAGTGGTTAAACAAAGGTGCATCTCTTAACTATTGTATGCATGAAATATATTAGAACATTTATGGAACATATTTCATGGAGATCATTTGGTTTTTAACCAGTCAAATTGCCTTCTTTGCTTTGAGTTGTTTTCTTTACTTATTTTGCTTATGCAGAACATGTACAGCCAGTGGAAAGCTGTCACAAATCCATCATTCATAGATAATAAGGTGAATTTGTCAAAGTTCTCCTCCTATATTATTCTAATATGAATAATATTAATAACATTTCTGTTGAGAAAGTGTTTAAATGAATGTATTTAACATAGCGTAACACATTTTACATAGATATTATATTTACATACCCAGAGCCTGATTTATTAAAGGTCACATAATCACTCTCCAGTGCCTGCTTCCTTCTCTGCTGCTGATGATGGGTCAACCGCTGCTGACAATCATCCTCTGGTCCTTGCCTTCCTCTGAACTTCCACCAATCACCCTATATTTCAGGGGTACTCAACCACTACTTGTAAAGGTCCATATACAGGCATTCAATGAAAGGTGAAGGTCCGGATGGGGGCTGTCATAGGGGGTGGATAGTTAGAAATCCGTGCAGTGTGTGCGTGTGTGTCTATAGATGGGGGGGGGGGGGATGGCAGAGATGTATGGGGTGAGATGGTAGGCCAGGGATAGATGGGGCTGAGCTGGGGGGGCAGAGATGTATGGGGTGAGATGATAGGCCAGGGATAGATGGGGCTGAGCTGGGGGGGGGGGCAGAGATGTATGGGGTGAGATGGTAGGCCAGGGATAGATGGGGCTGAGCTAGGGGCGGCAGAGATGTAAGGGGTGAGATGGTGGGACAGGGATAGATGGGGCTGAGCTGGGGGGGCAGAGATGTATGGGGTGTGATGTGGGGACAGGGATAGATGGGGCAGAGCTGGGGGGGGGGCGGGGATGTATGGGGTGAGATGGTAGGCCAGGGATAGATGGGGCTGAGCTGGGGGGGGGCAGAGATGTATGGGGTGAGATGGTAGGCCAGGGATAGATGATGCTGAGCTTGGGGGGCAGAGATGTATGGGGTGTGATGGTGGGGACAGGGATAGATGGGGCAGAGCTGGGGGGGCGGGATGTATGGGGTGAGATGGTGGGCCAGGTATAGATGGGGCTGAGCTGGGGGGGGCAGAGATGTATGGGGTGAGATGGCAGGCCAGGGATAGATGGGGCTGAGCTAGGGGCGGCAGAGATGTAAGGGGTGAGATGGTGGGACAGGGATAGATGGGGCTGAGCTGGGGGGGCAGAGATGTATGGGGTGTGATGGTGGGACAGGGATAGATGGGGCAGAGCTGGGGGGGGGGCGGGGATGTATGGGGTGAGATGGTAGGCCAGGGATAGATGGGGCTGAGCTAGGGGCGGCAGAGATGTAAGGGGTGAGATGGTGGGACAGGGATAGATGGGGCTGAGCTGGGGGGGCAGAGATGTATGGGGTGTGATGTGGGGACAGGGATAGATGGGGCAGAGCTGGGGGGGGGCGGGGATGTATGGGGTGAGATGGTAGGCCAGGGATAGATGGGGCTGAGTTGGGGGGGGGGGGCAGAGATGTATGGGGTGAGATGGTAGGCCAGGGATAGATGATGCTGAGCTTGGGGGGCAGAGATGTATGGGGTGTGATGGTGGGGACAGGGATAGATGGGGCAGAGCTGGGGGGGCGGGGATGTATGGGGTGAGATGGTGGGCCAGGTATAGATGGGGCTGAGCTGGGGGGGCAGAGATGTATGGGGTGTGATGGTGGGACAGGGATAGATGGGGCAGAGCTGGGGGGGGCTGGGATGTATAGGGTGAGATGGTGGGACAGGGATAGATTGGGCTGAGCTGGGCCAGTGGGACAGGTTTGGATAAGGCAAAGAGACAGAGAAACAAAGTTTGTGTGTACCTTGCAACGCCACTTCTTGCCCATGCAGTACTTCATATTGCAATACTAGGAGCCATGACACTGGCAGAAGACTAAGCACTATATTGCCGATCAAGCAAAGGGGCAGCACTGAGCACAGCAACACAGAAGCAACTGAGTACAGGGCAGGGGTCCAGAAATCTGGTGCTGAGGTCCGCATTCGAACCCTGGTCCGCTAGTTGAGTACCGCTGCTATATTTCTTGCCACCTTCACTCTTGTTGCTGACCATCCTTTGGTTCTGAAGCCAGCCCTGAGCAGGCCTGCATACTGGACATCTGGTAAATCTGGTAAATGTGGCCCAGAATCCTCTTGAGGCCCAGTCCAAATCAGAGTGGACCACTCAGAATGCCAGGGGCCCTGGCACGTGCCTGGGTATGCCCAGTGCTGGCAACATTCATGCATATTGCCCACATTGAGTTTAAATTTATGTCTACTTACAGTAGAGGAAAACAGACTCTTTTACATACTCTCAGGGCCTCCAGAAAACTTGACTTTTTTAAGGAAATGTTAAAGCAACCTTAGTGTTTAAAAATACTGCTGAAACGTTAAAGGAGGTTCAGATTTACAGTTAATGGGCATGTGGCCTTTTTTTTTAATTACCATATGTACCTAGCGTAAGTTACCATTATTACCTTCATATGCTTTAATGGGTACTATGGTTCTGATTATGTGGTTGTATGTATTCAATAAGAAAACGGTCAGTGGGGGCTTGCATTTCTTCCAGGGTTACTGTGTAACAGCACAAAGCTTTTGCCTACATGCACCTCACTCAGGCGAGACAACAAAGGGGGTTATTTAAGAAGGGATAGCGCCAGGTAGTGCCTTGTAGCGGCAGGCGGCGTCTGGTAAACGCCGGGCGCTGTAAGCAAAACCACATCTATGAAAGCGAATCTGGTGAGCGACAGCGCCATGTAGCGTCTGATGTATTATTACAGGCAGCTCAGCGTATAGCACCGGAGCTATAGCTTCCAGAGCGCCATGTATTACCTTTCGCCCAGTGTCGCTCTCCCATACATTGGGCATTTATTTGTTGTGACATTGTGTGACCTCTCCTGGCTGCAAACAAACATTTTTGACTTTTTATATTTTTATGCAGAATTGTCATTACAGGTCTGGCACTAAAGTGTTAATGTCACAGTGTTAAAACAATGTAATTCCACGTGTTTTCGCTTTGATACTGAAGGATATGTGTACAAACAGACTTTAATCACACAGCGTCTAGCGCCATAGCGACCAGATTTAGAGCGCTGACGCTATATGTGATATGTATGGTGTGGAGTGCCGAGATTTGGACGGACTGAGCTGGCGCTACCTCTCGCTCCCTGCAGCGCTGTACTGGTGTTAGAGTGCCCAACATACATCACATTCAGCAATGCCGGCCAGGTTACTACTGCGACTGAGGTGCTCTGTTACAGCGCCCGACACCCGCTTACAGCATCTACTAGCGGTCGCTCTAAGCGCCGCTATACAGGCGTTCATCTGCTGATACTTGGCGTTAGTAATGACTTAGCCTCAAAGATTTCAAGCTTGGGGCTGATCTCTACTGGGCCACACTTGTTTCTCCACAAAAGCATCAGTCTAATTTTCAGTACAATATTCTATTCACCTGTTAAAATTTATTAGAATTGGGTTTAGAGAGTAGTACATAGGTGATATGCAAAAAGAAATGCCCCTTGGGGGCCTCATGATTTAAGATGACCTGCAAAAATGTTTAAAATGGAAGCACCAGCAGACCAATCAGGATGGTGCCCTGGCACAGGCTCCCTGGTCTACACTATAGCTTGGGGAAGATGGATCTTTATATACTGTAAGGGCAGGTTGTGATTGAATGACATTTTATATCGTTTTATAACTGTCGGCAATGGGGTAGATTGAGAGTGAGTGGTATGTTCTGGATTGTAATTTGTTTTTTAAGTTGTAGCTCTGTGTTAATTGTGATTATTTGTGATTGTTGATATTATTGTATCACTTGTTATGGTTTGGTTTTTGATGACCAAACCAATAGTAAGGTTAGGAGTTGTCACAGATGGTCGGAGCTGGGCTTTCAAGAGGAACTTTGGAGGCCCTGGAGTCTAAAAGACTCCTGGGCCATCCGAGTTCTTGGGGCTTCCGCATTAGGATGCCCCACTGTGTGAAACCCCCCAGATGCCCAGATCCACTCACCTTCTCCCGAGCCCTCGTCGCGTCTCTGCGCTGTAGCTGCATCCCTGCTCACATATAGCCATGCATCTGGCCTTTCTGAATGAGTGGTGCGGGCACGTCTCAGCTGCAAGGTGAATGGGGCATACTGCTGGGGGCACTCCCTTCATCGCCACTCAGGTGCTTAGCAGGACGCTCAGCCAATCAGCGTGCTCACTTTTAGCTCCAGCCTGCGCCGTGCTAGCGACTGGAAGGTGAGTTGATCAGGCGACCTGGGGGCGTACAAACAGCGGGGAATTCCAATTTGGGATGCCGCTGCATGGAGGAACAACACATCGGAGACTGAAATTCCTGTGTGTTGTTCCTCTTTAAGACCTAGAGAGCACAGCCGCCATACTTTTTGCTGATAAGTGAAACCTAATGATGAGAAGAGTGTGGTCTTCAAACTTTCAGATGCCTTCCTAGTGCCCCAGCGTGGAATTACTTTTCCTAGCATCAATGTTGGTACTGTTGGTATTTGTCAGCATAAGCTGTCAGTTTATTCGTCTGTTTGTGTTTTAATGGAGATTATTTAGCAGTATCCTTTTTTTCAAGTTATTTTCCATTCAATTTTTTATATGTTTAAATTAATATAATAGAAGTTGAACCCAGCTAATTTATTGGAACAACATATAACGTTGTGTTCAAAGAGTAAATTATGTTATTTTTTTTATATATTGAAATTCTTTCCACTCTTTGCAAAATGGTTAGATTTGGTCACAGAACAAAGACGGTGGAGGATAAACTACATGGGGTTCTAATTCTTCCCTGGCGCTTACATCACAGGGCGTTAGGCATTTAATTCCTTAACTGCTTTATTGTGGATCCTGAGGAATGGCAGACATGAACTAGTAAAGGGAGGGCTATGGGGAACTGTTGCTATGGCCTTTAATTTATCGAGGGTCCTTGAAGAAACAAAATTTTAGCCTGCTTGGCAAATTAAGTGGTTAGTCCAGTACTAAGTGCTTTGTCCCTATGGGTGAGGCCCTACTTTAATGTAACCCTTCATTGCCTCATGTTCATAAGAAGTTTCTAAAAATGACACATCCCTCCCCACTGATCAGAAGGGACGCAATTTAGTTAGTTAGTTGGGGGTGGGTGAAATGCATTTATTTATGTCTATCACTTATCCCCTGATCCTGGCATCGGAGGGCCGTGGCATTGGCTAGTGACCTCCACACAGCACTGGAAGCTTAGCTCCACTACCCAAGTGACCTCCAGCGTTGCTCAGTACTCTGCATCTTACATTGTCGACCCTGTCACGTCTGACCATGTTTCTGTGATAAGCCCTGTTGCCATCCCTGTCACCTATGACCACATTTTTGTAAAAAGGGAGGTTTACCTTTCTTGCTGTTCTATGATTGCATAGGTTTTCCAAAATAAATATTGAGTACTCACAATTCATAAAGAGCCAGGGGCTCTAATTCATGTTCAAATTGGGTTCTTGTGACATCATTTAGCATTATTAATGATAAACATCAGTCAGATCAGACCTTCAGAAGTCAGGCTAACATCAAAGGTCTTTTTAAGGATCCAGCCTAACACAATGTGGCCTCTCCTGTGTCATGTTAACATTATACTCTAAGTTTTGATGCTTCAAAAAGTATATTCAAAAAGTCCAGATAGCAGCAAAAAGTAGGAAAGCAAAGGGTATAAACCAATATTAAAAAGCAGACATATTACATAAACTGAATATGCAAAACCTCAAAAAAAGATACATATAATATGTAATGAGAGAATAAACCCAGAAGCATTTTACCACCTGAAAAATAAGAAGTGATAACCAGTAACTAGCTTGAGGAAGGGGAAACATTGGGTACTGTATTTAGCGGTCACCTTAATCATATTCACTGTGGGTTATGTGTGAATTTAGACTCTTATGCGTCTATATGTGCATCTCATTGTTTGGGTTTTTTTCATGATTTGAATTTTTTACTACCATGAGAATTTTTTTCAATTCCTAATGAATCAAGGCCTATATGTATGCTTTTTCTGAGGTATATGAACTTTTTGAATATACTTTTTGAAGCATCGAAAACTGATTGGTGTGCATCTCATTCATCGTTATGTGAGAGAGGGGGCCCATTTATGAGACAGCACCCCTAAAATTCTCTGAATTCTTTGTCTTTATATGTGTGCTCACAGTACTGTAAGCAAGTAAACCTACATTCTAGCCACTTAAAGAAGATTCCCGATGGTCTTTCTATAATACCTAAGGAAGTCTCCCAACTAACTATCCTACACACGTCTCAAATTCTGTTGCCCACCCAGCCATGTCTGACGATGTCTCTGCTGAGGTCTGCTTTAGTTCCACCTCTAAACTGCCGCTACATACAAATCGCCTCTGACCGCAGTACAAGGTTGACATCTTAGCCTTTCCATCTGCTGGGGTCCCTGATTTTTCATGGGAGCTGTCAAACGTCCCTGTACTGGGGCTGCTTTAGCGCCAGTTATGGGAATGGCTTACCACCAACTAAGAGGTCTTTCAGCTGCAACTTCAGGTACAGGGCCATTGACTGTTAGCTAACACTGGTGATCTGTTACAATATAATTTTGCAGTACTCGGTTATTTATTGTTACTGGTAATTTATGTAAAAGAAACTTTATGGAACTTACAGGAAACACACGGTTGTCAATTAGAGATGAGCGAACTTTTGAAAAATTTGATTTGGCCGATTCGCTGAATTTTCCGGAAAAAATTGTTTCGGTCTGAATATATTCGCGACAAATCGCTATTAAAAACGGCTATTTCTGGGCGTCCGAGAGCCTCCATAGGGTTCCAAAACGTTTTGCTTGGCTGTAACATGCATAGGATGCATGCTGGGTTAGTGAAATACTATTGTAAAGAAGTATGACATGCAGATCGCTATTAGATTCGCTGTTGCAGAGTGGCACAATTACAGAGCCTTGAGGTGGCATCAGCATGATGAGCCCATATATTGCCTGAAAAACACACCCTGAATTTGGCAGCAGCATAGGGAGCCCATATATTGCCTGAAAGACACATTGGAGTTGGCAGCAGCATTAGGAGCCCATATATTGCCTGAAAGACACACCCAGGACTTGGCAGCAGCATAGGGAGCCCATATATTGCCTGAAAGACACACCCAGGACTTGGCAGCAGCATAGGGAGCCCATATATTGCCTGAAAAACACACCCTGTAGTTGGCAGCAGCATTAGGAGCCCATATATTGCCTGAAAGACACACTATGGACTTGGCAGCAGCATAGGGAGACTTATATATTGCCTGGAAAACACATTGGAGTTGGCAGCAGCATAGGGAGCTCATATATTGCCTGAAAAACACACTCTGGACTTGGAAGCAGCACAGGGAGCCCATATATTGCCTGAAAAACACACCCTGGAGTTGGCAGCAGCATTAGGAGCCCATATATTGCCTGAAAAACACACCCAGGAGTTGTCAGCAGCATTAGGAGCCCATATATTGCCTGAAAGACACATTGGAGTTGGCAGCAGCATTAGGAGCCCATATATTGCCTGAAAAACACATTGGAGTTGGCAGCAGCATATGGAGCTCATATATTGCCTGAAAGACACACCCATGAGTTGGCAGCAGCAGCAGCATTAAGAGCCAATATATTGCCTGAACAACACTTTGGAGTTGGCAGCAGCATTAGGAGCTCATATATTGCCTGAAAGACACACCCATGAGTTGGCAGCAGCATTAGGAACCCATATATTGCCTGAAAAACACATTGGAGTTGGCAGCAGCACAGGGAGCCCATATATTGCCTGAAAGACACACCCAGGAGTTGGCAGCAGCATAGGGAGCCCATATATTGCCTGAAAGACACACCCAGAAGTTGGCAGCAGCATAGGGAGCTCATATATTGACTGAAAGACACACTCTGGACTTGGCAGCAGCATAGGAAGCCCATTTATTGCCTGAAAAACACATTGGAGTTGGCAGCAGCATAGGGAGCTCATATATTGCCTGAAAGACACACCCAGGAGTTGGTAGCAGCAGCATTAGGAGCCCATATATTGCCTGAAAGACACACTCTGGACTTGGCAGCTGCATAGGGAGCCCATATATTGCATGAAAGACACACCCGGGAGTTGGCAGCAGCATAGGTAGGTCATATATTGCCTGAAAGACACACCCAGGAGTTGGCAGCAGCAGCAGCATTAGGAGCCCATATATTGCCTGAAAGACACACCCAGGAGTTGGCAGCAGAATAGGGAGCTCATATATTGCCTGAAAGACACACCCAGGAGTTGGCAACAGCAGCAGCATTAGGAGCCCATATATTGCCTGAAAGACACACCCAGGAGTTGGCAGCAGCATAGGGAGCTCATATATTGCCTGAAAGACACACCCAGGAGTTTGCAGCAGCATAGGGAGCTCATATATTGCCTGAAAGACACACCCAAGAGTTGGCAGCAGCAGCAGCAGCAGCAGCAGCAGCAGAATTAGGAGCCCATATATTGCCTGAAAGACACACTCTGAACTTGGCAGCAGCATAGGGAGCCCATATATTGCCTGAAAAACACATTGGAGTTGGCAGCAGCATAGGGAGCCCATATATTGCCTGGAAGACACACCCAGGGTTGGCAGCAGCAGCAGCAGCAGCATTAGGAGCCCATATATTGCCTGAAAGACACACCCGGGAGTTGGCAGCAGCATAGGTAGGTCATATATTGCCTGAAAGACACACCCAGGAGTTGGCAGCAGCAGCAGCAGCATTAGGAGCCCATATATTGCCTGAAAGACACACCCAGGAGTTGGCAGCAGAATAGGGAGCTCATATATTGCCTGAAAGACACACCCAGGAGTTGGCAACAGCAGCAGCATTAGGAGCCCATATATTGCCTGAAAGACACACCCAGCAGTTGGCAGAAGCATAGGGAGCTCATATATTGCCTGAAAGACACACCCAGGAGTTTGCATCAGCATAGGGGGCTCATATATTGCCTGAAAGACACACCCAGGAGTTGGCAGCAGCAGCAGCAGCAGCATTAGGAGCCCATATATTGCCTGAAAGACACACTCTGAACTTGGCAGCAGCATAGGGAGTCCATATATTGCCTGAAAAACACATTGGAGTTGGCAGCAGCATAGGGAGCCCATATATTGCCTGGAAGACACACCCAGGAGTTGGCAGCAGCATAGGGAGGTCATATATTGCCTGAAAGACACACCCAGGGTTGGCAGCAGCAGCAGCAGCATTAGGAGCCCATATATTGCCTGAAAGACACACCCAGGAGTTGGCAGCAGCAGCAGCATTGGGAGCCCATATATTGCCTGAAAGAAACACCCAGGAGTTGGCAGCAGCATAGGGAGCCCATATATTGCCTGAAAGACACACCCAGGAGTTTGCAGCAGCATAGGGAGCCCATATATTGCCTGAAAGACACACCCAGGAGATGGCAGCAGCAGCAGCAGCATTAGGAGCCCATATATTGCCTGAAAGACACACCCAAAAGTTGGCAGCAGCATAGGGAGCTCATATATTGCCTGAAAGACACACCCAGGAGTTGGCAGCAGCATAGGGAGCTCATATATTGCCTGAAAGACACACCCAGGAGTTGGCAGCAGCAGCATTAGGAGCCCATATATTGCCTGAAAGACATGCTCTGGACTTGGCAGCAGCATAGGGAGCCCATATATTGCCTGAAAAACACATTGGAGTTGGCAGCAGCATAGGGAGCCCATATATTGCCTGGAAGACACACCCAGGAGTTGGCAGCAGCATAGGGAGCTCATATATTGCCTGAAAGACACACCCAGGAGTTGGCAGCAGCAGCATTAGGAGCCCATATATTGCCTGAAAGACACACTCTGGACTTGGCAGCAGCATAGGGAGCCCATATATTGCCTGAAAAACACATTGGAGTTGGCAGCAGCATAGGGAGCCCATATATTGCCTGAAAGACACACCCAGGAGTTGGCAGCAGCATAGGGAGCTCATATATTGCCTGAAAGACACACCCAGGAGTTGGCAGCAGCAGCATTAGGAGCCCATATATTGCCTGAAAGACACACTCTGGACTTGGCAGCAGCATAGGGAGCCCATATATTGCCTGAAAAACACATTGGAGTTGGCAGCAGCATAGGGAGCCCATATATTGCCTGAAAGACACACCCAGGAGTTGGCAGCAGCATAGGGAGCTCATATATTGCCTGAAAGACACACACAGGAGTTGGCAGCAGCATAGGGAGCTCATATATTGCCTGAAAGACACACCCAGGAGTTGGCTGCAGCAGCATTAGGAGCCCATATATTGCCTGAAAGACACACCCATGAGTTGGCAGCAGCAGCATTAGGAGCCCATATATTGCCTGAAAGAAACACTCTGGACTTGGCAGCAACAAAGGGAGCCCATATATTGCCTGAAAAACACATTGGAGTTGGCAGCAGCATAGGGAGCTCATATATTGCCTGAAAGACACACCCAGGAGTTGGCAGCAGCATAGGGAGCCCATATATTGCCTGAAAGACACACCCAGGAGTTGGCAGCAGCAGCAGCATTGGGAGCCCATATATTACCTGAAAGACACACCCAGGAGTTGGCAGCAGAATAGGGAGCTCATATATTGCCTGAAAGACACACCCAGGAGTTGGCAACAGCAGCAGCATTAGGAGCCCATATATTGCCTGAAAGACACACCCAGGAGTTGGCAGCAGCATAGGGAGCTCATATATTGCCTGAAAGACACACCCAGGAGTTTGCAGCAGCATAGGGAGCTCATATATTGCCTGAAAGACACACCCAAGAGTTGGCAGCAGCAGCAGCAGCAGCAGCAGCAGCAGCAGCAGTAGAATTAGGAGCCCATATATTGCCTGAAAGACACACTCTGAACTTGGCAGCAGCATAGGGAGCCCATATATTGCCTGAAAAACACATTGGAGTTGGCAGCAGCATAGGGAGCCCATATATTGCCTGGAAGACACACCCAGGGTTGGCAGCAGCAGCAGCAGCAGCATTAGGAGCCCATATATTGCCTGAAAGACACACCCGGGAGTTGGCAGCAGCATAGGTAGGTCATATATTGCCTGAAAGACACACCCAGGAGTTGGCAGCAGCAGCAGCAGCAGCATTAGGAGCCCATATATTGCCTGAAAGACACACCCAGGAGTTGGCAGCAGAATAGGGAGCTCATATATTGCCTGAAAGACACACCCAGGAGTTGGCAACAGCAGCAGCATTAGGAGCCCATATATTGCCTGAAAGACACACCCAGCAGTTGGCAGAAGCATAGGGAGCTCATATATTGCCTGAAAGACACACCCAGGAGTTTGCATCAGCATAGGGGGCTCATATATTGCCTGAAAGACACACCCAGGAGTTGGCAGCAGCAGCAGCAGCATTAGGAGCCCATATATTGCCTGAAAGACACACTCTGAACTTGGCAGCAACAAAGGGAGCCCATATATTGCCTGAAAAACACATTGGAGTTGGCAGCAGCATAGGGAGCTCATATATTGCCTGAAAGACACACCCAGGAGTTGGCAGCAGCATAGGGAGCCCATATATTGCCTGAAAGACACACCCAGGAGTTGGCAGCAGCAGCAGCATTGGGAGCCCATATATTACCTGAAAGACACACCCAGGAGTTGGCAGCAGCATAGGGAGCCCATATATTGCCTGAAAAACACACCCAGGAGTTGGCTGCAGCAGCAGCAGCTGCATTAGGAGCCCATATATTGCCTGAAAGAAACACTCTGGACTTGGCAGCAACAAAGGGAGCCCATATATTGCCTGAAAAACACATTGGAGTTGGCAGCAGCATAGGGAGCTCATATATTGCCTGAAAGACACACCCAGGAGTTGGCAGTAGCAGAAGGAGCTACCATGCATCAGCTACTCGTATGCATCAGCTATTGGTGGGTGGAAATCCTGGCTGATCCATGCCTGACTCATCTTCACAAAGGTGAGTCTCTCCACATTTTTCGTGGACAGACGAGTTCTCCTTGGCGTTACTATGGCCCCTGCAGCACGAAAGACCCAATGGCACACTACTGGCCAGGCAGGACAGCTTTCCCAGGGCAAGCTCTGCCAGTTGCGGCCACAAGTCAAGTTTGGCTGCCCAGAAGTCCAGCGGATCCTCAAGGTGCGTTGGCATGGTCATTTTAAGGTATGACACGACCTACTGGTTCAGGCCCTGCTCCAGGTCTTCCTGCTGCTCATGAGTAGCATCACTATGCGGGTGCAGAAAGCTACTCATTAGCAACTGAAGACTGAGGCTGCTGCTGATGGAGCTGCTGCTTCTGCTCCTGCCACCCCCCCGCAGCCATGGCAGTGGAAGGTAAGCGCAGAGGTCCGCCCGAGTCAGACCTGCGAGAGTATGGACCATGGCGCAGATAGGCATCCGCCAACTGACTACGTAGAATGTCTTTGTAGTAGGTCAGTTTGTCCTCCCTCTCAGCAGGTGTAAAAAATGCCCCCAATTTGTGCCGGAAGCGAGGGTCCAATAAGGTGGAGAGCCAGAAGTCATCCTGCAGAAAAATAGAGACAATTCTGCGGTCACTACGCAAGCACGTGAGCATGCATCGTGCCATTTGTGCAAGTGACTCGGAGGGACTACCTGTCTCCATCTCCACTGTATACTGCCACCGTGTGTCTGGGTCCTCTGTCTCACCTTCCTCACAACCCTCTAGCTCCACTGGCTGCTCCTGCTCCTCCTCAGATGTCTAGATGCTCCTAGTCAGATGACTAGATAAACCGCTCATTTTGCCAAAACTAAACTGTGCTTCACTGTGCTGCTCCTCCTCCTCCACTCCCACGGGGTTTTTGTGGCCGTGAAATGTATGCGCCATGTCTCCAGTGCCCTCACCAGCCATGGTTTCCAACATGTGTTGTATTACATGAAGCAGCGGAATCACATCATTCATGCCGTAATCCTGGCGACTGACAAATAAAGTGGCTTCCTCAAAGGGCCTGAGCAAACGGCAGGTGTCACGTATGAGCTGCCACTGGTTCACATTAAAGTTACACAGGGGAGTCCCCCTATCTGCTTGGATCATCAAGAAATCATTGATGGCTTTCCTCTGTTTGTATAGGCGATCTAACATATGTAGGGTGGAATTCCAATGGGTGGGAACATCGCAAATTAGACTATGTTGGGGGATACCGTTCTGGCGCTGTAACTCAAGAAGGGTGTGCTTGGCGGTGTAGGAATGGCTGAAGTGCATACAAAGTTTCCTTCCCGTTGTTAGGATGTCTTGCAGATGGGGGGAAGACTTCAGAAAACGCTTGACAACTAGGTTGAACACGTGTGCCATACAGGGCGCATGGCTCAGGCTTCCTTGTTGCAGCGCAGACAAGATGTTACTCCCATTGTCAGTCACCATGGTACCCATTTCCAATTTTCGCAGAGTAAGCCATGTTTTGATTTCTTGATGAATTAATTTCAGGAGCTCCTCCCCTGTGCGACTCCGTTCGCCAAGGCAAACCATGTAAAGCACAGAGTGACACCGCCAAACCCTGCACACATGGTAGGCTGAAGGGGCATTGAGAATTGACCATACAGTGGAGGCTGAGGAGACGGGGGAGGATGAAGAGGCAGAGTCAAGGTGACGTCTGACTTCGCTTGAATTCTCCTGAGCACCTGAATTGCTTCCAGTATTACCTGTTTCCGAAGCAAACGGGGGCTTGACTAAAGGTGAAGCTAGCAGCGGAGATTGGGGGTAGTGGGCTTACTCAGAAGGCGGGTGTCCCACGGGGCCTGACATTATCACAGGCCCAAAAAAATTGATATGGAAGAACTTGTACAACAAGTGCAGGCCATGGCTACCGCCATTAACCAGCTGGCCCAACATGTGTGGCTGATGCCTGCTGCCTGCACCACCTGTATCCTCACCTCCTGTTGAGCCGAAGGTTCCCCTTCCTGAGAAGTTTGATGGGGATCGTACAAGATTCTCCAACTTCAAGAACTCCTATGAACTTTATTTCAGACTACGGCCCTACTCCTCGGGCACAGAAATGCAGAGGGGAGGCCTGGTTATCTCTCTGCTCCAGGGTGATCCACAGTCCTGGGCGTTTGGCTTAGCACCCACAGATGAGGCCTTGCAATCTGTCTCAGCCTTTTTCTCCGCTATGGAGATCCTATATTCGGACCCTGACAGGACTTCGACCACTGATGCCAGGCTTCGAAGCCTGAAGCAGGGGAAACGCTCAGCAGAGGAATATAGTGCCAAATTCCGCCGCTAGGCGATTGAATCCCGTTGGAATGATCCTGCCCTCTGTAGTCAGTATAGAATTGGTCTTTCAGAGGGTGTTAAGGATGTTCTAACAAATTTTCCTTACCCTAAAAGCCTGGATGAACTCATGCTTATGGCCATTAAAATTGATAGACGGCTACGGGAGCGACATATAGAGAAGAATCACTCTCACTTTTAGGAATCTTACCACCAGGAGTCATCCCCTATGGGTGTTGTCTCATCTTTGCCCCCAGAAGAGCCTATGCAACTCGGTGCTACTCACCTTTCCCCGGCTGAAAAGAGTAGACGTCGCACCTTAGGCCTATGCATGTACTGTAGGGTTTCAGGTCACCTGGTTAGGACCTGCCCCAATAAAAGACCTTTGGCAGGATTGCAAAGTCCTGACAAGATAGAGAAAGTTTGTCCAGACGGTCAGGTAACTTCCCTTCATAGAAGTAAAATGTTGTTACCTGCTACTGTGGGTTGGGAATTTTCCAGGAAATCCGTCTCCGCTTTTGTTGATAGCGGAGCAGTTGGCAACTTCTTGGATAAATCCATAGTAGCCGCCTTAGGCATTCCATTAATCCCCCTTGGGAAGCCCCTTCAGATTTTGGCAGTAAATAATACTCCTGTACGTGCAGGAACTGTCACCTCCAAAACCCCTTTAATTAACCTAGTTGTGGGACCTTCCCATTCTGAGAACCTTGAGTTTTTTGTCTTAGACTGCCCTGAAGCCCCGATTGTTCTAGGGTTCCCCTGGTTAAAGGTGCACAACCCTACCTTTAATTGGGAAACTGGGGAATTGACAGGATGGAGTCCACACTGTGCAGAACATTGCTCTAGTATCACTGTTGGAGCAACCCAAGTCTCAGAGCTTATTTGTCCATCTGCCTCTCCATCAATGAGGGTACCTCATGTATCTTTATTGAAGTCCGCCAGAACTATTCAGGGTGATAATCCTGTTAAGTCTGGAGAGGGTCCTGAGGCCCCTTGTGAAGGGGGGGGTAGTGTCACAGTTACTGTCATGAATGACTTGCCTTTAGCCCATGCCCATGGTGTCCCTAGGCAACTGGCCAGGGTTTCTCCTGCCCAGCAGCTGCTTCTGCCTCAGATGCCAGCTCCAGTGGCACGTGTGTCACCGAGCGCGCCCTCCTTACTTGTCCACTGTCATTCTACTCGTGCTTGCGCGCGTGTACAGTCAGCTTATGTCCTCTGGTGGTGCTATACACAGAGTGGCCACTGGAGGCTGTTTAAAGAGCTAAACCTAGGAGGTGCAGTTCTGGGCAGTATGCCTTTGGAGTTCAGCTGGGGTAATCAGCCCAGAGCTCTCTAAGTGCACCAAACCATAGATCCAAAGTGCACCAATCAGCACACAGATCCAAAGTGCACCAATCACAGTCACTGCCTCCCTGTCCAATCCAGCCGGGTTCAATCCTATAAAGGGATTACCTCTTCAGTGTCTTAGTGCCTGTGATAGCGTTTAGCTGGCGTGATATTGTTCCTGTAATTTCCTGTATATATCGTTATTGACCATCTGCTTGAATCTCGACCACATCTTCGTCTCATCACTTTGTACTTGAATTCTCCTGAGCACCCGAATTGCTTCCAGTATTACCTGTTTCCGAAGCACCCGAACTGTTTCCAGTACATACCCGACATTGCCCAGTCTGGCCTCTGGTTCATCTGCCTTCAACCCCTGTAAGCTCACATCCTTTGTGCTATTAAGTCCTGGGGGCAACCGTGTCCGGCGAGGCGTATAAAGCGTCCCGGCAAACAGGAGCTTTACTAAAGGTGAAGCTAGCAGCGGAGATTGGGGGTTGTGGGCTTACTCTGAAGGCGGGTGTCCCACGGGGCCTGACAACAATATACTACACTACACCTACAACAGTATTTTTGTAACAGCAGGTGTGTAGAAAAGTTAGATCAAAATAGGCAGACACTGTAGCTAAAAGATAATGCAAATAGACACTGTCAGATGGTCTTACACAGGATGCCCCTGGTCAGAGTTAAATGCACCCCAGGCAGTTTTAAAACATGTTTTTTGTTCAAAATGTAAAAAAAGGTACTATTAAAAGCTAAGTGCTAGTATTCGGAATGCCCCCCCCCCCCCGGTGAAAGGCAATGGGTGCTTTAAACTTGTAAACCAGACTTATTTATACAAAAGGCAAAAGGTTAGTAGGCAGGTACTCTAAAAAGATACGTGCTAGCACTGACAATGGCCCCCGGTGAAAGGCAATGGGTGCTTTAAGCTTGTAAACCAGACTTATTTATACAAAAGGCAAAAGATTAGTAGGCAGGTACTCTTAAAAGATAAGTGGTAGCACTGACAATGGCCCCCGATGAAAGGCAATGGGTTCTTTAAACTTGTAAACCAGACTTATTTATACAAAAGGCAAAAGGTTAGTAGGCAGGTACTCTTAAAAGATAAGTGCTAGCACTGACAATGGCCCCCGGTGAAAGGCAATGGGTGCTTTAAACTTGTAAACCAGACTTATTTATATAAAAGGCAAAAGATTTATAGGCAGGTACTCTTAAAAGATAAGTGGTAGCACTGACAATGGCCCCCGGTGAAAGGCAATGGGTGCTTTAAACTTGTAAACCAGACTTATTTATATAAAAGGCAAAAGATTTATAGGCAGGTACTCTTAAAAGATAAGTGGTAGCACTGACAATGGCCCCCGGGGAAAGGCAATGGGTGCTTTAAACTTGTAAACCAGACTTATTTATACAAAAGGCAAAAGATTAGTAGGCAGGTACTCTTAAAAGTTAAGTGGTAGCACTGACAATGGCCCCCGGTGAAAGAGCAATGGGTGCTTTAAACTTGTAAACCAGACTTATTTATACAAAAGGCTAACGGTTAGTAGGCAGGTACTCTAAAAAGATAAGTGCTAGCACTGACAATGGCCCCCGGTGAAAGGCAATGGGTGCTTTAAACTTGTAAACCAGACTTTTATACAAAAGGCAAAAGGTTAGTAGGCAGGTACTCTTAAAAGATAAGTGGTAGCACTGACAATGGCCCCCGGTGAAAGGCAATGGGTGCTTTAAACTTGTAAACCAGACTTATGTATACAAAAGGCTAAAGATTAGTAGGCAGGTACTCTTAAAAAATAAGTGCTAGCACTGACAATGGCCCCCCGGTGAAAGGCAATGGGTTCTTTAAACTTGTAAACCAGACTTTTTTATACAAAAGGCAAAAGGTTAGTAGGCAGGTACTCTAAAAAGACATGTGCTGGTATTTGGGATGCCCCCCCCCCCCCCCGGTGAAAGGCAAAGTTTGCTTAAAAAGTGACTTTGCTTATAAAATGCAAGCAGTTATTAGACAGGTAGTCTTGAAATATTAATGCTAGTGTTTGGGATGACCCCTGCTCACATACAGAGGTGGCCTCCTTTGATTGTGGGAAAGTGACGTTGATTATAAAATGCAAGCAGTTATTAGATAGGTAGTCTTGAAATATTAATGCTAGTGTTTGGGATGCCCCCTGCTCACATACAGAGGTGGCCTCCTTTGACTGTGGAAAAGTGTTGTTAATTATAAAATGCAAGCAGTTATTAGACAGGTAGTCCTGAAATATTAATGCTAGTGTTTGGGATGCCCCCTGCTCACATACAGAGGTGGCCTCCTTTGATTGTGGAAAAGTGACGTTGATTATAAAATGCAAGCAGTTATTACACAGGTAGTCTTGAAATATTAATGCTAGCACACTTTTTAAAGAATGACACCAGGTAAAGGTGAAAGCTAATGCAAACAGTTTAAACTGTCCCTGTCTTTATCTGTCACTGTCACAGGCCCTCTCCTTCTCTATCTGTCCCGTGCTTCTTCTGTTCTATCTATCTATCTATCTATCTATCTATCTATCTATCTATCTATCTATCTATCTAGCTATCCCTCGCTCTCTCCCTGCCTGATCTGCTCTGGCCGCAATACAGTGTCAGAATGAGCTTCCGCAAGATGGCCGCCGCTTATATGGGGCGGTGACATAATCGGTAAGCCTGTCTGCTGATAGGTAGCATGTGACACCTACACAGCATTACCCCATGGGACATGTCCTGACATGTGGATCCACCATGGGCTGTATAGCAGTAAATGGAGTTTTAAGGAAGCGATTCGAGCAATCGAATCGCGGAGATATTCAGAATCATAACGAATCGAATATTTCATGAAATTTGTTACGAATTCCGGTTCGTCAGAATCGATTCGCTCATCTCTATTGTCAATGGCACAGGTAATCAATCATTTTATACTGGTCACCAGTTTTCATTCCCAGTTAAACATATGGATTTTCTTCTGGTGTCCAGTAAGCAAACAGCATTTGGTGACAGAGAAAAGAAGCTCTGAACATGCCTTGCTGTTTAAACCAGACCTTCACCCTGAATATGAGCCTATCTTATATGTTCCCCCACTCTGTACATACAGACTGCCCACATTAAAAATCATCCTACCTGCATCTACTGCCTTTCTGAGCTTTTAGACATCTGAGATGGCGGCCTATGGAGTCTCAGGCTGCCTACAAACAGGAAGTGTCTTCTGACTGTGCTGCTCTGCATTCTGGGATTGCTGTCCTTTTCCTCAGCTCTGTCTGTGCAAAGCACAGCTATAACTCACCCCCCACACTCTTGCCCCCTCTCCTTTCCTATGTGTGATGCTTCTGAGGCAAGATGGTGTGGCCCGTATCCTAGAGTCCTAAACAGAGTTGCAGCCCAGCAGGGGAAAGGATAATAAGTAAGAGACTATAAAAAGTAAATAAATATACATTTTAGATGCTGGGAAATAGTTTTTTAAGGGTTTGGGTTTTTCATTAAATGATGCTGAAGGTCCGTTTTAAATACACTGTCTGTCCAAAAAAGGTCATCACGCGGATTTACATAAGCAAATATGTAAGGATCTCCCATTGGATAATTATTGCATGGATGATTACATTGAAGCTGGCAAGGTTTAAACCTTAACTGATGCAGTGAGTAACTTCTCATTTGTTAAACAACCATGTTAAGAAAACTACAAGCTATACGTGACTCCTCCTTTCATTAGCCGATGGGTTTATATGGATTTTTAATATTACACAATTCAGCAAGACAGCTTCCTTATTCTGTTTCAGAAACGTCAAATTATTGGCATACATCAAGCAGAGAAAACAAGGGGATCTGAAAACTACTACAATCGGTTTAAGGTCTATCCAACGCATAATTAAAAAGTGTAAGAGCAGCGGGGAAACATCATCTTCGAGGAAACATTTTTTGAGTGATTGTAAACGTGAGTCTTGGCTTTTGGTGATCACGTTTGATTCAAATCAGAGAAAAACAACAGTAGAAATCAGGAATATGTTTCCACACACAATGAGAAGGCAACTCAAGGGATTGTGACTCAGCCTTAAAGGATAAGTACACTTTTAATGGCATATTTAATAGGGTCTATTTTTTAAAAATGATTTCCATATAGATACAATGTACACATAAGGCATTTTTTTGTACAATCTTGTTAAAAAATATGACCATAAAAAGAACAGAAAAAAAAGAGAAGAGAAGAAAGCAATGCATTATATATTCCTTTCATTTACTTGACTAGCATCAGACGTATTAAGATGCTTACATTGTTTCTGTGTGCATCATCACCTGTCCCAGTAGATATGAAGTGATCCAGGCAGGAGCCGCAATGTCCCAGCAACACCTGTATCAGAGGGTCCACTGGGTGGTCTCCTTCCTTCCATCACTCTGGTCAAGTACCATGTGGTGTCTTTGAATGTCTGGTATAGTTTCTGTTTGATTTCTACATGTAATGTATCAATAAAGATTTACCATGTTTTAAAAAAATTGGGTGTCTTTTAATATTGCCCATCTTGGAGTTAGAGGCAGGTAGTTTATCAGTTTGGTAGTCATATATCTATGTATTGTTCTCCAAAATTTAAAGTTTAATAACCTGAATTATTATATGTACCGTATGTTTCTACCCTGTCTGTAATTACTACTTTGTAAAGCGCTATGGAAGATGATGGCGCTATATAAATAAACATTAATAATAATAATAATAACCGGGCACTCCCACCGGCAGTGGTACAGGTTCACCCCCCCTTCCCCTTCTGACAGTCCCATCTTAAAGGATCTAGCTGGTGATACATAGCTGTAATGGTATAGTCTAAGGAGCATTTCCATGTACGAGGAAGCCTGTAGGGTGGCCCAGGAATATTTATACATTCTCAACAGATTGTCAATTTCTAAGTCTGGAAAATGGGCCCAACATTTAATTATGTCTGTGTATATTTCTTCATATTGTAATGGGTTTCATAGGAAGTTATAGTGTATTGCTATTGCTTTGCGTTTCGGTGGGGTAGTATTCAAGATTGTATCTAGTTCGTTGTTCCAGTCCCTAGTGGAGAGTTTTTTATTTTATTTTTTTGACATATGACGCTATCTGGAAATATGCAAAGTTTGTGAGGCCATGAAAGGGTATCTTTCTTTTTGCCCCTGGAAAGTAAGCATTGTTTCTCTGCTTGGTACTAATAAGTGTCTAATTTGTGTAATTCCTGCATTTTCCCAGTCCATATATGGACGTGTTATGTCCCCATTCAAGAAGTCTAAGTTTCCCGTTATGGGTAGTAGTGCTGATGAATGAGGGTTTGGGTTGTATAATATCCTTAGTTTTTGCCATAGTTCCCAGACATTAGTGGTGGGTTCAAGGTAACGTGATCTGGCAGTAGTGCTCTGTGCATATGTATTAGGTATGTTAGACAACACACAATTAAAGTAATGCACAGCTACTGTTATACATATAAGGGTGCTGACCTCACGGGCACCCAGGTACACTGTACCCTATGAATAAACAGCAAAGAAGTGAGCCAACCAGCACAGGCTCAATGTGGTGCCCCACAAAGGAGGTCGCACAAACCAAACAAAGTTAATATTCAAAAAATATATATATTTTAATATCAAAAATGTTGTACATATTACCAAGACATCACAAAAATACACATACAAACATAAAGGACTATTTAAAAAACATACAAGACAACACCCTCTGGTGGCAACATCTTAAAAAAGGAACTCTAAATAAATATATATACAAATTTATATATAGATAAATGTATGTAAAATACAGAATGCCTGTCTGAACTCTCTATAGTGAATAAACAACCCCTTTGAAACTGGGGAACAACCAAACCATGGCAATTAATCAATAAGTGTATATACAAAGATCTGTGAAAACCAAATTGATCAATAACCTATTATCAATAAGGAAGGTGCATGTGCTATAATTTAAATACATCCAAATAAACCACTGTGCTATACTCTATCCGTGCAACAAAGCAAAAATTCTCATATATACAATAAGGAGGTCCCTAACCTGTGTGCATAGTGCTATGACCAATTATGAGAAACGACAGGCATAAGTGTAAGAAGATTAAATCATATCACCATAATGAAAATGAGTCCTAGATGCCACCGAGGGGTAGAATCAGCATCTACGCGTTGCGTGGCCCCGCCCACTTCCTCAGGATGCTCCAACACTGACCATGCATCCCTCTACCTTTTATGGAGAAAGTTCACAGCATCAACCAATATAAATGAAGAGCGCTTCCTCGCTCGCACAATGACCGGAAGTGCGAGCGGTCACCTGTAAGAGGCTCAACCAATGTCTCGGCGGGGCGGTGATGCTGCGTCCGCCCGACGCACGCGCGCGCGCACCCGCAGCCCGCCCCCGGGCGCCCTCCCCTGCAGCAGGAGTCGTCCGGGAGCGAGCGCAGGGCGCAGCGCGCATGCGCCGGGCCGGCGCAGCGCCACATACCCACACAGAAATAGAAACTGTCAGTGAGCTTAATCCAGGCAGAGCGATACAAGGTGTCCTACGCATAGGTGTCCTATTATCTTAAATCACATCTCAGTGATATATACACATTATTTAAAATCAAACTATATGGTAACATATAAGCTTTATGCAGTTATTCATTGGAGAGTATGTATTCCTACGGGCCAGCATATATATATATATACACATACTAGGTAGATGGTAAGTATCCCGAATATATGGAGTAAAGCTATTGAGAGGTATACATTGCTACGGGCAAAAATACATATATACACACTAAATGGACAATGAATGCCCAGAATATATATCAAAATGTATAGAATTAATCTAGAAGATTCTTTTCTTTAGTGACAAGAGATTGTCCATCACAAATAAAATTGCAGTCGCCGATCAGCATATTATAGTCATGTACTTGACAATGCTATACCACTGGATTTTCAAAGTAGCTTTTCGCAGGGCAAGTTGTCAGTATCCTTTCAGTTACTTGAACATTCATCCATCCAATGACCTGTCTTAGCCCGGCCATAGAGTGGTATACAGAGAGTTCTCCTATTCAACGGTCCTCAGGTGTTTCACAATTATTGGCCTCCAATCGAAAGACTCCAGACAATACTCCAGGTTCTTATACTTCATGGGGCAGCAGATACATAATGGCACTTCCATTGAGGAAACTATTTGAAGGTTATTCTAAATCTCTATATTGTTAAAATAGACATACATAATAAAATTAATTAATCACTAATAAAACTCAGAAATACTTGTGACACCACCACCAACTCAAAAGTGAACATGCAAACATCCACCAAAAATTAAAGAAATCCAAAAAATCAAATCAATCACCGGTGATGCCTCAACCATCCCGTCCCAAAAAAGAAGAAAATGAAAAATCCTCATTCATACCGAACGGTGCCCGTGTGTTTAGATTGAATATCCATTCAAGTTCCCTCTGTTCTAATTTTCTTTTGAGGTTACCACCTCTGCCGCCCAATGTGACCTTTTCAATAAATGTGACTGTCAAATTGTCACAATTACTATTGTGTTGGGTCAAGAAATGTGCGGCCACAGGGGTAAGTGTTTTCCCTGCCTGTCTGTCTCTATTGGATAATTTAATATTTGATAGATGGCCTTGTATACGCACCTTAACGGCATTTTTAGTTTCGCCAATATATTGAAGAGGACAGGAACATTGTAATAGATAGATAACCCCCTCTGTACGACAATTAATATACTGCTTAATCGTGTACTGTTTGGGGGAATTTAATCCCTTGAAGGACTTACAAGTTACAACGTATCGACAAATGTTGCATTGGCCACAGGGTTTACTAGAGCCTTCATCTACTTTAGGGGAAAGCCACATTCTTGGGCGTACATAGTGGCTCTTGCACAAACGGTCGCGCAAGTTGGGAGCTCGTTTTGGGGTCATGAGAGGACCCCTCCCGACCCATCTTGTCAGGCAAGGGTCCGTCTGTAGTATGGGCCAATGTCTCACAAGAATGGAACGAATAGAGGGCCAATCATTATTAAAGCTAGAGATGAATCTTACCTCATCTCTGGACTGTCGTTTCTTATACTGTAATAATGTCTCCCTCGATGTTAGATCGGCTCTCCTTGCAGCATTCTTGATCACCTCCCTCGGGTATCCACGTTGCCTAAATCGTTCTTGTAGTTCTCTCTTGGCCACATTATAATCTAAAGGCTCCGAGCAGTTCCTTTTGACCCTCAAAAATTGGCCCACAGGTATGCCCCTTTTCAATTTTGTGGTGTGTGCACTGGAAAAGTGCAGCAGGCTATTTGTAGCTGTGGCCTTCCTGAATAGTTTGGTTTGTAAAGTTCCATCTTCTGTTACAGTCACCGTTAGGTCCAAGAAAGTAGCCTGGTGGGGGGAGATTGTATGGGTCAGATAAATGTCAAAATTATTGGCATTTAAGGCAGAAATAAAAGCATTGCCCATTTCCATGGACCCATCCCACAAGATCAAAATATCATCAATAAATCGGTACCAACCGATAATGTGTTGGTGGAATGGGTCCATGTTCTCTGCCCATACAATCTCCCGCTCCCACCAGCCCAAAAAAAGATTCGCCACAGAGGGAGCACAGCGGGCTCCCATAGCCACTCCCCATGTCTGTCTGTAATAGCCAAGGTCAAATAGAAACACATTGTGGCCAAGGACAAAGTCTAACAATTCTAAGAGAAAAGTATGAAGTTTATTCCTATCAACCGACTCCATCTCAAGGAAGCATTTTTGATATTAAAATATATATATTTTTTGAATATTAACTTTGTTTGGTTTGTGCGACCTCCTTTGTGGGGCACCACATTGAGCCTGTGCTGGTTGGCTCACTTCTTTGGTATTAGGTATGTTAATCTAATATTTGGGATCATATTTTGATCTAATTGTGGGTCTCAATACACCAAGTAACGCTGCTGTGCTATAATTGAAGAGGTCTGGGAGATTGACTCCAGCATTTTCCCTGGACTGCTGCAGTACTCTTCTACTTATTGTTGCTCTCCTCTTTGCCCAAATGAATTCTCTGAATGTTTGTTCATTTCTGTAATTTCCTTATTCTTAAAAGTATTGGGAGGGTTAGTAGAATGAATAGACGTTTTGGAAATGCTATCATTTTTATTAGGTAAATACGACCTAAGTATGAGAGAGTCAGATTAGACCAGGTTCGTAAATCTTGTTGGATCTCTTTAACCCTTTAAGTGCCAGCCTACCTGGAGTTTTTGTCACCCTTTGTTGCCAGACTATTTTGCACTATTATGTGCTCCCATTGTTCAAATGTGATTTTTAAAGGGATTTCCAGCATAGTCTGGGCTTTAACATGAAATGTCTTGTTTGTAATTTTTTAGGTGTATTCTCAATGTTTTTGGGTGAAATATGTGCAAAACAATTTAAAAAAATCTATTTTTTACAATTTGTAGTGTTTTTTTGTAATAAAAAATGTAAGTTTGTCAATAAAATCTTATTGCGTGTGAAATCCCAATTTCTCCCGGTCACAGCAGTACCACATATGTATAGGTAGACACCCTTTCCTGCCCAGGAGACTCCCCCAAACTGAAACAGTGCTTTAGGGGATTTTCAGATAAAATACAACTGCGCTATGCGCTATGCGCACCTTGCAGTTTTTCCAGAAAAACAACCCTTTACATTTGAAATACCCCCAACAAAGTATATATTCTCTGGAAGTACACACCTCAAGCTTTCTAGGTGTACCAAGCTTGTTGACATGGCCATAGTTTTCTAGAAGTAATCCCTCAATGTATTCTTTGGTTGCAAAGAGTTTTCCTAAAAAAAGGATAAAAAAGCAGAATCAAAGCCACATTTTCCTAAAAAAACTATATGCAATCAAGAAAAAACAAGTTTAATCTGTAAAAGCAACATCCCTGGAACAGAACGATAACCATAGCTGCATAGCTACTGTCAAGGGAAGAGTTGCCAAACACCCCAAAGTAAAGCATGTGCGTAACAGTAATTTTACTTGGAAATTTCAGCTCTGCAGACAAAGTGCGCACCTTGCGATTTTTCAACCAAACCAACCCTTTACATTTGGAATTTCCCCCATAAACCATATATTCCCTGAAAGTACACATGTTAAGCTTTCTAAGTGTACCCAGCTTGTTGTAGTGGGCTCATCTTTCTGGAATTAATCCCTCAAAGAATTCTTTGGTTGCGCAGGGTTTCCCTAAAAAATGTATAAAAAAGCTGAATAATAAAACACCTTTTCCTAAAATATAAATATGCAAACAAGAAAAAACAAGCTAAGTCTGAGCGCAAGGTCCCCCGAACAGAACAATACCCAGCATGCATAGGTAATTTTAACCCTTTTAATTGCCAGCCTACTTGAGATTTTGTCACCCCCTGTTGACAGGTCATTTTTCCCCATTTTACGCCATTTTTGCTGGAATTTTCAGGAAAATTATATATATTTTTTTTGCAGCAGAGTTTAGGCGTTAACATGAAATGTCTTGTTTGCAAATTTTATTCTGTTTTTACAATATTATTAAGTAAAAAATTAATAAATACAATTTTTTTTTACAAAATTGCGTCCTTTATTTTAAATAAAAAATGTATTTTATTAAAGAAAACCATATTGCACGTGAAAGCTCCATTTCTACCGATTAGAACGGTACCACATATTTATCGGTAACCCCCCGCTCCTGCCCAGGAGACCCCCCTAACTGAAACAAGTACTTTATAACATTTACAAATAAAATTCAACTACCATCCACACTACAAAGGGTTAAATCTAGAAAAAAAATGTCCCGGGGGGGACAACATTTTTGGGGGGATTTTAAAGGGTTAAAAACCCTTAAAAATAAAAAAAAAATGAAATGGGGTCCCCCTTACCCAAAGTAACCAGCCCGGGACCAGCTATGCAGGGCTTGTAGGAACAGGGCGCAGGGGCCAGCTTTTGTGGCCCCTGGCCCTGCAGGCTACAAGCCCGCATAACCCATGGTCACGGACTCTTCTGCCCCCCCTGGGCTTTGGGGAGGCAGGTAATGGGGGTGCCGGAGGTAATGGCAAGTCACCCGCTAGCTGCAGGTGACTTGCCAGCCCCCAGCCTTGTGAACCGGTATAGGGGTCTCATGGACCCCTCACCAGTTCACAAGGGGTTAAATTTAAAAAATAAACACTCCACACACAAAAAGAAAAAAAAATGTTATTTCTTTTTTTTTTAATACTTACCTCCCATCCATTCTGGAGCACTGTATCCCTCGGCAATCACTGGCTTCTGCTCACCTGCTGGAAGCCTTTTATAGCTGCTGGGCGACAGAACATAAGGGGTTAATTAAAAAAAAACGACATAGGGTTTCCCCTCCCGGGGGGGGGGGGGGGGGGGACCCCATTTTTGGGGGATTTTTAAGGGATTTTTAAAAACCCCTAAAAATAAAAAAAAAATTGACATGGGGTCCCCCTTACCCGAAGTAACCAGCCCGGGACCAGTTATGCAGGGCTTGTAGAAACAGGGCGCAGAGGCCAGCTTTTGTGGCCCCCTGGCCCTGCAGGCTACTAGCCCGCATAGCCCCTGGCCACGGGCTCTTCTGCACCCCCCTGGGCTTTGGGGAGGCAGGTAATGGGGGTGCTGGGGGTTAATGGCAAGTCACCCGCTAGCCGCAGGTGACTTGCCATCCCCCAGCCTTGTGAACTGATATAGGGGTCTCATGGACCCCTTACCAGTTCACAAGGGGTTAAATGTAAAAAAAAAAAAAACTCACACATAGAAAAAGATGATCTTTATTATTTTTTTTTTTTTTTACTCTACTCACCTCTGATCCTGGGTCCCTCGTCGATGTCCCGCGCCGCTCACCCAGCTCCGGATAGTGATCGAAGCAGAGCAGGTGAGAGGCGAGGAGGCTCCTAGCCTCACACCCCCCCTGCTCCGATCATCACCGGCCTCTGACAGATGCCGGTGTCGGTGAGGGTATAGGAGGAGCGGGATGACGTCATCATGCTCCTCCCACAAAAGGTGGGGCTAGGGGGCGACGGCCATCGCCGCCATAAGAAGAGGTGAGGACCCGGAAGAGGGTCCTCACCTGAAGCCTGCGGAGCCCGGGGGGGGGGGGGGGATCGGACTCACCTGAAGCCTGCGGAGCCCGGGGTGGGGATCGGACCCCCCCTGGTGAAGAGAAGAGCAGGGCAGAGGGATCGGGAAGGCAGATGAGTGACTGTCATTTTTTTAATTATTTTACAGGCGCAGTGTCAGCGGGGAAAATGGGGGGGGGCGGCCGGTTTCGGGCCCCCTCCTGAAGACGGAGGACGACGGGGGGGGATCGGATGCCCCCCCAGGAAGAGGGGAGCCCCAGCTTTACATCGATTCCAGAGGTAAGTTTTTTTTTTTTCTATTTTTACACTAGCAGGGGGAAATTCCAGGCACGTAGTTTCTACGTGCTTGGCACTTAACAGTAGGAGAAGCAACCACGTAGAAACTACGTGCTTGGCATTTAAAGGGTTAATTGTGGGAACAGTATTAATATTATAGGGTTTTTGTGGATTCTTTGGCAATAAGACCCCCAAGCATTTAATATATTGCTTATTCCACTTAAATGGGAACTTATTTCCCCAGCTGGGTTTTGTACAGTTGCTCAGATATAGGGCAGCTGATTTTTCAAGGTTGATTGAGTAGCCTGTAACTAGGCCAAATTGTGATTTAGTGGGAGAGTATTTTTGGGGTTTGTGACATATAGAAGGACATCATCTGCAACTGCCGTTATTTTTATCTCCTCCCATCCTATTTTTATGCCCTGAAATGCGGCATCCACTTCCAACATATGAAAAAGTGGATTAATGGCTAAATTAAACTGTAAGGATGATGGAGGCAGCCTTGTCTGACCCCCCTTCCCAGCAAGATGTTTATGAGAGTTGTTCATTGACTATCAGACGGCTACTTGGTTACTTGGTGCATTGTATATATATTGTATTATAGAGGTGAATACTCTGCCAAAGGCTCTTTCTGTGAGGAGAGTATTCAGCCATGGCCAGGATATTTTGTCAAAGGCTTTTTTATCGTTTAGACTGAGGAGGAGGTCCTTAGAGTTTTACTTTTTGCAGTGATTGCTGCTAGTGCTGTTGTTATTCCTACAGTAATGTGTTCACCCCTGATGAAGCCTAACTGTTGGTTAGTGAGCAGTTTCCGGAGGAAACACTGGAGTCCATCTGCCATTATTTTGGAGAGGATTTTATAGGCTGTATTTAACAAAGATATTGCTGAGAAGAAGGCAGGCAGCTGCGACTACGAAGCCGGGGGATCCGTGGAATGTGTTTTTTTTGCATTCGCCCGATAAGATGCACTGATATTCCCCCCCCTCCACACACACTTTTGGGCGTCTTATAGGGCGAAAAATACGGTACATCCCTAGGTGTGAGGATTATTATTGGGATTAGTAGCTTGTAAAATTCAGTCGTATACCGTATTTTTCGGCCTATGAGACGCACTTATTTTCCCCCAAAAGTGGGGGGAAATGTCCGTGCGTCTTATCGGGGAATGTAAAAAAATAAAAATAAAACTCACCCATTCCCAGCGCAGGTCAGGGCAGCGGGTGGGCATGCAGGCCATCAAGCGTCCGGGCAGAAGAGCCTGAAGTGGCCCTGGATGTGGAGCCGGGGATGAGGCGGGGAGTGGCGCTGCCCACGTGCGCCATCGGCCTGAAGTGGAGGAGCGACCGGGAGGCATGAGCGGCCCTTCACCCAGCACAGGGGGGGGGGGGGCGAGGTGTCCAGCTGCCCCCCTGGAGCCAGCAGCCGTCCAGCGTCCGGTCGACTGGGGCAGAAGAGCCCGAAGCTGCAGCCCTGGACGTGGAGCCAGAGGTGAGCCGGGGAGCGTCACTGCCCACGTGCGCAGCCGACTTCCGCATCTGCGGCACTGCAGTGGAGGAGCGGCAGGGCAGAGAACCACGGAGCGGGGAGGGGGAGGCCCCCCCGACAGGCCAGCTGCGGAGGCGACGGCGGGAGAGGATCTCCAGCTCCCGCAGCAGAAAAGTGCGGTGCGGCGGGAGTCGGACTGGGGACCCGGGAATGAGGAGAAGACCCGGAGGCAGGTGAGAGTTGGGCACCACAGAGGGAGGGGAGGCGAGGGAGCCTCTTGGAATTAAGGCCCCAATAAGAGGCAGCAGTTGGAGGAGTGGCGGGGGCGTTGTCTCTGGCCCCGCCGCTGTCATCGCTGCCAGTAAAAGACAGCGATCGCAGCGACCGGGCCGGGACAGAGCCCCCGCCGCTGCTTCTTACTGGTCATCTCTGTGAATAGGGTGGGCGTGGCCTACGCTGATGCTAATGGGGGGAGGGGGATGCCACACAGCCTATACTAATGGGGGGAGGGGGATGCCACACAGCCTATGCTAATGGGGGAGGGGGATTCCACACAGCCTATGCTAATGGGGGGAGGGGATGCCACACAGCCTATGCTAATGGGGGGAGGGGGATGCCACACAGCCTATACTAATGGGAGGAGGGGGATGCCACACAGCCAATACTAATGGGGGGAGGGGGATGCCACACAGCCTATACTAATGGGGGGAGGGGGGATGCCACACAGCCTATACTAATGAGGGGAGGGGGATGCCACACAGCCTATACTAATGGGGGGAGGGGGATGCCACACAACCTATACTAATGGGGGGAGGGGGATGCCACACAGCCTATGCTAATGGGGGGAGGGGGATGCCACACAGCCTATGCTAATGGGGGGAGGGGGATGCCACACAGCCTATGCTAATGGGGGGAGGGGGATGCCACACAGCCTATACTAATGGGGGAGGGGGATGCCACACAGCCTATACTAATGGGGGGAGTGGGGATGCCACACAGCCTATACTAATGGGGGGAGAGCGGATGCCACACAGCCTATACTAATGGGGGGAGGGGGGATGCCACACAGCCTATACTAATGGGGGGAGGGGAGAATGCCACACTGCCTATATGGGAATGGGAGGGGGGATGCCACACTGGGTATATGGGGAATGGGATGGGGTGAATGCTACACTGCCTATATGGGGAATGGGAGGGGAAGAATGCCACACTGCCTATATGGGGAATGGGAGGGGGGAATGCCACACTGCCTATATGGGGAATGGAATGGGGGCATGCTACACTGTCTATGGAATGGGGGCATCCCACACGGTCTATGGGAATGGGATAGGGGGAATGCCACACTGTCTGTGATGGCGCGTTTTTGGTTTAAAATATTATTTTCTTATTTTCCTCCCCCAAATCCTAGGTGCGTCTTATGGGCAGGTGCGTCTTATAGGGCGAAAAATGTGGTAACTGCCTGGTCCTGGTGTTTTGTATTTCTTGAGATCCCTGATAGTTTTGCTATTTCCTTTTCTGTAATGTTTGCCTCTAGTTTTTCCCTTTGTTCTACGGTAAGCTTCAGGAGTTTGGTTGATTGTAGTAGCAGTGTACAATTCTTTGAAATAACTTTCAAATTTATTGGTTGTGGTTTTTTAAGTGTCCATTATTTTGTGACAAAATGGTGTCCTCAAGGTGCTGAGCTGGGCTCTAATATTTTTTCTTTTCTATTTGTTTGCAATTCTGTGTTTTAAACAAAATATTTCTCTATGCAACAATGTGGTTACCTTAGCAACTGTACACAAACTGGTGTGTTTGGTGTACAGAGCACAGACTCCCTGACTCTGGCTTGCTAAACATCTGATTGGCAAAGCCGATGTGCCACACTTTTGAGCTCACAGGTTTAACCCCTTCTACTCTAATTCAGCCTCTTCATATGAGGGGATCACAATGTTGTGTTCCAGTAGTTATAGGGTTACTGGCAGCTTTCTCATTACTGCTGCCTTATTTTCCAAAGCTGCTGATTAGAGATGAGCGAACTTTTGAAAAATTCGATTCGACTGATTCGCCGAATTTTCCGACAAAAATCGTTTCGACCCGAATAAATTCGCGACGAATCGCTATTAAAAACGGCTATTTCTGAGCCTCCTACAGCCTCAATAGGGTTGTAAACCATTCAGCCTTGCTGTAACACGCACAGGATGCGTGCTGGGTTTGTTAAATAATACTTTGAAGAAATATCACATGCAGATCAGAGGCATCGCTAATAGAATCGCAGAGCGGCACAATTGCAGAGAGTTGAAGTGGCATCACTATGAGGGGCAGAAGGAGCCCAAATATACACTGGAGTTGGCCTCAGGAGCCCAAAAATTGGATGAATCACACCCTGGAGTTGGCAGAAGTTGGCAGCAGCAGCAGGAGCCCAAATATACACTGGAGTTGGCTTCAGGAGCCCAAAAATTGGATGAATCACACCCTGGAGTTGGCAGAAGTTGGCAGCAGCAGGAGCAGGAGCCCAAATATACACTGGAGTTGGCCTCAGGAGCCCAAAAATTGGATGAATCACACCCTGGAGTTGGCAGAAGTTGGCAGCAGCAGCAGCAGGAGCCCAAATATACACTGGAGTTGGCCTCAGGAGCCCAAAAATTGGATGAATCACACCCTGGAGTTGGCAGGAGTTGACAGTAGTAGCAGCAGGAGCCCAAATATACACTGGAGTTGGCCTCAGGAGCCCAAAAATTGGATGAATCACACCCTGGAGTTGGCAGAAGTTGGCAGCAGCAGCAGCAGGAGCCCAAATATACACTGGAGTTGGCCTCAGGAGCCCAAAAATTGGATGAATCACACCCTGGAGTTGGCAGAAGTTGGCAGCAGCAGCAGCAGGAGCCCAAATATACACTGGAGTTGGCTTCAGGAGCCCAAAAATTGGATGAATCACACCCTGGAGTTGGCAGGAGTTGACAGTAGTAGCAGCAGGAGCCCAAATATACACTGGAGTTGGCTTCAGGAGCCCAAAAATTGGATGAATCACACCCTGGAGTTGGCAGAAGTTGGCAGCAGCAGCAGCAGCAGGAGCCCAAATATACACTGGAGTTGGCCTCAGGAGCCCAAAAATTGGATGAATCACACCCTGGAGTTGGCAGAAGTTGGCAGTAGTAGCAGCAGGAGCCCAAATATACACTGGAGTTGGCCTCAGGAGCCCAAAAATTGGATGAATCACACCCTGGAGTTGGCAGAAGTTGGCAGTAGTAGCAGCAGGAGCCCAAATATACACTGGAGTTGGCTTCAGGAGCCCAAAAATTGGATGAATCACACCCTGGAGTTGGCAGAAGTTGGCAGTAGCAGCAGCAGGAGCCCAAATATACACTGGAGTTGGCTTCAGGAGCCCAAAAATTGGATGAATCACACCCTGGAGTTGGCAGGAGTTGACAGTAGCAGCAGCAGGAGCCCAAATATACACTGGAGTTGGCCTCAGGAGCCCAAAAATTGGATGAATCACACCCTGGAGTTGGCAGGAGTTGACAGTAGCAGCAGCAGGAGCCCAAATATACACTGGAGTTGGCTTCAGGAGCCCAAAAATTGGATGAATCACACCCTGGAGTTGGCAGAAGTTGGCAGCAGCAGCAGCAGCAGGAGCCCAAATATACACTGGAGTTGGCTTCAGGAGCCCAAAAATTGGATGAATCACACCCTGGAGTTGGCAGGAGTTGACAGTAGCAGCAGCAGGAGCCCAAATATACACTGGAGTTGGCCTCAGGAGCCCAAAAATTGGATGAATCACACCCTGGAGTTGGCAGAAGTTGGCAGCAGCAGCAGCAGGAGCCCAAATATACACTGGAGTTGGCCTCAGGAGCCCAAAAATTGGATGAATCACACCCTGGAGTTGGCAGGAGTTGACAGTAGTAGCAGCAGGAGCCCAAATATACACTGGAGTTGGCTTCAGGAGCCCAAAAATTGGATGAATCACACCCTGGAGTTGGCAGAAGTTGGCAGCAGCAGCAGCAGGAGCCCAAATATACACTGGAGTTGGCTTCAGGAGCCCAAAAATTGGATGAATCACACCCTGGAGTTGGCAGAAGTTGGCAGCAGCAGCAGCAGGAGCCCAAATATACACTGGAGTTGGCTTCAGGAGCCCAAAAATTGGATGAATCACACCCTGGAGTTGGCAGAAGTTGGCAGCAGCAGCAGCAGGAGCCCAAATATTACTATAAAGAGACACTGGGGTTGGCTTCAGGAGCCCAAAAATTTGATGAATCACACCCTGGAGTTGGCAGCAGCAGGAGCCCAAATATTACTTTAAAGAGACACTGGGGTTGGCTTCAGGAGCCCAAAAATTGGATGAATCACACCCTGTGGAGAGTCATGTGGAGAAAAAGTAGCTTAGTTAGTAATATCTACATAAAATTATGAATAAACAAATGCAAAAGTATTGCCAAAGTGAAGTTTTGTTTGAGGGTGTGTTTCCACCTTTTAATTAAATCAGAAACAAGAAGGTATCATTGCCTCTGACTAATTAGCCCTCAAAAATTCTTGGAATTTTTAATCTGGAATCATGTCTGATCCGTCTTATCCGAAGAATATTAATAAAAAGTAAGAGTAACGGAAAGGATTTTTTATCAATACTTACTTGTGGTCCGATGCGGAGGAATGTCTGTAACTGGAGAGCAGCGCCTTAAATCTGTTTTGCACGATCCATCTTTCTTTAGTGTAGGTCTGGCCCCGTCATCAATCTACTGGAATACATCAGGCATTGTTGGGAGGAAAGCTTGGATGATCCAAGCGCCATTCATTTCCACGCAGGGCAGTCTCTGGAAAAAAAAAGTCTGTATAAACCAGGGTCTTTTTCATATAAAAACAAATGGTTATTCTTGCTTGTAAACCATATGTTCCACAGATTTACCAGTCATTGTGTCAGCCAATGAAGCAACTTTGTCTCGAAGTGCTGCAAAAGCAGTCCACTGCATCACAAGTGGCATCTGACACCCCCAGTCAACTGTCTGTCTGTTATGCTTTGGGTTCAGCTCCACTATCCATTGATGAAGATCTGATAATCATAAAATTCAGCAGCTACTGCCCAGCCAAGAAGTGGAGGAGACACTCGCCTCTTCTTCCAGTAGCCGGCAATTAGTGATGAGGAGAGTGTCGTGGGAGGAGGTGTTGCAAGCCGAGGTAGTGGAAGAGGGTCCCTGGAGTCTGCGGCGGTGGCGGCGGCAGCAGCAGCAGATTATTGCGGACTGTTGTTCGGAAAAATCAGCTACTCAGCGATGTGGCAGTGTTTCATGCAGCATCCTGGGGAGAAAAAGTAGGTTAGTTAGTGTATATACATAAAATTATGAATAGACAAATGCAATAGTATTGCCAAAGTGAAGTTTTGTTTGAGGGTGTGTTTCCACCTTGTAATTAAATCAGAAACAACTAGCTATCATTTGCCTCTGAATAATTAGCCCTCAAAAATTCTTGGAATTTTTAATCTTGATGTCTGAGGGATTTCTCCTCTCAGACAGCGTCACCATAAGTCCAGCCTGCTGCATTACACTTGGAAGAACATCTTGTTTGCGCTGCGACAAGGAAGCCAAAGTCATGCGTCCTCACATGGCACACGTGTTCAGTCTAGTTTTTAAGTCTTGCCCCCATCTGAAAGAACAACAGGAAAGAAAGTTAGCATGCACTTCTGGCACTCCTACACCACGAAGCACAACCCTATTGAGCCTCAGCGTCACAACGGTGTACCCCACCATAGTCTGATTTGCGATGTTTCCACCCGTTGGAATTCCACCCTCCATATGCAGGATCCACTATAGCAGTGGTCCCCAACCCTGTCCTCAAGGCCCACCAACAGGCCAGGTTTTGCAGATCTCCACAAAGATGCACAGGTGGAGTAATTAGTGCAGCTGCAGAGCAATAGAGCTGGCTATTTGGAGATCCAAAAAACATGACTTGTTGGTGGGCCTTGAGGACAGGGTTGAGGACCACTGCACTATAGGAACAGAGAAAAGCCATCACGGATTTCTGGATGATCCAAACGGATAGGGGGACACCTGTGTAAATTCAATGTAAACCATTGGCAGCTCATACGTGACACAGACCGTTTGCTCAGGCCCTTTGAGGAAGCTACGTTATTAGTCAGTTGCCAGGACTATGAGATGAACGATGAGATTCCACTGCTTCATGTACTACAACACATGTTGGAAACCATGGCTGGTCAGGGCACTGGAGACATGGCACATACATTTCACAGCCACATGAAGCCTGTGGGGGCTGAAGTGGAGGAGGAGGAGGGGGTGGGGCAAAGCAAACCACAGTTTAGGTTTCACAAAATGACCATTTTATCTAGTCATCTGACAGAAGAGGAGGAGCAGGAGCAGCCACAGGAGCTAGAGGGTTGTGAGTAAGGTGAGACAGAGGACCCAGACACACCGTGGCAGTTTACAGTGGAGATGGAGACAGGTAGTCCCTCCGAGTCATTTGCACAAATGGCACGATGCATGCTCACATGCTTGCGTACTAGTGAGCGCAGAATTGTCTCCATTTGTCAGCGGGAAGACTTCTGGCTCTCCAACTTATTGGACCCTCGCTTCCGGCACAAAATGGGGGCATTTTTTACGCCCACTGAGAGGGAGGACAAACTGACCTACTACAGAGACATCCCACGTAGTCAGTTGGGCGATGTCTATCTGCGCCATGGCCCATACTCCCGCAGGTCTGACTCGGGGGGACCTCTGCGATCACCTTCCACTGCCATGGCTGCTGGGGGGGTGGAAGGAGCAGCAGCAGCAGCTCCATCAGCAGCAGCCTCAGTCTTCAGTCGCTAGTGAGTAGCTTTCTACACCCGCATAGTGAGTCTACTCATGAGCAGCAGGAAGACCTGGAGCTGGACCTCAAACAGCAGGTCATGTCATACCTTGACATGACCATGCCAACACACCTTCAAGATCCACTGGATTTGCTGGGAAGCCAAACTTGACTTGTGCCCGCAACTAGCAGAGTTTGCCCTGGAAAAGCTGTACTGGCCGGACAGTAGTTGATTTAGATGGCAACTGGGCTGCTCTATATAACGAAGCAAAATGGCAAATTTACCTCACTATATGAGCTATTGCCCCTCAGATTTACACAGGGGCTGCTCTATATTATGCTGCAAAGTGGCAAATTTACCTCACAATATAAGCTATTGCCCCTCAGATTTACACAGGGGCTGCTCTATATTATGCTGCAAAATGGCAAATTTACCTCACAATATAAGCTATTGCCCCTCAGATTTACACAGGGCCTGCTCTATATAACGAAGCAAAATGGCAAATTTACCTCACTATATAAGCTATTGCCCCTCAGATTTACACAGGGGCTGCTCTATATTATGCTGCAAAATGGCAAATTAACCTCACAATATAAGCTATTGCAGCTCTATATAAATAAAAATAAATAAATAAAAAAAGGGCCTGTAGAAGCTTATTTAGTATAACAGATAGGGTGACATGTGCTGGTTTGGGATGCCCATATGGGCTAGTGTTTTGGCAGCAGTACAAAAACCAATGCAAAATGCAATAGCTTAATAAAGCTGATGCTGATCAACGCTTATTTAGTATAACAGATGGGGTGCAACATGCAGGTTTGGGATGCCCTGCGGCCTGGTGTATTTAAAGCAGACCAAAACCAATTCAAAATGCAATAACTTAATAAAGCTGAGGCTGTAGATGCTTATTTAGTATAAACAGGTAGGGTGCAAGGTGCAGCTTTGGGGTGCCCTGCGGCCTGGTTAAATGAAAGCAGTCAAAAAGGAAGTGCAAACTGAAGTAGCTTAATGAAGCTGATGCTGATCAACGCTTATGTTGTATACCAGATAGGGTGCAAGGTGCAGCTTTGGGGTGCCCTGCGGCCTGGTTTATTAAAATCAGTCAAAAACAAGTGCAAACTGAAGTAGCCTGATCAACGCTTATGTTGTATAACAGATAGGTTTAAAATAGCATGTGCCTTGGGATGCCCGTGTGGCCTGTTATATTTCAAGCTGAACAAAAAGTAACAATAATCCAAGTATGAGACATCATTTTGACCTTCTTCACAGCGCCATACTTTGAAAAAAAAAAATTAATTTCATGCCGATCAATCCAAAGGTCAATGCCCCTAACAAAAATAGTGTTCGGCATAAGTTTTCCTTCTGGAAGGACGTAACCTTTAGTTTACATGGTTGGGGTAGGTTATCTTACAAATTGGGATACCACAGGCAGCAGTGTCATTGAAAGAGACAGATTGTAATGCAGGCCATACGCAAGCAGAGAAACTCAGGCTGCAACAGGCCTATTTAGTTTACATGGTTGGGGTAGGTTATCTTACAAATTGGGATACCCCACTGTATATGAAACCGAATATAAATGCACACCCAAAAGTGGACACTCAGCCTCCAAGAGGCCTGCTTAGTTTAAATAAGAGAGCTGCTTAGTATGGTAGGTAGGTTATGTTATGTTACAGAATGGGATGCCCCAAGCAGACTTGAGATCAGTATATATGCACACAGCAGCAGTGTGTTAGCAGGCTCATACAGGCCAAATTTCTTTAAATAACTGTGCAGCTTACAGTTAATGCAGAGGCTAATGGTATGTTACAGAATGGGATGCCCCAAGCTGACTTGAGATCAGTATATATGCACACAGCAGCAGTGTGTTAGCAGGCTCATACAGGCCAAATTTCTTTAAATAAATGTGCAGCTTACAGTAAATGCAGAGGCTAATGGTATGTTACAGAATGGGATGCCCCAAAGCAGACCTGAGATCAGTATATATGCACACAGCAGCAGTGTGTTAGCAGGCTCATACAGGCCAAATTTCTTTAAATAAATGTGCAGCTTACAGTAAATGCAGAGGCTAATGGTATGTTACAGAATGGGATGCCCCAAAGCAGACTTGAGATCAGTATATATGCACACAGCAGCAGTGTGTTAGCAGGCTCATACAGGCCAAATTTCTTTAAATAAATGTGCAGCTTACAGTAAATGCAGAGGCTAATGGTATGTTACAGAATGGGATGCCCCAAAGCAGACTTGAGATCAGTATATATGCACACAGCAGCAGTGTGTTAGCAGGCTCATACAGGCCAAATTTCTTTAAATAACTGTGCAGCTTACAGTTAATGCAGAGGCTAATGGTATGTTACAGAATGGGATGCCCCAAGCAGACTTGAGATCAGTATATATGCACACAGCAGCAGTGTGTTAGCAGGCTCATACAGGCCAAATTTCTTTAAATAACTGTGCAGCTTACAGTTAATGCAGAGGCTAATGGTATGTTACAGAATGGGATGCCCCAAGCAGACTTGAGATCAGTATATATGCACACAGCAGCAGTGTGTTAGCAGGCTCATACAGGCCAAATTTCTTTAAATAACTGTGCAGCTTACAGTTAATGCAGAGGCTAATGGTATGTTACAGAATGGGATGCCCCAAAGCAGACTTGAGATCAGTATATATGCACACAGCAGCAGTGTGTTAGCAGGCTCATACAGGCCAAATTTCTTTAAATAACTGTGCAGCTTACAGTTAATGCAGAGGCTAATGGTATGTTACAGAATGGGATGCCCCAAAGCAGACTTGAGATCAGTATATATGCACACAGCAGCAGTGTGTTAGCAGGCTCATACAGGCCAAATTTCTTTAAATAAATGTGCAGCTTACAGTTAATGCAGAGGCTAATGGTATGTTACAGAATGGGATGCCCCAAAGCAGACTTGAGATCAGTATATATGCACACAGCAGCAGTGTGTTAGCAGGCTCATACAGGCCAAATTTCTTTAAATAACTGTGCAGCTTACAGTTAATGCAGAGGCTAATGGTATGTTACAGAATGGGATGTCCCAAAAACCAGAGAGCACCTGGCAGGCAGCAGTAAGACTATGCACAGCAAAAGTGTCTTTATCATGCCTAATTTCAATTAGAATAGGTGCAAATGGTTAGGTTCTTAAATAGAGGCTGGTGTAGTCACAGAATGGGATGCCCTAAAAACCAGCAGTAAGTACACCTGGCAGGGACAAGTTGTGCTATGCCCAGCAAAAGTGTCTTTATCAGGCCTAATTTCAAATATGATAAGAGCAAATGCTTATATGGTCTTAAACAGAGGCTGCTTTAGTCACAGAATGGGATGCCCCGGGCAGGAATCGAGCTGGCAGGGTCCAGTAGGCCTTTGGCCAGCAAAAGTGTCTTTATCAGGCCTGATTTCTATGAGAATAAGTGCAAATGTTTATTATGCTATTAAATAGAGGCTGCTTTAGTCACAGAATGGGATGCCAGTGCCACAAAAACCAGAGAGCATGCACAGCAAAAGTGTCTTTATCAGGCCTGATTTCTATGAGAATAAGTGCAAATGTTTATTATGCTATTAAATAGAGGCTGCTTTAGTCACAGAATGGGATGCCATTGCCACAAAAACCAGAGAGCATGCACAGCAAAAGTGTCTTTATCAGGCCTGATTTCTATGAGAATAAGTGCAAATGTTTATTGTGCTATTAAATAGAGGCTGCTTTAGTCACAGAATGGGATGCCAGTGCCACAAAAACCAGAGAGCATGCACAGCAAAAGTGTCTTTATCAGGCCTGATTTCTATGAGAATAAGTGCAAATGTTTATTATGCTATTAAATAGAGGCTGCTTTAGTCACAGAATGGGATGCCAGTGCCACAAAAACCAGAGAGCATGCACAGCAAAAGTGTCTTTATCAGGCCTGATTTCTATGAGAATAAGTGCAAATGTTTATTGTGCTATTAAATAGAGGCTGCTTTAGTCACAGAATGGGATGCCAGTGCCACAAAAACCAGAGAGCATGCACAGCAAAAGTGTCTTTATCAGGCCTGATTTCTATGAGAATAAGTGCAAATGTTTATTATGCTATTAAATAGAGGCTGCTTTAGTCACAGAATGGGATGCCAGTGCCACAAAAACCAGAGAGCATGCACAGCAAAAGTGTCTTTATCAGGCCTGATTTCTATGAGAATAAGTGCAAATGTTTATTATGCTATTAAATAGAGGCTGCTTTAGTCACAGAATGGGATGCCAGTGCCACAAAAACCAGAGAGCATGCACAGCAAAAGTGTCTTTATCAGGCCTGATTTCTATGAGAATAAGTGCAAATGTTTATTGTGCTATTAAATAGAGGCTGCTTTAGTCACAGAATGGGATGCCAGTGCCACAAAAACCAGAGAGCATGCACAGCAAAAGTGTCTTTATCAGGCCTGATTTCTATGAGAATAAGTGCAAATGTTTATTATGCTATTAAATAGAGGCTGCTTTAGTCACAGAATGGGATGCCAGTGCCACAAAAACCAGAGAGCATGCACAGCAAAAGTGTCTTTATCAGGCCTGATTTCTATGAGAATAAGTGCAAATGTTTATTGTGCTATTAAATAGAGGCTGCTTTAGTCACAGAATGGGATGCCAGTGCCACAAAAACCAGAGAGCATGCACAGCAAAAGTGTCTTTATCAGGCCTGATTTCTATGAGAATAAGTGCAAATGTTTATTGTGCTATTAAATAGAGGCTGCTTTAGTCACAGAATGGGATGCCAGTGCCACAAAAACCAGAGAGCATGCACAGCAAAAGTGTCTTTATCAGGCCTGATTTCTATGAGAATAAGTGCAAATGTTTATTATGCTATTAAATAGAGGCTGCTTTAGTCACAGAATGGGATGCCAGTGCCACAAAAACCAGAGAGCATGCACAGCAAAAGTGTCTTTATCAGGCCTGATTTCTATGAGAATAAGTGCAAATGTTTATTATGCTATTAAATAGAGGCTGCTTTAGTCACAGAATGGGATGCCAGTGCCACAAAAACCAGAGAGCATGCACAGCAAAAGTGTCTTTATCAGGCCTGATTTCTATGAGAATAAGTGCAAATGTTTATTGTGCTATTAAATAGAGGCTGCTTTAGTCACAGAATGGGATGCCAGTGCCACAAAAACCAGAGAGCATGCACAGCAAAAGTGTCTTTATCAGGCCTGATTTCTATGAGAATAAGTGCAAATGTTTATTATGCTATTAAATAGAGGCTGCTTTAGTCACAGAATGGGATGCCAGTGCCACAAAAACCAGAGAGCATGCACAGCAAAAGTGTCTTTATCAGGCCTGATTTCTATGAGAATAAGTGCAAATGTTTATTATGCTATTAAATAGAGGCTGCTTTAGTCACAGAATGGGATGCCAGTGCCACAAAAACCAGAGAGCATGCACAGCAAAAGTGTCTTTATCAGGCCTGATTTCTATGAGAATAAGTGCAAATGTTTATTATGCTATTAAATAGAGGCTGCTTTAGTCACAGAATGGGATGCCAGTGCCACAAAAACCAGAGAGCATGCACAGCAAAAGTGTCTTTATCAGGCCTGATTTCTATGAGAATAAGTGCAAATGTTTATTATGCTATTAAATAGAGGCTGCTTTAGTCACAGAATGGGATGCCAGTGCCACAAAAACCAGAGAGCATGCACAGCAAAAGTGTCTTTATCAGGCCTGATTTCTATGAGAATAAGTGCAAATGTTTATTATGCTATTAAATAGAGGCTGCTTTAGTCACAGAATGGGATGCCAGTGCCACAAAAACCAGAGAGCATGCACAGCAAAAGTGTCTTTATCAGGCCAGATTTCTATGAGAATAAGTGCAAATGTTTATTATGCTATTAAATAGAGGCTGCTTTAGTCACAGAATGGGATGCCAGTGCCACAAAAACCAGAGAGCATGCACAGCAAAAGTGTCTTTATCAGGCCTGATTTCTATGAGAATAAGTGCAAATGTTTATTATGCTATTAAATAGAGGCTGCTTTAGTCACAGAATGGGATGCCAGTGCCACAAAAACCAGAGAGCATGCACAGCAAAAGTGTCTTTATCAGGCCTGATTTCTATGAGAATAAGTGCAAATGTTTATTGTGCTATTAAATAGAGGCTGCTTTAGTCACAGAATGGGATGCCAGTGCCACAAAAACCAGAGAGCATGCACAGCAAAAGTGTCTTTATCAGGCCTGATTTCTATGAGAATAAGTGCAAATGTTTATTATGCTATTAAATAGAGGCTGCTTTAGTCACAGAATGGGATGCCAGTGCCACAAAAACCAGAGAGCATGCACAGCAAAAGTGTCTTTATCAGGCCTGATTTCTATGAGAATAAGTGCAAATGTTTATTGTGCTATTAAATAGAGGCTGCTTTAGTCACAGAATGGGATGCCAGTGCCACAAAAACCAGAGAGCATGCACAGCAAAAGTGTCTTTATCAGGCCTGATTTCTATGAGAATAAGTGCAAATGTTTATTGTGCTATTAAATAGAGGCTGCTTTAGTCACAGAATGGGATGCCAGTGCCACAAAAACCAGAGAGCATGCACAGCAAAAGTGTCTTTATCAGGCCTGATTTCTATGAGAATAAGTGCAAATGTTTATTATGCTATTAAATAGAGGCTGCTTTAGTCACAGAATGGGATGCCAGTGCCACAAAAACCAGAGAGCATGCACAGCAAAAGTGTCTTTATCAGGCCTGATTTCTATGAGAATAAGTGCAAATGTTTATTATGCTATTAAATAGAGGCTGCTTTAGTCACAGAATGGGATGCCAGTGCCACAAAAACCAGAGAGCATGCACAGCAAAAGTGTCTTTATCAGGCCTGATTTCTATGAGAATAAGTGCAAATGTTTATTGTGCTATTAAATAGAGGCTGCTTTAGTCACAGAATGGGATGCCAGTGCCACAAAAACCAGAGAGCATGCACAGCAAAAGTGTCTTTATCAGGCCTGATTTCTATGAGAATAAGTGCAAATGTTTATTGTGCTATTAAATAGAGGCTGCTTTAGTCACAGAATGGGATGCCAGTGCCACAAAAACCAGAGAGCATGCACAGCAAAAGTGTCTTTATCAGGCCTGATTTCTATGAGAATAAGTGCAAATGTTTATTATGCTATTAAATAGAGGCTGCTTTAGTCACAGAATGGGATGCCAGTGCCACAAAAACCAGAGAGCATGCACAGCAAAAGTGTCTTTATCAGGCCTGATTTCTATGAGAATAAGTGCAAATGTTTATTATGCTATTAAATAGAGGCTGCTTTAGTCACAGAATGGGATGCCAGTGCCACAAAAACCAGAGAGCATGCACAGCAAAAGTGTCTTTATCAGGCCTGATTTCTATGAGAATAAGTGCAAATGTTTATTGTGCTATTAAATAGAGGCTGCTTTAGTCACAGAATGGGATGCCAGTGCCACAAAAACCAGAGAGCATGCACAGCAAAAGTGTCTTTATCAGGCCTGATTTCTATGAGAATAAGTGCAAATGTTTATTATGCTATTAAATAGAGGCTGCTTTAGTCACAGAATGGGATGCCAGTGCCACAAAAACCAGAGAGCATGCACAGCAAAAGTGTCTTTATCAGGCCTGATTTCTATGAGAATAAGTGCAAATGTTTATTATGCTATTAAATAGAGGCTGCTTTAGTCACAGAATGGGATGCCAGTGCCACAAAAACCAGAGAGCATGCACAGCAAAAGTGTCTTTATCAGGCCTGATTTCTATGAGAATAAGTGCAAATGTTTATTATGCTATTAAATAGAGGCTGCTTTAGTCACAGAATGGGATGCCAGTGCCACAAAAACCAGAGAGCATGCACAGCAAAAGTGTCTTTATCAGGCCTGATTTCTATGAGAATAAGTGCAAATGTTTATTATGCTATTAAATAGAGGCTGCTTTAGTCACAGAATGGGATGCCAGTGCCACAAAAACCAGAGAGCATGCACAGCAAAAGTGTCTTTATCAGGCCTGATTTCTATGAGAATAAGTGCAAATGTTTATTGTGCTATTAAATAGAGGCTGCTTTAGTCACAGAATGGGATGCCAGTGCCACAAAAACCAGAGAGCATGCACAGCAAAAGTGTCTTTATCAGGCCTGATTTCTATGAGAATAAGTGCAAATGTTTATTATGCTATTAAATAGAGGCTGCTTTAGTCACAGAATGGGATGCCAGTGCCACAAAAACCAGAGAGCATGCACAGCAAAAGTGTCTTTATCAGGCCTGATTTCTATGAGAATAAGTGCAAATGTTTATTATGCTATTAAATAGAGGCTGCTTTAGTCACAGAATGGGATGCCAGTGCCACAAAAACCAGAGAGCATGCACAGCAAAAGTGTCTTTATCAGGCCTGATTTCTATGAGAATAAGTGCAAATGTTTATTATGCTATTAAATAGAGGCTGCTTTAGTCACAGAATGGGATGCCAGTGCCACAAAAACCAGAGAGCATGCACAGCAAAAGTGTCTTTATCAGGCCTGATTTCTATGAGAATAAGTGCAAATGTTTATTATGCTATTAAATAGAGGCTGCTTTAGTCACAGAATGGGATGCCAGTGCCACAAAAACCAGAGAGCATGCACAGCAAAAGTGTCTTTATCAGGCCTGATTTCTATGAGAATAAGTGCAAATGTTTATTATGCTATTAAATAGAGGCTGCTTTAGTCACAGAATGGGATGCCTCACAGCAGACTTAAGATCAGTTCAGTATATATGCACAGTTAGTTACTATAAGCAGCCTGAAAACGCTAACAAAGGCTGGATGAAAAAAAAAAAATCTCCCTGTCAGCCAGCTCCGTTTTTCCTACCTTTCCCTGGCTTTCTGTCTGTCTCCTGTCTGTCTCCTGCCTGTCTCCTGCCTGTCTCCAGCCTGTCCCTGTCTGTCCCTGTCTCCAGCCTGTCTCCAGCCTGTCTAACTGCCTCAGCTACACAGCGTTCTGTCTGTCTGTCACGAATGCAATAGAGAAATGAGGAAAAGCAAGATGGCCGCCGTTAAATACCGCTGTGTGACGTCACCGGGCTTGCTGGCTGCTGATAGGCTGCATGTGACTGCCCCAGCTTGCACTGGCGCGGGATACATGTCCAGACATGTCCCGCCCGCCATCTTAGAATGCCTGTAATGTAAATGAATGGATGTTAAAGGAAAACTTCGAGTGATCGAATCGCGGGGAAATTCGGATTCGATCCGAATCGAATTTTTCCTGAAATTCGGATCGAATCCGGGTTCGTCCGGATCGATTCGCTCATCCCTACTGCTGATGAGCTCACCTGTTACAGTGGAAGGATTCTGGGATTTGTAGGCAGAATCTATGCTGATATGTAAAATTACAGGAATGGGGACACAGGCCAAACACACTTGTTTATTTTACATTGCAAAAAAGGAAAACAAAAAGGAAGAACACTTAAATCCTGACAAAAATTGAGTTTTCCTTTTTGGACTTTTTGGAAGAGGCGCAATGGAAGAAGATCATGTGGTCTGATGAATCTAGATTTGTCCTGTTTAAGGGTAGGAAGAGAGGTTGCTGAAGTGATGCAACCGTCATGCAGAGTGCCTACTGTACAAGCCTGTGGGGGCAGCACTATGGTCGATCTGGGGTTGCCGCATTTGGTCAGGTCTAGGTTCAGCAAAGTTATGTGCGCAAAGAATAAGGGTAAAATACTACAGGGCCAGCTGCTGGCCTTCTCCTGGGGTGGTCTAAATCAGCATGTCCTGCTGTGTTAACCCCCCCCTCGGGTGGCTGCAATACTCACCTTTGCCCTGGCACCCACAGTGGCAGCATCTACAGCATCTCTGGGCTGAGGCGTGCTCCTGCTCCTAGCCATATAGGCTGGGGAGCTTCCTTTTGCTGATCTCTGTGTCAAACAAAGCAGAATGCCTGGTATTAATGTGCAGGTCATGCGATGCTGATTGGACGAGAGCCCATGCATGTACTGTGGGCTACGGAAAGGTACATTTTTATGGGTGAATCAGGGGGTTTTATATAGTGGGGGCCCAAATTGGGATGCCACTAGGGCAAGGATCAAGACCTGGGATATTAAAAATTCTGGGTTTTGTTTCTGCTTTAACACCTAACTCTAGCCTGATAGGAGCCCCAGAGGAGTATTCATTTTCCTAATGCTCTTTGTCATTATGGAGATTGGGCCTCATTTCTGAAAACTGAAATGTCATCTTTGCATCTTCTCTAACCTTCACCTGTGAGCTCCTAAGGGACCTCAGCAATCTGTAGAGTTAGAAAAATACTGTAGATGTTTTATCGTTTATTCAAGATTTTCCAAAATAGTATTATCTGGAGTATATCCTGTGATTCACCATATTTTCTTCTTTTTGTCTCAAGCATTTACAAGTGAAGACCTGACATATTGCCAAGTTGCTGCTGAAAAGACTATCAAGTAATGGATCAGCATAGACAATTTATATAATATTACATATATACATTCCTACCACTCCCTTGCTTTTCATGAATGTAATATATATATATATATATATATACACACACACACACACACACACACACACACACACACACACACACACACACACACGATGTTTTTATGGTACACTGAAGTACAATTATAACCAATACATTTTTTAAATGTTATTGACAAACATATCAAGTTTATGCAAAGACTATTTATAGTGTTGGTCCTTATTTTTTATCACTGGTATGCTGGACATTAGCTTCTGCACCATAGCCTCGATTCAGAGACACATTTATCTGGACTTTCGTAGCTGTCCGTGTATGTTTTTGTGTGTGTTTGTAATTTTTTTTTGTTTTTTCTGTTCCATTTTCCATTCGTACGTTTGTTCGCGCTCGTACGTATATGCGCTTTCGATGAAGGAAACTAAATCGGATCATTTGCGTTAGTTCGGATCATTTTCCCATCAAAATCTGATATTTTGCATTCGTTCAGATAACTTACGTTATTGCTATGGGCTTGCGTCTCATTCAGAGAGCTGATTGCCGAGGGACCACCACCCTAAAAAAACGTTTCCTTTGCGATCCCCCTTTGACCATGTTTTGCGGCTTTGTGGAGAAGTATGAGCGCCTTCAGCTAATGGGCATTGAATGTATCAGCAGGGCCGAGGCCAGATTCCCCCGGTGACGGATGCATATTGATGGCATGCATTATGTTGAGTTGTTCGAGCTGACCCGAATTAATCGCGCTTCTCTCCATAGGTTGTATAGTGAGCTGCGGCCATGGTTAGCCCGCACCACAAGGAAGGGGCAAGCAATTTCAGGTATGACCAAGATGCTTCCAGAGGCTGCATGCCCTATCTGTGGGGATCTCCCAGCCTATGCTGAGCCGCGCGCTATCCAGGTTTTGGAAGGCATGGCTACCATTAGTCAGAAATATATTTTATTTCCAGACGACATGGTAGCCTGGAACACGCTTAAGTTGGCTTTTTATAATATAGCCAACATGCCCAACGTCATAAGTGCCATTGATTTCACCCACGTTGCATTGGTCCCTCCGGCAGCCGACAATTACATCTATAGGTAAGTTCAATCGGTCATTTTGTTATATAGTTTAGACAAACTGTATTTTCTATTAATCCCTCCTTGTAAATTGTCCCTGTGAAACAGCTTACAGTGTATATCTTAATCCCTCCTTGTAAATTGTCCCTGTGAAACAGCTTACAGTGTATATCTTAATCCCTCCTTGTAAATTGTCCCTGTGAAACAGCTTACAGTGTATAGATTAATCCCTCCTTGTAACTTGTCCCTGTGCCCCATTTGACTGTGTATAGCTTAATCCCTCCTTCTCAAGTGTCCATGTGCCCTATTTGACCGTGTATAGCTTAATCCCTCCTTCTCAAGTGTCCCTGTGCCCCATTTGACCGTGTATAGCTTAATCCCTCGTTCTCAAGTGTCCCTGTGCCCCATTTGACCGTGTATAGCTTAATTCCTCCTTCTCAAGTGTCCCTGTGCCCCATTTGATCATGTATAGCTTAATCCCTCCTTCTCAAGTGTCCATGTGCCCAATTTGACCGTGTATAGCTTAATCCCTCCTTCTCAAGTGTCCCTGTGCCCCATTAGACTGTGTATAGCTTAATTCCTCCTTCTCAAGTGTCCCTGTGCCCCATTTGACTGTGTATAGCTTAATCCCTCCTTCTCAAGTGTCCCTGTGCCCCATTTGACTGTGTATAGCTTAATCCCTTCTTCTCAAGTGTCCCTGTGCCCCGTTTGACCGTGTATAGCTTAATCCCTCCTTCTCAAGTGTCCCTGTGCCTCATTTGACCATGTATAGCTTCATCAATGTTTTTAATGTCGGCCAAAGCCAAACATTTTCATGTGGACCTTAATTAGTCATTCGAATGTTAATCTTTATTTGATCCAACATACATATCCTTTTTTTGCTAAAAACAACTTATGTACTTAGTTAGTGTTATTTGTATTGGCCAACATGTTTTTGGAGGGTGTTAGGAGTTAGTGTTTGAGTAGTTTACCTTGCCTTGCTAATTTTTTTTATTTTTCTTTTTTCCCAGGAACCGCAAAATGGGCCACTCACTGAATGTGCAAGCAGTGGTGGCCCCGCACATGTGGTTCCTTAGTGTTCTCGCCGGATATCCAGGCTCATCCCATGACGCGTACATCTTGCGTCGATCTGGATTGTACCGTCGGTTTGAGTCTGGAGAATTCTCAGGTGCATGGCTCCTTGGTAAGTTGACGCAAATTACGTCATTCACTTTTCAATGTATGCCTATGAATATAGTTGATGACCCATGTCTGAACCTATGGCTGTTTTTACCCTTTGATGAAAAGTTAAACCGGACCTTAACCGGACCTTTAGCAAAGCACAAACCCTTAAAAAGTGATTTCCCAGCATTTAAAAATAATATATTTCTAGTTTTTACTAACTTACTTATTATTCTTTCCCACACTCGGCTGCAATTCTGTTCTTGACTTTATGATAGGGTCGGTGCCATCTTTGCTCAGATGCATGACACTTACTGAGGAGAGCGGGATAAAGTGCAGGGGGCGGGTAAGAGCTGTGCTTTGCTCAGACAAAGCAGATCTGGGGTCCTGAAAAGGTAAGACATCCAAGAATGCTGAGCAGCACAGTCCTAACCCAATTCCTGTTTGCAGGCTGCCTGATTTGCCGCCATCTTTGATGTTTAAAGGCTCAGAACATGCAGTAGATGGTGTTAGGCTGTTTTTTTAGGTGAGCAATTTGTATGTACAGGGTGTGGCTAAAATATAAAATAGGCTCTTAGTCGGGGTGAACGACCGCTTGTCCATAAATTTTTGATTTGAATGTGTCATTTATGTAAGTATTTTATTATTCTTTTAGGGGATTCCGGCTATCCGCTTCTTCCCTGGCTGATGACGCCCGTCCTTTGGCCACAGAATGCGGCCCAGGACGCCTACAATCGGGCACACCGGAAGACCCGGGCCGTTGTGGGGAGAGCCTTTGGCCTCTTAAAAACTCGCTTCCGGTGTTTGGACCATACCGGGGGGGCACTCCAGTATGTCCCCAACAAGGTCATCGATATCATACTAGCCTTCTGTGTCCTCCACAACTTATAATGCAGCGTGTCCCCCGGTATGTGGATCTGCCCCCCTCTCCACCCAGCCAGGACCCAGAAGAGAACTACCGTGGCAAACCTAGTGCCTTTGGCCAAGCTGTTCGTGCCAATTTGATAAGCACCCATTTTGGCTAATCTGGATTTCCTGTGTTTGTTTGTTGCATGTAATTGTTTATTTTTACTTTCATTTGCCTTTGTGAAGGCTTTTGTATTTTATTTTTAAAAAATAGTAACAAATTAATTACTAAAATATTGACACATGATCTGAGCCTCATGCATTTTGTTTGCCATGTTTGTTTAGAAAAACCTTCAGTAATCTCAAAATAACCCAAACTAATGCATCAACTTAGTCAACAACAGCTAAAGTCACATTCAATATATTTGAGTGAAATATGAAAATTTGGAGTTGAAGGGCACTCGCAGACTTCATGTACGTACATAGTACAACAGAAATATACACTGGTGCAGACTCATGGCACCTAGCAATTGGCCACATCCAGGAGTTTTAAAATAACGCACCAGGCCGAACAAATAAAATAAACATATATAGGGAGCAACCATTTGCATGAGAATATTTGGCCAGAAATACATAGGGCCACATACACACCCTCTCCTGCTTGGCCACATTTGCCACAGGCACAGGTGGAAAGCAGCCATACCTATAGCACATCCATGCCTGTAAGTCAGTGGCCCACCCAAACAAAAACCCCCAGTCCAAATGCAAGTCCAGTCCAATCTTTGCCAGGGTTCAAGGTATTAGTTTCCCAGCCCAGAATACCCCCCAATCTTGCCAACAAACAGGATGAGTCAGACACAATTTCATTAGGCCCAAGCCTGCAGCGTGGCAGCTTGAGCAGCAGCTTCAGTGAGGCTTTAGCTCATGCATTGGCTAGTGGGGTATCTCAGCACTCTAATGAGCTATATGGGCGAAAATCAAAATCATACAAGCAAATCCATAAAAAAGGTGGCGCTCACCAGACAGGTCAATACAGTGGATGTAGAGGAAAGATGTGGAGCAGATACAGGTCAAATATATGTTAAAATGGGTGTTGCCCATAAAACCCTGGTGGTGGGCATGTGTGGCATTCATAATCTGCCACTGTTCCAACATGAGTCTATTGCTTGTTCGAACTTCCTCGAGCATGGCTGTAAAATTATTATTTAAGGTGGCCATGTGGCTGTTGCTCGTCCTAAATGCTGTCAGCATGGTGGTGAATGTATTATTTAATGTATCTAATTGTGCAGTAAGCTGCTCTGTAGTACTTTGAGTCACCTGCTGAAATAAACGGCTGTCATGGCACCACGCTGACCCCAGGATCGGCACGCGCCTCCCCTGGGAAACTGGTCGACGTTGATGACTACGTCTACCAATTCCCAGGGTTTGAGCACCTGCAGATGCTGGACCTCTAGGGCGAGCAAGAGTCACAGATGGGCTCGCAAATCCTCTGCAGCAGAGCTACCACTGGAGACTTTAGGTTCAGTCTCAGCCTGCTGCCCACGATGGGCTGGCAGCATGCGTCCAGCTTCACTCTGCTGCAGAGGATTTGGTGCAGTAGCATGTTGGGACAGTGGCAGATTAGGTTCCGGGGGGTCAGTTCTGAAGGTCCCATCAAGCTAGCATCCTCCTGCATCTCCTGGATTTCCTCCAGTGTGTGGGTCTGTTGGGACATGTGCAAAAAAAGGTTCAGTTTGGGCCCTAAATATATTTGTTATGCAAATTAGTCATGTGCATTCACATGCATCAGCAGTTTCATCAAAGTACACTTACCGTATACATCTGTTCCTGGCTCCTAGACAGCATGGAAATTGACCGCGTGGTCAAACTGGATGAGGCTTCCACACTTGCTGAGGCTTGATGCTGGGCTGTGTTTAAAATAAAAAGGCACGTAAACACCAAAAAATCCATTGCTGATCTGGATTAATACATATGCTTTAAAAAACACGTGGCCAAGCAGGAATGCAAACTCCAACAGCGGGACAAGGTGTCCTTCAATATGAATGTCAGTATCTGTTATATGTATGCCTCACCCTGTACATACACATTGGTCACCTTAAATAGTCCGTGCATGTACTGAATGTTATGAGGCTTAACACATCCCTAAAGGTCCATTAGGGGCCCACACTCAGCTTGCAAATAGCATTTGTCTTCAGAGTATGCTGGTGGGCATTCTTCCCATGTAGACGTTTCCCTCACCCCAGATCAAGTATTTTACACCAAAGCACAGCTAAAACCCAAGTGGTATAAAGACAAAGAAGGAAGTGTTGTATATGATTGACTAGATTCACATAACAGGCAGTGCTTTGCTAATATAAAGACTTTAATAGTGACCATAAATACTGTCCAAGGTCGTGTATGGCCTGCCAAATTTTGAAATGAACATTCCGCAGACAACACCCAGCTAAAACTGTAACCTCCCCTCCAAGCCACTCCCTAGGGGCATGTGTTCATATATGCCTGTGAGCCTCGTTTCACACGTTTAAAACATTTCACATACACACTAACATTACTAACCTGCAGGAATGGTAGGGATGTCCATGTCCCGTCTTCCAGAGAGGCTCTCTAATGCCACGGGGTGTATCAATGCCAGCACCATCTCCAGCTTGTGTAAGCTGTAATTTTGTGGGGAAGCCTCCGCCAGCTTGTAAGCTGAAAAATAGAGGTTTGCAAATTTAGGGCATTGTGGTCAATACAACAAGCAGACAACTGCACAACTCAAATATGTACCTGTAATTGCACCGTTTATTCTGTTTCTTCCATGCTGCATACTTCAGGTCAGATATTTTGCGCTGTATCTGCTCTACATCTTTAAGCTCCTCCCCCGCTGCATTGACCTGTCTGGTGAGCTCCTCCAGGATTTCTGTCTTTCTCATTTTGCTTGTAGATTTTGATTTTCGCCCATATAGCTTGTCATAATGGAGTGTGAGCCCACTTGCCAATGCAAGAGTTTGGGCCTCACCAAACCTGCCACTCAACTGTCCTCACCGCAATGTTCGGCCTATTGCTTGCTGTTCTGGCTCATCTCTGTATGTAGGCAATTCGGGGGACATTCTGGGCTGGCTCTGTTGTGTTGAAATGTGTGACACATGGCTTGAGAACGAATAGACTGGACTTGCAATCGGACTGGGGGTCCTTGCCTGGGTGGCCACCGAACTTCCAGGAGTGGATGTGGCATATGGATAGTTGGTTGCCACCTGTGCTGGTGGCAAATGTGGCCGAAGAGGAGAGGGTGTGCTTGAGGGTGTGGGGCTTCTGGCCCTGTGCCTCTTTGTGCCCTTACCACTTGTGGTTCGATGCCCATGGGAGGTACTGGCACGTGGCTCAGGAGAGGCAGAGCTGGCTGGGCTGGGGCTTCTGGGCCTGTGGTTCTTGGTGGCCTTGCCACTAGTAGTGGTTCCATGCCCATGGGAGCTTTTACCATGTGGAGCTGGAGAGGCAGAGCTGGCTGGGCTGGGGCTTCTGGGCCTGTGGCTCTTGATGGCCTTGCCACTAGTGGTTCCATGCCCATGGGAGCTTTTACCACGTGGAGCTGGAGAGGCAGAGCTGGCTGGGCTGGGGCTTCTGCCACACTGGCTCTTACTGGTCTTGCCAGTGGAGTGTGCTTTATGAAGGGATGTGCTAGGCCGGGGAGGAGGGGAGGGTGTTCTTTTGGGGCTGGGGCTTCTCACCCTCTGCTTCTTAGTGGCCTTTCTTGCCGGCGTACCTGCCTGGTTGTTGTTGGCTTCTTCTTAGCCGCTCCCTCTTTGGCCTGCGCATTTCCCGCACCTTGGGAGTACGTAGTTGTGACCGAGTGGTCGGACGTGAGCAAGAAGGCTCCTCAGGCCGCTGGGGCCTTTTGCTGGTTGCCTTCTTGGCTGGTGTGGCCTTACCAAGCGCCTTTTTAGCTGGCATGTTGAAAATATCAAAGAAAATGAGCTGTGATTTTTTGTTAAAAATCCCCCAAAAAAATGTCGTGAGGTCCCCCCTACCCAGCGTAACCAGCCTGTGACCAGCTATGGGGGCTTGTAGAACAGGGCGCAGGGGCCAGCTTTAGTGGCCCCTGGCCCTGCGGCTACAAGCCGTCATAGCCTAGGGCCACGGCTCTTCTGCCCCCCCGGGCTTTGGGGAGGCAGGTAATTTGGGGGGCCAGGGGTTAATGGCAAGTCACCCGCCAGCCGCAGGTGACTTGCCAGACCCCCAAGCCCTGTGAACTGGTATAAGGGGTCTCATGGACCCCTTACCAGTTCACAAAGGGTTAACAGTATTAAAAAAAAAGACAGACGCATGTTTTTGTAAAACTTTATTTAAAAAAAAAAAATCATTTTACCTTTACTCACCTCCGATCTTCAGAAGCAGTGTCCCGCGGCGATCTGATGCAGGTGACAGCTGGGCAGAGAATGGGGGAGGCAGGCGATCGGAGGATCGCCTACCTCCCTCCTTCTCTGCCCAGCCGTCACCGGCATCTGACAGGAGAACTGCCGGGTGCCCCGATGACACCCGGCGGTGACGTCATTAGCCCCCGAAGGGGCGGGGCTAAAAATCCAAGATGGCGGCCGCCATCGGAAGCTGCGGTGGAGGGAGGGCTGTTATGCCCCCCTCCAGAAGACAGAAGAGCCGGGGGGTGATCGGAGCCCCCCCCATGAAGAGGAGAGGCGGCGGGAGCCGGCGGGAGCGGAGGTGAGTAACTGTCATTTTTTATTTATTTTTTTTTAACAGGCAATCCCGGCGGCTGCTGAAACGGGGGGGGGCACCCTATTCCGGGCCCTCCCCTGCAGCCGGAGGTGCCCCGATCGGCGATCGGAGCCCCGCTGGCTGAAGAGGAGACCCGGCCGGATCAAACAAGGGGTCAGGTAAGTGACTTTTTTTTTTACTCTTTTTACTGTGATTGGGGAATGCCAGGCACGTAAAATTTACGTGGCTGGCACTTAAGTGGCGGAGAGGCAACCACGTAAATTTTACGTGGCTGGCATTTAAAGGGTTAAGGAAGCGCAGGAAGAAAAAGTTTTGTTTAAAAGTTTGTAAAACAGTGTGCAAAACAGAAGTAAGTGCACACATGTGTGAACCAAGCCACTTGCATCTAGAAAGGTAGTTTGAGGCTAGAAATGTGTCTTGGAATGTCATTTCGTTAACTGATCAATTTGTGACACATATTTGTATGCAGTTTTAGCTAACAACTATTTCTATTTTGTGTTTTTTAGACAATGCTTCAGCGCAGGTACGACTACCTGCCCAACTCGTTTGAGAAGAGGAACGTTGCCCTGGAGATCATTTCCCGGATCCAGCAGGAGATGGACACCACCTTCACCCATACGCAGATCATGCAGCATTGGTCGGACCTGAAGCGACTACACATGCCCCGGGTGCGGTGATTTTTCGGGCTCCATTTCCCAAGTAAGTATATAGCGATTGCATGCTAGATTTAAATAATACAGAAGGTAGGCCTTTATTTATAAATGCTTTGCTTTTCTAGTGTTGGGAATGGAGTACCGAATCTGACGCACCTGGAGGCGCACAGGCCGACCAGTGCTGCATGAATCTGCAGCAGAAAGTGAAGGTGATGGATCTCCAGGGCGACGTTCCTACCCCTCCTCTGTAGCGGCCTCCGACCAGCCCCTGGACCTTTCTACAGAGGGGGGGGCTTTACTGCGTGGGCAGGGGGCCGTATCAAGCGACGGAGCCATTAGCCTCTGGGACTCTTAAAGTAACCGCACACACATACATGCTATTTAAACAAAAGCTGATTCCCTTAATCTCTTTTTCCAGATGGTTCGGTAGTGGGTGAAGGATCTGGAGCAGGGACTGCAGCAGATCAGGCCCAGGAGGCACATGTAGAAGGTGGGTGATGTCACACACACATTCAAATTGTCATTTGCTTACTGTTGACTCAGACATTAGAAGTGACCCTATTTGACTTGTCTCTACAGCCTCAACTTCCCAGCAGTGGCAGATCCCAGAACCGAAGGTGGTCCCTGAAGCAGACCTCGGCCACCAACGAAGTAAGTTGTAATGTCATTATTTTGAGTATGTGGGAATTGACATGATCACCAAGATACCTAAAGCCATAGTCAATTGCATTAGCATAATGACATATGCCCTCTTCCTTGGATTAATTCCTTAGCATAATGACATATGCCCTCTTCATTTGATTAATTCCATAGCATAATGACATATGCCCTCTTCCTTTGATTAATTCCTTAGCATAATGACATATGGCCTCATGAGTTAGCTTGCAACCTAATAAACATTCCATCCACAGCTGATAAACATGTATTTGCCAACAAATAATGATTTTTTTCATTTTCATACAGGGACCACACATGCCAGAGTGGCACAAATGAGTGCAAGGGTCTTTGCGTTGGTGGCCGAGATGCAGGAGCTGCGCAACTCGTTGGGGACCACAGGTAAAGATGAATAATGTTCTGGGCCCTGCCATTGCTATGTATATAGTTTTAAAAATGTTTACATTTTACATTTTTTTTTAACATTTATAAATGTTTTTTTTAATTAAAAAAAACTAAAAATTTGTTACATTTTTAATCAAAATATTTTTTTAAAAAAGCCCTACACAAAGTGGCATTCGTGATTAAAAAAAACAAAAACCTGTTTCTGTGTCATTTCCTTTTCTAAATACAAATTAAGGGTTGGTTACCACAAAACGAATGGGGCAAGAAACATTTTTTGGAGATGAAGATTTGGGTAAGTTTTAGGGGTGTGAAATGGAAGAAGAATGAGACCGCGAAGTGATTTGGGTAAGTTTTAGGGGTGAGAAATGGAAGAAGAATGAGACCGCAAAGTGATTTGGGTAAGTATTAGGGGTGTGAAATAGAAAAAGAATGAGACAGCGAAGTGATTTGGGTAAGTTTTAGGGGTGTGAAATGGAAGAAGAATGAGACCGCGAAGTGATTTGGGTAAGTTTTTGGGGTGGGAAATGGAAGAATATACTGACCGCGAAGTGATTTGGGTAAGTTTTAGGGGTGGGAAATGGAAGAATATACTGACCGCTAAGTGATTTGGGTAAGTTTTAGGGGTGGGAAATGGAAGAATATACTGACCGCGAAGTGATTTGGGTAAGTTTTTGGGGTGGGAAATGGAAGAATATACTGACTGCGAAGTGATTTGGGTAAGTTTTAGGGGTGGGAAATGGAAGAATATACTGACCGCGAAGTGATTTGGGTAAGTTTTAGGGGTGTGAAATGGAAGAAGAATGAGACCGCGAAGTGATTTGGGTAAGTTTTAGGGGTGTGAAATGGAAGAAGAATGAGACCGCAAAGTGATTTGGGTAAGTTTTAGGGGTGGGAAATGCAAGAATATACTGACCGCGAAGTGATTTAGCTAAGCATTGTAGCCAAATTTAGTGAACCAAATATGTAGGCGAGCACATTAATGAGTTAAGTTTGTAGTGCGCAGGCGTAAGGTCGTAAGGATTTTCATCTGGACGATTATTTATTGTAAAAGGAAATCAGAATCTAACGGGAAACGTAAATGATTTGTGGGAGGAGACGATGGAAAAAGGGCAAAAACGAAAGCCGACGTTGTAACATGAGTAACATAAACGGAAAACAAAAGCTGGAAAATTGACAGATTATATTGGAAAAACCAGCGCTTAAACCTTATCAATAAAAGATTTCAAAAAGTTAGGTACAATGCTCAACGTGTGTAGACCTATTATCCCTCTAGGTTGCATAAACATATGAAAATAAATAAACACAGAGCAAACTTATAACAATCGTGGTTAAAGTCCAAGGCAATAGATCATCCACTGTCTAACAGTGTAATTGCTGCAATGATAAAACCGCCCAGCCGCCGTCGGACGTGGACGGCGGCTGGGCGGTTTTATCATTGCAGCAATCTTCTTTTAAACAGTGTCAGCGGACAGCCTCTTCCCCCCCATATAGCATCACTGGCCAGGACGCAAAGGGAGCAGGATGAAGGCTGTTGCCTAAACACTGAATAGAAGCTGTATTTTAATCAACTGAAATGTGAGTGCACACTTTTAACAACTTTTTAAGAAAATATATTAAAACGGTGTTACACTAGATATCTTTCATGCTTTTATTTTTATGGCAATACTCCTTGATATTCTTACACTAACCACGTTTGGGAGCAATATTGCTGGATAAGGATTAAATGTTGTGGAAAGAAGGAAATCTACACAGCAGCAGAACCAAAGCTTCATTTGGAGTATTTTACTCCGCATACCATCTGGTAAGAGTAATTTAAACAGGTGGTGGGCACGTGGTGGAAAATTGAAAGTGGAGTAATTGTAGCTACTACCAACAGCACAGTACCAGTGCATGCATTTTGGGATACCCACTTTGGACTTAGATGGAAGCCTTTTGACATTACACTGTTAGGCAGTGGATGATCTATTGCCTTGAAAGCTGGAAAATGACATTCTCGTTGACATAGGAACGGACGAAGACTTTACTGAAGGCTTGCAACCACCAATCCTCCCACAAATCATCCACTAATAGACATTGTGCCAAATCCCCCCCAATCCACCTGTAACAGACAAAGTGCAGAACCTCTCCTCAATCCACCCATAACTGGCAGTGTTCAGAATCCCTCCCCTCAATCACCACATAACAGCGGTGATTGGTGGTGGCATTCTGCACATTCTACGGGGGCAGGGGGTGGGGTATGCATGTTGCGTGCTGCTATCAGATTCTCAGATGGGGTATTTTTAGCACACCGTTTGGTTCAGAATACTTTTTTTCTTATTTTTTTTACTCTGTGCATGTGCATCTTATGGTCTGGTGCATCTTATATAGCGAGAAATTACAGCATGCACTACCAAGTTTAAAGCAATCTTTAAATCTTTTGGATCATTAGGTATGTTCTCTAGAGAGCATCCCAATTTCCGAAAGACTGTTTTCCAGCTCCATACTTAATCCCCCTAATTGGGGGATTTTGCATTGGCTGTAAATACAGCTGCGTGTTTCAGAGAAGTGGCATCCCTTACAGCTATGTGCGCCCAACGAATCAAATGGTTTGCTGGTGGCAGCACAAAGTGATTCAAAATTATTTTTTCACATTTGGATCACTTTCATACAAACAACAGAGAATAAAAAAGTATACAAATTTTAAAGCCCAAAATGCCTTTCCATCTGTTTTAAAGTCAGTAAATAGCCCTCCGCACTTGCATAGATCAGGTAATTAAATAAAAAAAAATACATTTATTGTGTTTTTCACCTCTTCTACCTCTGGGAGCTCAGCACAGGGGTTCTGGCTTCTGGCCTGCCAAGCTTCACAGAGATCAGGTGTCACGTCTTAATCCCAGCAGTAGCTGGGCCTCTGTTTCTACAGTGATTGGGTGGGGAATTTATCCTGGCCAGCGGTAGCTTCCTAAGAACGCCCCCCTTGCATTGTAGGATCAGACAAAAATCTCGGGCCATATAGGTGAACATGAGGGAAAGGTGTGGGAGGTGTGACCCCTTAAAATCAACTTTAGGTCATCTTGAGGAATATCTCTACATCTTATTTAGCATAGGATAAGGGACTATTGTTTATTTTCTTTTCCTAAAAAGCGTTAGTAATCTTCTTCAATATAAATATAATCTAAAAAAGCATAATCTGTAGTAGTATCTGTAGCATAATCTGCAGTATGTACATAAAGCAGAGACTGCAAAATGCCTCTTCAGATATTCACCTGCCATTAGCACCACTGGATCCCCTGTTTGAACTGTGGTCTCCAAAGTACAAAGGGTTATCACATATCTCAGACCTACTAAAGAACCTTTCAGTCTTGTCTGGCCCTGCTGGTGACATAACAGATGGGCCCCATGGCTGCACTAAACCATGCAAGGTATGTTTATGTCACTCAAGGCTAGGCAGGTGAAGGTACTATAGATGGAGGTGGAAGGACTCCTGCCATTATACTATTAAATAAAAAAAGGAAGGGAGTGCAGTGTCATGTAGAATGAAGAAAATGAGGGAGATTGATAAGGGTCTGTTAAGGCAAGAAAAAACATGAATACTGAGTGCTCCAGGCTTTGAGGGAAATCGGGCCATTAGTCATGTGCACAATGGGGGACCTGTTTTTGGAAACTGGTAGGTTTTTGATAGTTGAACCAGGAGAAACAGCTGTGGGGGACGAAATTTGTGTATCCTATAACTTTCTTGCCTGCAGAAGTTTTAGTTTGCACATGGGTTGTGTTTTAGTTTGATTCAGATACAAAACTGACAAAGGAGGTGGTAGGAGCTAAGCTAAAAAAAAAGGCACAGTGGTGGACTGGGGCCAAAAATCAGCCCTGGATTTTACCAGCCCCTGGCCAGCCAGAGACATCCCTGATGGAGCCCACTGCTCATGATGCTGGGGCTATAGCATTGGGGGCTGGGGTTCCTTGGCTTGTGGGTTCAGTGAGGCTTGTGAGTACAGGGGTCTGAGTGTGATTACAGTGATTGAATGTGGCTCTTAAAAGCAGCAGCCCAAATGGCCCAAAGCAGTGTGGTCCACCAGGCATTGTTCAGGGTCTCCCTATGGCCAGCCCCCCCCCCCCCCCCCCCAAAGGCATATGCTGCACCCATTGTTTTTATCCTGGTGGGGTAGGATCCTGGTAGAGTGGTTAACATCTTTTAGCATTAGATCAATCTGAAACTGAATATTTTAAAATTATAAACTGTAGATGATGTGTTTCTTTTCTACCACCAGCACTGAAATCTGTTTACATGTAGAAATAAAAGGTTTCATATGTATTGAGCCTTCTGGAATGTGAACCATTCTTTTATTTTGTTTACCAGCTAGTTTCCCAACAAAAATGTATATTACTACTGTAATACAAGATTTTATTTGCCTGCTGTGTTTATAGGACATTTATTACCTTGAACCAAAATGTGTTGCAGTACAGCGCACCGAGAATCATATGAAATACTGACAGCTTCTTCACACATAAAACAAGGTTATACAAATAAAAATAGGCATGTATCCAGGAAATAATGTATTAATTGTAACTTGTGTAGCTGATCTGCTTTAAGCATTTGTTAATAATTGTACCAGAGCATTAAATCACTTTTGTGGTGATTTTGTAGTATATGTTTCTTGTCATGTAATGAGACAGACAAGAAACACAATGTAAAAAAGTTTAACTGGTCTCACTTCCTGTGATTGGGTGAGGGGGTCATTGCTCAGGCCTCGGGGGGCCCCCTTATTGATTATGCCCCCCATGTCAAAAACAACGACCCTGAAAACTCAACTGGATCCTCCAAGAGCCGGTTCCAGAGCCATGTGACGGCCAGTTCATATTTCCCTGTCGGGGACAGCGATTGGCCACCAGAGGTCATATGGTTTGGAACCCGAAAGAGGAGCATGGAAGAGGATGCCCTCCCATGCAGGAGCAGCACAGTGTGGGATCCCTTTAACAGGACCAACAATAGTCAATCTAAGATTGTGCTCTTCTGAATCGATCTCTCCTTCCACTTTCCAAATGTGTCAGTGTTTGTGATATGACAGTTTAAAGTAAAGACGTAAAAGCCTACATGCCAAATGTCTATAGAAACACTTTGACTGGCTCAAGTTTATATACTTTTGCAATACAGTCGTCCTCTAAAAAGCTGTGATCCTGGAAATTGGTCACCAGTTCAACGATCATAATCAAGGACAGGTAAGTAATATAGTAGTAGTTTGCACCTATGTGGCGTAGTCCGTCAGATAGCGCTTGATACATCAGGCCCAAAGTGTGAAGCCTGACATCACAGGGGTTTTAACTGGCAATTTGCTGTCTGTTTTTATTCAAAGTCACTGTATATCTTTATTCAAAGCTCATGTTTTCCTGGTTATGCCACCAGCATTGATAGTATATATGTGTCTGGCCTGTGTGATTATTTGACTCTCTTTTGTGCTGCTGGTCTAATGGTCTCTGTTCTTTCACAGGTGTCTGTTATCTACTTTTCTGTCTTCTCTAAAAAGGGGTGTGTAACCCCAAAGTAATTTTTTTTTGTGCACATGTGCCCGCTGTAGCACCTCCAGCTTCTGTGCCCCTAAACTCTCCATTTCCACTCTCCAGGTCTGTGATCACCTCATGACTGCCCTGGCCCTGTGCCCTCTGAAGCTCAGCTGAAGAAGCAGGTTGGTTACCTGCTCTCCATTTAGGCTATGCATCCTGTGCTCTGTGCCTTGCATCCCCTGTGGTGTAGACAAGTTGTTTTGTGTGCCTATGTTTCCCATCCACTAACTCCACCACCTGTTTCCAGTCCTCGACCCTGACTGCCTGTTTCTAGTTCAGGACTCCTCCTGTTTTTAGTCCGTGACACCCATCTGTTTCCAGCCTTTGGCTGTCTACTTGGTTGCGGTCTGTGACTCCCATCTGCTTACAAGCTGTTACTATGTCTACTTTGCCCCCCTGTGATGCTGCCTGCCTGTGACACTACCCACCTATGCCCAACCTGTAATCCCATTTGCCTGTTCCCAACCTAAAATAACATCTACTCAACCCCAGTCTGTGCCCTGTTCCTGATTTACTTACCAGTTCCTGGCCTCCGACTCATCCCAGACCTGCCTTTTCATTGAGAGCCACCTTCATTTTCCAAGTCCCTAAACTAGGAAAATCCTGTGTACCTAAACTGATATGAAGCTTCCTTGAAAAAGCTTCCTTTTGCTACTTTGAGCCATCGCCAGAGAAATAAAAAAAGACAATCCAAATTATTTTCTTTTCTTCACTTGCTGAAGTGCGTTTCAGCATTTGTGATGTCCTTGCCAAGGAGATCCCACACAAAGTGAGTGAAAACAAAGAGAGTACAGCTACCTCATGATTGACCGTCTGGTTTTGCCTGCGCGGAGGCAGATGCTGAAATCCCTAGAATCCAGAAAAGGTCGAGCAGCTGAAGTTCCAGAAAAGAGTGCATTTAATTCATAGCATAAAACCAGAGTAAAGCCAAAGACACAGGAAAGCCCTTAGTCATTCGGAGAATGACCAGCGTTGGAACGTTCAACTGAGAGAATGGACAAGGATACGTGAGTAAAACTGCTTTGTTAGTGACAAAAACAAACAGGACGCTCAGTAACAACACAGCTAATATTACAGAAGGTGATGGCAAACAATGTTTTGCAACATCTGGGAACAGGTGGATAGATGCTCAAAGCAGAGTTGAAGGACTGGGCGGGGAAGAGTTGGGTAGCAGCAAGGCCAGCATTATCCAAAAATATACCACAAATGGGAATCCGTAGTCCAAAGGTCCAATATGAAGTCCAGCAAGTTAATGGCAAGGTCCCCGTTGTGGGCTGAAAGCTGCAGAGGGAGTCCAGGTGATAGCAAAGTCCAAGAGGCAGCAAGGATGATTAATGCTGGAACACATACTCCAGGGATGACCAGTTGATAAAGGCCAGCCCTATTAAGCACAGGTTCTGGCAAATTGCCAGCATCTCTCCTGCAGAGTGGAGTAGCATACCACAGGGGAAGGCTAGGGAGGCAGAGCCACCAGCAGGTGATCCAAGGAAACTGCAGGTTCCCAAGTTGTGGTGGACTGACAGGCCTTTCATTCCTCGGAGCAGGTACTTATACAGAACTAAACATTTCAGTCACAGTTTGTATAACGAGTGTGTTTTCAACTAAACATGCTTCCACAGACTGATTACCACTTCTCCAAGACTGGGAATAAAATGTAGAGTGTGTTATTCTGGAGTAAAAGCACAGAGGAGGTTGTTTCTTCTTCAAGGCAGAAAGCTTTGGTTTTTGCAGTTCTTCATGGCTACCAAGAAAGCTAGTACCTGCTGGAATATTTCAGCCTTTAGCAAAGAGAAAACTTCAAAGTACCATGTCAATGAATATACTTTAAATCATATTAACCTGAACTGTAGTGGCAGCCTGCAACATGACAGCTGTAATAGGTGCTTGAAGCAATATGTTCCTACCAATGGCACTGCTAGGATGTTTTTCTAACCCTTATCAGTGATTGCACGGTTTACTTACTGTACCCACCGGACGCTGCAGCATTGTCGGGTTACTGTTCCCTTTGGCCAAGAGGTGGTTTTCGGATTGCCATGGCATAAAATACAAGTAAACTATTTAGTTCCAGGTTGCAATTATAAAAATAAAACTCTTCTCTTTTGGAGTTGACAGTTTTCTAGTTATCTCCAGCAGCATATTCTGCTTTTAGTTTCTCGAATGACGTGACAAATGGGTAAAGCCTGCAGGTCAACATCACTCCTCTGCACCCAGGGCACCAAGATGTCTAAATCCTGGTCTCCTTTCTGGGGGATGATAAGGATTGATGTTGTATTTTATAAGCCAAGACTGCTTTTAACCCCTAGTCTCGCTCTTCGAATTTAAGTGAATAATAGCGTTACAAACAGCTTTCTATTATAGGTCAACAAGCATCTTTTCATTGATCACAGTTTTCAATTTTCTATTTTTAATGTATGTTTAATATAAAATAACAGACAAAACTTTTTTAATTGCTTATGAAGTAAGGACTGGTTCCCATCACAGTTTCTTTGTTAAGGTTTAAGCCCATTTTTGAGGTTTAGCCTTTCTACTCCCTTTTGTGGCCAAACAACATTGAATGTCATTAAAGCCAGAGGGGGGTGAAAGGCAACATAACCCTATAATCTAGTCCTGACCGCACCACTGGAATTTCTGGGTTGGAGTCGGAACTAGTTTTGGGTCGGAGCCAGAGTTGTACTGACTCCAGTAGAAATGTACCGACTCCGACCTCTCAGAAGAAAATTGTTACTAATATTGTATGAGCAAAAGAAAAAGATAAGGGTGGCCCCGTCACCCCTACAGCCAGAAAAAAGGCACCACTACATGTATACTAATCAATGGTTTTATTTAGGCAAGACATACACTGTGCAAACAGACAATTAAAAGGACAGTTAAAAAACATAAACGCAATATGAAGGTGATGTCAAGCTGACCCTAATCCACAATATTCCAAACAGCAGTGCTGTATATTGCACAATAATAACTCCTCACTTCCCTTACTCTCCCAGTCCTACCTGACCCCTTAATAATGTACCCAATCCAAATCTATGAAAGTGCAATTTATAACTTATTTCAATGTAACCCCAAAGTGCAAATGAAATAAATAAATTATTACAATTAAATTACATGTCAAAAAGAATTATACCCTAAAACTACCGACCATAATACTAATATATGTGCAAAATTACATCACCAGTCAGCCATGGTCCAAGCAAGGCATCCCCTTCTAACCCACATGTTCTGTGATGGCACCAACCCCGCCACTTATCACATATCACCTTGAGGAAGTGATGGGGTTGGTGCCGTCAAGGATCGCATGGGTTAGGAGGGGTGCCTTGCTTGGACCATGGCTGACTGGTGATGTAATCATTATTTAATATGCATATTTATTGATTCTTTTCTCCTCCCTTCTGGTCCTCAATTGGGAAATTTTGCACATATATTAGTATTATGGTTGGTAGTTTTAAAGTAGAATTCTTTTTGACATGTAATTCTTTTTGAGATGCAGGTTGCTCTCCACACTGCAATGCACACTGCAAATCACACTGGCTTCACCATATAATTTGCATGACCCCTATTGTCTTGCAATAATCTTTGTCTTTTTTTTACATTTTGTTATGAAAAGTAATGCCAAATAAAAAAAATCAAGCTCTGCCCCAATCCACCTGACACTGTGGACAAACCTCACAACTCTCCCTTAAAGGGGAGAGTTAAAGGGGACTGTCCATTTCCCCCTGTCCCTCGTTGTTCTAATCTGTGCTTCTTTGAGGTGTAACATGCAAATCTGCATTAATAAATGATTCATCCACCTATTCCAAGTGTCTATATTGTTGTAACTGTTACAACCTATCTCCTATCCATCCCTCAATGAGGGGATGTGGCCTAAATAAAAAAGTGTCCCTCATTTCCACCCCTGCTGTGGGCACTTGCTGGTGCTTGCTTTATTGTTGGAGGCTGCATTACTTTTAGTCTGGCTGGAAAAGGATTATGATGTACTTTTTTTTTCAAATCCCAAACTATAGGCAGAAGTCTGGGAATTGGAAAGGCAGAAGATGGCCGGAAAGGAGTGGTGGATGGCTGGGAAGGGATGGGGGGGTCCTGGGGGTGAGTGATACTACGCCCTATGGACCATTATGGTTCCTCTTTAAATATTATAGCCTTGCCTTCAGCCTGTTGGTGTATTTGTGTTAGAAGGTTTGTATGGGTTGAGAAATACATAGTTTGTTGATACCGTAATCAATCACAGGCACTTGGGATTATTTTTTTATGAAATATAGCAATGTATGTAATAAACCCTGCATTTATGACCTAGATAAAGGAGCCATGATAAAAAACAACAATTTTGAGAAGTGGGTTAAATCTCTTATGACAGCACAATAGAATATGGCCCGTGTAGCTTAACCCTTAATGGCATTTGCTTCACTAGTACTTAAAGTTGAAAAGATACTGATAGGACAACCTATTGGTAACAGCAAGTATTTATAAATCTTTAATTTTTCTGTGTGTGAAAAATATAATAATTCAAAAAGGCACAAACTTCTATCTTATAATGGTATTGCCCTTTTATGCCAAAAGTTTTTTCACTCTCTTTCCTTGTCTTCTGTGTTTTCCAATTAGGCGTTCATAGTCAGTTAAACTTTGAGATCCTCTTCTGCAAGGATTTTTGGCACACATGAGTGGAGGAGCCGTGACACATGTACAGCCTGTTTACACTGACACTAGCCTCGGCTTTGATCTTCATTCAGTTTTAATAAGCATGCATAGCTTTGCCTTGAATTCCAATGCTTGAACTGTCAAAAACATGCCATTCAGAGTATAAGCAGTTGGAAGTTGGATCGCCTGGCTACATTAAACAATTTGTAAGAAGAACTTAAATTTTATTATCCTTTATCTATCTAGTTACATTTTTAGGAAGGCTCTGTAAGTTTACTTTTAATTGTTGTATTGTATGTGTGTGTTTTATGTGCATATATGGCCATTGTTTGCTTGCCACAAATAGGAAGTTTTTCTCCACCCATCTGAGTAATGAGACATAAAGAGTGCACACATTCTAGGTGCCAAACTCAAGAGCACTTCAGTCGTGCCTCAGCACCCGTACCTTCACATATTGTGTTAACTTTGCTGTGTGTGTTTCTAAATATTAGGAAATAATAGGATTTAGTTACAGTGCATATTTAGTTGGATTACTGTTAGAAGCCTGCAATGCTGTATCAGTGGCCGTCGCACTGTGTTACTAGGAACTTGAGCACCTCTAGCAGGAGGCATGCCCGCGCCAGGCACGCTCCCTGTTAGAGGGTAGTGGGGGATGCGGCCGTCAGCACACTCGGAGCCGCTCGCCTTAGATGAAGGCTTAGATGTGTTGACGTGAGAAGATCCGAGTGCGCTGATTGGACGCATATGAGCGGTATGAGCGGTATGAGCGCACATGAGCGGTAGGACCGGAAAGAGGTGAGTTTGTTTTCGTGACCCATGTGGTTTCACACAGCAAGGATCAAAATCCAGGGGGCAAGGACCAAAACCCTGGATAGTCAAATTTAGGTCCACTTTAAAGAAGAACAAAGTCCAGGATTTTCACTCTCCCGGGTTTCGTTCCTCTTCCTGGTGCAAACCCCACTGTGTGTAAAGCAAAAAAAGCAGAGAATGCTTACCTTGCCAGCGATTCCATGGCGCATATGCAGACCCATCTTCAATCAGCTTTCTATTCAGTGTATGTTGATGAGTGGCATAGAAAGCTGAATGGAGGGGGGAGCGGCAGACATCCTTACAGCCACTTCCACTCTGGTTGTGCATGACCATGCTGGTTTCACACATCTGGGCATCCCAGATCAGGGTGCCCCAATAAGAGGGAGAACACTGGCCCTGTACACGTATAGACTCTAGGCTGGTGGTTGTCCCCTGTACAGGTTAACACAATAAATCTCACATAGTCACCTTCAGTCCTGTGCAGCTGAATCCCATGATGTTTTCTGGATCGGCAATCTTGTCTCTGTGGCCTGGAGTCCAGCGTTTCTCTCATGTGAGTCATGATGACTGGCCGTGCTTGCTCCATTCACTAAAATGAAGGGCGTGTCTGGCCTTGGTATGTCCCCCTCTATTGAAATGAATAAAGTGGGTGTAGCCAGTCATTGTGTCCGAGGCCAGGAAGAGGCAAGGAGGCAGCAATACGACCATGGGCTGTGATCCAGCACAGTTTGGATTTCTGGTGGAGGTAATTTCAGTCCCCTGGAATATTGCCGAACAATAATAGTGCAGGACTGTATACGAGTAAGTATTGTTTATTGTGTTTGCATGTAGAATCCCTTTAACCCAGACCAAAAGTTATACAGTCCAATATTTATGATTTCTAGAGGGCATTGCAACTTGGGATGCTGCACAGTCTGAACCTCTAGCTAAGTCCCTGACCAGAAAACGCACCTAGCTGCAATTTACCACTGTACTCCTATGAACTACCAACATTGTATTTCTACTATACAATTAAAAACAATAACATCACAGTACTGATTCCTATGACTTTAAAATTTAATTCCAGCTTCAATGTTCTAGCTTGAAAAAAGGTCAAATATTCATGCTATCATATTCACCAATCTACCATATGAACACTCGTTTCGGCTGTAATTGTCTTGATCACCATAGGGTAGATCTATAACATACAAAAAATTCATTGCATTTACATTGCATTTGTATTTTGACCTATATTGATATACTACTTAACAAGCATATTACATGATAACACTTACACGGTGGTGTATGGCGACTCTCTTGGACAGCTACTGTGTGCCTAAATGTACGTGGCAGGAGAAAATGTAAAGAATATAGATAAATGTTAGCCACTGGTATTGCCCAGACAATTTTAGCCATGGACAGAAAGGGGTGTCTGTACCCTTACCTGATGCTGTGTAGTCTGCCTGTTTCCTCTAATGATGTCTGGGGGGTGTGGAGGACTGGTGCAGGGCTCGCTCCACAACTCCACTGGCTACAGGGGAAGATATTAACAGGGGCGTAACTTGATGGGGTGTGACCTCACCAGGGCCCAGAAGGTCAGGGGGGGGTTATTATTGTTGCTCCTCCAAATTATTTATCATATTTGTGCTTACTTGCCTTTCAGATAAAGAAAAAAGCATTTGCTTTGGCTTTTTCTGTCTTTATTTGTCTAGCTGCATCCAACTGAGTTAAAAGGCAGGAAAAAGCTTACTGTATGAGCCGTGAAAGGGCCCCATCTACAGTTTGCACCAGGTCCCCATCACATTTAGTTACATCACTGGATATTAAAGTATACTGCAATGGCGCAGGTCTCCTCAGCATGCAGCCACAGGCTCTGCAACAGCTGTGGCTGAGCTGAGTTTTGAGATCGGTGCTGCTGCTGTGGCCCCACCTCCACCCACTGCCACTTAGACCTTTGGGAAAAAGGGCCAATGAGACCAGCCCCCATGACATCACAATAGAGTCAGGTCACAGCGTGGACATGAAGACTGCATTAGTTGAAAGGCTGTCCCAACCCACCTCCCATTGATTTTACATCCACCATAATCTGGACCTCTCATTCCCATTTATAAGACTTCTCATGAGGTGCCCCAATTCTCTGGAATGCAATTCACCCAACAGTTGGATTAGCTCACAACCTCAACAGTTCTAAAAGCTCCCTAAAACAAGCCCCTAATCTAACCTGTCTTCTTTAACCCACCTTCAACTTCATTTTCTTGAACCTGATTCATCATCAGACACCATCCACCACATCCTTGCACTCCAAAAGCACTTGATCGGCTGGTGGTGGGCCCATACTGATTGTATATACTCTTATATTTGCTGAGATGGCTGGTGCATGGGACAAAGCAAGCACATACTAACTTTTGTGTCGCCCCCCATTCTCCTCCAGATATTAAGTTTACAAGCAGGGCCTTCATTCATCATTTTTAATTGCTAGCTCATTTTTTGTTCTGCGATTTATTACTCTGCACATGAACCCTCTGATTGTAAAACCTAGCAGAATATGTTGGTGCTGTAAAAACACATATTCTTAATATTATAATTAGAGGAAATAAAATAAAAAAAGACTCACCTGATTGCCAGGATCTTTCTTAGATCTGGGCAGGGGGCAGGCAATCTACCAGTATGTCTGGGTCAAGTAAATCTGAAAATCATATGTTTGCCATGTACATATATACAATTTCTGTGATGATTATATATTATTTATTATATATTTTTATACATTGGCCTACCAACTGGAAATAAGGGTTGTTATTCAGGCTCAGAATGGCCCACAGGGTTTACCAGGAAAAAAATCCGGTTGGCCTCCGGTCCCAGGGGCCCTTTGAGGGCCTTTATCACCAAACCTGAACTATATACCATATCTTTTTGCCCTATAAGACGTATCCACCCATAAGACGCAACTAGGATTTGGAGGAGGAAAATAAGAAAAACCAAATGTTTTTCTAAGACACCCCATTACAGAACAGTGTGGCATTCCCCCATCCCATCCCCATATGCATTGTGGCATTCCCGCATCCCATTACCATAGGCAGTGTGGCATTCCCCCTATCCCATTCCCATAGGCACTGTGGCATTCCCCCATCCTATTCCCATAGGCAGTGTGGCATTCACCCCATCCCATTCCCCATATAGGCAGTGTGGCATTCCCCCCATCCCATTCCCATAGACAGTGTGGCATTCCCCCATCCCATTCCCATAGGCAGTGTGGCATTCCCCCCATCCCATTCCCATAGGCACTGTGGCATTTCCCCATCCCATTCCCATAGGCAGTGTGGCATCCCCCCCATCCCTTTCCCCATATAGGCAGTGTGGCATTCCCCCATCCCATTCCTCATTCCCCCATCCCATTCCCCATATAGGCAGTGTGGCATTCCCCCATCCCATTCCCATAGGCAGTGTGGCATTCCCCCCATCCCATTCCCATAGGCAGTGTGGCATTTCCCCATCCCATTCCCATAGGCAGTGTGGCATTCCCCCCATCCCATTCCCATAGGCAGTGTGGCATCCCCCCATCACATTCCCATAGGCAGTGTGGCATTCCCCCCATCCCATTTCCCATATGGGCAGTGTGGCATTCCCCCCATCCCATTCCACATATTGGCAGTGTGGCATTCCCCCCATCCCATTCCCCATATAGGCAGTGTGGCATTCCCCCCATCCCATTCCCATAGGCAGTGTGGCATTCCCCCCATCCCATTTCCCATATGGGCAGTGTGGCATTCCCCCCATCCCATTCCCATAGGCACTGTGGCATTCCCCCATCCCATTCCCATAGGCAGTGTGGCATTCCCCCCATCCTATTCCCCATATAGGCAGTGTGGCATTCCCCCATCCCATTCCCCATATAGGCAGTGTGGCATTCCCCCCATCCCATTCCTATAGGCAGTGTGGCACTCCCCCCATCCCATTCCCATAGGCAGTGGGGCATTCCGTCATCCCATTCCCATAGGCAGTGCGGCATTCCCCCCATCCCATCCCCATAGGCAGTGTGGCATTCCCCCCATCCCATTCCCCATATAGGCAGTGTGGCATTCCCCCCATCCCATTCCACATATTGGCAGTGTGGCATTACCCCCCTTCCATTCTCCATAGACAGTGTGGCACCCCCCCATCCCATTCCCATATGCAGTGTGGCTAATGTTTATGTGCATGGGCCCCTAATGTAAGCCAGTAATACTTGCATCTAAATGTGGGGTGGGCCCCCAGAGTCAGTTCTACTGGTGGGCCCCAGGCATACCAGTCCGACACTGTGGTTATTTAATATTTTCTTGAACGCACCAAGAGTTCTGCTACCTTGTATAGATTGGCTCATTGTAACATATAGACCATAAGATTGATTGATGCTATTTGCCTGTTAGTTCAATGTGCATTAATCCTTAGATTATATGATGAGGTGTTGCTAACTATCCTGACGGCCTGTGGATTGATTATTTATGAACTCATAGACCAGTAGATTAAGTTATTTTAACCATATTGATTGCTTGACAGCAAAATGTGTCGCATGATGATTAACTTTACTGGCCACATATAGGAAGTGGTAGCAGCTTTTGTGTGAATGGGTTGTTTGGGAGATAGCTAAGAAAACCCATGAGCTTCAAGTGTCTTTTGTTGTGACATTTACCACCATCCTAATAGAGACATTAGGCTCTATTCAGAGGCACAGTCGTCTGGACTTTCGTAGCTGTCTGTGAAAGTTTTTGTGTGTGTTTGTCATTTTATTTGTTTTCTTCGTTCATTTTTCATTCGTACGAACGTTCGGGCTAATGCGCATATGCGCTTTCGAAGAACGAAAGCAAATCGGATCATTTGCGTTAGTTCGGATAATCTTCCCATAAAAATCTGATATTTTGCGTTCGTTCAGATAACTTACGTTATTGCCATGGGCTTGCGTCTCATTCAGAGAGTTGATTGCCGAGGGACCACCACCCTTTAAAACTGTTTCATTTTGCGATCCCCTTACGGGACCATTTTGACCTCGGATACCCTTGCAATGAACCAGTTGTGTGCCTTTGTGGAGGAGCATCACGAGCGCCAGCTAATGGAAATTGAATGTGTCAGCAGGGCCGAGACCAGATTGCACCGGCAACGCATGCATATCGATCGCATGCATGACGTTGAGCTGTTCGAGTTGACCAGACTTAATCGCGCTTCTCTCCATAAGTTGTATAGTGAGCTGTGGCCATGGTTAGCCCGCACCACAAGGAAGGGGCAAGCAATTTCAGGTATGACCAAGCTGCTTGGCTGCCTGCAGTTTTTGGCAAACGGCTCGTTCCAGAGGCTGGGTGCCCTCTCCGTCGGGATGTCCCAGCCTACGCTGAGCCGCGCGCTATCCAAGTTTTTGGAAGGCATGGCTACCATTAGTCAGAGATATATTTATTTTCCTGACGACATGGTAGCCTGGAACGCGCTTAAGCTGGCATTATATAATATCGCCGACATGCCCAACGTCATGGGTGCCATTGATTGCACCCATGTTGCATTGGTCCCTCCGGCAGCCGACAAGTACATCTATAGGTAAGTTCAATCAGTAATTTTTTTATATAGTTGACATTAATGGCATTTTAAATATCTGTTAATCCCTCCTTGTAAATAGTCCCTGTGAAATAGCTTACACTGTATATCTGTTAATCCCTCCTTGTAAATAGTCCGTGTGAAATATCTTACACTGTATATCTGTTAATCCCTCCTTGTAAATAGTCCCTGTGAAATAGCTTACACTGTATATCTGTTAATCCCTCCTTGTAAATAGTCCCTGTGAATTATCTTACACTGTATATCTGTTAATTCCTCCTTGTAAATAGTCCCTGTGAAATAGCTTACACTGTATATCTGTTAATCCCTCCTTGTAAATAGCCCCTGTGAATTAGCTTACACTGTATATTTGTTAATCCCTCCTTGTAAATTGTTCAATGTTTTTCATGTAGCCCAAAGCCAAACATTTGCATGTGGACTTGAATTTGTCATGTGAAAGTTAATATTTAGTTGATCCAACATACATATCCTTTGTAGGCCTAAAAAATAGGTACTTAGTTAGTATTATTTGTATTGGCCAACATGTTTTTTGGAGGGTGTTAGGAGTTTGAGTAATTTACCTAGCCTTGCTAATTTTTGTTGTTTTCCAAGCAGTGGTGGCCCCGGACATGCGGTTCTCGCCGGGTTTCCAGGCTCATCCCATGACGCGTACATCTTGCGACCATCTGGAATGTACCGTCGGTTTGAGTCTGGAGAATTCTCAGGTGGATGGCTCCTTGGTAAGTTGACGCAAATAACGTCATTCCCTTTTCAATGTATGCCTAGGAATATAGTTTCGGACCCATGTCTGGAGCTATGGCTGTTTTTACCCCTTGATGACATGTTAAACTGGACCTTAACCATGATCTTTAGCAAAGCACAAACCCTTACAAAATGAGTTTCCACAATTAGTAAATAATATATTTATACTTTCTAGTAAATTACTTATTATTCTTCCCCACACTCGGCTGCAATTCTGTTCTTGACTTTATGATAGGGTCTGTGCCATCTTTGCTCAGAAACATGACACTTACTGAGTATCCGAGAGTGGGATAAAGTGCAGGGGCGGGTTAGAGCTGTGCTTGGCTCACACAAAGCAGATCTGGTGTCCTGAAAAGGTAAGACATCCAAGAATGCTGAGCAGCACAGTCCTAAGCCAATTCCTGTTAGCAGTCTGCTTGATTTGCCCTCATCCACCATTTTGGATGTTTAAAGGGTCAGAACATGCAGTAGATGGTGTTAGGCTGTTTCTTTAGCGGAGCAATCTGTATGTTCAGGGTGTGTCTAAAATATAAGATCGGCTCTTATTCAGGGTGAACAACCTTTTTTTTTTTAATACATTTTTGGGTCATGTGTAATTTATGTTAGTATTTTCTTATTCTTTCAGGGGATTCTGGCTATCCACTACTTTCCTGGCTGCTGACGCCCGTCCTTCGGCCACCAAAAAGGTCATAGACATCATACTGGCCTGCTGTGTCTTACATAACTATGCCATCATGCAGCGTGTCCCCGGTATTTGGATCTGCCCCCCTCTGCACCCAGCCAGGACCCAGAAGACCACTACCGTGGCACACCTAGTGCCTCTGGCCAAGCAGTTCGGGCCAATTTGATTCAGACACATTTTGCATAATTTTTGTTGCCTGTGTTTGTTTTGTGCCTGTAATTATTATTTGCTCCTCTAATTTTGCCTTGTAAATCTTTTATTATTTTTTGGTGTATCAACTAGTAATGAGTTAATTACTAAAATATTCACACATGATCTGAGACTCATGCATTTTTTTTTGCCCTGTTTGTTTAGGAAAACCTTAAGTAATCTAAAAATAACCAAAACATCAATGCATCAACTTAGTCAACAACAGGTCAAGTCACATTCAATATTTTTTATTGAAATATGAAAATTTGGAGTTGAAGGGCACTTGCATACTTCAGTACATACATAGTACAACATTCAAATACATTTGTGGCAAATCATGGCACCTAGCAATTGGCCACGTCCAGAAGTTTGAAAGTAATGCACTCCAGGCCGAAGTTTAAATCCTAAATAAAATACACAGACATAGGGAGCAAGCATTTGCATGTCAATATTTGCCCTGTAATAAATAGGGCCACATACACACCCTCTCCTGCTTGGCCACAGGCACAGTTGGAAAGCAGCCATACCTATGCCACATCCACGCCTGTAAGTCCGTGGCCCACCCAAACAAGAAGCCCCAGTCCAAGTCCAAGTCCAGTACAATCTCTGCCAGGGTTCAAGGTAGTAGTTTGCCAGCCCAGAATATCCCCCCAATCATGCCTACAAACAGGATGAGCCAGAAGCAATGTAATTAGGCCAAAGCCTGCAGCGCAACAGCTTGAGTGGCAGGTTCAGTGAGGCTTGAGCTCAGGCATTGGCTAGTGTGGTATCTCAGCACTCTACTGAGCTATATGGGCAAAAATCCAAAGCATACAAGCAAAGCCATACAAAAAGGCTATATTGGTAGGGCTCACCAGACAGGTCAATACAGTAGAGATGGAGAGGAAAGATGTGGAGCAGATACAGGGCAAATAGGTGTTAAAATGGTTGATGCCCATAAAACCCTGGTGGTGGGCCTTGGAGGTGGCCCATCACCTGGGCATGTGTGGCATTCATAATCTGCAACTGTTCCAACATGTGTCTATTGGTTGTTCGAACTTCATCCAGCATGCCACTGAAATTACTAGTTAAGGTGGCCATGTGGGTGTTGCTAGTTCGAACTTCCTCAAGCATGGCTGTGAAATTAGTAGATAAGGTGGCCATGTGGATGTTGGTCGACCTAAATTCTGTCAGCATGGTGTTTAATGTATTATTTAAGGTCTCTAATTGTACATGATGCTGCTCTGTAGTTCTTTCAGTTAGTTGGCGAAATAAACGCCTCTCATGGTGCCATGCTGACTCCATGATCGGCACACGCCTCCCCTGGGAAACTGGGCGACGTAGCTGACTATGCCTCCCAATTCCCAGGGTTGGAGCGCCTGCAGATGATGGATGTCTAGGCCGACCAACAGCCACAGATGTGCTTGCCAAATCCTCTGCAGCAGACCTACCACTGGGGACTGTAGTCTCAGTCTCTGCATGCTGCCCACAATGGCCTGGCAGCATGCGGCCAGTTTCACTCTGCTGCAGAGGATTTGGTGAAGAAACATGTTGGGACAGTTGCAGATTATGTTCCAGGGGGGTCTGTTGTGAAGGTCCCATCAAGGTGGCATCCTCCTCCATCTCCTGGATTTCCTCCATCAGTGTGTGGGTCTGTTGGGACATGTGAAAAAAAGGTTCAGTTTGGGCCCTAAATATATATGTTATGCCAATTAGTCATGTTCATTCACATGCATCAGCAGATTCAGCAAAATACACTTACCGTATATATCTGGTCCTGGCTCCTAGACAGCACGGAAGTTGACGGCGTGGTCCAACTGGATGAGGCTTCCACACTAGCTGAGGGTTGATGCTGGGCTGTATTGTAAATAAAAAGGCACGTAAACACCCAAATATGCATTGATGATCTGTATTACTACATATGCTTTTATAAAACACGTGGGCAAGCAGGAATGGCAACTCCCCCAATGGTCCAAGTTGACCTTCACTATGAATGTCATTATCTGTTATATGTATGAGTCACCCATTACATTGGTCACATTGGTCACCTTAAATAATACAAACATGCATGTACTGCATGTTATGAGGCTTCACACATCCCTAAAGGGCCATTAGGGACCCACACTCTTACTAACCTGCTGGAATAGTAGGGATGTCCATGTCCCGTTGCCCCGAGTGGCCCTCTAAGGCCACATGATGTATCAGGCCCAGCACCATCTCCTCAGCTCTGGTAAATTGTAATTTAGTGGGGAAGCCTCTGCCAGTTTGTACACTGAAAAATATAGTTTGGCAAATGTAGGAAAATGTTGACAATACAAGAATCAGACAAATGCACAAATCATATATGTACCTGTAATTGCGCCGTTTATTTTCTTTTTTCTGTGCTGCATACTTCAGGTCCGATATTTTGCGTTGAATCTGCTCCACATCCCCCGCTGCATTGACCTGTCTGGTGAGCTCCTCTAAAATTTCTGCTTTGCGCAATTTGCTGGTTGCTTTGGATTTTCGCCCATATAGTTCATCATAATGTAAGGTCAGCCCACTAGCCAATGCCAGAGTTTGGGCCTCCCCAAACCTGCCACTCAACTGGCCTCGGCGCAATGTCCGCCCTATTGCTTGATGTTCGGGCTCATCTGTGGTTGCATGCAATTCAGGGGACATTCTGGGCTGGCTGTGTTGGGTAGAAATGTTGGACAGGTGGCTGGATAAAGAATGTACTGGACTTGGGGTCCTTGCCTGGGTGGCCACTGAACTTGCAGTCGTCGATGTGGCATATGGAGGGTGCCTGTGCCGGTGGCAAATGTGGCCGAGGAGGAGAGGGTGTGCTTGATGTTGTTGGGCTTCTTGCCCTGTGCCTCTCTGGGCCCTTGAGACTTGTGCTTGCATGCCCCTGGGAGGTATTTGCACATGTCTGTGGTGATGCTGAGCTTGGTGGGCTGGGGCTTCTGGCCTGGTGGCTTTTACTCTTTCCATGGCCGCTTTTTCCACGTGTCTGTGGAGATGCTGAGCTTTGGGGGCTGGGGCTTCTGGCCCGGTGGCTTTTACTCTTTCCATGGTCACTTTCTCCACGTGTATGTGGAGATGCTGAGCTTTGGGGGCTGGGGCTTCTGGCCTGGTGGCTTTTCCTCTTTCCATGCCCGCTTTTTTCACGTGTATGTGGTGATGCAGAGCTTTAGGGGCTGGGGCTTCTTGCCCGGTGGCTTTTCCTCTTTCCATGCCCGCTTTTTCCATGTGTATGTGGTGATGCAGAGCTTTGGGGGCTGGGGCTTCTGGCCCTGTGGCTTTTACTGGCCTTGCCAGCGAAGCATTCTTGGAGAATGGATGTGGTCGTCCGGGGAGGAGGGGATGGGTTTTTTTGTGGCCTGGGGCTTCTCACCCTCCTAGTGGCCTTTTTTGCGGGCGTACCTGTCTGCTTGGTGGCCTGGGGCTTCTTCTTCGCCGCTGCCTCTTTTGGTTTGCTGGTTGTTGGTGCCTTAGCAGACTTTGTTGGCATTGTCGCCTTGGCCTGCCCACTGCGGGTTTCCCGCACCTTCGGCCTTGGAATTTTGAAGCGAGTTGTCGGCCCTGAAGAAGTCTCCTCACGCTGCTCTTGCATTTTGCTGCTGCCTTTCTTGTCTGCTTTTGCCTTCCCGATGGCTTTTTTGGGTGCCATAATGTTGAGACTCTGAAAGAGAATGAGCTGTGGGTCCAGGACCCTTTAAATACTAATGCCTGGGTATGACGCTTATGCGTTCGTGTATGCGTGCGTACGGCCGTTCTTCCGGCCGTGCGGAACCCGGAAACCACTGGGGCATTACTTATCTGCTGCAGACAAGAAGAAAGATGGCACCCACGATCTTCACCCGCCAACAAGAAGAGCTGATTATGCTCGTAAGTTTAATGCCTTTGATTTGCCATCTAAATACATGCCTAGGCCTTAAGGAAGCACAGGAAGAAACGGTTTGGTTTAAAAGTGTGTAAAACTCCGTGCCAAACAGAAGTTAGGGCCCACATGTGCGAACCAAGTCACTTCCATCTAGAAGGATAGTTTTAGGCTCGAAATGTGTCTGGTAATGTCAACTGATCGATTTGTGACAGATTTGTATGCAGTTTGATCAAAAAAAATATGTTTATTTTGTGTTTTTTAGACGATGCTTCAGCGCAGGTACGACTACCTGCCCAACTCTTTTGAGAAGAGGACCATCACCCTGGAGATCATTTCTAGGATCCAGCACGAGACTGACAAACCTTCACCCATACGCAGATCATGCAGCATTGGTCGGACCTGAAACCGCTCCACATGCCCCGGGTGCGGCGTTTTTTCGGACTCCATTTCCCAAGTAAGTACATACTAGTACATTGCATGCTAGATGTAACTAATACAGAAGGTAGGCCTTTATTTATAAATGCTTTTCTTTTCTAGTGCTGGAAATGGTGTCGTACCCAGTGACTGAGCCGTTAGCCTCTGGTATGCGACTAAGCGCACACACATACATGCTATTTAAAACAAAGCTGATTCCCTTAATCTCTTTTTCTAGATGTAGCAGGTGAAGGATCTGGAGCAGGGACTGCAGCAGATCATGCCCAGGAGGAACATGGAGAAGGTGGGTGACGTCACACACATTGAACTTGTCATTTGCTTACTGTTGACTAAGACATTAGAAGTGACCCTATTTGACATGTCTCTACAGCCTCAACTTCCCAGCAGTGGCAGGGCCAAGAACCCAGGGTGGTCCCCGAAGCACACGGCGGCCACCAACGAAGTAAGTTGTAATGTCATTCTTTTGACTATGTGGTAATTGACATGATCACCAAGATACCTAAAGCCATAGTCAATGGCATTAGCATAATGACATATGCCCACTTCCTTAGATTAATGACTTAGCATAATAACATATGGCATCATTAGGTAGCTTCCCACCTAAAAAAAAAAATCCACAGGTGAGAAACTTATATTTGCCAACAAATAATGTTTGTTTCTTTTTTATACAGGGACCACACGTGCCAGAGTGGCAGAAATGAGTGAAAAAGTTCTTCAGTTGGTGGCCAACATGCAGGAGCTGCGTGACTCGTTGAGGACCACAGATGAAGACTAATGTTCTAGGTCCTGCCATTGCTATGTATATAGTTTTTTATTGTTAAATGTTTTACATTTTTAAATGTAGAATTTTTTGTAATTAAAAAAAAAAAAGGTTATAACTTTTTATAAATACTATTTAAAAAAAAAGCCACCAAAAAATGGCATTTGTGAATTAAAAAAAAACAGTTTCAGTGTCATTTCATTTACAAAATACATTAACACAAAACGAATGGGCCGAGAAATATTTAGAGATGAAGATTCACATGACCACGGAGTGGGCAGGGGTGAAAAATGAAAGAAGAACCTAACCACGAAGTGGTTTGGGTAAGTTTTAGGAGAGAAAAATGGAAGAAGAACCTAACCGCGAAGTGGTTTGGGTAAGTTTTAGGGGAGAAAAATGGAAGAAGAACCTAACCGCGAAGTGGTTTGGGTAAGTTTTAGGGGTGAAAAATGGAAGAAGAACTTAACCGCGAAGTGGTTCGGGTACGTTTTAGGGGTGAAAAATGGAAGAAGACTCTAACCACGAAGTGGTTTGGGTAAGTTTTAGGGGTGAAAAATGGAAGAAGAACCCAACCGGGAAGTGGTTTGGGTAAGTTTTAGGGATGAAAAATGGAAGAAAAACCTAACCGCAAAGTGGTTTGGGTAAGTTTTAGGGGTCATAAATGGAAGAAGGAAAGCGCAAAGTGATTTAGGTGAGTTTTAGGGGTCATAAATGGAAGAAGAAGGAAAGCGCAAAGTGATTCAGGTGAGTTTTAGGGGTCATAAATGGAGGAAGAAGGAAAGCGCAAAGTGATTTATCTAAGCATTGTAGAAGTAGTGAATGAAGCGAATAAGTGAGTAGTGAAAGAAGTGAATAAGGGTTTTCGTCTGGACGATTATTTATTGAAAAAGGAAAACAGAATCTAACGGCAAACATAAAGGATTTGTGGAAGGAGACGATGGAAAAAGGGCAAAAACGAAAGCCGACGTTGTAACATGAGAAAAGAAAACGGAAAACTAACATTGGAAAATGGCATTCTCGTACTCGTACTCTGGCATACAAACGGACGAAGACTTTACAGAAGGCTTGCAATGCATGCATAGAATCGCTTGTACACTCATTCATAAACGGCCGTCGCGGGCCCGCGCCCTGCTGGAGAGACGTGCGAGATGCGGCCGCGGCCCGCGCATGCGCCGTTGGAACGGGGTTAAGGTAAGGTGAATGGGGCGTCCTGGGGGGTTTCACACAGCGGGGCATCCCTATTTCGGCCAATCAGCCTGGGTGTTGGTCCACTTTAATGAAGAAGTGGCACAAGAAGTCACTGTATATACCACCAGACAGTCAAACAACGTACACTTTGCCTGCTCCCAGTCAAGTAATCTCTGTGTCAATTTCTCTTCCAGTGCTCCAAGATACCTCTCCCCACTCTCCTTCGGACCCTCCAATTTCAAACTTTATTAATTTATTTAGACGGGTATAAATACCTCTTATTTTAGTGTTTTAGACCAGTGGGCTAAGGAGCAATTATGATCAATATATATATATATATATATATATCTTAGATAATGTAAATCATTTTGCTCATCATTTTCTTCAGAATGATGATAGTTGGCTAGACATGACCAGAAAAGCATCTTCTGAAAAAATGTCCAGTTGCATCGACTAATAACTACAGTTATATCATGATCTGTGTTATAAAGAGCCTTTTCAAACCAAACATGCCCTCAAATTCTGTTGTGTTGTGTTCTGTTGTGCTCTTGGCTATAAATAAAAAAGTATATGACAGGACCTTGATACAAAATAGACATCCCTTGCTAGAATTTCTACCTGCCAATGCACAGTTCAGTACAAAGTTCACATAGCGACACGTAGCTACATGTAACGACAGGTGTTTTTCCTGAGCGTCACCAGCAAATCATATTTATAACGCAAAAAAATTTTAATTTGTTCATTATTGTATTTAGGTTACCTGCAGCTAACTTGCGTTTCCATGCCTGCCAATCACGTGTCATGTCATTTGTATGTCCCCAATGTCATTTCATGTGTTTTCGCTTGGTCACTGTGCTGCCATCCTCAGTTAAAGCCTTTTTGTTAGTATTGCACATGGGGCTGTATGCCTGAGTTTCGTGGTTTCAGAACGCCCGCTCTGGTGCTGTTTATTTACATGTTAAATACAAATGATTTCTGACCCTCCCCACTGGCGCTATCTGTCATTATCTCCATTGGAAAACAAACAAACAAGACACAGCCCCACGGGTAGCCTACAGCGCCAAACTCTAACAGCGTCATCTGCCTGTGGCTGACGTTGCGGTTGAGTCGCTAATAGTGTCTTTCTGCATTCACTCAAGTGGCGATACGAGGCGCTGGTGATAAATTGGCCTCCAAATTTAACTCACCGCTGGTATCTTCCTCCCTGTCCCCAGTGATAAGCTTTCCTTTAAAAGCAAAGTCCACATTTCCCTATAAGTATATTGAAATTTCAAGGAATTCCAAAAATACATTTAGACATATTGCTTATGTCACTATAATTACTGTTCAAGGACAGGATAAACTCTATTAGTGTCAACACAAGTATTATACTGTGCCAACAATCCTGTAGTAACTTGTTCATTTTGTCCATTAACACTGATGAACATTGCAGCAGAAAAGTGTGCTGCCATAAACTCTTTTTAGATTCATAAATATGGAATTTTTCCTAATGTTGATGTGGATAGAAAATGTAAATGCTTAAAATGCTTACCTTGTTTTGGAAACTCTAAATTGGCCCCAGTTGCACACACAACCTCAGACTCAAGGTCAAAATAGATTTGTTCAGAAAGAGTCTATTTTTCTAGTAAACAACTGTCTCTATTATATTAGCTTGTTTATATTGTTTTGTACCATGTTTAGGCACCTCTTCCCAAATCTATATTCCGTTGTGCTGTTTATTACAATAAAATGTAAATCTTTCGCCTTTTTCTAAACTTTTTTTCCTGCCAAGATGGGTAACATTGAATCAATTACATGAAAATCAAATCCCTTAATGATGGAACAAAGAGCCTTAAACTTGGCTGTTATACTTTTATAGGGATTATGGGTCCACAATATTCCCTCCACTTATTGCTGCAGAGCCCTCAGCAGAACCCTATATAATGGATACATTATCTTTGTGGCAGTTGTTCTACGACATTCATGGGAACTATTGTGTTTAAGATGTTTGCGCACAGTCATACACTACATGCATACAGTACATTTTTTCAAGGCTTTCTGGCATTTTGCGTAGATATAGAAAGATAATAATTAAAGGACAAGGACAATCATGTGCTTGTTTTTCATTTCATTTGCGCAGCACACATCATGTTCGTCCACATTTCATTTTCACTAAATTATATCTACAGTGAATTGCTGTAGGAGGTAGGGGTTACAGCGGAGTAGACCACCACCGATATGCAGCATGTAAAACATAAACATGTCAATCTATCTGGTCTTCTTCATCTTATCTGTGTAGATTGACGAAGGCTCCTAATGGCTGAAGCTATTTACTTGAATATTAATAAAACAACAATAAAATCTGCTTCCACTGAATGCTAAACAATCACGACGAATTATCCTATTTACTGTTTATAATCATATTTTTCATAACTGCAAGTATATATAAGCATATATACAAGGATTGTTATGCAGGCAAGAGATAGATATGGAGGAAAATACAGAAATAAATTGCAACAATCAGTAATTCTGGTGGATTATCTGCAAACTGGGGCAGAGTTACCATAGGGAAACCCAAATAGCGTTCCCTGTGGCTTGCTCTGCTTAAAGGAGGCGTATCGTGAAAAAATGGACCAATGATAAAAATGCATATATATATATATGTTGGTTGGTGGGAGGAGGGGGTCACTTATACACCCGGCATCAAAAAATATACAGCCAGGCTAGTTTTTTCTTTTTAATAAAAGAAAGTGGATATTGGGGGTACAGGTTCTGTTCCCCATGATGCGCTCAAACCTACCAGGGGAAGAAAACCACAAACTTGGCTGGAGTTTAATTCGGTTTGGGTGTATAAGTGACCTCTCCTCTCATTAGCATGTTTATATGGATTTTTAATATTACACAGTTTCGTGATACCCTCCTTTAAGGGCTGGTTGGGCCACTATAATGCAATAGACTCTGCCTTGGAGTGCACTTTTTGACCGGCCATTGAGCACTTTGGGGGGAGTTGAGCCAAGATGTCTTAAAGGAAAAGTCCACTTTCAGTTGCATTTATAAAAGTTCCCATTATTGTGTGCCAAAATGCTGTCCTCAAGGTGCTGAGCTTATCTGTTTTTTTCTTTGTTTGGGGCTCAGTGTTTTCTCTAGAAACAATGTGTTTATTTTTGCAAAGTACCAGTTTTTCATGACTCTGGTTTGCTAATCATCTCCACACTCCACACTCCTGAACTCACAGGCTTCTTCCACTCTAATTCAGTCTCTTCATACGAGGGGAATCACAATTTTCTGCCCCAATAGCTAAAGGGTTGCTGACAGTGTTCTCACCTGGGGAGGTCATTACTGCTGTTTGATGAGCTCACCTGTTACAGGGGAAGGATTCTGGGATTCATAGGTGAAGCTATACTCAAGGCCAGGAAGGCCACGAACCACAGAAATATAAGCTTGGAAACAGCATGTGGGTCAGTAAATCACAGGTACATAATGTGCACAATCCTAACACAAATGTTTATTTTACATTCCAAAAGAGGAAAACTATAAGGCAGGAATCAAAACCCTGACAAAAACTAAGCTTTCCTTTAAGGTGGGAGCTCCTGTTCTTATGGTGGCAGTTCCTGTTGGAGGTTTTCTATAGCAGTCTATATATTGTATATAGCGTGACACCTATGATTTCACCAGCTGTTGGTGGTTTCTGGTGGCATTCCATTAATAGACCACAATGTATGTGCACATCATCATTCAATGATGGCCATGTAGAGTTTACAGTAAGTTTAAAACTAAATCTGCCAGCATTGTCCTGTTCTAACATTCTGGAGGCATACCACATACATTAAAAGATAGTCACCACCAAAACAACAAGAATACACTCATAACCAAAGCATATAAGTATAAGCTTGCCTAAAGGGACAGTCCAGACAACTGCAATAATAAGGCAGTAAGCAGCTCACCTTAAGCCTGTCCCATGTGTCTCTCCTCTCTCTGCAGCACCAGCTAGAAACTGTATTAGGACAAATTTGCTACTCCTATGCCATTCCTCCACATCCATGCACAAATTTGGTCGCATGGCCACCCCTGCCCCTTGGCGTGCCTTGAGTGATCAAGCCTGGCAAACCACAGTGGTCATGTTGCCACCTCTGGCCACACCAGGGTACATGCATGACTCATCATGCACCGCATTCAAGAATGAAAGCAAAGCCAACTGATATTTAAAATACTTTTCCCTTTCAATACATTTTTATTGAGCAATAGAAAATGTTAGAAATACATCATAAACATGTGAATAAATCAATAATAACATCTTAAGTAACAAGCTTGGGTACAGATACAATTAAGTCATTCAGAACACTGTACCATAGAAATAAAAGTACAAGCGCATCACACCGCCACACAAACAAAAAAAATAAAAAAAAAAAAAATAAATATATATATATATATATATATATATATATATATATATATATAGAGAGAGAGAGAGAGAGAGAGAGAGAGCTTAAAGGAAGGATAAAGGAAACGAATGGCAAGTGGGAAAGAGAATATGGCTCAAATAATAAAATAATAAAAGAGAAAATGAGAATAACTTTGAATTCCTAGGTAAGAGATAGACACTGACTTTTACATAAAAAGGAAGGATTTTTTAATATTCCCTACTTTATTGTCAGGAAAATTAATATTTAAGGCATACAATTTAGCAGGGTTAACCTAAAAGCCAGCAATTTGTTCAAAGTCCCCTAGGATGTTAAAGTGGACCAAAACCTACCGCAATCGGCCTGGGAATCTATAAGATTTCTGGGCTGATGGATTCCCTCCTCCCGGGGCATCCAAAATTGGAATGCCTCACTGTGTGAAACCCCCCAGGTCACCTCATACACTTACCTTGTTTCCCGGTCCACGGGCATGGGCCCGTGCCAGGGATTTGTGAATGGCCGGTGTGGGCACACTCCCTGTTAGAGGGAAGCGAGGGACGCGGCCACACAAGCGCTGTAGGACCGGGAAGAGGTGAGTTTGGCTTGGCGATCTGGGGGGTTTCATGCAGCTAGGCACTCCTGATTGGGGTGCCCCAGGGGAAAGCACCAACACCCAGGATAGTAAAAATCCTGGGTTTTTGTCCTTTTTAAATAGGTTCGGGAGAGATACTGCATGATTAGTTAACAGTAGAAGAGTGCCCGCCACCTCCACCCCTCCGACATCTGAGTAACTGAGTAATCCACTGAGAAAGTGGCTCTATCACAATGCAAAGAGTAGTGGAGAGAGAGAGGGCATCCCTGCCTGGCACCTCTGGCAATTGGAAAGGCAACCGCCAAAATATTTCACATAAGCAGTTGGTGCAGCATAGAGAGAATCCACCCACCTGATGAAATAGTCACCAAACCCCCATTGTCACAAGATAAAGAGTAGGAACTCACACAAGACTGTGTTGAAGGCTTTCCTCATGTCAAGTGCAAAAAACATGGCCCTTGACGCCTTATCTTTGGCAATGTGAATCAGGTGTGTCATTCTCCATACATTGTCAGCCACTTGCCTAGATGGAATAAAGCCTACCTTCTCCCTGTCTACAAGCAACCTAATGCAATAATTGAGAACGGGGGTCTATCACTTTAGCCGGCAGGGACAAACATCAATGTTAAAGAGGGATGTGGGTCTATGATTGCACCACAATATCACATCCGAACCACCTTGCAGCGGTTAATGTAGTCACCCCCCAATTTTCTCCCTTCAGCAATGCATTGAATGCTACTGTAGGGGACACAGCAAAAAGAGGCAAGTTCACTACCTGATTTGCCTCTCAGCCCCCTCAGTTAAAGTGGACCAACACCCAGGATTTTGACGGGTGCCCCGCTGTGTGAAACCCCCCCGAACCCCCCGAACTCACCTCTCCCCGCGCCGACGGACAAGCCGCGGACAAGCGGCTCCTCCGCCGCCGCATCACCGCGCGTCCCTCTTGACGCGCGCGTGCCCGCGCCGGCCATTCACAGAACTGAGGTAAGGAGTTTGGGGTGTTTGGGGGGTTTCACCCCGCGGGACATCCCGATCTCGGATGTCCCGCGGGGAGGGAGGCGATCACCGGTTAAACAAAGAGCCAATATGTGCTTGGCCTGTTGATAATTAGCTTTATTAATAGGAGTCAGACTACTTTGAGATGCAGATGTAGCTAGTTGCAGTTTGTGGGCGAGCTCACGCTCCAGTTTGAGTTCACTATTAAAAGTAAGTTAAAGTGTTGCCGGAAGATATGATCTATCCGTGAAAACTGATTGTGGGGATGCGAATAATGAGTGTACTCATTGCCTGGTGGAATGATATTCACGCCAGACGTCTGAAAGCAAGTACTGCTGTAGTAGAGCATGTTAAGGGAGGGGAAGCAACCTGGGCTTGAGTGTCCATATGTAATAAGTAGGGATGAGCGAATCGATCCGGACGAACCCGGATTCGATCCGAATTTCAGGAAAAATTCGATTCGGATCGAATCCGAATTTCCCCGCGATTCGATCACTCGAAGTTTTCCTTTAACATCCATTCATTTACATTACAGGCATTCTAAGATGGCGGACGGGACATGTCTGGACATGTATCCCGCGCCAGTGCAAGCTGGGGCAGTCACATGCAGCCTATCAGCAGCCAGCAAGCCCGGTGACGTCACACAGCGGTATTTAACGGCGGCCATCTTGCTTTTCCTCATTTCTCTATTGCATTCGTGACAGACAGACAGAACGCTGTGTAGCTGAGGCAGTTAGACAGGCTGGAGACAGGGACAGACAGGGACAGGCTGGAGACAGGCAGGAGACAGGCAGGAGACAGACAGGAGACAGACAGAAAGCCAGGGAAAGGTAGGAAAAACGGAGCTGGCTGACAGGGAGATTTTTTTTTTTTCATCCAGCCTTTGTTAGCGTTTTCAGGCTGCTTATAGTAACTAACTGTGCATATATACTGAACTGATCTTAAGTCTGCTGTGAGGCATCCCATTCTGTGACTAAAGCAGCCTCTGTTTAAGACCATATAAGCATTTGCTCTTATCATATTTGAAATTAGGCCTGATAAAGACACTTTTGCTGGCCAAAGCACTACTGGACCCTGCCAGCTCGATTCCTGCCCGGGGCATCCCATTCTGTGACTACAGCAGCCTCTGTTTAAGACCATATAAGCATTTGCTCTTATCATATTTGAAATTAGCCTGATAAAGACACTTTTGCTGGCCAAAGCACTACTGGACCCTGCCAGCTCGATTCCTGCCCGGGGCATCCCATTCTGTGACTAAAGCAGCCTCTGTTTAAGACCATATAAGCATTTGCTCTTATCATATTTGAAATTAGCCTGATAAAGACACTTTTGCTGGCCAAAGCCCTACTGGACCCTGCCAGGTCGATTCCTGCCCAGGGCATCCCATTCTGTGACTAAAGCAGCCTCTGTTTAAGACCATATAAGCATTTGCTCTTATCATATTTGAAATTAGGCCTGATAAAGACACTTTTGCTGGCCAAAGCCCTACTGGACCCTGCCAGCTCGATTCCTGCCCGGGGCATCCCATTCTGTGACTACAGCAGCCTCTGTTTAAGACCATATAAGCATTTGCTCTTATCATATTTGAAATTAGCCTGATAAAGACACTTTTGCTGGCCAAAGCACTACTGGACCCTGCCAGCTCGATTCCTGCCCGGGGCATCCCATTCTGTGACTAAAGCAGCCTCTGTTTAAGACCATATAAGCATTTGCTCTTATCATATTTGAAATTAGGCCTGATAAAGACACTTTTGCTGGCCAAAGCACTACTGGACCCTGCCAGCTCGATTCCTGCCCGGGGCATCCCATTCTGTGACTACAGCAGCCTCTGTTTAAGACCATATAAGCATTTGCTCTTATCATATTTGAAATTAGCCTGATAAAGACACTTTTGCTGGCCAAAGCACTACTGGACCCTGCCAGCTCGATTCCTGCCCGGGGCATCCCATTCTGTGACTAAAGCAGCCTCTGTTTAAGACCATATAAGCATTTGCTCTTATCATATTTGAAATTAGCCTGATAAAGACACTTTTGCTGGCCAAAGCCCTACTGGACCCTGCCAGGTCGATTCCTGCCCAGGGCATCCCATTCTGTGACTAAAGCAGCCTCTGTTTAAGACCATATAAGCATTTGCTCTTATCATATTTGAAATTAGGCCTGATAAAGACACTTTTGCTGGCCAAAGCCCTACTGGACCCTGCCAGCTCGATTCCTGCCCGGGGCATCCCATTCTGTGACTACAGCAGCCTCTGTTTAAGACCATATAAGCATTTGCTCTTATCATATTTGAAATTAGCCTGATAAAGACACTTTTGCTGGCCAAAGCACTACTGGACCCTGCCAGCTCGATTCTTGCCCGGGGCATCCCATTCTGTGACTAAAGCAGCCTCTGTTTAAGACCATATAAGCATTTGCTCTTATCATATTTGAAATTAGGCCTGATAAAGACACTTTTGCTGGCCAAAGCACTACTGGACCCTGCCAGCTCGATTCCTGCCCGGGGCATCCCATTCTGTGACTAAAGCAGCCTCTGTTTAAGACCATATAAGCATTTGCTCTTATCATATTTGAAATTAGCCTGATAAAGACACTTTTGCTGGCCAAAGCCCTACTGGACCCTGCCAGGTCGATTCCTGCCCAGGGCATCCCATTCTGTGACTAAAGCAGCCTCTGTTTAAGACCATATAAGCATTTGCTCTTATCATATTTGAAATTAGGCCTGATAAAGACACTTTTGCTGGCCAAAGCCCTACTGGACCCTGCCAGCTCGATTCCTGCCCGGGGCATCCCATTCTGTGACTACAGCAGCCTCTGTTTAAGACCATATAAGCATTTGCTCTTATCATATTTGAAATTAGCCTGATAAAGACACTTTTGCTGGCCAAAGCACTACTGGACCCTGCCAGCTCGATTCCTGCCCGGGGCATCCCATTCTGTGACTAAAGCAGCCTCTGTTTAAGACCATATAAGCATTTGCTCTTATCATATTTGAAATTAGCCTGATAAAGACACTTTTGCTGGCCAAAGCCCTACTGGACCCTGCCAGGTCGATTCCTGCCCAGGGCATCCCATTCTGTGACTAAAGCAGCCTCTGTTTAAGACCATATAAGCATTTGCTCTTATCATATTTGAAATTAGGCCTGATAAAGACACTTTTGCTGGCCAAAGCCCTACTGGACCCTGCCAGCTCGATTCCTGCCCGGGGCATCCCATTCTGTGACTACAGCAGCCTCTGTTTAAGACCATATAAGCATTTGCTCTTATCATATTTGAAATTAGCCTGATAAAGACACTTTTGCTGGCCAAAGCACTACTGGACCCTGCCAGCTCGATTCCTGCCCGGGGCATCCCATTCTGTGACTAAAGCAGCCTCTGTTTAAGACCATATAAGCATTTGCTCTTATCATATTTGAAATTAGGCCTGATAAAGACACTTTTGCTGGCCAAAGCACTACTGGACCCTGCCAGCTCGATTCCTGCCCGGGGCATCCCATTCTGTGACTACAGCAGCCTCTGTTTAAGACCATATAAGCATTTGCTCTTATCATATTTGAAATTAGCCTGATAAAGACACTTTTGCTGGCCAAAGCACTACTGGACCCTGCCAGCTCGATTCCTGCCCGGGGCATCCCATTCTGTGACTAAAGCAGCCTCTGTTTAAGACCATATAAGCATTTGCTCTTATCATATTTGAAATTAGCCTGATAAAGACACTTTTGCTGGCCAAAGCCCCACTGGACCCTGCCAGGTCGATTCCTGCCCAGGGCATCCCATTCTGTGACTAAAGCAGCCTCTGTTTAAGACCATATAAGCATTTGCTCTTATCATATTTGAAATTAGGCCTGATAAAGACACTTTTGCTGGCCAAAGCCCTACTGGACCCTGCCAGCTCGATTCCTGCCCGGGGCATCCCATTCTGTGACTACAGCAGCCTCTGTTTAAGACCATATAAGCATTTGCTCTTATCATATTTGAAATTAGCCTGATAAAGACACTTTTGCTGGCCAAAGCACTACTGGACCCTGCCAGCTCGATTCCTGCCCGGGGCATCCCATTCTGTGACTAAAGCAGCCTCTGTTTAAGACCATATAAGCATTTGCTCTTATCATATTTGAAATTAGGCCTGATAAAGACACTTTTGCTGGCCAAAGCACTACTGGACCCTGCCAGCTCGATTCCTGCCCGGGGCATCCCATTCTGTGACTACAGCAGCCTCTGTTTAAGACCATATAAGCATTTGCTCTTATCATATTTGAAATTAGCCTGATAAAGACACTTTTGCTCGCCAAAGCACTACTGGACCCTGCCAGCTCGATTCCTGCCCGGGGCATCCCATTCTGTGACTAAAGCAGCCTCTGTTTAAGACCATATAAGCATTTGCTCTTATCATATTTGAAATTAGCCTGATAAAGACACTTTTGCTGGCCAAAGCCCTACTGGACCCTGCCAGGTCGATTCCTGCCCAGGGCATCCCATTCTGTGACTAAAGCAGCCTCTGTTTAAGACCATATAAGCATTTGCTCTTATCATATTTGAAATTAGGCCCGATAAAGACACTTTTGCTGGCCAAAGCCCTACTGGACCCTGCCAGCTCGATTCCTGCCCGGGGCATCCCATTCTGTGACTACAGCAGCCTCTGTTTAAGACCATATAAGCATTTGCTCTTATCATATTTGAAATTAGCCTGATAAAGACACTTTTGCTGGCCAAAGCCCTACTGAACCCTGCCAGGTCCATTCCTGCCCAGGGCATCCCATTCTGTGACTAAAGCAGCCTCTGTTTAAGACCATATAAGCATTTGCTCTTATCATATTTGAAATTAGGCCTGATAAAGACACTTTTGCTGGCCAAAGCACTACTGGATCCTGCCAGCTCGATTCCTGCCCGGGGCATCCCATTCTGTGACTACAGCAGCCTCTGTTTAAGACCATATAAGCATTTGCTCTTATCATATTTGAAATTAGCCTGATAAAGACACTTTTGCTGGCCAAAGCCCTACTGGACCCTGCCAGGTCCATTCCTGCCCAGGGCATCCCATTCTGTGACTAAAGCAGCCTCTGTTTAAGACCATATAAGCATTTGCTCTTATCATATTTGAAATTAGGCCTGATAAAGACACTTTTGCTGGCCAAAGCCCTACTGGACCCTGCCAGGTCGATTCCTGCCCAGGGCATCCCATTCTGTGACTAAAGCAGCCTCTGTTTAAGACCATATAAGCATTTGCTCTTATCATATTTGAAATTAGGCCTGATAAAGACACTTTTGCTGGCCAAAGCACTACTGGACCCTGCCAGGTCGATTCCTGCCCAGGGCATCCCATTCTGTGACTAAAGCAGCCTCTGTTTAAGACCATATAAGCATTTGCTCTTATCATATTTGAAATTAGGCCTGATAAAGACACTTTTGCTGGCCAAAGCCCTACTGGACCCTGCCAGGTCGATTCCTGCCCAGGGCATCCCATTCTGTGACTAAAGCAGCCTCTGTTTAAGACCATATAAGCATTTGCTCTTATCATATTTGAAATTAGGCCTGATAAAGACACTTTTGCTGGCCAAAGCACTACTGGACCCTGCCAGCTCGATTCCTGCCCAGGGCATCCCATTCTGTGACTAAAGCAGCCTCTGTTTAAGACCATATAAGCATTTGCTCTTATCATATTTGAAATTAGCCTGATAAAGACACTTTTGCTGGCCAAAGCACTACTGGACCCTGCCAGCTCGATTCCTGCCCGGGGCATCCCATTCTGTGACTAAAGCAGCCTCTGTTTAAGACCATATAAGCATTTGCTCTTATCATATTTGAAATTAGCCTGATAAAGACACTTTTGCTGGCCAAAGCACTACTGGACCCTGCCAGCTCGATTCCTGCCCGGGGCATCCCATTCTGTGACTAAAGCAGCCTCTGTTTAAGACCATATAAGCATTTGCTCTTATCATATTTGAAATTAGCCTGATAAAGACACTTTTGCTGGCCAAAGCCCTACTGGACCCTGCCAGGTCGATTCCTGCCCAGGGCATCCCATTCTGTGACTAAAGCAGCCTCTGTTTAAGACCATATAAGCATTTGCTCTTATCATATTTGAAATTAGGCCTGATAAAGACACTTTTGCTGGCCAAAGCCCTACTGGACCCTGCCAGCTCGATTCCTGCCCGGGGCATCCCATTCTGTGACTACAGCAGCCTCTGTTTAAGACCATATAAGCATTTGCTCTTATCATATTTGAAATTAGCCTGATAAAGACACTTTTGCTGGCCAAAGCACTACTGGACCCTGCCAGCTCGATTCCTGCCCGGGGCATCCCATTCTGTGACTAAAGCAGCCTCTGTTTAAGACCATATAAGCATTTGCTCTTATCATATTTGAAATTAGGCCTGATAAAGACACTTTTGCTGGCCAAAGCACTACTGGACCCTGCCAGCTCGATTCCTGCCCGGGGCATCCCATTCTGTGACTACAGCAGCCTCTGTTTAAGACCATATAAGCATTTGCTCTTATCATATTTGAAATTAGCCTGATAAAGACACTTTTGCTGGCCAAAGCACTACTGGACCCTGCCAGCTCGATTCCTGCCCGGGGCATCCCATTCTGTGACTAAAGCAGCCTCTGTTTAAGACCATATAAGCATTTGCTCTTATCATATTTGAAATTAGGCCTGATAAAGACACTTTTGCTGGCCAAAGCCCTACTGGACCCTGCCAGGTCCATTCCTGCCCAGGGCATCCCATTCTGTGACTAAAGCAGCCTCTGTTTAAGACCATATAAGCATTTGCTCTTATCATATTTGAAATTAGCCTGATAAAGACACTTTTGCTGGCCAAAGCACTACTGGACCCTGCCAGCTCGATTCCTGCCCGGGGCATCCCATTCTGTGACTAAAGCAGCCTCTGTTTAAGACCATATAAGCATTTGCTCTTATCATATTTGAAATTAGCCTGATAAAGACACTTTTGCTGGCCAAAGCACTACTGGACCCTGCCAGCTCGATTCCTGCCCGGGGCATCCCATTCTGTGACTAAAGCAGCCTCTGTTTAAGACCATATAAGCATTTGCTCTTATCATATTTGAAATTAGGCCTGATAAAGACACTTTTGCTGGCCAAAGCACTACTGGACCCTGCCAGCTCGATTCCTGCCCGGGGCATCCCATTCTGTGACTAAAGCAGCCTCTGTTTAAGACCATATAAGCATTTGCTCTTATCATATTTGAAATTAGCCTGATAAAGACACTTTTGCTGGCCAAAGCCCTACTGGACCCTGCCAGGTCGATTCCTGCCCAGGGCATCCCATTCTGTGACTAAAGCAGCCTCTGTTTAAGACCATATAAGCATTTGCTCTTATCATATTTGAAATTAGGCCTGATAAAGACACTTTTGCTGGCCAAAGCACTACTGGACCCTGCCAGCTCGATTCCTGCCCGGGGCATCCCATTCTGTGACTAAAGCAGCCTCTGTTTAAGACCATATAAGCATTTGCTCTTATCATATTTGAAATTAGGCCTGATAAAGACACTTTTGCTGGCCAAAGCCCTACTGGACCCTGCCAGGTCCATTCCTGCCCAGGGCATCCCATTCTGTGACTAAAGCAGCCTCTGTTTAAGACCATATAAGCATTTGCTCTTATCATATTTATATTATAAGACACTTTTGCTGGGCATAGGCTTACTGCTGCCTGCCAGGTGCACTTCTGTTGAGGCATCCCATTCTGTAACATAGCATACCCCTCTTTATTTACACTAAGCAGCTCTCTTATTTACACTAAGCAGGCCTGTTGGAGGCTGAGTGTTACTGCTCACTTTTGGTGTGCATTATATTCTGTTTTATATAGACCCACTGCTGCCTGGGGGTTCTTAAAATATCACCTACTACCACGCCAGTTAGACTATGTCGGGCAGACAAGTGCCTGGAAGTGAAAAGAGGAGTGGCAGAGGCCAAGATTCCGCAGGCAGAGCTCGCATCAGACTGGGGGCCAGTAGCAGCAGGAGTCACGCTGAGAGACCTAATCTGCCAGTATCTGCTAGCGGTCGGGTCTCCACCAGTAACGCATCTGCCGTGGTAGATTGGCTGACGCGCTCATCAACAACATCATCACAACTTACATCTGAGACCCCCAGTCTAGGGTCGGTAGGTTCCTCTGACACAACCCTGAGTTGGCATGCCCCGAGAGCAGTCCCTGTCCTCCCATTTCCTCTGTCCTACGCCGTTCCCTCCCCCAGCGACGTATCCTATGCTTTGGGTTCAGCTCCACTCTTTAGTGAGGAGGACGATCAGATACAGGAGGACAGTCAGCAGCTACTGCCCAGCCAAGAAATGGAGGTGGCTTCTTTAGCTAGGCAGACAAATAGTGATGTGGACAGTGTCGTGGGTGCTGCGAGCCTTCCAGCTCCTGCGCCAGACACTGTTGACGAATCCACGAACATCAGTGACGTACAGCCACAACCCGGTGATGATGATGATGATGACGATGAAGCCGATCGCACTTGGGAGCCGGGTGATGAAGGGGCTTCATCGTCATCATCAGGAGAAGAGGGGCGCAGGTTGCCCCGGAGTCAGCAGCTGAGGCAGCAAGGTGGTAGCAGTCAGCATGGGGGCACAATTCCAAAGGCTGGAGCCGGCCGGGGCCGGGGCCGGGGTAGAGCACCTGCTGTGCGGCAGTCTACCTTATCGGGAGGTAGTGGAGCAGGGGTTCCTGGAGTTGGCAACAGCAGCAGTGAATCAGTGAGGCCAGGGGGTGGGAAAAGTAGCTACTCGGCAGTGTGGCAGTTTTTCCTGAGGCATCCGCAGGAGGGTAACATGGCCACATGCAAGATATGTAGGCAAAAGGTGAAGCGTGGCCAGGGTCCAAATGTTGGCACCACGGCCCTGCGTCAACATATGATGCGTCACCATAAAACGACCTGGGAGAACCGAGGCTCCCAAGGGGTGGTCCAGTCTGCTTCCTCACCAAGTGAGCTCCCAATTTCTGCCAGCCAAGGCTCCAGCACCTCAGCCGAAGGCAGCTGTGCGTCACACCCATCCTCTGTCGCTCCTGCTCCTCCTCCTCCTCCTCCAAGTCATGCATCCCGCCAGCAATCCATCAGCGAAGCCATGTCCAAGAGACAGCAGTATGCGCCCACTCATCCTACGGCGCAGAAGCTGAATGTGCTCCTGTCCAAGTTGCTGGTGCTGCAGTCGCTCCCTTTTCAGGTGGTGGAATCTGCACCTTTCAGAGAACTGATGGCTTGTGCCGAGCCGAGGTGGAGAGTCCCAAGCCGTTTCTTTGCCAAGAAGGCAGTACCAGCGCTGCACACTTTTGTTGAACAGAAGGTGGGCCAGTCCTTGAGCCTGTCGGTGTGTAGCAAAATACATGGCAGCGCCGACATCTGGAGCTGTAACTACGGTCAGGGGCAGTACATGTCGTTTACGGCCCACTGGGTGAATGTGGTCCCTTTGCAGCAGCAACTTGGACAGGTCACGCCGCTTCGGCCTCCGCGCTCTCTGCCCATTGGGCCTGTGACACCGTGCGACTCGGTCTCCTCATCCTCCGCCATCTCCTCACCCTCCACTGTAGGCTCAAGTCTCAGTGCCCCTCCAGTCTACCATGTGTGCAGGGCACGGAGGTGTCACGCAGTGCTTCACATGGTTTGTCTTGGCGAACGGAGTCACACAGGGGAGGAACTGCTTAAATGTATTCATCAGGAAATCCAAACATGGCTTACTCCGAGAAAACTTAAAATGGGAATCATGGTTACCGACAATGGGAAGAACATTTTGTCTGCGCTGCGCCAAGGAAGCCTGACCCATGCCCCCTGCATGGCTCACGTCTTCAATCTGGTTGTCAAGCGGTTTCTGAAGTGTTCCCCCCATCTGCAGGACATCCTAACAACTTCACGGAAACTTTGCATGCACTTCAGCCACTCCTACACCGCCAAACACACCCTTCTTGAGCTACAGCGTCAGAATGGTATCCCCCAACATAGTCTGATTTGCGATGTTTCCACCCGTTGGAATTCCACCCTTCACATGTTGGACCGATTATATGAACAGAGAAAAGCCATCACGGATTTCCTGATGATCCAAGCAGATAGGGGGACTCTCCTGTGTAACTTCAATGTCAACCAGTGGCAGCTCATACGTGACACCTGCCGTTTGCTCAGGCCCTTTGAGGAAGCCACTTTATTTGTCAGTCGGCAGGATTACGGGATGAACGACGTGATTCCACTGCTTCATGTACTACAGCACATGTTGGAAACCATGGCTGGTCAGGGCACTGGAGACATGGCGTTTACATCTTACGGCCACATGAACCCCCTTGGAGCTGAACTGGAGGAGGAGGAGGAGGAAGAGGAGGAGGAGGAGTTGCCCAGCGAAACACAGTTTAGGCTTGGCGAAATGGCTGGTTTATCTAGTCAGCGGACAGGAGAGGAGGAGCAGGAGCAGCCAGAGGAGCTAGAGGTTTTTGAGGAAGGAGAGACAGAGGACCCGGGCACACCGTGGCAGTATGCAGTGGAGATGGAGACAGGTAGTCCATCCGAGTCACTTGCGCAAATGGCACGAAGCATGCTCACGTGCTTGCGTAGTGACCCCAGAATTGTTTCCATCTGTCGGCGGGATGACTTCTGGCTGTCCACCTTATTGGACCCTCGCTTCCGGCACAAAATGGGGGCATTTTTTAAACCCACCGAGAGGGAGGACAAACTCAACTACTACAAAGACATTCTACGTAGGCAGTTGGCCGATGCCTATCTGCGCCATGGTCCATACTCTCGCAGGTCTGACTCGAGGGGACCTCTGCGCTCACCTTCCACTGCCATGGCCGCTGGGGGGGTTGGCAGCAGCAGCAGCAGAAGCTCCATCAGCAGCAGCAGCCTCAGTCTTCAGTCGCTAATGAGTAGCTTTCTACACCCGCATAGTGAGGCTACTCATGAGCAGCAGGAAGACCTGGAGCAGGACCTGAACCAGCAGGTCATGTCATACTTTGACATGACCATGCCAACACACCTTGAGGATCCGCTGGACTTCTGGGCAGCCAAACTTGATTTGTGGCCGCAACTAGCAGAGTTTGCCCTGGAAAAGCTGTCCTGCCCGGCAAGTAGCGTGCCATCTGAGCGGGTGTTTAGTGCGGCGGGGGCCATAGTTACGGCGAGGAGAACTCGTCTGTCAACTAAAAATGTGGAGAGACTCACCTTTGTCAAAATGAATCAGGGATGGATCAGCCAGGATTTCCACCCACCAATGCCTGATGCATGCGACTAGATTCAGCATGGTGCCACGTTTTACACTTTCCAAATGGTGCAAAACATATTTATGTCTTTAGGCCATTTTTTGGGCTCCTGCTGCTGCTACTGTCAACTCCTGCCAACTCCAGGGTGTGATTCATCCAATTTTTGGGCTCCTGAGGCCAACTCCAGTGTATATTTGGGCTCCTGCTGCTGCTGCTGCCAACTTCTGCCAACTCCAGGGTGTGATTCATCCAATTTTTGGGCTCCTGAGGCCAACTCCAGTGTATATTTGGGCTCCTGCTGCTGCTACTGTCAACTCCTGCCAACTCCAGGGTGTGATTCATCCAATTTTTGGGCTCCTGAGGCCAACTCCAGTGTATATTTGGGCTCCTGCTGCTGCTACTGTCAACTCCTGCCAACTCCAGGGTGTGATTCATCCAATTTTTGGGCTCCTGAAGCCAACTCCAGTGTATATTTGGGCTCCTGCTGCTGCTGCTGCCAACTTCTGCCAACTCCAGGGTGTGATTCATCCAATTTTTGGGCTCCTGAAGCCAACTCCAGTGTATATTTGGGCTCCTGCTGCTGCTACTGTCAACTCCTGCCAACTCCAGGGTGTGATTCATCCAATTTTTGGGCTCCTGAAGCCAACTCCAGTGTATATTTGGGCTCCTGCTGCTGCTGCTGTCAACTCCTGCCAACTCCAGGGTGTGATTCATCCAATTTTTGGGCTCCTGAAGCCAACTCCAGTGTATATTTGGGCTCCTGCTGCTGCTGCTGCCAACTCCTGCCAACTCCAGGGTGTGATTCATCCAATTTTTGGGCTCCTGAAGCCAACTCCAGTGTATATTTGGGCTCCTGCTGCTGCTGCTGCCAACTTCTGCCAACTCCAGGGTGTGATTCATCCAATTTTTGGGCTCCTGAAGCCAACTCCAGTGTATATTTGGGCTCCTGCTGCTGCTGCTGCCAACTCCTGCCAACTCCAGGGTGTGATTCATCCAATTTTTGGGCTCCTGAGGCCAACTCCAGTGTATATTTGGGCTCCTGCTGCTGCTACTGTCAACTCCTGCCAACTCCAGGGTGTGATTCATCCAATTTTTGGGCTCCTGAGGCCAACTCCAGTGTATATTTGGGCTCCTGCTGCTGCTACTGTCAACTCCTGCCAACTCCAGGGTGTGATTCATCCAATTTTTGGGCTCCTGAAGCCAACTCCAGTGTATATTTGGGCTCCTGCTGCTGCTGCTGCCAACTTCTGCCAACTCCAGGGTGTGATTCATCCAATTTTTGGGCTCCTGAGGCCAACTCCAGTGTATATTTGGGCTCCTGCTGCTGCTACTGTCAACTCCTGCCATCTCCAGGGTGTGATTCATCCAATTTTTGGGCTCCTGAGGCCAACTCCAGTGTATATTTGGGCTCCTGCTGCTGCTACTGTCAACTCCTGCCAACTCCAGGGTGTGATTCATCCAATTTTTGGGCTCCTGAGGCCAACTCCAGTGTATATTTGGGCTCCTGCTGCTGCTACTGTCAACTCCTGCCAACTCCAGGGTGTGATTCATCCAATTTTTGGGCTCCTGAAGCCAACTCCAGTGTATATTTGGGCTCCTGCTGCTGCTACTGTCAACTCCTGCCAACTCCAGGGTGTGATTCATCCAATTTTTGGGCTCCTGAAGCCAACTCCAGTGTATATTTGGGCTCCTGCTGCTGCTGCTGCCAACTCCTGCCAACTCCAGGGTGTGATTCATCCAATTTTTGGGCTCCTGAGGCCAACTCCAGTGTATATTTGGGCTCCTGCTGCTGCTACTGTCAACTCCTGCCAACTCCAGGGTGTGATTCATCCAATTTTTGGGCTCCTGAAGCCAACTCCAGTGTATATTTGGGCTCCTGCTGCTGCTGCTGTCAACTCCTGCCAACTCCAGGGTGTGATTCATCCAATTTTTGGGCTCCTGAAGCCAACTCCAGTGTATATTTGGGCTCCTGCTGCTGCTGCTGCCAACTCCTGCCAACTCCAGGGTGTGATTCATCCAATTTTTGGGCTCCTGAAGCCAACTCCAGTGTATATTTGGGCTCCTGCTGCTGCTGCTGCCAACTCCTGCCAACTCCAGGGTGTGATTCATCCAATTTTTGGGCTCCTGAGGCCAACTCCAGTGTATATTTGGGCTCCTTCTGCCCCTCATAGTGATGCCACTTCAACTCTCTGCAATTGTGCCGCTCTGCGATTCTATTAGCGATGCCTCTGATCTGCATGTGATATTTCTTCAAAGTATTATTTAACTAACCCAGCACGCATCCTGTGCGTGTTACAGCAAGGCTGAATGGTTTACAACCCTATTGAGGCTGTAGGAGGCTCAGAAATAGCCGTTTTTAATAGCGATTCGTCGCGAATTTATTCGGGTCGAAGCGATTTTTGTCGGAAAATTCGGCGAATCAGTCGAATCGAATTTTTCAAAAGTTCGCTCATCTCTAGTAATAAGCAGGTCCTGGGAGTGTTGCGCCCATTTTTTTAAACAATAACGAAAATATTCTGATTGCAGCTGGACTATGAGCATCAAATATGTACTATTAGAGTCAGACACTTTGTGTTCAAGTGAAAAATTTATTTTGGTTTTAGCTAGAGATGAGCAAACTTTTGAAAAATTCGATTCCACTGATTCGCCGAATTTTCCGACAAAAATCGTTTCGACCCGAATTTATTCGCGATGAATCGCTATTAAAAATGGCTATTTCTGAGCTTCCTAGAGCCTCAATAGGGTTGTAAACCATTCTGCCTTGCTGTAACACGCATAGGATGTGTGCTGGGTTAGTGAAATAATACTGTAAATAATTATCACATGCAGATCAGAGGCATCGCTAATAGAATCGCAGAGCAGCACAATTGCAGAGTGTTGAAGTGGCATCACTATGAGGGGCCCCTATAGTGCCTGAAAAACACACCCTGGAGCTGGCAGGAGCAGGAGTCCAAAAATTAGCTGAATCACACCCTGGAGTTGCAAGCAGCTGCAGGAGCCCAAACGTTGCTTTAAAGAGACATTGGAGTTGGCTGCAGGAGGCCGAAAATTGGATGAATCACACCCTGGAGCTGTAAGCAGCAGCAGGAGCACAAACATTGCTTTAAAGAGACACTGGAGTTGGCTGCAGGAGGCCAAATTTGGATGAATCACACCCTGGAGTTGCAAGCAGCAGCAGGAGCCCAAACATTGCTTTAAAGAAACACTGGAGTTGGCTGCAGGAGGCCAAAAATTGGATGAATCACACCCTGGAGTTGCAAGCAGCAGCTGCAGGAGCCCAAACATTGCGTGAAAGAGACACTGGAGTTGGCTGCAGGAGCCCAAAAATTGGATGAATCACACCCTGGAGTTGCAAGCAGCAACAGCAGGAGCCCAAACATAGATTGAAAGAGACACTGGAGTTGGCTGCAGGAGCCCAAAATTGGATGAATCACACCCTGGAGTTGCAAGCAGCAGCAGGAGCACAAACATAGCTTGAAAGAGACACTGGAGTTGGCTGCAGGAGGCCAAAAATTGGATGAATCACACCCTGGAGTTGCAAGCAGCAGCAGCAGGAGCCCAACACATAGCTTGAAAGAGACACTGGAGTTGGCTGCAGGAGCCCAAAAGTTGGATGAATCACACCCTGGAGTTGCAAGCAGCAACAGCAGGAGCACAAACATAACATTAAAGAGACACTGGAGTTGGCTGCAGGAGCCCAAAAAACTGGATGAATCACACCCTGGAGTTGCAAGCAGCAGCAGCAGGAGCCCAAACATAGCTTGAAAGAGACACTGGAGTTGGCTGCAGGAGCCCAAAAATTGGATGAATCACACACTGGAGTTGCAAGCAGCAGCAGGAGCACAAATATTACTTTAAAGAGACACTGGAGTTGGCTGCAGGAGCCCAAAAATTGGATGAATCACACCCTGGAGTTGCAAGCAGCAGCAGCAGGAACCCAAACATTGCTTTAAAGAGACACTGGAGTTGGCTGCAGGAACCCAAAATTGGATGAATCACACCCTGGAGTTGCAAGCAGCAGCAGCAGCAGGAGCCCAAACATTGCTTAAAAGAGACACTGGAGTTGGCTGCAGGAGCCCAAAAATTGGATGAATCACACCCTGGAGTTGAAAGCAGCAGCAGGAGCCCTAACATAGCTTGAAAGAGACACTGGAGTTGGCTGCAGGAGGCCAAAAATTGGATGAATCACACCCTGAAGTTGGCAGCAGCAGGAGCACAAACATTAGCTGGAAGGCACACCCTGAAGTTGGCAGCAGCAGAAGCAGGAGCCCAAACATTGCTTGAAAGACACCCTGGAGTTGGCAGCAGCAGCAGCAGCAGGAGGCCAAAAATTGGCTGAAAGGCACACCCTGAAGTTGGCATCAGTAGGAGGCCAAAAATTGGCTGAAATGCACACCCTGAAGTTGGCATCAGCAGGAGCCCAAAAATTGGCCTAAAGACATAAATATGTTTTGCACCATTTGGAAAGTGTAAAACGTGGCACCATGCTGAATCTAGTCGCATGCATCAACTATTGGTGGGTGGAAATCCTGGCTGATCCATCCCTGATTCATTTTGACAAAGGTGAGTCTCTCCACATTTTTAGTTGACAGACGAGTTCTCCTCGCCATAACTATGGCCCCCGCCGCACTAAACACCCGCTCAGATGGCACGCTACTTGCCGGGCAGGACAGCTTTTCCAGGGCAAACTCTGCTAGTTGCGGCCACAAGCCAAGTTTGGCTGCCCAGAAGTCCAGCGGATCCTCAAGATGTGTTGGCATGGTCATGTCAAGGTATGACATGACCTGCTGGTTGAGGTCCTGCTCCAGGTCCTCCTGCTGCTCATGATTAGCCTCACTATGTGGGTGTAGAAAGCTACTCATTAGCGACTGAAGACTGAGGCTGCTGATGATGGAGCTGCTGCTGCTGCTCCTGCCAACCCCCCCAGCAGGCATGGCAGTGGAAGGTGAGCGCAGAGGTCCCCCGAGTCAGACCTGCTAGAGTATGGACCATGGCGCAGATAGGCATCGGCCAACTGACTACGTAGAATGTCTTTGTAGTAGTTCAGTTTATCCTCCCTCTCGGCAGGTTTAAAAAATGCCCCCATTTAGTGCCGGAAGCGAGGGTCCAATAAGGTGGACAGCCAGAAGTCATCCCGGCGACAAATGGAAACAATTCTGGGGTCACTGCGCAAGCACGTGAGCATGCTTCCTGTCATTTGCGCAAGTGACTCTGAGGGACTACCTGTCTCCATCTCCACTGCATACTGCCACGGTGTGTCTGGGTCCTCTGTCTCGCCTTCCTCACAACCCTCTAGCTCCTCTGGCTGCTCCTCCTCTCCTGTCCGCTGACTAGATAAACCAGCCATTTCGCCAAGCCTAAACTGTGCTTCACTGGGCCACTCCTCCTCCTATTCCTCCTCCAGTTCAGCTCCAACGGGGTTCATGTGGCCGTAAGATGTAGACGCAATGTCTCCAGTGCCCTGACCAGCCATGGTTTCCAACATGTGCTGTAGTACATGAAGCAGTGGAATCACGTCGTTCATCCCGTAATCCTGTCGAATGACAAATAAAGTGGCTTCCTCAAAGGGCCTGAGCAAACGGCAGGTGTCACGTATGAGCTGCCACTGGTTGACATTGAAGTTGCACAGGGGAGTCCTCCTATCCGCTTGGATCATCAGGAAATCCGTGATGGCTTTTCTCTGTTCATATAATCGGTCCAACATGTGAAGGGTGGAATTCCAACAGGTGGAAACATCGCAAATCAGACTATGTTGGGGGCTACCATTCTGACGCTGTAGCTCAAGAAGGGTGTGTTTGGCGGTGTATGAGTGGCTGAAGTGCATGCAAAGTTTCCTTGAAGTTGTTAGAATGTCTTGCAGATCGGGGGAACACTTCAGAAACCGCTTGACAACCAGATTGAAGACGTGAGCCATGCAGGGCGCATGGGTCAGGCTTCCTTGGCGCAGCACAGACAAAATGTTCTTCCCATTGTCGGTAACCATGATTCCCATTTTAAGTTTTCTTGGAGTAAGCCATGTTTGGATTTCGTGATGAATAAATTTAAGCAGTTCCTCCCCTGTGTGACTCCGTTCGGCAAGACAAACCATGTGAAGCACAGCCTGACACCTCCGTGCCCTGCACACATGGTAGACTGGAGGGGCACTGAGACTTCAGCCTACAGTGGAGGGTGAGGAGATGGTGGTGGATGAGGAGGCCGAGTTGCATGGTGTCACAGGCACAACAGCCAGGGAGCGCGGAGGCCGAAGTGGCGTGACCTGTCCAAGTTGCTGCTGCTGCAAAGGGACCGCATTCACCCAGTGGGCGTAAATGACATGTACTGTCCCTGACGTAGTTACAGCTCCAGACGTCGGCGCTGCCATGCACTTTACTACACACCGACAGGCTCAAGGACTGGCCCACCTTCTGTTCAACAAAAGTGTGCAGCGCTGGTACTGCTTCTTGGCAAAGAAATGACGGCTTGGGACTCTCCACCTCGGCTCAGCACAAGCCATCAGTTCTCTGAAAGGTGCAGAGTCCACCACCTGAAAAGGGAGCGACTGCAGCACCAGCAACTTGGACAGGAGCACATTCAGCTTCTGCGCCGTAGGATGAGTGGGCGCATACTGCTGTCTCTTGGACATGGCTTTGCTGATGGATTGCTGGCGGGATGCATGACTTGGAAGAGGAGGAGGAGCAGGAGCATCAGGAGCGACAGAGGATGGGTATGACGCACAGCTGCCTTCGGCTGAGGTGCTGGAGCCTTGGCTGGCAGAAATTGGGAGCGGCGTGCCACTTGGTGAGGAAGCAGGCTTGACCACCTCTTCGGAGCCTCTTCTCCCAGGCTGCTTTATGGTGACGCATCATATGTTGACGCAGGGCCGTGGTGCCAACACTTTGGCCCTGCCTACATATCTTGCATGTGGCCATGTTACCCTCCTGCGGATGCTTGAGGAAAAACTGTCACACTGCCGAGTAGCTACTTTTCCCACCAACAGGCCACACTGATTCAATGCTATTGTCGCCAATTCCAGGAACCCCTGCTCCACTACCTCCCGATAAGGTAGCCTGCGGTGCAGCAGGTGCTCCACCCCGGCCCGGCCCCGTTTGGCTCCAGGCTTTACAATTGTGCCCCCATGCTGACTGCCAACCATGCTGCTAACACATTGATGCCTCAGCTGCTGACTCCGGGGCAACCTGCGTCCCTCTTCTCCTGATGATGAGGATGAAGCCCCTTCTGCACCCGGCTTCCAAGTGCGATCGGCATCATCATCACCGAGTTGTGGCTGCACGTCACTGATGTTCTCGGTTTCCTCAACAGTGTCTGGCGCAGGAGCTGGAATGCTCGCAACACCCACGACACTCTCCACATCACTATTTGCCTGCCTAGCTAAAGAAGCCACCTCCATTTCTTGGATGGGCAGTAGCTGCTGACTGTCCTCTATCTGATCGTCCTCCTCACTAAAGAGTGGAGCTAAGCCCAAACATAGGATACGTCGCTGGGGGAGGGAACGGCGTAGGACAGAGGCAATGGGAGGACAGGGACTGCTCTCGGGGCATGCCAACTCAGGGTTGTGTCAGAGGAACCTACCGACCCTAGACTGGGGGTCTCAGATGTAACTTGTGATGATGTGGATGACCACGTTAATCTACCAATCTACCACGGGAGATACGTTACTGGTGGAGACACGACCGCTAGCAGATACAGGCAGATCAGGTCTCTCACCGTGACTCCTGCTTCCACTCGCCCCTAGTCTGCTGCGACCTCTGCCTGCTGAATCTTGGCCTCTGCCACTTCTCTTTGAACATCCTGGCACTTGTCTGCCTGACATTTTTATGTATTTGAAATGCGCAATAGGTACGTTAAAAAATGTGTTTACTTTAAAAAGCAGAAGCTAAATAAAGCGAGGAACTGCTTCTCTGCACCAAATACTATGAAAATTGGCAATATGGGATACCCTGCGGCCTAGTGTTTTGACAGCAGGACAAAAGCCAATTCAAAATGCAATAGCTTGATTAAGCTGAGGATGAACAAGCGTATTTAGTATAACAGATAAGGTGCTACGTGCAGGTTTGGGATACCCTGCGGCCTAGTATTTTGGCAGCAGACCAAAGACCAATTCATAATGCGATAGCTTGATTAAGCTGAGGATGAACAAGAGTATTTAGTATAACAGATACGGTAGGGTGCTATGTGCAGGTTTGGGATACCCTGCGCCCTGGTGTTTTTTTGACAGCAGGACAAAAAACTATTCAAAATGGAATAGCTTGATTAAGCTGAGGATGAACAAGCGTATTTAGTATAACAGATAGGGTGCTACGTGCAGGTTTGGGATACCCTACGGCCTAGTGTTTTGGCAGCAGATCAAAAACCAATTCAAAATGCGATAGCTTGATTAAGCTGAGGATGAACAAGCGCATTTAGTATAACAGATAGGGTGCTACGTGCAGGTTTGGGATACCCTGCAGCCTGGTGTTTTTTTGACAGCAGGACAAAAGACAATTCGAAATGCAATAGCTTGATTAAGCTGAGGATGAACAAGCGTATTTAGTATAACAGATAGGGTGCCATGTGCAGGTTTGGGATACCCTGCGGCCTAGTGTTTTGGCAGCAGACCAAAAACCAATTCAAAATGCGATAGCTTGATTAAGCTGAGGATGAACAAGCGTATTTAGTATAACAGATAGGGTGCCATGTGCAGGTTTGGGATACCCTGCGGCCTGGTGTTTTTTTGACAGCAGGACAAAAACAATTCAAAATGCAATAGCTTGATTAAGCTGAGGATGAACAAGCATATTTAGTATAACAGGGTGCTACGTGCAGGTTTGGGATACCCTGCGGCCTAGTGTTTTGGCAGCAGGACAAAAACCAATTAAAAATGCGATAGCTTGATTAAGCTGAGGATGAACAAGCAAATTTAGTATAACAGATAGGGTGCTACGTGCAGGTTTGGGATACCCTGCGGCCTAGTGTTTTGGCAGCAGACCAAAAACCAATTCAAAATGCGATAGCTTGATTAAGCTGAGGATGAACAAGCGTATTTAGTATACCAGATAGGGTGCCATGTGCAGGTTTGGGATACCCTGCGGCCTGGTGTTTTTTTGACAGCAGGACAAAAACAATTCAAAATGCAATAGCTTGATTAAGCTGAGGATGAACAAGCATATTTAGTATAACAGATAGGGTGCTACGTGCAGGTTTGGGATACCCTGCGGCCTAGTGTTTTGGCAGCAGGACAAAAACCAATTAAAAATGCGATAGCTTGATTAAGCTGAGGATGAACAAGCATATTTAGTATAACAGATAGGGTGCTACGTGCAGGTTTGGGATATCCTGCGGCCTAGTGTTTTGGCAGCAGGACAAAAACCAATTCAAAATGCAATAGCTTGATTAAGCTGAGGATGAACAAGCGTATTTAGTATAACAGATAGGGTGCTACGTGCAGGTTTGGGATACCCTGCGGCCTAGTGTTTTGGCAGCAGGACAAAAACCAATTCAAAATGCAATAGCTTGATTAAGCTGAGGATGAACAAGCGTATTTAGTATAACAGATAGGGTGCTATGTGCAGGTTTGGGATACCCTGCGGCCTAGTGTTTTGGCAGCAGGACAAAAACCAATTCAAAATGCAATAGCTTGATTAAGCTGAGGATGAACAAGCGTATTTAGTATAACAGATAGGGTGCTACGTGCAGGTTTGGGATACCCTACGGCCTAGTGTTTTGGCAGCAGACCAAAAACCAATTCAAAATGCAATAGCTTGATTAAGCTGAGGATGAACAAGCATATTTAGTATAACAGATAGGGTGCTACGTGCAGGTTTGGGATACCCTGCGCCCTGGTGTTTTTTTGACAGCAGGACAAAAAACTATTTAAAATGCAATAGCTTGATTAAGCTGAGGATGAACAAGCGTATTTAGTATAACAGATAGGGTGCTACATGCAGGTTTGGGATACCCTGCGGCCTGGTGTTGTTTTGACAGCAGGATAAAAAGCAATTCAAAATGCAATAGCTTGATTAAGCTGAGGATGAACAAGCGTATTTAGTATAACAGATAGGGTGCTACGTGCAGGTTTGGGATACCCTGCGGCCTAGTGTTTTGGCAGCCGGACAAAAACCAATTCAAAATGCAATAGCTTGATTAAGCTGAGGATGAACAAGCGTATTTAGTAAAACAAATAGGGTGCTACGTGCAGGTTTGGGATACCCTGCGGCCTGGTGTTTTTTTTAAAAGCAGGACAAAAAACTATTCAAAATGCAATAGCTTGATTAAGCTGAGGATGAACAAGGGTATTTAGTATAACAGATAGGGTGCTACGTGCAGGTTTGGGATACCCTGCGGCCTAGTGTTTTGGCAGCAGACCAAAAACCAATTCAAAATGCGAAAGCTTAGTTAAGCTGAGGATGAACAAGCGTATTTAGTATAACAGATAGGGTGCTACGTGCAGGTTTGGGATACCCTGCGGCCTGGTGTTTTTTTTTAAAGCAGGACAAAAAACTATTCAAAATGCTTGATTAAGCTGAGGATAAACAAGGGAATTTAGTATAACAGATAGGGTGCTATGTGCAGGTTTGGGATACCCTACGGCCTAGTGTTTTGGCAGCAGACTAAAAACAAATCAAAATGCGATAGCTTGATTAAGCTGAGGATGAACAAGCATATTTAGTATAATATTTAGTATAATAGATAGGGTGCTACGTGCAGGTTTGGCATACCCTGCGGCCTGGTGTTTTTTTGACAGCAGGACAAAAAACAATTCAAAATGCAATAGCTTGATTAAGCTGAGGATGAACAAGCGTATTTAGTATAACAGATAGGGTGCTACGTGCAGGTTTGGGATACCCTGCGGCCTAGTATTTTGGCAGCAGGACAAAAACCAATTCAAAATGCGATAGCTTGATTAAGTTGAGGATGAACAAGTGTATTTAGTATAACAGATAGGGTGCTACGTTCAGGTTTGGGATACCCTGCGGCCTGGTGTTTTTTTGACAGCAGGACAAAAATCAATTCAAAATGCAATAGCTTGATTAAGCTGAGGATGAACAACGCTTATTTAGTATACCAGATAGGGTGACATGTGCTGGTTTGGGATGCCCATGTGGGCTGGTGTATTTAAACCAGACAAAAACCAATTCAAAATGCAATAATTTAATTCAAATGAGGCCGAACAATGCTTATTTAGTATGACAGATAGGGTGACATGTGCTGGTTTGGGATGGCCATGTGGGCTGGTGTATTTAAACCAGACAAAAACCAATTCAAAATGCAATAGCTTAATTAAAATGAGGCTGAACAACGCTTATTTAGTATAACAGATAGGGTGACATGTGCTGGTTTGGGATGCCCATGTGGGCTGGTGTATTTTAACCAGACAAAAACCAATTCAAAATGCAATAGCTTTATTAAAATGAGGCTGAACAACGCTTATTTAGTATAACAGATAGGGTGACATGTGCTGGTTTGGGATGCCCATGTGGGCTGGTGTATTTAAACCAGACAAAAACCAATTCAAAATGCAATAGTTTAATTAAAATGAAGCTGAACAACGCTTATTTAGTATAACAGATAGGGTGACATGTGCTGGTTTGGGATGCCCCTGTGGGCTGGTGTATTTAAAGCAGACAAAAAAAGATTAAAACTAAATTAAAACTAATCCAGTTATGAGAAATGCTTGTGTGTAACAGATAGGGTTAAATATGCCACTGCATAGATGGGATGCACAGTGGCAAGGCAGGTTTACAGCACAAAGAACTGAAATTGAATTGAAAAATGATCTGGCTAATGAAAATGAAAAAAAAATTTCCCTGTCACTTCAATGCTGTCCCTGCCTGGATCGTCCCGGTTTTTCCCTATCTTTCACTATCTTTCCCTGGCTCTGTCTACCTCTCTTTCTGCCTCTCTGTCGGTCTCTCTGACTCTCCCTACCTCTATTTAACTCTGTCCCTGTGTGTAACAAGCTGTGCTATGGCCGCAATAGAATGCTGAACTGCGCAAAAGGAAGCTGGCCGCCGTTTATATAGCATGGTGACGTCACTGGGCTTCCTGGCTGCTGATAGGCTGCATGTGACTTTCCCGTGATACCTTGCCCCAGGGAACATGTTCCGGACATGTGCTTCCACCATTTTAGAATGCCTGTAATTGAAATAAATGGAGTTTAAAGGAAAACTTCGATCAATCGAATCGCGGGGGAAATTTGGATTTGTTCAGAATCATTGGCCATAAAAAAACTAGATAGTCCGCACTCATATACCTAGGTGCTGTTTCCTGCATGTAGGCAACATCAGAGTGCAGAGAACATATATGTTTGAATGCTTTAACACTTTTTTGGGGGACATTGAGGCCCTGCATTGAGTGAGACAGTTTTTACAGTTAAATTGACAATATCACCTCTAAATGGACTCGAACAGTCAGGCAAGATTAGAAGGAGAGAAAAGTTCAATCCAAAAGAACAAGACTAAAAGAAGAAGAAAAATAGGGAGAATAAAGATAGAAATAGAAAAGAAAAGAAAGAAGAAAAAAAAAAGAAAAGAGAAGAAAAAAACAGAAAAAACAAAATGACAGAGAAGAGCAAAGCAATATAATCAAAGACACAGATAACAGTCATCCTCCAGATCGCAGAGACAAACAGTACCCTCTATAAGCTGCGCAATAAGTGTCTATATCCCTGCTAAACAGAGAGAGAGAGAAGCAGTGAGCATGTTTCAAGCATTATTGCAAATAATGGATTACTTATGCGAAGATACTGTGCCGCTGCTTAACTGTCAACCAAAAAATAGAAACCCAACATGCACAATGCCATATAGTGAAGCGAGACATGACTTACTTCAGACAATGACTCGCTGCTTAAACATACTATCATAAATACTGTAAACAGAAGCAACATATGTTAGCAGAATCAAACAACGTAAACAGACTAGCAGGAGACTATAAAAAAAATGTGGGCCCTGGTCAGACCCTAGCCATACAGGTGCTGGGGACACAGGGAAAGGGCAAGCCAGCACGTACTTAGCAGCGGAAGTGCGGTCAAAACTCTGAGGGCCAGGAAGATCTTATCAGTTCTACCTTTTGGAAGGCTACAAAGTGTCTCATCCCACTGACTAGGATGCAATACCTTTTTTGCAAGAGAGCTGAAGTTGTTTCTTATTCTTAATGGGTGACCTTTTTTGTTTGGGCCGCTTGGCTGAAGTAGTGGAGGTAGGGTGAATGGAAAACTCTCTAGAGCGTAGACCTTTTGGAGAGAAGGCTGAAGGAGGTTAGAAGCTGTTTCATCTCCTGCGGGCTGATGGCAGATGCGGCCCCTTTAAATTTAAATGTGACTCTGAAGGGAAATCCCCACTGATAGGGGATCTGGTTTCTTTTCAAGATGTCAAGAAAGGGTATTAGCTCTCTTCTTCTTGTCAGTGGAGCCAAGTCAGAGAAGAGTTGGTAATTAAATGACTGGAATTTTAAGTTGTGGCGGTCTCAGGCTGCCATCATCAGCTTCTCCTGATATTTATAGACATGCAACTTGACGATAATGTCACACAGAGGGCTATCTGGCAGCTTTATAGAAACTGCCCTATGGATCCTATAAAACTTGAGCCGATCTGCTGGGATCTCAGAAGCAAGCTCTTGGAAAAGCACCTTCACCGTACACTGTAAATCCAGTACCTCTTCCGGAACACCTCTGATTCGAATGTTTGACCTCCTGGATCTATTTTCAAGGTCCTCATGTTTAAGTGAAAGTGTGAGATTATCCACTTTAAGTGATGCTTGACTGTCTGTTGGAGTTTGTCAAGGACTACTCAGCCATCTTGCTCTCGATGGATTGAGTGTGCTAATTGAGGTCACCATACTGAACGTCCATCCGAGTAATGATTTTCTGAGAGCATTTTTCGAGAGCCGTTTGTAAAAATCATATCAAACTTAGCTAAAATAGGGTCATGAGGTTGGAAGACACAGGTAGAGGTGACGCAGGGTCTTGCAAAGGTTCATCGATCCATCGATCCTATGCTGATCATTATCATCAGGAGAAATTGGCCTGCTTAATGTGGCACCATAGTTCCAAGCAGTTGAAAAATAGTGGACAGATGTAGGGAAATTAAAACTACACTCAGGTGGCAGGAGTATTTTTTCCAGACGGCAAGGGCAAGTTCTAGATAACAACAAAGGCAGCTTTGCAAATGCTACCATGCAGATGAAGACTCAGGAGGCAATCCACATTCAGGAGGAAGCAGAAGGAGAAAAAAAAGGTAGAAATGGCCCCTGCCAGATGTATCAAGTATTAAGCAGGGGAACAGGGCTTCCTGGCCAAGGACCTGAACTGGTAAGTTTCACAAGAGGAAGGGACTCTGCCTTGCTTAACAGAGTCTCTGAGGAGTGACACAGCGAAACCTTCACCAGTGCCTGCCACATCACCAGATTCCTCACTGCATTTCATTGCCAGTCTCACTGTGACAACCCCCCACTGGCATACTTCCTCACTGCTTATCGGGGCTGCCTAGGTCCTGGAGTTGCCTGGGGGACTGCTGCCACCTGCTTATCACTGGAGGGAAGGCCCAAGATGGCACACTAAAGACTACCTTGATGAGCCCAGGTGGACTCCCCCATCTGTTGCTGCTGCGTCCGGTGGGTGAGTCACCTCGATCGGGCTATTCCTCAACAGTGCTGTGGAGCAACGGCACTATGCAACCATCCTGCGCCGAACACATGCTCACTCCTTTAGAATACTTTTACATGGTAGATTTATCACTGCTCGCATGGGGATATGGGAGAGAGGGCTTTGTGTTCCTGGACAGGGACTTTTGGAATATAAAATAATTATTTGTGTTAGGATGCCCTCATACCTGTGATTTACTTATCAACATACAGTTTCCAAATTTCTCATATTACTGGGGCTCTCTTTTGCTACACTGGTAGTGGTTTTCATGACCTTAAGTTAAAACAATGGACTACAAGTCCCACAATTCTTTCAATGTAACAGGTAATGTAATCAGCAGCTTTGGCTAAGTTACTGTCTAAACAGGTGCTTGAATTTATTCTGTATACCACAGCCTAGAGCTGTATCACTGTATATATTTGTCACTTTTTCAATACATTTTAATGTATTAAGTCTAAGCAGCCTAATGACCTATCCAGTTGAAAACCCTGCCAGTAACCCTTTTGCTACAAGACTGTGATCCTTCCAAACTGAAAAGGTTTAATTTCAGCAGAATGGATCAAACTTGTCATCCATGCATTAGCCAATTAAATGATTATTAAATTAGAGTGAGGAAGTCTCTGATATGTAACACTTTGGTGTACATAGCTAAGGTAAACACATCGTTGCTATGGAAAACAGTTTTTTTAGAACACAGAGTTGCAACAAATAGAAAAAAATAACAGATAATCTTAGCTCATTGAAGACATCTTTTTGGCACACAATAATGGAAACTACAAAAATGCCACTGAAAGTGAAATTAACCTTAAATATCGATCATATTATTTTACACATTTCTAATTGTAGAAAAAACAAGATATTACAGATGCCTGGAGTGTGTAGTGGCCTTGTGGGTTTCTGTTATGGTTATGATACAGTATAGCTCTGCTTTAATCAAAATTCACCTCGAAAAATCGTAAAATTAACTTGTGGATAAAAATAATTGTCCCTAGCGCTGTATGCATGATTATAATAGTGTCAATGGAAGCTTTTAGTATTATTATCAACGTGAAGTTCATTTTAAGTAAGAATAGAAAGTCAAACCTCCTGATATTAGAGTATTAGTTATACAATCCAATGAAGTATCTAAACTTCGGGGCCCTGAATCTACTGAGGAACATTGATTGCAGGTGTTATTTTTGTTTTTACTTTAGTTTTAGTTCTGTGTTACTAAAGATATCTTATTATGTTTGCAAGTATTTTTGAAAGATAGGTTTTCACTTGATAGTCATTTTGCTTCGATTTGAGTCTGTCATTCAGCCAGAACCCCTACAGCCTTCCGGCAGCATCATTCAAGATGATTTTGAGTTCTATCACACATGGCTGAACTCCCATGATAAAAATAATGTGTTTATTTGTTTTACTTATAGAAATTGGAGCATTCATTTTTGCAGAGTTTAGGTCTAACTTTCTAATACCTATGTGCACTGGCCATAGGGAGCACAGGGAGAATTCCAAGTGGGCTGCATTGCCTTGGGGCTGACTTGGCTGGGCATAGGCCCTGACCTAAGCCAAAATTCACTTGGTGACAAAATTTACTCAGTGCTAAAATTCACTCAGTCCCCTTCTAATACTTGCCCCCCCCCCCCAGGTAAGACACCACAGCTGTTGTGCTATATAGCCTCAGCATCATGGCTGTAGGGGCCATTTCCATGCTTGCCACATTATCTTCCCCTACAATACTAAAGCTTTAGTGCCATATCTTTAGGAGTAGCCACATCCGCTATGGCTCATGAGCTGTCTGTCCCTACATTACAATGCTATATCCGATGCACTTGGTGATCATCTAGGACATTAGCACATTAGGGGCAAGGCTTAGCAGGGATGCCATGGGCTGGCCAGGATCAGTCAAATCCTGGGCCAAAATTTAGCCACAGTAAGCCCCTGCTTAAGTGCTTGTCTGCCTGAACTGTAGACTATAATTAAATCCTACCAAAAAAAATGTCTATTATTTAAAAAAAATGCATGCTTGGATTGGACCCAATCAGCACTTAATATCTGATTTTATAATTTCCTTATTTTCTAGTAAATAGCTCATCATGTGGATTGAGTGAGGTAATGGGCAATACAAATTCTGGGAAGAGCACATCTTATTTTCTCTGAACAATGTTGCTTTTTACTTGTACTACATAGAAAATGCTTACATACACTTGTTTCTGTGTCTATCGCTTAGAGGTCAGATTAAAGGGCAAAATTGCTAAAAATAAGAGGCAGTCAGTCAAACGAAATACATGCTTTAGAGAAAAAAAGGGTAGCTTTATATTATAATTGATGTCCTGTGTTAAAACCAAAGTGATGATACTGCCCCTTTAAATGAGCAGGGTACAGCACCTGAGGCAGAGAAGAGCAACGAACTTCTGGAAACAAAACAGGAATGTAGACTAGCCCTGGGGTCATACTGGAAACAGAGGTGTCAGACACATCTCTCTTGCTGTAGGCGATCAGCGTCTAGGTCACTCACAGGCAAGTATCATGTGCTGCCATTACAATTCACTCACCAAGATAAATGATACGAGGAACGCCACCCAAATTCCAATGTCTAGAGAGCACTTTTCTGACAGAAATGTTTCTTTAATGCTTAAAAGTAACTTTTTGCCAATGCTTGAAATGTCCATCAGCAACTAACATGAAGAGTTTAAAGGTGGCCTCCAGTCAAAAGAAGAAAGTTTAGTAAATTGCTTCCCTTCTTATGTTGCATAAGCAATTAGAGAGGGCCTAACCCCATGCAGATGTTGTGGAATAGCATAAAGGTTATTCACTCATGAATTACATGGGAGCAGCCATCTTGCCACATGCCTTGCTAATACATGGGAATTGAGGGGGTGCAGTGCCAGCAGCAATTCACACCAAATTAAAAGCGAGATATGCCTCAGAAACAAGGAGAAGCTTGCCTGCCATTTTTCACACACACACTGAATAAACAGCTAATGTAGCAAAGGAAATCTTTGTAAGGGAAGCTGTTTCAATTTATCTCTATGGCGGAAACTGCAGATGCAAAAGCATTCAGTCAGGGGATACAATATATTTAGAAGATGTCAGCAGCTAGCAAAGCAATGAATCTGCCTGCCTTTCCAAATATCTGAATGGTGTTAATCCCTCTCAATAAGCTTATGTCACTAATTGCAACAGAGGCTTTAAAATATATCTAAAGTTTCCCCAATTTCAATGTCATTCTTAAAGGACCATGCAAAAAAAGTGATCCAACAGTCTCTTGGTGCTCTTAGCACAAGTGAGCATGGAGGCCACAGTGGTCCCACAGCTGACACTCCCTTCCCAGCTCAGCCACCACTTATTAAAGCAAAGAAAGTGACTTTGCATAGGTATTTACATATAATCAGAGATTTTGAGGTTCTTTGAAGTGGCTGTGTTGCTGTGTGCCCTGTTACGCTGTGTGCCTGGACAGGGACTTTGATTATGGATTGCAGACATATAGTTATCAGGTAGCACAAGCTGGTAGACCCCAAGGGGTAAAGCCTCTAAACACCCAGACTCACCAGGGTCTATCTAGTGCCTCAGTATTTACTGAAGTCCTCTGCAAGAGGGGGGGAAGACTAGGCTGTGGGAACACATTGGGGCCTCCACCTGGCAGTACAGAGACCATCAGGTGCCATGCTAGCTCCTGATAATGATGAACTGGCATAGTGGTCCCCTGGACCCCATATCAGTTCACCCCAAGTGAAAAAGAAATAACCAATAACCAAAATATTTTATTGTTCTTTAAACATATACTCATCCATCCCCATCTTCTGCCCTCCTCGGGCATCATCTTCCATGAGTCCGACGGGTCTTCTTTTTTTTCCCACGCCAACTCGCCTTTCTACTTCAGTGCCCCATCCAGCATGTAGATGTAGTGTACCCAGACACCCCGGTGCCATAAAATTGAAGGATCCTGCATGGGAACCTGGAGAGTGAAGGTAATTATAAGTTAATTAAGCAGAATACATTTTTTTTCAAATATGTGTGTGTTTTTTTTTTTACACTTTCCAAATGAACTGGTAAGGGGTGGCAAAGAAAAAAAATCACCTCTAGGCCACTCCCATTCTGTGATGTCAGCAATGACATCAGGGAGTTTCCAGGGAGGCCACACCTCCAAGTATAAAAGCTGGCTCCCCCGGGCCTCACTTCAGTCCCTCGCATCTACACGCTGCTGGGTGGCCCAAAAAGCCCCAAAGAAGGAAGAGGAGATGGCGCATGTCAAGGAAAATCTGCCGGACCTGAGAAAGACAGCGTCCGGAGAGCACAAAAGATGGAAGACAAAGATGGGTGAGTATAAGTAAAATTAAGAACAAAAAAAATATTTTGGTGCGGTGACTTATTTCTTTTTCACTTGGGCTGAACTGGTAAGGGGTCCAGGAGACCCCTATACTTATTCACCATGGTCAGGAGCCGGCATGGCACCGACCAAGACTGGCAGGTGCCATGCCAGCTCCTGGCACATTACCCCACCCCTATTTTGGGCATTACCCCAGTGCCCATTTGTGGTATAAGGCTGGTAGCCTTTGAAGGGGGGACCCCGTTTTTTTTTTTGTAAAAAACAGAACAGGCAAGAAAAGTTTTAAAAAGAAGCCCACTGTAGCTTCCCCTGCTTTAATGAATTTCTCTTAAAGCAGACCTCCTGTCAAAAAATCTAATCTTATAAAATTGGTCACCTAAAGACGCTCTGTGGCAATCAGTGACATAAGCTTATTAAGAGGGGTTAAAATTATGCAGATGTTTGGAATAGCAGGCAGATTCTGCAGTCTTAAACATGCATGGCAGGGGCCATCTTACCACACACATGAAGAAAATGATTCTGAAAAACCGAGTTTCTCAGTCAAAATTTCTTCATCTCTTATTTCTAGTCATAAGAACAACCCAGAAGTAGTATCCTCTGACAAAGTGCTTTTGTGGCCACCGTGGCCATAGAGATACATTGTAACAGCTCCCACAGATTGTGTTTGTGTGTGTGAAAAATGACAAGGCAAGCTTCTCCTTGTTTCTATTTCTCCCGCAAACCTCCTAGGCATGGCTCCACCCATTTAGAAAAGCCGGACACAAGCACACATAAGGCTAGAGGTAAGCGGGGATGCAGTGAGGGCTCTGGGAGAAGGTGAGTGAAATTGGCCACTGCCAAATGACATGTGGGAGACTCACCAAATGTATGGAGGAAGGTGCTCTGGTCAGATGAGACCAATATTTAACTTTTCGTCCACCAAGAAAAACTCTATGGAACCTATGTATGATGTGCACCGTTTCGCATCTTTTGTTGTAGCTATAGCGCCAGTTCCGGAGTGCTGGCATTTTTGGCTTATCTGGTGCTGTGGTCTACATTGGTGCTAGCAGTCGCTGCACAGAACGCTAATTAGCTTTGATTGTTGCACTAGGTATTGGCCACCCTATGTCAGCACCTGTTGGACCCGGCTGCTGATTATCCCAGCACCAGTGAGGCCACTTTGGGCCTTCGTTTTTTCTGGCGCCGAACCACATATTTATTTTTATTTTATTTTTCCATCTTGAAATCTTTGGCACTGCATTTGCCCAGCACTGGTCAGCTTTTCATCATTAGGGTTACAAGAGATCACTTCTGTGGATAGACTTCACAGTGCATTTAGGCTGTGTTTTAGTTGTGACATCTAGGTCCTGCATTTCAAATATTGACAAGTCACAATGCAGGTTCTGTACAAATAAATGCGTTTAATATTAATTATAAGCATTAAAAACTTCAACCCAGTTCTGCCCAATGTGCTCTATTTCATCATTAGATTTCATCTAGTGCTGCTCCAACCTGGCGCTGCAACCTTATTGGGGCTAGTGTTAAATAAGATGCTAGTTGGTGACTGCATTGGGTGCTGCCATTTTTTTATTTCTTAAATCAGATACTGAGGACTGCTGAGGCCAAAAAAGTGTGTGTGTGCCCACTTTTGTCATGTCTGGAGCAAAATCAACATGTCACTGTGAAACATGCAAAAGTGGAATGAGGTCTAGTGTGCCGGTTAAAATGGGGCAAAAACCACAGATAAGTATTCTAAAGTTCCCTGCCAAGGGAGACCAAAGGCCTCATAAGAGTAGCCACACCACAATTATAATAAATATAAATGTTATTATTAAAAATAAATATAAAAACACAAGCACAAGGCATTTAAAAACAAGGGCTAACCCCCTCCCCCCAGATGCCCCCCCCCCCCCCCCCGTGAATACAGTTTAAGAATAGGCAGGTTAAAAGGGAGAGTAAATAATAATGTTCTCTGCGATCCTGTGAGGAAAAATAGTTAGTTAGTATATATACATAAAAGTATGAATAAATAAATAAATAAATAAATAAATAAAATAGTGTCAGTGGTTGAACCAATGATACCCAGAACCGCGCTAGAGAAAATTTACCATAAATTAATTTAAAACAAAGAAAAATTGCTCAACGTGAAAAAGTCCTTATCTCCAAAAAGACCCAATATAATTAAATAAACAGTGAACACAGAGCACAAGTAATAATGAACTCAAACCCACAATTCTTAACTTGTGGAATAACTAAAGAAAAAGTCCAAAACATAAAATAATAAAATATCCCACGGTGCATGCACTTCACATGTACGTGTGCAAAATGATCCTCCACCAAACGTGCAAACTCTTACCAACTTCACAGCAAATAGAATGCCTCCAATTAGTGTTGTACATCGTTGTTGCCAATAATAAAATTCAATGTAGATTATACACTAGTCAGGCAATGCTCAAAACATATATAGGCTCCCCATCTGTAAAGCGCTTCCAGATGATGTACACAATATAGGCACCACTTCCAAAAGACTTCTGTCTCAGATGTTATACTTGTCAGATATGACTCAGATGGTATCAATGCATTAATGTAAAGAACAGAAAAAGCGAATATAGTGTAATTCTGCAAAACTACATCACTTTAATATAAAAATCCAGAATTGCACTCACAAAATGAATGAACAAAATGAGCGTTAAAACACAGTCACGGTCTCACCGGCGCTGGAATCCGACGGTCACCGGCTACGTCCCAAATAACGGGCAATGCTGTTCCAAATGTTTAAAAGTTCCAAGTTAAAAAGATCCTGAATCCACCGCTCGCCACCGCTCTAGTCAAAGTTGCCTTGCGGCGACGAAATGCGTCGGCGGTGGCGAGCGGTGGATTCAGGATCTTTTTAACTAGGAACTTTTAAACATTTGGAACAGCATTGCCCGTTATTTGGGACGTAGCCGGTGACCGTCGGATTCCAGCACCGGTGAGACCGTGACTGTGTTTTAACGCTCATTTTGTACATTCATTTTGTGAGTGCAATTCTGGATTTTTATATTAAAGTGATGTAGTTTTGCAGAATTACACTATATTCGCTTTTTCTGTTCTTTACATTAATGCATTGATACCATCTGAGTCATATCTGACAAGTATAACATCTGAGACAGAAGTCTTTTGGAAGTGGTGCCTATATTGTGTACATCATCTGGAAGCGCTTTACAGATGGGGAGCCTATATATGTTTTGAGCATTGCCTGACTAGTGTATAATCTACATTGAATTTTATTATTGGCAACAACGCTGTACAACACTAATTGGAGGCATTCTATTTGCTGTGAAGTTGGTAAGAGTTTGCACGTTTGGTGGAGGATCATTTTGCACATGTACATGTGAAGTGCATGCACCGTGGGATATTTTATTATTTTATGTTTTGGACTTTTTCTTTTGTTATTCCACAAGTTAAGAATTGTGGGTTTGAGTTCATTATTACTTGTGCTCTGTGTTCACTGTTTATTTAAATAAATGAAATAGTTTTACCAAACGCTACCTGAGAGGAGAAATCCCTCAGACAGCAAAATTAAAAATTCCAACAATTTTTGAGGCCTAATTAGTCAGAGGCAATGATACCTAGTTGTTTCTGATTTAATGGTGGAAACACCCCCTCAAACAAAACTTCACTTTGGTAATACTATTGCATTTATTTATTCATATTTTTATGTATATACACTAACCTATTTTTCCTCACAGGATCGGGGAGAACAATAACCCTTTATTTACTCTCCCTTTTAACCTGCCTATTTTAACAAAACTTTGTCATCCACAGCGCACCTACACTAATCTTTTCTCCACCTAGGTCCACACCTTAGTTAGAACAGATTAACCCATCTACATTTCTCCCAGGGAATACAGGTTTTTCCCTCAAGTAGGAGCTGCTCAAATTATCTAATTGCACTTTTCTCAACCCAACTCCTACAGTATAAGAATAAATGTCAAGTTGGACCAAAATAAAGTACACAGCACTATAAGGAATTAATAAAAATCTATCATAAATTAGTAATTAATAAACCATAAATAGTGTGATCACAAAACTCTGATAATATGGAAAAAAAAGAAAAAATATTTTATATTATAAGAATAATCCTAGTGAAACAACACTGGATAATGCCAAGTGCCACAGTGAACCTCAGCACAAACAAACCATAAGTCCCAGCAATTAGTAAAATTGTATCATCCAATGTGAATGAGCCCAGGAGGAGAGCTGGGCGAGGGCCAATGATTCAACCCCACGCGTCACGTGGCGAGTCCCACTCTCAGAGGGACTAAGAAACATGGTGGCAAAATCATGCTGTGGGGATGTTTTTTACTGGCAGGCACTGGGAAAGTGATCAGAGTTGATGAAAATATGGATAATGCTAAATACAGGGATATTTTTTCGTACTGTTAGTGAGTAGAGACTGGGATGGAGGTTCACCTTCCAACAGGACAGTTACCCAAAGATACTGCTGATTTAAGAGTAAATGTGTTGGAATTAGAGATGAGCGAACTGGTTCGTCAGAACCCAAGTTCGCTCCGAATTTCGGAAAAATTTGATTCAGCATGAAACCAAATTTTTGGGGGTTTTTGCTGACTGAATTTTACCTGAAATTCACTGGCATCTTGGGCGGTGAGTAAAAGAAATGTCATCACCATCCTCATTCCAGCGCCACGCTTGGATCCAGTGTTTGCGGCAGAAACTGACTTGCACAGCTGACAGTGCAGCTGGCTTCCTCGTCGTTCTGGCCCAGCAGCTAGCTGCGGGTGCAAGTTGGCTTGCACAGCTGACAGTGCTGCCGGCTCCTCACTCCTCCGCTGCGTGGGAGAGGGGGGATCTGGCTGCACTGTCAGCTGTGCAAGCCAACTTGCGCCCGCAGCCAGTCGCTGGACCAGAAAGATAGGCAAACCGGCATGTAGGTAAGAGTCTGTGCAATACACACAGCATGGTGGGAGCGGAGGAGGCTGGCCGTACTGCACAGCTGACAGTGCAGTGGGCCTTCCACGCTCACATGGTGCTGTGTGTATCGCAGAGATGAGTGGATTCTCTTTATCAATCTTTTTATTGTGTATATTGGGCTATAAGTATAATATTGTTCATACACAGAATTTAAAGATTACAGACAAGTTAAGTAACAATCAGAAGCTTTTTCACTGCATACAAGAAAATCGATTCAGGAGTTACTAAAAAAAAGTTCAATTCAAATAAACTAAAGAAAAATAACAACCCCTATGAGGGGGAAAAGGAGGTAGTGGGAGGGGGGAGTAAAGGAAGGGGTCAAGGAAGGATCAGATGCTCATTAGGTTTACATCAAAATCTGTAGGCAGAAAATTCGGAACCCAAGGATTCCATGGCCATAATGCAGTTGACCTTGTTTTTAAAGGCGTTGAAGCTCAAGGTGGGGGACCTCCAAGCCCCAGCTATCACCAGCTTTGCCCCTGATAGGATATAATACATCAACCGCTTTTTCAGTCTAGAACTGTGGGGGATTGGCGCGTTGAGGAGAGCTACCCAAGGGTCTCTGACCACAGATCTACCACATACCTTGCTGAGAACTCTAAAGATTCTTGACCAGAATCCCCTAACTACTGGGCAATCCCACCACACATGCCGGTACGACCCCGGTGAGAGGCACCCCCGGAAGCAGTTCCCCTGGAACTCAGTGGAAAAGTGTTTCATTCTCTCTGGGACCATATACCATCTTGCCATTAGTTTTACGTTAGCCTCGATTAAAGAGATGAGTGGATTCTCAAAGGTTCAGTTCGGACGAACACGAATTTCTGTGAGAAATTCGGAGAATCACCCGAATCAACGCTTTAGGAAGTTTGCTCATCTCTAGTTGGATATGGCCTAGCCCAAACCTTAATCCAACTGAGAATCTGTGGTCATATTTGACAGTTGCGGTTCCCCAGGTTAAATTATCTAACTAGAAGGAGCTGGAGCAGTAATGGGCAAAAATTTCAGAGGGCAATAAGTGGCAAGCTCAAAGATACTTGAGAGTGAAAGCAAAAGCAAATTGTACAAAATACGGACTTTAGGGGGGTGAATAGCTAAGTACACTTTTCTTATGCTTTGCCCTATTTGTTATTTGCTTCACAATAAAAAAGAAAAATAAACATTCAAAGTTGTAAGCACGTTCTTATAATTATGTGATACAAATGCCCAGAAAACTGTATTTCCAGGCTGTAAGGTAGCAAAAATACAAAGGGGGTGAATACTGTCGCAAGCCACTTTATATGTCTTTATATATTAAACAATTTCAAGATGAAGTTCCTTTAAAGTGTAAAACTAAAATGGAATCCAAAAATTAAAATATTTGTTTTGGATTATTTTTATTAGTATTTTTTTCTTTTTGATAGTTTTATGACTTTTTGGAGCAGTTGGAGAACTTTTGATTTGGAATAAATTACATTTGGACCAAAACGATTTTCATGACCAAACTGAACATTGAAAGATCACTATGGCTGCCGTGCAGATGGATAATTGGATTTATATTGTTAGAAAACATTTCATTTAGGTCCATTTAATAGAGTTAAAAGAGTAAAGTGGGTAAAGAAATATGCAAAGTTACTGTTTTGCATTGATCCTTTAATGAAGCGAAGTTGTATGTGTTGTCATTGATAATTAGCTCCTTATGCTGTTTAATAAATACGCCTGTCTGTGTTTAAAATACATTTTTCATACACAGAGAAATATGGAAAACATGATTCCCAGTAATAAAAATGCCTTGAGAAATAAATCACTTTTTTTTTCCCTTCGACATCTGGCAGAAAATGCACCTTGCAGGGACGATTTCTAAAGCAGAGTATTTTTCAGATTTGCTGTCAGCCGTGGTGCAGCTCTCTGTGTTTTTCTGACGCCGGCGCCTGCCATGGCCTGGCTGACCCAAGCTATTAAGATGCCTGCAGCAGGAGGTGAGTATGTCATTAAACTCCAGGAATAAACTATAGGAGGAAAAGAAGAGTCAGCAGGGAAGAGCTCTAGAAATTGAAGGCAAAAGTATTTATTAAAGGAGTGTAATCCGGCAGATTGTCTGTAAAAAATCTCTATAGGGAGGATGCAATAAGTCATTTATCCAGCTGTTCCCTTCCCACGGGTGGGTAACTAATGTGCTAGTATGTAAATGATTTGCTCACACCAAAATATCATTCATCACTGGATAAAGTTCTATTTAATAAGCTTTAATAAGGATTGAAAAGTAAAACTCTATTTTCTGGTCTTCTTTTTTACACATTAAAACTAAATAAACTTTATTCCCTTTTCCCACTGTGTGATTTGTGGTGTTGTTACTCTGTAAGTGGCCGTGGTACAGCGCAGTATTGCTGCCTGCAGCACCTATAGTTTCCGGGCTCCCAGTGGAGATAGTAGGCGGTCACAATATTGACACCCTGGCAGGTGAGGCGGGGAAGGAGGTGTTGTAGAAGACAAAAAGAGGGAAATCTTTATTAGTATCTTAAAGAAATGGGTCTACTTACCAGATGATGTCCTGGGTAGAATCCATGGGGGCTCATATATCTGGAAGAAAACTGTGTACTGACATAAGTATTAACATATCTTAAACATGAGCTCTAATGTTAGAGTAATTAAGGCCCTGTCAAGGCATTAAAATAGAAAAGTCTATATTCAACTTTTGTCCCCTCCCTGTGCTGAGAACTGATACTGGAGAACCAGCAATCCCACCGCCCTGCACTGGGGAGACATGGCAGCATCCATCAGGATGGCTTCTCACCCCCTAACATGCCAATACTATACATTGCAATGTATGGGGTAACAAGTACACTCATCTCTCTAGCTATTCCATGGCACTTCTGGTCAATGTATCTTCTGCTTGTCGCTCTGACACAAGCTGAATGGAGCGAGCACGCCACTAGCCGCATCCCCACTCACCTCTTTCTCGGGGGCATGGATGCACGCTTCAGATGGAGGGACTGCAGGGGGGTGTGAATGTGCGGCGGGAGCCCTGGCTGTGTAAGGATGCATGGCATTAGCCGGGCATCACACAAGATTCCAGGGCCGGAAATAATGACCAATGTTCCTTTTTAAGCCTGAATGGGATCTTGTATGTTGTCCTGGGTGGGTTTCCAGAAACCTGCTCCTTGACTGAGCTCCTGTTTCATGTTCTGGATATGTGTTCTTTGTGTGACTGTTTTACCATTGCTGAGACCTGAGGTTTGCATTTAGAGAAGAGGAGGACCATATAAACTTGTGTCCCAAGCATTCCTTTAAGGAATTAGTCAAAGAATCACAAAATGATCATAGCATACTTGCCTTAAAGTGATTGACCATCCAAATAAAAAAATCAAAAGGGTGCTCACTACTCACCTAATGCAGCAATCAGCTGGATTGCTCCTCACACCGGCCAGACCGGAACTCCAGTCACCGGACCTTCCATGTTGGGATTGCGCCCCTCTGCCATCATTTACTTGCTGCAATGGAGGGGGTGTGCAGAGCTCTGACATGCCTGCTCCATTGTAGTGAATGGAAAGATCACAGCCGTGATGTCACGTGAAGACTGGAGTTCGGGCCCGGCCTGAGCAGCACAGAATTTGATCCAGCGAGTTGCTGATTTCTGGAATCTGACCTATTAGCTGCAGGGGACAAATGGTAAGTACCCTTGTGCTTTTTTACTTGGTGGTCAAGCCCTTTAACTTCCACACAGTTCATTTCTGATAGAATGCTTTCTAGCAAGAGTCTTATTGATTTCTTATCTCCTATTCTAAGTAATGACTTCCAGTTTACTTGTTTGTCCCTTTGAATCGCAGAGTAGGATTGCTACATTCATTCTATAATGTGGTGGCTCTGTGTACCGGTTCATTAACTAGATCTGTACCAACACCCATTGTTTCTTTAACGGGTGTTGGTCCCACGGACAGCTAATCAAAACAAGCTCCGGGGGGCACCCAGAATGCTGGAGTACCCCCCGCACATATTCCCAGAATGCCCGTAATCCTAACCTTCACTACGAGGCAGCATCAGGAAAGGAGTTCCGCGATTGGCTGCCGGTGCACACATGGGCCATGGTTGCATCCTTGGCATCGGCCGCCGGAATGACCCGTCCCCTGTAATGGCCAGTCGCTGGACTCCATTCCCGGGGCTGACTCGTAGTAAACCAGAGAATTATGGGTGTTCTGGGGGGTTATTTGGGGGGGGGACTCCAGCTATCTGAATGCCCCCCCCCCCCCAAGTGAAGTCAATCTCTCTGCTTTAATATCTGGGTCACTGCGGAGCTGGTGGCAAGGGTACGTCATGGTGCAGCTCTGCTGTGGTCAGAGACATCTGTGGGACCACTGAGGATTGTCAGGCTTGTACTATGAGCCCAAAGGGATAGAGCGTTTGTCACATTTTTTGCGTGGTCCTGGAGGAATGTAATTTAAAGGAGGGCAAACTATCGAGCCCATTTACCGCTTCTACCCTGTGCTGCAGGAAATGAAGGAGGGGCACATGTGACAGGCATTTGGTGAGCTGCTTGCTGCCTTAATATTGCTGTTAGTTTACTGTTCTTTTAATGAGATGTTTTACCTAGAAGACAACAAAACTGACAAAGGCTCTTCTTACAAGAAAAATCCAATGTCTTCTTTGTGATAAGCTAAGGCAGGATACATGTGAATACCTTTACATGATAAGGGCTCATAGATGAGTGGGTTAAAGCACTGACAAAATATGACAGCATTAGCTTGGCTTACAATGCTGTGCCGTGCTGACAAATACAGATTGATCAGTGCCTCCAATTCCCAAAACTGGCAAGGACAATATGCTCATAGTATAATTGTGCTCATAAATTCACAATTAAAAGGCATGATAGGAATTAAATAGCACAATTACAGCATGAATATGAGCAGCGTGGTAAAAATGGTCCACTGCCTTAAGTGTGTAATGATGTGTTTCCTCACTCATTAGGACTCAGCAGAATGTGTTAGTTATACAATATGCATATATTCCTCCAGCAAAGTGAAATATCACCACTTACCCTACCTGCAGTGAAATGAATTCAGATGCCTCGTTTACTCAGAATTAGTGCTCTCGTTTATCTCATATGCCGCTGATTTCATTCAGTTAGTTTGAGAGGGAGTTCTTTGTTTTTCTGAAAAATAAATCGGAGGAGCAAAATACACAATAATAGAAATGTAATGACTTGGTATACAGCATAACACCTTATTGCTACATTTTGCATTGAAGAAAGAGGTTCATCATATTTTAAGGGGACCTCTAGGGAATAAATTAGGTTGATAGAAACACTGGATCTCATGTTCCGCGGAAGTGGGATGCATGGGGCCACACTGATTACCCTTACCTGTAATGTTGGCTATATCTTCATAGACATTTCTGCTTGTTGTTTGGAGCTTTTATTTCCAGCCAGTGGCATACCTAAATGTGATGGGCTCCTGGTTTAAAAATTAAATTGCACCCTGTCAAGACTCATACAGTCCCCCCTTTCCCATATTATATTTTAACCCAGTTGGATAAAACTAGACAACTTAAGACTTTAACAGCTCAGACTAATAGTACTTTTTTTCCATTATACAATTTCAATTGACCACAAATCTGATAAATAAGGTGGAGGAGCAACCCCCTATAGTTATGCCCCTGTTTCCAGCCTATTCATACTGGGTTGTTCTTCACTCTTGACTTTCTTTCTTTGGTGTTGGGAGCATTGGGGGAATATTTATTGACCTATTTTATACTTATTTCCCCACTGTTTCTCAACCTGTAGTACATATACTGCAGGGGGTACTTAGCAATGTTCAATGGTGCATCAAATAATTAATTTAACAGTAAAACATTATTCTTGCGTCAAAAAGTGCGACGAGACTCATGACCCAATTATTTTAGTTGCGTTATTGATTAATGCCCTTCTTTGGGGTAATTTGTTGTAACTGCCTATTGCTAGGGGGTACTTGGTGTAAAAGAAAAGTTGAGAACCACTGCTCTAAACAGTACCAGTTTCAGAGATCTGGTCCCCCAGCCTGGATCCGGCCTAGTGTGGAAGCAAAGAGCTCCACACACTATTTGCTAAGGAGGGTTTGGCTCCATGGAACCAATACGTTATGAAAATATTTTTCATTTTTCATTTCATTCAAAGCAGATATCCCATAATTACATGGTTACATGTACTATACTGTACATGGCAATTAAAACAGCAGGACCATCTCTGAACCTGGGATCTATGCATAGTAATTTTCCCCTTATTCATAAATCAGCTTCCTTCAAGACCCTGAGGCAGGGACATGTCAGTCACATAACATAGGAGTTTAGTGCACGGGGGTACCCTGCTGGAACCTGCTTTCTTTATTTTATGTACCTTTTGGTTAACTTCCTCTGTTAACTTCCACTGTTTATTTATAGATACAGAGGTTTACTTAAAGTTATACTAAAGGCAAGTCTGATTGTTGTCTGATTGTTTCGGGCTACACGTTGCACTGTCCTAAACTTCAATCTGTTTTTAAAAAGACCCTATGGTTCCTAAGCTATTTGTAAAAATATTAGATCATTGGAGATGCAGGGAACAAATGTGAAGAAACAGTGGGTGTGGCAACAGCGATGTAATGTAAGCACACTGTGTGCTTTACATATATCACAGTAAAAAGATAAGTGCATTGTTATGCACATACTTACCTTTGTCCTTCCTGCTGGCATCTAGGTCATCCCATGTAGTCTGCATTTCCTTGTACATACTTACCTTTGTCCCCCCCTGCTGGCATCTAGGGTGTCCATGTAGTCTGCATTTCCTTGTACATACTTACCTTTGTCCCCCCTGCTGGCATCTAGGGCGTCCCATGTAGTCTGCATTTCCTTGTACATACATACATACCTTTGCCCCCCCTGCTGGCATCTAGGGTGTCCCATGTAGTCTGCATTTCCTTTTACATACATACATACCTTTGCCCCCCCTGCTGGCATCTAGGGTGTCCCATGTAGTCTGCATGTCCTTGTACATACTTACCTTTGTCCCCCTGCTGGCATCTAGGGCGTCCCATGTAGTCTGCATGTCCTTGTACATACTTACCTTTGTCCCCCTGCCGGCATCTAGGGCGTCCCATGTAGTCTGCATGTCCTTGTACATACATACCTTTGTCCCCCCTGTTGGCATCTAGGGTGTCCCATGTAGTCTGCATTTCCTTGTACATACTTACTAGGGATGAGCGAATCGATCCGGACGAACCCGGATTCGATCCGAATTTCAGGAAAAATTCGATTCGGATCGAATCCGAATTTCCCCGCGATTCGATCGCTCGAAGTTTTCCTTTAACATCCATTCATTTACATTACAGGCATTCTAAGATGGCGGACGGGACATGTCCAGACATCAACCCCGCGCCAGTGCAAGCTGGGACAGTCACATGCAGCCTATCAGCAGCCAGCAAGCCCGGTGACGTCACAGCGCTATTTAAGGCCGGCCATCTTGCTTTTCCTCATTTCTCTATTGCATTCGTGAGAGACAGGACGCTGCTGTAGGCAGAGAGAGAGACAGTTAGACAGGCAGGGACAGACAGGGACAGGCTGGAAACAGGCAGGAGACAGACAGGAGACAGACAGAAAGTCAGCGAAAAACAGGGAAAGGTAGAAAAATCGGAGACTGTCAGCCTGTCACAGGGAGTTTTTTTTTTTTTTTTCTCATCCAGCCTGACAGGCTTTGTTAGCGTTTTCAGGCTGCTTATACTAACTAACTGTGCATATATACTGAACTGGATCTTAAGTCTGCTGTGAGGCATCCCATTCTGTGACTACAGCAGCCTCTGTTTAAGACCATATAACCATTTGCTCTTATTATATTTGAAATTAGCCTGATAAAGACACTTTTGCTGGGCATAGTACTTCTGGACCCTGCCAGGGCATCCCATTCTGTGACTACAGCAGCCTCTGTTTAAGACCATATAACCATTTGCTCTTATTATATTTGAAATTAGCCTGATAAAGACACTTTTGCTCGGCATAGTACTTCTGGACCCTGCCAGGGCATCCCATTCTGTGACTACAGCAGCCTCTGTTTAAGACCATATAACCATTTGCTCTTATTATATTTGAAATTAGCCCGATAAAGACACTTTTGCTGGGCATAGTACTTCTGGACCCTGCCAGGGCATCCCATTCTGTGACTACAGCAACCTCTGTTTAAGACCATATAACCATTTGCTCTTATTATATTTGAAATTAGCCTGATAAAGACACTTTTGCTCGGCATAGTACTTCTGGACCCTGCCAGGGCATCCCATTCTGTGACTACAGCAGCCTCTGTTTAAGACCATATAACCATTTGCTCTTATTATATTTGAAATTAGCCTGATAAAGACACTTTTGCTCGGCATAGTACTTCTGGACCCTGCCAGGGCATCCCATTCTGTGACTACAGCAGCCTCTGTTTAAGACCATATAACCATTTGCTCTTATTATATTTGAAATTAGCCTGATAAAGACACTTTTGCTGGGCATAGTACTTCTGGACCCTGCCAGGGCATCCCATTCTGTGACTACAGCAGCCTCTGTTTAAGACCATATAACCATTTGCTCTTATTATATTTGAAATTAGCCTGATAAAGACACTTTTGCTGGGCATAGTACTTCTGGACCCTGCCAGGGCATCCCATTCTGTGACTACAGCAGCCTCTGTTTAAGACCATATAACCATTTGCTCTTATTATATTTGAAATTAGCCTGATAAAGACACTTTTGCTGGGCATAGTACTTCTGGACCCTGCCAGGGCATCCCATTCTGTGACTACAGCAGCCTCTGTTTAAGACCATATAACCATTTGCACTTATTATAATTGAAATTAGGCCTGATAAAGACACTTTTGCTGGGCATAGTACTTCTGGACCCTGCCAGGGCATCCCATTCTGTGACTACAGCAGCCTCTGTTTAAGACCATATAACCATTTGCTCTTATTATATTTGAAATTAGCCTGATAAAGACACTTTTGCTGGGCATAGTACTTCTGGACCCTGCCAGGGCATCCCATTCTGTGACTACAGCAGCCTCTGTTTAAGACCATATAACCATTTGCACTTATTATAATTGAAATTAGGCCTGATAAAGACACTTTTGCTGGGCATAGTACTTCTGGACCCTGCCAGGGCATCCCATTCTGTGACTACAGCAGCCTCTGTTTAAGACCATATAACCATTTGCTCTTATTATATTTGAAATTAGCCTGATAAAGACACTTCTGCTCGGCATAGTACTTCTGGACCCTGCCAGGGCATCCCATTCTGTGACTACAGCAGCCTCTGTTTAAGACCATATAACCATTTGCTCTTATTATATTTGAAATTAGCCTGATAAAGACACTTTTGCTCGGCATAGTACTTCTGGACCCTGCCAGGGCATCCCATTCTGTGACTACAGCAGCCTCTGTTTAAGACCATATAACCATTTGCTCTTATTATATTTGAAATTAGCCTGATAAAGACACTTTTGCTCGGCATAGTACTTCTGGACCCTGCCAGGGCATCCCATTCTGTGACTACAGCAGCCTCTGTTTAAGACCATATAACCATTTGCTCTTATTATATTTGAAATTAGCCTGATAAAGACACTTTTGCTGGGCATAGTACTTCTGGACCCTGCCAGGGCATCCCATTCTGTGACTACAGCAGCCTCTGTTTAAGACCATATAACCATTTGCTCTTATTGTATTTGAAATTAGCCTGATAAAGACACTTTTGCTCGGCATAGTACTTCTGGACCCTGCCAGGGCATCCCATTCTGTGACTACAGCAGCCTCTGTTTAAGACCATATAACCATTTGCTCTTATTATATTTGAAATTAGCCTGATAAAGACACTTTTGCTCGGCATAGTACTTCTGGACCCTGCCAGGGCATCCCATTCTGTGACTACAGCAGCCTCTGTTTAAGACCATATAACCATTTGCTCTTATTATATTTGAAATTAGCCTGATAAAGACACCTTTGCTCGGCATAGTACTTCTGGACCCTGCCAGGGCATCCCATTCTGTGACTACAACAGCCTCTGTTTAAGACCATATAACCCTTTGCTCTTATTATATTTGAAATTAGCCTGATAAAGACACTTTTGCTTGGCATAGTACTTCTGGACCCTGCCAGGGCATCCCATTCTGTGACTACAGCAGCCTCTGTTTAAGACCATATAACCATTTGCTCTTATTATATTTGAAATTAGCCTGATAAAGACACTTTTGCTGGGCATAGTACTTCTGGACCCTGCCAGGGCATCCCATTCTGTGACTACAGCAGCCTCTGTTTAAGACCATATAACCATTTGCTCTTATTATATTTGAAATTAGCCTGATAAAGACACTTTTGCTGGGCATAGTACTTCTGGACCCTGCCAGGGCATCCCATTCTGTGACTACAGCAGCCTCTGTTTAAGACCATATAACCATTTGCTCTTATTATATATGAAATTAGCCTGATAAAGACACTTTTGCTGGGCATAGTACTTCTGGACCCTGCCAGGGCATCCCATTCTGTGACTACAGCAGCCTCTGTTTAAGACCATATAACCATTTGCTCTTATTGTATTTGAAATTAGCCTGATAAAGACACTTTTGCTCGGCATAGTACTTCTGGACCCTGCCAGGGCATCCCATTCTGTGACTACAGCAGCCTCTGTTTAAGACCATATAACCATTTGCTCTTATTATATTTGAAATTAGCCTGATAAAGACACTTTTGCTCGGCATAGTACTTCTGGACCCTGCCAGGGCATCCCATTCTGTGTCTACAGCAGCCTCTGTTTAAGACCATATAACCCTTTGCTCTTATTATATTTGAAATTAGCCTGATAAAGACACTTTTGCTGGGCATAGTACTTCTGGACCCTGCCAGGGCATCCCATTCTGTGACTACAGCAGCCTCTGTTTAAGACCATATAACCATTTGCTCTTATTATATTTGAAATTAGCCTGATAAAGACACTTTTGCTGGGCATAGTACTTCTGGACCCTGCCAGGGCATCCCATTCTGTGACTACAGCAGCCTCTGTTTAAGACAATATAACCATTTGCTCTTATTATATTTGAAATTAGCCTGATAAAGACACTTTTGCTGGGCATAGTACTTCTGGACCCTGCCAGGGCATCCCATTCTGTGACTACAGCAGCCTCTGTTTAAGACCATATAACCATTTGCTCTTATTATATTTGAAATTAGCCTGATAAAGACACTTTTGCTGGGCATAGTACTTCTGGACCCTGCCAGGGCATCCCATTCTGTGACTACAGCAGCCTCTGTTTAAGACCATATAACCATTTGCACTTATTATAATTGAAATTAGGCCTGATAAAGACACTTTTGCTGGGCATAGTACTTCTGGACCCTGCCAGGGCATCCCATTCTGTGACTACAGCAGCCTCTGTTTAAGACCATATAACCATTTGCTCTTATTATATTTGAAATTAGCCTGATAAAGAATAAGATATACTTAGTAATAGTTAATGTTAAACTTGTAACGTGTTTAACTGTATCTGGTATACCCAGTGCAGAAACTAAAAGGTTATTTCAAAAAGTCTTTTTGTTGGAAGGACAGTAGATGGTCATTAGGCCTTCAATGCCGATAATAAGTGAAATCACAGAACTCTTCACCAAGTGCCCGCCACCTGAATCAAATACCCTTACCAGACAATTAAATCTATTGGGCTTTTCAATTTAGGTCCACAGCTTTTCCTCGTTCTGGGTCTCACAGCGCTTCTTCCACAAAACGGCCAGTTTAACCCTCCAGGGTATTAAAGCTCAACATATGAGCATAAAAACATCTCCTAAGGGAACTCTATCCAGCGCCTCGCAACAACATGGACGCCTATCTGGGCTACAACAACCGTTGTTGTAGCCCAGATAGGCGTCCATGTTGTTGCGAGGCGCTGGATAGAGTTCCCTTAGGAGATGTTTTTATGCTCATATGTTGAGCTTTAATACCCTGGAGGGTTAAACTGGCCGTTTTGTGGAAGAAGCGCTGTGAGACCCAGAACGAGGAAAAGCTGTGGACCTAAATTGAAAAGCCCAATAGATTTAATTGTCTGGTAAGGGTATTTGATTCAGGTGGCGGGCACTTGGTGAAGAGTTCTGTGATTTCACTTATTATCGGCATTGAAGGCCTAATGACCATCTACTGTCCTTCCAACAAAAAGACTTTTTGAAATAACTTTTTAGTTTCTGCACTGGGTATACCAGATACAGTTAAACACGTTACAAGTTTAACATTAACTATTACTAAGTATATCTTGCTCTGTGTATATGTTGTTTATGTATGTTGTTTTGAACTTGATGGAATAGTTAAGTTTTTACACGTTGAGCATCTAATAATTTATTCATTTGAAGAGGAGCTATTTAAAAACCTTATAATTAAATTAACAGCGCGGGTTTATATATATTTTTTATTTCTAGCCTGATAAAGACACTTTTGCTCGGCATAGTACTTCTGGACCCTGCCAGGGCATCCCATTCTGTGACTACAGCAGCCTCTGTTTAAGACCATATAACCATTTGCTCTTATTATATTTGAAATTAGCCTGATAAAGACACTTTTGCTCGGCATAGTACTTCTGGACCCTGCCAGGGCATCCCATTCTGTGACTACAGCAGCCTCTGTTTAAGACCATATAACCATTTGCTCTTATTATATTTGAAATTAGCCTGATAAAGACACTTTTGCTGGGCATAGTACTTCTGGACCCTGCCAGGACATCCCATTCTCTGACTACAGCAGCCTCTGTTTAAGACCATATAACCATTTGCTCTTATTATATTTGAAATTAGCCTGATAAAGACACTTTTGCTGGGCATAGTACTTCTGGACCCTGCCAGGGCATCCCATTCTGTGACTACAGCAGCCTCTGTTTAAGACCATATAACCATTTGCTCTTATTATATTTGAAATTAGCCTGATAAAGACACTTTTGCTGGGCATAGTTCTTCTGGACCCTGCCAGGGCATCCCATTCTGTGACTACAGCAGCCTCTGTTTAAGACCATATAACCATTTGCACTTATTATAATTGAAATTAGGCCTGATAAAGACACTTTTGCTGGGCATAGTACTTCTGGACCCTGCCAGGGCATCCCATTCTGTGACTACAGCAGCCTCTGTTTAAGACCATATAACCATTTGCTCTTATTATATTTGAAATTAGCCTGATAAAGACACTTTTGCTGGGCATAGTACTTCTGGACCCTGCCAGGGCATCCCATTCTTTGACTACAGCAGCCTCTGTTTAAGACCATATAACCATTTGCTCTTATTATATTTGAAATTAGCCTGATAAAGACACTTTTGCTGGGCATAGTACTTCTGGACCCTGCCAGGGCATCCCATTCTGTGACTACAGCAGCCTCTGTTTAAGACCATATAACCATTTGCTCTTATTATATTTGAAATTAGCCTGATAAAGACACTTTTGCTGGGCATAGTACTTCTGGACCCTGCCAGGGCATCCCATTCTGTGACTACAGCAGCCTCTGTTTAAGACCATATAACCATTTGCTCTTATTATATTTGAAATTAGCCTGATAAAGACACTTTTGCTCGGCATAGTACTTCTGGACCCTGCCAGGGCATCCCATTCTGTGACTACAGCAGCCTCTGTTTAAGACCATATAACCATTTGCTCTTATTATATTTGAAATTAGCCTGATAAAGACACTTTTGCTGGGCATAGTACTTCTGGACCCTGCCAGGGCATCCCATTCTGTGACTACAGCAGCCTCTGTTTAAGACCATATAACCATTTGCTCTTATTATATTTGAAATTAGCCTGATATAGACACTTTTGCTGGGCATAGTACTTCTGGACCCTGCCAGGGCATCCCATTCTGTGACTACAGCAGCCTCTGTTTAAGACCATATAACCATTTGCTCTTATTATATTTGAAATTAGCCTGATAAAGACACTTTTGCTCGGCATAGTACTTCTGGACCCTGCCAGGGCATCCCATTCTGTGACTACAGCAGCCTCTGTTTAAGACCATATAACCATTTGCACTTATTATAATTGAAATTAGGCCTGATAAAGACACTTTTGCTCGGCATAGTACTTCTGGACCCTTCCAGGGCATCCCATTCTGTGACTACAGCAGCCTCTGTTTAAGACCATATAACCATTTGCTCTTATTATATTTGAAATTAGCCTGATAAAGACACTTTTGCTCGGCATAGTACTTCTGGACCCTGCCAGGGCATCCCATTCTGTGACTACAGCAGCCTCTGTTTAAGACCATATAACCATTTGCTCTCATTATATTTGAAATTAGCCTGATAAAGACACTTTTGCTCGGCATAGTACTTCTGGACCCTGCCAGGGCATCCCATTCTGTGACTACAGCAGCCTCTGTTTAAGACCATATAACCATTTGCTCTTATTATATTTGAAATTAGCCTGATAAAGACACTTTTCCTGGGCATAGTACTTCTGGACCCTGCCAGGGCATCCCATTCTGTGACTACAGCAGCCTCTGTTTAAGACCATATAACCATTTGCACTTATTATAATTGAAATTAGGCCTGATAAAGACACTTTTGCTGGGCATAGTACTTCTGGACCCTGCCAGGGCATCCCATTCTGTGACTACAGCAGCCTCTGTTTAAGACCATATAACCATTTGCTCTTATTATATTTGAAATTAGCCTGATAAAGACACTTTTGCTCGGCATAGTACTTCTGGACCCTGCCAGGGCATCCCATTCTGTGACTACAGCAGCCTCTGTTTAAGACCATATAACCATTTGCTCTTATTATATTTGAAATTAACCTGATAAAGACACTTTTGCTGGGCATAGTACTTCTGGACCCTGCCAGGGCATCCCATTCTGTGACTACAGCAGCCTCTGTTTAAGACCATATAACCATTTGCTCTTATTATATTTGAAATTAGCCTGATAAAGACACTTTTGCTCGGCATAGTACTTCTGGACCCTGCCAGGGCATCCCATTCTGTGACTACAGCAGCCTCTGTTTAAGACCATATAACCATTTGCTCTTATTATATTTGAAATTAGCCTGATAAAGACACTTCTGCTCGGCATAGTACTTCTGGACCCTGCCAGGGCATCCCATTCTGTGACTACAGCAGCCTCTGTTTAAGACCATATAACCATTTGCTCTTATTATATTTGAAATTAGCCTGATAAAGACACTTTTGCTGGGCATAGTACTTCTGGACCCTGCCAGGGCATCCCATTCTGTGACTACAGCAGCCTCTGTTTAAGACCATATAACCATTTGCTCTTATTATATTTGAAATTAGCCTGATAAAGACACTTTTGCTGGGCATAGTACTTCTGGACCCTGCCAGGGCATCCCATTCTGTGACTACAGCAGCCTCTGTTTAAGACCATATAACCATTTGCACTTATTATAATTGAAATTAGGCCTGATAAAGACACTTTTGCTGGGCATAGTACTTCTGGACCCTGCCAGGGCATCCCATTCTGTGACTACAGCAGCCTCTGTTTAAGACCATATAACCATTTGCTCTTATTATATTTGAAATTAGCCTGATAAAGACACTTTTGCTGGGCATAGTACTTCTGGACCCTGCCAGGGCATCCCATTCTGTGACTACAGCAGCCTCTGTTTAAGACCATATAACCATTTGCACTTATTATAATTGAAATTAGGCCTGATAAAGACACTTTTGCTGGGCATAGTACTTCTGGACCCTGCCAGGGCATCCCATTCTGTGACTACAGCAGCCTCTGTTTAAGACCATATAACCATTTGCTCTTATTATATTTGAAATTAGCCTGATAAAGACACTTCTGCTCGGCATAGTACTTCTGGACCCTGCCAGGGCATCCCATTCTGTGACTACAGCAGCCTCTGTTTAAGACCATATAACCATTTGCTCTTATTATATTTGAAATTAGCCTGATAAAGACACTTTTGCTCGGCATAGTACTTCTGGACCCTGCCAGGGCATCCCATTCTGTGACTACAGCAGCCTCTGTTTAAGACCATATAACCATTTGCTCTTATTATATTTGAAATTAGCCTGATAAAGACACTTTTGCTCGGCATAGTACTTCTGGACCCTGCCAGGGCATCCCATTCTGTGACTACAGCAGCCTCTGTTTAAGACCATATAACCATTTGCTCTCATTATATTTGAAATTAGCCTGATAAAGACACTTTTGCTCGGCATAGTACTTCTGGACCCTGCCAGGGCATCCCATTCTGTGACTACAGCAGCCTCTGTTTAAGACCATATAACCATTTGCTCTTATTGTATTTGAAATTAGCCTGATAAAGACACTTTTGCTCGGCATAGTACTTCTGGACCCTGCCAGGGCATCCCATTCTGTGACTACAGCAGCCTCTGTTTAAGACCATATAACCATTTGCTCTTATTATATTTGAAATTAGCCTGATAAAGACACTTTTGCTCGGCATAGTACTTCTGGACCCTGCCAGGGCATCCCATTCTGTGACTACAGCAGCCTCTGTTTAAGACCATATAACCATTTGCTCTTATTATATTTGAAATTAGCCTGATAAAGACACCTTTGCTCGGCATAGTACTTCTGGACCCTGCCAGGGCATCCCATTCTGTGACTACAACAGCCTCTGTTTAAGACCATATAACCCTTTGCTCTTATTATATTTGAAATTAGCCTGATAAAGACACTTTTGCTTGGCATAGTACTTCTGGACCCTGCCAGGGCATCCCATTCTGTGACTACAGCAGCCTCTGTTTAAGACCATATAACCATTTGCTCTTATTATATTTGAAATTAGCCTGATAAAGACACTTTTGCTGGGCATAGTACTTCTGGACCCTGCCAGGGCATCCCATTCTGTGACTACAGCAGCCTCTGTTTAAGACCATATAACCATTTGCTCTTATTATATTTGAAATTAGCCTGATAAAGACACTTTTGCTGGGCATAGTACTTCTGGACCCTGCCAGGGCATCCCATTCTGTGACTACAGCAGCCTCTGTTTAAGACCATATAACCATTTGCTCTTATTATATATGAAATTAGCCTGATAAAGACACTTTTGCTGGGCATAGTACTTCTGGACCCTGCCAGGGCATCCCATTCTGTGACTACAGCAGCCTCTGTTTAAGACCATATAACCATTTGCTCTTATTGTATTTGAAATTAGCCTGATAAAGACACTTTTGCTCGGCATAGTACTTCTGGACCCTGCCAGGGCATCCCATTCTGTGACTACAGCAGCCTCTGTTTAAGACCATATAACCATTTGCTCTTATTATATTTGAAATTAGCCTGATAAAGACACTTTTGCTCGGCATAGTACTTCTGGACCCTGCCAGGGCATCCCATTCTGTGTCTACAGCAGCCTCTGTTTAAGACCATATAACCCTTTGCTCTTATTATATTTGAAATTAGCCTGATAAAGACACTTTTGCTGGGCATAGTACTTCTGGACCCTGCCAGGGCATCCCATTCTGTGACTACAGCAGCCTCTGTTTAAGACCATATAACCATTTGCTCTTATTATATTTGAAATTAGCCTGATAAAGACACTTTTGCTGGGCATAGTACTTCTGGACCCTGCCAGGGCATCCCATTCTGTGACTACAGCAGCCTCTGTTTAAGACAATATAACCATTTGCTCTTATTATATTTGAAATTAGCCTGATAAAGACACTTTTGCTGGGCATAGTACTTCTGGACCCTGCCAGGGCATCCCATTCTGTGACTACAGCAGCCTCTGTTTAAGACCATATAACCATTTGCTCTTATTATATTTGAAATTAGCCTGATAAAGACACTTTTGCTGGGCATAGTACTTCTGGACCCTGCCAGGGCATCCCATTCTGTGACTACAGCAGCCTCTGTTTAAGACCATATAACCATTTGCACTTATTATAATTGAAATTAGGCCTGATAAAGACACTTTTGCTGGGCATAGTACTTCTGGACCCTGCCAGGGCATCCCATTCTGTGACTACAGCAGCCTCTGTTTAAGACCATATAACCATTTGCTCTTATTATATTTGAAATTAGCCTGATAAAGAGCAAGATATACTTAGTAATAGTTAATGTTAAACTTGTAACGTGTTTAACTGTATCTGGTATACCCAGTGCAGAAACTAAAAGGTTATTTCAAAAAGTCTTTTTGTTGGAAGGACAGTAGATGGTCATTAGGCCTTCAATGCCGATAATAAGTGAAATCACAGAACTCTTCACCAAGTGCCCGCCACCTGAATCAAATACCCTTACCAGACAATTAAATCTATTGGGCTTTTCAATTTAGGTCCACAGCTTTTCCTCGTTCTGGGTCTCACAGCGCTTCTTCCACAAAACGGCCAGTTTAACCCTCCAGGGTATTAAAGCTCAACATATGAGCATAAAAACATCTCCTAAGGGAACTCTATCCAGCGCCTCGCAACAACATGGACGCCTATCTGGGCTACAACAACCGTTGTTGTAGCCCAGATAGGCGTCCATGTTGTTGCGAGGCGCTGGATAGAGTTCCCTTAGGAGATGTTTTTATGCTCATATGTTGAGCTTTAATACCCTGGAGGGTTAAACTGGCCGTTTTGTGGAAGAAGCGCTGTGAGACCCAGAACGAGGAAAAGCTGTGGACCTAAATTGAAAAGCCCAATAGATTTAATTGTCTGGTAAGGGTATTTGATTCAGGTGGCGGGCACTTGGTGAAGAGTTCTGTGATTTCACTTATTATCGGCATTGAAGGCCTAATGACCATCTACTGTCCTTCCAACAAAAAGACTTTTTGAAATAACTTTTTAGTTTCTGCACTGGGTATACCAGATACAGTTAAACACGTTACAAGTTTAACATTAACTATTACTAAGTATATCTTGCTCTGTGTATATGTTGTTTATGTATGTTGTTTTGAACTTGATGGAATAGTTAAGTTTTTACACGTTGAGCATCTAATAATTTATTCATTTGAAGAGGAGCTATTTAAAAACCTTATAATTAAATTAACAGCGCGGGTTTATATATATTTTTTATTTCTAGCCTGATAAAGACACTTTTGCTCGGCATAGTACTTCTGGACCCTGCCAGGGCATCCCATTCTGTGACTACAGCAGCCTCTGTTTAAGACCATATAACCATTTGCTCTTATTATATTTGAAATTAGCCTGATAAAGACACTTTTGCTCGGCATAGTACTTCTGGACCCTGCCAGGGCATCCCATTCTGTGACTACAGCAGCCTCTGTTTAAGACCATATAACCATTTGCTCTTATTATATTTGAAATTAGCCTGATAAAGACACTTTTGCTGGGCATAGTACTTCTGGACCCTGCCAGGACATCCCATTCTCTGACTACAGCAGCCTCTGTTTAAGACCATATAACCATTTGCTCTTATTATATTTGAAATTAGCCTGATAAAGACACTTTTGCTGGGCATAGTACTTCTGGACCCTGCCAGGGCATCCCATTCTGTGACTACAGCAGCCTCTGTTTAAGACCATATAACCATTTGCTCTTATTATATTTGAAATTAGCCTGATAAAGACACTTTTGCTGGGCATAGTTCTTCTGGACCCTGCCAGGGCATCCCATTCTGTGACTACAGCAGCCTCTGTTTAAGACCATATAACCATTTGCACTTATTATAATTGAAATTAGGCCTGATAAAGACACTTTTGCTGGGCATAGTACTTCTGGACCCTGCCAGGGCATCCCATTCTGTGACTACAGCAGCCTCTGTTTAAGACCATATAACCATTTGCTCTTATTATATTTGAAATTAGCCTGATAAAGACACTTTTGCTGGGCATAGTACTTCTGGACCCTGCCAGGGCATCCCATTCTTTGACTACAGCAGCCTCTGTTTAAGACCATATAACCATTTGCTCTTATTATATTTGAAATTAGCCTGATAAAGACACTTTTGCTGGGCATAGTACTTCTGGACCCTTCCAGGGCATCCCATTCTGTGACTACAGCAGCCTCTGTTTAAGACCATATAACCATTTGCTCTTATTATATTTGAAATTAGCCTGATAAAGACACTTTTCCTGGGCATAGTACTTCTGGACCCTGCCAGGGCATCCCATTCTGTGACTACAGCAGCCTCTGTTTAAGACCATATAACCATTTGCTCTTATTATATTTGAAATTAGCCTGATAAAGACACTTTTGCTCGGCATAGTACTTCTGGACCCTGCCAGGGCATCCCATTCTGTGACTACAGCAGCCTCTGTTTAAGACCATATAACCATTTGCTCTTATTATATTTGAAATTAGCCTGATAAAGACACTTTTGCTGGGCATAGTACTTCTGGACCCTGCCAGGGCATCCCATTCTGTGACTACAGCAGCCTCTGTTTAAGACCATATAACCATTTGCTCTTATTATATTTGAAATTAGCCTGATATAGACACTTTTGCTGGGCATAGTACTTCTGGACCCTGCCAGGGCATCCCATTCTGTGACTACAGCAGCCTCTGTTTAAGACCATATAACCATTTGCTCTTATTATATTTGAAATTAGCCTGATAAAGACACTTTTGCTCGGCATAGTACTTCTGGACCCTGCCAGGGCATCCCATTCTGTGACTACAGCAGCCTCTGTTTAAGACCATATAACCATTTGCACTTATTATAATTGAAATTAGGCCTGATAAAGACACTTTTGCTCGGCATAGTACTTCTGGACCCTTCCAGGGCATCCCATTCTGTGACTACAGCAGCCTCTGTTTAAGACCATATAACCATTTGCTCTTATTATATTTGAAATTAGCCTGATAAAGACACTTTTGCTCGGCATAGTACTTCTGGACCCTGCCAGGGCATCCCATTCTGTGACTACAGCAGCCTCTGTTTAAGACCATATAACCATTTGCTCTCATTATATTTGAAATTAGCCTGATAAAGACACTTTTGCTCGGCATAGTACTTCTGGACCCTGCCAGGGCATCCCATTCTGTGACTACAGCAGCCTCTGTTTAAGACCATATAACCATTTGCTCTTATTATATTTGAAATTAGCCTGATAAAGACACTTTTCCTGGGCATAGTACTTCTGGACCCTGCCAGGGCATCCCATTCTGTGACTACAGCAGCCTCTGTTTAAGACCATATAACCATTTGCACTTATTATAATTGAAATTAGGCCTGATAAAGACACTTTTGCTGGGCATAGTACTTCTGGACCCTGCCAGGGCATCCCATTCTGTGACTACAGCAGCCTCTGTTTAAGACCATATAACCATTTGCTCTTATTATATTTGAAATTAGCCTGATAAAGACACTTTTGCTCGGCATAGTACTTCTGGACCCTGCCAGGGCATCCCATTCTGTGACTACAGCAGCCTCTGTTTAAGACCATATAACCATTTGCTCTTATTATATTTGAAATTAACCTGATAAAGACACTTTTGCTGGGCATAGTACTTCTGGACCCTGCCAGGGCATCCCATTCTGTGACTACAGCAGCCTCTGTTTAAGACCATATAACCATTTGCTCTTATTATATTTGAAATTAGCCTGATAAAGACACTTTTGCTCGGCATAGTACTTCTGGACCCTGCCAGGGCATCCCATTCTGTGACTACAGCAGCCTCTGTTTAAGACCATATAACCATTTGCTCTTATTATATTTGAAATTAGCCTGATAAAGACACTTTTGCTGGGCATAGTACTTCTGGACCCTGCCAGGGCATCCCATTCTGTGACTACAGCAGCCTCTGTTTAAGACCATATAACCATTTGCACTTATTATAATTGAAATTAGGCCTGATAAAGACACTTTTGCTGGGCATAGTACTTCTGGACCCTGCCAGGGCATCCCATTCTGTGACTACAGCAGCCTCTGTTTAAGACCATATAACCATTTGCTCTCATTATATTTGAAATTAGCCTGATAAAGACACTTTTGTTTGGCATAGTACTTCTGGACCCTGCCAGGGCATCCCATTCTGTGACTACAGCAACCTCTGTTTAAGACCATATAACCATTTGCTCTTATTATATTTGAAATTAGCCTGATAAAGACACTTTTCCTGGGCATAGTACTTCTGGACCCTGCCAGGGCATCCCATTCTGTGACTACAGCAGCCTCTGTTTAAGACCATATAACCATTTGCACTTATTATAATTGAAATTAGGCCTGATAAAGACACTTTTGCTGGGCATAGTACTTCTAGACCCTGCCAGGGCATCCCATTCTGTGACTACAGCAGCCTCTGTTTAAGACCATATAACCATTTGCTCTTATTATATTTGAAATTAACCTGATAAAGACACTTTTGCTGGGCATAGTACTTCTGGACCCTGCCAGGGCATCCCATTCTGTGACTACAGCAGCCTCTGTTTAAGACCATATAACCATTTGCTCTTATTATATTTGAAATTAGCCTGATAAAGACACTTTTGCTCGGCATAGTACTTCTGGACCCTGCCAGGGCATCCCATTCTGTGACTACAGCAGCCTCTGTTTAAGACCATATAACCATTTGCACTTATTATAATTGAAATTAGGCCTGATAAAGACACTTTTGCTCGGCATAGTACTTCTGGACCCTGCCAGGGCATCCCATTCTGTGACTACAGCAGCCTCTGTTTAAGACCATATAACCATTTGCTCTTATTATATTTGAAATTAGCCTGATAAAGACACTTTTGCTCAGCATAGTACTTCTGGACCCTGCCAGGGCATCCCATTCTGTGACTACAGCAGCCTCTGTTTAAGACCATATAACCATTTGCTCTTATTATATTTGAAATTAACCTGATAAAGACACTTTTGCTGGGCATAGTACTTCTGGACCCTGCCAGGGCATCCCATTCTGTGACTACAGCAGCCTCTGTTTAAGACCATATAACCATTTGCTCTTATTATATTTGAAATTAGCCTGATAAAGACACTTTTGCTCGGCATAGTACTTCTGGACCCTGCCAGGGCATCCCATTCTGTGACTACAGCAGCCTCTGTTTAAGACCATATAACCATTTGCTCTTATTATATTTGAAATTAGCCTGATAAAGACACTTTTGCTCGGCATAGTACTTCTGGACCCTGCCAGGGCATCCCATTCTGTGACTACAGCAGCCTCTGTTTAAGACCATATAACCATTTGCACTTATTATAATTGAAATTAGGCCTGATAAAGACACTTTTGCTCGGCATAGTACTTCTGGACCCTGCCAGGGCATCCCATTCTGTGACTACAGCAGCCTCTGTTTAAGACCATATAACCATTTGCTCTTATTATATTTGAAATTAGCCTGATAAAGACACTTTTGCTCGGCATAGTACTTCTGGACCCTGCCAGGGCATCCCATTCTGTGACTACAGCAGCCTCTGTTTAAGACCATATAACCATTTGCTCTTATTATATTTGAAATTAGCCTGATAAAGACACTTTTGCTGGGCATAGTACTTCTGGACCCTGCCAGGGCATCCCATTCTGTGACTACAGCAGCCTCTGTTTAAGACCATATAACCATTCGCTCTTATTATATTTGAAATTAGCCTGATAAAGACACTTTTGCTGGGCATAGTACTTCTGGACCCTGCCAGGGCATCCCATTCTGTGACTACAGCAGCCTCTGTTTAAGACCATATAACCATTTGCTCTTATTATATTTGAAATTAGCCTGATAAAGACACTTTTGCTGGGCATAGTACTTCTGGACCCTGCCAGGGCATCCCATTCTGTGACTACAGCAGCCTCTGTTTAAGACCATATAACCATTTGCACTTATTATAATTGAAATTAGGCCTGATAAAGACACTTTTGCTGGGCATAGTACTTCTGGACCCTGCCAGGGCATCCCATTCTGTGACTACAGCAGCCTCTGTTTAAGACCATATAACCATTTGCTCTTATTATATTTGAAATTAGCCTGATAAAGACACTTTTGCTCGGCATAGCACTACTGGATCTTTTTTGTTGCATCCCATTCTGTGACTACAGCAGCCTCTGTTTAAGACCATATAACCATTTGCACTTATTATAATTGAAATTAGCCCTGATAAAGACACTTTTGCTGGGCATAGCACTACTGGATCTTTTTTTGGGGCATCCCATTCTGTGACTACAGCAGCCTCTTTTTAAGACCATATAACCATTTGCACTTATTATAATTGAAATTAGCCCTGATAAAGACACTTTTGCTGGGCATAGGCTTACTGCTGCCTGCCAGGTGCACTTATGTTGAGGCATCCCATTCTGTAACATAGCATACCCCTCTTTATTTACACTAAGCAGCTCTCTTATTTACACTAAGCAGGCCTGTTGGAGGCTGAGTGTTACTGCTCACTTTTGGTGTGCATTATATTCTGTTTCATATAGACCCACCGCTGCCCGGGGGATCTTAAAATATCACCTACTACCACGCCAGTTAGACTATGTCGGGCAGACAAGTGCCTGTAAGTGAAAAGAGGAGTGGCAGAGGCCAAGATTCCGCAGGCAGAGCTCGCATCAGACTGGGGGCCAGTAGCAGCAGGAGTCACGCTGAGAGACCTAATCTGCCAGTATCTGCTAGCGGTCGGGTCTCCACCAGTAACGCATCTGCCATGGTAGATTGGTTGACGCGCTCATCAACAACATCATCACAACTTACGTCTGAGACCCCCAGTCTAGGGTCGGTAGGTTCCTCTGACACAACCCTGAGTTGGCATGCCCCGAGAGCAGTCCCTGTCCTCCCATTGCCTCTGTCCTACGCCGTTCCCTCCCCCTGCGACGTATCCTATGCTTTGGGTTCAGCTCCACTCTTTAGTGAGGAGGACGATCAGATACAGGAGGACAGTCAGCAGCTACTGCCCAGCCAAGAAATGGAGGTGGCTTCTTTAGCTAGGCAGACAAATAGTGATGTGGACAGTGTCGTGGGTGCTGCGAGCGTTCCAGCTCCTGCGCCAGACACTGTTGACGAATCCACGAACATCAGTGACGTACAGCCACAACTCGGTGATGATGATGATGACGATGAAGCCGATCGCACTTGGGAGCCGGGTGAGGAAGGGGCTTCATCGTCATCATCAGGAGAAGAGGGGCGCAGGTTGCCCCGGAGTCAGCAGCTGAGGCAGCAAGGTGGTAGCAGTCAGCATGGGGGCACAATTCCAAAGGCTGGATCCGGCCGGGGCCGGGGCCGGGGCCGGGGTAGAGCACCTGCTGTGCGGCAGTCTACCTTATCAGGAGGTAGTGGAGCAGGGGTTCCTGGAGTTGGCAGTAGCAGCAGTGAATCAGTGAGGCCAGGGGGTGGGAAAAGTAGCTACTCGGCAGTGTGGCAGTTTTTCCTGAGGCATCCGCAGGAGGGTAACATGGCCACATGCAAGATATGTAGGCAAAAGGTGAAGCGTGGCCAGGGTCCAAATGTTGGCACCACGGCCCTGCGTCAACATATGATGCGTCACCATAAAGCGACCTGGGAGAACCGAGGCTCCCAAGGGGTGGTCCAGTCTGCTTCCTCACCAAGTGAGCTCCCAATTTCTGCCAGCCAAGGCTCCAGCACCTCAGCCGAAGGCAGCTGTGCGTCATACCCATCCTCTGTCGCTCCTGCTCCTCCTCCTCCAAGTCATGCATCCCGCCAGCAATCCATCAGCGAAGCCATGTCCAAGAGACAGCAGTATGCGCCCACTCATCCTACGGCGCAGAAGCTGAATGTGCTCCTGTCCAAGTTGCTGGTGCTGCAGTCGCTCCCTTTTCAGGTGGTGGAATCTGCACCTTTCAGAGAACTGATGGCTTGTGCCGAGCCGAGGTGGAGAGTCCCAAGCCGTCATTTCTTTGCCAAGAAGGCAGTACCAGCGTTGCACACTTTTGTTGAACAGAAGGTGGGCCAGTCCTTGAGCCTGTCGGTGTGTAGCAAAATACATGGCAGCGCCGACATCTGGAGCTGTAACTACGGTCAGGGGCAGTACATGTCGTTTACGGCCCACTGGGTGAATGTGGTCCCTTTGCAGCAGCAGCAGCAACTTGGACAGGTCACGCCGCTTCGGTCTCCGCGCTCTCTGCCCATTGGACCTGTGACACCGTGCGACTCGGCCTCCTCATCCTCCGCCATCTCCTCACCCTCCACTGTAGGCTCAAGTCTCAGTGCCCCTCCAGTCTACCATGTGTGCAGGGCACGGAGGTGTCACGCAGTGCTTCACATGGTTTGTCTTGGCGAACGGAGTCACACAGGGGAGGAACTGCTTAAATGTATTCATCAGGAAACCCAAACATGGCTTACTCCGAGAAAACTTAAAATGGGAATCATGGTTACCGACAATGGGAAGAACATTTTGTCTGCGCTGCGCCAAGGAAGCCTGACCCATGCCCCCTGCATGGCTCACGTCTTCAATCTGGTTGTCAAGCGGTTTCTGAAGTGTTCCCCCCATCTGCAAGACATCCTAACAACTTCAAGGAAACTTTGCATGCACTTCAGCCACTCCTACACCGCCAAACACACCCTTCTTGAGCTACAGCGTCAGAATGGTATCCCCCAACATAGTCTGATTTGCGATGTTTCCACCCGTTGGAATTCCACCCTTCACATGTTGGACCGATTATATGAACAGAGAAAAGCCATCACGGATTTCCTGATGATCCAAGCAGATAGGGGGACTCCCCTGTGTAACTTCAATGTCAACCAGTGGCAGCTCATACGTGACACCTGCCGTTTGCTCAGGCCCTTTGAGTAAGCCACTTTATTTGTCAGTCGGCAGGATTACGGGATGAACGACGTGATTCCACTGCTTCATGTACTACAGCACATGTTGGAAACCATGGCTGGTCAGGGCACTGGAGACATGGCGTTTACATCTTACGGCCACATGAACCCCGTTGGAGCTGAACTGGAGGAGGAGGAGGAAGAGGAGGAGGAGGAGTTGCCCAGCAAAACACAGTTTAGGCTTGGCGAAATGGCTGGTTTATCTAGTCAGCGGACAGGAGAGGAGGAGCAGGAGCAGCCAGAGGAGCTAGAGGTTTTTGAGGAAGGCGAGACAGAGGACCCGGGCACACCGTGGCAGTATGCAGTGGAGATGGAGACAGGTAGTCCATCCGAGTCACTTGCGCAAATGGCACGAAGCATGCTCACGTGCTTGCGTAGTGACCCCAGAATTGTTTCCATCTGTCGGCGGGATGACTTCTGGCTGTCCACCTTATTGGACCCTCGCTTCCGGCACAAAATGGGGGCATTTTTTAAACCCACCGAGAGGGAGGACAAACTCAACTACTACAAAGACATTCTACGTAGGCAGTTGGCCGATGCCTATCTGCGCCATGGTCCATACTCTCGCAGGTCTGACTCGAGGGGACCTCTGCGCTCACCTTCCACTGCCATGGCCGCTGGGGGGGTTGGCAGGAGCAGCAGCAGCAGCTCCATCAGCAGCAGCAGCCTCAGTCTTCAGTCGCTAATGAGTAGCTTTCTACACCCGCATAGTGAGGCTACTCATAAGCAGCAGGAAGACCTGGAGCAGGACCTCAACCAGCAGGTCATGTCATACTTTGACATGACCATGCCAACACACCTTGAGGATCCGCTGGACTTCTGGGCAGCCAAACTTGATTTGTGGCCGCAACTAGCAGAGTTTGCCCTGGAAAAGCTGTCCTGCCCGGCAAGTAGCGTGCCATCTGAGCGGGTGTTTAGTGCGGCGGGGGCCATAGTTACGGCGAGGAGAACTCGTCTGTCAACTAAAAATGTGGAGAGACTCACCTTTGTCAAAATGAATCAGGGATGGATCAGCCAGGATTTCCACCCACCAATGCCTGATGCATGCGACTAGATTCAGCATGGTGCCACGTTTTACACTTTCCAAATGGTGCAAAACATATTTATGTCTTTAGGCCATTTTTTGGGATCCTGCTGCTGCTGCTGCCAACTTCTGCCAACTCCAGGGTGTGATTTATCCAATTGTTGGGCTCCTGAAGCCAACCCCAGTGTCTCTTTAAAGTAATATTTGGGCTCCTGCTGCTGCTGCTGCTGTCAACTCCTGCCAACTCCAGGGTGTGATTCATCCAAATTTTGGGCTCCTGAAGCCAACTCCAGTGTATATTTGGGCTCCTGCTGCTGCTGCTGCCAACTTCTGCCAACTCCAGGGTGTGATTCATCCAATTTTTGGGCTCCTGAAGCCAACCCCAGAGTCTCTTTAAAGTAATGTTTGGGCTCCTGCTGCTGCTGCTGCTGCTGCTGCTGCCAACTTCTGCCAACTCCAGGGTGTGATTCATCCAATTTTTGGGCTCCTGAAGCCAACCCCAGGGTCTGTTTAAAGTAATGTTTGGGCTCCTGCTGCTGCTTGCAACTCCAGGGTGTGATTCATCCAATTTTTGGGCTCCTGAGGCCAACCCCAGTGTCTCTTTAAAGTAATGTTTGGGCTCCTGCTGCTGCTGCTGCCGCCAACTCCAGGGTGTGATTCATCCAATTTTTGGGCTCCTGAGGCCAACCCCAGGGTCTCTTTAAAGTAATATTTGGGCTCCTGCTGCTGCTGCTGCTGCCAACTTCTGCCAACTCCAGGGTGTGATTCATCCAATTGTTGGGCTCCTGAAGCCAACCCCAGTGTCTCTTTAAAGTAATATTTGGGCTCCTGCTGCTGCTGCTGCTGTCAACTCCTGCCAACTCCAGGGTGTGATTCATCCAATTTTTGGGCTCCTGAAGCCAACTCCAGTGTATATTTGGGCTCCTGCTGCTGCTGCTGCCAACTTCTGCCAACTCCAGGGTGTGATTCATCCAATTTTTGGGCTCCTGAAGCCAACCCCAGAGACTCTTTAAAGTAATGTTTGGGCTCCTGCTGCTGCTGCTGCTGCTGTCAACTTCTGCCAACTCCAGGGTGTGATTCATCCAATTTTTGGGCTCCTGAAGCCAACCCCAGGGTCTGTTTAAAGTAATGTTTGGGCTCCTGCTGCTGCTTGCAACTCCAGGGTGTGATTCATCCAATTTTTGGGCTCCTGAGGCCAACCCCAGTGTCTCTTTAAAGTAATGTTTGGGCTCCTGCTGCTGCTGCTGCTGCTGCCGCCAACTCCAGGGTGTGATTCATCCAATTTCTGGGCTCCTGAGGCCAACCCCAGGGTCTCTTTAAAGTAATATTTGGGCTCCTGCTGCTGCTGCTGCTGCTGCCAACTTCTGCCAACTCCAGGGTGTGATTCATCCAATTTTTGGGCTCCTGAAGCCAACCCCAGTGTCTCTTTAAAGTAATGTTTGGGCTCCTGCTGCTGCTGCTGCTGCTGCCAACTCCATGGTGTGATTCATCCAATTTTTGGGCTCCTGAGGCCAACCCCAGGGTCTCTTTAAAGTAATGTTTGGGCTCCTGCTGCTGCTTGCAACTCCAGGGTGTGATTCATCCAATTTTTGGGCTCCTGAGGCCAACCTCAGGGTCTCTTTAAAGTAATATTTGGACTCCTGCTGCTGCTGCTGCTGCTGCCAACTTCTGCCAACTCCAGGGTGTGATTCATCCAATTTTTGGGCTCCTGAAGCCAACCCCAGTGTCTCTTTAAAGTAATGTTTGGGCTCCTGCTGCCGCTGCTGCCAACTCCAGGGTGTGATTCATCCAATTTTTGGGCTCCTGAGGCCAACCCCAGGGTCTCTTTAAAGTAATATTTGGGCTCCTGCTGCTGCTGCCAACTTCTGCCAACTCCAGGGTGTGATTCATCCAATTTTTGGGCTCCTGAAGCCAACCCCAGTGTCTCTTTAAAGTAATGTTTGGGTTCCTGCTGCTGCTGCTGCTGCCAACTCCAGGGTGTGATTCATCCAATTTTTGGGCTCCTGAGGCCAACCCCAGGGTCTCTTTAAAGTAATATTTGGGCTCCTGCTGCTGCTGCTGCTGCTGCCAACTTCTGCCAACTCCAGGGTGTGATTCATCCAATTTTTGGGCTCCTGAAGCCAACCCCAGGGTCTGTTTAAAGTAATGTTTGGGCTCCTGCTGCTGCTTGCAACTCCAGGGTGTGATTCATCCAATTTTTGGGCTCCTGAGGCCAACCCCAGGGTCTCTTTAAAGTAATATTTGGGCTCCTGCTGCTGCCAACTCCAGGATGTGATTCATCCAATTTTTGGGCTCCTGAGGCCAACCCCAGGGTCTCTTTAAAGTAATATTTGGGCTCCTGCTGCTGCTGCTGCCAACTTCTGCCAACTCCAGGGTGTGATTCATCCAATTTTTGGGCTCCTGAAGCCAACCCCAGTGTCTCTTTAAAGTAATGTTTGGGCTCCTGCTGCTGCTGCTGCTGCCAACTCCAGGGTGTGATTCATCCAATTTTTGGGCTCCTGAGGCCAACCCCAGGGTCTCTTTAAAGTAATATTTGGGCTCCTGCTGCTGCTGCTGCTGCTGCCAACTTCTGCCAACTCCAGGGTGTGATTCATCCAATTTTTGGGCTCCTGAAGCCAACCCCAGGGTCTGTTTAAAGTAATGTTTGGGCTCCTGCTGCTGCTTGCAACTCCAGGGTGTGATTCATCCAATTTTTGGGCTCCTGAGGCCAACCCCAGGGTCTCTTTAAAGTAATATTTGGGCTCCTGCTGCTGCCAACTCCAGGGTGTGATTCATCCAATTTTTGGGCTCCTGAGGCCAACCCCAGGGTCTCTTTAAAGTAATATTTGGGCTCCTGCTGCTGCTGCTGCCAACTTCTGCCAACTCCAGGGTGTGATTCATCCAATTTTTGGGCTCCTGAAGCCAACCCCAGAGTCTCTTTAAAGTAATGTTTGGGCTCCTGCTGCTGCTGCTGCTGCCGCCAACTCCAGGGTGTGATTCATCCAATTTTTGGGCTCCTGAAGCCAACCCCAGGGTCTCTTTAAAGTAATATTTGGGCTCCTGCTGCTGCTGCCAACTCCAGGGTGTGATTCATCCAATTTTTGGGCTCCTGAAGCCAACCCCAGGGTCTCTTTAAAGTAATATTTGGGCTCCTGCTGCTGCTGCTGCCAACTCCAGGGTGTGATTCATCCAATTTTTGGGCTCCTGAAGCCAACCCCAGGGTCTCTTTAAAGTAATGTTTGGGCTCCTGCTGCTGCTGCCAACTCCAGGGTGTGATTCATCCAATTTTTGGGCTCCTGCTGCTGCCAACTCCAGTGTCTCTTTAAAGCAATGTTTGGGCTCCTGCCCCTCATAGTGATGCCACTTCAACTCTCTGCAATTGTGCCGCTCTGCGATTCTATTAGCGATGCCTCTGATCTGCATGTGATATTTATTCAAAGTATTATTTAACTAACCCAGCACGCATCCTGTGCGTGTTACAGCAAGGCAGAATGGTTTACAACCCTATTGAGGCTCTAGGAGGCTCAGAAATAGCCGTTTTTAATAGCGATTCGTCGCGAATTTATTCGGGTCGAAACGATTTTTGTCGGAAAATTCGGCGAATCAGTCGAATCGAATTTTTCAAAAGTTCACTCATCTCTAATACTTACCTTTGTCTCCCCTGCTGGCATCTAGGGCGTCCCATGTAGTCTGCATTTCCTTTACATACATACCTTTGTCCCCCCTGCTGGCATTTAGGGTGTCCCATGTAGTCTGCATGTCCTTGTACATACTTACCTTTGTCCCCCCTGCTGGCATCTAGGGCGTCCCATGTAGTCTGCATGTCCTTGTACATGCTTATGGTTGTACCTTGGTTGCCATGCCGTCTGCTTCTACCCACTGTTACTCACCTCATACTTTGGCCACCTTCTGTTTTTGGTGTTCTGTTTTACACCACTGTTTATTTGGTTTGCATCTGCTTTATGTAGCTCCTATCCTATCCTGCCATGCTGGACTCCACAGTTTCCACAGTTCCACAGTTCTACAGTTGTGCCATAACCCAACAACTTGTGACAATTAACAAGTAATTAGAGAATAAATACCCCAAAAACGTGAACTTTGTTTGGATGTTATTTAATCACAGACCCAGAGAAGGCAAGGGATAGAATTAATCACAAATGGCATAAGTGGTCCAGAAAAAAACAATTCAAGAGGAAGAGGAGTCCACCAAATGCTGGTGAAAGCTTTGGCATGCATGGATCTAGGTGCCAGCATACAGATGGCCAGGAATCTCTGGAGCAGAAGCAGAGGTTGTCTCCTCCAAATATGATGCCACCCTCTCCCTCAAGGCAAAATTATGAAGGCTGATGCACACCATAATAATTTGCATAACCTTCTCTGGCTTGTATTGAAGCCTGGTCCAGACAGTGAAATCTGGCCCTCAACAGCCTGAAGGCACGTTCAACTACAGCCCATGTGCAGCAGTGGGCCCCATTATAAGCCTCCTGGCAAGGTGTATGTGTCTGGAGCCTTAGAAGGGCGTCAGGAGCCAGGGCAGCAACAGATAACCAGAATCACCGAAAAAAAAACTATGAAAATGGAATTAAATTACTAACAGGTAACACAACATCAAAATATGGTATGTATTACAAAAGAGTAGGGCCTAACAAGCAAAGGGTAGGGCAGGAAGAATGGACTAAGCATTTCTAACTGAGACTGAAAGCTGAATGAGGATGTGATTTCCTCACTAAGCAGACCAACATAGCAGAAGAATGATCAAAATGTAATAGTAGGATGTCCAAATAAGTTGCCTATTTTTTCCAGCTCATAGTGGGGCTACAGGTGGCTTTGTGATGAACACCTTTCCTTTATATCTTAAATATTTAAATAATCAATTGAACAAGAAATGGGAAACTCTAAAAGTTGTATCAATCTTCCCCATTGCCACTAATAAAACTTCCAATTACCATTGTCTTCTCAAGCCCCAGGACCTTAAACTGAGCTTCAGTGTTTTTTGAGATATATATATATATATAATTTTGGATGTAGGCATTAGATACAAGTTTGTGTTTCTTCAATATGTTGCCAAAATCTGTGTGAGTTAAAAAAAAATGCAAGAAACCGTTTTATGATAAAATTTGCTTCATAAAAAAGACAAACAGTTATAGTCAAAGGCTTTGCAAGCAGATAGCAGAGTGCTAAAGATAAAAGGTCATCCATCATTATTTGAGAATAGCTCCTCTTAAATTCCACTACAAGATTTTGTCTATGTGTTGTTGCGGTCAGAATCAGCAAGTGAGGGCAAGTTTTATAGTAAAATCAATTGTTAAAAGGGCATCAATGAAAGGCTGAACATAACTTTAATGTCTTGAAGCAGTATTCATTGTATTTGCAATTAGATGGGATTGTTACAATGCCGGCCGCTGAATACTTTTATTAGGAGCACAATGGCACAATTTTGTAGTTGTCTTAAACATTAGTGATATATAGATCTGGATGGCATTAATTGTTTTAACCCTGCCATATCTATTAAAGGTATATGGCACTGCTTCCAGTCATGAGACAGCTATGAGGTCCATCCTCAGGGAGGTCAGTTACCATCTCCAACAGATGAAAGGGGCCTTTTATGTCCTCTGATGCAAAGATATGACTTAAAAGAGCGAGTGCGTGCTCAGTTTAAATTAGCACCTATAGCTAGAACTCTCCGGGGCAAGAATAACGGTGTCCATAGCATGGAGCAGTTATTTTAGGGGCACTCAACAATTTAGACCCTCAACTGCACGCTTCCCAAGCTCCCAACTGCTTCAACTCAAAGACCAAAGACTGCAAAGTACAATTAACTTCCATTTACACCACATAAGATGGCATAATGCCAGATTACAGCACACACCTCCCCCCAGGGCAAGAATGGCCCAATGGGTAGTAATAAGGAACAGTGGGCAGCTTCCTTACAGCTTTGTCAGCTTCTGTACTAAGATGCCCCCCCAAGCCATGGTGCCTTTATGCTGCATCAAAGAATGATTGGTGCTGGTGCCAACCAGAGTCCTCCGAAGATGACTGCTGTGGCAGCTTTGAAATCATTGGAAGTTTCCAGGTGGCACGAGCACCATCCTTGCGTTGATTAAAAGTGGACCAAGCTTTTTGACTATTTAACTATCATCCACTTAATTGTTCCAACCATGTAAAGTACCTTTTGTCTTTTTTGCTGGTCTTGCTTCTCTCTGCTCCCCGCTAATAGTACATGTTTTAGCAGGAAGTCCCACCTCCTTCAGTCATTGACACTATTGAGTGGCAGGTGATGTCGTTTCTGGAACCTATGCAATGACCATTCGCCCTCCATCTCACAGATGGTGGTTTTCCCTCTAAAGCACTCTGCTCAAGGTAAAGCTATGGCACATGCATAAAATCTGGCCAGGGACCAGAATTGAGCAAACTCCCATGTTACATCTTAGGGGCTACAGGGAGACATGTAATAATGATGTAGGGCCAGCAAAAAACCTGTGTTCCAGAAAAATTTGGTAGGTGAAAATATCAATTTCCAGTTCCACATCCTTAGAGGAGAGTACTGGAAGGGGCTAAATACATTTCCCAAATTCAGTGGGTTTTGGTCTGCTTTAAGGGGTAGCACAAGGGTGCGTCAGAGTTTAGTTAACTACTGAGCTACCAATGACTACTTTTCATAAAGAAGAAAATACAACATAGCAGCATTGCGGTATGGTGGGGGAGGGGGGTCTTTGATCTTAGCTTAGGTACCCACTGAGAACAAGTGGTGGAGACCCCAAGGTGCATGCCCCAGTTATTCACTGCTGACTTTTTACACCATTGTTTTATTGTTATCAGCCCATGGATACTGGACTTAATCGCAATTAGGGCTGTGTATTACTGTGATGTGTCTTATAAACACAGGTTCAGCATTTTTTTAGATTTTTATCTTCAGCTTTGTAATGTTCTGCTTGAATTCCAATTGCCTTGTGGAACTTTTCCATGGATAAATCTAGCCGTATGCTGAGTAGGAGGAAGTTTATCATTTTAACTTCACCAACACATTAGGATTAAAAATAAATGTGTTAAAATTAGTGCTTGGGTGCACATGTCTTTATACTGTGCTGATGCAATGCTTTCTCATTACTGGGTATAGGAAATATGGAATAGACACAGGACATCTAATATAAGATAGCTGTTGTGTATAAAGCCAACAAGGGTACTTCCAGAATATCTTAAAAATCTTAGGCATATAATATGTAAATTTAAATGAAGCAAATATAGTATATTAATACAACTATTCCAGTCTTCCCCACTTGCATTATCTGCTATTGTGTCAAGTGGTGTAGTATCCAACCAACCACTTCAACATCATAAATTCCATTTATATACAGATACATTTCAGGCTATTAGAATGCAACATGTACTACTTCTTTAATTGAGACTAATCCTGCTCCAATAATGACATTATGCTTCTGATAACATCTGATGCACTTTTGAGTGTCCATGTATCTCAGTGGTGAATGGCCACTTGGTGTTCCCCTGCATCTAGTCAATAATGGAGCCCATTCCCTTGTGACTGGAAGCAAGAAAAGGCACACAAGCCAGTCAGAGAGTGCCCCATGGCTGTTTTAGTCAAGGTCTGGCTGTGTAAAATTTACTTGATCCCAAGATCGGGTCCTGTGGCATCCAAGCATACAGTGTGCTGAGGCCCTTCTAGTGTAGTGAATGGAGCATGGCCCTTTTCCAGTCACTGGGTTACCACATGTGCCATCAGTCTTACCTCAATTTCTGCAAGCCTTGCCACTCACTGATCCACCTCCCTTCTCTGAATACCCTTTGGTCCACCTATTTTCTTTCCACCTCCATAGCTTTTGTCAGTTAACTTCACAGCAATCTGGCTTTTATTACTGTCTCACTACAAAATGAAGCTCATTGACTTTATTATTGTATACCTGATTACTTATATATAGGGCATCATTTATAATGGCCGCCAGTTTCTGACCAAATTATTTTTGCCTGATGCCTTCACAGTTGTCTCTAATATAGCAGTTGCATAAGTGGAGACAGTTGGAATTACATGTTAACATGTTGTGTAGCGTTGCCTCATGTTCTGCCAGCTTACCCCCCTTTCCTTCATCAGCACACTATAACATTCACCAAAAATATTACATGGTGCATTCTACAAAAAGAAAAGTTGACAGCCACCAATGGATGTATTAGGATCCATTGCACGTAGGGACCGCTGCATGAGTATAGTCTGGAAATTTCAGCTCTCAGTAAACGGGTCCCAAACATTCTAAAATGTAGCTTTTACTTCATATGATTAAAATGTAAATCACTGCAAAAGGAGCATCTACATGATTCATTCATTTTGGTTAATGTATCCCCTTAGCCTGTCAGAGAATTGCTTAATCCAGGCTGTATGCTTGTCTGAATAGGTGGGTTTTTAAGTCAATTTTCAAAGCCTGGGGGGTTGGGGAGTGGTAGAGTGTCTGGAATTTTCCAGTACAGAAAATTGAAGTGGTGCGTGAGAAGTTCTGGTGGCAAGAGTGAGAGGAAGTGAATAGGGTGGAGGAAAGTAGAGGGTCAGGGACAGAGTGGATGCTGCGTCTAGGTTGATATTAGAGATGGAATGTAGGGAGGAGTCTGGCTGGAGACAGCTTTGTAGTAAAAGTTGTAGTTTTAAACTTGGAGGCCGATTCATCAATAGCGCCAGGTAGCGACAGATGAGCGACTGTAGCGTGATTTTTTCAGCGCCAGCCAGTATTCGCTGTGCTTGGCCGGCGTTAGCTTGATGACAGCGACTCAGTCGGTGTGCGGTAATGTTGAATACGGGCTGGGGGGTCGCTGTTTCACAGGTCCAGCGTTGTATGTGAGCGCCTGACAACGAATGGCCAGAGCGAACGGCTAGCTTCATATTCATCAAAAAATCACGCTCCGAATGTGCTGTCGCTGTCCATTCCTTGTTTAAACCCCAGAGCGCTGGCGGCAATCTGTATTAACTAGTTTTTAACCCCTAAACAACCATATTTTTTGAATGTAACATTATACATGTTTTTAGAATCATTTTGTTATATGAATACATTAATCTCAGACCTGTTAGATCAATTCTGCAATTTTTTTTTTTTTTTATTTTTGACTTAAAAATAAATCCTAACATTGCAGAAGTGTTCTCCGATTTTTTGACATTAAAAAAAAAAATGTAAAAAAATAATACCAATTAATTATGATTAATTATAGCTTGCTCCATTGAAATGCATTGGACATCGCCAGGGAGCGACAGCTCATACCTGGCGCTGTGAGGGAATTTGCAGCGGCGCTGTTCGGTCCAGGCGGCTTCATGATGAATGCCGCGCTAGCCGTCGCTCTCGCCGGCGCTAGCCTCATTTTGCTTGATAAATGCGTCATTGTGACCGCCGCGGGCGTACTTGAGTCGGTAGTCGCCGTTAGCTGCCGCTACCTGGCGCTCGTCAGACACTACCTGGCGCTATCGCTTGATGAATAAGGGCAATAGTTCACTGTGGGACTGGCTGCCACTGGAGGCAGGGCCGTATTTAGGCCCAACCCCCCCCCCGCCAACATACTATGATGAATTTGCCAATCCTCCCCCATGCACACACACTTTATGAATAATATATTTTTTTGGAAGATGTGGATATTGCCAATTCTGTTGCCTGCAATTAAAATTATCAATAACATTGATGGAGTGAGAATGGCCAAATATGTCCCCTTACGTCAGACCCGGACGTACCTCTGGGCATCCTGATTCAGGATAACAAACTGTGTGACCCCCCGGGCAGGCCCACAATCACTTACCTTGCCTGTGGTTCCGCAGGTTGCAGCCTCATCCCCAGCATCCCTGTAGAATAGGCGCACTCCAGCATTCAGACATTCATATTCCAGGTAGACTGGGGATGCGGCTGCTCCTCTATTGTTATGCCAGGGTCAGTCAAAATCATTGCTTTATCTCATGTATTATTCACGGCATAAACTGCTGATTTGAGGTTAGCCTGCTCATGCGCCATTGGAAAAAAGAAAAGGTGAGTTGTGTGGACGATTTGGGGGGTTTAACACGGCGTGGCATCCCAAATTGGGATGCCCCAGAAAAGCAGAACTATTACCAAGATAGTAACAATGCTGGCAATAGGTCCACTAAATAGACCCTACTTTTATACCAAACCAAGATGTATAAAAGCCTCTAGATTGCTGTGATTACTTACCTAGCCGGTATCCTATGGCGCATGTGCCTTTGGGCGCCCAGTGGCATCCCTCCAGCTGCTCCGTGTTCTCCCACCAGGCCTATCTGAATGGCTGGTGCCTGCTACTTCATTACCTTGAGAGAACGAGCACAGTCACGTGTCTTCTGTGCTGCGAACCTGGGAGGACATCAGGGGGCGGAGCCAGCCGGGCAGGCCATGCTCACATCTTCTTGTTCATGAGCTTGCCTGGCGGCAGCTGCACGGCGAGCAGCCGAATGGACAGTCGGGTGGGGAGGGGAGCGGATGGGCTTGCCTGGCAGTGGCTGCACAGTGGTCGATTGGCTGCTGGTAGGGGTGGCATGCGTGCACATGCGGCCGAGCATGCAAGCGGCCGGCCATTTCCACTGGACCACCAATGATTAAATAACAAACATTATGCATAACGCCGTGGTGAGGTCGTCCCCACTCTCGGGCAACGCCCCTAGGCACATGCTTAGGATTGCCTTACCTTAAATACAGCCCTGACTGGAGGGACTGACAGGAGGAGCAGAACTGGATAAGGGAGAGGAGAGATGGATAAGGCGAGCAGCAGAGTTCAGAATAGATTGAAGGGCGCCGGCCTGTTAGATGGTAAACCACAAAGAAGGATTTGCAATAGTCTAGTCGGGATATGACCAGAGTATGCACTAGCATTTTAGTGGTGTCAGGTGAGGGAAGGGGACGGATGCATAAGATGTTTTAAAGTTGGAGATGGTAGGTGGTGACTAGAAATGGTTTAAAGTAAAGGAATGACTCCTAGGCACTGAGCTTGGGGAGTTACAGATATTGTATAATTGTTAACAGAGATAGACGTGTTAGAGAGGATACAGAAGTTAGAAAGTGGGAAAATGACCAGGTCTGTCTTGTCCATGTTTAGAATAGGGTACGTTCTTGGTGGGAGGGCTCCAGGAGAATCTTTTCTGCCCTTGTCATAGCTCTAAGTTTGTGCAGTTCCTGCAGGGACAGTATTTTCAGCAAAATTGATATTTTTGATAGGAAAGCTTTGCCTGGATTCTATGACAGTCTATTTTTGACAGTCCAGTCTTCTTAAGCTGTCCGAGGAAGAACAGTTGGACTCAGCACTGCCAAGGTTTTTTTTCCCAACCAAGGTTGTTGGAGATGACCAGGGCCTATACATTTTGTTTCTTTAGCTCTTCATTTCAATACTATTGATGTAAAGGGTGACATAGGCCCTGGGTTCTTCCTGAATCCCACTGTCATTGTTTTAGCTGAGTCTATCACCAGATTTTAGTCTATGAGACTCCAGTGAAGGCTTACTCCCTCCCCTAGGGGAATCTCGAACTGGGATGCCTAGCTGTGTTAAACCCCCCAGGGCGCCCAGTAAACTGCCCTGAGCCCAAGGCGCATGCGAGGCAACACTCGCCTCCCTTTTTGGCTGTGCGCAGCCCTTCCCGGCGCAACTAAATGGCTGTGCAGGCCCATGCAAATCTGAAGGGAAGAAGTGATGTTGTGCGTCATTTGTAAGTGCTGCTAGAGATTCCATTCAGCTTCTCTAGCTGCACATTAATATGCGCGAGGGGAAATGCTGATCGGACAAGCGGACGCACCTGTGCCATGGGCCCTGGGAGAGTTGAGTTAGCTCGCCATTCTGGGGGGTTTCACACAGTGAAGCACCCATAACTGGGGTGCCCCAGGGGGAAGGACCAGAACCTGGGAAAATCCCAGGTTTTGGTCCATTTTAAGCAGCAAAAATATTTTGCATTGCCTTAAGTATTATTTAGGGGTAAACGAACTGGTTCGTCAGAATCCAAGTTCATTCCGAATTTCAGGAAAAATTCAATTCAGCACGAAACTGACCGAATTTTTCCTGAAATTAACTGGGAGGTGGGTTAAAAAAAACTCATCACCATCCTCGTTACAGTGCCACGCTTCAATCCAGTGTGCGTGGTGGAAGCCGGCTTGCACAGCTGACAGTGCAGCCAGCTCCCCACTCTTTCCCTGCACAGAGGGAGGAGGGGAGCCGTTTGTACTGTCAGCTGTGCAAGCCAGCTCCCGCCCCCCGCTGACTGTGCAACCGACATCCTCCACTCCCACCGTACCGGCATGTAGGTAAGATACACACAGCACAGTGGGAGCAGGGGAGGCCGGCTGCGCTGTCAGCTGTGCAAGCCGGCTCCTGGCCCCCACTGACAGTGTGGCCAGCCCCCTCCACTCCCACCGTGCCGGCATGTAGGTAAGCTACACACAGCATGGTTTCTCTTGGAGAAATTCGGCGAATATACCGAATAGAATTTTTAGGAAGTTCACTCATTTCTAATATTATTCTATAAGTCACTAGTCACTTTGTTTTCACTAAGTGCCTAATTTATGAAGTTCGCCTTTTTGTACCATTCAGCGTTATTTTGGTGGCATGCGCCACCTTGGAGCCTTGGAGCAAACATATCTTTTTATATTTTTATATATATTTTTGGGTGCTACTATTTTGATGTTATTACATTAGTGCCTGTGGGACCTTAATGCAGAATATAACAGTGCCAGCGAGTGATACTGTGTCCAGCCAACTTATAGGGGCCACACAAGCTTTATGAATTCTTTCACGCAGAAAAAATTGTAGCTGTAATTAATAGGCGCTGGTCGATGTTTTTTCATTACAGTCAGAGGATATCACTGCTGTGAACACATTTTATAATGAGTTTAAGCTGCTTTTTAATTGTGCTATACATTAGTAACAAAAAAAAGGCATGAAAAAAGATTTTACAAGAAAATAATAAAATGCCATGTAGCGACATATGTCTTGCGTTTTAATTTGTGACAAGTTGCCAATGTGAGTTCTGTATAAACAAATATGTTCTGACATTATTTATAAGCAAAAAATACTTCAATACAGGTCTGCCCATTGTGGTCTATGGAATCTTAACCTACAAAACCACTAAAAACTGCTGCAGCATACTCAGCGCAGACCATTTTTCGCTTTGTGCATTAAAGAACATTTTCAGCCAAAAAAAAGCTATACTAACCATGTGTCCCATGCATACTGTCTTGTGCAGACCTGCAGATCTTACCTGATCACTGGATCCCTGGTCCGTGCTGCACGCCCAATCGCATGTCTCTTCCTGTGCACTACCCCCGGACATGCCCCATCCATTCACTGCAATAGGAAGGGGAGTGTGAAGACCTAACATGCCCCTTTCTATTGCAGCGAATGGAGAGGGGCGTAGGACACAGGAAGAAACGTGCGATTAGGCGTGCAGCACAGGCCAGGAATCCAGCAATCAGGTTAGATCTGCAGCACCACATTATTGCTGGCAGTCTGTGTAAGACGCGAGTGTGAGTATAGGTTTTTTTTGGGGGGGGGCTGAAAAAGTACTGCTGAGGCTACATTGGGTTTATGTGGAATTTACAGGCACTGATGCTTGATAAATGAGGCTCAAAATATACTGGTTAACATTTTGTTTCACTTCACAACCTTCTTGAGTTTTAAAATATGCCTCTGAGCGACCAGTGATACCCTTTGTTTCCCTGTGATACCTTTGATATTTCTGTCTGGTCACTGCAAACAGGATATGGATCATATCAGTACAATAGAGTCAGAGGCAACAAAAAGAAAACTAATGCGGTTCGGCCTCTTCCCAAGTCTATGCAAAAAATAGTTTTTGGGGTAGCTGGGTTTTATTAGCATGCCATCATTGTCATAAACATTACAGTCACACAGCCTTTTTCCAAAATAGGTGAATACATGTTTGTAATAATATGTTATATGAACCACATTTGTGATGGTTTTGTATGGGTTACTTTTTCTATTACATATCTGAATTTTACATTTCTATTTTTTTTTAATTTGAAGATAGAAAATGCATTCTAGGATTCTGCCGGAGCCGAGTGGCTGACTTAACATAAGAAGAGATCTATGCATAATAGAAATATCTGGTGGCTTTAACATATTTATGGAAGTTGCTGCTGTGCTTCTTAACAAGTGTCTTGTGCTCCAAGCGTTTCTCAGGTAATTTGTTTCACTATCCCCTTCTACATGGGAACACAGTTTAAGCAGAGAAGCTGGGATATATGTTATACAAGAAGCAGGCAGACTAAATGACTCAAAGGGCTCATTATCCATGCTAAAGAAGACAGTGTTCCCACTTATTTCTTCTATTGCATTTCTGGCATTTTTTTTAACTAGAGACATTTACAGAACAAGACGTCATTTTGTGTTAAGTAATTTATTGCTAGAAGCTTGTGCCAAAAAGCCATGGAGTTTCTCCCATCCATTGATGTCTTGATATTTTAAAGGGGCTTAGTCAGATTAGGAAATGTGGATACCCTCTTTATTGACCAAATTGATGTATTGTATTGTATTGTATCAGTCCTATGTTGCAGTTGAACATCTGAACACTTTTCATACACAGAAGCATCCTTGCAAACAGTTTAATACAATAAAGACCTGGTTTATCAATTGCTATGAATGCTGTGAATCATGGGTATTCACTGCTATATGTATATATATATATATATATATATATATATATATATATATATATATATCTTTTTTTTTCTTTTTATTTAAGATATAGAAACATAGACAGCAGAAGGAGACCATATGGTCCATCTAGTCTGCCCTTATGTATATACTGTATGTACTCTTTATCTTAGGATAGATGTGTGCTTATCCCAGGCATGTTTAAATTCAGTGGCCTCTGCTTTACTCCTGATCTTCCCTCCGACTAGCTTCAGGTTGTGTCCCCTTGCTCTATCATTAAGTTTCTTCTTAAAAACACTTCCCTCCTGAACCTTATTCAATTCTTTCACATATTTAAAGGTCTCAATCATGTCCCCCCTCTCCCTTCTTTCCTCTAGACTGTACAAATTTAAGTTTCTCCTGATAAGTTTTAAGTTTAACCTACCATTTTCTTTATTGCATGGCACGGCCTGCTTCTGTATTCATAACAGTTGGTAATTCCGCCATAAGGTGGCGCAGTGGTACTGCAGAAAGCTGTGGCATCTCCCGACCCCTATAAAAACGGGATCAACCATAGAGTTCCCAGTCTTTCCTCTGCAGTGGAACTGTGAAGTTAGAAGATGTCTCTCTCGCTCTATGCGCAGGTGAGCAAAGCAACCTAGCCTGCGGCCCTGCATGTCTATTTCCATCCGTTTCTGGACCCTCACTGCCTCCCAGCCTTGGCTGACAGATCGGGTGAAGGTAGAAGAGCACTAGGGTCAAGTGCTCCTGGAGCGCTGCTCCAAGCCGCAGACCCTGTTACACAAAGGGTAGCCGGCCATAGGCTTTATGGTGAGCCTACTAGGGATGCAGAGTTCCTGTCCTGGCTTTGTGTTTTGGGGACTGTGTCCCCTTCTTTTCCTTCAGGGGAACCACCCCCCCACCCCCCCTTCTGGCCTGGTTACTTGCCACTGCCTTCTCGTCTCTATATCCCCCCCCCTCTGACTTTGTTCGGGGGGGGGCGGGTGGCAGAGGCGAGTGGTATTACTTGTGGTGTTTTGGCCGATTACAGTGTGTTTTTTTGGTGTTTTTTGCCCGCTGCGCCGTTTTGTACTGCGCTCCACGGCTGTGGGCGCTATAACCTGTGGCGTTTTTGCTTTGTCATGGCGCCGGCGGGGTCACGTGGGCGCCGTTTTTGCGCTCATGGGGGGGGGGGGGGCGGGGCTGGGGGATGACACGTATTGCGCCGTCCCCCCAAGGCCCGCCCCTTGAGGTACCTCTGCCGGCGTCATTTTAGATTAGCTGCGCGTCTAGATTTCTCCCTTTTGGGCTGCAGCGCTGTTTCCTTCGGTGTGTCACTTCATCCTGCGGTCTGTGCCTTGGTGACCCTGCGGTGTCCTTGGTCCGTTAGTCCCCCTTTTTTATTGGTCTCGTGGGGCATGTGCTGTGGGATGCTCATGTGTCGTTTTTACTTATGTCTTTCAGGCGGGATACCAGTGGGTTGTGGTTTTTCCCGGCTCTACTCCTTCCTCCCCCTCATTCCCCCACCCATTTTTGCTTAGCTGGGGGCATCCCGTGGGAGGGCATCCCGGGTGGCTTTTGTATTAGCCTTTACCCAGCGCTGGCCTATTGCACCTGTGTTAATCACCATATGGAGGCTTCTGGGGATAGCGTGCTCGGGGGTCCTTCGGGGCAATCCCGGCTGTGTTACATGTGCAGGGTATCCCCTATCAGCAATGATGTCAAGGTGTGCGTGCCGTGCGCTCAAAGTGTCCTTGCGATCCAGCTTGGATTGCCTGCATCGCTTCCCAGCTCTGCACCCCCTTCGACATCACCTACTCCCCCACTGCTGCAATTAGCTCCCAGTGAAGGGGATGCTAGCAGGGGGTCACAGTCTGATCTGGCACTTTGTGTGCCCAACATTGAGAAGCAGCTTGCTGGGCCTATTCCTAGGAAGGCCTCTGGCAAGAAGCGGCACCTGACTTCCACACTCTCACGCTATACAGAGGAGTATGAGGAATTTGATGTCACTACTGGACGTTATTCCCTAGAGGAAGGGGAACTGCTCCAGGACTCTGACTCCCCTGGGGACCAGCAGGAGGGTTGTGATAGTGACCCTGAATCTGGGGAGGATTCATGGTATCCTGAGGACACTGATAATTTGCTGTCTCACATTTATGAAATTTTACACATTGCTGCCCCTGTGGAGGCTAAAAGGAAACAGGGTGAGCTGTTTCGTCCTAGTAAACAGCGTCTGGAGTTCCCTGAGCAGGGACATTTCACCACTTTGGTGCTTAAAGAATGGGAACGTCCTAACAGGCTGCCCGCTGTGCCCAAGGGTTTGGATAAGAGGTATCCCTTTCCTGCTGATCTTGTTAATAGGTGGTCATTTCCCCCTGAAGTGGACGCTCCCGTGCTAGGCTTGTCCAATACTTCGGTCATTCCTTCACCCGACACTACCACTCTGAGGGACAGCGAGGACCAGCGCATGGATCAGTTGGCCTGCCATGCCTTTACCTGTGTGGGGGCTGGATTGCGCCCGGTCTGTGTGGCTTCCATTACAGCTATTGCCCTTAAGAAACTGCTCAAGCGTCTCCTTGATGGCGCTACGGATCGTAGCGGGGGGAGGAGTATAGGACTCTCTTGGTTTGCTCTGATTTTGTGGCCTTTTTCCTTACTGCTATGAATGATGCTGTGCGGCTGAGCGCTGGGGCCTCTGCGCTCTTGGTGGCTATGCGCCGCTCTGTTCAGTTACGTCAGTGGGCAGCTGATGCTGCTGCTAAGAAAGCTCTCACTGGACTCCCCTTCGCGGGGCTGCGGCTATTTGGGGAGCGTCTTGATGTTCTAGCCAAGGATGGCAGGCTACCTCAGCATAGGAGACAGTCTTGGCCCTTTCGGGGGTCCTCCGCCCCCTCCCTTCCTTTTGTGCTCCCAGAGGAGGCCGTGGCTCCCTCCTCTCTAGTGGCCACAGAGATTCTTGGGGCTGTGGCAGATCCCGTGGTCGTCCCGGTCTCTCCTGGAGTTCCAAGCCCAAACCCTCTCCCAAGCCCCTTCAGGCATGAAGGGGCGCCCTCACCCATCTGGGTGGGGGGACGGCTTCGGCTCTTTGCTCACGTCTGGAGGCTTCACGTCTCAGACCGGTGGCCGTCCCCAAGATTTATCAGATCCCGGATGTCTTTAAACCCCCTGTCTGCTCAAGGGTTGCTTCTGGTGATTCAATGCCTGTTAGAGTCAGGAGTCATTTGTCAGGTGCCCCATCAAGAACGGGGTCAGGGGTACTATTCCAATCTTTTCACGGTCCCCTAAAAGGACAGCTCTCTGAGGCCTATTCTGGGCCTGAAGGGCCTCAACAAATTTGTCAGACTCAAGCATTTTCATATGGAGACGCTACGCTCTGCTGTCAGTATCCTTCGCCCGGGCGACTTCCTGACAACTGTGAACATCAAAGATGCGTATCTTCATGTGCCTATCTTCCCAGGTCATCAGAAGGTTCGAAGCTGCAGGATCAGCATTACCAGTTTGTGGCTCTACCCTTCGGTATCCCCTCGGCACCTCGGGTGTTCACCAAGGTACTGGCGGGGATGATGGCTCTGCTAAGGAACCAGGGCATGCGCATCATTCCTTACCTGGATGACATCCTGATTGTGGCCAAGTCCTTTCCTCAGGCCGAGCAGGACACTCAGATGGTGACATCCACTCTAGAATCCTTCGGCTGGGTGATCAACTATCCCAAGTCTTCTCTGTCCCCGTCCTTGGTGAGGTCCTTTCTGGGCATGGCTCTGGATACCTCTCTGGTCAAGGTGTTCCTTCCTCAGCAGAAGGTGGGGGGTCTTCAGATGCAGGCTCGGGCTCTGCTATCGTGTCCTCATCCCTCCATCCGTCAGGGGATGCAGTTGGTGGGCCTGATGGTGTCCTGCTTCGAGGCAGTCCCCTTTGCTCAGTTTCACATGAGACCTCTTCAGTTGCACCTCTTGTCAGTTTGGGACCGGGACCCTGTGTCCCTGGATCAGGAATTTGCTCTGTCTTCTCTGGCCAGAAAGTCCCTCTCGTGGTGGCTGGACTCAAGGAACCTTCTGGGGGGCAGGACCTTCCTGCCCCCGTGTTGGGAGACGGTCACCACAGATGCCAGTCTGACCGGTTGGGGAGGCTTCTGGAAATCCCTATTCCAGGGTCGGTGGGGCCCACAAGAGACCCATGCTTCCATCAACGTCCTGGAACTGAGGGCGATCAAGTTGGTTCTTTCTCGCCTAACCACTCACATTCAGGGTCGGGCTGTTCAGATCTGCTCAGACAACCAGACGGCGGTTGCCTACATCAACCATCAGGGAGGGACTCGGAGCAAGCGAGCCTTCAAGGAAGTGTCTCTGATACTGTCTTGGGTGGAACAGAATGTCGTCTGCATTTCAGCGGTATACATTCCGGGGGTGGAGAACCAAGCGGCGGACTCCCTGAGCAGGGGGACGTCTCATCTGGGGGAATGGTGCCTCAACTACCAGGAGTTTTTCTCCCTGTGTCACCGCTGGGGTCAGCCGGATGTGGACCTGTTTGCGTCCCGTCACAATCACAAACTTCCCAGGTTTGTCTCCCTGTCTTCGCCACGGATGCACTGGCAATGCCTTGGATGGAGTTTCGCCTTCCCTATGTGTTCCCTCTGTTCCCTCTACTGGGCAGGGTCATGTGCAAAATTGCCCAGGAGTCAGCCATCCTGGTGGCCCCCTGTTGGCCAAGAAGGGTGTGGTTCGCAGATGTCGTGCAGTTGGAAGTAGACCAGTACGTCTTGCCCAGGGATCCAGATCTTCTCACTCAGGGACAGCTACGCCATCCCAATTTACAAACGCTGGGTTTAACGGCTTGGCTGCTGAAACCTACATCTTGACAGAGAAGGGATTGCCTGCCTCTGTTTGTGGATACCATGATTTGGGCTAGGAAGAAGTCTTCGTCCTTTATCTATTACAGGGTCTGGCATGCTTACATTGCCTGGTGTGAGTCCAAGTCTCTTCCCTGTTGGGTTTTTTCCATTCCCAGGATTCTGGAATTTTTGCAACATGGTTTGGATTCTGGCCTTCAACTAATTACCCTCAAGGGCCATGTTTCAGCTCTGGCAATGTTTTTCCAAAGATCCTTTGCCAACCACCGGTTGGTTAAAACTTTTTTCCAGGGTGTTACTCATGTGCGTCCACCTTGTAAGCCTATGCTACCAGTCTGGGACTTGAATCTAGTGTTGTCTGCTCTGCAGGGTCCTCCCTTTGAGCCTACCTGTGGGGCTGCATTGCCCATTCTGATTCTTAAGGTAGCCTTTTTGGTGGCTATCACTTCTGTAAGGCGAGTTTCTGAGCTGGCGGCGCTTTCCATCAAACCTCCTTATTTTGAGAGGCATCAGGATAAGGTGGTGTTTCGGCTTAAGCCGGATTTCTTGCCTAAGGTGGTGTCTGCCTTTCATCTCAATCAGGACATTTGGCTTGATGCAGAGCCTCCCCGTTCAGTTCTCCCGTGCGTTTTACCGTTGGTTTTGGGCTTTGATCGGGTCAGGAAAGGGTGCTACGTTGATTTTAGTGTGCGTTTATGCGCTCAGGTGTGCGCTCAGCTGCCTTTCCGATTGTCGGCTCGCATGAGGCTGTTTCCCGGCAAAACGGACGCCTCGTTCATTGTTCCGTTTTTTTCAGTGATGCAGAGCCTTGTTTTCCGATTGAAATCAGCCTAATGAAACGGGGCCGCCGAGCCTTCACTTACGGCAAGTCAGAGCAGCCGTATTTGCACTCGGGCAATAATATGCAGTCCTCTGTTGGAGCACATCAGCGGCGCCAGCTCTGCGGTCTTGTCCTGCTTAGTATGGCAGAAACCAGGCTGCACCTATTTGAGCTCACCCGCCTTACTGGGTATGTGTATGAAACTTGTATTGTTTGCCCACCCTGTCTGACTTTGTTTTTTCCCTTAACACACTATTTGGTAATTTTTTTTTTAGTATCGTCTGAGCCTAATTTTTTAACTTAAAATTAAATGGGTTAAGTGATAGAACCCTATTGCGTCATGTTCTTGCCCTCTTATGTAAGTAGTATTCCCCAGACTTTTTTAATAAACACAGGTTGTACAGGTTGGATGTGCATGTAGGCTCATTACAAATGTCCTTTCCTCCAACCCTACCCCGCTCACCTATTTGTCCCTCTTTTCTATTGTTGCAATGCACACCATTTTTTATTTTTATTGTTTTTTTTTTTTGTTTTTTTTGGGCAGGAGACTCTGGCTATCCTTTGCTCCCCTGGCTGCAGACCCCAATCCTGCACCCATCTTCACAGGCAGAGGAGCCCTACAATACTACCCCCAGGAGGACTCGCTCTGTGGTGGAGCGAGCCTTTGGTCTCTTGAAGATGAGGTTCCGTTGTCTTGATCAGACTGGTGGGGCACTACAATATGCGCCTGCAAAGGTCATTAAACTAATCATGGCTTGTCCCGCTTTAACAGAGGGAGTCTGCCATTTCTGAGTAAAGTCTCATTAAAAAGGGTTTCACACAGTGGGGCATCCCGATCTGGGATTTCCAGGGGGAAGACCAGTGGCCGCTCTGGGTTTTGTTCTGCTTTATGTGTGGGAACCTGTGTTACTTTAAGAATAATGTAAAGGAGGTGGGTTATTCCATCCTAACCTGATTTGGTCATGATTAGAGATGAGCGAACCGGTTCGGACGAACCGGAATTCGTTCCGAATTTCAGGAAATATTCGATTCGGCACGAACCCGAATATTTTGTGGTTTGTGCCGATCGAATTTTTCCTGAAATTAAAAAAAAAAAAAAAAGCTGGCATGGTGGGAGCGGGCCGGCCGGTTCCGCTGTCAGCGGAACCGGCCGGCCCGCTCCCACCATGCCGGCATTTAAAAAAAAAGCAAACACTTACCTGCAGGTCCGGAGCGTGGAGGCCGGCGCCGCTCTCAGCTGTCATCTGAGGGTGCGTCATCGGCCGGCCAGCTCCCACCATGCCGGCAAAAATGCTTTTTATTTTTTTTGTTTTGTTTTTTAAATGCCGGCATGGTGGGAGCGGGCCGGCCGGCTTTACCGGCCCGCCGGCCGGTTCCGCTGTCAGCGCGGAACCGGCCGGCCCGCTCCCACCATGCCGGCAAAAATGCTTTTTTTTTTTTTTTTAAATGCCGGCATGGTGGGAGCGGGCCAGCCGGCTTTACCGGCCCGCCGGCCGGCTCCCACCAAGCCGGCATTTTTGATGGGGAACTTCGTAAAAGTTCGATTCGGCCGAACCCGAATTTCTTTGTGAAATTCGGCGAATCAGCCGAATCGAACTTTTCAAAAGTTCGCTCATCTTTAGTCATGATGTTTTAAAGCAGGCCAAAACCCATGTAACCCAGCCCTTTGGAGTGTGAAGAAATCCAGGGCTGGGTTACAGGCATCATGTCTCTGGGGCATTCCAATTTGGGATGTCCTGCACGTCACTGCGGGGGAACGTCAGAGCTATACCAGGAGCTATGCCATCTTTACACAGGAGCAGGACGACATCATCATGGATGTGAGTATGCGAGCGTGCCTTTATGTGCGCGCACACATTCCTTATAATAAAAAGAAACAAAGCGCAAGAATAGTCTGAAACAACTTAGTTTGTCACGTTAAATACAAGCCCACCTTAGTTTAACCCATGTACGCAGCTACAAACTAGGCTACATGCAGATAGAAGAACTAGGGCAATGTGAGGCAGCAAGAGGTTAATAAAGTGACTTTAGTTAGGCCAGGAAACTTGTTAATGTATTTTGTGGATTAATGGTGGGTCCTTGTATCTTTTTTTTACAGATGATGCTGCGGAATCATTTTTTTAGAGTTTGGGCTTTTCATTAAAGCACGCTGACGGTCCGGTTTAAAAAGGGCCCCAAAAAAACAACACCCAACCAAATCATAAAAACAATGCTAAACTAAGGTTGTTTTTCATTCACAGATCAAAGAAAAACACAGCCACAAGACCCCGAGGCCGAATTTTTAACATGTTTAATTCAAATTTAAATTGTTTTTTACTTTTGTTTTATCAAAAGAAAATCTCAAAACCACAAAAGCAAAAAAAAAAGTTTGATTAAAAAAAACATAAACAGATTTTGTGAGTTTTCTTTCCTGCAAATGTACAATCACACAACATCATCACACATTTACATGACACAAAAGGTTTAGATATGGGAAAAAAAATCAGAAAAACTCAAAACCAATTACGGTAAACATTAAAGGCAAGGAATAAGGAACACCAAAGAGATTAAGGTATGCATTAATGGCAAGAAAGAAGGAACGCCCAAAAATAAATTTGACAATATATATATGTGTCAAATTGGCAGTTGGTGCCATATGCATATTCCAATGGAGGTTTAGGGATATGCGCTTGCGTGTAGCCAGATTGGCAACTGAAGAGCCATGGAGATGTAAGTATACTTGGAAAAAACACCAAAATGGAAGGTCAAATACGACGGAAACCAAGCAGGTACGTTCAAAAAGGCAGGAAAAATCAGGGAAAAACTGGCCGCCCATGTGAACGTGAACGGGAGCCCCGATCAAATTGAAGGCACCCGAGCAAAAAAAGCTTTCCGAGTAAAGTGAAATTGACGGATCAGTTAGGGAGCCATTCCGACGGAGGCTCTGCATCACATTTGAGCCACGATTCAAACGGGAGCCCCGGACAATCGGAAGGTTTTAAGCTCAGACCGGGGGAGGCTCTGCACCAGGCCCATTGTCTTGCCGTCATTGTGTCCTAATCATGCTAATTCCAAGGAGGACACTGCATTCTCTGGATGTGGTCAGGGCTCTGAAGTTTTATTTGGTCGCTACTGAGCCTTTCAGGAAATCTGATGCTCTTTTTGTTCTCACTTCTGGACCTAGGAAGGGTTTACTTCTGGCTAAATCCACTATCAGCAAGTGGATCCGTCAGGCGGTGGTTCAAGCCTATTCTGCTAAGGGGAAGGAACCTCCCTTTAGAATTACTGCTCATTCCACTCGTGCTATTGGTGCTTCTTGGGCTTTTCAGCACCAAGCTTCTGTTGAACAGGTTTGCAAGGCCACTACGTGGTCTTCTGTTCATACTTTTTCCAAGTTTTACAAGGTTGATGTTAAGGCCTCAGTGGATGCAGGCGTTAGTGACTTGAACTGCCGGCTGTTACTCATTGGGGATCCCACCCTACTTTTGGACATTGCTTCTGGATGTCCCAACTGTTATGAATACCGAAGCAGGCCGTGCCATGCAATAAAGTAAAAAGCAATTCTGTGAGTACTCACCTGTAGAATTGTTTTTGTTCTTGCATGGCACGGCCTGCTTCGACCCACCCTTGTTATCATTATTCTTGGTTGCCTCTTTATGGTGATTGTTCCAAGTTAATTGGGTTTTTTTACCCTCTTTTACATTTTTGACATTTATTCTCTCCCGGCTTCTTGTCTCACTGCTTGTCTACGCTGGGAACTCTATGGTTGATCCCGTTTTCTAGGGGACTGGGAGATGCCACAGCTTTCTGCAGTACCACTGCGCCACCTTGTGGCGGAATAACCAACTGTTATGAATACCGAAGCAGGCCGTGCCATGCAAGAACAAAAACAATTCTACAGGTGAGTACTCACAGAATTGCTTTTTTTGTTGCCCGCCTTTGGACCCATTCTATTTGAATGATGTATTTTTTAAAGTAAGGTCTCCAGAACTGCACACAGTATTCTAGCTGTGGCCACACCAGGGCTCTATCCAGAGCCATTACAACCTCCCTCTTCCTACTTGTGATGCCTCAAGCTATGCAGCCGAGCATCCTGCTTGCTTTTCCCACTGCCTGACTACACTGTCCACTTATCTTGCAGCTTTTAGTAATCAGTATCCCTAAATCTCTTTCTTCCAAGGTCCTGGCTAACACAGTACTGCCCATACGGTACTCAGAGCAGGGATTCCTGCTACAATCTCTGATAACAGTTGTCAGGAGCTGGTCATTATTTTATAGATGGCCTGCTCAGGTCAGTAAACAAAAGACCTTATTCAAACAGCCACAATTCTAGATAGACCCCATATTGATTCAATTGGCACCTAAAGCTGTGAGTCTTGTTCTGGATCTAAGCTTTAAAGAAACCGCGTAGACATACTGTCTCCAGTGCAGTACAGGGAATTTGGAAACCACAGTGCACATTAAACATAAACTGGAATCTGCAAATCATAATGCCTGCATACATAGGTATCATGTTATTTAAGGAGGTTCAGGGCCTTAGATATGGAGAGCACTGTTTAGGAACAATATCAAACAGCATTGTCTGGTCTAATAACATGCGCAGTGCATGACTGGGTTCATTGGCACCAGCATCAGATTTCTAGCACCTTCCAACAAAAAAAAGTGATGTCACATATACATTATAGTAAATTTAGCTGCCCACTGTTAGAGTGAGGAGACCGAAGCCCCTGCCAGTGGGTGGGGGGGGGGGGGGTGACCAGCCAGCATGTTCAGGGAAGTAACAGTTGAGCTGTCTCTGTCTGGAGGAGAAATTAAATATATAACTTAATCTTGGGCTGCTCTGTTATCTTGATCCTCAATCATCTTGGTTTATATTACATACAAACAAAACAGAAAGTGGCTCTTTTAGACATATATGTCAAAGAAAACTGGAGTTTTAAGATTGGTAGAGAGATTATTAAAATCGGGCTCATAGTGTTCAAGACAAAACAGAAAGAAAAGTGCACATTACTTAATAAATAGACATACAAATGCTAATGGAAAGATTGAAGCAAACTTGCTTCCAATAAGGTTTGGGCAAGTGCAGTCACCATGCAGGCAAATCTGGTAATCTAAGCCTGTTTCAGCCACCATAGCTCTTCTCAGCAACACCCATTCTACTGTTAGACATCTCGCTTCCTCAGGCATCTTTGGCTTTTCACTGTGTCTACAGTCTTCAACATTCCTTCAACATTCCTTGTTTTCTTTTTGCTTCCCTTAATAGAGCCTCTTAAAATTCCAGTTTTCTTTGGCATGTATACCTAAAAGAGTCACCTGCTACTCTGATTGTTTGCGTTTCTGTTGTGTTTATGTGGCTTTTCCATGAGTTGCCTCTGTTTTGTGCTTTGTGCCTTCTCATAGGGGTTTGTAATTACCTCCACTGCCTTCCATATAAATATATGTGTAGTCCCACCTGGGCTGGATCACTGCGTCTTTTTGTGTGAAGTGGGCTTGTGCTCTCCAGCCCTCTGTACCCACTTGCCTTGCTGTGTGTACTGGGGCCCATGCCCTTTGCAGTCTGTAATGGGACCCAGGCCCTCCATAGTATGTACTAGGGCCAAGGCCCTTCACTGTCTGTACTAGGGCCTAGACCCTCCTTTGTCTGTACTAGGGCCCATGCCCTTCATTGTCTGTACTGTGGCTCAGACCCTCTGTTGCCTGTATTGGGTGCCAAACCCTCCATTGTCAGCACTAAGGCCCATGCCCTCCATTGTCTTTTTCTGGGACCCAGGCCCTTCATTTTCTGTACTAGGGTCCATGCCATCTGTTGTGTTTGCTGGGGCCTACATCCTCCTTTTCTGTACTCGGGCCCACACCCTACACTCTCTGCACTGGGGACCACATCCTTCATTGGTCCTGGGGCCCAGGCCATCCACTAGCACCCTGGCTAGCTTCTGCTCACTGATACCTGCTGTACCGTATGTCTGTCTGCTTTGCTCTGTACCTTTTGCCCTCTGTCTTCCCTTTCCTGCGACCACCACAGGACTGACCTAGCGTATTCTCCACCGTATTTTCCACCGTATTGTCCACCGAGATGGGGATAGGTTACAAGCTTCTCATCGAGTACCGGACCTCAAATGCCTTGGGTGGTTATCGACCGTACTTTCTGGCAGTGGAGATCGGTTGTTACCTTATGTGTACAATGTTCCCAACTTGTGACTCTACAACCTTGTTCCTAGCCTATTATCCCTACTTACCTGTACCCAACCCAAATCTCTGACTACCTCAATTTGTGAGCCCAACCACTCTGTTTTCTGTCTGTGGTTTCTAGAGCTAATAGTTGCCCTTGCTATGGCCTCTAGGGAAGATTTGGCCTACTGGCTGAGAGCCACCTCACTGTCCCATATCCCAAATATGGAAATGACCAAACCTGGTGGTTACCTGTCTATCTGTTCTGCCTAGGCCTCACAGTGTCTTGTTGCTCTTTCTTGCCATGGTGTATAACCTGTGACTTGATGTTCCTCATCCAGTCTTGGCTGCTTTCAGCCAACATACATAAATTATGATCAATTTTTAATCATACACCCTGCCCTTTGCTAGTGTTACCTAGAAAAATTGATGCTGTTTTAAAAACAAAGTGGGATCCTGCCAAATACTGATTTGATGTATAGTTTTCTTCTGTTTATATATACTGTATATATCTACATAAAAAGTGTTATTTACAGCTGATCATATAAATTATATTATTCTAGGAACATTTTTTTTTAATCTCAAAATCTATATTTTTTTTCTTCTTTTACTTGCTTCTGTTTTTCTACTTTTTAATGTCAATCATGTTAACCTCTGTCTGAAAATACTATCAGTCATTAATGCTGATCATTTAGTAGTACTGCCCGGATTCTTTAGCAGTACACAAAAGAGGAAGGTTTCCATAGAAGATTAAATGATACAATAAAGGGAAAAAGAGTTAGCTTGGCTTATCTAGATCTTTGTGGAAGGGGAGATTTATTGCCTAGTCGATAGGAATGCCTAGAAGAAAACAAGATTGAAGTGCAGGTATAGAGGTGATGTGAATATAAACTGTAGTCGGTAGACTATACCCAACTACTTTCTTCCCTTTTATCATTATTGAATAAAATACAATTGCTTCTTAAAGATGCTTTATATTTGAAAAGTACAGTGCCTGCTATGCTTGACCCTCTAAATAAAGTATGACCTACTAAAGCATAGAGTTTGCTATCACTGACCTTCCAAAATGCTTATAGGGTAGTTTGACAGCCATACCAATTCTCCACCTGCAATAGTGAATGAGATATTTATCTCAGTCACAAGGTAATCTGTAATATAAATAGTTCTGACACATTTTGATTGCCAGGTGCCAGGTTACCACTTAATAGCCTAGATCTAATCATTTCAATGGAAGAATCAGAACTCTATGCTATCAGCTTAGCTTTTTTATTTTAGACTGCCATGTGAAAAAACTACTCAGGTCAGATCCTGTTAGAAAAACTGTCACATAAAAGAGGTTTTTAGAGAAAAATGTCTCTATTCAATTTTATTGAAACTATTTTACTGGAAGGTCCCTGGCCATTGGTGGGGGACATCCCGATGAGGGATACCCTGCTGTGCATACTGGTGCTGGCAGTCCCAGCCCTGGACCTATTTCTGTATTTCCATGTTGTTTGACCCCACCTGACTGCCTGCAACCAGAGAGGTAGACCATAGTGCTGTGTATCATCCCACCCCCTCAAACCCCACAGGTTGCCGGTGGTCACATGGTGCCAGCAGTTGTAATAAAGGTTTGCATAAGTGGGTAAGTAATGGGGGCCAGGGTTTAGGCTTCTACCCCCCACCCATCCCTAGCTCAGAGACCCTCCAGTCATTTTTCACTTTAAAGTGGAGGAGAGGTCTTGAAGAAACCTAACCCATCCGATTATAATAATAGAATCGTAGAGATACCCTACTTAATATTTGCATTGAAATCTGGCAACAAAGCTGGCAAGGATTTGTAGGGATATGTGTCAACTAGTTGATCCATTGTAAACCTATGCACTCAAACAATAGCCCTATAGTTGTGTCTTATGTTGCACCTAGAGATGAGCGAACTTTTGAAAAATTCGATTCGACTGATTCGCCGAATTTTCCGACAAAAATCGTTTCGACCCGAATAAATTCGCGACGAATCGCTATTAAAAACGGCTATTTCTGAGCCTCCTAGAGCCTCAATAGGGTTGTAAACCATTCTGCCTTGCTGTAACACGCACAGGATGCGTGCTGGGTTAGTTAAATAATACTTTGAAGAAATATCACATGCAGATCAGAGGCATCGCTAATAGAATCGCAGAGCGGCACAATTGCAGAGAGTTAAAGTGGCATCACTATGAGGGGCAGAAGGAGCCCAAACATTGGATGAATCACACCCTGGAGTTGGCAGCAGCAGCAGGAGCCCAAATATTACTTTAAAGAGACCCTGGGGTTGGCTTCAGGAGCCCAAAAATTGGATGAATCACACCCTGGAGTTGGCAGGAGTTGACAGCAGCAGCAGGAGCCCAAATATTACTTTAAAGAGACACTGGGGTTGGCTTCAGGAGCCCAAAAATTGCATGATTCACACCCTGGAGTTGGCAGCAGCAGCAGCAGGAGCCCAAATATAGACTGGGGTTGGCTTCAGGAGCCCAAAAATTGGATGAATCACACCCTGGAGTTGGCAGGAGCAGGAGCCCAAATATTACTTTAAAGAGACACTGGGGTTGGCTTCAGGAGCCCAAAAATTGGATGAATCACACCCTGGAGTTGGCAGCAGCAGGAGCCCAAATATTACTTTAAAGAGACCCTGGGGTTGGCTTCAGGAGCCCAAAAATTGGATGATTCACACCCTGGAGTTGGCAGAAGTTGGCAGCAGCAACAGCAGGAGCCCAAATATTACTTCAAAGAGACCCTGGGGTTGGCTTCAGGAGCCCAAAAATTGGATGAATCACACCCTGGAGTTGGCAGCAGCAGGAGCCCAAATATACACTGGAGTTGGCTTCAGGAGCCCAAAAATTGGATGAATCACACCCTGGAGTTGGCAGCAGCAGGAGCCCAAATATTACTTTAAAGAGACACTGGGGCTGGCTTCAGGAGCCCAAAAATTGGATGATTCACACCCTGGAGTTGGCAGAAGTTGGCAGCGGCAGCAGCAGGAGCCCAAATATTACTTTAAAGAGACACTGGGGTTGGCTTCAGGAGCCCAAAAATTGCATGATTCACACCCTGGAGTTGGCGGCAGCAGCAGGAGCCCAAATATACACTGGAGTTGGCTTCAGGAGCCCAAAAATTGGATGAATCACACCCTGTGGAGAGTCATGTGGAGAAAAAGTAGCTTAGTTAGTAATATCTACATAAAATTATGAGTAAACAAATGCAAAAGTATTGCCAAAGTGAAGTTTTGTTTGAGGGTGTGTTTCCACCTTTTAATTAAATCAGAAACAAGAAGGTATCATTGCCTCTGACTAATTAGCCCTCAAAAATTCTTGGAATTTTTAATCTGGAATCATGTCTGATCCGTCTTATCCGAAGAATATTAATAAAAAGTAAGCGTAACGTAAAGGATTTTTTATTAATACTTACTTGTGGTCCGATGCGGAGGAATGTCTGTAACTGGAGAGCAGCGCCTTAAATCTGTTTTGCACGATCCATCTTTCATTAGTGTAGGTCTGGCCCCGTCATCAATCTACTGGAATACATCAGGCATTGTTGGGAGGAAAGCTTGGATGATCCATGCGCCATTCATTTCCACGCAGGGCAGTCTCTGGAAAAAAAAAAAATCTGTATAAACCAGGGTCTTTTTCATATAAAAACAAATGGTTATTCTTGCTTTTCAACCATATGTTCCACAGCTTTACCAGTCATTGTGTCAGCCAATGAAGCAACTTTGTCTCGAAGTGCTGCAAAAGCAGTCCACTGCATCACAAGTGGCATCTGACACCCCCAGTCAACTGTCTGTCTGTTATGCTTTGGGTTCAGCTCCACTATCCATTGATGAAGATCTGATAATCATAAAATTCAGCAGCTACTGCCCAGCCAAGAAGTGGAGGAGACACTCGCCTCTTCTTCCACTAGCCGGCAATTAGTGATGAGGAGAGTGTCGTGGGAGGAGGTGTTGCAAGCCGAGGTAGTGGAAGAGGGTCCCTGGAGTCTGCGGCGCTGGCGGCGGCAGCAGCAGCAGCAGTGAATTATTGCGGACTGTTGTTAGGAAAAATCAGCTACTCAGCGATGTGGCAGTGTTTCATGCAGCATCCTGTGGAGAAAAAGTAGGTTAGTTAGTGTATATACATAAAATTATGAATAGACAAATGCAATGGTATTGCCAAAGTGAAGTTTTGTTTGAGGGTGTGTTTCCACCTTGTAATTAAATCAGAAACAACTAGCTATCATTTGCCTCTGAATAATTAGCCCTCAAAAATTCTTGGAATTTTTAATCTTGATGTCTGAGGGATTTCTCCTCTCAGACAGCGTCACCATAAGTCCAGCCTGCTGCATTACACTTGGAAGAACATCTTGTTTGCGCTGCGACAAGGAAGCCAGAGTCATGCGTCCTGACATGGCACACGTGTTCAGTCTAGTTGTCAAGCGTTTTCTGAAGTCTTGCCCCCATCTGAAAGAACAACAGGAAAGAAAGTTAGCATGCACTTCTGGCACTCCTACACCACCAAGCACAACCTTATTGAGCCTCAGCGTCACAACGGTGTACCCCACCATAGTCTGATTTGCGATGTTTCCACCCGTTGGAATTCCACCCTCCATATGCAGGATCCACTATAGCAGTGGTCCCCAACCCTGTCCTCAAGGCCCACCAACAGGCCAGGTTTTGCAGATCTCCACAAAGATGCACAGGTGGAGTAATTAGTGCAGCTGCAGAGCAATAGAGCTGGCTATTTGGAGATCCAAAAAACATGACATGTTGGTGGGCCTTGAGGACAGGGTTGAGGACCACTGCACTATAGGAACAGAGAAAAGCCATCACGGATTTCTGGATGATCCAAACGGATAGGGGGACACCCCTGTGTAAATTCAATGTAAACCATTGGCAGCTCATACGTGACACCGACCGTTTGCTCAGGCCCTTTGAGGAAGCTACGTTATTAGTCAGTTGCCAGGACTATGAGATGAACGATGAGATTCCACTGCTTCATGTACTACAACACATGTTGGAAACCATGGCTGGTCAGGGCACTGGAGACATGGCACATACATTTCACAGCCACATGAAGCCTGTGGGGGCTGAAGTGGAGGAGGGGGTGGGGCACAGCAAACCACAGTTTAGGTTTCACAAAATGACCATTTTATCTAGTCATCTGACAGGAGAGGAGGAGCAGGAGCAGCCACAGGAGCTAGAGGGTTGTGAGTAAGGCGAGACAGAGGACCCAGACACACCATGGCAGTTTACAGTGGAGATGGAGACAGGTAGTCCCTCCGAGTCACTTGCACAAATGGCACGATGCATGCTCACATGCATGCGTACTAGTGAGCGCAGAATTGTCTCCATTTGTCAGCGGGAAGACTTCTGGCTCTCCAACTTATTGGACCCTCGCTTCCGGCACAAAATGGGGGCATTTTTTACGCCCACTGAGAGGGAGGACAAACTGACCTACTACAGAGACATCCCACGTAGTCAGTTGGGCGATGTCTATCTGCGCCATGGCCCATACTCCCGCAGGTCTGACTCGGGGGGAAGTCTGCGATCACCTTCCACTGCCATGGCTGCTGGGGGGGTGGAAGGAGCAGCAGCAGCAGCTCCATCAGCAGCAGCCTCAGTCTTCAGTCGCTAGTGAGTAGCTTTCTACACCCGCATAGTGAGTCTACTCATGAGCAGCAGGAAGACCTGGAGCTGGACCTCAAACAGCAGGTCATGTCATACCTTGACATGACCATGCCAACACACCTTCAAGATCCACTGGATTTGCTGGGAAGCCAAACTTGACTTGTGCCCGCAACTAGCAGAGTTTGCCCTGGAAAAGCTGTACTGGCCGGACAGTAGTTGATTTAGATGGCAACTGGGCTGCTCTATATAACGAAGCAAAATGGCAAATTTACCTCACTATATAAGCTATTGCCCCTCAGATTTACACAGGGGCTGCTCTATATTATGCTGCAAAATGGCAAATTAACCTCACAATATAAGCTATTGCAGCTCTATATAAATAAAAATAAATAAATAAAAAAAAGGGCCTGTAGAAGCTTATTTAGTATAACAGATAGGGTGACATGTGCTGGTTTGGGATGCCCATATGGGCTAGTGTTTTGGCAGCAGTACAAAAACCAATGCAAAATGCAATAGCTTAATAAAGCTGATGCTGATCAACGCTTATTTAGTATAACAGATGGGGTGCAACATGCAGGTTTGGGATGCCCTGCGGCCTGGTGTATTTAAAGCAGACCAAAACCAATTCAAAATGCAATAACTTAATAAAGCTGAGGCTGTAGATGCTTATTTAGTATAAACAGGTAGGGTGCAAGGTGCAGCTTTGGGGTGCCCTGCGGCCTGGTTAAATGAAAGCAGTCAAAAAGGAAGTGCAAACTGAAGTAGCTTAATGAAGCTGATGCTGATCAACGCTTATGTTGTATACCAGATAGGGTGCAAGGTGCAGCTTTGGGGTGCCCTGCGGCCTGGTTTATTAAAAGCAGTCAAAAACAAGTGCAAACTGAAGTAGCTTAATAAAGCAGCTGATGCTGATCAACGCTTATGTTGTATAACAGATAGGGTTAAGATAGCATGTGCCTTGGGATGCCCGTGTGGCCTGTTATATTTCAAGCTGAACAAAAAGTAACAATAATCCAAGTATGAGACATAATTTTGACCTTCTTTACAGCGCCATACTTTGAAAAAAAAACCTTAATTTCATGCCGATCAATCCAAAGGTCAATGCCCCTAACAAAAATAGTGTTCGGCATAAGTTTTCCTTCTGGAAGGACGTAACCTTTAGTTTACATGGTTGGGGTAGGTTATCTTACAAATTGGGATACCCCAGGCAGCAGTGTCATTGATAGAGACAGATTGTAATGCAGGCCATATGCAAGCAGAGAAACTCAGGCTGCAACAGGCCTATTTAGTTTACATGGTTGGGGTAGGTTATCTTACAAATTGGGATACCCCACTGTATATGAAACCGAATATAAATGCACACCCAAAAGTGGACAATCAGCCTCCAAGAGGCCTGCTTAGTTTAAATAAGAGAGCTGCTTAGCTTAAATAAGAGAGCTGCTTAGTATGGTAGGTAGGTTATGTTATGTTACAGAATGGGATGCCCCAAAGCTGACTTGAGATCAGTATATATGCACACAGCAGCAGTGTGTAAGCAGGCTCATACAGGCCAAATTTCTTTCAATAACTGTGCAGCTTACAGTAAATGCAGAGGCTAATGGTATGTTACAGAATGGGATGCCCCCAGCAGACTTGAGATCAGTATATATGCACACAGCAGCAGTGTGTTAGCAGGCTCATACAGGCCAAATTTCTTTAAATAACTGTGCAGCTTACAGTTAATGCAGAGGCTAATGGTATGTTACAGAATGGGATGCCCCAAAGCTGACTTGAGATCAGTATATATGCACACAGCAGCAGTGTGTTAGCAGGTTCATACAGGCCAAATTTCTTTAAATAACTGTGCAGCTTACAGTAAATGCAGAGGCTAATGGTATGTTACAGAATGGGATGTCCCAAGCAGACTTGAGATCAGTATATATGCACACAGCAGCAGTGTGTAAGCAGGCTCATACAGGCCAAATTTCTTTCAATAACTGTGCAGCTTACAGTAAATGCAGAGGCTAATGGTATGTTACAGAATGGGATGCCCCCAGCAGACTTGAGATCAGTATATATGCACACAGCAGCAGTGTGTTAGCAGGCTCATACAGGCCAAATTTCTTTAAATAACTGTGCAGCTTACAGTAAATGCAGAGGCTAATGGTATGTTACAAAATGGGATGTCCCAAAAACCAGAGAGCACCTGGCAGGCAGCAGTAAGACTATGCACAGCAAAAGTGTCTTTATCATGCCTAATTTCAATTAGAATAGGTGCAAATGGTTAGGTTCTTAAATAGAGGCTGGTGTAGTCACAGAATGGGATGCCCCCAAAAAAAGATTCAGTAGTACTATGCCCAGCAAAAGTGTCTTTATCAGGCTAATTTCAAATATGATAAGAGCAAATGCTTATATGGTCTTAAACAGAGGCTGCTTTAGTCACAGAATGGGATGCCCCCAAAAAAAGATCCAGTAGTACTATGCCCAGCAAAAGTGTCTTTATCAGGCTAATTTCAAATATGATAAGAGCAAATGCTTATATGGTCTTAAACAGAGGCTGCTTTAGTCACAGAATGGGATGCCCCCAAAAAAAGATCCAGTAGTACTATGCCCAGCAAAAGTGTCTTTATCAGGCTAATTTCAAATATGATAAGAGCAAATGCTTATATGGTCTTAAACAGAGGCTGCTTTAGTCACAGAATGGGATGCCCCCAAAAAAAGATCCAGTAGTACTATGCCCAGCAAAAGTGTCTTTATCAGGCTAATTTCAAATATGATAAGAGCAAATGCTTATATGGTCTTAAACAGAGGCTGCTTTAGTCACAGAATGGGATGCCCCCCAAAAAAGATCCAGTAGTACTATGCCCAGCAAAAGTGTCTTTATCAGGCTAATTTCAAATATGATAAGAGCAAATGCTTATATGGTCTTAAACAGAGGCTGCTTTAGTCACAGAATGGGATGCCCCCAAAAAAAGATCCAGTAGTACTATGCCCAGCAAAAGTGTCTTTATCAGGCCTAATTTCAAATATGATAAGAGCAAATGCTTATATGGTCTTAAACAGAGGCTGCTTTAGTCACAGAATGGGATGCCCCAACAGGAATGGACCTGGCAGGGTCCAGTAGTGCTTTGCCCAGCAAAAGTGTCTTTATCAGGCCTAATTTCAAATATGATAAGAGCAAATGGTTATATGGTCTTAAACAGAGGCTGCTTTAGTCACAGAATGGGATGCCCCAACAGAAGTGGACCTGGCAGGGTGCAGTAGTGCTTTGCCCAGCAAAAGTGTCTTTATCAGGCCTAATTTGAAATATGATAAGTGAAAATGGTTATACGGTCTTAAACAGAGGCTGCTGTAGTCACAGAATGGGATGCCCCAACAGAAGTGGACCTGGCAGGGTCCAGTAGTGCTATGCCCAGCAAAAGTGTCTTTATCAGGCCTAATTTCAAATATGATAAGTGAAAATGGTTATACGGTCTTAAACAGAGGCTGCTGTAGTCACAGAATGGGATGCCCCAACAGAAGTGGACCTGGCAGGGTCCAGTAGTGCTTTGCCCAGCAAAAGTGTCTTTATCAGGCCTAATTTCAAATATGATAAGTGAAAATGGTTATACGGTCTTAAACAGAGGCTGCTGTAGTCACAGAATGGGATGCCCCAACAGAAGTGGACCTGGCAGGGTCCAGTAGTGCTATGCCCAGCAAAAGTGTCTTTATCAGGCCTAATTTCAAATATGATAAGAGCAAATGCTTATATGGTCTTAAACAGAGGCTGCTTTAGTCACAGAATGGGATGCCCCAACAGAAGTGGACCTGGCAGGGTCCAGTAGTGCTATGCCCAGCAAAAGTGTCTTTATCAGGCCTAATTTCAAATATGATAAGATCAAATGGTTATACGGTCTTAAACAGAGGCTGCTTTAGTCACAGAATGGGATGCCCCAACAGAAGTGGACCTGGCAGGGTCCAGTAGTGCTTTGCCCAGCAAAAGTGTCTTTATCAGGCCTAATTTCAAATATGATAAGTGAAAATGGTTATACGGTCTTAAACAGAGGCTGCTGTAGTCACAGAATGGGATGCCCCAACAGAAGTGGACCTGGCAGGGTCCAGTAGTGCTATGCCCAGCAAAAGTGTCTTTATCAGGCCTAATTTCAAATATGATAAGTGAAAATGGTTATACGGTCTTAAACAGAGGCTGCTGTAGTCACAGAATGGGATGCCCCAACAGAAGTGGACCTGGCAGGGTCCAGTAGTGCTATGCCCAGCAAAAGTGTCTTTATCAGGCCTAATTTCAAATATGATAAGAGCAAATGCTTATATGGTCTTAAACAGAGGCTGCTTTAGTCACAGAATGGGATGCCCCAACAGGAATGGACCTGGCAGGGTCCAGTAGTGCTTTGCCCAGCAAAAGTGTCTTTATCAGGCCTAATTTCAAATATGATAAGAGCAAATGGTTATATGGTCTTAAACAGAGGCTGCTTTAGTCACAGAATGGGATGCCCCAACAGAAGTGGACCTGGCAGGGTCCAGTAGTGCTATGCCCAGCAAAAGTGTCTTTATCAGGCCTAATTTCAAATATGATAAGAGCAAATGGTTATATGGTCTTAAACAGAGGCTGCTTTAGTCACAGAATGGGATGCCCCAACAGAAGTGGACCTGGCAGGGTCCAGTAGTGCTATGCCCAGCAAAAGTGTCTTTATCAGGCCTAATTTCAAATATGATAAGTGAAAATGGTTATACGGTCTTAAACAGAGGCTGCTGTAGTCACAGAATGGGATGCCCCAACAGAAGTGGACCTGGCAGGGTCCAGTAGTGCTTTGCCCAGCAAAAGTGTCTTTATCAGGCCTAATTTCAAATATGATAAGAGCAAATGGTTATATGGTCTTAAACAGAGGCTGCTTTAGTCACAGAATGGGATGCCCCAACAGAAGTGGACCTGGCAGGGTCCAGTAGTGCTATGCCCAGCAAAAGTGTCTTTATCAGGCCTAATTTCAAATATGATAAGTGAAAATGGTTATACGGTCTTAAACAGAGGCTGCTGTAGTCACAGAATGGGATGCCCCAACAGAAGTGGACCTGGCAGGGTCCAGTAGTGCTATGCCCAGCAAAAGTGTCTTTATCAGGCCTAATTTCAAATATGATAAGTGAAAATGGTTATACGGTCTTAAACAGAGGCTGCTGTAGTCACAGAATGGGATGCCCCAACAGAAGTGGACCTGGCAGGGTCCAGTAGTGCTTTGCCCAGCAAAAGTGTCTTTATCAGGCCTAATTTCAAATATGATAAGAGCAAATGGTTATATGGTCTTAAACAGAGGCTGCTTTAGTCACAGAATGGGATGCCCCAACAGAAGTGGACCTGGCAGGGTCCAGTAGTGCTATGCCCAGCAAAAGTGTCTTTATCAGGCCTAATTTCAAATATGATAAGTGAAAATGGTTATACGGTCTTAAACAGAGGCTGCTGTAGTCACAGAATGGGATGCCCCAACAGAAGTGGACCTGGCAGGGTCCAGTAGTGCTATGCCCAGCAAAAGTGTCTTTATCAGGCCTAATTTCAAATATGATAAGAGCAAATGCTTATATGGTCTTAAACAGAGGCTGCTTTAGTCACAGAATGGGATGCCCCAACAGGAATGGACCTGGCAGGGTCCAGTAGTGCTTTGCCCAGCAACAGTGTCTTTATCAGGCCTAATTTCAAATATGATAAGAGCAAATGGTTATATGGTCTTAAACAGAGGCTGCTTTAGTCACAGAATGGGATGCCCCAACAGAAGTTGACCTGGCAGGGTCCAGTAGTGCTATGCCCAGCAAAAGTGTCTTTATCAGGCCTAATTTCAAATATGATAAGAGCAAATGGTTATACGGTCTTAAACAGAGGCTGCTTTAGTCAAAGAATGGGATGCCCCAACAGAAGTGGACCTGGCAGGGTCCAGTAGTGCTTTGCCCAGCAAAAGTGTCTTTATCAGGCCTAATTTCAAATATGATAAGTGAAAATGGTTATACGGTCTTAAACAGAGGCTGCTGTAGTCACAGAATGGGATGCCCCAACAGAAGTGGACCTGGCAGGGTCCAGTAGTGCTATGCCCAGCAAAAGTGTCTTTATCAGGCCTAATTTCAAATATGATAAGAGCAAATGCTTATATGGTCTTAAACAGAGGCTGCTTTAGTCACAGAATGGGATGCCCCAACAGGAATGGACCTGGCAGGGTCCAGTAGTGCTTTGCCCAGCAAAAGTGTCTTTATCAGGCCTAATTTCAAATATGATAAGAGCAAATGGTTATATGGTCTTAAACAGAGGCTGCTTTAGTCACAGAATGGGATGCCCCAACAGAAGTGGACCTGGCAGGGTCCAGTAGTGCTATGCCCAGCAAAAGTGTCTTTATCAGGCCTAATTTCAAATATGATAAGAGCAAATGGTTATACGGTCTTAAACAGAGGCTGCTTTAGTCACAGAATGGGATGCCCCAACAGAAGTGGACCTGGCAGGGTCCAGTAGTGCTTTGCCCAGCAAAAGTGTCTTTATCAGGCCTAATTTCAAATATGATAAGTGAAAATGGTTATACGGTCTTAAACAGAGGCTGCTGTAGTCACAGAATGGGATGCCCCAACAGAAGTGGACCTGGCAGGGTCCAGTAGTGCTATGCCCAGCAAAAGTGTCTTTATCAGGCCTAATTTCAAATATGATAAGTGAAAATGGTTTTACGGTCTTAAACAGAGGCTGCTGTAGTCACAGAATGGGATGCCCCAACAGAAGTGGACCTGGCAGGGTCCAGTAGTGCTATGCCCAGCAAAAGTGTCTTTATCAGGCCTAATTTCAAATATGATAAGAGCAAATGCTTATATGGTCTTAAACAGAGGCTGCTTTAGTCACAGAATGGGATGCCCCAACAGGAATGGACCTGGCAGGGTCCAGTAGTGCTTTGCCCAGCAAAAGTGTCTTTATCAGGCCTAATTTCAAATATGATAAGAGCAAATGGTTATATGGTCTTAAACAGAGGCTGCTTTAGTCACAGAATGGGATGCCCCAACAGAAGTGGACCTGGCAGGGTCCAGTAGTGCTATGCCCAGCAAAAGTGTCTTTATCAAGCCTAATTTCAAATATGATAAGTGAAAATTGTTTTTTACGGTCTTAAACAGAGGCTGCTGTAGTCACAGAATGGGATGCCCCAACAGAAGTGGACCTGGCAGGGTCCAGTAGTGCTATGCCCAGCAAAAGTGTCTTTATCAGGCCTAATTTCAAATATGATAAGAGCAAATGCTTATATGGTCTTAAACAGAGGCTGCTTTAGTCACAGAATGGGATGCCCCAACAGGAATGGACCTGGCAGGGTCCAGTAGTGCTTTGCCCAGCAAAAGTGTCTTTATCAGGCCTAATTTCAAATATGATAAGAGCAAATGGTTATATGGTCTTAAACAGAGGCTGCTTTAGTCACAGAATGGGATGCCCCAACAGAAGTGGACCTGGCAGGGTCCAGTAGTGCTATGCCCAGCAAAAGTGTCTTTATCAGGCCTAATTTCAAATATGATAAGAGCAAATGCTTATATGGTCTTAAACAGAGGCTGCTTTAGTCACAGAATGGGATGCCTCACAGCAGACTTAAGATCAGTTCAGTATATATGCACAGTTAGTTACTATAAGCAGCCTGAAAACGCTAACAAAGCCTGTCAGCCAGCTAGTAACACTCAGGCTGGATGAAAAAAAAAAAAAATCTCCCTGTGACAGCCTCCGTTTTTCCTACCTTTCCCTGGCTTTCTGTCTGTCTCCTGTCTGTCTCCTGCCTGTCTCCAGCCTGTCCCTGTCTGTCCCTGTCTGTCCCTGCCTGTCTAACTGCCTCAGCTACACAGCGTCCTGTCTCTCACGAATGCAATAGAGAAATGAGGAAAAGCAAGATGGCCGCCGTTAAATACCGCTGTGACGTCACCGGGCTTGCTGGCTGCTGATAGGCTGCATGTGACTGCCCCAGCTTGCACTGGCGCGGGATACATGTCCAGACATGTCCCGTCCGCCATCTTAGAATGCCTGTAAATGTAAATGAATGGATGTTAAAGGAAAACTTCGAGTGATCGAATCGCGGGGAAATTCGGATTCGATCCGAATCGAATTTTTCCTGAAATTCGGATCGAATCCGGGTTCGTCCGGATCGATTCGCTCATCCCTAGTTGCACCACCTATGGTGTGTTTCACATATTTTCCTTTTTCTGCCAGTATTAATAATGATGGGTGAGAATAAAAGATCCTAAATACAGCCCTGTGTAAAGTGGCAAGGGCCCAGTTTATCATTATAATAATTAGGGGGGTTGGTTACCTACTGTATAGTGAGGGCTGACAAGATCCATTCCATATACACCGAGCCTTGGACATAACTGCTTTGAATTATATACCTGTGAGATAATACATAGAGTAATTGCAGGGTATATTTTTTTAAATTATACTCTCCAACAATTCACAGTACTCTCACTAGTCAATCTCTGACCGATTAAATAGGATGAAGGTACATTCTGCTTTTATGTCAGTGTGTTCTCTAAATACTGAACTAGGAAATGTTCATCTTAAAACCTAATGATACTACTGTCACCAATAAGAACATATTAAAAGCTCCACATTCAGGGTTATTTACTGTAGCGTCTTACTCAAGAACCTAGCGAAGGGAAGGTCAATTTGTCAGTGTCAGTATACGATAGGCTATGAGCAAGACAAGATTGATGGATATAGTGTTCTGACACAAACATCAATTTTCTTTTACTCTTTGAGCTATATGATACATCAAACAGGGGATCTTTGGCAATTACCCTTTTAGAGAAATCTAAAAACTTTTTATTTGACCTTTTCACAATAAAATTATAATATATATATATATATATATATATATATATATATATATGTATATATATTTGGAATTGTGCACATTGGAGCTGAATCATTGAAGCTCGTGTGAGTAGTGGTGGATTGTAAAATTAGCTTAAAACATTTCTTTTTTATGCAGAATATACCATATCAGGGCAGTTTCATGTTACTATTTAACTTTTGTTTAATGTGTCCAATGTATAATTCCAATGTCCATTTTTCGGCCTATAAGACGCACCAACTACTAAGATGCAACTAGAATTTGAAGGGGAAAAAAATATTCTGAATGAAATAGCGAGCTAAAACAGCCCCCCCCCCCCCGAAACAGGACATGGCAGAATCCCCCCAATCACCTCATAATATTTGTGTTCAAGAACTCTCCTAGTCCCCTATAACAGGTAGTGTGGCAGATCCCCCACCATCCCCATAAACAAGCAACATGCAGATTCCCCCCTCCCCATATACCAGGCAGCTTGCAGAGTGTCAGGTCCCGTGGGACGCCCACCTTCCAAATAAGTCTGCAACCCCCAATCTCCGCTGCTAGCTTCGCCTATAGACAAGCCCCCGTCTGCCGGGACGCTAAACATGCCTCACCGGGCACGGTTGCCCCCAGGACTTTATAGCACAAAGGATGCAGACTTATGCAGGGGAAGGCAAACGAACCAGGAACAAGACTGGGCAAGGTCAAACAAGCAGAGGTCATACACAGAAGATCAGTCCAATGAAGCGCAGTACACGAGGATGAGACAGAAGAATAGTCAAGTCGAGCCAAAGGTCAAACCGGGGAATCACAGGTACGCAGTACAGAGGAGCAGGCAGAATCGTGGTCAGGAAAACAGGCTAAGGTCGGTCCAGGCAGCGATCAAGGATGGTCATACACAGCAGGATAACGAAGACGGAACAGACACCAATTCACACCCAGCAGCACGCTATCACGGGCAAGGATCCACTGTGATGGAAACACCTTTATAGGAAGTAGCAGACCTGATAGGGGGACATGATTGGTGCATTTAGGATACAAGGATTGATTTGTTAACATAGGGCGTTCCGCCCAGAACCACCCTGGGCTCATTGGCCCAACCAGGAGCCTCCCCACACACCCATAGGGCTATGAGCCCAGAACTGATTACCTCCGGCGGACGCGCTGTGTGCAGCGCCGCCGGAGGGCATAAACACTGAGTGCTCGCGCGCGCGCGAGCATGACGTAGAATGCCGGGAGCGCGCCTCGATGCCGGAGAGGCGGCCGCTCCAGACGTCGCTCGCGGCGGAACTGCCCGGGCCGCCGCACGTGGCGGAAAGAGCCGAGCGGCCGCTCGCGACGGAAACAACTGAGCGGCGGTCAGGGACGGAAGCCGCCGAACAGCCGCCCGCCGAGGATGTCGCCCCGCCAGTGCTCCGGCTGATCGACCGCAGCCGACGCGGGACCGAAGGTCAGGTGAGCAAGTCCTGACCCTCATGACACTACCCCCCCCCTTCACGAGGGGCCTCCGGACCCTTCCCAGGTTTATCAGGATTCTCACGGTGGAATCTATTGACTAAGGTTCTGGCATGAACATCTTTGGCCGGTACCCAACACCTCTCCTCAGAACCAAAACCCTTCCAATCAATTAAATACTGTAATGAATTTCGGACCATTCGAGCGTCGAGTATTCTGTTAACCTCGTATTCAGGTTCATCTCCCATTACAACTGGAGGAGGAGATGACACCTGAACGTTTCTGGCGGATTTGAATAGGGAAACATGAAAAGTAGACGGAATCTTCATGGACATAGGTAGTTTGACTTTAAAGGTAACATTACTCAGCTTATTTGTGATGGGAAAAGGACCGATGTACTTAGGACCCAATTTAGGCGAGGGTTGTCTAAGAGCTATATTTTTAGTGGAGACCCAGACCCAGTCTCCCACCTGAAATGATGGTTCCCGCGATCTATGTCGGTCCGCGAACACTTTATATCTCACAGAGGCTTTCCTAAGGTTCGTCTGTATTTCAGACCACACCTTAGTCCTTTCCCGTAACCATTCCTCCAAGGCCAGCAGGTTGGAGGAAGGGCCAGAGAAGGACGATGCCTTGGGATTCTTGCCATAGTTACAGAAAAACGGCGAAAACTTGGTCGACTCGCTAGGCGCATTGTTAAAGGCGAACTCTGCAAACTCGATAAATTCCGCCCATTGTTCTTGACGATCAGATACAAAGCAGCGCAAATATTGTTCTAAAGTCTGATTCACCCGCTCAGTCTGTCCGTTAGACTGGGGATGATAGGCTGTAGAAAGGGAAACTTTAATGCCCAACCGAGTACAAAAAGCTTTCCAGAAGCGGGATACAAACTGAACCCCCCGATCTGAAACAATATTCTGTGGTATACCATGGAGACGGAAAACATGCTTAATGAATAACTGCACCAACTCCGGCGCCGACGGAAGTTTTACCAAAGGAATAAAGTGCGCCATTTTACTGAAGCGGTCAACCACCACCCAGATTACAGTATTCCCCTGCGATTGAGGCAGATCGACAATGAAATCCATGGATATGTGGGACCATGGCTCACCAGGAATCTCCAGAGGTACTAATAATCCTGCTGGAGATCCATGGGTAGTCTGTGCTACGTGCACATACAGGGCAAGCTTCAACAAAGGCGGTTATGTCGCGTCTGATGGTAGGCCACCAGACATGGCGTTTGGCGATAGCCAATGTTTTCCAAATCCCTAAGTGACCGGCGGACTTGGCATCATGTAGTTCCTGTAAAACGGCAAGACGTAAATGAGGCGGAACAAATAGGCATTCAGAGGGTTTACCGGGAGGAGTATCAATCTTATATGGCGTCAAAGAACTAGACAAATCAGGGAGAAGGGCACCCACAATACAACCTAAGGGTAGAATCGGTTCTGCAGGATCGAATCGATCCTTACAGTCTCCGAAATTACGAGATAGGGCATCTGCTTTGGTATTCTTTTTCCCTGGTTTGTAGGTAACATAGTAACATAGTAACATAGTATGTAAGGCTGAATAAAGACTTTAGTCCATCCAGTTCAGCCTGTTTAACTCCTTCCAGTGGTCTAGTAGCCATATCCGGAAATGTTATTACATGCCAGGAAGGCATCAAGGCCACTTTTGAACATTTTTAATGTATCCCTCATTACTACCTCCTCTGGCAGCGAGTTCCATAGTCTCACTGCTCTTACAGAGAAGAATCCCCTCCTATGTCGGTGGAGAAAGCACCTTTCCTCTAACCTTAGTGGATGCCCCCGGGTTATGGTTACACTCCGGGGTATAAATAGATTGTGGGACAGATCCTTGTATTGACCCCGAATATATTTATACATAGTTATTAGATCACCCCTCAATCGTCTTTTTTCTAGACTAAATAAGCCTAACTTGGACAATCTTTCCGGGTACTCTAGCCCCCGCACTCCTTTTATTAACTTTGTTGCCCTTCTTTGAACGCGCTCCAGTTCTGATATGTCCTTCTTAAGCACAGGTGCCCAGAACTGTACACAGTATTCCATATGGGGTCTGACCAGTGACTTGTACAGGGGTAAAATGATGTTCTGGTCATGAGCACATATGCCCCTCCTGATGCACCCCATGATCCTGTTTGCCTTGGCAGCAGCTGCCTGGCATTGATTACTACAGTTGAGCTTATTGTCAACTAAAACCCCTAGGTCCTTTTCCATTGTTGTTTTACCAAGTGTTTCTTTATTTAGTGTGTAATCATAACACAGATTTCTCCTTCCCATGTGCATAACCTTACATTTATCTGTGTTAAACTTCATTTGCCATTTAACTGCCCATGCTTCCAATTTATCTAAATCTGTTTGTAGTTGCCTGTTGTCCTCCTTTGTTTTAATTACTTTACTCAGCTTAGTATCATCTGCAAAGATTGAGACTTTACTGTTTAATCCATACCCAATGTCATTTATATATATATTGAAGAGAATTGGTCCCAGAACTGACCCTTGTGGTACTCCACTGGTAACAGTGACCCAATCTGAGTGTGTACCATTGATAACCACCCTCTGCTTCCGATCACTAAGCCAATTTCCCACCCATCTGCACACGTTTTCCCCCAGTCCAAGCATTCTCATCTTTTGTACCAGCCTTTTATGTGGCACAGTATCAAATGCTTTAGAAAAGTCAAGATATATGATATCCAATGACTCCCCCTGATCCAATCTTGAACTTACCTCCTCATAAAAGCTGATCAGGTTTGTCTGGCAGGAGCGATTCCTCATAAATCCATGCTGATATGGAGTAATAAGGTCATTTTCCCCAAGGTGCTCCAGGATAGTATCCCTTAAGAAACCTTCAAACAGCTTGCCCACCACAGATGTTAAGCTTACCGGTCTGTAGTTCCCAGGTTCCCCCCTAGATCCCTTTTTGAATATTGGCACCACATTTGCCAAGCGCCAATCCATCGGAACAAACCCTGTAGTTATGGAATCCACAAATATTAGAAATAACGGCTTGTCTATTACTGTACATAACTCCCTTAAAACACGAGGATGTATGTCATCTGGTCCCGGTGATTTATCGATTTTCAGCTGCTTGAGACGGTGCCGGACTTCTTCCTTGGTTAGACCAGTGACATTTAATGGAGGGTTCCGGTTATTCCCCTGCATTTCACTCGGCATGTCAAATTCTTTTGTGAATATAGAAGCAAAGAAGTTGTTAATCAAATTAGCTTTCTCCTCATTTCCCTCTATAGGGGTCCCATCCTTGCTTTTCAGGGGGCCCACACCCTCAGGTTTGTACCTTTTACGGTTTATGTAGCTAAAGAATAATTTAGGGTTAGTTTTACTCTCTTTCGCGACCAGTCTTTCTGTCTCCAGCTTAGCTGCCCTTATCTGTTGTTTACATTGTTTATTTTCTTCTTTATAGTTTTTTAACGCTTCCGCTGTCCCTTCCTGCTTTAAACGTTTAAATGCCTTTTTTTTGTTGTTTATTGCCCCCTTAACCTTTTTATTTAGCCACATCGGTTTACATGTGTGTCTAATAGTTTTATTCCTGTAAGGTATATATCTGTCACACTGAAAATTAAGTATTCCTTTGAAAGTATCCCATTTAGCGTCCATGCTTTTGTTCTTAAGGACATTTTCCCAGTCAATGCAGTGTAGGGCATCTCTAAGTTGGTCAAACTTTGCCTTTTTGAAGTCCCGCGTTTTTGTGACTCCTTGATAAGGCACCCTAGTGACTGCTAATTGGAAATTAATGATATTATGATCACTGCTTCCAAGGTGTCCCCCAACCTGTACCTTTATTACTTTGTCTGGTACATTGGTTAGTATTAGGTCCAATATGGCTTTCCCCCTTGTTGGAGCTTGTACCTGTTGGGAAAGGTAGCCATCTTTTGTTTTAGATAAAAAACTATTACTTTTCTGCGAAACACATGTTTCCGCATCCCAGTCTATATCTGGGTAGTTAAAGTCCCCCATAATCACTACCTCATTTATTTTAGCGGCTATATCCATTTGCCTTAGCATCATATTTTCTATGGATTCGGATATATCTGGAGGTTTATAGCAAACCCCCATCAGTATTTTATTTTTGTTTCTCCCTCCATGTATTTCTACCCATACCGACTCCACATGGTCATTCCCCTCACATATTTCCTCCCGCAGAGCAGGCTGTAGAGAGGATTTTACAATTAAGCAGACTCCACCCCCTTTGCGTTTGTTACGGTCCCTCCTAAACACACAGTATCCCTGTAAATTTACTGCCCAGTCATAGCTTTCATCCAGCCAGGTCTCTGTTACCCCCACAATATCATATTGTTCTTCTGTTATTATCAGTTCTAGTTCATCCATTTTATTAGTCAAACTTCTAGCATTTGTAAGCATGCATTTCAAATGCTTATGAGAATTTTGATAATTTTGTATATTGCCCTTATTCCTGCTAGATGTGCTAACCCCTCCCCCCTCTCCACCCCCAGTTTCATGTCTACACCCACTGTCACTTTCTTTCCTAACTTCCCCTTTGTAATAGCTTTTACCCTCCCCCCCAATGCTCAGTTTAAACACTCCTCTAACCTTTTAGCCATCCTCTCCCCCAGAACAGATGCACCCTCCCCATTGAGGTGCAACCCATCCCTGCCAAAGAACTTGTAGCCCACTGTGAAGTCGGCCCAGTTCTCTAAGAACCCAAACCCCTCCTTTTTACTCCAATTTTTGAGCCACCTGTTTACATCTCTAATCTCCCGCTGCCTCTCTGGTGTGGCTCTTGGTACTGGTAGTATTTCTGAGAATACTACAGTTGAGGTCCTTGCCTTAAGCTTACGGCCGTAGTCCCTGAAATCATTTTTTAGGACCTTCCACCTACTTCTTCCTATGTCATTAGTGCCAATATGCACCATGACCGCTGGGTTCACGCCAGCCCCTCCCAACAATCTGTCAGCCCGCTCCGCTACATGCCGTACTCTTGCCCCAGGAAGGCAACACACTGTTCGGCAATCCCGGTCTTTGTGACAGATTGCCCTGTCTGTTCCCCTAATAATAGAGTCACCCACTACCAGCACCTGTCTTGCCTGCCCTGTTCTCCCATTTCCCCTCCCTTTCTTACTGGAGCCGACAGATGTGTCTTGCTGCAGCTCTGCCATTCCTGAGCTAACATCCTCCTCATCTGCCAACCGGGCAAACTTGTTTGGAGGTGCCTGTTCAGGGCTAGCCTCCCTATAACTTTTACCCCTACCCCGCCTTCTAACTGTTATCCAGCTAGCTGCCTCATTTTCCTGCTTTTCCTCTCCCCCCATACTACCACCCTCCCCTGACCCTGAGCCATGTAGTGCCAGATCAGTGAGATCCAGACTCTTTTGCATGATAACAATTTCTCTCAGTGTTGCCAATCGCTTATTTAGATCGTGAATCACGGCTTCCAAATCAGAGATTTGCAGGCATCCGGGGCATATATATTCACCCTCGACCGATTGATCAAGAAGTGCATACATAGCACAAGATGTACACTGAACAGCATTGTTAGGCATGGAACCCATTGTATGAATTTGTGGGAACACCAAGTGTAGAATTTACAACACGTAAAATAACAATATGTAATCAAAGGCAGATACTTACAGTTTCCGAACTTCTGCTTGTAACTTCTTCTTGTAACTCCTGCTTTAACTCACCACTTCCAAGCAGCCACTTACAGAGACAGCAACAAGAGCGAGCTACAAGAGCTGCCTGGTGCCTTATAACACACCTGCTTCAATTAGGCCTCAGCAGGAATCCAGGAAAGAGAGAAAAAAAAAAAAAAAAAAATTTTTTTTTTTTTTTTTCTTTGGTTTAAATTTGTGCCAGCATTAACACACTGATTCACAAAAATAAAACAAACACAGTTTACTATATTTTACTTACCAAATGAGCTCAGCTTCCCAAAGCTTACCACAGGAGAACCTGCTTTAACTCACCACTTCCAAGCAGCCACTTACAGAGACAGCAACAAGAGCGAGCTACAAGAGCTGCCTGGTGCCTTATAACACACCTGCTTCAATTAGGCCTCAGCAGGAATCCAGGAAAGAGAGAAAAAAAAAAAAATTTTTTTTTTTTTTTTTCTTTGGTTTAAATTTGTGCCAGCATTAACACACTGATTCACAAAAATAAAACAAACACAGTTTACTATATTTTACTTACCAAATGAGCTCAGCTTCCCAAAGCTTACCACAGGAGAACCTGCTTTAACTCACCACTTCCAAGCAGCCACTTACAGAGACAGCAACAATGAAGTTAAAACGAGAGAAAAAGAGTGCCCAGCGAGCCTGACGGGAATTGAGCCTTTTGACGGACTCTATATATTCTAGATTTTTGTGGTCAGTATATACAGTAATGGGATGTAGGGAACCCTCCAGCCAGTGTCGCCATTCTTCAAAGGCCAGTTTAATACCCAATAGTTCCCTATTACCAACATCATAATTACGTTCAGCAGGAGAAAATTTACGTGAAAAGAAGGCACAGGGATGCAGTCTCTCCGGATTGCCAGAATACTGAGAGAGAACAGCTCCCACACCAAGTTCGGAAGCGTCGACCTCCAACAGGAACGGGTGATTAATATTGGGGTGGATCAACACCGAAGCTGAAGTAAAGGTTTTTTTTAGTAATTGGAAAGCGCTTATTGCTGAGGGAGGCCACTCCTCAACAAAAGCACCCTTCCGTGTAAGATCAGTTAAGGGCCCCACTATGGAAGAGAACCCCCTTATGAATTGTCTATAAAAGTTTGCAAATCCTAAAAACCTCTGAAGCGCCTTTAGGGTTCTTGGTTGCTCCCACTCCAGTATCGCGGATACTTTGGAGGGATCCATAACCAACCCACGCTTAGAGATCAAATATCCTAGAAACGGAATTTCAGAAACTTCAAATACACACTTAGAAATTTTAGCATACAGATGGTTCTCCCGTAACCTTTGTAACACCGCTTTTACATGTTGACGGTGTTCCAACAGGGAACGGGAAAAAATGAGTATATCGTTTAAATAGACCACCAAAAATCGACCCAAGAAATCGCGAAAGATGTCGTTCACGAAATCTTGGAAGACTGCAGGGGCATTACATAGGCCGAAGGGCATAACCAAGTATTCGTAGTGACCATCTTTGACATTGAAGCCTGTCTTCCATTCATCTCCCTGGCGTATACGAATAAGATTATATGCCCCCCTAAGATCAAGTTTGGAAAAAATCTGAGCCCCAGATACTTGATTAAAGAGATCATTGATTAAGGGTAACGGATATCTATTCTTGACCGTGATTTTGTTTAATCCCCGGTAGTCTATACAGGGACGTAAACCGCCGTCCTTCTTTTCGACAAAGAAGAAACCGGCACCAGCAGGAGAGGTGGAAGGACGGATGAATCCCTTCTTGAGATTCTCCGTAATATAATTTTTCATGGCCAGCGCTTCAGATCGTGTGAGATTGTATATCTTCCCCCTAGGTGGCATAGTACCTGGAAGCAAATCGATGGGACAGTCATAGGCCCTATGCGGAGGGAGAGTGTCAGCGGATTTTTCGGAGAAAACATCCGCCCAATCCACGTAGGCTGGTAGTAAACCATCTAGAATGACCTGGGAGGACCTAAGGGCTGTAGAGAAACAATGCTCATAACAGAATGGACTCCATTTAACAAGATCCCCAGATTCCCAATTAATAATCGGATTATGGGTTTTTAGCCATGGGAATCCTAACACAATAGGTGATACAGGACTCTCAATAATAAAAAATTCTAATTCCTCTGAATGGGCTGATCCCACTATTAAATTCACCAAGGGGGTCTTAAAGGAAACCAATCTTCCCATGATGGGTTCATTGTTGACCTGAAGTGAATTTTCTAACGGAATCAATGGAATATTAAGGGTGGAGGCAAGTGACCTATCCAAGAAATTGTCAGCCGCTCCACTGTCTATGAAGGCGTAGACCGAAGTCTTGGAAAGGCCCCAAGAGACCATAACTGGTAAGAGTAACCGATTAACATGAGGGAATGATACCTGACCGCCTAGATGAAGTCCTTCAACTGGATCTAGGCGCTGTAGTTTCCCGCCACCGGGGCCTTGTTAGGGCAATTCTTGGCGAAGTGGCCAGGATTCCCGCAGTACAGACATAGACCTTGCGATCTGCATCGAACTTTCTCTGCCTGAGAAAGATGAGTCACGCCCAGCTGCATGGGCTCTTCAGATGTCATAGGAGATGAGGCGGCAACACCCCTAGGGCTTAACTCTTGGCGAAGGGATCCCCAAAGTTGATCGTTGACTTTTTCTTGGCGTCTTTCTCTGAGACGTCTATCCACTCTAATTGCCAGTTGCATATATTCATCAAGGCTTTTGGGTAGCGGATAATTCACTAGAGCATCTTTAATATTTTCTGAAAGTCCAATTCTAAATTGGCTGCACAAGGCTGGGTCATTCCACTTGGAGTCAATGGACCATCGACGGAATTCTGCGCTATACTCTTCAGCCGACCGTTTCGCTTGTCTAAGACTCCGTAGTTTAGAGTCTGCCGTTGAAGCCCGGTCTGGGTCTGCATACAACAGCTCCATGGCAGCAAAGAAGGCGGAGACTGACTGTAAGGCTTCATCCGTAGATGCCAGTCCAAATGCCCAGGTCTGAGGGTCACCCTGGAGAAGTGAGATAACTAGGCCCACTCGTTGAGTTTCTGACCCGGATGAATGGGGCCGTAGGCGGAAGTAGAGTTCACATGAGTTCTTAAAGTTCGAGAATTTAGACCGTTCCCCAAAGAACTTTTCTGGAAGGGGAATCTTCGGCTCGACTGAAGGCCCAGGATCCAGTGGCGCAGGTAGTTGGCGACTTTCCTGCGTAGCCACTCGCTGGGCCAGCTGGTTGATGGCGGTGGCCATAGCTTGCACCTGCTGCATTAATTCTTCCATCTAGGAAATAATGGTTTTTTGGGCCCGTGAGAATGTCGGGAGCGCGCCTCGATGCCGGAGAGGCGGCCGCTCCAGACACCGCTCGCGGCGGAACTGCCCGAGCCGCCGCACGTGGCGGAAAGAGCCGAGCGGCCGCTCGCCACGGAAACAACCGAGCGGCGGTCAGGGACGGAAGCCGCCGAACAGCCGCCCGCCGAGGACGCCGCCCCGCCAGTGCTCCGGCTGATCAACCGCAGCCGACGCGGGACCGAAGGTCGGGTGAGCAAGTCCTGACCCTCATGACACAGAGTACCACCATTACAGCTAGTGTGGGAGGTCCCCCCCCATCCCTAAAAACAAGCAGCATGCAGAATCCCCCTCCCCATATAACATACAGTGTGGAGAATACCACATAACAGGTAGTGTGGCAGATTCCCACCTTACCCAAAAACAAGCAGTATATAATGCGCAGAACCACCCTGCAGCCAGCACGCACTGATGCATCAATGACATTGGCGTGCCCCTCTGTTCATGCTCACTGCCGCCAGCCACGCACCAATAACAGTGCACTCATCACCACTCATCAATAACAGTGGATAGAGCAGCGTGCTGGCTGCAGAGAGTGGCAGATTCTTCCAGATCACAGTGCAGGTATGAATTTTTTTTTCATCACTTCACTTTCTCAGTGGCAGTTGGGGATTGGGGGGATCTGCCACATTCACCCTAAAAGATGCACAGGCATTTTCCCCCATTAACCTTGAGAAGAACAATATACCTTTTAGCCTTAATTGCTTTTTCCCCAGTAACCCCTCCACAAATCATTTATAGTCCCATTCTACCCCCCGACCTCCGGTTATATAGCCAGGTGCCCCTCTCATTCTGCATCACTTACCTGACATTACTTTTATACTTAAAGCTTGATTCAGAGCCTCACCATGATTGCCCATTTTTTCCTGAACTGAATTCAGAAAATGAATTTGTGAATGCTCGTCTGATTCCCAGCCGTATCCCAAGATTTTCTTGGCCGGACGTACACGATTGTAAATGCTTTGCGTATGCATACAGTTTATCTGAGTCTCGGTGTTGTTGCCATTTCGGCATGTGCATATGCTTAGCAGGGGGAAGCTTAGCGCGACTCTACTGACGGTCAATGGGGTCTTGCTCAATGGGGTGTGGGACAACTATGACAGGCTGGCTGGGGCCCAGTCCCACACTAGCCCAAAAGTGGTATGTGGCGATCTGTGGTCACAGATTGCCTGCACTGTGACGATTGTGGGGTCAGAGGCCAAGGATGTGAAATAGGTAAAAAAAAAATGAGACGATCTGAATACCGTTGTCTGGAGGAAAATCAGCGTGACGCAGGCTGCATGGAAGGTGGTGAGGGCCCAGAGGGATGTTTCAGGGTCACACATTGAACAACTCTGAACCTCATCCATTTGTGTTTGTTTTTAGGTTGCAAACTGGTGGTGGACTCCCCAAAACATTGGCTTTCACTCATGCAGAGGAGTGGGTGGCAGACCTGCTTCACATTGTCACCTACTAGCAGATGTTGGAGACCCTCAACACTGATAGGCAGCACGTTCCCACCAGGGGCCAGACGCACACAAAGTGCTTGCCCAAGTGCTTGCCCAGGACACACATGTTTGTCCAACTAGCACACAGATGGGGTTACCTCCAGTTATAATGGCAACTGGCCAATTTAAAGTGGACCAAAATACACATTTTTAATTAGCATCCCCAGAATTGCCCCCTTTATCAAGAGCACCCTTTGCCAATTTCCAATGCTCCTGCTTCACTCTAATCCCAGATAATGTCGCCTGTTTTAGCTGTAATGTCCTCCATACATTGCCACTGTTGTGTGTGGTAATGATGTAATTACCACACCTATGCAATGGCTGATCTCCTGCCATCTCACACCAAGGGACAGCAAAAAAAAATCAGCGGGCCTTTGGCCAAATGTATTTCACAAGTTCAGTGGGTTTTGGTCTGCTTTAAGTTCAAGAAAAGGTTTTGTGGCTACACATTGCTGTGGTGCCCAGTGTGAAACACATGTGGAGTATCTGAAGGAGTGCAGCTAAGGAATGTGTTTGGCTTACATCACTTTTCTCTTGACTTGCAGCCCTGCCTCCACCTGTGCCAACCCCCAGGCGAGACTGTCCCTATTCACCAGCCACACCCATAGTGATGGGACCCAAAACTTAGATGAGGTAAATGTGGGGCTGCAATGACCATATGTAAATGGACAGGGGGGATGTGTAGGCTGAGGCTACTGAAATGAAGAAATTTATTTTCTGTGTGGGACCGTGCCCCAAAACAAACACTAATGTTTTTCTTTCTCCACACAGACCCCACCTCTCTCTAAATACAGGAGCTGGAGCATACCCAAACCCCAGAGACTCCAAAGCAGCTCCAGATGCCCCCACCCACTGCAGCTACACAGGACCCTGAGTCGCCTACCAGTTCCCACATCCAAGGCTGTGGGCAGGAGTCTATCAGCAGCACCTCCACCGAGTGCCCCAGACCCTGCCAGCCACGCCCTGCAGCCAGGCGCCACCTGTGCATGGCATGACGTTTCTAACTTCCGTCAGACTGCCAATTTGATACACTAGGACCTGCCAGCAGGGGTGGCGGAGCAGCAGCGCTTCAATACTAACTTGGAGCCGCTTAACATAAACTTTGAAGTGCTGCTGGGCCAAATTATGGTTCAAAACCTTCAAAATACCTCCTGAATGCTGGCCATCATGGAGGCCACACAACAACCTCCAAGGGAGGACTAGGCAACCTTCCCATAAGCAAGCCTGGTGGATGTTTTTGTGGACCCATTTTCGTGCCGTTGGCACCAATCTTTTGTTTAATAAAGCAGCCCAATTTGTGGGCAACAGAAATAAACAGCAAATTAAGAAAATGAAGACTCAACCAATTGTTGACACATGGATTGTCCTGCCCATCTCTGAGTGCCGGAGTAAAGGTGTCTGGGAAACTCCAGAGCTATGGCAGGGGTTGCCATCTTTTCACCTTCATCAACACAAATTTGTGAAGGGCAATGCATGCCACTATGATTTTCACTAACTTCTCAGGTTTGTATAGCACTGCACCACCCAGTGTGATCGGAACCTACTTTTCAAAGACTACCCAAAGATGAGGACATAGGGGGCCACAGATGAAAGGAGGACCAGATTTACATGGGCATTAGACAGACAGTTGGCATTAAAAAACCAAGGTAAGGTGAACTACAAGGACCAAGGAATTAAACTAGGGACAGGGCGAATGGGGACTGAAACTAACCACATGACCAAACTAGTACAGAGGGAAGGTAGGGAGACAAAATAGGCAACAACAAGAAACAACACCCAAAAAAGCTATGGGGACCAGATGATATCAACATACAACATTGCAAATGCAAGGCTAGCAACAGAAACCCAGAATAACAACAAGATGACACACACTTACCCAGAAGCCAAGCACCACTCAGATCGCCAAGAGTATTGAAACTGGAGCTCCGCAAGATTAATGTGTCATGGGATGATACAGGGAATCCAGCTAAGATGCTGAAAAAGTGCAAATCCGGAGCCACAACGCACTGGACATTAAGAGAGTGCCCCATCTTGTGGAGGCTGGAAGAAATGGAGTTGGGTCAATTCAAACATCTGTTGATCGCCATTCAGCCAATGGCGGGTATGCCTAAGCTCTGGAAGGTACATGGTAAGCAGTCCAAGCTTTTGCAGACATTCATACTCATCACAGAACTCAGCAATGCAAAAAGAGGGTGTAATTTGGCACCGTAAACCTCTGGGGCTCAGAATAATGCACAAGAGGCGAAGCCCTTAACCCTTTAAATGCCAAGCACGTAGTTTCTACGTGGTTGCTTCTCCTACCGTTAAGTGCCAAGCACGTAGAAACTACGTGCCTGGCATTTCCCACAAACAGTTAAAAAGATAGAAAAAAAAACACTTACCTCCGGTATCCCCGTGAAGCTTGGGGTCCCCTCTTCCTGCGGGGGGCATCCGATCGCCCCCCCGTCGTCCTCCGTCTTCAGGGGGGGGCCCGAAACCAGCCGCCCCCCCCCCCCGTTTCCAGCGCTGACATCGGCGCTGTAAAAAAACAAAAAAAAAAAACTGTCATTTACTCACCTCCGCGCCCGAGCCTTCTGTCCGGGTCTCCTCTTCACCAGGGGGGGGTCCGATCCCCCCCCTGGGCTGCGCAGTCTTCAGGTGAGGACCCTCTTCCGGGTCCTCACCTCTTGTAATGGCGGCGATGGCCGCCGCCGCTTAGCTCCGCCCATTGTGGGAGGAGCGGGATGACGTCGTCCCGCTCCTCCTATACCCCCTCCGAGCTCCGGCATCTGTCAGATGCCGGTGGTGATCGGAGCAGGGCGGGTGTCAGGTGAGGAGGCTCCGATCGGAGCCCCCTCGCCTGTCACCCGCCCTGCGCCGATCACCACCGGCATCTGTCAGTGACAGCGGCGCGGGACATACAGCGGCGAGGGACGTCGGATCGGAGGTGAGTATAGTGTAAAATAAGAAAAATAAAGATTTTTTTTCTCTGTGTCTGTGTGATTTTTTACATTTAACCCCTTGTGAACTGGTAAGGGGTCCATGACCCCTATACCAGTTCACAAGGCTGGGGGGATGGCAAGCCACCTGCGCTAGCGGGTGGCTTGCCATTAACCCCTGGCACCCCCATTACCTGCCTCCCCAAAGGCCAGGGGGGGGCAGAAGAGCCCGGGCCCACATGGGCTATGTGGGCTCGTAGGCTGCAGGGTGGGGGGGCCACAAAAGCTGGCCCCCCCACTCTGTGCCTACAAGCCCCCATAGCTGGTCCCGGGCTGGTTACTTTGGGTAAGGGGGACCCCACGTCAATTTTTTTTTTTTATTTTTAAGGGGTTTTAACCCTTAAAAATCAAAAAAAAAAATGGGGTCTCCCTCCCCTGGGAGGGGGGACCCTATGTCATTTTTTTTCTCGATTTAACCCTTTGTAGTGTGGATGGTAGTTGGGAGGGGGGACCCTATGTCATTTTTTTTTTTTGATTAACCCTTTGTGTTCTGTCATCCAGCAGCTATAAAAGGCTTCTAGCAAGTGAGCAGAAGCCAGTGATCGCCGAGGGACAGAGTGCTCCAGGATGGATGGGAGGTGAGTACAGTGTAAAAAAAAATAAAAATAAAATATTTTTTTCTCTGCTTGTGTCTGTGTGATTATTTACATTTAACCCCTTGTGAACTGGTAAGGGGTCCATGACCCCTATACCAGTTCACAAGGCTGGGGGGATGGCAAGCCACCTGCGCTAGCAGGTGGCTTGCCATTAACCCCCGGCACCCCCATTACCTGCCTCCCCAAAGGCCAGGGGGGGGCAGAAGAGCCCGGGCCCACATGGGCTATGTGGGCTCGTAGGCTGCAGGGTGGGGGGGCCACAAAAGCTGGCCTCCCCACTCTGTGCCTACAAGCCCCCATAGCTGGTCCCGGGCTGGTTACTTTGGGTGGGACCCCACGTCAATTTTTTTTTGATTTTTAAGGGTTTTTAACCCTTAAAAATCAAAACAAAAATGGGGTCTCCCTCCCCTGGGAGGGGGGACCCTATGTCATTTTTTTTCTCGATTTAACCCTTTGTAGTGTGGATGGTAGTTGTATTTTTTTTGTGAATGTTATAAAATACTTGTTTCAGTTAGGGGGGTCTCCTGGGCAGGAACAGGGGGCTACCGATAAATATGTGGTACCGTTCTAATCGGTAGAAATGGGGCTTTCACATGCAATATGATTTTCCTTAATAAAATACATTTTTTATTTAAAATAAAGGAGTCAATTTTTTTAAAACATTTTTTATTCATTTATTTATTATTTTTACCTAATAATATTGTAAAAAAAAAAAAATTACAAACAAGACATTTCATGTTAAAGCCTAAACTCTGCTGCAAAAATATATATATATAATTTTCCTGAAAGTTCCAGCAAAAATGGCGCAAAACATGGCGCAAAACATGGCGCAAAATGGGGAAAAATGGCCTGTCAACAGAGGGTGACAAAATCTCAAATAGGCTGGCAATTAAAAGGGTTAATAGTACCTATGCATGTTGGGTATTGTTCTGTTCGGGGGACCTTGCGCTTTCAGACTTAGCTTGTTTTTTCTGGTTTGCATATTTATATTTTAGGAAAAGGTGTTTTTTATAAATTTTTTAGGGAAACCCTGCGCAAACAAAGAATTCTTTGAGGGATTACTTCCAGAAAGATGAGCCCACTACAACAAGCTGGGTACCCTTAGAAAGCTTAACGTGTGTACTTTCAGGGAATATATGGTTTATGGGGGATATTCCAAATGTCAAGGGTTGTTTTGGTTGAAAAATCGCAAGGTGCGCACTTTGTCTGCAGAGCTGAAATTTTCAAGTAAAATTACCGTTACGCACATGCTTTACTTTGGGGTGTTTGGCAACTCTTCCCTTGACAGTAGCTATGCATGTTGGGTATTGTTCTGTTCGGGGGATGTTGCGTTTTCAGATTAAACTTGTTTTTTCTTGTTTGTATATAGTTTTTTTTAGGAAAATGTGGCTTTGATTCTGCTTTTTTATCCTTTTTTTAGGGAAACTCTTTGCAACCAAAGAATCCATTGAGGGATTACTTCCAGAAAACTATGGCCACATCAACAAGCCTGGTACGCCTAGAAAGCCTGAGGTGTGTACTTCCAGAGAATATATAGTTTGTTGGGGGTATTTCAAATGTAAAGGGTTGTTTTTCTGGAAAAACTGCAAGGTGCGCATATTGCGTAGCACAGTTGTATTTTATCTGAAAATCCCCTAAAGCGCTGTTTCAGTTTGGGGGAGTCTCCTGGGCAGGAAAGGGTGTCTACCTATACATATGTGGTACCGCTGTAACCGGGAGAAATTGGGATTTCACACGCAATAAGATTTCATTGACAAACTTACATTTTTTATTACAAAAAAAAACTACAATATGTAAAAAAATTTTTTTTTTTTTGCACATATTTCACCCAAAAATATTGAGAATACACTTAAAAAATGACAAACAAGACATTTCATGTTAAAGCCCAGACTCTGCTGAAAAAAACAATATATCATTTTCCCTGGAAATCCCTGGAAATCCCTTCAAAAATCACATTTGAACATGGGGAGCGCAAAATAGTGCAAAATGGTCTGGCAACAGAGTGTGACAAAAACTCCAGGTAGGCTGGCACTTAAAGGGTTAAACTTACACATGTGAGAATAGTAAAACTCAACAACCCCTGTCCCTTAGCACTACAAGCATGAGCAAGCCCGGCAGGCCACAGTGGTTGCACTTTCCATGCCCAATCATGCTGGAAAAGCTGGGCGATAGGGCAGCCATGTGACCGCATTTGGAGCATGGTCATGTAAAAATAAAAAATAAGAAAGGGTAAATTTTGAAGGCCTGTTCAGCACCCTCAACATGCTGCATAAAATGGAGAGGCACATGTGGCAGGCATCAGATAACATGTTTGCTACCTTATTATTGCCATTGTCTGAATTGAACCTTTAGAGTACTGTTACTGTCAAAAATGTCTCTGTTCAGTTTGGATGCTGGTCGGCAACATTTTTCCAAAATGTGGGATTTGGTTGCACCCAAATCAGATTGCAATTCAAGCCTGTGAAGAATTGGGTGATGGATTTGAGTTTTAAGTTCTGGGGGCCTTTCAAGCAACTAAAGCAGCCAAGTGAGAAGATTATCAAAGATTTGAGGAGCATTGGGCTAATCAAAAAAGTAGGAGCTAATTTTATGTAAAATTTTTGAAAAAGTCCCCTTTGAAAACATCTGTATATAATGCTATAGCAATTACCTATACCACAAACATTAGTCTGCTAAGCCCTGTACAGAGAGGCATCCTGATTTTTAGAGGCACTCTCATGCATACCTACAGTGCAAATCCAGTCCTCGGCAGCGACACTTACCTACTTCTGTGTTTTAATGGCAATTCGCTGCCCCACATGTCTGCCGATGGCACTTTAAATTAATGTGATTGGCAAGTCAAAAGTTAAAAAATGAATATCAGTAGCTTACCTTATATTGAGTCCCTCCAGCGCTCCCCTTCATGCTATGTTGGTCAACTTAGTGAGTAAATCACTTCCTCATTCAGCTTTCAGTCTCCACTCCGCTGACCTGGTCCTTCAATCAACCTTCAGCGGCTCGAGAACAGAAACAGCGCCACTCCCTCCCAAGTTGTCCTGATTGGCTGCCTCTCTCTTCAGCTATGAAACCCCGAGATGCTTTCTGCATCTCCAATGCTCTTTTACAAATAACTTAGGAACTACAGAGTATTTTTGAAAATGGATTGTCAGTGCAACGTGTAGCTCGAGACCATGACTCAACAATCAGGCTTGCCTTGAAGAAACTGAAGAAAGTTTTAAACTGTTCTCTAATACATATTTTTTTGAAGGGGACTTCTATTATTATACAATCAAAATTCCCACAAAGTTTGACCAGTGTGTGAAATGTAAAGAAAACATGAATGCAATGATTTGGAAATCTCCTATAATAATGTTATTTTCACAACAGAACATAAAACACATAACAGAAGTTGAAAGATCAGCGTTATTCCCTATTAGTTGAAAAATTAGCTAATTTAAAAACTGATGGCAGCTGCACTTCTAAAACACATCAGAACAGGGTTAACAAAGAAAAAAGAACAAAGTGGTACTGATTAAAAACTGTTGGGGAGGGAGAGGTCACACATAGCCATGTATAAACAGAGCATGTTAGGGGTCTTTTTTATGAAATGCTTTGCATATGTCAGCAAAACAATGCTAAACTGCATACTGTATCCATCACAACAGCAGCCTGGGTGCTAAACTGGCCTGTCTGCAGTCCAGACCTTTCCTAGAAGACCTGGGACTGCTCAAATCAGATACGATGGACAAAATTCCTCTCCCAAAACTCCACTACTGGTAACCTCACTTTCAAGACCTTTACAGACTGTTGTAAAAAAATGGGAGGGGGGGGGGGTGATGCTTCACAATAGTAGACATGACCATATTCCTATTCTTTCAAATTGTAATAATCATTGACCCTAAACTAAGTGCAAGCTCAAATATTCTGCAAACCTGGGCAAGTTCCAGGGCCCATTTCACCTTGAGGGGAGTCACTGACATATGGATAATTTTGGAATACAAAAAGGCATCTAGACCATTCTTAGAGGGCATCAGTGGCATTTTTTGGAGGTCTTTATTATTTTGTGCTGCAAGGATGTCCTCAAAGAGGTCAATTCAGAGCCTGGTGAGAAAAATCACCTCTCTATAGGAGCACTAATGCAAATTTGGTGGCCAAGACAGATTTAGATGACACTTGTCATGTGTTTCAATAATGGACTGAGTAAATGTGTGTGTAAAAAAAAAAGGCTGCACACTCCCTGCTAGTAATGTTAGTATTTCAAAATCAGCCTGGGTGACAGCTCCTGGCCATGGGAGAGAGGGGGAGATAGGTAGAAGAGAGAGAGGGAGAGAGAGAGAGAGGGAGAGAAAGAGAGAGAGAGACTGAATTCACAGGGTGGCAGCATGGTTGCTGTCTTAAAAGTATGACTTGCCTTGTGCAAGCTAGATAGCTCAGTTGGTAAAATGATAGACTCTAAATCAGAGTGTCGAGGGTGCTAATCTGTGCATGGGCAAGTATTTTAATATTTTTTTCACATTTTTTTTCTGTTTTCATCCTCTTTTTGCTGCTATTCTGATTTATTCTTACAGTTTTTCTTTCATGTTACCTCTGCAGTTGTCTGTAGTATCTTTCGGTCTTCCATTTTCTCTTTCTTATTCTTAAAATGCCATTTTCCTGTTTTCCATTAATTTTTCTTTTTAGCATTGTGTGTTTTAAATAGCACAAAACCCAGGATTTTCACTATCCCTAGTTGTGTTTCTTGCCCCAGGGGCATCCTTACTTGGGATGCCCTGCTATGTGAAACCCCCCAGTTCGCCTGAAAAAATGTAACTTTCATGCCCCATGGTGCATGCACAGACTCTTGTCCAATCATCGCTGTTTTTTGGCAAATGGCTCGTTTGTAGAGATGAGCGAGTAGTGAAATATTCGAAATTTCGAATTTCGTTTCGAATAGACCGCGTTACTCGACTACTCGACCGAATATCGAATCCCATTATAGTCTATGGGAAAAAAATGCTCGACACTTGGAAATCTCAATTCGACCACTTGGAGGTCACCAAGTCCACCCTGAAACATCAGAAAATGATGCCAACACTGCTGGAATGCAACTGGGACAGCAGGGGAAGCATGTCTGGGTGCATATAACGCACCCAAGTCGCACTATTACGCCACTATCACAGCCACTCAACAATACACTCCAAACACAATATAACTTCTACGTAAAGTGAGACAAGACAAGGAAACCTTCTTTCCTCTACATTGCCATGGACCCCAAGCCAAACTGTACAAAAAAGAAGAACAAAATTCTGCACCCCTTAAAATCACGTTGCCTAATGACAACCACAGATGACATAGGCAAGGGGGAAAATAAATAGACCCCACCCCTAATTGTCATTGTGTGTGTGTGTGTGAGATGTGGTCAGACATGTCCTCTTGTGTCATTGTGTCACCCCAGCAGTAAGGGAAGCTTAAAGGAGGAGGTTTGTTATAGTGTGTTACCCCAGCAGTAAGGGAAGCTTACAGGAGGAGGTTTGTTACAGTGTGTCACCCCAGCAGTCAGGGAAGCTTACAGGAGGAGGTTTGTTACAGTGTGTTACCCCAGCAGTCAGGGAAGCTTACAGGAGGAGGTTTGTTACAGTGTGTCACCCCAGCAGTAAGGGAAGCTTACAGGAGGAGGTTTGTTACATTGTGTCACCCCAGCAGTAAGGAAAGCTTACAGGAGGAGGTTTGTTACAGTGTGTCACCCCAGCAGTAAGGGAAGCTTAAAGGTGGTAAATGGTGGTAAAAGGTGGTATATGGTGGTAAATGCGATATTCTGAGCTTCTGGGGCCCTGCCTGCCTACATATGGGCTATATACTGTTCAGCATAGTAGCCCTAATAATAAGGGCTCTCAATGACTCTCTTGTCTTCTGGTAGCTGGTATATATGGTGGTAAAAGCGATATTCTGAGCTTCTGGGGCCCTGCCTGCCTACATAAGAGCTATATACTGTTCAACATAGTAGCCCTAATAAGGGCTCTCAATGACTCTCTTGTCTTCTGGTAGCTGGTATATATGGTGGTAAAAGCGATATTCTGAGCTTCTGGGGCCCTGCCTGCCTACATAAGAGCTATATACTGTTCAACATAGTAGCCCTAATAAGGGCTCTCAATGACTCTCTTGTCTTCTGGTAGCTGGTATATATGGTGGTAAAAGCGATATTCTGAGCTTCTGGGGCCCTGCCTGCCTACATATGAGCTATATACTGTTCAGCATAGTAGCCCTAATAATAAGGACTCTCAATGACTCTCTTGTCTTCTGGTAGCTGGTATATATGGTGGTAAAAGCGATATTCTGAGCTTCTGGGGCCCTGCCTGCCTACATATGAGCTATATACTGTTCAGCATAGTAGCCCTAATAAGGGCTCTCAATGACTCTTTTGTCTTCTGGTAGCTGGTATATATGGTGGTAAAAGCGATATTCTGAGCTTCTGGGGCCCTGCCTGCCTACATAAAAGCTATATACTGTTCAACATAGTAGCCCTAATAAGGGCTCTCAATGACTCTCTTGTCTTCTGGTAGCTGGTATATATGGTGGTAAAAGCGATATTCTGAGCTTCTGGGGCCCTGCCTGCCTACATAAAAGCTATATACTGTTCAACATAGTAGCCCTAATAAGGGCTCTCAATGACTCTCTTGTCTTCTGGTAGCTGGTATATATGGTGGTAAAAGCGATATTCTGAGCTTCTGGGGCCCTGCCTGCCTACATAAAAGCTATATACTGTTCAACATAGTAGCCCTAATAAGGGCTCTCAATGACTCTCTTGTCTTCTGGTAGCTGGTATATATGGTGGTAAAAGCGATATTCTGAGCTTCTGGGGCCCTGCCTGCCTACATAGGAGCTATATACCGTTCAGCATAGTAGCCCTAATAAGGGCTCTTAATGACTCTCTTGTCTTCTGGTAGCTGGTATAGATGGTGGTAAATGCGAGATTCCGAGCTTCTGGGGCCCTGCCAGCGACAGCCTGTCTTTCACTGCTGTGAGCGTCTATCCTTCACTAAGTTCAAGCTGCTAATGCTGACGAAGAGGAAGTGCTGAGTTTTGTATATTCGAGGTCACATGGTTTTTCCAGCCAATGCGTGTAGACGCCGTTCTCGCGATGCCAGCGTCCTCCCAGGACCTGTCCCACCCCCCCTTCATGGTGATTGGTGTAAAAAACGCGCCAGGGAAGGTGGGAGGGGAAACGAATTGTGAGTGCGCCATCGCCGCTGTACTCGATCGAAATCGAGTATGACGAACAGCGTAGTATTTGATCGAATACCGGCTCGGTCGAATACTACTCGCTCATCTCTACTCGTTTGCACTCAGACCTTAGCAATGGGGAGCAAGAGCGACTGCATCCCTGGGTGCCCAGTCCATCTAAATGGCTATCCGTAGGAGCGTGCCTCAATCCAGAGATGCTGAGGATGTGGCCGCAGCTATTTACATCGCCTTGGGGGCCAGGAAAAAGGTGGGCTTTGGGGCAACCTGGGTAGCATTTCACATGGCGGGGCATCCTGATTTGGGATGCCTCTGGGGAAGACCAGTGGCTGGCACTGGAGTCTTGTAGCCTTCAGTGTCGGCCACTCAGGGTTTTGTTCTACTTTAATACATTTATATATACACGCACAGTCATTCAAAGTTGAATTTCTTTTCAGTCAATTTAGCTGTTGCTAGGAGACCAGTGGGCTAAATGCTGTGGCTGTCTGCTATCACCTCACTGAATATAACCCAGCATATCTTTCCATTCATCAAATTAATTGAGCCATTTTTATTTTAAAAAAGTGCATGCATTGTTTTTCTTTACTATTGCCACATTATTTAAACACAAGCTATTCCCCTCGATTCAAAGAGCAAAAGTTAATTGATTTCGTATCGAGAATCGTAAGTTTGGGTGGGTGTTTGTCATTTTTTCTTGTTTTTTTGCCCATTTCGTATTCGCACGATCGTTCGCGCATAGACGTATATGAACATACGCATTTCGTACGGGAATCGTATATTTTGCGTTAGTTCGTGTGTTTTTCCCGTCCAAATCGTATTATTTGCGTCAGATCCTATTTTTTACGTCCTGCACATGGGCTTGCGACCAATTCAGAGAGGTGATTGCTAATTGTTTTGAAGCCCATTAAAGAGCTGCTTTACGAAATGTTTGCCGGCAGCTATTTGGCCTCGGGAGTAGGATGGAGAGGAGCGAGTTTGTGGCACATCAAGGGCTTATGCTTTTTGGCATTGAGTTGATCCAGATGTCTGAGAGCAGATTGCCCCTGCGTCGTCGCATGAACATCGATAGCATGAATGATGTTGAGCTGTTCGAGCTGACCAGGCTTAATCGCGCTTCCCTCCATAAATTATATAGTGAGCTGCGGCCATGGTTAGCCCGCACCACAAGGAAGGGGCATGCAATTTCAGGTATGACCAAGATGCTTGGCTGCCTGCAATTTTTGGCGAACGGCTCGTTCCAGAGGCTGGGTGCCCTCTCCGTGGGGATGTCACAATTTTTGGAAGGCATGGCTGCCATAACTCCAAAATATATTTATTTTCCGGATGATATGGCAGCCAGAAACGCCATTAAGCTTGGTTTTTATAATGTGGCCGACATGCCCAACGTTATTGGTGCTATTGACTGCACACATGTGGCACTCGTACCTAGGGCTGCCGACGAGTATATATATAGGTATTGAGATTGGTTATTATGTTGGCCAACGTGTAATGTAACCTGTTTTCCTTTGCGGCAGCATATTTTTTTATCCCTCATTTGTGTAGATGCTTTATCTAGGCTTTTCATTAGTATTTCCCAATAGAGTGCAGACATGTTTTTTTTTTTTTTTCATTTTTACAAATATCAATTACCCTTTTTGTATGTTTTTGCCTTAAGGAATCGAAAAATGTCCTTGCCGGCTACCCAGGATCGTCCCACGACTCCTATATACTCAGGCGATCTGGGTTGTTTAGGAGATTTGAGGCAGGTGAATTTTCGGGTGCATGGCTGCTTGGTAAGTGTGTCCTATTTGTGTGCTATTAAATGTGGGATTAATCTTGTATTTGTTGATATTTTTGTATTTGAATTCTTTACATAAGCCAGAAACTGCCTTTTGGTTGGGTCATATATTATGAACTCCAAACCAAAATGCTTGCCTCGCTTTGTCCTTCAGAATGTTTTCCCTTTAGTTAGGATGTCTGTAAGTTCCATGTCCCTAAATATATTGGTTGGGAGTTTATACCCAAGTATCTGTGAGCTTTTGCTCCTTTTGTAGTATTGGTCTTTAAATGGCAAAGTGGACTTAAACTGCATACATTGTAGTTTTCATATAAATGTTGATAGCCCCTCAGCAGCATCCTAATTGTAACATGTCAGAAAACTAAAAATATATTTAAATTCCAACTACCCTTGGCCGTGCAGATGTTTGTTAATTAATTGGTATATTGAAGTGCCATTTTTAATTATGTACTACATTAGTGGCAATAGTTATTTTGCTAATGTGCCCTGGGTGTTTTTTTTGCCCTTTACCTTACATCATTATGATATATGTAAAATTCTTTGTGTTTGTTGTGTTGCCTTTTTAATTTTTATTACATTTAATTGTCTGTTTAAGGTGATTCCGGGTACCCACTTCTACCCTGGCTCATGACGCCTGTGCTGCGGCCCCAGGATGCCTCTCAGGAAGCGTACAACCGTGCGCACCGCAAGACCAGGGCTGTTGTGGAGAGGGCCTTTGGGCTGTTGAAGACCCGTTTTCGTTGCTTGGACCATACTGGGGGCGCCCTGCAATATGATCCCAAAAAAGTGATCGACATAATCATGGCATGTGCTGTTTTGCACAATTTTGCTATACTCGAACGTGTCCCACGTTATGTGGATAGCCTGCCCTCTACAGCCCTAGAGGATGATGGAGAGAATTTTGTTGGGCCACCCAGTGAGTCTGCCCAATCAGCATTTTAGTTAATTTTATTTCGTGTATCAACATTCTGTGTGTCTGTGTTCGCCTTTTTGTTAAATATGTTGTTTTGCCATAATGTGGCATTACCTCAAATTAAAACATTTTTCCCTTAATTGTTGCCTAATGTATTTCATGTAGTTTCCTTAGCTTGATATTTGCATTGTTACACCTCTTAAAACAAAAATTATCTGGTTTAGCCCAAGCTGTTTAAAATGTGTTCCCACTAAAAACGCCACAAGTATTGTAAGTGAGAATATTTTTTTACTTAGGAAAGTTAAAATTATTGTGCTTAACAGAAAACATTCCACATACATCTGTGGTTACAAATGGATGAGATAACAAAAAAAAAATCGAGCACATCTACACCTGGAAGTGAGTGGCACAACCAAACAAGGACACCCAGTCCAAAGGCCAGCCTAGTCCAGTCATTAATATTGCCTGTTGCCAGGGATATTTGGGAATGGCCATAATGTCACACAAACATGTCTGCAAACAGGAGGAGCACAAACCAAATACATATTTAAAGCCATAAGTGGCCAGATACACTCCACATAGACCTATGGCATTGGCTAGTGGCCTTAATCATTACTCTAAGGAGCTATATGGGAGCAAATACAAAACACAACCTGCATGAGCAACACAAAATGGATTGTTTGAAACCTCAAAGGACAAGTAAATACAGTGGGGGTTAAGAGAAAAGATGTCCCACACAACCATGGCTTAATAGGGTGGCTGCCCATAATACCCAGGTGGAGGTCCAGGTGGAGGTCCATGTGAATGGGACCTAGCCTGGGCCATGGCAGCATTGTGAATTTGAAACTGCTCCACAATGTTTCTCTGTATATTGGTCATCTCAGCCATGGCTGACTGGATGCCATTACTTGCAGTTACCATGTTGCTGTTGAGGGTACGCAACTCCGCGAGGATGCCCTGTAAGCTGGTATTGATGGTGACCATGTCGGCATGCCTTTCCTCACGCTCTGTAACGAGCTGTGCCTCATAAGAGTCCCTTTCTTGGGTCCATAATTGAAGCAGGGCACTCTGCCTCCCCTGGGAAATTGTGGGGCGGCGTAATGGAGTCCGCCGCACAATTACCCTGGCTCTTGGGCGTGCCCTGCCGCGTGGTGTCGTCCCCTCAACAGCAACAGGCCTGCTTTGCAAATCCTCAGCAGCAGAGTGAACACTGGGGACTGTTGTGTCAGTCTCCCCATGTGCATGCACAATGGATGGAGATTCACTCTGCTGCTGAGGATTGGCCAGAGAAACATTATGGAGCAGTTCCAAATTGGGACCCAGGGGGAGGTCATCGGACGTGCCCTGCATGGAGACATCAGCTTCCTCCATTTCCTGGATCTCTTCCATGAGTGTGCGGGTCTGTAGGGACATATAATAAAAAAAGTGTAAGTTGGCGTCCAAATTTGGGATTCCCACAGTTTAACACATGCTTAAGCACTTGGTAGTATTTATGGTACTACATTAACTTACCGGAAATCTCGGATCTGGGCTCCTATGCTGTACGGACCTGGTAGGCATAAGCAAACTGGGGGGTGAGTTTACCCTTGCTGAGGGATCATGCTGGGCTGAAGAAGAGAAAAACAAACAAGGTAAACACACACATAACCATTTTTTTTTTTAGGTAATCAAATAAACCACTATTTGTAATATTAAGCAACTCTACAGCAATGGGGACATTTGTTAAAAGACACGCAATTTAAGATAGGTGCAATGCCTCGAGAAAACTGCTAACTGACCTCAGTTCTAAGTCAGGAAGTGTACCCAGTCAGCATACAACTTGCAACGCAAATTTTTGGATTAAGACTACCATTCGCTAGGTCCGGGGTACTCAAACACTTCTTGTAAAGGTCCATTTAAAGGTATGTGGTGAGAGGTGAATGTCTGGCCATGGGGCTGACGCAGGGGGTGTCTAGTTAGAAATAAACACACTGGTGGAGGGGCTTGAGATTTCAAAGTGCAAACTAATAAAGGCTGCTTGCCCTTGCTGGGCTGGATGGGGCAGAGCTGAGGGGACAGGGATTGGATGGCTAAAGGGGGGAGTTCACGAATTGATGGTGATGGGATGGATGGAGCAAATCTGTTACAAATGTATGGGGCTTATGTGGGGGGGGGGGGGACATGGGGGGACTGTGGCAGATGGGGCAGAGCTGGGGCAGCGGGACACGATTGTACCAAGAGAAAGATGTACCAAGTTACTGTGTACCTTGCAATGCCACTTCCTGTGCAGTACTTCATATTGCAATGCTATGTTTCAGGGAGCCATGACATTGGGCAGGAGAACAACCACTACATCGCCGATCAAGGGGGCAGCTCTGAGCACGTCAACACAGAAGTAACTGAGTGCAGGGCTGTCTGGCCAGGGGTCCTGGAATCTGGTGCCAAGGTCCGCATTGGGACCCCGGGCCGCCAGTTGAGTCTCGCTGCTCTAGGTCAGATATGTTTGGGGGTGGGTAATTAAATTGTTAACTCAAACACAACTCACACAACAAATAGCCAACCCATCCATAATGATGTGTGTTTTGTGATTGATTCAAAAAATATATCACTTTTCATGATAAACTTCATTACTTGACCAATAAAATTGGAAATTGGATCTTTGCCATAATGGATGTGGTCCTAAATGTGTGATTCACAGGGACCAAAAGAGGACACAAACAGGCACAGTAGTGCGAGGCCAAGCAAGGCAAACCATAGGGCCATCCCGTCATCTTGTTACTAGTGAACTTTAGATTATTTAGCAAACAGGCAAACATGCAGATTTAAGAGTACTCACCGTGGGTACGGGTCGGTGAGTCTGTGTCCCTTAGACCAGCATGTCCACCGACCGCGACCGGATGGAGAAGTCCCAGCACAATCTCCTCAGCAGGGGTAAACTCCAGTTTGGTAGGAAATCCACCTCCAGTTTTCATGCTGAAAAGAGAAAATCGTTTGGTACTCAGAAAATGTGCATACAGTACATCCTAATCCTTATATTTGGAGACATCATTTATTTACCTGTAATTATGCCTTTTAATTTCTTTTTGCCGTACAGCATATTTCAGATCCGAGATTTTCTTCTGAATTTGGGACACATCTTTCCTCTCTTCCCCCGCTGCATTTACTTGTCGTAGGATGGTTTCAAACAATTCCATCTTGCGCTGCTTTGTGGTGTGTTTTGATTTGCTCCCATAGAGCTCGTCATAGTATAATGTAAGGCCACTAGCCAATGCCATATTTTGGTCATGGGAGAATCTCCCACTCAACTGGCCGCGGCGCAATGTGCGGCCAGATGGTTGGCTTGGCTGCTCCTCCATGTGTGCAGACACATGTGGTGACATTATGGCCTGGGGCTGGGTAGGGGAATGGACGGATTGTTGGCTTCCCAATGACTGGACTGGACTGGCCAAGGGACTGGGTGTTCTTGCGTGGCTGGCCACCGAACTTCCAGGTGTAGATGTGGTCATGGTGGACATTCTGGGCCCTCTTGGGGGGCTATGTTCCCGGCTGGTGCCAGGTCGGGGGCTCTGTTCCCGGCTGGTGGCAGGTCGTGGGCTTCTGGCCCTGCTGCGGGGCCTGTAAGGGCTTCTGGCCCTGCTGCGGGCCCTTGCTGGGGTTCTTGGCCTCCGGCCTCGCCTTTCTGGGCTTCTGGCCCTGGATGGGCTTCTGGCCCTGGATGGGGTTCGGGCCCTGGATGGTCTTCGGGCCCTGTATGGGCTTCTGGCCCTGGATGGTCTTCGGGCCCTGTATGGGCTTCTGGCCCTGGATGGGGTTCGGGCCCTGGATGGTCTTCTGGCCCTGGATGGGGTTCGGGCCCTGTATGGGCTTCTGGCCCTGTATGGGCTTCTGGCCCTGGATGGTCTTCGGGCCCTGTATGGGCTTCTGGCCCTGGATGGGGTTCGGGCCCTGGCTGGGCTTCTGGCCCTGGATGGGGTTCGGGCCCTGGCTGGGCTTCTGGCCCTGGTTGGGGTTCGGGCCCTGGATGGGGTTCGGGCCCTGGATGGGCTTCTGGCCCTGGATGGTCTTCGGGCCCTGGCTGGGCTTCTGGCCCTGGATGGGGTTCGGGCCCTGGCTGGGCTTCTGGCCCTGGATGGGGTTCGGGCCCTGGATGGTCTTCGGGCCCTGTATGGGCTTCTGGCCCTGGATGGGGTTCGGGCCCTGGATGGTCTTCTGGCCCTGGATGGGGTTCGGGCCCTGTATGGGCTTCTGGCCCTGGATGGGGTTCGGGCCCTGGATGGGCTTCTGGCCCTGGATGGGGTTCGGGCCCTGGCTGGGCTTCTGGCCCTGGATGGGGTTCGGGCCCTGCTGCGGGGCCTGGGTTGCCGAACTGCCCTACTTGAACCCATGGGCGGTGTGGGCTCCCTTGGGCGGCCTCTTCTGGGGGCAGAGGTGGTGGGTGCTGCTGTTGCCTGCTTTTTTGCGGCAGGGGCACGTGCCTTGGGGCCCCTTTTTTGGCTTCCAGAGGGTCCAGTGTCCCTTGGTGGGGCAGAGGTAGTAGTCTGGGATCGCAGCTTTTTCCTACCTTGCTGGGACCTGGTGGTTGGGCCCTCCGAGGTCTGGCTTTGCTGGGCTCGTTTGGAGATTGCCTTTTTAGGTGCCATCTTCCACAAATGCTCAAAGAGAATGAGCTTTGGGTGCAGAGACCTTTAAATAATGAGCCCAGCGTGTGACGCCTATGCGCACGACTACGCGCTCGTACGGACGTACGTTCGAGCGGAACCAGGAAACCGCTGGGGTTTCACTTATCTGCTGCCTTGAAGAAGCATAAAGATGGCGCCCACTATCTTCACCCGTCAACAGGAAGAGATCCTCATGCTGGTAAGTGCCTGCCTCTGCATTTTAATGTAATAGTCAATGATGGCCTAAATGTAAATGATGCGTTTGGAACTAGTTTGGGGTCTCTTAATGTTTAATAACTGGCTCCTCACACTTCATCCTCAAGGGCCGAGCCTGGCCACGTTTTCACCTGTCTATGCTGATGTCCTAATTAGGGAAATTGCTCAGGCTTAGCAACAGTTAATTAACCTGTGGAGTAGCGGGGCTAGCTGTCAAACCTGGCGTGTCTCGGACCTTGATGCGGATGTTTGAGGAACACTGTTTTCCTAAGCCATAAAAACACAACGGGAAGCCACACACGTGGTCCAAAAGCCTAAGCATAAGCCTACATCTTGGATGTTTAAAGCATCTTAACATGCCATAGATGCAGGTGGCCTGATTTTTGATGTTGGCTATTATCTGTATGTACATGGTGTGTGATACATATAACATAAGACCAGACTCTCATTCACAGTCAACGTCCGCTTTAAGGCACTCCCCAAAAATGGCTGCCACTCTAAATGTGTGTGTTAATGACATGAAATTCTCAACTTGTGATGCAACACATATGGGTCTGTGTGTAAAAGTAAAAGCTCTGTGTCCATTATGTTTTTCAGATCATGCTTCAGCGCCGGTATGACTTCGCGCCCAATGTGTGCGAAAAAAGGGACATCGCCCGGGAGATCATCGCGGAAATACACCGTGTCACCAGCACCACCTTCACTCACACCCAGATAATGCAGCATTGGTCGGACCTGAAACGTCTGCACATGCCCCGGGTGCGGAGGTTTTTTGGAATCCATTTCCCAAGTAAGTACAAAGCAATTGCATGGTATATGTTCCAAATGTATAAGTTATGCCTTTATTTATAATGACTTTTCTTTGGTAGTGTTGGAAATGGATTTCAGAATTCGCCGCACCCGGAGGCGTACAGGCCGACCAGTGCTGCATGAGTCTGCATCTGTGAGTGAAGGTGGTGGATCTCCCGAGCGACGGACCTACCCCTCCTCTGTGGCCTCCTCAGACCAGCCCCTGGACCTTACCACAGAGGAGGGGCCCAACCGCGTGGGCGTGGAGTCATACCTGGCCAGGCATGGGGAAGGCTCTGGTATGTCACTCTTCATGTATAGGCACAAAGATATACATGGCAGGCCAAAAACTAAGTTATCCTTTATTATGTATTTGTAGAAGCTTCTGGTGCGGGTGAGATAGTGGAGGAGGAGGCAGCAGAGATGCTGGAAGTTGATCCTGGCGAAGGTGAGTGATGTCAGCCAGACTGGGAGCCAGATATGTTGGGAATAGTGACTCTATACAAGTACTAACCAAATGTCACATGTTTCTCCAGGGACTTCTTCACAGCATAGCCAGGACCAAGGGCAGCCTGTTGGCCCCAACCAGCCATCTGTCGGCCACCAACTCCGTAAGTCTCCATGCCATTATTCATATTAATGTTTTGTTAGCTACACACACATAACTAAAGGCGTAGCCAATGTGTAGTTAACACTTTCATGTGGGCACTTCGTTAGCTTAAAGCGGACCCTAACTTGTATTAAGAACATAGCTAATAATTAGGCAACACACTGTACCTACATATTTGAAACATTGAAAAACAGCCTTCAGCCATCTAATGCATGTTAGGAGCCTGAAAACATCCAATATTGCGGAATATGGAATGCGCAATATTTACAGGCAGCATGGGATACAGATTGAAAAAAGTAAGGTGCTGCCATGCATTGTGGGAGTGATGACCTTTCCCTCAACCCAGCTATGCTCTGGATTCCCAACGCACCACTGTAAGCTACTCCCCTGTACTTTAGCCAACTCTCCACTCCTCATTAAGTGTTATGCTTCAGAGTCCAGATGGCGGCGCTGTAATCAAAAAACCGCCAAAATGTACTTTGATCTGGTGCAGAATCATTTGGCAATAGTTATTGGTTTTCATTAAATAATGTTGAAGGTCCGGTTTAAGGAGTTTAAATACTTACCTGTGGGAAATGCATTAACTTTATCCCTTGGAAGAATGACATATGTCATGCATTTACATGTATTTGATTCACCACAAATCTATTTCCAGCATACAAACCGGTCTGGTACTCCTATTTATGTTTATTTCTCTATTGGTTACAGGGATGATCCCAAAAACCTTGGCCGGGAAAAAAAAACGAATTAAGGAGTTGGTGGCCGAGCTGCTGGCCATACAGGCGACGTTGGGGCCAACAGATGAAGAAGAGGAGGAGGATTAGTGCCCTTGGTCCTGGCTACTTTTGTTAAATGTTTTTAGCAGTTTGTAATTGTTCCTAATTTTTTAGTTCTTTTTTTAAAAAAAAAAGAAAAAAAAATTTTACCTGTTTTTAACAAAAAAAAAAAAAAATTTTAAACTGTTTGGAAACCCAAAAAAAAAAATATTGGAATCTGTTTGTAAACCCAAAAAAAAAAAGTTGGAATGTGTTTGTAAAAAAAAAAAAAATTAAAAAAATAAGATGTTTTAAACAAAACCCCAAAAAAAAAACAAATATGTTTAAACGAAAAAAAAAAACCAAAAACAAAATAATTTAAATAAATTATATTTTAAGCCTTCATAAATGTGTCTTTTCTAATATGCGCACCAAAAACAAAATTACACAAACAAGAAAAAACACGCTTAGAAACATATAGACATATGTACATTATGTGGTTTGTGTAAGTTTTAGGGTCGTCAACATGAAGTTGGATGCAAGCGCTAAGGGGTTTAGGTAAGTTTTAGGGACCGAGAAATGAAGTTGGATGCAAGCGCTAAGGGGTTTAGGTAAGTTTTAGGGACCGAGAAATGAAGTTGGATGCAGGCGCTAAGGGGTTTAGGTAAGTTTTAGGGACCGAGAAATGAAGTTGGATGCAGGCGCTAAGGGGTTTAGGTAAGTTTTAGGGACCGAGAAATGAAGTTGGATGCAAGCGCTAAGGGGTTTAGGTAAGTTTTAGGGACCGAGAAAAGAAGTTGGATGCAAGCGCTAAGGGGTTTAGGTAAGTTTTAGGGACCGAGAAATGAAGTTGGATGCAGGCGCTAAGGGGTTTAGGTAAGTTTTAGGGACCGAGAAATGAAGTTGGATGCAAGCGCTAAGGGGTTTAGGTAAGTTTTAGGGACCGAGAAATGAAGTTGGATGCAGGCGCTAAGGGGTTTAGGTAAGTTTTATGGACCGAGAAATGAAGAAGGATGCAGGCGCTAAGGGGTTTAGGTAAGTTTTAGGGACCGAGAAATGAAGTTGGATGCAGGCGCTAAGGGGTTTAGGTAAGTTTTAGGGACCGAGAAATGAAGTTGGATGCAGGCGCTAAGGGGTTTAGGTAAGTTTTAGGGACCGAGAAATGAAGAAGGATGCAAGCGCTAAGGGGTTTAGGTAAGTTTTAGGGACCGAGAAATGAAGTTGGATGCAGGCGCTAAGGGGTTTAGGTAAGTTTTAGGGACCGAGAAATGAAGTTGGATGCAAGCGCTAAGGGGTTTAGGTAAGTTTTAGGGACCGAGAAAAGAAGTTGGATGCAAGCGCTAAGGGGTTTAGGTAAGTTTTATGGACCGAGAAATGAAGTTGGATGCAGGCGCTAAGGGGTTTAGGTAAGTTTTAGGGACCGAGAAATGAAGAAGGATGCAAGCGCTAAGAGGTTTAGGTAAGTTTTAGGGACCGAGAAATGAAGAAGGATGCAAGCGCTAAGGGGTTTAGGTAAGTTTTAGGGACCGAGAAATGAAGTTGGATGCAAGCGCTAAGGGGTTTAGGTAAGTTTTAGGGACCGAGAAATGAAGTTGGATGCAGGCGCTAAGGGGTTTAGGTAAGTTTTAGGGACCGAGAAATGAAGTTGGATGCAAGCGCTAAGGGGTTTAGGTAAGTTTTAGGGACCGAGAAATGAAGTTGGATGCAGGCGCTAAGGGGTTTAGGTAAGTTTTAGGGACCGAGAAATGAAGTTGGATGCAAGCGCTAAGGGGTTTAGGTAAGTTTTAGGGACCGAGAAATGAAGTTGGATGCAAGCGCTAAGGGGTTTAGGTAAGTTTTAGGGACCGAGAAATGAAGTTGGATGCAGGCGCTAAGGGGTTTAGGTAAGTTTTAGGGACCGAGAAATGAAGTTGGATGCAAGCGCTAAGGGGTTTAGGTAAGTTTTAGGGACCAAGAAATGAAGTTGGATGCAGGCGCTAAGGGGTTTAGGTAAGTTTTATGGACCGAGAAATGAAGAAGGATGCAAGCGCTAAGGGGTTTAGGTAAGTTTTAGGGACCGAGAAATGAAGTTGGATGCAGGCGCTAAGGGGTTTAGGTAAGTTTTAGGGACCGAGAAATGAAGTTGGATGCAAGCGCTAAGGGGTTTAGGTAAGTTTTATGGACCGAGAAATGAAGTTGGATGCAAGCGCTAAGGGGTTTAGGTAAGTTTTAGGGACCGAGAAATGAAGTTGGATGCAGGTGCTAAGGGGTTTAGGTAAGTTTTATGGACCGAGAAATGAAGAAGGATGCAAGCGCTAAGGGGTTTAGGTAAGTTTTAGGGACCGAGAAATGAAGTTGGATGCAGGCGCTAAGGGGTTTAGGTAAGTTTTAGGGACCGAGAAATGAAGTTGGATGCAAGCGCTAAGGGGTTTAGGTAAGTTTTAGGGACCGAGAAATGAAGAAGGATGCAAGCGCTAAGGGGTTTAGGTAAGTTTTAGGGACCGAGAAATGAAGAAGGATGCAAGCGCTAAGGGGTTTAGGTAAGTTTCTGGTTGAGGGTGCGCATGCGCAAGATCTTATAAACATACGAACGCACGAATCTAAGAGGCCAAAAACCAATGAAAACCAGAGGAAAACGCAAGTAATTGGAAGAGGTGGACGATGGAAGCAGCAGAAAAAACAGGCTGCCGCCGCAACAGGTGAGCACATGAACGTGAAATTTACGATTGTCAACTGACTGAGCTAAGTTCGGGAGATAACATACGAACGGACGTATATTTTAGGATAGAAACGTATTTGCTTATAGAATCACTCGCAAGTTCATACGAACGCACGAGCGGACGTGAAAAATAGGATGATCGGCACCCAAATCCAAGCTGTTACATGTTTCTTTGAATCAACCCAATTGTGTGGCTATTTAATTATTTATCTTTTTTAATGCAAATAGTGCTCCTTTACGGAGAGAAATCTGCCATTCACTTTCATTGTCTACCGGGTGCAAATTTTCACAGACAATGAAAGTGAATAGCAGTTTTCTCTCCTAAAAAAGAAGTGAGTTTTACCATCAGGCTCTGAATTGACCCAGTATGTTAAGATTATTTAGCTTTTTATTATAATTTTTTCGTATGTTGGCAAAACATGTGTTTCATGGAATCAGTTTTCACTACCTGCAATCTATTGCTATTAGTAACCATACACCAAGTCTGTACACCAAGATTTACAGGAAGAGAGACGTGAATCCTACACACACAGAACATTGCTGACGGGCATGTGTAAGGCTGAGTGAAACCTCTCACCTCAGCAGTGGGTCATATAAAAAAATAAAAATATGCTAGATTAGCACCTTGAGGACATCTTATTGACACACAATAATATACACTTATAAAAATGCCATTAAAACAGACTTCGAAAGGTTTTTACCAGAATGACTGAAACAGGATAAATATTTCTTGTCCGATAAGACATTGAGATGAGACTAAAAAGAGAATTAGGCTCAGGGACCCAATATTTGAAATTGTATTGAGCCCATTCTAGTTGCATTCTATAATTAAATATGTAGTTTTACTACCCACAAAGAGACCCACTAAGACTGAGTCATGCAAGGCTCTACACAAATAAAGCTGGCACTGGGTGCAACAGTAAAAATTCCTGAGAGATCTTACCTTACTCGAAATGATCCTATACCCAGAAAGGAAGTTTATGTCATACCTTCTATACCCAGCCCAGTGTCCCAAAACAGCCTTTGCCCAATATTTATAAAAACACTAACAGGATGCAGTATGATGTCCGAAAGACAGCAGTAAGCCAATTCATTTAGTTGCCAATAAACTGTCACATAACACATCAACATACCATTGCTGGAAAGCACCAGTGGATGCGCCTGCTTGGCCGACTGCATCCAATTTTGGGGCACAGGGCTGGGGATAGAAGGTGATGACAAATTCCCTTTCTGGTTACTTTAAATATGAGTTGTGGTGGTATTTTTGGCCATGTGTCACTTCTATTTTTTAACCCTCCTTCTTTTAGATCTACTTTTGGTGGAAATCTCTCTAGAATAATGAGGCATCAGTGTACGATAACATGCTTACTCAGCTGTGATAGTTTAGATCTAGAATATTCATGAGAAGGACCTTGACAGAAAACTGAGAGCTTTGGATTTCTGGTTGCCATGCTGTTTTTCCACTTGCAACAGGTAGGTTCCTGGGTGTTGGTATTAAAATACTACTGACACCTTGTAAATGCAAATCCAGCATTTTGCCATGTGTTCAAGATGCATCAGTGAGCAGAAGAGAACATAAGTGATGAATCCATCTTCTTTACTGGAGGCTAATTTTAAACCTAAGGTTTTTGTGGTATTATCAACCCCACCCCCAGCATGCTCGCAGTGTCAGCTCAGCTATTCCTGCTCTCTCAAACCCTTTAAAATGTTATTTAAATGCATGGAACAATATATTTCCAGTTTAGGATATTTAGCTACTGCATTGTACTGAAAGACATTTATTGCTAACAGGGTAAATCCAATTCAACTGAACTCTTGATTTATGGTAATTACTTAGAGTTAGCCCGTATGTCACATCAGAAAAATCACTTTCCATGTTAACTCATGCTGGCAGCAATACCTTGGCCTTAGGAAGCACCTATAATTGGCTGGGCCTGGGAGAAGCTGACATCATCAATAGCTTCCATTTTTTTTTCTCGTTGAGGAGACCTAGTTTGTGGGAAGGCTTTTCGGGCTCAGAGAGGCATCCCGATTGTAGATGCAACCCCCCCTGCCCATTAATGGAGACCAAAGGGAACAATCTTACCTTGCTCCTTGTTCCCCCGGTGAAATCCAGCACTGCAGTTGCCAGCACAATGCCGGCCCAGAACAACACCCATTGTGAAAAATTGTGTTGTTGTTTATCTTTAACCAGAGCATGAAATGATGTTACAGCAAAAGTCATGATGTGCCTCTTTTAAATGTCTGCACCAGGGCCAAGTCAGATTTAGTTAGGCCTCTGGTATAGACCTCTGGCATACACCCATTCAACCTAGTCAACATTTTGAAAGATAATGAAATGAAATAGTTCAAAGTGCAACACAGATGAGCTTGGTGAAGTGAAAGTACCCCACGGAATTGGTGGGGGCTGTGCTTAAGGTGGTAGCAGTGAGGATGAGGGGGTGACAGACCTGCGTTTTTGGTCCTATATTTTGGGATTATCTTTCATATATATGTTTCACTTCTGGACATTTAAGATGCCCATGGTTTAGTTTATTTGCACTGTGATTTGCATTTTATTGTCTGTCCCCTAGTGCGGGCTGACTCAGATCAGTGTGGCACTGGGGCAAACCTCTATAGGGCTGTCTTTGTGTATGTTTTCATATTTACATGGTTGTTGTTTGTACACATTATAGGGGAGTGGGATTTTTTGCATTGCTGTGAATGTATATATTAACTTTATTAATTAGGATCTGGATCATAGGCCGGCCATGCATGTATGTACATACTTATTTTTTGATTTGTTGTGATTTAAGATTGATCAAATTGTTTTAATGGTATTATAAGTTATTAGGAAAGATGCCCAGGGAACACTCCAGAAACACTGTTTTAATATTGGATCTCTTGTACTGCCCTAATAGTGGCCTTAGGCCAGTTCCAGGGGTCCATCAGAGATTGCAGGTGGGCATGTCTGCTACACATTATTGGCACAACTGCTGCCCCAAAATCCTTCTCAGCATACTCTGACTGCACCTCCTGTTGTGTCATGTTGTGAAGTGTTATATTTGTTTTAGATTTAAATGGTGATGTCAGCTGTGATTTACCGTATTTGTGATATGTAATTTTTGTGAATAAAGTGACCATTTTTATCTTTTATATTGGTGTGTCTCCTGTGAGTATCAGTTTTGGTCTTTTTGTGTATGCTATAGAAATGGTTTAGAGGGTGGCACCCAGTAATTGTTCTTTGGATTGAGCAGGCAATTCACTTTATTTTGACATGTGGTGACTTGATCAAAAATGGATATACTTTTTGACCTCTTCCTAACCTAGTAGGTATCTATAGGTTCTATTCAAGGTGTACCAGCAAATAAATATAAATGTACAGATGCAGCAATCTTCATTGTAAGCACTCCATCACAGCTCTGTTATGGAGTAATCACATTGCAGAAAGCTGTGAGTCAGCTATGCGCTGTTTACATTTTAATAGAATGTAGCTGCTACCATGCACCATGTATCACAGCATATTTGCTCTTGTTAAAATTGTAACATCAGCCAAAGCCTGGCTGTAACAATGTATTACATAGCAGGGAGCTGGCTGTCTTTTGCAATATAAGATGATGATTCCTACCTGATATGCCATACAGCAAAAAGGGAGAGAGTTCTCTGTCTGTCCTGTTGATAAATGGTCACCATATCAAAAGACAAGGTGATTGGGTTTTAGCTGTTGTCCCTCTGGGCAGGCCATTTTCTATCCATGCCCATGGGACATTGCCACCAACTCACCCTGACATCAGTGAGCAGAAAATTTACTTGTAAAGTAACATGTTTGAAGTCCCCTCTTACCAAGTGACAGGATTTAGGTTGCATACAAATGTTTGTACCTCTATACCACTTTATTACCATTATTATAATAAATTGCATTCATTTATTAAGGTCAGTATTTCAGTATATTGCAACATACATATTTAGAATTTTTTTCTTTGCTTTGAAAGTTATAGCAAAGTGATTATTCAGCTTAATCCGCAGCATAGACAGCATCCCCCCCTCCCCCTCCGAGCCATTGGTATTAAAGGTTCAGTACTAAGTGTTTTAAAGAGGAAAAAAGTCGGCTTAGGCCTTTCTTCCCCTTCACGGTGCCTGGCAGCATAGGGCATCCCAAATCAAGATGCTCTGCTGAGTAGTGCCACCTGGTAAGCCCAGGAATCGGACCCTGGCTCCTGGCATGGGCTAACTCACCTCTCATTCTTTCAAGTGCCCATGTGACTGCCGCTGACCTAAATCACTGGGTAGGCAGCATCGGCCAATCAGTTCGGCATGCATAAATGGATCACAGAAGTGGTATCACTGTGCTGGCATCTGGCTTTCTGTGTGGCACTGAGCAGTAGGGCACCACGATTTTGGTTACCCTTATCTACCAGAGTAAAGCACTGTAAAAAGTGAGTAAAGTTTATGCTGACTTTACGTTCTCTTTAAGAGCATACAAATTCTGACGGACGCATCTTTCGCTTCCCTCTAACGGGGAGCGTGCCCGTGCTGGCCATTAACAAATGCCTGGCGCAGGCACACTCCCTGTTAGAGGGAAGCGGATGATGCAGTTTTGTAAAAACACACAGTTTAGATCTATTTAAATATTAAGACCACATGGGCTAAATTTCCATATCTCGATGCTGTTTTGGGCCAGTTCTCTAATTTAGCTAATTCAGCTACCCCCACCTCACCCCCCCCCTCCACTGGGGTTAATCTCTAGAATGAAAATGCTTGTTTTATTATTCTTCAAAGTGAGCAGATACACTAAGAGGCCGATTCATCAATAGCGCCAGGTAGCGACAGATGAGCGACTGTAGCGTGATTTTTTCAGCGCCAGCCAGTATTCGCTGTGCTTGGCCGGCGTTAGCTTGATGACAGCGACTCAGTCGGTGTGCGGTAATGTTGAATACGGGCTGGGGGGTCGCTGTTTCACAGGTCCAGCGTTGTATGTGAGCGCCTGACAACGAATGGCCAGAGCGAACGGCTAGCTTCATATTCATCAAAAAATCACGCTCCGAATCTGCTGTCGCTGTCCATTCCTTGTTTAAACCCCAGAGCGCTGGCGGCGATCTGTATTAACTAGTTTTTAACCCCTAAACAACCATATTTTTTTAATGTAACATTATACATGTTTTTAGAATCATTTTGTTATATGAATACATTAATCTCAGACCTGTTAGATCAATTCTGCACATATTTTTTTTTTTTTTTTTTTTGACTTAAAAATAAATCCTAACATTGCAGAGGTGGTCTCCGATTTTTTGACATTAAAAAAAAAAATTAAAAAAATAATACCAATTAATTATGATTAATTATAGCTTGCTCCATTGAAATGCATTGGACATCGCCAGGGAGCGACAGCTCATACCTGGCGCTGTGAGGGAATTTGCAGCGGCGCTGTTCGGTCCAGGCGGCTTCATGATGAATGCCGCGCTAGCCGTCGCTCTCGCCGGCGCTAGCCTCATTTTGCTTGATAAATGCGTCATTGTGACCGCCGCGGGCGTACTTGAGTCGGTAGTCGCCGTTAGCTGCCGCTACCTGGCGCTCGTCAGACACTACCTGGCGCTATCGCTTGATGAATAAGGGCACAAATGTAAGAGCCCCTTTTTCTATGTTGTGTTTGATTTAGCTTAACAGTTTCGCTTGGCACCTCACATTCTATCAAAGTAACATAGTAACATAGTATGTAAGGCTAAATAAAGACTTTAGTCCATCCAGTTCAGCCTGTTTAACTCCTTCCAGTGGTCTAGTAGCCATAGCTGGAAATGTTATTACATGCCAGGAAGGCATCAAGGCCACTTTTTTTTTCTAAACTAAATAATCCTAACTTTGACAATCTTGCAGGGTACTCTAGTCCCCCCACTCCTTTTATTAACTTTGTTGCCCTTTTTTGAACACGCTCCAATTCTGATATGTGCTTCTTAAGCACAGGTCCCCAGAACTGTACACAGTATTCCATATGGGGTCTGACCAGTGACTTGTACAGGGGTAAAATGATGCTCTGGTCATGAGCACCTATGTCCCTCCTGATGCACCCCATGATCCTATTTGCTTTGGCAGCAGCTGCCTGGCATTGATTACTACAGTTGAGCTTATTGTCAACTAAAACCCCTAGGTCCTTTTCCATTGTTGTTTTACCAAGTGTTTCTTTATTTAGTGTGTAATCATGACACAGATTTCTCCTTCCCATGTGCATAACCATACATTTATCTGTGTTAAACTTCATTTGCCATTTAACTGCCCATGATTCCAATTTATCTAAATCTGTTTGTAGCTGCCTGGTGTCCTCTTTTGTTTTAATTACTTTACACAGCTTAGTATCATCTGCAAAGATTGATACTTTACTGTTTAATCCATACCCAATGTCATTTCTATATATATATATTGAAGAGAATTGGTCCCAGAACTGACCCTTGTGGTACTCCACTAGTAACAGGGACCCAATCTGAGTGTGTACCATTGATAACCACCCTCTGCTTCCGATCATTAAGCCAATTTCCCACCCATCTGCACATGTTTTACCCCAGTCCAAGCATTTTCATCTTTTGTACCAGCCTTTTATGTGGTACAGTATCAAATGCTTTAGAAAATTCAAGATATATTATATCCAATGACTTCCCCTGATCCAATCTTGAACTTACCTCCTCATAAAAGCTGATTAGGTTTCTCTGGCAGGAGCGATTCCTCATAAATCCATGCTGATATGGAGTAATAAGGTAATTTTCCCCAAGGTGCTCCAGGATAGTATCCCTTAAGAAACCTTCAAACAGCTTGCCCACCACAGATGTTAAGCTCACCGGTCTGTAGTTCCCAGGTTCCCCCCTAGAACCCTTTTTGAATATTGGCACCACATTTGCCAAGCGCCAATCCTTCGGAACAGACCCTATAGTTATTGAGTCCACGAATATTAGATATAACGGCTTGTCTATTACTGTACATAACTCCCTTAAAACACAAGGATATATGTCATCTGTTCCCGGCGATTTATCGATTTTTATCTGCTTGAGACAGTGCTGGACTTCTTCATTGGTTAGACCAGTGACATTAAATGGGGGGTTTTATCCTTTTATGAGTATTCATCTTGTTTGTACATGACCTATAGTCCCTACATAGTCCACAGTGGGTGGTGGCAACTGTCCACAGTTCTGTAGCTATTTCTTGCTGTTGTCTTGAAATTAGTTTTAGTTTTTGATTGAGACATTTATTTATAAACCACCACATCCAAAAATTGTATTTCTGTGGGGTGATAGTTGTGTGTAAATTGGATATTTTCTGTATTCTGATTTAATTGTTCCATACATTCAGTTAAGGACTCTGCAGGCACTGCCCACAAGAAAAAGCAATTGTCGATATACCGCCTCCATCGCCACATTTCTTCTGACTTCTAACTTTTTCAGACTCCCACATGCCCATAAACAAATTGGCAAAGCTGGGGGAATATTAGTCCCTCTTCACAGCTACAATTAATTGTAAATAAAATGTGTCGGCAAACCAAAAATAATTATGTTGTAATGTCAACTTAAGGGCCTTTCCAATAAATTTCCTGTATTTCTGATACTGGTTGTGTTTCTGCTAAATAAAGGTCAAATGCCTTTAGACCCTCCTCATGGAGAATTATTGTGTATAAAGCAGATATGTCTGCTGTGACTAATAAGCAATTTTCCTAATCTTTAATTGTTTACCATTTGATTGAAGTCTCCTGAATCTTTTATATAAGACAGCAGGCTCTTTACCAACGGCTGTAGGAAATAGTCGATGTACTGTCCCAAGCAACTAGTCAGAGAGTCTATTCCACTAACAATGCCGCATCCTGGAGGATTTTGAACATCCTTGTGCACCTTCAGCAGGTGGTAGAAGGTGGGTACTCTAGGGTGTTAAATGTTTAAAATACCAATCTGATTAAAAATTATTTTTGAAATTCCACAGTGGGGTTACTTTTTAAGAAGTGTTGATGTCCTCCAACAATCTTAGTGCTTCCTTTATGTATCTTTCTTTATCTTGAATGACTAACCCCCCCCCCCCCCACATTTGTATGCTTGTTTCAGCACTATATTGTCATTTTCTTTAATTGTTTTAATTGTTTTCTCACTGAAATCTCTCTCGATCCATTTATTTTTGTTAATCTTTAATTTGTCTAGATCTTCTAAGACCATTTGTTTAAAAAACCTTAATAGCTCCTCCATTGGAATTAGGGTTAAATGTCGAGTTATTCTTTAAATTTGAGGGTAAATACTTGTGTTTGTACAATTTCTACATCCTGTACAGGACTACCATCATCCATTTTTTTTGTTGGAAATTTTTAATGTTCAGTTTACGCACACATTTCACTGGTGTATTGGAAAGGAAGACAGATCGGCAGATTGAGTGTCGTCAAAGGAAATCCCCAAAGCCATACCTATAAGGTAGCACGGTTTTTAAAACTTCAATGTATTTTTGTAGGCAAAAACCAAACCAAATATCCATTTAATGACATCTATGTTACCCTGTACATTCTGCATACAATCAAACGATGGGTTAAATAACCTGCACAGGCTAAGTCAAAAATCAAAGCATACATGTGTTACCTCCTTCTGCTACACTACTGTGTTTTGTTGTTTAATGATAGTTCTGTCACCCCCACAGCAGCCAGCTGACTCCCTCCTATAAGTTCAGTGACTTGACGCTGGGTCCATTTCACCTTTTATTTACAGGTTAGGGGAAAACTGGGGGAAAATAAATAATAGCTTTTACTGTACACAGCAATGATGATGATTGATTACATACATGTAATGATTAAATTATTACATGCATGGCAGATAACTATGTACATGTTAGACTGCATGTAGCAAATATATAAGATGGATGATAGGCTGGTGATATGAGCAAGGGTCATGCTGTTCACTAGCACTGCAGGATGGACTTATCTGAGAGCTTGGCATCCAGCTGCTACACAGATATCCATGGGAACAAATATAGTATACTCTGATGAGGGAAAATGTGTGGTAAAGAAAAGATTGCTATATATAAGGTTGGAATGTAGAATGGCTCTGAATGCAACTGCACGGCTTGCTGTATGTACGTAAGATGGCTTCTGCCACAAAGAATTGCTGGACTGAGGGACAGGGGAACTGCAATGGCAATGTTCAGTGGCTAGAGAGGGCAAACTAGCAGACTCCACATGCTCAGGAGGGAGGAGTTAATACCATTACAAATCAGTGTATCTGTTTCACATTGTATGTGCAGCAGTATTGGAAGGAGCCACAAGATGGTGATGGATGCAATACAATCCAAAGAACTTCTAGAATGGCGGTATTTAACTGGCGGACCGGGGTACGAATAGGGACCCGGCGCCAGATTTCTGGATCCCTGCCCTGACAACCCGGCACTCGGTTGCTTCTGTGTTGCCATGCTCAGTGTTGCCCCCTTTACTTGATTGGCTACGTAGTGCTTAGTCTCCCTGCCAGTGTCATGAATCTGCCGCCTGGAACCTAGCATTGCAATATGAAGTACTGCATGGGCAGGAAGTGGCATTGCAAGGTACACACAAACTTTGTTTCTCAGTCACTTTGCCCCATCCAATCATGTCCCGCTGCCCCAGCTCAGCCCCATTCATCCCGGTCCTGCCATCTCTGCCCCATACATCCCTGTCCCACCATCTCTGCTCCATCCATTCCTGTCCCCCCCAGCTTTGCCCATTCATGCCTTTCCCCTCAGCTCTGCCCCATACATCCCAGCTTTTTGCCTGTGGAATCTATAGAATCCCCTCCCCCAGTGCACTGATTTCTAACTTACCCCCTCTCCCCTCAACAGCCCCCTGCCCGGATATTCACCTCTCACCAGATGCCTGTATATGGACCTTTAAAAGAAGTGGTTGAATACCCATGTTCTAGTACTTCATGGACTTATAAAATAGGCATATAATCAATCAGGTATATGCATACCTTCCAACTGTCCCTCATTGTTCTTGTGTGTCCGTCTTAAAGGTGTAACATTGAGATCTGCATCAATAAATGAGTAATTCTCCTATTCAAAATTTTTAGAACTGTTACAATCAACCTCCTATCCATCCCTCAATGAGGGTGTGTGGTTTAAATTAACTTGTCCCTATTTCCCACCCCGAAAAGTTAGATGGTATGTATATGTATACAATGAAATACCATACCATAAAAATGATCATAAGCTATGACAGCAAATTTCCTCTCTAACCTGTGTACTTCACACACAGAATGTTACGTATTTGGTGTTCATGCTGTCCCCTAGCCTCTAACATGTAGTTACATACTTAATACAGTTCAAAAAAGATATCAAGTTAAATTATGAGATTGGGTTGAGGAAAGTTTTTTTAATATTATTTACATATAGCAAGCCCGATTCAGAGCCTCACCGTGATTGCTCGGTTTCTTGTGGAAGTGAACTCGGAAACCAGGAATTTGCGAACGCACGTCTGATTCACACCCGTGTCCTGAGATTTTCTTGGCCAGACTTACGGGATCATAATTGTTTTGCGTACGCCTACAGTTTACTGAGCAATTACTGTAGCTGTTTTCTTCCGTATGTTGCCGCAGAGTCCTTCAATCTCTGTGGCCTGTGGTTACTTACCTTCTCCCTCTTGATTCCTTGAAAGGCATCCCAGTGTGAATGGCTGCACTGACACTCACCTTCGTCTTCCTGTTTTCCTTGGTTGCTGGCTGTATTGTGACTTACCTTCTGCCAGTTGATTCTAGGCATCCCATGTAGTGTTGTTTTGTAAATCATCCATTTTTTTTAATTTGCCAAATGTTTAAACTGTTTTTTTTTTTTTTTATAAATATATAAACAGAAACCTTATTTTGTTTAAAATAATTAAATTATTATTTTGTTATTAAAATTTGTAATCTTAAACCCTTTGATCATAAAAGAAGAAGTTTTCTAAAAACAAACTTTTTGGGGCCAGTTGTAGGCCCTTGGGGTGTGGGAATCAGTCTCATCTCCATAGCACCAGTAAAGACAAAAGAAATGCATGTCGATGTCTGCTTTCAGACATGTATGCCAGTTCTCCCTGGTCAAGGCCCTCCTGACACTGGCTGTTGGCCTTTTTTGAGGCCACCTTCCGCCTTGGTGCCATCCCTTCGTCTGGATCTATAAGGACAACAGATGTTAGAACTTGGTGCATGTGTGATGTATGTTCTGCTCGTGTAGTGGTCAGCTTGTATTAGTTAGCACCCATCTGAGGCCGGCCCCACACTGTATACTCTTGAGTCTGTAGGGAAAGAAAAGCACTTAGCATACATGTCATTTGCTATTTCTTTTCCTTCACCAGTGTTTTTTTATCTGTTGCTCTACCTAACCATGTTCTGGGTGTGACTCCAAGCCCAACACCTGGGCCTCCACTGCTTCAGCTGGCTCTGGTGGTGGTTGGAGTGAGGCTGAGGGGGAGGATTAGGACTTTGGCATGGGGGGGGGGGGGGCACTTCCTTACATGCACACCATGTTTTGCTTCCCTCACTGACTTTGGATCCCTCTTCTCTGGGTGGGCTTCGTTCTTAGCCAGAACTCCTCAGCTAGAAGAAAAGCACAATTCAGTCACACAGTTTAGCATGAGTGAGAGGTCAACTTCTCTATGGACCATCCACTTCCTGGGAACTGCTGGCGGAAAAAACGACGCACACAGGGCCACTTTCTTCTTTTGAGTTCTGACCAGTGCTGCATTATTTGGGTGTGGGTGTAAGACGTTAGTCTCTGGCTTTTGAGATGCGCTGCCACATCCAATGCCAACGTCCTTTTGGTGTGGGTGTTAGGCTTGAAATCGTACCTGTCTGTAATAAAAGTCCACATTTTACTTTCCTGTATTCCATGTATTGTCCTATTTCAGGTCCACACGCACATTTACCTTCCCCTTTAAATTCCTGTGTCCTACCTCTCCTCCCTGAGCAGCAGGCTAACTATTTGGGCAGGCGAGTGACCTCGCCAGTATGTTCATATGCACCACTGAGTAGGGGCATGACGTTACTCCCAACCAGCATGTGCCTATGCATCTCCAAATCGCTCAAGCTCCCCAGACGGACAGTACTGGGGGATTGGAGTCGCTGATGCACCTAGGCAACCTGGCGGACCCAGATTTCCCCTCCACTAGTACTGTCGAATTCCCCCATGCAAAAAGAGAGCATAAATTTGCACCAGAAAACCCTGTTTTTTATAAAAGAAACGTAGCTCAGAGTAACACACAATTGCAGGCATAACCCTTAAATGTACACATGCAAGAATCCCAAAAATCGTCTTGACCTGTATTAATACAAAATATGTCTCGCAAAAACAACAAACAAGAATCACTGCCCTGAATAGCACAACCGGAAAAAACACAAAACCAGGACTTTTAGGTCATTCCCGCATGTGGTAATGCATACAGGAAATGCTCTGAATCAGGGCCATTGTCTATTAGTAACAGTTAATAGTATTTTCTTCTAAGACAGCATCTAATCATTTTTGAAGCTGTCAGCTGTTGGTGCTGTAACAATCTTCTATGGGAGCCTATTCCACAGATTTATAGATCCTACAATAAAAAAGTATTGTCGTCTCTGGAGATTGAATCTTGTTTTCTCCAGATGGAAAGATTGCTCCCTTGTCTTTAGAGAGGGTTTTACGTTAAATAAATGTTCCCCATATTTTTTTATTGCAGATTGACGTATTTATACAAGTATCTCATACCTCTACCCCCTTGTGTGTCTCTTCTCAAGTCTAAATTCTAAATCAAACTTCAAAGTCAACCTAGCTTCTTCATTCCTCTTATCATTTTTGTGGCTCTTCGCTGCATCCTTTCCAAAATCAGGGTGTAATGCCTGGTTGGACACCTGCCTTTGAGCCGGATCACAACCCCCAATAACCGCTGCTACCTTTGCCGGAGAGTCAGAGAGCTGCGTAGTATCAGTGGATGAAATTTAGTCATGCCAGGACATCAGAATCCAAATGCAATACCAAGAAACTAGATGGAAGCGATGGTCAAAAGGTAAGCTGAGGTCACAACAGGAGTTCAAAGAGCTTAAATTCAACCTGGTAAAGAGCCCCATAGCTTACACTATAATGGCAATGGATGCTGGGAGAGGCCTGGCCAATCAGGTGAGGCCAGAGTCAGCCCAATACCCTTAACCCCTGGCTATCTCAGAGGCAGCGCTGGGCTGCAGTGGTCAGCAGAGCACAGCTAAAGTGAAAGCTCTAGGAGGAGTTATGACTAAAGGGATGTCGGGGGTACACAGTTTATGCAGCACAGCCAGCGAGCACAGGACAGGTGAAAATCAGGATATGTCAGGATATCCTTTCTATGAACTGGTGTCAGAACTGCATGGCATATTCCAGATGAGGGCACACCAGTGCCTTCTAAAGAGGCAATATTACATCCCTGTCTCATGATTCTATGCCTGCTGTGGCCCGGCTATAAAAAGAGATGTGCATGAATCACTACAAACATCTCTGCATAGTAAACAGTAAAGCTGTATATAATAAGGAACAATAGCTACACAGTTAACAAGCAGAAGCTGCTGTGGAAGTAACATCTCAGTAAGAGGCCCAATGCAGTCTCTGCATTGGGTCCCACCTCTGGGTAGACAGAGGTGTTAAATATCTCTGTTAGGTCCTGGCATAGTCGGTGTTTCAGTTGTTGTGGAGTTTAAAGAGTCCAGTACAGTACAGTGCAGTGTGTAGTAATTGCACCAGAGTTACAGTACAGTGCACATGAGCCAGCCTAGACAGAGCAAGTACAAGGCTTAGTGAAGCAACCAGAGAGAGAGAACGGTGAATCCAGAGCACCTTTTGGGGAGTAATACACACATAAAATAAAGCAGAAAATCCTGGAAACCAGTAAACAGGAAAGCGTGACTCTGTGAGGGAATCCATTTGAGCTTAGGAGGATCAGGAGCAGTACACTGAAGACCATCAGAAAGGTACCGACAGTTGTATAGTCCCAGCCCCTAGTGAGACCGTGGATGCTGAGACTGTCATTGTTTAATCTGATGTTGCTGAACAGAGAGTTGTGTGGAATACAGTTGTGGGAAGAGACCAATCCAAATCCCTTAGAATCTTAATGAATTCATGAACAATACCTGCACGCCTCCCAGTCCTGTTAGGGGCGTGTGGGAAACTCTACTTTACTATTCATGATAAATGCATGATCATTAAAGCAGCTGTTTGACTTTGCATACTTTTATTTCGCCTGTGGTCTGCCAGTAGGACTAGGAGTGACTCTCCCAGCTTCTCTTCCCCCCGAGGAGATATGTGGACTGCATATTTTTATACCCCAAGTGTATTACTTTACATTTATCCACACTGAACTTCATTTTCCAAGTTCTCAAAGTGACCATGTCAGCCTGAAGCTTATAAACATTTTCAATTGACTGCACTGTGATACATACAAATCAAATCATACACACAAAACCGCCATTTAAAGTGAATGACTCACACAAAATACAGTGCTGTTTTTTTATTTATGGTGCACATTACATTTGAGTGAAGTATAGTAAAGTCTGCAGCATTGTTGAGTACCACCTGAGAAAATCTTGAGTGCCACCTGTTGGAAACCCCTGCTCTATATCAGTTATAAACAAGTTGAATAATAGTTGGCTTAACACTGAACCCTGGGGTACACTGCTTATATCCAGGAACCATTCAGAGTATATCCCTTTGCACAAGGCCCCTCAGACAGTTTTCAATCCCGTTACAAACTACATTTTCTAGCCCTAAACACCTCAATATACCCAATGTGGGACAGTGTCAAACGCTGTTTCAAGAAATCCAGAAAAGCTATATCTTTTGCAGCAACACCCCCATAACTCAAAGATAGGTTTCCCCCTCACTGTGCACAGTTCTCCAAATATATGTGGAATGCATGTGAATCCTGCCAACACCCCAAAATTAGCTGCTCTCCATGTGCAAACCCCCCAATTCCTCCACCCAGAATGCACACATATACTTCCTATACCCCCCAGAAAAAATATATGTAGTGAGTGTGCCAATTCCCCAGACCTCTAAATGAATATGCAAAATGTGCATGGATCTCCCTGCCAGACTTTATTATGCGGAGAGGGAGCATATCCAAACTCAGCCCCCAAAAATAGGCGGAACCCTCACAGGTGCCACCCCCAAGCCAAAGAAGATCTTTAGCAATGTAGGAAGAGATGTTGCAAGGGTTAAATGCTGACAGTGTGGATAGAAACTGCAAAATATATCAAATGCGGACAGTGGGGGAGTGCAAGAGGTTATATGCAGACATTGTGTATGTGGGGAGAGAGCACAAGTTTGAAGCAGAGCTCCAGTCCAAAAAATAAAGTTTAGTAGAATGCTCCCCTAACCTCTCTCCCCTTCTGGTGATCAGTGGCATATGCTGGTTAAGAGGACTTGATGTTATGCAGATGTTATGGAACAGATTTGCAGAAGCTGCGCTCCTGGACTGCATGGTAGTCACCATTTTTCTACACACCTGAAATCGCGGCTTACACATCAGCCTCGGAGGGGCATGGTGGCTATGCCAGCAGCAGCCCACAATAAACTGAGATATAGAGATGTCTGGAGAAACGGGCCAGCCTCCCTGTCATGCAGAAAGTTTTGGTAGCTGCCGCACTCTTACCCACCATACATATATACCTATATACCCCTATTAGAATCCAATCATGTGTCAAGTTTCAAAATTTGCACCTGACGTCACTAATGACGTCATTGGAGCTATATTTACATAAAAAGTTGGCCAGTAAAAATGTTGCCCAAAGTGATGGTCAATAATAGTTAATAGCCGGCGATTGCCCCAGGGAGCCCGTAGTGGACCATACTCACCTAATCAGAACGTCCCCGCGTTGTTCGGGAACCCAGCGCCGTGGGGGACGGCCACACTGTCAGCCCGGTGGTTGCTAAGCAACCCCCTTGCTGTCCCCTGATAGGGGAAGTTCGGGATCCGCATCATCAGTCCTGGGAAACCTACCCGGTAACTGATGACACGGAGCCCAGACGCAACCAGATTGGCGCCCGGGCGTAGCAGAGCTAGCTATCCTAGTTACACAGGATTGCATGTCATACACACACACACACACACACACACACACACACACACACACACACATACCCCCCACACACACAGTCAGCAGCTGGTGGATGAAAGGGATGCTGTAAGTGTGAGGGAAGCTATTCAACAAATTAATGGGGTCTCTCAATAGGGTCAGCAACCTCAAAGTATTTAAACAGTTGAAATGTTTCTAGGAGCTATCTACTCCGAGCAGAGTAATGACAAGTTATTGCAGCTGATGGCCCTCTATTTTTAGCTACAGATAAGGGATTATTGCACCAAGAAAAAAGAAAAATTTGACTGAGAGACTGGCAGGCTGATTCATCACTAACGCCAGGTAGCGACAGATGAGCGTCTGTAGCAGGCATTTTCAGAGCGCCCGCTAGTAGTCACTGTGCTCGGCCGTGAGTCGCTACTTTATAACGACTCAGTCGCTGTTCAGTAATGTTGAATACATTGTGAGGAGTCGCTATTTGACCAGTACAGCGCTGTATGGGAGCGCATGTTAGCGACTGCTCATAGCGACCGTCTCACACCATATTCAGCGAAAAAACAGCCTCACAAATCTCTGGCGCTGAAAAATGCTTGTTTGAAGCCCAGAGCGCAGGAGGCGGTGTGTTTAAAGTGTGTTTTCCAGCATCTATCCACTAGTAACAAAGCGAAAACATATGGAGTTACATTGTAACAACATTGTAACATGAACACTTTAATGGCAGACCTGTAATGTCATTTCTGAAGAAATATATAAAAAATGAAAAAAAATTTAAAAAACATCTTTTTCAATGCCAGAAGTGGTCACAGAATTATTTGTGATTTTTGGAAAAAAAAAAACCCCGGTTTAAAGAGAAGAAAAGGATCGTCCATTGAAATGTATGGGAAAGCTACAGGTAGCGAGAGGTCATACCTGGCGCTGTGCAAGGCTGAACGCCAGTGCTGTTCGCTGAGGCTGTGAAAATGATGAATCAGACGCTACATGCCGCTATCCAAGTCGCTAAACAGATTCTGCTTGATAAATGTGTAATTGCATGCCGTTCACCAGTCGCTACCTGTCGCTACCTCTCATTAACCAGCCACTACCTGACGCTATCCCTTCTTAAATAAGGGCCTACGTTTTTCAGAAGCAGGGCTGCCAGGTGTGTAGCATGATGGCCACTTCCATGCAGTTCAGGAATGCAGCATCGGCATGCTATTCCACAACATCAGGGGGGTTTAACCCCAGCTTATGTCACTGATTGCCAGAGGGGGGCTTTAGGCTTTAGGGGAGCAGTCTAGTAAGCTTAGTTTTTTTGTGGTCAACTTTAAATGCAGACAGTGTGTGTGTGTGTGTGTGTGTGTGTGTGTGTGTGTGAGGCGGGGGCAATGTGTGAAGGGGGTTAAATGCAGATTCGGCAGGCAGAGCATGCATATAGGCTATAAAGCACCCTGCACCTCCTGCCCCAGTCTCATTTGTCACATACAGAAGGGGGGGCTGGGAAAGCAGCAGTTAAGGGGCCCTTTGCAACTTGGCATCCTAGTGACTAAGGGTGTGGAAAGGCCTGATTCCCATTAGCGTTAGCCCAGTTTTCTTTCAAGGATGCCTATTTTTATGGGCACCCATGGAAGAGCACCGGGCCTGTGCTAAAGAGCATAGGGGCTAGTATACCACTGAGTCCTGTTGCTTGATGCACCATTTTTTTTAAAGAAAAATAGCTAAATTAATTTTTCAATTCCTTCAGTTGTAAACCTGTCTCAAAGCAACAGTGTAAATTACATCCCAAGGATGACCTGAAATGCTAATAATTGCTTGTGCTGAATCAACCCATTTTTCTTTCAAAAAATGGCTCTTGTAAACTAAGCACCCTTGCCTACTACAATGTAAATATATTTTGTGACTTTTAGCTCACATAAAGATTAAAGCCATATTATTATACTCTTGTTCTTTGTGGCCCCATTTTGGAGATGTATCTTCAATTCCAGTCTGAACTTGTAAAGGGGGTAATTACAAAGCACCTACTTTTGTTAGATGTGTAGGATTCTTTGAAGATCTGTATTAAAACATTTATTAATGTTTAGTTTGATGCTAGAAAAAACATGAATATTAATTAAATGACAATAAGTAGTTAATATAGTTATAATAATAATAAGCTGTGTCTTTGTACTACATCATTTAAGTGTGTATTAATAGCTGTTTGTTTATACATACCTAGGTTCCCTGTGGGATTCCCATGGTGCTCAATGCAATAGAAATGTAATATTTTTTCCCATACTTGGTATAGGTTAAGGCTGTGTTGCTAAGCAGCGGGCTCAAGCTGCAATCAAATTACTGCAATTCTTTTTTTTTTTTTTTAATCAATGGGGCGTATCTGTGAGGGGTGAAGAGCCGCATCCATCTTGCTGTAGACAAACCAGGGTGCTCTAACACTGGGGTCTGAAGTGTGCATAGATGCAGATGGTGCCATGTTTGTGGAGACATATGACCACTATAAAAAGGCAACCAGTGGACAGGAAAGGAGGAGTCAAAAAGGAGGAACTGCTTGAGATAGGGGCAATATTATAGGCTTGATGTAAAGTCAGTAATGACACAGAAGAAATTCAGAATGATGCTGGAGGAAGTACCACCCAACCATTAGGCGATAGCAGCACTTCATCCATCCACATAAAGTTAGAATTTTGATAAAAAGGAATATGCCTGACAGTGATTAGTCTAAATGAACTGTGTGGTTTAGCACTAGGGCAGATGTTTCTGGCTGTATGCGGAGTGAGACTTGGTGAGTACCAAAACAGAGTCGCAAGCCAGTATGTGGAGAGACCCATGTTAGGCTTAATATAGGGGGGCTAAATTGACCAAAAAACCCTCTACTTAGGTAAAGGAAAAGAGGGCGAGATTTGCACAGTACCCAGTCCAAGGACAGATAGCATTACCTATCTATCCTTGCAGTAGGCGGAGCTATTCAAATCATCTCTTTATGTCTCTGTGCCATCCAAGACAGCCTAAAGCTTGAAACACTTGTCCACTAGTTGGATGTGTTTGGTTGTTTAAAATTTAAAGCTAATCATTGCCATTGCACCCTTAGCATTTCTAAGGGCCTCGGAACTTTAATTCATTTATGGAGAAATAATGACAAAGTGAGAATTTATACTGTTATTTAGATTGTGACATATCAATCTGCTACAAAGAAGTGAATGTGTTCAATATATTTTATTGAAATTTGGACTGAATAGAAAATGCAGATACACGTTATAAAACAAAGTAATTATATGCATTTATAAAGATATTATACTCAGCCTTTTGTGTGAGTTCATCGCAACAAAAAGAAAGGGTTACTTTAAATGATTTTAAGTGAAGTATAAGCCTATAACAAATTGAGAAGAAAATTCTGTAAACAGAAAAGCCATGGATGTTAAAGACCAACTGGCAAATCAACTTTACAATTTATGCTGGTCACCAATTTTCAATCTCAATGACACCCCAATGGGCTCAGAGACAGCCAACATGGCTTTAATCCTTCCCATTTATTATGCACTTATTATGGTATGAATTCTCTAATTTTTAAGTTCACTTTTCTCCCATAGCTGTATAAATGGCAGGTCTAAGCTTCAATAAAATCTATTACAATGTGTTTCAACACGCTGACAGGTTTCCATTTTACTGTCGTATTCCATAACACCCAATTGCTGTTGTAAGGTATATATATGACAGTTGTGGCAGTTTACGGTATTTCCTGTAGGAAAACAACTTCTAAATTCGAAACCAAAATGTACAAGCTTCTATGTTTGTTATTTAACGCTCTGTCACATCCCTATTCCTTGATGTGTCCAGGTTTCTTTCTGTGTGGACAATACTTTGGCAAAGCTTTTTCTAAGCTGTGCAGCTTCCTGTGAAATAAGGTTGGCGGCAGGCAAATGTGGCCTAGCATTGCTCACATTGCAGCAATATGGAATTGTTCAGCTGACAGTGGCAGAAAGCCAGGAAGCTGTTGTTTCTAAATATAATTTGAACACCTCATTTGATGTTTGACTGGTTGAGCTACCTAACTTGAATTGTTCATTGTACTTTATTGTATAATTGTCATGTAAGGACCACACCTAGAGCCCAGCTGTGGACATATGTTAAAAGTATGTACCATATTTTTGGTCCTTTAAGATGCACCCCCACTAAAGAAAAAGGGAAAACTCACATTCCCAAGCTCCCACACCACAGCTGAACTAAACACATAGGGAGAGAGAGAGAGACACACATACACACAGAGAACATATATTACCGCTTCCTGCTGTTTTCGTCATGCTGATGCCATCCTGTCTGCCCATAAACACATGGGTTCCACCGGCAACCAGGTAGGAATGGCAAGTCACAGGCCACGGCCACCCAGAAACCAGGACCGGCACCACGAGAGCTTATGTGCAGGAGTCAGGCAGTAGTGGTGATAGTGGGCAGCTCCATCCAAGGGCAGCAGGGAGCGGTATGTACATTCGTGCCGTGTGGGAGCTTGAGAATTTGAGTTGTTTTGGGCCGGCATGTTGCATACTGCCTGTATCTTGGATGCCTTGCACTGCCTTTATTTGGGATGTCATACACTGACTGTATTTGGTATACCTGTACACCCTGCCTGTGTTTGAGATGCCTGCACACTGCATGTATTTAGGGATGCCACACACACGGCCTGTATTTGGGATGCCTGTACACTGCCTGTATTTGGGATGCCCCACACCCTGCCTGTATTTGTGGTGCCCCACACCCTGCCTGTATTTGGGATGCCTGCACTCTGCCTGTATTTGAGATGCCTCACACCCTGACTGTATTTAGGATACAACACATACTGCCTGAATTTGGAATGCCCCACACCCTGCCTTTATTTGGGATGCCTGCACACTGCCTGTATTTGGGATGCCACACACACTGCCTGAATTTGGGATGCCCCACACCCTGCCTATAATTTGGGATGCCTGCACACTGCCTGTATTTAGGATGCCTTACACACTGCCTGTATCTGGGATGCCCCACACCCTACCTATATGTGGGATGCCTGCACACTGCCTGTATTTGGGAGGCCACACACACTGCCTGCATTTGGGATGCCTCAAACACTGCCTGTATTTGAGATGCCACACACACTGCCTGTATTTATGATGCCTCAAACACTGCCTGTATTTGGGATGCCACAGACACTGCCCGTATTTGAGATGCTACACACACTGCCTGTATTTGGGATGCCTCACACACTGCCCGTATTTGAGATGCCACACACACTGCCTGTATTTATGATGCCACACACACTGCCTGCATTTGGGATGCCTCAAACACTGCCTGTATTTGAGATGCCACACACACTGCCTGTATTTATGATGCCTCAAACACTGCCTGTATTTGGGATGCCACAGACACTGCCCGTATTTGAGATGCTACACACACTGCCTGTATTTGGGATGCCTCACACACTGCCCGTATTTGAGATGCCACACACACTGCCTGTATTTATGATGCCACACACACTGCCTGTATTTGGGATGCCACAGACACTGCCCGTATTTGAGATGCCACACACACTGCCTGTATTTATGATGCCACACACACTGCCTGTATTTGGGATGCCACAGACACTGCCCGTATTTGAGATGCCACACACACTGCCTGTATTTATGATGCCACACACACACTGCCTGTATTTGGGATGCCACAGACACTGCCCGTATTTGAGATGCTACACACACTGCCTGTATTTGGGATGCCTCACACACTGCCCGTATTTGAGATGCCACACACACTGCCTGTATTTATGATGCCACACACACTGCCTGTATTTGGGATGCCACAGACACTGCCCGTATTTGAGATGCCACACACACTGCCTGTATTTATGATGCCACACACACTGCCTGTATTTGGGATGCCACAGACACTGCCCGTATTTGAGATGCCACACACACTGCCTGTATTTATGATGCCACACACACACTGCCTGTATTTGAGATGCTACACACCCTGTCTGTATTTGTGATGCCACACACACTGCCTGTATTTGAGATGCTACACACCCTGTCTGTATTTGAGATGCCACACACACTGCCTGTATTTATGATGCCACACACACTGCCTGTATTTGGGATGCCACAGACACTGCCCATATTTGAGATGCCACACACACTGCCTGTATTTGGGATGCCACACACACTGTCCGTATTTGAGATGCCACACACCCTGTCTGTATTTGTGATGCCACACACACTGCCTGTATTTGAGATGCTACACACCCTGTCTGTATTTGAGATGCCACACACACTGCCTGTATTTATGATGCCACACACACTGCCCGTATTTGGGATGCCACAGACACTGCCCATATTTGAGATGCCACACACACTGCCTGTATTTGGGATGCCACACACACACTGTCCGTATTTGAGATGCCACACACACTGCCTGTATTTATGATGCCACACACACTGCCTGTATTTGAGATGCTACACACCCTGTCTGTATTTGAGATGCCACACACACTGCCCGTATTTGGGATGCCACACACACTGTCCGTATTTGAGATGCCACACACACTGCCTGTATTTATGATGCCACACGCACTGCCTGTATTTGGGATGCCACACACACACTGTCCGTATTTGAGATGCCACACACTCTGCCTGTATTTATGATGCCACACACACTGCCTGTATTTGAGATGCTACACACCCTGTCTGTATTTGAGATGCCACACACACTGCCCGTATTTGGGATGCCACACACACTGTCCGTATTTGAGATGCCACACACACTGCCTGTATTTATGATGCCACACGCACTTCCTGTATTTGAGATGCTACACACCCTGTCTGTATTTGTGATGCCACACACACTGCCTGTATTTGGGATGCCTGCACACTCTCTGTAATGTGGTGTCTGTAATGGGGTGATTGGGGGGGTTCTGTACAATGTCTGTCATAAGGTGATTGGACGAGGAGTTTTAGCACACCATTTGGTTCAGAATGTATTTTTTATTATTTTCCTCCTCCAAATCCTGGTTGTGTCTTATGGACAGGTGTGTCTTATAGGGTGTAAAATATGGTATATGTAAGCCTCCCTTTCTGATTTTTGAAACCTTGATAAAAAAGCAGTTCAATGTTCCCCTACAATTCATGAAGTCTTTGATAATCGGATGCCCTTTGATGTTAAACAGTGAGCTCTCAGTAGTTCAAGACAGTTGTATGTTTCTGCTTCGCTCCCAGCACTTAGAAGCTCAAGGTATGACACCTGAGACCTTAAAGTTGGACATACAATTATGTCAGGACGGGGATGGCCTTAATTCGGACATACACCTTTACCAGAAACAGTACTCATATGCATCCCTCCCCAGGGCAATTCAGATTGCTGCGCATAAAAATTAATTTGGCTTTTTTGTAACTCCTGCCTTGGTCTATTTTCCACACTCAGTGGCATCCTATGGACCAACCAGTAGCCTACAAAGAGGAAGTGCTGCTTGGGTTTCCTGCTGCTGTGCATTGTGAGTTATGCTGGTAAAATCTAGGGATGCTGGGAAAGGAAGCTTACTGGGTGCTCCAGGATGACCACGACCAGAAGAAAATCAGTGAGGCAATGTTTCAGCTTTGAGTGGATGCAGGAGCAAGTGCTGACAATGATTCAGTATCATACATGCGGATAGGCTGGGGAATTTTAGGGAGGTTTTTTTTTCAGTTGTGCCTAGCTCGGTTTAAAGAGCTATATCTGCAACTTGTGGTCAGTTTTTCAAGCCTCACCATGAAGGTATAAGGCAAATATGAGATCCAAAGACAAGCAAGTGTCAAAGGTCAGAGGTATTATAGTATCCTGAGAGGCAGACAAAAGTGTGGTCAGATAAAGAAATGCTTAGTTAGTCTAGGTAGCAGTCAAACTGATTATAGCAACACCATTCAGCACACCAATGTGAAAATACTATTATGGACAGGAAGGACTGGGACAGAGCCAGCTTTATATAGTGGCTAATAAGGAGGGGACATGAGGTCAAGGGTGGTGATTTATCTCAATTTGATATTGGAGTTATTGGCCCTTTCCCAAATCTAAAGGACAACCACATGGTGCTCCCTTTTTAGTGCAGCAGCGCAGAACCAAGGAGTCAGCCCAGTAATAGAAACAGCAGAAATAAAGATGCCCCCCCCCCCCCCCCCCACGATGCTAACCTTAACCCATCAGCGAAAAAACACATAATAAATGTCAGCTGGTTGATTATGAAACATGTTATATTATGTGGCACAGACTCCTGAAACATCCCTGTAAAACTGTATGACTCTTGAATTTTTTCTGATCATTCAGTCCTTCACGGGGTGATAGGATGGCTGTCATATTTCTATGAAATATTCACATGTGATTGGAGCCCTTGGTTTCATGCCAGCAATCTCAAGCTTTCCAGGCCTCATCTGCTGAATGGTCTGGTCTCAAGGCTTAAATCTAAATGTGGTCAAGTAAGTCATATTTTTGCTCAATCATATATAAAATATAGAGTTGAAATACCAGCTTCCAACATGGATTGGAGTTAGGCTATATTTGCATAAGAAGAACCACTCATCCTAAGCACATCTTTTTATCCTAAAAGGAGTTTAAATGAAAAGCACACTATACGACTTAGAGTTAAAAAAGGGTAATTTAAGTTGCATTGCTCAGCCTGAGTTATGGGGTTAATTGGTGCTGGCACTAAGCTCTTGACTAAGGATTCTTCATCACTGAAAATGACAATATGGATATTTAGGATCTACCCTCTTATCAGTTTTTCAAGAAGTATTTGTTCAAGTGCATTAGACACAGCGGCACCTTCATAGGACACAATTAACCTCCATAAGCATTCTATGATACTCAAACATATCAGTATTTAAATTCCCAGGGAGATTCTTTTGTGAACCTTAAAGCTGTCTATGAAATCTGGCAGAATATAATTTGCTAATGAAAATGGCTTCTCACCTTAGTTATCACAGTTATCTTCCTGTATATCTAAGTGGAGCCATAATGATTGCGATAGAGGTAGAGTGACCTTTTCAGCTCCCATGCTGTGATCAGTGTTCATATGCATTTAGGAAAGCAAACACATTTATATTTGTGAAGATGAAATAATGACAGAATGATAACTTTGTTTTTTATCAAGGTCCATAAAGGACATACATTTTCCTGGATGATAATAAATAAACCTTTCATTTTGTAAAAAAATCTAACTCAACTAGTAAACAAGTACCAATATATTAACAAAATATAAAACATTTTATATAGAGAACTTTTTTCACTTTTGGGAAACCTTGAAATGTACATTAACTCCAAAACCCAAAATATAAAACTTCTCATTTGAAGAACTTCACTTTTTTGGGGAACTTCTGTACCTTAATTGAATTGTTAATTCACTCCAACAACCATTTAGATCAGAGGAATTTGAAAACGAAATTTACAGTGGTCTTCAAGATTTGAGATGTCTGCATAAATTTGATTTTAAACTACAGAACTTGCATGAGTCTTAAAAGATAGATACTGAGAGCCAAAACAATCAAAAGAATCAAAAATGAAGATATCTGTTCTCACTTCTGTGGGCAGTGACAAGTTATTCAAGCTCACTTGAAGCTATGGGCCTAATCTTCATGACTATTCTTGAAGGTAAGTGATGAACATGGCAGCATGGTGACCTTGGTGCATTGTCCACAGGATTGTCCCACCAAAGCAGATGTTAGTAAAGATCAGGAAAGTTTCAGACAAGCATTCTAAAAAACAAAGGACCAACACCCACCCCTGATCGGCCCGGGAATTTTAGAAAACCCCTAAAATCTTACCTTTTAGGCGATGGATAAGCCGCCGCCGCCGCCGCCGCCTCCCGCGCGTCCCTCTAGCAGGGCGCGCTCCCGCGCCGGCCTGTAAGAGGGACGCGCGGGAGGCGGCTTATCCGTCGCTTGTCCGTCGCCTACAAAGGTAAGATTTTAGGGCTTTCTGGGGGGTTTCACACAGCGGGGCACCCCCTATTGGGGGGGATAGTGAAAATCCTGGGTGTTGGTCCACTTTAAGGCAAAAAAAATACTGTAAGAAAAAACAAGCCAGGGTTGGGACAGACAGTGTAGGATTTCAACCAATCAAGTTGAGGTTGGTGCAGGAAAGGTCAATAAGCCACTAACAATCATACAAAGAAAGCAGGTAAATAAAAGGTCAATCATGCCGAGGGTAAAACAGCCAGAAGGAATCAAATTAGCAAAATTATATGTGGATGGGGAGACACAGAGAGTCATGATAAAGATTTGGCAAATCAAGTTCACCTTTGGATGGGCTTTTGGGTGTAAACTGATGTTTACATCTGAGTGAGCTTTGTACACACTAAAAAATCTATAAAAGATTTGTTCTGATTTATACAAATCAGTCACATACCTCTGCGATGGGGCATATTCAGAACGATTTGACAGCATACATCATAGGGTGCTGTTGTTTTCAAACTTAAAAAAGCACCTCTCCTGTAGAAATTCCCCATCACAGGGGAATGTGATTTATTTGGAAGTTAGACATTTTTTTTAGTATGTTGCAGTATTGTTCATGTTAAAAAGCTCACTCAGCTCACCCGAAAGCAAACCCAAAGGTAAACTTGATTTACCAAATTTTTAGCATGACCCCCATTGTTCATGTGCATAGGTGTTTTACCTGCAAAGGACAGAAGGTCCTTGCCATGTATAAGGGACTTGACAAGGATTGCATGATTACCTACTGATGCCAAAGGAACTGGAAAATCATTTTGAATTGTCCGGAATAAAAAAAAAAACATTTAGAAGAGGGGTAAATGCCTTTAACTTACAATGCAGACCAGGGACTGTAAAAGTCTGTGAAAACCTTGGTAACAGTAACCACAATATAGTTGTATTCAATATTAACTGTAAGAAATATTTTCTGTCTGGGAGGGCAAAAACACTGAATTTTAGGAAGGTCAACTTCCCCAGGCTCAGAGCTGCACTCCCGGACATAGACTGGGAGCATCTGATGATGAATAAGAATACAGATGTCAAATGGGAGTGCTTTAATTAAATAGTGAGAACCAACGTTGCAAAATGTATTCCTATGGGTAACAAATATAAGCAGCTAAAAGGCAACCCCCCATGGCTGACACCTGCGGTCAAAGGGGAAATAAACAACAAGAAAAGGGCATTTAAAATTACAAGGCAGAGCTCTGAGCTGTAACCCTTGAAAAGTATAAATTAGTAAATTAAGCATGTAAGAAAGAAATAAGATTGGCAAAAGCACAAAATGAAAGAGATGTTGCCAATGAAAGAAACCCTAAACATTTTTTAAAAATATTTAAACTCAAAGAAATCTAAATCAGAACAGATAGGTGCCCTAACTAATGATAATGTGGAAGTGGTCACTGAGGATGAAGAGAAGGCGGAGCTGTTAAATGGATTCTTTAGCTCTGTGTACACAAGAGAGGAGCAAGGGGCCAACACCAGAGATGCCACTGATAGCAATAGCCCAAGTATAATACTCAAAAAGCTAAACAGGGATATCATCCAAGAAATACTAAATAATTTAAATGTGACTAAGACTGCAGGACCAGGTGGACTTCATTCAATAATTCTTAAAGAACTCAGTTCAGTTATCTCATCGCCCCTGTTCTTGATCTTTAAAGACTCACTAACAACTGGTATATTGCCAAGGGACTGGTGCAATGCAAATGTGGTGCCCATTTTTAAAAAGGGCTCTAGGTCTTCTCCAGGCAATTACCGACTGGTAAGTTTAACATTCATTGTGAGAAAATTGCTTGAGTGGCTATTAAAGGACTACATACACAAATATGTAACTATAATATTATAAGTGACAACCAGCACGGACAGACAGAAGCCACCAGACTAACCTAATTGGCTTCTATGGAGAGGTGAGTAGAAACCTGGACAGAGGGGCGACTATAGATAGTTTTTTTAGATTTTGCAAAAGCATTTGACACTGTCCCCCATAGATCCTTATTGGGGAAATTGATCTTCCGGATTAGACAATACAGCTTGTAACTGGATTGAAAACTGGCTGAAGGCTCATGTGCAGAGGGTTGTGGTTAATGATACCTACTCTAAATAGTTACTGGTTGTAAGCGGTGTACTCCAGGGTTTAGTGCTGGGCCCACTATTATTCAACTTGTTTACAAACGACATACAAGAGTTAAATGCATTGTCTCTATTTGTGCAGCTGACATAATATGTAGCACAGTGCAGTCTATTGAAGAATGTTCACAAGCTTCAAGCTAACTTGGACACTTTGAGTGTTTGTGCATCTACATGGCATCTACTTGGCAAATGAAGATCATTGTGGAGAAATGTAATGTCATGCACTTGGGGTCTAATAATCTGAAGGCCACGTATGTCCTTGGGGGAGTAAAACTGGGAGAATCACTTGTTGAGAAGGATCTGGGGGTACTAGTAGATCATAGGCTAAATAGCAGCATGCAATGTCAAGCAGCTGCTTCCAAGGCTACAAAGATATTATCATGCATTAAAATTTGCATGGAATCGCAGTATAGGGATGTAATTTTGCCTCTTTACAAGGAACTGGTGCATCCTCACCTGGAATATGCCGTCCAGTTCTGGGCACCAGTTCATAGAAAAGACGCTCTGACTATGGAAAGGGTGCAGAGGAGAGCCACCAAACTAATGAGAGGAATGAAGGATCTTAGTTATAAGGAAAAATTATGAGAATTCTGTTTAGTCTTGAGAGGAGACGACTGAAGGGGGACATAATTAACTTGTATAAATATAGAAATGAGCAATACAAAAAAATATGGGGAAACACTTTTTCAGTTAAAATCTAAAGACAAGGGGACACTCCCTTCAACTGGAAAAAATAAATTTAGTCTCCAGAGGCGATAATCATTTTTTACCATAAAAACTATACATTTTTGGAATAGCCTCCCACAGAAGCTTGCCACCGCTTCAAAAAAGGATTAGATAACTTTAACAGTTACTATTAGCGGTTATCAGTAAAATAAATAAAACAAAAAATAACTTCCCCTACCCCAACACCCTTGGTTGAACTTGATGGGCTTATGTCTTTTATCAAACGTATTATCTAAGTAACTATGTAACTAAAGTCCAAAAGGCCAATATATTTTTGAGCTCTATACTTTTTAGTCAGTAGTAGTAGTACCCAGTACAAATGATGCAACCGAAATTCAGTAATCAGTACTGTCATTTGACAGAATGAAATATTATTATTTATTTATAAAGTGTCATCATCATCTGATAATCTGAGAGGAGAAAAGAATTGGGATAGTACAAGGGAATGTGAGAGGAGGAAAAAAAGACAAAAAGAGAAGAGAAGCAAATCATTGGCGAGAACCAATAGAAGATGGGGAAACCTCCCACCTCTGGGGCTTAAAGCTCCACAAAGTAAGCAATTGTTTGTTAAAGTGCTGTGTGATTATGTAAGTCTGAAAGATTATAGAAAACATTTATCTAAAGGATGCATAAGTACATATGAGTTTGTAGCATACCTATTTCTATACACGTATGGTCAAACCAAGAGACCAGAAAAAGCCTAGCTTATATGCAAATTCGCAATGTATGTGTGTTGCTCTTTTTCAGTGGGTGAAAGTGCAACATTAAATTGCTGAACCTTGACCTGCTGCTAAATCATATTTGGACATTTAAAGCATTACCAAATAACATTTAAACAAAAGGATAAACAAAATACTATTAGTTGGAAACATTTTCTTTTCCCTAAATTGGGCCAACTAAACATGCGTGTTTGAAGACCAAACCTACAAGGGGAGAGTTTTCTAAATGAAGCCCGAAAAAGTAGGTACGTTTTGGCAAACAGAAAGCGTTAGGCTCCCAACAGATATTTAAAGACTCTTCCAATTCAGATTTATTCCACTGGCTGATAATAATCTCATACCCAGGCTATTTTTGGGCTGCTAATAGCTCCCGCTGACTTAGCCTTGTCTCAAATATACAATTATTTTTTTATCCAGTCTATGCATAGTTTTTATTTGATGTTGGTGTCTATACAAGGTCAGCCAGGGGGGAAAAAATTACACTTTCTTCCATTTATTTTGTTAACTAGTAAAGAGAGCCATGGACTTCCTTCCAGCTTTTGAAATCAAACTGTGTTCCTGTTTTGCCTAGCTAAGGTGCATCCTTTTTATTGACTGGGGGGGAGGGTTAATAGCTGGTAAGCATATTGAGGTGGACAATGACTAGATAACTATACAAAGCACAATTTTTACTCTGGTAGGAGGAGACCTTTTGATCAGAAAAACAAAAACATATGGGTTCCCCAAGGAAATTGGATATATATATATATATATATATATATATATATATATATATATATATTAATTAAATAAACCCATCAACAGTTCACTATGTGATACTTATCCACTAGTACAGCCATACAGCCAGTGGGGCCTAGACTAGAATGTCAGCCTAGACTAGAATTTTGGCACACACAGAAACAAATAAATTGTGGTAAGCTTTTTATATCGTAATACATTTTGTATAGCTTACAGAATTTTCTGATCATGTGTCATGTGATCATGTGCACTTAAACGATTATGCTCAACCAACTCAATTTCGCCACTCTTTGTTTATACATATTAGGGCCGATTCCACACCTTGCCAACTCCAATGTGAGCACTCTTAAAAGACGCATGCTAGCATATTTGGGATTCCCCCCGGTTAAAGGCAATGGTTGCTGGCAATTTGACAAAGTGACTTTCTTTACAAAATGCAACCAGTTAATAGACAGGTACTCTTGAAATATTACTGCTAGTGTTTGGGATGCCCCCTCCTCACATATACAGGAGGCCTCCCTTGACTGTGGAAAAGTGACGTTAATTCTAAAATGCAAGCAGTTATTAGACAGGTAGTCTTGAGATATTTATGCTAGTGTTTTGGATGCCCATGTGGGCTGGGGTTTTTACAGCAGACACAGAAACAATTCAGACAGCGATATATTTAGGAGAAATAACCTTTAAAAGCTGCTTTAGTGTAACAGATAGGGTCAAATGTGCTGGTTTGGGATACCCTGAGGCCTGGTGTTTTTACAGCACACACAAAAACAATTCAAACTGCAATATATTTATGATAAATAGCCTTTAAAAGCTGCTTTTGTGTAACAGATAGGGTCAAATGTGCAGGTTTGGGATACCCTGCGGCCTGGTGTTTTTACAGCAGGACAAAAACCAATTCAAAATGCAATAGCTTAATAAAGCTGAGGCTGAACAAGCTTATTTAGTATAACAGATAGGGTGCTACGTGCAGGTTTGGGATACCCTGCGGCCTAGTGTTTCGGCAGCAGACAAAAAACCAATTCAAAATGCGATAGCTTAATTAAGCTGAGGATGAACAAGCGAATTTAGTATAACAGATAGGGTGCTACGTGCAGGTTTGGGATACCCTGCGGTCTAGTGTTTTGGCAGCAGGACAAAAACTAATTCAAAATGCAATAGCTTAATTAAAATGAGGCTGAACAACACTTATTTAGTATAACAGATAGGGTGCTACGTGCAGGTTTGGGATACCCTGCGGCCTGATTTAATGACAGCAGTCAGAAACCAATGCAAAATTAAATAACTTAGTACAGCTGAGGCAGAAGCACGCTTATTTTGTATAACAGATAGGGTGCTAGGTGCAAGTTTGGGATACCCTGCGCCCTGGTGTAGTGACAGCAGTCAGAAACCAATGCAATTTAGGAGAAATAACCTTTAAAAGCTGCTTTAGTGTAACAGATAGGGTCAAATGTGCTGGTTTGGGATACCCTGAGGCCTGGTGTTTTTACAGCACACACAAAAACAATTCAAACTGCAATATATTTATGATAAATAGCCTTTAAAGCTGCTTTTGTGTAACAGATAGGGTCAAATGTGCTGGTTTGGGATACCCTGCGGCCTGGTGTTTTTACAGCAGGACAAAAACCAATTCAAAATGCAATAGCTTAATAAAGCTGAGGCTGAACAAGCTTATTTAGTATAACAGATAGGGTGCTACGTGCAGGTTTGGGATACCCTGCGGCCTAGTGTTTTGGCAGCAGAACAAAAACCAATTCAAAATACAATAGCTTGATTAAGCTGAGGATGAACAAGCGTATTTAGTATAACAGATAGGGTGCTACGTGCAGGTTTGGGATACCCTGCGGCCTAGTGTTTCGGCAGCAGACAAAAAACCAATTCAAAATGCGATAGCTTAATTAAGCTGAGGATGAACAAGCTTATTTAGTATAACAGATAGGGTGCTACGTGCAGGTTTGGGATACCCTGTGGCCTAGTGTTTTGGCAGCAGGACAAAAACCAATTCAAAATACAATAGCTTGATTAAGCTGAGGATGAACAAGCGTATTTAGTATAACAGATAGGGTGCTACGTGCAGGTTTGGGATACCCTGCGGTCTAGTGTTTTGGCAGCAGGACAAAAACCAATTCAAAATGCAATAGCTTAATTAAAATGAGACTGAACAACACTTATTTAGTATAACAGATAGGGTGCTACGTGCAGGTTTGGGATACCCTGCGGCCTGGTGTAATGACAGCAGTCAGAAACCAATGCAAAATTAAATAACTTAGTACAGCTGAGGCAGAAGCACGCTTATTTTGTATAACAGATAGGGTGCTAGGTGCAAGTTTGGGATACCCTGCGCCCCGATGTAGTGACAGCAGTCAGAAACCAATGCAAAATTAAATAACTTAGTAAAGCTGAGGCAGAAGCAAGCTTATTTTGTATAACAGATAGGGTGCTAGGTGCAAGTTTGGGATACCCTGCGGCCTGGTGTAATGACAGCAGTCAGAAACCAATGCAAAATTAAATAATTTAGTACAGCCGAGGCTGAAACACGCTTATTTTGTTTAACAGATAGGGTGCTAGGTGCAAGTTTGGGATACCCTGCGGCCTGGTGTAATGACAGCAGTCAGAAACTAATGCAAAATTAAATAATTTAGTACAGCCGAGGCTGAAACACGCTTATTTTGTTTAACAGATAGGGTGCTAGGTGCAAGTTTGGGATACCCTGCGGCCTGGTGTAATGACAGCAGTCAGAAACCATACAGCCGAGGCTGAAACACGCTTATTTTGTATAACAGATAGCGTGCTAGCTGCAAGTTTGGGATACCTTGTGGCCTGGTGTAATGACAGCAGTCAGAAACCAATGCAAAATGAAATACCTTAGTACAGCTGAGGCTGAAGCACGCTTATTTTGTATAACAGATAGGGTGCTAGGTGCAAGTTTGGGATACACTGCGCCCTGGTGTAATGACAGCAGACAGAAAGCAATGCAAAATTAAATAACTTAGTAAAGCTGAGGCAGAAGCACGCTTATTTTGTATAACAGATAGGGTGCTAGCTGCAAGTTTGGGATACCCTGCGGCCTGGTGTAAGGACAGCAGTCAGAAACCAATGCAAAATTAAATAACTTAGTACAGCTGAGGCTGAAACATGCTTATTTTGTATAACAGATAGGGTGCTAGGTGAAAGTTTGGGATACCCTGCGCCCTGGTGTAATGACAGCAGTCAGAAACTAATGCAAAATTAAATAACTTAGTACAGCTGAGGCTGAAGCACGCTTATTTTGTATAACAGATAGGGTGCTAGGTGCAAGTTTGGGATACCCTGCGGCCTGGTGTAATGACAGCAGACAGAAACCAATGCAAAATTAAATAACTTAGTAAAGCTGAGGCTGAATCACGCTTATTTTGTATAACAGATAGGGTGCTAGCTGCAAGTTTGGGATACCCTGCGCCCTGGTGTAATGACAGCAGTCAGAAACCAATGCAAAATTAAATAACTTAGTACAGATGAGGCTGAAACACGCTTATTTTGTATAACAGATAGGGTGCTAGCTGCAAGTTTGGGATACCCTGCGCCCTGGTGTAATGACAGCAGACAGAAACCAATGCAAAATATAAATAACTTAGTACAGCTGAGGCTGAAGCACGCTTATTTTGTATAACAGATAGGGTGCTAGGTGCAAGTTTGGGATACCCTGCGCCCTGGTGTAATGACAGCAGACAGATACCAATGCAAAATTAAATAACTTAGTAAAGCTGAGGCTGAAGCACGCTTATTTTGTATAACAGATAGGGTGCTAGCTGCAAATTTGGGATACCCTGCGGCCTGGTGTAATGACAGCAGTCAGAAACCAATGCAAAATTAAATAACTTAGTACAGCTGAGGCAGAAGCACGCTTATTTTGTATAACAGATAGGGTGCTAGCTGCAAGTTTGGGATACTCTGCGGCCTGGTGTAATGACAGCAGTCAGAAACCACTGCAAAATTAAATACCTTAGTACAGCTGAGGCAGAAGCACGCTTATTTTGTATAACAGATAGGGTGCTAGGTGCAAGTTTGGGATACTCTGCGCCCTGGTGTAATGACAGCAGACAGAAACCAATGCAAAATAAATAACTTAGTAAAGCTGAGGCAGAAGCACACTTATTTTGTATAACAGATAGGGTGCTAGGTGCAAGTTTGGGATACCCTGCACCCTGGTGTAATGACAGCAGACAGAAACCAATGCAAAATTAAATAACTTAGTACAGCTGAGGCTGAAACATGCTTATTTTGTATAACAGGTAGGGTGCTACGTGCAAGTTTGGGATACCCTGCTCCCTGGTGTAATGACAGCAGACAGAAACCAATGCAAAATTAAATTACTTAGTACAGCTGAGGCTGAAGGACGCTTATTTTGTATAACAGATAGGGTGCTAGGTGCAAGTTTGGGATACCCTGCACCTTGGTGTAATGACAGCAGACAGAAACCAATGCAAAACTAAATACCTTAGTAAAGCTGAGGCAGAAAAAGCTTATTTTGTATAACAGATAGGGTGCTAGGTGCAAGTTTGGGATACCCTGCGCCCTGGTGTAATGACAGCAGACAGAAACCAATGCAATTTAGGAGAAATAACCTTTAAAAGCTGCTTTAGTGTAACAGATAGGGTCAAATGTGCTGGTTTGGGATACCCTGAGGCCTGGTGTTTTTACAGCACACACAAAAACAATTCAAACTGCAATATATTTATGATAAATAGCCTTTAAAGCTGCTTTTGTGTAACAGATAGGGTCAAATGTGCTGGTTTGGGATACCCTGCGGCCTGGTGTTTTTACAGCAGGACAAAAACCAATTCAAAATGCAATAGCTTAATAAAGCTGAGGCTGAACAAGCTTATTTAGTATAACAGATAGGGTGCTACGTGCAGGTTTGGGATACCCTGCGGCCTAGTGTTTTGGCAGCAGAACAAAAACCAATTCAAAATACAATAGCTTGATTAAGCTGAGGATGAACAAGCGTATTTAGTATAACAGATAGGGTGCTACGTGCAGGTTTGGGATACCCTGCGGCCTAGTGTTTCGGCAGCAGACAAAAAACCAATTCAAAATGCGATAGCTTAATTAAGCTGAGGATGAACAAGCTTATTTAGTATAACAGATAGGGTGCTACGTGCAGGTTTGGGATACCCTGTGGCCTAGTGTTTTGGCAGCAGGACAAAAACCAATTCAAAATACAATAGCTTGATTAAGCTGAGGATGAACAAGCGTATTTAGTATAACAGATAGGGTGCTACGTGCAGGTTTGGGATACCCTGCGGTCTAGTGTTTTGGCAGCAGGACAAAAACCAATTCAAAATGCAATAGCTTAATTAAAATGAGACTGAACAACACTTATTTAGTATAACAGATAGGGTGCTACGTGCAGGTTTGGGATACCCTGCGGCCTGGTGTAATGACAGCAGTCAGAAACCAATGCAAAATTAAATAACTTAGTACAGCTGAGGCAGAAGCACGCTTATTTTGTATAACAGATAGGGTGCTAGGTGCAAGTTTGGGATACCCTGCGCCCCGATGTAGTGACAGCAGTCAGAAACCAATGCAAAATTAAATAACTTAGTAAAGCTGAGGCAGAAGCAAGCTTATTTTGTATAACAGATAGGGTGCTAGGTGCAAGTTTGGGATACCCTGCGGCCTGGTGTAATGACAGCAGTCAGAAACCAATGCAAAATTAAATAATTTAGTACAGCCGAGGCTGAAACACGCTTATTTTGTTTAACAGATAGGGTGCTAGGTGCAAGTTTGGGATACCCTGCGGCCTGGTGTAATGACAGCAGTCAGAAACTAATGCAAAATTAAATAATTTAGTACAGCCGAGGCTGAAACACGCTTATTTTGTTTAACAGATAGGGTGCTAGGTGCAAGTTTGGGATACCCTGCGGCCTGGTGTAATGACAGCAGTCAGAAACCATACAGCCGAGGCTGAAACACGCTTATTTTGTATAACAGATAGCGTGCTAGCTGCAAGTTTGGGATACCTTGTGGCCTGGTGTAATGACAGCAGTCAGAAACCAATGCAAAATGAAATACCTTAGTACAGCTGAGGCTGAAGCACGCTTATTTTGTATAACAGATAGGGTGCTAGGTGCAAGTTTGGGATACACTGCGCCCTGGTGTAATGACAGCAGACAGAAAGCAATGCAAAATTAAATAACTTAGTAAAGCTGAGGCAGAAGCACGCTTATTTTGTATAACAGATAGGGTGCTAGCTGCAAGTTTGGGATACCCTGCGGCCTGGTGTAAGGACAGCAGTCAGAAACCAATGCAAAATTAAATAACTTAGTACAGCTGAGGCTGAAACATGCTTATTTTGTATAACAGATAGGGTGCTAGGTGAAAGTTTGGGATACCCTGCGCCCTGGTGTAATGACAGCAGTCAGAAACTAATGCAAAATTAAATAACTTAGTACAGCTGAGGCTGAAGCACGCTTATTTTGTATAACAGATAGGGTGCTAGGTGCAAGTTTGGGATACCCTGCGGCCTGGTGTAATGACAGCAGACAGAAACCAATGCAAAATTAAATAACTTAGTAAAGCTGAGGCTGAATCACGCTTATTTTGTATAACAGATAGGGTGCTAGCTGCAAGTTTGGGATACCCTGCGCCCTGGTGTAATGACAGCAGTCAGAAACCAATGCAAAATTAAATAACTTAGTACAGATGAGGCTGAAACACGCTTATTTTGTATAACAGATAGGGTGCTAGCTGCAAGTTTGGGATACCCTGCGCCCTGGTGTAATGACAGCAGACAGAAACCAATGCAAAATATAAATAACTTAGTACAGCTGAGGCTGAAGCACGCTTATTTTGTATAACAGATAGGGTGCTAGGTGCAAGTTTGGGATACCCTGCGCCCTGGTGTAATGACAGCAGACAGATACCAATGCAAAATTAAATAACTTAGTAAAGCTGAGGCTGAAGCACGCTTATTTTGTATAACAGATAGGGTGCTAGCTGCAAATTTGGGATACCCTGCGGCCTGGTGTAATGACAGCAGTCAGAAACCAATGCAAAATTAAATAACTTAGTACAGCTGAGGCAGAAGCACGCTTATTTTGTATAACAGATAGGGTGCTAGCTGCAAGTTTGGGATACTCTGCGGCCTGGTGTAATGACAGCAGTCAGAAACCACTGCAAAATTAAATACCTTAGTACAGCTGAGGCAGAAGCACGCTTATTTTGTATAACAGATAGGGTGCTAGGTGCAAGTTTGGGATACTCTGCGCCCTGGTGTAATGACAGCAGACAGAAACCAATGCAAAATAAATAACTTAGTAAAGCTGAGGCAGAAGCACACTTATTTTGTATAACAGATAGGGTGCTAGGTGCAAGTTTGGGATACCCTGCACCCTGGTGTAATGACAGCAGACAGAAACCAATGCAAAATTAAATAACTTAGTACAGCTGAGGCTGAAACATGCTTATTTTGTATAACAGGTAGGGTGCTACGTGCAAGTTTGGGATACCCTGCTCCCTGGTGTAATGACAGCAGACAGAAACCAATGCAAAATTAAATTACTTAGTACAGCTGAGGCTGAAGGACGCTTATTTTGTATAACAGATAGGGTGCTAGGTGCAAGTTTGGGATACCCTGCACCTTGGTGTAATGACAGCAGACAGAAACCAATGCAAAACTAAATACCTTAGTAAAGCTGAGGCAGAAAAAGCTTATTTTGTATAACAGATAGGGTGCTAGGTGCAAGTTTGGGATACCCTGCGCCCTGGTGTAATGACAGCAGACAGAAACCAATGCAATTTAGGAGAAATAACCTTTAAAAGCTGCTTTAGTGTAACAGATAGGGTCAAATGTGCTGGTTTGGGATACCCTGAGGCCTGGTGTTTTTACAGCACACACAAAAACAATTCAAACTGCAATATATTTATGATAAATAGCCTTTAAAGCTGCTTTTGTGTAACAGATAGGGTCAAATGTGCTGGTTTGGGATACCCTGCGGCCTGGTGTTTTTACAGCAGGACAAAAACCAATTCAAAATGCAATAGCTTAATAAAGCTGAGGCTGAACAAGCTTATTTAGTATAACAGATAGGGTGCTACGTGCAGGTTTGGGATACCCTGCGGCCTAGTGTTTTGGCAGCAGAACAAAAACCAATTCAAAATACAATAGCTTGATTAAGCTGAGGATGAACAAGCGTATTTAGTATAACAGATAGGGTGCTACGTGCAGGTTTGGGATACCCTGCGGCCTAGTGTTTCGGCAGCAGACAAAAAACCAATTCAAAATGCGATAGCTTAATTAAGCTGAGGATGAACAAGCTTATTTAGTATAACAGATAGGGTGCTACGTGCAGGTTTGGGATACCCTGTGGCCTAGTGTTTTGGCAGCAGGACAAAAACCAATTCAAAATACAATAGCTTGATTAAGCTGAGGATGAACAAGCGTATTTAGTATAACAGATAGGGTGCTACGTGCAGGTTTGGGATACCCTGCGGTCTAGTGTTTTGGCAGCAGGACAAAAACCAATTCAAAATGCAATAGCTTAATTAAAATGAGACTGAACAACACTTATTTAGTATAACAGATAGGGTGCTACGTGCAGGTTTGGGATACCCTGCGGCCTGGTGTAATGACAGCAGTCAGAAACCAATGCAAAATTAAATAACTTAGTACAGCTGAGGCAGAAGCACGCTTATTTTGTATAACAGATAGGGTGCTAGGTGCAAGTTTGGGATACCCTGCGCCCCGATGTAGTGACAGCAGTCAGAAACCAATGCAAAATTAAATAACTTAGTAAAGCTGAGGCAGAAGCAAGCTTATTTTGTATAACAGATAGGGTGCTAGGTGCAAGTTTGGGATACCCTGCGGCCTGGTGTAATGACAGCAGTCAGAAACCAATGCAAAATTAAATAATTTAGTACAGCCGAGGCTGAAACACGCTTATTTTGTTTAACAGATAGGGTGCTAGGTGCAAGTTTGGGATACCCTGCGGCCTGGTGTAATGACAGCAGTCAGAAACTAATGCAAAATTAAATAATTTAGTACAGCCGAGGCTGAAACACGCTTATTTTGTTTAACAGATAGGGTGCTAGGTGCAAGTTTGGGATACCCTGCGGCCTGGTGTAATGACAGCAGTCAGAAACCATACAGCCGAGGCTGAAACACGCTTATTTTGTATAACAGATAGCGTGCTAGCTGCAAGTTTGGGATACCTTGTGGCCTGGTGTAATGACAGCAGTCAGAAACCAATGCAAAATGAAATACCTTAGTACAGCTGAGGCTGAAGCACGCTTATTTCGTATAACAGATAGGGTGCTAGGTGCAAGTTTGGGATACACTGCGCCCTGGTGTAATGACAGCAGACAGAAAGCAATGCAAAATTAAATAACTTAGTAAAGCTGAGGCAGAAGCACGCTTATTTTGTATAACAGATAGGGTGCTAGCTGCAAGTTTGGGATACCCTGCGGCCTGGTGTAAGGACAGCAGTCAGAAACCAATGCAAAATTAAATAACTTAGTACAGCTGAGGCTGAAACATGCTTATTTTGTATAACAGATAGGGTGCTAGGTGAAAGTTTGGGATACCCTGCGCCCTGGTGTAATGACAGCAGTCAGAAACTAATGCAAAATTAAATAACTTAGTACAGCTGAGGCTGAAGCACGCTTATTTTGTATAACAGATAGGGTGCTAGGTGCAAGTTTGGGATACCCTGCGGCCTGGTGTAATGACAGCAGACAGAAACCAATGCAAAATTAAATAACTTAGTAAAGCTGAGGCTGAAGCACGCTTATTTTGTATAACAGATAGGGTGCTAGCTGCAAGTTTGGGATACCCTGCGCCCTGGTGTAATGACAGCAGTCAGAAACCAATGCAAAATTAAATAACTTAGTACAGATGAGGCTGAAACACGCTTATTTTGTATAACAGATAGGGTGCTAGCTGCAAGTTTGGGATACCCTGCGCCCTGGTGTAATGACAGCAGACAGAAACCAATGCAAAATATAAATAACTTAGTACAGCTGAGGCTGAAGCACGCTTATTTTGTATAACAGATAGGGTGCTAGCTGCAAATTTGGGATACCCTGCGGCCTGGTGTAATGACAGCAGTCAGAAACCAATGCAAAATTAAATAACTTAGTACAGCTGAGGCAGAAGCACGCTTATTTTGTATAACAGATAGGGTGCTAGCTGCAAGTTTGGGATACTCTGCGGCCTGGTGTAATGACAGCAGTCAGAAACCACTGCAAAATTAAATACCTTAGTACAGCTGAGGCAGAAGCACGCTTATTTTGTATAACAGATAGGGTGCTAGGTGCAAGTTTGGGATACTCTGCGCCCTGGTGTAATGACAGCAGACAGAAACCAATGCAAAATAAATAACTTAGTAAAGCTGAGGCAGAAGCACACTTATTTTGTATAACAGATAGGGTGCTAGGTGCAAGTTTGGGATACCCTGCACCCTGGTGTAATGACAGCAGACAGAAACCAATGCAAAATTAAATAACTTAGTACAGCTGAGGCTGAAACATGCTTATTTTGTATAACAGGTAGGGTGCTACGTGCAAGTTTGGGATACCCTGCTCCCTGGTGTAATGACAGCAGACAGAAACCAATGCAAAATTAAATTACTTAGTACAGCTGAGGCTGAAGGACGCTTATTTTGTATAACAGATAGGGTGCTAGGTGCAAGTTTGGGATACCCTGCACCTTGGTGTAATGACAGCAGACAGAAACCAATGCAAAACTAAATACCTTAGTAAAGCTGAGACAGAAGCATGCTTATTTTGTATAACAGATAGGGTGCTAGGTGCAAGTTTGGGATACCCTGCGCCCTGGTGTAATGACAGCAGACAGAAACCAATGCAAAATTAAATAACTTAGTACAGCTGAGGCTGAAACACGCTTATTTTGTATAACAGATAGGGTGCTAGGTGCAAGTTTGGGATACCCTGCGCCCTGGTGTAATGACAGCAGACAGAAACCAATGCAAAATTAAATAACTTAGTACAGCTGAGGCTGAAGCACGCTTATTTTTTATAACAGATAGGGTGCTAGGTGCAAGTTTGGGATACCCTGCGCCCTGGTGTAATGACAGCAGACAGAAACCAATGCAAAATTAAATAACTTATTAAAGCTGAGGCTGAAGCACGCTTATTTTGTATAACAGATAGGGTGCTAGGTGCAAGTTTGGGATACCCTGCGCCCTGGTGTAATGACAGCAGACAGAAACCCATGCAAAATTAAATAACTTAGTACAGCTGAGGCTGAAGCACGCTTATTTTGTATAACAGATAGGGTGCTAGCTGCAAGTTTGGGATACCCTGCGCCCTGGTGTAATGACAGCAGACAGAAACCAATGCAAAATTAAATAACTTAGTACAGCTGAGGCAGAAGCACGCTTATTTTGTATAACAGATAGGGTGCTAGCTGCAAGTTTGGGATACTCTGCGGCCTGGTGTAATGACAGCAGTCAGAAACCACTGCAAAATTAAATACCTTAGTACAGCTGAGGCAGAAGCACGCTTATTTTGTATAACAGATAGGGTGCTAGGTGCAAGTTTGGGATACCCTGCACCCTGGTGTAATGACAGCAGACAGAATCCAATGCAAAATTAAATAACTTAGTAAAGCTGAGGCAGAAGCACGCTTATTTTGTATAACAGATAGGGTGCTAGGTGCAAGTTTCGGATACCCTGCGGCCTGGTGTAATGACAGCAGACAGAAACCAATGCAAAATTAAATAACTTAGTACAGCTGAGGCTGAAACATGCTTATTTTGTATAACAGGTAGGGTGCTACGTGCAAGTTTGGGATACCCTGCTCCCTGGTGTAATGACAGCAGACAGAAACCAATGCAAAATTAAATTACTTAGTACAGCTGAGGCTGAAGGACGCTTATTTTGTATAACAGATAGGGTGCTAGGTGCAAGTTTGGGATACCCTGCACCTTGGTGTAATGACAGCAGACAGAAACCAATGCAAAATTAAATACCTTAGTAAAGCTGAGGCAGAAGCATGCTTATTTTGTATAACAGATAGGGTGCTAGGTGCAAGTTTGGGATACCCTGCGCCCTGGTGTAATGACAGCAGACAGAAACCAATGCAAAATTAAATAACTTAGTACAGCTGAGGCTGAAACACGCTTATTTTGTATAACAGATAGGGTGCTAGCTGCAAGTTTGGGATACCCTGCGCCCTGGTGTAATGACAGCAGACAGAAACCAATGCAAAATTAAATAACTTAGTACAGCTGAGGCAGAAGCACGCTTATTTTGTATAACAGATAGGGTGCTAGCTGCAAGTTTGGGATACTCTGCGGCCTGGTGTAATGACAGCAGTCAGAAACCACTGCAAAATTAAATACCTTAGTACAGCTGAGGCAGAAGCACGCTTATTTTGTATAACAGATAGGGTGCTAGGTGCAAGTTTGGGATACTCTGCGCCCTGGTGTAATGACAGCAGACAGAAACCAATGCAAAATAAATAACTTAGTAAAGCTGAGGCAGAAGCACACTTATTTTGTATAACAGATAGGGTGCTAGGTGCAAGTTTGGGATACCCTGCACCCTGGTGTAATGACAGCAGACAGAAACCAATGCAAAATTAAATAACTTAGTACAGCTGAGGCTGAAACATGCTTATTTTGTATAACAGGTAGGGTGCTACGTGCAAGTTTGGGATACCCTGCTCCCTGGTGTAATGACAGCAGACAGAAACCAATGCAAAATTAAATTACTTAGTACAGCTGAGGCTGAAGGACGCTTATTTTGTATAACAGATAGGGTGCTAGGTGCAAGTTTGGGATACCCTGCACCTTGGTGTAATGACAGCAGACAGAAACCAATGCAAAATTAAATACCTTAGTAAAGCTGAGGCAGAAGCATGCTTATTTTGTATAACAGATAGGGTGCTAGGTGCAAGTTTGGGATACCCTGCGCCCTGGTGTAATGACAGCAGACAGAAACCCATGCAAAATTAAATAACTTAGTACAGCTGAGGCTGAAGCACGCTTATTTTGTATAACAGATAGGGTGCTAGCTGCAAGTTTGGGATACCCTGCGCCCTGGTGTAATGACAGCAGACAGAAACCAATGCAAAATTAAATAACTTAGTACAGCTGAGGCAGAAGCACGCTTATTTTGTATAACAGATAGGGTGCTAGCTGCAAGTTTGGGATACTCTGCGGCCTGGTGTAATGACAGCAGTCAGAAACCACTGCAAAATTAAATACCTTAGTACAGCTGAGGCAGAAGCACGCTTATTTTGTATAACAGATAGGGTGCTAGGTGCAAGTTTGGGATACCCTGCACCCTGGTGTAATGACAGCAGACAGAAACCAATGCAAAATTAAATAACTTAGTAAAGCTGAGGCAGAAGCACGCTTATTTTGTATAACAGATAGGGTGCTAGGTGCAAGTTTGGGATACCCTGCGGCCTGGTGTAATGACAGCAGACAGAAACCAATGCAAAATTAAATAACTTAGTACAGCTGAGGCTGAAACATGCTTATTTTGTATAACAGGTAGGGTGCTACGTGCAAGTTTGGGATACCCTGCTCCCTGGTGTAATGACAGCAGACAGAAACCAATGCAAAATTAAATTACTTAGTACAGCTGAGGCTGAAGCACGCTTATTTTGTATAACAGATAGGGTGCTAGGTGCAAGTTTGGGATACCCTGCGGCCTGGTGTAATGACAGCAGACAGAAACCAATGCAAAATTAAATACCTTAGTAAAGCTGAGGCAGAAAAAGCTTATTTTGTATAACAGATAGGGTGCTAGGTGCAAGTTTGGGATACCCTGCGCCCTGGTGTAATGACAGCAGACAGAAACCAATGCAATTTAGGAGAAATAACCTTTAAAAGCTGCTTTAGTGTAACAGATAGGGTCAAATGTGCTGGTTTGGGATACCCTGAGGCCTGGTGTTTTTACAGCACACACAAAAACAATTGAAACTGCAATATATTTATGATAAATAGCCTTTAAAGCTGCTTTTGTGTAACAGATAGGGTCAAATGTGCTGGTTTGGGATACCCTGCGGCCTGGTGTTTTTACAGCAGGACAAAAACCAATTCAAAATGCAATAGCTTAATAAAGCTGAGGCTGAACAAGCTTATTTAGTATAACAGATAGGGTGCTACGTGCAGGTTTGGGATACCCTGCGGCCTAGTGTTTTGGCAGCAGAACAAAAACCAATTCAAAATACAATAGCTTGATTAAGCTGAGGATGAACAAGCGTATTTAGTATAACAGATAGGGTGCTACGTGCAGGTTTGGGATACCCTGCGGCCTAGTGTTTCGGCAGCAGACAAAAAACCAATTCAAAATGCGATAGCTTAATTAAGCTGAGGATGAACAAGCTTATTTAGTATAACAGATAGGGTGCTACGTGCAGGTTTGGGATACCCTGTGGCCTAGTGTTTTGGCAGCAGGACAAAAACCAATTCAAAATACAATAGCTTGATTAAGCTGAGGATGAACAAGCGTATTTAGTATAACAGATAGGGTGCTACGTGCAGGTTTGGGATACCCTGCGGTCTAGTGTTTTGGCAGCAGGACAAAAACCAATTCAAAATGCAATAGCTTAATTAAAATGAGACTGAACAACACTTATTTAGTATAACAGATAGGGTGCTAGGTGAAAGTTTGGGATACCCTGCGCCCTGGTGTAATGACAGCAGTCAGAAACTAATGCAAAATTAAATAACTTAGTACAGCTGAGGCTGAAGCACGCTTATTTTGTATAACAGATAGGGTGCTAGGTGCAAGTTTGGGATACCCTGCGGCCTGGTGTAATGACAGCAGACAGAAACCAATGCAAAATTAAATAACTTAGTAAAGCTGAGGCTGAAGCACGCTTATTTTGTATAACAGATAGGGTGCTAGCTGCAAGTTTGGGATACCCTGCGCCCTGGTGTAATGACAGCAGTCAGAAACCAATGCAAAATTAAATAACTTAGTACAGATGAGGCTGAAACACGCTTATTTTGTATAACAGATAGGGTGCTAGCTGCAAGTTTGGGATACCCTGCGCCCTGGTGTAATGACAGCAGACAGAAACCAATGCAAAATATAAATAACTTAGTACAGCTGAGGCTGAAGCACGCTTATTTTGTATAACAGATAGGGTGCTAGGTGCAAGTTTGGGATACCCTGCGCCCTGGTGTAATGACAGCAGACAGATACCAATGCAAAATTAAATAACTTAGTAAAGCTGAGGCTGAAGCACGCTTATTTTGTATAACAGATAGGGTGCTAGCTGCAAATTTGGGATACCCTGCGGCCTGGTGTAATGACAGCAGTCAGAAACCAATGCAAAATTAAATAACTTAGTACAGCTGAGGCAGAAGCACGCTTATTTTGTATAACAGATAGGGTGCTAGCTGCAAGTTTGGGATACTCTGCGGCCTGGTGTAATGACAGCAGTCAGAAACCACTGCAAAATTAAATACCTTAGTACAGCTGAGGCAGAAGCACGCTTATTTTGTATAACAGATAGGGTGCTAGGTGCAAGTTTGGGATACTCTGCGCCCTGGTGTAATGACAGCAGACAGAAACCAATGCAAAATAAATAACTTAGTAAAGCTGAGGCAGAAGCACACTTATTTTGTATAACAGATAGGGTGCTAGGTGCAAGTTTGGGATACCCTGCACCCTGGTGTAATGACAGCAGACAGAAACCAATGCAAAATTAAATAACTTAGTACAGCTGAGGCTGAAACATGCTTATTTTGTATAACAGGTAGGGTGCTACGTGCAAGTTTGGGATACCCTGCTCCCTGGTGTAATGACAGCAGACAGAAACCAATGCAAAATTAAATTACTTAGTACAGCTGAGGCTGAAGGACGCTTATTTTGTATAACAGATAGGGTGCTAGGTGCAAGTTTGGGATACCCTGCACCTTGGTGTAATGACAGCAGACAGAAACCAATGCAGAACTAAATACCTTAGTAAAGCTGAGACAGAAGCATGCTTATTTTGTATAACAGATAGGGTGCTAGGTGCAAGTTTGGGATACCCTGCGCCCTGGTGTAATGACAGCAGACAGAAACCAATGCAAAATTAAATAACTTAGTACAGCTGAGGCTGAAACACGCTTATTTTGTATAACAGATAGGGTGCTAGGTGCAAGTTTGGGATACCCTGCGCCCTGGTGTAATGACAGCAGACAGAAACCAATGCAAAATTAAATAACTTAGTACAGCTGAGGCTGAAGCACGCTTATTTTGTATAACAGATAGGGTGCTAGGTGCAAGTTTGGGATACCCTGCGCCCTGGTGTAATGACAGCAGACAGAAACCAATGCAAAATTAAATAACTTATTAAAGCTGAGGCTGAAGCACGCTTATTTTGTATAACAGATAGGGTGCTAGGTGCAAGTTTGGGATACCCTGCGCCCTGGTGTAATGACAGCAGACAGAAACCCATGCAAAATTAAATAACTTAGTACAGCTGAGGCTGAAGCACGCTTATTTTGTATAACAGATAGGGTGCTAGCTGCAAGTTTGGGATACTCTGCGGCCTGGTGTAATGACAGCAGTCAGAAACCACTGCAAAATTAAATACCTTAGTACAGCTGAGGCAGAAGCACGCTTATTTTGTATAACAGATAGGGTGCTAGGTGCAAGTTTGGGATACCCTGCACCCTGGTGTAATGACAGCAGACAGAATCCAATGCAAAATTAAATAACTTAGTAAAGCTGAGGCAGAAGCACGCTTATTTTGTATAACAGATAGGGTGCTAGGTGCAAGTTTCGGATACCCTGCGGCCTGGTGTAATGACAGCAGACAGAAACCAATGCAAAATTAAATAACTTAGTACAGCTGAGGCTGAAACATGCTTATTTTGTATAACAGGTAGGGTGCTACGTGCAAGTTTGGGATACCCTGCTCCCTGGTGTAATGACAGCAGACAGAAACCAATGCAAAATTAAATAACTTAGTACAGCTGAGGCTGAAGGACGCTTATTTTGTATAACAGATAGGGTGCTAGGTGCAAGTTTGGGATACCCTGCACCTTGGTGTAATGACAGCAGACAGAAACCAATGCAAAATTAAATACCTTAGTAAAGCTGAGGCAGAAGCATGCTTATTTTGTATAACAGATAGGGTGCTAGGTGCAAGTTTGGGATACCCTGCGCCCTGGTGTAATGACAGCAGACAGAAACCAATGCAAAATTAAATAACTTAGTACAGCTGAGGCTGAAACACGCTTATTTTGTATAACAGATAGGGTGCTAGCTGCAAGTTTGGGATACCCTGCGCCCTGGTGTAATGACAGCAGACAGAAACCAATGCAAAATTAAATAACTTAGTACAGCTGAGGCAGAAGCACGCTTATTTTGTATAACAGATAGGGTGCTAGGTGCAAGTTTGGGATACTCTGCGGCCTGGTGTAATGACAGCAGTCAGAAACCACTGCAAAATTAAATACCTTAGTACAGCTGAGGCAGAAGCACGCTTATTTTGTATAACAGATAGGGTGCTAGGTGCAAGTTTGGGATACTCTGCGCCCTGGTGTAATGACAGCAGACAGAAACCAATGCAAAATAAATAACTTAGTAAAGCTGAGGCAGAAGCACACTTATTTTGTATAACAGATAGGGTGCTAGGTGCAAGTTTGGGATACCCTGCACCCTGGTGTAATGACAGCAGACAGAAACCAATGCAAAATTAAATAACTTAGTACAGCTGAGGCTGAAACATGCTTATTTTGTATAACAGGTAGGGTGCTACGTGCAAGTTTGGGATACCCTGCTCCCTGGTGTAATGACAGCAGACAGAAACCAATGCAAAATTAAATTACTTAGTACAGCTGAGGCTGAAGGACGCTTATTTTGTATAACAGATAGGGTGCTAGGTGCAAGTTTGGGATACCCTGCACCTTGGTGTAATGACAGCAGACAGAAACCAATGCAAAATTAAATACCTTAGTAAAGCTGAGGCAGAAGCATGCTTATTTTGTATAACAGATAGGGTGCTAGGTGCAAGTTTGGGATACCCTGCGCCCTGGTGTAATGACAGCAGACAGAAACCAATGCAAAATTAAATAACTTAGTACAGCTGAGGCTGAAACACGCTTATTTTGTATAACAGATAGGGTGCTAGGTGCAAGTTTGGGATACCCTGCGCCCTGGTGTAATGACAGCAGACAGAAACCAATGCAAAATTAAATAACTTAGTACAGCTGAGGCTGAAGCACGCTTATTTTGTATAACAGATAGGGTGCTAGGTGCAAGTTTGGGATACCCTGCGCCCTGGTGTAATGACAGCAGACAGAAACCAATGCAAAATTAAATAACTTATTAAAGCTGAGGCTGAAGCACGCTTATTTTGTATAACAGATAGGGTGCTAGGTGCAAGTTTGGGATACCCTGCGCCCTGGTGTAATGACAGCAGACAGAAACCCATGCAAAATTAAATAACTTAGTACAGCTGAGGCTGAAGCACGCTTATTTTGTATAACAGATAGGGTGCTAGCTGCAAGTTTGGGATACCCTGCGCCCTGGTGTAATGACAGCAGACAGAAACCAATGCAAAATTAAATAACTTAGTACAGCTGAGGCAGAAGCACGCTTATTTTGTATAACAGATAGGGTGCTAGCTGCAAGTTTGGGATACTCTGCGGCCTGGTGTAATGACAGCAGTCAGAAACCACTGCAAAATTAAATACCTTAGTACAGCTGAGGCAGAAGCACGCTTATTTTGTATAACAGATAGGGTGCTAGGTGCAAGTTTGGGATACCCTGCACCCTGGTGTAATGACAGCAGACAGAAACCAATGCAAAATTAAATAACTTAGTAAAGCTGAGGCAGAAGCACGCTTATTTTGTATAACAGATAGGGTGCTAGGTGCAAGTTTGGGATACCCTGCGGCCTGGTGTAATGACAGCAGACAGAAACCAATGCAAAATTAAATAACTTAGTAAAGCTGATGCTGAAGCACGCTTATTTTGTATAACAGATAGGGTGCTAGCTGCAAGTTTGGGATACCCTGCGCCCTGGTGTAATGACAGCAGTCAGAAACCAATGCAAAATTAAATACCTTAGTACAGCTGAGGCAGAAGCACGCTTATTTTGTATAACAGATAGGGTGCTAGGTGCAAGTTTGGGATACTCTGCGGCCTGGTGTAATGACAGCAGTCAGAAACCACTGCAAAATTAAATACCTTAGTACAGCTGAGGCAGAAGCACGCTTATTTTGTATAACAGATAGGGTGCTAGGTGCAAGTTTGGGATACCCTGCACCCTGGTGTAATGACAGCAGACAGAATCCAATGCAAAATTAAATAACTTAGTAAAGCTGAGGCAGAAGCACGCTTATTTTGTATAACAGATAGGGTGCTAGGTGCAAGTTTCGGATACCCTGCGGCCTGGTGTAATGACAGCAGACAGAAACCAATGCAAAATTAAATAACTTAGTACAGCTGAGGCTGAAACATGCTTATTTTGTATAACAGGTAGGGTGCTACGTGCAAGTTTGGGATACCCTGCTCCCTGGTGTAATGACAGCAGACAGAAACCAATGCAAAATTAAATAACTTAGTACAGCTGAGGCTGAAGGACGCTTATTTTGTATAACAGATAGGGTGCTAGGTGCAAGTTTGGGATACCCTGCACCTTGGTGTAATGACAGCAGACAGAAACCAATGCAAAATTAAATACCTTAGTAAAGCTGAGGCAGAAGCATGCTTATTTTGTATAACAGATAGGGTGCTAGGTGCAAGTTTGGGATACCCTGCGCCCTGGTGTAATGACAGCAGACAGAAACCAATGCAAAATTAAATAACTTAGTACAGCTGAGGCTGAAACACGCTTATTTTGTATAACAGATAGGGTGCTAGCTGCAAGTTTGGGATACCCTGCGCCCTGGTGTAATGACAGCAGACAGAAACCAATGCAAAATTAAATAACTTAGTACAGCTGAGGCAGAAGCACGCTTATTTTGTATAACAGATAGGGTGCTAGCTGCAAGTTTGGGATACTCTGCGGCCTGGTGTAATGACAGCAGTCAGAAACCACTGCAAAATTAAATACCTTAGTACAGCTGAGGCAGAAGCACGCTTATTTTGTATAACAGATAGGGTGCTAGGTGCAAGTTTGGGATACTCTGCGCCCTGGTGTAATGACAGCAGACAGAAACCAATGCAAAATAAATAACTTAGTAAAGCTGAGGCAGAAGCACACTTATTTTGTATAACAGATAGGGTGCTAGGTGCAAGTTTGGGATACCCTGCACCCTGGTGTAATGACAGCAGACAGAAACCAATGCAAAATTAAATAACTTAGTACAGCTGAGGCTGAAACATGCTTATTTTGTATAACAGGTAGGGTGCTACGTGCAAGTTTGGGATACCCTGCTCCCTGGTGTAATGACAGCAGACAGAAACCAATGCAAAATTAAATTACTTAGTACAGCTGAGGCTGAAGGACGCTTATTTTGTATAACAGATAGGGTGCTAGGTGCAAGTTTGGGATACCCTGCACCTTGGTGTAATGACAGCAGACAGAAACCAATGCAAAATTAAATACCTTAGTAAAGCTGAGGCAGAAGCATGCTTATTTTGTATAACAGATAGGGTGCTAGGTGCAAGTTTGGGATACCCTGCGCCCTGGTGTAATGACAGCAGACAGAAACCAATGCAAAATTAAATAACTTAGTACAGCTGAGGCTGAAACACGCTTATTTTGTATAACAGATAGGGTGCTAGGTGCAAGTTTGGGATACCCTGCGCCCTGGTGTAATGACAGCAGACAGAAACCAATGCAAAATTAAATAACTTAGTACAGCTGAGGCTGAAGCACGCTTATTTTGTATAACAGATAGGGTGCTAGGTGCAAGTTTGGGATACCCTGCGCCCTGGTGTAATGACAGCAGACAGAAACCAATGCAAAATTAAATAACTTATTAAAGCTGAGGCTGAAGCACGCTTATTTTGTATAACAGATAGGGTGCTAGGTGCAAGTTTGGGATACCCTGCGCCCTGGTGTAATGACAGCAGACAGAAACCCATGCAAAATTAAATAACTTAGTACAGCTGAGGCTGAAGCACGCTTATTTTGTATAACAGATAGGGTGCTAGCTGCAAGTTTGGGATACCCTGCGCCCTGGTGTAATGACAGCAGACAGAAACCAATGCAAAATTAAATAACTTAGTACAGCTGAGGCAGAAGCACGCTTATTTTGTATAACAGATAGGGTGCTAGCTGCAAGTTTGGGATACTCTGCGGCCTGGTGTAATGACAGCAGTCAGAAACCACTGCAAAATTAAATACCTTAGTACAGCTGAGGCAGAAGCACGCTTATTTTGTATAACAGATAGGGTGCTAGGTGCAAGTTTGGGATACCCTGCACCCTGGTGTAATGACAGCAGACAGAAACCAATGCAAAATTAAATAACTTAGTAAAGCTGAGGCAGAAGCACGCTTATTTTGTATAACAGATAGGGTGCTAGGTGCAAGTTTGGGATACCCTGCGGCCTGGTGTAATGACAGCAGACAGAAACCAATGCAAAATTAAATAACTTAGTAAAGCTGATGCTGAAGCACGCTTATTTTGTATAACAGATAGGGTGCTAGCTGCAAGTTTGGGATACCCTGCGCCCTGGTGTAATGACAGCAGTCAGAAACCAATGCAAAATTAAATAACTTAGTACAGATGAGGCTGAAACACGCTTATTTTGTATAACAGATAGGGTGCTAGCTGCAAGTTTGGGATACCCTGCGCCCTGGTGTAATGACAGCAGACAGAAACCAATGCAAAATATAAATAACTTAGTACAGCTGAGGCTGAAGCACGCTTATTTTGTATAACAGATAGGGTGCTAGGTGCAAGTTTGGGATACCCTGCGCCCTGGTGTAATGACAGCAGACAGATACCAATGCAAAATTAAATAACTTAGTAAAGCTGAGGCTGAAGCACGCTTATTTTGTATAACAGATAGGGTGCTAGCTGCAAATTTGGGATACCCTGCGGCCTGGTGTAATGACAGCAGTCAGAAACCAATGCAAAATTAAATAACTTAGTACAGCTGAGGCAGAAGCACGCTTATTTTGTATAACAGATAGGGTGCTAGCTGCAAGTTTGGGATACTCTGCGGCCTGGTGTAATGACAGCAGTCAGAAACCACTGCAAAATTAAATACCTTAGTACAGCTGAGGCAGAAGCACGCTTATTTTGTATAACAGATAGGGTGCTAGGTGCAAGTTTGGGATACTCTGCGCCCTGGTGTAATGACAGCAGACAGAAACCAATGCAAAATAAATAACTTAGTAAAGCTGAGGCAGAAGCACACTTATTTTGTATAACAGATAGGGTGCTAGGTGCAAGTTTGGGATACCCTGCACCCTGGTGTAATGACAGCAGACAGAAACCAATGCAAAATTAAATAACTTAGTACAGCTGAGGCTGAAACATGCCTATTTTGTATAACAGGTAGGGTGCTACGTGCAAGTTTGGGATACCCTGCTCTCTGGTGTAATGACAGCAGACAGAAACCAATGCAAAATTAAATTACTTAGTACAGCTGAGGCTGAAGGACGCTTATTTTGTATAACAGATAGGGTGCTAGGTGCAAGTTTGGGATACCCTGCACCTTGGTGTAATGACAGCAGACAGAAACCAATGCAGAACTAAATACCTTAGTAAAGCTGAGACAGAAGCATGCTTATTTTGTATAACAGATAGGGTGCTAGGTGCAAGTTTGGGATACCCTGCGCCCTGGTGTAATGACAGCAGACAGAAACCAATGCAAAATTAAATAACTTAGTACAGCTGAGGCTGAAACACGCTTATTTTGTATAACAGATAGGGTGCTAGGTGCAAGTTTGGGATACCCTGCGCCCTGGTGTAATGACAGCAGACAGAAACCAATGCAAAATTAAATAACTTAGTACAGCTGAGGCTGAAGCACGCTTATTTTGTATAACAGATAGGGTGCTAGGTGCAAGTTTGGGATACCCTGCGCCCTGGTGTAATGACAGCAGACAGAAACCAATGCAAAATTAAATAACTTATTAAAGCTGAGGCTGAAGCACGCTTATTTTGTATAACAGATAGGGTGCTAGGTGCAAGTTTGGGATACCCTGCGCCCTGGTGTAATGACAGCAGACAGAAACCCATGCAAAATTAAATAACTTAGTACAGCTGAGGCTGAAGCACGCTTATTTTGTATAACAGATAGGGTGCTAGCTGCAAGTTTGGGATACCCTGCGCCCTGGTGTAATGACAGCAGACAGAAACCAATGCAAAATTAAATAACTTAGTACAGCTGAGGCAGAAGCACGCTTATTTTGTATAACAGATAGGGTGCTAGCTGCAAGTTTGGGATACTCTGCGGCCTGGTGTAATGACAGCAGTCAGAAACCACTGCAAAATTAAATACCTTAGTACAGCTGAGGCAGAAGCACGCTTATTTTGTATAACAGATAGGGTGCTAGGTGCAAGTTTGGGATACCCTGCACCCTGGTGTAATGACAGCAGACAGAATCCAATGCAAAATTAAATAACTTAGTAAAGCTGAGGCAGAAGCACGCTTATTTTGTATAACAGATAGGGTGCTAGGTGCAAGTTTCGGATACCCTGCGGCCTGGTGTAATGACAGCAGACAGAAACCAATGCAAAATTAAATAACTTAGTACAGCTGAGGCTGAAACATGCTTATTTTGTATAACAGGTAGGGTGCTACGTGCAAGTTTGGGATACCCTGCTCCCTGGTGTAATGACAGCAGACAGAAACCAATGCAAAATTAAATTACTTAGTACAGCTGAGGCTGAAGGATGCTTATTTTGTATAACAGATAGGGTGCTAGGTGCAAGTTTGGGATACCCTGCACCTTGGTGTAATGACAGCAGACAGAAACCAATGCAAAATTAAATACCTTAGTAAAGCTGAGGCAGAAGCATGCTTATTTTGTATAACAGATAGGGTGCTAGGTGCAAGTTTGGGATACCCTGCGCCCTGGTGTAATGACAGCAGACAGAAACCAATGCAAAATTAAATAACTTAGTACAGCTGAGGCTGAAACACGCTTATTTTGTATAACAGATAGGGTGCTAGGTGCAAGTTTGGGATACCCTGCGCCCTGGTGTAATGACAGCAGACAGAAACCAATGCAAAATTAAATAACTTAGTACAGCTGAGGCTGAAGCACGCTTATTTTGTATAACAGATAGGGTGCTAGGTGCAAGTTTGGGATACCCTGCGCCCTGGTGTAATGACAGCAGACAGAAACCAATGCAAAATTAAATAACTTATTAAAGCTGAGGCTGAAGCACGCTTATTTTGTATAACAGATAGGGTGCTAGGTGCAAGTTTGGGATACCCTGCGCCCTGGTGTAATGACAGCAGACAGAAACCCATGCAAAATTAAATAACTTAGTACAGCTGAGGCTGAAGCACGCTTATTTTGTATAACAGATAGGGTGCTAGCTGCAAGTTTGGGATACCCTGCGCCCTGGTGTAATGACAGCAGACAGAAACCAATGCAAAATTAAATAACTTAGTACAGCTGAGGCAGAAGCACGCTTATTTTGTATAACAAATAGGGTGCTAGCTGCAAGTTTGGGATACTCTGCGGCCTGGTGTAATGACAGCAGTCAGAAACCACTGCAAAATTAAATACCTTAGTACAGCTGAGGCAGAAGCACGCTTATTTTGTATAACAGATAGGGTGCTAGGTGCAAGTTTGGGATACCCTGCACCCTGGTGTAATGACAGCAGACAGAAACCAATGCAAAATTAAATAACTTAGTAAAGCTGAGGCAGAAGCACGCTTATTTTGTATAACAGATAGGGTGCTAGGTGCAAGTTTGGGATACCCTGCGGCCTGGTGTAATGACAGCAGACAGAAACCAATGCAAAATTAAATAACTTAGTACAGCTGAGGCTGAAACATGCTTATTTTGTATAACAGGTAGGGTGCTACGTGCAAGTTTGGGATACCCTGCTCCCTGGTGTAATGACAGCAGACAGAAACCAATGCAAAATTAAATTACTTAGTACAGCTGAGGCTGAAGCACGCTTATTTTGTATAACAGATAGGGTGCTAGGTGCAAGTTTGGGATACCCTGCACCTTGGTGTAATGACAGCAGACAGAAACCAATGCAAAATTAAATACCTTAGTAAAGCTGAGGCAGAAAAAGCTTATTTTGTATAACAGATAGGGTGCTAGGTGCAAGTTTGGGATACCCTGCGCCCTGGTGTAATGACAGCAGACAGAAACCAATGCAATTTAGGAGAAATAACCTTTAAAAGCTGCTTTAGTGTAACAGATAGGGTCAAATGTGCTGGTTTGGGATACCCTGAGGCCTGGTGTTTTTACAGCACACACAAAAACAATTCAAACTGCAATATATTTATGATAAATAGCCTTTAAAGCTGCTTTTGTGTAACAGATAGGGTCAAATGTGCTGGTTTGGGATACCCTGCGGCCTGGTGTTTTTACAGCAGGACAAAAACCAATTCAAAATGCAATAGCTTAATAAAGCTGAGGCTGAACAAGCTTATTTAGTATAACAGATAGGGTGCTACGTGCAGGTTTGGGATACCCTGCGGCCTAGTGTTTTGGCAGCAGAACAAAAACCAATTCAAAATACAATAGCTTGATTAAGCTGAGGATGAACAAGCGTATTTAGTATAACAGATAGGGTGCTACGTGCAGGTTTGGGATACCCTGCGGCCTAGTGTTTCGGCAGCAGACAAAAAACCAATTCAAAATGCGATAGCTTAATTAAGCTGAGGATGAACAAGCTTATTTAGTATAACAGATAGGGTGCTACGTGCAGGTTTGGGATACCCTGTGGCCTAGTGTTTTGGCAGCAGGACAAAAACCAATTCAAAATACAATAGCTTGATTAAGCTGAGGATGAACAAGCGTATTTAGTATAACAGATAGGGTGCTACGTGCAGGTTTGGGATACCCTGCGGTCTAGTGTTTTGGCAGCAGGACAAAAACCAATTCAAAATGCAATAGCTTAATTAAAATGAGACTGAACAACACTTATTTAGTATAACAGATAGGGTGCTACGTGCAGGTTTGGGATACCCTGCGGCCTGGTGTAATGACAGCAGTCAGAAACCAATGCAAAATTAAATAACTTAGTACAGCTGAGGCAGAAGCACGCTTATTTTGTATAACAGATAGGGTGCTAGGTGCAAGTTTGGGATACCCTGCGCCCCGATGTAGTGACAGCAGTCAGAAACCAATGCAAAATTAAATAATTTAGTACAGCCGAGGCTGAAACACGCTTATTTTGTTTAACAGATAGGGTGCTAGGTGCAAGTTTGGGATACCCTGCGGCCTGGTGTAATGACAGCAGTCAGAAACCAATGCAAAATTAAATAACTTAGTAAAGCTGAGGCAGAAGCAAGCTTATTTTGTATAACAGATAGGGTGCTAGGTGCAAGTTTGGGATACCCTGCGGCCTGGTGTAATGACAGCAGTCAGAAACCAATGCAAAATTAAATAATTTAGTACAGCCGAGGCTGAAACACGCTTATTTTGTTTAACAGATAGGGTGCTAGGTGCAAGTTTGGGATACCCTGCGGCCTGGTGTAATGACAGCAGTCAGAAACTAATGCAAAATTAAATAATTTAGTACAGCCGAGGCTGAAACACGCTTATTTTGTTTAACAGATAGGGTGCTAGGTGCAAGTTTGGGATACCCTGCGGCCTGGTGTAATGACAGCAGTCAGAAACCATACAGCCGAGGCTGAAACACGCTTATTTTGTATAACAGATAGCGTGCTAGCTGCAAGTTTGGGATACCTTGTGGCCTGGTGTAATGACAGCAGTCAGAAACCAATGCAAAATGAAATACCTTAGTACAGCTGAGGCTGAAGCACGCTTATTTTGTATAACAGATAGGGTGCTAGGTGCAAGTTTGGGATACACTGCGCCCTGGTGTAATGACAGCAGACAGAAAGCAATGCAAAATTAAATAACTTAGTAAAGCTGAGGCAGAAGCACGCTTATTTTGTATAACAGATAGGGTGCTAGCTGCAAGTTTGGGATACCCTGCGGCCTGGTGTAAGGACAGCAGTCAGAAACCAATGCAAAATTAAATAACTTAGTACAGCTGAGGCTGAAACATGCTTATTTTGTATAACAGATAGGGTGCTAGGTGAAAGTTTGGGATACCCTGCGCCCTGGTGTAATGACAGCAGTCAGAAACCAATGCAAAATTAAATAACTTAGTACAGCTGAGGCTGAAGCACGCTTATTTTGTATAACAGATAGGGTGCTAGGTGCAAGTTTGGGATACCCTGCGGCCTGGTGTAATGACAGCAGACAGAAACCAATGCAAAATTAAATAACTTAGTAAAGCTGAGGCTGAAGCACGCTTATTTTGTATAACAGATAGGGTGCTAGGTGCAAGTTTGGGATACCCTGCACCCTGGTGTAATGACAGCAGACAGAATCCAATGCAAAATTAAATAACTTAGTAAAGCTGAGGCAGAAGCACGCTTATTTTGTATAACAGATAGGGTGCTAGGTGCAAGTTTGGGATACCCTGCGGCCTGGTGTAATGACAGCAGACAGAAACCAATGCAAAATTAAATAACTTAGTACAGCTGAGGCTGAAACATGCTTATTTTGTATAACAGGTAGGGTGCTACGTGCAAGTTTGGGATACCCTGCTCCCTGGTGTAATGACAGCAGACAGAAACCAATGCAAAATTAAATTACTTAGTACAGCTGAGGCTGAAGGACGCTTATTTTGTATAACAGATAGGGTGCTAGGTGCAAGTTTGGGATACCCTGCACCTTGGTGTAATGACAGCAGACAGAAACCAATGCAAAATTAAATACCTTAGTAAAGCTGAGGCAGAAGCATGCTTATTTTGTATAACAGATAGGGTGCTAGGTGCAAGTTTGGGATACCCTGCGCCCTGGTGTAATGACAGCAGACAGAAACCAATGCAAAATTAAATAACTTAGTACAGCTGAGGCTGAAACACGCTTATTTTGTATAAGAGATAGGGTGCTAGCTGCAAGTTTGGGATACCCTGCGCCCTGGTGTAATGACAGCAGACAGAAACCAATGCAAAATTAAATAACTTAGTACAGCTGAGGCAGAAGCACGCTTATTTTGTATAACAGATAGGGTGCTAGCTGCAAGTTTGGGATACTCTGCGGCCTGGTGTAATGACAGCAGTCAGAAACCACTGCAAAATTAAATACCTTAGTACAGCTGAGGCAGAAGCACGCATATTTTGTATAACAGATAGGGTGCTAGGTGCAAGTTTGGGATACTCTGCGCCCTGGTGTAATGACAGCAGACAGAAACCAATGCAAAATAAATAACTTAGTAAAGCTGAGGCAGAAGCACACTTATTTTGTATAACAGATAGGGTGCTAGGTGCAAGTTTGGGATACCCTGCACCCTGGTGTAATGACAGCAGACAGAAACCAATGCAAAATTAAATAACTTAGTACAGCTGAGGCTGAAACATGCTTATTTTGTATAACAGGTAGGGTGCTACGTGCAAGTTTGGGATACCCTGCTCCCTGGTGTAATGACAGCAGACAGAAACCAATGCAAAATTAAATTACTTAGTACAGCTGAGGCTGAAGGACGCTTATTTTGTATAACAGATAGGGTGCTAGGTGCAAGTTTGGGATACCCTGCACCTTGGTGTAATGACAGCAGACAGAAACCAATGCAAAATTAAATACCTTAGTAAAGCTGAGGCAGAAGCATGCTTATTTTGTATAACAGATAGGGTGCTAGGTGCAAGTTTGGGATACCCTGCGCCCTGGTGTAATGACAGCAGACAGAAACCAATGCAAAATTAAATAACTTAGTACAGCTGAGGCTGAAACACGCTTATTTTGTATAACAGATAGGGTGCTAGGTGCAAGTTTGGGATACCCTGCGCCCTGGTGTAATGACAGCAGACAGAAACCAATGCAAAATTAAATAACTTAGTACAGCTGAGGCTGAAGCACGCTTATTTTGTATAACAGATAGGGTGCTAGGTGCAAGTTTGGGATACCCTGCGCCCTGGTGTAATGACAGCAGACAGAAACCAATGCAAAATTAAATAACTTATTAAAGCTGAGGCTGAAGCACGCTTATTTTGTATAACAGATAGGGTGCTAGGTGCAAGTTTGGGATACCCTGCGCCCTGGTGTAATGACAGCAGACAGAAACCCATGCAAAATTAAATAACTTAGTACAGCTGAGGCTGAAGCACGCTTATTTTGTATAACAGATAGGGTGCTAGGTGCAAGTTTGGGATACCCTGCGCCCTGGTGTAATGACAGCAGACAGAAACCAATGCAAAATTAAATAACTTAGTACAGCTGAGGCAGAAGCACGCTTATTTTGTATAACAGATAGGGTGCTAGCTGCAAGTTTGGGATACTCTGCGGCCTGGTGTAATGACAGCAGTCAGAAACCACTGCAAAATTAAATACCTTAGTACAGCTGAGGCAGAAGCACGCTTATTTTGTATAACAGATAGGGTGCTAGGTGCAAGTTTGGGATACCCTGCACCCTGGTGTAATGACAGCAGACAGAAACCAATGCAAAATTAAATAACTTAGTAAAGCTGAGGCAGAAGCACGCTTATTTTGTATAACAGATAGGGTGCTAGGTGCAAGTTTGGGATACCCTGCGGCCTGGTGTAATGACAGCAGACAGAAACCAATGCAAAATTAAATAACTTAGTAAAGCTGATGCTGAAGCACGCTTATTTTGTATAACAGATAGGGTGCTAGCTGCAAGTTTGGGATACCCTGCGCCCTGGTGTAATGACAGCAGTCAGAAACCAATGCAAAATTAAATACCTTAGTACAGCTGAGGCAGAAGCACGCTTATTTTGTATAACAGATAGGGTGCTAGGTGCAAGTTTGGGATACTCTGCGGCCTGGTGTAATGACAGCAGTCAGAAACCACTGCAAAATTAAATACCTTAGTACAGCTGAGGCAGAAGCACGCTTATTTTGTATAACAGATAGGGTGCTAGGTGCAAGTTTGGGATACCCTGCACCCTGGTGTAATGACAGCAGACAGAATCCAATGCAAAATTAAATAACTTAGTAAAGCTGAGGCAGAAGCACGCTTATTTTGTATAACAGATAGGGTGCTAGGTGCAAGTTTCGGATACCCTGCGGCCTGGTGTAATGACAGCAGACAGAAACCAATGCAAAATTAAATAACTTAGTACAGCTGAGGCTGAAACATGCTTATTTTGTATAACAGGTAGGGTGCTACGTGCAAGTTTGGGATACCCTGCTCCCTGGTGTAATGACAGCAGACAGAAACCAATGCAAAATTAAATAACTTAGTACAGCTGAGGCTGAAGGACGCTTATTTTGTATAACAGATAGGGTGCTAGGTGCAAGTTTGGGATACCCTGCACCTTGGTGTAATGACAGCAGACAGAAACCAATGCAAAATTAAATACCTTAGTAAAGCTGAGGCAGAAGCATGCTTATTTTGTATAACAGATAGGGTGCTAGGTGCAAGTTTGGGATACCCTGCGCCCTGGTGTAATGACAGCAGACAGAAACCAATGCAAAATTAAATAACTTAGTACAGCTGAGGCTGAAACACGCTTATTTTGTATAACAGATAGGGTGCTAGCTGCAAGTTTGGGATACCCTGCGCCCTGGTGTAATGACAGCAGACAAAAACCAATGCAAAATTAAATAACTTAGTACAGCTGAGGCAGAAGCACGCTTATTTTGTATAACAGATAGGGTGCTAGCTGCAAGTTTGGGATACTCTGCGGCCTGGTGTAATGACAGCAGACAGAAACCAATGCAAAATTAAATAACTTAGTAAAGCTGATGCTGAAGCACGCTTATTTTGTATAACAGATAGGGTGCTAGGTGCAAGTTTGGGATACTCTGCGGCCTGGTGTAATGACAGCAGTCAGAAACCACTGCAAAATTAAATACCTTAGTACAGCTGAGGCAGAAGCACGCTTATTTTGTATAACAGATAGGGTGCTAGGTGCAAGTTTGGGATACCCTGCACCCTGGTGTAATGACAGCAGACAGAATCCAATGCAAAATTAAATAACTTAGTAAAGCTGAGGCAGAAGCACGCTTATTTTGTATAACAGATAGGGTGCTAGGTGCAAGTTTCGGATACCCTGCGGCCTGGTGTAATGACAGCAGACAGAAACCAATGCAAAATTAAATAACTTAGTACAGCTGAGGCTGAAACATGCTTATTTTGTATAACAGGTAGGGTGCTACGTGCAAGTTTGGGATACCCTGCTCCCTGGTGTAATGACAGCAGACAGAAACCAATGCAAAATTAAATTACTTAGTACAGCTGAGGCTGAAGCACGCTTATTTTGTATAACAGATAGGGTGCTAGGTGCAAGTTTGGGATACCCTGCACCTTGGTGTAATGACAGCAGACAGAAACCAATGCAAAATTAAATACCTTAGTAAAGCTGAGGCAGAAAAAGCTTATTTTGTATAACAGATAGGGTGCTAGGTGCAAGTTTGGGATACCCTGCGCCCTGGTGTAATGACAGCAGACAGAAACCAATGCAATTTAGGAGAAATAACCTTTAAAAGCTGCTTTAGTGTAACAGATAGGGTCAAATGTGCTGGTTTGGGATACCCTGAGGCCTGGTGTTTTTACAGCACACACAAAAACAATTCAAACTGCAATATATTTATGATAAATAGCCTTTAAAGCTGCTTTTGTGTAACAGATAGGGTCAAATGTGCTGGTTTGGGATACCCTGCGGCCTGGTGTTTTTACAGCAGGACAAAAACCAATTCAAAATGCAATAGCTTAATAAAGCTGAGGCTGAACAAGCTTATTTAGTATAACAGATAGGGTGCTACGTGCAGGTTTGGGATACCCTGCGGCCTAGTGTTTTGGCAGCAGAACAAAAACCAATTCAAAATACAATAGCTTGATTAAGCTGAGGATGAACAAGCGTATTTAGTATAACAGATAGGGTGCTACGTGCAGGTTTGGGATACCCTGCGGCCTAGTGTTTCGGCAGCAGACAAAAAACCAATTCAAAATGCGATAGCTTAATTAAGCTGAGGATGAACAAGCTTATTTAGTATAACAGATAGGGTGCTACGTGCAGGTTTGGGATACCCTGTGGCCTAGTGTTTTGGCAGCAGGACAAAAACCAATTCAAAATACAATAGCTTGATTAAGCTGAGGATGAACAAGCGTATTTAGTATAACAGATAGGGTGCTACGTGCAGGTTTGGGATACCCTGCGGTCTAGTGTTTTGGCAGCAGGACAAAAACCAATTCAAAATGCAATAGCTTAATTAAAATGAGACTGAACAACACTTATTTAGTATAACAGATAGGGTGCTACGTGCAGGTTTGGGATACCCTGCGGCCTGGTGTAATGACAGCAGTCAGAAACCAATGCAAAATTAAATAACTTAGTACAGCTGAGGCAGAAGCACGCTTATTTTGTATAACAGATAGGGTGCTAGGTGCAAGTTTGGGATACCCTGCGCCCCGATGTAGTGACAGCAGTCAGAAACCAATGCAAAATTAAATAACTTAGTAAAGCTGAGGCAGAAGCAAGCTTATTTTGTATAACAGATAGGGTGCTAGGTGCAAGTTTGGGATACCCTGCGGCCTGGTGTAATGACAGCAGTCAGAAACCAATGCAAAATTAAATAATTTAGTACAGCCGAGGCTGAAACACGCTTATTTTGTTTAACAGATAGGGTGCTAGGTGCAAGTTTGGGATACCCTGCGGCCTGGTGTAATGACAGCAGTCAGAAACTAATGCAAAATTAAATAATTTAGTACAGCCGAGGCTGAAACACGCTTATTTTGTTTAACAGATAGGGTGCTAGGTGCAAGTTTGGGATACCCTGCGGCCTGGTGTAATGACAGCAGTCAGAAACCATACAGCCGAGGCTGAAACACGCTTATTTTGTATAACAGATAGCGTGCTAGCTGCAAGTTTGGGATACCTTGTGGCCTGGTGTAATGACAGCAGTCAGAAACCAATGCAAAATGAAATACCTTAGTACAGCTGAGGCTGAAGCACGCTTATTTTGTATAACAGATAGGGTGCTAGGTGCAAGTTTGGGATACACTGCGCCCTGGTGTAATGACAGCAGACAGAAAGCAATGCAAAATTAAATAACTTAGTAAAGCTGAGGCAGAAGCACGCTTATTTTGTATAACAGATAGGGTGCTAGCTGCAAGTTTGGGATACCCTGCGGCCTGGTGTAAGGACAGCAGTCAGAAACCAATGCAAAATTAAATAACTTAGTACAGCTGAGGCTGAAACATGCTTATTTTGTATAACAGATAGGGTGCTAGGTGAAAGTTTGGGATACCCTGCGCCCTGGTGTAATGACAGCAGTCAGAAACCAATGCAAAATTAAATAACTTAGTACAGCTGAGGCTGAAGCACGCTTATTTTGTATAACAGATAGGGTGCTAGGTGCAAGTTTGGGATACCCTGCGGCCTGGTGTAATGACAGCAGACAGAAACCAATGCAAAATTAAATAACTTAGTAAAGCTGAGGCTGAAGCACGCTTATTTTGTATAACAGATAGGGTGCTAGGTGCAAGTTTGGGATACCCTGCACCCTGGTGTAATGACAGCAGACAGAATCCAATGCAAAATTAAATAACTTAGTAAAGCTGAGGCAGAAGCACGCTTATTTTGTATAACAGATAGGGTGCTAGGTGCAAGTTTGGGATACCCTGCGGCCTGGTGTAATGACAGCAGACAGAAACCAATGCAAAATTAAATAACTTAGTACAGCTGAGGCTGAAACATGCTTATTTTGTATAACAGGTAGGGTGCTACGTGCAAGTTTGGGATACCCTGCTCCCTGGTGTAATGACAGCAGACAGAAACCAATGCAAAATTAAATTACTTAGTACAGCTGAGGCTGAAGGACGCTTATTTTGTATAACAGATAGGGTGCTAGGTGCAAGTTTGGGATACCCTGCACCTTGGTGTAATGACAGCAGACAGAAACCAATGCAAAATTAAATACCTTAGTAAAGCTGAGGCAGAAGCATGCTTATTTTGTATAACAGATAGGGTGCTAGGTGCAAGTTTGGGATACCCTGCGCCCTGGTGTAATGACAGCAGACAGAAACCAATGCAAAATTAAATAACTTAGTACAGCTGAGGCTGAAACACGCTTATTTTGTATAAGAGATAGGGTGCTAGCTGCAAGTTTGGGATACCCTGCGCCCTGGTGTAATGACAGCAGACAGAAACCAATGCAAAATTAAATAACTTAGTACAGCTGAGGCAGAAGCACGCTTATTTTGTATAACAGATAGGGTGCTAGCTGCAAGTTTGGGATACTCTGCGGCCTGGTGTAATGACAGCAGTCAGAAACCACTGCAAAATTAAATACCTTAGTACAGCTGAGGCAGAAGCACGCTTATTTTGTATAACAGATAGGGTGCTAGGTGCAAGTTTGGGATACTCTGCGCCCTGGTGTAATGACAGCAGACAGAAACCAATGCAAAATAAATAACTTAGTAAAGCTGAGGCAGAAGCACACTTATTTTGTATAACAGATAGGGTGCTAGGTGCAAGTTTGGGATACCCTGCACCCTGGTGTAATGACAGCAGACAGAAACCAATGCAAAATTAAATAACTTAGTACAGCTGAGGCTGAAACATGCTTATTTTGTATAACAGGTAGGGTGCTACGTGCAAGTTTGGGATACCCTGCTCCCTGGTGTAATGACAGCAGACAGAAACCAATGCAAAATTAAATTACTTAGTACAGCTGAGGCTGAAGGACGCTTATTTTGTATAACAGATAGGGTGCTAGGTGCAAGTTTGGGATACCCTGCACCTTGGTGTAATGACAGCAGACAGAAACCAATGCAAAATTAAATACCTTAGTAAAGCTGAGGCAGAAGCATGCTTATTTTGTATAACAGATAGGGTGCTAGGTGCAAGTTTGGGATACCCTGCGCCCTGGTGTAATGACAGCAGACAGAAACCAATGCAAAATTAAATAACTTAGTACAGCTGAGGCTGAAACACGCTTATTTTGTATAACAGATAGGGTGCTAGGTGCAAGTTTGGGATACCCTGCGCCCTGGTGTAATGACAGCAGACAGAAACCAATGCAAAATTAAATAACTTAGTACAGCTGAGGCTGAAGCACGCTTATTTTGTATAACAGATAGGGTGCTAGGTGCAAGTTTGGGATACCCTGCGCCCTGGTGTAATGACAGCAGACAGAAACCAATGCAAAATTAAATAACTTATTAAAGCTGAGGCTGAAGCACGCTTATTTTGTATAACAGATAGGGTGCTAGGTGCAAGTTTGGGATACCCTGCGCCCTGGTGTAATGACAGCAGACAGAAACCCATGCAAAATTAAATAACTTAGTACAGCTGAGGCTGAAGCACGCTTATTTTGTATAACAGATAGGGTGCTAGCTGCAAGTTTGGGATACCCTGCGCCCTGGTGTAATGACAGCAGACAGAAACCAATGCAAAATTAAATAACTTAGTACAGCTGAGGCAGAAGCACGCTTATTTTGTATAACAGATAGGGTGCTAGCTGCAAGTTTGGGATACTCTGCGGCCTGGTGTAATGACAGCAGTCAGAAACCACTGCAAAATTAAATACCTTAGTACAGCTGAGGCAGAAGCACGCTTATTTTGTATAACAGATAGGGTGCTAGGTGCAAGTTTGGGATACCCTGCGGCCTGGTGTAATGACAGCAGACAGAAACCAATGCAAAATTAAATAACTTAGTACAGCTGAGGCTGAAACATGCTTATTTTGTATAACAGGTAGGGTGCTACGTGCAAGTTTGGGATACCCTGCTCCCTGGTGTAATGACAGCAGACAGAAACCAATGCAAAATTAAATTACTTAGTACAGCTGAGGCTGAAGCACGCTTATTTTGTATAACAGATAGGGTGCTAGGTGCAAGTTTGGGATACCCTGCACCTTGGTGTAATGACAGCAGACAGAAACCAATGCAAAATTAAATACCTTAGTAAAGCTGAGGCAGAAAAAGCTTATTTTGTATAACAGATAGGGTGCTAGGTGCAAGTTTGGGATACCCTGCGCCCTGGTGTAATGACAGCAGACAGAAACCAATGCAAAATTAAATAACTTAGTACAGCTGAGGCTGAAACACGCTTATTTTGTATAACAGATAGGGTGCTAGCTGCAAGTTTGGGATACCCTGCGCCCTGGTGTAATGACAGCAGACAGAAACCAATGCAAAATTAAATAACTTAGTACAGCTGAGGCTGAAGCACGCTTATTTTGTATAACAGATAGGGTGCTAGGTGCAAGTTTGGGATACCCTGCACCCTGGTGTAATGACAGCAGACAGAAACCGATGCAAAATTAAATAACTTAGTAAAGCTGAGGCTGAAGCATGCTTATTTTGTATAACAGATAGGGTGCTAGGTGCAAGTTTGGGATACCCTGCACCCTGGTGTAATGACAGCAGACAGAAACCAATGAATAATTAAATAACTTAGTAAAGCTGAGGCAGAAGCACGCTTATTTAGTATAACAGATAGGGTGCTAGGTGCAGGTGTGGGATTTTATATAAAAGATAGGGTCACGTGCTGAAATGGAATGCCCATGTGGGCTGGGGTTTTTACAGCAGACCAAAAAAATTAAAACTAATCGAGCTATAAGAAATGTTAAATGTGCCACTGCCAACATGGGATACACAGTGGCCAGGAATTTTGACAGCACAAAACACAACAATTTAAAACTGATCTGGCAAATGAAGTGAAATCAAAATAAAAAAAGCTTTCTTTCCCTGTCACTTTATCTGCTGTCCCTGCCTGGATCGTTCCTGATTTTTCACTATCTTTCCCTGGCTCTCTCTGACACTCTGTGGGTCTCCCTGCATCTCTGGTACTCTCTCCCTGTCTAGCAACTTAGCAAGCTCCGTTGTCTGTGCACGGCAAGTCTCAAATGCGCACAAGCAAGATGGCCGCCGCTTTATATAGCGATGTGACGTCACCGGGGCTCCTGGCTGCTGATAGGCTGCATTTGACTGTCCCATCATACCTTGCCCCAGGGCCATCTTAGAATGCCTGTCATTGAAATGAATGGAGTTTAAAGGAAAACTTCAATTGATCGAATCGTGGGGAAATTCGGATTCGTTCAGAATCAAAATTTTAATGAAATTTGGAACGAATCCGCGTTCGTCCAGATCGATTCGCTCATCTCTAAATATAACCCCTACTTTATTGAAAGGTGTTATAAAAAAATGGGGCTTAATAGAGGCTAACTGAGTTGATGAATTCACTTCATGAGATGTTGATCTTGCCACAAAGGGCATTTTAGTGACTTACTGGATTCTGAACATTTGAATGGAGGTTTCAAAGAAGATGTTCCAAAGAAGAGCACTTGTCAAAGTCTTTAAAAATGGAACTTATTGGCCATGAGCTTGACCCATAAAAGACATACTGCAGTGCTTTGGTGCCTGCTTTGCTGCCTGTAGAGAGTCTTCCCCCAACCCCACCCCACATAACTAGCCCAACTGTACCCCCAGCCAGACACCCAGGCCCATTTTTCTGGCCCTACAATGCTATAGACATATGAGTGCAATCAACCTTGGAGCTACTTTATTCACTAGCTGGGAAACACACTGGAGGAGAGCTCCCATGGGTCAGTAAAAACCCAAGCTGATTTTTGGCCCGAGACCACCATTGGATCCTGCCATTGATTTTGATTTACCTATTTCTATAAGTTTATCCCTAGTGGGCACACAAAATTATTTTTTCTCTTTACATCTATTTTTGTATTAATATGATGATACGTACTTTAGCAAGCTAATGGTTTCAGGATTTCAGTGACCAGAATGCTGTTTATATTTAGTACTTTATTTAGTACTCTATATCAGTATACAATGCTGCTTACTTTGCTAGAAACTACAGATGCTGCTACTGTAATAGAATGAAATAAACAGATAATCAGAGCATTTAAGACATTTATCTTTTATCGGTAATGTGACAATTAAGGTTTTGTAAAGGTGTAAATTGATCTAAACCATTTGAATTACACTTTAAGGTGCCATTAAATTATACTGCTTAAACCACACATTAATCGCAACCTTGAAATCCCACTGCAATAATATAAAAAAACCTTTGAGTGTGCGTCTGTTCTCTACATTGTATCATTTCTGCTAATAAAAAGAGATTGGTGTAATATATATCCGGATAATGTAAAGAGACAGGACTAGATACTAATTATCTAGGTACCAAACAGAAATGTTATACAAATACACAGGGTTAGATTAAAGGAGCAGTATCGCAAATTTTTCTTGGTGACTTATATTTAAATATTTATTAAAGTACTTTGAATGTAGGTAAGTGTTGGAGTAAGAATTACAAATTTAGAAAAAAATGATGTGTGTGTTGAGCAGCTGTAGACTAATAGCTCATGTTTATGTCTGCTGAGTGTCAGAGCCCGACACTCTGGCCTGTTCCACACTGAGGAGAGGGGGAAACAATGTATCAAAGTATCAGCTGTTCAGTGCTGGCAGCTGTCGAGCATAAGATAACAACATTGCAACATTGCTTGGCCTTATATATCTAAAACAGAGAGAAAAGCTCTAGAAGTCATTTAGCTGATTTTGACAGTTTTCCCTTCATGTTGGCTCTGCTGCAGAATCTTTCAGTTTACCATTTTCTCTTTCATATTCTTATTTTTTATTTTTCCATATGATCTTTCTTTCAGCTTTGTGTGTTTTGAGCAAAGCCCAACCCAGGATTTTCACTATCTGGAGTTTTGATTTGTGCCCCTAGGGGCATCCCGACTTGGGATGCCCTGATATGTGAAATCCCCAAGTTCGCCTGTGAAAACGTACCTTTCCCTGTCCCACAGCGCATGCGCAGGCTCTCATCCAATCAGCTCTGTTTGCACGCAGATGGGGAGCATGAGCAGTAACCTTCCTGGCCGCCCGGCCTGTCTAAATGACTATCTGCGTGAGCGCGCCAGAAAAATGGGGGGATCTGTGGTTATCCAGGGGTCGTTTCACACAGTGGGGCATCCCGATTTAGAATGCCCAAGGGGGAAGGTCAATGGCCGGGTCTTATAGACTTCAGGGTCGGCCACTCAGGGTTTTGTTCCACTTTAATACCTTTAGATTTTCCTGCACAGTTATTCAAAGAAGAATTTCAGTCAGTTTAGTTTATTTTGTATAGATTTTACACATTTGAGTCACCTGGTCTCATAACAAAAGCAGCACCTCACACACACACAGCCGTTACCAGATTACAGTGTCAGCCTCTGAGGTAAAGTGTTGCTAGGAGACCAGTGGGCTAAATGAAGCAGCTCACTAAATACAACCCAGCAGATCCCCCTATTCAGCAAATGGACTGAGCCATTGTCATTATACAATTTAAAAGAAAGGCATATATTTTTTCCTTTTTCTATCGCCAGATAATTTATACAAATGTTAGAAGCTATTGTGTGGCTATTTAATTATTTATCTTTTTTAATGCAAATTTCACGATACTGCTCCTTTAAGTGCGGTGGAGGCCCCTGGGCACAAAATCTGGGGTGGCCCCAGATACAGAATTTTTTTTCCTTTAAAATAATAGTCGAGCCAAGTAATTGATTGGAGGTTGTCTGGCACCCGCCTACTTACTGGAATGTCAGATTAAGTCCCTTGTGCCACCCTTGTGCGGATGCGGGCTGCTTGAGAACCCCTGCTTTGCCATTCTTAGCAGAGGTAGTGTATTTGCCCAGCTGGTCCAGCAGAAATCAGTTCCCTGCATTGAGCTTGGTGGCTTATGTGCAGTGAGTAGCTCCCAAATGACAAAACCAAAACCCCCGATTGACAAAAACAAAAAGAGGCTTGCCCAGGCACGGGGGGCCCCCACTGCCGCTAATAGCTAGGTTGCTGGCCCTGAAGTCGGTCACAAAAGTGTCACAAAATTCCTCAAAGTGGGACTGTGCCACTGAAAGCTGGATATCTGATCAGTTTACCCAGGCCTCAACAGGGTGCTAGGCCTGTACAAGTGTTTTGGTCTACAAGAAAGCCCACAAGCCACACAGCAGGTTTCTGCAAACCACATGTGACTCCTGAGTTACAGGCTGGGGACCCCTGTCCTAGACACTTCTGCATATTAAACACTGCATATTCATATGGCGTGCACCCATTTTCAATTATCACATATTATGGCAGTAGAAGAGTGAAGAAATTAGTAAATATTTACTGGCTAGCATGTTGCCCCTAAAAAGCTTGTGTTTTGCATTATATCAGTGTGTAGAAGATACCAACATAATGGTAACTTGTGTAATTTTATTGTATTAATAAATGCGCACACAATGCCCAAAATACAATACCCAATACTCAAAACAATGTGAGAGAACACTGTGATGTTGGTATATGTAGTAAATGCCATGCATCAAGGATGGCATGTTTTATATGTCTGCTCCAAGTTACAGTATCTTTGTATTCTTGCAGCAATATGAAGTTAAATGCAAACAGTATAACTGTATGTGTAGCAATTCTAGATGAATGCATTTCTTTAAAGCCGGAATGCTTTACACACACATTTACAAATTCCTTGGGGTTCTATGGCCATTAAACCGGACCTTCACCATGATTTATTGAAAAGCCCAAACCCTTAAAGGCTCATAACATGCAGTAGATGCAGGTAGGATGATTTTTAATGTGAGCAATCTGTATGTACAGGGTGTGGGAAACATATAAGATAGACTCTTATTCAGAGTGAAGGACTGCTTTGTGAATGGCTGGCACGGGCACGCTCCCTGTTAGAGGGAAGCGCGAGATGCGGCCGCCAGCGTGCTCGCAGCCGCTGGGGTTTGATGGCGCTTTGACGTGCATACCACAGCGGCTCTGAGCGAGCTGATTGTGCGAGCGGCCGCGCATGCGCAGTAGAAGCGGGGTGAGGTGAGTTTTTTATGGAAATCTGGGGGGCTTCACATATGGGGGGGGAAGTGGACCAAAACCCAGGATAGTCAAAATCCTGGGTGTTGGTCCACTTTAAGGCACTTGTGTACAAGAGTGGTTTAAACATATACTCACTTTTACTTTTTATTTTTTTTTGCCCAGTTAGTGTTGTTGGAATATGCCTTTGAGCCTTATTTATGAAGCATCAGCACTACACAGCGCCATTTTTTTTGCCTCAGAGGCACTCATTGTTCCATTTAGAAACAAAAAAACATCAGTGCCGATGCAGGCTTTGGGCTTATGATAATTCTTATACTATTCTAGTCTATGGGGACAGGTTCTGGGTTCTGGTCTATGGAAAGCAACTGAAACACCCACATCCCCCTATTTTTCAAGTGAAGACCACCACATATCTGAGCAACATTATGCTAATTAAAAAAAAATCAAAGGCTCTCTTCAACCATATTTCTTGCAATAAAAGATGCACCTAACTATAAGGCGCGCCTAGTATTTGGAGAAGAAATGTAAGAAAAACATGTATCCCCATATAGGCAATGTGACATCCCTCTCCTCCCATTCCCCATAGACAGTGTGACATTCCATCCATCCCATTCCCATAGGCAGTGTGGAAAAGCCCCATCCCATTCCCATAGGTAGTGTGGCAGAGCCCCCTGCCATTCCCATAGACAGTGTGGTATTCCTCCCATCCCATTTCTATAGGCAGTGTGGCATTCCCTCCTCCCATTCCTTTAGGCAGTGTGGCAATCCCCCCTCCCATTATCATAGGCAGTGTGGCATTCCCTCCTCCCATTCCCCATAGGCAGTGTGACATCCCCCTCCCAGTCCCATAGGCAGTGTGGCATCCCCCCTCCCATTCCCCATAGGCAGTGTGGTATCCTCCCTCCCATTCCCCATAGGCAGTGTGGCATCCTCCCTCGAAATTCCCCATGGGCAGTGTGGCATCCCCCCCTCGCATTCCCCATAGGCAGTGTGGCATCCCCCTCCCAGTCCCATAGGCAGTTTGGCATCCCCCCTCCCATTCCCATAGGCAGTGTGGCATCCCCCCTCCCATTCCCCATAGGAAGTGTGGCATCCTCCCTCCCATTCCCCATAGGCAGTGTGGCATCCCCCCCTCGCATTCCCCATAGGCAGTGTGGCATCCCCCTCCCAGTCCCATAGGCAGTGTGGCATCCCCCCTCCCATTCCCATAGGCAGTGTGGCATCCCCCCTCCCATTCCCCATAGGAAGTGTGGCATCCTCCCTCCCATTCCCCATAGGCAGTGTGGCATCCTCCCTCCCATTCCCCATAGGCATTGTGGCACCCCCCCCCCATTCCCCATAGGCAGTGTGGCATCCCCCCTCCCATTCCCATAGGCAGTGTGGCATCCCCCATCCCATTCCCCATAGGCAATGTGGCATCCTCCATCCCATTCCCCATAGACTGTGTGCCTCTGGGCATGCCATTCGAACAGCAGACTGCTGTCTGTTAGTGTTTTTCTCAATATTGTAAACAGGCTTTAAAAAGAAAAGAAACATGGGTTGTTTTAGGGCAATGGGCTGGGGATAGAAGGTGACAACATAAACTTGCTTTCTATAGTATTACTTTAAAGCAGAGCAAAACCCATTTCTGTGTGCTCCGCTTACTCTAAGGGTAGATGCTGCCAGCTCGGCGGTGGCCCGCTTTTCAAAGAAAACCAGATTGTTCCACCACCTGAGCCATGCCCAGCACCACTTTTGAGATCGCTGATGGGCTGATCTTAAAAGTGCCGCAGCGACATGTGCCAGCTGGCTGCCTGCATCCCGGGCTCTCTGCTCAGGTGCGCATGCTCGTGCGTGTGGGAGCGCGCAGGGTTGCAGGAAAGCCACAAAGCTGGGGATGCGGCGACCGATGAAAAGGTGAGTTTACCGGTGACCCGGGGGAATACGATGCCCCGGGACAGGCTAATCTAAAAGACTCCAGGGCCATGCCGAGCAGGTTTTTATCCGCTTTATGTCAGTATTTTATAACAGTGACTGGTATTTAATAACAATGAGCAATAAATGCAGACTACGAATGAACAAAGATGACAGAGCTATAGCATGGTTAAAAAAGAAAATAATAATTACGGGAAAGGATGTAGTAGTAAGTCACAGTAGTCACATCTTCAGATCAGACAGCTTCAAAAAAGTAATAAGGGCAAAACTGTGCAAAAGTAGATAGCTAAGGAAGGTGATAGTCGTAGAATCATGTAAGATGTAACTATAATTACAATGCAATTGTAATAAAAAAAAAATTAACAAATATTGAGTAAATGTAATCATTTTAATACATTTTAATGAGAAGAGGGTATTTGGTTACTGCAGTCACTTTCATGTTTTTACCCATTCCTCCTGAAGCTGACAGCCATGCACATTGAAAATATATGTTAGGTTCTCTATGTCCCAGGAGCCAACCAATAGGTCCCATACCATGCCCACATCACTGTTTGATTTTGGGTACAGTGTACCTTAAAAGGAGGTCCCCAAAAATGGGACACTCTTGTCCAAAGCAAGAATAACCTGTTTCTTGCACAGGAATCTGAGAGGGTGGTAGGCTACCATCATCGTCAGGGCTTATGGCCACAATATATAAATGATATTGTGGCCTGATCTTGTGTGGGCTGCTCAGTAAACAGATAATTCATTTTGAGATAGTTTACTCCCTTATCCCACCATACCTGTTATTTTGAAAAATGTAAAGAAATTGCTTTTCAGTTTTTTACATTCCCCTTCCAAGGGTTGCCTTTTTCTGTTGCTGCCCCTAGGTAACAAAAAAATAACCTTAGGGTTAATTCAGAGCCAGGTGAGAAAACTTTATTTTTTAAAAAGAAATCTGCCATTCACTTTCATTGTCTACCTTGGGGCTGATTCAACACCAGGTGAAAATCAGTTGAATCAGCCCCAAAGTAAACAATGGGGGTTATTTAAGAAGGGATAGCGTCAGGTAGTGCCTTGTAAATGAGAGGTAGCGACAGGTGAACGCCGGACACAGCATGCAATTACACATTTATCAAGCAGAATCTGTTGAGCGACTGGGATAATGCCATGTAGCGTCCAATTCATCATTATCCCAGCCTCAGCGAACAGCTCCGGCGTTCAGCCTTGCACAGCGCCAGGTATTACCTCTCGCTACCTGACGCTCTCCCATACATTTTTTTGTTTTCTTTTAAATCTCAAATGATGTTGTGACCTCTTCTGTCATTGAAAAAGCCATCCAAATTTTTTCATGTTTAATATATTTCTGCAGAAATGACATTACAGGTCTGGCATTAAAGTGTTCATGTCACAATGTTATTACAATGTAATTCCATATGTTTTCGCTTTGTTACTAGTGGATACATGCTGAAAAACAGACTTAAAACACACCGCCTCCGGTGCTCTGGGCTTCAGAGAAGCATCTTTCAGCGCCAGAGTTTTGTGAGGCTGTTTTCTTAATGAATATGTTGTGAGTCGGTCGCACTGACCAGTCGCTAACATGCGCTCCCATACGGCGCTGTACTGGTCAAATAGCACCTCCTCACAATGTATTCATCATTACTGCACAGCGGCTGAGTCACTATAAACTAGCGACCCACGGCCGAGCACAGTGACTACTAGCAGGGGGCTCTGAAAATGCCTGCTACAGACGCTCATCTGTCGCTACCTGGCGTTAGTGATGAATCAGCCTGAATAAAAGCATATGGCAGGTTTCTCTTTTAAGAAAGGAGTGAGTTTTCTAACCTGGCTCTGAATCGACGCTGTTGTGGGAAAATCTCAGCATGTAATAAGATAATAACACACCTAAAATGTTTAATAACTAATTAAAACATTAGTCATGGATGTTGCATAAAATAACTGTTACTACATTTTGAAACCTGTATTTTGCATTGAGAGGTGCTATATTTTCAGTCAGCAGTAAGAATTTTCCACTGATAGAATAAAAGTAGATTTGTCAAGCTGCATTTAATCACAAAATGTAGCCATAGGTAAATGAAGCATATTTATTTCCAAGCACACAAATGATATGTGACTGTTCACAAAGCAGTTATAAATAAATTGTCAAGCATATTACACCCAGAAAGGGTGGAGCAATATGCCTGAATGCTCAACAACCATGAATGAAAAAATTGTTATTTTTATTCTCCAGGTGCTTGATTCACTAAAGTTTCTTAAAAACCTTTATAACTTGTATTCACCTCACAGATCAGGCCACGTAGGTGATGGATTTCCAATCCCACTATCATTCATGGCATTGGTGAAGCATATTCAATTGAAAAGACAACATTTTGTTCTATTTTTTTGGTTTTGGCTTGAACTTTTATACTGAAAGTTTATGTGTTTAACCCTTTAAGTGCCAGCCTACCTAGAGTTTTTGTCACTATTTTGCGCTACACATGTTCAACTGTGATTTTTGAAGGGTTAACTGGGCTTTAACATAAAATGTTATGACTTTCATTCACTGTATTCTCAATATTTTGGGGTGAAATATGTTCAAAAAGAAATTTACAAAATCTATTTTTTTACAATTTATAGTAAGTTTGTCAATAAAATCTTACTGCGTGTGAAATCCCCATTTCTCCCGGTTAGAACAGTACCAAATATGTATTGGTAGACACCCTTTCCTGCCCAGGAGACTCCCCCAAACTGAAATAGCTCTTTAGGAGATTTTCAGTTAAAATTCAACTGGTATGCGCTATGTGCACCTTTATTATTATTATTATTATTATTATTATTAATAATAATAATATTATTATTTATTTATATAGCACCATAATTTTCCGTAGCGCTGTACAAAGTAGTAATTACAGACAGGGTAGAAGCATACAGTACATAGACTATTTCAGACTATGAATACAAGATACAATAGAGAGAGCCCTGCCCTTGCGAGTTTACAGTCTAAAGGATGAGAGGTGGAGACGGGGGAAATCCAAACAGTCAGTATTGAGCTATGTGGCATGTGCCCTTTAGAAAATTGGTTAAGCCAGATTATATGCTTGTCTGAATAGGTGAGTTTTAAGGGCACCTTTGAAAGTTTTTAGGGTTGTGGAGTGGTGGATTGGGTGGGGGAGGGCATTCCAGAAGATTGGAGTTGCACGTGAGAAGTCTGAAGGCAGGCATGAGAGGAGGTGACCAGGGCGGAGGACAGGAGAAGGTTGGCAGCAGAGCGGAGGTTGCGTCTAGGTTGATATTGTTGGATTAGAGATGAGATGTAGGGAGGGGCCGGGTTGGAGAGAGCTTTGAAGGCAAGAGTTAGAGTTTTGAACAGGATTCGCTGTGGGACTGGCAGCCAGTGCAGGGATTGTCAGAGGAGCAGAGCTGGAGGAGCAGGAGGAGAGATGGATGAGGCGAGCAGCAGAGTTCAGGATAGGTTGGAGAGGTGCCAGTCTGTTAGTTGGTAAGCCACAAAGGAGGATGTTGCAGTAATCCAGTCGGGATATGACCAGGGCGTGCACTAGCATTTTAGTGGTGTCAGGTGAGAGGAAGGGACAGATGCGTGAGTTGTTTTTAAGTTGGAGGCGACAGGAGGTGGCCAGGAAGTGAATATGGGGTTTGAAAGAAAGGGCAGAGTCCAGAATGACTCCCAGGCACCGAGCTTGGAGAGTTGCAGTTATTGTGTAATTGTTGACAGAAATAGACGTGTTAGAGGGTGGAGGGGAGTTAGATGGTGGGAAAATGATCAGTTCTGTCTTGTCCATGTTTAGCTTGAGGTAGCGAAATTACATGAATGAAGAAATAGCTACAAGGCAGTTGGGGAGGCGAGATAGGAGTGAGAGATTGGGACCTGAGAGGTATATCTGAGTGTCATCCGCATAGAAGTCATATTGTAAGCCTAGTGAAGTTATAAGTTTGCCAAGGCCATAAGTGTAGACTGAGAAAAGTAGGGGGGCCTAGGACAGAACCTTGCAGCACACCGACAGAAAGTGAACGGGAGGATGAGACCGTGTTAGAATAGGATACACTGAATGATCTGTCAGAGAGGTAAGAGATGAGCCAAGAGAGTGCAAAACCTTAAACCCCAAGAGAGGAGAGAATATCAAGAAGCAGGGAGTGGTCAACAGTGTCAAAGGCTGAGGAGAGGTCAAGAAAGATGAGGATGGAGTAGTGACCTTTGCTTCTGGCAGTGAGCAGATCATTAGTGACTTTGGTGAGGGCAGTTTCAGTGGAGTGGTTATGGCGGAATCCTGATTGTAAGGGGTCAAGTAAGTTGTTAGTGGATAAGTATTGTGCCAGTTCTGAGTGGACATGTTGTTCAAGAAGTTTGGAGGAGAAGGGGAGTAGTGAGATAGGGCGGTGGCTGGAGAGGGCAGAGGGGTCGAGAGAGGGTTTCTTGATTATCGGAGTAATAACTGCATGTTTGAAGGAGGAAGGAAAGGTGCCAGTGGAGAGAGAAAGGTTGAATGTAGAGGTTAAGGCTGGAGTGAGGGATGAAGACAGTTGAAGAATGAGGTGGGATGGAATAGGATCGAGGGAGCAGGTAGTCAGGTGGGCCTTAGAAACGAGTGAGGTTAGTCCAAGTTCATTTATTGGAGTGAAGAAAGTAAGAGAGTAAGAGAGTAAGGCAGGGGGGTTGTGACAAGTGGTGAGGGGTTCTGAGGGGCAAATCGAATGTTGTTGACTTTTTCTTTGAAGAATGTAGAAAATTCTTCTGCTGTTATTTGGGAGGTTGGAGGAGGGGGTGGTGGACACCTTGCAGGTTTTCAAGACAAACAACCCTTTACATTTAAAATACCCCCCACAAACTATATATTTTCTGGAAGTACACACCTTAAGCTTTCTAGGCTTACCAGGCTTGTTGATGTGGAAGTAATACCTCAATGATTTCTTTGATTGCACATTGTGTTCCAGCACCTATTTTCTAGAGCCATCACTTCTAGCCTTGTACTGACAATGGCAACCTGACCTAAACATTTAGTCAAGCAAAGCTGATCCAGACGTTTTTTTTGAGAGCTTGAAAATGCTGCAATCTACTAAGAAACACAGCTAAATCTTGTATTTGTTAGTCTGTATTATATAATATTTATAAATTACACCCTTTAATAGGGGGATTTTTGCTCTCTTTTAACCCACTATATTAAGCCTAACATGGGTCTCTCCCTAAACGGCTTCTCCCCTGTGTTGGACCCAATCCAAAAATTAAGGTAATAGATTTTAAATGGCTAAAAGCCATTTTCAAACACCAAGCTTGCTGTTATACCCTAATAGAGATACTGAATCAACTCTTGAATGAAAGAAAGATTTTGAAAATATTTATCATTGTCATTTGGGTTACAATCTTAATTTAGTGAGCATACAGTTCACATTGCTTCGAGCAACTTATGTGCATTCTGGTCATGATTCCCTGGTTTGACTTGAAACACAATATAGAGAGCTGTGTGGGTAGAATTCCAGTATCACACAACTGAATTACATGATTTAAAGTGGCAATCCCCAGCCTTAAAGAGCCACATTCAGTGTTGAGAAATAGCTGTAAGCCTTAATATATATAAAGGGATATGTTGCTGTAATGCTTGTGGATGCTCCACCACGCTCCACCAGAGTTCTCTTGGAACTGACTGGCTCAGGGGCAGCTTTTTATGGAAAGTTAGGCAGAAAACCATGTTGGCCTAGTTCTGGGCTGTGGCACAAGCCGGGAGGCTGGGAAAGTGCGACACAGAAGGCTGCAGAGATGGGTAAGCCAGCATGATCACCTGACTCTGAGTTAACCACAGATAGCTACTGAGTTTTATGAACTATCCACATGAACTACAGACAGGATCTACATCCTTTTTGGAGTTTCTGGAGTACACTTTTTTTCTTTCCATTAATTGATACTTTAAAACTTGAATTAGAAATTCATATACAACTGTCTACCACTGTGTTTCCAATGAGATACATTAACATCTATGGGAGGTACCAGTCAGGCCATATGGGTAAACCTAGTATGTGGATCAAACTTTCACCGTAGATTGCCCCCCATCCAAAAAAAATACACCTCACATGTCTGCTGTATCCTACAACACCTTGGATCTTATCTAACACTTATCATATAGAGGTCAATACAGGTCACTGATAATCAAATATATATTATATATAAGATGGATCTTTAAATAATATTAAATACATATAAAAAAAGCATCCACATGTACATACAACATTCTACAGATAAACCATGTATCCTTTGGGGATATGATGTTATCGTGCTGGAAATGGCACAGAAATTTTGCGTTTCTTTCAAGTGCTTCCTCAGGGAGGACTCACTGCCAGACACTTTAATGTAAAACAGAATAAAAACAATATACCAATATATCAGTATATGTACTTACATATTTTGTCTTGGTCCCTCATGTCAATTAACTTCTACTTACAGTATCCAAGTTACTAAAATGTAACCTTGTCTCCCTTCTGGAGTATACCTTTTATTTCCAAAACATCAGCTGTAATTCCCTCTGACCTGCTGGCCTTTTAAAATGAGGCTGCAAGGAATAGAATGTTTTTCAGGATTTTATCCCCTCTTATATAACACATTTAAAACGCATTTAAAACTTTATGTGCTTTAAAAATACCCTAGTAATTGCTTTCTCTCTCTAAGATATGACTTTTGATTAGTTCATTAAAAAAAACTTTTAGAACCATAAATTATCTCTTTACTTCATATAAAGAGTAGAGATGAGCGAGTAGTATTCGACCGAGTCGGTATTCGGTCGAATACTACGCTATTCGTCATACTCGATTTCGATCGAGTACAGCGGCGATGGCGCACTCACAATTCGTTTCCCCTCACACCTTCCCTGGCGCGTTTTTTACACCAATCACCATGCAGGGGGGGTGGGACAGGTCCTGGGAGGACGCTGGCATCGCGAGAACGGCGTCTAGACGCATTGGCTGGAAAAACCATGTGACCTCGAATCTACAAAACTCAGCACTTCCTCTTCGTCAGCATTAGCAGCTTGAACTTAGTGAGGGATAGACGCTCACAGCAGGGAAAGACAGGCTGTAGCTGGCAGGGCCCCAGAAGCTCGGAATATCGCATTTACCACCATATATACCAGCTACCAGAAGACAAGAGAGTCATTAAGAGCCCTTATTAGGGCTACTATGCTGAACGGTATATAGCTCATATGTAGGCAGGCAGGGCCCCAGAAGCTCAGAATATCGCATTTACCACCATATATACCAGCTACCAGAAGACAAGAGAGTCATTAAGAGCCCTTATTAGGGCTACTATGCTGAACGGTATATAGCTCATATGTAGGCAGGCAGGGCCCCAGAAGCTCAGAATATCGCTTTTACCACCATATATACCAGCTACCAGAAGACAAGAGAGTCATTAAGAGCCCTTATTAGGGCTACTATGCTGAACGGTATATAGCTCATATGTAGGCAGGCAGGGCCCCAGAAGCTCAGAATATCGCATTTACCACTATATATACCAGCTACCAGAAGACAAGAGAGTCATTGAGAGCCCTTATTAGGGCTACTATGCTGAACGGTATATAGCTCATATGTAGGCAGGCAGGGCCCCAGAAGCTCAGAATATCGCATTTACCACCATATATACCAGCTACCAGAAGACAAGAGAGTCATTGAGAGCCCTTATTAGGGCTACTATGCTGAACAGTATATAGCTCATATGTAGGCAGGCAGGGCCCCAGAAGCTCAGAATATCGCATTTACCACCATATATACCAGCTACCAGAAGACAAGAGAGTCCTTATTATTAGGGCTACTATGCTGAACAGTATATAGCCCATATGTAGGCAGGCAGGGCCCCAGAAGCTCAGAATATCGCATTTACCACCATATATACCAGCTACCAGAAGACAAGAGAGTCATTGAGAGTCCTTATTATTAGGGCTACTATGCTGAACAGTATATAGCTCATATGTAGGCAGGCAGGGCCCCAGAAGCTCAGAATATCGCATTTACCACCATATATACCAGCTACCAGAAGACAAGAGAGTCATTGAGAGTCCTTATTATTAGGGCTACTATGCTGAACAGTATATAGCTCATATGTAGGCAGGCAGGGCCCCAGAAGCTCAGAATATCGCATTTACCACCATATATACCAGCTACCAGAAGACAAGAGAGTAATTGAGAGCCCTTATTAGGGCTACTATGTTGAACAGTATATAGCTCATATGTAGGCAGGCAGGGCCCCAGAAGCTCAGAATATCGCATTTACCACCATATATACCAGCTACCAGAAGACAAGAGAGTCATTGAGAGCCCTTATTAGGGCTACTATGTTGAACAGTATATAGCTCATATGTAGGCAGGCAGGGCCCCAGAAGCTCAGAATATCGCATTTACCACCATATATACCAGCTACCAGAAGACAAGAGAGTCATTGAGAGTCCTTATTATTAGGGCTACTATGCTGAACAGTATATAGCTCATATGTAGGCAGGCAGGGCCCCAGATGCTCAGAATATCGCTTTTACCACCATATATACCAGCTACCAGAAGACAAGAGTGTCATTGAGAGCCCTTATTAGGGCTACTATGCTGAACAGTATATAGCTCATATGTAGGCAGGCAGGGCCCCAGAAGCTCAGAATATCGCATTTACCACCATATATACCAGCTACCAGAAGACAAGAGAGTCCTTATTATTAGGGCTACTATGCTGAACAGTATATAGCCCATATGTAGGCAGGCAGGGCCCCAGAAGCTCAGAATATCGCATTTACCACCATATATACCAGCTACCAGAAGACAAGAGAGTCATTGAGAGTCCTTATTATTAGGGCTACTATGCTGAACAGTATATAGCTCATATGTAGGCAGGCAGGGCCCCCGAAGCTCAGAATATCGCATTTACCACCATATATACCAGCTACCAGAAGACAAGAGAGTCATTGAGAGTCCTTATTATTAGGGCTACTATGCTGAACAGTATATAGCTCATATGTAGGCAGGCAGGGCCCCAGAAGCTCAGAATATCGCATTTACCACCATATATACCAGCTACCAGAAGACAAGAGAGTCATTGAGAGCCCTTATTAGGGCTACTATGTTGAACAGTATATAGCTCATATGTAGGCAGGCAGGGCCCCAGAAGCTCAGAATATCGCATTTACCACCATATATACCAGCTACCAGAAGACAAGAGAGTCATTGAGAGTCCTTATTATTAGGGCTACTATGCTGAACAGTATATAGCTCATATGTAGGCAGGCAGGGCCCCAGATGCTCAGAATATCGCATTTACCACCATATATACCAGCTACCAGAAGACAAGAGAGTCATTGAGAGCCCTTATTAGGGCTACTATGCTGAACAGTATATAGCTCATATGTAGGCAGGCAGGGCCCCAGAAGCTCAGAATATCGCATTTACCACCATATATACCAGCTACCAGAAGACAAGAGAGTCCTTATTATTAGGGCTACTATGCTGAACAGTATATAGCCCATATGTAGGCAGGCAGGGCCCCAGAAGCTCAGAATATCGCATTTACCACCATATATACCAGCTACCAGAAGACAAGAGAGTCATTGAGAGTCCTTATTATTAGGGCTACTATGCTGAACAGTATTCAGCTCATATGTAGGCAGGCAGGGCCCCAGAAGCTCAGAATATCGCTTTTACCACCATATATACCAGCTACCAGAAGACAAGAGAGTCATTAAAAGCCCTTATTAGGGCTACTATGCTGAACGGTATATAGCTCATATGTAGGCAGGCAGGGCCCCAGAAGCTCAGAATATCGCATTTACCACCATATATACCAGCTACCAGAAGACAAGAGAGTCATTAAGAGCCCTTATTAGGGCTACTATGCTGAACGGTATATAGCTCATATGTAGGCAGGCAGGGCCCCAGAAGCTCAGAATATCGCATTTACCACCATATATACCAGCTACCAGAAGACAAGAGAGTCCTTATTATTAGGGCTACTATGCTGAACAGTATATAGCCCATATGTAGGCAGGCAGGGCCCCAGAAGCTCAGAATATCGCATTTACCACCATATATACCAGCTACCAGAAGACAAGAGAGTCATTGAGAGTCCTTATTATTAGGGCTACTATGCTGAACAGTATATAGCTCATATGTAGGCAGGCAGGGCCCAAGAAGCTCAGAATATCGCATTTACCACCATATATACCAGCTACCAGAAGACAAGAGAGTCATTGAGAGCCCTTATTAGGGCTACTATGTTGAACAGTATATAGCTCATATGTAGGCAGGCAGGGCCCCAGAAGCTCAGAATATCGCATTTACCACCATATATACCAGCTACCAGAAGACAAGAGAGTCATTGAGAGCCCTTATTAGGGCTACTATGTTGAACAGTATATAGCTCATATGTAGGCAGGCAGGGCCCCAGAAGCTCAGAATATCGCATTTACCACCATATATACCAGCTACCAGAAGACAAGAGAGTCATTGAGAGTCCTTATTATTAGGGCTACTATGCTGAACAGTATATAGCTCATATGTAGGCAGGCAGGGCCCCAGAAGCTCAGAATATCGCATTTACCACCATATATACCAGCTACCAGAAGACAAGAGAGTCATTGAGAGCCCTTATTAGGGCTACTATGTTGAACAGTATATAGCTCATATGTAGGCAGGCAGGGCCCCAGAAGCTCAGAATATCGCATTTACCACCATATATACCAGCTACCAGAAGACAAGAGAGTCATTGAGAGTCCTTATTATTAGGGCTACTATGCTGAACAGTATATAGCTCATATGTAGGCAGGCAGGGCCCCAGATGCTCAGAATATCGCATTTACCACCATATATACCAGCTACCAGAAGACAAGAGAGTCATTGAGAGCCCTTATTAGGGCTACTATGCTGAACAGTATATAGCTCATATGTAGGCAGGCAGGGCCCCAGAAGCTCAGAATATCGCATTTACCACCATATATACCAGCTACCAGAAGACAAGAGAGTCCTTATTATTAGGGCTACTATGCTGAACAGTATATAGCCCATATGTAGGCAGGCAGGGCCCCAGAAGCTCAGAATATCGCATTTACCACCATATATACCAGCTACCAGAAGACAAGAGAGTCATTGAGAGTCCTTATTATTAGGGCTACTATGCTGAACAGTATTCAGCTCATATGTAGGCAGGCAGGGCCCCAGAAGCTCAGAATATCGCTTTTACCACCATATATACCAGCTACCAGAAGACAAGAGAGTCATTAAAAGCCCTTATTAGGGCTACTATGCTGAACGGTATATAGCTCATATGTAGGCAGGCAGGGCCCCAGAAGCTCAGAATATCGCATTTACCACCATATATACCAGCTACCAGAAGACAAGAGAGTCATTAAGAGCCCTTATTAGGGCTACTATGCTGAACGGTATATAGCTCATATGTAGGCAGGCAGGGCCCCAGAAGCTCAGAATATCGCATTTACCACCATATATACCAGCTACCAGAAGACAAGAGAGTCCTTATTATTAGGGCTACTATGCTGAACAGTATATAGCCCATATGTAGGCAGGCAGGGCCCCAGAAGCTCAGAATATCGCATTTACCACCATATATACCAGCTACCAGAAGACAAGAGAGTCATTGAGAGTCCTTATTATTAGGGCTACTATGCTGAACAGTATATAGCTCATATGTAGGCAGGCAGGGCCCAAGAAGCTCAGAATATCGCATTTACCACCATATATACCAGCTACCAGAAGACAAGAGAGTCATTGAGAGCCCTTATTAGGGCTACTATGTTGAACAGTATATAGCTCATATGTAGGCAGGCAGGGCCCCAGAAGCTCAGAATATCGCATTTACCACCATATATACCAGCTACCAGAAGACAAGAGAGTCATTGAGAGCCCTTATTAGGGCTACTATGTTGAACAGTATATAGCTCATATGTAGGCAGGCAGGGCCCCAGAAGCTCAGAATATCGCATTTACCACCATATATACCAGCTACCAGAAGACAAGAGAGTCATTGAGAGTCCTTATTATTAGGGCTATTATGCTGAACAGTATATAGCTCATATGTAGGCAGGCAGGGCCCCAGAAGCTCAGAATATCGTATTTACCACCATATATACCAGCTACCAGAAGACAAGAGAGTCATTGAGAGCCCTTATTAGGGCTTCTATGCTGAACAGTATATAGCTCATATGTAGGCAGGCAGGGCCCCAGAAGCTCAGAATATCGCATTTACCACCATATATACCAGCTACCAGAAGACAAGAGAGTCCTTATTATTAGGGCTACTATGCTGAACAGTATATAGCTCATATGTAGGCAGGCAGGGCCCCAGAAGCTCAGAATATCGCATTTACCACCATATATACCAGCTACCAGAAGACAAGAGAGTCATTGAGAGCCCTTATTAGGGCTACTATGTTGAACAGTATATAGCTCATATGTAGGCAGGCAGGGCCCCAGAAGCTCAGAATATCGCATTTACCACCATATATACCAGCTACCAGAAGACAAGAGAGTCATTGAGAGTCCTTATTATTAGGGCTACTATGCTGAACAGTATATAGCCCATATGTAGGCAGGCAGGGCCCCAGAAGCTCAGAATATCGCATTTACCACCATATATACCAGCTACCAGAAGACAAGAGAGTCATTGAGAGTCCTTATTATTAGGGCTACTATGCTGAACAGTATATAGCTCATATGTAGGCAGGCAGGGCCCCAGAAGCTCAGAATATCGCATTTACCACCATATATACAAGCTACCAGAAGACAAGAGAGTCATTGAGAGCCCTTATTAGGGCTACTATGTTGAACAGTATATAGCTCATATGTAGGCAGGCAGGGCCCCAGAAGCTCAGAATATCGCATTTACCACCATATATACCAGCTACCAGAAGACAAGAGAGTCATTGAGAGTCCTTATTATTAGGGCTACTATGCTGAACAGTATATAGCTCATATGTAGGCAGGCAGGGCCCCAGAAGCTCAGAATATCGCATTTACCACCATATATACCAGCTACCAGAAGACAAGAGAGTCATTGAGAGTCCTTATTAGGGCTACTATGTTGAACAGTATATAGCTAATATGTAGGCAGGCAGGGCCCCAGAAGCTCAGAATATCGCATTTACCACCATATATACCAGCTACCAGAAGACAAGAGAGTCATTGAGAGTCCTTATTATTAGGGCTACTATGCTGAACAGTATATAGCTCATATGTAGGCAGGCAGGGCCCCAGAAGCTCAGAATATCGCATTTACCACCATATATACCAGCTACCAGAAAACAAGAGAGTCATTGAGAGTCCTTATTAGGGCTACTATGCTGAACGGTATATAGCTCATTCTAGCTATATACACACTGCACACAACGGCTGCTTTAGTGAGGGGTAGCTGCTGCTGGAATAGGGACAGAAAGACTTCAGTGGTGTATTACCACCTATATACAAAACTATATACACTCTGCTCAAAACGGCTGCTTTAGTGAGGGGTAGCTGCTGCTGGAATAGGGACAGAAAGACTTCAGTGGTGTATTAGCACCTATATACAAAACTATATTTTGCACTACTGTTTTGTGTCCTCTGTGCCAACAAAACACTGTTTTATACCCGGTGCGTATAGGCACCATTTCACCTTCTGGCAGTATACGGCTGTATAGCCAGGTGTTCTCCTAAAAAATATATTTATATTTGGCACTACTGTTTTGTGTCCTCTTTACCAACAAAACCCTGTTATATACCCGGTGCGTATAGGCACCATTTCACCTTCTGGCAGTATACGGCTGTATAGCCAGGTGTTCTCCTAAAAAATATATTTATATTTGGCATAACGCGTGGCCAAAAAGTAAAACGTCTGAAATGCGGAGGGCTAGCGCAAAGGGACGTGGACGAGGACGGGGGCGCGGAAATGCTGGTGGGGGCACAAACCGCGTTGAAGCCAGTGGGGATACAATGCGTGCTAGTGAGGGGCAGCCAGCATTACGCTCATCCAGCTTCCCTGCCTTTATGGGACAGTTATGCGGGGGGGCGGGGTACACCTCTGTTGAGGCCTGAGCAGCGTGAACAGGTGGTGCAATGGATGGCCGATAACGCTTCCAGTCACTTGTCCACCACCCAGTCATCCACACAGTCTCACTCTGACCCTCCTTCCTCCCAACCTGGCCAACAGAGTCAGCCCACCCTTGACCCCTCCCAGGACCTCTTTTCGGGTCCTTTTCCAGGTGTGCTGCAAGAATCCCAGGAGCTAGCAGAGGAATTTGTTTGTAGTGATGCCCAAACACTTGAGTATCCGCCATCTCCTAGTGATGTGGACCCGGAACCAGCATCTGCTATCATGAGCTATGATGATGAGACGCAGTTGCCATCAAGGGAGGCTGTTGGAATGTCCAGTGGGCAGGAGGAGGAGCAGAGAGAGGAAGTGGAAGAGGAGGTGGTGGACGACGAAATGACCGACCCCACTTGGACAGGGGTGATGTCCAGCGGGGAAAGCAGTGGAGATGCGGTCTGCGCATCACCGAATAAGGCAGCAAGAGGCAGAGGACAGTCCAGAGGCAGAGGACAGTCCAGACAGAGAAGGCAGGCCACAGCCAGCAGGGCCGAAGCTCTTCCCGGCAGCAGGCAGTAGCGCGAAGCTCCCCCATCGAGGCCTCGTACTTCTGTGGTGTGGAGATTTTTTAATGTTTGCGCGGACGACAAACTGAGCGCGGTTTGCGCAATCTGCCACTCAAAACTGAGTAGGGGCTCTGAGAAGAGCAATCTGACCACCTCAGGCATGCGCCGTCACTTGGAAGTCAAGCACTGGGCTGAGTGGGAGAGAGCAAACGCAATACAACCTGCGCCCGGTCTTGCTGCCACTGCCTTCCAGCCACGTGTCCAACTTGGAGACCCAGTAAGTGTAGGGCGCCGAGGGATCGGGGAGGACAGGGGTGTGGTCTGCCAGGTAGTCCCGCAACATCCGCCGATACTTGTCCCTCCTGCTGATAGCGGGCCCCGCAGTGATGGAAGTTGCACGAGGGGGTGACATGAACGTGTCCCACACCTTGGAGAGTGTTCCCCTGGTGGCTGTGGGCCTGATCGATGTTGTCAGACTCTGGGAGACACTCTCCTCTCTGCCGCCAGCGATGCTGGGTGGGAAAATCTGCATCATGTTCTGCAAGAGTTGCGAAGACCCAGTATAGTTTGTTCTCCAATATCCGGACAACACGTATGTCCCGGGAAAAGCAGCCCAGCATGAAGTCAGCCATGTGTGCCAGACTCTGAGTAGGCATGACGTCACTGCCCCCACCAGAAGGATCATTTTCCATTTCCTCCTCTTCCTCCTCCTCTCCGCCCCATCCGCGCTGAACCAATGGGACGCACACAGCCTGACTGCTACCCTCGCCGCCAGCATCCTCTTCCACAGCCACCTCCACGTTGTCCTCCTCATCCTCCTCCTCCTGCAACTGCCACAGAGCAGCAGACAAAAGTGTGGTCTGACTGTCTACCTGCGTTGCGTCTCCTCCTACCCCCATCTCCTCTGTGTGCAATGCGTTCTCCCTTATTGCGATGAGCGATTCTTTAAGGACGCATAGGAGCGGGATGGTTACGCTCACTATAGCGTCCTCGCTGCTGACCTTCTTAGAGGACTCCTCAAAGATACGCAATACATCGCATATGTCTGCCATCCATGGCCACTCGTGGTTGGCAAACTGAGGGAGCTGAGTTGGATGCACGCGTGGATGCATCATCTGGTACTCCATCAATGCTCTCTGCTGCTCACACACCCTGGCCAACATGCAATAGGTGGAATTCCAGCGAGTGGGCAGGTCGCACAACAGCCAATGTTGAGGCAAATGGAGGCGTTGCTGGATTTTTTTTAAGCTAGCAGCAGCTACAGTTGACTTCTGAAAGTGAGCGCACAAGCGCCGCACTTTGACCAGTAGCTCTGCCAGGTTGGGGTAAGTCTTTAGAAACTTTTGTACTACCAAATTAAAAACGTGGGCCAGGCATGGTACGTGATGGAGTTCTGCAAGCTCCAGAGCCGCCACCAGGTTACGGCCGTTATCGCACACGACCATGCCTGGTCCTAGCTGCAGCGGCGACAGCCACATCTCTGTCTGCTGCAATATGGCGTGCCTCACCTCTGCGGCGCTGTGCTTCCTGTCGCCCAAGCTGATGAGCTTAAGCACCGCCTGCTGACGTCTCCCCGCGCCAGTGCTGCAACGCTTCCAGCTAGGGGCTGAGGGCGATGTTAAGGCAGAGGAGGAGGAGGAGGAGGAGGAGGAAGAGGAGGGGGGTCTATCAGAACCCGTGCTGGCAATCTTGGGCGGGGGTGGTATGTAGGCCGTCCCTGTTTGCGACCCCGTCCCCGCTTCCACAACATTCACCCAGTGTGCCGTCAAAGAGATGTAGCGTCCTTGGCCGCAAGCGCCGAGTCGGTGGTCAAGTGGACCTTTGCGCTGACTGCGTACCTCAGGGCCCGCCTGATGTTACGCGACACGTGCTGGTGCAGGGCGGGGACGCCACACCGGGAAAAATAGTGGCGGCTAGGGACGGAATAGCAAGGTGCGGCAGCCGCCATCAGGTCGCGGAAGGCCTGCGTCTTCACAAGCCTAAACGGCAACATCTCCAGGGCCAGCAGTTTGGAGATGAGGCAGGTTAAGGCTTGGGCTTGGGGGTGACTGGAGGCGTACTTCCGCCTGCGGTTGAACGCCTGCGAGATGGACAGTTGATGGGACGAGGAGATGGAAGGTGCAGACGAAGATGCGGGGGAAGGGGGGGCTGAAGGAGAAGGCCCCAAAGTAGCCGAGGCAGAGGCAGATGTGGAGGTGTCCTGGCTGGAGGTCTGGACCGCAGTGGCAGCACACAACAAAGGGGAAGACTGTCCCTGTACGCCTTGGAGGTGCTTGCCTGCCCTGCCGCCAGCGTGCTATCAGAGAGGGTGTTCAGCGCAGCCGGGGGCATTATAACCGATAAGCGCAGCCGCCTGTCAACCAACAGTGCCGACAGGCTGACGCTAATCAAAATGAACAGCAAGTGGATTGACCCGGACTTTGCAACAGTGGAAAGCAGCCAAGAGTGAAGTGCCATCTGTATGAAGTGCCATTTCCTCCTCCTCCTCCTCCTCCTCCTTAACCGCCGTAGAATTGCTGTATTAATAAAAAAAATTATGGCTCACCTCTTGGGCTTAATACAATCAATTTTTAAGAGGTCTCAGCTCTTGGGCCTCCACACAATTTTTAAGAGGTCTCAGCTCTTGGGCCTCCACACAATTTTTAAGAGGTCTCAGCTCTTGGGACTCCACACAACGTTTGAGAGGTCTCAGCTCTTGGGACTCCACACAATGTTTGAGAGGTCTCAGCTCTTGGGACTCCACACAATTTTTAAAAGGTCTCAGCTCTTGGGACTCCACACAATGTTTGAGAGGTCTCAGCTCTTGGGCCTCCACACAATTTTTAAGAGGTCTCAGCTCTTGGGCCTCCACACAATTTTTAAGAGGTCTCAGCTCTTGGGCCTCCACACAATTTTTAAGAGGTCTCAGCTCTTGGGCCTCCACACAATTTTTAAGAGGTCTCAGCTCTTGGGACTCCACACAATTTTTAAGAGGTCTCAGCTCTTGGGCCTCCACACAATTTCTAAGAGGTCTCAGCTCTTGGGCCTTAATACAATTTTCAAGAGGTCTCAGCTCTTGGGCCTCCACACAATTTTTAAGAGGTCTCAGCTCTTGGGCCTCCACACAATTTTTAAGAGGTCTCAGCTCTTGGGCCTCCACACAATTTTTAAGAGGTCTCAGCTCTAAGCTTCCCTTACTGCTGGGGTGACACACTGTAACAAACCTCCTCCTGTAAGCTTCCCTGACTGCTGGGGTGACACACTGTAACAAACCTCCTCCTGTAAGCTTCCCTGACTGCTGGGGTGACACACTGTAACAAACCTCCTCCTGTAAGCTTCCCTGACTGCTGGGGTGACACAATGTAACAAACCTCCTCCTGTAAGCTTCCCTTACTGCTGGGGTGACACACTGTAACAAACCTCCTCCTGTAAGCTTCCCTTACTGCTGGGGTGACACACTGTAACAAACCTCCTCCTGTAAGCTTCCCTTACTGCTGGGGTGACACACTGTAACAAACCTCCTCCTGTAAGCTTCCCTTACTGCTGGAGTGACACAATGTAACAAACCTCCTCATGTAAGCTTCCCTGACTGCTGGGGTGACACACTGTAACAAACCTCCTCCTGTAAGCTTCCCTGACTGCTGGGGTGACACAATGTAACAAACCTCCTCCTGTAAGCTTCCCTTACTGCTGGGGTGACACACTGTAACAAACCTCCTCCTGTAAGCTTCCCTTACTGCTGGGGTGACACAATGTAACAAACCTCCTCCTGTAAGCTTCCCTGACTGCTGGGGTGACACAATGTAACAAACCTCCTCCTTTAAGCTTCCCTTACTGCTGGGGTAACACACTGTAACAAACCTCCTCCTGTAAGCTTCCCTTACTGCTGGGGTGACACACTGTAACAAACCTCCTCCTGTAAGCTTCCCTGACTGCTGGGGTGACACACTGTAACAAACCTCCTCCTGTAAGCTTCCCTGACTGCTGGGGTGACACAATGTAACAAACCTCCTCCTGTAAGCTTCCCTGACTGCTGGGGTGACACACTGTAACAAACCTCCTCCTGTAAGCTTCCCTTACTGCTGGGGTGACACAATGTAACAAACCTCCTCCTGTAAGCTTCCCTGACTGCTGGGGTGACACAATGTAACAAACCTCCTCCTTTAAGCTTCCCTTACTGCTGGGGTAACACACTGTAACAAACCTCCTCCTTTAAGCTTCCCTTACTGCTGGGGTGACACACTGTAACAAACCACCTCCTGTAAGCTTCCCTGACTGCTGGGGTGACACACTGTAACAAACCTCCTCCTGTAAGCTTCCCTGACTGCTGGGGTGACACACTGTAACAAACCTCCTCCTGTAAGCTTCCCTTACTGCTGGGGTAACACACTGTAACATACCTCCTCCTTTAAGCTTCCCTTACTGCTGGGGTGACACAATGACACAAGAGGACATGTCTGACCACATCACACACACACACACACACACACAATGACAATTAGGGGTGGGGTCTATTTATTTTCCCCCTTGCCTATGCCATCTGTGGTTGTCATTAGGCAACGTGATTTTAAGGGGTGCAGAATTTTGTTCTTCTTTTTTGTACAGTTTGGCTTGGGGTCCATGGCAATGTAGAGGAAAGAAGGTTTCCTTGTCTTGTCTCACTTTACGTAGAAGTTATATTGTGTTTGGAGTGTATTGTTGAGTGGCTGTGATAGTGGCGTAATAGTGCGACTTGGGCGCATTATATGCACCCAGACATGCTTCCCCTGCTGTCCCAGTTGCATTCCAGCAGTGTTGGCATCATTTTCTGATGTTTCAGGGTGGACTTGGTGACCTCCAAGTGGTCGAATTGAGATTTACAAGTGGCGAGCATTTTTTTCCCATAGACTATAATGGGATTCGATAATCGGTCGAGTAGTCGAGTAACGCGGTCTATTCGAATCGAAATTCGAAATTTCGAATATTTCACTACTCGCTCATCTCTAATAAAGAGATAATTCATGGTTGTAGACGTTTTTTAAAAGGAGCTCACTTGAAGCCTGTCCTGTGTGACTTTTTCCGGCATTGCACTGTAAATGCTTTAGCAGGTCTCCAAAGCTTCCCCTGGTTTTTCCAATGACCACATCTGTCCCTCAGCACTCCAAGGATAAGCAAGCCCAGCACGTGCAACCACTGTGGCTTGCCAGGCTCACTCACTCTGAAAACATTTAGGGACAGGGGTGGCTATGTGACCATAGTTGTCATGAAGCAATAGAATGGAAAGGAGGAGTGAACTTTTGAAGACCTGCTACAGCATCTACAGCATGCTGCTGGAAATGGAGAAGAGGTACATGGGACAAGCTTAAGGTGAACTCCTTGTTGCCCTATTATGCCTGGGCTGTGCCTTTAAACAATACAAGTTTGTGACTTTACTTATTTATTTTTAAGTGACATATTGGTCTAAGTAAGCTCATCCTTTAACACCTGTTGCCTATAGCAAAAGTACTTCATTTTTGTCATGGCACACAGGTAATTATCAGCAGCAAATCATCCAAAGCTCATGGCAGGGACACCATCTGGGGTTAGACATTTTCTCTTAATAAAACTGACATATCTCAGCAGCAACCTTTTTTTGGACTTGAGCCTCTTCAATGTTACAAGCTTGGTCACAAAGGCATGCACAGTGCCCTTTAGGTTTGTGTTTACTCATGCATAGTGTGTTTTTTCAACCAGGACATTAACTCTTTTCATGCGTGTAGAATAAAATTGCGTCTACCAGTGATGCCAAGTTTCATATAATCAGCAAATCATATGTATTTTTGGTGCAAACACTGTCTTTAACATTTCAAGGAATTAAGGGTTTATTTAAGAAATGCTAAGGCCATGTAGTAAAAGGTGTATTTATCATTGTCAAAAGTAAAAAAGGCAGAGTGCCAGCTAGTGTTCCATCTATCAACCGGGCCAGAAATGGGATGAGTGCCAATGAGTTCTCTACAGCGCTAGACCAGGCGCTCACCCTGCACTATGAGGCCTTATCCCATACATCGCAATAGGCTGCTATGGTTACAATTATTTTGTCCACATTTGTTACTTTTTATTGGCTGTTGCATGTGTCAAGGGATCCCTGTGCTGCTTTGAATTGTTTTTGGAAGCATTTTTTGAACGTTTGTGTTGTGCTGCAAACTTGATTCCTGTGTTCCTGGTGTTTTAATTTTTCCCCAACCCTTCAAAAAATAAAAACAGGGTTTACTACAGGTGTAGAGCACCTGGAATCCCCTTCTGACATTGCCCACTCGGGTGTTGTGTTTTTCTTAATGAATGATTTGGCGCAAGGGGTCGCAGCTGCATACGCTTTATTATATATTATATACTTACTTATATACTATATATATATATTGTGGTAAAGTGTATGGAAAAGTCCTGAATGGTGTGTATTTTTACCCTGCTATGCTGTATCAGGCACGGTCCATGCATGGTTTTCAGGACCCAGGTCACATTCCCCAGTCCTAGGTTTGTTCCCTGATCTCAGGCCTTGCACAGGTGATCAGACTGATTGCAGGAGAAAGCCTGAATAAAAAGCTGCCACTGAGCCTGTCAGTTGTCTCTGGACCAGCCTGAAGGAAGGAGCCCAGGCTGCATTGCACAAGTGGTAAACAAAAGAACTGAACGCAAGCCGAAGGACTTGGCTTCTGCGCCCCCTAAACCTGGACTTGTGGGGGATGAGCAGTGGAGGGCTTGTATGCTCTGTAAAGCAGACCTGACTTACCCTGGAATTGCAGCTTGCTGGAGTATCCAGCCCTGGACTTACATTTGATTTGGTGAAGTAACCACTTTGATTTATTGCATTGTTGCTGCAATCCCTGAAGTGAGAAATATTTTTTGTTTGGACACTTTATTTTCTTAATAAACCTGTTTTGCTGTTGAAGAACTGTTTTCCATGTCACTGCCATTCGCCCCAATCGCTCACAGTTGGTGGAGGATGCGGGCACAGTGACTGTTGCTAGGGGCAACGGAGTGACAAAAACACGCTGCATTTTGGAAGTCCTGGGCGAAAGCGGCAACCAAGATATCTCAAATGGAGGAGGTACTTAAGCTGCTAATCCAGGCTAACCTCCAGCAGCACAAAGCGCAGCAGCAGACCATGGCAAAGCAGCAGGAGACAAATCGCCTGTTGATAGAACAGATTGCTGCGCTCAGAGAGAATGTTGTGGCTAAAGTTTCACAACCCGAGATAAGCCCGGTTGAGATGGGTGGTGCGAGGAGAGCCGTTCAGCGGGTCTTACAAAAGATGACCCCGGATGATGATGTCGAGGCGTGTGGCTGAGAGAGAGCAGCTGCCAGTTGCTGAATGGGCCGATGTGATTGCACCGTTCCTGACGGGTGAGCCGAAAAAGCCTATTTTGATCTCAGGTAGCAAGATGTACGGGACTATGCCAAACTCAAAATGGAGATCCTTGCTCGCCTGGGAGTCACGCCAGCGGTTCGGGCAAGGAGAGTACACAACTGGAATGTTGCCGTTAATAAGCCTGCCCGGTCGCAGATGTACGACCTAATCAATCTGGTCCAAAAATGGCTGGAGCCAGAACATTCCACCCCTGTGCAGATCATCGAGAGAGTTGTGGTGGACCACTTCTTCCGGACCCTGCCTCCAAAGCTTCAACGATGGGTGGGACAAGGTGACCCGCAGACAGCTGGTCAAATTGGTTGAGTGATTTGTTGCAACGGAGGACTACCTGCGGGATGCCCCTACCGGACCAGCACCCCCCTCGAAGACCAACAAACCTGTGACAGCGATGGGTAAGCAAGTTCCAGCTGAAGGTGTGTTGAAGGGTGTAAGAGGGGGCCAGGCAAAATACTGACCCTGACCCCCAGAGGCTCCCTATTTCTAGGGAAGGCACCCGGGCAAGGAGATACCATGGTCCCCAGTGTTGGAGGTGCCACGAGTGGAGACACATGGGCGCGGGTTGCCCCCTCTTCCCTGAGCCCATGGAGTGTGATGCTGGCCGCAGAAGATCCCTGTTTGCTGAACCGGTTTGTGCCGCCGTACCGCGGTCGGAGACTGAGCCGCATATGTTTTTGGTAAAAGTAAATGGCTACGCAATAAAGGCTCTGTTGGACTCAGGTAGCCTGGTAACCTTGGTCCAGGCCAACCTTGTGCGTGGAGGTAACATACCGAATAAAAATGTTAGAGTGCTGTGCATCCACAGGAATATCGTAGCTTACCCTGTAGCCGTGGGTAAGTTTGAGACCCCCGGCGTAGTAAAACGCCTTATGTATGATGCTATAGTCGGTCGTGATTTTTCCTTGTTCTGGGAATTGTGGGGAAGGGGTAACGCTTCTGCTACCAGCAAAGTATCTCCCTGTTGAGCCGGCTGAACTATCTAGTAGAGACAATAGGCCCCATGAGGTACCTAGTGAAGAAATAGGAATGTCTGAATTATACAGTGATGACCGATTCCCCCTACAGGTGTTAGCAGGCAAAGATGATGAGGCTTCCCTGCATGATCAGCGGGTCTTAGACCTAGAGTTGGCTCGGGGTAATTTGGGGTCTGAGCAATTAAGAGACCCCACTCTGGAGACTGCAAGGGCAAATGTCATGGTAGTGAATGGTGTACCTCAGGAACCAGAAGCTGACTATAGGTTTCCACACTTTGCCGTGAATGGGGATCTGGTGTATCGGGTCTCCAAAATTAATAATAAAATTGTGGGACAGCTTCTGGTTCCTAAAGCATACCGACACATGGTGCTGGAGATCACCCATAGTCATGTGCTTGGAGGGCATTTGGGGACTAATAAGACCCAGGAGAGAGTTCTCCAAAGGTTTTTTTGGCCTGGGGTGTATGATGAAATAAAAAGGTATTGCGAGTCCTGCCCTACGTGCCAGTTAAGTGCCCCAACGTCACATTTCCGGAGTCCCTTGGTGCCACTTCCCATTATTGAGGTTCAATTCAAGAGAATTGCCATGGATTTGGTGGGGCCCATTGTTAGGTCTTCCGAGGACACCAATACATACTAGTCATATTAGATTATACTACCTGCTACCCGGAAGCAGTCCCGCTAAGAAACATGGCCTCCAAAAATATAGCCAAGGAACTGTTTCTTATGTTCTCCCGTGTAGGGATTCCAAAGGAAATCCTAAACAGTCAGGGCACGCCCTTCATGTCAAAGGTTATGAAGGAGCTGTGCAAGCTGTTTAAGATTACCCATCTCTGCACCTCAGTGTACCACCCTCAAACAGACGGCTTAGTAGAGAGATTTAATAAAACCCTGAAGCACATGCTAAAGAAAGTTGTAGAACGGGATGGCCATGATTGGGACTGTTTTTTTGCCATATCTCATGTTTTCCATATGGGAGGTCCCCCAGGTGTCTACAGGGTTTTCGCCCTTTGAGATAGTGTATGGTAGGCATCCCCGGGGTTTGTTAGATATCGCCAAGGAAACCTGGGAGACTGAGGCCACCCTATACAAAAGTATAATTGAGCATGTGGCCCAGATGCAGGACCGAATAGAAAAGGTAATGCCGATAATAAAGGAGCATATGCAAAGGGCTCAGGCGGCCCAGAGCAGAATATACAATAGATCTGCCAAGGTGAGGGCCTTCAATCCTGGGGACCGGGTCCTGGTGTTATTGCCCACAGTTGAAAGTAAATTTCTGGCAAAGTGGCAGGGTCCCTATGGGGTTGTAGAGAAGGTGAGTGAAGTGAACTACAAGGTTCATCAACCGGGAAGGAGGAATCCCTACCAGATTTACCACATAAATCTGATCAAGCAGTGGAAGGATCGTGAAGCCTTGGTAGTTACCCCGGCTAGAGTTAAAGAGATGGTGCAGACCGTTCCCCCTGTCAAGATAGGTGAGTCTTTGTCAGGCCACCAAACGCAGGAGGCCAGGGAGTTTCTGCAGAGAAATAGGGACAAGTTTTCTGACCTGCCAGGCCGAACTCAATAAAGCATCAGATTAAAACTGAACCCTACACTAAGGTAAAGCTTAAACCATACAGGATTCCTGAAGCACGTAGAGAGGCGATCTCCTCTGAAATAAAACGCATGTTAGAGTTGGGCGTCATTGAGGAGTCTTCTAGTGCCTGGTCCAGTCCCATTGTCCTAATACCAAAGCCCAATGGGACTTGGAGATTCTGAAATGACTTCAGAAAACTCAATGAGGTCTCAAAGTTTGATGCCCCGGGTAGATGAATTGATTGAGACGCTCGGGAGGGCAAGATACATTACAACTCTGGATCTCACAAAAGGGTATTGGCAGATACCTTTGTCTGAGGATGCTAAAGAAAAAATGCATTTGCCACCCTAGAAGGGCTGTTTCACTATCTGGTTATGCCGTTTGGGTTATATGGGGCCCCTGCTACCTTTCAGAGGCTGATGGACATGATCTTGAGACCACATCGGAATTATGCCGCTGCTTACCTGGAGGATGTGGTAATTTTTTCGTCTGATTGGAAGAGTCACCTCTACAAGGTACAGGCTGTCCTAGACTCTATCAGTAATGCTGGTTTAACCATAAACCCAGAGAAGTGTGCAGTCAGTCTGGAGGAGGCAATACAGAACTGGCAGGGGTAGATAGGGCCACCTTTAAGGCAGTAGTACTGAAGCTTTACCGAAGCTTTAGTATTGTAGAGACAGATAGTGTTGCAAAGGTAGGTTTGGCCCCCACAACAATGATGCTAATCCTATAGCATGCAGGGGCAGAACATGGGCTGAGGGGTACAGTAGGACCAAATATGGGGAAAGGGCTTGGTAGGAGACTTAGGAGACATTGAGCATTGCACAGGTTTCGGGTGAGGAGGGCTGCATGCAGTAGACAGTCCAGTCCACAGTGTGTACATTGAAACAACTTGACAACAGTTACACTATGGTATGACTGAGCACAAAAAGTCAACCATCATGATCAGTCCATATCTAATGCACAAAGGATATTCACTTAGGACATCCAAGTGTAGTGGACATAGAAGAGAACTAACCACATGTAGTATGTAGAAGAAAACCAGAAGAAAACGGAGGGGGGGGGGGGCTTTTTAGTTATTTAGGATATACAATGCTTTTATAACACGTTACTTGTCATTTTAATATAATTCTCCATGAAGTCTTTTGAGCCCCCCTACCCCGATCCTCACCAGACATTGAGGCCTGAGTCCCATGTCAGATTTACAACCCTCCCCCAAAATGATAGGCTGGAGTGGAAGCACCCATGTGCTTGCATCACTTAGCACTGGTCTGTAGTGTCTTATTATCCCTTGTGTTCACTATTTTATGTTAACTTGATTTATCTAAATGTTGTTATTTATAAAAAGAATGGGCCTTCAATTTTGTGTTATATTTTGTACTTCTTTATGTTGATGTTTGAATGTATTCATAAATAATTTATTAATGTCATGCTGCTTTTCTTTTGGACTGACTGTAACAGATGGTGGGGGTGATCCTAATACCTACATATCAGTGAGGTTTTTTACTTTAACACACAAAAAATTGCAATATAAAATGTTTGTTCTAATTATTAAAAACAAATTACCTGTACCTTGATGGACGTTTTTACCGATAAGTTTCATCAGTTTTTCAGTAAGGTGAAGAAGAAAATGTGAATTCTTTTGCATATTCCATTGAGGACCCCAGTGATGGACCATGAAGCCCCCACCCAGCAGAGCAAGAAGAGTATGTCATCTGGTGGGACATAGGAAGGGGAAGATGCAGGGCAGTAAGTAGTTAAATTTAAACTAATATCTCAAAACTTTGGGGGATGTAGGCACATCGCTAGTGGCATTACTCGTTTCCTGTAGTCTGAGGCATGTTACCATCGGCAGCCTATCTAAATGGCTGATTACAGAAGCGTGCCTATGATGTGCCTGTGGCTCTCTGGGATCCCCAGTGAGGTGAGTATATTGGCAATCTCAGGGGATTTCACACAGCAGGGTATGCCAAATCTGGATGCCACAGGGAGTGGATATCAGGGTTTTGCTCTGTTTTAAAATTCACAGACAAGGGATGCAAGCCTTTATGAAACACATTGATGGAGTTGACCATAACAAAGCAAACAAATATTTTTTTTTTTGTTCCTAAGAGCTAACCTGCCCCTGTAGGCTGCCAAATAGGGCATGCGTTCCCCTATTTCTAGAAACATTTTAAAAAGTGTTATTTCACTTCCAGTATTCTTTTACTGCTGACCTATATGTTATTTGCTTTTTTTTACTCACAAGAATATGGCATATTGTAATACTAAAAATGTAGTCATAAAACAAACAAGAACCAAATTCACTGTCCTGCTGAGTATCCTATAATAAATCAGAAAATAGTTTAATTGTATAAAATAATGCTGGCATCTATTATTTGGTGATGTATGATGCATTGTCAGAAGGTTTAAATGAAAAAAATAACAGATTTTTTTGCATTATTTATATATAATTATTTGATTTCAACATAGCAGTTTTGCTTTTTATTATTAGGGGTCATCAGTTCAGCGCTTAACAAATTAGTATCAGCATTGAGTTTTTATGCTTTGTTTTGTATTTACGGGTTTACTAACTATGCTGTTTGATTACATTTCTGCCTACATCTTAAAATCTTACTGCCAGCTATTTGGCATTGATTAAAAAGATCCAACTATGTGGATGCTTGTCTTTTCTTTGGTAGTTCTAAAAGTTTTAAGCATACCGCAGTCTCCTGGTTATAACTTTACAAGTAAAATTAGGAACAAATATATCTTTTTAGTTGCAGCAACACTATTTTCTCTGCATTGTTTATACCCTCTCAACCAGAGCCGACCTTAGGTTGAAAGGCACTCTGTGCAAGACCACAGGATGGTGCCCCCCTGCCGGGACCCAGCCTTAAGTGTGTTCACCCTCTCCCCCATAGCCAAATGAGCCAAGAGTCTGACATCCACTAAAAAAGCATAAATACATTTGCCATGTTCCTTAAATGGACATAGTTGCCAACCAACTGACCCCCATTCGATCAACTTACTCCTAATCCAGCATTAAATGCATGCCACCCCCTAACCCAGCATTTAATACATGGCACCGCTAACCCAGCAATAAATACATGGCACCCCCTAATATACCAATAAATACATGGCATCCCCTAACCCAGCATTAAATATTTGGCACCCCTTACCCCAGCATTAAATACATGACACCCCCTAACCCAACATTAAATACATGGCACCCCCTACCCCAGCATTAAATACATGACACCCCCTAACCCAGTATTAAATACATGGCACTCCTACCCCAGCTTTAAATACATGGCACTATGAGGGAAGAGCAAACCCGCTGAAGTTTGGGTTTGACCAGTAAGGCTGAACTTGCTGCTAAAGGTCGGTTCAGGTGCTCCTAACTCAGCCTGATCCTAAACTCCATCGAAGTCAATGGGGACCCGAATTTGGGGGACCAGAAAATGGATATAAAATGAGGGTAGCAAGGGCTAGAGGGTTGCAAATCAAGGGGAACCCGGGGGTGATTGCACTGCACAAAATGGGATAGGGAAAGTACTAAGAAAAGCATGCAAAAATAAAAAAAATCAAATATTAGTATTTTTTACAGGTGATGGAGTTCAAATCGAGGGGAGAGAGAGACTGCCCTGCACAAACTGAAGTAGGGAAAGTACTCAAAATAATAACATACAAAAACAACAGCATTAAAAAAATTCATACAAATCAAATTAAGACTCAGATGCCAATTTGGCGATTGTCCTGCTTTAAATGGACAATGGACATGTTCTGAAAATAATAACAGAAAACTAAAAAAATTAGAAAATACATATTTTATTGACCGGATGAGTAAGGGTGTGTGTCCATTTTCAAAGCTAAGTGTCCATTTCATTGCCCTTCCGCGGACAGGTGGCCCACATACTGAGGGACAGCTAGGGACAAAGAAACCTTTACTAATCGACTTGATTTTCCGACCACTTCCAGGGACAGGCTGCTTATATACTGAGGGGGAGAGAAAGACATCTGTTAACTGTCCTTACAAGTCACTTACAGGGACTGGTGGCTGATATAATGAGGGGGACAGGCCACCGTCAGTAACTTCTAAAATGAAGAAATGAGCAAATAAGGGACAGGGATGTGGCTGTGGTGCTGCTGCTGGTGATGGAGCTGGTGCTGGAGGAAAGGACGTGTTACATCTGTGCTACACCTTCCTTCTGTGCCAGCAGGTGCCAGGCTTTGCAGTGTATTTTTGTAGGCCCCAATACTGCTGCCAGAAGGCTGATGCCAGACCAAGTTGAGGCACTGATAGATTAGATGGCACATAGTGCTTCAAGTTCCAGTTCACCAGGGAGAGAAAGTGGAAGAAATGGTTACCCTTGAAATGCTCCCATTCCAGCTGGTGGAGACGGCAGTTTTTATAAATCTTAAGGCGAAGGGGCCGATTATCTCAGTTACTTTCCGCACAATACACCATCCCAGCTGCCACAACTTTTCTTGGCAGACCAACCCATCCCTGCACCAACAGGCTGTGGAGAAAATAATGTGAGCACTGCGCAATGCTATATATTGCAAGGTCCCACATCACAACTGACACGTGGACAACTAAGCATGGGCAGAGATGTTACATCTCTTTAATAGCTTACTGAGTTAATGCAGTGGCTGCTGGGCTCGACCGATTTTGGTGCATATACTTCCACCACTCAGGTTTGATGAACATTACTTGTTGACTCCTACTCTGCTTCCTCCTCTCCTGCATCCTCATCCAGTCAACGCAGTGCCTGCACCACCATTTTGAGTCCAGCCATGGGGAAATGGCACCAGGCACTGCTGAAACTAATCTGTCTGGGCAGAGGACCACACTGCCTTGGAACTGTGGACTGGCATCCAGGAGCAGACAGATGAATGGTTGTTGCCACTGAACCTGAAGCACAACAAGGTGGTGTGTGACAACATGCAGGACCTAGTAGCAACCTTGGACCAAGCTGGGTTGAGGCACATCTGCTGGCTGTTGTATGTGCTCAACTTGGTGGTTTAAAGCTTCTTGGCCCATTATCCAGAAATGCCAGAGCTGCTGCATAAAGTGCGTGCCAGCGCTCACACCCTACTGCTGCTTACCTATCTGGACCGCAAAGTTACTTTACCCTTCCCACCCACCGCCTCATCAGTGATTTGCCAAGGTGGAATTCCTTAATGTATGCTGGGAAAAGTGTGTGAGCAGCAGCAATAATGGAGATCCAGCTCCAAAATGCCCAGGTGAGTCGAAGTGCAGCCCACCAATGAGTGGACCTCCATGAGGGACATTTGTGCCGTGCTACTGTGCTTCCAATATGCCACCAATATGGTCAGTGTTTATGAATGATGCCATTGTCAGCGCTACCATCCCCATCCTTTGCCTGCTAGACAAAAACACTTCAGGCCATGATGCAACCTGAAAGGCACTACCAGTAGAGGACCTATCTGACACAGTTGACTCAGTGGTGGCCTGTCGCCAATGAAGCAGGGGCACCAGCACCAACTCAGAAGAGAGGGCATGGGCACAATTTGGGACACGTTTTTCAATTCTCTGCCATATCTTCCACCATTGGGTACAGCCCATAGTACCAGGAGGCAGACTTAGATTTGCATGGTGGATAAGTATCTGTTGACACGTCTCCTGGTGTAAACAATGGGCCTTTATGTCAAATTAATTTTGTTAAAATATTATGTAATGTATATATGTATTTCAGTCTCTCGCTATGTATAATTAGTTGTTTGACCAGTCATATATAGTTCAGGTCATTTAGTCAGGCTAAGATGTTTTCTCACAAGCCCAGAGGCTCTACAGTCCACATTCCCTTCCCCACTCTAATAAAAGCAGGTTTTAAAATCAAGTTTGGGTAGATTCTGGGAGTATGCAGGAAGGGCAGTTTCAGCATCTGGGAAAAGCTCAATGTTTCTCTGCAAAGTGGGTTTTCACAAGTTTCAGGCTAGTGAAACTGGGAGGACATGTCTGGACATAAAAGGAATATTGCAGTATAACTGAACTAGGGAGAGAGTCTTGAGGGAGGAAGCAGGATGGAGGTGCCAGGTAAATGAGGAGGGAATCTTAGGAGGTTATGAGAGCCCTGGAAAATAGCCAGGAAGCTGCCAGCAGATAGGCTCTTTTGTCAGGAGAGTAAATATATTGGCTGTTTGTCAGGTAAAGCTCTCTATAATAAAAATAACTCTCAAACATAGCATGATGTACCTTGTTAATGTAATATTTGATTGCGTGTTGTATTAATGTACCCCAGTCTAGATTTACCATATCTCAGCCTAGGAGAAACATTGTTGGCTGCAGGATACAACATGGTTGGAAAGAAGACAGTGGCCCAATAACACAATGGAAAGGATCTGTTTTAGCTCAAGTACTAGTCAACCCTTCCCTCTACCTTATTAAGTATGACGGATTTGATTCTGTTTTTGGACTAGAACACCACAAGGATGAAAGAGTGTATGCTCTTGTACTTCCGGACAGAGATGCACATTTGGCTGACACAATGATTGGTAAAGCTTTGGAACATATGGTTGAAACAAAAGACCGTTCCAAAGATGAATGGCGAGATGAACGACGAGGGATGGCTTTAACCATGTTCTATACATGTATCAGCTTTTAGATGACACTAAAGATTTTCACATCATGTCTGACTCTAATGTTTCTCCTCCATATTCAAGTGGAATATGCCAAAGAAGATGGCTCAAAAAGGACTGGCATGGTAATTCATCAAGTGGAAGCCAAACCTTCAGTGTACTTCATATATATGATGATGATTTCCATATTTATGTCTGTGATTTGGTGAAGACCTCCTATGTGATGTTCTTGAACTTTGCCAAGGTTGTGGAGCTACCATTTGTAATATTTAAAGAAAATCCAACTTTCATATTACAATCTTGTATTCCTGCGAACTCTTGCATTTAATGGAGTAAAGAGAATAGGAGAAGGAATTTTTGGATTACATCAGTTCATTCTTTCTTACACAGGAATACACCACTTCTCACAAATGATAGTCTTTGGGAAATAAGGACAGAAATCGAACATAAAATGAAAATGGGAGTTGTAAAAAAGCATACGAATGGATCATTTGTGTGATTGCTCATTGTGAAATTTATTCTTAAGCACTCAGATTTTATATAATTTCCCTACATTAGGTGTCTGTATATGTTAGCTTCCAGCATCCATGTTGAAGGCATTATGGGTGAAAAGTATGTATATATTGCCATTTACAGATAACAAGGCACTCTGAAATCTTCATGTGTGCCTCTTTGTATAATGCAAAATGTGCCAAGTAACTAGTTTATCAAAGCTCAAAATAGTATAATGCTAGGTGTGCCCACAATTAAATAGTTTATCAAAGCCCAAAGGGGTCAAATGCCAAATGTGCCACAATGTAATAGTTTATCAAAGCTCAAAGAAGTATAATGGCAGATGTGCCCACAATTAAATAGTTTATGAAAGCACAAAAGGTTCTAATGCCAGGTGTGCCCACAATTAAATATTTTGTCAAAGCTCAAAAGAGTATAATACCAGGTGTACCCACAATTAAATAGTTTAAATAAAATGAACCAGTACTAGTGGCCTAATCCAGTGGATACTCCACTAACAATTGGTATTAAAGAGTAGTGAACCCCAAATTGCCTGAACAATTGATATTACAGAGCAGTAACCCCCAAGCGGTTTGCACAATTGGTATAAAAGAAAAGAGCAGTAGCCCCCAAGTGTCCTGAACAATTGGTATTACAGAGCAGTGACACACAAGTGTTTTGAACAACAGGTATTACAGAGCAGTGACACAAGTGCCCTGAATAATAGGTATTACAGAACAATGACACCCAAGGGGTTTGAACAATTGTTATTAAAGATCAGTGACCCCCCAATGGCCTGAACAATTGGTATTACAGAGCAGTGACACACAAGTGCCCTGAACAATTAGATATACCAATAACAATTGGTATTAAAGAGCAGTGACCCCCAAGTGGTTTGAACTATTTGTATTAAAGAGCAGTATCCCCCAACTGGCCTGAACAATTATATACTCCAGTAACAATAGATATTGCAGAGCAGTGACCCCTAATTGGTTTGAACAATTAGTATTACAGAGCAGTGACCCCCAAGTAGTTTGAAAAATTGGTATTACAGAGCAGTGACACACAAGTGTCCTGAACAATTGGCTACTATACTAACAATTGGTATTACAGATTAGTGACATATAAGTGGTTTGAACAATTGGTATTAAAGTGCAGCTATACCTAAGTGGCCTGAACAATTGGTATTACAGCGCAGTGACACACAAATGCCCCACACACATGGCACCCCCTATCCCAGCATTAAATACATGACACCCCCTAACCCAACATTAAATACATGGCACCCCTAACCCAGCATAAAATATATGGCACCCCCAGCATTAAATACATGACACCCCATCATTAAATATATAGCACCCTCTAACCCAGCATAAAATATATAGCACCCCCTAACCCAGCATTAAATACATGACACCCCAGCGGACCAAAACCCAGCATTTTGACTATCGTGGGTTCTGGCAATAGCCCCAGGCTGTGTAAAACCCCCCTAGGTCACCCATAAAAATGAATCTTTCCATTTGTCATGATTGAGACCTTTAAATATGTGAAGGGATTGAATAGGGCACCCTCTACCTTCTAACAGGGGGGATCAGGTAAGGTTTTATTGCGAATTGGGGGGGTTCACACAATGGTCACCCTGGGGAGAGGGAATGATGTGGCCTTGGAGTCTTATAGATTCCAGGGCTGCCCAAGATGGGTTTTGGTCCATTTTAAAGCAAAACAAAACCCACCTAGTTTGGCCCTGGAATCTAAGAGACTCCTAAAGCTCCAGGGCTGGCCACTGGGGCCCAGTGGTCAGATATAAACTTAATAGGCTGATCTGATGAAATTGGGGCCTGACCCGTCAGGCCCCCATGTGTGCTCGGCAGCCACTCCCTGGTCGATATGCACTGCCCCACTAATGTGCACCGCCTCCTGGGCTGCCCCCATGCACCCACTAGCATTTGCCAGCAACCCGATCCCATTTCCATCCCCCCTACCTCCTTGTGTACCTGAGTGCAGAGAAAAATAATCCTTGACGCCGATCGCCACTTGCTTGCCCACAGCCCACCCATGCAACTCAGCAGGCAGTCCAATCTGCATGTGATGTGGCTGGCAGAAGGCCCCTTCTTTTTCCCCTACTGAGGACAGCACTACTGCCTCCCCAATCTGTCCATCAGCAAAAAAAAAGGCTGCACTGCCTGGGGCTTGACTGGCGTGCCGCTCAAGGGATCGCACTGCAGGCACCAGTGGTGGGCAATGACAGTGCGAGCTAGCGGGGGGGGGGGGGGGGGGCAAAAACACCCCCCGGGGACAATTAGGGAGATCTCTTTTTAAAAAATAAAATTAAAAAGTGGCAGCAGCGGCACCCCTCCAGTCATATATTGCACACCACAAAGGCTGGCCCTGCTCTCAACATTTCAAGATTTATAAACTCTTTAGAGCAAAGGACAAACTATACACAAAAACATTTAATGAAATGTTATGCAGTAATTGTATGTGTATAAGTTAAAGTGCAAGCTATAATATTTAGAAAAACTCTTGCTCAGAAGTCTTTATGGATACTAGCATAGTCAGAAATCGTGGCAGAGGTGGCAGAAGACTGGATATGGTCCTGGACTTGTATCAAAATTGCAAGTCCAGAAACAAGAAATCAAAAGCATTGTAAGCTCGTAAGCGCAGGGCCCTCCCTTCTAATGAACTCCTGCATTTATATGTTTACTGTAGTTACACTTATTTTTCATCTGACTGTGTATACTGTGTAGTATATTCATTGTTGTCATTGTTGTACTATAAGAATTTTACTTGTCTTATCCTTGCAAATTATACCTTGTACAGACCAATATACTATGATGGCACTCTATAAATAAACAACAATAATATTTAAAAATGAAATCATGTGAACACAAACGAGTATCACAACAGCAATTCAATCTGACTATACAGCCAGTGTCATGTTGTTCCTAGTGGGGACTTTTGAATCAGTGTTTCTTGTGACACAAATTGTTGGTGGTTGCCAAGCAACATCACTGCATGCTGAGAATCAGCTTGTGAGTGGTGAATGGGTGGGTATCAGACTGTGACAAAACCTGTTATCTGGGTCCTTATATTTCAGCTTGTCACTGTCAAGATCTTGTAACCCAAAAATGTTTTTCTGGACCAAAATCAAATTTACCAGATATTTAAGATGCCTCTCGAAATTTTGGGAATCTTGGATCTTTTCTTGTAGTTGCACAACAAAAACAGTATGACCTTGAGCAACTTCCACTAGTACCACTCAGGTCCATTCATTTCTTGGACGCTGGGACACTTGTTCTGGATGTGATCCTCTCCTCTGAAACTGAAACCCTCTTTATGTTTTTTTGCCCTTTCTCAAGATTCTTTCATGGTATCAGACAGTCACATGCACAATTGACTATGGAGAGCTGGATCATTCCATTCTGTTTCAGGAGCCCATTGATGAAACTCCCAATAGTTTTTAGCCCTGGCAAAGATTTCAAAGCAATGCCTCAGCAGACATGGTCCAATCAAAATCATAATAGAGAAGGCCCACAAGTAAAACAAAGCCCATCAAGGATTGTAAAGCCAATTCAGAAGCTTGCCTACTATAAGATCTGAGGATATCCAGGGCATAATGAAATAATAATCACTGGAGCTTATAGCCAGTAAAATGTTAGTTTTACTGGAAGGACAGCAAACAACAGAGGGCAACAAGCAATCAACAGCATAAGAACACTGGAAGTGGTTGTGGGCAACACACGGTTGTCATCCGGCAGTCAAGAGCATGCAGGTGCAGACTGGAGAAGCAGAACAGCACTGGAACAGAATAGCTACTTGACAATACAGTCAGTGTCATGTTGTTCCTGAAGGCAGCTTTTGAATCAGTCACTTTTAATCAGTGTAGATGCTGGACCTGCCAGTTTCACCCATTGCTTGGCATGCAGAGGCCACTGCAGACCTTGGTTGACATGGTGGGCAGCAGAAGAGCTTCCTGTAACAGAAGCTCCCAGCAGTTGCAAGGCAGTTTTAGTTGTTTGGAAAGTTAGGTTTTAGTGTTAAGTGTGAAAACCCATATCTCTTCTCAACCATGGATACCCATTACTGTATACAATTTCAATTAATAAACAATCACACTTAATTTTCAAACATATTAAAAAATAAATTTCTTCTTATTGCAGAAAAAAACAGTAATTCATTATTTTATGATTACACAGGTGGGTTGGTTAATGTGGTAAAATAATTAGTATTCTTAAGTACATGCAAAGAACTCTTTTTTTCTACTTTACAGAATATTATACATAATGTAGTCAGTTTAAAGAGTTCATTTAGGGTATATTTTTTTTTACTAAAATGCTGCACCATTATATCTTCGCAAATTCCTACTAACATTGTTAAAAGTAAAGTAGACCAAAAAATATTAATTTTAAGTTTATGGCTCATTTCACTTACTCCAAACTAAGCATAATTTTTATGAGTACTTATGCAATTTTTCAAGACATATTGGTTAGCATAAATTGGCTATGAATCATTCTGCTGGGTCTTAAAGCAGTTTAATTTCTAAAGCAAGTTTTTATTTCAAATAAAGGCTATCATAGGTTATGTTTTAGGCTGGCTTCACACCTTTGTGCTTTAAAATGCCAGTATTTTAAAGTGTGATTTTAGCATACAGCTGTGTGCTGTGCTTCATTTATGCCTTTAGTGGTTGTTAATATTGTTATTATTTTTTCCTAAGTGGATCAAGGATTTTGATTATCCTGGGAGTGTTGCTGGGCACGTGGCCGCTCTTGCTCCAGGTTATTTACAACATAGAGGGAGCCACCAAAAAAAATAGAGTTAAGCAATGACCCGGGGACGGGGCGGATGCCCGAGGGAAGACCATTAGTCGGCCCTGGAATCTTCTAGATTAGGTTTTGTTCAATAATGTTGCAATTATGTTAAACAACATGTTGTCTCTGTTGCACCTAGAACAGCAGCAATGAGATAAAATAACTGTGTGATTGGACTGTTTGGTCACAAGGACTCATCGGTGGACTCTGGGGACTCCAGCTAAAGATGAGGGTGATAAAAGTTTTGCCACGCATCACACTTGCAGAACATGATGTTCAGGTAAGCAATCCAAACAGGTGTGAAGGTGCCACACTGGGATAGAAACATCACCTGCAACAGCAAGCACAAATGCTTAGGTGTGAAAGGGTCCTCAGAAAGTTAAGGTTCAAGGTTACTTTTTGGTTTGCAGTGAAAGGTTTTTACACAACTTCCCATGACCATCTAAGGGGCCAGTCTGTTCCCCCCTTAATTCCACTTACTCCTCCTTAACCAACAAAGCACATACGTTTATTAAAAAATCTGGAACAGCTTGATCAAATTAATTGACATAGCTCCAGATAAATAACCATTTTTAAACATCACACTCCCGTAATAACCGTGTCCTTTTTGCATTCTTTTTGAGGGACACAATCTGGACTTAATTCTGAAGTGAACCATGGACAACACACTTCATCTCCTGCCATGAACCAGCTAAAGAGATTACTCGGCTTAACTATCCGAATCATTGCTCGTTACCAACCAACCAACAGTGGAAACTGCACTTCATTTCCTGCAGCAAACTAGCTCAGGGGATTACTGAGCTTCACCACACAAACCCTTACTCATTACCAATCTACAACAACCAGGTGGATAACTCACCCACCAAAACTCAGAAAGGTAACTGAAACCAGCCTGCTCCCATCCACTATCTTCTTGTTCAGGAGCACTATCCACCACTAGCTAGCTCAAAACTTGCAAACAAGGACAGCAGCTGCTGTGACAAAGCAAAAATAAGACATACTTAACACTATAAACACTCAATAAAATGAAATACCACCCCTGAACCCCTACCTCCCTGTACATTTTTATAACATTTTTTTAAACTGGACAGAAGGGTAGAGATACTCATCGAGGGGTCCGACAAAGAAAGAGGACCTCTCTCATGCTTCCTCTTGTTAAATACCCCTTCCTATACATCCCCTCCAGCACCCTTCCCCCACCACCTCACTTTCTCCTAAGCCAATTCTGACCTCCTCAGTGGTCCCAAGCACAGCCCCCCTTCAGCCATGCCACTCAGGTTCTGGAAAAACAACATCAAACTAGTAAGGATATACAGATCCTGTATGATATGGACTTCTAGGTGTCAAAATTGGTCACTCTCTCCACTGGTGCTACATTAATCCTAGGGAGCTTATAGTTTCTCTCCCGTTTTATGCTATAGTTCACAATCAGCTCATTTGCTGACATGGATGTGGAGGTTGTACTCATGGCACCAGTTGTCTGGGGGTTCTAAATTCTGTAATTAACACAAAAAGCAGGTTAAAAAATTTTCCCACCCTCTTGTTGAATTGAGACAGTGCTATGTTAAAAGATGCTTGTTACGAAAACAGAATAATATGCAAATGAGTCCAGCGTGTAGGGATGTGAGGAGATGAAAACATCACCGACCAGTGCTTCAAAGCACCTGATTGCCAGGGCTATGGGATAATAGTAATTTTGACTTTGAATGACAATGGACTGTATGGTGCATATTGAAAAAAAACTGTGCCAAGGAAAGATTGAAAAATGAACACTGAACACTGCTGTGGGATGGCCAGCACAGGCTTTCAAAACACAAATGAAGATGCTCTTTGCCTTTCAAAACACAAATGAAGATGCTCTTTGCCTGAGTTGTAATATTAACGTCTATATTCCCCTGCTTTATACAGAGTGATGGGCCACTAGACCACTGTTGTTAGTTACAAAACAAGATAGCATATTCAAATTTTTAAAGTCTTTAAGCCATAGAGCCCACCCCCCCCCCCAAAAAAAAAAAAATCAACCCTCACGTTTCAAAGCAATTTAGCATCATTGCCAGGTTGGGCAAGCTGCAGGTCACTCTAAAGACAAATTCACAAACTCAAATAGCCAGTGGGCCCACACAGAGAAACCCCACTCAGGTAATGAGCTCCGTCCTCACCAAGAGCCTAACAGATGCACAAACAACAAATGTATTCAGCCTAAAAGCCAACTCCATGTCTGGTTTGGCTATCAAAGCACCAGACCCCGCCACCAGGCTCAAAGCAAAATTATAAAGACAGTTAATGTTACATAGGACAAATCAGTGTAAATACCATGATTGACTAAAGCAGCCTTAGGGGATTATAAACCATGGATCCAGTGTTTTTTTCTATTCTCCTTTATTGATACCACAGCCAGGGAGAAATAGCCAGCTCCTTGATGGCAACTTAACAACTACTTGTTATATATTTGCCAATCTTGCACTGGCCTCAACTAAGCTGTATTGCTCACCTGTACATGTAAAAAAGCAATAGGGGTGACTTGAAACAAGCATTTTTACCTACTCCTCCCTGCCCCATTCTGTCTCTAGTTGTAGCATAGACAGCCGTCTGCCCACTGCTTCCATATGGCCAACCTTAGCATGCCCCCTCCATTGCGGAGCATGGACCTCCTTTACTGGTTAATTTTAAAACAGTGAAGCCAGATGGGGGAGCTTCAAGAGACAGAAGCAGTATAGCTGTTTTCTGGGTTTTTTTTGGCCTGAACAAAAAGTTCAGATCTAATGGAGTACTGCTATATCTTTTTTTCTGTGGAATCTATATTTTGTTGCAAACCAGCTAAAGACCAGGGACCAAGACCCCCTGCCCCCCGATTTCTCTGTCTCACTCTAGTCTTTTACAACTTACCAAATGCTGAAAATGAGTGCCTGGTTCTGGAGTCTTGGGGAATCTTATTTTGTAGCAATCTAGATAATGAGCAAAATAGGCGGCTAATAATAAATCAGCTATTTCAGCAGAACAAATATTTGGGTTCTGCAGCATGGTCCCTACAGAGAACATTGATTTCTCTTCCAGATGTAGTAACGCTGAGAGTCAAGTTTGATCTAGTAGGAGATGACTGAAGAGCTATACTAGGAATCAATGCTGGCTAAACAAGGATGACTGACTAAAGAACTGACTGATCTTCTTTAGTGCCCCTGAATGCAAATATGTTTTCGGAGGCAGAGAGCTGCTAGGTTAAGGCTCCCAGGTTTGACTCCTGGGTGGTGGAAGCTTCATAAAGACAGATAGGATGTGGTTGTAGTAGTCAGACCATATTCAGCAATGAAAAGGTAGCTGAACAGACAGCAGATGAAGAGTAGCCTTTATGAGCCGGGCTTAGCAGCAGCTAATAGAGAGCCTCCAAAGAACCAATCATCCAAATATCTTAAAGCAAGGCTGTCAAAAACATTAAGACACCTGTGGATTCACAGACATGTATGAATGTCTGTGCTCCATAAAAAGAGAAAATCTAGTAGCAGTAGATTGTTGCCCACACATTTAGGTAAGTGCGTGTTGCTTGCAAAAGTTTTGGCCCAATGTGCTTGTAGTTGTCATCATACAGCCCTGGTCTACTTAGACTGCTGCAGTGGCCCATAAGGATACTATTGCCTCCATCCTCTGGGCAAACTGATTTGGGGTGCCGTTTGATGCCTCTTAGGACCCAATATTGGACAGAGATACTCACATGAAGCACACTTCTATTCTGCTTGCGTTTACCATATGTCTGCTTTGTTCCAGACATTATGAGATGACCAGATATCCTTTGCAGGAAATCTTTATTACCAGCAGTGACTAGTTATCTCTGTGAACTCCTGTTTGTTATCTTTTCATTTGCTAGAAAACCTAATGAAAAGTAATTATAAAGTAAAATCACTGTAAAAAATACCACTGACCCTAGGGTTACTTTTGCAAAGCCGAGTGTGAAATGGCGCATTCACCCATGTGAGTGTATATTTCAAGGCTGGTATCTCCCGCTGCTGTGTATATGCTAATTACTAGCAATTTAGGATGGCCTAGTTTAGGCTGCACTGGATTTTTTTTCCTTCTGAGAGCTTGTAAATTGCTGTGATATATTTTTTCCTCATGCATACCAATAAAGAGCAGATGGTGCTATGAATATGTAGCATTTTGTATGATAATTTGTAATTTGAAATATTCAGTTATTGCTTATCAGAAAGCAGAATGCTGCAGTGGTTTCAGAAGATTACAATCGCCTGAACTGCACTAATAGGGCATGCAGATTCCTCATTTCCAATGCTGCTGGAAATACTATAACTCAGTGATGGCAAGGCCATATTTATAGCATGCTATCAATACGATTACACTGACGAAAGGCTATGTTACCTTTCAAAAGAATCAAAACTGCATGGTTAAATGCGATATCTATTTTCCATTCTCATCATTTATGGATTGGATAAATAAGGTGGAACAGTGCTAATCCTAACCTACCAAATATATCACTGTGCTCTAATAGGCAAGGTCAGTTTTACCTTCAAGGCAAGTGGAGAAACATATAAAGCACATCGGTCATAAACGATGGCAGTCGCAAGGCTAGGTCCTGGGTGTTGCTTGTCATTCGATTTACTAGCTTAGAACGGATGTTATTTTTTTTAATAGACAGAGTTTAACCTTGAAAATACTGTTCTCTGATAATTTTTCCTCCGAAGATTGAATTGTGTATTCAGTGCTAGAGAATGTGTAAAACATTGGCAGCAGGCAATAAATAAAATTAAGCCTGTGTACCCAGAAAGATGACAATCAGACACTGCTGATGCTGCAGATCCTGCTGCTGTTGAAGCATGGATTGGAGATCTATTAATATGTGCACTCACTAGCCGTTTGGCAAGGATAGAAGAGGGAAATTAGTGCATAGTCAATTTATGAAGTTGTCCTTCTCTATGGGGAGAGAAGAAAATGAACTTTAAGAGTTTCTGTATTCACTCTTCGAGCTGTCAGCTCCACCGCTGTGTTAAGCAATAAACTCTTTACTGCAACCTCTTTAAATGTTAAAGTATGCATAATTCATACCATTTTGATTTTTTACATTCAAAGGAAAAAATAAAGATAACTGTCAAAAGTGTTGTCTTGTTAAAAACAACTCGCATTTGAGTTAAATCATTTTCATGGATCTATATTTTGTAATGCTCTGAATGCAGAGGGCCTCAGGGAATTACAAGCAATAGCATGATGTTACATAGATGACCACAGGAGTAGTAACAGGTGTCCTATATGGCACTGGTGGGTGTAGGTGCTGCAACTCTACCACTTGATAGGAGTACATAAAGAGTCATAGGCCAATACTTTACTTCCCAGAAATCTTTATTAAAGGAGCACTATCAAGAAAAATGGCCCAATGATAGAAATCTATATAAATTTGCTGGATGGTGTGTGTGTGTGTGTGTGTGTGTGGGGGGGGGGGGGGGGGGAGCATCAAGAAATTTCCAGCCAGGCTTGTTTTTCTTGCATTTAATGGAAGGAAAAGGACATCCGGGACAACAGGCTCTCTCACCCCTGATAGACTAAACCTGTCATCCCTGGATTTTATTCCTATAATGAGAGAATAAACCACAAGCTTGGTGGGAGTTTTATTCAGTGCGGATGTATACGTGACCCCTCCTCTCAATATCCAAGGTGTTTATATGTATTTTTAATGTTACACAATTTCGCGATAGAGCTCCTTTAAGATTACTTCAACAACAGCTTCCAGTGCTTAGTATGCACATTTTCTTCACAGTCCCAGAATTGTTATATAGTAACTGGCTCTCAGCAGCTCACCCTCGCAACTTTGCATATTTGAATAGACTCACAGATGTCAGGCAAATGTTTCTTAAACCAGACCAACAGCCTGGCAGTGTTGGAAAAAAACCTCCTCGAAACTCACTTGCCCCTTCTGCATGCATGATACTGAAGCATTGGTGGCACTTACATTTGCTCTTGCATCCGCTCAAAGCTGAACCGCTATCTCGACGATTTTCTAATGGTAGCGACCATTTTGGAGCTTCCTTTCCGAGCAGCCATGCCGCTGCCTGAATTTAACTGACATAATTGAAAATGCACAGTAACAGGAAACCCAGCAGCACTTCCTGTTTGCAAGTGGCCTTCAGATACATGAGCCACCACTTTGGTTTAAGTCATTTCTAACTGTTGGTCTACTTTGAGTTTCCTTCTCTGCTCTCCTGGAACTTCTGAGGACCTGGTGCTTCAGTGATCTACACAACAGGTTCCACTTCTGGCCTCTCGAGGACATATATGGAATATAATCTCAGACTTAGATGCCCAACCAGCTCTCGCAGACTGTTGTGTGCTTCTGTTTCTATCATGGAAATAAGAAAAAAACAATTTTTACCAAGACTGGAGCAGCTGCACAAGCAACCTATTTGGTTTCTATTATTAACTAGAGTTGATATTATAACCGTTTTGCTTGTTTTCCTTGCAATTGTCTGAATTAATTAGCCACAGTGTTCACATCTTTGAAAGGAAGTTTTAACAACACATAGGCAGACTAGAATAAAGAAAAATTAAACAACATTCGAGTACTGTAGTTTCTTAGAATTAATTTGTATAGGTTGACCTTGGTAATAGTTATACAATTTTTCTTGAATTGGTCTTCAAAATTTGGCCCATGCAGTTTTAATATTTGTATCATTTCAATGTATAGGAGCTTAGTGCAGTATATAAGGTAATTACTTTCTTACCTGTTTACAAACCTGATAGTTAAAGTTTTCAGCCAGCAGGCAGCTGAACAGCTCTTGAATTTTATTTATTCTCTCTGTGACAGCTAGTTGATAGATGGCTGCTGACTGGTGAAAAACCAGAGCCAGCTCTGACGCAGTTTTCTGCAACACTTTTACATCAATTTTGATACCACAAACTAAGGCAAAAACGACACTGTAAAGAAAATCTGCAAAATCTTCTACTATATCAGTTAATGCGCAAAAGTGGACCATAGTATGACGGCTGTCTACAGAACAGGACAAAGCTAACCACACAGATTTCATATATGCAGTTATTTTGAGAGTTAGTTGATAGTGCTATGGTGGATCTTGAAAATCCTATGAGACGAATTAGCTGACCACACTGATTGGAGGTTCTGCAAAAAAAGTGAAAGATGAGTGTTCATTAAAATTTTGTCAGAGCAAAAAATTGAGTCATATTCACAGGGTAAATACACTTTTTTTTTCTTATGGCCAGCAGTCTGGTTGCTCCAAATGGTTTTTAAATACCTTTACTAAATGGTATTGGTATTAATAGGTGTTCCTTGAAAATGGCATACAAGATGGTCATTGACCAGAACCCAGGTTCTAATGATTGGCTTAAACAATTTGTTAATTGGCTATAGACCCTGCAAGTTATTCTCATCAGTGACCAAAGAATTGAAAAAGCTCATACAATACAAATTGCACTGTAAATGGTAAAATAGTCAACCCAGATTGTGTAGTTTGAGCCAGCAAGGCTGACCCTTTTGTTCTGAGTTAGTGGGTTTTTGGCCTCAGCTAGTTTTATGACTGTACTGCCAGCTAATTAAGCTGCTACACTCATGTTACCGGTTGATTTGAGATGGGCCAATCAAAGATCGCCTGTGTTAGAGTGAGACAAAGACACAGCAGTTGAGGATGGAGGGATAGATTATTTTGGGCAGCACACAGACAAAGGAGACTTCTTTTGGAACAGTGAGGAAAACAGGCCTGCTTTTGAGGTTGATGAGAGAGACCTACTTTGAAAGACTGACCTGAATCTGACAGCCATTTTGTGAAGGACTTGGATTTTGGATGAGGTCTGCTAACTTTCCCCAAGACCACTTATACCAGATAAATGTAGCCTGTTTTACATTTTGTTTTATGTTGCAAGGTTTTCTTTCTTGTAGCAGAGCCTGAAGCATTTGTATTGCATTCAAGGTATAAATAACTATTTAAAGTGCATTTTTTTATTACCTTGGAGTTTACTGCCATATGAACATATGAGTCAAACAAGTTGGCATTATTGTTGAGATATTTGTGCCTTTTATTTGCCTTAAACATTTAAGGGCTGCAAATATACTCATAGTTTTAGGAACTATTGCACTCTAGATTTTATACTGTGCTACCTCCCAGAATTTGCTTCTCAGATTATCCCTTGCTGGACTTTGCTAACCTGTATATGACCTTGGCTATCATTTTTTCTCTGTACCTGTACCAGTGACAACTGACCTTGGATTTAGTCTCCTTGTCTGTGTCTCCTACGATCAACCAGGTGACCACTGCTGTCCACTCAGGCGCTTTACCACAGCCTGGGACATACCATGCAGCAAATCTATCCTCCCTTGTGGGGGACCTTAGGGAAAATGCAGATAGCCTTTAGATTTATGACATCAGGGTCAAGGATTGGGTACTGAGTATTAGTCTCCTTTGTCTGTACTCCAGCAGTAGGTACCAGATCCTTTCAGGATCCTCATAATCTCTCAAAGAGATCTTAAGGGCTCGATGATGAATAGCAGCAGGTCGCCTGTGAAGAAGGCGCACTTATGTTCCCTCTGACCACACAATACTCTCTTAAAGGTTCCATGACCACGAGGAACAAGGCTGGTGAAAATGGGCAGCCCTGCTTTATTCCCCTGGCCACGAAAACCTCCTCTGTCCCTATACCCTCCCCTCAAACAGAGGCCATAGGATTGGAAAATAGGCCTCAAATCACATTTCGAAAGAAAATTTCAAATCCCATTTCTTCCCACACAGTTTGAAGATAATCCCAAGTAACAGAGTTGAATGATTTATGAAGTTCAACCAACAGAAGCATTCCTGCTTGATTCTTTTTGGATCCATCCCATCCCTAGCACTAGGATCACCGTTGCATGGTCTGGAATAGGTTGAATTGGCTGGAGAAAAATATGTATAATCCTTATTGCATGGATTTTTTTCACGTCAGATCAGATCTTGTGTTGCTAATAAGGTAGCTAAAATGTTACTAGCTTTAGATGGCGCTCTATACCTCTGTTGGGGGGCTGTTTCGCCCTGTGTGGCGTCTACTGCGATATTAGAATCTTCACCTAAGATAACTACACCTTCCATCTTTGGCGCTAGGATGTTTAAAAGTTCCACAAACAATCTTTTCTGGTCTTTTGAGATAATAACTGACCAAAGAAACCAACTTCTCACCTATTGTACCTTTTACTAATACATACCGACCATCATTCTCTGACTTTTTTGGAAAGCTGAAGACAGAGAAAAGAGTAGAAAACTTATTATGCAAATATTTCAGGGGCTTCTCCTTCAGAAAGTGCATTTCTTAAAGAAACAATATATCCGACCCCCCGGGATAAATAGGTTCAAAAGGCCTTATGTCTTTTAATATGGGAGTTTAGCTCTTGTACATTGTGTGAGATTATGCTGGGAAAGTATCAAATTTAGTGTTGGACATATTGCACTTTACATTTCCCTTGTGGCTGTTGGTCACCAGAGCTCCAACCCCTTGAAAAAAGAAGTACAAAGAATACAATAGATAAACGAAATAAAGTAAGTATACAAAGATTTAATAAAGTTAGTTAGATCTTGATCATACAAGTAGAATACTACTGGGGGCCTATATATTTAATCCCCCACTTAAATATATAAATATATTCATCTCTAAATAATGCCGGAGGTATGTAGATGTAGAGGGCCTTACCATGTCCCCAGCACTTTTGGCTAAAACCAGAGAAAGAAGCAACAGAGAAGAAGGAGAAAACACTTTTTATCTCTTCTTTCATTGTCTCCCTCCTTCCCTCCCAATTTATTATTGAGATCAAAGCCTATATTTGACCCATCAAGTTAACCTAACCACAAATCAACCTCTCACATCTCACACCCCTAATGGCAACAATATAGAGTACATATCTCTCCGGTGTATTAAATCCTCAACAATTCTCACCAAAATATCATTTTAAAGGTTGACTCAAATCCAGTATTGAACTTGACACACCAAGACTTACTCATATATCCCAAAAAATTAACCCAGAGCTTGAATTTTAACCAAGAATGTTAGTGTCTATCCCTGTGATACTTTATTATCGAATTCCTTCTCCCAAATCAACCCTATTTAGTGACCCCTTACTTACTCTGAGGGGAGTAGGGGGGAGGACCATCTTAAAAACAAGATGAAAAAAAAATTAAAAAAAAAATTAAAAAACAGCATCCCAAACAATTATACCTTATTCAAACAAAAGCATGGGTCAATTATACCCTACCCTCATCCTTCTACCCCCCAAAAGATGGGGGTAGAGAAACCATTATATTTATAAAGGTGTCTTCCGCCCCATAGATTTCGGATTTACCAATTTCGCACCTCATCAGCACTTTCCTCCATATCTTAATTTAAAAAAATGGAGAAAGCATAGAAATAGTGGGCACTTACATCCTGCCAATTTTAAATGAGTTATCAACAGGAGGGCTTCTATAATGGGGCAATAGGCTACATTGACATTACTGCAGGGAACCTCAATTTCTTCAGTAAAGCTTCTCCATCCTTAGGGGATTCAATAACATATGTAGCTTTCTTATGTTGAAACATTAATTTAGTTGGGAAACCCCAGTGGTACTTCACTCCTTTTTGATTCAGTGTTGTCGTAATCGGTTTTAAAGTCCTCCTTTTCTGTATCGTTACAAACTTTTCACCAGTATAAAGGACTGGGACCTGACCAAAATACCCTGAGGTTTACTGTTTTTCCTAGGTGGAGCGCGCGATGAACCCGATCCGTCTCCAAAAGCAAATCATCTATATCTGGAACAATGGTCCTAATTACTTTCTTTTACAAACTGATTGTGGAAGTTTTGCCTCCTAGAACGATTTTGTAAATCTTCTATCTTCCAGTGAGCCTCTTCAATTGGTGATTGAAAGTCACAAATTTTTACATCATTTTTATTTACCTGACTCATTGTGGCTTTAATATTATGATTTAGTATCTCAATGCTTGCTCCCACATTTCTGATTTTCTCTTTTTTTTTCTTATTGCTCTCTTGCTCAATTGATTGGGTTTAGTTTCTGATCCACCCTCCATCCATTTCAGCCCACATGGATTTATAGGGTAATGCATACATGGGGCCCTCTGGGAGCTTAAGCTTTTCACCACCTCCCTTACGTGTAAAAATGTCCTGGCAGAATCTGAAGAGACATCCAAGGAAGGTGAGGCAGTTGGCTGTTACAAGACAGAGTATCCAATTGATTTTCTATGGGGGACAATAGATCTGCCATTTGGGATCTCTCTATTAATGGAGTGGTAGATATGCAGGAGCATCTGATCCTTTGTCTTTTCTCTTCCCCTGAGAGTTCTCTCCTTGTTGGGATGCCGTTTTAACCTTAAAATGGTCAGCATTATTCTTTGATTTTTCCCCTGTCTTGTGAATTTCTGGACCCCAGGCAGTTTGAGTCCCACAGGGGCCCATGCGACTGGTGCTGACCCTGTGGGGTCCAAGCTCTGTGCCTCACCCAATCGTGCAGCACAAGAAGCTGGTCTACTTATATTTCGTCTGTACCCCACAATGCAACTTTCAAGAAAGGTTGTACATATTTAGGTAAGAAAATGCAAAACCACATACTGAATCCTTCACAATAAAATGGCTTTGCAGAGGAAATGTTTGGGTGCTTAGCTTACCTGTCTGCTTTTAAGGCCTTTCACCAACATAAAATATTTGCCATATTTTGAAGCAAATAATCTGGCAAAAATGACCCTGGACTGTTGAGCAACTATAATCCTACATCACACAAGAATAGGTCAACATTCCTCTCCCAAATCTCCAACAATTGGTCTCCTGACTTCGGGAAACTTTTAAAGACTACTGTAAAAAAAAATAAGGGGGTGATATATACTGGTAGACACGGCACTCCATCTTCAGCTATGTGTTTCTGCCATTAAATTCTAAATGAGCTTATTCTTTCAAACAAAATTTAAAAATATTCAACTTATATAATACAGTATATTACTCTGACATCTGTACTACTTGATCTGTTCTTTTGTGAATGAATTATAGTTTTACGAAATTTCCAAATCATTGCATTCTTGTTTTATTTACATTTTACAAAACGTACCAACTTTTTTGAAATTGTAAATAAATAAATAATAAAGTAAATACATTTAATGTTTAAAAGCCATGCGGGGGGGCGTGGCTTGACATGGCGGAGTAGAGTCGTGTGGGGAAGGAGCTCCACACCCTATACCAGAAGTGCTGAGGCAGGACAGCTTGGCAGCACCCGCAGCTCGATTGCCCAGGCAAGGGAAACTACGAGGAGTACCCAAGAAGCCCAAACCGTGCACAATACCTGCCCTGTTCCGTGCCAGAGACTCCGCAAGGAGAGAGCCGGTGGGGATGAAGATGGCGGCAGCAGAGGAGGAGGCGCACGCACGTGGGCACGAGGCGGCGGCGCAGCAGAAGGAAGACAGAGCCTGCTCGCCTTTCCCAGCAGAGGACTCACCCGCATACAGGGGAAGGCTCGTGGAGGTGAGGGGCGCCCGCCCCACCGCGAACGCCGAGACACGGAGGAGCAAGGGCCTGGTCATGACAGCGGAGGTGCACTGCAACGCGAACGGGAGTTTGGAGAACACCTGGTGGCCCCAGGTCAGTCAGGAACTCCGGCCCCCCGGCTCCCGCAGCAAAGCACCATGCAACCCGCTTTGCCCAGCCCCTAATCATACAGAGATTGGAAGGGGGGGAGAGGGAGAAGTGCTGCCCCATATAAAATAACACCTGACACACAGGTGACTCAGCAACATGGCAGGGAGCGCGCACCAGTGGACCCCATCAGCCCGGACTCCCCACCACAGAGCGCAATAAGGGGATCCCCGACGCTACGCCCATTGACGCGGGGCTATACCTCCCCCCAAATAGAAACAGAAAAGATGCCATCAAGCATCCCATCGCCACCACTCAGTCCGCAGCCAACATGGCAGTCTGGGCCCGGGACCCCATCTGACGGAGCCTTTTTTTCCTGCGGCCTCTGGGAGGAAGATACAGACCCTCCGTGACCTGGGACCCAAGTTGGGAACAAGTAGCCGGCCCCCCAACCAAACTTGGGTACAACCTCATCGGGGAGAAGATCTCTAAAGATTCCCACCCTGAGCTCGCCGCAACACACATCGCCCAGCATAGAGCTTCCTCTTACGTATAGCACATCTGCAGCTGTACCAATAGATCTACTATCGCACACCATCGCGGTGGCAGTAAAAGTCAATATCAAGGAGGCCCTGCGGGGGCTCCCTACACGTGGGGACTTTGACGGATATGTTTCCAGGATGGAGGGCACCATCAAGAGAGAACTGGTGGCACTACAGGCCTCAGTGGCAGAGGTTGTGAAGAGAATGGATGGGGTAGAAGCCTTGTACAGAGCTCTGGAGACCAGAGTGGCAGAGCTAGAACAGCAGCAAGATTGGAACAAGCGCCTCCTAGCTGACCTATTCCTGGCTCACAATGACATAGAGAACAGGAGCCGCAGGAACAACCTATGCCTCCGGGGGGTCCCTGAGTCAATAGAGCCACGAGACCTTCTGGAAACGGTCACCTCTATCTTCAATGAGCTCCTTGACCTTCCCAGTACAAATCACATAGAAATGGATGGACCAGGTGCACAGAGCTTTGGGCCCTCGCCCGCAAGACCCAAGCAGGCCCAGGGATATCATCTGCAGAATACATTTCTTCAAGATCAAAGAAGATATACTCCTGAGTGCTTGGGAGAATAGTCTCCCTGAATGTCAAGGGACTTAATATGCCAGAAAAAAGAACTATCCTACCGCAAGAGTTAAACAGATGCAAAGTGTCACGCTCCGGGTACCGCAATTAACCACTTGGACAACTCCAGCTCTCTTGGTAAGGACCTCAACCCCCAATCTCCGCAGCCAGCTTCACCTATAGGAGCCCCCGCTTGCCGAGACGCGGAACACGCCTGCTCGGGATCGGTTGCCCCCAGGACTTTATGGCTCAAAGGATGAAACCTTACGGTACAGAGGACTGGAGAGCCCGCGGCTGGAAGTGGAATTGGGTAGCCCGTATATGAGCGTAAGGTGGAAGTCCAAGGACAGGCTGGAGGTTGGTAACAGGAGACCTGAGGAGGCGACAGAACAATAGCAATAGACAGATCGTGGTCTAGGTTCGAGGCAAGGGTCGGCAGCAGGAGTGGAGATCGAGGATGGTCAAAGGCAAGCAAGGGTCGGCAACAGGAGTGGAGATCGAGGATGGTCAAAGGCAAGCAGGGGTCGGCAACAGGAGTGGAGATCGAGGATGGTCAAAGGCAAGCAGAGGTCGGCAACTGGAGTGGAGATCGAGGATGGTCAAACAGGCAAAGGTCGGCAACTGGAATGGAGATCGAGGATGGTCAAAACAGGCAAAGGTCGGCAACTGGAATGGAGATCGAGGATGGTCAAACTGGCAAAGGTCGGCAACTGGAGTCAGGATCAATATCAAGGATAAACAACTACAAGGGTCTAGGCGCTATAACAGGCAATGACAACTGACTGGGATGAAGTTATATAGGGAACAGACATGATTGGCCCTGGAGAGTCAGTGTGGTGATTGGTGCAACTAGGAACTTTATACAGATTGGACACCTAGGGCGTACCGCCCAGAACACAAGGCAACTGATTGGCCCAGTGCAAGTGGGGCAGACCCACTAGTGCAGCTGGGGCTTTAATTACAATTAAGCTTCCTCCGGCGGCCGCGCTGAGAGCAGCGCCGCCGGAGGGAATAAACTAAACATGCTCGCGCACGCGCGCGAGCACGAGAGGCGACGCTGGAGCCGTCGGCTGGGACGGGAGGCGCGTGCGCGCCAGCCTGCACAGAAGCCGCTGCCCGCCGCGGCCGCCGGACAGGTGGCTGCGCAGCGGGAGCGGGCGGCTGAGGACCCGGGACGACGCTGGAACGGGGAACCGGTAAGCGGGTGATGACACAAAGCAAATATTGTTTTCTTACAGGGGACGCATTTTAAAAGAGATACGGCCCCTAAACTCTGTAATAAGCGGTTCCCCCATGCTTTCACCAGCTGCGTGGCAGACACCAAAAGGAAGGGGGTAGCGATATTGCTAGCGAGAGATCTACCCTTTATCTTAAAGGAGGTCTGGAAGGATGAATCAGGAAGGGCGATACTAGTCAAAGGACTAATCAACCAAAGAATGTACACACTGTCCTCTATATATGCACCCAATCAAGGTCAGGTACAATTCTTAAAGAGCATGACAGAATAGAAAAGTTTAAGGAAGGAGAGATAATACTGGGGGGAGACTTCAATTTAACCATAGAGCCTTTGCTAGACTCTTCGCCGGGCAGATCAGCGATCTCCCAATTGGCCCTGAGATCACTGAAGAAAAAATTACATAGTATGCAGCTGGTGGACGTGTGGCACGCCAGAAACCCAGGGACAGGGGATTACTCATTTTATTCTAATGTTCATGGGACATACTCCAGGCTGGACTATATATGGGTCTCACACAGATTGCTGAGCCAGGCCACAGGAGACGGAATATACCCGACCTCCTTCTCAGACCATGCCCCGGTATTCCTTGATCTAGAACTAATGGACAGACCCCCACCCCCCTCAACGTGGAGACTTAACAAATCACTTCTCCAAAATACAGTAGTGGTGCAAGGCATAATAGAGGGCCTGAAGACGTACTTCAGAATCAATGATAATGGAGAGGTCTCACCGCTAACATTATGGGAGGCGCATAAGGGGGTAATAAGGGGAATCCTGATCAGCCACGGAGCAGGGCTTAAAAAGGAAAGGTTATTCCAAATAGAGAAGCTCACGGAAAAGGTTAGGCTCCTTGAGTTATCCCATAAACAGTCCGGGGTGGCGAGGGTGCTCGGGGAGCTGACCCAAGTAAGGGAGGCCCTAAACACTCTGCTGAGACAAAAGGCCAATCACGCAATTAGGAGATGCAAACGTACATATTATGAATACGACAACAAGGGTAGCGCGCTACTGGCCAGGGCCCAAAACTTTATCGCTGAGATACGGGATAACACTCAACAGGCACAACACACCACAGAAGGGATAGCGGACATGTTTAGACAGTACTACTCAGGCTTGTACAACCTAGGTGGGGATCCGGCAGCACGGACGCGCCTCGGCAAAATAGAGGAATATATAGGGAGTTCAGGCATGCCGACGGTTGCTGAAGAGACCGCGGCACTGCTAGAGGACCCGATTGGGATAGAGGAACTGCTAGAGGCAATTAAACAGACCCCCTCAGGAAAGGCCCTGAGTCCAGATGGATACTCCGTCAAGTATTATAAAACCTTTGCCTCAATATTGAGCCCGCAAATGATCAAGGCGTGGAACTCGATAACGGACCCAGAAGCACCGGGCTCATTCTCAGACAGAGATCTAGAGGCGCACATTTCTGTCTTGCATAAATCAGGAAATGATCCCCTGTCATGTAAGAGCTACCGTCCCATCTCCCTCATCAATGCGGACCTGAAACTATATGCAAAAATCTTGGCCAACAGATTGGCCCCAGTGGTGGCTCAGGCGGTCCACTTGAACCAAACGGGATTCGTTCTGGGGAGGGAGGCTAGGGACAATGTGGTGCGAGCTCTCAGTGCGGTATACACAGCACAGAGCTCTGATGTACCCAAGATGCCCCTATCCACAGATAGTGGAAAAGGCCTTTGACAGTGTGAGCTGGCCTTTCCTGAAAGAGACACTCGAACACATAGGCCTAGGCAACAACATGAGAAAGCTTATCGGAGCCCTATACACAATACCCTCTGCTAAGGTTAAGGTTAATGGCCATTTCTCTGCCTCGGTCCCTATCTGCAATGGTACACGCCAGGGCTGTCCCTTATTGCCCCTGCTGTTCTCCCTGGCCCTGGAACCATTCCTATGCAGAATAAGAGAAAACATTGACATAGGGGGATTGGAAACCAGTGGAGACACCCATAAGGTCGGGGCCTACGCAGACAACCTCCTGTTTTTCATTACGAACCCCACGATCACTGTGCCAGTACTGATGAAAGAATTCAAGGTCTTTGGTAGGCTGTCCTTCTTTAAAATTAACTTTGAAAAATCTGAAGCATTAAATGTATCACTCCCAGGAGATGTGGCCAGGAATCTTCAGCAAACATTCTCATTCAAATGGGCTAAGACCTCGATAAAGTATCTAGGTACTCAGCTACCGAGCCGGTTGTCGAGGATCCTGAATCTGAACTTCCTGCCCTTGTCTCAGAGAATAAAAGCAGACTTAGATAGATGGAACTCCCCCACCTTCTCATGGATTGGCAGGGTAAATATAATCAAAATGTCGATCTTGCCAAAGCTCCTATTTCTATTCCAGGCTCTTCCAATAAACATTCCCGCACACTTTTTCAGGAAACTAGATAAGATTCTAATGGGGTTTGTCTAGCAGAAAAAGAAAGCCTTTGGTGACAGATACTGTCTAGGCCCAAACACCTAGGGCGCATGGCGTTGCCAGACGTTCAATCCTACTGGGTGGTGTCCCACCTGCAGAGAATATGTGAATGGCACACATGTAAAAATACAAAGAGGTGGAACTTTCCCTGGCATAGGCTCCATTGGACATAACAGTCTGGAACAGGGGAACATATAGGTCAGGATTGAGAACACACCCAACAGTGGCAGCCACACTGGAGGTCTTCCGGCGCCAAAGGAAGCATCCAGAAATCTCCCCCTGGCCCACCCCCTTGATTGCACTAATAGATAACCCTCCACTCCTGCACGACTGCTCTAGGGTAGCCCTCAGGGAGTGGGGAAGAGTGAGTCAGCTAAGGGGCAGCAACCTGATAACGGAAAGGGGATGGGTAGCCATAGGGGAACTAAGGACTAGACTTGAGAACGGGAACCTTGACCCCTGGACACTCCTCCGATTTCAATCAATTTTGTCCCAGATGGGCTACAGAAAAGAAAACACCAGGGGACACACTGAGTTTGAGAGGATTTGTCTGGAGAAGCAGCCATTTCCCCACTTGGTATCTAGACTATACTCACTCCTCATGGGTGTACAGGAGACCCCCCTTTCATTCTGGAGAGACTGGGAAACTGACTTGGACAGAACAATAGGGGATAAGGAAAGGAATAAAATAGTGACTTTGGCGCACAAATCTTCGGTGGCCACGAGAATCGAAGAGGCCAACTACAAACTGTTGACACGTTGGCATTACACCCCTGATAGACTGGGAAAGATGTTTGGTACAGCAGATCCAAGTTGCTAGAGATGTGGTGAGAAGCGAGGGACATTGTTCCACATTCTCTGGACATGCCCCAAGATTCGGGAATATTGGGGGGTAGTCCTGCCCATCGTCACACAGCTTACCCAGGTGCAGGTGCAGGGAAATCCAGCCCAGGTCCTCCTTCACTCAACAAAGGTCCCGACAGGGAAATATAAAAAAAAATTTGCTGATCCACCTCCTAAACGCCGCCAAGCAAACAATACCTAGATTCTGGAAACAAAAAAAAAAAACCCTCCGCATCCCACACGCCATACCCCACTCTACCCTATTTCCATATTACATATACCAAACACCATATATCCCATCCCCACCCCCCTCCCCCCCTTCATCCCCTTCATCCCCTTCATCCCCCTCATCCCCCAACCCCTTCAAGTGCCAGTGTTTTTCCCTTCCCCCCCCCCGGGTCGGACAAGCGGATACACCTAGCACCGAAAAGTCCTACCCCCACAATGGAAATAGCAGGGTAGAATGTATCAGCCCAATACGTGGTGGTCATCGCCAACCTTGAGCTAACCAGAAGTGCATAACACTTACCAGTGGAGATCAAGAACCGATCATATAGGAACCCTGCACCTCCGAATAGGGGCTGTAATTGCGACCTCCCCACCATGTAAAGTGTAACGTGTTGGATGCTGATCCATAGTTGTGATGATTTCCATGCTCTGAATATGGTGTTCCCAGATGCCTTCCCCTTTTCCCATGTTTAGTACTGTATGTCTAAATGTATGTAATGTTTAAAACTGCAAAATCTTTAAATAAAGAATATTAATAAAAAAAGCCATGCACATGTGTTTGTGGCACAAGGCTGAAATCACACATTTTATTTCACCTTTTTAAGTGAGGTAAGTAGATGTATGATTGTAAATGCCAGTGAAGCACCAGCCTCTTTGTGTTACATCACAAAATGCTGAAAGAAAAAACATAAATCATGCCCTCCCTAAGCTATCATACTGCGTGCACTGGCATTTTTTATTAGTACATTATTATTGCCATAATTTATTTATAGGATGCCAGCTGATTCTATTGTATAGGGATCAGGAGAAAAATGCAATACAATAGAGACAGCATATTGACCTAATTAAGACCATTCTTCATAACACTGCTCAGCAAAAAGAATATCAGTTTGCCTAAAATAGTGCAGGTATTGAGAGAACATTTTGCATACATGTGTGTTTTTTAAAGACATTGAACAGCTATAGCTCTATTCTCAAAGATCAGTCACGTAATATTAGGTATTAGAATCTATCTGTGGGCCACAAACTCCTGGGGCTTGCATGCTATAATATGGAGTGGAACAGAAGAGTTAAATGTATTCACCCAAAGATATTGCAACTCCATTAGGTCTTTAGGGATCTAAAACATCTTTATATTTCTTACACTGTACAACTGAAAATATTTGTTTTTTTCAGCTGTGAATTCCTTGCCATCAAATAATAGATGCCTGCACTAATATTTTAGTACCAATAGCTGTTGGCATAGAAAACTGAAATTCTTCGTGCTATCCTCGTACTAAGAAGAAACTCTAGCTAATACCTTTAAGCAGATCAAAACCCATATTTAAGATTCCAGGGCTGGCCCAGGATGTCCCGTTGTGGATGCAGGATGTCCCACTGTGTGAAACTCTTGGGGTCGCCGGTAAACCAGCCAATTGGCTATCTCAAAAGCACCACAGGTGGTGTGACTTCGGCGGTGGAAAAGCCTGGTTTTATTTAAAGCGGATCAAAACCCGCTGAATTTGTGAAATACATTTGGCCAAAGCCCCTTCCAATACTCCACTACCACCACTGGGCCAACAGCAGTGCCTGAGGTACTGGGGCGGGGAGTGTAAATATATATTTTGCTCCGCTTGAAAAGTTTTGTCCAGACAATGGCAATATTAAGGCAGTAAGAGTTTCTCTTCACTCAGGTGAAACCTGTCCCATGTGCCTGTCCTCCATTTCCTGCAAAACAGTGTAGATGCTGTAGCAGGTCTCCAAAGTTTTACCCTCTGTTCTCTTTCATTTTTCTGGACACTCCAGTGGCCCTCAGTGCTCCCAGTGCGAGCAAGCCCAGCAAGCCCAGCAAGCCAATGGTTGGGCTTACTGAGTTTGCTCACGCTGGGAGTGCTGAGGAATAGGTGCAGTCGTGGGACCACATGTGGAGCGTGGCAATAGAGGAAGAAGGGACAAATTTGACAAGCTGCAAGGCAGCAGCTTAACTAAATGTGGTGGGGCCCTTTATCTCAAGGCTCATATTATATGACACTTTTTTCTGTTTGTTAACTCAACTGGATGCAGCTAGAGACTCAACTAAAGACTGAAACAGCAGAGATTAACGGTGCTGCCTTTCTCTAAATGATGCCAAGTGAGTACAAATATGATATATACAGTGGAGAAGCAACAATGGTGGGGCCCCCCTAACCTCCTGCAGCCCCCTATAATTACATCCCTGTTTCAGGATATGAAGGTGAGACACACAGGACAGCCTTCGGGTGAGCTTCTTGCTGTCTTATTATTGCCATTGCATGGACTATACCTTTAAACCCTAAATTTCACTCTTACCCTCTTAAAAAGTTAATCATTTTTATACTGTACGTGTAAATCCTAAAGTTGAAAATTAGCTCCAGCAAACACTTGTTTTTTTAGTTTTGGAAAGAGTGTGTGTGGGAGGAGATAGTGTTGTGTATTTTTTATGCTATATAAACTGTTAGAGATACTGTACAACAGCTTCCAGTTTGTATCTGTATGTTATCTTTATCTATATTGCAGTTTACATTTATGACAGTAGATAGTGCTGTTACATATATCTATGAGTAGTCTCTGTTGTACATGCTTTACTGCATGCTATGTTTCCTGTACATTGAGGTGATTGCTTTTATTCCCTGTCTATGTTATCCACATGTAAGGTGACTTTCTCTTACTTCAGCCATGTTCCAGTAAAGTCAGTTCCTGTTACACATCTAAATTTGACTCCGCTGCACTCAGCACTCATGCTCTTTAACAGGCTACTGAATGAAGCCTCAGAGACAGGATCCCAGTGACCAGACACGGCACAGGCAGAGCAAAGCCCAGAACGGGAGCCAGTGCGGCCGATTTGGAGATCGACATAAAGAAGCCTCCACAGAGACTTTTCCTGTATACAAGTAATACTGTTCTTATATATGAAGTAGGGAGAATGGGCAGCAGCTCAGAGCTTAAACTCTCAGTGGCCAAGATAAACAATGACAATTATCATCTATGGAAGTGGAAATGCTATTATCTAGAGATGGCTTGTGGGAGGTTATTACTACAGAGAGGCCACAGGACAAAAATCAGGAAGGGGACTGGAAAAACAGACAGGCTCAGGCCAGCATAAGTTTACAAGTAGAAGATGATCAGCTTATTCACATACATGACAATACAGAGAAAGGCATGTGGTATGAACTGAAAAGACTGCATGAGAGATTCAGTTTAAAAAGCAAGTTGTTTCTGCTGAGGAAACTTTACAAAATGAAGCTTAACAGAAAGCAGGAGCATATAAATGACATGCTGGAATTGAATGCACAACTCGACCAGATCGGTGGGAATATAGCAGACAGTCACGCCGCAGCCATGTTGTTGTGCAGCTTACCAGATGCATACACTGCAGTGATCAATGTGCTGACGATAATGCCTGAGACAGATCTGACACTTGCATTTGTAAAGACCAGGCTCATAGAGAAGTATCAGTTAAAAAAAGAGTTTTGCATGACTCCACATAAAATGACACCTGAACAGCTCTTAAGGCTACAGGCACAATGTTACACAGGAAGGAAACCGGAGCGTGCTTCAGATGCCACAAACAGGGGCACCTAAAGAGATACTGTACTATATGGGAAGCAGAGCAAATGAGACTGTGTCACAATTTCTGATCCATGTGAAGGGAACTGGAATGCCACTTTTAAAGTGACAGGCAACCATACATTTTAAGGCTGGTGCATTGACACCTTGCAGATGGAAGTGAAATATATGCAGAGGGATATGGGTATGGAACCCTTGTATGCCCCAATGATGAGGGACACACTTTAGCCATACCAGTAAAATTGTACTTTATGTTCTTGATCTAGAAGGATGACTCTTATCTGTGAAGCATCCGACAATCAGAACTCACTGTACAATTCCAAGGTGACAAGTGTTCTATCCTGGATAGCAAGCAGACAATAGCAAGTGCCAAGCTGGATGATGATCTGTATCGCCTCAACACAGTGAAGAAAAAGGTGAGACTATTGGGTTGATTCAAAGAAACATGTAACAGCTTGGATTTGGGTCACGATCATCCTATTTTTCACGTCCGCTCGTGCGTTCGTATGAACTTGCGAGTGATTCTATAAGCAAATACGTTTCTATCCTAAAATATACGTCCGTTCGTATGGCAGTTCGGGAATCAGACCTATGTCAGTTTCCATCCTGATTTTTCCGTTTCATTTCTCAGGTTGCAACATTGGTTTTGCCCTTTTTCCTTTTTTGTCTGGACGTAAATCCTTCTGATCTTGCGGCTCCGCACTACAAACTTACCTCATTAAAGTGCATTCTAAATATTTGGTCTTTTATTTTTCTTTATTTCATTCATTTTGCAGTAACCAACCATTAATGAATGCATTTGCATAAGTAAATCTAACTTTGTTTAATTTTTACTTAACTTGCATTTTTTACTTGTGGATTTAATTTTTATATTTTGGCTTCCAATGGTACAACTTTAAATTTTTGGTGTGGTTACCCACACCCTCTACATACAGATTGCTCTCAAATATTAAAAAACACCCAGCAACTTCTGCATGTTATGAGCCTAGAAACAGGCAAGATGGCGGCTCAGGTATTATCGGGCAGCCTGCAAACAGAAAGGGCCTTGTGACTGTGTTGCTCTGGATTCTTTGATTTCTGACCTTTCCGTGCCCCCAGCTCTGCTGTGTCTGTGCAAAATACAGCAGTAACCCACATCCTGCACTTTATCCCGCTCTCCTCTCCTCAGTAAGTGTGATGCATCTGACCAAAGATGTGCTTAAATAATTAAACAAAGCAAAGGTAAACAACTACACCAATAAATGCAATCTAAAAATATTATTCTAGTACATCAATTTAAAAATAAATAACAAAGGACATAAGTTTCTTTAATTAACGCAAATATATTGCCAAATAAAGGTTTACATGCAAAGGACTAATTAAGGTCCACATTAAAATGCTTTTATAAGGCATACATGACTCAGGTATGCATTGCAATACAATTTATGGCCTCGGCCATGCTGATATATGCAGTTCATTGCAGCTCAAGACGCGCAGACTCCTCCACATAGCCAAAAAACCTGTCCCAGAACAGCAATACGACTGCTAAAAGGTGTCGGCAGTGGCTTGCTTTTAAAACGTATTTAGAGGTTTGAAAACTGTTCTCTGAATCACACCGAAACACATCCAATTATCCTAAGTTTTACGTTTTGATCCTAAGTTTTAGGATTTGATCCTAAGTTTTACGTTTTGATCCTAAAATTTAGGAACGAACTTGCGATGATCGTAAGAGCATATACGCATTCGAACGTAGGCTCGTGCGAGTCGGAAATGGCCAAAAAAACAGGAAAAAATGACTAACACCCACCCAAACTTACGATTCTCGATCCGAAATCAATTAACTTTTGCTCTTTGAATCGAGGGGCATGTATCCATAAATACAATGACTGTATACACACATGGCATAGGCGTTTAGGTCACAGACAACCAGATTGCATACAGGAACTACAAAAGAGGAATCTGGCAAAGTATCTAACAGTAAACATAAGCAAACAATAACCAGCTCACCCTCAGACCCAAACAGCACGGACCTCAGGATCTCCTGAAAAAACTACCCAAATCGTTTCCAGTTGCAATGTCCAGCTTGAGAATGGTTAAAACTTAGCTTTTACTTCATAGCTTAAAATGAGGATAATTCCAATCGTAACGGCCTGAAACGCGTTACCTGGTCCCAATGGTGGAGGAGAGCACTTTCTGACATACAAGACGTTTGATGGCTGTGTGTTTACAATTGGAATTATCCTCATTTTAAGCTACGAAGTAAAAGCTAAGTTTTAACCATTCTCAAGCTGGACATTGCAACTGGAAAGTATCTAACAGTATCCGCTTGTACAGTTACTGTTAAGTGTGAATGTTGCGTCAAATCCAAAGCTACAAGAGCAACACTTCCGAAAGTCACTCAGACTAGAGCTTCAAGACCACTTGACCTAGTTCACAGTGATGTATGTGGTCCCCTAAGCCCCCCTACACCTGGTGGTGACAGGTACATAGTGACTTTTAAAGATGAATATTCAAGATACACTTACCTACCTAATGCAATACAAGAGTGAAGTTCTTGAGAAATTACAGGCATATGTAGTAAAGACAGGTAACCTCTCATACTTCGAATGATAATGGAATAGTGAATTCACAGGACACAAAGTAAAAGAGTACTTAAAGCAGAATGGAATAGAGCATCAAAAGACAGTGCCATACACACCAGAGCAAAATAGGATAGCTGAAAAAAAGAACCAAGCTCTGACTGAAATGATCAGATGTATGCTGACAGACTCTGGACTACCACAAAATTACTAGGGTGAGGCAGCAATGACAGCTACTTATTTGCAGAACAGACTCTTTTCCAAAACAGTGGAGAAAGCTCCAGATGAACTGTGGAACAATGAGAAGCCAAGTGTAAAACACCTAAGAGTTTTTGGAAGCAAAGCTTTTATCTACATTCCAAAGAACAAACGCACCGGACTCCAAAACAGAGCATTTGAAGCTATACTTGTTGGATATAGTGACAATGTTAAGGGTTACAGAATCATAAATCCCAAAACAGATCCTTGTTGAAGATCTGAGAGACAATATGATGGCAACAGAGGAAGTAAGAACAAAAGAAAAAAACAACCCTGATGAGCCATCATCTCTAACTTCTGAACAAATTGTAGAAGGAAGTGCACAGTTTAACCAGTACTGAAGAACACACAGAAGACACTGAAGAAACAAAGAAGCTCAGATACAGAACCAAGACGCTCAACAGGAGTAAACCAAGTGTACATCTCTTATACAAGGAAAGCACCTCCAGTACCAATGAACTTGCAACTTGGGAAGACATATCTCAGCTTTCAGAATATGAAGCCAATAAATGGATTAAGGCTGCAAAGGAAGAGGTAACATTTATGCATGACACCAAAACACAGACACTTGCAGAACTACCACCTGGAAGGAAAGCCATAGGCTGTAAATTGTCTTTTAAAGTGAAGTACAGTACAGATGGCACCATGGAGCAATACAAAGCAAGACTCGTAGCCAAGGGGTATTCTCAAAAATATGGATAGAAAATATGGAAATCCAGCCTCAAAGTGGATTTGTACATATGATATATCTTTATTTTTGTTACATATGCCTTGAAGTGGAACAAAAGCCAGGATTTTGACTATCCTGGCTCTTGGTCCTCCCCCCCCCATCGGGGCTGCCCCGCTGTGTGAAACCCCCCAGATTGCCCATGCCAACTCACCTCTTCACGGTCCAACGGCGCATGCACAGCCGCTGACATCACGTCGTCTAAGCCTTCATCTAAGCCCAGCGTCTCCGAGCACGCTGGCAGCCGCATATCCCGCTTCCCTCTAACAGGGAGCATGCCCATGCTGGCCGTTCAAAAAGGCCTGGAGCCGCGGCTCGCATATGCGCCATTGGACTGGGAAACAAGGTAAGTGTATAAGTCGCCCTGGGGAAGTTTCACACAGTGGGGCATCTCGATTTTGGATGCCCCAGGGGGGAGGGAATCAATCGGCCCGGGAATCCTCAAGTAAAATTACCACTACGGTCTACCAATACATGTGTGGTACTGCTGTAACCGGGAGAAATTGGGATTTCACACGCAATAAGATTTTATTGACAAACTTACATTTTTTTATTACAAAAAAAACACTACAAATTGTAAAAAATAGATTTTTTAAACAATGTTTGCACATATTTCACCTAACAGTAATGAGAATACACTAAAAAAACAAAGACATTTCATATGGAAGCCCAGACTCTGCTGAAAAAAACAATATATCATTTTCCTGAGAAAAAACTCACAGTTGAACATGTGAAGCACAAAATAGTGAAACATGGTCTGGCAACAGAGGGTGACAAAATCTCCAGGTAGGCTGGCACTTAAAGGGTTAAAGGCTCATATAATGCAGTAGATGCTGGTAAGATGATTTTTAATGTGGACAATCTGTATGCACAAGGCGGGGGCAACAAACAGGATATGCTCTTATTCAGGAGTGTCTGGCAAAATAGCTTATTGCTAGACACTCCTGCTTTTATAAGGTACTGTCCCTTGAAAACAATCTGTTATTGTGTTATGGTATCTGAATGTCCAGATCTTATTTCTTTGTTTAAAACCTAAATACAATTTACTTTTTGCATATTTTTTGTAGTATATATGTACTGAGGTTCTAAGAGAGACCCTTTTTGACAGATTGCGCCCAACAAACTAATATCTTGTCTGTGCAGGAAGTTTGTAACTTTTGTACCCTGAGTATTCATGGCACAATTATATTCCCATTTTTTAAACAAAGATAGTAAAAAAAAACAACCTTGGTAATACATGGAACTAGGGATGAGCGAATCGATCTGGACGAACTCGGATTCGATCCGAATTTCATGAAAAATTCGATTCGGATCGAATCCGAATTTCCCCGCGATTCGATCGCTCGAAGTTTTCCTTTAACATCCATTCATTTACATTACAGGCATTCTAAGATGGTGAACGGGACATGTCCAGACATCTACCCCGCACCAGTGCATGCTGGGGCAGTCACATGCAGCCTATCAGCAGCCAGCAAGCCCGGTGACGTCACAGCGCTATTTAAGGCGGCGGAAATCTTGCTTTTCCTCATTTCTCTATTGCATTCGTGAGAGACAGGACGCTGCTGTAGTGAGGGAGAGACAGAGAGCCAGGGACAGACAGTGACAGACAGAAGACAGGCAGGAGAAAGGCAGGAAGTCAGCGAGAAGAAGGGAAAGTTAGGAAAAATCGGAGGCAGTCACAGGGAGATTTTTTTTTTTCATCCAGCCTGAGTGTTACTGGCTGGCTGACTGGATTTGTTAGCGTTTTCAGGCTGCTTATACACTAACTGTGCATATATACTGAACTGATCTCAAGTCTGCTGTGAGGCATCCCATTCTGTGACTACACCAGCCTCTATTTACTATAACCCTTTGCACTTATTCTAAGAGAAATTTGGCCTGATAAAGACACTTTTGCTGTGCATAGTACTACTGCTGCCAGGTGCACTGCTGGCTGTTGGGGCATCCCATTCTGTGACTACACAAGCCTCTCTTTACTATAACCCTTTGCACTTATTCTAAAAGTCATTTGGCCTGATAAAGACACTTTTGCTGTGCATAGTACTACTGCTGCCAGGTGCACTGCTGGCTGTTGGGGCATCCCATTCTGTGACTACACAAGCCTCTCTTTACTATAACCTTTTGCACTTATTCTAAAAGTCATTTGGCCTGATAAAGACACTTTTGCTGTGCATAGCAGTACTGCTGCCAGGTGCACTGCTGGCTGTTGGGGCATCCCATTCTGTGACTACACAAGCCTCTCTTTACTATAACCCTTTGCACTTATTCTAAAAGTCATTTGGCCTGATAAAGACACTTTTGCTGTGCATAGCAGTACTGCTGCCAGGTGCACTGCTGGCTGTTGGGGCATCACATTCTGTGACTACACAAGCCTCTATTTACTATAACCCTTTGCACTTATTCTAAAAGTCATTTGGCCTGATAAAGACACTTTTGCTGTGCATAGTACTACTGCTGCCAGGTGCACTGCTGGCTGTTGGGGCATCCCATTCTGTGACTACACAAGCCTCTCTTTACTATAACCCTTTGCACTTATTCTAAAAGTCATTTGGCCTGATAAAGACACTTTTGCTGTGCATAGTACTACTGTTGCCAGGTGCACTGCTGGTTGTTGGGGCATCCCATTCTGTGACTACACAAGCCTCTATTTACTATAACCCTTTGCACTTATTCTAAAAGTCATTTGGCCTGATAAAGACACTTTTGCTGTGCATAGTACTACTGCTGCCAGGTGCACTGCTGGCTGTTGGGGCATCCCATTCTGTGACTACACAAGCCTCTCTTTACTATAACCCTTTGCACTTATTCTAAAAGTCATTTGGCCTGATAAAGACACTTTTGCTGTGCATAGCAGTACTGCTGCCAGGTGCACTGCTGGCTGTTGGGGCATCCCATTCTGTGACTACACAAGCCTCTCTTTACTATAACCCTTGGCACTTATTCTAAAAGTCATTTGGCCTGATAAAGACACTTTTGCTGTGCATAGCAGTACTGCTCACAGGTGCACTGCTGGCTGTTGGGGCATCCCATTCTGTGACTACACAAGCCTCTCTTTACTATAACCCTTTGCACTTATTCTAAAAGTCATTTGGCCTGATAAAGACACTTTTGCTGTGCATAGTACTACTGCTGCCAGGTGCACTGCTGGCTGTTGGGGCATCCCATTCTGTGACTACACAAGCCTCTCTTTACTATAACCCTTTGCACTTATTCTAAAAGTCATTTGGCCTGATAAAGACACTTTTGCTGTGCATAGCAGTACTGCTGCCAGGTGCACTGCTGGCTGTTGGGGCATCCCATTCTGTGACTACACAAGCCTCTCTTTACTATAACCCTTTGCACTTATTCTAAAAGTCATTTGGCCTGATAAAGACACTTTTGCTGTGCATAGCAGTACTGCTCACAGGTGCACTGCTGGCTGTTGGGGCACCCCATTCTGTGACTACACAAGCCTCTATTTACTACTATAACCCTTTGCACTTATTCTAATAGAAATTTGGCCTGATAAAGACACTTTTGCTGTGCATAGTACTACTGCTGCCAGGTGCACTGCTGGCTGTTGGGGCATCCCATTCTGTGACTACACAAGCCTCTATTTACTACTATAACCCTTTGCACTTATTCTAATAGAAATTTGGCCTGATAAAGACACTTTTGCTGTGCATAGTACTACTGCTGCCAGGTGCATTGCTGGCTGTTGGGGCATCCCATTCTGTGACTACACAAGCCTCTATTTACTATAACCCTTTGCACTTATTCTAAAAGTCATTGGCCTGATAAAGACACTTTTGCTGTGCATAGTACTACTGCTGCCAGGTGCACTGCTGGCTGTTGGGGCATCCCATTCTGTGACTACACAAGCCTCTCTTTACTATAACCCTTTGCACTTATTCTAAAAGTCATTTGGCCTGAAATAGACACTTTTGCTGTGCATAGTACTACTGCTGCCAGGTGCACTGCTGGCTGTTGGGGCATCCCATTCTGTGACTACACAAGCCTCTCTTTACTATAACCCTTTGCACTTATTCTAAAAGTCATTTGGCCTGATAAAGACACTTTTGCTGTGCATAGCAGTACTGCTGCCAGGTGCACTGCTGGCTGTTGGGGCATCCCATTCTGTGACTACACAAGCCTCTCTTTACTATAACCCTTTGCACTTATTCTAAAAGTCATTTGGCCTGAAATAGACACTTTTGCTGTGCATAGTACTACTGCTGCCAGGTGCACTGCTGGCTGTTGGGGCATCCCATTCTGTGACTACACAAGCCTCTCTTTACTATAACCCTTTGCACTTATTCTAAAAGTCATTTGGCCTGATAAAGACACTTTTGCTGTGCATAGCAGTACTGCTGCCAGGTGCACTGCTGGCTGTTGGGGCATCCCATTCTGTGACTACACAAGCCTCTATTTACTATAACCCTTTGCACTTATTCTAATAGAAATTTGGCCTGATAAACACACTTTTGCTGTGCATAGTACTACTGCTGCCAGGTGCATTGCTGGCTGTTGGGGCATCCCATTCTGTGACTACACAAGCCTCTATTTACTATAACCCTTTGCACTTATTCTAAAAGTCATTTGGCCTGATAAAGACACTTTTGCTGTGCATAGTAGTACTGCTCACATTTGCACTGCTGGCTGTTGGGGCATCCCATTCTGTGACTACACAAGCCTCTATTTACTACTATAACCCTTTGCACTTATTCTAATAGAAATTTGGCCTGATAAACACACTTTTGCTGTGCATAGTACTACTGCTCACAGGTGCACTCCTGTTGGGGCATCCCATTCTGTAACATACCATACCCCTCTTTATTTACACTAAGCAGCTCTCTTATTTACACTAAGCAGGCCTGTTGGAGGCTGAGTGTTACTGCTCACTTTTGGTGTGCATTATATTCTGTTTCATTTAGACCCACTGCTGCCTGGGGGTTCTTAAAATATCACTTACTACCACGCCAGTTAGACTATGTTGGGCAGACAAGTGCCTGGAAGTGAAAAGAGGAGTGGCAGAGGCCAAGATTCCGCAGGCAGAGCTCGCAGCAGACTGGGAGCCAGTAGCAGCAGGAGTCACGCTGAGAGACCTAATCTGCCAGTATCTGCTAGCGGTCGGGTCTCCACCAGTAACGCATCTGCCGTGGCAGATTGGTTGACGCGCTCATCAACAACATCATCACAACTTACGTCTGAGACCCCCAGTCTAGGGTCGGTAGGTTCCTCTGACACAACCCTGAGTTGGCATGCCCCAAGAGCAGTCCCTGTCCTCCCATTGCCTCTGTCCCACGCCGTTCCCTCCCCCAGCGACGTATCCTATGCTTTGGGTTCAGCTCCACTCTTTAGTGAGGAGGACGATCAGATAGAGGACAGTCAGCAGCTACTGCCCAGCCAAGAAATGGAGGTGGCTTCTTTAGCTAGGCAGACAAATAGTGATGTGGACAGTGTCGTGGGTGCTGCGAGCGTTCCAGCTCCTGCGCCAGACACTGTTGACAAATCCACGAACATCAGTGACATACAGCCACAACTCGGTGATAATGATGATGACGATGAAGCCGATCGCACTTGGGAGCCGGGTGATGAAGGGGCTTCATCGTCATCATCAGGAGAAGAGGGGCGCAGGTTGGCCCGGAGTCAGCAGCTGAGGCAGCAAGGTGGTAGCAGTCAGCATGGGGGCACAATTCCAAAGGCTGGAGCCGGCCGGGCCGGGGCCGGGATAGAGCACCTGCTGTGCAGCAGTCTACCTTATCGGGAGGTAGTGGAGCAGGGGTTCCTGGAGTTGGCAACAGCAGCAGTGTGGCAGTTTTTCCTGAAGCATCCGCAGGAGGGTAACATGGCCACATGCAAGATATGTAGGCAAAAGGTGAAGCGTGACCAGGGTCCAAATGTTGGCACCACGGCCCTGCGTCAACATATGATGCGTCACCATAAAGCGACCTGGGAGAACCGAGGCTCCCAAGGGGTGGTCCAGTCTGCTTCCTCACCAAGTGGCACGCCGCTCCCAATTTCTGCCAGCCAAGGCTCCAGCACCTCAGCCGAAGGCAGCTGTGCGTCATACCCATCCTCTGTCACTCCTGCTCCTCCTCCTCCTCCTCCAAGTCATGCATCCCGCCAGCAATCCATCAGCGAAGCCATGTCCAAGAGACAGCAGTATGCGCCCACTCATCCTACGGCGCAGAAGCTCAATGTGCTCCTGTCCAAGTTGCTGGTGCTGCAGTCGCTCCCTTTTCAGGTGGTGGACTCTGCATCTTTCAGAGAACTGATGGCTTGTGCCGAGCCGAGGTGGAGAGTCCCAAGCCGTCATTTCTTTGCCAAGAAGGCAGTACCAGCGCTGCACACTTTTGTTGAACAGAAGGTGGGCCAGTCCTTGAGCCTGTCGGTGTGTAGCAAAGTGCATGGCAGCGCCGACGTCTGGAGCTGTAACTACGGTCAGGGACAGTACATGTCGTTTACGGCCCACTGGGTGAATGTGGTCCCTTTGCAGCAGCAGCAGTAGCAACTTGGACAGGTCACGCCGCTTCGGCCTCCGCGCTCCCTGCCCGTTGGGCCTGTGACACTGTGCGACTCGGCCTCCTCATCCTCATCTCCTCACCCTCCACTGTAGGCTCAAGTCTCAGTGCCCCTCCAGTCTACCATGTGTGCAGGGCACGGAGGTGTCACGCAGTGCTTCACATGGTTTGTCTTGGCGAACGGAGTCACACAGGGGAGGAACTGCTTTAATTTATTCATCAGGAAATCCAAACATGGCTTACTCCAAGAAAACTGAAAATGGGAATCATGGTTACCGACAATGAGAAGAACATTTTGTCTGCGCTGCGCCAACGAAGCCTGACCCATGCCCCCTGCATGGCTCACGTCTTCAATCTGGTTGTCAAGCGGTTTCTGAAGTGTTTCCCCCATCTGCAAGACATCCTAACAACTTCAAGGAAACTTTGCATGCACTTCAGCCACTCATACACCGCCAAACACACCCTTCTTGAGCTACAGCGTCAGAACGGTATCCCCCAACATAGTCTGATTTGCGATGTTTCCACCCGTTGGAATTCCACCCTTCACATGTTGGACCGATTATATGAACAGAGAAAAGCCGGAGGTGTCACGCAGTGCTTCACATGGTTTGTCTTGGCGAACGGAGTCACACAGGGGAGGAACTGCTTTAATTTATTCATCAGGAAATCCAAACATGGCTTACTCCAAGAAAACTGAAAATGGGAATCATGGTTACCGACAATGAGAAGAACATTTTGTCTGCGCTGCGCCAACGAAGCCTGACCCATGCCCCCTGCATGGCTCACGTCTTCAATCTGGTTGTCAAGCGGTTTCTGAAGTGTTTCCCCCATCTGCAAGACATCCTAACAACTTCAAGGAAACTTTGCATGCACTTCAGCCACTCATACACCGCCAAACACACCCTTCTTGAGCTACAGCGTCAGAACGGTATCCCCCAACATAGTCTGATTTGCGATGTTTCCACCCGTTGGAATTCCACCCTTCACATGTTGGACCGATTATATGAACAGAGAAAAGCCATTACGGATTTCCTGATGATCCAAGCAGATAGGGGGACTCCCCTGTGTAACTTCAATGTCAACCAGTGGCAGCTCACGTGACACGTGACACCTGCCGTTTGCTCAGGCCCTTTGAGGAAGCCACTTTATTTGTCAGTCGGCAGGATTACGGGATGAACGACGTGATTCCACTGCTTCATGTACTACAGCACATGTTGGAAACCATGGCTGGTCAAGGCACTGGAGACATGGCGTTTATATCTTGCGGCCACATGAACCCCGTTGGAGCTGAACTGGAGGAGGAGGAGGAAGAGGAGGAGGAGTTGCCCAGCGAAACACAGTTTAGGCTTGGCGAAATGGCTGGTTTATCTAGTCAGCGGACAGGAGAGGAGGAGCAGGAGCAGCCAGAGGAGCTAGAGGTTTTTGAGGAAGGCGAGACAGAGGACCCGGGCACACCGTGGCAGTATGCAGTGGAGATGGAGACAGGTAGTCCATCCGAGTCACTTGCGCAAATGGCAGGAAGCATGCTCACGTGCTTGCGTAGTGACCCCAGAATTGTTTCCATCTGTCGGCGGGATGACTTCTGGCTGTCCACCTTATTGGACCCTCGCTTCCGGCACAAAATGGGGGCATTTTTTAAACCCACCGAGAGGGAGGACAAACTGAACTACTACAAAGACATTCTACGTAGGCAGTTGGCCGATGCCTATCTGCGCCATGGTCCATACTCTCGCAGGTCTGACTCGAGGGGACCTCTGCGCTCACCTTCCACTGCCATGGCCGCTGGGGGGGTTGGCAGGAGCAGCAGCAGCAGCTCCATCAGCAGCAGCCTCAGTCTTCGCTAATGAGTAGCTTTCTACACCCGCATAGTGAGACTACTCATGAGCAGCAGGAAGACCTGGAGCAGGACCTGAACCAGCAGGTCATGTCATACTTTGACATGACCATGCCAACACACCTTGAGGATCCGCTGGACTTCTGGGCAGCCAAACTTGATTTGTGGCCGCAACTAGCAGAGTTTGCCCTGGAAAAGCTGTCCTGCCCGGCAAGTAGCGTGCCATCTGAGCGGGTGTTTAGTGCGGCGGGGGCCATAGTTACGGCGAGGAGAACTCGTCTGTCAACTAAAAATGTGAAGAGACTCACCTTTGTCAAAATGAATCAGGGATGGATCAGCCAGGATTTCCACCCACCAATGCCTGATGCATGCGACTAGATTCAGCATGGTGCCACGTTTTACACTTTCCAAATGGTGTAAAACATATTTATGTCTTTAGGCCAATTTTTGGGCTCCTGCTGCTGCCAACTCCAGGGTGTGATTCATCCAATCTTTGGGCTCCTGCTGCCAACTCCAGTGTCTCTTTAAAGTAATGTTTGGGCTCCTGCTGCTGCTGCTGCCAACTCCAGGGTGTGAATCATCCAATTTTTGGGCTCCTGAAGCCAACTCCAGTGTCTCTTTAAAGTAATGTTTGGGCTCCTGCTGCTGCTGCCAACTCCAGGGTGTGATTCATCCAATCTTTGGACTCCTGCTGCCAACTCCAGTGTCTCTTTAAAGTAATATTTGGGCTCCTGCTGCTGCTGCTGCCAACTCCAGGGTGTGATTCATCCAATTTTTGGGCTCCTGAAGCCAACCCCAGTGTCTCTTTAAAGTAATATTTGGGCTCCTGCTGCTGCTGCTGCCAACTCCAGGGTGTGATTCATCCAATTTTTGGGCTCCTGAAGCCAACCCCAGTGTCTCTTTAAAGTAATGTTTGGGCTCCTGCTGCTGCTGCCAACTCCAGGGTGTGATTCATCCAATTTTTGGGCTCCTGAAGCCAACCCCAGTGTCTCTTTAAAGTAACGTTTGGGCTCCTGCTGCTGCTGCCAACTCCAGGGTGTGATTCATCCAATTTTTGGGCTCCTGAAGCCAACCCCAGTGTCTCTTTAAAGTAATGTTTGGGCTCCTGCTGCTGCTGCTGCCAACTCCAGGGTGTGAATCATCCAATTTTTGGGCTCCTGAAGCCAACTCCAGTGTCTCTTTAAAGTAATATTTGGGCTCCTGCTGCTGCTGCTGCCAACTCCAGGGTGTGAATCATCCAATTTTTGGGCTCCTGAAGCCAACCCCAGTGTCTCTTTAAAGTAATGTTTGGGCTCCTGCTGCTGCTGCCAACTCCAGGGTGTGATTCATCCAATTTTTGGGCTCCTGAAGCCAACCCCAGTGTCTCTTTAAAGTAATGTTTGGGCTCCTGCTGCTGCTGCCAACTCCAGGGTGTGATTCATCCAATTTTTGGGCTCCTGAAGCCAACCCCAGTGTCTCTTTAAAGTAATGTTTGGCTCCTGCTGCTGCTGCTGCCAACTCCAGGGTGTGAATCATCCAATTTTTGGGCTCCTGAAGCCAACTCCAGTGTCTCTTTAAAGTAATGTTTGGGCTCCTGCTGCTGCTGCCAACTCCAGGGTGTGATTCATCCAATCTTTGGACTCCTGCTGCCAACTCCAGTGTCTCTTTAAAGTAATATTTGGGCTCCTGCTGCTGCTGCTGCCAACTCCAGGGTGTGATTCATCCAATTTTTGGGCTCCTGAAGCCAACCCCAGTGTCTCTTTAAAGTAATATTTGGGCTCCTGCTGCTGCTGCTGCCAACTCCAGGGTGTGATTCATCCAATTTTTGGGCTCCTGAAGCCAACCCCAGTGTCTCTTTAAAGTAATGTTTGGGCTCCTGCTGCTGCTGCCAACTCCAGGGTGTGATTCATCCAATTTTTGGGCTCCTGAAGCCAACCCCAGTGTCTCTTTAAAGTAACGTTTGGGCTCCTGCTGCTGCTGCCAACTCCAGGGTGTGATTCATCCAATTTTTGGGCTCCTGAAGCCAACCCCAGTGTCTCTTTAAAGTAATGTTTGGGCTCCTGCTGCTGCTGCTGCCAACTCCAGGGTGTGAATCATCCAATTTTTGGGCTCCTGAAGCCAACTCCAGTGTCTCTTTAAAGTAATATTTGGGCTCCTGCTGCTGCTGCTGCCAACTCCAGGGTGTGAATCATCCAATTTTTGGGCTCCTGAAGCCAACTCCAGTGTCTCTTTAAAGTAATGTTTGGGCTCCTGCTGCTGCTGCCAACTCCAGGGTGTGATTCATCCAATTTTTGGGCTCCTGAAGCCAACCCCAGTGTCTCTTTAAAGTAATGTTTGGGCTCCTGCTGCTGCTGCCAACTCCAGGGTGTGATTCATCCAATTTTTGGGCTCCTGAAGCCAACCCCAGTGTCTCTTTAAAGTAATGTTTGGCTCCTGCTGCTGCTGCTGCCAACTCCAGGGTGTGATTCATCCATTTTTTGGGCTCCTGAAGCCAACCCCAGTGTCTCTTTAAAGTAATGTTTGGGCTCCTGCTGCTGCTGCTGCCAACTCCAGGGTGTGATTTATCCAATTTTTGGGCTCCTGCAGCCAACTCCAGTGTCTCTTTCAAGCTATGTTTGGGCTCCTGCTGCTGCTGCTGCTTGAAACTCCAGGGTGTGTCAGTCAATTTTTGGGCTCCTGCTGCTGCCAACTCCAGTGTCTCTTTCAGCCAATGTTTGGGCTCCTGCTGCTGCTTGCAACTCCAGGGTGTGATTCATCCAATTTTTGGGCTCCTGCTGCTGCCAACTCCAGTGTCTCTTTAAAGCAATGTTTGGGCTCCTGCCCCTCATAGTGATGCCACTTCAACTCTCTGCAACTGTGCCGCTCTGCGATTCTATTAGCGATGCCTCTGATCTGCATGTGATATTTATTCAAAGTATTATTTAACTAACCCAGCACGCACCCTGTGCGTGTTACAGCAAGGCAGAATGGTTTACAACCCTATTGAGGCTCTAGGAGGCTCAGAAATAGCCGTTTTTAATAGCGATTCGTCGCGAATAAATTCGGGTCGAAACTAATTTTGTCGGAAAATTCGGCGAATCAGTCGAATCGAATTTTTCAAAAGTTCGCTCATCTCTACATGGAACATTCAAATGTCATCCACATATAAATGACTTTTCCATATGTATAGCCATGTATGAAGTTTTATACAAGTAGACATGTCCAGATTTATCAAGACCAGTGCAAGGTGCAGAAAAGTTGACCAAAGGAACTTGCCATAACATTGAGACAACATTGAGGTAACAATGAGATGAGGGATTTGTTCGGCCTTCCTGCTGCACTGTTTGCGCTACATTGTCTTGCACATTCTTTGCACTTAACTTGATAAATGTTGGCTTTGACTTGACTAACTAAGCAAAGTTACCAAACAGTAAAATCAACTTTCTCATATGTTTATTTGGATTATTCTTTCTCTCTGTCTGGGGCAGAGTTGAAAATGTGACTTTTCTGAACCAAAGTTTGTTCCTGTTAATATAAAAACAAGAAGTTTAAAGGCTTTCCAGAAATAATTGAAGACAAATCCTTGATCTTCAGCAAGACGCATTTATATCTATCAATATTTTAACAGAGCAGAGTAGAAGTGCTAAAAAGGTTTTTACAAGAGAAGTGAGCTATGAAAATCATCCGCAGCTTGTAAATGAAGTGTGAAGACAGAAAAGCAGCATATCAATAACTGAAGTCATTTCCATTTCCTCCCACATATCAACGTAATCCTTGAAGCATGTTGGTGGAAGAAATTGAATTGAAGAATAGTTTAACAATGTCTTCATGATGATTGATTGTTCAAATACAATGCACGAGAAGGAAACCATTGAGTCCAGGACAGACAACTAAAATTAGAGTCCAGTAACATTTCTTTGATTAAGATGCAGTTAATAACACACTCTTGTTAATTGCAGTCTTCAGTCAAGCTCAATTTTTAGAACAGAAAAGCCCACAAGAGATGAAGGCTAAGCGGGTGTTTTAAAATGACAATGAAAACTTGCCATTTCTATTCTTTAAAATGTACCTAAACCCTGGAATTTGACTATCCTGGGTTTTGGTCCACTACCCCTACTGTGTGAAACCCCCAGAGATTGCACAGTGACTCACCTGATCCCAGTTTTACCGTGCATGCGCGGCTGCTCTTCCAATCAGCATACTCAGAGCCGCTGACCTATGCACAGCTGGCGGACGCATCTCACGCTTCCCTCTAACAGGGAGCGCGCCCGCGCCCTGCTAGAGGCATAGCGGGGATGAGGCCATGGCCCGCGCATGCGCCTTTGGCCTGGGATTAAGGTAAGTGTTGCGGGCAACCTGGGGGATTTTACACAGCGGGGCATCCCGACTTTGGATGCCCCATGGGGAGGGAATGGGCTGATTCAGCTGGGTTTTGGTCCACTTTAAAGTCCTATAACTACCAGTAACCTACCCCCTGGAAGGGCAGGCTCTCTAAGTTGGAGGACAAAGGTGTCTCTGACCAAAGAAGATCATGCGCATCACATCATGCGAAAAATCAGTTCCCAGCTCATACACCACCCAGAAACTGAAACAAGAAATCAGATTCACCTAGAATACATAAGCTATTTAAGTATAATCTGAGAAAGACACTCTACATATGTGTTATGGGTATCTCCATCTCGAGTTTAAAGCAGATATACTTAAAGGGTCTTAAAAGCCTCACTGGCCAGCCCTGGACTTCTGAAATTGAGATGCTCCGCTGTGAGATCCTCCCGTAGTCACTGTTAAACTCACTTTTAACGGGACGCTGTAGTCACTGCTGAGGTACGCTCCCATAATCAAACATTCAGCTACTTAGGGGGCAGAGGCGCTTCCCAGAGTACAGCGAAACTATAGATGCGGCCAGTGGGCTTTGCACATCAGCTGGCATTCTTGAGATCAGCCTACTGGTGACCTTAAAAATGCTAGGAGGGCATGGCACTTTTCTGCATCTGGTGCGGAATAAACACCAATTTACACACTTTTTATCTTCATATATAAGTCATAACTGACTGGAGGTTCCCTCAGTCTTGCATTTCCATTTGGGATGCCCTGCTGAGCAAACCAGCTCCCCGGCAGCCCACTTACCCCTTTTTGCCATCCACATGCTGTAGTGGCCGCTGAGGTATGCCCCCATGCCCAGGCATTCAGCTAGTTAGGGGGCAGAAGCGCTTCCTAGACTACAGCGAAACCATGGGTGCGGCCAGTGGGCTTTGCACATCAGCTGGCATTCTTGAGATCAGCCTACTGGTGATCATATAAATGCTAGGAGGGCATGGCCTTGGCACGTTTCTGCACCTGGTGCAGAATAAACCAGTATTTGCACACTTTTTTTTCTTTATATAAAAGTCATAACTGACTGGGGGTTCCCTCAGTATGGCATTTGCATTTGGAATGCCCTGCTGAGGAACCCTGCCCCCCGGCAGCCCAAGAACTAGCCACACCATACTTACCACTTCTTCCTATAAACATGATCACCAGCAGGTTACCGGGTTTGTCCAGTGGGCTTACACATTAGAGTGTACTTTCTAGCGCAGCAAATCTGATTGGCTGTTGTCACTTGAATGGAAGCAAGCAAGAAACATTGAAGGGTTACATTTTGGGCTTCTGGGTCTCGCTTTGCTTGGTGGTGATGCAGAGTAGGGCATCCCAAATGAGGTCCTGCCGTCACTCAGTCAGTGTACAGAATAATTGTGTGTTGTGATCTTTGGTAGTTGACCCACATTAGCTATGCACAGAAGTTCTTGCCTGTTAACAGTATTTCCTATCCAACAGAATGCTCTTTCTCCAACCAACATATGAAGAGTACAAAATATTAGTCTTGTTATTTCATGCTGTACCATGTTAGCCATCTATGTAAGCAAACCTTTAAAGAGGAACAAAATCCTGCATGGATGGCCCCAGGGGGATGTGTGCAGACTCCCTTCCTGACCATTCAGATAGGCTCGGACGGGAGCGCATGCGCTGCTAGAGAAACGGCTGCTTGCACTCCCATTGCAGATAGTTAGAGCCGTTTACCATGTCTATCATTGGACGAGAGCCAAAGCATGCACCACTGGACTGAGGAAAGTTAAGCTGTTACTGCTGATTGGGGGGGGGGGGGGGGGTAAGCTGTTACTGTCCCTGTGTCATGGAACAAGACCTGGGATATTCAAAATCCCAGGTTGTCTTCCTAAACTAATGGTTCAATTGGATTGGAAAGGCAAGCTTCAAAGCTTCTTCTTCTGGCATAATACCCAAGTAATATAATGATTCAAGTATGCCGGAGGAAGGAGCCTAAGGGGCTTCTAGAGCTTGCCTTTTCAATCTTCTGAGTTTGCCAAATAGAAAAAAACTTCTGATTATCTGCTTTAATTAATTAAGAAACTTTGGAAAAATAAAAAAGAAACATTTTTATGCAGTAGTCAGGTCTTAAGTATATATCCATATGCTGTCAGTTATGAACACATTATCAACATTTTGAATTTCAAGAATACAAAATATTAAGCAGAAGAATAAATATCTAATTTATGTGGAAGAAACTCAAAGTATATTCTAATAGCCTAAATATATAGATATAGAGATATTTAGATACTGTAGAAAGATAGATAATCAAGTAGTATCATACTTACTGATCATGCTTGCATTTTGGAAAACAGTCACATACCTTACAGTAAGTGGCAACAAGTCTGTGATTCCCATGAGACATGTGTTGGTGCCCTCATGACAGAATGTCCATGAGCTCATCTGATGAATCTCTTTTAGAGCTCCTGGCAAGCCGTTCTCCTGATCTCTGCTGAGAGAGAGCTACCCCACTATGGAATGTACCAGGACATGCCTTCCATTTATAATTAGCCGGGATCCTCTCTCATAACTGAGAAACCATCAAATATTACCAAGCCTTGACCTGTTTACCCAACTGCTGCCTGCTGACCAAAGTGTGACCTTGTTCCATAATAGTTACCTGCTATTTTTAGGTTTGGTCAAGAATCATTCAGATTCCAGGATGCTTTATATAGCCGTAGTAGGAGTGAAATAAGCATTGCTTTAATAAATAGAAAGTAATTCCCTCATGGCTATTTTAAATAGGTTTGCATCTTCACTGGCAGAAAGTCAGGGGCATGCCTTTGTAATGACCTCAACAAAAGGGATATCGCGTGGGCTGGGTAAACATTGCATCTACTATATATAGTACACTGAGGGTCTCGTTTACTATGCATATTCCAAAATGCATTGTCATGTCAATATAAAATGGTACAATGTATTTATATACTATTGCAAATGAAGATATGTTCCCGTTCTTAAAGGACAACTTTTTAGCAGGTTTTTGACTTTTAGGATTGTGCTCCCATACCTATGGTTTACTTTTCAGCATGCTGTTTCCATTATTCTCATAATTCTGGGACTCGATTCTGCCACAGTGGAAGTGATTTTCATGGCCTTGAGTAAAAACAATGGACTACAAGTCCCACAATTCTTCCAATGTAACAAGTGAACTCTTTAACAGCTTTGGCTAAGTCTAAGCAGCCTAATGACCTATCCAGCTGAGAACCCTGCCATTAACCACTGTACTACTAGAACACAAGACTGAGATCCTTCCAAACTAAAGAAGTTGGATTTCAGCAGAATGGGTTAACCCTTTAAATGCCAAGCACGTAGTTTCAACGCCTTCGCTTCTCCTACCGTTAAGTGCCAAGCACGTAAAAAATGACGTGCTTGGCATTTCCCCTGCTACTGTAAAAAAAAAAAACACTCACTTCCAGCCTGGATCCAGCACTGAGGGTCTCCTCTTTCCCCGGGGGATCCAATGCCCCTTGGGGTTTCCCTGCTTCTGCCGCTGCTGTAATAATAAAAATGACATTTACTTACCTCCCTCTGTTCCCTCCGACCAGGTCTTCAATTCACGGGGGGCACACATGTTTCAGGTGAGGGCCCGGTACAGGCCACTACTTCTGATGTCATGCCTTTTAGTGGGAGAAGCAGGATGGGTCATCCCATTGCTCATAGTTTCTGGCCCGGCTCTGGCTCAGACAGATACCAGTAGTACCAGTGCAGAGTGGGTTTTCAACCCTTACAATTTCCAAAAAATGGGGTGCCCCCCTCCAGGAGGGGACCCTATGTCATTTTTTTTATCAACGCTTTATCAAGTATAAAAAGCCTTCCAGCATCAGCAGGAGAGCTAGAAGCCAGTGTGTTCGGTGTGTTGGATGGGAGTTAAATAAAATATTATTTTTCTACCTGTGTGCTTGTCTTTTTTTTACAGTTAACCCGTTATGAGTGTGCCTAAATGGGGCTTTCACATGCAATATGGTTTAATTAAAAAAAATACATTTTTTATTTAAAAAAAACAAAATTTTATTTTATTTTTTTTACATAGCGCAAGATGACCTGTCAACAGAGGGTGACAACATCTCAAGTAGGCTGACAGTTAAAAGTAGCTAAGCATGTTGGGTATTGTTCAGCTCGGGGAACCTTGCACTTTCAGATTTAGCTTGTTTTTTGCATATAGATATTTTAGGAAAATGTGTTTTCTTTCTGCATTTTTATACATTTTTTTAGGGAAACCCTGTACAAGCAAATAATTCATTGTCGGGTTTACTTCCAGAAAGATGCACCCATCTCAAATGTTAAGGGTTGTTTTGACTGAAGAAGCGCAAGGTGCGCACTTTGTTTGCAGAGATGACATTTTCAAGTAAAATTACCCTTACGGACATCCTTTACTTTAAGGTGTTTGCCAACTCTTCTCTTGACAGTACCTATGCATGTTGGGTATTGTTTTGTTCGGGGGACTTTGCTTTTTCAGACTTTATTTTTTTTTATTTGCATATTTTTTTTTAGGAAAATAGGGCTTTGGTTCTGTTTTTTTGGGAAAACGCTGTGCAACCAAATAATTTATAGAGGGGTTACGTCCAGAAAACTGTGCTAACATCAACAAGCCTGATAAGCCTAGAAAGCTTGAAGTGTATAAATAGTTTATATATAGAATATATAGTTTGTAAGGGTTTTTTCAAATGTAAAAGTTTGTTTTTCTTGAAAGACTGCAAGGTGCCCATAGCAGTTGTATTTTATCTCATAATCTCCTAAAGCACTGTTTCAGATTGGGGGAATCTGCTGGGCAGGAAAAGGTGTCTACCAATACATATGCGGTACCGTTGTAATTGGGAGAAATGGGGCTTTCACACGAAACGTGATTTTATTGAAAAACGTACATTTTTTATTACAACAGTACACTACAAATTGCAGAAATTGTTATTTTATGTTAAAGCCCAGACTCTCCTGGTAATCCCTTCAAACATCACAGGTGAACATGTGTAGCGCAAAATGAAACATTGTCTGGCAACAGAGAGTGACAAAAACTTTAGGTATTCTGGCACTAAAAGTGGACCAAAACCCTGGATGTGCGGCCGCTCATCCAGTCAGTGTGCTTGGAGCCTTTGACGTCTGGTCGTCTAAGCCTAGCATCACAGAATGCGCTGTTGAACCGGGAAACAATGTAAGTGTATGGGACGACCTGGGGGGTTTTCTGGAGGATGATTGACACCAGTGGTGAGAAACTGGAGGGTGATTAGTGCCAGTGGTGAGGATCTGGAGGGTGATTGGGTTCAATGGTGAGGATCTTTTGGGTGATTGACACCAGTGGTGAGGATCTGGAGGGTGATTGGAACCAGTGGGGAGGATCTGGTGGGTGATTGGTGCCAGTGGTGAGGATTTGGAGGGTGATTAGCACCAGTGGTTAGAATCTGGAGGATGATTGACACCAGTGGTGAGAAACTGGAGGATGATTGACACCAGTGGTGAGAAACTGGAGGGTGATTTGTGCCAGTGGTGGGGATCTGGAGGGTGATTGGCACCAGTGGTATGGATCTGAAGGGTGACTAGTGCCAGTAGTGAGGATCTGGAGGGTGATTGGTGCCAGTGGTGAGGATCTGGAGAGTGATTGGCTTGGCGCTAGTGGTGAGGATCTGGAGGGTGATTGGCTTGGCACTAGTGGTGAGGATCTAGAGGGTGATTGGAGTGGCGAGGATCTGGAGGGTGATTGGCATGGTGAGGATCTGGAGGGTGACTGGAACCAGTGGTGAGGATCTGGAGGGTGATTGGAACCAGTGGTTAAGATCTGGAGGGCAATTGTCACCAGTGGTGAGAATCTGGAGGATGATTGGCTACAGTGCTGAGAAACTGCAGAGTGATTGGCACCAATGGTGAGGATCTGGAGGGTGACTGGCGCCAATGGCGAGGATCTGTAGGGTAATTTTTGCAAGTAGTTAGGATCTAGAAGGTGATTGGCACCAGTGGTAAGGATCTGGAGGATGATTCGGTGGTGAGGATCTGGAGGGTGATTGTTGCCAGTGGTGAGGGTAATTGGGGGCATTGGTGAAGTCACAAAAATCACAGGTGAACATGTGTAGCGCAAAATGAAACATTGTCTGGCACCAGAGAGTGACAAAAACTTTAGGTATTCTGGCACTAAAAGTGGACCAAAACCCTGGATGTGCGGCCGCTCATCCAGTCAGTGTGCTTGGAGCCTTTGACGTCTGGTCGTCTAAGCCTAGCATCATAGAATGCGCTGTTGGACCGAGAAACAATGTAAGTGTATGGGACGACCTGGGGGGTTTTCTGGAGGATGATTGACACCAGTGGTGAGAAACTGGAGGGTGATTAGTGCCAGTGGTGAGGATCTGGAGGGTGATTGGGTTCAATGGTGAGGATCTTTTGGGTGACTGACACCAGTGGTGAGGATCTAGAGGGTGTTTGGAACCAGTGGGGAGAATCTGGAGGGTGATTGGTACCAGTGGAGACGATTTGGAGGGTGATTAGCGCCAGTGGTGAGAATTTGGAGGATGATTGACACCAGTGGTGAGAAACTGAAGGATGATTGATACCAGTGGTGAGAAACTGAAGGATGATTGATACCAGTGGTGACAAACTGGAGGGTGATTGGTGCCAGTGGTGGGGATCTGGAGGGTGATTAGCATCAGTGTTGGATATCTGGAGGGTGATTGGTGCCAGTAGTGGGGATCTGGAGAGTGAATGGCTTGGCACTAGTGGTGAGGATCTGGAGAGTGATTGGTGGCAGTGGTGAGGAACTGGAGGGTGATAGGCACCAGTGTTGAGGATCTGGAGGGTGATTGGCTTGGCGCCAGTGGTAAAGGTCTGGAGGGTGATTAAGTAAAGAGGTTCTGGAGGGGATCAGAAGATCTGAAGAGTGATAGTGGCGAAGATCTGGAGGGTAATTGGTACCAGTGGTGAGGATCTGGAGGATGATTGGTGCTAGGGGTGAGGATCTGCAGGATAATTGGCTTTGGAGGGTGATTGGCTTGGTGCCAGTGGTGAGGATCTGGAGGGTGATTGGAGCAGTTAGGGTCTGGAGGATGATTGGCACCAGTGGTGAGGATCTGGAGGGTGATTGGCTCCAGTGGTGAGGATCTGGAGGGTGATTGGCGCCAGTGATGAGGATCTGGAGGGTGATTGGCACCAGTGTTAAGGATCTGAACCAGTGCCATGGGAACAGCAGCAGCTCTGCGCTTAATGGCTGTATCCTGCCTACCTAAGCGATCTGCCCCCTCCCTGCGCTGCAGTAATTGACTGGTGTGTGGAGCCCGCCTGTACACCTGTAATGCATCTGTGTTTTCTCTTCAAATCTGCTCCTTCAGTAGGTACCTGCTGTCAAAGAAGGAGGGAATGTAGAAAAGAAAGTGGGAAAGAGGGAATGTAGAAGAGAGAGAGAGAGAGAGAGAGAGAGAGACAGGGGGGATATAGAAAAGAGAGAGAGAAGGAGGGAATATGTAGAGGACAGAGAGAAAAAGAGAATGTAGAAAAGAGAGAGGGAATGAGGAAACGTAGAAAACAGAGAGAGAAAGAAGGAATGTAGAAAAGAGAGTAAAGTAGAGGGATGTGGGCTGGAGAGGAAAAATGACACTGCAGACAATACTTGTGCTTTCATGTTGCTGTTATTTCTCTGTTTGACCACTTGATGTAGGTCTTAGTTTGGCTGGGTACAGAAGCCATCCCACCATGACAAGGTGACTACACCATGGAAACCCCTCCTCCATGGAGGAGAGCCCCGCTCTCCATGCACAGTTCACAGTCACAAGCTAGCCCGTATTCCACTCGCCATCCCCCACCATTTCTCTCTTCATGAGTTCTGCTCCTGAGTCTTAAGCCCCGTCCAATAGTGAAGCATGGACCCAGTGCATAGGCCGGATAGTGTGAGGGATGGTACAAGTGTCCTTCAGTTGTCGCCTCTACGACTCCTCATTCCCCCACGGATTTCCCTCCTGAAGCTACTGAAGCTCCATCAGGACTCACTTTCCTTGGCGTATAGCCCTAGCTCACCTGGAGAAAAAATTAAAATCTCTTACGAGGATGCAGAAAGTAAGTAGTTAAGTGACGAGGCCACTTAGCCTAGTCCCTCCAGCTACTCTCCCCTATGCACACCCCCTGCCCCTCACCCCTCCCTCAGGTCATCCCCCTGCACATGCACCAATGGTACACCATTGGGATCCTTTCTCTGGGGCAGAGGGTTCTCCAGGTGTGGCCACGTGGAGAGTGACTGCGAGGGGACTGGTAATGGAGGCAGAGAACAGGAGCAAGTAAAGGAGGCAAAGAATAGGAGAGCTAATAATGGAGGTAGAGACTAGGAGAATTGGAGCTGGTAATGGAGGCAGAGAATAGCAGCTGGTAATAGAGGCAGAGAATAGGAACTAGTAATGTTGGCAGAGAATAGGAAGTGGTAATGGAGGCAGAGAACAGGAGCTGGTAATGGAGGCAGAGAACAGGAGTGAGTTATGAAAGCAGAGAATATAAGCTAGTAAAAGAGGCAGAGAACAGGAGCTAGTAATGTAGGCAGAGAATGGGAGTGAGTAATGGAGACAGAGAATAGGATCTAGTAATGGAGGCAGAGAATAGGAGCTAGTAATGTTGGCAGAAAATAGAAAGTGGTCATTTAGGCAGCGAAGCCTCAGAAGTATCAGAGCTGTTAATGGATGCAGAGAATAGGAGCTGGTAATAGAGGGAGAGAATAGTAGCTGGTAATGGAGGCAGAGAATAGGAGCTAGTATAGAGGCAGAGAATAGGAGCGAGTAATAGAGACAAAGAATAACTGAGTAATTTAGGCAGCAAAGCCTCAGAAGTATCAGAGCTGTTAATGGTTGCAGAGAATAGGAGCGAGTTATACAGGCAGATAATAGGAGCTGGTAATAGAGGGAGAGAATAGCAGCTGGTAATGGAGGCAAAGATTAGCAGCTGGAAATGGAGTCATGGAATCGGAGTTGGTAATGGAGGCAGAGAATAGGAGTGAAAAATGGAGGCAGAGAATAGAAGCAAGCAATGGAGGCAGAGAATTAGAGCTAGTATTGGAGGCAGAGAATAAGAGCTGGTAATGGAGGCAGAGAATCAGAGCTAGTAATGGAGGCAGAGAATCAGAGCTAGTAATGGAGGCAGAGAATCAGAGCTAGTAATGGAGGCAGAGAATCAGAGCTAGTAATGGAGGCAGAGAATTGAAGCACGCAATGGAGGCAGAGAATTAGAGCTAGTAATGGAGGCAGATAATTAGAGCTAGTAATGGAGGCAGAGAATAGGAGCTGGTAATGGAGGCAGAGAATAGGAGCTGGTAGTGGAGGCAGAGAATCAGAGCTAGTAATGGAGGCAGAGAATTGATGCGAGTAATGGAGGCAGAGAATTGATGCGAGTAATGGAGGCAGAGAATTAGAGCTAGTAATGGAATATTAATGCCTAACAATTTAACTATAATTATGTTATTGTTCGCGTCTTTGACATTTTTGTTGTTTTGACCTTAACTTTTGACAACTTTTTATCAATTTTTTTTACAACAAAAAGGGCTCAATCACTAAAGAGCTTGCAGCTGACCTTTTCATTGTTCAAAAACATTCTGGACACTGCCGGCATGTGTTTTCAGAATGAAATAAGCCTGTTACTCATCGGAATCGGCAGTCACCAGCCCACGACCATGAATCGACCAATATCTAAAAGCCACTGAGGAAGGCCTTAGCCAATCTGACATGGAACGTATAACTGGAGATTGACGTTATAGCTTGACTAAAAATAAGTACTAATCTAGCATTTATCTACTGTAATCCCCAGCCTGCCTCATACAGAAACATCTAGCTCCTCCTACATATCCAGATCATTGAATACACCCTTTGTGGGATGGACAGTGATATATCAATATGGACACTTCATTGCAGTTTGCTCAGTGGAAACCCAGTTTGGCTTCACACGCTTATAGAATAACATTGATAGGTTGAAGTTTTATAGAATTTCAGTCAGTCAGGGGCTCCCCTATGTCTTAGGATCATAACATACCTGTTAACAAACACTCTTCAGCTAATTGTTCTATTTTAATTTAACAACACCTCTTGCAGTTGTTAGATCTCCCTCCCCAGGGTTACTGGAAGGGACATAAAGACATATAGAATTCTGTGAAGATGCAAATCTAAACAGATTGAGGGGCAATCAATCAAATATTAAAGTCACTTATAATTTTATAATATATATATATATATATATATATATATATATATATATATCCATGTACTAAACAAAATGCAAATTCTTTCTTACCTCGTTGCTCCTATTAATAGAACAACTGGCATATAGGAAAACATACATTTTAGCGGTGATAAATACATCCTGATTAGAATATTTAATTAAAAATTATTAATATATTTAGCAGTTCTTTTATTGCAAGAATTATGTAATGAATATCTTCTGGTATCATGTGCTAACATACAGTAGCCATGCTGCAAGACAAAAGAGAGTACTAGAATGAAATTAAAATAGCTACAACTTTCACCAGTTTTAGCAGTTTTTAACAGTTTGGAGGATACATGACCCTAAATTACAATTAATGTTAACCTATTGAAAAATTGTGTAGAGTGGCCGTAGTAAAAATGGCCTTGCTACCTAAAATTTTACACCTGTTTTGTTCTCTACTAGTTAATATCGACATGAATGAGATCATGAAACGACAGAAGGCTATTATGCAATTTATCTGGTGGGGAAAGCGATCAATTTTCAGTGTTAGAACCAAATACACTGGGAGGTCGCAAGGAGGTGTGGGAACTCCTAATATAATCTATTACTATTATGCATATTACCAGTATGAGTGACTACTGGAGCAGGGTGCCCTGTATAGATTGCAAATTAAAATGACACTCTGAGCCCCACAAAAATCGATCCCACCAGTTCTTTGCCCGGCTTTGTCTGAATCAATAGCACTGTGGACTAAAACCTTATGATTCAGCTTAGATCCAAATTTGCCCCCCTTACCCTGATCCGGGGGAAATTTCCACCTGGCTAGGGAGGAAATGTTGGCTGGTGGTCTACTCATGGATTTACCAGAATCTCTGTGTTTGGTATCTATTAAGACGTGAATGGGGGTGCCACAAGGCACCCTCGAACCTAAGGCTGGCCCACCTTTTTTCCCATGCGAACAGTGTAAAATGAGCCATTTCAAAGCCTCTGAATATATGTAAATACATTACATATTCTAAATGCTATTCTGCATTAATTGCTTTGATTTTTGAGTTGTGGCTGAGCTAGGAAGTGATTGTCTTGGCGAACTTTATGAGTGACACAGCTACTTGGGCCTTGTTCAATCTCCCCCATTTAGAGCTTGGCTGAATATGTGGGCTCAATATGGGCTCTCTGTCAAGAACCACATCTCTGGTGACATAGATGGGTTGTATGTCTTATGTGTGCCTGTTCCCGGCCTGTTACCATGCTCACCATGTTCCCAGCCTGTGGCTCTGCTCAACTGTTTCTAGCATGTGGCTCTGCTCACCTGTTCTAGCTCAAGACTCTGCTCACCTGTTCCCAGCCTGTGACTTCAACTGCTCATTTCCTGTTCTGTAACCCTCCCCTGCCTGGCAGTGTATTCGCCAGAGTCTGACACTTACATCCCAGTCCTGTAGACTGCAGCCCTCCACTTCCAATGCAACCCTGAATGTCCCCTGCTGAGTATAAATCAGTGAGGACTGCTCACTCCCCTGCAACTTATATCCCCAACAGTAAGTACTATATATATTAAATAGCAAGATACCAAATGTCCTATAAGATACCAAATATCCTGTTATTCAAATAAATAATTCCTATGTTGATGTGTTGATTATTTCTCACAAAACATAGCAGACAAAGCACAAGTCCTCCAAATGGAGGTGACACTAGAAGGGTGCCGGCCTTTTAAGGTCGGCAGCCCCATGACTGGCCTGCGCTTCCTGCTGGAAGCTGACCAGCCTATGAGATCGGGAGAAGTGACCTCAGGGGAGGGGGAGGGGGGACTATAAAGGGGCTGGTCCCCCCCTCCTTTTCCTCTTTGGCCCCCGATCTCTTCGCTGGAACGTGCGGTCAGTACTGACTCCCGTCCAGACCCCCGAGAATGGATGCCCTAATGTCGGTTCTGCACAGGGAGGTGGAGCTGCGAGGTGAGGACTGGGTAAGGAGTTAGTTGGCTCTGTCCCCCTCCTCCCTCGCTCTCCCGATGTGTGAGACGGGCAGTTGCCCGCCTCAGCACCTCGCCTCCCCGCCTCGCTAGGCGGCAGGGAACCCCCCCATCATCTGGGGGCCCATCTGACGGGCTTGGTGGGCCCTCCTCGCCAGCGGGTCCCTCCCTCTCCCGTCGGGCCGCAGCCAAAGGTCTCCTACCTGCAGCGGCGGTGCGGCCATGGTCCCGGAGTGGCCGCGTGCGCCGGGTCCCAGGGCCTCTGAGGCCTTCTGAGCAGTCCTCCCTGCCGGGTGCTCTTAGGCGGCGGGGGGAAGCCCCGCCCCCTCCTGTGAAGCAAGAGAGAGGCGGGGGGCGGCTGGCCGCCTGCTCTGGAACTGGAGCCCCGGGCGTCTGTTATGATGCTGCTGGGGCTCCAACAGCAGCAGAAAGAGGGGGGGGCATAAGGGGGGAGCCCCCGGCATCCTCATGGACGCTGGCCGGGCTCCCTCTTTATTGAGTACAGGAGCCACAGGCGTCTTTTACGACGCCTCAGAGGCTCCTAATACAGCACACAATGGGGGTCAAAGAGGGGGAGCCCCCACGGATGCTGGCCGGGCTTCCTTTACAGCAAGTACAGGAGCCCCTGGCGTCTTTTTTGACACCACGGGGGCTCCTAATACAACACACAAGGGGGGACAAAGGGGGGGAGCCGCCAGCGTCCACGGATGCTGGCCGAGCCCCCTCAATGGAGGGTACAGGGGCCCCCAGCGCCTGGAGTGACACATGGGAGGCCCCTCAAGCAGCACACCCCCTGGTAACATGGTTTGGGATGCCCTGTATACCGGGCTCGTGCGGCCCCCGCTCACAGCGTCCCACGCGCAGTCCCCCCACCCCCTTTCGGGGGCGTTAGCAGGGCGGGGGGGACCCCTCCCCCCAGTCAGTTCCAGGCATGGCCGTTTGAGTTGGCTTCCCCACTCCCGGGCCTGGCGCGGCTGGCGTCCACCCCTTTCAGTGCCCCCCGCATCACTGATGATCCAGCGCTGCGACCCAGCTCGCGGGGGATGGGTTGCATAGAACGGACAGGCTCCTCCCACTTCTTTTTTCCCAGCAGGCGATGTCCGATCAGGAAGGGATCCGGAGCGGAATGGCGGTCGGGGCATCAGGGCGATGGGACGGAGAGGCCCGTGCTGAGTAGGCCAGGCTTGCGGCGACCGTCACGGGAGGGACGGGATCATCATTCAAAGCTCTAGCCGCAGAACCGGGGTCGGCAGGTGCATCAGGACATCCGGCAAGAAGCGGGATCCTGGGTCAGTCGGGCTCAGGATCTCTGGGCGACAGTAGGTGGGACGGCATCCTGAGCAGCGCGGCCATCCATCAGGGTGAGCCTCTACAGATTGGCGTATCCAACAACGTGACGCACTCAGGGTTTGAGGGGCTCGCCGGGGGTGGCCCTGGCGGGTTGGGGGGTTTTATAATGGGAATGCAGGAGTTATTGGATAGATGGGAGGCTACGGGGTCGGATTCGGCGGTGGACCCGAGTGGGGTGTGGGACCCGGCACCGGCAAGGGAGGGATTGCCCAGGCTGATGGTTGGAGGTTGTAGAACGGTAGTGGTTCAGACAGGGGTAGCGCCGGCAGATCGGGACGTGGCGGTCGAGAAGGGACCTGGCCCAGAGGTGGAAAAAATGGGGGCATCGGTTTCAGACCAGGCTAAGGGGCACTCTTACATTTGCTTTGAAGCGGGAAGTTAAGGAAAAGATTTGGAGGCGGGAGTATGTAAATATTTTTACATTGCTCCCTCTGGAACGTTTCGGAAACAGATAGATGGGGGAGGGGAAGGGAGCACCCTAGGCAAGAGGACGAGGACGTTCGGGAACTGGCTACAGGCTTTCGTGATCTTGGCGAGTGTAGTGGGAGAAAATAACCTGGAGAATTGCTCTCTCCGCTTTTTTGTTACCTAGGTACCATCTGGGAAGCACACCGAGTTTATGGGGGGGTGGCGTGGCTGAGGTATGACGAGCAATTCCGGCAGCGGATGTCGGTGTGTGCCGAGCTAGGTTGGGACCATAGGGACATCGGGCTGTGGCTGCGGGTTATGAACTCCCCGGGGAGGTGTATTCTGCTGCGGCCAGCTCGTTGCCCTTTCAGGGGGGCGCCACCTCGTCCATTCCAGGGGTGGCGGAGGCAACAAGGAAAGGAGTGTGCTGGGCGTTTAATGATTCCCAGTGTAAATTCGGTGCAGGGTGTAAATTCCAGCATGAATGCTCAGCCTGCGAGGTAATCACTCCGTTGGGCGCTGTTTCAGGAAAGGACAGGGGGGTTCAGGAGGTTCCCGGAAGGTCCTGCAAAGAGGGATAACGCCAGTGAAAGGAGACGTGATGATCCCGTGGCTAAATAAATATCGGGATCGGCGACTGCACAGTTGCTGGCCGAGGGTTTTAAGAAGGGTTTTAGGATTCCGTGTCATGCCCCCCCCCCCCCCGGGGGAAAGGGGCGGTAAAGAATTTGAAGTCAGCCTGGCTACACCCAGATGTGGTGAGGCAGAAGTTGGAAAAGGAAGTGTTATTGGGGCGGATGTCGGGGCCGTTTACCGATCCACCGGTGGAGGGATTGGTGGTGTCCCCATTGGGCGTAGTGCCAAAAAAGGAAAAGGGAAAGTTTCGCCTGATTCACCACCTGTCCTTTCCAAAGGGGGGATCGATCAATGATGGCATTGACCGGGAGTTGTCGTCGGTGGCGTACACGTCATTCGACTTTGCATTGGCAATGGTGCGGGAGTGGGCCCGGGGGCACTCATGGCCAAAACGGATATTGAATCTGCGTTTTGGTTCTTGCCAGTGCACCCGGAGGGTGGGCACTTATTGGGGTGTGTATTTGAGGGGGGGTATCATGTGGACCGCTGTCTCCCGATGGGATCTCATGCTCATACTTTGAGGCCTTCATCTCGTTTTTGGAGTGGGTGGTGAAGGAGAAGGCTGGTGTGGTGTCCATAACGCATTACTTGGATGATTTTCTTTGTGTGGGGTCGGCGGAATCAAGAAAGTGCAAGCTCATCCTGGCAAGCATGCAGGAAGTGTTTCGGGGGCTCGGAGTGCCGGTGGTGCACGAAAAAACGGAGGGCCTGGCGACGTCCATCTCAGGATCAAGATCGACATGGCGGAGGGGGTCTGCAGGTTGCTGGCCGACAAGGTGCGGGATCTGGAAGCGGGGCTGGAAGGGATCCTTGGGCTTAGGAAGATTCGGCTGAAGCAGCACCAGTCAGTACTGGGCAAGCTGAATTTCACATGCAGGGTTTTGCCGATGGGACGGGTTTTTATGGGGCGGCTTTCGTTGGCGACAGTTGGGATCAGGGAGCCACATCACTTTATTCGGCTGACGGCGGAGCTGAAGGAGGATATGAGGATGTGGGTTTCCTTCCTGAAATCGTTCAACGGGCTGGGGTACTGGTTGGATCCCATGAGATCGAACGGGGAGGTGGAGCTATTCACGGGGCCTATTTGAAGGGGAGGTGGTGTGCTGGAACATGGCCAAGGAGGTGGAGTCAGAGCTGATCAGGAATATGGCCTTTTTGGAGTTGTTCCCGTTGGTGGTGGCGATGGTCTTGTGGGGGGAGACTTTGAGGAACAAGGCAGTGTGTTTCCGCTTAGACAACACGGCGGTAGTAGCGGAGGTTAATTCACAAACGTCGTACCCCCCGGTCATCGTATTTTTGCGCCAGCTGGTACTGCCATGTTTGAAGTGTAACATATGGTTCAGGGCGGTTGATGTGCCGGGGGTTGAGAACAAGGTGGCTGATGCTCTCTCTCATTTGCAGTGGGATTGGTTTCGGAGCTTGGCGTCTGAGGCAAGCGCGGTCGGTGAAGTGTGCCCGGAGTGGTTTAGGGAGATCGTTTGAGCCGTTGGTTCGAGCTGATTCAGAGGTCGGTCGCACCTTCTACGTGGGGGGGCTACTCGAAAGGTGTGGAGGCGCTGGTTCGAGCTGGAAAGAGAATTTGGTGTTCCGCTCGAGGAGGGAGAGAGACGAGACCTGTTTGTTTGGTATGTGGGGGAGCTATTAGCAGGGTGGGAGTCCCCGGCTGTAATAGACAAAAAGATGGCAGGCCTTGCCTTTTTGTGTAAGTTGGCGGGGTGGAAAGATTTCACAAAAATGTTTTGGGTAAGGCAGGCGCTAAAGGGGTGGCGCAAGGAGCATAAGACGGTGGATAGGAGGTGTTCGGTCTCCTGGGAGATTTTACAGGGGGTCATGGGTCGGCTGCCTCAGGTTTGTTCGTCGGAATTTGAAGTGAGGCTATTCCAAGCTGCATCTTTGGTGGCGTTTTTCGCGGCGTTACGGGTGGGGGAGTTAGCCGGAATAAGCAGGAGCCGGTGACCTTCAGGTGGATGATGTGTTTTTTGCAGGGGAAGGGGTTTGGATTTGGATTCGCGTGTCAAAGACTGACCAGGAAGGTAGAGGGGTTTTTGGGTCAGCTGGGTCTGAATGTTTCATGTCCGGTCCTCTCACTAAGGGGTTTTTGGGGCGTTAGGCCACTTACAGGGGGCCGTTGTTTATACATGAGGACGGGGCCTTTTTGTCGCGCTTCCAGTTTTTGGCAGTGTTTAGGAAATGCTTAGCGGTGATGGGGCTGTCTAGCAAGGAGTATGGGGCTCGTTTTGCATAGGAGCGGCGACGGAGGCGGCGAGATTGGGTTTGCCGGTGGACCTGGAAAAAAGCTAGGAAGATGGGAATCAAAAAGGTTTTTGTCATATATTCGTCCAGGGAGAATTGAACAGGTGTAACAGCATGGTGGGGGGGGGGGAGTGTCGGTACTGTTATTAATGCTATTTTCTTTTAGACTCGACGTGCTCAGTGCTGATGGTTGGCCATTCGTTAGTGTTTTGGGCGGCGCAGAGAGCGGCGTTGAGAAGGAACGGCAAACAGCTCGGCATTTCGGGGGATCGCGCGAAGCTGGTGTGGGCCGGCGTTAGGGGATTGAAGTGGAGTGATATGAGAGAGCACGTCTTGAAGTTGGTGATGAAGTGGGGTCCTCCAGGGGTGGTGGTGTGTCACGTGGGGGGCAACGATTTGGGCCAGGTGCCGATCAGGTGAATAGTTCCACGGTACGAGTGGAGGCATGTGAGGCATCCAAGGGCTATTGAACGTGTAAGTATTAAGGTGAATAAGGCGATTGGCTGGTTTGTTAGACTAAATGGAGGGCTGAGTGCGCGCCACATGGAGGTGGAAGGAGTTAGGGGTTTCTACAGGGCCGATGGGGTACATCTGAATGGGTTGGGGATCGATCTGTTTAATCTCCTCCTTAAGGAGCGGATCGAATTGGCAGTGGAGAGGTGGCGGGCTGGACGGCGCCGTCCAGCTTTGGCGGTCTCCTCTGCTCGGTTCGGGTCTGAGATGGCACGGAAAGTGGGGCTAGGTTACAAGAAAATGGCTGTTTCGGCTGAAACGAGCCAGGAGGATAGGTGACTGATTTTAAGGGGAGGGGGGGGACAAATGAGATGGGGTAAGGTGGATCTTGGCGGTTAGCCCCGTTGAGCTACCAGGCCTAGGAGGAATGCGGCCGGGCTCACAAATCGGCTTCTGTTTCAGATTCGGGAGGTAGTTGAGCCTTCGGGCCTCCTCCCCTCCCCTCCTGTTGGTAGTTATGGTATGATGGACTCTTAGACCTGGATCGGGGGGGAACGTGAGTGCATTGTTATTTGTTACTGTTTGTTATGTTTGTGGCAGATTAAAATTCCATCAATTCCAATTCCAAGAATTGATGGAGAAATGGTTGTTGGCTCCATTATTTGGGAGTGTGGGTGGATTGGTGTCAACTGAAGGCGTATGGAACGCTAGCACAGTCACGAAGGGCACCGGCCTTTTAAGGTCGCCAGTCCCATGACTGACCTGCGCTTCCTGCTGGAAGCTGATCAGCCTATTGGATTGGGGGAAGCGATGGGGGGAAGTGACCTCAGGGGAGGGGGAGGGGGCAGTATAAAGGGGCTGGTTCCCCCCTCCTCTTCCTCTTTGGCCCCCGATTTCTTCGCTGGAACGTGCTTTCCCACCCGCCCGTCCTTTATTGGGGGTGATGGAATGGTCGATTGGTCACAGCAGAAGGCTGGTTGGTGTTTCGGGGCAGTTTTGTTTGGGATAGGTGTTGTATTATGTTATATATATATATATATATATATATATATATATATATATATATATATAGAGATAATATAAAAAAATATATATATATATATATAAATAAATAAACGCTAAGAATAGAGAAAGAAGATTAATATATATTTATTGAGATTTGTTTAAGTTAACAGGGTACTTAAAGTTGGGTTTTGGTTATGTATAATTTGTGGGGTATTTATTGGGTATATGTGTCAATGCGTATGTATCGGGGGATTGTTGTACATACATTGTTTACTGTATTATTTTATTTCTCACAGCTTTGGCGGTCTCCTCTGCTCGGTTCGGGTCTGAGATGGCACTGAAATGGGGGTAAGTTACAAGGAAGCGGCTGTTTCGGCTGAAACGGGTCAGGAGGATAGGTGACTGATTTTAAGGGGAGGGGAGGGACAAATGAGAGGGGGTAAGGTGGATCTTGGCAGTTAGCCCCATTGAGCTACCAGGCCTAGGGGGGATGCCGCCGAGCTCACTAATCGGCTTCTGTTTCAGATTCAGGAGGTAGTTGAGCCTTCGGGCCGCCTCCCCTCCGCTCCTGTTGGTAGTTATGGTATGGTGGAATCTCAGACCTGGATCAGGGAGAACGGGAGTTCATTGTTATTTGTTACTGTTTGTTATGTTGAGGCTGTGGCCGATTAAAATTCCATCAATTCCGATAATGGCTCCATTATTTGGGAGTGTGGGTGGGTTGGTGTCAGCTGAAGGCGTATGGAACACTAGCACTAGTGCTCTCACCAGCCTTGAAGCACATTCAGACGGGGTGCTTGTTCCAAAATGGCAATAGCAAAGCAGAATGCCAGGCACATACTCATGTCTATGCTATGCCGCCCTTCAAGCTAGCCGGGTCACCCGGGGAAGTTCTGCATGTCATACAGTAGTTGGACAAATCTGCTGGGTACAGCCCAGCTTTATAAAAAGCAGATCCCAGTGCTATAGGACACCAAAAAGATATCAGCTACTGTAAAACCACAGCATAGCATTATGTGGATGTTTTTTTTTTTTTTTTAATGAAACTTTCATATGAAATATTGATCATGTGATCATATGCTCATCTTAATGTGAAAATAATGTGAAAAGGGTTATGTTTGCTTTCCTAATTGGCCTTTAATATGTGTCTCGTCTTAATGATTCCCTTCCTATGACAGCAAGGCTTGAAATCATATTCCAGCCATTAATGTTGTCAGCATGCTCCCTGGTAATGGAAAAAAAAGATAAGTATCCACTTAACTTAAAATAGTCTATGAATGTGCCAGAAGGCACAGCTGCAGCCAAAGCAAAATGCATTACAAATTCACAATCGATGCTAGAAGTATACAATTAGTATTGTGGGGTATCTAAGGCAAAATCATCCTTGCGCGCTTTCCAGATCTTGTTAAGCATTTGTGAGCGTTTTAAATCAGCTTTAATATTTATGATGGGCAGTCTTAATTGCTAATTTAAAACAGGAAAATATTATCAACTACACTGAGGATTATTGCATCCTAGTTACTTGCAACTATTCCTGGCCACTCCTGTGATATTTGGAAAAAATACAAAAAATACAAACTATGCAGTACCTATCAAAAGTATTCGCTCTCTAAAAGTTTAATGTCATTTTGAAAGCAGGTCTTTGTCGTTATTTTTTGTAAATCACTTAAAAACAAAAAAATATAAGGAAATACTTAAAAATACTTTAAACTCAAAGGAAATCTATTTCTCAAAAATGGGTGTTGTTCCTAGTGCAGGGGGCATCCTGAAGGACTGAAATCAGATAGTAGAAGGGGAATACTTACTGTGCCTTTTTGTCTAGTGCCTGGTGGTATTGGATATATAAAAGTGGGTTATAGCCAGTGGAGGACTGAGACCAAAATTCTAGATTTTACCAGCCCTTGGCCGGCCCACGACATCCCTGCTGAGGCTCCCCCAACCATGATGCCAGGGATATTGCATTGGGGGTTGGGGTTCTTTGGCTTGTGGGAACAGTGGGGCAAGGTACAGGAGGCTGAGAGGGAGACCAAGGGACAGGGGTTGACTGTGGGTGTTAATTCCTCTGTCCTGCAAGAGCTACAGACTCATATACCTTCTCAATGTTTAAAACAACTTGCCCCCTTGGTCCCAAAACTAGTACATAAAGATGAAACTGGGTTCGTCATGAATAGAGAGGTATGAGTCAATACCTTCAGAGCTATTAATGTAATTTATAAAGCGCAAGTCACCAACACCCCTCTCATGTTCCCCTCCACAGATGTGGAGAAGGCATTTGACAGGATGGACTGAATGTTTCTTATCAAAGTTTTGAAACATATTTACTTTGGAAACACCATGCAAAAATGTATTGGTGCTCTTTACTCTACCCCCACAGCCCAGGTAAAAGTAAATGGATTCCTGTCAGACGCCTTCTCCATCAGAAATGAAACTAGGCAAGGCTGCCCTCTGTCCCCACTGCTAGTTGCCCTCTCTGTCGAACCCCTCTTGTGGATGATAAGAGAAAATGCTGACATTACATGTCTACTTTCTATGAAGGAGCCACATAAAGTAGCTGCATATGTGGCCGATCTTTTATTTTTTCATCTCTAACCCGGCTGTTTCCCTGTCTGTTCTTATGAGGGAGTTCAAGAGGAACAGCCATTTGTCTAACTTTAATGTAAACTTTGACAAGTCTGAAGCTCTCAACATTTCGCTTACTTTAGACACTGTCAAATCCATACAGAACTATTAGTCTTGGTTGCTGGGACCCTGGCTGAGGCATATCAACATCCTCAAGATGTCAATTCTACCCAAATTTCTTTTTCTCTTTCAGACCATGCCCATGTGACTTCACATGTTCTACTTTAAATCTATAAACCCGATCTTCACTAGATTTATATGGAAGGGGAAAACTCCAAATCTCAAATTTCACTCTCTATGCATCCCTAAACAGCAAGGAGGGCTGGCGGTCCCTAACATCATCCTTTCTGGACAGTCACCCATCTGCAGAGAATCTGTGACTGACATTTACACGTTGTCAGGAAGGGATGGGTAGATTCAGAATCTTCCTGCATCAATTCCCCTTTGAATTTTAGTCTATTTCTAGCTGATACACCTCACCCACTCTCCACAACACATCCCACAATCAACCCAACTCTGCAGGTTTTCTCTAAAATATGGTCGCAACCCAACATCTCCCCCTGGCCCTCCCCTCTGGTCCCACTCACGAACAACCCCACACTCCCAATGACTACTCAAAAAGGGAATCTAAGGAACTGGGGGAGAATAGGTACTATTCGAGCTAAACTTTGCTTATGGGGGTAGGACCAAAACCTAGACCCTTGGACCCTTCTCCACTTTCGTCAGTTTCTGACTCTCTCAACCAGCAACCGTTGCTGGAGATGCAACACAGATAGAGGCACATTAATGCATATTCTGTGTAACTGCCCAAAAATGTTCCCCTGCTGGAATGCAATTATTCCAATTAACTCTGTCATAGGGTTACAGATCCTGAAATACCCTGCATTTACCTTGCTTCACCGCAATGACTTTCCGATAAGTAAATACAAAAAATCCCTACTTGCTCACCTGCTCAATGCTGTGAAAGCCACCATTCCAAAATTGTGGAAGACAAACCATGTCCCCACCACCAGAGATTGGATATCAGAGTCAAACTCTATAAAAGACATGGAGGAACTAATAATAATAAATACACTTCACAACAGATATCCCTTGTTCTCCTCTATTTGGCTACCCTGGATGCATTTCCACGAATCCGAGGAGTATAGGGGTTTAACGCCTGCCTAAGTCCCAAGCCTCCTCCCCCTGGACCACATACCAGGCTCTTCCTCCTCCCCTGTCTCCCCCCTCTTTTCCTCCTTTGTTTCTCTCTTGTAACCATAACTGCTTTCTCACTATCCATCTCCCTTTCCTCGACTGCCTTCTTTGCCTCCCTCTTGTACTCTGGCAGGTCTAAGTCCCAAGGTTTTTCTCATTTATATCCATGTCAACACTACTACATTACAGACCATTATTTTTACCCAGATATGACTGATACACATTCATAACACCAGCAACATCTCTACTAGACCTTAACTAAACCTCGGAATTTGTGAACCAGCTCCGTACACCTTTGATGTGCTTTCAAAGTGCTCTCAGAAGTGGACTATTCCTGTAATCTACTGTACACCAACTACCTGTTAACTGGCTGTATATTTTCTATTTTTCTGTACTATTTTTCTTAACAAAAAGGAATGTGGGTGTTAAAACCAAAAGCCCAATTGGCTCCAAAGCAGTGCGGCCCACCACGCATTGTCCTGGGTCTCCCTATGGCTAGTCAACCCCTGATCATAGCAACGGGTTTAACCTGCTGTTTTTCCTCAAGACATTATATCTCTTATCTGAATGTACTTTTTTTATTCAGTTTAGTTTAGTTTATTAAGGAGGGCTGCAAAATGGGGATAATAAAAGGTAAAATGTGCTCCAAAAATTGGGCAGGGAAAGTACCTAAAACAATAACATAAAATAAAAAATATAAAATTAATTAAAAATTAAAAACAAAATAAAATAATAATTGTTAAACACACTGACACTGCAGTAGAAGACAGCATGAGTATACACTTGCATGGATTGATAATGCATTAGAAGAAGGTATGCAGTAGTAGATGGTATGAGTATACATTTGCAGTTACTACCACTGCAGTACATGATGGTATGATGATGGTTTGAGTATACACTGCAGTGACTAATTCCGCAGAAGTAGTTGGTATGAGTATACACCTGCAGTTACTGTAGCTGCAGTAGTAGATGGTATGAATATACACTTGCAGTTACATCTCATATACAGTGGGGTCATGTGTCCCACCTGGCCAGCCACAGCCATGCCCATACTGGGCAAAGCTTTGGTTGTTATGTGCTAAAAGCTGGTTGATAGGCTCAGCAGCTCATCCCCAAACCCAAACAGTGCAGTTAGGGTACGCTCATCTCTATCTATAAGAGTTCACCTATTCCTACCCTACACCCCTAGTAACTCATGGGTCAGGGCACCATTCTGACACTCTACCTCACTTGAGTGTAGAAGGAGAAAAGGAGAATTCGGAGCTGAGGATAGTTGTGTACTAGGGATGAAAAGAAGAGAGCGGACTGATTGTGTTGTGCAATGGGTGCTGTGGCATGTGTTGAATGTGCTCCTCCAGTTGATGCCGTACCCATGCCCAGCTGGCAGATAATATAAATATAAATTGTGGATTGTATTAGCTGTATTGGAAGGGATTTAATAATTGATAAATGGTGTTCTACTGCAATCTCTTTGTACACTGTTATCATGAAGCTATCAATAAAGGGGAATCAATTCATCCTTGTTAATATATCCGTGGGGACCCGTCATGTAGTTATGGTACAAGTTCCAATATTCAGCAATGTAGGAGTTTATATTCCCTAATATACTTAAATAGGGTGTCCAAGAATTCTGTAACATGTAACACCTCACCCATTCCATTCCATTATCTTAAGCGAATTTGGGCTATAACATAAATAACATGGGCGCAGGTACCCTACACAAAAGCTGAAGTTGTGACCCTGACTGAGAGGTCAGTCACCTAATCTGTGCCGCACTGCTTGCTGGATTGGTGGCTGCCCCCCTCTCTCCCCTATCGGCATCAGGGGAGGGTCACAGTAATAAGGCTTTATTAGTTTAATGTCTTAATCAGGCATAGCACAGGGGGAGGGGGTGGTGGCGGGGGAGCTACAAAAAGCTCTGACTTCCCCTTCCCTTAAAATAATTCATAATATAGAGGCGTCAATATAGTAAAATGGTCTCCAGATAGAAGACTGCAACAGTTTATCTTATGCGTTGACCCCCCCCCCCCAAAAAAAAAGACAGTTGCAAGAGTTTGCATACTTACAAATACAAGCTGGGTAACTGTTAAATACAATAGTGACAGGGTAACAATTTCCAGAGAACAACTCATTGTCAACAGTATAACTGTCAAGTGATAGGAACAGAATTCCTCACCAGCAGCACTCCAGAGACATCACATTACACAGAATTCACATTCCAATATAATGATGCCATTGTTAGGATAAGTTTAGAATGGTGACAGGACAGGCCACAGACAGCGTTGTGCCAAATCTTGTTTCATCAGCAGTCTTGGCATCTGATTAACAGGCAAATGTGAATGCACTGACCCTGTATGGTAGTTCAGCAACAAATGTTCCATGGTGCATTCACATAACGGTAAATCCAAGCCAATGTTGGCAATGCCTCTAGTGTATCTATTTAATCTGTCATAGAGTTTTGATGGTTTCAGGATATTTCTGCCCTACTGTATTTAGTAATCTGGTGTAAATGCCAAATCTTAATAGGAGATCATAACTAAATCCTTATTTGTGTTTCATAACTTGTAAAACAGATATAATGAAAACCTTAAATTTGAAAATTTGAAGAACATTTAAAGGGAAACCTCACAGACAAATACAACATTTTTAGCATTTGGTATTTTTCATCTCCATCAAGTTTCATCTTATAGTCTATAAACAGTTCACCATACCGTTCAGGATTGTAAGTTTAGCACTAATAGAAATAATGTACTCATGGAAAATGAATTTGAAGCGGCTACCATCCTACTTTATAATCACTGATAGAGCACTGAACTTACCTATATATCATTCAGACTATCATTTGTATGTCAGGGTCGTGCCCACAGTGAGTTATTTATGAACTATAGGCTCGATTAAAAATGCAAATTGTCTGTGTTTTCGTATCTTCCAGCGAAAGTTTTGGTGGGTGTTTGTCATTTTTTCCTTTTTTTTCGTCCATTTTCTACTCTCACGAACATTCGGACATAAACGTATATGCTCTTTCGCTTGTCGAAAGAAAATCTTTGGTTTTACGCTAGTTCTGGCCCTTTTTCCTTCGAAATCGAAAATGTTTCGATCGTTCCAGACATTTACGTTATTGCAATAGGCTGGCGATTAATTCAGAGAGCTGATTGCCAAGTGTGCCGAAGCCCATATAGCCGTTTCCTTTACAATTGCCTTACGGCACCTTTTTGACCTCGGGACAAGGCAGCCAAGCGTGATGGAGAGTGATTTTGAAGAGCATCAGGATCTGCTTCTCCTTGGCATTGATGTCATCCGAAGGTCAGAGGCCAGATTGCACCGGCGGCGACGCATGGACATCAATTGCATGCATGACGTTGAGCTGTTCGAGCTCACCAGGCTTAATCGCGCTTCCCTCCATAAATTGTATAGTGAGCTGCAGCCATGGTTAGCCCGCACCACAAGGAAGGGGCAAGCAATTTCAGGTATGACCAAGATGCTTGGCTGCCTGCAATTTTTGGCGAACGGCTCGTTCAAGAGGCTGGGTTCCCTCTCTGTGGGGATCTCACAGCCTACGCTGAGCCGTGCTCTATCCAAGTTTTTGGAAGGCATGGCTACCATAACCAACAAATATATATTATTTCCTGAAGATATGGTAGCCAGAAACGCCATTAAGCTTGGGTTTTATAATATCGCTGACCTGCCCAACGTCATGGGTGCAATTGACTGTACCCACGTTGCCCTGGTCCCCCCGGCTGCCGACGAGTATATATACAGGTAGGTTTTTTTTTAAATCCCTCTTTTGTCAAAAATCCCTCATTTGAATTATCCCTCCTTGTAATTCACCCTCATAGCCAATATTCCCTCATTGTAGTGTTACAATTCATAGTTAAAGATCCCTCCTTTTAAAAAACACTCCTTGTAAATATCCCTCATTTGAATTTTCCCTCCTTTAAATTCACTCTCATAGCAAATATTCCATGACTGTATTGTTATAATTCATAATTAAAGATCCCTCCGAGAAAAATATCCCTCCTTGTCAAAAGTCCCTCCTTGTTAGTTATCCCTCCTTGCAAAGAAAACATCTTGGAAAAGTATCCCTCCTTGAAATTGAATCCTCATTAGAATTAGTCCCTCCTTGTGTTAATAAATCCTGGAAATAATTCCACCCTTGGAAAGATTCCCTCCTTACAAACAGTCCCTCCTATCAAAGAGTGCCTGTGAAAGAATGGTCCGTTATTTAGTTGTTCCACAACTGACATGTGCTCCCAAGCCAAACACTTAAAAGTGATCTTTAAATACACACTTAAAATGTATTTTGTTCTTCTGCAAACACACATATCCTTTGTGTGTGATCTAAATCCTTATGTACTTGTTTATTGTTATTTTTTGGTTCACCCACGTTTGCCTTATATGCTGTTAGAAATGAGTGTCATTTAGCCAAAGCCTTACTGATGTTTATTTTTGGTTTTCTTTTTCCCAGGAACCGCAAAATGGGCCACTCACTGAATGTTCAGGCAGTGGTGGCCCCGGACATGCGGTTCCTTAGACGGCTACCCAGGCTCATCCTATGATGCGTACATCCTTAGACGATCTGGATTGTACCGTCGGTTTGAGTCTGGGGAATTTTCAGGGGCATGGCCCCTTGGTAAGTTAACGGCAATAACATCAGTTTCTGTTGGATGTTTGGGTAGGCTTTGCATTTTGTTGGTATGTCTGAAAATATTTTAACTTCAACAACCTTCTTGCCATGTGAAACTCCACTTTAATTTTAGATTGTAAACAACCAAGCATTGCCAAATGTTTGTCCTGCATTAGCCAAATTCTAACTTGTTATTTTGTACTAATTAGGAATCACTCTTCCCCACCCTCGTCTGGAATAGTGCCCTTAACTTTATCATAGTGTCTGCCCTATCTTTGCTTAGATGCATTTCACTTCCAGAGGAGAGAAGAGCAGGATAAAGTGCATGTTGCGGGTTTCTGCTGTTTGGGCCTCAGACCAAGCAGATAAGGGGTCATCCAAACCTAAAACCTCAAAACTTCTTGGGCAGCACATATGACATATGTTTATTCAACGACTTTGACTGTGACAAATGTCTGCTCATCTTGATCAGACAATTGTCACATAGGCTCTTATTGACATTGCTGGTGCGTTTATTGCCTTACACTTATGTAGTTATGTTTATGATTTTTTTATTTTTGTTTTCTAAGGTGATTCCGGATATCCTCTACTCCTGTGGCTCTCGACGCCTGAACTCCGGCCCCAGGATACCTCACAGGATGCATATAACCGTGCGCACTGCAAGACCAGGGCAGTGGTGGAGAGGGCCTTTGGACTTTTGAAAACAAGGTTTCGCTGTTTGGACCAAACCGGGGGCTCCCTTCAATATGACCCAAAAAAGGTCATAGATATTATAATGGCATGTGCTGTTTTGCATAATTTTGCCATTTCCAAACGGGTCCTCCGGTATGTTGATTTGGCTCCCTCTCCCCCCACCGAAGACCAAGAAGTGCCATTTCGGGGCACACACAGTGTGTCGGGCCAAGCTGTGTGGGCCAATTTGATTTCCACTCATTTTTCCTAATTTTCCCTCGTTTTGTTGTTTGTTTAAATGTTGTTGTTGGTTGTGTTTGTTTTTCCCCTTTATGTTTGTATATTTTGTTGGCACTTGATACATAGTAATGAAGTAATTACTCACAACATCCATAATGCTTAACGCATCTTTTTTTATATGTGTGAAATGTGTGAATGTAATAGTTAATTAATCTTTCTGACACAAAAATAGAAAGAAACGAAATTAGTGAGCCACAGGTGTGTTTAACTGTTTAATTTTCTAATGTAACATAGAAACCTTGCAGTTGATGGTCACTGCAATTTTATGCCCAAAGAGATGGCCAATCACAAAACAAAAATGAGGAGCAACCATGCCACATAACAATTGCACACAGGCAGGAGTTTGTAAGTAACTTCCTCCTTGCCGACGTTAATGTAAATTAAACATAGAAAGATATAATCTTTAGGCAAACATTTTGCCACAAATATCTAGCATTTTTACAAGTTAAGAAATCACAACACACCTTCTCCTGCTTGGCCACATTTGGCACAGGCACAGGTGGAAAGCAGACATACATAGGCCACATCTACACCTGTTACTCAGTGGCACACCCAACCCAGAACACCCAGTCCCAAGCCCAGTCCAGTGAAATCTTATCCAGGAGTCAAGGTAGTACTTTTGCAGGCCAGGATGTCACCCAATCATGTCTCGAAACAGGAGGAGCCACGACCAATGTAATTACGCACAAGGCGGAAGGCCAACACCTTGAGTGGTAGGTTCAGTGAGCATTGAGCTATGGCATTGGCTAGTGGCCTACCTCAGCACTCTAATGAGCTATATGGGCGAAAATCAAAACCAGACAAGCAAAGGCATACACAAAGGGTATCTTGGTTTGCCTCACCAGACAAGTCAATACAGTGGGGATTTGGAGAAAAGATGTCGAACAGATTCAGGATGAATAGACCTTAATATAGGGGATGCCCGTAGAACCCAGGTTGGGGCCCTTGGTGGTGGGTCCTAACCTGGGCCTGTGTGGCATTGTGAATCTGCAACTGTTCCAAAATGTTTCTCTGTATATTTATAATTTCCGCCATGTTGGCACGGTTCTTGTTGTTAGTGTTGGCCAGGTGGCTGTTGAGGGTCCTAAATTCAGTCACCACGGCCTGTAATGTAGTATTTACGTTGTCTATCATCATGAAGAGCCTCTCTGTTTCTTTGATTTATTTGTTGAAAGGAACGCCTCTCCTGGTGCCATGATGCCTCCAAAATCGGCATGCCCCTCCCCTGGGAAACTGGGCGACGTAGCTAAGTACACCTCCCAATTCCCCGGGTTCAGGGGCGTGCCGATGATGTTTGTCTAGGGCCCTCAACAGCCACAGCCATGCTTCCCAAATCCGCAGCAGCAGAGAGAACACTGTGGATTTGAGGCTCATTCTCTGCATGCTGCCCACAATGTGCAGGCAGCATGCCTGCTGCTGAGGAGTTTGGGGAGAAACATTTTGGGACAGTTGCAGATTCTGTCCCAGGGGGAGATCTTCAGAAGTGCCCATCAAGGATCCATCCTCCTCCAGCTCCTGGCTTTCCTCCATGAGTGTGGGGGTCTGTAGGGACATGTTCAAAATTAGGTTTAGCTTTTGCACTACATATGTCAATATTTTAATAGTAACATGCAAATGCACATGGCTAAACTACATTTGGTCATTAAACTTACAGAAAATATCAGATCCTGGGTCCTAGGCTGCACGGAAGTTGGCGGCATGGACAAACTGGACGAGAATTCCCCAGTAGCTGAGGGATGAGGCTGGGCTGCATGAGAAGAAAACAAACTAGGTAAACACACACCTATGCATTGTTGATGGGTAACAAGACATGTGCTTAATTAATTCACGTGGCCAAGCTGTAATGGGCACTACACCAACGGTGACACTTGACCTTCACTTCGCATTCCATTATATGTTAAATTGATAATTACACAAGTACTTAAACATTTGTCCCCTGAACTATCTCAAACATTCAAGTACTGGCTTTTCTGTGCCTGCCAACATCCCTTATAGGGCATTAAGTGTACACAACTAGCAGTTCCACGAATTTGAGGCTGAATAGCATTGTATATTGTCAAATGTGTTAAGAAGCATGTTTGGTGCTTTGGACCCAACCACAGCTCACACACAAGTAGACAACAGATCAACATTGAAGTGTGGGATGTGATGGAGTGTAAAGACATAACCAGCAGTTTAAGGCTAATCTCACTACTTTATTACTGTGGTTAACTGCTCTGTAACGTCATGTATGGCCAAACAAACTATGAATGTAAGTGTCCACACACATGACACCCCCTGTTCAAAGACTGAAAATCACTACAAAGCACACCATAGGGGCATGGGTTAACATATGTCTTACTGGCTAATTGTGCATGTTCCAAAATTTCAAATGTCACATCAAGCTTTCTCACCTGCAGGAATGGCCGGGTTGTCTGTGTCCCTTAGGGCTGCATGTCCCTCGACCGCAACAGGATGGAGCAGGCCCAGCACCATCTCCTCAGCCGCTGTAAATTGTAATTTGGTTTGAAATCCTCCTCCAGTTTGAAAGCTGAAAAACATAGTTAAGCTAATTAAGACCAATGTGGGCAATACAAGAATAAGGAAATTTCAAAATCTAAAATATTTACCTGTAATGCCGCCTTTTATTCTCTTTCTTCCGTGCAGCATATCTTCCGCTGAATCTGTTCGACATCTTTTAACTCTTCCCCCGCTGCATTGACTTGTCTGGTTAGGTCGGCCAATATCTCCGCTCTGCGCTGCTTGCTGGTGTTTTTAGATTTGCGCTCATATAGCTCATCATAAACTAAGGTAAGGCCACTAGCCAAGGCCATAGTTTGGGCATCACCAAAACGGCCACTCAACCGCCCTCTGCGCAATGTTGGTTGTGGTGGTGGCTCCTCCGTGGTTCCAGACAAATGTGGTGACATTCTGGGCTGTGTCTGTGGGGGGGACTGCACGGACTGGTGGCTGGATGCTGATTGCACTGGACTGGGCAAGGGACTGGGTGTTTGTGGCTGGCCACAGAATTTACAGGTGTAGATGTGGCATAGGGAGATTTCCTGCCCACCTGTGCCGGTGGCGAATGTGGCCGAGGAGGAGAGGTTCTGGCAGAGGATGAACTTGTGCTTGGTGCACGGTGCCTGTGTGTGCCCTTGGAAAGTGGCTTCCCCTTGGAGGTACTTGGGCGGACCAAGGGTGAGGGCGACCTTGGTGTACCGGCCCTCTTCTGCGTGGCTTGGTAGCCCCGTGCGGGTGGGGATGTTGAGCTGGCAAATTTGGCCCTTTTCGGGCTTCGGGCCCTGCTGCGACTTCTGCCCCTTTTCGGGCTTCTGGGCCTGCGGTGACTTCGGGCCCTGGTGCAGCTTTGGGCCCTGCTGCGGATTCTGCCCCTTTTCGGGCTTCTGGGCCTTTTCGGGCTTCTGGGCCTGCTGTGGCTTCTGGCCCTACTGCGGCTTCTGGGCCTGCTGCGGCTTCTGGCCCTGCTGCGACTTTGGGCCCTGCTGCGGCTTCTTGGCCTGTGTTTTTGGCCGATGGCAAGTGCCTTGGTGCCACGTGGGGGGGGGATGTGGGGCAGGGTGGGTGGGAATTCGTTTTATAAGACTGATCTGTGGCCACTTCCTTAGCTTAATGACTTGACAGACTGACCTGTGGCCACTTCCTTAGCTTAATGACTTGACAGAATTACATATGTCGCCTTTATTTAAGTTGTTAACTTTAAAACATTCAATCCACAGGTGGCAAACATGTATTGGTCTCAAACTAATGATTTTTTCTCTATTTGTTACAGGGACCACACGCCAAAAAATTTTGGAAATGAATCGGAGGGTCCTTGCGTTGGTGGCCGATATGAAGGTGATGGTTGACTCGTTGGGGACAACAGAAGAAGAGGATTAGAGTCCTGGGTCCTGGCCCTGTTCTGCTGAGAAAAGTTTTTACATTTTTTATAAACCCAAAAATTGTATTAACCAAGTTTTAATTAAAAAAAAAAAAAATATTAACAAAGTTTTAATTAAAATTCCTACATTTTAATAACCAAATGTAAATTAAAACCCAAAAATGTATAAAATTATACAAATAATTTCTATAAAAAAAAAAAAAATAAGAAACCAACGTTTCAGTGTCATTTCTTTAAACACATACATTTCCACCAAACAAAGGGTCAAATACATATTTTGAGCTCAAGATTCAGATGTCCGGAAAGTGTTTTGGGTAAGTTTTAGGGTGCGGTAAATGATGAAGAAACTAACCGGGAAGTGGTTTGGGTAAGTTTTAGGGTGTGGTAAATGAAGAATAAACTAACCAGGAAGTGGTTTGGGTAAGTTTTAGGGGTCCTAAATGTAAGTGTTAGATTAGCGCCAAGTGGTTGGGGTGAGCTTTAGGGGTCCTAAATGCAAGTGTTAGACTAGCGGCAAGTGGATGGGGTGCGCTTGGTAGTGGCTGAGTTAAGTTTGTAGTGCGCAGGTGCAAGATCGTAAATATTTTCGCTCGGACGAGTATTTTGGGTAAAATACAATTAGAATTGATCGGGAAACGTAATGGATTCGTTGAGGTAGACGATGGGAAATGGGTAAAAACGAATGCTGCCGTTGCAACCAGAGAAAAGGAAACAGAAAAGTCACGCGGGGAAATGACATACTCGAACTCGTACTCTAGCATACGAACGGACGGGCACTTTACAGAAGGAAACGAATGAATGCATAGAATCGATCGCACACTCATACGAGAGCGGGAACTTATGAGAAATAAAAGCTGATCGGCACTAAAACGAATTGGTTTTAAAGTCTCTCTGAATCAAGCCTATTATGCAGTAAATAAGCATTGTTACCTTCTAAAACGGTGTACACTGGAAAAACTTATGTGGTGCACTAGCCATCTAAGTTGGCAGTATTTGATACTAATAATATATGGCAAGCTTTCCACCTAAACGCACATTAAAGTGCAACAAAACAACCATTTAAAGAAGCGCTATCACAAGGGTTTACTTAAACAGCCTGCATTCTATATTGCATTTTGAACATACCATTCTGCTTTTACAGGGTATATCTGCTCAAATTTAAAGGCCTTACTTCTGAGCCAGTCTGGGCTGGAATAACAGCTTATTGGTATTACATTACTGCTGATGCGTGTAGATGTGTTTACCCATCATGCAATCCTGGGTTGCAAAAGTAGCCCCTCCTCTCACTCTTCAGCATGTCCATACAAAATTGAGTGATTTCACGCTACAGTTCCTTCAAATCCTGTTGATCTAACTGGCTATAAATGTCCCAGAAGGTAAAGAAATTTTCCTTGAATTTACTGTGAGTTTTTTACTAATGTGTGGTGGGCTCTTTACATCAGATGATCTCTCCCACTAGAGATGAGCGAACTTTTGAAAAATTCGATTCAACTGATTCGCCGAATTTTCCGACAAAAATCGTTTCGACCCGAATTTATTCGCGACGAATCGCTATTAAAAACGGCTATTTCTGAGCCTCCTAGAGCCTCAATAGGGTTGTAAACCATTCTGCCTTGCTGTAACACGCATAGGATGCGTGCTGGGTTAGTTAAATAATACTTTGAATAAATATCACATGCAGATCAGAGGCATCGCTAATAGAATCGCAGAGCGGCACAATTGCAGAGAGTTGAAGTGGCATCACTATGAGGGGCAGGAGCCCAAATATTGCTTTAAAGAGACACTGGAGTTGGCAGCAGCAGGAGCCCAAAAATTGGATGAATCACACCCTGGAGTTGGCAGCAGCAGCCCAAACATTACTTTAAAGAGACACTGGGGTTGGCTTCAGGAGCCCAAAAATTGGATGATTCACACCCTGGAGTTGGCAGCAGCAGGAGCCCAAACATTACTTTAAAGAGACACTGGGGTTGGCTTCAGGAGCCCAAAAATTGGATGATTCACACCCTGGAGTTGGCAGGAGTTGGCAGCAGCAGCAACAGGAGCCCAAACATTACTTTAAAGAGACACTGGGGTTTACTTCAGGAGCCCAAAAATTGGATGAATCACACCCTGGAGTTGGCAGCAGCAGCAGCCCAAACATTACTTTAAAGAGACCCTGGGGTTGGCTTCAGGAGCCCAAAAATTGGATGAATCACACCCTGGAGTTGGCAGCAGCAGGAGCCCAAATATTACTTTAAAGAGACCCTGGGGTTGGCTTCAGGAGCCCAAAAATTGGATGATTCACACCCTGGAGTTGGCAGCAGCAGCAGCAGGAGCCCAAATATTACTTTAAAGAGACCCTGGGGTTGTCTTCAGGAGCCCAAAAATTGGATGAATCACACCCTGGAGTTGGCAGCAGCAGCAGGAGCCCAAACATTACTTTAAAGAGACACTGGGGTTGGCTTCAGTAGCCCAAAAATTGGATGAATCACACCCTGGAGTTGGCAGCAGCAGCAGCAGGAGCCAAAATATTACTTTAAAGAGACCCTGGGGTTGGCTTCAGGAGCCCAAAAATTGGATGAATCACACCTTGGAGTTGGCAGGGGTTGGCAGCAGCAGCAGCAGCAACAGGAGCCCAAACATTACTTTAAAGAGACACTGGGGTTGGCTTCAGGAGCCCAAAAATTGGATGAATCACACCCTGGAGTTGGCAGCAGCAGCAGCAGGAGCCCAAATATTACTTTAAAGAGACACTGGGTTGGCTTCAGGAGCCCAAAAATTGGATGAATCACACCCTGGAGTTGGCAGCAGCAGCAGCAGCAGGAGCCCAAACATTACTTTAAAGAGACCCTGGGGTTGGCTTCAGGAGCCCAAAAATTGGATGAACCACACCCTGGAGTTGGCAGCAGCAGCAGCCCAAACATTACTTTAAAGATACACTGGAGTTGGCTTCAGGAGCCCAAAAACTGGATGAATCACACCCTGGAGTTGGCAGCAGCAGCAGCAGGAGCCCAAATATTATTTTAAAGAGACACTGGGTTGGCTTCAGGAGCCCAAAAATTGGATGAATCACACCCTGGAGTTGGCAGCAGCAGCAGCAGCAGGAGCCCAAACATTACTTTAAAGAGACACTGGGGTTGGCTTCAGGAGCCCAAAAATTGGATGAATCACACCCTGGAGTTGGCAGCAGCAGCAGCAGGAGCCCAAACATTACTTTAAAGAGACACTGGGGTTGGCTTCAGGAGCCCAAAAATTGGATGAATCACACCCTGGAGTTGGCAGCAGCAGCAGGAGCCCAAACATTACTTTAAAGAGACACTGGGGTTGGCTTCAGGAGCCCAAAAATTGGATGATTCACACCCTGGAGTTGGCAGCAGCAGGAGCAGCAGGAGCCCAAACATTACTTTAAAGAAACACTGGGGTTGACTTCAGGAGCCCAAAAATTGGATGAATCACACCCTGGAGTTGGCAGCAGCAGCAGCAGGAGCCAAACAATTACTTTAAAGAGACACTGGAGTTGGCTTCAGGAGCCCAAAAATTGGATGAATCACACCCTGGAGTTGGCAGCAGCAGCAGCCGGAGGCCAAATATTACTTTAAAGAGACACTGGAGTTGGCTTCAGGAGCCCAAAAATTGGATGAATCACACCCTGGAGTTGGCAGCAGCAGCAGCAGGAGCCCAAACATTACTTTAAAGAGACACTGGGGTTGGCTTCAGGAGCCTAAAAATTGGATGAATCACACCCTGGAGTTGGCAGCAGCAGCAGCAGCAGGAGCCCAAACATTGCTTTAAAGAGACACTGGGGTTGGCAGCAGAAGCCCAAAGATTGGATGAATCACACCCTGGATTTGGCAGAAGCAGCAGGAGCCCAAACATTACTTTAAAGAGACACTGGGGTTGGCTTCAGGAGCCCAAAAATTGGATGATTCACACCCTGGAGTTGGCAGCAGCAGGAGCAGCAGGAGCCCAAACATTACTTTAAAGAGACACTGGGGTTGGCTTCAGGAGCCCAAAAATTGGATGAATCACACCCTGGAGTTGGCAGCAGCAGCAGCAGGAGCCAAACAATTACTTTAAAGAGACACTGGAGTTGGCTTCAGGAGCCCAAAAATTGGATGAATCACACCCTGGAGTTGGCAGCAGCAGCAGCCGGAGCCCAAATATTACTTTAAAGAGACCCTGGGATTGGCTTCAGGAGCCCAAAAATTGGATGAATCACACCCTGGAGTTGGCAACAGCAGCAGCCCAAACATTACTTTAAAGAGACACTGGGGTTGGCTTCAGTAGCCCAAAAATTGGATGAATCACACCCTGGAGTTGGCAGCAGCAGCAGCAGGAGCCCAAATATTACTTTAAAGAGACCCTGGGGTTGGCTTCAGGAGCCCAAAAATTGGATGAATCACACCCTGGAGTTGGCAGCAGCAGCAGCAGGAGCCCAAACATCACTTTAAAGAGACACTGGGGTTGGCTTCAGGAGCCCAAAAATTGGATGATTCACACCCTGGAGTTGGCAGCAGCAGCAACAGGAGCCCAAATATTGCTTTAAAGAGACACTGGGGTTGGCTTCAGGAGCCCAAAAATTGGATGAATCACACCCTGGAGTTGGCAGCAGCAGCAGCAGCAGGAGCCCAAACATTACTTTAAAGAGACCCTGGGGTTGGCTTCAGGAGCCCAAAAATTGGATGAACCACACCCTGGAGTTGGCAGCAGCAGCAGCCCAAACATTACTTTAAAGAAACACTGGGGTTTGCTTCAGTAGCCCAAAAATTGGATGAATCACACCCTGGAGTTGGCAGCAGCAGCAGCAGGAGCCCAATTATTACTTTAAAGAGACACTGGGGTTGGCTTCAGGAGCCCAAAAATTGGATGAATCACACCTTGGAGTTGGCAGCAGCAGCAGGAGCCCAAACATTACTTTAAAGAGACACTGGGGTTGGCTTCAGAAGCCCAAAAATTGGATGAATCACACCCTGGAGTTGGCAGCAGCAGCAGCAGCAGGAGCCCAAACATTACTTTAAAGAGACACTGGGGTTGGCAGCAGGAGCCCAAAGATTGGGTGATTCACACCCTGGAGTTGGCAGCAGCAGCAGCAGGAGCCCAAACATTACTTTAAAGAGACACTGGGGTTGGCTTCAGGAGCCCAAAAATTGGATGATTCACACCCTGGAGTTGGCAGCAGCAGGAGCAGCAGGAGCCCAAACATTACTTTAAAGAGACACTGGGGTTGGCTTCAGGAGCCCAAAAATTGGATGAATCACACCCTGGAGTTGGCAGCAGCAGCAGCAGGAGCCAAACAATTACTTTAAAGAGACACTGGAGTTGGCTTCAGGAGCCCAAAAATTGGATGAATCACACCCTGGAGTTGGCAGCAGCAGCAGCCGGAGCCCAAATATTACTTTAAAGAGACCCTGGGATTGGCTTCAGGAGCCCAAAAATTGGATGAATCACACCCTGGAGTTGGCAACAGCAGCAGCCCAAACATTACTTTAAAGAGACACTGGGGTTGGCTTCAGTAGCCCAAAAATTGGATGAATCACACCCTGGAGTTGGCAGCAGCAGCAGCAGGAGCCCAAATATTACTTTAAAGAGACCCTGGGGTTGGCTTCAGGAGCCCAAAAATTGGATGAATCACACCCTGGAGTTGGCAGCAGCAGCAGCAGGAGCCCAAACATCACTTTAAAGAGACACTGGGGTTGGCTTCAGGAGCCCAAAAATTGGATGATTCACACCCTGGAGTTGGCAGCAGCAGCAACAGGAGCCCAAATATTGCTTTAAAGAGACACTGGGGTTGGCTTCAGGAGCCCAAAAATTGGATGAATCACACCCTGGAGTTGGCAGCAGCAGCAGCAGCAGGAGCCCAAACATTACTTTAAAGAGACCCTGGGGTTGGCTTCAGGAGCCCAAAAATTGGATGAACCACACCCTGGAGTTGGCAGCAGCAGCAGCCCAAACATTACTTTAAAGAAACACTGGGGTTTGCTTCAGTAGCCCAAAAATTGGATGAATCACACCCTGGAGTTGGCAGCAGCAGCAGCAGGAGCCCAATTATTACTTTAAAGAGACACTGGGGTTGGCTTCAGGAGCCCAAAAATTGGATGAATCACACCTTGGAGTTGGCAGCAGCAGCAGGAGCCCAAACATTACTTTAAAGAGACACTGGGGTTGGCTTCAGAAGCCCAAAAATTGGATGAATCACACCCTGGAGTTGGCAGCAGCAGCAGCAGCAGGAGCCCAAACATTACTTTAAAGAGACTTTGGGGTTGGCAGCAGGAGCCCAAAGATTGGGTGATTCACACCCTGGAGTTGGCAGCAGCAGCAGGAGCCCAAACATTACTTTAAAGAGACACTGGGGTTGGCTTCAGGAGCCCAAAAATTGGATGATTCACACCCTGGAGTTGGCAGCAGCAGGAGCAGCAGGAGCCCAAACATTACTTTAAAGAGACACTGGGGTTGGCTTCAGGAGCCCAAAAATTGGATGAATCACACCCTGGAGTTGGCAGCAGCAGCAGCAGGAGCCAAACAATTACTTTAAAGAGACATTGGAGTTGGCTTCAGGAGCCCAAAAATTGGATGAATCACACCCTGGAGTTGGCAGCAGCAGCCGGAGCCCAAATATTACTTTAAAGAGACACTAGAGTTGGCTTCAGGAGCCCAAACATTGGATGAATCACACCCTGGAGTTGGCAGCAGCAGCAGCAGGAGCCCAAATATTACTTTAAAGAGACCCTGGGATTGGCTTCAGGAGCCCAAAAATTGGATGAATCACACCCTGGAGTTGGCAGCAGCAGCAGCCCAAACATTACTTTAAAGAGACACTGGGTTGGCTTCAGGAGCCCAAAAATTGGATGAATCACACCCTGGAGTTGGCAGCAGCAGCAGCCCAAACATTACTTTAAAGATAAACTGGGGTTTGCTTCAGTAGCCCAAAAATTGGATGAATCACACCCTGGAGTTGGCAGCAGCAGCAGCAGGAGCCCAAATATTACTTTAAAGAGACACTGGGTTGGCTTCAGGAGCCCAAAAATTGGATGAATCACACCCTGGAGTTGGCAGCAGCAGCAGCAGCAGGAGCCCAAACATTACTTTAAAGAGACCCTGGGGTTGGTCTTAGGAGCCCCAAAATTGAATGAATCACACCTTGGAGTTGGCAGCAGCAGCAGCCCAAACATTACTTTAAAGAGACACTGGGGTTTGCTTCAGGAGCCCAAAAATTGGATGAATCACACCCTGGAGTTGGCAGCAGCAGGAGCCCAAATATTACTTTAAAGAGACACTGGGGTTGGCTTCAGGAGCCCAAAAATTGGATGAATCACACCCTGGAGTTGGCAGCAGCAGCAGCAGCAGCAGGAGCCCAAACATTACTTTAAAGAGACACTGGGGTTGGCTTCAGGAGCCCAAAAATTGGATGATTCACATCCCTGGAGTTGGCAGCAGCAGGAGCAGCAGGAGCCCAAACATTACTTTAAAGAGACACTGGGGTTGGCTTCAGGAGCCCAAAGATTGGATGAATCACACCCTGGAGTTGGCAGCAGCAGCAGCAGGAGCTCAAACATTACTTTAAAGAGACACTGGGGTTGGCTTCAGGAGCCCAAAAATTGGATGATTCACATCCCTGGAGTTGGCAGCAGCAGGAGCAGCAGGAGCCCAAAAATTACTTTAAAGAGACACTGGGGTTGGCTTCAGGAGCCCAAAAATTGGATGAATCACACCCTGGAGTTGGCAGCAGCAGCAGGAGCAGCAGGAGCCCAAACATTACTTTAAAGAGACACTGGGGTTGGCAGCAGGAGCCCAAAGATTGGATGAATCACACCCTGGAGTTGGCAGCAGCAGCAGCAGCAGGAGCCCAAACATTACTTTAAAGAGACACTGGGGTTGGCAGCAGGAGCCCAAAGATTGGATGAATCACACCCTGGAGTTGGCAGCAGCAGCAGGAGCCCAAACATTACTTTAAAGAGACACTGGGGTTGGCTTCAGGAGCCCAAAAATTGGATGATTCACACCCTGGAGTTGGCAGCAGCAGGAGCAGCAGGAGCCCAAACATTACTTTAAAGAGACACTGGGGTTGGCTTCAGGAGCCCAAAAATTGGATGAATTACACCCTGGAGTTGGCAGCAGCAGCAGCAGGAGCCCAAACATTACTTTAAAGAGACACTGGGGTTGGCTTCAGGAGCCCAAAAATTGGATGAATCACACCCTGGAGTTGGCATCAGCAGCAGCAGCAGGAGCCCAAACATTACTTTAAAGAGACACTGGAGTTGACTTCAGGAGCCCAAAAATTGGATGAATCACACCCTGGAGTTGGCAGCAGCAGCAGCAGGAGCCCAAATATTACTTTAAAGAGACCCTGGGGTTGGCTTCAGGAGCCCAAAAATTGGATGAATCACACCCTGGAGTTGGCAGCAGCAGCAACAGGAGCCCAAATATTACTTTAAAGAGACACTGGGATTGGCTTCAAGAGCCCAAAAATTGGATGAATCACACCCTGGAGTTGGCAGCAGCAGCAGCAGCAGGAGCCCAAACATTACTTTAAAGAGACACTGGGGTTGGCTTCAGGAGCCCAAAAATTGGATGATTCACACCCTGGAGTTGGCAGCAGCAGCAACAGGAGCCCAAATATTGCTTTAAAGAGACACTGGGGTTGGCTTCAGGAGCCCAAAAATTGGATGAATCACACCCTGGAGTTGGCAGCAGCAGCAGCAGCAGGAGCCCAAACATTACTTTAAAGAGACCCTGGGGTTGGCTTCAGGAGCCCAAAAATTGGATGAACCACACCCTGGAGTTGGCAGCAGCAGCAGCCCAAACATTACTTTAAAGAAACACTGGGGTTTGCTTCAGTAGCCCAAAAATTGGATGAATCACACCCTGGAGTTGGCAGCAGCAGCAGCAGGAGCCCAATTATTACTTTAAAGAGACACTGGGGTTGGCTTCAGGAGCCCAAAAATTGGATGAATCACACCTTGGAGTTGGCAGCAGCAGCAGGAGCCCAAACATTACTTTAAAGAGACACTGGGGTTGGCTTCAGAAGCCCAAAAATTGGATGAATCACACCCTGGAGTTGGCAGCAGCAGCAGGAGCCCAAACATTACTTTAAAGAGACACTGGGGTTGGCAGCAGGAGCCCAAAGATTGGGTGATTCACACCCTGGAGTTGGCAGCAGAAGCAGGAGCCCAAACATTACTTTAAAGAGACACTGGGGTTGGCTTCAGGAGCCCAAAAATTGGATGATTCACACCCTGGAGTTGGCAGCAGCAGGAGCAGCAGGAGCCCAAACATTACTTTAAAGAGACACTGGGGTTGGCTTCAGGAGCCCAAAAATTGGATGAATCACACCCTGGAGTTGGCAGCAGCAGCAGCAGGAGCCAAACAATTACTTTAAAGAGACATTGGAGTTGGCTTCAGGAGCCCAAAAATTGGATGAATCACACCCTGGAGTTGGCAGCAGCAGCAGCCGGAGCCCAAATATTACTTTAAAGAGACACTAGAGTTGGCTTCAGGAGCCCAAACATTGGATGAATCACACCCTGGAGTTGGCAGCAGCAGCAGCAGGAGCCCAAATATTACTTTAAAGAGACCCTGGGATTGGCTTCAGGAGCCCAAAAATTGGATGAATCACACCCTGGAGTTGGCAGCAGCAGCAGCCCAAACATTACTTTAAAGAGACACTGGGTTGGCTTCAGGAGCCCAAAAATTGGATGAATCACACCCTGGAGTTGGCAGCAGCAGCAGCCCAAACATTACTTTAAAGATAAACTGGGGTTTGCTTCAGTAGCCCAAAAATTGGATGAATCACACCCTGGAGTTGGCAGCAGCAGCAGCAGGAGCCCAAATATTACTTTAAAGAGACACTGGGTTGGCTTCAGGAGCCCAAAAATTGGATGAATCACACCCTGGAGTTGGCAGCAGCAGCAGGAGCCCAAACATTACTTTAAAGAGACCCTGGGGTTGGTCTTAGGAGCCCCAAAATTGAATGAATCACACCTTGGAGTTGGCAGCAGCAGCAGCCCAAACATTACTTTAAAGAGACACTGGGGTTTGCTTCAGGAGCCCAAAAATTGGATGAATCACACCCTGGAGTTGGCAGCAGCAGGAGCCCAAATATTACTTTAAAGAGACACTGGGGTTGGCTTCAGGAGCCCAAAAATTGGATGAATCACACCCTGGAGTTGGCAGCAGCAGCAGCAGCAGCAGGAGCCCAAACATTACTTTAAAGAGACACTGGGGTTGGCTTCAGGAGCCCAAAAATTGGATGATTCACATCCCTGGAGTTGGCAGCAGCAGCAGCAGCAGCAGGAGCCCAAACATTACTTTAAAGAGACACTGGGGTTGGCTTCAGGAGCCCAAAGATTGGATGAATCACACCCTGGAGTTGGCAGCAGCAGCAGCAGGAGCTCAAACATTACTTTAAAGAGACACTGGGGTTGGCTTCAGGAGCCCAAAAATTGGATGATTCACATCCCTGGAGTTGGCAGCAGCAGGAGCAGCAGGAGCCCAAAAATTACTTTAAAGAGACACTGGGGTTGGCTTCAGGAGCCCAAAAATTGGATGAATCACACCCTGGAGTTGGCAGCAGCAGCAGGAGCAGCAGGAGCCCAAACATTACTTTAAAGAGACACTGGGGTTGGCAGCAGGAGCCCAAAGATTGGATGAATCACACCCTGGAGTTGGCAGCAGCAGCAGCAGCAGGAGCCCAAACATTACTTTAAAGAGACACTGGGGTTGGCAGCAGGAGCCCAAAGATTGGATGAATCACACCCTGGAGTTGGCAGCAGCAGCAGGAGCCCAAACATTACTTTAAAGAGACACTGGGGTTGGCTTCAGGAGCCCAAAAATTGGATGATTCACACCCTGGAGTTGGCAGCAGCAGGAGCAGCAGGAGCCCAAACATTACTTTAAAGAGACACTGGGGTTGGCTTCAGGAGCCCAAAAATTGGATGAATTACACCCTGGAGTTGGCAGCAGCAGCAGCAGGAGCCCAAACATTACTTTAAAGAGACACTGGGGTTGGCTTCAGGAGCCCAAAAATTGGATGAATCACACCCTGGAGTTGGCATCAGCAGCAGCAGCAGGAGCCCAAACATTACTTTAAAGAGACACTGGAGTTGACTTCAGGAGCCCAAAAATTGGATGAATCACACCATGGAGTTGGCAGCAGCAGCAGCAGGAGCCCAAATATTACTTTAAAGAGACCCTGGGGTTGGCTTCAGGAGCCCAAAAATTGGATGAATCACACCCTGGAGTTGGCAGCAGCCCAAACATTACTTTAAAGAGACACTGGGGTTGGCTTCAGTAGCCCAAAAATTGGATGAATCACACCCTGGAGTTGGCAGCAGCAGCAACAGGAGCCCAAATATTACTTTAAAGAGACACTGGGATTGGCTTCAGGAGCCCAAAAATTGGATGAATCACACCCTGGAGTTGGCAGCAGCAGCAGCAGCAGCAGGAGCCCAAACATTACTTTAAAGAGACACTGGGGTTGGCTTCAGAAGCCCAAAAATTGGATGAACCACACCCTGGAGTTGGCAGCAGCAGCAGCCCAAACATTACTTTAAAGATACACTGGGGTTTGCTTCAGTAGCCCAAAAATTGGATGAATCACACCCTGGAGTTGGCAGCAGCAGCAGCAGGAGCCCAAATATTACTTTAAAGAGACACTGGGGTTGGCTTCAGGAGCCCAAAAATTGGATGAATCACACCTTGGAGTTGGCAGCAGCAGCAGCAGGAGCCCAAACATTACTTTAAAGAGACACTGAGGTTGGCTTCAGGAGCCCAAAAATTGGATGAATCACACCCTGGAGTTGGCAGCAGCAGCAGGAGCCCAAACATTACTTTAAAGAGACACTGGGGTTGGCTTCAGGAGCCCAAAAATTGGATGAATCACACCCTGGAGTTGGCAGCAGCAGCAGCAGGAGCCCAAATATTACTTTAAAGAGACACTGGGGTTGGCTTCAGGAGCCCAAAAATTGGATGAATCACACCTTGGAGTTGGCAGCAGCAGCAGCAGGAGCCCAAACATTACTTTAAAGAGACACTGGGGTTGGCTTCAGGAGCCCAAAAATTGGATGAATCACACCCTGGAGTTGGCAGCAGCAGCAGGAGCCCAAACATTACTTTAAAGAGACACTGGGGTTGGCTTCAGGAGCCCAAAAATTGGATGAATCACACCCTGGAGTTGGCAGCAGCAGCAGCAGGAGCCAAACAATTACTTTAAAGAGACATTGGAGTTGGCTTCAGGAGCCCAAAAATTGGATGAATCACACCCTGGAGTTGGCAGCAGCAGCAGCAGCAGCCGGAGCCCAAATATTACTTTAAAGAGACACTGGAGTTGGCTTCAGGAGCCCAAAAATTGGATGAATCACACCCTGGAGTTGGCAGCAGCAGCAGCAGCAGGAGCCCAAACTTTACTTTAAAGAGACAATGGGGTTGGAAGCAGGAGCCCAAAGATTGGATGAATCACACCCTGGAGTTGGCAGCAGCAGCAGGAGCCCAAACATTACTTTAAAGAGACACTGGGGTTGGCTTCAGGAGCCCAAAAATTGGATGATTCACACCCTGGAGTTGGCAGCAGCAGGAGCAGCAGGAGCCCAAACATTACTTTAAAGAGACACTGGGGTTGGCTTCAGGAGCCCAAAAATTGGATGACTCACACCCTGGAGTTGGCAGCAGCAGCAGCAGGAGCCAAAACATTACTTTAAAGAGACACTGGAGTTGGCTTCAGGAGCCCAAAAATTGGATGAATCACACCCTGGAGTTGGCAGCAGCAGCAGCAGGAGCCCAAATATTACTTTAAAGAGACACTGGAGTTGGCTTCAGGAGCCCAAAAATTGGATGATTCACACCCTGGAGTTGGCATCAGCAGGTGCCCAAAAATTGGCCTAAAGACATAAATATGTTTTGCACCATTTGGAAAGTGTAAAACGTGGCACCATGCTGAATCTAGTCGCATGCATCAGGCATTGGTGGGTGGAAATCCTGGCTGATCCATCCCTGATTCATGAGTCTCTCTACATTTTTAGTTGACAGACGAGTTCTGCTCGCCGTAACTATGGCCCCCGCCGCACTAAAGACCCGCTCAGATGTCACGCTACTTGCCGGGCAGGGCAGCTTTTCCAGGGCAAACTCTGCTAGTTGCGGCCACAAATCAAGTTTGGCTGCCCAGAAGTCCAGCGGATCCTCAAGGTGTGTTGGCATGGTCATGTCAAAGTATGACATGACCTGCTGGTTGAGGTCCTGCTCCAGGTCTTCCTGCTGCTCATGAGTAGCCTCACTATGCGGGTGTAGAAAGCTACTCATTAGTGACTGAAGACTGAGGCTGCTGCTGCTGATGGAGCTGCTGCTGCTGCTCCTGCCAACCCCCCCTGCGGCCATGGCAGTGGAAGGTGAGCGCAGAGGTCCCCTCGAGTCAGACCTGCGAGAGTATGGACCATGGCGCAGATAGGCATCGGCCAACTGCCTACGTAGAATGTCTTTGTAGTAGTTCAGTTTGTCCTCCCTCTCGGTGGGTTTAAAAAATGCCCCCATTTTGTGCCAGAAGCGAGGGTCCAATAAGGTGGACAGCCAGAAGTCATCCCGCCGACAGATGGAAACAATTCTGGGGTCACTACGCAAGCACGTGAGCATGCTTCCTGCCATTTGCGCAAGTGACTCGGATGGACTACCTTTCTCCATCTTCACTGCTTACTGCCATGGTGTGCCCGGGTCCTCTGTCTCGCCTTCCTCAAAAACCTCTAGCTCCTCTGGCTGCTCCTGCTCCTCCTCTCCTGTCCGCTGACTAGATAAACCGGCCATTTCGCCAAGCCTAAACTGTGTTTCGCTGGGCAACTCCTCCTCCTCCTCTTCCTCCTCCTCCTACAGTTCAGCTCCAACGGGGTTCATGTGGCCATAAGATGTAAACGCCTTGTCTCCAGTGCCCTGACCAGCCATGGTTTCCAACATGTGCTGTAGTACATGAAGCAGTGGAATCACGTCGTTCATCCCGTAATCCTGCCGACTGACAAATAAAGTGGCTTCCTCAAAGGGCCTGAGCAAACGGCAGGTGTCACGTATGAGCTGCCACTGGTTGACATTGAAGTTACACAGGGGAGTCCCCCTATCTGCTTGGATCATCAGGACATCCGTGATGGCTTTTCTCTGTTCATATAATCGGTCCAACATGTGAAGGGTGGAATTCCAACGGGTGGAAACATCGCAAATCCGACTATGTTGGGGGATACCATTCTGATGCTGTAGCTCAAGAAGGGTGTGTTTGGCGGTGTATGAGTGGCTGAAGTGCATGCAAAGTTTCCTTGAAGTTGTTAGGATGTCTTGCAGATGGGGGGAACACTTCAGAAACCGCTTGACAACCAGATTGAAGACGTAAGCCATGCAGGGGGCATGGGTCAGGCTTCCTTGGCGCAGCGCAGACAAAATGTTCTTCCCATTGTCGGTAACCATGATTCCCATTTTAAGTTTTCTTGGAGTAAGCCATGTTTGGATTTCCTGATGAATACATTTAAGCAGTTCCTCCCCTGTGTGACTCGCAAAGACAAACCATGTGAAGCACTGCGTGACACCTCCGTGCCCTGCACACATGGTAGACTGGAGGGGCACTGAGACTTGAGCCTACAGTGGAGGGTGAGGAGATGGTGGAGGATGAGGAGGCCGAGTCACACGGTGTCAAGGGCCCAACGGGCAGGGAGCGCGGAGGCCGAAGCGGCGTGACCTGTCCAAGTTGCTACTGCTGCTGCAAAGGGACCACATTCACCCAGTGGGCCGTAAACGACATGTACTGTCCCTGACCGTAGTTACAGCTCCAGATGTCGGCGCTGCCATGCACTTTGCTACACACTGACAGGCTCAAGGACTGGCCCACCTTCTGTTCAACAAAAGTGTGCAGCGCTGGTACTGCCTTCTTGGCAAAGAAATGACGGCTTGGGACTCTCCACCTCGGCTCGGCACAAGCCATCAGTTCTCTGAAAGGTGCAGATTCCACCACCTGAAAAGGGAGCGACTGCAGCACCAGCAACTTGGACAGGAGCACGTTCAGCTTCTGCACCGTAGGATGAGTGGGCGCATACTGCTGTCTCTTGGACATGGTTTCGCTGATGGATTGCTGGCGGGATGCATGACTTGAAGGAGGAGGAGCAGGAGCGACAGAGGATGGGTATGACGCACAGCTGCCTTCGGCTGAGGTGCTGGAGCCTTGGCTGGCAGAAATTGGGAGCGGCGTGCCACTTGGTGAGGAAGCAGACTGGACCACCCCTTGGGAGCCTCGGTTCTCCCAGGTCGCTTTATGGTGACGCATCATATGTTGACGCAGGGCCGTGGTGCCAACATTTGGACCCTGGCCACGCTTCACCTTTTGCCTACATATCTTGCATGTGGCCATGTTACCCTCCTGCGGATGCTTCAGGAAAAACTCCCACACTGCCGAGTAGCTACTTTTCCCACCCCCTGGCCTCACTGATTCACTGCTGCTGTTGCCAACTCCAGGAACCCCTGCTCCACTACCTCCCGATAAGGTAGACTGCCGCACAGCAGGTGCTCTACCCCGGCCCCGGCCCCGGCCGGCTCCAGCCTTTGGAATTGTGCCCCCATGCTGACTGCTACCACCTTGCTGCCTCAGCTGCTGACTCCAGGGCAACCTGCGCCCCTCTTCTCCTGATGATGATGAAGCCCCTTCATCACCCGGCTCCCAAGTGCGATCGGCTTCATCGTCATCATCATTATCACCGAGTTGTGGCTGTACGTCACTGATGTTCGTGGATTCGTCAACAGTGTCTGGCGCAGGAGCTGGAACGCTCGCAGCACCCACGACACTGTCCACATCACTATTTGTCTGCCTAGCTAAAGAAGCCACCTCCATTTCTTGGCTGGGCAGTAGCTGCTGACTGCCCTCTATCTGATCGTCCTCCTCACTAAAGAGTGGAGCTGAACCCAAAGCATAGGATACGTCGCTGGGGGAGGGAACGGCGTAGGACAGAGGCAATGGGAGGACAGGGACTGCTCTCGGGGCATGCCAACTCAGGGTTGTGTCAGAGGAACCTACCGACCCTAGACTGGGGGTCTCAGACATAAGTTGTGATGATGTTGTTGATGAGCGCGTCAACCAATCTACCACGGCAGATGCGTTACTGGTGGAGACCCGACCGCTAGCAGATACTGGCAGATTAGGTCTCTCAGCGTGACTCCTGCTGCTACTGGCCCCCAGTCTGCTGCGACCTCTGCCTGCGGAATCTTGGCCTCTGCCACTCCTCTTTTCACTTCCAGGCACTTGTCTGCCCGACATAGTCTAACTGGCGTGGTAGTAGGTGATATTTTAAGAACCCCCCTTTATCAGGCCTAATTTCTATTAGAATAAGTGCAAATGGTTATGGTATTAAATAGAGGCTGGTGTAGTCACAGAATGGGATGCCCCAAAAACCAGAGAGCACCTGGCAGCAGTAATACTATGCACAGCAAAAGTGTCTTTATCAGGCCTAATTTCTATTAGAATAAGTGCAAATGGTTATGGTATTAAATAGAGGCTGGTGTAGTCACAGAATGGGATGCCTCAAAAACCAGAGAGCACCTGGCAGCAGTAATACTATGCACAGCAAAAGTGTCTTTATCAGGCCTAATTTCTGTTAGAATAAGTGCAAATGGTTATGGTATTAAATAGAGGCTGGTGTAGTCACAGAATGGGATGCCCCAAAAACCAGAGAGCACCTGGCAGCAGTAATACTATGCACAGCAAAAGTGTCTTTATCAGGCCTAATTTCTATTAGAATAAGTGCAAATGGGAGCGCGCGCGCGCCGCCGAGGGGAATGGCTGCCTGAGCGCTCGGCTGCGCATTGTCGGGAGGCCCCGCAGCCTACATCAGCGCGAGGACGCGCCATCAGTGCCCCCGGAACCCCGCATCAGACCCCCACTTACCCGCGGCGTCGGTGGAGGCGCACCATGAGCCTGCAAGCGGGCAGGAAGAAGGGCAGCAGGGACGGCCGCAGGTCCACGGTAGCGGCGGCGGCGGCGGCCAAAATGGCGGCGACCGTCACAGCAGCAGAAGATCATGGCGCTGGGCAGAGGGGATCGGAGGGATGCGAGCCTGAGGAGGTAGGTCTAGCTGAAGAGCTCTCCTTGGACTCAGCAGATAGCTGGCCCAGATCCCCCCCAGCCTCCCAACACACCTCCCACCACGCTGTGCAGCAGCCCCTCACTAACCAGGAAATCCTCTCCCAGCTCAGGGCAATAGTGAGAGAAGAGGTCACTGCAGTTACAGCCAAGCATACAGATACACTGCTGCGGGAGATCAGGGACCTGGGGGGCAGAACAGATGCCCTTGAGACTAGGATGGACGACGCCACAGTGGTCCTGGAGGAGCAGGGGTCCCATTTAACGCAGCTCCAGGATGAAATCTATCATCTAAAAAACCTGAACGAAGAGCTGGAAAATCGCAATCGGCGATCCAATCTAAGGTTCAGGGGCCTTCCAGAAACTATGGAGGACCCCAATGGCACCATCATAGCCCTGTTAAAGGAATTAAGCCCTGAAATCCCGGTCGACAGGCTAGAACTAGACAGAGCGCACAGGGCCCTAACCAAGAAATCTACAGATGGGCCCCCCCGTGATATTATAGTTAAATTCCATTTCTATCAGACTAAGGAAGCCATCCTTAAAGCATCCAGAGAGAAGGCACCCTTGGTTTTCCGGGGTCATGGATATCAAATATTTGCAGACCTCTCACAGACAACCATTCTCAAGAGACGATTGTTTCGCCCATATCTGCAAACGCTCCAAGCTAACGGCATACGCTACAGATGGGGATTCCCATTCAAACTCTCCTTTTCCCACCAGGGGAGACAAGTTCAGGTCTCCACGGTTTCGGAGCTCCTCGATAAGTTCAAGGGACTGGGTCTGAAGATACCAGACTCCGACGGATCTCCTTCTTCACTCCCCTCTACGCCGAGGACCCCGAAGCCTGGCCAGAGAACTAACGTACAACCTACTCCTTCCCCGAAACAGCGCAAACAACAACAGAGCTCTCAAGCACTGAAGAGGCTCATCTCTCAGAAGTTCCAGCCAGTATGAAAACCAGACTCTCACTTCTTTTATTTCCTGAAGGTTTCCCCACTCCGGTTCGGGATGCCCCCGGGATCCGACGCAGACGCAAGACGACTTCCCTACCACCTTGGCTGTTTCCAGCTGTTCTGGACTTGCGTCACCCGGGCCATTGAGCTGCATCCTCATTTAGGGACTGATCGCCGCTTCACATCGAGGTCGTGAGTAACGTGAACTTATAACTGATTAACGCCCCTCACTAAGTGAACTATTGTTCTAGTTATATTTTTCACCTCTCTTCCCCCGTGGGCAAGAAATTTTGTATGTTGTGTTTATATCTAATCTCAATATTTCCAGTTGTCATCACCATCTGTTTTGGTTACTTTATATTAAGTAGGGCCTTTGGCACCCCAAAAATCCCTTATGGATTCACATTGTTGGTCAGGTTGAGAGGCCCTCCTTGATGGGATGTTGCGGGCTCTTGCGCGGCCCTGTGGGGCCTGTTTCCCCGGCCCCCCTCTGGGGGCCTGGGCCTTGCAGCTCTGGTCCCGGGGGGGTGGGGGGGGCGGGCGCTTGGGGCTGGGCACATTGCCCGCACCTGATATTGCAATATCTTACCAGTAGTCTTCTATGAGCTCCTCGATTTTTGCACTTACATGTGGCCTCCCGACATGCCACACGTGCTCCACTACTTCCAGCCAGGAAAACATTTTTTTTTTTTCTTTTCCTGTGTGCCTGGAAGAAATTGATAAGTCACAGGCTGACGGAAAAATGTTTTATATATTTCAATGTATATACTTGTTGTCTTTTCTTTCCTTCCCTACCTTCCCTCTCCCTCCTTCCGCCACAGTCCCAATACCCCACCCCTCCTTGGGCCGGGCTTTTGCTGACCGCCTCCCTCAGATTCTCCCATATAAGTCAATATGGCGCTTAAAATAGTTTCTGTAAATGTCCAGGGTCTAAATTCCCCGAATAAAAGATCAAGAGCGTTCAAATTATTTAACTCCCAACATGCAGACGTTGTATGTCTCCAGGAAACTCATTACACCCCAACTTCCTCCCCAAAACAGATCAATCACAAATTTTCCCAATTTTACCATGCTACTAGTAAACGTAAACAAAAAGGGGTCCTCATAGCCTTCCGGAACGGGATTTCATTCACATGCCATACTCAGATAACTGACCCAGATGGTAGATATCTGTTACTCCAGGGCACCCTACAGGACGCTGAGGTCACCTTTCTCACTTACTACGCTCCGAACACTAAACAGATACGGTTCCTGGCACACGTGTTTTCTATTTTAAAAGATCATCAGAAGGGAGCTGTGTTTGTGTGTGGAGACTCCAACTTAACTCTTCAGCCTCACCTGGACCGATCCCTTCCCCCCGGCCCTCAGGTGGTGGCTGAGGGGAAACAATTTGGAAACCTATTAGATACCTACCATTTATTAGACGCATGGAGGTCCCTCCACCCTAACGCAAGAGACTTCACTCATTACTCTGCCCCCCACAAACTATCCACTAGAATAGATCACATCTTTGTCTCGTCTTCGTTCATCCCCTCTGTTGGGCAAGCTAGCATAAACCCGATCCCCTGGTCCGACCATGATATGGTATCAATTTGTTGTAATTCCCTAATCAAAAAGCCAAAACCCTCCTCTTGGGTGCTTAATGACTCACTCCTCTCTTCTAGAATCCTCGTGGAGGAGGCCAACAAAACAGCCTCAGAATATTTCACACTGAACGAGAATCCGAATATGGCACCAACCATGCTATGGGGGGCCTTCAAATCGGTCATGAGAGGCTGCTTTGTCGGTCTTGCTTCCAGGAAGAAGAAGGAAAGGTCGGCTCTGTCCAAAACACTTCAGGTAAATTACGAATTAGCAGCTAAGGATTTTAAAGCCAACCCCAACTCAAGGAAACTTCGCACACTAGAACTATCTAGAACCAAACTTAATCTCCTGCAGGTGGAGGAAGCTGAGGGGAGATATCGCAGATCTAAACAAAAGTACTATGTTTCCGCTAACAAGCCAGGCACCCTGCTAGCTTCACAATTAAAATGCCAGTTCCAATTAATGAAACCCATTAGATTAAAAACCAGCAAGGGCCCTATCACTAATAACCCGGTGAACATAGTAGAGGACTTCTATTGTGATGATTCCTAAACCGGGTAAAGATCTTCAAACTTGGAAGAATTATAGACCCATATCCTTGTTGAATCTAGATTTGAAAATCCTTACTAAAATAATCGCAAATAGAATTAACACATTTTTGGGAGACATAGTACGAAATGACCAGGTGGGATTTGTCCCTAGAAGACAGGCGGGTGATGGAGTGAGGCGGATTGTACAGCTTTTGGAGGGAGCCCATTCTCAGAAGCTTGAAGCGATGCTTCTCTCTCTAGATGTCGAGAAAGCTTTTGATTCGCTCTCCTGGCAATATCTTCAGACCTCCTTACAAAAATGGGGGTTTGGTCCAGGATTACTAGCCTGGGTCGCAGCCATATACACAAAACCGATGGCTCATGTCAGATACGCGGGTTATTGCTCGACTGACTTTCAGATTAAAAGAGGGACTAGACAGGGTTGCCCATTATCTCCAATACTTTTTGTGTTAGCCCTTGAGCCCCTGGCCGAAAAGCTTCGGCAGAACCCTTCTATCCAGGGTATCCCATGGGGTGGCAGAGAACATAAAATATCGCTTTTCGCGGATGACATGCTTCTCATGCTCACCTCCCCTCATACATCGGCCCCCAACGCAATACACACCTTGTCTTCTTTTAGCAAAATCTCTGGCCTTAGACTGAATGCTTCCAAGTCTATGGCCCTAGATATCTCTTTATCTGACCACACTAGGCGATTATTAGCTCAAAATTTCTCTTGGTCCTGGGAACAGAAACTTCCATATTTGGGTATTAAGCTGACCAAAAGCTATGACAGTCTCTATAATGCCAATTATCCGGAAATGTTTAAATCTCTGGACTCTCTGTTACAGTCGTGGCGGTTCTTGAGACTCTCATGGCTGGGGCGGATTGCTGCATTAAAGATGACGTATCTGCCCAAAATGTTGTATTTTTTCCGGGTCCTCCCCGTGGCAGTACCAAGGCGCCAGGTAGATATTCTTCAGAGGAAGATTCTATCCTTCGCATGGAATGGGTCCAAACCCAGAATCAAGAGAAACATCCTTTACTGCAAAAGGGAAGATGGTGGGCTGGCTTTTCCGTCTCTATATAAATATTACTTGGCAGCCCAGATTGCACCGTTAACCCTTCTCCACGCCCCAAAATACAAGCCAATCTGGGTGATGAATGATATTGCTACCTGCAACCCGGTCACACCCGCTTCACTCTTATGGACCCCCAAACTCTCCAGACCAAAAACTCTGCCACGTCTACTTAACTTTTCTCTAACTATCTGGGACGCACTAAAACATATTTTCGCCTCCCCTCATTTACCAGCCTCCCCCCTATTTGGTAACCCTATGTTCCCCCCTGGCCTTTCTCACCAGCTGGGATTTAAATGGTGGAAATGTAAAAATCTCACCATGGAATATGATCTCTGTACTCCCAGGGGTGTGAAACCTCAACAACAGTTGGCTTTGGGAGAGGACCTTCCACCTGCTGAACGTTTTAGATTCTTGCAATTACGACACTTTATCCAAGGTCTCTTGAAAAAAGCTACTCCCCCCTACAGAACCACCGAGTTTGAACTCAGGTGTATCAGAAACCAGTTCGCGGGCAACCTGATATCAAATCTCTATACAGCTTTAATAGCTCCTCCCCCCTATGTGAAACATAAATATATGCTCAGTTGGGAGGCTGAACTTGGGTTGGAAAAGGACTGGGAGGCCTGGCGGGCGATCCTAAAAACTACAAGCAAAACATCATATAACGCTCTGACTCAGGAGAACGCCTATAAAGTGTTGTTTAGGTGGTATTATACCCCTGAACGCATCAATAGGTTTTCCCCCTCTTCCTCGCCCCTCTGTTTCAGAGGCTGCCACAGTAATGGTACAATGTTGCACATTTGGTGGGAGTGCCCGATTGCCCAGAGGGCTTGGGACAAATCATACAAGCTTATTGCAGATAGATTAGAAACAGCAATTACTAAGGACCCCTGGGAAGCACTCCTTTCACTTAAAATAAATAAATATACTAAAACCCAATGGAGATTAGCCCAACATATCTTTTCGGCAGTAAGGCTTACCATAGCAAGGAACTGGAAACTCCAAACTTTACCCTGGGCTGAAATACAAGGTAGACTATCGAATATTATGTGTAATGAAAAGATTACCGCAATTTACAAAGACCAATATGACCAGTTCCTTGAAGTATGGAGTCCATGGTTAGACTGCTTAAGCATACCCAAAGGCCAGACTGACCCTGTATTCCCAGTTTAGAGAGCCCCCCACTCAATCCGTCCAAGCTACTCTGGACTAGTAGAGTCCATTATGACCAATGGATCCTATTCATATAGCCCTTTTACCTACCCACGCCCTTCCCTTCCCCACTGTTCCTACCCCCTTACCCCATTGATGTCTGTCATGCCCCTAAAATGTTTGCACAATTTATCTCTATTGTATAAGAGCGCACCTGAAAACCTACTAGTTGCTACCATAATAGTATTTTATGAGTATTCAGTCTATCTGAAGTTCCTTATATAGATTATCATATGATCATAACTTGTTGTTATTTCATTATGTATACCGTTTAGAATAACCCTTCTTTAGGCTGTGCCTATATAGTTGAGTTTAAGTTTTGGATAAACGTATCGACGATACCCCTGTTTTGTAAAATCTGCACATATCTGTGATGTACATCCCAATTTCTATGCTCTTACGATATTCTTCTGTATGTCCTGTACATACTTATATTTTGCAAACCAATAATAAAAACTTTGTAAAAAAAAAAAGAATAAGTGCAAATGGTTATGGGATGCCCCAAAAACCAGAGAGCACCTGGCAGCAGTAATACTATGCACAGCAAAAGTGTCTTTATCAGGCCTAATTTCTATTAGAATAAGTGCAAATGGTTATGGTATTAAATAGTGGCTGGTGTAGTCACAGAATGGGATGCCCCAAAAACCAGAGAGCATCTGGCAGCAATACTACTATGCACAGCAAGTGTGTTTATCAGGCCAAATTTCTATTAGAATAAGTGCAAATGGTTATGGTATTAAATAGAGGCTGGTGTAGTCACAGAATGGGATGCCCCAAAAACCAGAGAGCACCTGGCAGCAGTAATACTATGCACAGCAAAAGTGTCTTTATCAGGCCTAATTTCTATTAGAATAAGTGCAAATGGTTATGGTATTAAATAGAGGCTGGTGTAGTCACAGAATGGGATGCCCCAAAAACCAGAGAGCACCTGGCAGCAGTAATACTATGCACAGCAAGTGTGTTTATCAGGCCAAATTTCTATTAGAATAAGTGCAAATGGTTATGGTATAGAGGCTGGTGTAGTCACAGAATGGGATGCCCCAAAAACCAGAGAGCACCTGGCAGCAGTAATACTATGCACAGCAAAAGTGTCTTTATCAGGCCTAATTTCTATTAGAATAAGTGCAAATGGTTATGGTATTAAATAGAGGCTGGTGTAGTCACAACATGGGATGCCCCAAAAACCAGAGAGCACCTGGCAGCAGTAATACTATGCACAGCAAAAGTGTCTTTATCAGGCCTAATTTCTATTAGAATTAAGTGCAAATGGTTATGGTATTAAATAGAGGCTGGTGTAGTCACAGAATGGGATGCCCCAAAAACCAGAGAGCACCTGGCAGCAGTAATACTATGCACAGCAAACGTGTCTTTATCAGGCCTAATTTCTATTAGAATAAGTGCAAATGGTTATGGAATTAAATAGAGGCTGGTGTAGTCACAGAATGGGATGCCCCAAAAACCAGAGAGCACCTGGCAGCAGTAATACTATGCACAGCAAGTGTGTTTATCAGGCCAAATTTCTATTAGAATAAGTGCAAATGGTTATGGTATTAAATAGAGGCTGGTGTAGTCACAGAATGGGATGCCCCAAAAACCAGAGAGCACCTGGCAGCAGTAATACTATGCACAGCAAAAGTGTCTTTATCAGGCCTAATTTCTATTAGAATAAGTGCAAATGGTTATGGTATTAAATAGAGGCTGGTGTAGTCACAGAATGGGATGCCCCAAAAACCAGAGAGCACCTGGCAGCAGTAATACTATGCACAGCAAAAGTGTCTTTATCAGGCCTAATTTCTATTAGAATAAGTGCAAATGGTTATGGTATTAAATAGTGGCTGGTGTAGTCACAGAATGAGATGCCCCAAAAACCAGAGACCACCTGGCAGCAGTAATACTATGCACAGCAAAAGTGTCTTTATCAGGCCTAATTTCTATTAGAATAAGTGCAAATGGTTATGGTATTAAATAGAGGCTGGTGTAGTCACAGAATGGGATGCCCGAAAAACCAGAGAGCACCTGGCAGCAGTGATACTAGGCACAGCAAAAGTGTCTTTATAAGGCCTAATTTCTATTAGAATAAGTGCAAATGGTTATGGTATTAAATAGAGGCTGGTGTAGTCACAGAATGGGATGCCCCAAAAACCAGAGAGCACCTGGCAGCAGTACTACTATGCACAGCAAGTGTGTTTATCAGGCCAAATTTCTATTAGAATAAGTGCAAATGGTTATGGTATTAAATAGAGGCTGGTGTAGTCACAGAATGGGATGCCCCAAAAACCAGAGAGCACCTGGCAGCAGTAATACTATGCACAGCAAAAGTGTCTTTATCAGGCCTAATTTCTATTAGAATAAGTGCAAATGGTTATGGTATTAAATAGAGGCTGGTGTAGTCACAGAATGGGATGCCCCAAAAACCAGAGAGCACCTGGCAGCAGTAATACTATGCACAGCAAAAGTGTCTTAACAGGCCTAATTTCTATTAGAATAAGTGCAAATGGTTATGGTATTAAATAGAGGCTGGTGTAGTCATAGAATGGGATGCCCCAAAAACCAGAGAGCACCTGGCAGCAGTAATACTATGCACAGCAAAAGTGTCTTTATCAGGCCTAATTTCTATTAGAATAAGTGCAAATGGTTATGGTATTAAATAGAGGCTGGTGTAGTCACAGAATGGGATGCCCCAAAAACCAGAGAGCACCTGGCAGCAGTAATACTATGCACAGCAAAAGTGTCTTTATCAGGCCTAATTTCTATTAGAATAAGTGCAAATGGTTATGGTATTAAATAGAGGCTGGTGTAGTCACAGAATGGGATGCCCCAAAAACCAGAGAGCACCTGGCAGCAGTAATACTATGCACAGCAAGTGTGTTTATCAGGCCAAATTTCTATTAGAATAAGTGCAAATGGTTATGGTATTAAATAGAGGCTGGTGTAGTCACAGAATGGGATGCCCCAAAAACCAGAGAGCACCTGGCAGCAGTAATACTATGCACAGCAAAAGTGTCTTTATCAGGCCTAATTTCTATTAGAATAAGTGCAAATGGTTATGGTATTAAATAGAGGCTGGTGTAGTCACAGAATGGGATGCCCCAAAAACCAGAGAGCACCTGGCAGCAGTAATACTATGCACAGCAAAAGTGTCTTTATCAGGCCTAATTTCTATTAGAATAAGTGCAAATGGTTATGGTATTAAATAGTGGCTGGTGTAGTCACAGAATGAGATGCCCCAAAAACCAGAGACCACCTGGCAGCAGTAATACTATGCACAGCAAAAGTGTCTTTATCAGGCCTAATTTCTATTAGAATAAGTGCAAATGGTTATGGTATTAAATAGAGGCTGGTGTAGTCACAGAATGGGATGCCCCAAAAACCAGAGAGCACCTGGCAGCAGTAATACTATGCACAGCAAAAGTGTCTTAACAGGCCTAATTTCTATTAGAATAAGTGCAAATGGTTATGGTATTAAATAGAGGCTGGTGTAGTCATAGAATGGGATGCCCCAAAAACCAGAGAGCACCTGGCAGCAGTAATACTATGCACAGCAAAAGTGTCTTTATCAGGCCTAATTTCTATTAGAATAAGTGCAAATGGTTATGGTATTAAATAGAGGCTGGTGTAGTCACAGAATGGGATGCCCCAAAAACCAGAGAGCACCTGGCAGCAGTAATACTATGCACAGCAAAAGTGTCTTTATCAGGCCTAATTTCTATTAGAATAAGTGCAAATGGTTATGGTATTAAATAGAGGCTGGTGTAGTCACAGAATGGGATGCCCCAAAAACCAGAGAGCACCTGGCAGCAGTAATACTATGCACAGCAAAAGTGTCTTTATCAGGCCTAATTTCTATTAGAATTAAGTGCAAATGGTTATGGTATTAAATAGAGGCTGGTGTAGTCACAGAATGGGATGCCCCAAAAACCAGAGAGCACCTGGCAGCAGTAATACTATGCACAGCAAACGTGTCTTTATCAGGCCTAATTTCTATTAGAATAAGTGCAAATGGTTATGGAATTAAATAGAGGCTGGTGTAGTCACAGAATGGGATGCCCCAAAAACCAGAGAGCACCTGGCAGCAGTAATACTATGCACAGCAAGTGTGTTTATCAGGCCAAATTTCTATTAGAATAAGTGCAAATGGTTATGGTATTAAATAGAGGCTGGTGTAGTCACAGAATGGGATGCCCCAAAAACCAGAGAGCACCTGGCAGCAGTAATACTATGCACAGCAAAAGTGTCTTTATCAGGCCTAATTTCTATTAGAATAAGTGCAAATGGTTATGGTATTAAATAGAGGCTGGTGTAGTCACAGAATGGGATGCCCCAAAAACCAGAGAGCACCTGGCAGCAGTAATACTATGCACAGCAAAAGTGTCTTTATCAGGCCTAATTTCTATTAGAATAAGTGCAAATGGTTATGGTATTAAATAGTGGCTGGTGTAGTCACAGAATGAGATGCCCCAAAAACCAGAGACCACCTGGCAGCAGTAATACTATGCACAGCAAAAGTGTCTTTATCAGGCCTAATTTCTATTAGAATAAGTGCAAATGGTTATGGTATTAAATAGAGGCTGGTGTAGTCACAGAATGGGATGCCCGAAAAACCAGAGAGCACCTGGCAGCAGTGATACTAGGCACAGCAAAAGTGTCTTTATCAGGCCTAATTTCTATTAGAATAAGTGCAAATGGTTATGGTATTAAATAGAGGCTGGTGTAGTCACAGAATGGGATGCCCCAAAAACCAGAGAGCACCTGGCAGCAGTACTACTATGCACAGCAAGTGTGTTTATCAGGCCAAATTTCTATTAGAATAAGTGCAAATGGTTATGGTATTAAATAGAGGCTGGTGTAGTCACAGAATGGGATGCCCCAAAAACCAGAGAGCACCTGGCAGCAGTAATACTATGCACAGCAAAAGTGTCTTTATCAGGCCTAATTTCTATTAGAATAAGTGCAAATGGTTATGGTATTAAATAGAGGCTGGTGTAGTCACAGAATGGGATGCCCCAAAAACCAGAGAGCACCTGGCAGCAGTAATACTATGCACAGCAAAAGTGTCTTAACAGGCCTAATTTCTATTAGAATAAGTGCAAATGGTTATGGTATTAAATAGAGGCTGGTGTAGTCATAGAATGGGATGCCCCAAAAACCAGAGAGCACCTGGCAGCAGTAATACTATGCACAGCAAAAGTGTCTTTATCAGGCCTAATTTCTATTAGAATAAGTGCAAATGGTTATGGTATTAAATAGAGGCTGGTGTAGTCACAGAATGGGATGCCCCAAAAACCAGAGAGCACCTGGCAGCAGTAATACTATGCACAGCAAAAGTGTCTTTATCAGGCCTAATTTCTATTAGAATAAGTGCAAATGGTTATGGTATTAAATAGAGGCTGGTGTAGTCACAGAATGGGATGCCCCAAAAACCAGAGAGCACCTGGCAGCAGTAATACTATGCACAGCAAGTGTGTTTATCAGGCCAAATTTCTATTAGAATAAGTGCAAATGGTTATGGTATTAAATAGAGGCTGGTGTAGTCACAGAATGGGATGCCCCAAAAACAGAGAGCACCTGGCAGCAGTAATACTATGCACAGCAAAAGTGTCTTTATCAGGCCTAATTTCTATTAGAATAAGTGCAAATGGTTATGGTATTAAATAGAGGCTGGTGTAGTCACAACATGGGATGCCCCAAAAACCAGAGAGCACCTGGCAGCAGTAATACTATGCACAGCAAAAGTGTCTTTATCAGGCCTAATTTCTATTAGAATAAGTGCAAATGGTTATGGTATTAAATAGAGGCTGGTGTAGTCACAGAATGGGATGCCCCAAAAACCAGAGAGCACCTGGCAGCAGTACTACTATGCACAGCAAGTGTCTTTATCAGGCCAAATTTCTATTAGAATAAGTGCAAATGGTTATGGTATTAAATAGAGGCTGGTGTAGTCACAGAATGGGATGCCCCAAAAACCAGAGAGCACCTGGCACCAGTAATACTATGCACAGCAAAAGTGTCTTTATCAGGCCTAATTTCTATTAGAATAAGTGCAAATGGTTATGGTATTAAATAGAGGCTGGTGTAGTCACAGAATGGGATGCCCCAAAAACCAGAGAGCACCTGGCAGCAGTAATACTATGCACAGCAAAAGTGTCTTTATCAGGCCTAATTTCTATTAGAATAAGTGCAAATGGTTATGGTATTAAATAGAGGCTGGTGTAGTCACAGAATGGGATGCCCCAAAAACCAGAGAGCACCTGGCAGCAGTAATACTATGCACAGCAAAAGTGTCTTTATCAGGCCTAATTTCTATTAGAATAAGTGCAAATGGTTATGGTATTAAATAGAGGCTGGTGTAGTCACAGAATGGGATGCCCCAAAAACCAGAGAGCACCTGGCAGCAGTAATACTATGCACAGCAAAAGTGTCTTTATCAGGCCTAATTTCTATTAGAATAAGTGCAAATGGTTATGGTATTAAATAGAGGCTGGTGTAGTCACAGAATGGGATGCCCCAAAAACCAGAGAGCACCTGGCAGCAGTAATACTATGCACAGCAAAAGTGTCTTTATCAGGCCTAATTTCTATTAGAATAAGTGCAAATGGTTATGTTATTAAATCGAGGCTGGTGTAGTCACAGAATGGGATGCCCCAAAAACCAGAGAGCAACTGGCAGCAGTAATACTATGCACAGCAAAAGTGTCTTTATCAGGCCTAATTTCTATTAGAATAAGTGCAAATGGTTATGGTATTAAATAGAGGCAGGTGTAGTCACAGAATGGGATGCCCCAAAAACCAGAGAGCACCTGGCAGCAGTAATACTATGCACAGCAAAAGTGTCTTTATCAGGCCTAATTTCTATTAGAATAAGTGCAAATGGTTATGGTATTAAATAGAGGCTGGTGTAGTCACAGAATGGGATGCCCCAAAAACCAGAGAGCACCTGGCAGCAGTAATACTATGCACAGCAAGTGTGTTTATCAGGCCAAGTTTCTATTAGAATAAGTGCAAATGGTTATGGTATTAAATAGAGGCTGGTGTAGTCACAGAATGGGATGCCCCAAAAACCAGAGATCACCTGGCAGCAGTAATACTATGCACAGCAAACGTGTCTTTATCAGGCCTAATTTCTATTAGAATAAGTGCAAATGGTTATGGTATTAAATAGAGGCTGGTGTAGTCACAGAATGGGATGCCCCAAAAACCAGAGAGCACCTGGCAGCAGTAATACTATGCACAGCAAAAGTGTCTTTATCAGGCCTAATTTCTATTAGAATAAGTGCAAATGGTTATGGTATTAAATAGAGGCTGGTGTAGTCACAGAATGGGATGCCCCAAAAACCAGAGAGCACCTGGCAGCAGTAATACTATGCACAGCAAAAGTGTCTTTATCAGGCCTAATTTCTATTAGAATAAGTGCAAATGGTTATGGTATTAAATAGAGGCTGGTGTAGTCACAGAATGGGATGCCCCAAAAACTAGAGAGCACCTGGCAGCAGTAATACTATGCACAGCAAAAGTGTCTTTATCAGGCCTAATTTCTATTAGAATAAGTGCAAATGGTTATGGTATTAAATAGAGGCTGGTGTAGTCACAGAATGGGATGCCCCAAAAACCAGAGAGCACCTGGCAGCAGTAATACTATGCACAGCAAAAGTGTCTTTATCAGGCCTAATTTCTATTAGAATAAGTGCAAATGGTTATGGTATTAAATAGAGGCTGGTGTAGTCACAGAATGGGATGCCCCAAAAACCAGAGAGCACCTGGCAGCAGTAATACTATGCACAGCAAAAGTGTCTTTATCAGGCCTAATTTCTATTAGAATAAGTGCAAATGGTTATGGTATTAAATAGAGGCTGGTGTAGTCACAGAATGGGATGCCCCAAAAACTAGAGAGCACCTGGCAGCAGTAATACTATGCACAGCAAAAGTGTCTTTATCAGGCCTAATTTCTATTAGAATAAGTGCAAATGGTTATGGTATTAAATAGAGGCTGGTGTAGTCACAGAATGGGATGCCCCAAAAACCAGAGAGCACCTGGCAGCAGTAATACTATGCACAGCAAAGTGTCTTTATCAGGCCTAATTTCTATTAGAATAAGTGCAAATGGTTATGGTATTAAATAGAGGCTGGTGTAGTCACAGAATGGGATGCCCCAAAAACCAGAGAGCACCTGGCAGCAGTAATACTATGCACAGCAAAAGTGTCTTTATCAGGCCTAATTTCTATTAGAATAAGTGCAAATGGTTATGGTATTAAATAGAGGCTGGTGTAGTCACAGAATGGGATGCCCCAAAAACCAGAGAGCACCTGGCAGCAGTAATACTATGCACAGCAAGTGTGTTTATCAGGCCAAATTTCTATTAGAATAAGTGCAAATGGTTATGGTATTAAATAGAGGCTGGTGTAGTCACAGAATGAGATGCCTCACAGCAGACTTGAGATCAGTTCAGTATATATGCACAGTTAGTGTATAAGCAGCCTGAAAACGCTAACAAAGCCAGTCAGCCAGCCAGTAACACTCAGACTGGATGAAAAAAAAAAAAATCTCCCTGTGACTGCCTCCGATTTTTCCTAACTTTCCCTGCTTTTCGCTGACTTTCTGTCTGTCTCCTGCCTGTCTCCAGCCTGTCCCTGTCTGTCCCTGTCTGTCTAACTGTCTCTCCCTGCCTACAGCAGCGTTCTGTCTCTCACGAATGCAATAGAGAAATGAGGAAAAGCAAGATGTCCGCCGACTTAAATAGCGCTGTGACGTCACCGGGCTTGCTGGCTGCTGATAGGCTGCATTTGACTGTCCCAGCTTGCACTGGCGCGGGGTTGATGTCTGGACATGTCCCGTCCGCCATCTTAGAATGCCTGTAATGTAAATGAATGGATGTTAAAGGAAAACTTCGAGCGATCGAATCGCGGGGAAATTCGGATTCGATCCGAATCAAATTTTTCATGAAATTCGGATCGAATCCGGGTTCGTCCGGATCGATTCGCTCATCCCTATCTCCCACCGTTAGCGTGAGAGTCTTTCTTACTTTAGAGATAAAACCCTAAATGACCTTTAATTCCGAGCTTTATTTAATACTAGTTGCATTGCCATACGCATGTTATCAACTGAAATTGAGGGTTAGACACTCAAGGTTTATATGGCTTTTATTCCATGCCAGCCCTATTGAGGAAAATATCATTTGGTACAATATTTCTGCCATATTTACCATCATCTTAAGAACAACCCTGAGAGTAGAAAGGAGAATAGCTATACGTCATATATTAAGTACCATGACTGACTGGTGGAAAATGAGAAGAACTGAGGGTTCCAGAATACTTAAAATAATTCCAGATGCAACACAAGTACATGCTTATAAATGGAATTATAGATTTGTAGACGTGGACACCCAGATGGGTTTGAGTGTGCTTTAGGGGGAAGCAGAAAATTAACCATCAGACAGAGCCATTCTTGTAAAATAGGTTCTTGAGGAAAGGCAGGCAAGGTACTCACTCAGCTCCTGTGGGACACCGATAGTGTGCCCATGTGGACTCCAGGTTCATTTAAGAGTGAAACTGACTGCAGTTCAATTTTCAACCAAACATTCCTTTGTTCAAACAGGTAGGAGAGAGTTCCATAGGACCCCTGGCTCTCAGGGTCCTCTCACAGCTGACTTCTGTGTTTGATCCCCACATTGTGAACCCTTCAGGATTCTGCTGTTGCAGTATTCTCCCACCAAAGGCAATTGGGAGAGCTCAACAGGGCCTTTGTTATCAACCCCCCAATGTCTTTCAGGTGGGCAGTCTGGTATTCTTCATACAACCCACCCAACAAAATCATTCATTTTTCAGACCACCCAAGCCTATTAAATGCTCAGGAACCAACCACCGCGCTCTAGCTGTTTTTCCCTCTCCTGAGACCTAGCATCTCCCAAATGTGAAGCGAGGGAGAAACCAACCTAGTCCTAGTCTGAACTACCTTTCTACCATCCCGGCAACTTATCTTATCAACTACCTACACTATGCTTAATTCTATGCAGTCCGTTTAACAAGGATGATGGAAAATCCACCACCCCATTACATTCCCCCTTTAGTTTCCCTTGCAAGTCTAAGTAATAAATCAAAAACCTCTAATAGCTTCTCTACATACCTTAAAGTGCCAGGGTTCTATATACAATATATTCATATCATACAAACAACATACATCACACATGCAATTTTTTTTTACAATATTAAAACTGGGTAGAGTATGTGCAAGAATCTTCCAGGCAGAAGCTGCTGCAAGGAAATAAATTATGGTTGGATACAAAACCTGTACCTGTACCCCCTCTAAAACCCTCTAGAACCACCCAATCTTTAATAAAACAAAATCCAAACATAAACATCACAATAAAATAACATCTAGAACTGTGTCAACTGCAAAACTCAGCTTAAGGCCACTTAAGGCTATTTTAAAAACACTGCAAATGTCAAAAGAATATTATTAAAAAGAAAATTAAAGTTCAAATTTCTTTAAGGCAGATGTTTTACCTCTTATAATAACTCAGCTCAGGCAAATCTTCCATAATGCTGCTCGGCCCTGGAGCCTGGAAAAGTCCACAGAAGTCTCCCATATGAATTGGGCGATTGATGCTCAGTACTCTTCAGACTCCCCGGGGGGCTGTTCTTGGGAGTACTGTTTGTGATGTAGGGGACACAACAGGTAAGGCTTGGTAGTGAGGAGTGGGTGAAGCAGGGGCAGGTTCTAGGGGTGAGAGGAGTGATGAGAGGTCAGTGTCCTCTATCAGGGTGAGTTGTATTCCTCAAGGGGTTCCCCTGGGTGTTGGATAGGAATAGGGCCTAGCTCTGCAGCCCATCAACCAGCTTTTCTGGGTTCGGGCCGAACCCTGGACTCCAACATTAACTTCTGACTGAAGTGTGTGCTTGTGGTCAGGAACTCGAAGTGGCAAAGTTCGTCACGGACACAAACTTTGTGGTTTAAGAGGAAAGTCCTGGCGCACTATTCCCCAGGTGGTGCCATAACTTTGTAGCTTAATATTACAGTTATACTATCCGTGAAGCTTAAGGTTCACTTCACACCTTCTTGCTTGTGTCCCCTTGGAGTAGAAGAAGTAGGGAAAAAATATTGAAATAAATTGAATCTTTCACATCTATTGCTACATTGTGTAGAAGTTTGGTACTCACTGCTTCACTGTCTATTGTTGATAGTCACTGGTCCCTTCTTGGTCTTATGTTCTCGCTGGTGCCTTGGGGGCTTCATTCTGGTGTCTGCTGTCTATTGTTGATAGTCACTGGTCCCTCCTTGGTCTTATGTTCTTGCTGGTGCCTCTGGGGCTTTGTTCTGGCCATCTTCTTGGTAGTTTTCCTTTCTTTAATTCCCCCAGGGCACTGGCATTGCAGGGCAGCCTATGGAATGGAAATACACATCCACGTGTTCAGACTTCGGATGTGCACATAGCTTTCACCCATTTGTGAGCACACACTGTGCATGTGAAGTTTGAATGCAAAAGGGTGTATGCTACACATGCACAAGGTCCTTTAAATTCTGGTCGATCCTCCCTTTTGCAGGAGGCTCCAGTGAAGACAAGGTTGGTCCTTAGACTCCAGACTCCCAGGTTGTGGTGAGTGGTGAGTCGGTCTGTTTGTCTTCGCAATCAGGGCTCACCCCATGCTAGGATGACACCCTTTGAAGCATTTAGACAATTTCTATTATTTTAAGGTTTAGATAGATGGTAATTCAAAATCTGGTCATCACCCGTATGACAAAAAAGCTACCTTGGTATTTTTGCATCACAATATAAAGAAAATGTTACCTGCTAGACAGTGAATGCGAATGAAATAACTCCATTTAGAGTAGAAGAAATAAAAAAAAATTGAAGCCTAGTTTGGTATAATCCAGTAATCACACCTTACTTCTCAGGGGGAATTCAAACAGGCAGAAGCTAATAAAGCAGAAGTCAGGCGTGGGTACGAGTGTCGAACACTGAAAGCAATTGCAAGACAAAATGCCAAGCTGTTTTCTGGGAGATTAACCAGCAGAAATCAACTCTACACAAGTGAAACGCTTTTGGTTTTAAACTTTCCATTTAACGCATGGAAGTTTTGCTACAGGGCAAAGAAGAACTTTACAGGTCATTTCCTCCAATGAAGTACTTTGGGCCTCTGCTTTCCTATATAGTTGGCAGAAGTCACTGTGAAATAAAAATAACATTTCACATCTATTATTTGTTCAATGTTAAACAACACTTTTAATGTTATAATTATATTACTCTTCACATTTGTAAATGTATATTATTAGAGATTACATCTACTGTGACTAAAGCATAAAAACTGGAGCAAAGAATGGAAAAGTAAAAGGCAAGCATTGGCCGGGGGCCACCAATCAGATTCACCCTTTATAATTTGGCCTATACAAAATATTCAGACCTGTTAAAAGCAACATTTAAAAATATATACTGACTTGATCTTTCGCAGATGCAATCCTTTGGAGTTCTGTGGTCTGAATCTGTCAGATTCAGCATTTACAGCATTCAATTGTTGAGTGTCTGACAGTAATAACATCAGCGGTAGACAATTACTCCAACCAAAGAATGCTCCCTATACTCAAAGGCTGCACAAGTGAGATAATTAAAAAATATACCATTTATTTGATACCACACAACAAAAAGACAATAGGCTCGATTCAGAGAGACACAAAAAAACTTCTGTTTTAGTGCCGTTGTCGTATAATTTTCAAAAGTTCCCGCTCTCGGATGAATGTGCGAGCGATTCCATGCATGCATTGTAAACGTTCTGTAAAGTTTCCGTCCGTTCGTATGCCAGAGTACGAGTACGAGGATGTCATTTTCCATCGAGACTATTCAGATTCATTTTCTCAGGTAACAACGTAGCCTTTCGTTTTTGCCCTTTTCCCATCGTATCCTCACACGAATCCTTTACGTTTCCCGATAGATTCTGTTTCACTTTTACCCAAAATAATTGTCCAGACGGAATCCTTACGATCTTGCACCTGCGCACTACAAACTGAACTCATTAAAGTGCTCGCCTACATATTTGACTCCATCACTTCTACTACAATGTTTAGCTAAACAACTTAGCACTATCCTGCAGCTTCCCTTTTGAACCCTTAAAGCTCACCCTAACCACTTAGCGCTATCCTGCAGCTTCCCTTTTCAATGCTTAAAGCTCACCCTAACCACTTAGCACTATCCTGCAGCATCCCTTTTCAACCCTTAAAGCTCACCCTAACCACTTAGCACTATCCTGCAGCTTCCCTTTTCAACCCTTAAAGCTCACCCTAACCACTTAGCGCTATCCTGCAGCTTCCCTTTTCAACCCTTAAAGCTCACCCTAACCACTTAGCGCTATCCTACAGCTTCCCTTTTCAACCCTTAAAGCTCACCCTAACCACTTAGCGCTATCCTGCAGCTTCCCTTTTCAACCCTTAAAGCTCACCCTAACCACTTAGCGCTATCCTGCAGCTTCCCTTTTCAACCCTTAAAGCTCACCCTAACCACTTAGCACTATCCTGCAGCTTCCCTTTTCAACCCTTAAAGCTCACCCTAACCACTTAGCGCTATCCTGCAGCTTCCCTTTTCAACCCTTAAAACTCACCCTAACCACTTAGCGCTATCCTGCAGCTTCCCTTTTCAACCCTTAAAGCTCACCCAAATCACTTCGCGGTTAGGTTCTTCTTCCATTTTAGGTCCCTAAAACGTACCCAAATCACTTCGCAGTTAGGTTCTTCTTCCATTTTAGGTCCCTAAAACTTACCCAAATCACTTCGCGGTTAGGTTCTTCTTCCATTTTAGGTCCCTAAAACGTACCCAAATCACTTCGCAGTTAGGTTCTTCTTCCATTTTAGGTCCCTAAAACTTACCCAAATCACTTCGCGGTTAGGTTCTTCTTCCATTTTAGGTCCCTAAAACTTACTCAAATCACTTTGCGGTTAGGTTCTTCTTCCATTTTAGGTCCCTAAAACTTACCCAAATCACTTCGCGGACATCTGAATCTTCAGCTCTAAATATGTATTTGCCCCTTTGTTTGCTGTAAATGTATGTGTTTTTTTAATCTAAAATATTTATATAATGTAATTTTTTTTTTTTGCTCTAAAAACTTTTTTTTATTTTTTTGGCCTGGCCTGTTACAACTTTAGGAAATTAAAAAAAAAAAAATTAACAACTTTTTAAAATAAATAAAAAATAAAAACAATTTTAAAAATAGCGACAGCAGAACAGCCCCAGGACCCAGGACTCTACTCCTCTTCGTCTTCTTCTGTTGTCCCCAAAGAGTCAACCATCACCTTCATATCGGCTACCAACGCAAGGACCCTCCGATTCATTTACATAATTTGTTGCCGTGTGGTCCCTGTAACAAATGGAGAAAAGATCATTAGTTTGATACCAATACATGTTTGCCACCTGTGGAATGAACGTTTTTAAGTTACACCAATAAATAAAGGCTACATATGTAATTCTGTCAAGTCATTAAGCTAAGGAAGTGGCCACAGGTCAGCCTGTCAAGTCATTATGCTAAGGAAGTGGCCACGGGTCAGTCTTAAATTGCCATTGGCTAGGGCTTGATGTATCTGTGTGTTGATGCCAAGTACCACATAAATGCAAATAATGCACGGACTACTTACTTGGTTGGTGGCCTAGAGCTGGCTCGTTGGGGACAACACGATGTCCTGGGTCCTGGCTCTGCTGTGAAGAAGTGCTTGTAGAAACATGGGAAATACGTTCAGTTTTCTGGTCAAATTCCTCAGTAAGCAAATGTCTATTGGCAAGTCTGGTTCACATCACTCACCTTCTCCAGGTTCTGCTTGGAGCACATCTGCTGCCTCTTCCACTACCTCACCCGCTCCAGAAGCATCTAGACAAACAGATGAAAGGAATCAGTTGGGTAGAAGATAGCATGTATATGTGTGTGCGTAGACATGAAGAGTGACATACCAGAGTCTCCCGCATGCGTGGCAGGGTACGACTGCCTGCCCCACGCTGTGCCGCCCCCCTGGGGTAGGCCTGTCGACCTGGAGATCCACCACCTTCACTCCCAGCTGCAGAATCATGCAGCACTGGTCGGCCTGTGCGCCTCCGGGTGTGGCGAATGCGGTAATCCATTTCCAACACTACCAAAGAAAAGGCATTATAAATAAAAGGCCTACCTTCTGTCGTAGTTACATCTTGCATTCAATCGCTATGTACTTACTTGGGAAATGAATACCGAAAAATCTCCGCACCCGGGGCATGTGCAGTCGTTTGAGGTCCGACCAGTGCTGCATGATCTGTGTGTGGGTGAAGGTAGTGTCGGTCTGATGTTGGATCTCCGCGATGATCTTCAGGGCGACGTTTCGTTTTTCAAACGAGTTGGGCAGGTAGTCGTACCTGCGCTCCAGCATGGTCTACAAAACATAAATCAAACATAGCAATAAATTAGAAATGCCTATCCAGAAGTGCCAACAATACATTATTTGGTTCTATCACATTAACATATACACACACACACACTTCTAGCCTAAGTTAACTTTCCAATCTTGCCGCACTGTTGTTTGGCACGTGTGTGGCGTTCGTTTGGGTGTGCATTTAGTTTAACCAAATTTGTTACAAATCTCTTACTTCGTGCGCATCCTTAACATTTAGAGAAGCATTTAGATGTCACTTGAAAGGCCTACAAATACACTTACGAGCATGATGATCTCTTCTTGTTGGCGGGTGAAGATAGTGGGCGCCATCTTTCTTCTCGGCAGCAGATAAGTAATGCCCCAGCGGTTTCCGGGTTCCGCACGTCCAAGCGAACGGCCGGATGTGCGCGTAAGCGTCACACGGCGGATACCTTATTTAAAGATCCCTGCACACACACAGCTCATTCTCTTTGAGAGTTCATGCAAAATGCCAGCCAAAAAAGGGCCAGAAGCCGCAGCAGGGCCCGAAGCAGCAGCAGGGCCCAAAGCCGCAGCAGGGCCAGAAGCCGCAGCAGGGCCAGAAGCCACAGCAGGGCCAGAAGCCGCAGCAGGGCCAGAAGGCCAACATCCAAAAGCAGCCACAGCAGGCCCAGAAGCCCGAAAAGGAAGGCAAGGCCAAGGTCCCCCTCCCCACCCGCACGTGGCTACCAAACCAAGGCCAAGAGCGGCCGACCCACCAGCTCTAGCTCACCACAGCCAAGTACCTCAAAGGGCCCACAGTGCCACAGGGCCACAAGCAGCAGCTCCAGCTCCTCCAGACCCTCTCTTCCTCGCCCACATTCTCCTCCGGCACAGGTTGTCAGGCATTCCCCCTATGCCACATCAACACCTGCAACTTCAGTGGCCACCCAGCCACGAACACCCAGTCCCTTTCCAAGTCCAGTATGATCAACAGCCAGCCTCCAGTTCTTGAGGTCTCCTACATACCCCAGGCCAGAATGTCACCCCATTTGCCACCAAACACTGTGGAGCCACAACCACCACAAACAGGGCGCACATTGCGCAGAGGCTACTTGAGTGGCCGTTTTGGTGAGTCCCAAACTCTGGCATTGGCTAGTGGGCTAACGTTATATTATGATGAGCTATATGGGAGCAAATCCAAAACTACTAGCAAGCAGCGCAAATGTGAGATTTTGGCAGAACTCACCAGACAAGTCAATGCAACGGGGGACGAACTCAAAGATGTAGAACAAATTCAGCGGAAGATCTCGGACCTGAAATATGCCTGAAATTTACCCAGGCTGAGGAGATGGTGCTGGGCCTGCTACATCCTTTTGCGTTAGAGGGACACTCGGCACAACAGGACACGGACAACCCGCCAATTCCAGCAGGTTAGTAATGTGTGAATGACCCTAAAAATGTGGTAAAAATTCTAATTAGGCAGCAAGGCATATCTAAACACATGGCCCTAGGGTGTGGCTTGGAGTGGAGTAATCACTTTGACCAGGGTGTGTCATGTGTGTCGACAGGTAATGTGCAAATGAGCACGACCATACATGACCTTTAAGAACATTTAGGAAGAGTAGGAAACTAAGGAGCTTAGGAAATGAATGCGTGCTATGTATTTATTGACAATCACACGCCACACTAACATCTTTTGCTGTTGGGCAATTTGCTAAGAGCTGGGTTTGGGGCCCAATGGCTTAAGATGGTGTGATTGAAATGTTTTAACCCTTTAAGTGCCAGCCTACCTGGAGTTTTTGTCACACTCTGTTGCCAGACCATTTTGCACTATTTTGCACTCCCCATGTTCAAATGTGATTTTTTAAGGGATTTCCAGGGATTTCCCAGGAAAATGATATATTGTTTTTTTCAGCAGAGTCTGAGCTTTAACATGAAATGTCTTGTTTGTCATTTTTTAGGTGTATTCTCAATATTTTTTGGCGAAATATGTGCAAAAAAATTTAAAAAAATCAATTTTTTACAATTTGTAGTGTTTTTTTGTAATAAAAAATGTAAGTTTGTCAATAAAATCTTATTGCGTGTGAAACCCCAATTTCTCCCGGTTACAGCGGTACCACATATGTATAGGTAGACACCTTTTCCTGCCCAGGAGACTCCCCCAAACTGAAACAGAGCTTTAGGGGATTTTCTGAAAAAATACAACTGTGATATGCGCTATGCGCACCTTGCAGTTTTTCCAGAAAAACAACCCTTTACATTTGAAATACCCCCCACAAACTATATATTCTCTGGAAGTACACACCTCAGGCTTTCTATTTGTATCAGGCTTGTTGATGTGGCCACAGTTTTCTAGAAGTAATCCCTCAATGTATTCTTTGGTTGCAAAGAGTTTCCCTAAAAAAAGGATAAAAAAGCAGAATCAAAGCCACATTTTCCTAAAAAACCAATATACAAACAAGAAAAAACAAGTATGATCTGAAAAAGCAACATCCCCCGAACAGAACGATACCCAACATGCATGGGTTCTGTCAAGGAAAGAGTTGCCAAACACCCCAAAGTAAAGCATGTGCGTAACGGTAATTTTTCTTGAAAATTTCAGCTCTGCAGACAAAGTGCGCACCTTGCGATTTTTCAACCAAAACAACCCTTTACATTTGGAATATCCCCCATAAACCATATATTCCCTGAAAGTACACATGTTAAGCTTTCTAAGCGTACCCAGCTTGCTCATCTTTCTGGAATTAATCCCTCAAAGAACTCTTTGGTTGCGCAGAGTTTCCCTAAAAAATGTATAAAAAAGCAGAATAAAAAACACCTTTTACTAAAATATAAATATGCAAACCAGAAAAAACAAGCTAAGTCTGAAAGCGCAAGGTCCCCCGAACAGAACAATACCCAACATGCAGAGGTACTATTAACCCTTTTAATTGCCAGCTTACTTGAGATTTTGTCACCCTCTGTTGACAGGTCATTTTTCCCCATTTTGCACCATGTTTTGCGCCATGTTTTGCGTCATTTTTGCTGGAATTTGCAGGAAAATTATATATATATTTTTTGCAGCAGAGTTTAGGCTTTAACATGAAATGTCTTGTTTGTAAATTTTATTTATTATTAATTTTATTTATTATTAAGTAAAAAAAAATAAATAAATAAATTTTTTTTTTAGAAAATTGCCTCCTTTATTTTACATAAAAAATTTATTTTATTAAAGAAAACCATATTGCATGTGAAAGCCCCATTTCTACCGATTAGAACGGTACCACATATTTATCGGTAGCCCCCTGTTCCTGCCCAGGAGACCCCCCTAACTGAAACAAGTAATTTTTAACATTTACAAATAAAATACAACTACCATCCACACTACAAAGGGTTAAATCGAGAAAAAAAATGACATAGGGTCCCCCCTCCCGGGAGGGGGGGCCCATTTTTTGGGGGATTTTTAAGGGTTAAAAATCCTTAAAAATAAAAAAAAATGACATGGGCCCCCCCTTACCCAAAGTAACCAGCCCGGGACCAGCTATGTAGGGCTTGTAGGAACGGGGCGCAGGGGCCAGCTTTTGTGGCCCCTGGCCCTGCAGGCTACAAGCCCGCATAGCCAGTGGGCCCGGGCTCTTCTGCCCCCCCCTGGGCTTTGGGGAGGCAGGTAATGGGGGTGCCGGGGGTTAATGGCAAGTCACCGGCTAGCGCAGGTGACTTGCCACCTCCCCCAGCCTTGTGAACTGGTATAGGGGTCATGGACCCCTTACCAGTTCACAAGGGGTTAAATGTAAAAATAAAACACAGACACACAAAGAGAAAAAATATTTTATTATTATTTTTTTTTAATACTTACCTCCCATCCATAGTGGAGCACTCTTTCAGCCTTTTATAGCTGCTGGATGACAGAAAACAAAAGGGTTAATTAAAAAAAAAAATGACATAGGGTTCCCCCTCCTAGGGGGGGAGACCCCATTTTTTTTGGAATTTTAAGGGTTAAAAACCCTTAAAAATCCCCCAAAAAAATGACGTAGGGTCCCCCCTACCCAGCATTACCGACCCGGGCCAGCTATGGGGGCTTGTAGAACAGGGCGCAGGGGCCAGCGTTGGTGGCCCCTGGCCCTGCAGGCTACTAGCCCACATAGCCACTAAGTGGCCCGGGCCCTTCTGCCCCCCTCTGGCCGTTGGGGAGGCAGGTAATGGGGGGCTGGGGGTTAATGGCAAGCCACCCACTAGCTGCAGGTGACTTGCCATACCCAGAGCCTTGTGAACTGGTATAAGGGGTCTCATGGACCCCTTACCAGTTCACAAAGGGTTAAATGAAAAAAAAACGCCACACAAGTATTTTACTAAAAAAAAAAAAAAAAATTTTTTTACTGTACTTACCTCCGATTGTAAGCTCCTTTGTCCCACGCCGCTCTGCTGACAGATGCGGTGATCGGCATCAGAGAAGGGGGAGGCAGGAGATCAGAGGATCTCCTGCCACCTCCTTCCCCGTTGCCGATCACCGGCATCTGACAACTGAGAACGCTGAAGCCGGTGATCGGGGCTGGGATGACGTCATAGCCCCGCCCCCAAAAGGGGCGGGGCTTGACGCTGCGACGGACCGGGGTGATGTCATAGACCCGCCCCAAGGGGGCGGGGCTTAGCGGCAAGATGGCGGACGCCATCGAAGAGGAGAGAGGAGAGAGCCTTCCGGGCTCTCTCCTGAAGATCGGTAAGTCCTGGGGGGTGATCGGAGGCCCCCCAGGTGAAGAGGAGGGACAGCGGGAGCCAGCGCACACACAGGTAAGTGAATGTAATTTTTATTTTTTTTTTTTTTTACAGTTAGCAGCTGCTGCTGCAGAAGCGGGGGGGGGGCGGCCTATTCCGGGGGCTCTCCTGGAGCCATCCGACCCCCCACGGGGGATCGGATGGCACCAAATTAAAGAGGAGACCCGGCCGAATCCAACGAGGGGTCAGGTGAGTAATTTTTTTTTTTTTTTTTTTGCCCACTAGCAGGGGTAAATGCCAGGCACGTAAATTTTACGTGGCTGGCACTTAAGTGACGGAGAGGCAACCACGTAAATTTTACGTGGCTGGCATTTAAAGGGTTAAGAGATACAATGTTCCCCACCAGAATCATATTGTAACTTCTATTTGCCAGCTTAGTGTGTTAACTTAATGGCCTATAAGGGATGGGGAAACACACACAACAGCCATTACTTGCATGTTTGTTTTTCGGCACGTGACCAATGTGTCTATTCTGGTTAAACAATCCATGCACAATATAATGGCATTCATAGTGAAGGCCAAGTGGCACCGTTGTGGTAGTGGCCATTCCTGCTTGGCCACGTTTTTGTTTGAAGCATATGTGTTATTAACCATCACCAATGCATAGTTGTGTGTTTACATTGTTGTTTTTCTTCTAATGCAGCCCAGCCTCATCCCTCAGCTAGTGGGGACTCCTCTGCCATTTTACCTCTGCCGTCTTCTTCCGTGCTGCCTAGGACCCAGGATCCGAGATCTACGGTAAGTGTTTTTTGATGCTGTTGCGTATGCATGTGGCTTGCCATTTTTTATTGTCTGATTTACATATGTATTCCCCACACTGAACCTTTTTGTTTTACATGTCCCCAACAGAGCCACACACTGATGGAGGAAATCCAGGAGCTGGAGGAGGATGGAAGCTTCCTTGGAGCTTATGAAGATCTCCCCCTGGGCCAGAATCTGCAACTGTCCCAAAATGTTTCTCCGACAAATCCTCAGCAGCAGAGGGAAGCTGGCTGCATGCTGCCTGCACATCGTGGGCTCCTCATGTTTGTAGCCATGATTGGGTGACATTCTGGCCTGGCAAACTAAGATCTTGGACCCTGGCTGTGATTGTACTGTACTTGGCTTGAGACTGGGTGTTCTTGTTTGGGTGGCCCACTGAGAAAGAGGTGTAGATGTGGCATAGGTATGTCTGCTTTCAACCTGTGCCTGTGGAAAATGTGGGCAAGCAGGAGAGGGCTTATTTGTGTGCATTTTTGTGTTATGGAACATGTTTTGACATTAATTTCATGTCCATATCTTCCCCCGAAGTATGTGAGTGGCCATCACCTACCATTAAGTTGTTAAAAAAGGAACCTTTTAAAAAGTAAAAAAAAAACTTTTGTGGACCAAGTTAATGTCTGTGGTTTTTTGATTAAGAAATATGAGTTCAAGTAGCCACCAATACAAACACTAACAAATATTTCAAAATAAGTCCACAAACATTGTTGTTGATTGGTGTAAATAATTCATTATTGTTTTGGTCATAATGAAAATAAACCAAAAAAATACAAAGTTAACAAAACAATTACACCAAAAAAAGTCCCAAGAAAAATAAACAAAGCCAAAAAAATTATCCAAAATGTGTGGCGATTAAATTCTCACGGACGGCTTGGCCAGACGCACTGTGCTGCCCAACATAGGCGTCCTCGGCCTCATCGGCGGGTGGAGAGGGTGGCAAATCAACATAGCGGGGGACCTGCTGCAAGATCGCAAAATTATGCAGCGCTGCACAGGCCATAATTATATCGATGACCTTTTTGGGGTCATACTGAAGGGAGCCCCCAGTGTGGTCCAAACACCGAAATCGGGTCTTCAAGAGTCCAAAGGCCCTCTCCACCACTGCCCTGGTTTTTCTGTGCGCCCGATTATAGGCCTCTTGTGCTGGAGTCTGTGGGCGGAGTACAGGAGTCATCAGCCACGGGAGGAGTGGATACCCCGAATCTCCTAGAAAAATTTAAGGTAAACAAATATTACCATTAATGCCTACATTGCAGGGCCAAAATCCAAAAAATACATGATTAAGAAGATAGGTGACATTGTCCCCAAAACATGAGCATACATATTGCACAGGCAAAAGCAAGAAATAAACATAACTGATAGATGGGGGACCAAAGTTGAAAAATAATATTGCGGATGCTGGGCAATCAGGCAGACTGGTACCAGCTATTGTTTCCTGTCTGTGCTTCAGAACAATGTAGGATGGGTTAATTTTACATGACCCATTTTCTGCTTTGTCTGAGTCCAAAACAGGTGTAAGCCAGCCCCTGCACTTTATCCCGCTCATCTCTACTCAGTAAGTGTAATGCATGTAAGAAAAGATGGCGCAGACCCTCGGCTAAAGTCACACAGATTGACCGAAAAGTGTGGGGAAGACTGTTTAAGACTTTTGCTCTAATTACACTTTGGAGTTGAAACAATGTAGGACAAACATTTTGCCAGCCAATGTAGTTTGGATAATGTAATGGGTCCAGTCGGGTTTCACATGTTCCCAAGGTGATGACCAAGCCATCGTTTAAGAAAGGTGAATTCAAACAAAATCCAAGCCATACATATAAACTAAAAATATGTAATTGGACTCAACTTACCAAGGAGCCATGCACCCGCAAATTCCCCCTCAAACCGACGGAATAATCCTGATCTGCGAAGGATGTAGGCAGCATGGGCTGAGCCAGGGTAGCCTGCGAGGACGCTAAGAAAGCGCATGTCCTGGGCCACCACTGCTTGCACATTCAGTGAGTGGCCCATTTTTCTGTTCCTGGGTAAAAAGATTTAAAAATTACATCATTAATGCTTTGAAAATTCGTCAAACGCTCACTTCTAACACCCTAAGTCAAACGTTATCATCAACTAACACTAAACAACTACCTTAAATTTAAGTGCCCACCAAAAGGAGATGTATGTTAGAGCCTTTAAAAGGTTGAGTTACTTGTTCCATTTAAAGTACACTTTCAAATGTTTGACTTTGACCAAACTGTCTTTTTTCTAAGTGCAAAATACGGTCCATTGGTCCACATACACTCTTTGCAAGGAGGGAGGATTAGCAAGGAGGGACTGATTCCAATGAGGGAATATGTAAAAGGAGACTAGTAACATAGAGGGCATAATTACAAGGAGGAACTATTAACAATGATGCAATAATTACAAGGAGGGACTATTATCAATGAGGGATTTATTACAAGGAGGGACCAAAGCAATGATGCAATAATTACAAGGAGGGACTATTATCAATGAGGGATTTAATACAAGGAGGGACTAATAACAATGATGCAATAATTACAAGGAGGGACTATTATCAATGAGGGATTTATTACAAGGAGGGACTAATAACAATGATGCAATAATTACAAGGAGGGACTATTATCAATGAGGGATTTATTACAAGGAGGGAATAATAACAATGATGCAATAATTACAAGGAGGGACTATTATCAATGAGGGATTTATTACAAGGAGGGACAAAAACAATGAAGCAATAATTACAAGGAGGGACTATTATCAATGAGGGATTTATTACAAGGAGGGACAAAACAAATGAGGTTATTGACCAAAGGTGGGACACCAAAAAAAAAAAAAAAATGGAAGAAGAAACTTGCCTGTATATGTACTCGTCGCAAGCAGGAGGGACAAGGGCAACGTGGGTGCAGTCAATGGCACCCATGACGTTGGGCATGTCGGCGATATTATAAAATGCCAGCTTAATCGCGTTTCTGTCTACCATATCCTCAGGAAAAGAAATATATTTCCGAGTTATGGTAGCCATTCCTTCCAAAAACTTGGATAGGGCGCGGCTCAGCGTAGGCTGTGAGATCCCCACGGAGGGGCACCCAGCCTCTGGAACAAGCCATTCGCCAAAAATTGCAGGCAGCCAAGCATCTTGGTCATACCTGAAATTGCTTGCCCCTTCCTTGTGGTGCGGGCTAACCATGGCTGCAGCTCACTATACAATTTATGGAGGGAAGCGCGATTAAGCCTGGTGAGCTCGAACAGCTCAACGTCATGCATGCATGTTGCATGTTGATGTCCATGCGTCGCCGCCGGTGCAATCTGGCCTCTGACCTCCGGACGATCTCAATGCCCATGAGCTGCAGATCCTCATGCTCCTCAAATGCAGTAGACTCGTCCATGCCTGCTAGTTCCGACGTCAAAATGGTCCGGTAAGGGGATCGGAAATGAAACGGATTTATTGGGTGTTGGCCCCTCGGCAATCAGCTCTCTGAATTAATCGCCAGCCCATTGCAATAACGTAAGTTTTCTGAACGGTCGAAACATTTCAGATTTGGTGGAAAAAAGCTCCCGAAATAGTGAAAAACTTCCGATTTGCTTTGGATCATCGAAAGAGCATATACGCATTTTCCCGAACGTTCGTACGAATGAAAAATGGACGAAAAAAAGCAAAAAAATGACAAACACCCACCAAAACTTTCACAAACAGCTACGGAAGTCCGGACGAATGTGTCTCTGAATCGAGGCTATTACACATAAGACACTCAAAAAACATATACACGAGGGGTTTACCAAATGAGTATCCCAATCTATTAAACAATAATCAATATACTAATACTTGTGGAAATAACTTAGAGCCAGATATACCTAATAGTGCACAATATCCCAAAGAAATGAAGTTGCCTAAATTAATCAATGCCACATATCTGAATGCATACCACAATCCATACATAGAGGCTAATTAATTACCACTGCCAGGTATCAGCAGATGAGCGTTAGCTTAGAGCGACCGCTAGTATGTGCTCTAAGCGGGTATCGGGTGCTGTAGTAATCTGGCTGGCATTGATGAACGTGATGTATGTTGGGCACGCTAACACTAGTACAGCACTGCAGGAAACGAAAGCTCAGTGCGACCGACTCTCGACGCTCCACACCAAAAAAGGACACACACACAGCATTGGCACTCTAAATGTGGTCGCTATAGTATAGAGCGCAAGACACTGTGTGATTAAAGTCTGTTTTTTGAACATATACACCTGTAACAAAGTGAAAACCCATGGAATGACATTGTTTTAACACTGTGACATTAACACTTTAGTGCGAGGCCTGTAATGACAACTCTGCATAAAAATATAAAAAGTCAAAAAAGTTCTAAAAGTGTTTGTTTGCAGCCAGGAGAGGTCACACAATGATTTGATAAAAAAAAATTGTCAAACATGCTGTTTAAACACAAGCAAATGAAATGGCATCGAAATGTATGGGAGAGCGACAGTGAAAGGTAATGCCTGGTGCTCTGGAAGATTGAGCACCGGCGCTATATGCTGAGCCGCCTGTAATAATACATCAGGCGCTACATGGCGCTGTTAGAGGTGCTCACCAGATTCGCTTTCATAAATGTGGTTTTGCCTACAGCACCTGGCGTTCACCAGATGCTGCCTGCCACTACGAGGCACTATCTGGCACCATCCATTCTTAAATAACCTCCTTAGTGTGCTCCAGTGTATAAAAGTGTCTAAGTGCTAATATATTAAGATAACTAAATTAATTCCCTAGACAATAATTATATCAAAATGATGCCAAAAGTACAATAAAAGTATCCCTAGAGCACAAAATAAAACAGTGACACTGTGAAAAAATCCCCCCCAAAAAATGTAGCAGCATGATACTGACCAAACAATAAAGGCAACGCCCCCCCCAGATCAGACCTCCTCTCAAATACATAATAATTAGGGACAATTAATTATCACACGCCCTGCTGCCAATCAATGAGGGAGATTGCTTTTCATAATTGCACCAGAGCTGATTTAGGCCCTTATTTAAAGTGGACCAACACCCAGGATTTTGACTATCCTGGGTCTTGGTCCACTTCGGTGGGGCACACCCGATCGGGGTGCCCCGCTGTGTGAAACCCCCCCGATCACCCGGAAAACTCACCTCTCCCCGCTCCCACGTGGCCGTGCCGTCCAGTCAGCGCGGACGGACAAGCGATCTGACAGCAACGGACAAGCGGCGGCTCCGCCGCCGCCTCCCGCGCGTCACTCTCGACTGGCGCGTGCACGTCTAGAGGGGCGTGAGGGAGGCAGCGGCGGGCGGCCGCCGCCGAAGACAGGGTAAGGGGATTTGGGGCGTTTGGGGGGGTTTCACCCCGCGGGACATCCCGATCTCGGATGTCCCGCGGGGAGGGAGGTGATCGGCCCGGGAATCTTATAGTTTCCCGGGCTGATCACGGGAGGGTGATGGTCCACTTTTAGAAGGGATAGCGTCAGGTAGTGGCTGGTTAATGAGAGGTAGCGACTGGTGAGCGCCGGACACGGCACCCAATTACACATTTATCAAGCAGAATATGTTTAGCGACTGGGATAGCGCCATGTAGCGTCTGATTCATAATTTTCACAGCCTCAGCGAACAGCGCCGGCGTTCAGCCTTGCACAGCGCCAGGTATGACCTCTCGCTACCTGTCACTCTCCCATACATTTCAATGGATGAATCTTTTCTTTTCTTTAAACAGGGTATTTGTTTGTTTTAAACAGGGTATTCTGTGACCTCTTCTGGCATTGAAAAAGCAGTTTTTTCATAATTTTTTCATTTTTTATATATTTCCTCAGAAATGACATTACAGGTCTGGCATTAAAGTGTTCATGTTACAGTGTAATTCCATATGTTTTCGCTTTGTTACTAGTTGATAGATGCTTGAAAACAGACTTTAAACACACCGCCTCCTGCGCTCTGGACTTCAAACAAGTATTTTTCAGCGCCAGAGATTTGGGAGGCTGTTTTTTTCCTGAATATGGTGTGAGTTGGTCGCACTGACCAGTCGCTAACATGCGCTCCCATACAGCTCTGTACTGGTCAAATAGCGACTCCTCACAATGTATTCAACAGAACAGCGATTGAGTCGCTATAAAGTAGCGACCCACGGCCGAGCACAGTGACTACTAGCGGGCGCTCTGAAAATGCCTGCTACAGACGCTCATCTGCCGCTACCTGCCGCTAATAATGAATCAGCCTGCCCATGTTTAGCTGATCCCTCCTTTTAGCAAAGGAGAAACATAGACAAAAATAGAGTCCCCCAGCACTCAAATCCCCACCAGCTTGCAAAAAATCCTACAATCTGTCGAAATGTGTTAAAAACAGAGAGATTTTCGTTGTACACATGCAAATGTATGAGAAGCTGCAGGGGCTTGCCACGGCAGTGTTTTTTACCTGCTGTTCTACTCTAAACAGTGAGAGCTCCCTTGTTTTTAGGACACACATAGCAATGGATAAATTAAGAGCTGAAGTTGCCTGAGGCTGCCCAGGATTCTAACCCTTTACCTCTGGTGATTCACATCTGAGAGGTCGACTCCACAACATGCAGGTGAAGGTCCCTGTATCATGTATCCACATGCATTCAACACAATACAACAGATAGGAAGGAAATGGCAAGCAGCACCATCAATTCATAGCTGCACTGGGCAGGACAATCAGTCACAGACAAAACTGGAGAGTAGTAGTAGTCCCACCGACCTACACTTCATTGACTTTGTCAGTTGACAATTGTCTTTTTACAGGAACATATAAAATGTAACAATGTTTTTATACAGGCAAGTTAAAGGATGTCCCTTTCTTTCTACAGACAAGTGTTAATAAGCATAGCAAGTGTAGGAGCTGGTTAGCGATGGGTCTAGCTTGCTGTGGTTGACCAGTTTGGATATGTATTGCAATAGTTATAGGTAGGGATGAGCGAACCGGTTCGGACGAACCGGAATTCGCTCCGAATTTCCGGGAAAATTCGATTCGGCACGA